>CM059434.1:104520581-107044254 GCA_030390025.1 Squalus acanthias
CCCCCCCACCCCCCGGGATCTCTCCCCGCCCCCCCCCCCCCCAGGATCTCTTCCCCCACTCCCCCCAGGATCACTTCTCACACTCCCCGCACTCCTCCCGGGATCTCTTCCCACACTCCTCCCGGGATCTCTCTCCCCCCACCCCCCGGGATCTCATCCGCCCTTCCCCCCCAGGATCACTTCCTCACTCCCCCCGGGATCACGCCCCTCACTCCCCCCGGGATCTCTTCCCACACTCCCCCCAGGATCACTTCCCACACTCCCCCGGGGATCACTCCCCCCCCTCCCGAATCTCTTCCCCCAAACCCCCCGGGATCTCTTCCCCCACTCCCTCCCCCGGGATCTCTTCACCTCCTCCTCCACCCAACATGATCGCTCCTTCCCTCTTTCCCTCCTCTCCGGTCCTCGGCTGTGGCCTTCCACCACAGGCCTTCCCACCCGACAGCCGGCCTGCTTCTCAATCTGGCCAGCTGCCGGATGGGAAACCGTGGAAAAACATTCAAATGATGTTCTTGCCTTTAAATTCGGCAGGACCTCCATGTTATATATGTGTATGTCTATCAAACACAACATATCTGAAACTGGCCAATATTACTGAACAGCCTCCAATGGTTCAGTAATATAAAAAAGGTGTCACTTAGCACCTTGACAGCCATGAGCTATTGGAGAGTTACATTCTGTTCATCCGTCATCAATTGAAACCAAAGTCCCCAAGGTTAAAGGATAGTCAATTAACCCGATGGACTACACAGACCCTTGCTTCTGACAAGGTTAGAAGACTGTAAAGGCATTTTTGGCTTCTACAGAGGCTAAAATCAATTCGACCTTCAATCTTATTGTTTCTAATGCCATCAGAACACTTTAGGGTTGAATTTCCACAGGCGTTTTCCCGATCGTTTGTTCTAACTTCGGTAGAAGATTTCAGGAACTCCCAGGAATTGGTGTAAAGGTTATTTATGCCGTTCTTTTGAGATTTCCATGGCTCTTTCACCAAAGTTACAGGGAGAACCCCAACTCCTTTAATTCAATTACTATTCTGTACTTCACCTTCAGACATGTATGATTCTATTATACATGCAAGGTACTTTGACCCCTTCCTTTTCTGAAATAAGCTCCTGTCAAACATACATTCTGATATCAGATTGTTCAGGTTCTTTATCAGTAGTTTTACCTCCCCTATGTCAGGTGTCAATTGTGCTGTTGGGCTTGTGACATTATCCACCTATTGCTGTTTAGTGAGCATTTTCTTGCCTGTACCGTTACCAAAACATGTATGTCATCTTTCAAAAACAACAGCTTCTTTAACAGAAAGATCTTGTGCACGTTCTACAAAACAGCAGTCAGACAGTGAATCATAGGCATGTATGGATCCCTCGTTTAATCTGGGTTTGTATCTGCATTAGTAGCACAAACTGGCTCAAACCCAATGGTGTACCTGTTTATGATGCACCTTGGCTGCCCGTTATTCTGTAAGCAGTCTTGGCTAGCTGCAACTCATGCTATGTTTATACTATACCTTCCCCCAGAAATGGCAGGCAGCTCAGATTGGTAGGAACTGAATTATATGGAGTCTCCCTCCCTCCACCACTGGATGCGAAGCAGCCACTTGCCAAGGCTTCTTCGACAGCACCTCCCAAACCTGCGACCTCTCCCACCCAGAAGGACAAGAGCAGCAGGCGCATGGGAACACCATCACCCCTAAGTTCCCCTCCAAGTCACACACCATTTCCTTAATCGTTGCTGGGTCAAATTCTTGGAACCCCCGACCAATGTGTCCCCTAAGGTGCACAACCGCGCAGTAATCTCAAAGGTCCCGCACAGGCCGCTCACAGGCTTTTACATTGTAAATACTGTGCATGGGCAGAAATTTAAAGGGACTGCGCATTAAAAGAAACAGGCTGCGCAGAACAAAGTGCAGCTTACAGGGAACATTGCTCCCAACCTATCAGCACTGTGAGAGCACTTTCACTACAAGGACTGCAGCAGTTCAAGAAGAAGGCCCACCACCACCTTCTCAAGGGAACGGTAGCATAGTGGTAATGTCACTGGGCTAGTAACCCAGAGGCCTGGACTAATGATCCAGAGATGTGAGTTCAAAGCCCACCATGGCAGCTGGGGAATTTAAATTCAGTTAATTATATAAATATGGAATAAAAGCTAGTATCAATAATGGTAACTTTGAAACTATCAGATTGTCATAAAAAACCATCCTTTAGGGAAGGAAATCTGCTGTCCTTACCTGATCTGGCCGAAATGTGACTCCAGACCCACAGCAATGTGGTTGACTCTTAACTGCCCTCTGAAATGACCTAGCAAGCCACTCAGTTGTAACAAACTGCTACAAAACAATAATAAGAATAAAACTGGACAAACTGCTTGGCACCGGCTACGGACATGGCAACTGCACACCCAGCCCAGTCGACCCTGCAAAGTCCTCCTCACCAACATCTGGGGACTTGTGCAAAATATGGGAGAGCTGTCCCACAGACTAGTCAAGCAACAGCCTGACAGAATCATACCTTTCAGCCAATGTCCCAAACTCCCAGCGGCAGAACAGACCCACCAGGGGTGGCGGCACATGGTATACAGTCGGGAAGGAGTGGCTCTGGGAGTCCTCAACATTGACTCCGGACCTCATGAAGTTTCATGGTATCAGGTAAAGCATGGGCAAGGAAACCTCCTGCTGATTACCACCTACCGCCCTCCCTCAGCTGATGAATCAGTACTCCTCCATGTTGAACACCACTTGGAAGGAGCACTGAGAGGAGCAAGGGCACAGAATGTACTCTGGGTGGGGGGACTTCAATGCCCATCACCAAGAGTGGCTCGGTAGCACCACTGCTGGCCGAGTCCTGAAGGACATAACTGCTGGCCTGGGCCTGCGACAGGTGTTGAGAGAACCAACATGAGGGAAAATCCTACCTGACCTTGTCCTCACCAATCTACCTGTTGCAGATGCATCTGTCCATGACAGTATTGGTAGCAGTGACCACCGCACAGTCATTGTGGAGATGATGTCCCATCTTCATACTGAGGACACCCTCCATCGTGTTGTGTGGCACTACCACCGTGCTAAATGGGATAGATTCAGAACAGATCTAGCAGCTCAAAACTGGGCACCCATGAGGCGCTGTGGGGCAGCAGCAGAATTGTATTCCAGCACAATCTGTAACCGCATATCCCTCACTCTACCATCACCATCAAGCCAGGTGACCAACCCTGGTTCAACAAGGAGTGCAGAGGAGCAGCACCAGGCGTATCGAAAAATGAGGTGCCAACCTGGGGAAGCTGCAACACAGGACTACATGCACGCTAAAAAGCGGAAGCAGCATGCTATAGACAGGGCTAACTGATCCCACAATTAACGGATCAGATCAAAGCTCTGCAGTCCTGCCACATCCAGTCTTGAATGGTGGTGGACCATTCAACAACTAACGGGAGGAGGAGGCTCCATGAATATCCCCATCCTCAATGATGGTGGAACCCAGCACGTGAGTGCAAAAGACAAGGCTGAAGCCCGTTTGCAACCTTCTTCAGCCAGAAGTGCCGAGTGGATGATCCATATCGGCCTACTCCTGAGCTCCCCTCCATCACAGAAGCCAGTCTTCAGCCAATTCGATTCACTCCATGTGATATTAAGACGGGCCACAGCGAAAAACCGCATAGACCTCCTCAGAAGACGAACACGGGACACAACCAACAGAGTACCCTACGTCGTCCAGTACTTCCCCGGAGCGGAAAAACTACGCCATGTTCTTCGCAGCCTTCAACATGTCATCGATGACGACGAACACCTTGCTAAGGCCATCCCCACGCCTCCACTACTCGCCTTCAAGCAGCCGCCTAACCTCAAAAGTACCATCGTTCGCAGCAGATTACCCATCTTTCAGGAGAACAGCAACCAAGACACCACACAACCCTGCCACGGCAACCTCTGCAAGACATGCCAAATCATGGACACAGATACCATCATTACACGTGAGGACACTACCCACCAGGTACACGGTACATACTCATGTGACTCGGCCAACGTTGTCTACCTGATACGTTGCAGTAAAGGATGCTCCAGAGCATGGTACATCGGCGAGACATAGAAACATAGAAACATAGAATCTAGGAGCAGGAGTAGGCCATTCGGCCCGTCGAGCCTGCTCCGCCATTCAATACGATCATGGCTGATCATCCAAATCCAGTACCCTGTCCCTGCTTTAATCCCCACAGTACACATATCCCACCCTACCCCTGTAACCCCACGTATTTAATTCCCCCTAACATATCCCATCCTATCCCCATAACCCCACATATTTAATCCCCCCTAACACTAAGGGTCAATTTATCATAGCCAAATCAACCTAACCCACACATTTTTGGACCATGCAGACACTGAGACAACGTATGAACGGACACCGCGCAACAATCGCCAGGCAGGAGGGTTGCCTCCCAGTCGGGGAACACTTCAGCAGCCAGGGGCATTCAGCCTCGGATCTGCGGGTAAGCGTTCTCCAAGGCGGCCTTCGAGATACACGACAGCGCAAAATCATAGAGCAGAAACTGATAGCCAAGTTCCGCACTCATGAGGATGGCCTCAATCGCGATATCGGGTTCATGTCACGATACAGAACGTGACTTGACATCATGGCCGGTCTTCCCAGGTGGTTTTTTTTGGTTTTTTTTTTGTTTTGTTTTTTTAAAAACACAAGAAGACAAATTGACAGGATATGCAGCCAGCAGGTGGTTTGACACGCTGGACACCCTGGGACACATCTCATTGTCTTGGCTGTGCTCTTTGTTGTAGCGAATAATGTGAATAGATTTTGTCTGGGTTTAAATTGTGAATTCTGGGAGATTCTCTCATTGCTAACTTACCTGACGAAGGAGCGATAGCTCCGAAAGCTTGTAAAATTAAATAAATCTGTTGGACTATAACCTGGTGTTGTGCGACTTCTCATTTTTGTCCACCCCAGTCCAACGCCGGCATCTCCACATCATATTAAGAAACGGCTGAGCGTACTGGATACAGCAAAGGCTATGGATCCCGCTGTCGTGCTGAAAACTTGTGCTCCAGAACTAGCTGCGCCTCTAGCCAAGCTGTTCCAGTACAGCTACAACACTGGCACCTATCCGACAATGTGGAAAACTGCCCAGGTATGTCCTGTCCATAAAAAGCAGGACAAACTCTCAGTCTACTCTCAGTCATCAGCAAAGTGATGGAAGGTGTCATCGACAGTGCTATCAAGCGGCACCTGCTCACTGATGCCCAGTTTGGGTTCCGCTAAGACCACTCAGCTCCCAAACTCATTACAGTCTTGGTCCAAACATGGACAAAGGAGTTGAATTCCAGAGGTGAGGTGAGGTGAGAGTGACTGCCCTTGACATCAAGGCAGCATTTGACCGAGTGTGGCATCAAGGAGCCCTAGTAAAACTGAAGTCAATGGGAATTGGGGGGAAATCTCTCCACTGGCTGGAGTCATACCTAGCACAAAGGAAGATGGTTGTGGTGGTTGAAGGTCAATCATCACGGCCCCAGGACATCGCTGCAGGAGTTCCTCAGGGCAGTGTCCTAGGCCCAATCATCTTCAGCTGCTTCATCAATGACCTTCCCTCCAACATAAGGTCAGAAATGGGGATGTTCGCTGATAACTGCACAGTGTTCAGCGCCATTCACAACTCCTCAGATAATGAAGCAGTCCATGCCCGCATGCAACTAGACCTGGATGACGCTCAGGCTTGGGCTGATAAGTGGCAGGTAACATTCGCGCCAGAGAAGTGCCTGGCAATGACTATCTCCAACAAGAGAGCGTCTAACCACCTCCCCTTGACATTCAACGGCATTACCATCGCTGAATCCCCCACCATCAACATCCTGGGGGTCACCATTGACCAGAAACTTAACTGGACCAGCCACATAAACACTGTGGCAACAAGAGCAGATCAGAGACTAGATATTCTGTGGTGAGCGTCTCACCTCCTGACTCCCCAAAGCCTTTCCACCATCTACAAGGCACAAGTAAGGAGTGTGATGGAATACTCTCCACTTGCCTGGATGAGTGCAGCTCTAACAACACTCAAGAAGCTCGACACCATTCAGGACAAAGCAGCCCGTTTGATTGGCACTCCATCCACCACCTTAAATATTCACTCCCTCCACCACCGGCATACCGTGGCTGCAGTGTGTACCATCTACAAGATGCACTGCAGCAACTCGCCAAGGCTTCTTTGGCAGCACCTCCCAAACCCGCGACCTCTTCCACCTAGAAGGATAAGGGCAGCAGGCGCATGGGAACACCACCACCTCCAAGTTCCCCTCCAAGTCACACACCATCCTGGCTTTGAAGCATATTGCCGTTCCTTCATCATCGCTGGGTCAAAATCCTGGAACTCCCTACCTAACAGCACTGTGGGAGTACCTTCACCACACGGACTGCAGCGGTTCAAGAAGGCGGCTCACCACCACCTTCTCAAGGGCAACTAGGGATGAGCAATAAATGCTGGCCTTGCCAGCGACGCCCACATCCCATAAACGAATAAAAAAAACCTAGGGATCGGGATGCTAACGATGATTTTTTAAAAAAGGTCCTAATCTGAATCCAGATTATGCACCATGTGGTGCTAAATGAATAGGTCAGCGCAGACTTTTAGCTGCTCTTCCCCACAGGTGATGATTGTGTGATTCACATTAGATGATAATGCAAGTCTCTGATA
Source organism: Squalus acanthias (assembly GCA_030390025.1). Taxonomy (NCBI): domain Eukaryota; kingdom Metazoa; phylum Chordata; class Chondrichthyes; order Squaliformes; family Squalidae; genus Squalus; species Squalus acanthias. The sequence continues at coordinate 104,527,284 of CM059434.1, forward strand.
TGAGTCCTATGTTCTGTGGTCAAGGTCAGCTCTGCTGTCATGATTCCTGCCCGTGATTGGAGTAAATAACTCCACACTGTTTATCCTGCAACATTTAGCGTGAATCAGCTGTTCGAATACACGCACAAATGTACAGCTGTAGCACAAAGAGCCAATATTACTTTAAGGGGAACACCTGGAACATTAAAGGTAACGTCACAGCTGATTTTCACCAGAGGCGTCTTCAACCCAGTCCAGTAACCACAAGCTGTCACTTCACACACTGATGAATCAGAGATCAAATGTGTCTAAATATCGGTGATGTGGGAAAGGAGGAAACCCTTGAGTAGGTTGGACTCTCTTGGATAGTTCTGTCTGAATATTCTTAAAACATCTTGTGCAAACAGGTGTTAAAATGCTTTCTACATCTATATACTTTGCTTGCTTCCCATACAAACATGATGGCAACGTGACACACTGGCCATCCTTAGCTTATTTATCCAGTTCAACTTGACAAAGGGCAAGGTCATATTTAGTTACTATAAATGTAACCTCCACATAATTCCTGTGTGTGCAATAGGCTTATCATAGTTGCATTTAATTTTCACATTGTGGGTCTTTTTACAAAAGGAATTAAAATATTCTTGTAAAAAGACCCCAGGTGCAGCGATGAGTCAAGTGAACCCGAACTCTTTGATGTTATTTCTGACTGTACGGGTTTTTTTAAATTATACTCCAAGCTTTGTTAGTGGCCTTTGTTCAAACAATGGAAACCTGTAGAAGCTGAAAGATAATGCTAATATAGCCTGGGAAAGCACTGCTCTCACTGATACCATTTGGTGCTGCAAAAATTACTCAACGTGCAGTGACAGCAAAGGTAATATAAAACAGCAGCTCAAAACCATTAACTGAGAAAACTCTGCATTGTGCCCAGTGTACACCTATTTCCAGGGCACAATCCAGAGGTAAAAGGGGCAGGGGTTTTTGTTACGTTTGGTCTCCGCCTCGTTTGCCCTTCGCGTGAGCTTCCACTCACGGGTCAGATGGTGGCCGTATCCGTAACAGCCGTCGCTAGGCTAATTCTATTTTAGCAAAACTGAAGGGACATCACGGTGCCCTGTGCACCAGTTTCTTCAATTTCTGCTGGTCACAGGTCATGTGCAAGCAACTCCATATTTAAAGAGAGAGGCAACAACCAGAATAGAGGTGAGAACATTTGTAACGTTTGCTGTTGCTGTCGTGTGGCATTGTGGGCAGGAACTTGGGTGAGTAAACTGAATGAAGTATAAAAGAAGGATAAGTGTTGTGCAGACCCTGAACTGAAGCCATGCCTCTTGCTTTCCCATCTCCGGCCTCCTCATCCTAGTTCTGTCCCTGAATTTGGAGGGCCTTTTCCTCAAATGGGGTTGAGAATGCAAGGTCTGTGCTCTCCCTCGTGTGGACTTCTGCCTCCTGTCATGTTCTGCCTTTTCCTACAGAAGCAGAATCCTGGCTTGATAGTGTGGCATTGGCGGCATGGAATCGACCCTAGCCCCAGGTGTGCAGGTGTTTTCTGTAGGTACAGGTGCAGCATGCAGACTCTGGCTATTGAAGCGGTTGGCAGCAGGTTGCCTTGAGCGTCCCTGTGCTTAAGTAGCTGGTGCTGGGAAAGGGAAGTACTGGAAAGTGCACGCTGCAGCATCATGACATCGATGGGAAGGTGGAGAGAAAGCGATAGAATGCGTAGGTAGGAAGGCAGGGTTCAGAATAGTAGTCATTGGTATGGTGCATGAATATGAGCTGACGTTTCCGGATCCTACCTGGCCTCTCCTGCAAAGAACATAAGAACATAAGAAATAAGAGCAGGAGTAGGCCATACGGCCCCTCGAGCCTGCTCCGCCATTCAATAAGATCATGGCTGATCATCGACCTCAACTCCACTTTCCCGCCCGATCTCCATATCCCTTGATTCCCCTAGAGTCCAAAAATCTATCGATCTCAGCCTTGAATATACTCAAAGACTCAATAGTCACAGCCCTCTGGAGCAGAGAATTCCAAAGATTCACAACCCTCTGAGTGAAGAAATTCTTCCTCATCTCAGTCTTAAATGGCCTACCCCTTATCCTGAGACTATGCCCCCTAGTTCAAGACACTCCAGCCAGGGGAAACAACCTCTCAGCATCTACCCTGTCAATCCCCTTCAGAATCTTGTATGTTTCAATGAGATCACCTCTCATTCTTCTAAACTCCAGAGAGTATAGGCCCATTCTACACAAACTCTCATCATAGGACAGCCCTCTCATCCCAGGAATCAATCCAGTGAACCTTTGTTGCACTGCCTCCAAGGCAAGTATATCCTTCCTTAGATAAGGAGACCAAAACTGTGCACAGTACTCCAGGTGTGGTCTCACCAAGGCCCTGTACAATTGTAGCAAGACTTCCTTACTCTTATACTCCAACCCCCTTGCAATAAAGGCCAACATGCCATTTGCCTTCCTTATTACTTGCTGTACCTGCATGCTAACTTTCTGTGGGGAAAAATTCAGTTGGTTGCGCCTCCCATTAGCGCCTTAAGAGGGCGCTAAAGGGGCGCAAAGCAACTAGCGCCCGGGCGCGGCGATGTTTGCGGCGCTTGCAAAATTAACTAGACATTTTGCGGTGGCGCTAAACAGTACCGCCACGATCTCCTGCGCCGGCAGATCGTGACGTCACTCGAGTGCGCAACGCCCCGGTAGCGCCCAGAGCGGATATTGAGTGGCGCCCCCTGCCTTACCGCCTGCCGCTAGCAACGACAGGTTGAGGGGAGCATTTTGCAGTCAGGAAGGGACTGGGGGAGCGCTATTTAAAGGCGACCGCTTCCTGCCTTTTTTTGTTGGTGACATTTTTGAGCCACGCATTCTGAGAGAGAGAGAGAGAGACTTCTGGAGAGATTCAACGCTGTGTGAAGGAGCTTTGGGTACTGAGCAGCACTTTGCAGGTTCATTTTGATTTGCCCTTCCTTGTATCGATTTAGAAGAGACTGTGGGGGCTGCACTCTGAGCTCTTTCCCTGGGTCTCTCCATTGTTCTTTCCAGCAGATTTGATGTACAGGTCTCTCCAGGCCGAGATTCAAGGCTGCAATGAGCAGGATGTGGATGGAAAGCAAGATCAACCCTCCCCTTTAAGTACTGGCCGGGGCCATTGTGTCTGTGTTCCATTGCTGACTGACATCACATGTGCTTTGCCAGCGCTCTGAGTTAGCGCCTCGCTCCTCGGCCTTTGCGCCTTAAGACAGATGTGTAGTGCCTGATTTAGTGCTCCAATCACCTCCAGGGGCGATAAAAGTCAAGTTTGCAGTCGGAGGCGCCCGGCCGATAATTGCGCCCCAAACGGGGCGATACTGAATTTTTCCCCCTGTGTTTCTTGCATGAGAACACCCAAATCTCTCTGAACACCAACATTTTAAAGTTTCTCACCATTTAAAAAATATTTGTTTTTCTATTCTTCCTACCAAAGTGAATAACCTCACATTTCCCTACATTATACTCCATCTGCCACCTTACTGCACATTCACTTAGTCTATCTATATCCCTTTGCAGACTCTTTGGGCTGGATTTTCTCAATGGAGACGTGTTGGAGGCGGGACTGCTGCTTGCCTGGTTTCAGTCCCGCCTCCATCAGTCTCTGGCCAACCAGTGGGATCTTCCCCTGATTGACCTTGTTAAGCCCGCCCGGCGGGCTCAGCAGGCCAATTAGGTGGAAGTCAATGACAGAGCACGTTAATGTATGACGTGTCATCTGTCAAGAATTTTTGAAAGAAGAAATGTCATTGTTTGACAGCTCTGTGAAGTTGTCAAACACTGATATTCTGTGTAGTTTGATGAGTCCTTTTGTTCAGGACTCATCAAACCTTTCTACTTTGTAGAAATCAGATGACTGTTGAATCGGAGGATCCAACAGCCAATCTGTGATCTCTACAATGGAGATGTCAGGACTCTTGCTCCACAGCGGCTGAAGGCTGTAGGCAGAAACAAAGGTAAGTGAACATTTTCTAACACTTTACACTCACCTCACATACTTACCACTCCACACTTGCACCCATCACTCACCTCTACATCGCACTTTCAGACCTCTCCGACCCCCGCAGACCTCCTACTCAGCTCCTATACCCTGGCGGGGTTCCCCGAGGTCGGGAAGCCCGCACTTCGGAACAAAAAATGGGGATAATCCTTTTTTCTGCCTGTTAACTACCTGTTAACAGACAGTTAATAGGCTTTAGTCCCTTTCCCGCCTCGAGGAGACGGGACCCGGGGCCGGACGGCTTCCCGCCTCCTGGCAAGAGGGCACGAAGGCGGGTTGGGGGCGGATTTGCCACCCGTCCCCAAATTCTGCAACTTTCCCGGCAGTCCCACCTCCATACCCGCCTCCTCGGGGCTGAGAAAATCCAGCCCTTCGTGTTCTCCTCACAGCTTACTTTCCCACCTAGCTTTGTATCATCAGCAAACTTGGATGCATTACAGTTGGTTCCTTCATCTAGGTCATTAATATAGATTGTAAATAGCTGAGGCCCCAACACTGAAACTTGCGGCACCCCACTAGTTACAGCCTGCCAACCTGAAAAAGATCCGTTTATTCCTACTCTCTGTTTTCTGTCCGTTAACCAATCCTCTATCCATGCCCCAACCCTAAGGTCATTGATTTTTTTGCGACACTGCAGCCACATACTCTGGACAGTGCTGCTGGCACTTATCCTATCCCATCACTTCCTGCTATTCTCTTCACCCCTCTGTCTTTGAGACTCTATGGCCATGTTGGGAAAATAGAACCCCTCGCTCTGCTCCACATCCTGTGGTAATATGTCCCCACCAATGTCACCAATGCAGGGGCCACTGCTTCTTTCAAAGGCAACATTGAACTCAGCCTGTTTTGGTGGCTATAAAAGATCCTATGCTGCTCATTCAAAGAAGAGTAGGGGAGTTTATCCTGGCCACTTGTTGAATTATTTCTCATTCAACACCACCCACACAGATTAACTGGTCATTAATCTCTTTGCTGCCTGTGGGACCTTGCTGTGTGCAAATTTGCTGCCAGATTTGCCCAGGTAACAAAAGCGACTTTATTTCAAAAGCAATTAATTGGCGGTGAACTCGTTTGGGATGTCCCGAGGACATGAACGGTGTTATATAAATGCAAGATCTTTCTTTTCTCTCTTCCAGCACGGATGCCAAACATCAAAGGCAACTTCAACAGCAAAAATTCTCTGCCAAACCCAGGTAGCCAAGCTCCCTGAAAGAGCCCCGCATCTTTTAACTGTAGCAGACCTTCAGGGCCTGCAGCAGCACACAAGTTCCTCCCCCAAATGGGCACGGAGCCAATTGTAGGCCGAAAATATATATGGATTATGGGGCACTTCTCATGCCTACCTCATGGCTTGCACTTGGTTAGAGTGGGGAAAGGAAAATCAACCCCCTTCTTCTTTTTGTAGAAAACACAATTAAAAGGTCCACATTATTTTATTAATTATTTTGTATGAAACCCTTAGCGAATACTGACCCAGATTTTCCTGCAACGGCAAAATCAGCGACATACACCGTCAATTTCACCGTCCAGCGCACCAATCATGTCATTGACAACTTACTCCATATTTTCCTGCATTTCTAATTGGAATACGCCACAGCAGGTATAGCAGCGAATCAGAAGCGGTGCAGCCAATGTATTGATCCCGTCACTAATGGTGCAATTTCTTTGTTATGCTGGTAATTGAAGCGTTGAAGCAATACTACATTACTACCGTCCCATTGTAACCCAGATTCTGATGTAAACTATGGCATGGAATTTCCTGCCATTTTAGCCCAGATACATGAGCAATTAGGGTGCAAATCTAATACGCGGCCTAAACGATCGTAGAATTAAGGCGTAATGAATCACGCGCGTAAGTAAAATACGCCGAAATCTCCTCGTTCTTTTTACGATCGTCTATCGATCCTTCTGGCCGAACGCATCTCCCCTCATAAAACTGACCATGCCCCCAAGTTAAAGAGCCTCGTACATGGCTTTCTTACAATAGGGCTTGCTCAAAGGCTCTCTTTAAATTACAATCAGATTTTCAGGTGCAGCAGGAAGCAGTCATTTTTCTGGTGTTTTGTTGTGACTTTTTTTGTGATTTTTTTTTATTCTCGCTGAGAATTGCACTGTATCTTTTGCTTCTTTGAATGGATTTTTATGGCATAAGAATAAGTTTTTTTTAAGTATAAGTCTCATAAAAAATTGAAAAGCTTCCCCGATCACAGGTTTTTAAACAAGCTGTGCCTGATGTGCATGAATGATGGTTAAATGAGTTGAAACTTCAATTTTTATATTTAAAGAAGAAATATATGGTGTGAGTTCGACGTTTACTTTGGCTCCCGGTTGTTTACCCTGATTTCCACCCATTTTATGTTCGAGCGTATTCCAATGAGATTTGCAGGAAATTTGAGTGTAGCGTGACATCGGCAGAGTGGGCGCAATTCCGGGTCTAACTTCTGGGTTGTGCCCACGGAGTAAATTCGAGGTCTACATTTCTGCACTTGAAATTGTAAATAAAATCATCTGTTTGTCAGCGGATCCTGCTCAGTGAGTGGATCTTTCTCCTCGGTTGCTGGATCTTTCTTAATTGCAGGTTCCTCGGTGCCAAGACTAAAATTCTCAAGTGTGGCAGCTGCAATTTCCGAGCAGCTGACAAATGAGCTCCTTAAGATGAATTAACAAGAGTATCAGTGCATCAAGCTAAGGGCATAGGGTAACTTCTGATCTCTGCATCCTATTAAATTGCCATGCTGAGGGGATTCCCATCCAACCCAAGCAATCAGACACGCTAAAGCATTCTTTGACACCAGCTACCTGAGAACGAACTCCGGTCAAAGAATTAGATCAAAGTTGAATATCGGTGCTAGTCATCAGCATTTGGAAGCACATTTGGTTGTATTTTGCCATTTTGTGAAATGTTTGCTACTGTCGGTGATAAGGAGCGAATGCAAGAAAGCCATAAAAGTTACACATTCAACTGCTCAATAGTTAAATTTTGTTGCCGGGAACAACAATCTCATTAATAAACCAAGACCTCGAATTATTAATGAAGGCAGAGGTTAGGGCTGCCTGGGGGTGTAAAATACGTCCTGTAACTGGTTGGTAATACCAAGTCGCGAACAGCAAACACATTCAGCGCGTCATTTAAAAGCAATCAGTGAATACCTTATAAATTCAATAAATCACATCGTCACCAGCGCCATTATTTTTCAATCTAAGTCGCAAGTAGAGTGAAAACTGGTTTAAATGCAGGAAAATTGTGATAGCCATTAATTTCAATGGGGTGGTGGTGGGGGGGGGGTGGTGGAGTTATGATAATTACAGCAAAGTGGCTCAAAATTACCAGGAAAATATGGAGTAGCATAACTAATGGCGTAAGTCACTCCATAATTTCATCTTTCATTCTGGCAGTTCAAGGGTCCCTACACTGTAGATGCGCCATTACAATGGAGCAAGTCTCCAGGAACATCTGGGCCATTATACTTAAGAAGCCAATGTACCTCGGCTAAAGTATATGCATAGCTTGTTGATGTCATTGACTTGCAATAATAACTTAGCTCTTCTCAACCACCAAAATAAATCTTAGTATTTGCAGCCTGCGACCGACACATCAGTTGATTACAGTTAATTAGATAACTGCTGCTGTCAAGCCGCTGCTCTGCTTCATTTGCTTTTGCTGCTGGTAAATCACTAAATCTACCGACCGACAGTGTGACAAACAAAAACGTATTAAAAAAAAATGAAAATGATTTAAAATGTAGAAGCATGATTGGTATTGCCGCAAAGTGACTGATTTACATGTGGGTGGGCTGAACACGCCTTGCCCACCTGTAGCCTGACCTCACTTTCCAGATAGCAGCTGGCATCACGACAGAAGTAGTCGGCTCACTACTCATAGAATCATGCAGCACAGAGGAGGCCATTCGGCCCATCGAGCCTGTGCTGGCTATTGCTTCTGCCATGTTGGCTGACAGGTAGCTCAATTGGATGGAGTTGGGGCCATAGTGGAAATATAATTTAAATTTACAACAAACCCTCAGTGATTTGTGACTCAGCGGTTAAATCCGCCATGTGGTGTGTATTTAGTTATTTAGACCAGGAAGTTTCTGGTTTAATTACGGGTCAATACTAGGATGTCCTGAGGTCATGAAAAGTGTTATATAAATGCAAGTTGGTTCTTTCTTTCCTTTCCCTTTCTTTCTCAGTTGACCTAAATTGGAGCAGCAGTGGAAATGCTGCAATTGTTCAGCGAGGGGAGAATTCAGCTAAACCTTTAAAAGAAAGACTTGCATTTATATAGCGCCTTTCACGACCACCGGATGTCCCAAAGCGCTTTACAGCCAATGAAGTACTTTTTGAAGTGTAGCCACTGTTGTAATGTGGGAAAGACGGAAACCAATTTGTGCACAGCAAGCTCCCACATACAGCAACGTGATAATGACCAGATAATCTGTTTTTATAGTGATGTTGATTGAGGGATAAATATTGGCCAGGACACTGGGAAAACTCTTCTGCTCTTCTTTGAATCTTCTTCATTGATGATTATCCAGTGACCCCCGACTTGAAGGGTGTGCATATGGGGTGCTGGGTGAGTGAAGGACCCAGCTGCCCCCTCCAATGAATAGCCCATTGATATTCACTGCCCAGGCCTCCAGATAAAGAAACTGGCCACTTGAGCTTACTACTGGAGGAATACTGCGCCTGTAGAACCATATCATAGCACAAATCACCACATTCAGAAAGGGAGAGAAGAGGAGAGGGTAAAGAAAGAAATTCAGCAGAATGGCACTCTCATGAGGCACAGCATTTCAAAAATGAGATAAGGTCGACAATGTTTATGGATACTGATTTTTTTTTAAAACTTGTCACAAATGTCATCTTTTTAATTCAACTTTTGCACAGCTTATATTTCATTTTTTTTAAGTTTCTGTTAATCCCTTTCTTTCCGAAACATCCTTCTCACTTATTGAATCGCATGTCGTAATCAGTGAATCTATGGCTGGAGCAGGAACTGGTTCATGAGGGAGATCTAATTTTGTTGCTATATAATTGGACCTGTCCTGCCATTCCCTACCATTTCATCTTGAGGCAATTATACCCTGCAAATCCAGCTTGAGGTACTTTTAGCCTGTTACTGCAGTTTAAGCTGCTCATATACCCTGTCACTGCTCACATACCCTGTCACTACTCATATACCCTGTCACTGCTCATATACCCTGTCACTGCTCACATACCCTATCACTGTTCATATACCCTGTCACTGTTCATATACCCTGTCACTACTCATATACCCTGTCACTGTTCATATACCCTGTCACTGCTCATATACCCTATCACTGTTCATATACCCTGTCACTGCTCACATACCCTATCACTGTTCATATACCCTGTCACTGTTCATATACCCTGTCACTACTCATATACCCTGTCACTGTTCATATACCCTGTCACTGCTCATATACCCTGTCACTGTTCATATACCCTGTCACTGTTCATATACCCTGTCACTACTCATATACCCTGTCACTGTTCATATACCCTGTCACTGTTCATATACCCTGTCACTGTTCATATACCCTGTCACTGCTCACATACCCTGTCACTGCTCATATACCCTGTCACTACTCATATACCCTGTCACTGCTCACATACCCTGTCACTGCTCACATACCCTGTCACTGCTCACATACCCTGTCACTGTTCATATACCCTGTCACTGTTCATATACCCTGTCACTACTCATATACCCTGTCACTGTTCACATACCCTGTCACTGTTCATATACCCTGTCACTACTCATATACCCTGTCACTGTTCACATACCCTGTCACTACTCATATACCCTGTCACTGTTCATATACCCTGTCACTGCTCATATACCCTGTCACTGCTCACATACCCTGTCACTACTCATATACCCTGTCACTGTTCACATACCCTGTCACTACTCATATACCCTGTCACTGCTCACATACCCTGTCACTACTCATATACCCTGTCACTGCTCACATACCCTGTCACTACTCATATACCCTGTCACTGCTCACATACCCTGTCACTGTTCATATACCCTGCCACTGTTCATATACCCTGCCACTGTTCATATACCCTGTCACTGCTCATATACCCTGTCACTGCTCACATACCCTGTCACTGTTCATATACCCTGCCACTGTTCATATACCCTGTCACTACTCATATACCCTGTCACTGTTCATATACCCTGTCACTACTCATATACCCTGTCACTGCTCACATACCCTGTCACTGTTCATATACCCTGCCACTGTTCATATACCCTGCCACTGTTCACATACCCTGTCACTACTCATATACCCTGTCACTGTTCACATACCCTGTCACTGTTCATATACCCTGTCACTACTCATATACCCTGTCACTGCTCACATACCCTGTCACTGTTCATATACCCTGCCACTGCTCATATACCCTGTCACTGTTCACATACCCTGTCACTACTCATATACCCTGTCACTGTTCACATACCCTGTCACTGTTCATATACCCTGTCACTGCTCATATACCCTGTCACTGCTCACATACCCTGTCACTACTCATATACCCTGTCACTGTTCACATACCCTGTCACTGCTCATATACCCTGTCACTGTTCATATACCCTGATGCGGAGATGCCGGTGTTGGACTGGGGTGGACAAAAGTGAGAAGTCGCACAACACCAGGTTATAGTCCAACAGTTTTATTTGAAATCACAAGCTTTCGGAGCTGCTACCCCTTCGTCAGGTGAAGTGAAGGAATACGAATCGGCAAAGCATATATAGACAGAGAACAATGCCTGTGTAGCTTACAATGTCAGACGACTACATTTAATCCTTCTGACTGCCTTTTATCACACCTCGGCAGAGAAACAATCAGGTCAGCCAGGAAGGCACCACATCAAAGACATAGCAAGATACAACTGAGACAATGAGGTGGGGTCACAGTGGGTCTAATCTGTCAAATGCAGTCTGTATGGAAAACCATAAACTTTAAAATTTTTACTTTTTTTTACTGGAAATCACATCTGTGAACAAGCCAATGATGACTCGAGTCTGGATGACTCTACGTCATGTAGCGTGACATGAACCCAAGATCCCGGTTGAGGCCATCCTCATGGGTGCGGAACTTGGCTATCAGTTTCTGCTCGATGATTTTGCGTTGTCGTGTGTCACGAAGGCCGCCTTGGAGAACGCTTACCCGCAGATCTGAGGCTGAATGTCCTTGACTGCTGAAGTGTTCCCCGACTGGGAGGTAACAATCCTGCCTGCGGTGTCCGTTTATACGTTGTCTCAGTGTCTGCATGGTCTCGCCGATGTACCATGCTCCGGTGCATCCTTTCCTGCAACGTATGAGGTAGACAACATTGGCCGAGTCACATGAGTATGTACCATGTACCTGGTGGGTAGTGTCCTCACGTGTGATGATGGTATCTGTGTTGATGATCTGGCATGTCTTGCAGAGGTTGCCGTGGCAGGGTTGTGTGGTGTCGTGGTCGCTGTTATCCTGAAAGCTGGGTAATTTGCTGCGAACGATGGTACTTTTGAGGTTAGGCGGATATTTGAAGGCGAGTAGTGGAGGCGTGGGGATGGCCTTAGCGAGGTGTTCATCGTCATCGATGACATGTTGAAGGCTGCGAAGAACATGGCGTAGTTTCTCCGCTCCGGGGAAGTACTGGACGACGTAGGGTACCCTGTTGGTTGTGTCCCGTGTTCGCCTTCTGAGGAGGTCTATGCGATTTTTCGCTGTGGCCCGTCGGAACTGTTGATCGATGAGTCGAGCATCATATCCCATTCTTACGAGGGCGTCTTTCAGCATCCCTGTCACTGCTCATATACCCTGTCACTGCTCATATACCTTGTCACTGTTCATATACCCTGTCACTGTTCATATACCCTGTCACTGTTCACATACCCTGTCACTACTCATATACCCTGTCACTGTTCATATACCCTGTCACTGCTCATATACCCTGTCACTGCTCACATACCCTGTCACTGTTCATATACCCTGTCACTGCTCATATACCCTGTCACTGCTCATATACCATGTCACTGTTCATATACCCTGTCACTCTTCATATGCCCTGTCACTGCTCACATACCCTGTCACTGTTCATATACCCTGTCACTGTTCATATACCCTGTCACTGTTCATATACCCTGTCACTGTTCATATACCCTGTCACTGTTCATATACCCTGTCACTGCTCATATACCCTGTCACTGCTCATATACCATGTCACTGTTCATATACCCTGTCACTCTTCATATGCCCTGTCACTGCTCACATACCCTGTCACTGTTCATATACCCTGTCACTGTTCATATACCCTGTCACTGTTCATATACCCTGTCACTGTTCATATACCCTGTCACTGTTCATATACCCTGTCACTGTTCATATACCCTGTCACTGTTCATATAACCTGTCACTGTTCATATACCCTGTCACTGTTCACATACCCTGTCACTGCTCATATAACCTATCACTGTTCATATACTCTGTCACTGTTCATATACCCTGTCACTGTTCATATACCCTGTCACTGTTCATATACCCTGTCACTGTTCATATACCCTGTCACTGCTCACATACCCTGTCACTGTTCATATACCCTGTCACCGTTCATATACCCTGTCACTGTTCATATACTCTGTCACTGCTCACATACCCTGTCACTGTTCATATACCCTGTCACTGTTCATATACCCTGTCACTGCTCACATACCCTGTCACTGCTCATATACCCTGTCACTGTTCATATACCCTGTCACTGTTCATATACCCTGTCACTGTTCATATACCCTCCCACTGTTCATATACCCTGTCACTGTTCATATACCCTGTCACTGCTCATATACCCTGTCACTGCTCATATGCCCTGTCACTGCTCATATGCCCTGTCACTACTCATATACCCTGTCACTGTTCACATACCCTGTCACTGTTTATATACCCTGTCACTGTTCATATACCCTGTCACTGTTCATATACCCTGTCACTGCTCATATGCCCTGTCACTGTTCATATACCCTGTCACTGTTCATATACTCTGTCACTGTTTATATACCCTGTCACTGTTCATATACCCTGTCACTGTTCATATACCCTGTCACTGCTCATATACCCTGTCACTGCTCACATACCCTGTCACTGTTCACATACCCTGTCACTGTTCATATACCCTGTCACTGCTCACATACCCTGTCACTGTTCATATACCCTGTCACTGTTCATATACCCTGTCACTGCTCATATACTCTGTCACTGTTCATATACCCTGTCACTGCTCATATACCCTGTCACTGCTCATATACCCTGTCACTGTTCATATACCCTGTCACTGTTCATATACCCTGTCACTGTTCCCTGAGCACTCATAAAACTTATCACTTCACCTTGAGTAACCCATTTCAAATCACTTCAGCTTAAAGTGCTTTCACTCCATCCTGAGGCAATCACCCCATCCCTTTCATTTAAAGGATTGATCACACATCCATTTATCTTGAAGTTTCTCATACCTACCCATGTACTTGTCATAGTGTATTTTTTCTTCTGGGTCCCTGAAATCAATGAAACTGAGGATTGATACTTTGAATAGATTTTAGGAGAATTCTGCGAGAACTCAAAAGGTCCCCTACCGAAAATGTACACTGCAAAGTGGAGCAGTTCTACTCATAGCCCACCCCTTCATTTTAAGGTGCTCAAAACCTATCCTTGCATCTTAAAGCATATATACTCCATACCTTCACCTTAAGGTGTTGATACGCTATACCCTTAACTTGGTACACTCCGACTATTGTCAATTCATCTTAAGGAGCTCATTTGCACTGCACTGCTTACACATGAATATTTATATTACAATCACAAGAGCATTTATTATTTATATATCTTCCGTTGCCTCATATGACTGGAGGGGGGAGGAATCATGATTATTTGAAGGAGTGTTAAATCAATATGTTTTCAGTCAATAAAAATGTGTTCCTTAGTAGAAATAAATTGGCTGTTTGAAGCCACACAAATAAAACGTAATAAAGACACAGTTGAACCATAAGTAAATATGTGGCTGTATTAGATATTGATTTGAGTTCATAAATTATGTCCTATTTAAGATGGAGCACAACTTGAGGTATTCCCGTCCTATTTCCTAGTTTCCCTCCTTTATCTATCTAGGGTTGCACTGCATAAGGAACTGCTAGATTACCCAGATGGCCACTATTTAATTTCTCTTAAGGGTTTTTCTTTGTTCCAGTGCAATTTATAGCTGGTGTATATTTCCATGGAATACGAACATTTCCATTTCTTTTGACATGGGTCACTTTAATCTATTTGATGAATTATTCTCATTTTTCAGAATAATACAATTTTTTTCAGCTGACTTTTTATTTCTTCACGTGCGAGCTGATTTACTTGCATCAGCAGAAATCGAGAAATCAGATGAAATGAGCACAGAGTAGATTTAATCTCTTGCAGCTAAAAAAAAAGTGTTCTATTCTATTTACAATAATACCTTTTTTAAAAAAAATTAGAGACAAAAAAAGGTCTGTTATCGTGGCAGGGGGTTGAACTGATTGCACTCACTCTGGGAGCAAATGTGAGGCTGGCAACAGTTACCTCGTAGTGAATCTCAGTCCTTTGAGATTTCATGCAGCAGGTGTGGAACGGGGGGCTGCTCGCTTGGAGACTCTGAGCCATGGCACTGGTGTCTGTTATTGCCTAGAGACAGACAAGAAATATGAAAAGCTAACTCCAATGTTAAACCAGACTCCCTTGATATTTGCTTCATTCCAGCATGGCCACGTGGGTATTGCTCCTTACTTGTCTCTAGTGTGGAATCCATACTGTGTTCGTTTTGTTTTAAATTCAAATGCACAGGATGGAGGTTTAAACCTCGATTCCACGTGCACCATTTCAGCAGCCTGAATCCCCGGCATCGAACCAAAAATATTTGCAACTTCGGTTTTACGTTGTATGTAGCTCCTCTTGTGGCTGCTGGGTAAAAGCACTGGCCAGTGTGGTACTGAACCGTACTGTCCAGGAAAGTCTTCGGCTCGAACCCCTTGTCTGTGCGGTGTCAGCTGATCTAAGTCAGGATGGCAATAGTGATGCTAGAATTGACCTCGGCAAAATCATCTGTTCAGTGACGTGTTCTGGGAACTGTAAATGTGTAGATGTTGGATAAGGATGTTGGATAAGGATCGGGCTCTGCTGATGTGCCTTCGATGATTGAGTAGTCTGCTGATACTCATTGTGAAATCTCACACATGGAATATGGCTGTTTGGGTGAGGTGCTGGAGGGCTGAAAGTACCAATGGAACTGTACCTGAACATGGAAAAATCCCGTGGCAAGCGTAAATCTAACAAACGTTCAATGCCTTTTCAAGATGGCAGCAACATGTCATTGTGCAGATTGTCATAATCTGAACCACAGTAAAAGATACCTCGCACAGACCTGATTAGAGGGGCCCCTTGATGCAAAATTATAGGGTGTGATTTTCAACTTTGCCACCTGGGTGGTAACCTGGCAGACCAGAACGCCTGCCCATTGTAGAACCCGCCTGATTTTTGTTCGGGCAGTTTCTACAATGGGTGAGTGATGCGCTCAACCAGGGTACAGACCTGGTTGTGGTGTTGAAAATTACTCCCATAGTGTCTATAAGTCCAGATAGGATAGAGGAATGAAAATGATTCCTCGGATTGTGCCAGTAATGTAAGTGAAGTACCAGATAACATCAAAGGAATTGCTTTTGTTTTTAGGGTTCGAGCCTGTTTCATTTCCGCTAAAAAGTACTGTGGGACAACCGCTGTTACCAGTGCCAACAAACACAGTATACATCAGTGTAGAGGATTGGTATGCTGGACTAATACAGTGCTTCATTGCTCTCAGGAATGGATGCTTCATCCCAGCACAGGAAAGTAAACAATGTTGTGACTAAACCTGACCCATATCTTCATGGAGATTTGCCTTGCATAATTCCAACCAGTAAAGCGGTTTACACTACAGCATGAATAAGTAGGCCAATCAGTGATAAAGTCTCGGGAATGAACCACAACACGGAGATTAAAAGAGTTTTAACTCACCTTGCTAATTAATTATGCACCAGTCAGCAGTACCAGTGTGTTCTGACTAGGTGGATTGGGTTTTCCCCTTCTGCACTTACCAGCCCACACTTTCCCGCCCATGCACTTTAATGGGTGGAAAATTATGGGTTGGTGAATGCAGAAGGGGAAAACCCCAGCCTGGCTCTCCAGTCACCCCAAGATATAGGGGGTCATTTTACAAATCTGCATCGCTGGTGGGGAGCGCACCAGTAGTACAGGCTCATAAAATTCCTCCCCTTAAATCATTCCATTAATATATAGAGATGTCATTAGAAAATTCTCCACAGTTGGATTTTGGAGTCATTTCAGATTATATGTTAAAGAGCACAGTCCTGATAAAAGTGTTTAGCAAACTGCCTCTCATTTGTGTGCAAACACGCAATGCACTAACGTCAATCCAGTGAAAACCCATCACCTATACATCTTGACATCACAGCTGAAATGCTCTGTAATCCAGGCTCAGCATTAACGCTTCTGATTTCAGTGAAGCTGTTAAGTTTACACTGCTCTTCACAACTCCAACAACAATAACTTGCGTTTATACAGCACCGTTAACATGTAAAACATCCCAAGGTGCTTTACAGGAGCGTTCTCAAACAAAACCTTGACACCCGAGCCATATTAGGAGATAAGAGGTAGGTTTTAAGGAGTGTCTTAAAGGAGGAGAGAGAGGTAGAGAGGCAGAGAGGTTTAGGAAGGAAATTCCAGAGCTTAGGGTCTAGGCAGCTGAAGGCACGGCTGCTAATTGTGGAGCGATTAAAATCGGGGATGCTCAAGAGGCCAGAATTGGAGGAGTGCAGAGATCTTGGAGGGTTGTAGGACTGGAGGAGGTTACAAAGATAGGGAGGGGCGAGGCCATGGAGGGATTTAAAAACAAGGATGAGAATTTTAAAAACGAGACGTTGCTCAACTGGAAGCCAATGTAGGTCAGCGAGCATGGGGGCGATGTGTGAACGGGACTTGGTGCGAGTTAGGATATGGGCAGCAGAGTTTTGGATAAGCTTAAGTTTATAGAGGGTGTAAGATGTTTCCTAGATCCCAGTTACCCGCTGCCCCCACCCCACCCCCCTCCAAGGGCTGTGACAATTCGCCGGACTTGACCTTGCGGAAGAACCACATAAATACTCTGAAATAGCATTCATTCCAGAGCATGGGAATTCACCCACATTCTGAGATGAAGCTAGGTCTATAAATCATGCAGTTATTAGACAGTGTTTGCCATATACAAATGTCATCGTCAACTCCAGTTGAATAAAAACCTCTCTGCCCTTCTTTCACTGATTCCCTGTCAATTCCTCCCCCTATCCCAGTTTTCCTTTTCATTTCTGATTCCTCTTCCCATTGCCTATTACTACTTCTGTTACCAGTTTCCCAGTAAGGGAGGAAGGAGTCAATGGACGGTAGACGGAATCAGTGGTGGAAAAGCAGGGATTTGGGAGCCTAGTTTGTTGCCAATTTATACTGACAAAATTCTACATAAATATTTGTATGCATTGCACCCATTTTTAAAGCATAAAACAGGCACAAAGGATATCAATTTTGCAGTTGGATGACCTACACCCAATCTGCGCAGGTGTTGATCCCATTGCTAAATTCGTGGGACCCATTTTTTAGGCGGCCCAGGTGAACAAAAGAACATAAGAACTAGGAGCAGGAGGAGACCATTCGGCCCCTCGAGCCTGCTCAGCCATTCAATAAGATCATGGCTGATCTTCTACCTCATCTCCACTTTCCTGAACAATCCCCATATCCCTTGATTCCCTTAATATTCAAAAATCTATTGATCTCTGTCTTGAATATACTCAACGACTGAGCCTCCACAGCCCTCTGGAGTAGAGAATTCCAAAGATTCACCACCCTCTGAGTGAAGAAATTTTTCCTCATCTCAGTCCTAAATGGCCGACCCCTTATTCTGAGACTGTGACCCCTGGTTCTAGACTCCTCAGCCAGGGGAAACATCCTGACATGAATCTTGTCATTCATGTGGAAATGACTTATGAAATAATACTGGGTGACCTGCTGGTGGCGCTGCCCAGGGAGAGTATAAATACTCGGGCATGGGCCCAGCTTGCTCAGGACATTCTTTAACAGGAACTAGTGAAGGAAACAACTAGACCTCCATGTTGAAAAACAGTTGATTAAAGCCTTGTTTAATGCTTAGACCAAGTGCCTAGTAGTTTTCTTACATCACATCCTCCCTGCATCTATCCTGTCAAGCCCTGTAAGCATTTTGTATGTTTCAATGAAATCACCTCTCATTCTTCTAAACTCTAGAGAATATAGGCCTAGTCTAATCAATCTCTCCTCATAGGACAATCCCCCCATCCCAGGAATCAGTCTGGTGAACCTTCGTTGCACTCCCTCTATGGCAAGTACATCCTTCCTTAGGTAAGGAGACCAAAACTGTAAACAATACTCCAGGTGTGGTCTCACCGAGGCCCTATATAATTGCAGTAAGATGTCTTTATTCTTATACTCAAATCCTCTTGTAATAAAGGCCAACATGCCATTTGCTTTCCTAATTGCTTGCTGTACCTGCATGTTAACTTTCAATGATTCATGTATAAGGATACCCAGATCCCTCTGAACACCAACATTTCCCAATCTCTCACCATTTAAAAAATATTCTGCTTTTCTATTTTCCTACCAAAGTGGATAACTTCACATTTCTCCACATTATATTCCATTTGCCATGTTCTTACCCACTCACTTAGCCTGTCTATATCCCCTTGAAGCCTCTTTGCATCCTCCTCACAACTTACATTCCCACCCAGCTTTGTATCATCAGCAAACTTGGATATATTGAAGGGAAAATTACTAGTCCTAGCCCTTTTCGGGCCACCCGGATCAGGCATATTCCCCAGACGTTCACCTTCAACTAAAGTTAGAGATAGCCAAATCCTACAAGACGCTTCATTGGGTCTAAAGGTCCAGACTATCTCTCCCTAAAGGAAAGGAACGACTTGAAGATGTTACCATCCTCCAGATAGCACTTTTAATAAGTTTAACTAGACTGTAACTTTCCGGATATTATGAGGGTCTGGAAAACTCCCCCAGAATTCTGCAACTCCCCACCAAAGAGTGTACAGAGATTGAGTTTGCGAGTTTGATACAGAAGTACTATGTGAGACAATTCTAAAAATATATAGATTTATTAAAGAACCGACATGTAGTTAACAGCTGGTGATTCAGTCGCAACATTAACAGTTCAAGATACAAATAGCTTACAATTCTTATTCTCAGAGATCCTTATTCTCAAATCTTAACTTCGTTACATTTTTACATTTCTACTTAGTCTTAATCCAGGATATCCACCAAAATCAAATACAAGTACCTTCGATCACCCGAGACTCAAAGAGTTGAAAACTTACAGAGCTTGCCTCTGAAGTTGAGAATCACTTGCCCCTTCCAGCGAATTCTGTTTTCCCATTTGAAAATCCTATCTTTATACCCTTTTTTTAGTGGTATATCCTTTGAAGTTTTCTGCTGATGTAAGCTAATTATCTCTAGTTATATTTCTGTTGACTTCTTTCTATTCTTACTGTCAGTTCAGCTGTTAGCTTACAGACTTGTGTCTCTACCTTTAGGTGTTCAAAACTTATCATAAAAAATGGTTATAACAGATGTATCTATTTGATGCCATTCTTACGAAGGTCTTCTATTCAATTCTTAAATCACCTCAGCTGGTTTTAAACAGACTTTCTGTCTCCTATCTGTTCCAAGTTTAACACATAAACAATGTGATTGCTTGGTGCATCTATTGATGTCATATTTACAACGTCTTCTGTTTGTTACTTTTACAACATGTAAATTATAAACACTTCAACTGAGCACATGATTGTCTTCCTAGCTACTTCAATTGGTTGCACCAAGAATTATGTCTCCTGTCTTTCATTTAATGTCATATTTATGAAGGCATATGTTTCTTTAATTTTTGTGATTCATTTCAAAGTGTTGGTTTATGACACCTTAACTGGGGATTCCATTGTGCTCTTTCCAAAACTTCAGACTTCTAGGAACCTCCAACCCTTTGTTTCAATGAAGCTTTTGTTTTAGTGTCAACAACTGATCTTTATATCAAAAGCCTGTATGGTGTTTACAGCTTTATGTTGTTGAGGCTTTTAGATTTTTAAACCCAGTCTGTCATGTTTTAATAAAGTCAGAATTCTGTTCATAGGATGGTGCATTTTTCTGAATATGGCTATTCCTTTACAATATTACATTTGGTCCCTTCATCCAAATCATTGATATAGATTGCGAATAGCTGAGACCCAAGCACTGATCCTTGCGGTACCCCACTAGTTACAGCCTGCCAACCCGAAAATGACCCGTTCATTCCTACTCTCTGTTTTATGTCTGTTAACCAATCCTCAATCCATGCTACTATATTACCTCCAATCTCATGAGCTCTAATTTTGTTTAATAACATATTGTGTGGCACCTTATCGAATGCCTTGTGAAAATCCAAATACACCACATCCACTGGTTCCCCCTTATCTATTCTGCTAGTTGCAACCTCAAAAAACTCGAACAGATTCGTCAAATACGATTTCCCTTTCATAAATCTGTGTTGACTCTGCCCAATCCTATTATTATTTTCTAAGTGCCTGTTACCACGTCCTTAATAATAGATTCTAGCATTTTCCCTGCTACTGATGTCAGGCTAACTGGTCTGTAGTATCCCGTTTTCTCTCTCCCTCCTTTCTTAAATAGTGGGGTTACATTTGCTGCCTTCCAATCCGTGGGAACCATTCCAGAATCTATGGCATTTTGGAAGATGACAACCAATGCATCCACTATCTCTATAGCCACCTCTTTTAAAACCCTGGGATGTAGGCCTTCAGGTCCAGGGGATGTATTGGCCTTCAGTCCCATTAATTTCTCCAGTACTATTTTTTTACAAATACTAATTTCTTTCAGTTCCTCATTCTCGCTAGACCCTTGGTTCTCCACTATTTCCGGAATGTTTTTTGCGTCTTCTTCCGTGAAGACAGACACAAAGGGCTGGATTTTCTGAGTGGAGGCGGGTTGGTGGTGGGACTGTTAGTCGGTGGGTTCCGGTCCCGCTCCCGGCTCCAGCCGGTCTGCTGACACAATTTTCGGTTGATTGGGCTCGTTAAGCCGGCCGTGCGCGTTACCCGGCCTGATCACAAGGTGCGGGTCTGCTGAGCTGCTCTGATGAGGAGTTTGCAGCCGGTGTATTTAAGGGGGCCGTGTCCCCATTGGCTCTCACTTTGTTTTTGTTGCTCCTGAGTGCTGGTGCTGCCAACGATGTCTGCAGAGAGACCAAAGGCTGCTCCCCGCTTCAACGATGACTCCCTCCATCTTCTTGTGGAGGGAGTCAGAGGACGTAGGGAGGTACTATTCCTGGGGAATGGAAGAAAGAAACCTCCTCAGCAGACAAAGGCAGCCTGGCTGCAAATAGCTGAGGAGGTAACTGCAAGGTATGTATTCAGTCGCACCTGGGTCCAATGTAGGAAGAGGTTCAATGATCTCCTGCGTTCTGGATAAGTGAGTATAAACGCAAACCTACCTTAATTCTGCTGTGTCTGTCATCACATCCCCATCACTCCGCATTGCCAACCCTACTCCTGCACATCCTAACTCACCCCAACATCCCTTGCACCGTCACCTATCCCTCTCTCCCTATGTACAGAATCAATTCTCCATCTTACTATGCACCCTTCACACCAACGCTCAATGTTATGCAATGACAAAAACTAACAACTCAAAAGGAGGAAACTTGGTAATGGGAACCCACTCCCTCTAAACATCTATCCTATCCATTCTTTATACTCATTCCATCACTCTCACTGAAACTCCACTTCCTTCCCTCATTGCAGGAAAAGAGAGAGCCCACAATAAGAGGGAGAGGGAGAGGAAGAGAACAGGAGGAGGACCACCATCATTCTCACAGCTCACCCTCGCTAAGGAGGCCGCTATCGACATTGCGGGAACAGTTGAAAAGCTCGAAGTGGGGGACGGAGAGAGGGGCTCAGTAGAACAACCTGGTGACAGAATAATTCTCCATCCATCTTAGTTGGCATTCATGAGTGACTCATATGGGATCTGATGTCAATAGAAATTGAATGCTCAACATGTGCACAATGGGATGTGTCTGCAATCTACATATTACATGTCTAACTCATGTCTTCACTCTCCCACAGGACCATCAAAAGCCCCCCTCCCTACTGTCCAGGAGGAAGAGCAGGAGGACTCCTCAGAGAATGCTGCACCCGTGGGAAGCCAGCCAGATTAACAAAGCCTAGCGCCCGCGTGGTAACACTTGCCTCATCAGTGGAAAAGTGGATGTAATTGCCGAACTTGGCAAAGAGGGCATCGCTAACCCACGTGATGCATATGTGGGCGGCCGACTGTGAGGTGCCGCTAATGTCTGTTGCTGATCCCTGGAAGGACCCAGATGCAAAGAAGTTAGGGGCAGTGGTGACTTTGACAGCCACTGGTAAGGTGTGTCCAGTTGCTCCTCTGAGCTGCAGGTCTTGATCGAGCATTGCGCAAATGTCTGTGACTACCTGTCGCGAAAGTCTCAGCCTCCTTTGGCACTGCTGCTCAGTCATGTTGAGGAAGCCCATCCTCTGCCTGTAAACCCTGTGTTGGGGGTATCTCCTGCGGCGCGGTGCAGCCCTGTGCTGATGCCCTCTGCCCTGTGCAGCATCAAGTGGTTGAGGAGAAGGTTGGCGCTCTTGTTGTTGGTGCTGCTGGTGTGCCTGGTTCTGCTGGTGCTGCGGCTGATCCTCTTCAGATTGTGAGGATCAGGATGAGAGAGTATAAAGTGTTCCCATTCTGCTGGTATATGTGGCAGTTGAGGATGAGATGTTATAAGCATTCAGTCAATGGGGAGAGAGGTTATTCCAAGGAGGTGACAGTGCATATAGAGTTAACACCACACACTTACAGCCTCAAGACAGATGAAATGTATCTTCCAAATCCTGAAATCAGCATCCTCTGGCATTTGAAAATGAACAGATGTGAGAGTTCAGCTTTTATGCTACAGTTGCAGCTGTGAACTATTCAGCTCGTTGGTACTCCCGACATACTTAACTGATGTGATCTCCGAACGTCGTGAAACCCGTTGAAAATGTGCGAAAATAGGAAAAGACTGTCAAAATAGCAGTTAACAATCACTTAACAATGAGTTTAATGCCTTAAATCCTTCACCCATCGCTTGGTGTCGGGTCTGTTCTGAAATCGCAGACCCGACACTTTGGAAACTCATACGGAGGTGGGATCGCGGTGGCTTCACAACCCGCTCTCTCCCACACCCGGAGCCCTCGCTCTCCCACACCCAGAGCCCTCGCTCTCTCCCACACCCGGAGCCCTCGCTCTCTCCCACACCCGGAGCCCTCGCTCTCCCACACCCGGAGCCCTCGCTCTCTCCCACACCCGGAGCCCTCGCTCTCCCTAGTTTCAGACTGAACGAAATCATTCTCAGACTCAAAATAAAATTCTATCACATTACGATCACTGCTCCCAGAGGCTCCTTTACTTCAAGGTTATTAATTAACCCTGTCTCATTACACAGTACTAGATCTAAAATAGCCAATTTCCTCGTAGGTTCCTTGACATACTGATCTAGAAAACTATCTTGAATGGGTCTTCTGTGTTCAGAAAAAACAGGTTTACATGGGGTCTAACCAGCAATGGAGGCTGTCACCAAAAGGTACGCTTCTTAAAAATATGGGAGTCCCGACTCCACAGTATTCCCGAAAACCATTGCCGGCCCCCAGTCGGACAGCTCCTGATCACCTTGCCCCTTTCAGGACTTATCTGAGGGCCACTGTTGGTGTCACAGTGGCCCAGAATTGATGTCAGTTTTGCTGGCGAGTTGTCTAAGTGAAAATTTATCCTGATCTGTTTCCTTTCCCCATATTTTTTCTCAGACAGTAGTTTTCATTAGCTTTTCCGTTGACTTGCATAATTTTCCTTTTAATGTCTTTTCCTCTCAGGCTGCCTCAAGTTGCCTCTATTTTGTAAATATTATTCCAGCTCTGTCTTAACTTGTCTCTAATTTAATGTCTCTCTTACACTTCACATGCAACTCAACCATTCAGCTTGTGGCACAGAAAAATTCTTTGTATTGTGTTGTACTGAAATGTTGTCATGGCAATCAAGATTTCATTTTGAAGGGGTTAACTGTACATATGAAAATATTCATGATAGCTATGGCTATTCATGACAATAAAAAGCACTTTATTGTGGCGTAAATAATAGATGTCATTTTAGGATATCTGAATAGCGTTTGACTTTGGAATCATTTAAAATACACCAAGGTACTATTTTATTTTTGACTCGGTAATATCATATTTATATTAACAATAATAAGGTATCTTTTCAAAGGATTCACCAAGACCCAGTCTGGAGTTAGAGCAACAGGAATTCAGAGCTCAAACAAAATATGAGTGTCAGATTTGACAACATTGAATAAACCATGATCTAATGAATAGGAAATGTTACGGCTTTTTGGCAGTTCTGTAAAAACAAGTGGAACTTACTGTAAAACACTTTAGTAATCATCTTCAAAGATTACAGCAGTGCTGCAATTGAAGTCATTACATAGTTGTCAACAATATTACAAAATGTGAAACATATTGGGCCGGATTTTGCTGTAAGAATAATGGTGAGACTAACAACGCTCACTGTTACAGGAAACTTTCGTTTATCCGGCATCGACGGGACCGGCGTGGTGCCGGTTTATCGAAAGTACCGGATAACGGAGAGTTATATCTACCGAGGCTATTTTTAACAAAGAGACTCCAGGCAGCGCGGGAGAATCAACTCCTGCTACTGTAGTGTTTCGGACTTGCGACAGCGCCAGGAGGCCGAGTAGTGGCACTTTTGAAAAGTACCCCTACTGACTAAATCGACGTTCGCGGACTCGGACTCGGACTCGGGATCGGCAACATTGCCGGTTATTTGAGAGGAGTTTTCGGAGCACTCGGCGTTCGCGGAGACTCGACTGCGACTCGGCAACATTGCCGGTTATTTGAGAGGAGTTTTCGGAGGATGATTTTTGCCGGTTAAGCGAGAATTCCAGATATTTGGGTGCCGGATAAACGAAAGTTTCCTGTATTAAAGTGCAAATCAGACAGCAGTTTCCGATGTTCGCACATGTGCAGTTAAATGTAGAAATCCGGAGGTTGCTATCCGAGATGCTCTGCTATTCCAAGCACTGTGCTATAATGGCATCTCGCCGTCTGACCTAGCATTAAAATGTATTGAACGGTGTGAAGTTCCTGTATTTTGGACTAAAGTTGCCAAGAAAATTAGGGCTTGTCCATTCCAGCCTAAGTACCCTTTTAATAGTGCGTTGAATCTTAATTACTGCCAAACAACCTCTCTGGCACTGAAAATGAACTTTTACAAGTATGGAGTCTCATTCTTTCAGATTTTAATTGTTGGAAATTAAAAATTAATACATTTTTACTTTTTCTTTCTGTCTTTTATCTCTCTCTCTTAATCCAATCTTTCTTTCCTTCTCTTTATTTCGGTTTCTGTACCTGATTTAACATTGAATTCAATATTCTAACTGACACTTCCTGGTTCGGACTCTGCGCTGCTCATTAACTATTCTTCAATCTGATTGGTTAAGGAGATACACTGTTGCCTGCCCCGTTCTCACAGGTCCCAGATGCCCTGTAGAGAGTGCTGCACTTTGTGAATGGTTGACTGACAGCAACTTGCCATGCAAAAGCCCATAGAAAGTCTACGGGCACGTGCAAGTCGTTCATTTGCCACTCAGAGGAAGATCCGGCCCAATATTCATTTTTTCCAAAACCTAATATTTATAAACAATGTTGTAGAAAGCAATGTCGGAGGCACCAGTGACACCATGATTCTTTGTAAGAACCAAACATGTCAAGACACAACACAGATGCCTGAAATAATGGAATACGTACTACTCCCGAGTCCCACCATTGAATCGCACAGGCTGGTAGAGAGTTAGAAAATGACGATCATTTTATTTATAGAGCTTCAGACCTGATTACTCCAAGTTCTCATCGCCAGCCTCCCTTCTTTCACCTTCCATAAACAACAGCTCATCCAAAACTCTGCTCTCATACAGTGGTGGACTGGCTCCCCGAAAGGACTCAGGATTTGCCATGTAAAATGTGGACACCGGTCAGTGGGGGGAGGGGGGCACCTAATAAAACAACAGTACATTGTATAGAGACACGGACAGGTGACCTGTATGCAGGTACAACACCATCGAGGCAAAACAGAATTAGGAGTGAGTTTGGACCATTTAGCATTGGGGATTAGTTATGTTGTGAAGGGTAACATTTCTAAAACTGTCCTCAACTTGTTTTCAGTAGTGAATGCGGTACCCGAAGTGGATTCCATTATTCTTCTCTTCTGTGGGTGACTTTGGGAAAAGGAAACATTGTCAGCAAGCAATTTCTTTGGAAAAAAATGTGGCAGTGAGCCTCGGCCTTTCAGCAGTGCAGAGGGAGCAGCACCAAATGGGAAATTCCCAGACATAGGCCGGAATTTTCTGGGGTGGTAGTGGGCGCGATCGGTGGTGGGTCGGGTGGGAAAGTTGTTATTTTTGGCAGCGGGTCGGGAACTCGCTGTCATCTCACTCCCGACGTGCCTTTCCCCCAGGCGCGTTTCTCATCGCGGAGCCAACCCGACCAGCAGAGGCGGGCGACCCAATTGCAATCATTATCAGGTAGTTTAAAGGCACTTAAGAGCCTTTTTTCACTGATTTTTAAAATTTCCCTGCATGGCCACGGGATTCACACAGCTCGGGAACCACGTCTGTCAACCTGAGGCGGGAGTTCAGTGGCCATTGCTCCAGCTGATTACTTGACAGCATCAAATGTACAGTAAAAACTTTCACCTGACAGATGATCACTTTCCTCAGGCAGAAGCTGTTGCTCAGTCCATTTCTAGCACAGATTCTGCAAGCTGCAAGTCTTTCCAGCAAAGTCTCCATCCAGTGTCACCTCATTGGAAGAACTCTCTCACCATTGACAGAATGCTTCTGTCATCTGTACTTCACCTGCCATCTACTCCATCAACATGGGCGCTATTTATACTGTCTCACCTTGGTCCTCAGAATCGGACCACGATGAGCCCAACACCAGCAGCACCAGGCACACCAGCAGCACCAACAACAACAACAACAACAACACCAACCTTCTCTGCAATCACCTGATGCTGCACAGGACACAGGGCATCAGCACCCGAGCACATTGCTGTCCGGGAGGCCAGGGATGGCCTCATCATGGCCAGATTTACTTCACTTGACACTGCACACCCTGACTGCCACATGATGCGCCAGATTGGCACCACCCCATACCAACACCATAAAGCATCCTACAATGCCCAAGCCATTCCTTTCATACTCATCACCATTGCGGGGGGTACCATTATGTCTCACCATTCACTGCAACTCACTAAGCCACTTCCAAAGACGCACACTAATCTGTCCAAGACCGGAAAGTGTTGAAAATAAAGATTTTTATGTTTGACACCATATTAACAGAAACTTTACATAAACATTGCATAAAACACCCAAGTGGCTACCCTTGTGCGTTGTTAGTTGGTATGATTGGACTAGGATGAGGGTGCATGTGAGGGGTGGCTAGTGAGCTGAGGATGTGATAATGTAGAGAGAGAGGGATGGGTGAAGGTGCAAGGTATGTTGGTGTGAATAAGGATGTGCAGGAGTAGGGTAGGGAAGGCAGAGCGATGGGGATGTGATGTGAGGCACAGCAGGATGCAGTTGAGTGTGGCTTTGTACTAACGTTTCCTGATCTACTGAGATCATTGAAATGTTTGCAGCACTGCACCCAGGTCCTCCTGACCATATCCCTGCTTGTGACCTCCTCTGCACTCTGCAACCAGGCTGTCTTGGTCTCCTGGGGAGGTCTCTTCCGCCCATCGGAAGGGAAGAGAACCTGGGTGCAGCCCTGTGCCTCTGTGCAGTCAATGTCCGTGTTTGCAGCACTCCAATGCTGTAGTGCACTGACAGCACTATGTTAGATGAAACTTCAAATCTAATGTGGCCATGGTCCCTTTAAAGATCCCGGCTGAAAACGCGTCATGAATGATGTCACCAGACCCACTCCATCTCATTGGGCCGAGTAACGCGCTAGGCGGGCTTAATAGGCCCCATTAAGGTAAGTTCATTTTCAACAGCGGGATGGAGCCAGCAGCGGGGTCGCGACCTGATATGGCTACCGCTCGCACCGGACCCGCCGAGGTCGGCAAAATTCCGGCCATTGACTTTTGGAAAATAAATGAACGCTGTAAAATGGGTGCACTGGATTGGGATGCCCCAAGACTAGCTTAGAAAGTTTGATTGCTCCAATTCCAACTTATTCAGCTTTCAAGATGGCGGCGGGCACTCGGGATCTGTTAACGGGGGCTCGGGATCCATTAACGGGGGCGCTTGGGATCCGTTAATGGGGGCACTAGGGATCCATTAATGGGGGCACTAGGAATCTGTTAACAGGGGCTCTAGGGATCCATTAATGGGGGCACTAGGGATCCATTAATGGGGGCACTAGGGATCTGTTAACAGGGGCTCTAGGGATCCATTAATGGGGACACTAGGGATCCATTAACGGGGGCACTTGAGATCCGTTAATGGGGGCTCTAGGGATCCATTAATGGGGGCACTAGGGATCCATTAATGGGGGCACTAGGGATCCATTAATGGGGGCTCTAGGGATCCATTAATGGGGGCTCTAGGGATCCATTAATGGGGGCTCTAGGGATCCATTAATGGGGCACTAGGGATCCATTAACGGGGGCACTAGGGATCCATTAATGGGGGCTCTAGGGATCCATTAATGGGGGCACTAGGGATCCATTAATGCGGGCTCTAGGGATCCATTAATGGGGGCTCTAGGGATCCGTTAACAGGGACTCTAGGGATCCATTAATGGGGGCACTAGGGATCTGTTAACGGGGGCTCTAGGGATCCATTAATGGGGGCTCTAGGGATCCGTTAACGGGGGCACTAGGGATCCGTTAAAGGGGGCTCTAGGGATCCGTTAACGGGGGCAGTAGGGATCCATTAATGGGGGCTCTAGGGATCCATTAATGGGGGCACTAGGGATCCGTTAAAGGGGGCTCTAGGGATCCATTAACGGGGACTCTAGGGATCCATTAACGGGGGCACTTGAGATCCGTTACTGGGGACTCTAGGGATCCATTAATGGGGGCACTAGGGATCCATTAATGGGGGCACTAGGGATCCATTAATGGGGGCTCTAGGGATCCATTAACGGGGGCTCTAGGGATCCATTAACGGGGGCTCTAGGGATCAATTAATGGGGGCACGAGGGATCCATTAACGGGGGCACTAGGGATCCATTAATGGGGGCTCAAGGGATCCATTAATGGGGGCATTAGGGATCCATTAATGGGGGCTCTAGGGATCCGTTAAAGGGGGCTCTAGGGATCCATTAACGGGGGCTCTAGGGATCCATTAACTGGGGAACTAGGGATCCATTAACAGGGGCTCTAGAGATCCATTAACGGGAACTCTAGGGATCCATTAACTGGGGAACGAGGGATCCATTAACTGGGGAACTAGGGATCCATTAACGGGGGCTCTAGAGATCCATTAATGGGGACTCTAGGGATCCATTAACTGGGGAATTAGGGATCCATTAACAGGGGCACTAGAGATCAATTAATAGGGGCTCTAGGGATCCGTTAATGGGGGCACTAGGGATCCATTAATGGGGGCACTAGGGATCCATTAATGGGGGCTCTAGGGATCCATTAACTGGGGCGCTAGGGATCCATTAATGGGGGCACTAGGGATCCATTAACGGGGGCACCAGAGATCCATTAATGGGGGATCTAGGGATCCGTTAACAGGGGCTCTAGGGATCTGTTAACGGGGGCTCTAGGGATCAATTAACGGGGACTCTAGGGATCCATTAACGGGGGCTCTAGGGATCCGTTAACGGGGGCACTAGGGATCCGTTAACAGGGCTCTAGGGATCCATTAATGGAGGCTCTAGGGATCCATTAACTGGGGAACTAGGGATCCATTAACAGGGGCTCTTCAGATCTATTAACGGGGACTCTAGGGATCCATTAATGGGGGCTCTAGGGATCCGTTAATGGGGGATCTAGAGATCCATTAACAGGCACTCTAGGGATCCATTAATGGGGGCTCTAGGAATCCATTAACGGGGGCTCTAGAGATCCATTAACAGGGATTCTAGGGATCCGTTAACGGGGACTCTAGGGATCCGTTAACAGGGGCTCTAGAGTTCCATTAACGGAAAATCTCTAGGGATCCATTAATGGGGGATCTAGGGATCAATTAATGGGGGTTCTAGGGATCGATTAACAGGGCCACTAGGGATCCATTAATGGGTGCTCTAGGGATCTGTTAACAGGGGCTCTAGAGATCCATTAACGGGGACTCTAGGGATCCATTAATGGGGGCTCTCGGGATCATTAACAGGAGCGCTCGGGATCATTAACGGGAGCGCTCGGGATCATTAACGGGAGCACTCGGGATCATTAACGGAGCGCTTGGGATCATTAACGGGAGCGCTCGGGATCATTAACGTGGGCACTCGGGATCATTAACGGGGGCACTCGGGATCATTAACGGAGCGCTCGGGATCATTAACGGGAGCACTCGGGATCATTAACGGGAGCTCTAGGGAACCATTAACTCGGGAAATTTCCTGATTCTTGATAGCCAATCCACCTCTGTGCTCATATCCTATCCTGCACCATCTTGCTTCCCTATCATCCCTGTCCTCATTGGCTCACTCTGATCCTTGTGTTTAACTCCTTCCATGGCCTTGCTCCTCCTTATCACTGTAACCTTCTCCAGCGCTACTCCCACCAGCCTCCCCCAAACTCGCTGCTCATCTGACTCCAGCCTCTTGCGCATCCCTCCCTCTTCCTACCATTGGTGGCTGTATCATCAGCTGTTGTTGGATCAATCCTGGCAGCACTACGGCAGATTGTTGTCTCGGAGTCGTAAAGATTCAAAGACTTCCAATAATGTCATTTAAATGAGAGATCATAGAGCTCGCAGAAATGTTATCAGTATTCAGGGAGTTGAAGGAGAAAATAAATTCATTCTCAGTTTCGTGTTTCTTGGTATGCTGATACTGAATATGCTCTTTAATCTTGAATTGAAATGACTTTATTGAATGTTTCTTAAAGCTTTACAACCTCATGGCAGTGGCGATGCGAAGGTACAAACAGCAACCTGTGCTGAAATGGCAGCACTGAGATTCCAGGATTTCTTCACTCATGTGATATTAAGAGTATGTCTGGCCTCTATCCTATCAATAAAGGATTTCTATGATCTGTCCACAGAATTATGAGTAATTAAGTATTCACAGTAATTAAGAGAAAGTGAGCAGTGTAATGAAAACACTAGGGGTGTTTCCTTATTTCTGCACCCCCAGCAGAGAGCTGAGCTCCCAATGAATGGAGGTGACAGAATTGGTGCAGTGATGTTGTAGGCCGAGTTCTGACCCGTGCTTTTTGAAAGTACAGCTATCCTGCTCGGAGCATGGCTTCATGGGATTGCAGAATCACTAAAGATCAACTCCTTCGTTTCTGATAACATTGAGAATTCATACCTTCATTTTAAATTCTAAGGATAAAAATGGTGAAAATTGAAAATAAAAAAATATGCTGGAAATGCACAAATCAAATTAGAAGAGAAAAGATAGATTAAAATAATTATGATGAAGGGTGAGATCTTAGATATCAACCCACTGTGCATGTGTGTTTTTATTTTAAACTAAAGACCCGATTCGATTAATTCTAATAAATGTTACAACACATTTGCAGTGTGTGTTTTTATTATCACTCACACATTTTATCGAAATAATGGCCCAGATTTTCCTGTCAAAGTAACAGTAAGGCTAATGGCGCTCGCCGTTATTTATGCACAAATGGTACAGCAACTTCAGGCGAGGGGCAGACATGTGGTTAAACTCAAATATCCAAAAGTTGCAGTCCGAGTTGCGCCACTCCACTATTAGCTTCATGAAAACTCCATCTCGCTGTCTGCCTCACCATTGAAATGCATTGCATGGTGTGAAGTTGCTGTATTTGTGCGGTCGGTACGAACTAAACTCACCACAGAAAGTTAAATCTTGTCCATTCCAGTCTCAGTACCCTTTTAACGAGGCGATAAGTTGTTAACATTTCTTTTCTGTCTCTTTTTTTTCCTCTCTCTTAATCCAATCTTTCTTTCCCTCTCTTTATTTCTCTTTCTGTGCCTGATTTGGCATTGAATTCACTCACTCTAATTTACACTTCCTTCTCAGTCCTTGCACTGTTAATTTCGCAACCCTTCAATCTGATTGGTTAAGGAGATACACAGTTGCTTGCCCTGTTCACTCCGGTCCCAGATGCCCTGTTTCCCTCACTGTGAAATTATCAGCTCGCACTTTCAACAATTTACCACGCAAAAAATGTAAAAAACTTAAATGTGCAAAGGCAAGTCTAACCAACGGCAGATGCCGTTAGATGCCCTGCTACAGCAAAATGTGGCCCAATAAACAAAATAAAAATTCCATGTTGTCAGACTTCAGTCATCATTTCAGTCTGATCAGAACAAATAGTAGCAGACTGCAGATATCTGAAACATTAACTCTGTTTCACTTGCCACGGATGCTGCCTGGCCTACTGACTGTTTCCAGCATTTTCTGTTGATAGTCAGAACAACTTCAGTACAGTTTGCTCCAGGTACAGCCCAGCTCAACATCTGAAGTGCCCATTTTATAGTGGTTACAGCAGAGTTACTCAGATAAGGAAGACAACACTGTTCCGATTATATTCAAGCACAGCAAAGCAAGATTCCATGTCATCCTTAATGAAAGGGAAATCGTGTGCGATGAATCTGTTAGAGTTTTTTGAGGTTGTAACTAGCAGGATAGATAAGGGGGAACCAGTGGATGTGGTGTATTTGGATTTTCAGAAAGAATTCAATAAGGTGCCACACGAAAGGTTATTACACAAAATTAGGGCTCATGGGATGGGGACAATATAGTAGCATGGATTGAGGATTGGTTAACAGACAGAAAACAGAGAGTAGGAATATACGGGTCATTTTCAGGTTGGCTATAACTAGTGGGGTGCCGCAAGAATCGGTGCTTGGGCCTCAGCTATTTACAATCTATATCAATGACTAGATGAGGGGATCGAGTGTAATGTATCCAAGTTTGCTGACAATACAAAGCTAGGTGGGAAAGTCAGTTGTGAGGAGAATGCAAAGAGGCTGCAAAGGGATATAGACAGGTTAAGTAAGTGGGCAAGAATGTGGAAGATGAAATATAATGTGGAGAAATGTGAAGTTATTCACTTTGGTAGGAAAAATAGAAAAGCAGAATATTTTTTAAATGGTGAGAGATTGGGAAATGTTGGTGTTCAGAGGGACCTTGGTGTCCTTGTACATGAATCACAGAAAGTTAACATGCAGGTACAGCAAGCAATTAGGAAAGCAAATGGTATGTTGGCCTTTATTACAAAAGGATTGGAGTATAAGAGTAAAGACGACTTATGCAATTATGTAGGACTTTGGTGAGACCACATCTGGAGTAATGTGTACAGTTTTGGTCTCCTTACCTAAGGAAGGATATACTTGCCATAAAGGGAGTGCAACAAAGGTTCATTAGACTGATTTCTGGGATGAGGGGATTGTCCTATGAGGAGTGATTGAGTAGACTAGGCCTATATTCCCTAGAATTCAGAAGAATGAGAGGTGATCTCATTGAAGCATATAAAATTCTTAAGGTGCTTGACAGGGTAGATGCTGGGAGGATGTTTCCTCTGGATGGGGAGTCGAGAACTAGGGGCCAAAGTCTCAGAATAAGGGGTCGGCCATTTAGGATTGAGATGAGGAGAAATTTCTTCACTTGGAGGGTTGTAAACTTTTGGAATTCTCTACCCCAGAGAGCTGTGGATGCTCAGTCGTTGACTATATTCAAGACAGAGATCGATAGATGTTTGAATACTAAGGGAATCAAGGGATATGGAGATAGTGTGGAAGGTGGAGTTAAGGTAGATGATTAGCCATGATCTTATTGAATAGGAGCAGGCTCGAAGTGCCGAATGACCTACTCCTGCTCCTATTTCTTATGTTCTTATGTTATTAATTGAATACAGGTGCATTAAATCCTTTCCCATATAGGATGCCTATCCCATTCGCACTGGCATTGCCTGGAAACCATGTGATTGCAGTATGATATATGTATCTCACCCGATGTAACGTTCATCTTGCAGGTTTTACTGTGCTTGACTGGACTCTGTTACAAAGTAGTAAAACAAAGAGATTCAGACAATATCATAACTCACATTATTAAATCCCACGCAGTTTGTCAGTGTCATTTGAACTCTGTCTGAGTGAGGCCACTGATTTATGGTAACTGAATAAGTCAAATTCTGTTATTATTTAATAGGATTCTGGGACTTTACCAGTTATTTTTGGAGATTGCATTCCAAGATTCTATCCAATTATAATTCGGACCATTGGTTTCTGCTGACTGAGTAAGTCAAATTCTGTTTTTATTACATGGGGGTGCCAGGATTCTATTCTTTTAAAAGCCTCTCAAAACCTAGCTTTTCAACCAGACTTGGTCACCCTTCCTAATCTTTCCCTCCATGGCTCCACATCCATCTGCCTGTCTATTTCCATTTGTGAACTGCCATTGGAAACTTATTTTTATGTTGAAGGCGCTATATAAATGCAAGTTTTACCTTTGGGGATTGACCTCTTCGTTAGTCCGTTTTTCTATTGCTTTATATTTATCCTTTAAGTGTGCTTCAGTCAGTGTTATTTTATAATGTATGTACAGGCGGAGCGTTTGAAAATGTCCTTAAACTGTTTTCCATTTTGCTGACGGTACACAGTAACTGAAAGCAGGCTCCCGCTATCCGGGTCTTATTTTGCTGCATGTTACTAAGGAATTATAAACTAGTATTTAACCCATGGTTTCTAGCCTTCATCTTTGTGTCCTTTTATAAGGGACTAAACTAAATACTAAAATCTATATTGGGATTATCCTGGATAAATTTCCAGTGTAAATAGGGCTTTAATATATTTTTTCCTTGATAGCACAGAAGTGACTAGCAGGGCAATATGCTTCATAGCTTTATAGTACAGCGAATACAGACAGACCATAAATCATTCAGACTGACCACAGGACTTAACAACAAACCTGAATGACATCTAATGAAAACGCACCATCACCTTTCCATTAAGTCGCATTTGGAGGAATGAGCAATATCTATGTTTGACAATGAGAATCTGCATAGCTTTGCTGCATCTGGCTGCAGTCACACTTTATAAATATTAGATGCTATTCATTGTAGCTCAGTATTTATTCTAGAATAGTTCTGCTAAACCATCTGTAGTGACTGAATAACTTTGTTTATTTTGCAGTGGAACTCACTTATTGTTTCACATACTGAGATCTATTCCTTTATGATATGGTAATGTTATCAAATCCCATCTATTGTCACCTTGTTCACATAGTATTTGCATGCAAAATAATGTTAGGCATTTTGAATCGCTGTTAGATACTTATTTTTAAACCTTTAAATGTGGTCCTTGTAGGGATTAACATGCACTTATGGTGGTTTTGAGACCTGCAAACCTCTTAATAGTATGATTAATGTTCCACTTATATTGCCCCGGTTAGTGTAGCACTGACTGCATTTTGAATAGCAATGTGCATCGCAGTTGAGTAGATGAAACCAGATCCCTGTTTTTGTACACCAAACCCTTGCATGGAGCGCTGGTTATCAATGTGTGACTGCTGGAGAGATTTCTAATGATTGGAAGGGGTTGACAGGAAAGGAAGCTCTTTTCATTCATTAGAAAGTTAATG
This sequence comes from Squalus acanthias, assembly GCA_030390025.1. Lineage (NCBI taxonomy): Eukaryota > Metazoa > Chordata > Chondrichthyes > Squaliformes > Squalidae > Squalus > Squalus acanthias. Next base: position 104,563,270 of record CM059434.1, read on the forward strand.
GGGATAAAACAGGTTGCAGGATTTTAAAAAAACATTAAATAGTAACGCCTTCCAGGGTGGTCACACTTCTGGTGCCAAACTTCACATGTCTGTGAAATCAGTGGGAGTTTATTGCATGCTTGGTGTTGATGCGATGCAATAGATTGTACTGCACCAGAGCCAAGTGTACAGAATAACTGGCACATCAGACTGGATGGTAGACACATTTTAAGACTGTCCAAGAGGTGGCACAGGCCTACTTTAGAGGGGGCCAATAAACCAAATAATTTAATGTAGCCAATGTCTATGATTAAAGGGGAGTAGGCTGTACTCCTGCTTAATATAATCTAACTAGCAGTAGAGCTTGTATTTATAAAAAATGAATCATTTTTCATTCATTTACAATCTAAACATATTTGTGTATTTAGCTCTATGTAATCTAACAAAGCATCACTTGACAGGGTACTATATCAGGAATATCAGGATCCACTCTCTGTAACTAGGAAGGAAGTGTGCTTGAGAAATGCCTGTGCTGACACATTGATGTGTAAAAGCCTCATGAAAAGTTTGGAACTAGACAGATGACAGCTGCAATCTGTTCCAGAGCTTTTAGTTTGGTTTTTGACATGACATTAGTGCATGGCCTGAATATTGTAAAATGGTTTTGGATGTTGAGGAATCTGTCTTCTGGCAGAATCACTTTGATTGATGCTACCTGGAATCCATTCCCAGTTGTGCGATTGCTTATATCGTCTGCCTCTTAAAACACCCAAGGTATGCACCTGGATGAGCAGTATTTGGAGCAGGGACTCATTGATAACCTCTTTAGGTACATTACTGAGCGACTGCTGTCAGTGTGGAGACAAGACTACATATGAGCATTTTATTTTAGTCGTATTTGCCACTGTTTAGCATCATAACTTCCTGTAACTTTCTCTGATGTCTGCATGGAAACAGGGATCTTTGAGGTCAACCACTGGTAGCTAATTGAAGTCAATCATTGGTAGCTAATTTCTGGGGTATACAATCTGAATATTAGCAGTGAGACCATCTTGAACTTTTTGTCACATTTGAGAATTTGTTTAAGTTTTGTTGGGCATTACAGTGACTTGCATAGTGTTCATCCCATAAATGCACATTGTTTATTGTGACTTTTGTATTACAATATTATGATGGATCCACTCATCTAACAAAGGTTGTAAAAATGAAAAATGTTGACTGCTTTTTTGTTCAGTGTCTTACAAGGTGACAGTGGAAGTGCCAATCCACAATAATAATCACTGGAGCACCCAGTGGAATGTGGCTAGAAAATGACACAGTACAGTCAAGAACAAATGTGTTTTAGATGCACAGCTAATCCATTTTTCAGTGGTAATGTGCACACCTTCCTCTTTTCTCAAAGAAGGCACTTTTACAGCCTGATTTATCCTTTGAATAACTGAACATGGAAAATGAAATCTGGAAAGAATATTGTACTTTGGCTTTGAAACAATCAATCAATTTCTAGAATACGGTCTCCTTTACAATAAAGTAGATGAGAAGTTAAGGGCTGTCATTTAGGAACAGCCCTCTAACCTTGGCAGAAGCTGAAAATTTGGGTTTTGAATTCTCAGGTCTGTCGTGATCTCCCACCCATCAGTAGATGGCCACTTATGCTAAAAGAGATAGCAAAGATGTCAGCATATCTGCCCTTAACAACTTTTATTGCAGAATTGTTACTCTAGATCTCTTAATCAATAACCTCAACCAAAAAAAATTAAGTTTGTCTTTTTGATCCATATCTATAATATCACCATTATAGAATCATAGACATCTAAGCATAGGAAGAGCCCATTTCATCACATTGTACTTGTGCAGATGCTAGTTCCACACTAGAGCCATCTACTCTAGTCCAGCTTCCCTGTTCTTTTCCAATATACTTTTTTTCTTTGCCTAACACCCTTTGAGCCATTATAATTGAATCAGCTTCAATTGCCACTTGTGGTAATGTATTCCATATTTCAATAACCATCTAATTTTATGTTTCTAGTAATAATCCTATGTTTATGCCCCTTGTTACCAATTTATCAACCAGTGGAAATAATCTTACGCTATTTACTCTTTCAAATCCTTTCATGATTTTTGAACACATGTATTAGACTCCCTCCCCCTTAACTTTTTCTGCTCTGGTGAATATAACTACTTTTTTTTCCTAGCATCATCATAACAATATCCTCTCATCCTAATGTATCTAAGCTGCAGTTCCCTGGCTCCAATAAAATTTCTACAGTGGGGTACCCAATACTGTAGACAGTACTTCAAGTAAGACCAAACCAATGTCTTGCATGGATTCCTTGCTTTTGTATTCAATGCTCATATATAAAACTAGGGTCTCGTTTGCCCTTTTTATGGCTTTTTCAATCCTTAATGCTGCTTTTAAAAATATCCCCTCCCAGATTTCTCTGATAATCCATTTCTTTGAGAATTTTACCTTTTAAGGTAAAGTTGCATTCTTTGTTCTTTCTTCCGAAATGTACCACTTCATATATAACTTTGGATGCACTTACACTGGAAATTTAGTATCGGCGGGAAGTGATTTCTACCTCACACTGGTGCCAAACTTGCAGTGCAAATCCAGAGTTAGGGTTTAACCTGACTCCAGATTGACCCACTCCAGAGGAAGGAGTCTCCCATCGTCTGGGTTTGACCCTGCATGGTGTAAAAATCCAGTGCAGTGTAAAACCAAATTTACAAGTGAGCCTCTTATGCGGCACCTAATGAAATTATTCTTAAAAGTTGAAATATACCTCGTCCACTCAATTTTGCTTATCCAATTAGTCTGGACCTAAGTGCTCACTAATGATATCCCTTATTATAATCTCCAGCATTTTCCCTGATATTTGTACCAAAGGGAGTCTAATTGGTTTATAGATACCTTGCTAAACATTTTCTGGGGTGGAGCATTCACCAGGGCCCAGTCCTTTGGTAAAATTCATAGAAAATTATAGTCAGCACCTCAGTTATTTGATCACTAATGTCTTCCAGTATTCTGGGGTAAGCCATCTGGGCCTGGTGACTTTTCAAAGCTGCATTTATATTGGTGTCAGTGGATAGTTGCATCTCCAGGTATAATATAGTTGATGGCGACCTCAATTAAACCTACCAGATTGCTAAATCTGGCCACCAAGAAGGCCCGGGAAAGAAACAGGGCTGCGCAAGACTTGAACTAAAGAAAAACAGAAAGACTTGCATTTATATAGCGCCTTTCACAACTTCAGGACATCCCAAAGTGCTTTACAGCCAATGAAGAACTTTTGAAGTGTAGTCACTGTTGTGCTGCCAATTTGTGCACAGCAAGCTCCCACAAACAGCAATGTGATAATGACCAGATAATCTGTTTTAGTGAGGTTGATGGAGGGATAAATAATGGCCAGGACACCAGGGAACTGGCAGGGTAAATGCTCCCTACACATCAATATAAAATGAGCTCAACTTTAAGTCCTGTAGCCCTGCTAGCTGTTTTCCTGCCTCTTCTGGTGCCCCACCAGCCTTTCCTTTAGCCTCCTTTGTAAATACAAAGGCAAGATACCTGTTCCCAATAACTCTCCCTATACAGTGCATTTGTCATAAAATTCTATAATGCTTATGGCAATAAGTTTGTTTCTAAATTTGTCGCCTGTCTCCACTTTCAGTGAGAATCAATTAGCTTTTTTTTCTGGAATTTATTATTTTAATGAGTTCTGCTGAGAAAATGTATAACTAATCTACGCTGCCTACATGCGCATCAAGAACAGGAAGCTTGAGAAACTCGGCATCACCACCAGCAGCAACCAAGCCTCCCCCGGTACCACGGCTGCAACCACAGGGAAGTCCATCGTCAACTTGTCCGACCATACCCTTCAACCAGACGAAATCGAAGTTCTCGCCCTAGGGCTCAAGTTCTGCCCAACCACCAAAATGGACCCCATCGGTCTCGCGGCAGACACGGAGGAATTCATCAGGAGAATGAGGCTCCGGGAATACTTCCACAAATCCCAAGATGTCAGCAACAAACCCAATGAGACAATCAATGATCCAGAACAGCAGACAGAGGGACTCGCAGTGCAGCAACCGAAGAAAAAAGAGTCAAACTGGACCCCTCCGGAGGGTCGCTGCCCCAAGCTTGACATGTATGCTCAAGCTGTCAGGAGATGCATCAACGCCAGATTCATCAGCCGCACTCACAAGACAGTCCAGAATGTCACCCGAGCACAACGCAACGCCATCCACGCTCTCAAGACCAACCGCAACATTGTCATCAAACCAGCGGACAAAGGAGGAGCCATCGTCATACAGAACAGAACGAACTATTGTAAAGAAGCATAGCGACAACTGGACAACCAGGAACACTACAGACAGCTACCCGCAGATCCGACCAAAGAACACACCCGCCAACTCAATAGACTGATCAAGACCTTCGATCCAGACCTTCAAAACATCCTACGCGCTCTCATCCCACGTACTCCCCGCGTGGGAGACTTCTACTGCCTCCCAAAGATACACAAAGCCAACACACCCGGACGTCCTATCGTATCAGGCAATGGAACCCTGTGTGAGAACCTCTCTGGATACGTCGAGGGCATTCTGAAACCCATCGTACAGGGAACCCCCAGCTTCTGTCGCGACACTACAGACTTCTTACAGAAACTCAGCACCCATGGACCAGTTGAACCAGGAACACTCCTTGCCACGATGGACGTATCGGCACTCTACACCAGTATCCCCCACGATGACGGCATCGCTGCAACAGCCTCAGTACTCAACATCAACAACAGCCAATCTCCAGACGCCATCCTACAACTCATCCGCTTCATCCTTGACCACAATGTCTTCACCTTCGACAACCATTTTTTTACCCAAACACACGGAACAGCCATGGGGACCAAATTCGCACCCCAATACACCAACATCTTCATGCACAAGTTCGAGCAAGACTTCTTCGCTGCACAGGACCTCCAGCCAACGCTGTACACCAGATACATCGACGACATTTTCTTCCTTTGGACCCATGGCGAAGGATCACTGAAAAGACTACACGATAACATAAACAAGTTCCATCCCACCATCAAACTCACCATGGACTACTCCTCAGAATCGGTCTCATTCCTGGACACACGAATCTCCATCAAAGACGGACACCTCAGCACTTCACTCTACCGCAAGCCCACGGACAACCTCACGATGCTCCACTTCTCCAGCTTCCACCCTAACCATGTTAAAGAAGCCATCCCCTATGGACAAGCCCTGCGAATACACAGGATCTGCTCAGACGAGGAGGAACGCGATGGACACCTACGGACGCTGAAAAACGCCCTCGTAAGAACGGGATATGACGCTCGACTCATCGATCGACAGTTCCGACGGGCCACAGCGAAAAATCGCATAGACCTCCTCAGAAGGCAAACACGGGACACAACCAACAGGGTACCCTACGTCGTCCAGTACTTCCCCGGAGCGGAGAAACTACGCCATGTTCTTCGCAGCCTTCAACATGTCATCGATGACGACAAACACCTCGCTAAGGCCATCCCCACGCCTCCACTACTTGCCTTCAAACAGCCGCCTAACCTCAGAAGTACCATCGTTCGCAGCAAATTACCCAGCTTTCAGGATAACAGCGACCACGACACCACACAACCCTGCCATGGCAAACTCTGCAAGACATGCCAGATCATCAACACAGATACCACCATCACACGTGAGGACACTACCCACCAGGTACATGGTACATACTCATGTGACTCGGCCAATGTTGTCTACCTCATACGTTGCAGGAAAGAATGCACCGCGGCATGGTACATCGGCGAGACCATGCAGACACTGAGACAACGTATGAACGAGCACCGCGCAACAATCGCCAGGCAGGATTGTTACCTCCCAGTCGGGGAACACTTCAGCAGTCAAGGACATTCAGCCTCGGATCTGCGGGTAAGTGTTCTCCAAGGCAACCTTAGAAACACACGACAACGCAAAATCATCGAGCAGAAACTGATAGCCAAGTTCCGCACTCATGAAGACGGTCTCAATCGGGATCTTGGGTTTATGTCACGATACATGACGTGATCCGGACTCGAGTCGTCGTTAGCTTGTTCACAGATGTGATTCCCAGTAAAAAAGTAAAAATTTTCCCAGTAAAAAAGTAAAAAAATGTTAAAGCTTTTCGTTTTACATACAGACGGCAGCTTTTGACACGTTAGAACCCCTGCGACTACACCTCATTGTCTCAGTTGTATCTTGCTATGTCTTTGATGTGGTACCTTCCTGGCTGACTTAATTAACTTTATCACACCTCGGCAGATAGTCAGGATGATTTAATTTATTGGTCTGCAATTGTAAAGTACACATGCTTTGTTTTCTATCTATATATGCTTTGGCGATTCTGTATCTAATTTACTTCACCTGAGGAAGGAGCAAATCGATAGCTCCGAAAGCTTGTGATTTCAAATAAAACTGTTGGACTATAACCTGGTGTTGTGCGACCTCTCAATATTATAAGGAGACAGTTGTTTTTTGTTCATTGTTGAGTGTTTCATAACAGTTATTGCCTGTTGAGTACCCCAGAAAGAAGATTAAACCAAACAAAATGTGTGTCAGAGAATTATTCAAAGAATAAGCAAAGTAAAAGTTTTTTTTAAATTCATTCACGGGATGTGGGCATCGCTGGCAAGGCCACCACTGGCACACCGTGGCTTCAGTGTGTACCATCTACAAGATGCACTGCAGCAACTCAGCATTTATTGCCCATCCCTAATTGCCCTTGAGAAGATCATGGTGAGCCGCCTTCTTGAACCGCTGCAGTCCGTGTGATAAAGGTACTCCCACAGTGCTGTTAGGTAGGGAGCTCCAGGATTTTGACCCAGCGACGATGAAGGATCGCCGATATACTTCCAAGTCAGAATAGTGTGTGACTTGGAGGGAAACTTGGAGGTGATGGTTTTCCCATGCGCCTGCTAACCTTGTCCTTCTAGGTGGTAGAGGTCGCGGGTTTGGGAGGTGTTCTCGAAGAAGCCTTGGCGAGTTGCTGCAGTGCATCTTGTAGATGGTACACACTGCAGCCACGGTACACCGGTGGTGGAGGGAGTGAATGTTTAAAGTGGTTGATGAGGTGCTAATCAAGCGGGCTGCCTTGTCCTGGAAGGTGTCGAGTTTCTTGCCTGGATGAGTGCAGCTCAAACACTCAAGTGGAGAGTATTCCATTACACTCCTGACTTGTGCCTTGTAAATGGTGGAAAGGCTTTGAGGAGTCAGGAGGTGAGACATTCCTACCAATACTGTCATGGACAGATACATTTGTGACAGGTAGATTGGTGAGGACAATGTCAAGTTTGTTTTTTCCTCGTGTTGGTTCTCTCACCACCTGCCGAAAGCTCAGTCTGGAAGCTATGTCCTTCAGGATTTGGCCAGCTTGGTCTGTAGTGGTGCTACTGAGCCACTCTTGGTGATGGACATTGAAGTTCCCCATCCAGAGTACATTCTGTGCCCTTGCTGCCCTCAGTGCTTCTTCCAAGTGATGTTCAACATGGAGAAGTACTGATTCATCAGCTGAGGGAGGGCGGTAGGTGGTAATCAGCAGGAGGTTTCCTTGCCCATGTTTGACCTAATCCTGTGAGACTTCACGGGGTCCAGAGGCAATGTTCAGGACTCCCAGGGTCACGTCCTCCCGACTGTATACCACTGTGCCGCCACCTCTGGTGGGTGTGTCCTGCCGATGAGATAAGACATAGCCAGGGATAGTGATGGAGGGGTCTGGGGCATTGGCTGAAAGGTATAATTCTGTGAGTATGACTATGTCAGCCTGTTGCTTGACTAGTCAGTGGGACAGCTCTCCCAATTTTGGCACAAATCCCCAGATGTTAGCGAGGACCATTTTGCAGGGTCGACTGGGCTGGGTGTGCCTTTGTCGTGTCCGAATCCGATGCCCAGGTCGATGCCGGGTTATTCGTCCAGTCTCATTCTTATTATACTTTGTCATAAAGGTCGGCTCATTTCAATTCTCACCTGCATCAGACATGTGAATCAAGAAAAAGGCACAACAGATTAAAAAGTACTATTCTGATGTTGATTAAGCACATATCAAGGAATTAAGAATGTAAGAACATAAGAAGAAATAGAAGCAGGAGTAGGCCATTCGGCTCCTCAAGCCTGCTCCGCCATTCATTAAGATCACGGCTAAACTTCGATATCAACTCCACTTTCCTGCCCTATCCCCATATCCCTTGATTCCCTTAGTGCCCAAAGCATCTATCGATCTCAGTCTTGAATATACTCAACAACTGAGCCTCCGGGGAGAGAATTCCAAAGATTCACAACCCTCTGAGTGAAGCAATTTCTCCTCATCTCAGTCCTAAATGGCCGACCCCTTATCCTGAGACTATGACCAATGTTCCCCCTAATTTTTTTCTTGGTGCACAGTCCCTTTAACGGTCTGCGTGGCCCATTCAAAGTTTAGCGCATGCGTGAAATTTCGCATTTGAAGAGCCCATCCCAGGCTGCGCGGCTGCATGGCTTAGCTGGATCGTTGACTATGATTCCCTAGTTCTAGACTCCCCAGCTAGGGGAAACAACCTCAGCATCTACCCTGTCAAGCACTCCAAGAATTTTATACGTTTCAATGAGAATTAGTTTACATTTTAATTTAAAAGGCCTCTTGCGCTGCCTCCTATTGAAGTGCCTATGTGGTTACGTTAATTACTCTTTATTCGAAAAGCACCTTTCATGTGGTGTTTGAAGATGGAACATTACCATCAGTATAATATATTTCTTTTGTCCTTGCTGTAAGTGGTTAACAGAGCGAAAAAATAAAGAATTATGCAATTCCTTTGAAATGCAAGTCGGCATGATATCTAACCTCTATCAATCTGCCTGAAAGATGTCCTATCACTTTCCCACATGTCCCACCAGTTTATTGTCACCTTCAGGGGATAAAAGGGATAGATAGTCCTTTCTTCACATAACCTCTCTCTATTTTCATCTTGTAAGATTTTTGGGATGCTTTCTATTCCAAACTTTAGGCAGTTCTATGGCTTTGTTCCTATTTTATGAGATTGTTTATGGGTGTTACTCGCTCCCTTTTACACTCCCTTTAAGAACTGTGCTATGTAAGTGTGCTATGTTCTGCCATCTAATAGGCTTGGTGTGGCGAGTAAGATCGGTTAGAGAGAGATCACAGAGTACAAATTCACAAGATTAACTCCCCATATTTACTCAAGAGATGGCATTAACCAGCAAAGATTATTTTGTTGTCTGCAACTGGAGTTTCTTTTCTGTTTTATTTAGTTTGTTATTATTTTTGCTTTTGTGTTTTGCACTTCCAGGTTACCACAGATTAGTTTATAACACCATCCACTCTTTGCACTGATAAGTGTAGAGAATTATTCACTCCTAACTAGTTATATATCTGTATGAGACAGCGATGACATCAATGTTCAGGAGCAATGCCAACATGTAAATATTTACAAAGTTGATTTTCTTGCTTTGAAGTTAGATAACTAATTCAGTCCTGAAACTTTCTGGAAATAAGACGTACATTTGCAGACATCAGGAGGTCATGGCAGTGTTGCCAATTCATTCTGGAGCCCTGATGTACTGTTCTTTGGCGCCTAAAGTCTACCTCAACCTGCAGGAGTGAAATTCAAATCCACAATAATACAAAATAGAATATAGTAGAGCAGCTCAAGTTGGCAAATAGGAACAATGCAGTTTCTTGCAAAGTTCTGTAGAGACTTGTAGTATATTTATACGGCATCTATCGATTTCAATTTTATCCCTTAGGACCATAGAAATTTAGAAGGGTGCCATTCAGTGCATTGTGTCAGCGCCGACACTTTGCTGGAACAATCCAATACTAATTCCACTGCTTCAAATAAGTATCCAGTTTTCCCTTTAAAGATGCATTGGTCGCTGCCTCAATTATTCCCAGTAGCAAAACATGCTGGGGGCGAAATTGGACAATGTAGAGCCCATTTTCTGGGCAGACAAATTTTAGTTCGGGTGCTATAGAGACATCCCTGATGTCAGTCTAAAACAGGCGTTAGCCCCCTTAAATATGTTGATAAGGGGACTAATGCCTGTTTTAGGTCCCATTCCAGAAATCTGTTTGCCCTGCTCTACCCATCTCCTTAGCAGTGTTATGGGCCGCTGCCAGGCCCTCGCCTGGCCCCATCTCCCGATCACCTCTCACCGCTCCCAGGACCTATCTGAGCACCAGTGATCGTCATTCTTCCTAGCTTCGCCAGCGAGCTGCCTGGGGATGCATGCTAGGTGTCCGCAGTGTGCTGGTCTTATTAAAACGAGGCCCAAGGCCCAATATTGATTGAACTCTGGGATCATTCCCGATGCTCAGTTTACGCTTGCCTGCTGGTGCAAACCAATTTCTACCTTGCTATGTTTCAGCAACTTGCTGCATAAAGAAATTTCTCCAAACCTCTCTCCAAATTCACTTAGTGACAATTTTAAGTTGATGATCCCTCATCACTGAGTCCCCAACCAGAGGACATTGTCTTTCCCTATGCATTCTATCAAAACCCTTCATTATTTTGAAAATCTTTATTTATTCTCCACTAACCTACTTTACTCTAGTAGAAATAGTCCCAGCATCTTAAATCTCTCCTCATAACTATAATTTCACATCCCTGGCATCACATTTATGTATTTGAACCCTTAGATCTCTCTATTCATCCACACCCTTCAGCATCTTTCCATTGAGTGTATACTTTCATTTCTTTTTTCTTCCCCCAAAGATAACATTTCTCCACTTGAAGACATTATTTCGAAGTAGAGCAGGAAGTTCTCCCTGGCCAATATTTATCCCTCAACCAACATCACTAAGAGATATTATCTGGACATTATCACATTGCTGTTTGTGGGAGATTGCGATGCACAACTTGGCTGCCGCGTTTCCTACATTACAACAGTGACTACACTTCAAAAGTATTTAATTGGCTGTAATATGCTTTGGGACGCCCTGAGGACATGAAAGGCGCTATATAAATGCAAGTCTCTCTTTCTTTCTCTTCCTCTCTTTCTCTCTATCTTTCTCTCTCTTTCTATCTCTCTATCTCTCTTTCTCTCTCTTTCTTTCTGTCTTTTCAACATTAAATTGTATGTTCACCTGTCTGCCTATTCTGCTAACATGTCAGTGCCCTCATGAAGTCTTTCACAGTCCATGTTGTTTTCCAAAGTCCCTACTTTTGTGTCAGCAACAAATTTTGATATGCCCGAGTCCAAATACGGACAACAAAAGACCCAGCATTGACCCCTGGGGAACACTTCTCCGATCTGAGCAACACCCATTAACCTTAATTGAACATTTAAGACTTTGCTTCTTGTCCATTAACCCCAACCTTCTCTCCATGCTGCTACATTCCCTTTTATAACCATATGCCTGAGCTTTTGTAACAAGCCTCCTGAAGGTATAGGATCATGTTGGTGTACGATTCTAGAAGTGCCCGCTGCCTTCGGGTACCTCGCTCAAGTAGGCATTCTTCATGTGTGAAATTAGACAGTAACATGCTGGCAGGCTATTCCTACATGGGAGCACCACAGCAAAGCCCAACTCCAATTTCACACACATATGTCGATTCATCCAGCAGGAGTCACTGGATAGGAATCAGGTGCAGGGTCCCTGGATGATTTTATTCCCTCTCTAGTCCACTGAGCCTGAGCCCATACCTTTGCCCTGGCTGAGATCTACTTACTCAAAAAGATTAATGTTGGAACCTTCTAGTCTGTGTAGCTCAGTTGCATGCAGGGAAGTATTCTTAACATCTGAGCTAATGTGTAAGACACAGAGCACAATTTACTAGATAATATGGCTGACTTTAACTTGGTTCGCTGGGCTAGAACAGGCAGTAGCAGCCTTAAAATTGGAGTGCTGTACTTACCGCCCTACTGCGCTCCAATCCGGCCTGTTGCCATTTTGCCCAGGGTCTTTATAAGGGCGGCCCAGGTGCCCACCTGAATCGGGCAGGAGTCAAAGTAAATTATGAAAATTGGGGTGGAATGACGTACATAGGATCCCAATAGCAATGTAAAAGCACCACTGGAGGTCGCTCAGAAATTTTCAATATTTTTTGTGGGGTTAGGGTGGCAGAAGGAGCACCCCCTGGGCCAGCAACAAAAATCTGGGCTGCTGATGTCCTGTTCCCCCACCCTCGGGATCACCTTCTCCCAGAGATCTGACTGTCAGCCGGCTCAGTGTTGGAGCGGGATGATTTCCCGCCCTTCCAAAAACTGGCGAGCTGTAGTGGGGTGCCCGCTTGATGCCCACAGCTCACCGACAGAATGGAAATGAAGCCCACGGCCCTCACCAGCACGAACGGGCGGACGGCGATTCTGCCCCACCAGTCGACCGCCCATTCTCCGCCGATAGTTAAAATCAGTTCTGATGTTCTCCTCACACTCGGCTGAGGAATGTAGTTGTTTAAAATTCTGTGAGACAACATGGTATTATTGAAGACAATTTGCCTTAGTAGAAGTGATACTACACATTGTGACAGCTAATTAAACTTTCTAAGTACACTGGAATAATACAATGCTTATTAAAATTCTGCAAAATATGTGTCCGAGAGGGATAAAATGGCATACTGGAATAAATGAAACAATAACAGATAGATTTCAAGCCGACATGATATTAATCCACAAGAGTCATTTATTTCCACATAGGATGATATTTGCTTTTGCTTATACAAAACAGAAACTTTGACAGGACAACCACATTTCTCAGTAAAGTGAAGCTAGTTCAGTGGAGATGGGATCAGTTCTGATTATGAATGGGCAGCGTCCCCCTTCTGTCATATCAAATCACCTCATTAAAGCGCTAGCAACTGAAGGTCTTGTCACTGCTCTAAACTAGCCCACCATCCCTCTGATGGAAAAGACAGAGGAAGGGCCACAGTAATGTGAAGCAAAATATACAACGTCATTTTGTTTAGGCCCATCATTAAATACTGTGAAAGGATAAAAGACAATGCTATGAGCTATCTGTAACTGTTCCGATGTTATCCCAAAATGTGCCCCGAGAGCAATGAACTTTACAACATTCAGCAGGGTCAGTTGGTTTTTGTCGATGTCCATCTACCAGCTGAACAGACAACAACAACAACAACATGTATTTATATAGCATCTTTAACGTAGTAAAACATCCCAAGGTGCTTCACAGAAGTATTATAAGACAAAAAATTTGACATTTGACACTGAGCCATATAAGGAGAAATTAGGGCAGATGACCAAAAGCTTGGTCAAAGAGGTAGGTTTTAAGGAGCATCTTAAAGGAGGAAAGAGAGGTAGCGAGGTGGAGAGTTTTAGGCAGGGAATTCCAGAGCTTAGGGCCTAGGCAACAGAAGGCACGGCCACCAATGGTTGAGTGATTATAATCAGGGATGCTAAAGAGGGCAGAATTAGAGGAGCGCAGATATCTCGGGGGTGGGGGGCGGGGTGGGGGGCGTTGTGGGGCTGAAGAAGATTACAGAGATAGGGAGGGGTGAGGCCATGGAGGGATTTGAAAACAAGGATGAGAATTTTGAAATTGCTTAACCGGGAGCCAATGTAGGTCAGCGAGCACAGGGGTGATGGGCGAACGGGACTTGGTGTGAGTTAGGATACGGGCAACCGAGTTTTGGATCACCTCAAGTTTACATAGGGTAGAATGTGGGAGGCCAGCCACAAGAGCGTTGGAATAGTCAAGTCTAGAGGTAACAAAGGCATGGATGAGGGTTTCAGCAGCAGATGAGCTGAGGCAAGGGCAGAGACGGGCGATGTTACGGAGGTGGAAATAGGTGGTCTTAGTTATGCCGCGGATATGTGGTCGGAAGCTCATTTTAGGGTCAATTACGACACCAAGGTTGTGAACAGTGTGGTTCAGCCTCAGACAGATGTTAGGGAGAGGGATGGATTTGATGGCTAGGGAACTGAGTTTGTAGCAGGGACCGAAAACAATGGCTTCGGTCTTCCCAATATTTAATAAGAAAAAATTTCTGCTCATCCAGAACTGGATGTCGAACAAGCAGTCTGACAATTTAGAGACCATGGAGGGGTCGAGAGAAGTGGTGGTGAGGTAGAGCTGGGTGTCATCAGCATACACGTGGAAACTGACGCTGTGTTTTCGGATGATGTCGCCAAGCGGCAACATGTAGATGAGAAATAGGAGGGGGCCAAGGATAGATCCTTTGGGGACACCAGAGGTAATGATGCGGGAGCGGGAAGAGAAGCCATTGTAGGTGTTTCTCTGGCAATGATTAGATAGATAAGAATGGAACCAGGCGAGTGCAGTCCCACCCAGCTGGACGACGGTGGAGAGGCGTTGGAGAAGGATGGAGTGGTCAACCATGTCAAAGGCTGTAGACAAGTCAAGAAGGACGAGGAGGGATAGTTTACCTTTGTCACAGTCACAAAGGATGTTATTTGTGACTTTGATGAGAGCCGTTTCGGTACTGTGGCAGGGGCAGAAACCTGATTGGAGGGATTCAAACATGGAATTTCGGGAAAGATGGGCACGGAATTGGGAGGCGACAGCACGTTCAAGGACTTTGGAGAGGAAAGGGAGATGGAGATGGGGAAGTAGTTTGCAAGGACGGAAGGGTCAAGGGTTGGTTTTTTGAGGAGAGGTGTGATGACAGCAGATTTGAGGGAGAAGGGGACAGTACCTGAGGAGAGAGAACCGTTAACAGTGTCAGCTAACATGGGAGCCAGAAAAGGAAGTTGGCTGGTGAGCAGTTTGGTGGAAATAGGGTTGAGGGAGCAGGAAGTGGGTCACATGGATAAGATGAACACGGAGTGGTCATGAGGAGAGATCAAGAGATCAGTGAGAAACTGGAGAAAGATGCGAGTTCAGGGCTAGGGCAGGGGGAAACCTTAGAGGAAGTTTGGCCTGATGGACTAGAGGAAGGCAGGGAAGTGGCAGAGGCAGCCGAACGGATGGTCTCAATCTTAGAGACAAAGAAGTCCATGAGCTCCTCACAGTTCTTGTCGGAGGTGAGGGTGCAGGAGACAGGGAGAGGGGTTTAAGAAGACGGTTAGCAGTAGAGAATAGGAGCCGGGGTTTATCTTTGCATTCCAGAATGATTCTGGAATAGTGAGCAATTTTGGCAGACGAGAGCAGGACCCGATAATGCTTTGTGTTCCAGCCAGATCTGGCGGTGAATGGCTAAACCAGTTCACCGCCATATCCGTTCAAGTCTGCGTCCCTTGGACTTAATGGAGCGAAGGTGAGGGCCATACCAGGGGGAACGGCCAGGGTGAGAGAGGGTAATTGTTTTAATAGGGACTAGGGCATTAAAGGAGGTGGTGAGAGTGTGATTGAGCAGATCGGTAGCTGCAGAAATGTCGTGGTGCATGGAGGGCCAAAGGCTAGACAGTTGGGATTTCATGTGCAGTTGTAAGAGAGTTGGGAGAGAGTTTGTTCCAGGAGCGGACACAGAGGAAGTAGGGTTGGGGGGGAAGAGGGATGTGGGTGGAGAGTGATACGAGGAAGTGGTCAGAGATGGCCTTATCTGCAATTGACACGATGGGAGTAGCGAGGCCATGAGAGATGGCAAGGTCGAAGAAAGAACTGGTGTCCAAACTGTTGGGTTATGTAAGAGACTTCATGGTGTCGGATTATTGAAATTATTTTTGAAGGTATCTCTTCATTTACTTTTAACAAACAAACATTTTTATTCTTTTAACTACTCTTTGCTGCCAACAGAGTATTTTTGGAAATCTGTTTACTCTTTTGGGATTCAGTCCATAAGTACAGCATGATGTGACTGAGCTGTCACAGTGACCTTCGCTGTTTGATTGCATAATGTTAACGGAATTGTTTCACTTGATTACATGGCAAGACTGAGACATGCCAGTGGAGTTTTACATTATTTTTTTAATGAAATGTGCACTTAATTGTTGTCAGTAGTAGTTTAGTAAATTAATAATTATTGTAAATCCTGTATTGAGACATGTGGAAATCTCGGAGTTGCGGTCTGTCAATGACAGCTCCAAAACTGGCTGCGCTGTGCCCGCGCCCCCCGCCCCCCACCCCCCCGACCCCGCACCACCACCCCACACCCCCCACACAGAGTCGGCAATCAGTGAAATCTCGTAAATCTATGAAACTGACGAAAACTTTGGCTCTTCCGCAGTAATTACGCTGTTAAATTCCCCACTGAAAATTAGACCCAAAGGAATTAGGTGTAACTGGGGTTTTAACAGCGTATTGACAGCTAAACAAATGTTAAGGGCCTGGAAAACTAATTTTAATTTTGTACAGTGTGAAATTTGTCCATTTTAATAAAAAATAAAATGTTAAAGAAACTTTTCAAAATGTTTAAAAAAAATTTTAAGTTTGTGCATCTTTATTTTCGGTTTGCCTTTTCCCCATGTGAGAACCCCAATCTTTCTTTTGCTCTCTCGAACTATCTTAAAAAGTTAGGGGTAGAAATTAGGTCGCGCCCCATTTGGGGCGCAAATATCGTCCGGACGCAAATATTAGCGCCTGGCGCTAATTATCGGCACTGACAGGAAACTTCACTTTTACCGCCCCGGGAGGTGAGTGGAGCGCTAAATTAGGCGCTGCACACCTCTCTTAAGGCGCAAAGGCCGAGCAGTGAGGCGCTAACTCGGAGCGCTGGCGAAGCTCATGTAATGTCAGTCAGCAATGGAACACACACACAATGGCACGGGCCAGTTCTTAAAGGGGATGGTTAATCTTGCTTTCCATCCACATCCTGTTCATTGCTGCCTTGAATCTCGGCCTGGAGAGACTTGCACATCAAATGTGCTGGAAAGAACAATGGAGAGCACCAGGCAAAGAGCTCAGAGTGCAGCTCCCACGGTCTCTGCTAAATCGATACAAGGAATGGCAAATCAAAATGAACCTGCAAAGTGCTGCTCAGTACCCAAAACTCCTTCACACAACGTTGAATCTCTCCAGAAGTCTCTCCCTCTCTCTCTCAGAATGCATAGTTCAAAAATGCCACCAACAATAAAAGACAGGAAGAGGCCCCCTTTAAATAGCGCCCCCCCCAGCCCCACAGCGATTGATAGCGTTCCAGTCTTCTGGTCGTTGGAAGCGCCAGGCGGTAAGGCAGGGGGCGCCACTCAATTTCCGCTACGGGGCGCCCCAAAGGCGTTGCACCATGGAATGACGTCACAATCTGCGCGCGCAGGTGGTCGCAGCGGTAAGTTTTAGCGCCGCCGCACAATCTCAAGTTAAGTTCTCGAGCGGCGCAAACATCGGTGCGCCCGGGCGTTAGCGGCTTTGCGCCCCATTAGCGCCCTCTTAAGGCGCTAACGGGTGGCGCAACCAAGTGAATTTTTCCCCCTTAGAATTTTAAGGGCTTACCTACTTTCTTGTTCGCTTTCTGCGAGAATTCTGCGTTTTGATTGGTTGCTTAGACAGCCCTGTTGACATCACAGCAGCTCGCACAAGGGGATCCCCGTTAAGTTCCATTGAATTGAATTCAAAGTCAAAAAACTCGAAGTTCTCAGGGCCATTATTTTAGTGAGGCCCAACCATCAGAATGGTTCAGACCTCCAGCAAAGTTCACTGGGTGGGTGGTGGGCTCCAAGGATGAGGAGCCACTCAGTGCAGAGGCTGAGGGAGCCTCAACAGAAGAGATAATTGTAAAATACACCTAAATGATAATTGTAGCCTTGTAAAATATGTTACATTATCCCATAAGGCTTATCAAATTATACAGTACAATGAGCCTAGTAAAATAGATTGATCTTGTGTGTGATATATTTGGTCCCAGAGTACTGCACAATGCAATAATATTTTCATACTGCACTCCCTTTGTTCCGTACATAGTGCAGGATGTGTCTGTGCGAAATTAAATAGCTCCAGGTGCAAATAAATATAACTGTTTTGCTTGTTGGTGAAGGCAAGGTGGCCGGTGGTGGGACTTGTTACTTTCTCTCGTTAAGAAAAACAATGAGAAGTGTGTGTAAAAACAGAGAAATGTAGGTTTAAGAAAAATCCATTTAGGTCAAGCAGCTCGCTCTATCAACCAGCTGACCCTGTCCTTGCCTTGCAATATGCACTGATACTTTTCATCTCCCTCCTGTCCCAGGCCGATATAACTCCACTTTTCACTTAATCTACTTATATATGTTCTTGCAATTGCTGCCATGTATTGTGATGATGATTTTTTATGTTTGGCCAACTGTCACATTCATTATATTTAATGACATAGTTGTCATTTCATAATTACCGTATACTTATCATTTTTAACACTAATTTATATATTTCTTAATATTCAATGTTATATTCAATTAGTTTGCCCAGTTGGTAAATTTCTTTGATTATTATCCCTGTAACAAAATAGCTTGCCCAGGCAATTTGGCATAACGTGCAGACTTGGATATTCTACTCACAATATCCTCACCAATACAATTTTGTAACCAATGAAAAAAAGAAAAATATGCAAGACAGTTCCTGGGGCAGACTTGATTACAGCTGTGTTTCTAGAGCTATCACGGTTAATCACTATCCTTTATTTGCTGTTATGCAGCAAAGGTATTATTCCGTTTACAGCTCCTATCCTTTATCCCAAGACTCTCAAGAGAAATCTTATAAAATGTGTTTTGAAATTCCAGATATTTAATATTAACCACATCACCATCATTCAATTCTACTACATTCTTACAGAATGCCAGTAAGTTATTGGGCCTGACTTGCTTTGGCTTGAAATTGTTGTCTTGACTATGGTCAAATGGATTTGAATTGCTTCCATTATAAAAGACTCCAATATGTTTCGAACTACAGATGTCAAGCTAACAGACCTTTGGTTCAATTGATTGAGTTGCTGGCCTCTTTTAAAGATTGGAATAACATTAGATATTTTCCAGTCTTCTGCAATCACTCCTGTGCCTAACAAGCTGTGAAATTTTTCAGCCATACCCTACTTCTATCCTCATTTCTCAAAGTACTCTTGGATGCATTCCATCTGGTCTTGTTTTCTTCTAACTATTTACATATTTCTAACTTTTAATGATCATTCTCTATTTTCTCTAGAGAATCCACAAACCTCAATTATCTGAAAGGGAATATCGCAAATATTTTCTACAGTGAAAATTGTTACAAAACATTCCAAATGTCTCCCATTTTGCTATCCTCCCGCCCCTCAGATGAATACGTGGCTAGAGGAATGGTGCAAGGGGGAGGGATTCAAATTCCTGGGACATTGGAACCGGTTCTGGGGGAGGTGGGACCAGTACAAACCGGACGGTTTGCACCTGGGCAGGGCCGGGACCGATGTCCTAGGGGGAGTGTTTGCTAGTGCTCTGGGGGAGGGTTTAAACTAAAATGGCAGGGGGTTGGGAACCTGAGCAGGGAGACAGAGGAAAGGGAAACAAGGATAAAAGCAAAAGATAGGAAGGAGAAAAACAAAAGTGGCAGTCAGAGAAATCAACGGTTTAAATCAAACATGGCCACAGTAAATAATAATTCTAATAGGTCTAAGAGCGTTAAAAAAACAAGCCTGAAGGCTGTGTCTTAATGCGAGGAGCATTCGGAATAAGGTGGATGAATTAGCTGTGCAAATAGAGGTAAACGAATATGATTTGATTGGGATTACGGAAACATGGCTCCAGGGTGGCCAAGGCTGAGAACTCAACATCCAGGCGTATTCAATATTCAGGAAAGATAGGCAAAAAGGAAAGGGAGGTGGCATAGCATTGCTGGTTAAAGAGGGGATTAACACAATTGTAAGGAAGGATATTAGCTCTGATGATGTGGAATCTGTATGGATAGAACTGAGAAATACCAAGGGGCAGAAAACATTAGTGGGAGTGGTAAAAAGACCTCCAAACAGTAATGCGGAGGTTGGGGATGGCATTAAAATGGAAATTAGAGAAGCGTGCAATAAGGGCACAGCAGTTATCATGGGTGACTTTAATCTACATATAGATTGGGCTAACCAAATTAGTAACAATACTGTGGAGGAGGAATTCCTGGAGTGTTTACGGGATGGTTTCCTGGACCAATATGTCGAGGAACCAACCAGAGAGCAGGCCATCTTAGACTGGGTATTATGTAATGAGAAAGGATTAATTAGCAATCTTGTTGTGCGAGGCCCCTTGGGTTGGAGCTATCATAATATATTAGAATTCTTCATTAAGCTGGAGAGTGAAGTAGTTGACTCAGAGACTAGGGTCCTGAATTTAAATAAAGGAAACTATGATGGTATGAGGCGCGAGTTGGGTAGGATTGATTGGGGAATATCACTCAAAGGGTTGACGGTGGATAGGCAATGGCAAACATTCAAAGACCGCATGGATGAACTACAGAATTTGTTCATCCCAGTTTGGCATAAGAATAAAACAAAAAAGGTGACTCAACCATGGCTAACAAGGAAAATTAGGGATAGCATAAGATCCAAGGAGAGGACATATAGGCCCAAAAATTTGGCCGTTCCTGGGTGAGTACTCAATGCGTACTCACCCGTATTGCTTTCCGAAGTGCCGGTTTCCTGCATGCACTGTGCATGCACGGGAAACCGGAACTTCTGGTATGGTGAAGGGGGCGGTTCCTAGGAGAACTGCGTGCACGCTAGAGGCTGCGCGCATGCAGCACACTTAGATTTTTTTTCAGGTTTCTACGCGAGGGTAAGTATTGAAGATTCTACGCTAGTAAAAAGGAGGCGTAAGACCCCTTTTGAACAAGGTAAGTGGTTAATTAAGTATAATTTAAAAAAAATTTCAACAGGTTTATCTTTTTTAGATACTTTAAAGAAAGGTAAGTTTATTTTTATAACTTTTAAAAAGTATTTTAATTTTTTCAAAAATTTAAATTTTTGTTTAAAGTGGTTAATTTATTTAACTATAGTTATTTTATAAATGTGATGGTTTTAAAAAAAAATTATTTTAAGTTTAGCTGTTCTTTTGGGGCCGATTTCAATTCACAGATTTAGCAGGTCTCCTGTCAAATCTATGAATGAAAGATGGTCTGCTGCCATTGGCTCTCCATGGCCCATGTGATCCCAGGGGTCGCATTGCACTAACTGCGCCCCTGGAACATGTAAGCACTGCGCGCCAGCTCTTGGGAGAGGCCCAAGACCCAAAGTTCCTGTGGCCCCAAAACACAACGGCAGGCGCGGTGGGTAAGAGCGCGCGCGATCCTTACCCCCGCGGCAAGCCGGCCACGCGAATTTCTAGGCCATAAATTGCCCAGAAAAAGCAGTAAACCTGAGGATTGGGAGCAGTTTAGGATTCAACAAAGGAGGACAAAGGGATTAATTAAGAAGGGGAAAATAGAATATGAGAGGAAGCTTGCAGGGAACATAAAAACTGACTGTAAAAGCTTTTATAGATATGTGAAGAGAAAAAGATTGGTGAAGTCAAGCGTAGGTCCCTTGCAGTCAGAATCAGGGGAACTTATAATGGGGAACAATGAAATGGCAGACCAATTAAATACATATTTTGGTTCTATCTTCATAAAGGAGGACACAAATAACCTCCCAGAGATGTCGGGGAACATAGGGTCTGATGAAAGGGAGGAACTGAAACAAATCAGTATTTGTAGGGAAATGGTGTTAGAGAAATTGGCGGGATTGATGGACGATAAATCCCCAGGGCCTGATAATCTACATCCTAGGGTACTTAAGGAAGTGGCCCTAGAAATAGTAGATGCATTGCTGATCATCTTCCAACATTCGATGGAATCTGGAACAATACCCATGAATTGGAGGGTAGCTAATGTTACCCCACTATTCAAAAAAGGTGGAAGAGAACTTGGATAGAGAACTAGTTGGAAGACAGAAAGCAAAGAGTTGGAATAAACGAGTCTTTTTCCGAGTGGCAGGCAGTGACTAGTGGGGTACCGCAGGGATCAGTCCTTGGACCCCAGCTATTCACAATATATATTAATGATCTAGACAAGGGAACTAGATGTAATATCTTCAAGTTTGCAGATGACACAAAGCTGGGTGGGCGTGTGTGCTGCGAGGAGGATGCCGAGAAACTCCAGGATGATTTGGACAGGTTGGGTGATTGGGCAGAAGCATGGCTGATGCAATATAACGTGGATAAATGCGAGGTTATCCACTTTGGTGTCAAAAACAGGAAGGCAGATTATTATCTGAATGGCAATAGATTGGGAGAAGGGGAAGTGCAACGACACCTGGGTGTCCTTGTGCACCAGTCTGCTGCAGGTGCAGCAGATGGTTAAGAAGGCAAATGGTATGTTGGCCTTCGTAGCGAGAGGGTTTGAGTATAGGAACAAGGATGTCTTGCTGCAGTTGTACAGGGCCTTGGTGAGACCACATTTTGAGTATTGTGTGCAGTTTTGGTCGCCTTATCTGAGGAAGGAGGTTCTTGCCATGGAAGGAGTTCAGCGAAGATTCACCAGGCTGATACCTGGGATGGCAGGAATGACATATGAGGAGAGATTGGGTCGATTGGGCTTACACTCGCTGGAGTTTAGAAGAATGAGAGGGGATCTCATTGAAACTTATAAAATTCTGAAAGGACTGGACAGACTAGATGCAGGAAGGATGTTCCCGATGGTCGGGGAGTCCAGAACCAGGGGTCACAGTCTAAGGATAAGGGGTAAGCCATTTAGGACAGAAATGAGGAGGAATTTCTTCACCCAGAGAGTGGTGAACCTGTGGAATTCTCTACCACAGAAGGCAGTTGAGGCCAATTCATTAAATATATTCAAGAAGGAGTTGGATATATTTCTTAAGGCTAAAGGGATCAAGGGATATGGGGAGAAAGCAGGGACAGGGTACTGAATTTGGATGATCAGCCATGATCGCATTGAATGGCGGAGCAGGCTAGAGGGGCCGAATGGCCTACTCCTGCTCCTATCTTCTATGTTTCTATGTTTCTATGTTTCACTATCTCACCACTCTTACTTATTTTAAATATGTTTTGTTTTTTTCTTTGATATTAATCTTGTATTTTATTTTTATTCGTTCATGGGATCTGGGTGTCGCTGGCAAGGCCAGCATTTATTGCCCATCCCTAATTGCCCTTGAGAAGATAGTGGTGAGCCGCCTTCTTGAACCACTGCAGCCCGTGTGGTGAAGGTATTCTTACAGTGCTGTTAGGGAGGGAGTTCCAAGATTTTGACACAGCGACGATGAAGGAACGGCGATATACTTCCAAGTCAGAATGGTGTGTGACTTGGAGGGGAATTTGAAGGAAATGGTGTTCCCATGCGCCTGCTGCTCTTGTCCTTCTAGGTGGTAGAGGTCGCGGGTTTGGGAGATGCTGCCAAAGAAGCCTTGGTGAGTTGCTGCAGTGCATCTTGTAGATGGTACACACTGCAGCCACGGTATGCCGGTGGTGGAGGGAGTGAATGTTTAAGGTGGTGGATAGGGTGCCAATCAAGCAGGATGCTTTGTCCTGGATGGTGTCGAGCTTCTTGAGTGTTGTTGGAGCTGCATTCATCCAAGCAAGTGTAGAGTATTCCATCACACTCCATACTTGTGCCTTGTAGATGGCGGAAAGGCTTTGGGGAGTCAGGAGGTGAGACACTCGCTGCAAAATACCAAGATCTGACCTGCTCTTGCCATCTTGCCACAGTATTTATGTTGCTGGTCCAGTTAAGTTTCTGGTGAATGGTGACCCCCAGGATGTTGATGGTGGGTGATTCGGTGATGGTAATGCCATTGAATGTCAAGGGGCGGTGGTTAGACTCTCACTTGTTGGAGATAGTCATTTCCTGGCACTTGTGTGGCGCGAATGTTACCTGCCACTTATGAGCCCAAGCCTGAATGTTGTCCAGATCTTGCTGCATGCGGGCATGGACTGCTTCATTATCTGAGGAGTTGCAAATGGTACTGAACACGGTGCAGTCATCAGCAAACATTCCCATTTCTGACCTTATGATGGAGGGAAGGTCATTGATGAAGCAGCTGAAAATGGTTGGGCCAAGGACACTTCCCTGAGCCCTGAGGAACACCTGCAGCGATGTCCTGGGGCTGTGATGATTGACCACCAACCACCATAACCATCTTCCTTTGTGCTAGGCATGACTCCAACTAGTGGAGAGATTTCCCCCCGATTCCCATTGACTTCAATTTTACTAGGGCTCCTTGATGCCAGACTCGGTCAAATGTTGCCTTGATGTCAAGGGCAGTCACTCTCACCTCACCTCTGGAATTCAGCTCCTTTGTCCATGTTTGGACCAAGGATGTAATGAGGTCAGGAGCCGATGGTCCTGGCGGAACCCAAACTGTGCATCAGTGAGCAGGTTATTGGTGAGTAAGTGCCGCTTGATAGCACTGTCGATGATACCTTCCATCACTTTGCTGATGTTTGAGAGTAGACTGGTGGGGCGGTAATTGGCCGGATTGGATTTGTCCTGCTGTTTGTGGACAGGACATACCTGGGCAGTTTCCCACATTGTCGGATAGATGCCAGTGTTGTAGCTGTACTGGAACATCTTGGCTAGAGGCGCGGCTAGTTCTGGAGTACAAGTCTTCAGCATAACAGCCAGGATGTTGTCGGGGCCCATAGCCTTTGCTGTATCCAGTGTGCTCAGCCATTTCTTGATATCACGGGGAGTCAATCGAATTGGCTGAAGACTGGCTTCTGTGATGGTGGGGACCTCAGGAGTAGGCCGATATGGATCATTTACTTGGCACTTCTGGCTGAAGAGGGTTGCAAACGCTTCAGCCTAGTCTTTTGCACTCACGTGCTGGGCTCCACCATCATTGAGGATTGGGATATTCATGGAGCCTCCTCCTCCCGTTAGTTATTTAAAGGTCCACCACCATTCACGACTGGATATGGCAGGACTGCAGAGCTTTGATCTGATCCATTGATTGTGGGTTCACTTAGCCCTGTCTATAGCATGCTGCCTCCACTGTTTAGCATGCATGTAGTCCTGTGTTGCAGCTTCCCCAGGTTGTCACCTCATTTTTAGGTATGCCTGGTGCTGCTCCTGGCATGCTCTTCTGCACTCCTTATTGAACCAGGGTTGGTCACCTGGCTTGATGATAATGGTAGAGTGAGGGATATGCCGGGCCATGAGGTTACAGATTGTGGTGGAATACAATTCTGCTGCTGCTGATGGCCCACAGTGCCTCATGGATGTCCAGTTTTGAGCTGCTAGATCTGTTCTGAATCTATCCCATTTAGCACAGTGGTTGTGCCACACAACATGATGGAGGGTGTCCTCAGTGTGAAGACGGGACTTCGTCTCCACAATAACTGTGCGGTGCTCGCTGCTACTAATGCTGCCATAGACAGATGCATCTGCAACAGGTAGATTGGTGAGGACGAGGTCAAGTAGGTTTTTCCCTCATGTTGGTTCTCTCACCACCTGTCACAGGCCCAGACTGGCAGCTATGTCCTTCAGGACTCAGCCAGCTCGGTCAGTAGTGGTGCTACCGAGCCACTTTTGGTGATGGACATTGAAGTCCCCCACCCAGAGTATATTCTGTGCCCTTGCCACACTCAGTGCTTCTTCCAAGTGGTTTTCAACATTGAGGAGTACTGATTCATCAGCTGAGGGAGGGCGGTAGGTGGTAATCAGCAGGAGGTTTCCTTGCCCATGCTTGACCTGAAGCCATGAGACTTCATGGGATCCAGAGTCAATGTTGAGGACTCCCAGGGCCACTCCTTCCCGACTGTATACCAGTGTGCCACCACCCCTGGTGGGTCTGTCCTGCCGGTGGGACAGGACATACCCAGGGATGGTGATGGAGGAGTTTGGGACATTGGCTGAAAGGTATGATTCTGTGAGTATGACTATGTCAGGCTGTTGCTTGACTAGTCTGTGGGACATATGGCATTTAGTATTTTCTACTTTTTTTTAACTATTCCAATTTTGTCTGCTTTTTCTCCTTCAGCATCATTTATAAATTGTAGTCATTAAAATTGGACTTGTGATGTTCATTTATTATTTTCTCATAACTCTGTATTGCAGGTCTGCCATAGATACCTTCTTGGGTTCAGTGATGTCAGTCACTCCCGTAAGCAGTCTGAGAATCCTACTTTTATGGGACTTGACTCCTACTGCCCCATATCTACTTGTATGGTAGCAGGGCCCTAGATCATAACAATTAAACTTTCTTTTAATCTGGACTGGATCTCCGTGTTTTACGTACATGTACTCCTTCAATCTCTCTGAAGACGGACTGAGTTAGCACTAGATAAGTCGGTTTAGTTGAATCCTAAGTTGCGTTATTCTACCGTAAAGGGAACCTACAGTGTAACAATTATGATCAGAGTCACTTAATTTAATTGGTACAATTTATGTTTGGGTAATGATACACAATAAAGAACACGTTATGCTATCGCACTTTGGTGACTGGTCTTACTTAAACAGAATAACCTTACTGCACTCTGTCCTACCGTCCCAGGGCACAACCACTCTCCTTTCACAGCCTGACCAACTGTGCAACCCTGGTTCAAACAAAAAACAGAATGACCTTTTGCTGTCCATGTTCAGCTTTATTCCTGACTGTTTTAGGATATTAACCACCTTATGACTTTGGATTCACAGCCCAAGATTGGGCTGTCCTAGGAAGCTAACCACATTAAAGCAAGATTTAATTCAAAACATATTTTAAAATAACTGATATCCAAATCTTTTCCATTGAAAAATGGTCAAAGAATCCTGAATCGTGTCAATATTAAATTTATTAACCTCATGGTTACTGATGCTCAAACATTCCCCAGCCTCTAAATGTTCTATCATATCAGGTTTATTGTTAAGCGCTAAATTATGACCGTTTACCTATTTCCTCCCTTTAATCTGCTGCATCCGGAAGTACTCTGCTATTCTGTCAATTAGTTTACCTCTCCCTTTTGAGACACGTAAAGTAACTTTATCCTTTAGCCTTTACCATTTCTATAAAATGTCAATGAAAGATATAACTTGCATTTATATAGTACTTTGTCATGTCTCTCATAAACATCCCAAAGCACTTAATATTAAAGTGCAATGACTCTTGTTACGTATGTCAACACAGCGATCATTTTGTGCACAATAGGGTGTACAAACAGTAATGAGATGAAGGACCAGTAATTTGGTAGTGGTTGAAAGAGGAATGTTGGCTGGGATGCCAGGAAAGCTCCCTGTTCTTCTTCAACTCATGCTATGGGGTTCTTAAGTGCTTTTATATCGTGTTAGTGCTGTTAGATCCCAAAGGGTGGGGCTCAGCAGCCAAATATAGCCAGCTATTGGTTCTCGCTAAGACTGGTGGCTCAGAAAAGGTCTTCCTGGCTGTAGGTCTTCTTAAGTCCCTGTAGTTTTATATTCAGCTTGCAGTTGGCTGTGTAAGACCCACATTAGAGGAATCTGGCAGCACTAGCAAGGATCTCACGTAATATAGAAGCACCTTTTAACATCTACCTAAACCAGCAAACAGGATCTCAGTTTAATATATAATTTAAGGGACAGCTCCTCTGGCAATGCAGCATTTCCTCAGCGCTGCATTGAATTGTCATCCTAGATTATGTGCTCCAGTCTTAGAGTGGGCCTTGAACCCACAACTTTTTGATTTAGAGGTGAAAGAGCTGTAATCTGAGCCAAACTCGCACCTTGGGAACAAACATAGAAATGCATTATAAGCTCAGTTACATTTGCATTCAGACACACTAATTTTTGGTTGACATTAATAGTATGTTGTCTCCTTGTGACATTTTAATTAATGCTTCTCCAATCTAAAAATGATTTGACCTGAAAATACTTTGGGAGATAGAAGTGAATTGTAAAGCTTAATGCAGTAATTTCCTGAGATTCACATATCCCAAACAGCACAAGCACTCCATAATAAACTTTGTTTTGATATTTCCTTGTTGTGCTTGTTTCATATTTATTCACTTCATTACCCTGCCCCTTTGATGTCTGACAAGCTGAAACTTTTGCTCTTTTAAACAATGATATCAATAAGTTCCTTATAGGAACAGGAGTAGACCATTCAGCCCCTCGAACTTGTCCTGTCATTCAATTTGATCATAGCTGATCTTTAACTCATCTCCATTTACTTGGCTTTGATCCATATCCCTTGATAACAAAAATCTATTGATTCCGTCTTGAAAATTTCAATTGTCCCAGCATCCACAGCCTTTTTGGGGAGTATGTTCCAGATTTCCACTACCCATTGTGTGAAAAAGTGCTGCCTGATTTCACTCCTAAATGGACTAGCTCTAATTTTAAGATTATCCCCTCTTGTTCTGGATAGAATCCTAGAATCCTAAAATGGTTACAGCACAGAAGGAGGCCATTCGGCCAGTCAAGCCCGTGCCAGCTCTCTGCAAGAGCACTTAAGCTAGTCCCACGCACCCACCCCTTTCCCTGTAGCCCTTCAAATGTTTTCCTTCAGGTACTTATCCAATTCCTTTTTGAAAGCCACAATTGAGTCTGCCTCCACCAGCCTTTCAGGCAGTGCATTCCAGATCCTAACAACTCGTTGTGTAAAAAAGTTTTTCCTCATGTTGCCTTTGGTTCTTTTGCCAATCACCTTAAATATGTGTCCTCTTGTTCTCAACCCTTCCGCAAATGGGAACAGTTTCTCTCTATCTACTCTGTCCAGACCCCTCATAATTTTGAACACCTCTATCAAATCTCCTCTCAACCTTCTCTGCTCTAAGGAGAACAACCCCAGCTTCTCCAATCACGTAACTGAAATCCCTCATCCCTGGAACCATTCTTGTAAATTTTTTCTGCACCCTCTCTAAGGCCTTCACATCCTTCCTAAAGTGCTGTGCCCAGAATTGGATACAATACTCCAGCTGAGGTCGAACCAGTGTTTTATAAAGGTGCCTCATAACTTCCTTGCTTTTGTACTCTATGCCTCTATTTATGAAAATGAGAAGTCGCACAACACCAGGTTATAGTCCAACAAATTTATTTAAAATTACAAGCTTTCGGAACTATCGATTGCCCCGTCTTCAGGTAAAGTGGACTATAACCTGGTGTTGTGCGACTTCTCATTTTGTCCACCCCAGTCCAACGCCGGCATCTCCGCATCATGACCTCTATTTATGAAGCCCAGGATCCCGTATGCTTTTTTAACCGCTTTCTCAATCTGCCCTGCCACCTTCAATGATTTGTGCACATATACCCCCAGGTCTCTCTGTTCATGCACCCCCTTTAGAATTGTGCCCTTTAGTTTATATTGCTTCTCCTCGTTTTTCCTACCAAAATGTATCACTTCGCACTTTTCTGCGTTAAATTTCATCTGCCATGTGTCCACCCATTCCACCAGCCTGTCTATGTCCTCTTGAAGTCTATCACTATCCTCCTCACTGTTCACTATACTTCCAAGTTTTGTGTCATCTGCAAATTTTGAAATAGTGCCTTGTACGCCCAAGTCCAAGTCATTAATATCTATCAAGAAAAGCAATGGTCCTAGTACTGACCCCTGGGGAACACCACTGTATACCTTCCTCCAGTCTGAAAAACAACCGTTCACCACTACTCTCTGTTTCCTGTCACTTAGCCAATTTCATATCCATGCTGCCACTGTCCCTTTTATTCCATGTGCTTCAACTTTGCTGGCAAGCCTATTATGTGGCACTTTATCAAACGCCTTTTAGAAGTCCATGTACACCACGTCAACCGCATTGCTCTCATCAACCCTCTCTGTTACCTCATCAAAAATCTCGATCAAGTTAACTCGATTAGATAAGATTATATGAGAAAGATAGGTTAAAGTTTTGAGATTCTGACAGTGCTTTTCCACCCTTTTCCATTTCTAGTTCAGATTCCCAGCATGTTTTTTTTGTATTTACTGCTTGAAATCATACATTGCTTTTTAAAATTTTGCTCTTTTAACACATTTTGGGGAAATGAAAAGTATTTATATGCTAAACTGGAACAGTTGTTGCAAGGTTAAGGCCAGGTACTGTGATTATGTGTCAAATCAAAGCCAGGGTTACAGATAGCATTGATAGCAAGACCTCAAGTGAAGAACAAAAAAACATGTAAAGGACCAAATAGAGCAGTGGTGCTAAGGTTTAGCCTTGTCATTGTGTTTCTGTGGAGTGCTAACACACCATACACAAACTATTTCTGTGTACTTTCATGAAGTGTATTTCCTTTTCTGTTAATATGAAATTAACTATGAGGTATGTTTAAAATGGATTAATTGCTTGGCTCCAATTTACTTTGTTTGCAAGAAAAATGCACAGCAGAGTGTCCTGAAAATATTAGAAGTCGCACAACACCGGGTTATAGTCCAACAGTTTTATTTGAAATCACAAGCTTTCGGAGCTATCGATCGCCCCTTCCTCAGGTGAAGTAAAGAGATACAGAATCGCCAAAGCATATATAGATAGAGAACAATGCATGTGTTACTTACAAAAGCAGACGACTACATTTAAATCACCCTGACTGTTTATCTGCCGAGGTGTGACAAAAGGCAATCAGGTCACATCAAAGACATAGCAAGATACAACTGAGACAATGAGGTGGAGCCACAGGGGGTCCAATGTGTCAAAAGCCGCAGTGTGGGAAACGATAAACTTTAAAATTTTTACTTTTTTACTGGGAATCACATCTGTTAACAAGCCAACGACGACTCGAGTCTGGATCACGTCATGTATCGTGACATAAACCCAAGATCCCGGTTGAGGCCGTCCTCATGAGTGCGGAACTTGGCTATCAGTTTCTGCTCGATGATTTTGCGTTTTCTAAGTCCGCCTTGGAGAACGCTAACCCGCAGATCCGAGGCTGAATGTCCTTGACTGCTGAAGTGTTCCCCGACTGGGAGGGAACACTCCTGCCTGGTGATTGTTGCGCGGTGTCCGTTCATACGTTGTCTCAGTGTCTGCATGGTCTCGCCGATGTACCATGCCGCGGTGAATTCTTTCCTGCAACGTATGAGGTAGACAACGTTGGCCGAGTCACATGAGTATGTACCATGTACCTGGTGGGTAGTGTCCTCATGTGTGATGATGGTATCTGTGTTGATGATCTGGCATGTTTTGCAGAGGTTGCCGTGGCAGGGTTGTGTGGTGTCGTGGTCGCTGTTATCCTGAAAGCTGGGTAATTTGCTGCGAACTATGGTACTTCTGAGGTTAGGCGGCTGTTTGAAGGCAAGTAGTGGAGGCGTGGGGATGGCCTTAGCGAGGTGTTCATCGTCATCGATGACATGTTGGAGGCTGCGAAGAACATGGCGTAGTTTCTCCGCTCCGGGGAAGTACTGGACGACGTAGGGTACCCTGTTGGTTGTGTCCCGTGTTTGCCTTCTGAGGAGGTCTATGCGATTTTTCGCTGTGGCCCGTCGGAACTGTCGATCGATGAGTCGAGCGTCATATCCCGTTCTTACGAGGGCGTTTTTCAGCGTCCGTAGGTGTCCATCGCGTTCCTCCTCGTCTGAGCAGATCCTGTGTATTCGCAGGGCTTGTCCATAGGGGATGGCTTTTTTAACATGGTTAGGGTGGAAGCTGGAGAAGTGGAGCATCGTGAGGTTGTCCGTGGGCTTGCGGTAGAGTGAAGTGCTGAGGTGTCCGTCTTTGATGGAGATTCGTGTGTCCAGGAATGAAACCGATTCTGAGGAGTAGTCCATGGTGAATTTGATGGTGGGATGGAACTTGTTTATGTTATCGTGTAGTCTTTTCAGTGATCCTTCACCATGGGTCCAAAGGAAGAAAATGTCGTCGATGTATCTGGTGTACAGCGTTGGCTGGAGGTCCTGTGCAGCGAAGAAGTCTTGCTCGAACTTGTGCATGAAGATGTTGGCGTATTGGGGTGCAAATTTGGTCCCCATGGCTGTTCCGTGTGTTTGGGTAAAAAAATGGTTGTCGAAGGTGAAGACATTGTGGTCAAGGATGAAGCGGATGAGTTGTAGGATGACGTCTGGAGATTGGCTGTTGTTGGTGTTGAGTACTGAGGCTGTCGCAGCGATGCTGTCATCGTGGGGGATACTGGTGTAGAGTGCCGATACGTCCATCGTGGCGAGGAGTGTTCCTGGTTCAACTGGTCCGTGGGTGCTGAGTTTCTGTAAGAAGTCTGTGGTGTCATGGCAGAAGCTGGGGGTTCCCTGTACGATGGGTTTCAGGATGCCCTCGACGTATCCAGAGAGGTTCTCACACAGGGTTCCGTTGCCTGATACGATAGGACGTCCGGGTGTGTTGGCTTTGTGTATCTTTGGGAGGCAGTAGAAGTCTCCCACGCGGGGAGTACGTGGGATGAGAGCGCGTAGGATGCTTTGAAGGTCTGGATCGAAGGTCTTGATCAGTCTATTGAGTTGGCGGGTGTGTTCTTTGGTCGGATCTGCGGGTAACTGTCTGTAGTGTTCCAGGTTGTCCAGTTGTCGGTATGCTTCTTTGCAATAGTCCATTCTGTTCTGTATGACGATGGCTCCTCCTTTGTCCGCTGGTTTGATGACGATGTTGCGGTTGGTCTTGAGAGCGTGGATGGCGTTGCGTTGTGCTCGGGTGACATTCTGGACTGTCTTGTGAGTGCGGCTGATGAATCTGGCGTTGATGCATCTCCTGACAGCTTGAGCATACATGTCAAGCTTGGGGCAGCGACCCTCCGGATGGGTCCAATTTGACTCTTTTTTCTTCGGTTGCTGCACTGCGAGTCCCTCTGTCTGCTGTTCTGGATCATTGATTGTCTCATTGGGTTTGTTGCTGACATCTTGGGATTTGTGGAAGTATTCCCGGAGCCTCATTCTCCTGATGAATTCCTCCGTGTCCGCCGCGAGACCGATGGGGTCCATTTTGACGGTGGGGCAGAACTTGAGCCCTACAGACACCTACGGATGCTGAAAAACGCCCTCGTAAGAACGGGATATGACGCTCGACTCATCGATCGACAGTTCCGACGGGCCACAGTGAAAAATCGCATAGACCTCCTCAGAAGGCAAACACGGGACACAACCAACAGGGTACCCTACGTCGTCCAGTACTTCCCCGGAGCGGAGAAACTACGCCATGTTCTTCGCAGCCTCCAACATGTCATCGATGACGATGAACACCTCGCTAAGGCCATCCCCACGCCTCCACTACTTGCCTTCAAACAGCCGCCTAACCTCAGAAGTACCATCGTTCGCAGCAAATTACCCAGCTTTCAGGATAACAGCGACCACGACACCACACAACCCTGCCACGGCAACCTCTGCAAGACATGCCAGATCATCAACACAGATACCATCATCACACGTGAGGACACTACCCACCAGGTACATGGTACATACTCATGTGACTCGGCCAACGTTGTCTACCTCATACGTTGCAGGAAAGAATGCACCGCGGCATGGTACATCGGCGAGACCATGCAGACACTGAGACAACGTATGAACGGACACCGCGCAACAATCACCAGGCAGGAGTGTTCCCTCCCAGTCGGGGAACACTTCAGCAGTCAAGGACATTCAGCCTCGGATCTGCGGGTTAGCGTTCTCCAAGGCGGACTTAGAAACACGACAACCAAATCATCGAGCAGAAACTGATAGCCAAGTTCCGCACTCATGAGGACGGCCTCAACCGGGATCTTGGGTTTATGTCACGATACATGACGTGATCCAGACTCGAGTCGTCGTTGGCTTGTTAACAGATGTGATTCCCAGTAAAAAAGTAAAAATTTTAAAGTTTATCGTTTCCCATACTGCGGCTTTTGACACATTGGACCCCCTGTGGCTCCACCTCATTCTCTCAGTTGTATCTTGCTATGTCTTTGATGTGACCTGATTGCCTTTTGTCACACCTCGGCAGATAAACAGTCAGGGTGATTTAAATGTAGTCGTCTGCTTTTGTAAGTAACACATGCATTGTTCTCTATCTATATATGCTTTGGCGATTCTGTATCTCTTTACTTCACCTGAGGAAGGGGCGATCGATAGCTCCGAAAGCTTGTGATTTCAAATAAAACTGTTGGACTATAACCTGGTGTTGTGCGACTTCTCATTTTTGTCCACCCCAGTCCAACACCGGCATCTCCGCATCATGAAAATATTAGTGTAGTGATGGCATTAAGGAAGCAAATTCTGAATGTCACAAATCTCTGAAAATATCCAACCCCAGCAAGTAATATATTCCATGTACACAAATCACTTAAACCTAATGCACAGGTACAAAATGTAATCAAAAAGACTAATAGAATGTTGGCCTTTATCTCAAGGGGTTTGAAACACAAGGGTAGGAGGTGATGCTTCAGTTGTACAGAGCCTTGGTCAGACTCCATCTGGAGTACTGCATTCAGTCCTGGGTATCGTTTCCTACATTACAACAGTGACTCCACTTCAAAAAGTACTTCATTGACTGTAAAGCGCTTTGAGATGTCCGTTGGTCGTGAAAGGTGCTATATAAATGCAAGTCTTTCTTTCTTTCGCTGCACCTGAGGAAGGATATATTGGCCTTGGATGGGGTACAGTGTGGATTCACCAGACTGATACTAGGGCTTAAAGTGTTAAATTATGCGGCAGGTTGCTTCCTCTGGTGAGGGAATTCAGAACAAGGGGCACAATCTTAAAATTAGAGCTAGGCCATTTAGCAATGAAATCAGGAAGCATGTCTTCACTCAAAGGGTGGTGGAAAGGTGGAATTCTCTGGGTCAATTGAAATTTTGAAGACTGAGATTTTTTTTGCTAGGTAAAGGTATCAAGTGATATGGAGCAAAGGCAGGGAGGCTCGAGGGATTGAATGGCCTACTCTTGTTCCCATGTTCCTTTGCATTTGTGAAGCTAGTATATTTGCATACTGAATAAAATGCTTTAATAAATACTTTGTTTGGCACAATGATGTTTAGTTTGTCTATCATTGATTTTGGAGACAAAATTAAAATCCAGGGTGGCCATTCAGAGCCACACACATTTCTATTGCATGTTGTGTATCATTAATTTTTCACAAGCATGACAAGACCACCAGATGACAAAAGCCTTTTTGTCCCAGTTGCCTGTTCAAAATGTCTATTCATCACATAACTGGCACTCACCCTGAACAAACAAAAAATGCATTTAAGCAGAAAAATATTTGAACGGAACCCAATTTTCTTTTACTACAGTTATTTTTGCATATTACAGCTGTTACGCAAAGTGGCTAATGTGACTAAGGACTTTAAAATCCTCTGCTGTAAAAAAAATAATTTTAAGCATAACTTATTCTTGATGCTAATTGAAATTAATTGAACTGAACTAATTAATACGAGAATTGTTAGGCGGCACTGTGTGAATCGACAAAAGGTTTAGTAGGACAGTACTTAACTCCATTAGCAGCTGCAGTCGGAGGGATAACATAATTGAATGATAACTCGTTTGAAGTGTGCCATGATTGAAGTATGATTTAGAGGTTCAGGTAATATTTGCCAACACTGTCAATCAGATCCCATGCGGCTGCCACTAATTGTTAGAAATTCACAGGTCTACACTAGATATTTTCTTGTGTTCATTGTCACCAGTCAGTTTCATAAGCGGACCTTGCATCCCCTATGATCCAGAATGCACCTTTACTGCCAAAAAGTCGAACTAATCAATGGCGTAATTTGGAGATTGTTGATGGACTGGATACTATGGTCTTGCATGTGCCACTGAGTGTATTCTCATCATTTTGAAAGGCGGACTGAAAAGCACTTTAGTGAGATGAGGCCGTTTGAATCATCAAACTGTTTTTTTTATACATCTAATACTTGAATTAATAGCACACAGTTTTCCAGGTCTATTTCCTTCTGTTATAGACTAAACTCAAATACAAGCTAGCAGCGCCTGAACTATTTGGCACTGACCTTTTCTCTTACATGCCACATGTGTTGATATCTCAGTCTGAAGTCTCTCAGCCTCCCGAGCCCCCGTGTCTTTGACCGTTTCAGGCTGCCCGCTCCAGAGAGAACAAGGTTGACCTCTGACTCCTTCCTCAACTCTGTGTGATGAAAGTTGGTCTGACAAGCTGCCAAGCTAAGTTACCACCTTGAATGCCCCTCTGTCCTTCTTATGGGAGCTCCTAGCAGCTGCATTTTCTGTCCAGCTAAGCTCCCATGCCAAGCATGTTGAATGAAAACCCCATTCTAGTCTCAGGGTATGAACTGTTCTGAGATGTGCTAAGTGACTTTGTATTGTCTCGGTGCTGATACAATATGCAAAAGTAAGCAGTTTATGATGACTATAATGTTTAGCCTTTTCAGTATTCCACCAGGTCCCAACTTAATCAACATTCTCAGTGGTCGTGTATCTCTAGGAGTTAACTCTTTGTAAACTGAATCTAACTTTATAACAACACATAACATAAACTAAACTAAAATCCCTTCTTGGCAAAAAAAGTCCCAAAATGTTACAGTATCCATTATACTTTTCTGATTGGCTTAAATGACCATTATCAGTTAAGTTTTCAATACAGATTTGCTCAAATTTAGACATAGAGGAAAAGTTACCGAACAATTCCCACAACCAATTAAATTGTTAGAACAATTTTTCCCATTTCTTTCACAGCCATGTTATTTCCTCAGCTAATGTAAAGCTCTCCTTCCTTGCCTGGTGCTCTAGTGGTTAGGATTCAGCACTCTCACTGCTACAGCCCGGGTTCGATACCCAGTCAGGTAATTAATTTTAGAAAGATATGCTGAAAGGCTGAGAAGAGGCAGCTGCAATGGGAAGAGACTCATGTGGCTCGTAAACACCAGCACAGACTAGTTGGGCCAAATGGCCGGTTTCTGTGCTGTATATTCTATGGGCGTTCATGCTCCTTCAGAAGTATTTTTCTCAATGCACCTTTTCCCAGAACCTAGCAATTTCCCATCTGACTGTCACCATATTTTCTTGTCCCATGTACTTCCAAACCTGGCCCTCTCCTTCTGGCATGTTCCTGACCTGATCCAGCTTTGCCTGTGAGCAAATTGATAAGAAAACTAGTCCCTTCAAGAAAATTCCCACTCATAAAAAAGGAACCAATTACATTCCCAAAAAATAATTTGAGAACCTATTGGACACCATGGTGATTAGGGACTCCTGGAACAGAAATATTGATTCCCTGCCCTGAACCTATCCTGTCCTGTCTCCTGCTGTCTTATGTCCTCAGGCATCCTCATGGTCCCTCTATCCCTGTCGTACCCTCTCTCTGCCCACCTTACTATCACATGCCTTGCTCTTTGCTCCCCTCTTAGAGCTCTACTTTTTTACTTCGGCCTGTTGCTTTTGAATTGCTGCATATGTACAATCTTTCTGTACCGTGCAGATCTGTGATTTCTCACAAACTATAACAAATTACTCAGTGCCCTTCACTGTTAGTTTTTGCCCCTCGGTGATGTGATTGGCATTTCTAGTGATGGACTCGAAGGTACAGGAGACATGAAGGCAATCAGATCACACGACAAAAGAACGCATGGGAACTGGCAGAATTAATGATGAAAGTGGAGCCAAAAGGCTGAGGAAAAGATCAGTGACTAAAAGTGAGAATGACAGAATTCAGAGAACAACATCAAAGATTTAAAAAGAATTAAGGGGAAAGGTAGCAATGAGGAAAACAGTGAGAAATTCAATACTTAGAATGCAAAGCCAAAAATTGGAAAATAAAAGGTAAATGATATTAATAAAAAATAAAGAACAGTAAACTGGGAAGGTGATTTTAGAATGCCACTTCCATGTCAATGTATGTGGTTTTGGATCCTCATTGAGACAAAAGTGCCAACATGACTTTGGGACACATTAAAGTGAAATAGCAGGAGACCCTCCAACTGTGCAACATCTTATCTCACACAGTTTGGTCTTATACCTTTGGTAATTTGCTTCTTTGAATATCTGTCGGTTTTCATTTTCCTCATTGGTGAAGTGTATTTTTCTTCTTCCTCATCAAGTAAAAACTCTAGTGAAGCGTTGCCATGGCATTGATCAGGGCCACAGTAGGGCCAGGTCAGGAGTTCAGAGATCTCAAAATGTGATGTCAGTAAAAATCAGGAAACACACGCCAGGCCCCAGACTGTGAGCAATGCCACAGGGGGGTCGACTTGTATATTGTAAATACCACTGTTTAACTGGTCTTTATTGAAAATCAATAATTAGAGTATCTATGCACTTGTCCCTACTGCTGGTGTGTTGATTTTATGCCAACAGTAATTATCAGCATTTCTGTATTTCTGCAGTGAAATTTGATAATTACAAGCATCAAGTTGCAGGAATGGCTACCACTTAATGTTCAGCATTGGTCTGAATCCTTACCCTTGTATAGCAATTTAACATATGTGAAGCTTTTCAACCCCAGGGAATTTCCCAAAAATAGGTTCCAAATAGTGAACCATTTACAAAGCTTCACATTCTACTGTTTATCTGAGGCTAAATCCAGACTCCCATGAAACCTGATACAAAATTCAAATATTAATGGGCCCCAAGTGCTTTTAATTTACATGAACAACTTAGATTCAGAACTCAACACAAATTGGTCAAATTCACAGGTACTGATAAACTGGAGTGGAGGAGGCAGTCAAGTCAGTTGTTTGCGGAAGAGAGTTCCAAACTTCGACCACCCTTTGTGTGTAGAAGTGTTTCCTAACTTCACTCCTGAAAGGCTTGGCTCTAGTTTTTAGACTATGCCCCTAGTCCTGGAATCCCCAACCAGCGGAAATAGTTTCTCTCTATCTACCCTATCAGTTCCCCTTAATATCTTGAAAATTTCGATCAGATCACCCATTAACCTTCTAAATTCCAGGGAATATAACCCTAGCATGTGTAATCTCTCTTTGTAATTTAACCCTTGGAGTCCAGGTATCATTCTGAGTCCAGGTATCAATACAGAAGTTGGAAGAGGGGTAGAAGCTTATTCCTTAAATATGCTGGTAAATCAAGCCAAGGATTTGGGCGATGGGAGAGTTGGCAGACAACAAGTTGATGTCTGGAGCATCAATTTATTAACCAAATAAGATTGATAGCAGAGTGACCATTTCCTGTTCTAATTTTCGGTTCTTATGTTACATAGATTACTTTTGGCATCATCCATAGGGACAACAACATGTCTATAATTATTGAAAGATTTTAATTTACTTATTGCTGCCCTATAAAAGAACCAGTAAAAAGTAGACTAGCAGATTAGCTTTAGTTATATTTATACTCCAGAGCTATTTTATTTTTAAATCCTTGTTTAAAGTGCGTATATAATTTCTGTCAAAATAGATGGCGCTCTTTAAGGCCGTATTTAAATACATTCAGACGTATTCACATTTTGTTTGGTTATGATAATCTAGTAAGTAAAACAGATTGCTCAATAGATTCAGACTCACAAAATGGCCAATTTATTATTCAATACTGACATTTCAGCATCTGATATCATGAAATTTGGCCAGAATACAGTGAAGAAGAGCATGCCACATCACATAAATTAAAGAAACATATTTTTGTTGAACATGTGTGCACCTGCTGTGAGCTAATCAGATGGCATATGATCTGAGAGCTGTTCCATATGCAATAGTTTCAATAAAACTGAAATCCAGATCACACAGTTAATGTTGCTATGATCATTTCCTCCCCAACAGTCTTTAAACATTAACCATCTAAAAGGAGAACTTTTTTTTATCATATCTATCTCCAAGGGATGATAGCTTTATCTTCAAAGCCACACATATTACTCATAATGCGCAGGTTCAACACATCTCACACCACTAAGCTTGTTTACATATAATGCACCAATGTATTCAAAGTATCTGTATATATTATTTAGAATTAACACTATTTATAACAAGCCTGATAGCTGTTGTTCACATTGTTAGCATACATTTCTCTTTGGCTGTAATTGCCTTTCATGTAGTATTGAAAAGACAGTTAGGAATCTTTAGGCCATTACAAATTTCATTGTATGTTTCTTTTTTGCTGGGAAATGTTCTAATTTTGAGGAGACAGGTTGAGATAAAACAAATTCTTTCACTCTCTGCTCTCTTTCTCTCCCCCTCCATTCTCTTCCTACACTCTCACAATCTCCACTCTCTTTCTAATCTTGCATCTTCCACTCTCTCTACACTCTACAATCTCATAATCTCCTCTCTCTCTACAATCTCACACTTTGTCCTCTTTGTTCACTCTCTATAATCTGTTTCTAATACACTCACACTTTCTCACTTTCCAGTCTCTTTATCTCTCCAAGCTCTCTCTCACTTTTTCTCCACTCAATTATCTCTCTGTCTCCACAGAGAACAGGACAAATAGAAAGTGGAAGCATCTCAAACACAGTGGGAGAAACAGCAGAATCAAAGGGATTTTAATTTAAGTAATAATAATTTACTTCATTCACACAGCATATTTTAATTGCAATTCAACAATAGAAATTATAATCAATATCATATAATGATTTTAAATTCATTGTAAGGATATTATAGGATAAACTTAATGCAGGCATTATTTGAAAAGTGCCTCATAAATGTAATTAATAAATATACATTACTAATAAGGCAATGTCTTGAAAATGGTATTAGTATACTAGGAAATCTTTTTGAATTAAAATATCAGAATATACTGTAATTGTTTTTAGATATAATGTGTGCTATTTGCATGGTTAAACAGGTCAGAAACCCAGTGAGTTTTGTATGAAACTGTGTGCCACATGCGAACAATCTTTAAAAAGGGAACATTATAGTTATTGTCCTCAGTTATTTCTACAATATTGCAGCGTGGAGGTGCAAATATTACTTTAAATTAGATACGAGTTAAAAATGGCCTAAAGGAAAAGAAACTACTGTACTGTCTTTTAGGTGACAAGGATAAAAGCTGCTGAGGAGAGATGGAACAGAGCAGCAGCATGTTAGGTCAACATGCATGAGTTCAGCGTGCAGGATTAATGAAGAAAGATGGACAGAAGCCTCATATTCCCATTCACAAGAAAGGTTCTAAACCAGTAAAGGAAAAGTGGCCTGAAATAGAAAACAAGCTGCTTGTATTGGGTGCTAGTACAAAGGGATCAACGCTGATAAAATTCAACTGCAAACTGTATAATATGTCATGCTGATAATGATCCTCACAGTTTTCAAGTGTAGTCCACCTTGGTATTTAATTTTAGGAAGAGGCCATTGGGAACTCTGCCTGGTGTCAATGATGAGAGGCCTGAACTATTTTCATGGCTGGGCATCATTTTAATTTGATGGGTGAGGTGCTCGCGTCTGTCCAGCGTGAACAGGCAGCTCGCTGATCGGGGTGGGTGGGGAGGTGAGAGCAGGAGATCTGGTGGATTCTCCATGGAGCTGAGCTAGCAGTGACATGTTGGGGGGAGTGGGGTGAGGAAGAAATAACTGGGGTGGGGGCAACTGCAGAGGGAATGGCAGCGAGCGGAGTGATTTTTTGGGGCCCAAGCAGAGCTTGTGCTGGATGCTGCTCTGAACATTTACTTGTAGCATTTTCGGAATGGCTAAGCACTGTCTAGCAGTGGGCCCAAAATTGCATCAGGGCCCATTTACGTCATAGGAGCCCGATTTGCATTTATTAAGTAGGCTCCCGCATGTTTCAGGTGGGAGCACTGCTCACCTATTCCCCAGCCAACTTCAAAATCACCACAGGTCCGCCACCTGCAGGAATGGGGTAGTAACCGTTGCATCACGATTTCCTTAACACTACCACCGTATTAAACTGCATAGTTTCTGACTCAGCATGACCTGTTAATGTAAACCAAAAAGGTTATAAAATATTTGAAAGTGTTTGGTAGAGCAACAACATAACTAAAGGGTCAGATGGTTGTGATAAACGGTTTAGGTGTCACCAGCATTGTATATGATATTCATATTTAAACTATTCAATGTCTTGTCAGCATTTCACTGACATTAAATGTAACCAGCATTTGAATCCTGGTCATCTGAGGTCTGCATATAGATGTATGCACACTTAGTCAAATGCTGCCTTGATGTCAAGGACAGTCACTCTGAACTCCCACCTGGAATTCAGCTCTTGAGTCCGTGTTGGACCAAAGTTTAATGAAGTCTGAAACTGAGTAGTCCTGGTGTAACTTAAACTGAGCACTGTGAGCAAGTTAGTGGTGAGTAAGTGCCTCTTGATAGTACTGTTGATGATTCCTTCCATCACTTCACTACAGTGGTCACTCCTACCATTGCTGTCCTAGACAGACACATTTGCGACAGGAAGATTGGTGAGGATGAAGTCAAGTAGGTTATTCCCTCATGTTGGTTCTCACCACCTGGCACAAGCCCACTCTGGCAGCTATGTCCTTCAGGACTCAGCCAGTGGAGACAGTGGTGGTACTACTGAGCCATTCTTGGTGATGGGTGTTGAAGCCCCCCAGCCAGAGTACAGTCTGTGCCCTTGCTGCCCTCAGTGCTGCTTCCAAGTGGTGTTCAACATGGAGGAGTATTGATTCATCAGCTGAGGGAAGGCGATAGGTGGCAATCAGCAGCAGGTTTCCTTGCTCATGTTTGACCTGAAGCCATGAGACTTCATGGGGTCCGAAGTCAATGTCGAGAACTCCCAGGGCCACTCATCCCCCGAGCGCATATCACTGTGCCACTAGCTCTGGTGGGTCTGTCCTGCCGGTGGGTCAGGACATACCAAGTGATGGTGATGGAGGGGTCTGGCACATTGGCTTATAGGTATGATTCTGTGAGCTAAGTGGTCCATCTGGTTTTCTTCTTGTTATTCTTTGTAATGGTTTGATACAACTGAGTGGTTTGCTAGGGCACTTTGGAGGGCAGTTAACAGTCGACTGTGTTGATGTGGGACTGGAGTTAAATATAGGCCAGACTGGGTTAGGATGGCAGATTTTCTTCCCTAAAAGGACATTAGTGAAACAGTTGGGTTTTTAGACAATTTGACAACCTCAAGGTCACTTTTACTGATAGCAGCTTTTTAAAAAAAATTCCAGATTTTTTAAAAAAAAACTGAATTCAAATTCTCAAACGGTGGGATTATGAACTTGCATTCTCTGGATTATTAGTCCAGGGCTCATGGATTACTATTCCAGTAACATACCCACTACACTACCTTATTACAGCTCCGAATGGAATGCCTGGGCTTAGATAGCATTGAGGGGAGGTCCTGGGTGTTGTAGAACTGGAGTGAAGGTTCGAGAACTGTGATGAATATTAAAAGAAAGATTTTAAAGACAGACCGTTTGGTCTAAGAGTGGCTTACTGGGCCAATTTCCTCATGGAGGCAGGGAACATCCCAAACATGCACCCGAATTGCTCACCCACGCCCACCATTGAAATTTCTGCTTGAGGGTAAACAGGCCTGAGATTACTGCCTCTCCTAAAGTGATTTGCCCGAGCTGAGTCCTCCCACACCCCAGGAATTTCAGGAAAAATGTATTCAATCTCTTACATTTTTTATTTTTAAAATCAAACAGAAGAACACAATTAATTTACGGAGTTATAATAAGTAATATCACAGCAGGGAAACAATGATATCAATCAGCATTACCGTATTGTTTACGAGGCACATTTCAAACTTTGGGTCCATTAACAAAATAGTAGTGTCTTCTGTCTAATCTTTCTACTGTTATGTATGGCCTCCAATTTACAAAAGAGCATGAGCTTTGTAGTATGTACAATCACCTTTGGAATTAAATACACAATTTAATCATCTGAGTTCACCTGATCTGGTCCCTAGTTTCATCTCTAATTTGCTAATTAATCTGTCACGTATTCTTACCTAACACTATTTAAAAGGGGAAAGAATTATGCTTGTGCTATTCTTAAAAAATCTTTATTACCATCCATAAGGTACAAATGACTTAAATGAGCACATTTAGATAATGGTTGAATTCAGATTTATTGCCATTGGCATCATGATAACATATGTACATTTACTTGGCTCTTCTTTTTAATTGGGAAGCCCACTTATTTCCTTAAAGATGTCCACATAGTATTTGTGGTATTGAAGTGATGGTGCAGTAGAATTAGTCATCAAATGAGTGTTGGTCTAGCAGATGGTGACCAATCAGTGATGTGTCATCACTGATCCCCCCCAGGAGTTAGATGAGTAATGACTGTTTGAAAGGTATGTATTCGAGTCTATGGAGCATGAAGTGAAAGGCAGTAAACCATATGAACTGTACCAACATGAGATGTATACTGTAGATGGTTATAAAAAGAAACACTGGATTGTCAAATGAGATTATGTGCTTAATCCTGGAGTAGTATTAAGAACATAGGAAACTGGATATAGGAGCAGGAGTAAGTCATGCAGCTATTCGAGCCTGCTCCACCATTCAATAAGATCATGGCTGATCTTCTACATCAACTCCGCTTTCCCCCCCCTATCCCCATATCCCTTAATTCCCTTAGTATCCAAAAATTTTCAAACTCAGTCTTAAATATACTCTCAACGATTGAGCATCCACAGCCCTCTGAGGTAGAGAATTTCAAAGATTCACCACTCTCTGAGTGAAGAAATTTCTCCTCATCTCAGTCCTAAATGGTCAACCCTTTATCCTGAGACAATGACCCCTAGTTCTAGACTCTCCAGCCAGGTGAAACAGCCTCTCAGCCTCTACCCTGTCAAGCCCTCTAAGAATTTTATACATTTCAATGAGATCACCTCTCATTCTTCTAAATTCCAGAGAATATAAGCCTATTCTACTTAATCTCTCCTCATAGGACAGCCCTCTCACCCCAGGAATCAACCTAGTGAACCTTCATTGCACCCCCTCTAAGGGAAGTTTATCCTTCCTTTGGCATGGAGACCAAAATTGTAC
The DNA here is from genome assembly GCA_030390025.1 of Squalus acanthias. Classification (NCBI taxonomy): domain Eukaryota; kingdom Metazoa; phylum Chordata; class Chondrichthyes; order Squaliformes; family Squalidae; genus Squalus; species Squalus acanthias. Next base: position 104,607,751 of record CM059434.1, read on the forward strand.
ACAGTACTCCAGGTGTGGTCTCACCAAAGCCCTATAGAATTGCAGCAAGACCTCCTTACTCTTATACTGCAATCCTCTTGCAATAAAGGCTAACATACCATTTGCCTTCCTAATTGTTTGCTGTACTTGCATGTTCTGTGATTCGTGTATAAGAACAACCAAATCCCTGTGAATAGCAACATTTACTAGTCTCTCACCTTTTAAAATATATTCTTCTTTTCTATTATTACTACCAAAGTGGATAATTTCATATTTCCCCACATTATACTCTGTCTGCCACCTTTTTGCCCAATCATTATATTCCTTTGCAGCCTCTTTGCGTCCTCCTCACAGCTTACTTTCCCACCTAGCTTTTTATTATCAGCAAACCTGGATATATTACACTCGGTCCCCTCATCCAAGTCATTGATATAGATTGAAAATAGCTGAGGGCCAAGTACTGATCCTTGCGGAACTCCACTAGTTACAACCTGCCAACCCGAAAATGACCCGTTTATTCCTTCTGTCCATTAACCAATCCTCAATCCATGCTAATATATTACCCCCCAATCCCATGAGCCCTATTTGAACCCATGACCTTCTGACTACCACTGAGCTAAGGCTATAGATAGGCCATTGTCATGATGGAGAAACTGCAACATTGTAAGATTGTCAGACTCCTCTATTGCCCTTAAGTTGGCTAGCCATGTGTTTGCTACAGCTATTTTAGAAGCGAATGGATAAATTGTGAATGATAATGGCCCTGCTGTGGCTTCCGCCATTTCCACTACTAACGTTCCTGATTATAGATGGAATAGCGGAGGAATATTCAGCCCAGAGAAACTTTTGTGGTTGCTCAAGAACAAAATGCCACATAAAGGTTATTATTCAGGGAAATACTATAAATCTACAGTTTGTCATTGTTTCCGTTCACTCATCCATTCATTCTTTAATAAATCAGTTTGGCAGTTTATAGTGTAAAGGTTTAGGGAAGTGTTTATTCGAATGGCTTCAGAAGTCAAGGAAGATCACATGAGGATAAGTGAGATAACTGATAAGTCAAAATACAGTAACAAGAGTTTTCTGTTTGATCTGTGGGTGCAACACAAATAACCAAATATGGGTCATATGGGCCATATTCCAAATATGGAATTCAATCTGGAAAAGTGTGAGGTAATGCATTTGGGGAGGCCTAACAAGGCAAGGGAATACACAAGAAATGGTAGGCTACTGAGAAGTGCAGAGGAACAGAGGGACCTTGGAGTGCATGTCCACAGATCCCTGAAGGTAGCAGGACAGGTATATAAGGTGGACAAAAATGAGAAGTTGCACAACATCAGGTTATAGTCCAACAGTTTTATTTGAAATCACAAGCTTTCGGAGCTTTCGTGGCCCCTTCGTCAGGTGAAGTGAAGAAATACAGAATCGACAAAGCATATATAGATAGAGAACAATGCATGTGTAACTTACAATGGCAGACGACTACATTTAATCATCCTGACTGTTAATCTGCCGAGGTGTGACAAAAGGCAATCAGGTCAGCCAGGAAGGCACCACATCAAAGACATAGCAAGATACAACTGAGACAGTGAGGTGGAGTTACAGGGGGTCAAAAGCTGCAGTCGGTATGTAAAACGATAAACTTTAAAATTTTTACTTTTTTACTGGGAATCACATCTGTGAACAAGCCAACGACGACTCGAGTCTGGATCACATCATGTATCGTGACATAAACGTGGTTAAGAAGGCATACGGGATACTTGCCTTTATTAGCTGAGGCATAAGAGCAGGGAGGTTATGCTAGAACTGTATAAAACACTAGTTAGGCCACGGCTAGAGTACAGCGTACAGCTCTGGTCACCACATTGCAGGAAAGTTGTGATTGCACTAGAGAGGGTACAGAGGAGATTTACGAGGATGTTGCCAGGACTGGAGAATTTTAGCTATGAGGAAAGATTGGATAGGCTGGGGTTGTTTTCTTTGGAACAGAGGAGGCTGAGGGGAGATTTAATTGAGGTGTATAAAATTATGAGGGGCCTAGATAGAGTGGATAGGAAGGACTTATTCCCTTAGCAGAGAGGTCAATAACCAGGGGGCATAGATTTAAAGTAATTGGTAGAAGGATTAGAGGGGAGTTGAGAAGAAATTTTTTACCCAGAGGGTGGTGAGGGTCTGGAGCTCACTGCCTGAAAGAGCGGTAGAGGCAGAAACCCTTATTGCATTTAAAAAGTACTTGGATCAGCACTTGAAGTGCCGTAACCTAGAAGGCTACGGACTAAGAGCTGGAAAGTGGGATTAGGCTGGATGGCTCTTTGTCGTCCAGCGTGGACATGACGGGCCGAATAGCCTCCTTCTGTGCTGTAAACTTTTATGATTCTAGGTAACAGGATATTTCAGGTCATAGGGATTGAGGAGCTTGCCTATAGGAGTTGTTTAAGATGCTGAACCGGAGAACAATATCTAGAGTAAATATCCAGCAATGTCAATTCTATATCCAAATCTAATTCTGTTTTTGCAAGCTATACTGCCTGAATAATCACAGTGTTATGGTAGGGCATGGGTGTATGCCTATATGTCCAACATATTGGTAATGCTGCTTTAAGAATGTACTGGGATCATTGCATCCTTTCTATCTGTTAAATTGGTAATCTACAGACTTTAGTTAGATACGTATACAGTCTGTATACTGAGCACAGGAAGTCACAGAGTTAAAGATTTGTTAACTACAGCTCGAAGCCTATTATTTTCTATTAAAAAGGCACACACAAATATACGATGTGTACGTGCTGAGCTCTTACACTGGTTTGTTTGAAAAAGTGGATTAAAAAAAATTGTAGTACTGCGTGGTTAAAATGAATGGGTTACAACTTTTAAAAAATAGTGAACTAAAATTTTTTTTACAAACATGTTTATTACTAATATTGTACAAGACAATGTGAAACTAATGGAGAAAACCTGAAAATGCTTCTGAGACTTGGTGCCCTCAAAAAATTTCATGGCACTAAACAAGTATCATTAGAAGATTGCAATAAATTGTTCAATTACATACCAGAACAGCTAGGATTGATTTTATTATACAATATCAAATCAAATTACACAATGGCAATCAAATACTGTGGAGAAGATGATTCTAGAAAATGTTTTCTAGTACTGGAATCGAATGCTGAACATTCAGGTCTGAGAGCAGTCAGCTATGGAAATAGGATGCATTCTACCTCTGAATATCTGCTTAAGAACCATGAGACGTTCATTATTGAAGTTGTTAATTTTTTGTCACCAACTAAATCACATTCCCAAAAATTGCACATTTCAAAGTTATGCATTTGTGTTTAATATTAAAGGAAAACACAATTTTCTCTTATTTTTAGCAAAAAGAGGAATGCCAGGCCCGAAATGATTATCATCAAGGTGCTTTTTATGACAGGCTTAAAGATTTGTTACCTACAGCTCGAAGGAATTTACTAACATATCAAGATGGTAATGAAAAGCTGGAAGTCATTAGTGTCTAGAGCGACAATCAATGGGGGCGAATTTCCTTGAGGCTTTTCCCGCTCCGCTGCCTTAACTTCAGGGGAAATTTGGTGGAAACCTTGTTTCCATAGGAATTACTAGACGGCCCATCTAGTTCACCTTCTACCATCTGGTAGTCACATGAAACAATAATAATGGTGTTGTTGACTAATCATAGAAATCAATCTCTATCAATTAGTCTACAACAGACCCAGAAATGACAAAGGAAAAACCCAGTGGTGGAGAGCTTTGGGAACCATAGGTTCCAAGTCACCTTTTTCCTCTCAAGCATGCTACACATACCGCATCTTGTGTCTCAAATTACTCGTATATTGTATCCCAAAATGTTAGTTTCTGAAAGAAATCTATCAGATTTTACCTGAGGAAATTAGGCTTCCATCGAACTTCTCCTAAAGTTACGGCGGCGAAGCAAGAAAAGCCTTGAAGAAATTCACCTCCCATGTCTTTGTTGTTCTATCACATTTGCTAATCTAATAAATTATACAATAATTTTCCATATTCGGACCAATTTATACAACTATTGCTAGCTTCTACAATAGATCTTGTTAGATCAGCAAAATGTGGCTTTGATAAATGTGGTCACTTTAAAGAATAACCCCGTTATGTAACTCCACTCTGAAATGAAGATGTATCCAGTCTTCAATGAGCATTGACATTCATTGATTAAAGCCTGACTGTCTTGGTAGCTCCAACAGTACTAAATTGTACTCCCAGCTGTGGGAGGTTGATTATGAGTTCGTATCCCAATTCCTCTGTCAATTGACATTGCTTGGCTTCATTGGGGAACTTTCACTAGCTGGCAGGCTGCTAGATAAAACACACCAGCGGAACTTTTTAGATTCAGGTGCCAGGCCCGCCCCAAATAAGGTTTTGGTCGATCAATATTGAACATTATATAAAAAGAACATCACAATTAGCAGATATATATTTTGGGGGAAATTTTAAAATTCAGGTAATGTCCTCTCTTTAAGGACCCCGAGTATCACGAATCACCAATTGGTTGAGATTCTGTGCAGCCAGCCTTCTGCCAAGTCTCAGATAATGTCTCACTTTAAAAACATCAACAGCCGAGGGACTATTTGTCTACTGATTTCTTTCTCCTGTGGGAACATTCCATATCTCTGCGCGGTATCTTCCCCTTGACTGTTCAACTAAGACCAGGAACTTTCTGTATAATGAATTGTGGGTGTAAACCATAATGTACCACTCTGTAACACAATTTACCACCTGGGCAACAATCTCTACTCCATTTCCATTGACATTTATTATGCATTCTGCACGCATTTCAGCCTCTCTTTGGCTCTGTGCTATATTTACATATACACAGATGCACTTATACAGACCCATTCTCTATCACACACGTGTAAAAATACACTCTGAATTGTCTGTCTGTACATGTACACTCAGCTTTTCCAGGTTCACAAAAAGTATGACTAATAGTAGGGAAAATAAAATGAAGCACCTCTTCAAGGTAAGATCAACATAAATAGAACCTTCATTGCACTTCAGATAATGGTTAATAGAATTTTAACAATAATTTAAAAGCAATATTTATTCTGCCATAAGTTAATTCTCCTCACAGTACCTACTATAGCAGCTTCTTAATAGGAATAATTCAATAAAGCAACTTTGTACTCACTCTGGCAGTATTCAATTTTAAGGTTCTGCTTTACACTTTAAGAAAATTATATTTTTATAACATTTGAGCACTGTTTAAAAAACCCCAAACGTTTGAGTACCATACTATGTTTAAATGCTTATAGAAGTGTGTAAAGGATATTAATAACTTCAAATTTAAAGATCAGAAGTGGAGAAAATAAATTTTAAATAAGAGAGAAAAACACCAAACAGTTCAATGTTTAACCTAATTGAAGTTATATCATTAACAAAGTGCAAAAGGGGGTAATTTTCACCTTCAGCGCTTGATGGTAATCTGGCAGAGCAGATTGTCTTACTGCTATCGAGCCCACCTGATTTACATCCGATTTAGCTCCACCTATTCAATAATGTATTTTCCTTTCTTTTGAGTTAGTAACATGAACCAAGTATTGAAGCTTATTATTGAATTCTACTTAATTGTCTACACACCACTGTGAAAAGATGAGTTGGAATTGTCTGTGTGCAATGCTGACAGGATTTAGCTCAACTGTGACGCCCTCCATAGTCAAATAGCTCACTGGCATTCACTGTGCTCAAACATCAAGAATGCCCACTTAACCAAGGTACTGGAGGATCTGTGGAACTGTACCCCAGCAAGATTTAATGTCTTCAGGAAGAAAAAAGAAATGACCAAAGAAATCTGTAATGCGTCAGAAAGCAGAATAAGTGGCCTTAATTTACTTTAATTTTTTTTACCACTTTGAGAGAACTTGTAAACTCAGTGTCAGGTCATGAAATGATGATATTTATGCCAGGTAGTGATTTCCAATATAGGTTTAATAGAAGTAGTAACATTTTTATGGTGAGAAAAGATCAATTTAACCAATTATTTGGAGTGGGCTCAAGGGAGGAAAACGAAGATCTGATTAATACCAGACATGCCGCAGTTCTCTGAATAATTATATGCTGTACAAATCTGAAGGTATAGGACAAAATTGTACGACGTTGTGGAACGTTAGAGTGACGAAAGTTGATTATCGTGCAGAATGTCTTGGTGACATGTTATGCTGATGCATGTAGAAATTCCACATCAATACAGAGTGGCAAAGAGCATTGTTGAACACTGCTTTCTGGGCTACGACCCTACTTTATGGTAGTGCTTTATTCTGAATCCACACTCACTGAATGGCTACATGTGCAATTTATACATGGAAGATAAAATGGCACTTACATAACTGGGACGAGATTGTAGTTCTCCAGAAGAACCACTTAAAATAGCTATTGACTTTCTCTGAGAATCTCAATGACCAAAGCACAAGGCAGCAGATTAACAAGCTTTGCTATTTCCTGCCTGCATTCATATTTGTACCAAAGTTGCCATAAAATATAGGAATCCCTGCTGAAATGGGATCACTGAGTTAGGCTGCTGTGGTAATCTAGTGACTATGCATCCAAGGGATCCATCTCTAGGCAGTCCAGGAAACCTGAATTGTTAAGTTTCTTCTCCAAAGGTATTCAATTGAAGGGACAATATCTAAGACATTAATTTATAAACAGAAAATGTTGGTAATACTCAGCAGGTCAGGCAGCATCTGTGGCATTAATTTGTCCGCCCTGTGCAGACATTCCATTCACTCTCCTTGACTCTGAGACACTCACAAATCTTCAATGTTATACCGGAGACTGCATTTAGATTCACATTGTAGTCAAATTAACTTTTTTTAGATGGAAAGTGAGTGGTGAATCTGGACACAAAGGGCTGAATTTTTACCTGTGAGTGGGTTCGGTGCTGGGGTGGGGGGCGGGCAGTAGTGACCGCGTAGCTGGTCGCCATCATAAATGGTTCATCAGTGGGCTCTCCACTGTATGTTTAACTTAATTAGATAACTTGACTGAGTCAATTAGATGGAGCGGGTCTGATGACATCATGAATGACTCGACTTCAGCTCACCTATTTAAAGGGGCAGTGGACAGATGAGAGTTGAAGGTTGTTGGAGGTGGACCAGAGGTGGTTGTAAGAGGTGCCTGTCGGTGGTACAGCCAATACTTTGACTTTGACTGTGAGGGTGCAATCATTTAGAGCCAACGATGCAGTCTCAGCGCCAGAAGGCTGGACCCAGGTTTTCAGATTCCTCCCTGGAAATCCTGCCCCAAGAGGTGAGAGCAAGGAAGGAGGTCCTCTTCCCTGATGATGGCAGGAAGAGGCCAGCCAGTCAAACAAAGAGGGCATAGCTGGAGGTCGCCCAAGAAGTGAGCAGCAGGGGTGTTGTCAGCCGCTCCTGGATGCAGTGCCGGAAGAGATTTAATGACCTCACGAGGTCAGGAAAGGTGAGTGCAATGCCACATTCAACGACATCCTGATGTGAGTGTCACCCCAACCCCATCACTCTGCCTTCCCAAGCCTCCTGCACATCACTCCTCACACCAACCTACCTTGCAGGTGCACCTATCTCTCACTGTCTATGCACTTACTCACATCCCCAACTGACTATCCACCACTGACAATCACCCTCAGCCTAATGCCATTATAGAAAGTAATGCCACAGAAGGAGGCTATTTGGCAATGTCATGCCACTCCCTCATAGTCTCCCTCTACAGATGTAGCCCATCCATCCCCTATACTCATTCCATCACTCTCACTCAAAGTTTTCTTCTTTCCCTCCTTGCAGCAGAAGAGAGCGCAGAACAACAGGGAGAGACTGAGAACCGGAGGTGGACCTCCAATTTACACAACATTTGACGCAGGCAGAGGAGGAGGCGCTGGAATTAAGCAGAGTTGCGGAGCTGCTGTCGGTGGGAGATGGAGAGAGGGGGACCTCCCAGCAACCTGGTGACAGAATTAAATATCATACAGCCACATGGCATACAACAGTCACTCATGGAGACTTGATGTCAGCAGCCAGTGAAATATCATGATGTGCATAATGGTAACGTTAAACATTCTTATCATAAGAGTTCTAATTCATGTCTTTACTTCCCACAGGTCCATCAAGTGCCCACCCTCCCCCCACCCCACTATCCAGCCAGAGGAGGAAGACAACTCCTCAGGGGAAGCTACAGTCTCTGAGGGTGAACCGTCACATGACCCATGCACACCCAGCACCAGCGCAGATGTGCGCACGTTGGTGGGTCCAGTGAGCGAGAGAGAGTAGTGTTGTCACCTGGTGTCTCACACATCACAAGTGAGCTATAGAACAGATGGTGTTGACAGCGACAGCAGTGGAGAGTCCTCGCCGGAGGGCACAGGACACTCCAAGCTCTGCTCAGCTGGATGAAGATGCTGAACCTCGGGGGCCATCGACAAAGAGGTTGATCTTGGAGGAGCAGCAACAAATGCGCGAGGCTCTGGCAGCTTTTCCAGCCGCGATGTGCACAGTTGTACAGAGCTCTTCCATGGATAAGGTGGCCACCTGCATGGAGGAGCAAACACGCCAGTCAAACGAGAACATGCTTGCTGTGAACAACAGCTTGCAGATTCTTATTGAACTCATCTCTAGAAGGGATACCAACGTAGACTTGGCCGTTCATCACCCCACTGATGTGCAGCAAGGTGCTCTCCAGCTCCTTGCTAGAAGGGAAGTGCAGGTGGGCCATAAGAACATAAGAACATAAGAAATAGGAGCAGGAGTAGGCCATTCGGCCCTTCGAGCCTGCTCCACCATTCAATGAGATCATGGCTGATCTTCTGCCTCAACTCCATTCACCGGCCCTATTGTCATATCCCTTGATGCCCTTACTAGTCAGAAATCTATCGACTTCTGTTTTGAATATACCCAATGACTGAGCCTCCACAGCCCTGTGGGGTAGAGAATTCCAAAGATTCACCACCCTCTGTATGAAGAAATGTCTTCTCATCTCAGTCCTGAATGACCTACCCTTTATCTTGAGGCTGTGGCCCCTGGTTCTAGACTCCCCAGCCAAGGGAAACATTCTCCCAGCATCCATCCTATCAAGCCCTGTAATAATTTTGTATGCTTCAATGAGATCCCCTCTCATTCTTCTGAATTCAAGAGAATACAGGCCTAGTTTACTCAATCTCTTCTCATACGACAGTCCCGCCATCCCAGGAATCAATCTCGTGAACCTTCATTGCATTCCCTCTATGGCAAGTATAGCCTTCCTTAGGTAAGCAGACCAAAATTGTACACAATACTCCAGGTGTGGTCTCACCAAGGCCTTATATAATTGGAGTAAGACTTCTTTACTCCTGTACTCAAATCCTCTTGTAATGAAGGCCAGCATACCATTTGCCTTCCTAATGGCTTGCTGCACCTGCACATTCACTTTCAGTGACTCATGTACAAGGACACCCAGGTCCCTTTGAGCATCTGCATTCCCCAATCTTTCACCATTTAGGAAATACTCTGCCTTTCTGTTTTTTCTACCAAAGTGGATAACTTCACATTTATCCACATTATATTCCATCTGCCATGTTCTCGCCCACTCACTGAGCCTGTCAAGATCCCCTTGAAGTCTCTTCACATCCTCTTCGCAACTGACACTGCCACCTAGCTTTGTATCATCAGCAAATTTGGAAATGTTACATTTAGTCCCCTCATCCAAATCATTGATATAGATTGTGAATAGCTGGGGCCCAAGCACCGATCCTTGCAGTACCCCACTAGTCACAGCTTGCCATCCTGAAAAAGACCCGTTTATCACTATTCTTTGTTTTCTGTCTGTTAACCAATTCTCAATCCATGCTAGTATATTACCCCCAATTCCATGTGCCCTAATTTTGTTCACCAACCTCTTGTGTGGGACCTTATCGAAGGCCTTCTGAAAATCCAGATACACCACATCTACCGGTTCCCCTTTGTCTACTCCACTAGTTACATCCTCAAAGAACTCCAATAGATTTGTCAAACAGGATTTCCCTTTCATAAATCCATGTTGACTCTGCCCAATCTTATTATTAGTTTCTAAGTGCCCATTCTTTATAATAGATTCCAGCATTTTCCCAACTACTGATGTGTGGCTAACAGGTCTGTAGTTCCCCGTTTTCTCTCTCCCTCCTTTCTTAAATAGCAGTGTTACATTTGCTATCCTCCAATCTGTAGGAACCATTCCAGAATCTATAGAATTTTGGAAGATGACAACCAATGTGTCCACTATTCCAATGGCCACCTCTTTCAAAACCCTAGGATGTAGGTCATCCGGTCCTTGGGATTTATCGACATTTAGTCCCATTAATTTTGCTAGTACTGTTTATTTACTAATAATAATTTCTTTAAGTTCCTCATTCTCGTCACACCCTTGGTTTTCTCGTATTTCTGGGAGGTTTTTTGTGTCTTTCTCCGTGAAGACAGAAACAAAGTATTTATTTAATTTCTCTGCCATTTCCTCATTCCCCATTATAAATTCTCCCGTCTCTGACTGTAAAGGACCTACATGAGAAGGATAATGGTGAGAGGGGACATGGAAGTGGGGGCTCTGCTGAAAGAGCTCCCACTTCTCCCCCGTTGCCTCCCCCTTAGTCAGACCCCCACATGCTGCCTCGGATCCCGATGGCCAAGTCTATCCCTGCGCAGTTGCAGGAGGAGCAGTCTTTGGTGGGGCCCTCACAGGCTACAAAACCCAGGGGACATCCGCCAAAAGTGTCTAAGCAGTTAGAGCATGGAAGTGAGCAGCCTGCCTCTACCTCTGCTGAAGCCACAGGGGGTGCACATCGTAGAAGCACTCAGAAAAGAAAAATGACACAATCGTAGATGCACAAGGGTATTTGCCAAAATGTTAGTGTTAAGTTTCAGTTCTATTTATGACGCACATAAATTTATTTCTTTGCACCACTTTCCCGTCTTGTCCATTTTTGCCTGCTACCTGGGAAGTGGCCTTGTCACTAGAAGTGAATGGTGAGACATTACTTAACCTCGAGCAATGGGTGGGTGTGTGACAGGAATGGTTTGGTCATTTTAGTTCTGCTTTGTGATGTTGCTGGGGGGTGGGGGAAGTTGGTACAACATCTCAGAGCCAGATGGTGCAACTTAACTAAATCGTCCCATTATGAGGCCATTCCAGGCCTCCCGGGCAGCAATGTGCGCCGCTCCTGGTGTCGTGTTAACCTCAGGCTCCTCCTCCTCCTCATTTTCCACCTCCTCCTCCTCTGAAGAGGCTGTGTGCTGTGTGCCTTGCTCCTCCTGCAGCTCCAATCCTCGTTGCTGTGCTATGCTGTGCAGAGTGCAGCATACGGCGATCATTCTGAAGACCCTGGCTGGTACATACTTAAGGGCTCCTCCAGATCTGTCAAGACATCTGAAGTGAATCTTCAGCATGCCGATTGCTTGCTCTATGACACATCTGGTCGTCATGTGGCATTCATTATAGCACTCCTCGGCCTCATTGCTTGGCCTCCTCAAGGGTGTCATCAGCCACGTCTTCAGTGCATAGCCCTTGTCTCCAAGCAACTAGCCGATAAATCTGTTCGGGGGTGCGACGAGCTGAGGGAGGGTGAATTGGTGCAGGACGAAAGAGTCATGACATCTCCCTGGGAATCTGGCACACACATGCATGATGATCTTTTTGAGGTTGCAGACAAGCTGCACATTGAGGAAGTGGAAGCCCTTCCGGTTCACGGACACTTCTGGGTGATCTGGGGGTGCCCTGATGGGCACATGTGTGCAGTCGATGACACCCTGCACCTGTGGGAAGCCAGCCAGAGCCACAAAGCCGAACGCCTGCTCAGTCACACTGGCTTCATCAATGGCAAAGTGCACGTAAGTGCCTGTTTTGTGAAACATGGCATTGGTCACCTGGGTGATGCATTTGTGGACGGCCGACTGGGAGATCCTTCAAATATTTGCTGCAGATCCCTAGAAGGAGCCTGAAGCAAAGAAGTTGAGGGCAGTGGTGACTTTGACAGCCACTGGTAAGGCGTGTCCACCCGTTCCATGGGCTGCAGGTCTTCTTCCAGCAGGCTACAAATGTCTGCCATGACCTGACGAGATAGCCTGAGCCTCCTGAGGCACTGCTGTTCAGTCAAGTCCAGGAAGCTCATCCTCTGCCGGTATACCCTCTGTTGCGGGTATCACCTCTGGCGAGGTGCACCACTGTGCTGATCCCGTCTCTCCTGTGGAGCATCAGGCCGCTGAGGAGAAGACTGCTGGTATTGTTGCTGCTGCTGGTGTGGCTGGTGTTGTTGCTGCTGGGGCTCATCTTGGTCCGAATCTGAGGTCCAAGGTGAGACAGCATAAGCGGCACCCATGCTGATCTGATAGATACCAGGTAAAGTGGAGATCAGAGGCACAACCCTCCAATATAGTGAAAGTGGCTTCCGAGGTGGCAGAAATCACCTGCAAACTCCTGAAAGCAAAATCTCTGCACAAAATGGTGTCAACAAGAGCCTTTCCCTTAGGCAACGAAGCAGGTGTAAGGGGTATGTATTTATGTGCTTTTTCCTGCTGTCACCTAATGAACGCACACAATGGCTGTTGAGCTCTCGCCTTTCCTTCACAGGCGAGCTTCAGGAGTTCTGTGAATCCCATGCACAAGCAGTAAAAGCTGAAACCTCAGGTAAAAAAGCCCCTTAAGGGTCTCTCAACAAACTGGTAACTACTTCAATGAGGTCGCCTGCCTCTCCCGAGCGGGTCCATGGCGCGCTGGGAAACGTGCCCGAGTGAAATGCGGAAATCGGCGGGATGAAGGCGGGTTCCCGATGCTCTGTCAATTTCAGCGCTTTTAACTGCCGACCCGCTCGGCAATGTAAGAATTCCAGCCAAAGAATCTGAGTGAACTTCCCTAAATGCTACTCATCAGCTGCCAAATCTAGCGTAGGACACCCTTTACTAGTGTGACAAACATAGTAACATTAACAATTTCCTTTTTACTTGTTTGTTGGCATCTGTTAATCTTTTAGCTCTCACATTTAGACTTTCTTTTCATCAAAATTGCTTTAGCTTTAATGGATTCTTATTTTTTGCAAACACATTTAGGTCACATTGAGGGATGAAGGTCAACAGCATCACTCCAGATACCAGAAGAACATAAGAAATAGGAGCAGAAGCAGGAGTAGGCCATACATAGAAACACTATGGCCCGTAATTTCTGATAGGAGGCTTCCTGCGTGCAGATGTCTCCTATCGGAAAAAAATCTACGCTCTTACCTGAGGGCTCCCGAGGTCCGGACACTTCCGATGCTGGGCCTCTCCACAGTCGAAGTGCGCAGGGCCCACGTATCCCAGGGGCACAGGCAGTTCACAAGCGTCCCTGGGATCACGTGGACCAGGCCAGCCAATAGGAGAAGGGAATCTCCCTTCATACTTTTGACAGATAGACCCCAAAAACACATCAAAACATTAAATACATTTTTTAAAAATCACATTTTTAAAATGAGTTAAAATTACATTAAATTAAATATTTTAAACAAAAATTAATTTTTTGAAAAAAATAATTAAAGTTTTTTACGGGACTAAAAATAAATTTACCTTTTTTAAAAGTATTTTTAAATTATAAATGAGTGGAAAAATTTTTTTTTTACTTTTTTAAACTCTTAGGGGGAAAAATTCAGTTGGTTGCGCCTCCCGTTAGCGCCTTAAGAGGGCGCTAATGGGGCGCAAAGCCGCTAGCGCCCGGGCGCAGCGATGTTTGCGCCGCTCCGGAACTTAACTAGACATTGTGCGGCGGCGCTAAACTTTACCGCTGCGACCACCTGCGCGCGCAGATTGTGACGTCATTCCATGGTGCAACGCCCTTGTGGCGCCCCGGAGCGGAAATTGAGTGGCGGCCCCTGCCTTACCGCCTGGCGCATCCAACGACCGGAAGACTGGAACGCTATCAATCGCTGTGGGGCTGGGGGGGGCGCTATTTAAAGGGGGCCTCTTCCTGTCTTTTTCTGTGGTTGACATTTTTGCACCACTCGTTCTGAGAGAGAGAGAGAGATTCGGAGAGAGAGAAAGAGAGACTTCTGCATTGAGTCAACGCTTTGTGAGGTAGTTTTGCCTACTGATCCTAACTTCGCTGGTACTTTGGTTGCTGTCCTTCATAACTTTGCTTGCAAAGAGACTATGGGGGCTGCACTGAATGGGGGCGTCGTCCTGCTCCAGCTGAATCGGAGGACACAGAGACGCAGAGAGAGAGTGGCAATGATGGCCAGACGGAGGAGGGCCAACAGGCGTCTGTACAGGAGAGCTTACCCTCCCAGGGTATATCGTGAACTGCTCTCCTACATTCATATGTCTGAGGAGCTGTGTTTGCGAAGGCTGCGATTCAGCAAGGAGGTGGTCACTGAGCTCTGCCACCTGCTGCAGCCAGATCTGCAGCCTCAACTGAGGTCCAGGACATCTCTGTCGGTGGCAGTGAAGGTCACAGTGGCTCTCAACTTCTATGCTACTGGCTCATTTCAAGCTGCTGCTGGGGACCTCGCCAATATCTCCCAGTTCGCGGTGCATTGCTGCACCCGGCAGGTCACAAATGCCCTCTTTAAAAGGAGACGAGAGTTCATCTCTTTCCCCATGACCCTAGACAAGCAGCGTGACCGCGCTCTGGCTTTGCGAGGATAGCGGGCTTCCCCATGGTGCAGGGCGCCATTGACTGCACGCATGTGGCTTTGCGTGCTCCACATGAGAATGCCGAGGATTTCCGGAACAGAAAGGGGTTCCATTCCTTGAATGTTCAGTTGGTCTGTGACCACAGACAGCTGATACTCGCTGTCAATGCCCACTATCCTGGCAGCTGCCACGATGCTTTCATCCTGCGCTAGACTACTGTGGCAGAACTTTTCAAGTCACCGCATCAGCCAGTTGGTTGGCTTCTCGGAGACAAGGGGTATCCATTGAGCACCTGGCTGATGACACCGCTCCGTACGCCCAACACCCCTGCTGAGCTGCGGTACAATGAGAGCCATCAAGCTACCAGGAACATCATTGAGCGCACAATCGGCGTGCTGAAGCAACGGTTCCGCTGTCTCGACCATTCTGGAGGAGCCCTGCAGTACTCGCCTGAGTGAGTATCCAACTTCGTAGTTGTGTGCTGCATGTTGCATAACATGGCAATCGTCAGGACCCAGCCAATGCCACCAGGCCTTGGAGCACCACCAGAGGAGGAGGAGGAAGAGGAGGAAGAGGACGAGGAGGATGATCATCAGCAGCACCAAGGCGGGAGGGCGGCCCACAATGGTGAAACTGCAAGGGCCGTCCGTCAACGGCTGATAGCAAGCCGCTTCTAGGGCCCCTGCTGTGGAAATGGCTTCTGCCATTGCTAACAACATCAATGAACCCAGCACGCAACCCCTAAGCCGGCCGAGGCACCAATGATTCCAAACACCAAACATGTATATTTTGAATACAAAAACTTATTTATTTTACAAACTCTGTGTGTGTCATTTCCTCATGACAAACTCATAGAAATAAACACAAAAAAACAGTCATTAACATAACTGGTTCTCACAACCTGGAGATAATGTCCAAAACACTAAACAAAAGTTGGACCACGAACCTCGGCCTTTAATAAAAAAATGACCAGCATTTTGTCACACCTCCTACTTTTTGCCCTTCGAGGGTGATCTCCTTCCCTTGCGCACTTCCCCCCTTCTAACCCTACTGCTCCTCCGTAATGGGACCTCAGTGGCTGCAGCAAGGCTGGTGGAAGGCTGCTGATTGTCAGACCCTGACACTGCAGATGCCCCTGAAGGACGGCCTCGACCAGTTCTGGGCCTGGAGGGCCCGGCTGCAGACTGCACCAACTCTGCATGGGTGGCAGCAGTCTGTCCTACAGGCGGTGGCAAGTGCAGTGGAGAAGTGACAGTGTTGGCAGCAGGAATGCTGTCATCGTGAGAGAGGACAGCAACTCCCTGCTCGACCGACACACTGGCACTCCCACGGGGCAGCACTTCAGCATCCGGAGCAATCTGCTGGAGCACAGATTGCTGGCCTGCTGCGGCACGGTGAGAGCCCCGGGGAAATGTGAACGAACTGTCGAGGATGGCAGCAGTCAGTGCTCGCGTGGCCTCAATCTGAGTCTGCATGAGAGCAGTTAGAGATGGGATCACGGCAGTCAGTGACTGAATTGCAGCACTAAGCTTTAGTGTGGCATCCGCCTGTGCTACAGCGAAGTGCTCCACACTCCTTGCCAGTGACTCAATGCATTCGGGCACCCTTCCCACTGCACCCATGAGCTCAGTGTGCATGCCCACCGCCTGGGTGTTCATTTCTGCGATCAGCCGCTCCTCCTCTGCGTCCATTGCAGTAGGAGTCGCTGGCATACTCCCTCTGGGGAGAAGGCCCCCGTTCTTCCCTACCCCCATGGCGTTGCTGCAGCCCGCTGGGTCCTGGAGCTTCACCCTCATCAGACCCTTTCCCCCTGCTCCCCTCCAGGGAAGGCGTGTTCCCAGTGTCGGCATGGGCTTCCTCTGGAGAGGGTGGCACTGATGCTCCGGCTTCCTCTTCCTCCTCGGCTGCAGCTTCACTCCCACTGGCAGCTTCAGGGCCCGTCTCCTCAGCTGGTGAATCACCATCTGAAAGCAGGGAGGTACAAGAGTGGCTTTAGCGTGAGGACAGGGTGGCAGTAAGGGAGGAATAAGTGCAGCGAGTTAGTAAGTTGGATTGAAAGTGTCAAAGGCTGGTGTTGTGAGGGACAAGTGGAAGGACAGAGGACAAAAAGGTGATGACCTTACCATTGCTGTCCAGAACGGGGTCGGCGTCTCCAGTGGCGACGGGACCGATCACCCGGCTTGCCACAATCCTGTGGACGCGCTCCTCAAGATCGCTGAGGGGTTGCAGCTGAGGCCGCCCTCCACCTGTCCGTTGCTGCTGTCTCCTATTATGCGCCAGCTTGGCCTGCAAGAAAAAGGACAGCATCTGAGTAAATATACAGCCATGGTCTTGCCTGATGTGCCTCTCATAGGTGAATAGCCCTTACTGTATACAGCCATGGTCTTGCCTGATGTGCCTCCCATAGGTGAATAGCCCTTACTGTATACAGCCATGGTCTTGCCTGATGTGCCTCCCATAGGTGAATAGCCCTTACTGTATGCAGCCATGGTCTTGCCTGATGTGCCTCCCATAGGTGAATAGCCCTTACTGTATGCAAAGTGTGGAATGTGTGTGTGTGTTTCATGAAAGGGCCATAGGTGTTGGATGAGTGTTGTGCATTGGTGTTTTAAGACCCTCTGGCCATAGAGTGAGGTTGAGATGGAGGGATGGAGAGGTATTGAGAAAAAGCCACTCACCCTGACGACCCGAGTGAGGTCGTTGAACTTTTTGCGGCATTGAACATGGGTCCTGGGCACCATGCTCCTGGAGGAGACGCTCTGAGCCACCTCCCTCCACACTCTTCTGTACTCGCGTGGCAAAGGCCTCCTGCCACTCTCAGGGAAGAGTATAGATCTTCTGCGCTCCACCGCGCCAACCAGAGCATCCAAGGCCCGCTCGGTGAAGCGCTGAGCTCGTTCTCAAACCCTCTCCATCCTTGGCAGCAAAATGGATTCACAGGTCTCTCCAGGCCGAGATTCAAGGCTGCAATGAGCAGGGTGTGGCTGGGGAGCAAGTTGGCCCCCCCGCTTTAAGAACTGGCCGGCGCCAGTGTGTCTGTGTTCCCTCGCTAACTGGCAGCACCTGCGCTGCGCTCGAGTGCTGAGTTAGCGCCTCACTGCTCGGCCTTTGCGCCTTAAGACAGGTTATCTGGTCATTATCACATTGCTGTTTGTGGGAGCTTGCCTGATTTAGCGCTCCACTCACCTCCCGGGGTGGTAAAAGTGAAGTTTCCAGTCAGTGGCGATAATTAGCGCCAGGCGCTAATTTTTGCGTCCAGACGATATTTGCGCCCCAAATGGGGCGCGACCTAATTTTTCCCCCTTAGGCTGGTAAAAGCAGGCCTTACATCTGCTTTTACCAGGCGTAAGATTTCTAAGGGTTTTCAGCGGGCGGAGGTTCTGCAGAAAGCGGAACTCTCCCCCCGGAGAAGCCCTTCTCCAGGGCATGCCTGAAACCAGCATTTCCGATGTCCCTACGGGTGTGTACACAGCGCGTACATACCCGTAGGCATCGGAAAATATGGGCCATAGAAAAATAGGAGCAGGAGTAGGCCATTCGGCCCTTCGCGCCTTCAATAAGATCATGGCTGATCTGTACTTCCAGAAAGAAAAGAAAGACTTGCATTTACATAGTTCCTTTCATGACCAGCGGCCGTCCCAAATCGCTTTACAGCCAATGAAGTACTTTTTGAAGTGTAGTCACTGTTGTAATGTAGGAAACACGGCAGCTAATTTGTGCACAGCAAGCTCCCACAAACAGCAATGTGATAATGACCAGATAATCTGTTTTAGTGATGTTGATTGAGGGATAAATATTGGCCAAGACACCGGGGATAACTCCCCTGCTCTTCTTCGAAATAGTGCTGCGGGATCCTTTATGTCTATATGAGAGGGCAGACAGGGCCTCGGTTTAACGTCTCATCCAAAAGACGGCACCTCCGACAGTGCAGCACTGCCTGAGGTGCTGTCCTTTGGATGAGATGTCCAAAGTACTACACTGGAGTGTCAGCCTAGATTTTGTGCTCAAGTCTCTAGATTGGGACTTTGAACCCACAACCTTCTGACTCAGAGGCAAGGGTGCTACCAACTGAGCCACGGGCTGACAACGTTCCTCAACCCCACTTTCCTGCCTTGATCCCCATATCCTTGATTCCCTTAGTGTCCAAAAATCTATCTATACCCTTGTAGTGAATAATGCTTAGCTAACTTTATGGTTAAAGTTGTTTTCATTTCCTATAGAGGACCTATCGCCAAGACATCTGGGATTTTGCAATGCCTAATACTATGTGGCACATTTTTGATGAATTTCGTTTATTGAAAATTGTGCTTAGTTAGTTGCTGCCAATATGAACACTGGAGGCTGCTTGTCCAATCCTCCAGTGGTGAATAAGCTTGGCTGAGATTTAAAGAGGACTTCACTTTCTTTGAATCTGGCTCACTTTGCTTTGTTTCAAACAAGGAGAAAAATAATTGTTAAAAAATAAAGTGTAAGTGGGACCCGATACACACACACAATTATACATCTGAACATTGGAAATAGAGAATGATTTTGTGAACAAACTTTAATTTTTAAACAATTTACAACTCCATAAAAAGACTATAAATTGTTATTGGTGATATAAACAGATAAATGTACATTTTAAATGGATTAATGCCTCCACTAAAATAGTGGGCAAAGGATTACGAACATGTTAAGTATTCATCCGCTAATATTACCGATAATAATTTCTATCTAATATGTTAAAGATACAATTGGTTCTCATTATCATGAACTCACGTGGACTGAGGAAATAGTTCTATTTTTAAGGATTAACTTATTGCAGTTTCTACTCTACTTTTAAGCTACAACAGAGCTCAGATCAAAGAACATGTTGCTCTCTAACTATACATCTATTATTGACATTTATGTTTTCTGATATTTCATCTAGCTTATATTAAGTATTCAAGATTTAATGAATACTTATGTGGAATGCCCTTGAATGAATTCACTGATGATTTCTGATAGTGTCCAGAAGCAGATTTTAGGTGGTAATAAAGCAGTGTAAATAAACTGATATATTGAGTTCTATAATGTTATGATCCATGTGTACTGAAAGCTTGATAACTCTGGGACAGATTAGAGATGCAAAATGTATGGCAGTTCAGTTATAAAATGAGCAGAAATTATTAACAATAAAGTGCATAAGATGTGGCCAGATCGTTTGTAGGATTATCATGAAATCTAAATTACCTGCTGTAGATTTTTTTTTTAAAACCCCGCGAAGGTTAGAAATTTGAAATATATGTCGGAAGTACTGGAAATGGAGAGAAGGTCAATTAGCATCTGGAAGGGAAAGATTTCCTATTTCCTAAATGCGCCATTTCCCATAACGTCGTGGTGGTTGATCTTTTGTTGTGTATTGCTGTTTCTCGTTTTGTGTTTATTTATGGTTCTTACATGCCAACAGGACTCCGTTTTTAACTAGGCTTTACAAGGTAAATCTGGCTACCCATATATAACGATGTATGAAATAAATAGACGAGGGCATCAAGACGCAAATTGCAAAGTTTGCTCTGAGCTCAGCAGCAGCAATGTTCAGGGTGCAAGTGGCAGAGATGTTTCACAGCTCACTGAGCACAGTGATGATACCAGACGGTGGCATAGTGGTTAGCACTGGTGCCTCACAGCGCCAGAGACCCGGGTTCGAATCTGACCTCGGGTGACTGTCTGTGTGGAGTTTGCACATTCTCCCCGTGTCTGCGTGGGTTTCCTCCGGGTGCTCCGGTTTCCTCCCACAGTCCAAAAATGTGTGGGTTAGGTTGATTTGGCTATGATAAATTGACCCTTAGTGTTAGGGGGGATTAAATATGTGGGGTTATGGGGATAGGATGGGATATGTTAGGGGGAATTAAATACGTGGGGTTACGGGGGTAGGGTGGGATATGTGTACTGTGGGGATTAAAGCAGGGACAGGGTACTGGATTTGGATGATCAGCCATGATCGTATTGAATGGCGGAGCAGGCTCGACGGGCCGAATGGCCTACTCCTGCTCCTAGATTCTATGTTTCTATGTTTAAGAATGGCAAACAGCTCATGTTATTCCAATCATTAAAGAAAGGTCAGAAGCAATGATCAGTCTGTTCACTTGGCATCTTCAGCAGGAAAATATTGAAGTCGGTTATAAGGGAAACCCTTCAATAGTTTTAATCAAAGTAGCAATTCATGGCTGACAAATGTATTGGAATTCTTTGAGGCTGTAAGGAAATTGGTAAATGGTGGTTGATATACATCACTTGATTTACAGAAAGCATATCATAATGTCCTGCTCTAGAGACCCATGGTCAGTGAAAGCTCTTGGATAAATGTAACTATAAAGTGGAAACAAAGGATAGTAATTAATATTAATAGTTCTAATTGGCCATTTGTGGCAGGATTAAAATGGTGCAAAGAACATTTGTGCCAAATGAGTCAAGGCACTAAGGTGTAAAAAGTATTCTGAACAATGTGTATGATGAGTGCTGATATCAGAATTGTTAATCGATCTAGAAACTTTCTTTACGTTACTCCACATTATGCCCCATTCCTTGACTGACAGGTGGATAACCATCCTGTCCCTAGATCTTTCCCAAATGATATTCTGTAACCAGTCTCTAGGAGGCACATAAAAACATACAAAAATGGACAGAAAAAGACCAGCTGGTACATCTAGCCTGACCCGTACAGTTAGAATGCCGTATGCATCAGGTCAAGAGACTCCCTACCCCCTAGGTGCCATGTAGAGTCTTTGGAGAGTTGAAAAGAATAAGGCCAATTAGTGAAAAAAATCTGGAAAATTCCTCTTTAGTCCATCTAAGCGATCGAAACTAGCCCAGGAGACGATATTGACATATTAATTGGTAATAACTAAGAGAGATGTCAATAAATTGTGCTTACAGACCACATGTATTTATTAATAAAAACAGAGAATGCTGGAAATACTCAGCAGGTCAGGCAGCATCTGCAGAGAGAGAAACAGAGTTAACGTTTCAGGTCGATGACCCTTTGTCAGAACTGGAAAAAGTTAGAGATGTAACAGATTTTTAAGCAAGTGTAGGGGCAGGGAAAGGGAGGAGGGGAGGAAAGAACAAAAGGGAATGTCTGTGATTGGATGGAAGGCAGGAGAGATTAAAAGACAAAAGGGACGATGGTGCAAGGCAAAGGGAGATGTTAATGGGACAAGTTAAGAAACAAAAATGAAACAAATAAGGCGTAAATGGCAATGGCAGAATCATCAACAGCTACAAAGAAAAGAGAAAAAATAAAAAAATAAAAAATAGGGACCAAGGTTATAGTCTGAAATTGTTGAAC
This sequence comes from Squalus acanthias, assembly GCA_030390025.1. Classification (NCBI taxonomy): domain Eukaryota; kingdom Metazoa; phylum Chordata; class Chondrichthyes; order Squaliformes; family Squalidae; genus Squalus; species Squalus acanthias. The sequence continues at coordinate 104,629,651 of CM059434.1, forward strand.
TCGATGTTGAGTCCAGAAGACTGTAAAGTGCCTAATCGAAAGATGAGGTGCTGTTCCTTGAGCTTACGTTGAGCTTCGTTGGAACAGTGTAAGAGGCCAAGGCTGAGTATTTTACTTTTGTATTTATTAATATATTTTAACTTGATGGCTGTTGAAAACCTTTCTCTCTCCAAGTGCATTCATCATTTTTATATCACTTGAAAAACCCATGAGCTAAAAATATTCTTTGGTTATCTGGCATTTTTACCAGAATAATGTGCACACACATTCCCCGACAGACTAACTTAGTTGAAAACGTCAGCATTTGCTCCTTCCATATGGCTTACACAGATCTGGCCAAATTCATCCACCACACATTTTCCTTACTTATCCCTCAAAATGAAAACAAAAACATATTCGTTCCCCATCAAATAAAAACAGTTTTCTTATTAAAAATATAGCTGCATTTTGTTCCAACCAAATTGCTTTCAAATAATCTGAAACAGATTTGGATATCCTGGAGATAATTGGTTACTCCCAAACCAAACGTTCTGTTCTTTTTGAAATAAGAAAAGGACTTCTCTTCTTTTCTACACCATAACTTTTGGTTTGCAGGGAGCAACATTCTCCCTCCTCTCTTTTGAAGAGGCAGTCAATTAAAGTAGCTTGCTTCAAGGATGTTACATTGCTAGCAAATTACAGAGGCCACTAATTTTAATAGTTATCGAAGCAAGCAAATGATTTCCCTGAGCACACCAAGGACAGCAGACACTGATGTTACACCCTGTTTACACTGACATTTAAGGCTTGGTTCTGATCTGAAATTTTGAGAATGATATAAATCAGTCAAATGATGCAAACTGAATGTGTGCTGAATTGAACCAGACTTATCTCAGGCTAAATTTCTCCCTGAGTCCCCCATGCCAGTATAAACCTTGAAGACAGTTCTGTTCAAGTTACTTCCCACTCTACCGACTCTCAATAACAACAACTTGCTTTTATATAGCACTTTTAACGTAGTAAAACAGTCCCAATGGCACGTCACAGGATCGTTATCAGTCAAAATTTGACACTGAGCCACATCAGGAGTATTAGGACAGATGACCAAAAGCTTGGTCAAAGAGGTAGGTTTTAAGGAATGACTTAAAGGAGGAGAGAGAGGTAGAGATGTGCAGAGGTTTAAGGAGGGAATTCCAGAGCTTAAGGCCTAGGAAGATGAAGACACGGCTGCAAATGGTGGAACGATGAAAATTGAGGATGCCCAAGAGGTCAGAATTGGGGGAGTGCAGAGATCTTCGAGGGTGGTAGGGCTGGAGGAGGGTACAGAGATAGGGAGAGGTGAGGCCATGGAGGGATTTGAACACAAGAATGAAAATTTAAAAATTGAGGATTTGCCGGACTGGGTGCCAATGTAGGTCAGTGAGCACAGGGGTGATGGGTGATCGGGACTTGGTGGGTTTTTATTATTCGTTCCTGGGATGTGGGCGTCGCTGGCAAGGCCAGCATTTATTGCCCATCCCTAATTGCCCGTGAGAAGATGAGCCGCCTTCTTGAACCGCTGCAGTCCGTGTGGTGAAGGTACTCCCACAGTGGTGGAAGGGATGGGGTTCCAGGATTTTGACCCAGCGACGATGAAGGATCGGCGATATACTTCCAAGTCAGGATGGTGTGTAACTTGGAAGGGAACTTGGAGGTGATGGTGTTCCCATGCGCCTGCTGCCCTTGTCCTTCTAGGTGGTAGAGATCGCAGGTTTGGGAGGTGCTGCTGAAGAAGCCTTGGTGAGTTGCTGCAGTGCATCTTGTAGATGGAACACACTGCAGCCACGGTGTGCCGGTGGTGGAGGGAGTGAAGTTTTAAGGTGGTAGATGGGGTGCCGATCAAGTGGGCTGCTTTGTCCTTGATGGTGTCAAGCTTCTTGAGTGTTGTTGGAGCTGCACTCATCCAGGCAACTGGAGGTTATTCCATCACATTCCTGACTTGTGCCTTGTAGATGGTGGAAAGGCTTTGGGGAGTCAGGAGGTGAGACACTCGCCATAGAATACCCAGCCTCTGGCCTGCTATTGTTGCCACAGTGTTTATGTGGCTGGTGCAGTTAAGTTTCTGGACAATGGTGACCCCCAGGATGTTGATGGTGGGGGATTCGGCGATGGTAATGTCAAGGGGCGGTGGTTAGACTCTCGCTTGTTGGAGATAGTCATTGCCTGGTACTTGTGTGGCGCGAATGTTACTTGCCACTTATCAGCTCAAGCCTGAATGTTGTCTAGGTCTTGTTGCATGCGGGTATAGACTGCTTCATTATCTGAGGAGTTGTGAATGGAACGGAACACTGTGCAGTCATCAGTGAACATCCCCATTTCTGACCTTATGATTGAGGGAAGGTCATTGATGAAGCAGCTGAAGATGATTGAGCCTAGGACATTGCCCTGAGGAACTCCTGCAGCGATGTCCTGGGGATGTGATGATTGACCTCCAACAGCCACAACCATCTTCGTTTGTGCTAGGTATGACTCAGCCAGTGGAGAGTTTTCCCCCTGATTGCCATTGACTTCAGTTTTACTAGGGCTCCTTAATGCCAGACTCAGTCAAATGCTGCCTTGATGTCAAGGGCAGTCACTCTCAGCTCACCTCTGGAATTCAGCTCCTTTGTCCATGTTTGGACCAAGGCTGTAATGAGGTCTGGAGCAGAATGGTCCTGGCAGAACCCAAACTGAACATCGGTGAGCAGGTTATTGGTGAGTAAGTGACGTTTGATAGCACTTTCGACAACACCTTCCATCACTTTGCTGATGACTGAGAGTAGGCTGATGGGGCGGTAACTGGCCGGATTGGATTTGTCCTGCTTTTTGTGGACAGGACATACCTGGTCAGTTTTCCACATTGTCAGATAGATGCCAGTGTTGTAGCTGTACTGGAACAGCTTGGCCAGAGATGTGGCTAGTTCTGGAGCACAAGTCTTCAGCACAACAACCGGGATGTTGTCGGGGCCCATAGCCTTTGCTGTATCCAGTGCGTTCAGCTGTTTATTGATATCACGTGGAGTGAATCGAATTGGTTGAAGAGTAGCTTTATGATGGTGGGGACCTCAGGAGGAGGCTGATATGAATCATCCACTCGGCACTTCTGGCTGAAGATAGTCGCAAACACTTCAGCCTTGTCTTTTGCACTCACATGCTGGGCTCCGCTATTATTGAGGATGGGGATATTCATGGAGCCTCCTCCTCCCGTTAATTGTTTAATGGTCCACCACCATTCACGACTGGATGTGGCAGGACTGCAGAGCTTTGAACTGATCCGTTGATAGTGGGATCGCTTAGCTCTGTCTATGGCATGCTGCATTTGCTGTTTAGCATGCATGCAGTTCTGTGTTGCAGCTTCCCCAGGTTGGCACCCCTTGTTAAGGTACACATGGTGCTGCTCCTGGCATGCTCTTCTGCACTCCTTTTTGAACCAGCATTGGTCCCCTGGCTTGATGGTAATGGTCGAGTGAGGGATATGCTGGGCCATGATTGTGGTGAAATAAAATTCTGCTGCTGCTGATGGCCCACAGCGCCTCATGGATGCCCAGTTTTGAGCTGCTAGATCTGTCCCGATTCTATGAGTATGACTATGTCAGGCTGTTGCTTGACTAGTCTGTGGGACAGCTCTCCCAATTTTGGCACACGTCCCCAGATGTTAGTGAGGAGGACTTTGCAGGGTCGACTGGGCTGGATGTGTCGTTGTCGTATCCATAGCCGATTCCGAGGTCGATGTCAGGTGGTCCGTCCGGTTTTATTCTTATTATTGTTTTTTGTAGCGGTTTGTTGCAACTGAGTGGCTTGCTAAGCCATTTCAGAGGGCAGATTAAGAATCAACCACATTTCAGAGGATCTGGAGTCACATATAGTCCAGACCAGGTAAGGACAGCAGATTTCCTTCCCTAATGGACATCAGTGAACCAGATGGGTTTTTACGACAATCCGATAGTTTCATGGTCACTGTTACTGATACTAGCTTTTTATTCCAGATGTATTTAATTAACTGAATTTTAATTCCCCAGCTGCCGTGGTGGGATTATGAATTGAGGTCTCCTGGATCATTAGTCCAGTAACATAACCACTATGCTACTATTCCTATGAGTTAGGATAAGCGCAAGCTTACGGAGGGTAGAAGGTCGGAGGCTGGCCAGGAGTGCATTGGAATAGTTGAGTCTGGAGGTAACAAAGACATGGATGAGGGTTTCAGCAGCAGATGAACATGCCTTGTCACACACTTCTCCCTGCCCTGATTCTCTTTTTTGCTGGTTCTGCTGTCTCTTAAATTGAAATGGTGAGCTGCCGTGCTGAAATTGAGCACAATAAGGAGAAACATTCATTCATTCCTCATGGATTCAAATACAAAGATCAGATTAAAATGTTAGATCACAGTACAAACATGACATTAATTGTCAAAGGAGTCAATTCCCTTCCCCAGCACAGACAGGATCCTTAACACATCGAACTCCCTAAAGAGTACTTTCCACCACTCTTACTGATAGCAGTTTACCTTGCACTAATTTGTACTGACCTCCTCCAAAGAACAATGAACGAGGCAATTATACTTAACAAGACCTTAAATGAACATATTGTTGAAATGATGATAACACAATGAGGAAGGAAGCTTCGGTTGAATGCTATTTGAAAAGGACTGAGAACATTTTCTTGGGGGAGATGCATATTATACCAAATCATGAATGTAATGTCAAAGAACCCTAAAAGCAACACTGAAAAACAGTGGGAGCATATTTATATTGCTCAGGTTCCAATTAAATAAGGTAACAATTTCCTCTTTGGGCGCATTCGGCAATCTGGGCGCAAATTGCGCTCCAAATTGCGCTAGTTTTCAGAAGTTTTTTTTTGCTCAAATTTCAGCTCAAACTCATTTGCATATCACCGAACGTAAAATTTTCCATGAACCAGCGCAATCGGGCCGCGTTTTAGAATGGAATTTAAAAAAAAATCTGCATTAAAATCTATTCCTTGATATATTTAAGAGGGGTGACTTGGTGCACTTTTAGTAATACAGCTGAAAATGGGTTTTTCACAAAAAAATAACATTTTTAATCAGAGTGTTTAGTCCACCACCTGTGAGTAACTCGATTATAAATAACTGAAAATGAATTTTAAAAAACTATACAGAACCATTTATTGGTTACATTGGTGTACAGTAGTCAGTTTCTTAGTAAATTAAAAAGAATATTAATATTTAAAGCTTTTAAAACACTCTATTAGTGTCCTTCTCCCCCAAAAATTTAATTTTAAGAGCCTTCTCGAAGGCCCGCAAATGGGCGCAATTAGCGGAAACTCGCAATGGTGATTAATTCAATACCGGGGTGTGGCTAGTTTTATGGGTGGGGCTGGCTTCTAGCGCGATGTTTTTTAAACCAGCGCAAAAGACTGCGGAAATTCCATTTGCGCTGGACCAAATTTGCGTTCGAAGTTCCTCGATCTTTTGCACTGCTTTGGCCGATTTCAGGCATATTAACCGAGCAGAAACTCCAGACCAAGTTTACTTCTATGTAGGTAGCGCAATATTGGCTCCTTTTCTGCGACTCAACACGGCAAAACACCATAACGTATGTATAATGTATTGAATTTTACTGTAATCTGACTGCTAATTATTTTCCCGTTATTCTCTGTCACAACAATTTAAATCACATTATACACAGTTATAGTATGCTGAAATTACAATAAAAATATTAATGCTCTTTACACCAATTTACATTCAACAGCAGATATCAAGAAAGAAGTCCAGGTTGGCCTAATCTTGGAATTCCGTTGACATCTGTAAGCTATTCAAGCTTTGGCCTTGTAGTTTATGATGTCACCTAAACCGTTTCATTAGTTTACAAGTCCTATAAATTTACTCCCACACATCCTTATATAGATTTAGCTGTCTTCAGCTAAAATTATTACGTTATTTTCAATGGTATTTTTACTTAAATACTGAAAGGTAATTGCCTCAAGTTATTCTCAGTTGTTTTGCCGGAAAGTTGGAGGTGAGTAAAAATCTTGATGTGACCATCGTGATTTATATTGACATGAGATGCCAAATGTTGTGTCAACAAAAGTTCTTTTACGGCTCAAACGATTATCCTGTGATAAATATGATACAGTGACAAAGGGTAGGTTGTGCCCCAAAAAAGCAAAGATCAACAACTATACTGACATTGATCAATAAATTCCTCAATTTAGTTGATGATGGGATCAATCATTGAGACTGCTTCTGTTCGCAAGATGGTAACAGATTCTGGACCATTTTGCTGAACTAATCATCACTTTTTTTGTGGTCGACATTTGTCAAAATATTATAACAACACCAACAACGTGCATTTATAAAGCAGCTTTAACACAGAACAATGTCCCAAGATGTTTCACAGAGGCGCAATCAGAAAAAAAATGCCAAACCAAAGAAAGATATTAAGAGGTAGTTGCCAAAATTTTGGTCAAAGAGGTGAGCTTAAAGGAGGCTCTTAATGCAGACAAGGGAGGTGGAGAGGTGGAGAGGTTTGAGGAGGGAATTCTAGAGCATGGGGCCTAGACAGCTGAAGGCATGGCTGCCAATGGTGGGGCATAGGAAGGGGGGATCAGAGGACTGGAGATTCTGGGGGTGGGGAGGCAGCTGTTGTAGGGCTGGAGGAGGTTACAGAGATAGGGAGGGGCAAGATTATGGAGGGATTTAAACATGAGTATGAGAAATTTAAACTGGAGGCATTGGGGGACCTGTAGCCAATGTGGGTCTACGAGGACAGTGGTGATGGATACGATCAGAAGAGTTTTGAATGATGTTTATGGAGGTTAGGAGGCTAGGCAGGAGAGCATTGTAACAGGCAAGTCTGAAGGAGTTGATGCAAAGGCTTGGCGAAAATGTTATTGAAGTGGATGTATGCAGCTTTTGTGATGGAGAGGATATGGGATCGGAAGCCCAGCTTGAGGTTATATAGGATGTCGAGGTTCAGAACAGTCTGGTTCAGCCTGAGACTGTGGAGGGAGATGGAATTAGTGGCAAGGGTGCAGAGTTTGTGGCAGGAGCTGAAGATGATAGCTACTGTCTCACCAATGTTTGATTGGATGACGTTGCAGCTCATCCAAGACTGGATGTTGGACAAGCTGCCTCTTCAGAGGCTGCGGAGTTGTCGACATTGCAGCTGTCTCTCAGTATTGTACTGACTAATCCATTGGTTGTAAAGCACTTTGAGATGTCTTGAAGATGTGATAAGAGTTGCAAGTTGTTTCTTTTTAACTATATAAGTAGGCTACCACAGAAAAAATGGTCAATTTATTTAGCAGCACGTTCTAGAATTTTTAATGCCTTGCAAACAGAAATATTGAATGTTGGGGACAGGTGGTTTACAAAGTTTCACTTGCTGGTACAACACTTGTGATTTATGTTATATTTTCTGCAAAGTTTCCTGATGTGTATACTCTCGGCATAATGAAGAGCAGAGAAAATAATGAGAAGATAGAAGAAGTGGACAAGATTATAGCCCCGATTTTAACTCCCGGCCGGGGGCCAAGGTGGACAACGAATCATCCAGCTCACCACAGCATGAGGCACGGGAGATCAGTCTCCCGGCGGGAAGCGGTAGCTGGCCGGTGGACGGGAGTGGGATTTCAGATGGCAGGAGGCAGCCACCGGGAACCTGCCGGCACTCGCTAAGTGAATGGGAGTGACAGTCAGGAAGGCATTACGGTCTGGAGAGAGGGAGGGAAGGCTAGGGCAGAGGAGGCCCAAGGTTTCCTTGTTGGACACGGAGAAGCTATCCTTCTCCCCCTGGCTGACAAAGAAGCTTAAACAAAACCACTCACCTTCCTGGGCCTCTTCTGGCTCCGGCTCCTTTTGCCATCAGGTTGGCCTGGCGAGGAAGCCACAAGGCTTCCCTGCGAAGGCCTCCGGTTAAAATTGCAGTCAGGCCCCAAAACCATCATCGGAGCTCAATATGCATATTTAAAGAAGATCCCCGCTGCCTTCTGACGGGCGTCCCTCTTGCCTGCTGAGAAGAGTAGGTCAAGATTGCAACTCACGGGAATGCAGCGGGATCGATGCTTGTAAGTCGCATCAGCCATTTTAAATGCCCACCCAGTTTCTGCCTAGCGGGCAGTGTTAAAATTGATTCTTAGAGATCTGGGCAGCTGTATGCCTGGAGGAGAGAAGATGCAAGACACAGGTGACTACATGTTTTCGACAAAGAATGCAAAGTACTCTGGAGGAGGAGAGACATATCATGGAAGGGGAAAAGGACAATGTATGAAAACAGCATCTTGTCGACTCTTGTGTATGGTGCTAATAGCTGGACCTGGATAAAGACACAGCAGCACAGTTGGATACTTTTGGAACATACTATATAAGGGGGACATTCGTTGTCATCTGGAAAGATGAAATCACCAATAGTAAAGTAATTTCGAAGTAAATATACAGTTTACGGCATGAATATAGAAACATAGAAACATAGAAGATAGGAGCAGGAGTAAGCCATTCGGCCCCTCGAGCCTGCTCCGCCATTCAATGCGAACATGGCCTGTGTGCAATAACAGAGTATATTATTGCAAAAAGATTGCAAAGGGCAGGACATACATGCCATATGGCTATAGAACTGTGCTCTCATAAGGTAATGGATTGACTGTCAGCCAGGAAAATGACAGTAGAAGGTGGAATGGTGATGTCTTGTGACATATATGGCCAACCTGGTCATAATTGACCAACTGGTTCTCCTGGTTAAAGTTTAATGTTTTTTTTTGAAAACTGTATAAATAATGTAACATTAAAAATACATGGGGAATTTGAAAATTCAAAATCTATACCATAAAATCGAACAGGAGTTGGTTTGTGAATACTGTGTTGATAGATTGAAACTAGGCTGTAATATTGATGGACTTAACTTTCAATCTTATCCTTTCAGCCCTCTAACACATCCATAATTTGACAAAACGGGACACGCACATGTTTCCCATCACATAATTGAGGACATTCTTCAGGTTTCAGTGTTTAAACCAGGTGGGTTTGAAATCAATTTAATTTTATCCGTTCAAAATCAACCAGCACAGACAGCTTTCCAAGTAAGATCATTAAAAAATATGTCTGCAGACGACACAAAGCTGGGTGGGCGTGCGTGCTGTGAGGAGGATGCAGAGAAACTCCAGTATGATTTGGACAGGTTGGGTGATTGGGCCAATGCATGGCAGATGCAGTATAATGTGGATAAATGTGAGGTTATTCACTTTGGTGGCAAAAACAGGAAGGCAGATTATTATCTGAACGGCAATAGATTGGGAGAAGGGCAAGTGCAACGAGACCTGGGTGTCCTTGTGCACCAGTCGCTGAAGGTAAGCATGCAGGTGCAGCAGGCGGTTAAGAAGGCAAATGGTATGTTGGCCTTCATAGCGAGAGGATTCGAGTACAGGAGCAAGGATGTCTTGCTGCAGTTGTACAGGGCCTTGGTGAGACCACACCTTGAGTATCGTGTGCAGTTTTGGTCGCCTTATCTGAGGAAGGATGTTCTTGCCATGGAGGGAGTGCAGCGAAGATTCACCAGACTGATACCTGGGATGGCAGGAATGACGTATGAAGAGAGATTGGGTCGATTGGGCTTGTATTCGCTAGAGTTCAGAAGAATTAGAGGGGATCTCATTGAAACTTATAAAAATCTAACAGGACTAGACAGACTAGATGCAGGAAGGATGTTCCCGATGGCGGGGCAGTCCAGAACCAGGGGTCACAGTCTAAAGATAAGGGCTAAGCCATTTAGGACTGAGATGAGGAGGAATTTCTTCACCCAGAGAGTGGTGAACCTGTGGAATTCTCTACCACAGAAGACAGTTGAGTCCAATTCATTAAATATATTCAAGAAGGAGTGAGATATATTTCTTAAGGCTAAGGGGATCAAGGGATATGGGAAGAAAGCAGGGACAGGGTGCTGAATTTGGATGATCAGCCATGATCGCATTGAATAGCGGAGCAGGCTCGAGGGGCCGAATGGACTACTCCTGCTCCTATCTTCTATATTTCTATATTCATGCCGTAAACTGTATATTTACTTCGAAAGCAACAAAAATGCAAAGTAATTACAGAAATGTGAACCGGGTTCAATGCACAATAATTTATTTTATAGCAGTTTGATTTGCACTGTGCATTAAAGCTAGTACACACACTAATTGTGCATTTATGTGCTGTACTGTTGCATTTGATGTGCTCGCATTAATGGAACATTTGCATTATTATGCCCATGCTCTTAAACTTGTTTCTATGAAAAAATATCTCTGTCACATCTTCATACAGAGATCCTTCGCTAATGCTTTTTTTTTAACACTTGTTCACTGCTTGTTAAGCATTAATTAATGTGGATCACACAAATTTACTCAGGATTTACTTAATTCCCCACTTAATTTCTCCCACTTAAAGCTCGTATTAGTGTATTGGAGGGAGCTGATAGAATTCCAGTGCTGAGCAGGGAAGGGAAATAGTGCGTAAAGGAGGAGACAGTGAAATCTGTATTATGGGTATCAAATCAATTCTGTCAATACTATATAGGCCCCCAATTTTAACTCCAGGTCAGTTATCGGCAGGTGAGAATTTAGAGGAGAGGCAAAAATAATGGGAGGCCATGGCCAAAAAGGTTCAAGTGTACTTAAAAGAATTGCTGCTACCCAATAAGTATTGTTTATTTTTTTTTATTCGCTTATGGATGTGGGCGTCGCTGGCAAGGCCAGCATTTATTGCCCATCCCTAGTTGCCTTTGAGAAGGTGGTGGTGAGCCGCCTTCTTGAACCGCTGCAGTCTGTGTGGTGAAGGTACTCCCACAGTGCTGTTAGGTAGGGAGTTCCAGGATTTTGACCCAGCGACGATGAAGGATCGGCGATATACTTCTAAGTCAGGATGGTGTGTGACTTGGAGGGGAACTTGGAGGTGATGGTGTTCCCATGTGCCTGCTGCCCTTGTCCTTCTAGGTGGAAGAGGTCGCGGGTTTGGGAGATGCTGCCGAAGAAGCCTTGGCGAGTTGCTGCAGTGCATCTTGTAGATGGTACACACTGCAGCCACGGTACGCCGGTGGTGGAGGGAGTGAATGTTTAAGGTTGTGGATGGGGTGCCAATCAAACGGGCTGCTTTGTCCTGGATGGTGTTGAGCTTCTTGAGTGTTGTTGGAGCTGCACTCATCCAGGCAAGTGGAGAGTATTCCATGGTTGAATGCTTAACATTAGCTATTAATGGATGTGGTGCTCATCAAAGTGAGGAATATCAGTGCTAGGGAACAGACTATTCTTACAGTTAATTTCAGTAACCAGCACTTACAGTTCAGGTATGACATGAGTTGAATGCAAACTAAAGCTGCCTCCAATGTGCCTTACTATTAATGTCAAACAGTTGATAAAAGATAGGAGACTTTCATTCATTCATTGAGCCTGATTCAAACCCAGTGTGTTTTCCAGTTCTTATTAACAACTTCCAAATGAATTTAAACCACTGTTCTCCCAAAAACCCTTCGGAAATATAACATTACGCTAAACCAACCTGAATCAGGTCTACAATTACACAATTAATCTGTGATCACAGAAATCTTTTTACTGGTCATTAAGAAAGATCTTTTTATTTTATCAACAATACTTAGCTGATAATTTGTTCAATCGTTCTAGCCAAACGTATTTTATATTAAGTTTTAGTATAAAAGGATCAACAAAAGTCCACTGTTTAATCAAGAACACAATTTGTATTTTCCAAATGGTAATTCCCAGAAAAAAAACAGAGACCAGAGTTAATAATGTTTAAATGTTTAAAGCCATGAAAAATGTCAAAAGAGATGGAAAGAACATGTAAAAATTTAGATTAAGGAAAATAAATATTATAAATGTGATTTAAAGATTTAGTTGATTAACAAAAAATAGTGGCTCTCTAAAAATAACTGCCTGATTTGACAGTCATAACCTATTCAGTCCAAGTCATACTTGAGGCAAAACTTTTCGCTCAGTGGTACATTCCATGACAAATTATACAAAATTCTACACTGAACAGCATTTTTGTATATAACATTCCAGAGACAACAAACAAATCACTTGCCACGGAAAATCATTTGCCCCAGCAGTATAAAATAGGAGATGAGTAACAACCATAATCTTTAGCTTTTATATTAAGGCATTTTGATAATTTTGAAAAGAAAAGCAAACCCTCACACTGGAAGTGGAAGTTCCACTAATCTTCTGCCGTAACTCCCAGTGGAAGACCAATAGAATCCATCGGCAAACGGCAAAGCCCCGGTTCCACCCAGTTTCCACTGTTTCCAGGAGCTTCCAACATATATTATAAGTGGCAGAACATCCTTCCCCACCCCTTATGAGCCAAAATGACATCAGGAAGGTGGAGCCAAGGGCAGGGACTCACTATGCTCATTTGGGACTAGGCATGTTTCTGGAGCCTGGTACACCGAGTGAGTTGAGGTGTATTGGCCTCCAGAAGAGAGTAACTCGACCCCACCAATGGAGTCCAGGTCAGGTAAATGATCTAGACCCCTGAAGAAAGGGGACATTTAAAAAAAAAGTGAAGCCAGTGTTACTGAACGTGTGCTCGGCTTTGCCGCTCTGGCTGGCTTCCCATGGGTGCAGGGCATCATCGACTGCACACATGTGGCCATCAGGGCACCCTATCATCACCCAGGAGTGTTTGTCAACCGCAAGGGCTTCCACTCCCTCAATGTGCAGCTGGTCTGAAACCATAGGAAGATCATCATGCATGTGTGCTCCAAATTCCCTGGCAGCTGCAATGGCTCTTTCGTCCTGCACCAGTCCACCCTCCCTCAGCTCTTCGCACTGCCAAACACACTTGCTGGCTGCTTGGAGTGCTATCCACTAAAGACATGGCTCATGACACCCTTGAGGAGGCCAACCAATGAGGCTGAGGAGCATTATAATGAAAGCCACATGTCCACCTGATGTGTCATAGAGTAAATAATAGGAATGCTGAAGATGTGCTTCAGATGCCTTGACAGACACGAGGAGCCCTTCAGTACGCACCAGCCAGGGTCTCCAGAATCGTCATGGTCTGCTACGCGTTGCACAACATAGCGCAGCAGCGAGGATTAGCGCTGCATGAGGAGCAAGGTGCAGAGCGCACAGCCTCTTCAGAGGAGGAGGAGGAGGAGAAGCATCAGCTGGAAGACGAGGAGGAGCGGGAGGAACCTGCAGGTCCAGATGCCAGCAGCACCCGAGCACATTGCTGCCTGGGAGGCCAGGGATGGCCTCATTATGGCCAGATTTACTTAACTTCCTGCATTACACCCATATGGCTGCCATATGCTGTGCCAAGTTCCCCTCCCAACAAAACCATAAAGCATCCCTACAATGACCAAGCCATTCCTTTCACACTGACTCCCATTGCTGGAGGTTACATAATGTCTCACCATTCACCCCAACTTACAAAGCCACTTCCAAAGTAGCAGACAAAAATGGGCATGACGGAAAGTGGTGAAAATAGATACTTTTATATGTGTGATAACAGTAAAGGAACCTTAACAATACCACTTCTTTATACGCCCATGTGCTTACCCTTGTGCAATTAGGATTGTGGCTTTTTTCTTTTACACATGCTTCTACGAGGTGCAACCCCTGTGGCTTCAGCAGAGGTAGAGGCAGGCTGCTCGCTTCCCTGCTGCGACTGCATAGACACTTTGGCGGACGTCCTCTGGGTTTTGGAGCCTGTGAGGGCCCCAAGGAAGATAACTCCTCTTGCGACTGTGCGAGGCAGACACGGCTACTGGGATCCGAGGAAGCATCTGGGTCTCTGACTGAGGGGGAGGCAACGGGGGAGAAGTGGGAGCGCTTTTGAGAGGAGCCCCCACTTCCATGTCCCCTCTCACCATCATCCCTCTCACGGGTCACCCGCACTTCCCTGCTAGCAAGGAGCTGGAGAGCACCTTGCTGCACAGCAGTGAAGTCATGAGGACCCAAATCTACGTTAGATCCCTCCTAGAGAGGAGGTCTATGAGCCTCTGCCATCTGTTCTCCATAGCTAGCATGTGCTCATGTGAGTGGCGCATTAGCTGCTCCATGCAGGTGGCCATCCTTTCCATGGAAGAGCCATCACCTGCGACATGGTGGCGCTCATGTTGGAGGCAGACTCCTGCATTCTCTGCACATTTGCAGATATCACGACTGCAAAACCTGCCAGAGCCTCCTGCATTTCTTGCTGTCCCCTCAGGATCGCCCTCTTTCTCGATGGCCCCCGAGGCTGAGTGTCTGCATGCAGCTCAGCAGAGCTTGGATCATCCTGCGCCCTCCGGCGAGGAGTCTCCACTGCTGTCCCTGTCAACACCACCTGCTCTTGTTGACTTGTGAAGTTTGAGACTCCAGGTGACAACACTAGTCTATCTCACATAGGACCCACCGAGGTGTGCGTATCTGCGCTGGTGCTGGGTGTGCTTGGGTCTGCTGACAGTGCACCCTCAGAGGCTGGAGGTTCCTCTGAGGGTCATCTTCCTCTTCCAGCTAGACAGTGATGGGATGTTGGGGGCAGGGGGTTCTTGATGGACCTATGGGAGAGTAAAGAGATGATTTAGAAATGTTATATTAAGAATGGGTAATGATACCATTATGCACATGATGAACATTCACTGGCTGCTGACATCAGTCACTATATGAGTGACTGCTGTCTGCCATGATGCTGTATGAGATGTAATTCTGTCACCAGGTTGCTGGGATGTCCCCCTCTCTCTGTCCCCCACCTCCAGCAGCTCTGCATCTCCTGAGACCTCCAGGGCCACCTCCTCTGCTGCAGTCAAAGTGCTGAAGGCTGGAGGGGCACCTCCAGTTCTCTTCCTCTCCCTGTTGTTGTGGGCTCTCTTCCCCTGCAAGGTGGGAAAGAAGAGCAGTTTGAGTGAGAGTGATGGAATGAGTGTAAGGAATGTGTGGGTTACATCTGTAGAGGTGACTATGAGGGAGTGTGGTGACAATGCCAAATGGCCTTCTTCTGTGGTGTTAGTTGATATGATTACATTAGGATGAGGGTGAGTGTGAGGGGTGGTTAGTCAGATGGGGATGTGAGTACATCGAGAGAGAGGGATGGGTGGACGTGCAAGGTATGCTGGTGTGAGGAATGATGTGCAGGAGTAGGCTTATGGAAGGCAGAGTGATGGGGATGTGATGACAGGCACATCAGGATGAATGGGAGTGTGGCATTGCACTCACCTTTCCTGATCTCCTGAGATCCTTGAATCTCTTCCTGCACTGTACCTGTGTCCTCCTGACGGCATCCCTGCTGTCGACCTCCTCAGCAATTTGGAGCCATGCCCTTTTGGTCCCTCGGGGAGGTCTCATCCACCTGTCAGCAGGGAAGAGGATCTCCCTCTATGCTCTGACTCCCTCCACAAGAACATGTCGGGATTCATCCGAAAAGCGGGGTGCAGCCCTCTGTGTTTGTCAACTTATTTTTATAATTCTCAGCAACAACACACTCCTCTCCAATACACCCTCCACACTCCTAGATGCACTTTCAAATGCAATGTGGCCGAGGCTGCTTTAAATATCCCCGCTGGAAATGAGTCATCGATGATGTCATCAGACCCGCACCATTTAATAGGGCCGGGAAACGCGCATGCCTTCTTTACGCTAAAGTCACTCTAAAGAGCGGGCTGATCAAGACATCACGGTACCGACTCACTAGGCGGCCCGTACGCACCCGACCTGACTCGGAAGGGAAAATTCCGGCCGAGGATTGTTTTGTTTGAATTTTGTTTCAAAGATAATTGACACTGCGGTTTAGGTCAGGACATCTTGATCATCCAGCTTTTAAATATCAAGCTGGCCTCATTCACTGATAACGGCACGACGAGGACATTGGGGCATCTGGGGCCTTGGTGAACAATGGGACCAACAACCAATGAGATTTAAGGTTTGAGAAAGCAACAGAGGGTGCTGGAAAAGGAAATAGGCTGAATTAGAGGCAAATCAGGTACAAAAAGAGAACCAAAAGGGAAAGAAAGATTGAATTAAGAGCGAGAGAAAAGAGACAGAAAGGAAAAAAGGTTGAATTTTTAAAAATCTTAAAGAACAATTTACCACCTGCAGGAATGAGACTCCACAGTTTAAATTGCAGGAGAGGTTGAGTGGCATTGCAGGAACATAAATCTTATCATTAACAGGGTCCTTACACTGTAAAGTACCAGTCCTAACTTTCTGTGGTGAGTTTAATTGGTAATTAATGCATAGATGCAGCAGTTTTGTTTTCCACATTCAATGTATTAATTTTCATCATTTTTCTTATTGATATCAACTGCTTAAGAAAGTTGCCATTTTATAGGGTATGTATATATATATATATATATATATTTACATTTAAGTTTCTGGTGGCTTATTTGATACATGGAGTACTCAATGTATCTTTCCCTGGTGAGATTCTCTTCAATGAAATAGAAACAGTTAAAGAGCGTAACAGGAAAACTAAAAAAAAGCAATGCCAAATAATCTCAGCTGTGTTTGCACTTGTAGTGGAAGTGGGATAAGATGTGCTGCTGGCATGTATCCTCATAAACCCAGCACTGAGGAGACTGACACACCATCATAATAAAAAAGAACACCATTACAGGCTGCCATTGGGCAGCTTCTTTCATGTCACTAATACATGCACCGCTATAGAATCCAATATATAGTTGGTCTTCGCAAGAAAGAATATTGCACTTTTACAGAGGGTTGGATTGGTTGCAGTTTCAATATTGCACTGTCAGAGAGAAAACTGATTTGATATTGTAGCTGGGAAATTAAATCAAATCTATTTTATTGCACACAAGCTGTGGGGCACAATTTTAGTAGGCCACCATAATACCTTGTGCATAACAGTTCAAATCTGTGCTCTGAAGGAATCTGACTCTCTCTTAGCCACTCATCTTCTATTTTGCTTTTCTTCTACACTTTTGATGTTTCAATTGTTTTCCTTCTTATCGACAGCCTTAATTTATATTGTATTCCTTCCTCTTAGACTTTGACCTAATTTCCTTATTCACCTTTTAGAATCTTTGCCACAACCCTATTACTCCAGAACAATGTTTTTAGACTGTACCCTACCAATTCTTGGACTTAATTATTTTCCACAGCTGCTCTGTTGTTTTATCTGCCAACTTTTCCGTTCAGTTAATCTAGGCAAAATTCCCTTTCCTCCCTCTAAAATTCCCTTCTTGTAATCTTTCATCTTTGTTTCTCCTCTGTTTTTCTCTACCTATTCTGACTGTAAATCTAATTATGTTACGATCATTGGTCATGAAAGGCTCTTGTACCTGCAGGTTACTTAATTGTCCCAGTTGATTACTAAGAACTAGATCCAAACTGCATCTTTTCGTTTTAGACTTGTAACGGATTGATGTAGAAAACAGCCTTGAATGTATTCTGTGAATCCTTCTCTATTTTGACCATCATCATCTTGTTATCCCAGGGTGTCTCTCGATAGTTAAAGTCCCCTGTGGCGGATCGCCACCTAAACGGGCACAATCCACTTTTCCGTCCGTGGACAATATATCGGGCACCTTGCCTTTAAGGCACCTTGCCTTTTAGGCAGGAGAAAAGGAGTGGGCGGGGCCTCAGGGTTTTTCCAGATAATTCTGTGAGCAGTTGTTTTCAGCCATTTTGACCAGGCAGTTGTATTAAAAAGTTTTATGTCCCACACATGGGCTCGCTCTTAATTCGTGTTTCGCGGCAGCCTCAACATTGGTGACCCCGACGCTCAGAACTTATTCCGAGCGCTGCAATGGCGGACACGAACGCAGTTTCCGTGAAACTGCCGGAGTTTTGGGAAAACCAGCCCGAAGCCTGGTTTCTCCAAGCCGAATCCCGCTTCCGGCTGCAACACATCACCACAGATGGGATGCAGTACGACTACCTCGTCACATCACTTGGTAGCTCCACAGTTTCGAAGGTTTGGACAGCGCTGCAGAAACCACCAGAGGAAGGCAAGTATGCACATCTTAAGGCAACGCTCCTTAAAAAATTTACGGCCTCGGCATACCAGCGAAACTGCCACCTCCTCGACCTTCTAGGCCTCGGTGATGCCTCACCGTCAGACCTCCTCTCCCACATGCTCTCCCTCACCGACGAGAGCCCACCCGGATCCCTCTTCCGCACGCTGTTCATCCGCCAGCTCCCTCTCAGCATCTGCCCAGCGATCGTGGCGTCCGGCCTCACTAACCTGGAAGCCCAGGCCGACGAGGCCGACAAGCTGCTGTCCGCTCACTCCAGCCGCGACGTCACTCCGGACCTGGCAGCCAATGCCTGGGCGCGCCCCTCACTGGCCACCATGCGGCCACAAGGCCCAGCCACCAGGCCCACGGGGCCTTTGCGCCCCACTAACCCGGGCCACTGTTACTACCACGCATGGTTCGGCGCCAGGGCACAACGGTACACACCTCCCTGCTCTTTCAAGTCCGCCCCCGTACCAGCCCCCGCGATGGCCGTGGGCCACGCGGACTCCCTGCTGTACGTCACGGATGACAAAACCGGCCACCGGTTCCTGTGCGACACTGGAGCTCAGCACAGCATCATCCCGGCCTCCTCCCTCGACATCCAAAAGGTCGAACGAGGACCGGCGCTGGCTGCTGCTAATGGCTCGGAAATCCGGGCGTACGGCACCCGCACAGTCACCCTCGACCTCGCTGGTCGCCGCTACCGATGGGAGTTCATCACTGCCAAGGTGCTCTCCCCTCTCATCGGCGCAGATTTCCTGTGCGCCCACGGCCTACTGGTAGACATCCCTCATCACCGCCTCGTGGACATGAACACCATGTCCCCCATCCTGGGCGCCATGGCCCCCCGTAAACCCGCCGACATGGCGTCACAGTGCCATGCCCGGGCCACGGATGACTACTCGGCACTCCTGGCCGAATTCCCGGCCCTTACCAATCCAACCTTCTCCGCGGATGCCGCCAAACACGGGGTGGAACACTTCATCCCCACCACAGGCCCCCCAGTGTACGCCCACGCCCGCAGGCTGGACCCGGCCAAACTGGAGATCGCACGGACCGAGTTTGCCACCATGGAACAGCTCGGCATCATCGGCCGCTTCAACAGTCCCTGGGCCTCCCCACTCCACATCGCCCCAAAACCAGGCGGGGGTTGGTGCCCCTGCGGGGATTACCGCCACCTCAACGACGCCACCACCCCGGATCGGTACCCCGTGCCGCACATTCAGGACTTCTCGGCTAGACTGGCCGGCCGCTCAGTCTTTTCCAAGGTCGACCTGGTACGCGGCTACCACCAAGTCCCCGTCCACCCCGCGGACGTCCCTAAGACGGCCGTAATCACCCCCTTCGGCCTGTTCGAGTTCCTGCGGATTCCCTTCGGCCTCAAAAACGCGGCCCAGGCATTCCAACGGCTCATGGACTCAGTCCTTCGGGACCTGAAGTTCCTGTTCGTCAACCTGGACGACATCCTGGTAGCCAGTTCCTCCAAGCAGGAACACCTCGAACACCTTTGCATCCTGTTCGGGCGCCTCAGCGACCACGGGCTCATCCTCAGCCCAGCCAAATGCCAGTTCGGCCTGGACAAGATCGACTTCCTCGGCCACCACATCACCCATGCTGGGGCCATTCCCCTGCCCACCAAGGTGCAGGCCGTCCAACAATTTCCCCGCCCCACCACCATCAAAGGCCTCCAGGAGTTCCTCGGGATGGTGAATTTCTACAACCGCTTCATCCCCAAAGCAGCGTCCCTCATGAGGCCGCTGTATGAAGCCCTCTGGGGCAGGAGCGGCAAGATGGCGGTCGAATGGACGGCAGACGCGTCCGCCACCTTCGACTCCACCAAGACCGCGCTCGCCAACGCCACCCTGCTCGCGCACCCATGGCCCAATGCCAGGGTAGCGCTCACCACGGACGCCTCCGACCACGCAGTCGGCGCCGTGTATGAGCAGTGGGTCGACGGCGCCTGGCAACCACTTGCCTTCTTCAGCCGCCAACTACGCCCCCCGGAGGTCAAGTACAGCACCTTCAACCGCGAGCTCCTCGCGCTGTTCCTGGCGGTCCGCCATTTTCGTTTTTTGCTGGAGGGCCACCCCTTCACTGCGTTTGTCGACCACAAGCCCCTGACATTCGCAATGGCAAAGATAACCGACCCCTGGTCCGCCAGGCAACAGCGCCAGCTCGCGGCAGTGTCCGAGTTCACCACGGACATCCAACACGTCTCCGGTCGAGACAATGTGGTAGCCGACTGCCTCTCCCGCCCCGCCATCCATGCCGCACACCTGGCAGTCGACTATGCTCAACCCGCAGCAGACCAGATCACCGACCCTGATATGCTCTCCGCACCTACCAACCTACCAGGGCTACGCCTGGCCGACGTCGCCTATGGCCCGACCGCAGTCACGGTCAAGTGCGACATATCCCTATGTCAACCTCGGCCCATCGTCCCAGCGTCCTGGCGCCGCCGGGTATTCGAGATTCTCCACAACCTCTCCCACCCCGGCGCCCGCGCATCCATCAAATTGGTAGCCAACCGCTTTGTCTGGCGCGGCCTTCGCAAGGATGTGCATACTTGGGCCAACTCCTGCCTAGCCTGCCAACGGGCCAAGGTACAGCAACACACGAAAGCACCCCTCGAGGAGTTTACCGTCCCTTCGCGTAGATTCGACCACATCCATGTGGACATCGTCGGGCCCCTGCCGCCGTCGCAAAGCCACACGCACTTGCTGACGATCGTTGACCGCACCACGCGCTGGCCCGAGGCAATTCCACTGACCTCTACCACCACTGCCGACATCGCCAGAGCCTTCGTCAGCACCTGGGTCACACGGTTCGGCGTCCCCTCCGACATGACGTCGGACAGAGGTCCGCAATTTACCTCTGAACTCTGGACCGCCGTCGCACGCAATCTCGGGGTGACCATTCACCGCACCACAGCGTACCACCCCCAAGCCAACGACTGTGTGAGCGGTTCCACAGATCCTTGAAGGCATCACTTCGAGCCAGCCTCCAGGACGGCGCCTGGACCGACCGACTTCCGTGGGTCTTCCTCGGCCTGCGCACCGCGGTTAAAGAAGACCTCCACGCATCGGCAGCAGAGCTCGTGTACGGTCAGCCGCTGCGTGTACCCAGCAAGTTCCTGCCCACCGCCACGACACCCTGGTCAGCCGACCAGCAACGCCACGACTTTGCCTCACCGGCGCTGCAGTTCGCCCCGGTGCCCATTGCCCGACACGGCGAATCCACCTCACACGTCCCACTAATCTGCACCAGGCACGGTTCGTTTTCGTCCGGCACGACGCCCACCGCGGACCCCTTCAACCCCCGTACGACGGGCCCTACAAGGTGCTACAGGCTGGGGACAAATTTTTCACCCTGCAAGTGGGCAACAGGACCGAAAAAGTGTCGGTTGACCGACTCAAGCCAGCACACTCGGAGCCCGGTGAGCAGGTCCCTGTAGCTCGTCCACCGCCACGCGGCCGACCTGCCCTCTAGCCGGTTCACCCAGCTGCTCCACGCCTGGCCGTTCCACGTCCACTGGCGTCCTACAAGAGCCGCTCCGGCCGGCCCATCAGACCACCGCACCGTCTCGTCCACACCTCCTAAGCGGATTCTGCGGGGAGCTGTGTGGCGGATCGCCACCTAAATGGGCACAATCCACTTTTCCGTCCGTGGACAATATATCGGGCACCTTGCCTTTAAGGCACCTTAAGGCAGGAGAAAAGGAGTGGGCGGGGCCTCAGGGTTTTTCCAGATAATTCTGTGAGCAGTTGTTTTCAGCCATTTTGACCAGGCAGTTGTATTAAAAAGTTTTATGTCCCACACATGGACTCGGTCTTAATTCGTGTTTCGCGGCAGCCTCAACACCCCCACTATTACAGGCTTATTACACCTGTAAACCTCTTTGACTTGTCTACAAGTCTTCTCCTCTATTTCTTTCTTACTATTCGATATTCCACAAATTGATGCCCAATATTGTTGCAGAGCCATTATTATTTCTCGATTCAATCCAGAGAGAACACCAGCTTTAATAATATCCTTTCTTTCTAATTCTTTAATTGTGTCCTTAGTGAGTAATGCCACCCTTTGTCTCATTTTGCTTTTCGTATTGTAAAAGTTTTACAGCCCTAAACGTTTCATTCCCAGTCCTATGCTGGCTGAAGTCAAGTTTCTGTGAAAACTATGGCATCATGCTTCCCATAGTAAGTAATGCTTCTTGTTTCCTAATGTTATTTCTAGTGCTTCACACATTCCTTTATAGACATTTCATTATGTCCCATGGTTACCCCTTAGCATTCTTCTCGTTACCATTGGCCTCTAATTCTTTTCTCCACTACATTAATTCACAACCCCTCACCCCCACCTGCTCTCAGGTAAGTCTCTCGATACCTCTCGTCACATTTACTAGTTTTAATTCATATTTAAATATTGCAGCATCGACTAAATAACTGGAATGTTAAACAGTATATACACGAAAAAGCTTTGCTGTTTTGACAGCTATCTGGTTCACGGAGGCTTGGTAATTATTATACTGAGAGCACACTGTGCAATTTATGCATCATTTATTTCATATTTTTAACTTTCTTATTGATAAGGCGCTGTAATATGTTCTTCTGCCATTTTTGGCAAGCTGTTTTCTTGAAGTGTCTAATTTGTGGCTTAATTGTACAATTTCTTTTCCAACCCTTTAAAATTTGACAGCCCTATCTGTTCTGCAAAGACCACCTGCCTGGATTCACAGTGCAGTCAATTCCTTTTTAACATTTTATATGTTTGTCATTAAATTTTTGACATTTATTACAACAATGCCAAATATGCATTGCACAGCAATATTCCTTGGGTACAAACATTATTGTGCACATCAAATCTTTATGACTCCAGACTGCATTTATTTTATTGACTTAATTCAGCTCGGCAACTCTCTTCCAGTTTGATCTGGGAGAGCCCCATTCTGAGAAATTTATTCCTGTAATTATTATGTCTAAAGCTCTGAAAATATTAGGTGCCATAGCAATCAATAAGTACGCTTATACCCCCAGTATCTGACCATGACTATAAAAGTGATAAAACAGCATAAAATGGCAGCCATTTATACTCTGTCCAGGCCCAAATCTATTGGATTTCGAGGTAACTTTTAAACATAAAATAATGACTTTTAAAAGACATAATTTTAATGTTATATGTAAAAGAAACAACGCTCCTGCCCACATTCTCATATTAGTTGCTCAGGAAATAGACCTCTGCATATATATGTGTGCACAAGTGCATAGAACTCTTTTGGCATTCACTGACCTCAATTAAGTTGGGGAAAAATTAGTTAGTGACCATTTTGGGGTGTTAACATTACCTGGGCGCTAGCCTGGCGGAAAATAGCGCCTGCGATCGCTAAATTCAGTTTTAGCGCCCCAAGAGGGAGGTGCAGCGCTAATTCAAGTGCTCCTTCCTTCTTAGAGTGCTATCCCCGAATATCGGGGCGGTGCGTTTTGCAGCGCTACGCATTGGGCCACGTAGCGCTGCCGCATGGAAGGGCTCCTCCCCTCATTAAAGGGGAGGGCCCAAGCTCACAACTCTGCGGGGCCCTACCTGGACCACCGGGGAGCGGGGTGATGTGCCAGCAACCCGGCACTCAAGAGGAGTGCCGCGCTGCCAGATCGCGGCACGGACCTCGCGTTCAAAGAGTAAGTCAGACGATTTTTTTTCCTCCACCCGCCACCTCCCATTTACTTAGCACCTCCTGCCTCTCCATTCCCGCGCCCTGAATCCATCGCTGTCATCACCCGCCGCAGATTCAAGGGGTGCGGGCCAATTTTGCAGGCGGGGCGAAAACGGGGTGCTGCACACGGTGATGACATTGTCATCGCCTGCACAGCGGAGTGGGGCGCTACCGGTTACCGCTGCCGCTGTTCAGCGGGAGTCATTAGCGGCGGCGCGCCCGGGCAAAAACGTTGTTTGCGCCCCGTTAGCACCCCCTGCTAATGAGAGGCGCAAATGGACCGAATTTCTAGCCCTTTAACTCGTATTGCACTGCTAATGTAGCAGTCTCAAGGCTGGTATAACGTCGTCCTGAAACAAAGAGGGTAATCTGCGTCAACTTGTACCACCCATGTTTTGTGGGCAGGCGCAAGAACTGGCAACAGCAAAGTGGACAGAGACGAAAATGGGTCAAGGCTCGTAATATGACCCTGATTAGCATATATTCATGAGACCTCCGCTTGTTTTCAGCAGGAGCTCTGGCCAAGGTCCACCTGAACATTGGCATGGGCAGGAACTTTGTGGTAAGTCAGTGCTTCTGTTGTATGTGCTATTTTGGTCCTGCTACCGCCCCATTTTTAAATGCAAAAAGGATGGTAGGGACGTGACAATCACACCATATATAATTCAAGTAGTATGATTAAAAGCCAAACTGTTATTCCATGAAGAGTGCCTCTTCTACTGACACTTCAGATGTTACAGGTCTATAAACCCACTGAAATATAGTTTCAATGAAGGAGCAGAAATTTGCTCCATGCTAATCTAAACGGAGTCCATTTTTCAGAGAGTCCCTGATGTGCCGTATCCAGTCAGGTTCCATGCAACTGCTAAATTCTTTTGTTGTCTACTCACGCCAAGCCACTAAGACCCTTACAAAGTTCTTTTGAAGTTACTTTTTTTAAGAATACATAAAATAATTTAAATTCTTCTTGATTAAAATGATTCCTGTCTGGAAAAAATGAACAGTGGGATTTTGACTAATGGTATATTGGGTAGCACTAGTGTGGAACAGATAAACAGAGATTTGTATCATTGTATCCCCACTCCTTTCACACGGCAAATAATCTTCTGGCCTCAAGTGTGCTTAAACAAAGCGTACAAGAGATTCATTTAAATATCAATGGTAATGACAGTGTAAGTGTGATTTCCCAGTTTTCTTGTAGGGCATGCATTGACCTAGAAGTTGGGCCATGGACATTTTTGCTGCGCGATGGGGTGCAATTTGCCTGAATGATGAGGCCCAAGGCTCTCCAGATATTGGGCAAAGAGCCAAGAGCTCGCCAGTGAAGAGGACTCCAAGTTTGGGCCATTGCTAACATCGCAGCAGCCCTCAGGGAAGTGTTGTCGGGGGATGGGGTCTAGGTTGGGGATCAGGGATCGGAATGGGGGCATGGTTCAGGGGTCAGGGCCTGGGTTGAGGGTCGGGGCCTGGGTCGGAAGCAGCGGCGATTGGTGGTGGGGGGGGGGGCGGAATTGGCGATCGGATCCTTTAATATGGGGTCGGGAGGAGCACTCCTTTAAAGATGGTAAGGAGGTGGAAGTGTTGCTTGAGGTGGAAGGGCTGCGTCAATTTTTATTCTAAGAAAACGTATGCCTTGAGTACAGGAATATGAAAAAGAACTGAAAAGCTGCATTGATTTTGGAGAAGTGTTTTTGATAAATGATGGAAGCCACTCTGGGGAAGTGAGACATATCATTGAAAGAAGAATGTATGAGGCTAGAGCCCAGTCTGCTGCTCAGTGCTAAGAGCTGGACCTTGATGAAGGCACTGAGGCAGATGCTGCTTAATTCTATAAAAAAAACTGCTACAATACCTTAACTTATTAAATGTTGGTGTATAACATATTTCAAAAAAAAGTCCCCAAAGTCATTCATCAGCAGTGATTATTTTCAAAAAAATAAACCCTGTTGTTTTAAGCATGTACTTTTTGGAAAGAACAATTTTTCCAACTTACAAATGTAGTTGAGTATTATAGAGAATGCCTAGAAGAGATTAAGACAGCAGTCTTTTAGAATTTACCAGATACTGTCACAATGCAAGAAGTAAAATGTCAGTTGAACCCTCAACTAGATTGCAATCACTCCTGATGCCTTTAGAATGTACAATGGTCCAGATATTCCGATCCCTACGGGTGTGTACGCGCTGTGTACCCACCCGTAGGGACATCGGAAATGCCAGTTTCAGGCATGCACAGCGCATGCGCTGAAAACCGACATTTCCGATGGTCTTGACAGATCCTCCGGCTGCCCTGGAGAAGGGCCTCTGCGGGTGGAGAGTTCCGCTTTTTGGAGACCCTCCGCCCGCAGAAAACCCTTCCAATTCTTACGCCTGGTAAAAGCAGGCGTAAGACCTGCGTTTACCAGGATAAGAGTTGAAAAAAAGTCAAAAAAAAAAAAAATTTTCACTGATTTATCATTTAAAAATACTTTAAAAAAAGGTAAGTTTATTTTTAGCCGCGTAAAAAACTTTCATTAATTTTTTTCAAAAAATTAAACTTTTGTTTAAAATACTTAATTTATTGTAATTTCAAGTCATTTTAAAAATGTGATTATTTTTAAAATTGATTTAAAGTTTTACTATGTTTTGGGGGACATCTCCATTCATGGGGCAGAAATTCGGCTGTTGTCGGGTGAGTACGCACTGTGTACTCACCCGTGGACGGAACGAAAGTGCCGGTTTCTTGCATGCACTGCGCATGCGTGGGAAACCGGCACTTTCGTTCCCCTGAGGAAAGGGGTTCAGAGGTCGAACGCACACGCTGGAGGGCCAGCGCGTTCGCCTCGCACTTCGGATTTTTTTACAGGTTCCTCCGTGAGGGTAAGCACAGAGAAGATACACTTTGAAAAAGGAGGCGCAAGGCCTTCTTTTAACAAGGTAAGTGTTGATTTTATTAAAATGTAAACATTTTTTCACAGATTTATCTTTTTTAATTACTTGAAAGAAAGGTAAGTTTAGTTTTAGCCCCATTAAAAAATGTAATAAATTTTTTCAAAAATTTAAATTTTTGTTTAAAATAGTTAATTAATGTAATTTATAGTTATTTTAAAAATGTGATTTAAAAAAAAAAATGAATTTGTAGTTTTAGGGATGTTTTGGGGCCGATCTGTATTCATAGATTTGACAGGTCCTGTCAAATCTATGAATGAAAGATGGTCTGCTGCCATTGGCTCTCCATGGCCCACGTGATCCCAGGGGACGCATCGCACTAACTACGCCCCTGGGATACACAAGCACTGCGCGCCGGCAGTTGGGGGAGGCCCAGGAGCCGAAGTCCCCGTGGGCCCAGAGGTCAACGGCAGGCGCGGTAGGTAGGTGCGCGCGCGATCCTTGCACCCGCGGGAAGCCAGGGAGCCGAATTTCTGGCCCCATATATTTGGCAGGTCTTCCTGTCAAGTGTATGAAGGCAGATTCCCTTCTTTGATTGGCTCCCCATGGCCCACGTGATCCCAGGGACGCTGTGAACTACATGCGCCCCTGGGGTACGTGGGCCCTGCGCACTTCAAGTTTGGAGAGGCCCAGGTGCATCCCGGGAGCCCTCAGGTAAGGGCATAGATTTTTCCAGATCACAGGCCTGCGATCAGAAAATATTTTTATTTAATGTGGGATTTTATTTCAATTTTAGGCCACTTTTATATTGCTACCAGTTGCCAATGTTGATGCCAGCTGTCAGTCTGCTACCTGACCTAATGGGTAATGATCGGGACACTAACAATTGTGGTGCTACTACTGCTGGGCTATTAATAAATGATTGGCACATGATTTCAATACACTGTATATTTGATTTTAAATAGTTGCAAGCTAATGGGGCAGAAATTAGGCTCATCACAGGTGAGTGCGCACTATGTACTCACCCGTGGATGGAACGAAAGTGCCGGTTTCTTGCAGGCACTGCGCATGCGCGGGAAACCGGCACTTCCATTCCCCTGAAGGAAGGGGTTCAGAGGTCGAACGCGCACGCCGGAGGGCCAGCGCGTTCGCCTCACACTTCAGATTTTTTTTTTTACAGGTTCCTCCGTGAGGGTAAGCACGGAGAAGATGCACATTGAAAAAGGAGGCACAAGGCCTTCTTTTAACAAGGTAAGTGTTGATTTTATTAAAATTTAAACATTTTTTTCTAAGATTTATCTTTTTTAATTACTTTAAAGAAAGGTAAGTTTAGTTTTAGCCCCGTTAAAAAGTG
Organism: Squalus acanthias; assembly: GCA_030390025.1. Lineage (NCBI taxonomy): Eukaryota > Metazoa > Chordata > Chondrichthyes > Squaliformes > Squalidae > Squalus > Squalus acanthias. Next base: position 104,657,498 of record CM059434.1, read on the forward strand.
TAATTAATTTTTTCAAAAATTTAAATTTTTGTATAAAATAGTTAATTAATGTAATTTATAGTTATTTTAAAACTGTGATTAAAAAAAAAAATATTTGTAGTTTTAGGGATGTTTTGGGGCCGATCTGTATTCATAGATTTGACAGGTCTTCCTGTCAAATCTATGAATGAAAGATGGTCTGCTGCCATTGGCTCTCCATGGCCCACGTGATCCCAGGGGACGCATCGCACTAACTATGCCCCTGGGATACACAAGCACTGCGTGCCGGCAGTTGGAGGAGGCCCAGGACTGGGATCCCCCGCGGGCCCAGGGGTCAACGGCAGGCGCGGTAGGTAGGTGCGCGCGCGATCCTTGAACCCGCGGGAAGCCAGGGAGCTGAATTTCTGGCCCATTAACTTTATAAATCTTTAATAATATTTTCATCAGTAGCAACAGGCAAGAAAATATATTGTCCTGAGCAGCCACTCTCGAAAGGGTTTAAATCACACTGTACGGTATCAGTACCAAATGCATTAATGCGGTCGTATTAAATTCTTCTGTCCAATAGTTTAATAAAGGTTAACCTAATTAACATCTTTGAACTGCAACCTTTGATAAAATCGCAACACAGGACTTTCATACAAAGACATTAACGTGTTCATTATTATTATCACAAAGTACCATTTCAATCCAAGGGTTTAAGGGTACCGTTATAATGTAGCTAACAATCAGTGGTGACTACAGCCACGGTCAGGAAACACCGGGGGATGGAATTTACAGGGTAAAGTTTCCCCTCGTTTATGTCAGTAATATCAGTGTAATCCAGGTGGAATCGGCGGAACCAGCGCAAAATATCGGGGAATTTTAAACGTAAGTGAGTTACGTCCAAAGCCACTTGTGTTTATGTTTTCCGTGATCTTTTACGCTGGTTCAAGGTTCAATTTGCCCGGTTAAGGCCCCACCCACAAAACTGCCCACGCCCCCCCCCCAGGTCGAGATTGTGAGATTCCACCGATTGCACTGGTTCAAAAAGCCTCTTCAAGCTGTGCTTATTTTCTTTGGCACACAGGCACTAGTAGGCACGTTTTAAAAACTTTTTCCTATCAAGAATGTTTAATTTACTGAGAAACTGACTAGTGCACTCCAATGAAACTTTAAAATGGTTCAGTATGGTGTTTTAAAGTCATTTATCAGGTTACTCACAGGTGGAGGATGGACACCCTTATTAAAAATGCTTATTTTTTGTGATAAACCCATTTTCAGCTGCTTTAATAAAACTGCACCAGGTTACCACTCTTAAATACATTGAGGAACACTTTTTAATGGAAAGAAACAATTACGTTCTATTACGCAGCGCGATTGCGCTGGTTCATGGAATATTTTACGTTTGTGATTATGCAAATTAATTTGATCATAAACTTGAACTGTAACCAGCGCAATTTCAAGCGTATTTTAGAAGAAATTACCCGATTGCGCCCAAAGCGGAAACTCTGCCCCTACACCAGTAACTTCAGCAGAATATCAGTGGAAAGCATGGAGGAACGGTGTAAATGGCCTTTTACTTCATTTCTCCGGGGGTTCCACTAATCTTCCAACAAAATTACGATTGGGAGAATCTACTCCTGGATCTCGCCCCGATGACTGCTACCTTCCAACCTATGCAGGGGCTTGGGGCGAGCAGAACTGATGTCAGTGGGATGAAGCCGAGAAGAGGGAGTTTGTATGATCAAAATCTCCTTGGTCTCGGCCTCTCTCTTGCCCAACAACTGGACACTGAGATGTATCTGGCATATAGGTCACTTGAGTGGCAGAAGTGGGTCCCACCTGGCAGTTCAGACCTGGGGTTTGGCTTGGAACCTCATCGGAACATAAACACCATGATTCTTTTTCAGACTTGCCGCTGGGAATAAATATTGGAGAATTGCACAGGCCCAGCCCATGATTATTCATCCCAATGCTGCACACCAGGAATACAGATGTAAAAAATTTACCCTATTCTCTCTCGGCTACCAAAATTTAGGAATGGTATGCCAGTTCCTCTAATAACATATCAAGTAAATACATATACTGACGAGAGGATCAAGATTGAATTCCTGGTCTGAGATGGCTGATCACAGCCGTGATTACAGTTATGAAGCTACAGTTGGCTGCAGCACCTTTGGGCCAAGAAAGAGGAAAATCAACCAGGATTTCTTTTTGCTCCTCATTCCTATCCAGTGAACTCTGCTGGGAACTGTGTGTGGCTGTCAGTTGAGAACAGGAGCTGCGATTCACTTACTGTCCGTCGACACCACTTAGGCAAGGTACCAGAGTGCTGCGGGTGCTGATGGAGCAGTATCCCACTGTGAGTTTGGGACTGGACAATAATCCAGAGGTTGTGAAATCAAGGCTAAAGCAAAATACTGCAGATGCTGGAAATCTGAAATAAAAACAGGAAATGCTGGAAATGCTCAGCAGGTCAGGCACCATCTGTGGAGAAACAGAGTTAACGTTTCAGGTCGATGACCTTTCATCAGAACTGGAATAAGTTAGAGATAGCATAGAATCATAGAATGGTTACAGCTCAGAAGGAGGCCATTTGGCCCATCGAGCCCGTGCCAGCTCTCTGCAAGAGCACTTAAGTTAGTCCCACTACCCCGCCCTTTCCCAATAGCCCTGCAATTTTTTTTCCTTCAGGTACTTATCCAATTTCCTTTTGAAAGCCACGATTGAATCTGCCTCCACCACCCTTTCAGGCAGTGCATTCCAGATCATAACCACTCGCTGCGTAAAAAGTTTTTTCCTCATGTTACCTTTGGTTCTTCTGCCAATCACCTTAAATCTGTGCCCTCTGGTTCTCGACCAATGGGAACAGTTTCTCTCTATCTACTCAGTCTAGACCCCTCATGATTTTGAACACCTCTATCAAATCTCCTCTCAATCTTCTCTGCTCTAAGGAGAACAACCCCAGCTTCTCCAGTCTATCCACATAACTGAAGTCCCTCATCCCTGGAACCATTCTTGTAAATGTTTTCTGCACCCTCTCTAAGGCCTTCACATCCTTCCTAAAGTGCAGTGCCCAGAATTGGACACAATACTCCAGCTGAGGCCGAACCAGTATTTTATACAGGTTCATCATAGCTTCCTTGCTTTTATACTCTATGCCTCTATTTATGAAGCCCAGGATCCCATATGCTTCTTTAACCACTTTTGCAACCTGCCCTGCCACCTTCAATGATTTGTGCACGCATACCCCCAGGTCCCAGGTTCATGCACCCCCTTCAGGATTGTACCCTTTAGTTTATATTGCCTCTCCTCGTTCTTTCTACCAAAATGTATCACTTCGCACTTTTCTGCATTAAATTTCATCTGCCGCGTGTCCACCTATTCCACCAGCCTGTCTATGTCCTCTTGAAGTCTATCACTCTCCTCCTCACTGTTCACTATACTTCCAAGTTTTGTGCCATCTGCAAATTTTGAAGTTGTGCCCAGTACACCCAAATCCAAGTCATTAATATATATCAAGAAAAGCAGTGGTCCTAGTACTGACCCCTGGGGAACACCACTGTAAACCTTCCTCCAGTCTGAAAAATAACCGTTCACCACTACTCTCTGTTTCCTGTCACTTAACCAATTTCGTATCAAGGCTGTCACTGTCCCTTTTATTCCATGGGCTTCAACTTTGCTGGCAAGTCTATTATGTGGCACTTTATCAAACGCCTTTTGGAAGTCCAGGTACACCACGTCAACTGTATTGTCCTCATCAACCCTCTCTGTTACCTCATCAAAAAACGCAATCAAGTTAATTAAAGACGATTTACTTTTGACAAATCCGTGCTGGCTTTCCTTAATTAAAATACACTTGTCCAAGTGACTGTTAATTTTGCCTCAGATTATCGTTTCTAAAAGCTTCCCCATTACCGAGGTTAAACTGACTGGTCTGTAGTTGCTGGGTTTATCCTTACACCCTTTTTTGAACAAGGGTGTAACATTTGCAATTCTCAAGTCCTCTGGCATCACCTCCGTATCTAAGGAGGATTGGAAGATTATGGCCAGTACCTCCGCAATTTCCACCCTTACCTCCCTCAGCATCTTAGGATGCATCTCATCCGGTCCTGGTGACTTATCAACTTTAATTACAGCAGCCTTTCCAGTACCTCCTCTTTATCAATTTTTATCCCATCCAGTATCTCAACTACCTCCTCTTTCACTATGACTTTGGCAGCATCTTCTTCCTTGGCAAAGACAGTTGCAAAGTATTCACTTAGTACCTCAGCCATGCTCTCTGCCTCCATGCGTAGGTCTCCTTTTTGATCCCTAATTGGCCCCACCCCTCCTCTTACTAGCCATTTATTATTTATATACCTCCAGAAGACTTTTGGATTCCCTTTTATGTTAGCTTCCAGTCTATTCTCATACTCTATCTTTGCCCCTCTTATTTATTTTTTCACTTCCCCTTTGAACTTTCTATATTCAGCCTGGTTCTCACTTGGATTCTCAACCTGACATTTGTTATATGCCCCCATTTTCTGCTTCATCTTACTCTCTATCTCTTTCGTCTTCCAGTGAGCTCTGACTTTGGTTGCCCTACCTTTCCCCCTCGTGGGAATGTACCTCGACTGTACCCGAAGCATCTCCTCTTTAAAGGCAGCCCATTGTTCGTTTACAGTTTTGCCTGCAGTTTTGATTCCAATTTACCCGGACCAGATCCATTCTCAACCCACTGAAATTGGCCCTCCTCCAATTAAGTATTTTTATTCTAGATTGCTTATGATACTATGATCACTGTTCCCTAAATGTTCCCCTACTGACACTTGCTCCACTTGACCCACCTCATTCCCCAGATCCAGATCCAGCCTTGCCTCCTTCTGGAAACATACTGATCAAGAAAGTTCTCCTGAACACACTTCAGAAATTCGTCCCCCTCTCTGCCCTTTACATTATTACTATCCCAGTCTCTATTAGGATAATTGAAGTCCCCATTATTACTACTCTATAGTTCTTGCTCCTCTCTGTAATTTCCCTGCAAATTTGCTCCTCTATCTCCTTCCCACTAGTTAGTGGCCTATAGAATACATCTAGTAGTGTAATGGCACCTCTATTGTTTCTCAACTCTAAACAAATAGATTCTGTCCTTGACCCTCCAGGACATCCACTCTCTCCAGCACTGTAATATTCTCCTTAATCAATACTGCCACCCCACCTCCTTTCTTTCCTTCCCTATCTTTCCTGAACACCTTATATCCAGGAATATTTAGTACCCAATCCTGCCCTTTTTTGAGCCAGGTCTCCGTTATCGCCACACATCATATTCCCATGTGACTATTTGTGCCTGCAGCTCACCAACCTTATTTACCAGGCTTCGTGCGTTTACACACATGCACTGTAAACTTCTCTTAGACCTTCTTGTATTCACTTTTAGTTTGACTCTACCTAATACTGTACTATTTCTTACTTTAGTGCTATCTGTCTCTCCCAAACCTTTGTGCACCTTGTTTCTCCTTTCTAATGCTACATCCTGGTGCCCATCCCCCAGCCAAATTAGTTTAAACCCTCCTCAACAGCACTAGCAACTCCCCGCCCCCCCATGAGGATATTGGTCCCGGCTCTGTTGAGGTGCAACCCGTCCGGCCTGAAAAAGGTCCCACCTCCCCCAGAACCGGTCCCAATGTCCCAGGAAATCTAAAGCCCTCCCTCCTTCACCATCTCTCCAGCCACGCATTCATCTGCTCTATCCTTCTGTACTCACTAGCTCGTGGCACCGGGATTACTACCTTTGAGGTCCTGCTTTTTAATCTCTTTCCTAGCTCCCCAAAATCTGCCTGCTGGACTTCATCCCTCTTTCTACCTATGGACTACGATCTCTGGCTGTTCACCCTCCCCCTTCAGAATGTCCTGCAGCCGCTTAGTGACATCCTTGACCCTGGCACCAGGGAGGCAACATACCATCCTGGAATCATGTCTGCGGCCGCAGAAACACCTGTCTGTTCCCCTTACTTTCGAATCTCCTATCACGATTGCTTTCCTGATCATCCCCCTGCCCCCCTGTACAGCTGAGCCACCCGTGGTGCCGTGGACTTGGCTCTGGTTGTACTCCCAGAGGAACCATCACCCTCACCTACCGGTTAGAGAGCGAGATGCACTCAGGGGACTCCTGCCCGACCTGCCTGGTCCTCCTTGTCTGTCTGGCAGTCACACATTCCCTCTCTGCCTGCACACTCTTATGCTGCGGGTTGACTGCCTCCTGAAATGTGCTATCCACGTAGCTCTCAGCCTCACAGATGCACCGCAGTGATGCCAGCTGCTGTTCAGGCTCCGAAACCCAGAGCTTGAGCTCCTCCAGCTGACGACACTTCCTGCACATGTGGTTATCCAGGACATGGGAAGCGTCCTGGAGTTCCCACATGGCACAAGATGTGCATTCCAGGTTTTAAGCAAGTACAGAGGCAGGGAAAGGGGAGGGAGAGGAGAGGAAAGAAAAAAAATGAAGGTCTGTGACAGGGTGGAAGGCAAGAGTGATTAAATGTCGGAGCTGGGAAGAGAGCGGGGTGGGAGAGGGTTTATGGATGGGAAACCCGGAAATTCGGGTTTCACCACAGGTCTTAATTTAATGGTAGGACCTGTTCTAAAATTTTTCAAACGGTTTTCGTACCCGACAGCCAGATTGATTGACAGGCTGGGACAAGTCGGAGATTGCGGGGTCTGATCACGAGGTGTGTAAAGCGGTTAGCTTGAGGGGACAGGGAGAAACACGCCTGCTCCTCCTGCTCCACAAGCAGTGCTGTAAAATTTAGGTAAAATGGAAGCACGCCTTAAAATTTTTTTACTGACCGACCCGCCTCCTGAGAGCGGATTGGTCGCCCGCCACCCAACCGGCTGCCGTTAAAACCGGAAGTGGGTGGGTGGGTTGGGATCGAAGTTGTGAAATTAAAACATTTCCTTCCCACCCGTCCCCAACCCACCCACCCGTCCTTGGGGTTAAAATTCCCTCCAAATCTTTCTATGGCAAGTTGTGAAATTAAATTCAATAAATCTGATAATTTGTGGACGAGCTGCAGCAAAAATATTAATAAAAGCTGCCAGATTGATATAAAAACTCAATTGGTTCACTAATGTCATTTTGGGAAGGGAACGGTAGCATAGTGGTAATGTCACTGGGCTAGTAATCCAAAGGCCTGGACTAATGATCCGGAGACGTGAGTTCAAATCCCACCACGGCAGCTGGGGATTTAAATTCAGTTAATTAAATAAATCTGGAATAAAAAGCTAGTGTCAGTAATGGTAACCATGAAACTATCGGATTGTCGTAAAAACCCATCTGGTTCACTAATGTCCTTTAGGGAAGGAAATCTGCTGTCCTTACCTGGTCTGGCCTATATGTGACTCCAGACCCACAGCAATGTGGTTGACTCTTAACTGCCCTCTGAAATGGCCTAGCAAGTCACTGAGTTGTAACTAACCACTACGAAACAAAATAATAAGAATGAAACCGGACGGACCACCCGGCATAGACCTCGGCACCAGCTACGGACACAGCAACGGCACACCCAGCCCAGTAAACCCTGCAAAGTCCTCCTCACCAACATCTGGGGACTTGTGCCAAAATTGGGAGAGCTGTCCCACAGACTAGTCAAGCAACAGCCTCACATAGTCATATTCACAGTATCATACCTTTCAGCCAATGTCCCGAACTCCTCCAACACCATCCCTGGGTATGTCCTGTCCCACCGGCAGGACAGACCCACCAGGGGTGGCGGCACACTGGTATACAGTCGGGAAGGAGTGGCCCTGGGAGTCTCAACATTGACTCTGGAACCCATGAAGTCTCATGGCTTCAGGTCAAGCATGGGCAAGGAAACCTCCTGCTGATTACCACCTACCGCCCTCCCTCAGCTGATGAATCAGTACTCCTCCATGTTGAACACGACTTGGGAGAAGCACAGAGAGTAGCAAGGACACAGAATGTACTCTGGGTGGGGGACTGCAATGTCTATCACCAAGAGTGGCTCGATAGCACCACTGCGACAGGTGGTGAGTGAACCAACACGAGGGAAAAACATACTTGAACTCGTCCTCACCAATCTACCTGTCACAGATGCATCTGTCCATGACAGCATTGGCAACAGTGACCACCGCACAGTCATTGTGGAGACGAAGTCCCATTTTCACACTGAGGACACCCTCCATCGTGTTGTGTGGCACTACCACTGTGCTAAATGGGATAGATTCAGAACAGATCTAGCAGCTCAAAACTGGACATCCATGAGGCGCTGTGGGCCAGCAGCAGAATTGTATTCCACCTCAATCTGTTACCTCATGGCCCGGCATATCCCTCACTCTACCATTACCACCAACCCTGGTTCAACAATGAGTGTAGAAGAGCATGCCAGGAGCAGCACCACGCGTACCTAAAAATGAGGTGCCAACCTGGGGAAGCTGCAACACGGGACTACATGCATGCTAAAAAGCGGAAGCAGCATGCTATAGACAGAGCTAAGCGATCCCACAATCAACGGATCAGATCAAAGCTTCTGCAGTCCTGCCACATCCAGTCGTGAATGGTGGTGGACCATTAAACAACTAGCGGGAGGAGGAGGCTCCAAGAATATCCCCATCCTCAATGATGGTGGAGCCCAGCACATGAGTGCAAAAGACAAGGCTGAAGCGTTTGCAACCAACTTCAGCCAGAAGTGCCGAGTGGATGATCCATATCGGCCTACTCCCGAGGTCCCCACCATCACAGAAGCCAGTCTTCAGCCAATTCGATTCCCTCCACGTGATATCAAGAAACGGCTGAGCGCACTGGATACAGCAAAGGCTATGGGCCCTGACAACATCCCAGCTATCGTGCTGAAAACTTGTGCTCCAGAACAAACCGCGCCTCTAGCTAAGCTGTTCCAGTACAGCTACAACACTGGCATCTATCCGACAATGTGGAAAACTGCCCAGGTATGTCCTGTCCACAAAAAGCAGGACAAATCCAACCCGGCCAATTACCGCCCCATCAGTCTACTCTCAATCATCAGCAAAGTGATGGAAGGTGTCATCGACAGTGCTATCAAGTGGCACTTACTCACCAATAACCTGCTCACTGATGCCCAGTTTGGGTTCCGCCAAGACCACTCGGCTCCCAACCTCATTACAGCCTTGGTCCAAACATGGACAAAGGAGCTGAATTCCAGAGGTTAGGTGAGAGTGACAGACCTTGACTTCAAGGCAGCATTTGACCGAGTCTGGCATTAAGGAGCCCTAGTAAAACTGAAGTCAATGGGAATCAGGGGGAAAACGCTCCACTGGCTGAAGTCATACCTAGCACAAAGGAAGATGGTTGTGGTGGTTGAAGGTCAATCATCACAGCCCCAGGACATTGCTTCAGGAGTTCCTCAGGGCAGTGTCCTAGTAACAACCATCTTCAGCTGCTTCATCAATGACCTTCCCTCCAACATAAGTTCAGAAATGGAGATGTTTGCTGATGACTGCACAGTGTTCAGCACCATTCACAACTCCACAGATAATGAAGCAGTCCATGCCCGCATGCAACAAGACCTGGACGACGTTCAGGCTTGGGCTGATAAGTGGCAGGTAACATTTGTGCCACAGAAGTGCCAGGCAATGACTATCTCCAACAAGTGAAAGTCTAACCACCTCCCCTTGACATTCAATAGCATTGCCATCGCCGAATCCCCCACTATCAACATCCTGGGGGGTCACCATTAACCAGAAACTTAACTGGACCAGCCACATAAATACTGTGGCAACAAGAGCAGGTCAGAGGCTAGGTATTCTGCGGCGAGTGTCTCACCTCCTGACTCCCCAAAGCCTTTCCACCATCTACAAGGCACAAGTAAGGAGTATGATTGTGAAGGAATAAGCCATATTCAGAAAAATACACCATTCTATGAAAGAATTCTAGCCTTTGTAATATGACAAACTGGGCTTGAAAATCTAAAAACCTGACTATGAAAAGCTGTATTGTAAACAGCATTCAGGCTTTTGAGATAAGATAAGTTGTTGACACTGAATCAATAACCTTATTGAAACAGGAGGTTGAAGGTTCCTGATAGTCTGAAGCTTGGAAAGAACACAATGGTACACCCTGTTAAGGTGTCCTAAATTACACGTCGGAAAGAAACACAGAAAATTAAGAAACATATGCCTTCGTAAAAATGACATCAAATGAAACACAGGAGACATGAGTCTGTGTTGCAACCAACTGAGGTAACTAAGAAGACAATGGTGCACCCGGTTGAGGTGTTTTTAATTTACACGTCGTAAAAAGACACAAAGAGAAGACCTTGGTAAGAATGACATCAAATAGATGCATCTGCTGTCACATCGTTTTTATGATAAGCTTCGAACACCTAAAGGTAGAGACATAATTCTTAATGCTACCAGCTGAACTGACTGTAAGAATAGCAGGGGTCAGCAGAAAAAGTGACTAGAGATAATTAGCTTACATCAGCAAAAAACTTCAAAGGACATACCACTGAAAAATGATATAAATATTGAACTTTCAAATTGGATGATAGATTCGCTGTGAAGGGGCAAAGCGATTCTCAGGCTTCAGAGGCAAGCTCTGTAAGTCTACAACTTTTTGTACCTCGGGGATCAAAGGTATCAAAGGCATTTGATTTTGGTAGATATCCTGGAATAAAGACTAAGAACTGTAAAAATGTAATGAAGTTAAGATTTGAGAATAGGGATCTCTGATAATAGAATTGTAAGATTTCTGTTTTTTGGAACTGTTAATGTTGCGATTGAATCACCAACTGTAAATTACATGTCGGTTCTTTAATAAAGCTATATATTTTTAGAATTATCTCACATAACACTTCTGTATCAAACTCGCGAACTCAATCTCTGTACACTCTTTGGTGAGGAGTTGCAGAATTCTGAGGGAGTTTTCCAGACCCTCATAATATCCGGAACATTACAGTCTAGCTAAACTTATTAAAAGTGCTATCTGGAGGACGGTAACATCTTCAAGTTGTTCCTTTCCTTTAGGGAGAAATAGTCTGGACCTTTAGACCCAATTAAGCGTCTTTAGGATTCGGCTACCTCAAACTTTAGTTGAAAATGAACGTCTGGGGAATACGCCTGATCCGGGGTAGCCCTAAAGAGGCTAGGACTAGTAATTATCCCTTCATGATGGAATACTCTCCACTTGCCTGGATGAGTGCAGCTCTAACAATACTCAAGAAGCTCTACACCATCCAGGACAAAGCAGCCCACTTGATTGTTACCCCATCCACCACCTTAAACATTCCCTCCCTCCACCACCGGTGTACCGTGTCTGCAGTGTGTACCATCTACAAGATGCACTGCAGCAACTCGCCAAGACTTCTTCGGCAGCAACTCCCAAACCCGCGACCTCTTCCACCTAGAAGGACAAGGGCAACAGGCACGTGGGAACACCACCACCTCCAAGTCACACACCATCCTGACTTAGAAGTATATCGCCAATCCTTCATCGTCGCTGGGTCAAAATCCTGGAACTCCCTACCTAACTGTGGGAGTACCATCACCACACAGACTGCAGCGGTTCAAGAAGGCAGCTCACCACCACCTTCTCAAGGGCAATTAGGGATGGGCAATAAATGCTGGCATTGCCAGCGACGCCCAGATCCCATAAACAAATTTTAAAAAACTGTCACCCCTACCTATTTGGCTACACATGACTCAAGTCCAGACTATGTGTTTACTCTTAATGCACCAAGCATATGCCTCCCTTCTTCCACCAGACACCACAAATGTAGTTACTAAAACCACCACTGAAATCTGACCGGCCAGACAGCTGAAATGTGCACAATCTATTAAAAATAGTTAATTGATTGCTGATCTCTGCTGACATTAAAAGCCCATTGAGGATCATGGCGACAATGTCACTCTCTTGCTGCATCAGGGAAGGCCAAAGCAGGCAAACTGTCCCATCGTGCATGTGGGACCGTGCATCTGAAGCACAAGCATCATCAATTCAGATTCTAGCTGGACTGGACTGGACTTCTATACAACACAGCTCATCTTTATTATCACAGAGCACACAAACAGATCACATGCTTAGTCATAGCTCTTAAAAATGTAACAGTTATCTGTACACCGCAACATTAATGTTACAGCACGTCCAATTCGGTTGCTCCATATGATTTGATTATTCTGTTCCGCATTACTGTGATCCAGTGTGGAACCACTGTTGACACCTGTGAAGAACAACACAAGGTTAGTAATTATTAACAGCAGTTAATAGTCCTCCTGCATGTTATTGACAACATTTCCTAAGAATCAATTGTAAACCAGTGTTATAATACAATCTGCACCTCTTATTCTTTTAGTCTTTTGGATGAGACGTTAAACCGAGCTCCCGCCTGCCCTCTCAGGTGGACATCAAAGATCCCATGGCACTATTTCGAAGAAGAGCAGGGGAGTTCTCCCCGGTATCCTGGCCAATATTTATCCCTCAATCAACATCACTAAAAAAAACAAATTTTCTGTTCATTATCACATTGCTATTTATGGGAGCTTGCTGTGCACAAATTGGCTGCCCCGTTTCCTACATTACAACGCTGTAAAGCGCTTTGAGACGTCCGGTGGTCGTGAATGCAAGTCTTTTTTCTTTTTTTTTATTCCAAAATTGTTTTGTTTAAATTATTTAATTCTCATTTATGTTGCTTCATTCAAATTAATGGAAGCATTTAAAATTTTACAGCAAAGATTTTGAATGACCAGGAGTAGACTGGCTTCAAAAACAATGCACAATGTATGCGATGGAGGTATGAATAAACTATTATATCAAAGGTTCTCTCATTTATCACAACCTATCACAAAGGGGCTCTGTGCAATTGTAATTACACTGTGGGGTACATTTATGAGGACTCCATTCCTGCCATGGAGTTTCATTCGATGGGAGTGCAGACTGGAGAATCAGGCACAGAAGTCAGTGGGCCTGATTCACAGAGCTCTCAATTTTTCACTCATTAATGACTGGTCCACACACCCAACGGAAAATGAGCAACTATTTCTGGGACGCTTTTCAGGTTTTCATACTTGGACTGAGTATCAGCTAGGATGAAAATAGCCTCCATAGCGATGACTTGCAGCACAGTACCAAAAGCAATAATAATCTAGGGTGCATCGGTGCAAATCAGACATGCTGTCCTCTGTGTCCAAATCTCCGCTTCGCGCTGCTTTCAAGCAAGACTTCACGCTGGGAGTGAAGTTGCTGAAAATGTACCCTGATATTATTAATGGTCTTTGCACTGTGCTATAAGCCATTACTATGAACAATATTTTCATGCTAGTTAATACTGCACAAATATCAAAATCGGACTGCATGCTGGCAATAGTTACACATTTTCTGTAACTTTGTGGAAGGCTTTTCGCAATACTTTTTTCTTCAAATATTGTAGTACTTTTGATTTCACCAACAAATTCTGCTGTTGTAACTATACTTTCAAGAGATTTTCTACACTTTTTTGTGTTTGTACAGCCAGTATCATCCTGAGAACAGACAGCTATTACCGTAAGTGATGTCTATGTGTTTATTCTGTAATGGGAGAGACTTAATATCAGGCAGCTGTCTGCTGAGAAGTGCAGGGTGGTTGTAACCCTACTCGCCCGGTGGAAACCAAGCAGGCGGGCCGTTAAAACCGCCCAGGTTACTAACCTCCCCTGGAGCCGACAGGAGCTGACAGCTTCCGATTCACACCTGCTCTCCTGAGCAGGCAGCTAGGACAGCCATCCAAAGCCAGCGAGGTCCTTTTTAACATATGCATGTCGAGTGCCAATGATGTCATTGGAACCCAACCGCAATTTTTACTAGGCTGGCCTGAGCAGGAAGTGGCAGTACATTTGCGGTCAGGTCAACCCCGTGGCGACAAGGATTGGGACCAGAGGAGGCCTAGAAAAGTAAGTTTTAAGTTCATGTGTGGAGAGATGGAACAGCTTAGACCTCCCCGCCACAAACTCGCCCTCTCCTTCCCGATCGCTGGACACCTGCAGAATGACCCAGCCACCAATCCCAACACTTACTTGCTATCAGCTGCTTCCTGCCTGGAATGGGTGGGAAGTCAGCAAGCAGGATTTAAACAGGGGTGTGGGGGTGGAGTTATATTACCCCGGGCCTCATTGCTGGAGCAGTGGGTGAGTTTCTAGCTCACACTGATGCTCACCCACCGAAAACTGTCCCAGAGTTAAAAAAAAAATGTTCTCTTGGATATTTAGAAAATGTGGTTACAACTGTGGAATTTGTGGGTGGAAAATGCTCCACTCTTGATGCACTGCGCTGTTCAGATATCTAAAATACTTTGAACCATCATGAGCATCGGTATTTCTGGGGCTGTCAGGTTTATCCATTAACACTGCTCAAACGACAGCAGTACAAGAACAAATGTTGTGCTTGGAATTAAAAGTTGAAGAACAATTTTCACAACAAATGAGTTTTGTTAGCAGCTGCAATCATGACCACAATATGATTGCACATGTGTTCCTGAGCCCCTTCCTCCCCCTAAAAGAAATGTGAAAAATTTGAATTTTTCATAAATTTGTGGACACCCTTCATCCAACACATTGGAGATGATGACATGGTCAATCACTAATTATATACCTAATGTTTGCACAATTATCTTCAATGTTATTCCAATACATTATTGACGGACCTCATGGTTATCATATAAAACAGGCCATACCTCACAACTACAAAGAACAGCTTGGAATGTAAACTAGTTTGGCTCTTTTCCTTAAGTTATTGGAGATCTCAAACAACAGCTGCAAAATAGAATTGAATCACTAAGGAGCACAGTTCAGTACATGGACTGTCTGTTAAATGAGAGTTACAGTCCTATTTAGTGCATCATTTTTCCTTGATAGATGTGGTGTACAATTACCCTTTGAAGACTGACGTATAATTTCAGCACCATATCAAGAATATGACATTTTCAGACAGTCCTAGGACACAACGTTCTTTGGTTCCAGATATTTCTCTGATTCTACTTTATACTCATCATCATCAGAAATATAGAGAAAATGATTTTGTGCTGGTGTTATCTGAATGAAAAAGCTTATGCATCTTGAAAACTGAAAAGTCTTTTAACACTCAAAAGGGTGGAATGGGAAGTGATTTTACAAGTGGCCTCCAGGCTGGCAACCAGCAACCAGCTGCAAGAGGGACATTTAAAAATCTTACATTGAAGTTACTACTAGACTCACCGGCGGCAGAGGCAGCGAGAACAGCCCTGGGTGGAGGCCGAGCGCAGAGACTGAGTGCGGTTTAAACAGAGTGCTGCGAGTTGGGTGAGTCAGGGAGTTAGGTGAGGAGTGGAAGGAGGAGCTCCCTTGCTTCGCCTTTGTTTTTCCTAACTTTTCACCCTGTCGGAATTGGTTCTTGCTGTACACCAAGGAAAGAGTCCGAGAGCGGGAGCAGTCAAACAACAACAACTGCGAAACCACTAAAGTGATGTCACAACCAGGGAAGGAGCTGATTGGTAAGTAGGACCTGGTGAGTACTTCTACAGTCCAGTCGTTAAAGTCAAAGTAAGGTCTCTAGTTCAGAGTAAGTAGTGTTTAAAGGGAAGTAAGGTCCCTAGTGTATTTAATATTCTTTAATTTAAAGGAAGTAAAGGGAGTAAATTAAGGGTAGGACATGGCAGGACAGCTCGGCTGCATGGAGTGCTCCTCCTGTGCTATGTGGGAAGTCGGGGACACTTTAGGTGTCCAGGGCAAACACATGTGCAGGAAGTGTCTCCAGCTGCAGCTACTCGAAATCCGCGTTTTGGAGCTGGAGCTGCGGCTGGAGTCACTGTGGAGCATCCGCAAAGCTGAGATCTTCGTGGATAGCACGTTTAACGAGGTGGTCACACCGCAGGTAAAGAGTGCACAGGCAGACAGGAAATGGGTGACTGCCAGACAGAGTAAAAGAACTAGGAAGGTAGTGCAGGAGTCCCCTGGGTCTATCTCCCTCTCCAACAGATTTTCCGTTTTGGATACTGCTGGGGGAGATGGTTTCTCAGGGGAATGCAGCAAGAGCCAAGTCCGTGGCACTACGAGTGGCTCAGCTGCACAGGAGGGGAGGAAAAAGAGTGGGAGAGCAATAGTGATAGGGGATTCTATCGTAAGGGGAACAAATAGACGTTTCTGTGGCTGCAGACATGACTCCAGGATGGTATGTTGCCTCCCTGGTGCCAGGGTCAAGGATGTCACTGAACGGCTGCAGGGCATTCTGAAGGGGGAGGGCGAACAGTCAGAGGTCATGGTTCACATTGGTACAACGACATGGGTAGAAAGATGGATGAGGTCCTGCAATAAGAATTTAGGGAGCTAGGTAGCAGATTAAAAAGCAGGACCTCAAAGGTTGTAATCTCTGGATTACTCCCGGTGCCACGTGCTAGTGAGTATAGGAATAGGAGGATAGAGGAGATGAATGCGTAGCTAAAGAGTTGGTGCAGGAGGGAGGGCTTTAGTTTCCTGGATCACTGGGTCTGCTTCTGGGGAAGGTGGGACCTGTACAAGTCGGACGGGTTGCACCTGAACCGGAACGGGACCAACATCCTTGTGGAGAAGTTTGCTAGTACTGTTGAGGGGGGGTTAAAACTAACTTGGCAGGGGGATGGGATACGGAGTGGAGCTATAGTAGGGGGTGATGCACAGCCAAATATGGAGGAAAAAACAAGTCAGCCTGGAAGGCAGAGCTAATATGTAATGGCACAAGGGAGTATAGCAAGGCTGGATGGCATTTATTTTAATGCAAGGAGTCTTGCGAGTAAGGCAGATGAATTGAAGGTGTTGATGAACACATGGGAGTACGATATTGTTGCTATCACAGAGACGTGGTTGAGGGAGGGTCAGGACAGGCAGCTCAATATTCCGAGGTATAGAATCTACAGGCGAGACAGAGGGGGGTGTAAAAGAGGAGGGGGTGTCGCAATATTAATCAAGGAGTTCATTACTGCTGTAAGGAGGGATGATATCTTAGCAAGTTCCTCCAATGAGGCCATATGGGTAGAACGTAAAAATGAAAAGGAGGCAAGCACTTTGCTGGGAGTGTACTATAGGCCCCCAAACAGTCAGGGGGAGATAGAGGAACAGATATGTAGGCAAATCTCAGAGAAGTGTAGAAATAATAGGGTAATAATAGTAGGGAATTTCAACTTCCCCAATATTAACTGGGATAGTCAGAGTGTGAAAGGCTTAGAGGGTGCGGAATTCTTAAAGTGCAGCCAGGGGAGCTTTTTGAGCCAGCATGTAGAAAGTCCTACAAGAGAGGGGGCGGTACTGGACCTAATTCTAGGGAATGTAGCCGGGCAAGTGGTAGATGTGTCACTAGGAGAGCATATTGGTGACAGTGACCATAATTCGGTGAGATTTAAGGTAGTCATGGAAAAGGACAAAGATGGACCGGAAATAAAGGTTCTAAATTGGGGGAGGGCCGATTTTAATATGATAAGGCAGGATCTGGCCAAAATGGACTGGGATCAACTACTTGTAGGAAAATCCACATCAGACCAATGGGAGTCTTTCAGAAAGGAAATAGAGAGAGTACAATGCCAACATGTTCCCGTAAAGGTTAAGGGTGGCACCAACAAGCCCAGGGAACCCTGGATGTCAAGGGATATACAAGAATGGATTAGGAAAAAATGGGAGGCTTTTGGTAGATACAAAGGACTAAAAACAGTGGAAGCCCTAGAGGAGTATAGAAAGTGCAGGGGGGTACTTAAAAAAGAAATTAGGAGAGGGGCATGAAAAAACACTGGCGGGCAAAATAAAGGAAAATCCCAAGGTGTTTTATAAGTATATTAAAGGCAAGAGGATAACCAGGGAAAGAGTAGGGCCCATTAGGGACCAAAGTGGCAATCTGTGTGTAGAGCCGGAAGATGTGGGTGAGGTTTTAAATGAATATTTTGCATCTGTGTTCACTATGGAGAAGGGTGATGTAGGCATAGAAATCAGGCAGGGGGATTGTGATATACTTGAACAAATTAGTATTGAGAGGGAGGAGGTACTAGTGGTTTTAACGGGCTTAAAAGTGGATAAATCCCCAGGCCCTGATGGGATGTATCCCAGGCTGCTGTGTGAGGCAAAGGAGGAGATTGCAGGGGCTCTGACACAAATTTTCAGAACCTCTCTGGCCACAGGGGAGGTGCCAGAGGACTGGAGAACAGCTAACGTAGTACCATTGTTCAAGAAGGGTAGTAGGGATAAACCAGGGAATTACAGGCCAGTGAGCCTAACATCAGTGGTAGGGAAATTATTGGAAAAAGTTCTGAGGGACAGAATTAGTCTCCACTTGGAGAGGCAGGGATTAATCAGGGATAGTCAGCATGGCTTTGTCAGGGGGAGATCATGTCTGACCAATTTGATTGAATTTTTCGAGGGGTGGCTAGGTGTGTGGATGAGGGTAGTGCAGTTGATGTAGTCTACATGGACTTCAGTAAGGCTTTTGACAAAGTCCCGCATGGGAGACTGGTCAAGAAGGTAAGACCCCATGGGGATCCAGGGCAATTTGGCACATTGGGTCCAAAATTGGCTTAGTGGCAGGAGGTAGAGGGTGATGGTCGAAGGGTGTTTTTGTGACTGGAAGCCTGTGTCCAGTGGTGTACCGCAGGGATCGGTGCTGGGTCCTTTGCTGTTTGTCGTCTACATTAATGATTTAGATATGAATGTAGGAGGTATGATCAGTAAGTTCGCAGATGACATGAAAATTGGTGGAGTGGTAAATAGCGAGGAGGGAAGCCTCAGGCTACAGGACGATATAGACGGGATGGTTAGATGGGCAGAACAGTGGCAAATGGAATTTAACCCTGAAAAGTGTGAGGTGATGCATTTTGGGAGGACAAACAAGGCAAGAGAGTACACAATGAATGGTAGGATCCTGGGAAGGACAGAGGATCAGAGGGACCTTAGTGTGCATGTTCATAGATCCCTGAAGGCAGCAGGACAGGTAGATAAGGTGGTTAAAAAGGCATATGGGATACTTGCCTTCATTAGCTGAGGCATAGAATATAAGAGCAGGGAGGTTATGATGGAGCTGTACAAAACGTTAGTTAGGCCACAGCTGGAATACTGTGTACAGTTCTGGTCACCACACTATAGGAGGGATGTGATTGCATTGGAGAGGGTGCAGAGGAGATTCACCAGAATGTTACCTGGGCTGGAGCGCTTCAGCTATGAAGAGAGACTGGACAGGCTGGGGTTGTTTTCCTTAGAGCAGAGAAGGCTGAGGGGGACCTGATTGAGGTGTACTAAATTATGAGGGGCATAGATAGGGTAGATAGAAAGGAACTTTTCCCCTTAGTAGAGGGGTCAATAACCAGGGGGCATAGTTTCAAGGTTAGGGGCAGGAGGTTTAGAGGGGATTTGAGGAAAACCTTTTTCACCCAGAGGGTGGTTGGAACCTGGAACTCACTGCCTGAAAGGGTGGTAGAGGCAGGAACCCTCACAACATTCAATAAGCATTTAGATGAGCACTTTAAAAACGCCATAGCATACAAGGCTACGGGCCAATTGCTGGAAAATGGGATTAGAATAGACAGGCTGGCGCGGACACAATGGGCCGAAGGGCCTCTTTCTGTGCTGTATAACTCTATGACTCTATGACATACCAGCAATTCTACTACTAGCACCCCGAGATCTCAGAGTTTGTTTTGAAAGGGGTCTGGAAGAATCTACATCCATTTGCACATTTATTGGTCTGTCCTACGTTTGCAGTTTATTGGGCTATGATTTTGGAGAAGATCAAATTAACGGAACAGCACTTTTGATGTTTCACTGTGTTTTCGAGCTCCCTGTTGAAGTCTCCCTGGATTCCAGCAGGGGTTGTCTCATTGGCTTTCTTCTTTTGAAGCACATCTGACTGAAGGGGTTTGCTACTGCTGGCTCCAGGCCAACATGGAAGCAGCTGCAGAACTGTGCCATCTACTATAAGGGCATTTGAGGCAAACTCCAATATAGTGCTAGCACTGTCTGTGGCAGTCAAGGCAGTCCCTCAACTATTATCCACCCATGTCCTAGCAGGCTAGCATTGGGATCACTTATCGACTACTAGTTTGTATCAAACCAGTAATTGGTGCATTGTTCAGTACACCTGCACTTTCATCTCTTTTCCCCACTGAATTGTAACAACAGCATGACACATCTGCTCAATTTGATGGCATTTATGTAACCATCCTACAGCCCTTCCTGTGTGCCACTAACTGAGCATATAGCATGCTGTGAAGGTGCGTTGGCACAATTTGCTGCGTGAAGCAACATTAAAATTTCAGTGTGACAACAATTCTAAATGTAATTTACATCCTGATGGTGTGCTATGCTGCTATATGGACATGCATGCTAGGCATTCATGGAGGAGCCTTGAAGGGATGTGTAATAAAAGAATAACAGAATCAGAGTGTCATTTTGAATCATCCATGGACAGCAAAACCTTGGCATCTTTCCACAGGTTTGCCATCTTCTACGTTTGCAGGTTGATCCTTTGGGAGCTGCAAAGACCAATCACCCTGTCAGCTATCTCCTGCTAGGCACATCAGTGCCAACCTTCCCTTTGCCTCACTGTGTGTGTCCGCCTTCAAGGGCATTATCCACAACTATGCTTCTGCGCTTTCGCAAACCATCCACTGGCAAGAAATGGTGTGATTCTTTAAACTGCATCCACCTAGTTCATATGAAATGGGAGTTTAAGATTTAGTGACTTGAATTTTAAAGTTTTTTTCCCCATTTCTTTAATCACTTTATTTAACATGTAGGTTATAAAAGAAAACCTTAAACAAGGCTTTCCTGCAGCTTGCTCACCACTGCCTTTGCAAACTATAGTGGTGGCTTTGGTATAGAATGTCGCCCTTTTACAAATTTTGACTTAAAGTAATCTTTTCAGTGCAAACGCACACAAGTAATTGTCAGGTGCTCAACACTCCGCTCCATTACAATGTAAAGCACCTTAGTTCACTGAGCTAGCAACCTTGTGATTTGTCACTCTTCACGAAGGTAAAACTGTGCATTCACTCTCCTGGTCTGTGCGCTCTTTATCAAACTGTATGGGCTGCCAGCAGCAGTTCCACTTTTATATCCAAATCCAAAGCTTTACCAGTGAGTGCGGCAATGGGGGAGGGTAGAAAAAAGATTCCTGGAAACTTCATTGCTGCAGTCCTGAGATCCCACCGTCTCGTGCGCGAACCCCCAGGGGCAGCCCGCTATGAGCGCAGGACCACATGTACTAACTGACCATGTTATTTTGGCCAACCCCGATGTGTCGCATAATGAAGTCATGACATTGAGTCACAATGTCACCACCAGCAGTGTGTTTAAGAGACCCCGAGAAGGTAAATGGTACTTAGGAAGACTCAGTAAAAAAAAGTCTACCTGTCCGCCATTCTTTAAAAAAAAGACAGTAGTTTTATTTTCATGCAGCTGCAATTGCACGAGAGCCCTGCTAAAAGTACGTGTGGCTGAAGGCCAGTTTAAAAGTAGCTATAGAGTCGTGGATATATGACTTAGATTCCTAGATAAAGTGCCACTTAAGGTTTGAATTAACACTTCTTAAAAGGATTAAAAGTTTTGACAGTATATAAATTACAGAGATATTGGGCCAAATCTTGCTGGAAAAGTATCAGCGAGTTCACGACGCATGCCATTATTAATACATAAATTGACCAGCAAGTTCAGGCAAAGAAGAGATATGCCACGAGTTGCAAATTGCCATAATTTGCTGGTGGGCTTATGCTGCTCCACTATTTGCCGCGCACAAACGGCAACTCGCCCTCAACCTTCCCCTATATTTTAAAGAACTTGCTGGATTTGCACATTAAGCTCGCTGCAGAAAGCTAGGTCTCATATTAACAGCCCTTTTGGCAATGTGATCATTGTTAATGCAATGCCAATCAACTTCTCCAGTCCAGAAAGGGAACAATTAAAACTGTTGAGTCTCATTCTTGCATATAGTAAATTCTTCTTAGAGATTTAAAAAATTGGAAATATTTAATTTTTTGATTTTTTTTCTTGCATTTCCTTTCTGTCTCTTTTTACTCTCTCTCTTAATCCACGCTTTATTTTACTTGCTTTATTTCACTTTTTTTGTACCTGATTTGACTCTAATTCATCCATCTTCTCAGTCCTTCCTCTGTTTCTTTCTCAATCCTTAAATCTCATTGGTCAAGCAGATAGACTGTTGGTCCCATCGTTCACCAAGGTCCCAGATACCCCATTGCCCTCGCTGCGCCGTTATCAGCTCGTACTGTCCAGCAACTTACAGGGCAAAACTTTTGAGCTGAAGGGTGCAGGAAAAAGTCTAACTAACTGCGCACGTCGCGAGATTCCCCGCTCCTGCAAGATCCTGCCCAATATGTGATGTTTTATGAACATGGCAGTGGAGAATTGCTTGATTTACCTTGGGTGGGGGTGGGGAGAACTTTTGCACAACTTTATCTTAGGTGAGTAAATGGGTAGAGTCCATAATAAAGTGGATTGTACATGATCTGCGGATAGAGTGGGCTAGATGGTTAAATGATTTTTTTCTTGCTCCATACATTCTTACTTACTTATGCTCTCACATCCACATTGGCTTGCGTGTAAAATCAAAGCTTTCTTTTTGCAAAAGGAAACAGTACAAGTACTTAATTTTTGCTGTGTCTCCTTGTGTATGTGCATTTTATTCATACAATGTTTATTATATTCTAAATCCACTGGGACCTATAATTGTGCTTGCTTGTACCAGCAGCACAGGCATGAGTGCAACGCAGAGGGAGCGAAAGATCAGGAGTTTGATCCCTTCCCCGATACCTCACCTGGGTCAGGTTTTGCACTGGGAGAAAATGAGGCTTGTGCTTCTCTACAGGGCTCATCATGATAGGTATTTGGGCCAGTCCGGTTGCAAATTGCACTGCTTTGCTCCATTGGAGCTCATCTAATGAAAGCTGGAGCAGAGGGTAGGGCTGCTGGCACAAAGCCACAGTAAGCACTTCCCTGCAGCTCTTAAAGGTGCAGTACCCTCAGATTGGTAATTATATATTTTTTTTAGCTTTGTGACTTCCGTCTGTTAGATTGAGTTTGAAGCATTTTTTTTTTGGTCTTATTTAGCTCCAGTTACTATTTTATTTTTATTTAGCACTTGTTACCACCTACAAAGTTTCATTGTCATATTCAACAGCGCCGGCTACCCAGATGGGCGTTCATTTGGAATTTCTCTTGCCTTCCAGGAGCTGGAGGTCAAGCAGGATTTTGAAAGTAATCATCAGATGTCAGTCTGTATCTGAGGTGGGTTGTACAGACTCACTGGGCTGGATTTTTCCAACCTCGGCGGGTCCATGGCGGGCGACGTCCGTGGCGTGTGGGGATCTGGCATCTGTCTCGGATCCCGGCCTCCAACAAGATTTTATGTTAATAGGGCTTCTTAAGCCTGCCCTACGAGGTTCCTGGCCAATTAATAGGAAGCGGGTCATTTGATGACACGTCATCAACCGGTTTCCTTAAAGGAACCATGTCCAAATTGATTTTGATAGTTGTGCTGTCAGTATACTACAGCATTGAGGTGCTGCAAACACTGACAAGCAATGCACAGAGGTGCACAGCTGCACCCAGGCTCTCCCATGACTCCTCCATATGCTTATGGAGGGAGTCACAGCACGCAGGGAGGTCCTCTTCCCTTCCAATGGGTGGAAGAGACCTCCCCAGGACACCAACACAGCCTGGTTGCACGTTGCACAGGCAGACACAAGCAGGGATGTCATCAGGAGGACTAGGCTGCACTGGCGCAAACCTTTCAATTATCTCAGTAGATCACGAAACGTTACTGCAAAGCCACACTCAACCTCATCCTGCTGTGCCACTCATCACATCCCCATCACTCTGCCTTCCCTACCCTACTCCTGCACATCCTTACTCTCACCAACTTACCTTGCACCTCCATCCATCCCTCTCTATCTACGTTATCACTTCCCTATCTCACTAGCCACCCCTCACACTCACCCTCATCCTAGTCCAATCATACTAACTAACAACACACAAGGGTAGACACTTGGGTGTTTTAGCCAATGTTCATGTAAACTTTCTGTTAATTTGTTGTTAAGCATTGAAATCCTTATTGTCACCACTTTGCCTTCTTGGACAGATTTGTATGCACCTTTGAAAGTGTCTTAGTGAGTTCCAGTGAATGGTGAGACATAACATCCCCCCCCCTCCCACCCCCCCAATGGTGATGAGTGAGAAAGGAATGGCTTGGACATTGTAGGAATGCTGTATGGTGCTGGTGTGGGGTGGTGCCAACCTGGTGCATCATGTGGCAGCCAGGATGTACAGTGTTAAGTGAAGCAAATCTAGACATTGTGAGGCCATCGCTGGCGTCCCAGGCAACAATGTGGTCTGGTGATGATGCCGTGTGTGCTGTGCAGCATCCGTTGATTGCGGAGAAGGTTGGTGTTGATGTTGGTGCTGCTGGTGTGCCCGGTGATGCTGGTGTTCGGGCTGATCATGTTGAGATTCTGAGGACCAAGGTGAGATTTTTTCAAGGGCACCGATGCTGATGGAATAGATGGCAGGTGAGGTCGAGATGACAGAAGTAATCTGTCAGTGTTGAGATAAGTTGTTCCAAGGAGGTGACAGTGGATAGAGAGATTACTCCAAACACTTTAAAAGTGCATAAAGCTCAAAAGTGGGTTCCAAATCATTAAAACTCCAGCTTCTAAGATTGGGACGTGAACAGCTGTGAAATGGTAGGCTTTATACCACTTTTGCAGCTTTCACCCATTTACAGCATCCACAGTCATTGAGAACCCGACATACTTACCTGACGTGATAGCCACTCTCCAGGAACCTCATTGAAATCCTGCTAAAATGGTAAGTACATGGGAAAATGGTTCTTAACTACCTTTTAATAAGCTTTTAATTATCTGAATTGGCTGACCCACCGCTTGGTGTCGGGTCTGTTCAGGGATGACAAACCCGACACTTGGGAAACTGACAAGGAGGCGGGTTTACAGCGGGATACCGACCCGCTGTCAAGCATTGTGATTTTGACAGCGGACCCGCCTCCAAACCCGCCCTCTGAGCGCCGGCAAAATTCAGCCCACTATTACCAAAGTAGGGTTCCACCGATCCTGCCTGGTCATGTCACAGGTTACTTGACTAGAGAGGCAGCTCAGCAGGTTGGGACTGAACCCTTAAGATGGCATTTGGCTGTCCCAGCAGTAAAGTAATCTTGCGAAGTTTGATATTGAAGGTGGACATGCACATTGACAGACATGAGCAGAATCTGCATCCTATCCTAGGTGCCAGTGTGACTATGCATCATGTAGCTTGGTTGTTCTCAAGTGACTCGTGGTTTTAGGGCAATTTTTTCCATTAAACATTACATCTTGAAAGTGTGGCATTCTAAGGTATGGGCATTCACGAGATGCAAAGAATGAGCTGTAATGCTGTTTGGGAGCTTGGAACGGGTGAGGAGTACATGTGGAACAGGCATCACTTTGTGACAAGCAACTTTTAGACTGGCAGGAGGGGATCTTGGACTTCTGCCTGAAATAGGAATAAAGTCAATGAAGGGCCCATGGCATCCATCCTTTCTAGCCAGGTCAGGTTAAGGGCGATTCAGGATTGGGGGAGGGGGGGGCAGGGTGGAGGTGGGGGCAGGGGTTGGCCTCAAACAGTCTCGCAGTGGGATGGAGGTTTTTTTTTTGAGCTCCTGGAACCACCAAGAAAAAGTAGTTTCCTGGGTCATTTTGTGAGTGATCACCTGCGATCCCTTTAAGGACTATTGCTTAAGCTATTCAAAGCCTAGTACAAATGGGCAGAGAGTGCATGATGCATGCTCCAGCCAGTTGGAGCTGAAAATTGCAATCGAGGACCTACCATAGGCTTAGGACCCAGTTCTGCATTTAAAGCAGCCAATCGCCTGTTTGAGGCAGGCAGGCTACTCACCCATTTACAGTCACCACCTGAAAATTGCATTAGTTTGGGCCTCAAGCATCAATGGGACAGACGAGGTGTCCTCCCTGATTTTCAATTGTCGGCCGCCCGTTGTTCAGGCGAGAAATGGGCAGCTGGCAGCCAACGTCCCCCGTAATCTGCGCTGCCTGCTGCGCGGCCTGCCTTCCCCAATGTGCAGGCCCTTTGAAATTTTTGCGCATGCGCGCTTTCTACAATGGAAAAGCCAGTGAGCAGCCTGCGCAGGGACCTGGCAAGTGCCGCGCAGCTTAGCGGAAACATTGCCGGCAGCTGCAAATTGCCCATTGGTATAGTTGGGTACTGTTTCCTTGCCAGATTCATTTGTGTACTGTCTTCTTCTCTATCTGGTCCAGGCCCTATGGAGAGTGTGCTCAGCATTTACGCCTGCTTACCACCTATTTCCATGAATGGTGCCTTGGTGGGTTAACCATATGTTGAACCCTTATGCCACCAGCACCAGTCCTTGGGGAGGGCGCCCTGTATTGCCAAACCCTTCTCGCACCCACCACATGCAAGCTGCATGTCGATTTAGCCATCCCTGTAACAGAGGAGCAGCTCATTCATTTGCTCACACAATCTGTTTTTGTGCTTCCATATCGTGTTTCCTTTCACTCCATTTATGCCGAAACATTTCTCCCTTTGCCCGCAGCTCAGAAATACGAGAAATTGATTTTGATGCGCGATAAAGCTAAAGTAAATTTTTGTCCCTCTATGGAAGCACTCACCTTTAAGTGTGCATAGCCCTTTAATTTGGACTTGTTAGCCAGAAAGTCGAGTTGCTCCACTAGTTTAGCTCCCTGCACAAGAGCACAGTTGCTTGGACAGTTATCGCAATTATTCTAATGACCTGGAGTGGAAATTTCAGGGCAGTCAGTGCACTTTTCTGGGGCAGTTTGACCCAGCAG
Organism: Squalus acanthias; assembly: GCA_030390025.1. NCBI lineage: Eukaryota > Metazoa > Chordata > Chondrichthyes > Squaliformes > Squalidae > Squalus > Squalus acanthias. The sequence goes on from CM059434.1 coordinate 104,684,278, forward strand.
CATAGCACAAAAACCTTTTTAGTGTGGGAGCACAATTTCCAGCCTTTGGACCCTGTTTTTCAATCTGTTTTAAAGCCCCCTTCCAACAGCGAATTATTCCGAGTCCATCATGCTTAGTTGCTGCTGAGCTGTTAATGCCAAATATTTGCCAGTCATTTGCTGCCTCAGGCAAATCAAGTTACCCAATGAGATATTTGCTTAAATTAATCAAATCTGCTCATCTTAAAGAAGGCAGCTCAGAAGTGCAATAAAAATAGACCAGTTCCATATCCATGTGATGTGGCTTTCACCTGACGTTGTTAGAGAAACTGTAGCCTATCTATTAATAGAAGTCATAAAATTGAGGGGAATTCAAACAGTTGTTGAGGTCTGTACCACTTGGAGTTCACACCAGCTGCAGTAGAATGGCAACAGGCTGTGAAGCCACCTTTTTAGTGTAAAAATAAAGTTGAAATACAACCACAGGTGGTCAGCTGGGCTGTCTTTACATTTGTTTTAATGCTGGTCAATAGCCAATAGGATACTCAACTCTTCACCTTGAGAAGATTACTGGCATTCTGAACAGAGTGGTGAATCATACTACACCTGTAAGGCTTTAAACATTCATAATCAAAAGATTATACCATATAATAAAAGATCAAATTAAACACAAGTCTGTCAGTGGTAATAAAACCTGATTTGAATGTGATTTATAGCGCTGGTGGCATAAGGGTTTAACATATGGCAAGTACACTTAAGTTAATTGGATGTATCCCCTAATAATTGGTTAAATTGGTATGTTCAATACACCAGTAGTTAACATTTACTACTGCACTCAACCCATATCGAAATATGCTGGAATGGCATTAAAATAGCTACAAGGGCCCTTGCCACCAAAGTGCAATTTTCCACTTGGTGGTAGTTGGTAAATATTACCAACATTCAGACCTTTATCTCCTATCTTATGCGTTTGCCTTTAATTAATATCTGCACCTCCATTCAAAGAGCTTTATGCAGTTGTGAAATGCAAACACAATTTGCAGCCTACAATGTAAATACAGCCTTGGACTCCACTGTGGGATAATGAATCATGTCGTCTGCTTCGCAGACCTCAGTCTGGCCTCCAACCAGTGATGATGTGGCACGTATTTATACATGCAGAAAATTAGACTTTGTAAAAAGATTGGTTGGACATATTCATTTCATTAGTACTGCATATTTTATTTGAAGATTTATAGATCAGTGGGAAACTGTTCAGAATTTAAACAAAAAATAATCCTGTGCTATTCCTGCAAATCCTCAACAACTTATTTTTTTATATTTGTTCATGGGATGTGGGCGTCACTGGCAAGGCCAGCATTTATTGCCCATCCCTAATTGCCCTTGAGAAGGTGGTGGTGAGCTGCCTTCTTGAACCGCTGCAGTCCGTGTGGTGAAGTTACTCCCACAGTGCTGTTAGGGAGGGATTCCAGGATTTTGACCCAGCGACGATGAAGGATCGGCGATATACTTCCAAGTCAGGATGGTGTGTGACTTGGAGGGGAACTTGGAGGTGGTGGTGTTCCCATGCGCCTGCTGCCCTTGTCCTTCTACGTGGAAGAGGTCGCGGGTTTGGGAGGTGCTGCCGAAGAAGCCTTGGCGTGTTGCTGCAGTGCATCTTCTAGATGGTACACACTGCAGCCACAGTACGCCGGTGGTGGAGGGAGTGAATGTTTAAGGTGGTGGATAGGGTGCCAATCAAATGGGCTGCTTTGTCCTGGATGGTGTCGAGCTTCTTGAGTGTTGTTGGAGCTGCACTCATCCAGGCAAGTGGAGAGTATTCCATCATACTCCGTACTTGTGCCTTCCCACACAACAGTTATAACCATAAGATTATTACCATTCTTTTTAATGTGGGTGCTATCGTAAAATTCAGCAGTGTGTGTGTCAGATGTTAAGTAGGTACCACATGAATTAGTCTGACTCAGAGAGGGTGTTTCCATTATGTTTGAAATCATTCATTTAAAAATATAAAACAGTAATAGTTCCCCATTGTGAATTAGTAGAGGTGTTATTCATCAACACCACCTACTCAAAATGCCTTAAGTACCTAAGATAGTAATTGCTCATTGGCATCAGTGTTCTTTTAAAAGCATAAAGATTGACAAGGCAATGTGTAAAACATTTTAAAAAAGAGAATGCTGCATCTGTGTTATGAAACATACACATCATCAAATGTGTATGCTGATATCTTTCCCCCTATATTCACTGTAGTATCACGCAACACAAAATTGACGGGAACAGTAGCATAGTGGTTATGTTACTGGACGAGTAATCCAGAGGCCTGGACTAATCATCCGGAGACATGAGTTCAAATCCCACCATGGCAGCTGGGGACTTTAAATTCAGTTAATTAAATAAATCTGGAACAAAAAGCCAGTATCAGTAAAGGTGATAATGTAACTACCGGATTGTCGTAAAAACCCATCTGGTTCACTAATGTCCTTTAGGGAAGGGGATCCTGCCATCCTTACCATGTCTTGCTTATATGTAATTCCCACTCAGTTGTACCAAACCACTGCGACAAGGATGATAATAATAAAACTGGATGATCAAGCTAGGCATCGGATTCGGACACAACCCAGCCCACTCTACCTTGCCAAGTCCTCCTCACTAACACCTGGGGACCTTATTGTGAAAAAACAACAAAACCTTAGTTGACCATCTACTGGCATGATTACCATGTTCCAACACAAATATGGAAAAATTGGGAGAGCTGTCCCACAGACTCGTCAAGCAACAGCCTGACATAGTCATACTCACAGAATCATACCTTTCAGCCAACATCCCAGACTCCACCATCACCAACCCTGGGTATGTCCTGTCCCACTGGCAGGACAGACCCACCAGAGGTGGCGGCACAGTGGTATACAGTCGCGAGGGAGTGGCCCTGGGAGTCCTCAACATTGACTCTGGACCCCATGAAGTATCAGGTCAAATCTGGGCAAGGAAATCTGCTGATTACCTCCTATCGCCCCCTCTCAGCTGATGAATCAGTACTCCTCCATGTTGAACACCACTTGGAAGTAGCACTGAATGTGCTCTGGGTGGGGGACTTCAATGTCCATCACCAAGAGTGGTTCAGTGGCACAAATTCTGGCTGAGTGCTGAAGGACATAGCTGGGCTTGCAGCAGGCGGCGAGAGAACCAACAAGAGGCAAAACCTTGACCTCATCATCACCAATCCTCCTGTTGCAGATGCATCTGCCTATGACAGTATTGGTAGCAGTGACCACCGCACAGTCCTTGTGGAGACGAAGTCCAGTCATCACACTGAAGACACCCTCCATCGTGTTGTGTGGCACTACCACTGTGCTAAATAAGATAGATTCAGAATAGATTTGCAGCTCAAAACTGGGCATCCATGAGGCGCTGTGGGCCATCAGCAACAGCAGAATTGTATTACACCACAATCTGTAACCTCATGGCTCAGCATATCCTTCACTCTACCATTACCATCAAGCCAGGGGACCAAGCCTGGTTCAATGAGGAGTGTAGAAGAGCATGCCAGGAGCAACACCAGGCGTTCCTAAAAATGAGGTGCCAACCTGGTGAAGCTACAACACATGCTGAACAGCATGCTATAGACAGAGCTAAGCGATCCCCAATCAACGGATCAGATCAAAGCTCTGCAGTCCTGTCACATCCAGTCATGAATGGTGGTGGACAATTAAACAACTAACGGGAGGAGCAGACTACATGAACATCCCCATCTTCAATAATGGTGGAGCCCAGCATGTGAGTGCAAAAGACAAGGCTGATCCATCTTGGCCTCCTCCTGAGGTCCCCACCATCACAGAAGCAAGTCTTCAGCCTATTCGATTCACTCCACGTGATATCAAGAAATGGCTCAGCACAAAGGATACGGGCTCTGCCAACATCCCGGCTGTCGTGCTGAAGACTTGTGCTCCATAACTGACCTGTTCCAGTACAGCTACAACACTGGCATCTACCCAACAATGTGTAAAATTGCCCAGGTATGTCCTGTCCACAAAAAGCAGGACAAATCCAATCTGGTCAATTACCGCCCCATCAGTCTACTCTCAATCATTAGCAAAGTAATGGAAGGTGTCGTCGACAGTGCTATCAAGTGGCACTTACTCACCAATAACCTGCTCACTGATGCTCAGTTTGGTTTCTGCCAGGATCACTCAGCTCCCGACCTCATTACAGCCTTGGTCCAAACATGGAGAAAAGAGCTGAATTCCAGAGGTGAGGTGAGAGTGACTGCCTTTGACATCAAGGTAGCATTTGATTGAGTGTGGCATCAAGGGGTCCTAGTAAAATTGAAGTCAATGGAAATCACAGGGAAAACTCTCCACTGGCTGGAGTCATGCCTAGCACAGAGGAAGCTGGTTGTGGTTGTTGGAGGCCAATCAACTCAGCCCCAGGACATCGCTGCAGGAGTTCCTCAGGGCAGTATCCTAGGCTCGTCCATCTTCAGCTGTTTCATCAATGACCTTCCCTTCATCATAAGGTCAGAAGTGGATGTTCACTGATAAGTGGCAAGTAACATTCATGCCACACAAGTGCCAGGCAATGACTATCTCCAACAAGAGAGAGTCTAACCATTGTCCCGTGACAATCAACAGCATTACCATTGCCAAATCCCCTATCACCAACATTCTGGGGGTCATCATTGACCTGAAACTTAACTGGACCAGCCATAAAGATAGTGTGGCTACAAGAGCAGGTCAGAGGCTAGTTATTCTGTGGTGAGTGTCTCCCCATCTGACTCCCCAAAGCCTTTCCACATCTACAAGGCACAAGTCAGGAGTGTGATGGAATACTTTCCACTTGCCTGGATGAGTGTAGCTCCAACAACACGCAAGAAGCTCGACACCATCCAGGACAAAGCAGCCTGCTTGATTGGCACCCCATCCACCACCTTAAACATTCACTCCCTCCACCACCAGTGCACCGTGGCTGCAGTGTGTACCATCTACAAGATGCACTGCAGCAACTCGCCAAGGCTTCTTCGACAGCACCTCCCAAACTCATGATTTCTAATACCTAGAAGGGCAAGGGCAGCAGGCACAGGGGAACACCATCACCTCCAGGTTCCCCTCCAAGTCACACAGCATCCTTACTTGGAAATCTATCGCCGTTCCTTCATCGTCGCTGGGTCAAGATCCTGGAACTCCCTCCCTAACAGCACTGTGAGAGTACCTTCACCATAAGGACTGCAGCGGTTTAAGAAGGCAGCTCACCACCACCTTCTGAAGAGCAATTAGGGATGGGCAATAAATGCTGGCCTTGCCAGCAATGGCCACATCTCATGAAGGAATAAAAAAAATCAGTTCGCCCCAATGAACCTTCCCACAGATGCTTCTCACTGTTGCTTTTTGGTCAACCTACAAGTCAAGATTCCTTTTCTGCCAGTTTTCACGTAGATCCTCACATGAACTTGGTAAATCTGGCAAATCACAGCTTACGGAGCATGTCTGTCAAAATGGGGTTCTGAATTAACACCCTAATGTTTTAACATTGCAGGTGTGGACACCCTTTCTAAATTTGCTGCTAATAAAACTGAACAAATTAAGCAACATAAAAAACACCAAGAGGGAAAATTTCCTCTGCGTGCTATGTGTAACATAAATGTAAGGCTGTCCTTCGTACATATGTTGATGATTTTGTTGCACCTAGTGTGTAGAAGACATTTTCCTCCGAAGGTCCAATAGTGGCTAATACAGTCTTTGGAAGAATATCAACTCTGATACACTTCCTCACCCTTTTGCCAAGGTGCTGGACACCTGATATCACTGCACCTATTCAGGCCTCAAAACACCCACATTTAGTGAGTCAGGTCATTTACAATACCTTGTGCAGCCCTTCCCCCTTGCAGGGCCTTGTGCCAGGAAAGGGGGGCAGAAACACAGGTGCAGCTGCAGGCTTGTGAGGCCTGTAACTCCGGGACTGGTTCCAGGCCTTCAGTTTGCTATTGGAAAGATCTGAAGATCATAGGGGATGCTGTAAAGGATGGTTCCACTTAGCTTCTCAGGCCTCCCTTGCCTTGCTGCTTGGTCCCCTTAAACTCTCCAATTTGATAAGGATTCAGATGCAGTGCCTAGCACCAGCTTCGTTAGGCACCTCCCAAATAATACCCTTCTGTCGCAGACAGGCTGGGGGTGGGGGGTTTGGTAAAGTGAATTAGAAGAGCTGGAAATGCTCCTCCTGCCTTATCTCCATACTTGCTCTTGTCCTGCATCTCTGGTAAGTGCCTCTTTTTCTCGTGCCTGGGAACTGAGCACATCCCAGATGCTACAAAGCGGAATACTAGGGCCATCATGTCTATTACCTTTAAAAAAAATCACTGGTATGCTAATGTCACATTCCCCTCCCATTCCTTTCCGTAATACTTCTGCTACCTGTTAGTCATTCGCTTCACATTCCTTGTGGTCACAGGGTTGACTTCTACTGCTGACAGATGTGGTAATTCCAGTCAGCCACACCTGGTGAGCTGAAGCTCTTGCTCATTTTATATCCTACAACGTCAACCGACAATGAGAAGTTTCCAGTTTAAACATTATCCAACTAGCTGGCTGATTTTTGGTTCTGACTCCTCCATTGAATATTTTAAACTTGAAGCTATTCAGATTAAATTAAACACCATGGGATATCTACTGGTTCCTCTGCATTACATACATTTTTCATAAGGTAATGATGTTATAAAACCTGAACAGTCTGCAGCTAATTTGGTGTAAAAAATAATGATAGTCAGAATATCCCTGCCAGATGAGTCATCCTGATAAAGTTCCTTTAAACCATCCTTGAAACGATAATTATCTTTGATGAGGGCAATGACAAGGAACAAGAAGATGTCAAGTCCTCAGGTGAAGGAAACAAGTGATATCCTTTAGTGTTTAATTTAATCTGCAGATGCTGATTAAATATTTTGATTTTACAATATCCAATGGAGACATCAGAGCCAAGATCAGCTAAACAATTGGACAGTTTAAATTCAAGCCATGAGTGATACAGTCCAGCCATGCTGCTGAATAGAAAAAGACCTTTCACCTTCATACAGATCTTCAACTATGGCTACAAAGTGAAGAGTTTTCAACTATATTGCTTTAAAAATGATCAATGGTTATTGCACAAAGGAATTCTGCCAGTGTGCTACGAGAGGAATTTCAACCCTCACAGGGTTCTGTGTCCCATGTATTACAAAATTGTAAACCCACTTATAACAAATGTGTTCATGATTTTTTCACATTTGGGTGCAGAGATTTTTTTTTCCCTCAGGTGCTTTACCACAGGATGGTATAATCATGAATGCGGTGGAGAAAAACAATCTTCTTCTTAGGCAGTCCCTCGGAACCGAGGATGACTTGCTTCCACATTAAAAATGAGTTCTCAGGTGACTGATGAGTCCAATGCGGGACCTATAGTCCCTGTCACAGGTGGGGCAGACGGTGATTGAAGGGGCGGGTGGGTGAGGTGCTTGGGTTGACGTGCGCTCCTTCCGCTGCTTGCGCTTGGCTTCTGCTTGCTCCCGGCGAAGAGACTCGAGGTGTTCGGCGCCTTCCCGGATGCTTCTCCTCCACTTTGTGCGGTCTTGGGCCAGGGATTCGCAGGTGTCAGTGGGGATGTTGCACTTTCTCAAGGAGGCTTTGAGGGTGTCCTTGAAGCGTTTCCTCTGCCCACCTGGGGTTCTCTTGCCGTGTCAGAACTCTGAGTAGAGCAGTGATACCCGCCCTGCTGTATGCCTCAGAGACATGGACCATGTACAGCAGGCACCTCAAAGCACTGGAGAGGTACCACCAACGCTGCCTCCGCAAGATCTGTAAATCCATTGGCAGGATAGGCACACAAACATCAGTGTTCTTGCTCAGGGAGTCTCGTATCGGGCATGCGGACGATGTGACCCATCCATCAGAGCTGATCGATGCTGGGGATGTTGGCCTGAGCAAGAACACCGACGTTGGTGCGCCTATCCTGCCAACGGATTTGCAGGATCTTGCGGAGGCAGCGTTGGTGGTACCTCTCCAGTGCTTTGAGGTGCCTGCTGTACATGGTCCATGTCTCTGAGGCATACAGCAGGGCGGGTATCACTGCTGCTCTGTAGACCATGAGCTTGGTGCCGGGTTTGAGGTCCTGGTCTTCAAACACTCTCTTCCTCAGGCAACCGAAGGCTGCACTGGCACACTGAAGGCGGTGTTGGACTTCGTCATCGACGTCTGCCCTTGTTGACAGTAGGCACCCGAGGTATGGAAAGTGGTCCATGTTGTCCAAGGCCTTGTCGTGGATTTTGATAATCGGGGGGGCAGTACTGTGTGGCGGGGGCAAAAACAATGGCCTCAATAGCAACATCCATAACGGTAGTTGCAGGGCTCTGGAAAACCAGCAATGAAATAGAGATGGGAGAAACCAGCTCCAGAAGGCAAGTGAGCCAGGAAGAGCAGGAGAGCTCCCTCCTGACCCTCAAGCAAGCCTTCGGCCTCCGTTCTGCCGATCGTGACCTCTCTCTAGTCCCTGCTGCGATCTGCCAAACCCCGCCCCACCCAAACTCAGGCCTGCCCCCCGATTGCCGACTCCCCCCCTGCTGATGCTTGACCTGCGATCACGATTGCTGGGGATTGTCTCCAAGGGTTCCTGGCTGCGGCCTCCTGTTGCTGGTTTTCCCACCTGGCAGCCAGCCATCCTGTCAATTTGTCCGTCTGCCGGACGGGAAACGGAAGAAATAAATTATAATGAGGCTCTGCTGTTAAATTCGACAGGACCTCCACGTCCCCAGCCTTGCCGGGTTTCCCCCTCACTACCGCGCTCCCCCGGCACCATACCCAGCTCCCCGTGTTTAGATAGATACGTTTCAGTGATATACAGGATTCTCTTTTATAGACAAATGAAATTGGAACCCCCATTTTAATAAGTGGCGTACTCCTGAACAATGCCACCTCACCTCAGCCTTTCCACCATCTACAAGGCACAAGTCAGGAGTGTGATGGAATACTCTCCACTTGCCTGGATGAGTGCAGCTTCAACAACACTCAAGAAGCTCGACACCATCCAGGACAAAGCAGCCTGCTTGATTGGCACCCCATCCACCACCTTAAACATTCACTCCGTCCACCACCGGCGCACCGTGGCTGCAGTGTGTACCATCTACACGATGCACTGCAGCAACTCGCCAAGGCTTCTTCGGCAGCACCTCCCAAACCCGCGACCTCTTCCACCTAGAAGGACAAGGGCAGCAGGCGCATGGGAACACCACCACCTCCAAGTTCCCCTCCAAATCACACACCATCCTGACTTGGAAATATATCGCTGTTCCTTCATCGTTGCTGGGTCAAAATCCTGGAACTCCCTCCCTAACAGCACTGTGGGAGTACCTTCACCACACGGACTGCAGCGGTTCAAGAAGGCGGCTCACTGCCACCTTCTCAAGGGCAATTAGGGATGGGCAATAAATGCTGGCCTTGCCAGCGACGCCCACATCCCATAAACAAATTTTAAAAAAATCTTCATATTTAAATCTGCTCACTCTATTGCTACTCCAATGATTGAGGAGAAGCTGCTTCATTTAAAGGGGCACTGTTTTCATAAAACTGTGTTTAGAAAATACATTTTAGAAGGAGGAAGAGCTGGGAGAACAGTGTGTTACTTTTATCGCAACACACTCATTTCCAAATGATATGATGATGCATCTTAATGTATTTACATTACTGCATTGCATGTTTTCCAAAATTTGCTAAGTGCCTTTTTCATAAAAGCTGCTCTCCTTTTTACGATGAAGCATTGCTCTCCCACCTCTCTCCTGTTCAATTCCTACATTACAACGGTGACTACACTTCAAAACTACTTCATTGGCTGTAAAGCGCTTTGGGGCGTCCTGAGGTAGTGAAAGGCGCTATATAAATGCAAGGCTTTGTTTTCAATGTACAATGAGAAGGTGTCTTGCTTTCTGCTCCATATATACAGTTCACAATCAATAAGCAGCTTCACATCTTACCTAAACAAATGCTAGTTTGTTAATTATTTATCTTTATGTATGTATTTATATGTGTGTATTTGCGTACAGTATTGGTTACACTGTACGTTGTGAACTGGGACAGTTCTGAATTGGCTGAAATCCAGTGCCTAATGTACAATAAAAATCCCCCTCTTCTAATCTGTGACAAACCATAATGAAGAAAATAAACATTCCTTTTTGGCTTTGTTCTGGTTTACCTTGAAACATTTACAATATATCGCCAGGCTGGCTTGTGCCTTCGTACAGTGCATTATAGTCAATGTACATGTGTCGTTAGTGGGATAAACAATGTAGCTGGCCCAGGATATGAGGAATTCCACTCCTAGTGGAGCTAGAATGGAGATGGAAAAGGGATCAATTAGAAGTCAATATAATCATGACATTATTTTCTAGTTGGCAGAAATGTCCAACTGAAGCGTTTTAATCTTTAAACTGTTTAATGTCTGCAATTTTTTAATAAATAATGTTTGTATTGTTGCATTACTGATCATTGATCATGTATGTCAAGTAGTGGAAAATGAGTTAAATATTTAAGAGGGCGGCCCATTGGTTTACAGTTGTGATTTTCCACAAGGTGAACTCTCAATCTCAGACATGATTCAGTCATGTAGGAGAGGCTGGCTAACTACCCGCAAGTTGGAAAGAAAAATTGGATGGGACGTCATCCTAGAGTGTTCTTACGCACCTCATGGCTGGATTAATGGTGGTACTGTCAGAATTCTGGAAGTAGTTTACTTGTCCTTCTTTAAAAAACAAATGAACTTAAAGAGATAGGGTGGTGTACTGAACTTTAGTCGAGCTGGAATTTAAATTGACTTTATTCCCCTCTCTTTATTTCACTTTATGTACATGATTTTACATTGAATTAAATATTCTAACTTACACTTCCCGGTTAAGACTCTGCGTGTCTTGTGGAGGAGCAGGGCAAATCCGACAGCAACTTTCTGATTTCCGTGTTTACCTGCGCATGTGTGGATGCTGGAAGTTGCTCCTTAATAATGGTGAACGCCGATAGCCTCACTGTTGTTCTTACCGCAAAATCCGGGCCAATATGTCAAAGAAAGTCAGCTATATCCTTAATAGAATGACTTTCCCAAATCCTAAAATAAGAGTACAAAGACGGCTGTCCCCCAAGACTACTACACCAACTCGGCTTCTAATTTACTTGTTGCTTTAGTATAGCTCTGCTCCACAAATTACACCACCTGGAGTCAACTAATTATGCAACCATGATTCTGGATTGTAACGCATGTGCCAGCATGATTTCGCATGGTAACGCCCCTGCACATTTGGCTCTGGAGTACACTGAATAAGCATTTATCAGCAGAAATCATTAAATTCACTCCACCCTTATTGTCCTGAGTCATTCCAAAGTTTTCATAGCTCAAATACTTCTTAATTATTAAAAATGTTGGTATTAAAGAACTAGATATAATACAATCAACCCATCAAATTGTTGGTGAAAATCACTAAAGATGGCTCTTCCAATAGATGTTAAGGTCATAATGGCATCGGATTCTATGCAACATGATCCTTCCAAGCCACCGCAAGGGATATCTCTCAGGTATACCCCTCCATATAAATGAGAGGGACAGGAAATTCAAGCATTATAACTTCCTCCCAGGCAGAGCTCACCTCCAGTGCGCTCCAACCATTTAGTCCTTCTAAACATCTAATCCACAAACTGCTGCTGGTGTTAACAAGGGTTTTATAAGTGTTTGTTTGACTCAGTGGTAGCCCTCTTGCCACTGAGTCAGAAGGTCATGGGTTCAAGCCCTTCTCCAGGACTTATGAATTCCAGGACATAATCTAGGCTGGCACTTAAATGCCATATTGAGGGAATGCTACATTGTCGGAAGTGCCACCTTTCAGATGAGATATAGGGGTACGATAGCATAGTGGTTATGTTACTGGACTCGTAATCCAGAGACCTTGTACTAAAGATCCGGTGACGTGAGTTCAAATCCCACCACGGCAGCTGGGGAATTTAAATTCAGTTGATTAAATAAATCTGGAATAAAAAGCTAGTATCAGTAATGGTGACCATGAAACTACCGGATTGTCGTAAAAACCCATCTGATTCACTAATGACCTTTTGAGAAGGAAATCTGCCGTCCTTACCTGGTCTAGCCGACATGTGACTCCAGACCCACAGCAATGTGGTTGACTGCCCTCTGAAATGGCCTAGCAAGCCACACCACCACCTTCTCAAGGGCAATTAGGGATGGGCAATAAATGCTGGCAATGCCAGCGACACCCACATCCCATGAACAAAATTTAAAAAAATTAAACTGAAGCTTGGTCTGAGTATTTGGGTGGATATAAAAGGTTATTCAAGAAAGAGCAAGGAAGTTCTCTTACTGCCTGGTCAACATTTATCCCTCAACTCACATCACCAAAACTAGTAATTTATCTCATTGGCTGTTTGTGGGACCTTGCTGTGCATGGCAATAAAACAATAGTGACTATGCTTCAAAAAGTAATTAATTGGCTATGAAGTGCTATGGAATGTCCTGAGGACATTATATCAATACAAGTTTGTTCACTCTCTTCATTGAGAATGAACAATTGTAGATGCACTTTCACACAGCCATTGTGTTCAAATAACCAGTTAACAGGTAGTAGGTGTGTCTCACTTTCCCCATTAATAGGTGGCAGGTGTGTTCCTATATTATAGGGTGCCATTGTGATGAGATCACTGCAGTTTGATGAGAAAGCAATGCTGTGACTCTGGATAGTGAATGGAACCAGTGATGAGATTACCAAATTGAAGCTTTTTAACTATAACTGGGAGTAAATTTCCTCGGGAAGATACAAGCACGATGACTTGTCTGTGCTGTCCCCCGACTTGTACTACAGGTGGCTGAGTAGAGCAAGAGGCTCAAAATAGGCACAAAGAGTTTTTAATGGAAGAATGAAACCAGTTAAATGTGGTAGTAAGGGCAATCATAATTTAGCTACAGTACTTAGATTTCAGCCAATAAGGTTGCATTTCCACATAAGTTTGTTTGAAATTTGTTATAAAATGGAGCTTAAGTTTAACTTAAGCATTATAGATCACTATGAGCATGAACACTTTTCAATTCTGCTGCTATTCATACTGCCTTTAGTATCGCCTACAGTGCAATATGACAAGCACACCTCATAGCTTCAGCCTTGTAAGGAGTGTTGTAATCTTGATTCATGTTGCCTGAAGGGCACATCCCAATGGAATGAGGTCCTGCTGTTTGTCTTTCCTCATTACTCCCAAATACACCTCAATGACTAAATAGTATTCCACCTTTCCCTGAGGCAAAAATACTATTCTTTTGGATTATGTCACAATACTTTTTGATTTCTCCATCAATTAAAATATATTTGCATATTATTTGTTCTGTCATTAATATTCTAATGCAATATCATAAGCCACTATGCAAGGGAATGCCCTTCAATAACAAGTACAAACTTCTGGCAAAGCACCTAATAAGCAAGTGCAAACAAGTGAAGACGATCAAGGAGCTTGGAGATCACATTACCAATGTATGGAGACTGAGTTCCCTGCCTTGTAGACAATGATGGCTTGTGACTTTGTACAAAGAGCCGAGACTTGAGCTCTGTAATGTCAATTACTGTAAATAAAATGTTGAAATTTTAAAATCAAAAAAAATAAAAAAATAAGCAAGTGCAACATACTTTAAATGATGATGGATTTTGCACCACCTGTCTGTTACAAACTTGATTGGCTTTAAAGGAACTTTGGGGGGAAAATTCGGTTGCTTTGCGCTTCCCATTAGTGCCCTAAGAGGGTGCTAATGGGGCACAAAGCAACTAGTGCCCGGGCGCGGCGATGTTTGCGCCGCTCACGAAATTGACCAGACATTTTGCGGCGGCACTAAACACTACTGTCACGATCTCCTGCGCCCGCAGATCGTGATGTCAGTCGAGCGTGCAACGCCCCGGACCGGATATTGAGTGGCGCCCCCTGCCTTACCGCCTGCCACTAGCAACGACAGGTTGAGGGGAACATTTTGCAGTCGGGAAGGGACTGGGGGAGCACTATTTAAAGGTGACCGCTTCCTGACTTTTTTTGTCAGCGACATTTTTGCACCACGTATTCTGAGAGAGAGAGAGAGAGACTTCTGGAGAGATTCAATGCTGTGTGGAGGAGTTTTGGGTACTGAGCAGCACTTTGCAGGTTCATTTTGATTTGACCTTCCTTGCATCGATTTAGAAGAGACTCTGAGGGCTGCACTCTGAGCTCTTTCCCTGGGCCTCTCCATTGTTCTTTCCAGCAGAATTGATGTACAGGTCTCTCCAGGCCGAGATTCAAGGCTGCAATGAGCAGGATGTGGATGGAGAGCAAGATCGACCCTCCCCTTAAAGAACTGGCCGGCGCCAGTGTGTGTGTGTTCCATTGCTGACTGACATCACCTGAGCTTCGCCAGTGCTCTGAGTTAACGCCTCGCTCCTTGGTGTTAGCACCTTAAGAGAGGTGTGTAGCGCCTAATTTAGCGCTCCAATCACCTCCAGGGGCGATAAAAGTCAAGTTTGCAGTTGGAGGCGATAATTAGCGCCAGGCGCTAAACTTTGCGCCCGGCCGATAATTGCGCCCCAAACAGGGTGATACCGATTTTCTCCCCCTTTATCTTTATTTTTTTATTAACTACAGCAGGTTAACAATTGTATTGGCTTTCAATTGGTAGATAAGTTAACTACTTAGCAAATTTGGTTACATGCCAATAATTCCTGCAGACTATATGATGACCAGAAGTCAGTCTCTCCTTCTCTAGCTTCATTTCTAAAGTCAGTAACAATCTCCGCATTATAAAAATGGCTCACATTTCTGTCATTGCCACTTACACTTCATCTAGAGTCATCTTTTGTTTCTTAACTTGTCCCATTGCCATCTTCTTTTGCCTTGCACCGTCATCCCTTTTGTCTCTTAATTTCTCCTGCCTTCCATCCTATCACAGACCTTCCCTTTTGCTCTTTCCTCCCCTCCCCCCTCTCCCTGCCCCTACACTTGCTTAAAAACCTGTTACATCTCCAACTTTTTCCAGTTCTGACGAAGGGTCATCGCCCTGAAACGTTAACTCTGTTTCTCTCTCTACAGATGCTGCCTGACCTGCCGAGTATTTCCAGCATTTTCTGTTATTATCTCACATTTTATCATTTGGAACTGAAATTTCTTGGGCTGTGATCCTGGGAATTATGTCCACTGGTGAACTCTGGCTCTGATCCTGCTGGGATAATGAAAGCTCACCTCATTTAAATAGGCCTCGTGGATGCCTGTGCCACTAGAGATGCATCAGTCAGGTTCCTGACTGCCCCAGGAAGCTGCAAAATGTGACCTAGGAATGGCTGCTCCCTCTCCCGAAAGGCATTGCCCCCAATGGCCTCCTTTGTATGGTAACAGCATTTAAATCAGGAAAAAAATCCTTCCTTTGGGGGTTCTGACCATGATCCTTGGTCTGAACCCGCAAGGTAAGCACCATAAACATCGATCCTGAGGCCCATGCGCCTCCTCTCCCTCGGTTTACTGGCCTCCGAAGATAACCCAACCTGCTTCTAGGCTGAGGACTCAAGAATTTCCAGCATAGGGAGTCCCTGCTTTCAGCCCGGCCCTTCCATGCCAGTGGCCTTGTTTGGGGGTGGTCAAAAGTTCTACACTCAAAAAAAGGCTACAGAAAACAGCTTTAGGCCAGGACCTAGTGTATCCAAATCCTGTCAGATTTTATGGCTGCTCTGCTTGACTCCCGCTGGAACAGCAAGCAATTTCAGGCTCCTAATATTTCAGGTGCTATAAGTCCATTTCAATCTCTAAGTGGTTACATATTTTAGTACATTTTTATAGACATCTGTTATTAAAGTAAACATCTCCATGTGTACAGTCATGAGCAGAATGGCAGAAGTGTTGTTGGCATTACATCAAAACAAAATTGCACCTAATTGAAAAAAAAAATTCCCACAAGCAAGACGAAAAACTTAGTTCTCGGCTGCAACTCAGAAACCATATGCTATCGCTCTATGAATTTTGCACAGTTTTCATGAATAAATGTTTGACAAACCTTTCTTTGGCTGAGGACAGTGAAGACTATGAAGAGCCACGTGTCATTCTTATCACTGAGGTATTTTGATGCAATTTATGACATTGTGCTGTGTGTCTGTAAACAATGTGAGAAAAGGTTTGTCACTTTTTCGTGAATCCAGTGCCAATTTAAGAATAACATAGAAGTTGTACCATGATGAACAAAGAGCAATGTTATTAATCAGACTTTTGATTTAGCCTACAATTTGATTGCAAGTAATATCTATTGTAAGCGATAAATGATTATCTAAGCACTCACCAGTAATGAGAGAATTTAAATATCTCAGCTTTGTTTTGCAACTTCCCATCCTTGTGCTAATTTGAGGAAATTTGGGGGTAGTAATTCAGCTTGGGCATTGTGCAAAATGGACGGTGTCAGGTTGGCCGTCTGTTTTACGCACCGCCCGATATTCAGGTTATTAACTATATTCCTTAGATGCCATATGGGGCAATTTTTTCCCCTCATTTCTCAATGATCAAGCTGATCTATATACTTCTTTTCTGGGTGTGCCAGCCTGCCTCCTACCCATCAGCTACCTACTCAATTCCTCTTATGCATGTTCAGGTCACTCATTTACCCATCCATCCCATTTTATAGGTGTTTTCCTGTCACTCTCTTTGTTCCTGCATCCTCTTACACATCTTTGTCGTCTTCTAAATGGAAACCCTAAAGGTTGAACTGCTTCTTATTTTATATCAAAAGGAGGCGGGATACTGCGCTAAAATAATCACAGTGGAAGTGGGCTGAAATTGTAAAACAATCACACAACATCAATTTCTTGACCAAAACTGATGACCCAAAGGAATTTTTAAATTTGCCTCTTGCAAACCAGTATATATTTAGACATTATAGGTAGATATTCTTTGGGATCGAATTTAACCGTACTTGCCTGGTGGAAACCGGGCGGGTGGGCAGGTAGTTCGGTGTTCTTTTGTGTATTCTGTACCTGGGGATCTGTATGGATGTCAGCAGAGGCCTCTTATCGCCCAGACCTCCCGCTGTTGATCCTCCTGCACCTCTTTCACCAGATAGTGTGCTAGGCCTATGGTAATTGATGGTGAAAATTTTGGTCAAACAATCACAAACAAGTTCACAATCTCTCAGATGCTGTTAAACGATTTCCCAAATAAAGCTGCCTCTGTCTGACATTGCATTTGCCTATTTTCAATAAGCATTGTACACACAAAATACCTATAAAGGAGTAGGTGCAAGAATTTGGATGGAAATCCGCTTAAATGGCAATTAGCAGCTTTTGAACAAGCTAACACACAAATATGGTAAAAGTAGACTGCTGAATGAAGCATTGAATGGGGGGGCCAGGGTGGGGGAAATAAGTGCTTTAGTACACAAACAAAATTACTCCACATGACAGCGCAAATAGTATACGTGGTGCATGTAACACACAGTAACTTCTCACCTTATACATTCCATGCTGGTAAATAAACAAAAATGATAAATGAAAGTAAGTAATCATTAAGTATGCTTAAGTGGGGTGTGCACTGAGGTAGTAATTACATTGCAGGATTGAGGAGATGTTGGCAAACCATTTCAGCTTCACACTTGTGGTTTATAATGGCATCTTAGTCTCTGTGCTATTTTCTTGCGACATGCTGAAAATTGTGGGTTATCTTATTCTGCGATCATAGTGTGAACTGAGTCTAGGGTTCATTGGATTCCTTTACTCCTACTTACTTCCTCTTGCTGCATATTTTGTTCCAATTATTTATTCATTCATGGGAAGGGGGCGCCGCCCATCCATAATTGCCCTTGAGAAGGTGGTGGTGAGCCGCCTTCTTGAACTGCTGTTCTTTACTGAGTGGCCATTTCAGAGGGCAGTTAAGAGTCAACCACATTTCTGCAGGTCTGGAGTCACATATAGGCCAGACCAGGTAAGGACGGCAGATTTTCTTCTCTAAAGGACATTAGTGAACCAGATGGGTTTTTACGACAATCCGATAGTTTCATGCTCACTATTACTGATACTAGCTTTTTATTCCAAATTAATTTAATTAACTGAATTTAAATTCCCCAGCTGCCGTGGTGGGATTTGAACTCACGTCTCCGGATCATTAGTCTCCAAGCCTACTGGATCACTAGTCCAGTAACATAACCACTATGCTGCCGTTCCTTCAATTACATTGATGCATGCCAAAGACTAGAATGTTTTACTTTGTATCCAATGTGAACATCAAATACAATGTAAGGAATTGTAGGAGTACTGCAGTGTTCATGATACACTATCTCAACAGTTGGCCTCAGTCACAACATTCATAGTCTACCTAATAATGTACACCATCTTTTACAGTCATTCTGAGTGAGATTACTGAAATATAATCAATAACAACAGAATTATGAACATTGTGGATTTGTACCATTAGAAATTCAGCTGGGTCTGCCCAAAAGACCTACAGGACCATTAACATATATCAGAGAGATATTGGGCTAGAAATGGTGCCTAAAAACCCTATTGCCCATGCATTTTCACGTGGGCCCAAAAACAAAGTGAAATTTGAGCAGGCAGCACGGTATAATGAGTCAGGCGTGCAGCCAGCAATAAATGCACTGCTTATTGGCTGCACGCCTGTTAGAGGGGGGTGGGAAATCGGACTTCACTGATGCCACTTAAAGGCAGCCAGCACCTCTTAAAGTGGAGGTGCACTCTGGCTGCAGACAGCAGGAGAACATCACAAGTGGAGAAATTGATGCAGGAGGTCCAGAGAAGGCACCCAGGTCCTCTGATGCAGCGATCGAGGACCTGGTCCAGGCACTGGGCAGGAGGAGGAGGGAGATCTTGGGCTAGAAATTGGGCTCCTTTGCGCCTCCCGTTAGCACCTCTGCGGGGGGGGGGTGCAAATGGGTTTGCGACCGGGCGTGGCGATATCAACGCCTCCCACTAAATTTGGCGGGAGTTTTTGCAGCAGCGGAAAGATGTTGCGCCCCGATCTCCTGCGCCCGGAGATCATCAAATCATTGCCGTGCGCAGCACCCCGGTTGCGCCCCGATGAAAAATTCCCTCTCGTCCCCTGCTTGTGTGCCTGCCATTAACAATGACAGATAGAGGAGGCGGCTTTCAGTCGGATGTCCCCTGGAGGAGCGCTATTTAAAGACACCACAGCCGGTGTAGTTTTCGTCGGCCAACAATGCTCCGTTGTTAGTGTCACATGGGCAAAGAGGCCTTTTGACCGATTTGAGCGTTTTGCATTTTAACGTCTGTTCTGGCACATAAAGATTCTTCAGTTTCATTGAGGGGAGATTTGAAAGTGCAATATTTGGATCCTTTCATGGGGGCTGTACTGGCAATAGACCTCGCCCTCCAGCGTCAACGTCGGAGGCAACTGAAACACAGAGAAAGAGTGCAAAATGTGGCCAGAGGTAGGAGGGCCAACAGGGCTCTCAACAGGAGGCCTTACCCACCCAGGGTATTCTGGCAGCAGTTCTCCTACATGAATTTCACTGAGGACCAGTGTGTTAGAAGGCTCCGCTTCAGCAAGGACATGGTCACAGAGCTCTGCCACCTCCTGCAGCCAGACCTTGAGCCTCAGATCAGGACCACCACGGCTCTCTCAGTGGCAGTCAAGGTCACCGTCGCCCTCAATTTCTACGCCAGCGGATCATTCCAATGTGCGACAGGTGACATTTCCAACATCTCCCAGTTTTCCGTCGATTGCTCCATCCGCCAGGTCACAGATGCTCTGTACAGAAGGAGAAGGGACTACATTTCCTTCCCCATGACCAAAGAGAAGCAGCGCGAGCGTGCATGTGACTTTGCTAGGATAGCGGGCTTCCCCATGGTGCAGGGCGGCATTGACTGCACCCACGTCGCTTTGTGGGCACCGCATAACAATACTGACATCTTCCATAACCGCAAAGGCTACCACTCACTTAATGTGCAGTTGGTGTGTGACCACACATGGCGAATCCTGACCGTCAATGCCCGCTATCCTGGCAGCAGCCACGATGCCTTCATCCTGTGCCAGATCTGTTCCAGCCACCACATCAAGCTTGTGGCTGGCTGCTGGGAGACAAGGGCTATCCGCTCTCCACCTGGCTCATGACTCCCCTCCGCAACCCCAACACTCCTGGCCAGTGCTCATATAATGAGAGCCATGCTGCCACCAGGCACATCATTGAGCAGACCATCGAAGTGCTCAAGCAACGGTTCCGCTGCCTTGACTGCTCGGGAGGGGGAGCCCTCCAGTACTCGGCTGAGTGGGTGTCACTTTTCATCGTCGTCTGCTGCATGCTGCTCAACTTGGCCATTATGAGGGTGCAGCCATTGCCACCAGGCATAACCGCATCACCTCAAGAGGAGGAGGAGGAAGAGGAAGAGGAAGAAGAGGAGCAGGAGGAACAGGAGGACGAACAGCAACAACGGAGGAGGCAGCCACTCAATCGGCGTTCTGCAAGGTCGGTCCGTGACCGCCTTATCAGACTTGGTTTCCAGTGACTTCGAGTCCTCGTTCCAGTTGCTGAGCACGTCGTCATCATTCCATCACTTTGTGATTCCATACCACACCCCAGAACTGAAATGAGACACAGCACCAAATCTGCAACATTGCCGTAATAAATTTATCAAAAACCATTGACTAATTACCCTTGTGCAAACCCTTGCCTCCCCTCTTTACCGTCCCCTTTCCTAATCTAGTGCTCCTACGTAGTGTCTCCCCAGTGGCTGCAGCAGGACTGGTGGAAGGCTGCTGAGTGTCAGTGCCAGAGACTACAGATGTCCTTGCAGGACGTCCTTGACCAGCTCTGGGCCTGGAAGGCCCAGCTGTACACTGCACTACCTCAGGATGGGCGGCGGTAGTCTGGGCTGGCTGGATGACAGGCAGCGACAAATGCAATGGCGGAGTGGCAGCGGTGGGAGCAGGAATGCTGTCATCCTGAGAGAGGACAGCAGGTTCCTGCTCCACTGACACACTGCCATTCCCCCGGGGCAGCACCTCAGCATCCCTACCAATCATCTGGAGCACAGATTGCTGGCCTGCTGTGACAGCGTGAGATCCCCGGTGGACTGTGGTGGATCCAGCGATGATGGCAGCAGTCAGATCTTTTGTGGCATCAAGCTAAGACTGCATGGGAGCAGTCTGAGACTCGATGGCAGCAACCATTGACTGCATTACAGCACTAAGACGTTGCGTTGCTTCCGCCTGTGCTGCAATGGAAGCTGCCACATTGCCCATGACACACGTCATGAGGTCTGGATCCACACGGGGTCTCTGGGAGTTCGCTATCCTCTGCACAGTGGAAATGATGGGCTGCATGGTATGCGCAGAGCTCTGTGCAATGTTGGAGGCAGACTCCTCCACGTTCCTTACCATTGCCGAGAGGCTCTCAGGCACCCTTGCCATTGCACCTATTATCTCGGTGTGCATGGCCATCACCCTTCTTGTGAACGCCTCCCCATTGAGGTCCTCATCTGAGTTGTCTGCAGCAGAACTCGCGCGTGAACTTGCCCTCTGGGCAGCTGGCTCCCGAGCTACCCTTTTCCCCTGGCCTTGCTGCAGCCTGCTCGTCCCCGGTGCATCACCCAGTGCAGACCACCTCTACTAAAGATCGCGTAGTGCCAGTATCTGAGGTGGTGCCTGCGGGTGAGAGATGCAGTGACGCGGTGCTTTGCTCCTCCTCCTCTTCTCCTTCCTCACTCTCAGTGGGGGGCTCAGGGACAGGCTGGTCAGCTGGTTGCTGATTATCTGAAAGCATAAAGGCACAAGACTCGTGTTAAGGTGAAAGCAGGGGGGCAGGAATGGAGCAAGGAATGCAGACATTCTCAGGAGGTGGAAAGTGAGAAAGGTTTGTGGTGTGAGGGTGAAGTGGGATGAGAGAAGGAGAGGGGCTGAAGATACCGTTTTTGCCCCCAATGGGGTCGACATCGCCGACGGCCACGGCACCCACCACCTGTTGCCCAATGAGTCGCAGCACTCGCTCCTCAAGGTGTGGGAGCTGCTGGAGCTGCGCATCACCCCCACCTGTTCTCTGCTGCTCCCTCCTACTGTGGGCCATCTTGGCCTAAAAGAGAAACAAATGTGTTACAGTCAGAGTCCAGCTATGTGTTTGGGAGATATGCCTGCCGTCATTGAATAGATGTGATTGTAGGCAAGGCGTGAGATGTGGATGTGAGTTTGAGTAGGTGAAGATGTTTGGTGGGTGAGTGGTGGCGGGTTGGTTCTTTGCACAGTGTGCACAGACTGAGGTTCAGATGCTGGTGTGTAGGAGCTGTTGAAGCATGTACTCACCTTGACCACCCGAGTGAGGTTGTTGAATTTCTTGCGGCACTGTGTCAGGCTGCGTTCCACCACACTACTGATGGCGGGGGAGTCCAGAACCAGGGGTCACAGTCTAAGGATAAGGGGTAAGCCATTTAGGACTGAGATGAGGAGAAATTTCTTCACCCAGAGAGTGGTGAACCTGTGGAATTCTCTACCACAGAAGGCAGTTGAGGCCAATTCATTAAATATATTCAAGAAGGAGTTAGATATATTTCTTAAGGCTAAAGGGATCAAGGGATATGGGGAGAAAGCAGGGACAGGGTACTGAATTTGGATGATCAGCCATGATCTCATTAAATGGCAAAGCAGGCTTGAGGGGCCGAATGGCCTACTCCTGCTCCTATCTTCTATGTTTCTATGTTACTGGCCGAGACCTCCTGGGCCACTTCCCTCCACATTGCCCTGAACACCTGAGGCGATGGCCTCCTTCCAGAGGCTGGGATCAGCATTTCCCTCCTTTGTTCCACTCCAATGCTCCAATGCCACGTCTGTGAACCGACGAGCTCTCTCCCTGAGAGTGGGAACAGCCATAGCCATCAGGGCATTCACTTGCTCGCAGGTCGTCTCAAAGCCAGCAATGCTGAAAATGATCATCTGCACAATGATGCAACCTTCCTTTTAAGAGCTGGAAGGAACCAGTGTAAAGGATCATTGCTGAATGCATTGCACCTGAAATTTATTAGCGCTCTGCTGGTAGTGCCCCTGTAGCACCCCACTGAGGTCATTAGCGCTTGATTTAGCGTCCAACTTCCTTCCTGGGGCGCTAACACCCAATTTAGTAGAAGTTCAGAATCCTTAGCGCCTGGCACTAAATTTTCAAAATTTCAAACGTTAGCGCCCCAAACGGAACGATACCAATTTCACCCCCTTGTTACCCATCGGGGGCCAAAAAGACCTCCAGGCAACACGTCATCCACCAGTGGGAAGAGGTCGCTGAAAAGGTCAATACCAGAAGCTTCATTCCCAGGATATGGCTACAACGCCTGGTAAAAGTTCAATGACCTCACCAGAGTTGTAAGAATCTTACCTCTCACTTCAACTATTCTCTCCTCACTGTTCACCACCTGCAGCCACACTACTCACAACATTTCCCATCCCCGCTTCCTTTCCCTCTCCTACAATCGCTGCACCACACTTCTCTCCACCTCCCTCTCACAACTCCTTCTCCTCCTCCTCTCACCACTATTGCAGCCCTCACTTCCCCAAATTTCACATTTTGAAGGAGTCTGTTGCATAAATGTTAAGGGCCACAGTGACCTTGAAAGCCACAGAAAGTGCTGACCATGGAGCAGGAGTCAGAATTCTGTCGATAAACACAGAAAATAGCCCCAAAAAGGTCCAGAAGTTAACCAGCAGCCTAAGATGCCACACCAGCAATTAACCTGTAGGGAGTGGATGGGCCCTTTAAATAGTGCTCCTGCAGGGTACTTGCTATCTGTTAGTGCCACGATTTGTTGGGTGGGTTTATCACGTGGCGAGTCAGGCACTGGAGCAAACCAAGTTTACAAAAGGGTACTACAATAAGCGTAGGTCCATTATGTAAATGTAAATGATCCTTTTAAATGCTTCTCTGGACACCTACAGAGGAGCCTGTCAATATGGCCGACAGTACACTTCCTGTGTGGAATAAGCACATGCACACCATCCACCGTTTGGACCCTTAGGTGTCTGTTTTATGCCTGTAAAATGGCCACAGCGTGACCGAATTTCTCGGCCATATTCACCCCGTTTAATTTAAATCTTCTTTTCAGAGATGTAGAGGTTGCGTTCTAATACACTAAAGCAACTCATGCTAGATTTTTGAAATGTGAAAAACCTCATTTGTAGAGTGTCACTTTAACTCAGTTACATACCTAATTTTTAGACTTTAACTTGAAACTTGATGAATGCCAAATCATGAAAACATTTCCTTAACCATGTTCAAATATTGCTACGCTTTTACACAGTCCTTGCAGACATATACAATTTGAGGTATTTAATAGTGCCTCATTGTTCAAATGACTGGCAAATACACTGCTTTGACTGTATCTCATTATTCTGCTCACTCTGAAGACTGCAGTAATATTTCTGTACCACATCCAAAAATAATGAGAGATCAGAATTTTCCATTTTCCATAGACTGGACCATAAACAAAGCAAGCTCCATGTGTCCATTGTATTCAATGCCATCTGTAAAAGTCAGCAATCTTTATTGTGATTAGGGATATCGCGATATAATTAAAATGATTATCACACCATCAAATCAAAGAAAAAAAGTATAACGTGACATATTGTAACATTTTAATAATGAATTTAAAGCTAAAAGTGCCATCTCATGTCACTGCTGTTTCAGAAAACACGTCCTCAGAAAAGGAAAGAGAAGAAATTCAACATGTTAGTATTTGGTTGTCCGGTAAACCCACAGTCTACTCCTGATATTTCAAATACATTTTGTTCTCTCCCCCCACCACGCCACGCGCCTGCCCCCCCCACCCCCTACCACCCCCCACTGCCCACCCACCCACACACACACACACACACAATTCAAATGATCAAGCGAATTGAATTGAGCAATTGTATTAAAATTGCACATTGACCTTTTTAAGTAAAATCTGAATTCAAATGATCCAATAATTTGACTAAAGAAACTTCAATTAACTCGAGGTAGTCTGAATTTGTTATCAGAAGCAAAACATTTACAAGCAGTTGGGAATATTGAAGTTTTCTCTCAGAATCTCTGTGCTGCCCACTCTCCGTCAAGTTTAGCGAATAGTTGGATCCAGTAACAGCAGAGTAATATCACAGTTCTGCAACTTGACCAGCACAAGTAGAACTCCTTTACCCCTTACAAGAAATGAATTTTTCACCAGTGCAAATGCAATTAGCAGAAAATGACAGCCAGCATGGAATAAATCAACCAAAAAGGAATGTTATACCAACAAGATTTGATTGTGCAGGAGGTCTTGGCAGGAAGATGGCAATATTTGATTCTAGGGTACACCCGTATACTACATGCAAAAAAGTCTAGGAAGAGGTCATGGCTTGGATTCCTCTCCCATTGGCAAGCTTGCGGTTGGGCTAGTCCTTACGTCGACCAGTGTGGAATCACCACTAAACTGCCATTATTTTCTCCCAGAACACTCATTAGCCATGCAAAACAGTTCAGTAACTAGAAAACTGCTCTTAATTGGCTTATTGCCACTGTCAGGGAGGAAAATATAATTCTGGTGCTGCACTTAAAAGGCTGCAGCCAGTTAAAGGGCAACATCATTTTTCAGCAAGGTGACATAAGGAGCAGCCTCAGCTGTGCCAGCCACTGCAAGCCCTCCAGATTTTCCGATGCAACCATGGATGTTGCTGGCAGAGCTGAGGACCAGGAGGCACTATCTGATGGGCACTGAGGACAAGAGGAGAGTGGTTCAGGCTCACTGGAGGGAGGTGGCAGAGGCAGGCTCTACAACCTCTCACACCCCAAGAACTGCCACATAGTGCAGGATGGGCTTCAATGACCTCACTAGGGTAGCAAAGATAAGTCAAGGCATTTGTAACAATGTCCATTCTCTACCTCTCATATCTTCACTCACATCCTTACCTATCAGATTGTTTTTTTCTCAGCGCCTGGGCATCAGGGAAGCTCACTCTGCAAAGGGCAGGCTCTCCAAACACTCAAGCACAGTCTTTACTCAAGACCACTCTCTTATCTCACTTTGTCGACCACAAGGTCATCTGCGTGTCTTCAAGGATACTTCATTTAAAGGAACAGGCACCTTCACTTCTTTTTATCATGGAATGAACAAATTAAAATGGGATCAGTCTCTATGATATTCACAGGCCTTGTAATACTGTTTTCTCTCCTTCCAAATGAAAAAGAATGGTGCACACCAGCATGACAGATGGTCCACTGGAGGAGCATGACCATCACTGAAAACCATGAGTCCACGGGCAAGCAGAGGTGTTAGACTTAATAGGCAGATGTACAGGAGAGCCGAGAGGAGAGGACAAGATTGGACGTGAGCTGGCAAGAGAAGGTTGGTAAAGTCTGGGCATGGCTCATCATATGTAGTTTCAGCTTCCTGTACTTACTCAAAATATTGCAGTCCCCTTACGCTCACCTGCTATTTCTTCAAGGGAAAATATCACTGTACACATAGTTCAACAAGCTCTTCTGTTTTTCACATCATAAGGGGTGCCATGAAGGAAGAAGCCAGCCACTTTGCTGACTGCCCAAGCACTTTCAACTACTGCCATGTCCTCACCAACACAGCTCAGGGACACCCACTCATAAAGAATTAGTTAGACAGTCAGAAGGGTTGTCACTCTGCAGCGAGTGTCTCACCTCCTAACTCCCCAAAGCCTTTGGGAAGTCAGGAGGTGAGACACTATGGGAGTACCTTCAGCACTTGGACTGCAGCGGTTTAAGAATGCGGCTCACCACCACCTTCTCAAGGGCAATTAGGGATGGGCAATAAATGCTGGCCTGGCCAGCAACGCTCGCATCCCAGGAACGAATAAATTAAAAAAACTTGGTGAGTCACAGAGCACCAATGAGAATGAGCACCTGGGTGTAGAAGAGAGAGCGAGTGCCATTCCTCCATGGAGGGGAAGAAACAATTACCCTCAACTGAGTAGCCTAGGGATCCAGATCTCAGGGGCCCAATCTTCAAAAAGCTATGATTAAGGAGCATCAATCTCATGTGTAGGCAGTAGAGATGGTTTCCATGCAATGGTGGAGATGATGGTTACATGGGAGGAATCCAGTACCCGCATCTGCAACATAATGCAGGAAGATTATCATGATTGCACAACACCCTGGAGACTGTGGCAGCCCAGGAGGTTGCTGTAGACTTCTAAGCACATTGGTGTCTTCCAGAGTGGCAGCTAACAGTGCTGCAATGGATGCCTTGAACAGAACACTTTCACAAAGCTTCCAAGACCTGATTGGGATTATACAGTCTGTGATGACACTGACCAGTAGCACCTTAGAAACTGTCCCCAGCACGAGGGAGAATTGATTTTGTTGTCACTTCCTGGTGAATGTTATTTTTTGAAGTAAAGAAGGCTTAATCACAGAGCTGTGAGTTCATTTCTGTGTATGCTTTCAACCTTTGGGTGTAGAGCTCAACTACTTATTGCATAAGCTCACTGAACCATTGTGTTGGCCTGAATAAATTTTACTCTACAATAAAGACCATTCTGCTGGTAGGTTAAATTTTTATGTTAGGATTGAGATCTTTGTATTAATAGAAATTCATGTAATGACAAAAATGCGAGGTGTACAATATGCTTTATCTTTATATACCGTTGTAAACTGTGTATTATATCAGACCATACAAATTATTTTTCTTTAGTTTTGTGCAAAATCAGAATCCCATTAGACTGTTATGTTAGTATGTCAATCCTCATAGCTCTTTATTATTAACAGCAACATCATTTGTACAGTCATGCAATGAGATTTGAACACATAATCCAGGCTGACACTTCAGCGCAGTACTGAAGGAGCGCTGCACTGTCGGAGGTGGCATCTTTCGGATGGGACGTTAAACCGAGGCCCTGTCTGCCCTCTTAGGTGGATGTAAAAGATCCCATGGCACTAATATAAGAAGAGCAGGGGAGCTCTCCCGGTGTCCGGGCCAACATTTATCCCTTAACCAACACCTAAAACCGATAATCTGATCGTTTATTTCATTGCTGTTTGTGGGAGCTTGCTGTGCGCAAATTGGTTGCCACTAATCCTACATTACAACAATGACTACACTTCAAAAGTACTTTATTGGTTGTAAAGCGCATTGGAATGTCTTGAGGTCATGAAAGATGTGATATAAATGCAAGTCTTTATTTTTTTTCAACGCTGCTGAATGGAAAAGAGCTAAATCTATACACTATACAAACTTATCATGTGAGAGTTATAGACGTGCATAAAGTCCCTTTTTGTTTTTGAACTTGTCTGATAACTCGTGACTTAAGCGCATGTGCACATACTGGCCCCAAGCCAATTCAAGAGTGCATACATCTGTAGTTCACCCAAATATCCACTGTTTCATATGTACTACCCCTGATGTACCTCTTGCACGTGTTAACTTTTCCTCTTACGTATTCAGCTTTGGCATTCTGTGCAGCTTAAGGGTTGTGGTAAATGTTACTCTTTTATAAACATCGGTCAGTCTTCTAAAATGCATGAGTACAGTAGTTCCACACGACAAGCAGTTAAACAATTTAGGCCACCGAGATCAAAAGGAACTCAACTTCATGACCCACATTCCAAGCATTCTAGATGCTTACTGATCCTAACCACAAGTACATTCACTGCTGGGAGTAGGGCTTGTGTAATTTAGCCTCAGGCCCATCCTGTACTTAGATCCACCACATCAAGCCATTGGCCATTTATCTTTTGATACTGTCTGTTTAAAGCAATACTATACCCTAGGAAATCTCATCTGTTCCTTTTATCTCTTCCACCAATTAATTTCCTTAGGATAATTTAATAAATCATAGTGATTTGAAAACTTCATCTTGCATTCTCTTGAACCTTAGTAGTGTTTGCATTTCAGGCCTTGGTCCTGCACTTTGGTTATTTAATTAAAGAAAGAATCAAGCATAAGGATGAAAAAGGCTTTCTTTAATCCCTCATTTAGTATTAACTCAGACATTGCATTTGCTTTTGATTTAGACACGCTTGTGCCTGCCAGATCTCAAAAATGTCCATTTATATTAATGGTGGTAATTGGAGCCCATAGCTAAGCAAAAGAGTGGCTGCCACATCCCCAGTTTGTTCTCTCCTTCCAATGATTGGTTGCAGCTACCACTAGCAGTTTTCCCCAACTAAAACTCAGCAGTGGCAATTTAAACCTCACTCCCCCCGGTGGGAAACTGATGCGATCAGAAGTCAATGGTAAGTAAAATCGGGCAGCGTGTAAAACAAGCGACCAATCTGATCGCTCAAATTCCCACTGGGTGAGTTAGGTCACCGTTACCCCACGTTGGACGCTGCATAGGGTCAAAGGGGAAGCGTGCAGTACAAAAAAAAAGACAAAACATGAAAATAGCACGTCTGCAAGTATCTGCAAAGAGATGTTTCTGCTGAACACGAGGGAAGCCAGCCACTGCTGCCAATCCCGAAGCTCTATCAGTTTGACTGTTGGGCCTCCATTTTAACTCAAGGTGGGATTGGTGTAGTGAAGGGTGGGGGGGGGGGTGCGTGGTGGCCAGTGCAAGTAACAAGTTTGCATACTACGGCCTGGAGAAATTTTAGCTCAGTTACATATGCATCATCGGAGTCCAGCCTAACCAGGCAGGCATCACCCCCACACCCCCCCCCCGCCAACGAGCAAGGAGCAGGAATTCGGGCAACAGGAGGCCACTATTGGGGACCAATGGGAACGGTCCCCTGCACACGTAAGTCCATGGCGGGCTCTGGCAGAGGAATCCCCATCAAAGGGTGGGGGTGGGGGAAGCCTGAGGCAGTGGTGAGTCAAGGTTCCCTTGTGGGGCCTGGAGGAGCGCAAAGAAACAAACAAAAAATTCAAAAATCTACCTCATTGGGCCTTTTTTGGCCCTGGCTGCTGTTCCCAGCAGGTTTGACCTGAGGACAGGACAAGGTTGGGGGGTGGTGGGGGGGAATACACAACTGCTCTCTCGCTCAGACCTCAGGTTAAATAGAAAGATCGGGCTCCGATGACATCATCAGGGGGGTTAACGTTCCCCCTATATTGTTTTTGGATTCATAATCTGATAAGGATTTCCCTCTGAAGGGCTTATTTAAAGTCACCATCTATATTGACAATTTTGCATCTATGTGCACTTCCTGTAAACTTTTACCATTATAAATTCCTATGTCCACATTTATAGTGGAATGTCCAATGTAAACGAGTCACGCTGTTATTACAACCTCCCACCAGTGGAGACACTGCAGCCAGAAAAATGACCGCAAATGTTGGAACCACCTGAAAACTATGCTTATTTATTTTTTCAAGAATTCTGGTTTGAAAATCTTTCATCACTTTAACTTAGATTACATCAGTCGAGAGGTTACGAACTGTGATAAAATACAGTGAATGCCAAAGTTATGAGTCTCCCAAGATATTGTTCTAATTCTATGATGAGAAAAGAAAGAAACCAAAGGTAGGTCAGATATTTTTTTAAGTGACAAATGGATCCCAGCAAACAAAAGACAACACTACTGTTGTTTTATATATAGGAGAGCATACACTGACTGCCCCACAGGTTGAAAGAATATTTTCTGTGAAAAAAAGAACAAAACCTTAGTTGACCATCTACTGGCATGATTGCCATGGTCCAACAAATACGTTATGTTGGAAGGGGACTTATAAGCACAGGATAAAACAGTTAGCTTTCCTTTACCTCTTTTAATAATTGTGCTGGTACTGTATAATTTAGCTCAAAATATAATCCCTTTGGGATGGAATTTCCTTTTACTTAAAGATAGAAAGAAAGACTTGCATTTATATAGCATCTTTCACAACCTCAGGACGTCCCAAAATACTTTACAATTTTGAAGTGAAGTGACTGTTGTAATGTCGGAAATGTGGCAGCCAATTTGCGCACTGTAAATTAGGGCTGCACTACCATGCTCTTTCTTTGTGTCCTTACCACATGTAGGTGGTGTTGAATGGATAAGGAATACATGCAACAGCAGGTGCCGTTCAATAACATGTTGTAATTTAACAAATACACATTTTTCAGGTTTTATTTTGTTAAATAAGTAAAAGTCAGCTTCAAGCATAGTTTTCAACAGAGTGCTTAAACATGAGGGGAGAGACTAAGATGTCTTTACTGCTTGGGCATTATGCGTCGTCTGGGCAGAATGCAGGAAGGAAAATCTGGTGAGGAGGATCGCATGCTGGTAACAGAAGCCACCTGATTGTCCTCCCTGCCAGATTTTTCTTTCAGTGCTCTCCTCAGGTGATGCTTAAAGCCTAGGTGGTAAAGACAAACATCTACTCCAAGAAGGTGTCAGTGACCAAAGTTCAAATACGTACAAAAAGCGGCAAAGGATGACGAGTTAGGGTGCAACGCTGGTTTTGCACCCTCCCGATTTTACTCTCCATTGAAGTTCCATCCGATTCTGTGGGTTTGCCACCTGGCAAAGTAGGATAAAATTAACCCTATAGGTTAATGCTTCAGGTGGGGTCCTTCATCGGAACAGACTTCAGCTTTCCAGCATTTGTTATTTTTCTTTTTATTTCAGAATTAAAATGTGTCACTGCTTTCCACCAAAAAATATATTTCTGATAACGATTTGTAGAGTAACGGACCAGTTAAACTGCACTTTTTCTGTTGATGGCAAAGAAAATGGCATTGCAATGATGCAAAATCTACAGTATAATTCAGCCATGATGTCACCAAACCTCATGTGCTTTGCATTTTCGAAAGTGGTATGAGACCACCTCAACAATGTAAAAGAAACACTTACATTTGTATAGGGCATTTCATGACCTCAGGACATCCCAAAGCACTTTACAACCAATGAGGTACTTTGTTGAAGTGCAGTCACTGTTGTAATGTAGGAAATGCGGCAGCCAATTTGTGCACAGCAAGCTCCCACAAACAGCAATGTGATAGTGACCAGATAATCTGTTTTAGTGATGTTGATTGAGGGATAAATATTGGGCAGGACACTAGCTCCACCTTAGCTGCCACTAGTGTGGAGCAAAGTTTAAGATGTCCCCAGGTGATTTAACAAATTTATTTATGTTAGTGAAGGTTGTCCCATTGGCTCTTCCCTAACATTAACCAGTACTTCAGCTCTGGTGCGCAGAGCTCTGCACATGAATGATTGTATAATTTGGACCTGCCAGTTGCACATCTCTCTAGAGGGCTGTAATATAACTGAGAGCAGGCTTTCGAACTATAACATTAAAAGTATTAAAAGTATTACCTGGGAGATATAATAGATTTCTTCACTTAAAGTAGAGTATATTGTTGAAAAAAATGGAACCTTTCTTTGTTTTAAAAACGGTGGCCCAAAATTTGTGGTCTCCAACCTGTAAAAAATCTACGCATTTACCTGGTGACCCAGGAGGTACGGAGGCTTGCGCTCCTGGGCCTCTCCGGGTTCCTGCGGTAGAGGCCCGTGTATCCCAGGGGAGCATGCAGTTCGCAAGCGCCCCTGGGATCACGTGGGCCGGCCCAACCAATAAAAGGGAATCCCCATTCATACTTATGGGAGTTCCGTACAAAAGGAATCCCCATAAATATGAATGAGGATCACTTAAAAAAATACACGACCACATGAAATAAATTACATATTTAAAATTAATTAAAATGCCATTTAATGAAATATTTTAAACAAAAATGTAATTTTGGGGGGAACAGGGTTTTTAAAGTATAAATGAGTAATAAAATTTTATTTTTCTATTTTTTTAAACTCTTGTGCTGGTAAAAGCAGGCCTTCCACCTGCTTTTACCAGGTGTAAGAATTTCACGGGAATTCAGCGGGCGGAAGTTGGGCAAATAGCGCAACTCTCCACCCGCGGAGGCCCTTTTCCCGGGGATGCGGATCATCTGTCAAGAGAATTCTTGACAGGTCGCAAGTGCCGGGTTTTCGCCCATGCACTTCAAATGCCTAAACTTGGAACTTACGCAGCCCCTACAGGCCCGTGCGCACCTCGTACGCACCCAAGGGGGTCGCAAAATACGGGCCGGTGTGCTTTTTGGTATAATCTTGCTTCCACAGTAATCAGAAGCTAAAATGGCCACACTATTTTTGTGTGGAAACTTAATTCCAGGTACAATTTTACCTTTTTATCTCTTAAATCCATCTTCTCAATGTGGGGTTTAAGCTAATTAAGCATATGTTTTATGCAAATAGCACAATTTGCATCATTTTTATCATACATTAAACCACAATCTTGTATTGACAAATAAATATTTTTTCAGTTCTGTCATTTACATCAGAAAACAGGTGGGTTTTTTTCTTTTTCTTACAAAAAATGAAGCAATTATCTGTATAAACAGCATTTTATGCCGACTACATATGTGGAGAAGACTAGTTAATTAATAATCAAGGGCATTCACTAATATAATGTGATCTGCCTGCTTGAAAGACAGTCCATCAGATTTAAGCTGCTTTCTGTTGCCTCCTGCTCCAGTGATGCTTCAAGCTACATGTCAGTAGTCTTACTCTTCATGCTTTTTCTGCAATATTCTTTCCTTATTTTAATGAATATGCCTTTTCCACTTTGTTAGACAGTCCTATTCGCATTCTTTTACCATTCTCTGGTTCCAAGGTCACCTAGTCCCTTATGTAGGGCTGGCATTGTACCATAAAGCAGGCAGCTGTTTCTCTCACACAAAATTAAGTTCATTGGCAGCGACATTTACCTGTAGTTGACAGAAAATCATTCTATAGAGGCCTGAAATATCACCTAGCTGTGCTTCAAATTGCTAAAAATACACGGTACTAGTTGACTCAGTTAGTAGGGCACCTCTTGATTCTTACCAGGAGAATTCAGCTGTATCATAAAGTGCTCTCTTTTAAATATAAGTGGGGTACATAGTGAAATATCAGAACTAGGGGTTCTAGCCTAGAAATTACGCCGCTAGAGATGGGGGCACAGAATTCTGGCCCAGTTGTGTCAGAGGACCTGGATTTTGAATCCGAACCTGGATTCACTGGGTTTACGATTCATTCGCAAAGGTGAAGAAAACTCTGGTCGGGCAGGGCGGGGCTTCTTCTGCCTGCCCCATTTGCATCCTGGTAGCAGTTTGCGGCCTGCCTGGGGATGTTCCTGGGCTACCCCAGATGGGCCCTGATAGGCCCAGCTGGACCTACCACCACCAAGATCAGGTGTAGGTGCCATTCTGGGTCGCAAGTGGGCTCTACAATACCACTGGGGAAGCAAATGGTAATCAATCCCGGAATAATTATAAAAATCATATATTTATTATAAACTTTTATAATTTTATAAACGTATCTTTATAAAACTTTTCACACTGCCTGCAGTCTTCAGCGTGGCCGGAAATTAGTGCTGACCTTCAGCGTGCGGGGTGCTTTTTCGATATTCCAGTGGAGTGGATGCCCCTGTTGTGGCACGACAAGGTGCCTGCCCCTATTATTTAAGCGGTCCTTTCCCTGAGATTTGGGATGGGATCATAGTGGGATCAGTGTGGTGGTCAGAAGTTCTGATGATGCATAATTTTTACCCTCTATCTCAACTGTGTAACAGACTGGTTTAAAAAAAAACATACTATGCATACGTTGCCTCAGTTGGAACTATGAGGGTAAGTCTAATCATTTATATTTTGCTTATTAATATTCCATAAAACTAATAGCACAGAACAGAGAATAGCTGCAGTGCCATGGTCAGTGCTCCCCAACTGATTCCCCGTATTCCAACTCCATCTGCTACCTTAGTCTTCAGGGCCCCAGTGCAAATGCCATATGCCACCTCCTGCTAAAATGTCAGATTGGTTTAACTCACCTGTGTTACATTTCTGATTGATAATCCCATTTTACAAAATCAGCTACTGCTCTTCCCCGTACCAGCTCAACTGCTAGGCTTTGTTCACAAAGGTTTATGTTTATTTATCCTTCCACCACCACTGACTGCAGCATGAGAGATCACCGTGGGATGTATATTTCTGGATCCATTTTTGTTCACAGCCAGTGTATTCTTTCTATTAAGGAGTGTTTGTTTAAAGTCACCCATTTGCAAGCTCGTTTCCAGTATCAGATATTTAACTGGTATGGTCATAATGGTTTTAATGAAGAAGCAGGGAATTCAGATTCTGCTCCCACATAACTCGTTTAGTGATGGCTTCAAATATTTAAGAAGTAGATTAGATAGTATTCAGTTCACATGAATTCTGGTAATAGATAAGTAGCTCAGTGTTATCAAAAATTACCTTTATTGAAAACAAAAACAGAGCCTTTATTACAATTTAACTTCACTATAACAAACCCTGCTTATAACAAACCCCTGATTTTAACGATCCCAATGGCAAGACCCGATTTTTTTCAATGGCAATCAGCCCCACTACAGTGAACATTGAAGCAAGATCTACCCGGACCGACCCAGATGCAACAATGGAATTCAAGCTGTGGCTAATTGAAAGATGACCTATTGTTTTGCGAATCCCACATGGCACATGCATTTGTTGCCTGATCAGACAGCCCGCCATCTGCACACAAACTGCAACAAGGGAACGGGTGTGAGGAGGCAACTGGCACAAGGCAACTGTAGCCAGGCATGAAGATGGAGAGTAAGAGAATTGTCTTTGTCTCTGAAAACAAAAACTTCATATCATTGATGATCTGGACCATAAAGAAAAATCGCAGCCACAATCTGCAACTGAGGATCTTTTTGGACTGGTTAACAAAATAGAAATGGCGTGAATTGAGAAAGCCCGAATTATATGAAGCAATCTACACTGTATCGTTTTGTTAACAAAATAAAATGATGTTTATTTCAAATTGATCACTTCTTCATTTTTCTGATGCAGCAAATCACCAATACTATGGTGAATACCCTGATACAACGATCTTTTCTACCAATCCCAAGGGGGCACGTTATAGTGAAGTTTGACTGTATATGTAGCTTACTTGACTGACCATTGGTCACAACTGTGCTCTTGTGGTACTATCATTACTAAAGGTTGTGTCACTGAGGCTGTTGGACATGTGGATGTTTTAGAGATTTTAAAAGAGAGGACGATCCCACATTGTATGAATTCCCTTAACAGTAGCTTCTCGATGTTCAGCATCTTTATTTCATTACAATGATCTGGTTGTGCTAAAGTCTTGTAAAGATTGGTAGGATGTGGGTTTTGATTCCCCATACAGCAAGTAACTGTACCATCAAGAGACTGGAAGAGCAGTGATTTTTCCACAGAGAATATTGTTCGAGTTAGAGTTAGAGTTACAGTTTTTTGAGGTTGTAACTAGCAGAATAGATAAGGGGGAACCAGTGGATGTAGTGTATTTGGATTTTCAGAAGGCATTCGATAAGGTGCCACACAAGAGGTTATTGAACAAAATTGGGGTTCATGGGTTGGGGTAATATACTAGCATGGATTGAGGATTGGTTAACAGACAGAAAACAGAGAGTAGGAATAAACGGGTCATTTTCGGGTTGGCAGGCTGTAACTAGTCGGGTACCACAAGGATCAGTGCTTGGGCCTCAGCTATTCACAATCTATATCAATGAATTGGATGAGGGGACCAAATGTAATATATCCAAGTTTGCTGATGATACAAAGCTGGGTGGGAATGTAAGTTGTGAGGAGGATGCAAGGAGGCTTCAAGGGGATATAGACAGGCAAGAACATGGCAAATGGAATATAATGTGAAGTTATCCACTTTGGTAGGAAAAATAGAAAATCAGCGTATTTTTTAAATGGTGAGAGACTGGGAAATGTTGGTGTTCAGAGGGACCTGGGTGTCCTTGTACATGAATCACTGAAAGTTAACATGCAGGTACAGCAAGCAATTAGGAAAGCAAATGGTATGTTGGCCTTTATTACAAGAGGATTTTAGTATAAGAATAAAGACGTCTTACTGCAATTATATAGGGCCCTGGTGAGACCACAGCTGGAGTATTGTGTACAGTTTTGGTCTCCTTACCTAAGGAAGGATATACTTGCCATTGAGGGAGTACAACGAAGGTTCACCAGACTGGTTCCTGGGATGGGGGGATTGTCCTATGAGGAGAGATTGTGTAGACTGGGCCTATATTCTCTAGAGTTTAGAAGAATGAGAGGTGATCTCATTGAAACATACAAAGTTCTTACAGGGCTTGACAGGGTAGATGCAGGGAGGATGTTTTCCCCTGGCTGGGGAGTCTAGAACCAGGGGTCACAGTCTCAGAATAAGGGGTCGGCCATTTAGGACTGAGATGAGGAGAAATTTCTTCACTCAGAGGGTGGAGAATCTTTGGAATTCTCTACCCCAGAGAGCTGTGGAGGCTCAGTCGTTGAGTATATTCAAGACAGAGATCGATAGATTTTTGAATATTAAGAGAATCAAGGGATATGGGGATAGTGCAGTAAAGTGGAGATGAGGTAGAAGATCAGCCATGATTTTATTGAATGGTGGAGCAGGCTAAAAGGGCCAAATGGCCTACTCCTGCTCCTATTTCTTATGTTCTTATGTTCTTATTGTTACCTGTGTCACTGCAGGTTACTCCTAGGCATGTCTAGTTATAGGACAAAGTTAGCAGAGACTGAGGAAGGAAATAAATATTTGCATTTATACACCACCTTATCACATTTGCAAAACATCACAAAGTGCATTTAACAATGAATTTCTATTTGGAGTGACCATCATTATATAGACACACATAATCTGGGACTTGCTTGCGCTCGCATCCTGGGGATGTTCTCTTGATCATGCAAACTAAAGAGGGAAGAGAAAATAACCAGATTACAGGATTTTATATTTAATTTAAACAATCTCCTGGCATAAATTCAGTGGCAAATCACTGGTACCCTCAGAGAAATGGTGTTAAGTGGCCAAAGTTGTCAAATAGCCAAGTGTCAAAATTGCAGCAGGACATCAGGACAATCCCTGCAGATATTCAGGGCCATTGTCTTTTGCAATCTTCTGTTGCATTTGCCTTCTTTTTGTACTTGATTTGGCTTATGTTTTCATTTTTTTCAATATTTGATCTTAGTCAGACTCATTGAAACAATACAGATACAGAGTGTTCATGAGTGCTCAAGTTAGATTTCATGTCTAATTTACTGTACTACATTGAGATAGATTTCCAAATTTATCTCAGTATTACCCTGGCTCGTTGGTAGAACTCTTGTCTTTAAGTAAGTCAAGCCCCTCTTTATTATTAGCACATAATCTAGGCTGACATTTCAGTGCATTATTGAGGGAGTACTGTGTTGTATCATTTGGGTGAAAAGTTAAGTCACGGCCCCAATCAACCTGCTCAGGTGGATGTAATAGTTCCCATGGTTCTATCTGATGGAGAGGGAGCCATCCTGGTGCCCTCAACCAATAAAACTAAAAACTAATTTTCTGCTCTTTGTTTTATTTGTTCTTGGGATATGGGTGACACTAGCAAGGCCACATGTATTGCCCCTCCCTACTTGCCCTGGTGGTGGTGGCCCTTCTCACGCTGATGGTGGTCCCATGGTGGTGTTAGGTAGGGAACTCCAGGAATTTGACCCAGTGATGGTGAAGGAGCGATGATATATGTGCAAGTCAGGATGGTGTATGACTTGGAGGGGAATTTGGAGGTGATGGTGTCCCCATGATATTGCTGCTCTTGACCTCTTTGGTGGTAGAGGTCTCAGGGGAGGGAGCTGCTTTCAA
The DNA here is from genome assembly GCA_030390025.1 of Squalus acanthias. Taxonomy (NCBI): domain Eukaryota; kingdom Metazoa; phylum Chordata; class Chondrichthyes; order Squaliformes; family Squalidae; genus Squalus; species Squalus acanthias. The sequence goes on from CM059434.1 coordinate 104,722,867, forward strand.
AATAAGCTTAGTGAGCTGCTGCAGCACAACTGCAAATGGTACATAGTGCAGCCACAGTGCACTGGTGGTGGAGGGAGTGGATATTGAATCCATTGGGAGAACACTGATTAAGCAAACCTGGAATTCCTTGGAGGAGCTTGAGCCCATAATCTTCTGACTCAAAAACAAGAGTTTGACCAATGAGCCAAGTTGATACTGAGCTAAATTTGGAAATTTTGTCCTGAATGTGTTGAGCTTCTAGAGTGTTATTGAGCTGTATTCATCCAGGCAAAAGGTGAGTATTCCATCACACTCCTGACTTGAGCCTTGTAGGTGACCTCCTCCTCTTCTTCTAGTGCTGCAGCAGTGGTCCCAGTGCAGTACCACCGCATTTCTGTCCCCGGCAGCAGCCCTCTTGTGGCAGGAGCCCACCCTGCATTGGTAATGAGCCCCATCCAAGGAAGATGGGTTGGGGTCATGGTAGGGTCAGAGAGGTGGGTAGAAGTTCTGCCCTGAACCTCTTCTGGTGGGAAGAAGAAAATCCAGCCCCATGCGTTTTGCCTCTACGCACACCTGATACTAAACATCCCATTTTCTCATGAGGCCAATAACTTGATGTAATCATAACGGTAATGCTGCAAAGAAAGTTCTGCAGAAGTATAGTGGGAAAGATGTGATGCATAGGAAATATGTGAAAAAGTCAGATTTCAATGAAATTTTAAACACCGATGTATAAGATTCATTGATACTGTAAGTGTTAGATTCAAGTTGTGTTTCTTTTCAGTTCCCATACCCTGCCCATCAGAAGTTTCTCACTGTTACATCTGTTATAGCACAAAATGCACTTCTAATTGAGTGTTAATCCCACAATATATCTTGCACAGTACTTTCCAGAAGCATCTAACTTTTACTTCTGTGTCTTCATAAGCAATGAGAAACATCAATTCCTTAAAACAAAGAAAAGCATCTTTAAAAAAAGACAAGAGGGATAATGTTGACTTTGGGTGTTAGTGCAAAATTGACGATGTTGATTTAGCCGCCCATTATATATCTCTCGTGATTTACATTTCCACAATGGATGCGAATGTAGTAAAATTGAATCAGACTTTCTTAATTCTAATTCAGAACCTCTCTGGAAAACTGGAAGCCATTCTAATCATCTGTTTAAATACTATTATATTAGCAATTACGAGTATACAAAGACACAAACACAGTACATATAGACACACAACACTAAAGTCCACTACAAAGGTTCACTTAAAATGGGTCACAATCAGTTTTTTTTTATTCATTCACGGGATGTGGGCATCACTGGCAAGGCCATCATTTATTGCCCATCCCTAATTGCCCTTGAGAAGGTGGTGGTGAGCCGCTTTCTTTAACCGCTGCAGTTCATGAGGTAAAGGTACTCCCACAGTACTGTTAGGGAGGGAGTTCCAGGAACTTGCCCCAGCGACGATAAAGGAACGTTGTCGGGATGTTGTTGGGGCCAATAGCCTTTGCTGTATCCAGTGCGCTCAGCCATTTCTTGATATCACGTGGAGTGAATCGAATTGACTGAAGACTGGCTTCTATGATGGTAGGGACATCAGGAGTAGGCTGAGATGGATCGTCCACTCAGCACTTCTGGATGAAGATGGTTGCAAACGCTTCAGCCTTGTCTTTTGCTCTCGTGTGCTGGGCTCCACCATCACTGAGGATAGGGATGTTTATGGAGCCTCCTCCTCCTGTTAGTTATTTAATTGTCCATCACCATTCACGACTGGATGTGGCAGGACTGCAGAGCTTTGATCTGATCCATTGGTTGTGGGATCACTTAGCTCTGTCTATAGCATGCTGCTTCTGCTGTTTAGCATGCATGTAGTCCTGTGTTGCAGCTTCACCAGGTTGGCACCTCATTTTTAGGTATGCTTTTTGCTGCTACTGGGACACTCTACACTCCTCATTGAAGCAGGGTTGGTCCCTGGTTTGATGGTAATGGTGAGGGATATGCCAGGCCATGAGGTTACAGATTGTGGTGGCATACAATTGCACTGATGCTGACGGCCTACAGCACCTCATGGATGCCCAGTTTTGAGCTGCTAGATCTGTTCTGAACCTAGCCCATTTGGCACCATGGTCGTGCCACACAACACAATGGAGGGTGTCCTCAGTGTGAATACCGGACTTTGTCTCCACAAGGACTGTGCGGTGGTCACTCCTACCAATACTATCATTGACAGATGCATCTGAGATAGGTAGATTGGTGAGGACGAGGTCAAGTAGGCTTTTCCTCTCTCACCACCTGCCGCAGGCCCAGTCTGGCAACTATTTTCCACCCTATCAATCAAGCAGGATAGTGTGAGTGTGGGGATGAGGTAGGGGGCGGGGGCGGGTGGCGTTCATTTCAAATGGAAAGGTTAAACTGCAGTGGGGCATTTGGTTTCAGCCTGCAGCCCGCTAGTCCAATGCTAATGATGCCCGGCCCTGAAAATGGATGGGGCCTACCACTGACACGCTCTGCTGGCCAGCTACCTGACCTCAATTTACCCCGCAGTGTCGTAATAACATTTTATTTTGCAGCGATGTTACCATTTATGTTGAAATGTAGTTGGAGAACAGATAGCACAGCAAGATTGAGTTGTAGTGATTATTGCCGATTTTTGAAACAGTAATTAAATATTGCTGATTGCTTATTCATAAACATTTATAATGATTTCATATTCTGTACCATTGATACATTAGACTGGAAATAATAGAGTGCGTCTCTTTTGCTGATGAATTACAGTTATCTGTCTTATTTCTGTGTGCCCTTAGTTGCTTGGCAAATGCTGTGTTTCCAACATCTGGGCATTGCCTCTATCAACCATGACAACTATTTAAGTCACTGACACAGCTTGTTTGTTCATCCTCTGCGTTTGTTACTAATACTGATTGCCACGCGCCTCAGCAATGCTTTTGCCAGTAAGCACCCCACTGTCACCCAGCACAGCACAAGTTCAATTCCAAGTAGTTAAGCAGCAGGGGGACTATTCTTGCCTTCTGCATCAATATGTGATGACACACATCTCTCTAATAGCTGCCTAGGTTTGCTCCTTTAGTAATACATGCCAACAGCTTCCAAGTATATTACAACCTACTTCCATCCCATAATATAAAATTACACATCATTGCACCAATTGCTAAATACATGCCTCTCATGATGTAAAAAGGAAAGATTTTCTTTCAAAGCCAAGAAGTAGTAATGTGGAGTACTGTTTATGTTGGCATTCAGGGAGATCTGAAATCAAAACTGCCAGTGTAAATGCTGTGGATTCTACACTTTGAATAAGAATCAGCTTCAAGCAAATTCACTTCTAAGCAGTTTTCAAGCCTGGTATAATTCAGCAATACAATGTTCTAAATTTTCATCAGATTCACACCCGTTCTCACCATCATATTGCTCTGGCTGTCAGAAACCATTGCACCACATCTAACTGACAAGGGGCACTTATTCCGGCCTTCAAGTCTTTGGCTCACAAAGCAATGCCCGGGATATTTGCTGCCATTAAGAGATAGCACTTACCTTTATCATTCTCTGGGTCAATTTATATCCTTTGTTTATAACAGTGCTCAGTGGTACTTATTTCTGCATTGATAGATCCTTCTTGTACTGCAGAATTACTTAAATGAAGCTTCACAGCTCTAAAGTATTGGATCATGTTTCACAAAAGCACTACCAGCACAAAGGTGCGTTCACACACCTGTGAATGCTATCATAAAAGTATACCCCCACATGCCTGCCCGTGCAATAATAATTCCATTTAAAGAGTCTGTGTGTGCATTCACACAGCAACTGATGTGTGCAGACCAACAATATTACAGTCATTTTACATCTGTTTAACTTGAAGCAATATAAATAGATCAGTTTTATGTCACTGACACGGGTTCACATAAAGCACCCAGGCTCAGTATGAACACAGAATGAAGTGTAAGCAAGACACTGCACTCAATAATATAGAGAGAAATGTTTTCCAACCTATAGCTACTTATTAATGAGTCGGAATTAAAAATTATTAACTATATTTTACATTGAATAAAATAGAAAAGCCATTATATTGTTTGTGTGGAGAAAACATTTCTGAAACTATTTTAATTAATAAAATATTTATTTGTTTGTGGCCCCATTTCAGAAGCTTTTCTATATTTCAGCTTAGATGAACTTTAAGGCTTTAGAGAAATGCTGAATTAGTTTAATAATGAAAGACGAACAATTCACTTAATCCTTCACAGCAGCAAAAAGGGAGAGTATTTCTTAAAAGTGGCATACTACACCCTTTGGTACAAAAAGCTTCTTACAGTGTCCCTGCAGATTTCTATTTATAATTTTTGTTGTATTTGAGTGAGATGAGCTTCTGACAACATATCCGCTCCATCACCAAGACCGTCAACGTTCACCTCCGTAACATCGCCAAACTCCACCCCCGCCTCAGCTCATCTGCTGCTGAAACCATCATCCATGCCTTTGTTACCTCTAGACTTGACTATTCCAATGCTTTCCTGGCCAGATTCCCATCTTCCACCCTACATAAACTTGAGCTCATCCAAAACTCTGCTACCATTATCCTGACTCGCACCAAGTCCCGTTCGCCCATCACCGATGTGCTTGCTGACCTACATTGGCTCCCGGTCCGGCAAAGCCACAAATTAAAAATTCTGACCCTTGTTTTCAAACCCCTCCATGGCCTCACCCCTCCCTATCTCTGTAACCTCCTCCAGTGCTACAACCCTTCGAGATCTCTGCGCTCCTCCATATCTCACCTCTTGCGCATCCCCGATTTTAATCGCTCCACCATTGGCGGCCGTACCTTCAGCTGCCTCGGCCCAAAGCTCTGGAATTCTCTCCCTAAACCTCTCCTCCTTTGAGACACTCTTAAAACCTACCTCTTTGACCAAGCGTTTGGTCATCTGTTCTAATATCTCCTTATGTGACTCAGTGTCAAATTTTGTTTGATAACCTTCCTGTGAAGCGGCTTGGAACATTTTACTATGTTAAAGGTGCTATATAAATGCAAGTTGTTGTTATTATCCAAAGAAGCTTATAATGGGATTAGCCAATGCTGGCTGCTAACATTTTTAAACATTTGCAAAGAAGGTGAATGATCATTTTTCAGTGACATAAATTACACATTCCATCCCCACTCACGAGTAGGAAGATTGGTACGTTCTGTATTTTTCCAACAGCATTTAATTCATTGATGCTTCATTAATTAAATAAGGTTTAATTTTTTTTCACTGAATAAACAAAAAAAATTCTGTTTATACATAACATAATCATAGCATATGTCGTCTGAGAACCTCGACTTTTTCCTCAATTTGGATTCTTTCATTATTCCTATTGTGAGTCTCCTGTTATGGCACATATGCACATTCATCATTCCCACACTGCCATACCAGCCTTCTCATATGTCACTGAGATAGTTGCTTGTCCCTTCTATTCCACTGACATTATTCCTGTCTCTCACTCATCGCCTCTCCATATGATAGCCTGTCAGTCAGTTTAATTTCGAACTCTCGGTCGGCACTTTTTCATTCCTGCGCCCACTCCCATTAGTTTGGCACAGCATGATTTAAGTTTGAATGATTTCTCTCTTCAGCTTTTAACTGACAAAAATTGCTACATTGCATCAATATAAGATCGGTACAGTAATCTGAACTGCAGTCGGTTTATGTACTGTCGCTGAATTTAAAAGAATAGCCACTAAATCAAAACTAGACATAAAATAATTCATTTTTGTCAGTCAACCTGAAACTAGCTTTATGTGGGTGAGTGGCATCCATTTCGCTAGACAGTCTCTAATCAGGAGCTCACTACATGGGGCAATCACAGCGGGGAACATACATGGTACAGTTCATCTGTGCACTGCTATGTTGTGCTAGCTGGGACAGTTGATAAAATAAGTTGAAAATTAAGCTGCTTTAATTCAGTAAAATAGCTCTATTGAATAGGTTATGAATTTATTTAATTTCTTAATCAGCGGCAATCATTTACACAAAACATATTGGGGAAAAATTTGTTACGGCCCGTTTTCCTGAGCATAGCTGACAACATGCACCCAAAACGGGAATCCTGAAGTTTGCTCGAAATTGGGCTCGAGCCTCATTTTAATAATTGTGGCAAACTGTCCACAGTTTCGTGCCTCCAAAGGCAGCTCGCCGCCTTTTCACCAACCCCGGAGGGGGGAGGGAATGAGAACGGGAGGGTGGCGATCGCGGGCCAGCTGAGGCCCTCAGGAGTGCTGCAGAGCCGGGAGGATCACTCGTGCTCCTCCTGCCTTCACATCAAAGTTCTTACTTGTGTTGGCGTCGCTTGCTAGGCTGCATCCACAGCAGGAAAACCCGAGCGACCCAATTTCAGGAAGGTGTCCTAAAACAGGCACTTGGCCCCTCATTAACATATGCAAGGAACCTAACACAGTAATGCCTGAAAAATTGCCCAACCCAACATGCATCAAGCACTTCAGAGACCGGTGGTGAAGGGAGTGAATGTTTAAGGTGGTAGATGGGGTGCCAATCAAGCGGGCTGCTTTGTCCTGGATGGTGTCGAGCATCTTGAGTTTTGTTGGAGCTGCACTCATCCAGGCAAGTGGAGAGTATTCCATCACACTCCTTACTTGTGCCTTGTAGATGGTGGAAAGGCTTTGGGGAGTCAGGAGGTGAGACGCTCGCCGCAGAATACCTAGCCTCTGACCTGCTCTTGTTGCCACAGCTACAATTAAGATTTGCCTGCAGTGCAGAGATTAATACTGTCGGCCACCTAAGATCTGTTAAGCGAATGATTGCCCCAGGATCAAAAGTGTCACCCCATAACCAAACAACCTAAATAAAATACAAGAGGGCAATTAAAAAGTACTGTGATACTATGTGTGATGGACTGATCACTAGAGATATAATTTTGATCTGAATAAAAATCGTACTCACACCCGGTGATCAATCCATCACACATTGTACCATAGTATTGTTTATTGAATTGGCAAGCCACAACTGTAAATTTTCTCAATAACTATTCAGTTACTACCTTTTAATAATGTGAGATTCATGAAAACAAAATTACAGCAGAAAAGTGGAAGCAAAAGTCTTGGGTGTATTTCAGGTGTATATATCCTAGAATTTGAAGAAAATCTTTGTATTCAACGAGGAAACCAAGTGAAACACAGCATACCTTTCCAGGAAACATGACATACCAACTACAGGTAAACCTGAATTTAATCAGGCAATTGTAGAGCTTTGGCTACAATTAAAACTTGAAGTCTATTGGGGAAAAGCACAAATCTTGGATGGAACTCAAGACATCTCCCACCCGCCCCCCTACCAGGACATCTCCTCCCCCCCACCCCACCCACCCCCACACCAAGACATCTCCACAACCCCCACCAGGACATCTCCCCGTTCCCCCCCCCACCCCAACCAGGACATCTACCCCTGCACCCCCCCACCCTGCCAACCAGGATATCTTCCCCACTCCCTGCCTCCCCCAGAAAAGAAAGATCTTCAATTTATGTAACACCTTATTATGTCCTCAGGACATCTCAAAGTGCTTCACAATCAATGAATTGCTTGTTGAAGTGCAGCCACAATTGGTTTATAACAAATGTGGTAGTCAATTGCATAAAGCAATGTCCCATGAACAACAAATGATGTCAATGACCAGTCAACCTGTTTTTCTGATGGTGTTGGCTAGAGTAAGAATGTTGGCCTGGATATCGGAAGAACACCTGCTCTTTATTTTATGTCCACCTGAACAGGCAGATGGGGGTTTGATTTAACATCTCTTCGGAAAGAGGCTATTAGCATGCATCACAGGAAGACTAATGTGGAAAGCTTTAACTGAAGGAGCCGAGGCTTCAGTTTGAGCTTTTGGTTGATAATCTTTATGATTATTAATATTTTCTAAAAGGCAAGGATATCAATTAAATTATATCACCATTGAAACACTGAAATAACAGCGAGCTATTTTCTTCCCTTCTAGTACCCTTCATGTGTCCAATGAGTTGTGAAGAATTTCCACAACAGCATTCTTACTTACACTTTTTAATTCTATCACTTTCAGCTATATTTCACCTGGGCCTGCTTCTTTAGGAATATTTAAGTACTCATGTTTTTCTAAATGGCCATTTCATTATTGTCCATTATTTTCCACACAAATGTAATGTGAACTCCAACTTCTCACTTTCCAGATAGGAAATAATACCAATATTTTCTACAATGACCGTGTTGTAAAAATAAAAATCATCAGTTAAAAATCATCAGTTAAAAATCCAACCTTACTAAAAAAAAAGTATGCCTCACTAAAATATTTCAAAAGGGTTAACCTTGGTGTATTTATATAACTGGAAGCAGCAAACACTCAGACAGTTGGATGTTACTGCCTGTGCTTTCTTGAGCATTTCACTCTGTAACTGGAGACGACTCAAAAACTCCTTCCATCCTTTTGGCCATTTTGCAACAACCTTTAACAAGGATAATTATTTCAGACTGTGCCATTTTTTTGCCAAATCTCACTGTGTATTGAATAGAGGCTTTTGTTTTATTCACGAAGGATTTTGATGATCTGAAATTGTTTGGGTAATGTTCATTGGCAGAATTTAGCAATGGATAGACAGACAGACAGAGACAGACAGATAGATAGATAGATAGATAGATAGATATAAAATCCATTGCAGAATTGCATAAAACCTGCCTTTTGGCAGATATTAGCAAAACTTTTACAAATATAAACTAAGGTTGTCACTCCAGTGACATCCCAGATAATTTTCTGCGTCAATTAATATTCTCCTATAATGCGATTGTAAATCACTACTTAAATAAAGATTACTTCAAATTTGGATCTCATCAGTATGTAGCGTACTTACATCATATAGGAATAATTAGCACAAAGAAATTGCTCATGTGTCATACTATAAACAGAGACAGTGCCAAGCATCAGTGCCTTTTTTATGTTCTCTACTTCAACGTGGTTTCCTTCATGAGCTCAGCATACAGTACACTCATCACAATTTATTTTTGAGATTCACAAAAAAATTAAAAAGACACATCAAGGCTGCAGAAAAGACCCTTTTTTTTGGAATCTGACACTCATTGTGCTGAATATCTTTTTGTAATCAAAGTCAGAGGACAAATGGCCCCAAGGGCTGCATCTATCAGGCACACCTGCTGAACCAGCCCAGTCCACAGTTCGGAATCTTAGTTTGACAAGGACACTTAGGACTGAGAAATGTCACACCTGACTTAGCTTTTTTGTGACAAGCTCCACTCTTCTTGAAGAGCTCTTTTTTATTCCTATTCCTATTTAGTGGCTCACTGGGCTCTGGGGTCTACTTTTAATGAACGGAATACTTTCTATACCATCCTCAAATTAGAAAGACACTTAGGAGCATAATTTTTAATATTTTGTCCTTCATTGATGTCTTCAGAATTATTCATACTGTGAGAATTTCAGTTACTTTTTGCTTTATGTCTCATAGATTCCTTTAGCACAAGAACTATTCACTCAAAGGCTGTTGGACAGTGGAGGCACTTTGTGGGGTTTATCTCTCTCGAGTGACTGATCCTGCAGTTATATACTTTTGGTTATTGTGGAATAGTATGCCTGTCTCAGCACTTACTGCCACAACTCATACTTTTATTGTTTGTTTACATTCTTCAATCTTCTGCTACTCAAATTGAGTGCTAGGGGAGTGTCTTGCCTTATGATGTTCTATTTATATGATGATGATGACTATCTTGGTTCTCCTCCTGCCTGTTCTTGCTGGATAATTGACCAAAATCCAATTCACACTGGAACTCTTGGGCATGATTCCATGTCAAACCACTCCACAATGCAACATGTTAGTACACCAAACATACTGGGCCACTTCATTGACAATTACATTCTTAATACTGCCAAAGCAAGCTCATCAGATGTTTATGTCAAGACTCCTTTTTCACTGTTACTACTCAAATGTTTATTAAATGATCCCACAAAGCAATATGAGCATTATATAAGTAGTTATCATAAAGACTGGTTAGCATTAAAAAAAGTATTTGGTAGATTTTAGCCTTTACCACCTGGGAGTTACGCATTGACTGGATGGCTCATACGTTGCTTACAGAACCTGCTAGATTTTCCTTCCATTTATTTCAATGGAAGGAAAATCAGACTGGTTCTGCTCCAGCGTGTGACTCTTCCCCGCCAAAATTTCCGTTCTGCACTCTGCTCAGACAATACTTAATACCCAAGCGGTAAAGATGAAAATCTACCCCTATGTCCCTGAAATTACACTGTGGGATACTAACATACAAAAGCTTAATGCGTTGCCTTTAAAATTGAGTTACCTGCTGTTGTTTTGCTGATAGGAGGAACAGATTTGGCAACAACATGGGCGTAATGAGGGCAGCACCAAGTACTCCACCTTTAATAATGAGTGCAAATGCAGTGTAGGAAAAAAGCACTGTTATGGTGCCAATGGACACCCAACTGTAAAAGGCCAGTTGTAAGCTCCATGGATGGAGTTCCTTCAGTGAGTAAATACCAGCTCCCAGATCCACCACACCTGGGAGCAAACTATCGACAAGGATCAGTGGCTTCAGGAGAAATGGCAAGTTTTGTGGAGGTACATTTGTGGTCTTGTGTTCTCTTATTTGATACAAGGCATGGATCCAATATAAATGTTCATTTACTGCACCTTCAGGGTTATAAACTGCAAAGCATGCATACAGCATTGACCTCTTTGACTCCATAGCACTCCCAGTGCATCAAGGACTGTGCAATGGGAGTGCTGCAGTATTATATCAATGAGCAGAGTTTGTATTATAGTATGAGGTTGGCTGATAGGTTGGCTGTCATGCACAGCACTCAAAGATTGGCCATCCTCCCGCCACTGCACCAGGACTGCATTATAGGTCCCATAGTGACCAGAGCAATTCTTCCTTCAGTGTGTTTTTCTTCTCTCCTCTATGCATACATAGGCATAACTTTTGGGCATGTAGCTGCATTCCATATGTTCAGGGCATAAAAATGCAACAAATGGATTTCCGGCTAAAAGAGAAGCAAAATATTTAAGGACCACCTAGTGTCTTGGCAACTCTGTAAGTGAATTTGCTATTGATGGGAGAATATCTGAAGTTAATTCAGGCTTGGTAACCAGATGTTTTTGAATTTTTTTTTTTTATGATAGAGTTAGCAGGCAGATTTTCTATTGCCCCTTTTTTTGACATGTTTGCCCACCATTTGTGTATTAGGAACCGAGGACCGTTAGGAACAAGAGCAGGCCATTCAGCCCCATGAGCCTGCTCCGCCATTCAATTAGATCATGGCTGATCTGCTCCTCAACTCCATTTACCCGCCTTTGCTCCATCTCCCTTGAAACGCTTACCTAACAAAAATCTATCGATCTCAGTCTTGAAAGCTCCATTTGTCCCAGCATCCACAGCTACCCTTTGTGTGAAGAAGTGCTTCCTGATTTCACTCTTGAATGGCCTAGCTCTAGTTTTAAGATTATATCCCTTTGTTGTTGATCCCCCGCCAGAAAAAATAGTTTAATCATCTCTACCCTATCAAATCCTTTTAACATTTTAGCGCCTAGATCAGATCACACCTCAATCTTCTATACTCAAGGGAATACAAGATAAGTTTATGCATCCTAGCCTCCTAATTTAGCCCTTTAAGCCCCAGTATCATTCTGGTGAATCTGCACTGCACCCCCTCCAAGGTCAATATATTCTTACAAAAGCAAAATACTGGGGATGCTGGAAATCTGAGATAAAAACAGAAAATGCTGGAAATACTCAGCAGGTCAGGCAGCATCTGTAGAGAGAGAAACAAAGTTAATGGGCTGGATTTTCCAATCCCCGAGGAGGCGGGCATGGAGGCGGGATAGCCGGTAAAATCGGAGAAAGTGGGGGCGGATGGCAAACCCGCCCCCATCCCGCCTCCTTTAAACATTTTAGCGCTTAGATCAGATCACACCTCAATCTTCTATACTCAAGGGAATATAAGATAAGTTTATGCATCCTAGCCTCCTAATTTAGCCCTTTAAGCCCCAGTATCACTCTGGTGAATCTGCACTGCACCCCCGACCTCGGAGAACCCCGCCGGGTTGGAGGAGACGTGGAGGAGGTCTGCGGTGGTCGGAGGCACCTGGAAGTAAGGTGTAGAGGTGAGTGATGGGTGCAAGTGTGGAGTTGTAAGTATGTAAGGTGAGTGATGAGTTTAAAAAAGTGTGCACTTACCTTGTTTTCTTTCTACAGCCTTTAGCCACGCTGGATGGGGAGAGCCGACATTCTCCTTGTCAATTTCACATAATGGCTGTTGGATCCTCCAATCCTACAGACATGTGAAATTTACAAAGTTGAAAGGTTTGATGAATCCTCACCACAAACCCTCATCAAACTAAAGAGAATGTCAGTGTTTGACAGCTTCACAGAGCTGTCAAATGCTGTCATTTCTTCTTTCAAGAAGTCTTGACAGATAGCACGTCTGACGTTGACGTGATCTGTCAGTGACTTCCTCCCTAATTGGCCTGCTGAGCCCGCAGGATGGACTTAACAAGCTCAATCAGGGGGAAATCCCTCTGATTGGTCAGGCGAGGATGGAGGCGGGACATTGACACGACAAGCAGCAGTCCCGCCTCCAACTTGCCTCCATTCACAAAATCCAGCCCATTGTTTCATGTCAATGACTTTTCATCAAACGTTCTAATGAAAGATCATCGACCTGAAACCTTAACTCTGTTTCTCTCTCCACAGATGCTGCCTGACCTGCTAAGTTTTTCCAGCATTTTCTGTTTTTATGCCAATATATCCTTCCTGAGGTGTGGCACTCAAAACCGGACTGTGTTGGATTAGAAACGCTGATATGTTTTGTTGGGCTTGCTAACCTGAGACTTGTTCCTCTTTTTTTCCCTTTATGACTACACAAAAGCAATAGAGACAGCAAGTGAGAATTGATTCAGATGATGGCAAGTGTTGAAAATAAACCAAAGAACCAACTAAATAACTAAGTGCTCTACTGCGGAGTATTCTCTTTTATTGAGCATAATGTGCTTTGTATGGGAATTCTGACATTGCAGTCTAAACCTTTGAACAAGTCTTCTCAGAACTGCTGCAGTAAATGTCATAGAGTCATAACGGCAAAGAAGGAGGCCATTCGGCCCATTGATGTCATTCTTAAATGTTATTGCTGCGACATGTAACTGGTCAAGCTTTCTGAAATTTTTATGAGCTAAGTAAAGTACCTTTAATCTTACAGTGAAATGTCATTGTTGTCTCTAATTTTATATTATTTCTGAATGAATATCTATTAATATCCTCTCCTTTATTGATGTCAAGCTTCTGGTTTATAGTGATATAGCTGAATTGTTTATAATGGGGAATGAGGAAATGGCAGTGAAATTAAATAAATACTTTGGGCTGGATTTTGTCTTGGGGTCGGGTTGGGGTCGTGTAATCCGCATTTCGTGTTTCCCCCCCGTCTCCAAATTAATGTGGATGCCTGATGCAATTTTCACTTAATTGGGCAATTGAGTTGGAGCATGTGGGAACCCATGAACTAATTAGTGTTTTCAGTCTGAAAGGCGCCTCTGATGATGTCATCATTGCTGACTGCCTAGTCTCAGAGACTGTTGGTGAGAGAGGACCTGCCTGGCTTTTGATGTGAGTGGACCTGGATGCAAAAGGTGGGGCGGGGGGGAGAGAGAGAGAGAGAGAGAGAGAGAGAGAATTTTTTTTGCCAAGCAAATCCTCCCAGGCAGTATCTGAAGTCTGAAGACATTCAATGCAGCAGCATCAGAGGCAACGTTCAGACCTAATACCACTACTACTACCTTCATCACACATCTCCGTTATAATAGTGGACCTGCAGCAGATAGTCCGCTATCCACTTGTGCTCCCGCCAGCTTTCACTGGAGTGTTTCACACCAGGCGTACTTCACGTCAGAAGAGGGTTAAACTAGCTACAGCATTTCAAAATGGCATTACAGAGCCAATTTATAGCTTGTTAAGGGCTTTAATGGCCTCTCCCGCCTCTTGAAGGCGGGACGGAGTCAGGAACCCCGCGACTGATTATGTCAAAATTGCGTGGAGGCGGGATGGAGTCGGAAACCCCGACCCCGCAAATTTAACCCCCCATACGCCTCCAAACCCGACTCCATGGGTCATTCAAAATCCAGCCCTTTGTTTCTGTGTTCACGGAGGAAGACACGAAAAACCTCCCAGAAATACGAGTAAACCAAGGGTGTGACGAGAATGAGGAACTTAAAGAAATTATTATTAGTTAAAAAACTGTACTCGCAAAATTAATGGGACTAAAAGTCGATAAATCCAAAGGACCGGATGACCTACATCCTAGAGTTTTGAAAGAGGTGGCCATTGGGATAGTGGACGCATTGGTTGTCATCTTCCAAAATTCGATAGATTCTGAACGGTTCCTGCAGATTAGAGGATAGCAAATGTAACCCTGCTATTTAAGAAAGGAGGGAAGAGAGAAAACGGGGAACTACAGACCTGTTAGCCTCACATCAGTAGTTGGGAAAATGCTGGAATCTATTATAAAGGATGAAATAACTGGGCACTTAGAAACTAATAGTAAGATTGGGCAGAGTCAGTGTGGATTTATGAAAGGGAAATCCTGTTTAACAAACCTATTGGAGTTCTTTGAGGATGTAACTAGTGGAGTAGACAAAGGGGAACTGGTAGATGTGGTGTATTTGGATTTTCAGAAGGTCTTCGATAAGGTCCCATACAAGAGGTTGGTGAACAAAATTAGGGCACATGGAATTGGGGGTAATATACTCGCATGGATTGAGAATTGGTTAACATACAGAAAACAAAGAGTAGGGATAAACGAGTCTTTTTCAGGATGGCAAGCTGTGACTAGTGGGGTACCGCAAGGATCGGTGCTTGGGCCCCAGCTATTCACAATCTATATCAATGATTTGGATGAGGGGACTAAATGTAACATTTCCAAATTTGCTGATGATACAAAGCTAGGTGGCAGTGTCAGTTGTGAAGAGGATGTGAAGAGGCTTCAAGGGGATCTCGACAGGCTCAGTGAGTGGGCAAGAATATGGCAGATGGAATATAATGTGGATAAATGTGAAGTTATCCACTTTGGTAGAAAAAACAGAAAGGTAGAGTATTTCCTAAATGGTGAAAGATTAGGGAATGCAGATGCTCAAAGGGACCTGGGTGTCCTTGTACATGAGTCACTGAAAGTGAATGTGCAGGTGCAGCAAGCCATAAGGAAGGCAAATGGTATGCTAGCCATCATTACAAGAGGATTTGAGTACAGGAGTAAAGAAGTCTTACTCCAATTATATAGGGCCTTGGTGAGACCACACCCGGAGTACTGTGTACAATTTTGGTCTCCTTACCTAAGGAAGGATATACTTGCCATAGAGGGAGTGCAACGAAGGTTCACAAGATTGATTCCTGGGATGGCAGGACTGTTGTATGAGAAGAGACTGAGTAAACTAGGCCTGCATTCTCTTGAATTCAGAAGAATGAGAGGGGATCTCATTGAAGCATACAAAATTATTACAGGGCTTGATAGGATGGATGCTGGGAGAATGTTTCCCTTGGCTGGGAACTCTAGAACCAGGGGCCACAGCCTCAAGATAAAGGGTAGGCCATTCAGGACTGAGATGAGAAGAAATTTCTTCACACAGAGGGTGGTGAATCTTTGGAATTCTCTACCCCAGAGGACTGTGGAGGCTCAGTCATTGGGTATATTCAAAACAGAAGTCGATAGATTTCTGACTAGTAAGGGCATCAAGGGATATGGCGATAGGGCCGGTGAATGGAGTTGAGGCAGAAGATCAGCCATGATCTCATTGAATGGTGGAGCAGGCTCGAAGGGCCGAATGGCCTTCTCCTGCTCCTATTTCTTATATTCTTATGTTCTACTAATCTGGGTATTCTGACCAAAGAAAGAGTCAGCCCCAGAACAATAGAGCAACCACTCTGAGAGAAACTGGATGGCACATTGCCCTCATACTCTATTGTTTGGCCATGGAAAAAAGTGACTCCAACATCGTCCATTTTCATAATTCAAACTGCAACTTACATAGTAGTTGAAAGATTTTCAAACACAGAAAGAATCCACTGCAATTATACCACCTGCATCAGCAGCTCTTGTAGTGTAGCATCCTCTGTTCCTTGTTGGGGTAGATCCATACTATATAGAGGAGACCGTGAATCAGGAATATTTTGCAAACCTTCGTGGGCAACTTCACCCCTACCTCAGCTCATCCGCTACTGAAACCCTCATCCATGTCTTTGTTACCTCTTGACTTGAGCATTCCAGTGCTTTCCTGGCCGACCCCCCATCTTCCACCCCGCATGAACTTGACCTCATCCAAAACTATGCTGCCTGTATCCTAACTCTCACCAAGTCCCATCACCACCGTACTTGCTTACCTACATTGGCTCCCGGTCTGGCAATGCCTCGATTTAAAAATTCGCATCCTTGTTTTCAAATCCCTCCGTGGCCTTGTCCCTCCGTAACCTTCTCCATCACTACAATCCACCAAGATCTCTGCATTCCTCAAATTCTGGCCTTCTGCGCATCCCCGCTTTTAATCGCCCCACCATTTGTGACGGTGCCTTCATCTTCCGAGGCCCTAAGCTCTGGAATTCCATTGCTAAACCTCTCTGCCTCGCTACCTCTCTCTCCTCCTTTAAGACTCTTCTTATAACCTACCTCTTTGACCAAGCTTTTGATCGTCTGTCCTAATATCGCCTTATGTGGCTCGGTGTCAAATTTTGTTTGATAATGTTCCTAAGAAATACCTTGGGACGTTTTACTACGCTAAAGGCACTATATAAATGCAAGCTATTGTTGCTCTTGTTTTGTTGCGGGGATGGGCGGGGGGGGGCGCGGGGGGGGATGCGGGGGAAATACGTTTGGACACCTCCCAATCAATCCAGGCAGTGGAATTTCACTTTGTGCATTGCAAATATTTTTTGATCATGGATCATGTGACTTTATGTACTTTATTATAGTGTGGAAGTTCACAGCTACAGTGATCGTCGTAGCTAGAAGTGGTGCAATAGCTATCAGAGAGAGTGATTTTCCATCTGTACGCAACTCGAGGCACATATCAATGAGCTCTGTTGAGGTAAAAATGATACACACACAGTGGGTCTGTGGATGCCAAATAGTTGTTATTTGTTGGCTAGTAAATTCTTCTGAAAGAATAGTATCTTATGCTCGCAATTCTTTTTTCTCCTTCCTCTGTTCTATTTCTACTGCTTAAAGGCATTTACTGCCAAAATGGGCATTTCACTCATATGAATGATTGCTGTAACTCTTTAATGTGGCTAAAGGAGTCTGTATGCAAACAATATTTAACCTTACTTCAACTGTAACATGATGCTAATGTTTGATCACTTGATGTGGAAAATAGCTGACTGGCTTATCATAGTCAATCCTCCAAAAATTTAGTTTAATTTGGTAATTTAGTTATTATTTAATCATTGTACTTTTATACAATGTGCCAGTATTTTAATTAATTGACGAAAATGTTAGTTTCCAATAATTATGACAAAACTAAGGTTAAAATAAGAATAACCATTGTGACTCAGCACTGTTGGGATAATCTTGTTCAACCATGGTTCCACGAGAAGTGTAGAAGAGCTTGCCAGGAGCAGCACCAGACATACCTGAAAATGAGTTACCAACCTGGTAAAGCTACAGCACAGGACTACATGTATGCTAAACAGTGGAAGCAACATACTATAGACAGAGCTAAGCAATCCCACAACCAATGTATCAGGTCAAAGCTCTGCAGTCCTACTGCATCCAGTCACAAATGGTGGTGGATAATTAAGCATCTCTTCTTCTTCTTAGGCAGTCCCTCGGAACCGAGGATGACTTGCTTCCACATTAAAAATGGGTTCTCAGGTGACTGATGAGTCCAATGTGGGACCTACAGTCTCTGTCACAGGTGGGGCAGACGGTGGTTGAAGGGGCGGGTGGGTGGGGTGCTTGGGTTGACGTGCGCTCCTTGCGCTGCCTGCGCTTGGCTTCTGCTTGCTCCCGGCGAATGGTGGTGGACAATTAAGCATCTAACGGGAGGAGAAGGCTCCATGTACATCCCCATCCTCAATGGTGGCAGAGCCCAGCATGTGATTGCAAAAGATAAGGCTGAAGTGTTTGCAACCATCTTCAGCCAAAAGTGCTGAGTGAATGATTCTTCTCGGCCTCCTCCTGAGATCCCCAACATCACAGATGCCAGTCTGCAGCCAATTTGATTCACTCCACATGACATCATGAAACGGCTGAGTGCACTGGACACAACAAAGACTAGTAAGACTCCCAGATCTCTTTCAAATTCCACTGTAGATCTATCAGTATCAAATGTGGCATACCTATGGTTTTCTTCCTATGCAGTTCTTTCACGTGTCTGTATTAAATTTGCTCTGCTGTTGTTCCCACCCCCCCACCCTCCACATACTTTGTCCAATTCATTTTGTAGTACATGTTTAAGGCTACCAACAATTTACACCATCAAATCTTTCACATGACACATTCTTAGTCTTGTGTGAAAACTGAAGTGTCAGGCCTCACGTTGCTACACATGGCTTAATAGAATATTATAAGCAGGTAAATCACTTGTTATATGTAATTCGTCATATTCTATTCTACAGGCAGCTGACATGTTACATAAGCTACACACTGCTTAACCAGGTATCACCATAAAGCCACAGAACAGATCCTATTGCCTTCAGTTAATGTCATGTACTGTTGCAGAGAGGAGAAGAAAAAAAGTACCTGCTAGTGTTAAAGTCGAGAGGTCGCACAACACCAGGTTATAGTCCAACAGTTTTATTTGAAATCACAAGCTTTCGGAGCTATCGATCGCCCCTTCCTCAGGTGAAGTAAAGAAATACAGACTCGACAAAGCATATATAGATAGAGAACAATGCATGTGTACCTTACAATTGCAGACAACTAAATTAAATCATCCGGACTATCTGCCGAGGTGTGATAAAGTTAATCAGGTCAGCCAGGAAGGTACCACATCAAAGAGTGTTAAAGTCAACAGAGAAAGAAGGCCACAATTTATAAAGTTGCAAGCTATTTTAGTTGGCTGTCTCAGGGGATGAAATCTAAGATTTGCAGGAATATTCCTCAGTGGGAGAATAACTTTTCATTCCTTCAACTTTGAGTCTTTCTATGCTCTGTCTCTTTGCTATATTGAATTCCAGTGCAAAGCTGACACCTGGCTCATGCAGGTGGTAACAAAGCAAATTCACTCCTAATTGCCTCTCCCACTTAATGTCATCATCTTCGTGGCAGCCATCATCCAACACAATGGAGGTAGGTAAGTTAATTACCCCCTGCAGTGACTCCTGTTGATTTAACAATGGTGTGCCATTTACTCAATCTCAGGTATTTCCTCCCAACATAGTATAAATAAGTAACATTTTCTGGGCTTCATCTCTCTACAGCACTGATTTTCAGAAAGCTATTTCCTGGTGTTTATACTTAACACTTGAAAAATCATTTCCTAGGCCTTGTGCTTGTTTATACAGCTAGAAATTAATATCAGTAAGAACATAAGAAATAGGAGCAGGAGTAGGCCATTCGCCCTTCGAGCCTGCTCCACCATTCAATAAGATCATGGCTGATCTTCTATCTCAACTCCACCTTCTTGCACTATCCCCAAATCATTTGATTCCCTTAGTATCCAAACATCTATCGATCTCTGTCTTGAATATACTCAACGACTGAGTAATCACAGCTCTCTGGGGTAGAGACTTCCAAAGATTCAAAACCTTATGAGTGAAGAAATTTCTCCTCATCTCTGCCCTAAATGGCCGACCCCTTATTCTGAAACTGTGACCCCTAGTTCTAGACTCTCCAGCCAGGGGAAACATCCTTCCCTTCCCTTCCTCGACTTCTCCGTCTCCATCTCTGGGGATAGGTTATTGACTAACATTCACTACAAGCCCACTGACTCCCACAGCTACCTGGACTACACTTCCTCCCACCCCGCCTCCTGTAAGGACTCTATTCCATTCTCCCAGTTTCTCCGTCTCCGCCGCATCCGCTCTGACGATGCCACCTTCCATACCAGTGCTTCCGACATGTCTTCCTTTTTCCTCAACCGAGGATTCCCCTCTACTGTGGCCGACATGGCCCTCGACCGTGTCCATTCTATCTCCCGCACTTCTGCCCTCACCCCTGCCCCTCCCTCCCGGAACCACGATAGCGTTCCCCTTGTCCTCACCTTTCACCCCACCAGCCTCCACATTCAATGGATCATACTCTGCCATTTCCGCCACCTCCAGCGTGATCCCACCACCAAACGCATCTTCCCCTCACCTCCCCTTTCAGCATTCCGCAGGGACCGCTCCCTCTGCGACACCCTAGTCCACTCCTCTATCACCCCCAGAACCCCTTCCCCTTCGCCCGGCACCTTCCCGTGCAAGCGCAGGAGATGCAACACATGCCCTTATACCTCCCCTCTTCCCACTGTCCAGGGCCCCAAACACCCCTTCCAGGTGAAACAGCGATTTACTTGTACTTCCTGCAATTTAGTATACTGTATTCGCTGCTCACGATGTGGTCTCCTCTACATTGGGGAGACCAAACGCAGATTGGGTGACCGCTTTGCGGAACACCTCCATTCAGTCCGTAAGGGGGACCCCGAGCTCCCGGTGGCCTGTCACTTTAATTCACCGCTTCACTCCCACTCTGACCTCACCGTCCTCGGCCTATTACACTGTTCCACGGAAGCTCAGCGTAAGCTCGAGGAACAGCACCTCATCTTTCGTTTAGGCACCCTACAGCCCTCTGGACTCAATATCAAGTTCAACAATTTTAGATCATAACCTCAGCTCCAATCACATTTATATTTTATTTTTTCATCCACCCTTTTGTTTGCCCCCCCCCCCCCCACCTCCTTTTTTTTTCCTCCTAGAAGCTGGCAGCTGTCCTTCATTCTGCCAGTGCATTTCACACTTCTTTTAGCCTCAACCTGTCACATTAACACCTCCTCTTGCCTTGATCATCTCTTAATGTCTCTCAATGTCTCTTAATCTCTCCTTTTGTTCTTTCATCCCCTCCCCCTTTTCCCAGCTTTATCCTTGCTTTAAATCTATTTCATTTCCTGCTTTTTCCAGTTCTGACGAAAGGTCTTCGACCTGAAATGTTAACTCTGTTTCTCTCTCCACGGATGCTGCCTGGCCTGTTGAGTTTTTCCAGCGTTTTCTGTTGTTATTTCGGATTTCCAGCATCCGCAGTATTTTTCTATCGTTCCAGCATTTACCCTGTCATGCCCTTTAAGAAGTTTATATGTTTCAATGAGATCAGCTCTCATTCTTCTAAACTCTAGGGAATATAGGCCTAGTCTAATCAATCTCTTCTCATAAGACAATCCCCTCATCCCAGGAATCAGTCTAGTGAACCTTCATTGCACTTCCTCTGAGGCAAGTATGTCCTTCCTTGGGTAAGGAGACCAAAACTGTACACAGTACTCCAGGTGTGGTCTCACCAAGGCCCTATATAATTGTAGTAAGACTTCTTTACTCATATACTCCAATCCCTTTGTAATAAAGGCCAACATACCATTTGCTTTCATAATTGCTTACTGTACCTGCATGTTAACAAACCCTTTACCTTTTATCTACATCTGTTAGTGTTCTTAAGGCAGTCTCTATTGATTTATTGAAGTGTTATACTACTGATTATCATAAAACCACTGTGACTACTGGTGCACATCATCTCCCATAATTTGGTTGGAAGTCAGCCATGCTGTATTTACAGGGTTATCCCGATTACAGGGCTCTGTTATCTTAGGAGCCCGAGGAGAGAAGCCTCCAGACAGCAGGTGGTTTGCACCTACAGGCATGAGGAGTGGGAAATTCTTGTCTTTCTGTATTAACGGTCCTGTGAAGCTCCTTGGGACGTTTTACTATGTTAAAGGCACTATATAAATGTAAGTTGCTGTTGTCGTTATTATTTAAACACACTTTTCTGTCATTCCATATTTCTGAGTCTAACTAAAAGAACCCAATACACCACAGTATTCCTCAGAAACCAACAGCACTCAACTTCCAAAGTTGCTGTTACCAATTTCAGAATTATTCATAAAACCCCTAGCAGTGCCACAACAATTCCCCTCTGTAAAGTTTCAATCACTATCACTTTGCCATGGGAGGGGTAATTTTACAAAATTGTATTCCTGGTGGGTGAGGCCTCCTGGGACCTTGAGTTCATAAAAATTAGTTATGTGGTTGCAATAGAGGTCTTTGTGGAAATTACGTATATATAAAATCAGCAGGAATCATTTTGCCATAGATTCTTACAAGTAATTGGTAACTGGAAACAATCTAGGCTATTGCAAAACAAGTATTAGAAAAGATTGGAAGAAAGATAACTTAGGAAGAAGCACATTAATACAACACCTGCTGTGTATTTATCCTACTGTGCTACATTAGTATTGCAATGAGAATGATATATATTGTAATAGCAACGAGGAAATGGAGCAAGGTGGTAGTAATAGCTTCAATCTTTGGGAATAGAATGGAAAATCTGGAAATGCTGGAAGAATTATTTCAATCTGGAACCATGTTGCTCATCTCTCTACTTCTACTTAGTTTATTTTACTATGTTGTTTAAATTTTCTTCTATCCTAACTGTTCTATCTTATTCTTTGCTTTGAAACATAGTTTGTCATTACTGAACACGATGCGGAGATGCCGGTGTTGGACTGGGGTGGACAAAAGTGAGAAGTCGCACTTATATATAGCTATATAGTTATATAGCTATAACCTGGTGTTGTGCGACTTCTCATTACTGAACACATCCTTGAACTCAAAGAGCAAACTATTTGCTTGTCATCCTGCTATTGCCTAGATGCAGACCAACTAATTGCAGAAATGATAGACCTCTATCCGAGCTTTATTGTAGAGGGAAGAAGGTTTTAAAGAGCAAGCATTTTTTGTAGCCCATACATGCTGGTGAAAGGTGAAAACAGGCGCTAAATGGGTGAGGTGCTAATAAGACACGCCTGTTTAAAAGTTTGGTTTTAGTACACAGTTTTGGTGTTAATTGCTAATTACCATAATTTGAACTTGCCTGGAGGTGCTAAAACAGAGATACCTGCAGGTTTAGCATGCAAGTGCTGATTAGCCACAATTTTCATGGAGCAGTCTATGTGGGCTTCACTCACCCACTTCCACCCAAGGTGTGGAATGGGCTGGCTGACACACAGCGGCAGGTTTCAGGATGGCTCAGGGACCGAGTGAGAGGTCGCACAGGTTCTCTGACGCGGCACTGGAGGTCCTGGTGAGGAGGTCCAGAGGAGGAGGAATGTCCTGTACCCACAGGGGGGAAGGAGCCCATCTCTCCCTCCTGTCCCTCTCTCCTCCTTAACCTCCTCCTTCTCTTCTTCTGCCTCCTCCTCCTCCTCCTCCTCTTGTGGCTCCTGAGCTTGACCCTCTGGCACATTGCTGGTGGGAATGGCTGGTCTCTTATGATTGCTAGATTGTGGAGCATGCAGCAAGTCGCCACGAATCTGTAGCCCTTCTCATCCTCCTGTCCTTCCTGTCCCTCTGTCCTCTAACAGCTGGTGCTGCTCTGCCTGGCTTCATCTCCTCCTCCCATTCCTCCTGCAGATGAAGGGGGACTCCTAACAAGATGCCCATGACCAAGCACTCCCTTTTTCCTTGTAACTCCTATAAGGTAGAGTAGCACAGCACTCACTCACTTTAGGTGAAGTCCTCAGAGAATTTCCAGAATAAATGTTGATGGAGTGTTGGTCAAGTCTTGACAAAGTGTCCCAAAAGTCCTCTTTAAACCTCTAGCAGCAAGTGAACAGTGAAAGGTGATATACCTTTAAGTAGCACTTGAAATCCTCAGCAACGACCTGTTTACTCCCAATCAGCTGATCACTATTAGAAGAGGGCATATGTCAAGCGCTAACCACCAAAATGCCTCCTTAATGAGCGCTAGTATGCAATTTAATTGACAATCAGCTGCTTAACGAACTTCCGGGCGGCCATTCCTAGCGCAAGCTTCAACTCCTTTACCAAGATGGTGACTTGCGCTAAACGCGGGCTAAACCACCGTTTCAACTTAAGACCCCATCTTTGCCTCCTTGGAGGCTCGTTAGCGCCTAACGTATCTGGGGAAAATCGCCTCCGCTATTCCTTCTAGATTTAATTTTTCAAGTTTACTCGATCACATTATTTGCCAGGTTGTTGTATAAATAAAATACTATCACTAATAATAGGAGCAGAGGGCTATGTATTCACTTTACTGATGACTAAAATATGGACTATCTGCATGCTGGCTGATCCACAGTTCGCTGGGCACTCCAGTTCTGATTATTATGGGATTGACACGTCTAAATGTTGCTCTGCTAGAGGTTGAATGCTTTCGCAGCTTTCATTTTTTCCATCTTTGTCCAATAAATAGATCCATCTGAATAACTTCATAACTAAAATTGATGCAGGCAATAGTGAAAGCTATTGTGTGAATTTGGCTGTGCACAGCCTTTCACATTTCCTGAGTCTTTTTTAACACGACATTGTCGACAATCAAAAACCAATAACCAACTTTATCCTTTTTCATAACATAAGTGGATAATTGAAACAGTTCCAAAAAAAAGCAAAAGGCCAAAACACTATGATAGAGGTAACTACTTCCCCCAGAGTCAGTCTCCAAGGTTGTTTGCAAGTCATTTTGTAGGGCTCATACATAATCTGTACAGTGTAATTTGTAGTTTGTTTAGTAAATACTATAAGTATGATGTATGAAATTATGAAATATATTGGCCCGGAATTTGCGGTCAGCGGCGAAGCAAAGGCGTTCGCCGCTGGCCCTGAAGAAAGCTGCCCACACAGAGCTCACACTCTCTGTGGTGAGAGGTTTGCCTTTTTCGATATTCAAGTGATTTCAGCGCTCTGTAGTGGGAAATCCAGCGAAGCCAGTGCCGGAGCTGTGAATGACTGACCGCAACTTCAGGAATTGCGTTTAGATGCACATGCGCTACATCCTGAAGTTGAGGTCAGTTTCAAAGGGGTAATAACGGCGAAGGCTGGTAGTTCACCGTTATTACCCACCGCAAATTCCGGGCCACTATTTGTTTCATTTTGGCATACTTCCAATTAAATGCTGTGAAGAAGCTAGTCAAATTGTTGAGGCCAATTGAAAAAGTTCTTTCATCTAGGTGAGCCACAATTGTATAACCTCACTCAACAAGGTCATTATAGTTGAATAGACACCCTTCTTTACAAAGCTGCCCAGATCCTTACAGAGACAGTTTAAAAGCATTTTTGAGAGGATGTTAAAACCACATTACTTCAAGACTATATCATACGATTCCCATGAAAAATTTAAGTATGAGTTGGTCTGGGAGGTCTAGATTATCCAAGCCCCCTTAAAAAACTATAGGCTATATATTCCTCAGCCTTGGCTCAATGGCAGTACTCTCATCTCTGAATCAGAAGGTTGTGGGTTTAAGCTCCATTCCAGGAATTTAAGTACAATATCTAGGCTGACACTCTATCTAGGCTATCTAGGCAGTACTGAGGGGAGTGCTGCACTTTCAGAGGTTTGGGCCGTATTTTGTGACCCGTACGAGGCCTGTCAGACTGTTAATCAGCTCGCTACCTTACACTACTTTACACTATTCTCCAAGGGAAGGGTGTGAAGATACGAAAACAACATTTCAGGGAAAAATACCCTAAATTTTCTGATTGGTGTTATTTTAATGCTGGTGAAAACCCATTTGAAATAAAAAAAATAAATGGGTTACCACCAACTCTAAATGCACATTTAACACCATTCGGAAAATCTAGGCCAATGTGTTTTACTAAATTAATCTTTTTTTTTCTCTTTTCAGATGCTGAAAACATATAACTGGGATAACTGAACAAAGTAAAACACAATTAATTTGTACAATTTATACAACAACAACAACGTGTATTTATATACCGCCTTTAACATAGTAAAACGTCCCCAGGCGCTTCACAGGAGTGTTATAAGACAAAAAATTTGACACCAAGCCACATAAGGAGAAATTAGGGCAGGTGACCAAAAGCTTGGTCAAAGAGGTAGGTTTTAAGGAGCGTCTTAAAGGAGGAAAGAGAGGTAGAGAGACAGAGAGGTTTAGGCAGGGAATTCCAGAGCTTAGGGCCTAGGCAACAGAAGGCACGGCCACCAATGGTTGAGCGATTATAATCAGGGATGCTCAAGATGGCAGAATTAGAGAAGCGCAGATATCTCGGGGGGGGGGGGGGGGTTGTGGGGCTGAAGGAGATTACAGAGATAGGGAGGGGTGAGCCCATGGAGGGATTTGAAAACAAGGATGAGAATTTTGAAATCGAGGCGTTGCTTAACCGGGAGCCAATGTAGGTCAATGAGCACAGGGGTGATGGGTGAAAGGGGCTTGGTGCGAGTTAGGACACAGGCAGCCGAGTTTTGGATGACCTCAAGTGTATATACTGTGACAAAGAGGATTTAAAATATACATCATTTCTTGAGCAGCATAAATTAGGGCAATGTGTAGGGAATTTATCTATTTTGTTTTTCTGGTTACCATTGACTGCTTTCTAATTCCAAATCTGCTAAAAAAAATTATAGTGAGTTAACTATATAGTCCTCTACAGAAACCACTCTGTAGGTGTCTTAATTAAACTGAAACTCTGCGTGGAAATCGTTCTGATTGGATTGCATGCTTCACTGGTCTGCGAAGCTTTTGTAATTTCTGAAATGTCAGAGCCCATTGCAATAGGAAAGCATGAATGCTCTAGTTCTCAGCCACCATGAGCTTAACCAATGGAATTAAATTTGGCCTGGCCTAAAGTAACTGTATTTCACAACCTGCTTATATATCATAGCAACATCTTTTATCCCGTGCCGAGTCATCATGAGCAACCGTTTACAGATAAAGACCCAGAGCCAAGTAAATTGTTGTGCAAGATGATAGATAGGCTCCTTGCAAAATGTTTGGTTACCTTATGTGAACCAAAGAGGAGATGGTGCTGAAGATACATCTTGTTGACCACCACTAAGTTGATGGGTAGGCAAGATGTGGGCAAACTGGTGCCTGCAGATTGCATCATTCACGGCATTATATTATCAATAGGCAGAAAATTGTGGGCAACTGCATGCCCGACCCTGCCGGCCTTGCAGAGTCTCATAAAATGTATCTCTAAGTAACTGTTAGGATGGGTATTCCCAAGCGTACAGGAACTGACTGGGTAACCATCAGATATTTATACAAATGAGAGTGTAAAATACTGGGGCTATAATAGGAGTAATAAACAAATTTAAGCATAGGCCTATAGTATATAACTTGCACTGCTATATACCTGGTGCTGTTTGTATTCATTACAAGCATGCAAACATTCTTGCAGGATTCTGAGTTCCTGCTTGATAACAGCCAAGAACAGAGAAGAGAGTTCCTCACATATAAAGAGATCCACAGAAGATATCTTCCTAAAACTCCACCCAAAATAAACCTGAATGAATCTATCAACCTCGTAGAAGATGAGGGTCAACATTACAAAGCTTCTTTCCAGTGAATTTTTTTACGCTCGTGTCAGCTGGTATCACAAATATTTCCTCTTTGTTTCTCTCTCATTTCACTCAGCACATTTCTATTATTTGTTGCTGCGCTCTTCCAGCAATGTGATATTTAATGTCAACTCTCCCGCCCAACTTCATTCCTGAGTTCTGTTGCTGAAAATCTCCTCTCTCGGTATCTATCCTATTCTCTCCAATTTCGGATCAGTAACAAAAATCGAAACATAAGTAAACCATGCCACTATGACATGTTAGCAGGCTGTGCAATGCAGTTAACTCACCTTAGGCCAGGCCAAACTTAGTTCCATTGGCTAAGCTTCATGGAGGCTGACATGGAGTAGGCACGATTCCTTACAACAACAACAACAACTTGCATTTACATAGCGCCGTTAATGTAGGAAAACGTCCGAAGGCACTTCACAGAAGCGTAATCAGACAACATAAATTGGCACCGAGCCAATGAAAGAGCTATTAGGAGAGGTGACTTACTTCAATGGACTCTGACATTTGAGGAATATAACAGCAGTGGAGTCGCAGGACAGTATGCAGCAAAAGTTGATTGAGATACTCTGGTATGGGGCTGCTGCTGGATCTGTTGCCTTTAGGGAGAAATCAGCCTGAGGCATAAAAGATGATTTGCCCCCATCTTTAGCTCCAATGAGTCTTATAAGCAAGCAAATATGGTATTTTAACTAGACTGATATATCAGTAGTGTAAAAATGTATATATGTAGCAAATGCATGCCTTAAACATTAGAACAAATCTATTATGCTCCAAAAAGGTGCAGATAAGAAGGGCTGCTCTTTTCAGAGCTAAGTGGCACTCTCCTTAGGAATTAACGGGTCATTTTCCGGTTGGCAGCCTGTAACTAGTGGGGTATCGCAAGGATCAGCACTTAGGCCTCAGCTATTTACAATCTATATCAATGACTTAGATGAGGGCACTGAGTGTAATGTATCCAAGTTTGCTGATGATACAAAGTTAGGTGGGAAAGTAAGCTGTGAGGAGGTCGCAAAGAGGCTGAAAAGGGGGAAAGACAGGTTAAGTGAGTTGGCCAAGAACAGGGCAGATGGAAAATAATGTGGAGAGGTGTGAAGTTATCCACTTTGGTAGGAAAAATAGAAAAGCAGAATATTTTTTAAATGGTGAGAGACTGGGAAATGTTAGTATTCAGAGGGACCTGGGTGTCATTGTACATGAATCACAGAAAGTTAACATGCAGGTACAGCAAGCAATTAGGAAAGTAAATGGCATGTTAGCCTTTATTACAAAGGGATTGGAGTATAAGAGTAAAGAAGTCTTACTACAATTATATAGGGCCTTGGTGAGACCACATCTGGAGTACTGTGTACAGTTTTGGTCTCCTTATCTAAGCCTTAGAGGGAGTGCAACAAAGGTTCACCAGACTGGTTCCTGGGATGGGGGGATTGTCCTATGAGGAGAGATTGATTAGACAAGGCCTATATTCCTTAGAGTTTAGAAGAATGAGAGATGATCTCATTGAAATATATAAAATTCTTAAAGGGCTTGACAGGGTAAATGCTGGAAGGATGTTTCCTCTGGCTGGGGAGTCTAGAACACGGGGTCACAGTCTCAGAATAAGGGGTCGGCCATTTAGGACTGAGATGAGGAGAAATTTCTTCACTTAAAAAGTTGTGAAAATTAGGAATTCTCTACCTCAGAGGGCTGTGGATGCTCAGTCGTTAAGTATATTCAAGACAGAGATTGATAGATTTTTGGATTCTAAGGGAATCAAAGGATATGGGGATAGTGCGGGAAGGTGGAGTTGAGGTGAAAGATCAGCCATGATCTTATTGAATGATGGAGCAGAATGACTACTCCTGCTCCTATTTCTTATGTTCCTACGTTCTCCTATCAGGAAGCGTGTTTGAAATGCTGCTGGAGGTAGCCAAACAAGTATATGTGGTTTCCCACATTTCTATGTTCTGGGAACAAATGCGAAAAAGGTTTTCATGATTCATGTCATGCTATGTAAGAATATCCAGACTTTGCTTACATTAAGTATAAGGTCATAGCACTGCATGTTACAAAGCATTTTCTCGCATCCTGGCACAGGCGAAGTAAGCAGCAAGCAAAACACACAGGCAATCTTTCACCTCTTTCATACATGCACATGTATTCCCATTTTGCAGCAGGGCAGACTTTGTTGCTGACACTGAAATATGCTACCAATGTTACATATGAATTTTGCAAGTTGAGACTGCTGATTACACTGTCAACTCAGCTATTTGTGTAAGCCATGAACATGCATGCTGTGTGTTCGTGAACTCACACAATGCGGGTGGCACAGTCTCTGGTCTTCCAAATTCCAACACTTGTATGTTTTGTATCTGCTTACAGGGAAAGACTGCGCCTAACAGGCAGGAACAGTGGCACCCTGAAGGGGGCTCTCCTGACCATCATCCATTGACTCCCTAAGAAGAAAAGAAAGACTTGCATTTATATAACGCCTTTCATGACCTCAGGATGTCCCAAAGTGCTTTACAGCCAATGAGGTACTTTTGAAATAGTCTCTGTTGTAATGTAGGAAACGTGGCAGCTAATTTGCACACAGCAAGCTTCCACAAACAACAAAGTGATAATGACCAGATAATCTGTTTCTGTGATATTGGTTGAAGGATAAATATTGGCCAGAACAGTATGAAGAGACTGGCTTTGAAATTCTGTGGGTGGAGCCCATAGAGGGAATGGTCGAAGGGGTGATTAGAGGCCAATTGCATCCTTTGCTTAGTAATCCTTCTCACCTTACTCACACACTCATTCACTCACATACATAGAGGCATACATCGCACTGGAGCAGCATAATACACAGGATATGTAAGTTCTGTGTGAAGGGGTCTTATTACTAGTATTCAAATGTATATTCCCCTTCTGTTCATCTAGATACCCATAAGGGGAAAAGCTCAGAAAGAAATGCCTGCTATCCCCTAGCACATCACAGCAACATGCACCAGCATAGATATATTCACTCCAGGAGATTCCAATAGTGAGTTGCAAGAAGGATGTCAAGGTCTTAGAGAGGGTGCAGAAGAGATTTACTAGAATGGCACCAGGGATGAGGGACTTCAGT
The DNA here is from genome assembly GCA_030390025.1 of Squalus acanthias. Lineage (NCBI taxonomy): Eukaryota > Metazoa > Chordata > Chondrichthyes > Squaliformes > Squalidae > Squalus > Squalus acanthias. The sequence goes on from CM059434.1 coordinate 104,753,475, forward strand.
TATGTGGAGAGACTGGAAAAGCTGGGGCTGTTTTTCTTCTTAGAGCAGTGAAGGTTAAAAAGAGATTTGATAGAGTAAATAAAGAGAAACTGTTTCCAGTGGCAGAAGGGTCGGTAACCAGAGGACACAAATTTAAGGTGATTGGCAAAAGAACCGGAGGTGGCATAAGGAAATATTATTTTTATGCAGCGAATTGTTGCGATCTGGAATGCACTGCCTGAAAGGGTGGTGGAAGCAGATTCAATAGTAACTTTCAAGAGAGAACTGGATAAATACTTGAAGGGAAAAAAATTACAGGGCTATGGGGAAAGAGCAGGGGAGTGGAACTAATTGGATAGCTCTACCAAAGAGCTGGCACAGGCATGATGGGCCGAATGGGCTCCTTCTGTGCTGTATCATTCTATGATTCTAGGACCAGACAGCCACTGGGGCATCAGTTATAGTGCCAGAAGTGTTAGGGCCATCTCATTATCCATCACAAGGAGCTCCTGGACCCTTCATTCCAAGAAACATATTGGCACTAAAAAGTCTGCCACCACGCTTACTCCTCCTACTGTGGAAGCAATTAGGAGAAGTAACAGAATAAAACATTCAACATATAATGTCACCAAAGAGAAGCACCAGTCTGAGAAACACTGGACACACAAGCACATTCCATTAACAGAGAAAATAATTATTCCAATCATATCCAAAGAGGTGAATTACATTGGGGTGGATTACTGCAATAGCACAGGAATAGATTACTACCCATGATAGTTGAGGTAGGGCAAAGAACATTGGAGGAGTTAGTGCATTGGGTCAGAGTATTGTATTTATGCAGACAGAACTGCTTGTGTATTGAAGAGGTATCTTTGGTTCTGTCTTTTCAAAGAATGATAGCAAGGTAGATTGTCATAAAATGAAGCCATTGCGACTATTGCTGGGGTAGCAGAAATTCACATGCATCATTCTGTTCATAGCGTCACAGACCACCTTCACATTAATGGAATGAAATGCCTTTCTGCTCATAAAAGCAATAGGATTGGTGGAAATGGCTTAACTGACCACATGCATGTATGTACAATCATCCGTATTTTGGGGAATCCTGCCACACAGAAGGCATCCAACACCAGTTTTATGCATCGATGCACTACAGATTTATCAATTTGGTATACATCCCCACAAGTGACTTGGAATGATGCAATTGCATAAAGGTTCACAGCTATGGTCATCTTCACGGCCACCAGCAGAACAGTGCCTGTCATTGGGCTAGTCTAAAGATCTGGTTCATGACTGCCTCCCTAGTGAAGCATAGTTGGCAAAGGCAGATATCCTCAGACATATCTAAGTAGCTGTGTCTTGATTGATAGCCGTGAATGGTTAGCTAAGGGTGGGTAAAAGCAGTCCACCTCATGTGTAAACAGACTTTCCTCTAATCCTTCCCCAGGTCCTCACTCAAAACAAGCAAAAAGAATGGAATCCCCAGAAGAAATCCCATCTTCAGAATCTTGTGTTGATGCTCCCAAAAAACCCAGAAATGGAAAATCATAAGGCTCAAAAGAAAATACTAAAATAGTTAAATCCAAACCACCGGGAAAACACTGAAGAAAAATTAATTGAGAAAACAGAATTTCAAATATCCAAACTTAACAGCAAATATTGTCAACCATTTTTAACAGCACAAGCCCTACAATTGCAGAACCTGCCTTCCCAACGGCGCCTGTTTTAAGTTGGTGTTGTTATGCACACTCCTCATAAGAAACCTGCAAAATGGCTGCACTGGGTAACTAACATTTGATTTGGGGGCTTAATGAGGCTCTCCCATGTTTCATGCAAGAGCCCAGAGCGATAAGAAGTTTTGACTCTCTTAAACTGCAGGAAGAAGGAATCAGATGAGAAACAGACCTAAGGCCTACTTGCCTAATTACTGGGACCACATTTGTATGGTCCTCACCTGCGATACTGGCTGGGACAGTTGGAAGACCTATCATGTAATCTTCAACATAGAATAGCCAATGCAGTTGAAGGATTACAAATTCTATGCAGTTTTTCAAAATTACTTCAAAATTAGCAATTTACTTTTGTTAATTTTGAGGCTAGATAGTAAGTGTCAAAATTCAACCGAGGGGAAGATTACAGCTGAGTCCAATCTTATTCTCACTTTATATTACTTCAGTGCAGTACTGAGATAGTGCTGCACTGTTGGAAATGCCATCTTTTGCGTGAGATGTTAAACCAAGTTTGCCCTCGCAGGTGCTTGTAAAAGACTCCATAACACTATTTAAAGAGGTGAATGGGAGTTTTCCCGATGTCCCGGCCAACATTCATCCCTCAACCAACAGCTAAAACAGAAAACCTGGTCATTTATTTCTTTGCTGTTTCTGGGACCTTGCTGTGAGCAAATTGGCTGTTGCATTTCCTACATCACAACAGTGACTATACTTCAAACATACTTCATTGGCTGTAAAGCGCTTTGGGATGACCTGAGGTTGTGACTGGCGCTATATAAATGTAAGTCATTGGATAAACAATTAGGAGTAAGAACACTGGCTGATTTCTCGCCACCCTAGAGAGCAGTATCCCCCTCACCACTGTGCTGGCTGAGATTAGACAATGGTCCTGGCCTACCATGTTTCAATACTACACTACACAGTTATTTACCCAGTAAGTCATTAGGGAGCAAAACTAGCAATTATTGTGCAAATTTTTAATAGCAGATGCAGCAAGTAAATTTGAAGGATACAGGTTAAAAATAATTTGGAGCAATTGGCCTTCCAAATGCCTGAATTAAAATGACACACTCTACAACATCCAAACATCTTAGCTTTAGTGCTACTGTGTGCTGAAAGTCTCAATGTCGAAGATTTTCTCTGGTTGCGGAAAAAAATCATAAACATGTATAAAAGGACTCTTGGGCACACATGGAGAGTCTAAGCACTCGCTGATCCAGGCTCCCTCCACCCCACTTCTCAACTGTGAACTGGCTCCAATCCCCCCTCCCCCCTCTCACCTGTGAATCAGCTCCAATCCCCCCTCCCCCCCCTTCTCACCTGTGAATCAGCTCCAATCCCCCTCCCCCTCTCTCACCTGTGAATCAGCTCCAATCACCCCTCCCCCCCTTCTCACCTGTGAATCAGCTCCAATCCCCCCTCCCCCCCTCTCACCTGTGAATCAGCTCCAATCCCCCTCCCCCCTTCTCACCTGTGAATCAGCTCCAATCCCCCCTCCCCCCCTCTCACCTGTGAATCGGCTCCAATCTCCCCTCCCCCTCTCTCACCTGTGAATCAGCTCCAATCACCCCTCCCCCCCTTCTCACCTGTGAATCAGCTCCAATCCCCCCTCCCCCCCCTCACCTGTGAATCGGCTCCAATCCCCCCTCCCCCCCCCCTCACCTGTGAATCGGCTCCAATCCCCCCTCCCCCTCTCTCACCTGTGAATCAGCTCCAATCCCCCCTCCCCCCTCTCACCTGTGAATCAGCTCCAATCCCCCCTCCCCCCCTCTCACCTGTGAATCAGCTCCAATCCCCCCTCCCCCCCTCTCACCTGTGAATCAGCTCCAACCCCCCCTCCCCCCTCTCACCTGTGAATCAGCTCCAACCCCCCCTCCCCCCCTCTCACCTGTGAATCAGCTCCAATCCCCCCTCCCCCCTTCTCACCTGTGAATCAGCTCCAACCCCCCCTCCCCCCTCTCACCTGTGAATCAGCTCCAATCCCCCCTCCCCCCCCTCACCTGTGAATCGGCTCCAATCTCCCCTCCCCCCCTCTCACCTGTGAATCAGCTCCAATCCCCCCTCCCCCCTCTCACCTGTGAATCGGCTCCAATCCCCCCTCCCCCCTCTCACCTGTGAATCAGCTCCAATCCCCCCTCCCCCCTTCTCATAGAAACATAGAAACATAGAATCTAGGAGCAGGAGTAGGCCATTCGGCCCGTCGAGCCTGCTCCACCATTCAATACGATCATGGCTGATCATCCAAATCCAGTACCCCGTCCCTGCTTTAATCCCCACAGTACACATATCCCACCCTACCCCCGTAACCCCACGTATTTAATTCCCCCTAACATATCCCATCCTATCCCCATAACCCCACATATTTAATTCCCCCTAACACTAAGGGTCAATTTATCATAGCCAAATCAACCTAACCCGCACATTTTTGGACTGTGGGAGGAAACCGGAGCACCCGGAGGAAACCCACGCAGACACGGGGAGAATGTGCAAACTCCACACAGACAGTCACCCGAGGTCAGATTCGAACCCAGGTCCCTGGCGCTGTGAGGCAACAGTGCTAACCACTATGCCACCGTGTTGCCCGTTCTCACCTGTGAATCAGCTCCAACCCCCCCTCCCCCCCTCTCACCTGTGAATCAGCTCCAATCTCCCCTCCCCCCCTTCTCACCTGTGAATCAGCTCCAATCCCCCCTCCCCCCCTCTCACCTCTGAATCGGCTCCAATCCCCCCTCCCCCCCTCTCACCTGTGAATCGGCTCCAATCCCCCTCCCCCCCCTCACCTGTGAATCGGCTCCAATCCCCCCTCCCCCCCCCTCACCTGTGAATCGGCTCCAATCCCCCCTCCCCCCCCTCACCTGTGAATCGGCTCCAATCCCCCCTCCCCCCTCTCACCTGTGAATCGGCTCCAATCCCCCCTCCCCCCTCTCACCTGTGAATCAGCTCCAATCCCCGCTCCCCCCCTCTCACCTGTGAATCGGCTCCAATCTCCCCTCCCCCTCTCTCACCTGTGAATCAGCTCCAATCCCCCCTCCCCCCCTCTCACCTGTGAATCGGCTCCAATCCCCCCTCCCCCCCTCTCACCTGTGAATCGGCTCCAATCCCCCCTCCCCCCCTCTCACCTGTGAATCGGCTCCAATCCCCCCTCCCCCCTTCTCACCTGTGAATCAGCTCCAATCCCCCCTCCCCCCCTCTCACCTCTGAATCGGCTCCAATCCCCCCTCCCCCCCTCTCACCTGTGAATCGGCTCCAATCCCCCCTCCCCCCCCTCACCTGTGAATCGGCTCCAATCCCCCCTCCCCCCTCTCACCTGTGAATCGGCTCCAATCCCCCCTCCCCCCCTCTCACCTGTGAATCGGCTCCAATCCCCCCTCCCCCCCTCTCACCTGTGAATCGGCTCCAACCCCCCTCCCCCCCCTCTCACCTGTGAATCAGCTCCAATCCCCCCTCCCCCCTCTCACCTGTGAATCGGCTCCAATCTCCCCTCCCCCTCTCTCACCTGTGAATCAGCTCCAATCCCCCCTCCCCCCCTCTCACCTGTGAATCGGCTCCAATCCCCCCTCCCCCCCTCTCACCTGTGAATCGGCTCCAATCCCCCCTCCCCCCCTCTCACCTGTGAATCGGCTCCAATCTCCCCTCCCCCCTCTCACCTGTGAATCGGCTCCAATCTCCCCTCCCCCCTCTCACCTGTGAATCGGCTCCAATCTCCCCTCCCCCCTCTCACCTGTGAATCGGCTCCAATCCCCCCTCCCCCCCTCTCACCTGTGAATCGGCTCCAATCCCCCCTCCCCCCCCCTCACCTGTGAATCGGCTCCAATCCCCCCTCCCCCCTCTCACCTGTGAATCGGCTCCAATCCCCCCTCCCCCCTCTCACCTGTGAATCAGCTCCAATCCCCCCTCCCCCTCTCTCACCTGTGAATCAGCTCCAATCCCCCCTCCCCCCCTCTCACCTGTGAATCGGCTCCAATCCCCCCTCCCCCCCTCTCACCTGTGAATCGGCTCCAACCCCCCCTCCCCCCCCTCTCACCTGTGAATCAGCTCCAATCCCCCCTCCCCCCTCTCACCTGTGAATCAGCTCCAATCCCCCCTCCCCCCCTCTCACCTGTGAATCGGCTCCAATCCCCCCTCCCCCACCTCACCTGTGAATCAGCTCCAATCCCCCCTCCCCCCCTCTCACCTGTGAATCAGCTCCAATCCCCCCTCCCCCCTCTCACCTGTGAATCAGCTCCAATCCCCCCTCCCCCCCTTCTCACCTGTGAATCAGCTCCAATCCCCCCTCCCCCCCTCTCACCTGTGAATCAGCTCCAATCCCCCCTCCCCCCTCTCACCTGTGAATCGGCTCCAATCTCCCCTCCCCCTCTCTCACCTGTGAATCAGCTCCAATCCCCCCTCCCCCCTCTCACCTGTGAATCGGCTCCAATCCCCCCTCCCCCCCTCTCACCTGTGAATCGGCTCCAATCCCCCCTCCCCCCCTCTCACCTGTGAATCGGCTCCAATCTCCCCTCCCCCCCTCTCACCTGTGAATCGGCTCCAATCCCCCCTCCCCCCCTCTCACCTGTGAATCGGCTCCAATCTCCCCTCCCCCCCTCTCACCTGTGAATCGGCTCCAATCCCCCCTCCCCCCCTCTCACCTGTGAATCGGCTCCAACCCCCCCTCCCCCCCCTCACCTGTGAATCGGCTCCAATCTCCCCTCCCCCTCTCTCACCTGTGAATCAGCTCCAATCCCCCCTCCCCCCCTCTCACCTGTGAATCGGCTCCAATCTCCCCTCCCCCCCTCTCACCTGTGAATCGGCTCCAATCCCCCCTCCCCCCCTCTCACCTGTGAATCGGCTCCAATCCCCCCTCCCCCCCTCTCACCTGTGAATCGGCTCCAATCTCCCCTCCCCCCCTCTCACCTGTGAATCGGCTCCAACCCCCCCTCCCCCCCCCTCACCTGTGAATCGGCTCCAATCCCCCCTCCCCCCTCTCACCTGTGAATCGGCTCCAATCCCCCCTCCCCCCCTTCTCACCTGTGAATCGGCTCCAATCCCCCCTCCCCCACCTCACCTGTGAATCGGCTCCAATCCCCCTCCCCCCCCATGGCTTACCTTGATTCCAACAGGCGGTTTGACCTGCCTGAAGCCGGCCAGCTGCCTCTTTCCGCCCGACAGAAGGATGTAAATGAGGCTGGTTGTTAAAATCCGCCAAGGTCTCCCACGGAGACCTCCCGACGGGAAGGCCGTTGGCTCCTGCACCCCCCACCCTGCTTCCCGTCGGGGAGTTAAACTCCATCCTATTATTTCATAGAATCGTTTGCAAAGTGTCCAATTACTTAAGAAGTAGCGATTAAAAAAAAATGCTCGCTAGTTATCGCTGGAAAAGAGAACCATTCTTTATTTTTAACAGGTGCATTGATTGGGTCAGGCTGACGTACAGCTAGAGCAACGCTCAGTTAACTGGCAAACAAGATGCAACCTTTTACTACCACAGTAAAACTCTCTGCTTGCAGAGCTTAATGAGCACCACAGAATCACTTTATTTTAATCCTTTAGGTCAGAGTTGATCCACCGTTCAAAGAGTTTAGAGTCCAGAAACAAAGATAAGGAAGCAAAATATTGTGACATTACTACATTGGCATTGAACTTTAACTTAAATCTGGAGGAATATAAATTACCTGGGAAATCTTTATTCCAGCATTAACAGGGAGAGAGCCCAGAGGTCAAATAACGTTTATATTTCCACCATTATACAAATACCCATAGCTTTTAAAAAAAAACTTGCTAGATAATTTCCAAAAATGAATACATTTACTAATGACTGTGAATAAAACTTAATGTTCTCACAGAGAATTTGCAAAAAACAAAATGTTTCTAGCAAAGGCAACAGAAAACCATTCTTCTGTGAATTTTGTGAAAATGGAATATTTTAATTATGCCAGTGGTATTTACAAAATGCAGCTTTTAAAATTTTAAAAATTCAAAAGAAAAGTTTCGATTTGAATTCTGTGCCCAATTGCTTGTTGTACTTTAAAATAGCTGCTAAAAGACTGAAACTTGCGTTCAGCCCTGCCCACACCAATTAAATCAACAAAATGATTGCCGCTCAAAAATAGCCATCTGACATGTCAGCAGAAATCACAAGTGAAAATAAGACAGAGGTGGGTCTAATTATCCCTTTTCCTCCAATTAGCACTGTGCAAGGGATAACCAGATATTATGGAGATTCAGGGATTGTGTTAAGACCTCAGAAGGTTTGGGGCTGTCACGAATTCTTGACGTATTCTACTTGAAACAAGAAATAACAATAAATGAAGTAACAAGTTAAAAAATGCAGTTGGTTTTTTCACAAACAAAGGTGTGTTGTAAAGTCGGTTTTTTTATTGACTTAGCAGGAATTACATTGAGAAATAATCTGAAAAAAACCTGTGGTTTCTGTGCAAATTGTACTTCAGATGCAGTGAAAATGACAATAATCAGGGCTTTGTAAATTCTCTGTGGTTCATTTAGGTGAAATCAGTGAGACAATTGGCCCATCTCTATCTTTACAGCATTTCCATCCTTAGGACCCCTTATACCTTTATGTTTTCAATTATCAAACAACAAAAGGAACACTAATACACAATAAATGGGAATTTTATGGAAGATGCACACCTATTCTTTGGCTGCATTTTACAGCTGGGTTTCATTTGTGCAGGTGGTCATCTTAAGTCATGCAGAACATTTTTAGAGAATAAAATATGTTTTATAAATTTAAATGTAGTAGGATGATGTTGGAATCTTGATTGATTCAGAAGAAGCTATTTTAATTGTGGTGATGGATATTTTATTACTCACAGATAGAATCAGATGCCTATTTGCTTGCATAATGACACGTTCAAATAGCTACAGAGGCAGTGACCATTTTAAAGCACAGAGGTTAACTAGAACCTTGCTTCTCAATGGTGTGTCAGCCTGTCAGAAGGTTATGGGTTCAAAGCCCCAGTGCAGTGACCTGAACACACAGGCCTGGACTTTGCAGTAAAAATAACAGTGAGGCTAACAGCGCTCACCATTATTAAAGAGTAAAATTGGACAGACACTGTCTGCATATGCATAGTTAAATATGGAAATCAGGAAGTTGCTGTCTGAGTTGCCCTGCTCCTTCAGAACCTGTGCTATACCAGTATCTTGGCATTGAAACACATGGAAGGGCATGAGGTCGGAGTACTTATGTGATAAATACCCACTAAATGCGCCAGAAAAAGTTAGGGCTTGTCCATTCAAATGTAAGTGAATTTTTAACGGCATGATAAGTCTTAATTACTCACAACAACCTCTCTGGCACTGAAAATTAATTTTTACAAGTGTGGAGTCTCATTCCTTCAGATTTTAATTATTATTGGGGATTTTAAAAAATGTTAAAATTTAAAGTAATTTTTTAAAACTTTTTTCTTTCTGTCTCATTTATCTATATCTCTCTCTCTTAATCCGATCTTTCTTTCCCTTTCTTTATTTCACTTTCTGTACCTAATTTGGCATTAATTAAATATTCCAACTTACACTTCCTGGTTCAGACTCTGAGGGCTGGATTTTATCAACCTTGATGGGTCCATGGCGGGTCCCAGCCCCACTGTTGGCTCCAGCCCGCTGTGTAGAATGAATTTCCCTTGATTGGGCTTGTTAAGCCCGCCCAGCGTGTTTCCCAGCCAATTGAACGAAGCAGGTGTGGTGACGTCATTTGATGACGCGTCATCAGCCGGTTTCCTTAAAGGGACCACGTCCAAATTTAATTTGACAGTTGTGCTCTCAGTGCTCTACAGCATTGAAGTGCTGCAAACACTGACGAGCACTGCACAGAGGTGCACGGCTGCACCCAGGCTCTTCCATGACTCCCTCCATATGCTTATGGAGGGAGTCAAAGCACACAGGGAGATCCTCTTCTCTTCCCGTGGAAGTGACCTCCCCAGGAGATCAATACAGCCTGGTTGCACATTGCAGAGGAGGGCACAAGCAGGGATGTGGTCAGGAGGGCCTGGGTGCAGTGCTGCAAACCTTTCAATGATCTCAGTAGATCACAAAACATTAGTACAAAGCCACACTCATCTCATCCTGCTGTGCCTCTCATCACATCCCCATCACTCTGCCTTCCCAAGCCTACTCCTGCACATCCTTACCCACACCAACTTACCTTGCACCTCCACCCATCCCTCTCTATCTACATTATCGCATCCCCAACTCACTAGCCACCCCTCACACTCGCCCTCATCCTAGTCCAATCATACCAACTAACAACACACAAGGGTAGGCACTTTGGTGTTTTATCCAAAGTTCATGTAAAGTTCCTGTTAATGTGGTGTCAAACATTGAAACCTTTATTTTCAATGCTTTGCATTCTTGGACAGATTTGTGTGCACCTTTACAAGTGGCTTAGTGAGTTGCAGTGAATGGTGAGACATAAGGGTACCTGCAATGGTGATGAGTGTGAAAGGAATGGCTTGAGCATTGTGGTGTTGGCGTGGGGTGGTGCCAACCTGGCGCATCATGTGGAAGCCAGGGTGTATAACGTCAAGTGAAGTGAATCTGGCTATGGTGAGGCCATCCCTGGCTTCCTGGGCAGCAATGTGGTTGGGTGCTGATGCCCTGTGTCCTGTGCAGCATCAGTTGATTGCGGAGAAGGTTGGTGCTGTTGTTGGTGCTGCTGGTATTGGGGTTGATTGTGGTGGGATTCTGAGGACCAAGGTGATAGAGTATAAAGTGCACTGATGCTGATGGAATAGATGGCAGGTGAAGTAAAGATGACAGAAGCAATGGTGAGAGAGGTAATGAGGTCAGACTGGATCGAGATTTGTGTAAAGACTTGCAGCATTCTGAATCTGTAGTGGAAATGCAGGTTAGAGAAGCTAATGGCTGAGGGAACATTTCTCAATCAGCTGGGAGCTTTGACTTGACATTTGAAGCTGTCAACTCATCAGCTGAAACAATGGCAAGTGACCTCCCGCCTCAGCTTCACAGACGAGGTCTAGGCACAGCGGGAAACCTGTGGGCAACCTGTCAAATTCAAAAAGCTGGGAAAGAAACATTGTTAAGTGGCTGTAAACAAACCAGTAATGATTTCAATTGCCTCCCCCGCCGCTGTGTGTCGGGTCTGCTCAGCACTGATAGACCCGACATTTGGTAAAGGTGCGCGGTGGCGGGTTGATAGTGGATTTTTTAAATTCATTCATGGGATGTGGGCATCGCTGGCAAAGCCAGCATTTATTGCCCATCCCTAATTGCCTTTGAGCAGGTGGTGGTGAGCCGCCTTCTTGAACCGCTGCAGTCCGTGCGGTGAAGGTACTCCCACAGTGCTGTTAGGGAGGGAGTTCCAGGATTTTGACCCAGCGACGATGAAGGATCGGTGTTATACTTCCAAGTCAGGATGGTGTGTGACTTGGAAGGGAACTTGAAAGTGGTGGTGTTCCCATGCGCCGACTGCCCTTGTCCTTCTAGGTGGTAGAGGTTGCGGGGGATGGGTGGAGGTCCAAGGTAAGTTGGTGTGAGTAAGGATGTGCAGGAGTTGGGTAGGGAAGGCAGAGCGATGGGGATGTGATGAGAGGCACAGCAGGATGAGGTTGAGTGTGGCTTTATACTAACATTTTGTGATCTACTGATATCATTGAAACGTTTGTGGTACTGCACCCAGGTCCTCCTGACCACATCCCTGCTTGTGCCCTCCTCTGCAATGTGCAACCAGGCTGTGTTGATCTCCTGGGGAGGTCTCTTCCGCCCATGGGAAGGGAAGAGAACCTTCCTGCGTGCTTTGACTCCCTCCATAAGCATATGGAGGGTCATGGGAGAAACTGGGTGCAGCCCTGCACCTCTGTGCAGTGATTGTCAGTGTTTGCAGCACCTCAATGCTGTAGAACGCTGACAGCACAAATGTCAAAATAAATTTGGACGTGGTCCCTTTAAGGAAACTGGCTGATGACGCGTTATCAAATGACGTCACCAGACCCGCTTCCTCTAATTGGCTGGGAAACACGCTGGGCGGGCTTAACAAGCCCTATTAATGGATATTGATTTCACAGAGTGGGGTGGAGCCAGCAGCGGGGTCGGGACCCGTCACCGACGTCGCCCACCACGGACCCACAGAGGTCAGCAAAATCCTGGCCTCTGTTTCTCGTGACTGAGCTATTCCCCAAATAATGTCTTGCTAAGTAGATTTTTTTTGATGAAATGTTGACTGGTGGAAGATATGTCGCAGTTCTGAGAGAACCACCTTTCTGGCTGCGCACACTTGTGTGTTTATCTACAGTGCAGGTGATGCGTAGAAAAGAACACAACCGTTTCAGCCTGCATGCAAATGATACATGCATTTTAGTCCACATGTCTGGTTCTTTTTCCTTATCTGTCACAGCTGTGCTGACCTTCTAGCCAGCAGTTCTTTTACAGTGCTGAACTTGTCGAGTCTGTGCTCTTAATTCTCTTGGAGCTATTCCATTTCATCCACCTGCAAGCAGTTAGCTGATCAAAAGACATGGGGACTGTCTCAAATCTGAACGCTAAATCATTGACAGATGCTGCTTTTTATGTTTTGGTTTGACGGAGTAGTATGTCATGTGACAGCAGTGTTATGTCTGGTTGCCTGTGGTTTTAAGTCATCAATTTGTGCTTAAACCAAAGCTGCTGCTTTGCTTTTTATTAAAAAAAATCTCAGAGTATAATGTAAGACAGTGTAAACTTGATTCTCGCAATAATATCTGCTAGGTTTCTTTGGAATAACTAGGGATTTTCCTACATATTTTTAAGAAGATCTGCCGTGATCATTAGCAATGAAATTATAGCTCACTTTTCTTCAGACATGACAGAGGCCTAATTCAGCTGTTTATCTTCTTAATTGCTAATGCTCAATCTACACTTCACGTGTCGTTAATTGCTTTAGTGAGCCATTGGACCGGCTGTGCTGGTCACATGACACGTGGAACGTCTTCAAAAGCAGCTCTGAATATACTTCCATTAATGTCATTAATTCACATTCTCTATTGGACATATTCCAGTAAAGAAGATTAGCGCAGTTATCATGCACCAGCTAGACTAAGATTCTATTTGCAACTTTCTCTACAATGACAATTGCACATCAGATATCAGTAGATTTACTCCCCCCAACCCCAACCAGCTCAAATTAACAAGATAAAAGGGAATACCAATGTTTTTAAAGATTTTATTGTAGATATGGCAACAGTCCCAAAAAATATAGAAGCCACACAGAGATCTAAGGTCAACTGCTATCCATATGGAATAAATCTGTGATGATATTAGATTTAGATGTTAATGATGTCTGTGTACAAGGTACTTCACTTTTTTGATGAGAAGGTCAAATAGGAACAACGTTTCCTTCACTCAAGTTTGATTCAGGGTTCCTTTTCCTGCTATTAGTTTTTTTTTTATGTGTAAGTTTCAGTTCCTGGAGCAATATCATCTGAATAAATGCCTCGTACATTTTCAATTTTGCTCCACTCATTTGGGGTCATTTTGACTTTGGGTGGGCGATAGTGTAAAATGGGTAATATCAGATCAGCCGCCCATTGTACATCTGTGCTGATTTTAATCGGGAGAGATGTACAACGGGTGACTGAATCAATATTGCCCGTTTTACGCTATCATCCAAAGTCGAAATCATCCCAACTTTGTTTACCTGTAAAAATTCAATTTGAAAAAAAGCAGAAGCACACTAGATGGCAGGAGGAAAATGGTACGAAGATGAAATAATAGTCCTTCTTATATAAGGATAACACTTGGCTCAGTGGTAGCATTCTCGTCTCTAAGTAAAATCATAATACTACTGCCTTGCAATCACTTCCAAGTATCCATAAAGCTATTCAAAGATATTGATCAGTTCTGGAAGGGAAATTGTATGGCTATGAAATCTTTTGAGGACATATATTCTGTTGATTCAACAAGTCAGCAATGTAATTCTATAATAAAATATAATGACTGATATATATTTTTTTGGCATTAATATTTCCGTCAAATACATTTCTTTTGGCAACTCATTCAGAAACTCCAGAATATTGTGGTTTGGTGACTTACAAAATAACTTTTTACTAGATTTTTTTTGCAAGGCTAGTAGATCTCCTATTATATTGCTTACAGATTTATATGGCTCCTGGGAATTGCTTGACACAATGCCTGGGCTCTAGGATGGTCTTTTCTTATGTTGTATATAGAAAACTGGAATTTCCACGTGCGGTCTGAGGTGGTCCTGTCTCTGCTGGAGTCAAGACCAATAAAGTCAGGAGCATGGGGTAGCCATGTCTGAGGTCAGAGGCAGATGCAAAATGGGTTTCCACTATGTCCCACATGGATATTGCTAACAGGGAGCTTTTGGAGGCGGGGCTGCTGCTTGTCGGGCTTTAGTCCCACCTCCATCGACTTCTGGCCAACCCACACTATTTTCCCTTGATTGACCTTGTTAAGCCCGCCCAGTGAGTTTAGCAGGCCAATTAAGGGGAAGCCGGTTACAGAGAACGTCAGCGTATGACGTTTCATCTGTCAAAAATTTTGGCAGATGATTTGTCATCGTTTGATAGCTCTGTGAAGCTGTCAAACACTGACATTCTATGTTGTTTGATGAGTCCTTGTATTCAAGACTCATCAAAATTCTTTTGTGAGCAGAAATTAGATGGCTGTTGCATTGGAGAATGCAGCAGTCATCTGTCATCTCTGCCGGTGAGATGCGAGACTCTCCGCATCCCCAACTGTTGAAGCCTGCAGGAAGAAACAAAGGTAAGTAAACATTTTCTATCACTTTCCACTCACCTCACATACTTACCTCTCCACACTTGCACCCATCACTTACCTTCACAGCGCACTTTTGCACCCCTCCGACCCCCACAGACCCACTGCTTGCCTCATTGACCCTGGCGGGGTTCGCAGCCTTCGGGAAGCCTGCACTTGTGTGGGTAAAATGGGGATAATCCTCTTATCTGCCTGTTAACTACCTGTTAAGAGGCAGATAAGTGGCTGTAATCCCCTTCCTGCCTCCAGGAGACGGGACCCAGCGCGGGTTGGCTACCCGCCTCCCGGGAAGATGGCACGGAGGCGGGTTGTGGGCAGGATGGGCACCCGCCCCAGATTCTGCCATTTTCCCGGCAGTCCCGCCTCCCCAGGGCTGGCAAGATCGTGCCCATAGATTCTTTTTGTGGAGCCTCAGCATATAGAGCTGCTGCCAACTTATTTCTGGTCATTCTTTAGAATCTATGAAAGTTGCTTCAATAATTTGAAAAGGGACACTGCTTCATCCTGTTACAACTATAGTGCAGTCAGAATACAATCTCCATAACACAGACTGTATTTTCACAGCCTTCCTGACTCCCCAGGGTTATCAAGTTTAATTAAACAGTAAAAAAGTAGAAATCACATTATCCTTCTTCAAAAAGCTATCTCAAGTTATGTTGTAACACTACTGTATATTATATTATTTATAAAATACATTTAGTTAAAAAAACACTGAAACAGATCAAAAAGAATAACAAAAATCCCAACAGTTATGAAGTATGATCTCCAAATAACAACCAACTGACACCTAACTTTAAAACTTCTTGGGCTTTCAAGTGACCATTTAAAATAGTTGTTTAACAGAATACTTACTTAAGGGATTTATTTTATATTTAAAAGCATTCTCTTACTGACCATACCTGCAAGTAAAAAAGTTAAACAAGTATTAAAAATTAAAAATGTAGCATTTGAATTTAAAAAAAAAATAATAATATTCTTTTTAAGATCAATGGAAAATAAATCTCAACGTCCACATTAACTGGAGCTCTATAACAGTCAGCTCTTGGTCAGTCATAATAAAAAGCCCTTCATCTGCTTGGAGTGGAAAATTGATACTTTTCTCTGTTGTTTAATATCACAAGACAGCTGAAAGTATTTCAAATATTATATGAGATGCCATCTGGTACAATCATTATTCAAAAATGTGAAAAGCCTGCGTTAATGTTGCTTTTGAAATCCTATTCGGACATCACTGTAAACATTAACCAATTATCTCATGTCATCTTTTTTCCTCCTTTTCACTGTCACATTAGTCAAAGGTGTTATAATTTGACGTGTTAAAATGCTATAAACCTCTTTGGTCATTCTTACTGTTTGTCTGCCGCACTTAACACTTGCAGAACGTGGGTATCATCCAGGTCCTACACTTTTCTGCCAGCCTGCTGGAAGAGCGGCTCAACCTACTTGTGCAGGCCAGCAATACAATTCTTTGATAATGGACTGTGCATACTTTTCCCAAACACTGGGTAAGGTACAGTGGACAGAAACAAAGTCACGCACTGTGCCTTTAAAATAAGAATATCTCAGAACCAGGATCGTCAGGTTTGATTGCAGAATTGCCTCTTGATCAGTAAATACATCATAAGACCAAGGGGGCGAAATTGGGTGCATTTGCTCCTCCCGTTAGCGCACCTGGGGGCTTTGCAACTGGGCGCGGCGCTGACATCGACTCCCGCCATATTCGGCGGGAGTTCTCTGGCAGCGCTACGGCATTGTGCCCTGATCTCCTTCGCCCGGAGATCACGACATCATTGCCGTGCGCATCGCCACGGACCCGAAATTGACTTCCGCCCCCTGCAGCAGCGCCGGGCAGTAACACCGACAGCTGCAGGAGGCGGGCATCGGTCGGCCGGCCGCTTCGGGGGTGATGATTAAAGGCGAGGTGGCCAAGGTAAGTAAAAAAAAACTTACCTTTGTTGTTCTGCTTTTTCTCACGGGTACCTGCCCGTGATCGATCAGCCCTGCACTCTGCTTGAGTGCCGGGCTGATCGCATTGGATCGCGGCTGCCTTGGTGGTCCAGGTAGGTAATTTTTCTATTGGAGAGTGTGCAGCGATGGTCCTTCCCTTTAAGGGAGGGAAGGAGCCTTTGAACGCGGCAGCACTGCACGGCCCAGTGTGCAGCACCGCTGAAGTCTCCGCCCCGCCTGCTGCTGATTGCGCTCCAAGAAGGAAGTGGAGCAACAGAAAACGCTGGAAAAACTCAGCAGGCCAGGCAGCATCCGTGGAGAGAGAAACAGAGTTAACGTTTCAGGTCGAAGACCTTTCGTCAGAACTGGAAAAAGCAGGAAATGAAATAGATTTAAAGCAAGGATAAAGCTGGGAAAAGGGGGAGGGGATGAAAGAACAAAAGGAGAGATTAAGAGACATTGAGAGACATTAAGAGATGATCAAGGCAAGAGGAGGTGTTAATGTGACAGGTTGAGGCTAAAAGAAGTGTGAAATGCACTGGCAGAATGAAGTGGAGCACTTGATTTAGCACTCAACTTCCTTCCAGAAGTGCAAAACCAAATTTTTTTAAAGTTTAGAATCATTAGTGCCTGCCGCTAATTTTCCAAACTTTTAAAATTTAGCGCCCCAACCGGGGCTATAATGAATTTCTCCCCCTTCAACTGTTTAGGAAAGGCAGCATTGTTCAATGGGCAGATCACGTAGGAGGCACACTAATTGACTAGTCTACCCATATTGTTCTCTTGTAGTT
This sequence comes from Squalus acanthias, assembly GCA_030390025.1. Classification (NCBI taxonomy): domain Eukaryota; kingdom Metazoa; phylum Chordata; class Chondrichthyes; order Squaliformes; family Squalidae; genus Squalus; species Squalus acanthias. Next base: position 104,770,654 of record CM059434.1, read on the forward strand.
CAGTTCTTTGAATCTTAGAATGACAGCAAATCAATTCAATACTAAGTGAGTTTACTCAATTTTTGTAGAAAAACTTAACTCTTTATTGTCACTAGTGGTCATGAGTATTTTCGCTATTGCCTAACTAGTGACAATCCCCCTGGGGAGTGGTAGGGGAAGCTAAGTAGGTTTCTTTGGGATCGAGGTGCCTCCAAGATAATACTAAGAGATGGAAGTTCAGAACCAAGTCAACCCTCTGGTAGACTTGCTAATCCAATAACAGAACCACGCAAGTCCATAGCCAGCCTGGCCCATTAATAGAAGCTGGAGGGGTAGACCTGCCACTGAGGGCCAGCATCTTCCCACTTGGATCTAGATATCCCTGTAAACAAAATGCCCTAATGACTAGAGTGGTCCCAGCAGGATAAGCTATAGAAAGCTTATTCAGTACTGGTAAGCTTCACAGTTTTAGTTGCTTAAACTCTTTGGATATCATCCAGTGAGAGAGTGACTGAATTAGCTCCCAAGCACTCCATAACATAGCATCCACTGTACTATTCACATCACATAGTCTTACACATTCTCAACCAACAACCAATGGGAGAATTGCATTTGGTTTGTTTTCTTTCCCAATATTCTCTTTTTCTTCCCTCCTCTTTGAAAGACAGTGACTCATGCTAGGGGTTAGTTCTATGGCTGCTGGCAATCTTCCATTCCTTCACCAAATGCCATTCTCATGTCATTTTTCATGTGTAAGTGCAGACATGGGAACATCATAACTGAACTTGACCCTAACCTCACGGGTGTCCACGTATAATACTTTCCAGCAGGGATCATTGAATAGCAATCATCCCTAGCCCACCATTAATCCAAAGGTTAATACCATCAAATGCACGTGCCATTTCAGAGAGAAGGTCCTGCCTTAAATGCTGAGAGAAACTCAAACTTAATCCAACCACTTACGAAAGTGAATCATTTGTCTTCCTCACAGTGTAATCTGAGACTTTGCTGTACAAAATCCTCAAATAATACAAAACAGACCTTTCTACTTAGAAACAGCCAGGCTACATGATAAACACAACAGCAAGTTTCATCTCACTATGAAAACTGGCTATTATATTTGAAAATTATACACGATAGACCATTTAGGATTATTAGTTTCTTTTCAGGGGCATTATTATGAAAAAAAACTGTTTAAAAAAAAAGATTTAGGATTTATTTGATTGGCCTTGGTGGTCTATTCCCTAATGAAAGTTGTGTAGCTCCCAAGCCAAGCAAATCTCTTCCTCTAAGCTAGCCAAGGCACAACAGAAGAAGCATCTATGTCATTCGGCTGTGTTGTGTAATATGTATTATTTGTATTCCCTGTCTAATATTACATACCTTGCAGTTCACATCTAATTAGGGATATTGCGCAGATAATCCTCCAGTCGCGGTGTTCGCCACATGATTTATAAATGTCTGTTATTGAACAGTATAGGAACAGAAGGATGATGGGGCTCCAAATGAAACTGTCTTGAGAAGGGAAAGCTAAGAGCATTTTCATAAGTTTTAGAAGTTAATTGTTTCATTTTTTATTTTTTATTAACTTCATGTTTAATTTTTTTTCTGAACACTGCTTTCATTTTATTTCATTCTCTTTCATTTGATCCATTTCCTCTCTCACAACTTGCCAAGTTAAATTTCTCTCCTCGGGTGATGTCGGTCATATTGGAATCTGCAACAGTTTGGTTGATTAGGAGCTTCCTAAATGATTCTACAGACCTAACTCACTGTGGTTTATCTTATCATAAGCCAGCATGATTTTTTAGCTGATTCTGCTCTTCCTTTTACATTTTCCATCGTTTATTTTCTGTTATTTCTCATCAACTTTGCGTTTACTTTGTAAATTTACCATTTTCCTATTTTTGGAGTAGGGATCTTTTATGTACACCTGATGGGGCCTTGGTTTAACATCTCACCCAAAAGACTATGGGGTAGATTTTCAACTTGCTGCTTGGGCGTAAAACTGCATTTGATGATCAGCCACCCATTATAGAAACTCCTCACTTTTCATTTCTATTGATTTCAATGGAAATGAAAACCAGGCAGTTTCTATAACGGACGAACGATCCACAATGCCAGTTTTACACCTGGGTTGCAAGTTGAAAATCTACCCCAGTATCTCCAGTAAGGCAACACACCTTCAGTCCTGCACTGATGGCTGCGATTTTGCTTGCGCTCAGAGGGCGGGTTTGGAGGTGGGTCGGGAGTTAAAATCCAAATGATTGACGGCGGGTTGCGAACCCGCCGCCATCCCGCCTCCACGCAACTTTGCAAAGTGTCGGGTCTGGGAGTCCCTATCAGACCCGACACCAAATAGCGGGAGAGGCACTTAAGGCAGTTAACAGCCGAGATGATTCCATTTTTACAGGCTCTTCCCATTTTAGAACATTTAGAACATTTTCAGTGTGTTGCCCATCGTGCGACAAACAGGCCGTTTTCAGCAACTAGCTGAATTGTTGACAGCTGCTCCTGCAGCATAAAAGTGGACCTGCAACATGGCTGACTTTCAGATGGCAGAACTTTGTGTTTTGAGGTTTTGGAACACTTTTTGCAGGTCTATTGAGATTATAAGTGTTTAAGCTGAGATCCATATGCACTGTGACCTCCATGGAAAGCCCTCTCCCCACATTGACTGAGCGCTTATAACATCTATTCCTCAACTGAGATATATACCAGCGGAATGGGAACCATTTATACCCTCTCATCCTAGTCCTCAGAATCAGAGGAAGAGCAGCCGCGGCAGCAGCAGAACCAGGCACAATAGCAGCAGCAACAACAGGAGCGCCAACCTTCTCCTCAGCCACCTGATGCTGCACAGGGCAGAGGGCGTCAGCGTAGGGCTGCACCTCGCTGCAGGAGACACCCCAAAACAGAGTTTACAGGCAGAGGATGAGCTTCCTCTGGGCTTATACTCGCTGGAGTATAGAAGAATGAGAGGGGATCTCATCGAAACATATACAATTCTGACAGGTCTGGACAAACTAGATGCAGGAAGAATGTTCTCGATGGTCGGAGAGTCCAGAACCAGGGGTCATAATCTAAGGATAAGGGGTAAGCCATTTAGGACAGAAATGAGGAAGAATTTCTTCACCCAGAGAGTGGTGAACCTGTGGAATTCTCTACCACAGAAGGTAGTTGAGGCCAAGTCATTAAATATATTCAAGAATGAGTTAGATATATTTCTTAAAGCTAAAGGTATCAAGGGATATGGGGAGAAGGCAGGTACAGGGTACTGAGTTTGGATGATCAGCCATGATCTCATCGAATGGCGGAGCAGGCTCGAGGGGCTGAATGGCCTACTCCTGCTCCTATCTTCTATGTTTCTATGTAACATGAGTGAGCAGCAGTGCCAAAGGAGGCTGAGACTGTCGTGAGAGGTAGTCGCTGACATCTGCACAATGCTGCACCAACTCCTGGAGCCCAGAGGAGCGGGTGGACACTCCTTACCAGTAGCTGTCAAAGTCACCACCACACTCAACTTCTTTGCTTCGGGGTCCTTCCAGGGATCAGCAGCAGGCATCAGCGGCATCTCTCAGTCAGCCGCACACACTTGCATCTCGCAGGTTACCGATGCCCTTTTTGCATTGTTGCACAATTACATCCACTGCTCCACAGATGAAGCAAATGTAACTGCGCGTGCAGTTGGCTTTGCAAATAGGGCAGGCTTCCCAAGGGTGCAGGGCATCGTAGACTGCACACATGTAGTCATTAGGGCACCCCATCACAACCCAGCTGTATTTTTCAACTGCAAGGGCTTCCTCTCCCTTAATGTCCAGCTGGTGTGTAACCACAGGAAGAACATTATGCATGTTTGTGCCAAGTTCCCTGGCAATTGCCATGAGTCATTCATCCTGCGGCAGTCTACTGTGCCTCAGCTGTTCAATCTGCCAACCCAACTTTCCGGATGGCTACTTGGAGACAAGGGCTATCCCCTGAAGACGTGGCTAATGACACCGATGAGGAGGCCATCAAATGAAGCTGAGGAGTGGTACAATGTGAGCCACATTTCCACCAGAAGCATCATAGAGCAAACTATCGGCTTGCTCAAGATGTGATTCAGATGCCTCGACAGATCTGGTGGAGCCCTACAGAACGCACCAGCCAGGGTCTCCAGAATCATCGTGGTCTGCTGTGCCCAGCACAACATTGCACAGCAGCGTGGCTTAGCGCTGCCTGAGGAACAAGTGGCACAGCGCACAGCCTCCTTGGAAGAGGAGGAGGAGGAGGAGGAGGTGGAGGAGGAGGCGGCAGATGAGGGACACCTTTTTTGGCACTGCACCCAGGTGTGTGAACACAATGCCCTAGCGCTTACCTCCTCAGCAATTTGCAGCCAGGCTGCCTTTGTTTGCTGAGGAGGCTTCCTCCGGCCATTGGGAGGGAACAGAACCTCCCTGCGCACTCTTACTCCCTCCACAAGAGCATGGAGGAGTCATCATCAAATCGAGGAGCAGCCTTTGCTCTTGCAGCAGTCATCTTCCAAAGACCAGTTATCAGGAGCATCAGAAAGGAAATGAAATCCAAAGGCTACATGGGCCCTTTAAAAGCACCTGAATCGAAGACGTCAGCAGAGGCGAGCAGCACACTGATTGGGCCGGGTAGCGCACACGGCAGGCTTAATGAAAATCATTATTTCGGAGCGGATGAAACCGGTAGCGGGACCAGAACCTGCCGACCAGCCAACCCGACTCCATCTCAACTTCAACCCGACTCCAACCCGCCTCTGCTAGGAAAATCGCAGCCGATGTGTCAGCTTAGATCAAGAAGTCCTGGAATGGTGCTTGAAGCCATAACCTTCTAACTCAGAGGCAAGAGTGCTATTGACAAAGCAAAACTGATTGACAGAAATTATGTATTGTTGTCTAAGTTTTGATTTAATGGCTGTCTCTTTAAAACTGTACCTGTAACTGAAGAAGGAACAGAGCTCCGTAAGCTCGTAATTTCAAATAAAACTGTTATAACCTGGTGTTGTGCGACTTCTCATTTTTGTCCACCCCAGTCCAACGCCGGCATCTCCGCATCTTTAAAACTCAGTCATTGTGCTTAGTGAGGCAGAATTTTGTAACCAGTTTTTCCTGACGCGTTGTGAAGTTTGTTATTTCTGTCCAGATAGTAGGCTTGTGAGGGACTCTAACACACAATTTTCAAATATGCACAGACTTTATGATTAATTCAGTTTCTATTTGGCTGACAGTTCCTTCTTGGATTGGGGAGGTCAGGGATTCAAATTTCAGGATGTCCCAATAACTCTTTTGCACGTATAAAGGGCTGAATTTTCCGTGGTGGTAGCGGGTGTGATCGGTGGCGGGTCGGGTGGGAAAGTTGTTTTTTTTTGACAGTGGGTCGGGAACCCGCTGTCAACTCGTTCCCACGCGCCTTTCCCACAGGCGCATCTGTCATCCTGGAGCTGACCCGACCTGCAGCTGCGGGGGACCCAATTGAAGTCATTATGAGGCACTTTACAGGGACTTAAGAGCCTTTTTCCCCCTACTTTTTAAATTTCCCTGCATGGCCATGGGATTCACACAGCTCGGGAACCATTTCTGTCAACCTGAGGCATGAGTTCCATGGCCATTGCTCCAGCTGATGACTTGACAGCGTGGAATACAAACCAAAATAAAAACATGTTGATTACATCAGCTAACAGATTGATGGAGATTCTGTTCTACTGGAAAAGCTACTGGTAAATGTTAATTCAGAAATTCCTGAAGGGATGTAAATGGTGAGGGAAATACATTTTTCACTGGCCATTCTCGGCTGTTGCCTTCCAACTGAACAGTAATTGCCATGAATTGATCTGCACTATAAAAAATGACATACCATTTAAATAAATGTTTGTGTTGTTTCTGGTCAGGTTTTTCTCACAGTATACTGTTATTGTTCAGTTACACATTAAATCAAGTCATCAACCGTAACAATTTCATTCTCATCACTCATTCCACTGGTTCAATTTGCTTTCAGTCCCTGAATATGACTAATATAATTTTTCAGTCTGAGACTTTAGAGTGAATTTCTGCGGAGGTTCTCTCACTTGTCCATTGTTAACTTCAATGGAAGAGCTGCAGAAATTCCAGAAACACATCGTAAGCACCACTTACACTGTTTGTCAGGGATTCCGCAGCTCTTCCGCTAAACTTGCATAAGATTATAAATCCACCCCTTTACAATTAGATTTAAAATCTGCTTGATTTTATGTCTTACCTGTACACATACATCTCTTATTTGTACCAGTTACTGATCCAAAAGTCTATAGATTTGTGACTAAAGCATTAATAACTTACCAATTAATGTACATTTTTAATTATGTTCTTTTTTTTTCCGTTTATGGGATGTGGGCATCACTGGCATTTATTGCCCATCCCTAATTGCCCTTGAGAAGGTGGTGGTGAGCTGCCTTCTTGAACCACTGCAGTCCGTGTGGTAAAGGTACTCCCACAGTGCTGTTAGGTAGGGAGTTCCAGGATTTTGACCAAGCGACGATGAAGGGTTGGCAATATACTTCGAAGTCAGGATGGTGTGTGACTTGGAGGGGAACTTGGAGGTGGTGGTGTTCCCTTGCGCCTGCTGCCCTTGTCCTTCTAGGTGGAAGAGGTCACGGGTTTGGGAGGTGCTGCCGAAGAAACGTTGGCGAGTAGCTGCAGTGCATCTTGTAGATGGTACACACTGTAGACACGGTACGCCGGTGGTGGAGGGAGTGAATGTTTAAGGTGGTAGATGGGGTGCCAATCAAGTGGGCTGCTTTGTCCTGGATGTCTTGATCGTATTTGTAGATAGAGTCATATTACTTAATGATATTATTTAAATATTTCTTTGGCACGCATATATAACTTTTATTGTATTATTGTACAGTAAAGATTCAATACCCACTATCTTAGATTAAACTTAACATTTAATGTGGCCATGGTCCCTATGGGGATCCCGGCTTAAAACGCGTCATGAATGACATCACCAGACCCGCTCCATCTAATTGGGCCGGGTAACGTGCTGGGCGGGCTTAATAGGCCCCATTAAGGTAAGTTCATTTTGTACAGCGGGATGGATCCAGCAGCGGGGTCGCGACCCCCCACGGACACCGGCCGCACCAAACCCGCCATGGTAAGGAAAGTTCTGGCCAAAAATTCTGTCCCGTTCAAATGAGCATTTAGAAAACCTCTTGAGAGGGATAGTTTACAAATCTCAGTAAAACAGCCAAGAGACAGTTCAGAAAGGACTTAGAAGATGATAGTCCAAAGAAATATGCATTTAAAAGTAATTTATAAAAGAGTTAATTAATTCTTAAAGTTGTGGGTCCTGAAATTCCACAGGGGGTTTCTTGCTCTCTGGCCTAACTTTGGTGGGTAAATGGACATTTCCCTGGGGTTCCACCAATCCCCCACTAAAGTTGCAGTGGGAAATCGGGAGAAACTCTGCAGAATTTCAGCAGGTTTTTTTTCACTATTGGCCCAGAATTTGTGGTCAGCGAGAAAGCAAAGGCATTCGCCGCTGGCCGTGAAGTCCTGCTTCGCACAAGGATCTCACGGTCCCTGTGCCGAGAACTTCGGGTTTTCTGAAATTCAATTCAAATCGACAAAGTATAGTGGGGATTCCCTTTTGCGAACTGTTGTGATATCTAAACAGCCAATCACAACACAGAATTCTCACAGACAGCGAACAAGGAAGTGAGTAAGCTCTTAAAATTCTAACTTTTAAAAAATGTTAGAGAGAGCAAAACAAAGATTGGGGCTCTTACATGGGGAAAAGGCAAACTTGAAATAAAGATGGACAAACATGAATTTTTTTTTTTAAAACGTATTTTTTAAAAGTTTCTTAAAATTTAAGGGGGAAAAATTCATTAGCTTAGCGCTTCCCATTAGCCCCCTAAGAGGGCACTAATGGGGCACAAAGCAACTAGAGCCCGGGCTCGGCAATGTTTGCGCCGCTCGCAAAATTGACCAGACATTTTGCGGCAGCGCTAAACACTACCGCCACGATCTCCCGCGGCCGCAGATCGTGATGTCAGTCGAGTGTGCAACGCCCCGGTAGCGCCCCGGACCAGATATTGAGTGGCGCCCCCTGCCTTACCACCTGCCGCTAGCAACGACAGGTTGAGGGGAGCGTTTTGCAGTCGGGAAGGGACTGGGGGAGCGCTATTTAAAGACGACCGCTTCCTGCCTTTTTTTGTCGGTGACATTTTTGCACCACGCATTCTGAGAGAGAGAGAGACTTCTGGAGAGATTCAACGCTGTGTGAAGGAGTTTTGGGTACTAAGCAGCACTTTGCAGGTTCATTTTGATTTGATCTTCCTTGCATCGATTTAGAAGAGACTGTGGGGGTTGCACTCTGAGCTCTTTCCCTGGGCCTCGCCATTGTTCTTTCCAGCAGATTTGATGTACAGGTCTCTCCAGACCGAGATTCAAGGCTGCAATGAGCAGGGTGTGGATGGAGAGCAAGATCGACCCTCCCCTTTAAGAACTGGCCGGCGCCAGTGTGTCTGTGTTCCATTGCTGACTGACATCACATGAGCTTCGCCCGCGCTCTGAGTTAGTGCCTCGCTCCTTGGCCTTTGCACCTTAAGACAGGTGTGTAGCACCTGATTTATTGCTCCAATCACCTCCAGGGGCGATAAAAGCCAAGTTTGCAGTCGGAGGCAATAATTAGCGCCAGCAGCTAAACTTTGCACCCGGCCGATAATTGCGCCCCAAACAGGGCGATACCGAATTTCTCCCCCTAAATGTTTCATTAAAATGGACAAATTTCACACTGCACAAGATTAAAATTAGTTTTCCAGGCCCTTAGTATTTGTTTAGCAGTAATAACGCTGTCAAAACTCCAGATACATCTAATCCCTTTGGGTCTAACTTTTAGTGGGGAATTTAACAGCATACTTACGACGGAAGAGCCAAAGTTTTTGTCATTTTCCCTGATTTGGGTGATTACACTGATTTCCGGCTCTGTGGTGGGGTGTGGTGGGGGCGGTGGGGGGGACAGTGCAACCTGTTTCGGGGCTGTCATTGACAGATCGCCACTTCAGGATTTCAGCATGTGCCTGTGCATGCGCCAAATCCCGAAGTTGCGGTCAGTTTCAAAGGCGGAATGAGGGCGAACGCTGCCAGTTCGCCGACATCCCAACTGCAAATTCCGGGCCAATGTGTCTGCTCAAGAATTTAGATAAAAGGCACTATCCTGCAACTATAGCACTGTATTAAATGATTCACCTGTTCATCATTTGTTTAACAAATTGGCTGCATATTTTAAACTTTAATCAAAGTCTGATGTGATGCTCTACTATTTTCAAAGACTGAAGTGGTATTTTGTAAAGGTGGAGGATAGTACAGTTAAAAGTACAATTACCAAAGAAGATCTGCTGTTCAGTTACCTGGACCTGTTATTTAGATCTCAAGGTACGAATAGACATTCTTGAAGAGATATGTGAGAAAGCTGAAATAATCTTGGGTTAAAAAAGGTTTAAAAAGACCCCAAAACATAACACTGGTAATTGAGTTGCTGAATTTTTGCTTAAATAAGTTGTCCTGCCAACCAGCCAAAGGAAAGTAAATTTTCCAAATCCAGACAATGTAAGATGCTGGAGCCAGCATGCCTACTGATTTTCCTGTAAACTGACTGCCGTAGAGTTCTTTTTCACAATATCACCCCAACCACCGCTGCTCGAATGTACAGCTAGAAAAACTGGTAATTACATTCCCCAGAAACAAATCAGTACACAGTTAACACGTGTGTTTTCGCCCTATTCTGGTACAGAAAAATGTTCACATCGTGTGTAGATTGCCAATAAATTCTGGACGTTCCAAAGCAAATGGGCAATAGGTAAAATATTAATAAGGGTAATGAATTTTCTTTATGAACGTGCTACTTGCTCTGTCTTAGCTTTTTATAGTTCCTGGAAGGATAAGCAGTGAGTGAATTATATGACAATAAAGGAATGAATTATAATCAAATTAATAATAACAGCATGACTGGTTGTAGCATTTGTGCTCCACAGAGGGCTCTGACCCTAGAATGGAGTTTATCGATAGGCACCATGGCACAAGCTAATTTCAAAGCTAAGGACTTTTGTTGACAGGGGGTTTAGTAATAAGATCAGTTATAGACCAGTTCAGGATGACTAAGGTTTTGCAAGGCTGTTTTGTGCATGTTTTGTGTCCGCTGGGAATCAACTACACTGCACAGAATCTAATATGTATGAGATAATGTGAAATAGTCCTTCAGTAGAATGATATTAAGTTAGTTATGACACACTATATTAAAGCATGGTAAAAATTAAAATGTCATATCTTTAAAGAAGCAGAATAATCTTTCTCGTCTTCTGTAGATTAGCTTTAAAACCTCAGGACTGTTATACTGCTGTGAGTGATACAGAGCTATCGTACCGGAGTTATACTACAAACTCCGTGTCATTCTTGGTCCTGGGACTCAGAGCTTCATTTAATGGTAAATGAATGTTGGTTAAATGTTAATGTTAATAAAGAGCCAACAGAACAGTCAGTTGAACCATCTGAGAGCTTTTTAAACTCCTTTTCGTACTGATTGCAGTTGTATTGTGGCTGGTGTGAAGCTGTAGTTATGTCAGATTACCTTCTCCTAAAATGCAATGTAATGTTAGTTTGGCGACTTCTACTCCAGATCTTGAGCCAAATCCTCAATGCATTGATACAATATTTATGATATAATAATCCTATCAAATGCTAAAGTTCAGATTATTTAACAATAAATAGAAAGGTTAGTGAATGGTAACAGTAATATTTTATCTTAAATGCTTATGCTTGCTTGGCATTAGTTTCAAGGATGCTTAACTCTCAAAATGATCTTATACATATAATGTATAATTATCTGAGGAAGGATGTTCTTGCCATGGAAGGAGTTCAGTGAAGATTCACAAGGCTGATACCTGGGATGGCAGGAATGACATATGAGGAGAGATTGGGTCGATTGGGCTTATACTCGCTGGAGTATAGAAGAATGAGAGGGGATCTCATCGAAACATATAAAATTCTGACAGGTCTGGACAAACTAGATGCAGGAAGAATGTTCCCAATGGTCGGAGAGTCCAGAACCAGGGGTCATAATCTAAGGATAAGGGGTAAGCCATTTAGGACAGAAATGAGGAAGACTTTCTTCACCCAGAGAGTGGTGAACCTGTGGAATTCTCTACCACAGAAGGTAGTTGAGGCCAAGTCATTAAATATATTGAAGAATGAGTTAGATATATTTCTTAAAGATAAAGGTATCAAGGGATATGGGGAGAAGGCAGGTACAGGGTACTGAGTTTGGATGATCAGCCATGATCTCATCGAATAGCGGAGCAGGCTCGAGGGGCCGAATGGCCTACTCCTGCTCCTATCTTCTATGTTTCTATGTTTTTCTATGTAAAATACCCTACATTTTAAATCAAAAAATTATAAAAAGTAATAGCCAATTTCATTATAGCTGGTATAAACTCCCCTAGTATATAGGAGCAATTTATATGCTAGCGTCATTCTATGACAGTGTGCTTTATATAACATGTTTAACAACAAGATTAGTTCTGATAATGGCTGAGATGGGGAAGGTATTTTCCAGTGTTGCACTAAGCCATAGAGATCAGAAGTTCCCAGTTTCAATTCCTGGTCTGTGCTGAGTTAGCTAATCTTGAGCAGAATGACTTGCAACCAGGGATGGGCAATAAATACTGGCCTTGCCAGCGATGCTCACATCCTGAGAATTAATAAAGAAGCAAACTAAATTTAGTATGGCTTGTTCCCTTGTCAGCTCTAAAATATATTGTTCTAGAAAACTGACCGGAATACATTGTAGAAATTCATTGCTTTTCCTACTTGTTCTGCCTCTCCCAGTCTACGTGAAAATTAAAATCTCCCATTATAGCCACATTATTTTTGCCACATGATTCCCTGATCTTAGTATTTATACATCTTCCCACTACATCACTACTATCAGGAGGTCTGTAAACAACTCTTACCAAAAGTATTGCACCCTTTGCTGTTTCTTAACTCTGCCCATAGGGTTTCCACTGCCTGATCGCCCTTACTGAAATCATTCCTTTCTACTGCTGCAATTGTGGCGTTTATCAATATTGCTACTTCCACTCCTTTCCAAATTTCCCTGTCCTTTCTAAAGATCCTATAGCCTTTAATATTTAGCTCCCAACGATAGCCAGGTCTCTGTAATGGATACTGCATTATACCCTTTAAGCTGAATTTGTGCTTCTAACTCACTTGTTCTATTTCTTATGCTATGTGCATCTGTGTACAGAAGTCTTATTTGAGTAATGGTCCCCACCCTGCCCATATGTTCTGCTGGTCTTTTGCTCACACTTTTTGACTTACTGTGTGGATTTTTCGCTCTCATTTCTCCAAGGGTATTGTGAGGGAAATGTAGGGGAGCCCAAAACTCTGTTTAATTTGTACACATGCAGCTTGTAGATACCAGACAATTATAATGTTAATAAGTGCCATTAAATTCCGGTCATTAGAGCAAGCTTTCCCTGTGATTCTATTTTTTCTCTGCATTGGGTAATAATACCCATAATAGCAAAGATGATCTGAATTATTTCCAAAAAGACCCACAAATTGCAGAAACTACTGCATCAACCTTTAGACAATCATCAGCTTCAGGGAATTCGGTGGTTCTTGGTCCAGCCATTCTTTGAGATTTCAGCTCCCGCACTCAGAGGCTGAAAAGAAAATAACCCAATTCTACAGCAACAATTCCACTGGAAAGTCAGGAGTATCCTTATTATTGTAATATTAATCCATACATTGTCTCCGTGAGCCACGTTTAACTCACACACACACTGGGGGTAATTTTGACTTTGGCCGATAGTGTAAAAGGGGCGATATCGATTCAGCCGCCCGTTACACATCTCTACCGATTGTCATTTCCATTGACTTCAACTGAAGTAGACAAGTAGACAATAAAGACCTCATGGCGTTATTTAAAGAGAGGCGGGGAGTTTTGGCCAACAAGATACTGAAATGGCAAGGCAACTCCAAAGGCAGGCTCATGCCTGACTCCCTCTTCATTTACACCAACTGGTTGAAAAAAAATATTTCAAGTGCTTCTTTGTTGCTAATGGTTGACAATTACATTGGCCAACCAAAAGCAAGTCGATCATCTCATTGCAGTTGGTAGGATCTTGCTGTGTGCAAAATACCTGCCATGCTTACCATTTCAGGAAGTGCTTTGAGACATCTCTGAGTGATGTATAAAGTACTATATGAATACAAGCCTCTCTTCTACAATCTTTTACTGTACAACGCATAGAAAACGTATTTAGATTTCTGCCTGCTGTCTATATAGTAGAAACAATATAAAAATGGCTTTGTCCCTTTTGCTTGATTGGGGATACCAGAACTGCTTTATTAAAATAGTTTAAATAGGAATTTTAATGAAGCAGAATAAAAATTAGCCTCTTATTTCAGCGGACTCCAGAAACAAGATACTGAAATGGCAAGGCAACTCCAAAGGCAGCTCATATTTCAAATGCTTCTTTGTTGCTAATGGTTGACAATTACATTTCCCTATCCCAGTAAGTAGAGTGCACCAGATTTCATTAATCAAGGGTATATTCTAAGTTCTGTGCAAGTCTTTCTGTCTGGGGTAAGTTAGCCTCAAAGTGTTTCCTATAGCCTGCTTGAGTAAGGCAATTCAGCTGAGCGAGACATGACCGGCATTCCATGTTCTCTGCTTAATTATCTGTGCAAATCACTTCAGACAAAAAAAATGCTGATTTTAAATTCAGCCAGAAAGAGTAATCAAAGCAAAATAGATCATGTACGGCCAAGTGGCAAATGTAATCCGTAACCTGAAGTGGTCCAAATGAGCCCTTCTGGAATCGTTTGTAAAGATCTGAATTTTGTTAAAGTCAAGTTCAGTGCCATCTGTCCTTTATTCTGTTAAATGGCAACACACATGTGCCAAAGGACAAAATGTTCCTCTGCACCCTGGCAACACCATTTTTAGTTGCATAAAAATGATGCATATTACTGAAAGTGCAGAATGAACAGAAATAAAAGTCAAATAATAAATAGCAAATTAAAAATGAGATAGTATTCCTCTTTCATAGATTTTTTTGCTGGCATGCCTTCATTATTTCAATGTTCTGAAAAGTCAGTTCCACGTTTGATACTGTAATTACACAAGGAAGCTACACTCAAAAGGGAGTGTGAATCAGGGATAAGGTTACACTTTTGAGAGAAGGGCTGTTTGAGATCATGGGCTTGGAGATAAGAGGGTGAAGTCTGAAGCCTCCCCCAAGCGCATATCTAGTATCATTTTGATTTTCATTGCTTATCTTCTTACTTTATCTCTCTTTCAATCTCTCTCACACACAGGCCCACATTGCAATGTTACAGTCTAACACACTGCAAACTTTTGCCATGTGCAACTATGTTTCTAGGGGTGTGTTATTACATGCATTATAAAGTCTGTTCTTCTACTCCTGCAGGTGCCCAAGAGCAAGAGGCAACCGCGCCTATTGTTCAGCCTCAACCTAGCATCTCACAGCAACTTGCCATCTCACAGCAACTTGCCTCACCCACGCTTGCAGAGGCAAGCATCATCACAAATACAACAACTTACATTTATATAGTGCCGTTAATGTAGAAAACCGGAGTGTAATTGCTGATTGGAGGTGTTTTCTTATTGGAAATGGTCATTGTCTGTCACTTATGTGGCACAAATGTTACTTGCCACTTAGCAGCCCAAGCCTGGATGTTGTCCTGGTCTCGCTGCATATGGGCATGGACCACTTCATTATCTGGGGGGATTGTGAATTGAACCGAACACTGCAATCATCAGTAAACATCCCCACCTCTGACCTAACGAAAGCCATTAATGAAGCAGCTGGAGATAGATGGGCCTAGGACACTGGCCTGAGAAAGTTCTGCAGCGATTTCCTGGGCTGAGATGATTGGCCTCCAACAACCACAACCATTTTCCATTGTGCCACGTATGACTCCAACCACTGGAGCTCCTCCTCTTGACTTATATTTAGGTTCCCTTGTACCACTGGTATTTTGTCCTCTTCCTCCACTGTGAAAACAGATACAAAGGGGGGAATTTTCACTGGAAAAAACGGGTGGGTTGGAGGCAGGGGGAAGTAAAAGTTGTAAAAATCTAAAGCCCGACCCAGCTGGCCCACTTTCACCTTTTACTCAGGCGGGATGGGGGGCGGACAGCCAACCCGCTGCCAAGAGGCAGGTTTAACTGCAGGCGGCCGGGGATCCCGGGGCTCGGGATTTCTGGCAGCTGCAACGAGCAAAGAACAGCCTGGGGGGGGGCAATCCTTGTGGGCCAGGAGGAGCAGGAGTGCTTCCTCCCAGCCCCCAAGCTCCCCCACCAGCAGCCCGCACCCCCTGGGGTCGGGGAATTGGACCCCCCCGGGATCGCAGCTCCCCCCCGGGGACAGGGATCGGACCCTCCCGGGGATTGGACACCCCCCCTGGGTCAAGAATTGACCCCTCCCGGGGATTGGACATCCCCCAGGTCAAGAATTGACCCCTCCCGGGGATTGGACATCCCCCAGGTCAAGAATTGACCCCTCCTGGGGATTGGACACCCCCTGGGTCAAGAATTGACCCCTCCCGGGGATTGGACATCCCCCCAGGTCAAGAATTGACCCCACTGGGGATTGGACATCCTCCAGGTCAAGAATTGACCCCTCCCGGGGATTGGACATCCCCCAGGTCAGGAATTGACCCCTCCCGGGGATCGCGACTCAGCACCCCGGGTCAAGAATCGACCCCTCCTGGGGATTGGACCCCCCCCCCGGGGTTGGGGATCAGACCCCTCCCGGGGATCAATCTCACCCCCACCCCGGGTTGCCCCCCCCACCTAAGCTATCCTCCCCCCCGGGCCTGGAACCCAACCGGCCCCCTCCCCCCACCCCACCCCCCGCCCCACCTCACCTGGACCCAGCACTTACCTGTTGCTGCAGTGTCCAACCTGCGTTCCCCACCCAATTAGAAGCCAGCCCGTCAATCAAGCTGACTTCCGGGCAGGGAACCCACTCATTGCGTCACGCGCACGCTGTGAGGTTAAAACTCCACAGTGTGCCGGGAAACCCAAAACTCCAGGATCCCGCCGTCTACCGGGTCCCCCCGCACCGTGTGGGTGGGAAACGGGAAAATTCCAGCCAAAGTATTAATTTAACAAGTCTTCCATTTCCTTATTGCCGGCATCTGTCTTTAATGTGCTCACATCCCTCTTTACCACTCTCTTTTCCTTAAGCTGTTAGCTTTGATATCCCTTGCAAGTTGTTTTAAATATTCCCTATTTGCAACTCTGATGAATTTCTTTATAGCCCTTTGTAGTTTTTCATAGCTCTCCCAGTTCACTGGATTACAACTCCTTGCATTTGTGTGTAGCCTTTTCATTTAGTTTGATGCTGTCTCTTACCACATTTGTTGACCGTTGTTGCTTAACTACACAAGTAGAGCTTTTGCCTTTTAGGGGTCTGTATTGGTTTTGTATTGTAGCGAATATCTCTTTGAATACTTCCCAGTATTTGTAAGTTTACCCATTAACAGTTCAGCCCAGTTTACTGTAGTTAATTCATTTCTCATCCCTTCAAAGTTTGCCTTACTCAAATTTAAAATCTTGCTTTGTGATTCTCTTTTCTCCCTTTCAAATCTAATATCAAATTCAATCATATTGTGGTCACTATTCCTAAGTTGTTCTCGTAACTACTTTGTAACTAATTCTGGTTCATTACTCATTGCTAAATCTAGTATGGCCCATTCCCTTGATGGTTCTAAAACATATTGTTCTGGGACACTTTTCTGAACACATCTAGAAATTCATTACATTTACTTTTGCATGTTTGTGTGCAAGGTGTTAGCCTTGGCTCAGCAGTAGCACTCTCGCCTCTGGATCCGAAGGTTCAAGCCCCATGCCAGAGAGTTGAGCATGTAATCCAGGCTGACATCCCAGTGCAGTACTGAGGGAGTGCTGCACTATCAGAGGTGCTGTCTTTTGGATGAGATGTTAAACCGAGGCCCCGTCTGCCCTCTCAGGTGAACGTAAAATATTCCATTGCACTATTCAAAGAAGAGCGGGGAAGTTCTCCCCGATGTCCAGGCCAACGCTTAACCCTCAACCAAGATCACTAAAACAGATTATCTGGTCATTATCTCATTGCTGTTTGTGCAACCTTGCTGTGCATAAATTGGGTGCTACGTATCCCTGCATTACAACAGTGACTGCACTTCAAAAGTACTTAATTGGCTATAAAGCACTTTGGGACATGCTGAGGTCATGAAAGGCGCTATATAAATGCAAGTCTTTCTTTCTTCATCAGGTGAGCACAACATCTTTGATGCCCCTATATGGTAAAATAAACTGCCAGTAATCAGTCAATAAAGGCACTTTAGCGAAGTACCAGAGAGCAATTGGCGCTTGTAGAACTGTATCCCAGCAAGAAGTCAAAGCCTTCAGGAAAGGGACTGGTGACAAATTGTGAGAAAAGAGGATCAAAATGTTTTGGGGCATGTGGTGGGAGAGGGGGAGTCTTGTGCTGAAATGGCTTGGGATTCAAAATCTAAAATATTATGGCAAGGATCTTATGTGGAAAATCTAATCTCACTTAGATGCACTATTTGTACATGGGAAATATTTGATCAGGTGCTAACTCTCTCCAGCTTCTTATCAGAGTTTATTCTAAAGGTGAGTGACCCCAAAATATTTGTCCTGAAATTGTTAACACTGATCAAGATTTGCATATCCTGAAACAATTGGAGTCAGTCACGAAAGGGGTCAGTTTATGGTTGATAGCATTTTAATACTTCCTTGGGTTGCTTCAGTGAATATGTATCTCAGAAAAGCCCATTAATATTTGTTCCTTTTTGCACGCAGATTTCAGCTCGTCCAAAAACTCTGCTGCCAATATTCTATCCCAAGCCTCGATCCCCACCACCCCTGTGCTCGCTGACCTACATTAGCTTCCTGTCCCCCACACCGCAACTTTAAATTCTCATCCTTTATGGCCTCACCTGTCTCAATCTCTGTAACCTCCTCCAGCCCTACAACTACCCCTCCTAAATTTTCCATTCCTCCAACTCTTGTGCATCCCTTCCCCCTCCATCCCACTATTGGCAGCCATGCTTCCAGCAGCCTAGATCCCACTCTCTGGAATTCCTTCCTTGAACCTCCTGCCTCTGCACCTCCCTCTCCTCTTTTAGAACCCTCCTTAAAACCCACCTCTTTGGCCAAGCTTTTGGTCACCACTCCTAATCTCTCCTATTTTGGCTCGGCATCTGTTTTCCTTGTGCTGTTTTTTAAACAATGAAAAATGATATCATTAGCCTGATCTTTCCTGGACATTGTCATTTTTGGAATCAGTACAGAAAGCTGCTGGGATATTCCTTCATTCTGTGGATATATTAACTCATCAACATATGTTTCTATTTGCTAATGTCCTATAAAGCTGTGGAAAAATAGACCATGCATCTGGAAAAGGATAAGGGCAGGAACGCCAATGATTTCTTCAGTTAAAAGGACCTTAGTCAAACCACAATGATGACATGTAGCTCCTTTAATACTACCTTGAACGCTCAAAAGGAAATCTTTTAAAGGTTATCTTTATATATTTACTTTCACCATAGGAGAGATTTTTGTGAACTTTGAAATCCCACAAGTGTCTAGATACTTATATGTACTGTACCATCTTGAGCTGGGTGCACTTTGTGAGACATTAGTGTCCTTAGTTCATCGTGAAAACTTAAAACATTTTTAGGTTTTTCCCTTTGCTTCTTCATCCTTCCTGGTTTTTTTTACCTTCAAATAAGCCTAGCACAGATTGTTTTCTTAAGATAAAAGTGGGAAGTGGGCATTGACTTGCATGATGCAATGTTGTTGGTCACTGACCAGCTGCACATTGATGGAGTAGAACCCCTTTCTTTTTACGTAGGTGACTGCATTGTGCCTAGAGGTCCAGATGGCCACATAGGTGCCAGCAATGACCCCCATATTTGCATGCTATTGGAGCTGATTTCACTCTGACACTCCTTGCAATCTTTCTTTGATCCTCCTCATCCTCTTCCATTAAATAAAGTGAGAGTGATGCACTGAAATGAATCCCCATAGCTTACAAGGGTGTGGCAGCACAAAGAGATGTACACTAGAGCTTTAAAATATCAGGTGCTGAATATCTGTGGCCCTGTGGGTGAACTCTCACTTTAAGTTTAGCAGGAGTATGGCAGAAGGATTGGAAGTTAGGCTGGGACTCGCTCTTCCCCACGAGTTGTAGCGAGGCTTTGTTTGGGGCAAAGCACCAAACAAAGACACCCATGTCAGAAGTACATTGGCTAGGGTTGCGCCTCCCAGTCTAGAAGCTGGTAGGACCAGTGAAAGCAGATATACTGGCTTACAAGTCAAAGGAAATATGTTCCACTTGGGGATCCAGGCCTCGGACATAGGATAGACCCCCAAAAAATTTTGACATTTTTAAAAGTATTTTTGGTTCCCTTTTAAAGATGGCCAGTGAGCCATTTTACACATTTTTTTGGGGGGGGGGCACCCTGGCAATCCTCCATCCAGAGCAAGCACTCTCTACTGGGATTCCTGGCATCTCCTGATTGACAGATGCCCAAGATACGCCCCTAGAGGCACAGGTGCCCATGAGGAATATGTAAAGTAGGAAACCTCTCCCTGATCCTACATACTTCAGCAGGGACAATGGTCGAGGTTCCGGAGGAACATTGCGACACTTAACACCAAGATGTGGCTCCCAGATAATTTTTGGGGCCCAGTTCTTAACATTCGAGAAGCTGGCTTGCCTTTAACACCCACTTGAATGGGTGAGAGGAGCGCACTGCACATACTGTGCGTGAAAACAGGAAAGTTGCAGACTCTCTCATTAAGCAGTATTCATTTGCACTGGTAATAAAGGAATTGCGCATTCTTTGTAAGTGCAAGGTTTTCAAGCATTGTTTTTTAGCAAGCAGAAAGTGAGTGAATTCACAATTCGCTACTTTTCGGTCCCTGTATGCACAATTCCCGCCAGCATAAGCATTTGTGCTGACAGCCATTTACAGGATCTATGCCTTTCAACCTTGTTGATCTTCTACATTATCAGCCTTAGCCCTTCACTTAGATACCTCAATAAAAAAATTCAAGCCTTCACTGCAATCCCTTCATTGCAGTAAGAGTGGAAAATGCAGTTGAACAAAATACTTTGGAAGAGTCATTAAGGAAACCGTAGGTGCTTGAGACAGTCATTAAATCAGTCACAGAAATGGCATCAAAACTTGTAAAACCCCACAGATTAATAAATGCTTATTTATTTGGGACTGGCTTGGAGCTTTAGAAGATCTGTTGCAGATTAAAAATACCAGGCTGGATATTTAAAGCATGTCCAATTCTCTTGCCATTGGTACATTTTCTAGAATAATGATTTTGAATATTACAGCTTGAGGCATACTTAATAGTGCAAGAACTCTGTTTATGGTAGGAGTCTTAGCTGAACCACCTCACTTAATCCTGAAATCTGGCATATACTCAGTCACAGAAATTCACAATGATTCTGAAAACATTTACCCCATTTTTATTTCCTGTGGATGCACCTTTCCAAATATTTGAGACTTGCATTATCATTGCAGTAAAAGCTACTCAGAACAGAAGAATAATACAGATCAACATAATGGCGGTGAACAGCTCTACACTGTACCTTTAACTATAGGATCTGGACATCAGCAGTAGACTGCTTCTGTGTGGCATGATGTTTGCGCACATTGAAACTTCTTTGTTATCGCTATGTTACAATGTAAGTTAAATACAGCAATTGAGCATTGTTGCCCAAGTAGAAAAATCACCAATTAAACAAAAACAACCAACAGACTAAAATAAGCCCAGTGAAGATTTTGCATCACTCTGGACCAGTAGAGGTCAAGCATGATATAAGTATATTACAGCCAATGAAATAACATAATGCAGTGGGGACATAGCAGAGCACTTTAGTGCTTAATGTCTGTGACAGAGTGACAAACTCCGTTACGTAGCACGAGAAGAGCTATGATGGGAATTTGATTTGTTTTGAAGGTTTTTATTTTCACATCAACCTGTGGAATACGTTGCCAGCTCATGCAGTGAGTACCGGTTCACTACAAGTCTTCAAAAGGGAGCTGGACAAGTTCTTCGCTCTGGCTAACTTCACAGCGAACAAAAGGTAGGTGGGGCGCTGGGCAATGTGTCTCATGGTCACTGGTCTCCTGGAACTTCTTGTACTCGCTTTCAGGGGCCAGAGAAGAATCCCTCAGATTTTCTTTTCCCTGAATTGGCCTAAGGTTTTTTTTGCTTCTCCCTGGAGACTGTATGAGGTGGGGCTGGGGAGGGGTGGGCGATGGTGATGATGATGCTCAGTTGCACGATGATGGTATGGAACAAGGTCTGTGGACCAGCTGGTCTTCACCTGTCTGCTATTTTTGTTCATATGTTCAAGAGTTTGACTTCAGACATGATTAAGCAGGGCCTCCAGATAATTGCAGCAAACAGTTCTTCACTGTTGCTTGACCTGACTCTAGTTACTGACAGTTCGAATCTTTGCTGCATGAGTATTGATTAGCATAAATGCCTATAAACCAAAGCATTAGTATGCATTCTCCCTTTGCCACCGATTCATAGAAGCTCCATAATGGATGCAGAAACTGTGAAGGTTACTTCTGCTGAGTTGAAAGGGTTTCCATGCATCATATAAATGAAGGACTAAGGCCGATCATGTAGGAGATCAACAAGGTTGAAAAGTATAGATACTGTAGATATGTAGGCTGCGCACAAGGATATTATCATCAGCTTTGTTTAAGTTGAGTAAAATAACAAGTTTTTTTTATGATTCGTGCCCCATAGACTTCAATGGAATCAAATTGGGCAGGGTGTTTAACGGGCGGCCAATTTATTCCACAAGTTTTCCGCCCCCCCATTCATGTTGGAAGCTACCGCTATGTATATGGCTCCCGTGTAGGTCATCTTTAACAATGTTAGGAAACTGTCAGAATATAAGAGGTTATTTTATAAATTTTGCACTCACCTGCTGAGCGCGGGTATCGGAAATTCAGGCACACACCCCTACGATTAAAATGACTGGATGAAAAATCATGGGGCGCGCAAACCCAAAATCCTGATATTTACAACCAGAAGGCAAGGCTCTACATGGAGACTGCAAATTCATAAAAGGGCCCTACATTTGGGTAATCGTGAGGGTAATAGTGCATCTGGTGCGGGAAATAATGAATGATGCAGCATGTACCTATTTGAGCTCATGGAGCAGCTGTCTGAGTTTCTGACGATATCAAGAGCCTGGTGTGTGTGGTTATGTAGCCTGGTCAGCATGAGTAAGGCAGTGATATTTCATTAACTTCATTCAGACTGGCCAAGTAATTACTATTAAACCCAAATAGCTAAACAGCGGGTTACCCCTTAATACATTTCAAAGTTAATTTATAATAGTGGAAAGGTAAATTTATTCTGTTTGTTTTATTTTGTTGGAAAAGTTAACTTCATCTCCTCAGGAATCGAATGCTTTCATATTTTAAAAGTTTGGCTTACATTTAAATTCACAAATGTTTTGACCTTAATTCTCAGAATAAAGTTATAGATAAAATGTCTGTCTGAATAACAGGCAATGCTTTGACATGTGGTTAACTAATAAATCTACCCCCTACCCTGATCATCATCAGACCCTTGAGTGTTACACTAAAGTAACAATGGGATCTTCTAATTAAAAGCATAAAGAACTATATTGATTAAATATGTGAATAACAAATGCAGCCCCCTTTTCAGGAGCAATCTGACAGGTTCCTGATATTGCTAATTGCTTTGGGATTTGCCTTTGTGTGGTTATGTAAATAAGAATCTCCTCTAAAGTACGCATTCAGCTGCCTTTGTCTGTGGAAGCATAATTTTCCCAGGAGTCTTTCTTTGTAAACGAGCAGCTGGCGCAGCCTTGGTATTGTTAACCCCAGTCATATACATACATACCCAATGGAAGAAAGGGCCAATCAGTTGAAAAAAAGTTCAGGACCTTGCCTATCTCAGCTTTGTCTGCCTGGGTCACTTCTGGTAATATTTAGAAAGATCGGGAAAATACTTTTGGAAACATCAGAGCCTTCCAAAAGTACCATTTATGTGCAGCAAGAATATATCAAAACAAATCGCGGAGTTCCAGAGAAGGAAGCCAGTGAACTCCGCCCTCACTATAACATTTCAAATTATAACACAATTGTTTGTGGAACTATAACACTGTGTGTACATTCATTGTTCTCTGGTAATGAATCACACATTACTTGAAAATGCAGTTTGACTTATTTAAATAAACAGCATTCCATTTATTTTAATGCTTAAATTTGACTTTAACACACAATAAATAACTGGATAATAATGGCTCCAAATAGTTAAAACCCTTATTATGTCAACCTTCCTAAATAATGTACTTTGAAATGGTGCTGAAGTATTACAGTATTCATTTCAACTGTAGTTTGAAGGATAATCGTATTGGCCAGTGAGAGGTCTTTCATAAAAATGTATATAATAGATTCATACAGCGCAGAAGGAGGCCATTCAGCCCATCATACTTGTGCCGGCTCTTTGAAAGAGTTATTCAATTAGTCCCACTCCCCTGCTATATCCCCATAGCCCTACATTGACAAATGCTGTAAAATCTGTAAGATATATTTTTTCCACATAAACAAACACTAGTGGGCCTCCCATAGCATTGTTTATGGTAAATCAGGGGCCACACTCTCACTTTTACCTGTCTCTGTCACCTTCATCATAAGATCCCAAGATAATTACAGATAATAATTACTGCCCATATTAATTCATCCATCCAGAAACACCCTACAGTCTCCCAATTACAGCATCTAATTATTTCTCAAATGATTAAAGGGTCTTCGCTTCCACCACTCTCCATTCCAAGTGTTGATCACTCTCTGCATCAAGAAAAACTTCCTGAGATTAGTCTTAAAGTTACCTTTTACTAGTTTGAACCTATCACCCCTTGTCCTACTCCCACAATTTAATTTAAAGTAATATTTTGGAATTATCTTTTCCATACCATATACTATTATTATGTATAAGATCACCTCTCAGATATCTCCTTTCCAGGCTAAAAAGCCTGTGTGCCTCCAGTCTTTCCTCATAACTCAGATCCCTGACAAAAGGGACCAGCCTTGCAGATCTTCTCTGCATTGCTTCCAGCACTTGAATGTCTCCCTTGTGCCCCAGTGACCAGAACTGAATGCAGCACTTAAGGTGTGGTCCACAGTTTGATCATTATTTACTCTGACTTATATTTAACTTTTTGGATATATAGTTCAACATTCTGTTGGCTTTGTTGATTGGTGCTTTGCATTAGATGGACAATGCTGCCTGCAAGCCCAGCTGGCTTCCTGCCCAGGAGTTAAAAGTTCCCCTTTGCTCTTTATAAATGAGTAAATAATATCATATAGCTGGTACACAGACAAAATCTGCCCCCCTCCCACCCACCCACCCACCACGGTGGTATTCAAAATATTAATTTGGCGTAATGTGGAATATCACACCCAACCTGACAAATTGAATATTGTTAATGATGTTTGTCCATTTAGGCCAATTTATCATCTCAGTTGGAACAATGGACATCACTGCTCTAAAATAGTTATGTTGGGGTGGATTTTCTCCCGAGCAGACTTAGGACGGCTGGCCGATGGAACATGATAGTCCTAGCAGGAGGCTGGTCCACTTTGAGGGCCAAGCTTCATTAACATCGGCTGCGGCAGGAGATCCCGTCCCTTAAGCTTCAGAAGCACTACTGCTCCTCCCAGCTTCAGAAAATTAAAAAAATAACTTAGCTTTGAGATCCTCTTTGGTCACGCCAACAGTTGGATGCATGGCACACGTTCCGACCAGTTCTGTCCAACCATGGAAATCGGGGTACTTTGTGCATCTTAGGACCCTGATTCGCATTTTAAATGGCCCTATCACCTGACTCATGGGGACGCTCTGGACTCCCAGCAGTAGTCCCGGGAGAACATTGCCATGCCCACAGCGACGGTGGCAACGGGGCGGTAAGTTACTGTCCACCATTTTTGGAGTGTTACCACCACTAGGCGGGAGGCCTGAAAATTCAGCCTGTGAACTCTGAATACTTGAACAACTTCTTAGCTTCTGAAGGAATCAGTAGCAAGTTTGTGGTGATCTGCGCCTTATAACAAATTATGTAACATACATTTATGAAGATAGATTTTGTTCTAAATGTAGTTCTGTGGATCGGAAGTCAGTTAAGACAAAGGACTTTTCATGTCTTTATTTATAAAAAAGATTAAGGAGGCAAACTGACAGCAAAATGCAATACATCTCACTTATAAATATAGACAACAAATTATATGAACGTATACTTATCAAAGGAAAAAAAAAGGTGTTGATTGTCATTTTTAAAAAGAGATTACACTTGTTTGCCTGTAAATTATGAAGTTAATTCCCAGCCTGTAGACTTAATTTGCTGCTAAAAATATGAATGTATTCCACCACAGTTATTTTTGGTTGCCTACCAAACATTTAATTTCTTGCTGGTAGTATTCACATATTTGATGTGAAGAATAAAACCAGTGACACTGGAGAATATGTCTGGCCCAGCAATGAAGGATGGGCCAGATGCAACTTCATCAATAAATTATCTTCTCTACATCTCCAATAGATGTGACCTTACACAGCTAGAGTTCAGCTCTGCTGATCTGAAAAATATAATCTGGGAGGGTGGTGGTAAGGGGTATGTTTTGAATACAGAGCAGTTGTCAAAGGAAAATCTGAACAAGGTAGTAATTACTGCTGACCTGCCCTGATTAACATAATAGCCTGGAAATGACTGTGAGTAATGTTATCATACGAATGTTTAATGCTCTTACATCAACATTTTCTCTCTGCTATTTTAACGGATGTTTAAAGGGGTTTGTTTTAAATAAGCCATTACTTCTCATGTGGACAACTTGCATATGGTGTTGAAGTCCAAATAACACCACTTTAGGTTTTCTTTACCTTCTTGCCTTCACAGAGCTAACAGAAATATATTGGTTACTTTGAACACATTGAAAGTTATAACCAGAATATTATCACTGAGATAGCTACTGCAAGCCAAACTGACAACCAGCACATCATTATTTTCCTAAATAAAAATCAAGCAGTCGTTACTGGGGATGTAAACTGAGATTATTATGCTCTTCTTGATCAGCCAGGCTCAGATGTATTTTTTTATGGCACAGGTGGATTGCTTGGCCCGTATTTTCCGATCCCCATGGGTGCGTACGTGTTGTGTACACACCCGTAGGGACATCGCAAGTGCCGGTTTCAGGCATGTGAAGCGCACGCGCTGAAAACCGGCACTTCCGATCTGTCAAGAATCCTCTTGATAGATCCTCCGCCTGCCCTGGAGATGGGCCTCTGCGGGTGGAGAGTTCCACTTTCTGCAGAACCTCCGCCCGCTGAAAACCCTTAAAAATCTTACGCCTGGTAAAAGCAGGCGTAAGGCCTGCTTTTACCAACATAAGAGTTTAAAAAATAATTTTTTTTCACTCATTTATAATTTAAAAATACTTTTAAAAAAGGTAAGTTTATTTTTAGCCCCGTAAAAAACTTTAATTTTTTTTCAAAAAATTTAATTTTTGTTTAAAATATTTAATTTAATGTAATTTTAACTAATTTAAAAAATGTGATTAAAAAAAAATTATTTAATGTTTTGATGTGTTTTTTGAGTGATCCCCATTCATACTTTTGACGGGTCTAAGCTGAGAGACCTGTCAAAAGTATGAAGGGGGATTCCCTTCTTCCATTGATTCCCCATAGCCCATGTAATCTCAGGGACACTTGCGAACCACCTGCACCCCTGGGATACCTGGGCCTCTGCGCGCGTGCACCAGGAGAGGCCCAGGAGCTGAAGTGTTCGGACCTGCGGAGCCCTCAGGTAAGGGCGTAGATTTTTTCCAGATCGGCGGCATCCGCACACAGGAAGCCTCCGATCAGAAAATACGGGCTAATGTCATTTACTTTCAAGGTCATTTTCTTAGAATGGAAGCTACACCAAGTGAACAAGCCTCCTTCAGGGCAGTGCACAGCTTAAACTTCTCGTGTTTTATGTGTTTTTATGTTGAAGAATGCACATCTTGGTGTGAAGGCCATTCTGAAACCTAATATACTCCATTATACTGAGTTTGTTGGTACAGTATTGGATCAGTTTTCAGAGTAGAAATAATCAGAAACTCGTCTGTTATTAATCAGAAGAAAATACATGGGTAGTAACCGAGGAAACATGAGTTTTAGAAACAACCAATAAATGTGAGGGTGCTGTGTTGACTGCCTTTATGCTACAGCCGGCACACATGGAAATCATTGTTAGATGCCTCATGGTATTTGTCTCATTTTCACCTCTACAGCTGAGATCAACATGACTTGAGCGGCACTACTTTTCGCTGGGGCTGGCAGGATGAAAATCTCAATTGATCACTGCCTCAAACACACAATGCGGAGATGCCGGTGTTGGACTGGGGTGGACAAAAGTGAGAAGTCGCACAACACCAGGTTATAGTCCAACAGTTTTATTTGAAATCACAAGCTTTCGGAGCGGCTGCTCCTTCGTCAGGTGAAGTGAAGGAATACAAAATCGACAAAGCATATATAGATAGAGAACAATGCATGTGTAACTTACAATGGCAGACGACTACATTTAATCCTCCTGACTGTTTATCTGCCGAGGTGTGACAAAAGGCAATCAGGTCAGCCAGGAAGGCACCACATCAAAGACATAGCAAGATACAACTGAGACAATGAGGTGGGGTTACAGGGGGTCTAATGTGTCAAAAGCTGCAGTCGGTATGGAAAACGATAAACTTTAAAATTTTTACTTTTTTACTGGGAATCACAGTAAAAATTACTGATTCCCAGTAAAAAAGTAAAAATTTTAAAGTTTATCGTTTTCCATACCGACTGCAGCTTTTGACACATTAGACCCCCTGTAACCCCACCTCATTGTCTCAGTTGTATCTTGCTATGTCTTTGATGTGGTGCCTTCCTGGCTGACCTGATTGCCTTTTGTCACACCTCGGCAGATAAACAGTCAGGAGGATTAAATGTAGTCGTCTGCCATTGTAAGTTACACATGCATTGTTCTCTATCTATATATGCTTTGTCGATTTTGTATTCCTTCACTTCACCTGATGAAGGAGCAGCCGCTCCGAAAGCTTGTGATTTCAAATAAAACTGTTGGACTATAACCTGGTGTTGTGCGACGTCAAACACACAAGGGTTCATAGTAAAAGCATATACAGTTTTGGTTCAACCAATGACTCAGTGGGTTTATCCTGTGAGTAACCAAGCCAAACAAATCAAAACGGTCCCATGGTCTATTCTGTGCTGATCATCAACAATAACTACTGGCACCTTTAATGATAGGAAAATGTCCCAAGACACAGTTAGCCATCAGACCAAATAGGATTAGAAGGAAGACTGGGGGAGATATCAGAAGGCACTGCTGAAGACGGTTTTGAAGATGAGAAGAGATGTAGCAAAATGAAGGGATGTATCAAGGGAGCTCTAGAATGTGAGAGCTAGATAGCTAAAGGTTCTGCTATAGATGGTAGAGTGGAGGGAGAGGGTACATGCAGCAGATCCCTGCTGAAAGAACAGAGTGTATAGGCAGGGATTTGATGTTATAAAGGTAGGGCGAATCAAGGCCATGGACAGGTTTGAAAATGAGGACAAGGATTTTGAAGTTCATGCACTGGGGAATGAGGCTCTGGAAATGGAACTGGGATGTCGTTTTTTTTAGGGATGGAGGGTGAGGGATTGGGGACTCCTGCTCCTCAGCTTCTCGACTGATAGGTGGTGGCAAGGGCTGTTCCCTCATGATGGCAAGGTTGTGCAGCATGCAGCATACCATGACAAATCTTGAGACCCTCGCAGCCGAGTTCTGCAGGGCTCCTCCACAGCGGTCCAGGCAGCGGAATCATTGCTTTAAGACACCAATGGTCTGCTCTATAAGATGGCTTTCGTTGTGTGCCTGCTGTGCATGTGTGCATGGGTTGCGAACTGGCGTCATGAGACATCTCATCAGCGGATAACCCTTGCCGCCCAGTAGCCACC
This sequence comes from Squalus acanthias, assembly GCA_030390025.1. NCBI lineage: Eukaryota > Metazoa > Chordata > Chondrichthyes > Squaliformes > Squalidae > Squalus > Squalus acanthias. The sequence goes on from CM059434.1 coordinate 104,799,769, forward strand.
CTTTGGTTTGCCGTGGTGGTTGAAATACAGTTGGCACAGAGAACTGCCGCAGAATGAACGCATCATGATTGCTGCCAGGATACCGGGCATTGACCTGCATGATGTGATGCCTGTGGTGACAAACCAGCTGCACATTGAGGGAGTGAAATCCCTTTCAGTCAGGTACATGGTAGAGTTGACATGAGGCGCACACAAAGCAATGTGTGTGCATTCAATGGCACCCTACACCATGGGGAAGCCTGCAATCCTTGCAAATCCTTGTGCTCACTCCCCCTACTTGTCTCTGGCAAGAGAGAATGAGATGAAGTTATCTCTCTTTGCATCAAGAGCCTCAGTGACCTCCCTTATGCAACAGTGCACTGAAAACTGAAAGATGTTGCTTATATTTCCAGCAGCAGCTTCGAAGGAGCCAGACGCATAGAAGTTCAGAGCCACAGTGACCCTGACAGCCACTGGCAATGCAGTCCATACCCGGCTCTGAGGTTGGAGTTGTGGCTGCAGCAGTTGGCAGATTTCAGGGATGAGCTCTTTAGTGAAGCACAGATGTCTCAAGCATTGGTCATCACTGAAGTTTACGTACGAGAATTGTTCCCTTAACACCTTTCTATTGAGAGCCCTTCTCCTCCTCCTCCTCCCTCATCTATCAGCTTGTCCTGCTCTGCATGGCCTCATGCTCAATGCCAAGAGGAAGGCCTACTAGTCCACCTATGTCTGTTAGCAACTGATCTGTGTAGAAGCCTTTGGCCGCGATTTTGTGATCGGTGTCGGGATGGGTGCAGGACAGCTGGTTTCCGGGTTCCAGTCCTGCCCCCAGCTGCCTCCGCTCCACAGACGTGATTTTCCCTTGATTGACCTTGTTAAGCCCGCCCTGCAGGCTTACCGACCAATTAACAGGAAGCGGGTCTGATGACGTCATTTGATGACACGTCATCTGCCGGTTTCCTTAAAGGGACCATGCACAATTTTATTTTGACAGTTGATTTCTCAGTGTTTGACAGCATTGAGGTGCTGAAAACACTGACAATCACTGCACAAAGGTGAACTCTTGCACCCAGGCTCTCCATATGCTGAAATAGATGGCAGCTGCAGGTGAGATGGCAAAAGCGATCTGTCACTGGTGAGAGAGATTCTCTCAATGAGATGGCACTGGACATATAGTTGGATTTAAAAACTTGTAAGCTAAAGAAATCTGTAAATGTTTTAAAAATGCAGTTACCAACATTTTCTTTGTTCTGAAACTCACCATGTGCAACATTGCATCCTTCACACCACTTCTGCAGCTGTCATCGTTTCACAAACATTACACCAGACTCACAACACACCACACTTACCTGGCGTGGTGTCCGGATGTCGGGAAACCTGACCCAGAAGCGGGAAAATCCCAAAACAGGCTGAAAACTACTGACAAGTACCTGTTAATAGGCAGGTAATTGCTTTAATCCGTTTCCCGCCACTACGTGTCGGGTCCATTTGCAAATCAGGGATCCGACACTTGGGAACGCTGTTTGGAGGCTGGTTGACGGTGGGTTCGGGACCCGCCGTCAATCAATAGCACTTTAACCTCTGACCCGCCTCTCTGAGCGCTGGCAAAATCGCGGCCTGAAAGTCAGCAGAAAAGTACTTCAGCACCTGTCACACCACTCCCTGAAGAATATTGAAAATTTAACCAACTACAGAAAGCACCCAAAACATGTAGAATTACAACACCAGCCAGAAGAAATCAATCAGCAACTAACCTGTGAGTAGTTCATGATCCCTTTAACTAGCGCTGGTGGGGGGTCCTTCATGCCGTTTAATATCGTGTTCAGCTGTGCGAGGTTAAGGGCTGCAGCGTGGAGCTCCAAAATGGCAGCGCTGGCAACAAATCAGTGTTTCACGCTGTTTGATGTCATGATCTGCCTGTTCTGCATACTGCCGGTGGACGTTAGGTGTGTGCGCGCAAACACCTTCAGGAAGATGGCGTCCAGTGCACTTTCTGTCGGAAGTGTGCGCGCTCACCGCGTACGCCATTTTCAACACTTAAGGGGCCTTGAAGTGGCCACGAATCAGGCGCATCAGTGCCCAATTTTGTCCTCACTGGCTTCAGGGCAAAAGAGAATAAACTTAGAGAACAGAATAGATTTCCTCCTAAACTCCAAATAATACAAAACCAAGAATAAAATGAAAAGATGTCTACCAATCTACTAACAAACTCGTAAGAAAAGTTCTCCGGGGGAAGTAACTCAGTAACAATAAGGTCTCTCTCTTTCTCGAAAAACAGATGATATTTTACTTGCACTATACACTCTACACGTGCGTGTGTCTGCTTTACAGAATTACCAGCGTATGCCCAATGTTTCCAATGTGGTGGTGTGCGCACTCTTGGGAAGCACTGCACACAAGCAAGTGGTTTTGCATCCTCTTAATGTGGTCTTCTTTGGTGTTTTGATTTTTGTTTCGCTGCCATTTTCAAGACAATGATCACAGTGTGTGTTTACAGGCCGCAAAAAAATATTTGTAAAGCAGAGGTGGTCACTCAGTGGGTGGCAACTTTAATTGTACCAACTTTTAAGAAATTTAAAGATACAATACCCTATCAATACTGTGCAAGAGACAAGAGTGACTCAACAGTGTAGATGCTGAGAGGTTGTTTCCCCTGGCTGGAGTGTCTAGAACTAGGGGGCATAGTCTCAGGATAAAGGGTAGGCCATTTAAGACTGAGATGAGGAGGAATTTCTTCACTCAGAGGGTTGTGAATCTTTGGAATTCTCTGCCCCAGAGGGCTGTGAATGCTGAGTCTTTGAGTATATTCAAGGCTGAAATAGATAGATTTTTGGACTGTAGGGGAATCAAGGGATAAGGAGATCGGGCGGGAAAGTAAAGTTGAGGTCGATGATCAGCCATGATCTTATTGAATGGTGGAGCAGGCTCGAAAGGCCATATGGCCTACTCCTGCTTTTACTTCTTATGTTCTTATGTAACTCTAGACACTCGTCCATTAATTGTACATATTTAAGGAATGTATTACCTACCTATTTTACAGTGTACCATATGCATTCACATTCTTCAGATGCAATTATATGCTGTTTCAGGTCTCAAAAATGAAAAAGCAAGGATGTTGATGAAATATATATGTGCTCTTGATAAAGTTAACTGCCAGTACTGTCCTGTATCATCACATAGAAGGAAAGTTTATGTCTCATTCTAGTCTATAATGGACTTTTCAAGGTTTTGCAATGGATTGCTAAAAATCAGTGTAAAAGTTTCCAATCCATTGCTATTACAGTATTTGTTTTTGTGAATATAATGAAGGGTTCCCTAATTATTAAAAGTGATATTATTCCTAGCTGAAATTAATACATATTTAGAACATGAATATTTTAGAACGTATTTGTTCAACATTGTCTATAAGAAGAAAGAAAGTATTTGCATCTCAAGGATGGCCCACTTGGGCACTCTCAGCAAGGAGTGATGCCCACAGAATCCTGGTCGGGAGAACATAGGCCTGCCGCTCCTGATTTCCCAACCATTCATTTAAATGGATGAAAAATCAAAGTCTGCAGGCATGCAATTTCTCAACCTGTGTTCTCTGAAAGTGCCGTCCCTCGCCGGGAGCGCCCAATTAAGGAATCAGCCCTATCAGGTATTACTTTGAAGTGTAGCCAGTGTTGCCATGTAGGCGAAAGCGACTGCTATTTTACAGTGAGATCAGAAAAACAGCAATGAATGACCAGTTAATCAGTCTGGGTAGTGTTGGTTAAGAGATGATTGTTGACTAGGACACAGAGTGAGCAATCCTGCTCTTCTTCAAATAGTGCCATGCAATCGTTAATGCTCACTCAGCGGGCAGATGGGACCTCATTTTAACATCTCACTTAAAGGACAGCACCTCTGAAAATGCAGCACTTCCTCAGTTCTGCACTCAAGTCTAAGTATAGAGTGTGGAACATGTCACTTGCTCGTGTGGTGAACACTGATTTGCTAAATTCCATCAAAAGAAAGCTGGACCTGTTTCTGACTGGGACGGAGATAACCTCGTCCAAAAGCTAGGATTCTTGTAACGTAAATTGGAGTGATTGTGACCTCCTGGACTATTTTCTGTCACCTGAAAGGGTCAGAGAGGAATTTACCAGATTTTTTTTCCCCTAATTGGCCTGAGTTTTTATTTGTTTTTTTCACCTCTCCCAGGGCTCCGGGTGAGTAGTGAGGGTTTGTATCATGATGCATAGGGCATCACAACTGTGTGGGCCAGTGGGTCTTTCGCTGTCCGTCATTTTCATATGTTTGTATTACGAGCTCAAATCCTGGAGTGGGACTTGAACCCACAATCTTATGGCGAGAGTACTACCAACTGACTTAGACAGGAAAGTATTACATTGTGTTTTATATTATGAAGTAGAAATAAAAATAGAAATAGCAGAAATACACAGCAAGTTAATCAGATTCTGAAAGAGAAAGTTAGGTGATGGGACCCATCATTGGAACATTTAACAGACTCTACTGAAAATTCTGAGCAATTTATTAAAAATGTGGAATTTGAGAAACAAAGGAAATGAGAAAAGTCTTACAAAAAATGGTGCACGGTTTTCCATTTTTATTATGGATCCGCATTGTTGACATAAAATAAATAGTCTACATAAAATAAACTCTGTCTACAAATCTTCCTATTGTAGTTTTATACTCTTACAAAGCTCTTCATGTTTTGAATAATATTGATTGAAAAGTGATGAAAGCACTGCAGAGGTAACTTATCATTTTGTAGAGTGTGCAACATTGCAATCTGTTAAACGTGATGTTGTGAGCCACTTTAATGGTATTTAAATGCAAGATTCTGTTGTCTGAATAAAAAAAAAGTTATTTTTTTTTCAACTGACCGCACACTATACTTAATCAATACCGTGAAATTAATTAGTAATCAAACATTCAAATATAGAATTTGACCTTTAGCAACAAAATAAAAGTTGCTGTGGCAGTGATCTTAGACTGGAAGTGGTTCCCCTGTGCATCTTTGATCAAAGCAAATCAATTGTCATGTTATTCTACCCCTCAGTGCCCAGATTGTGTTTGAGAGGAAGAAAGTTAAACACTTTTTTCTGAACATTTGCTCTCAAAGAGTATCACATGGAACAAATAGAGAAGGTTCTTTGTGTCCTTCAGCAAATTGAGCATTGATGTGTGGTCACTAAGGTCAAAGAAGCTCTTGAGAAAAATCAATACAATTCATTTCCCAGACCTTACTCTCTTCCGTGAACCAGTCTCCTTGGGACAGTCGAAGTTCAGCATTGAGCTGCTCTGCAGATGAGGGATACCCCATGTAAAATACTCTGTTGACAGTTATACTGTGAGCTCGACAAGCCGCCATTCAAATGACGGAGTCAAACAAAAATTCAATACCAGGCTAAATGAGTGGGGAGCAGAGTAGGTTGATGTGCTGTAAATGAAATCTCATGGAACCTAGAATGGTATTACATTGAAAAGTGTGTTGGACTTGACATACTTTAGATAAAATTGTTCCGGAAAAATAGAATTATAATGAAAATGATACAAGTATTTTTTGTCATTCTAATTTGACATAGATAACACTGTATTAATATCTGTATGGGACAATCAAGGTAGATCGAGTATGTGTTCGGCCATTAAAAGGCTCTAGATTTATCTATTTGTACCCAAATACAAATTCATTGGCCGTTTTTGTGCTCTCCGAAATCACTACGGTAGATATGTCAGACATGACCTTGTCACAGTTGATCCCAGCTGTACTGTGTTGTTATGTCATGTAATATTTATACATTGTATGAAAAATATATCTATTTTGTATTCTTAATTTTTTTTTAAATGCTTAAGTGCATTCATTCTCAGAGATACAGCATTTCCGGATCATAATTATACGTTTCCTTTCAACTACAATTATTTCCTATATTTCCCCTAGAACTCTAGCTGGCTTACTTGTACACACATAAGTAAGAATCTACCATGAAAAGTACAGCAACAATTTAACCAGCAAGATATTTTGTATACAGACAAATCACTAAGCCAGTACTAGGAAAAAAAAGAATTGTATTCAGGTAAAGAAAGCTACATATAAACCGAACACAAAGGTTAAGGAGAGAATCATCTGGTGTGTACTCTTTTTGGCATATCAGGTGGCATAATAACAGAGTGCAACTAAAGGCAACAGCAATGAGGACAGATGCCTCACACAAATTGAACCTGCTGAGTCACAGAAAACGCTTGATTTAGGCAATATGTTTGTCAGGTTTGAGTTGGTTTGATCACTCATCCTTTGGTGCACATGTGACAAAAACAGGAACATTTGTCTTAGTAAATGCATATATTTAAAATTTATTTTAAAAGCAATTGCAACCCAGATTGAAAATGGAGGCAGTTCCTTCACCAAATTTAAAATAGAGGACAGAAATGGTCAATCTATGAGGATAGGCACATTCGCTTTGATCAAGAATTACTCAAGACAAAGACTCTCTTTAATGAGAATAATTGCTAACTTTTCTATTCAGATTCGGCCAATAAATGAGCATGACTTGGACAAACCCAAATGAAGAATAGGGTTGAAATCTGTAATGCCAGACTTCTGCCAAATTAGGGCGTCATGTGCATTTCCAGTTGGGTTTCTATGAAATTCTAATGATGTCCCCATAACATCATTTAGACAGGAAAGCAATTTCTTGGCATTCCCACCCACATAGCACTGATTTATGTTCTCACACATTAAAGTGGGAGTCTAGGATTGCTAGGTTCAGATATATACGGAAATGGATTTTAAGAGCCTTTCTGAAGATTGTGAGGAGCATTTTCAGACCACTATTCAAACTTTTTTTCTTCTTTTTTGTCTTCTTTTATTGCTGTTCTCACATAAATAGTCAGATATCATTGTGGCAATTATTCTGGTGCAACAATTTTTGCTAATGGCACCAATAATGGTACCATGGACTTCCTCATGAGGATCCCCAATACCTGTTACTTTTATAGGAAGAAAAGGAGAACCAACAGAGGAATGTCCACAGGTCAGACTGCACCAGAGGTGCTATGCGTTCAACTGATAGCTGTAAATGGAACTCTCTCCTCAGGTACTGCCCCCACTTTCGAATCCTCCTTCATCACCCTCTCCTCATAGGCGATCATTACCAGAACATCAGCCACAATGGCTTCTCTTTCTAACCCCGCATCATTACCTCTGGAGTCCCTCAACAATCCATCTTTGGGCCCTCTCCTCTTCCTCACCTATCATCCGAAGATCTGGGGTCACCTTGCACATGTATGCTGATGACACCCAGCTCTACCTTTCCACCACCTCTCCCGACCGCTCTGTGTTTTCAGACTGCTTGTCCAACATTCAGTATTGGATGAGCCGAAATTTCCTCCAGCTAAACATTGGGAAGACTGAAGCCATTTTCATCAGCCCCCGCGGACCTTCCCACACGTCTATCTCATTTGAGACTCTTCCAGTCGACATTCACACTTGAGATTGGGAGGAACGGAAGCCATGCTTGCATAGGATGAGGTGGTTTGGCCATGTCCCAATGGTGGAGGTGGATTACCTGTTTTAACTGGTATCTGCACTAACAAACAACTGGGCAGGTCTCGGAGAATAGGACTGTCTAAGAAAAGTGAATGTTTTTTAGCCTGCTAAAAGTGTCACTGTGCTCTATCTTTTATTATTTGTTCTCTATATCAAGGAGGAACTGAAGTTAAAGTCAATTTGAGGTGAATTTGCAATAACTCTTACTATTTAGGTGCACTTACTAAATGTAAAATAAAATAGCTTAACAATTGGTATCTGGCCTCATCTCACTAATTTGTTAATCAGTCCACCTTCCAAAAGGTTGAAGAAGCACACATAGGGGCACATGCGAGTGTAATGTATTATCACATGGTTTGTCACACGGTTTGGTATGAGCATGCTCAGTTTGCTCTGGCCTAATAAAGCAAGTACATGAACTCGCAACTCATCCTGTCTCTGTCCTTCATTTGTTCTACCCACATATATTACATTTTGGCGACGAGGATGGGATCCCGAAGCCATTCTTAGGGATCATGGAAGGACACAGTGTTTGACCTTGAGTGGAAAAGTTTAAGGTGAATTTGTGACACCTAAACTAAATTTTTGTGATGTTTTATTGTTAATGCTTATGCAGAATCATCTGTCCTTCACCTTCGCGGGTTTGTATACACAGCAACAGCAGAGTTCATTCTCACAGGTACAGAGGTAGCGTGCTGAGTCACTGTTCGATGGGATTGGGACAATCATGGCCGCGCCTACGGGATTCATCGGAAGCCTCGGCATGTATGACCGAGCTCGCGAACCATTCAGTTCTTACATTGAGTGGATGGAGATTTTTTTTGGGCCAATAGCATTATTGAGACCGAAGGTGCAGATGAGAATGTTCAAGCTCAAAATAAAGTAATTCGTGAATATAGGAAAGCAATTTTTCTAACGGAGATCGAGCCAGATGTCTACAGAATGTTGACAAACCTGCTCGCGCCAGGGAAAGTGAAGGATGTGTCATTTGAAGACATTGTCGAGACCCTCGAGGACCATTTCAACCCAAAGCCGTTAGAAATAGCAGAGAGCTATAAGTTTGGTACCAAAAGCCGAAAACAAAGTGAAACCATCAGTGAGTACACTGTAGCTCTTAAGAACCTGTCTTTGCATTGTAACTTCAGCACATTTTTGGATTGTGCATTGTGAGATAAGTTCGTGTGTGGACTGGTGGATGAGCGCACACAGTCCAAGTTACTGAACAGTCCAAACCTAACGCTTGACATAACATGCAAAATTGCCCTATCTATGGAGATGGCATCTAAGAATGCTAGAGAGCTCCGTCCAACTCAAGGGACTAGTGCAGCTGAGGTCTACAGTCACAAAGCCACCGCCAAACCTAAAGCTGGAGACTGGGTCAAAAGCATGTTGGTGAGAACAGTTCAGTGAATTGTTATCGCTGCAATGGAAATTAATTTGGTGACAACAGCCGAAGTGTTCATGTAGATCAAATGATCTCTGCTAGAAATGAACCAAGACGTGATCTTGAACCACTTGATCATGAACACATACAGGAGTTTGACTCCGTTCAGACTTCAGTGACTGAAGTACCAGCTTCAAACAAATCTGAGATAGAAACAGGATCATCTTTGAGTTTGTAACCAAAACAAAACAGCCCGAAAATTGGTTCAACACCAAAACCTTCTGTAAGGAGATCCTTAAGGCTCCGCAAATCTGTTATTAAACTAGATTTGTAGTTCATTTAAAAGAAAAAAATCCAGGAGTTTTTGTTATCTGGTACATGGCAAAGGTGGGACCATAGTTTTGTTTTATTTCAGAGGGGAATACATACATTTTTTAAAGGGGAAAGCAGTGTAATGTATTATCACATGGTTTTTCACATGGTTTAGTATGAGCATGCTCAGTTCGCTCTGGCCTAGTAAAACAAGCACATGGACTCGCAACTCATCGTGTCTCAGTCCTTCATTTGTTCTACCCACATATATCACAGCGAGGATCACAATATTGAATTATATAACAAGGGGATTGCTATTGTACATCTAGAATTTGGATAGCGAAAGTATACTCCTAATTGTGAGTGATACTGGTCCACCTATGGAAGAGACCAATGATGGAGGAGGTGGACCTGTGTGGGAGCGGCAGCGGGACCTGAGAGAAGGCGGAGCGGCCATAAAGGAGCACTGCAGAGGAGTGCTGCGAGTTGGGAAAGAGTCTGAGAGCGGGAGCAGTCAAACAACAACAACTGCGAAACCGCTAAAGTGATGTCACAACCAGGGAAGGAGCTGATTGGTAAGTAGGACCTGGTGAATATTTCTACAGTCCGGTCGTTGAAGTAAAAGTAAGGTCTCTAGTTTAGAGTAAGTAGTGTTTAAAGTGAAGTAAGGTCCGTAGTGTATTTAATATTCTTTAATTTAAAGGAAGTAAAGGGAGTAAGTTAAGGTTAGGACATGGCAGGGCAGCTCGGCAGCGTGGAGTGCTCCTCCTGTGCTATGTGGGAAGTCAGGGACAATTTCAGTGTCCAGGGCGAACACATGTGCAGGAAGTGTCTCCAGCTGCAGCTACTCGAAATCTGCATTTCAGAGCTGGAGCTGTGGCTGGAGTCACTGTGGAGCATCCGCGAAGCTGAGATCTTCGTGGATAGCACGTTTAACGAGGTGGTCACACTGCAGGAAAAGAGTGCACAGGCAGACAGGGAATGGGTGACCGCCAGACAGAGTAAAAGAACTAGGAAGGTAGTGCAGGAGTCCCCTGGGTCCATCTTTCTCTCCAACAGATTTTCTGTTTTGGATACTGCTGGGGGAGATGGTTTCTCAGGGGAATGCAGCAAGAGCCAAGTCTGTGGCACTATGAGTGGCTCAGCTGCACGGGGGGGGAGGAAAAAGAGTGGGAGAGCAATAGTGATAGGGGATTCAATCGTAAGGGGAACAGATAGACGTTTCTGTGGCCGCAGACGTGACTCGAGGATGGTATGTTGCCTCCCTGGTGCCAGGGTCAAGGATGTCACTGAACGGCTGCAGGGCATTCTGAAGGGAGAGGGCGAACAGTCAGAGGTTGTGGTTCACATTGGTACCAATGACATAGGTTAAAGAGGGATGAGGTCCTGCAACAAGAATTTAGGGAGCTAGGTAGCAGATTAAAAAGCAGGACCTCAAAGGTTGTAATCTCTGGATTACTCTCGGTGCCACGTGCTAGTGAATATAGGAACAGGAGGATAGAGCAGATGAATGCGTGGCTAAAGAGTTGGTGCAGGAGGGAGGGCTTTAGTTTCCTGGATCACTGGGTCTGCTTCTGGGGAAGGTGGGACCTGTACAAGTCGGACGGGTTGCACCTGAACCGGAACGGGACCAACATCCTTGGGGGGAGGTTTGCTAGTACTGTTGAGGGGGGTTTAAACTAACTTGGCAGGGGGATGGGATACGGAGTGGAGCTATAGTAGGGGGTGATGCACAGCCAAATATAGAGGAAAAAACAAGTCAGCCTGGAAGGCAGAGCAAATCTGTAACAGCACAAGGGAGTATGGCAAGGCTGGATGGCATTTATTTTAATGCAAGGAGTCTTGCAAGTAAGGCAGATGAATTGAAGGTGTTGATGAACACTTGGGAGTATGATATTGTTGCTATCACAGAGACATGGTTGAGGGAGGGTCAGGACTGGCAGCTCAATATTCCGGGGTATAGAATCTTCAGGCGAGACAGAGGGGGGTGTAAAAGAGGAGCGGGTTGTCGCAATATTAATCAAGGAGTCAATTACTGCTGTAAGGAGTGATGATATCTTAGCAAGTTCCTCTAATGAGGCCATATGGGTAGAACTTAAAAACGAAATGGGGGCAAGCACTTTGCTGGGAGTGTACTATAGGCCCCCAAACAGTCAGGGGGAGATAGAGGAACAGATATGTAGGCAAATCTCAGAGAAGTGTAGAAATAATAGGGTAATAATAGTAGGGGTTTTCAACTTCCGCAATATTAACTGGGATAGTCAGAGTGTGAAAGGCTTAGAGGGTGCGGAATTCTTAAAGTGCATCCAGGAGAGCTTTCTGAGCCAGCATGTAGAAAGTCCTACAAAAGAGGGGGCGGTACTGGACCTAATTCTAGGGAATGTAGCCAGGCAAGTGGTAGAAGTGTCAGTAGGAGAGCATTTTGGTGACAGTGACCATAATTCGGTGAGATTTAAAGTAGTCATGGAAAAGGACAAAGCTGGACCGGAAATAAAGGTTCCAAATTGGGGGAAGGCCGATTTGAATATGATAAGGCAGGATCTGGCCAAAGTGGATTGGGATAAGCTACTTGTAGGAAAATCCACATCAGAGCAATGGGAGTCTTTCAGAAAGGAAATAGAGAGAGTACAACGCCAACATGTTCCCGTAAAGGTTAAGGGTGGGACCAACAAGCCCAGGGAACCCTGGATGTCAAGGGATATACAAGAATGGATTAGGAAAAAAAGAGAGGCTTTTGGCAGATACAAATGACTAAAAACAGTGGAAGCCCTAGAGGAGTATAGAAAGTGCAGGGGGTACATAAAAAAGAAATTAGGAGAGCGAAGAGGGGGCATGAAAAAACACTGGCGGTCAAAATAAAGGAAAATCCCAAGGTGTTTTATAAGTATATTAAGGGCGAGAGGATAACCAGGGAAACAGTAGGGCCCATTAGGGACCAAAGTGGCAATCTGTGTGTAGAGCGGAAGATGTGGGTGAGGTTTTAAATGATTATTTGGCATCTGCGTTCACGATGGAGAAGGACGATGTAGGCATAAAAATCAGGCAGGGGGATTGTGATATACTTGAACAAATTAGTATTGAGAGGGAGGAGGTACTAACGGTTTTAGCGAGCTTAAAAGTGGATAAATCCCCAGGCCCAGATGAGATGTATCCCAGGCTGATGTGTGAGGCAAGGGAGGAGATTGCAGGGGCTCTGACACAAATTTTCAGAACCTCTCTGGCCACAGGGGAGGTGCCAGAGGACTGGAGGACAGCTAACGTAGTACCATTATTCAAGAAGTGTAGTAGGGATAAACCAGGGAATTACAGGCCAGTGAGCCTAACATCAGTGGTAGGGAAATTATTGGAAAAAATTCTGAGGGACAGAATTAGTCTCCACTTGGAGAGGCAAGGATTAATCAAGGATAGTCAGCATGGCTTTGTCAGGGGGAGATCATGTCTAACCAATTTGATTGAATTTTTCGAGGGGGTGACTAGGTGTGTGGATGAGGGTAGTGCAGTTGATGTAGTCTACATGGACTTCAGTAAGGCTTTTGACAAAGTCCCGCATGGGAGACTGGTCAAGAAGATAAGAGCCCATGGGATCCAGGGCAATTTGGCACATTGGATCCAAAATTGGCTTAGTGGCAGGAGGCAGAGGGTGATGGTCGAAGGTTGTTTTTGTGACTGGAAGCCTGTGTCCAGTGGCGTACCGCAGGGATCGGTGCTGATCCTTTGCTGTTTGTAGTGTACATTAATGATTTAGATATGAATGTAGGAGGTATGATCAGTAAGTTCGCAGATAACACGAAAATTGGTGGAGTGGTAAATAGCGAGGAGGGAAGCCTCAGGCTACAGGACGATATAGACGGGTTGGTCAGATGGGCAGAACAGTGGCAAATGGAATTTAACTCTGAAAAGTGTGAGGTGATGCATTTTGGGAAGTCTAACAAGGCAAGGGAATACACAATGAATGGTAGGATCCTAGGAAGGACAGAGGATCAGAGGGACCTTGGTGTGCATGTTCATAGATCCCTGAAGGCAGCAGGACAGCTAGATAAGGTGGTTAAAAAGGCATATGGGATACTTGACTTCATTAGCTGAGGCATAGAATATAAGAGCAGGGAGGTTATGATGGAGCTGTACAAAACGTTAGTTAGGCCACAGCTGGAATACTGTGTGCAGTTCTGGTCGCCACACTATTGGAAGGATGTGATTGCATTGGAGAGGGTGCTGAGGAGATTCACCAGGATGTTACCTGGGCTGGAGCACTTCAGCTATGAAGAGAGACTGGACAGGCTGGGGTTGTTTTCCTTAGAGCAGAGAAGGCTGAGGGGGAACCTGATTGAGGTGTACAAAATTATGTGGGGCATAAATAGGGTAGATAGAAAGGAACTTTTCCCCTTAGTAGAGGGGTCAATAACCAGGGGGCATAGTTTCAAGGTAAGGGGCAGGAGGTTTAGAGGGGATTTGAGGAAAAACTTTTTCACCCAGAGGGTGGTTGGAATATAGAACTCACTGCCTGAAAGGGTGGTAGAGGCAGGAACCCTCACAACATTCAAGAAGCATTTAGATGAGCACTTGAAACGCCATAGCATACAAGGCTACAGACCAAGTGCTGGAAAATGGGATTAGAATAGATAGGGCTTGATGGCCGGCGCAGATACGATGGTCCGAAGGGCCTCTTTCTGTGCTGTATAAATCTATGACTCTATGCGGGAAAAATTCAGTATCGCCCCGTTTGGGGCGCAATTATCGGCCGGGCGCAAAGTTTAGCGCCTGCCGCTAATTATCGCCTCCGACTGCAAACTTGACTTTTATCGCCCCTGGAGGTGATTGGAGCGCTAAATCAGGCGCTACACATCTGTCTTAAGGCGTAAAGCCTGAGGAGCGAGGCGCTAACTCAGAGCGCTGGCGAAGCTCATGTGATGTCAGTCAGCAATGGAACACAGACACAATGGCGCCGGCCAGTTCTTAAAGGGGAGGGTTGATCGTTCTTTCCATCCACATCCTGCTCATTGCAGCCTTGAATCTCGGCCTGGAGAGACCTGTACATCAAATCTGCTGGAAAGAACAATGGAGAGAACCAGGGAAAGAGCTCAGAGTGCAGCCCCCATAGTCTCTTCTAAATCGATACAAGGAAGGGCAAATCAAAATGAACCTGCAAAGTGCTGCTTAGTACCCAAAACTCCTTCACACAGCGTTGAATCTCTCCAGAAGTCTCTCTCTCTCTCTCTCTCTCAGAATGCGTGGTTCAAAAATGTCACCAACAAAAAAAGGCAGGAAGCGGTCGCCTTTAAATAGCGCTCCCCCAGTCCCTTCCTGACTGCAAAACGCTCCCCTCAACCTGTCGTTGCTAGCGGCAGGCGGTAAGGCAGGGAGCGCCACTCAATATCCGCTCCGGGGCGCTACCGGGGCGTTGCGCACTCGACTGACGTCACGATCTGCTGGCGCAGGAGAGCGTGGCGGTAGTGTTTAGCGCCGCCGCAAAATGTCTAGTTAATTTCGTGAGCGGCGCAAACATCGCCGCGCCCGGGCGCTAGTTGCTTTGCGCCCCATTAGCGCCCTCTTAAGGCGCTAACGGGAGGCGCAACCAACTGAATTTTTCCCCCTATGACTCTATGATGTAAGAGAATATTGGAGTACAAATACACAAATCACTAAAAGTTGTGCCACATAAGGCCATTAAAAATGCAAACCAAGCACTAGGGTTTATTTCTAGAGGGATAGAATTGAAAAGTAGGGAAGTTATGCTAAACCTGTATCGACCCTTGGTTAGACCACACTTGGAGTACTGCATGCAGTTCTGGTCGCCGTATTATAAAACGGATATAGAGGCACTGGAGAGGGTGCAGAGAAGATTTACAAGAATGATACCAGAAATGCGAGGGTATACATATCAGGAAAGGATGAACAGGCTGGGTCTCTTTTCTCTTGAAAAAAGAAGGCTGAGGGGTGACCTAATAGAGGTCTATAAAATTATGAAAGCTTTTGATAGAGTGGATACAGAGAGAATGTTTCCACTTGTGGGGAAGAGCATAACTAGAGGCCATCAATATAAGATAGTCACCAAGAAAGCCAATAGGGATTTCAGAAGAAACTTATTTACCCAAAGAGTGATGAGAATGTGGAACTCGCTACCACAGGGAGTGGTTGAAGCGAATAGTATTGATGCATTTAAGGGGAGGCTAGACAAGCATGTGAGGGAGAAGGGAATAGAGGGTTATGCTGATAGATTTAGATGAGGAAAGAAGGGAGGAAGCTCGAGTGGAGCATTAACACCGGCATGGACTGGTTGGGCCGAATGGTCTGTTTCTGTGCCGTATATCCTATGTAATCCTATGTAATCTAAGGCAAGCCTGAAATTTGTAACAAGCACTAGTATCAGAAGAAGACCATGTTTTAGAATGCTGGTCGTAAGATAGCCCTTGAAACAAAACTGACATGACAAGATAATTGGCCCCAACTTTGCTCTCCCTTATGTTAAGAGAACGCTCACTTCCCAAATGCTATGGAGAAGAAAATCTGTCATAAAGACTTATGAAATAATACTGAGTGGCCTGCGGGTGGCGCTGTCCAGGGAGAGTATAAATACTCAGGCACGGGCCCAGCTTGCGCAGGACATTCTTAACAGGAACTAGTGAAGGACACAACTAGACCTCCATGTTGTAAAACAGTTGATTAAAGCTTTGTTTCACACTTAGACCAAGTGCCTAGTAGTTTTCTTACATCAGACCCATTGGGGGAAATTTTCACTTCCTGATGCACTGGGAGCGTGGGGTGGGGTGGGGGTGGGGGTTCTGGTCGCGCGGAAAACCTGGATGTCTGCATTTCCCCGCATGCTATGGAGATTTAACTCCACAGTGTGCATATTTCGCCATTGACAGGTTCCCAGCCCAGAAGTCAGCCTGATTAATAGGCTTGGCTTCCAGTCGGGAGGGGAATGCTGGAGAAGAGGCCGCAGAACCAGGTAGCTCCAATCCCTGACCGCGGTGGGGGTCTGATTCCTAACCCGGGGTGGGGAAGGGGTGGTTCCGATCCCAAGGAGGACC
Organism: Squalus acanthias; assembly: GCA_030390025.1. Lineage (NCBI taxonomy): Eukaryota > Metazoa > Chordata > Chondrichthyes > Squaliformes > Squalidae > Squalus > Squalus acanthias. Next base: position 104,816,012 of record CM059434.1, read on the forward strand.
GATCCCTGACTCAGGTTTAATCCGAGGCTTCCAGCCTCATTAACACCTCAGTAAAACCCGGAAGTCATCGGGTTGGAACTGGCTTACCGACACGCTTCGATTTATTTTTTGTCCATTTAACCCCCCCCCCCCCCCCCCCAGCCCCCCACCACCCGCACCCACTCACCCATGTTAAAATTCCCCCCAATATGTCAGGTCTACGACCCATTACATTTTTCCCAGGATTCTCAGGGCTTTCCTAGAAGGCAATGCTGGGCCTGTGCCTGAAGCAGGTGTAGGCCAGACAGGGTAACAAGGTTTTTTGTTGTGGTATCTGAAGGGTGCCATCTCAATATATCTTTGGGCCTGCAAGCCTGCTATTCTCCAACGGCAACCAGAAAGCCTCAAGGTCAGCAGGAAATTCCGCCACTGGAAGCCTGAGAGACCTGCAGCTATGCTTCATTTCCCACCCTGTTCCCTGACACATGGCACTGCCAGGGATAGCTCTGCACTAGCGAGCCAACTAAGCCATGCCAATAAACCACCCTACCAACTTCAAATGCTTTGGACAGATGGAGCACACATTGGATGCGCTCTGCCTATCCAGCATCTGGGCAAGGAGGAACATTGGTACAGTTTGACTGTATCAGTGAATGAATGAATAAGCAGAGACAGAAAGAATAATAAGCAAAGGATGGTACTACCCTGTGCTTGGGGGAGGCTTCTGACCTCACCCCCTGCCACTCTTTCTATTCATCCAGCCCCAGAATTTAGATTGGCCTCTCCTTAGAGAGAGTCACAGATCATAGTTGTGAGGGTTCTCTCCAGCCTGCATTTGTTTCTGCCCATTATGTGAGACCTTTTCCTATAAGAAACTACAAAAGGTACATATGGTGGAATTTGGAAGAGCAGAGACTGTCACTCAAGCCCCCTGAGTATGTGCTACCTTCTGCGAGTCAATGAATCAGTAGTCTGCAAGCAGCTTGTATCGACAGCATGGCTAACTTGTAAGATTTATGTGCAACCTTGCTGTGCCAACCATAAAGTGAACTCTTCAGCGACATAAGCATGCATGCGCCTGTTCAACCAGCTGAAAGGTTGCTTGAGTGCTCTGCATGCTGCCTCAGTGAAGCAGCACCACGATGAGAATGAATGCTTGTTGGCAGTCATTCTAAGACCGTATACTAAAAGTAGGCCAAACTGCATTCTGAGTCCATTATATATTTCTGCTTCAATAACCTATGCATATATGAGACTGCATTGACTTAAATGGCCACATACACTCAGGTAATCCAAATTGTACTTTTTATCAGAGGGTTTTCTCAGCTCCAAACAGGACAACCCGGGGGCGATTTTTCCCAGATATGTTAGGTATTAAAGAACCTCCGAGGTGGCCAAGATGGGGTCTTAAGCTGCAATGCCGGTTTAGTCCGCGTTTAGTGTAAAACACCACCTTGGTAAAGGAGTTGAAGCACACGCTAAGAACGGCCGCCCGGAGGGTCATTAAGGGGCTGATTGACAATTAAATTGCCTGCTGGCGCTCATTAAAGAGGCTGCACAGCATTTTGGTGGGCAGCGCTTTAATTAACGACCTCTCCTAACAGCGACCAGAAGTCGTTGGTGAGGATTGCGAGGGCTGCTTAAAGCCATGCTCAGCTTTCACTGTTCACTTGCTGATTGAGATGGACTGACTACACTGTGTTTGAAGAGGATTTTTGAGACACATCGGGAGACTTTCTGGGACACTTATTCAAGACTTCACCAACACTTTATCAACATTTTTCCCAGAAATTCTCTCAGGACATCACCTAAAAAGAGTGAGTGCTGTGCTACTGAACCTTATTGGAGACCTTATAGGAGTCACCAGGAGAATGGGAGTGCTTGGTCATGGGCATCTTGCTAGGGGTCCCCCTTGGTCTGCATGAGGAATGGGAGGAGGAGATGAGGCCGGGCAGAGCAGCACCAGCTGCTGCAGGAGAGAGGGACAGGAGGGCGAGGCGGGCTCTCAGCTAGAGGCCCAATCCACCCAGGGTTTTCAGAGAGCAATACTCCTACATTCACATGACCCAAGACCAGTGCATGAGGAGGCTGTGCTTTATCAAAAAAGTCATCATAGAGATTTGTGGAACAAAGACTCAGACGTCGCAGCACAGCCAGGCTTGCATTGCCTGTGGCAGTCAAGGTCACAGTAGCACTTAATTTTTATGTTACTGGAACCTTCCAGGCTGCCACAGGTGATATAAGTCACATGTTACAATCCTCTGTGTATTTCTGCATAAGGGAGGTTGCAGCGGCTCTATACGGTCTGAGGGACGACTATATATCATTCCGTATTGCCAGCAAAGACCAGAGGCAGACTTTCAGTGGAAGTGGGTGACTGGAGGCTACATCTACTGCTCCAAGAAATTTACTTCTAATCAGCGCTTGAGTGCTAAAGTGTGCAGGTGTCTGTTTTAGTGCCTGCAGGCACATTTAAATCATGGTAATCATCAATTAGCCCCAAACTGCATGCTAAATCCACACTTTCAAACAGGCACAGCACCCATTTAGCACCTGTTTTCACCCTTTCACCAAAATAACCCCCCACCCCACTGCCTTCTTTACAGCACCTTCTATGTTATTCTGAGTGTTTAACTGCCTCCTAATTGATGTTCACAGCAAATTAAGGGGATTGGTACTTCTCTGGTTAGATGAACCTCAGGGATGTTTTTTGGCCCTATACACTCTTATGGTTCTATGCTTTTCATTGGCTGGATTTCTGTGTGAGATACTTGGACTCTGTAGCACCCATTTTTTAGGCACTATGCGGCCGCCTAACGCTCGAAAATGGGGTCCGAGATACGCGTGCACACTTCCGATGGGAAGTGCGCGGGACGCCATCTTGATAAAGGGGTTTGCGTGCGAGCACCTAACCACCGCCAGTAGCATGCAGAGCAGGCAGATTATGATGTCAATCAGTGTGCAATGCTGAATTGATGCCAGCGCTGCCATTTTTGAACTCCACACTCCAGCTGAACACGACAGTAAACGGAATGAAGGAACCCCCACCAGCGCTATTTAAAGGGATCATGAACTACTTATAGGTTCGTTGCTGGATTATTTCTTCTGGCTACTGGTACAATTGTACGCATTTTTGGAGCTTTCCTACACTTGGCCAAAATTTGAAGGGAGTGTTCTGGCTGGTGCTGAAATACTTTTCTGTTCATTTAAAAGCTTGTGCTGAAACAAGTTGCTTCTAGACAAGGGCGGCCTGGTAGGCCTTCCACTGGGAATTGAGCATGATAGGGAGGATGACAAGATGTCACACAGAACAGGATAAGCTGCTAGAAGAGGGAGGAGGAGGAAGGGGAGAAGGGCTCTCATCAGGAGGCCTTATCCACCGATGGTCATTAGGGAGTAATTCTCTTACCTCAACTTCAGCGAGGACCAATGTATGAGACATCTTCACTTCACAAAAGAGGTCGTGACTGAAATCTGCCAGCTGCTGCAACCACAACTGCAACTCCTCATCTGATTCCTCTGCAGCAGAACTAGTGTGCAATCTCGTCCTGGCTCCTGTGCACTTGTGCCCGGTGTCTCACCACGTGCAGATCTCTCCTCTATCCTAGCCTCTAAAATACGCACAGTGTCAGTCTCTGAGCTGGTGGCTGTGAGTGTAAGGTCAAGTGACGGTGTCTCTTCATTTTCACTGTCTTCTTCCTCTCCTCCTCTGACTGGGAAGGTTCCAGTTCTTGGGTATCTGAAATGAAAAAGGGACAAGTGTTGGGTTGTGGTGAGGAGAGAGGAGAAATGCGTGCTTGCACCATCTGCAGCTCGTGGCTCAGAAGAGATTGCATGATGAAGAAGAAGTGGGGTGTGAAAAGGAGGATTAGGTATGCAGATATGCTCATCATTGATCCCTTCAGCCCTGCCAGTGGCCACAGCCTCAATGATGCCCCTTCCCATGATGGCCACCACTGTGTTCCTCCATTGGGGGTTAAAACGTGCAGGCACGCTTGTCCTCTTCCAGTTCTTTGCTGCTGCCTCCTGTTATGCGCCACCTTCTCCTGCAAGAAAGATGGAAGTGTGTCAGTGAGTGTCCTGCAATATATTTGGGTGTTATGGCTGTCATGGCTGAATAGCTGCCAGTGTGTGTGAGCTGTGAGTTGCAGGTGTGAGGCTTGCAACAGTGCTAAGTGTGTGAGGGTGAGGTAAAGCATATGAATTGAAGGGTTGAGTACTGATTGATAGAGATTGTTGGCATGTGGATGAGGGGAGTGTGGAGAATTAAGCAGTGGATGAGGCTAGTGGTGCAGTAGGATATACCATTTGAAGATGAACTCACTCACCTTAACAACTCGTGTCAGATCATTAAACTTCTTCCTGCACTGCATCCATGTCCTTGGAGCAACACTCTTGGCATTGACCTCTGCCGCTACTTCTTCCCACTGCCTCCTGAGCATCTGTCTGGAGAGCCTCCTGCCCCTCTGTGGATGCAGGATGTCTCTCCTTCTTTCCACCTCTTGCACCAAGACCTCCAGGGCATTGTCAGAAAACCTTGGTGCTCGCTCTCTCGCATGCCCAGCCATTCCTCAAATTATCACAGCCCAGATTCACTTTTCAAAAACCTCCCCACCACTTCTTGCAGCCACAATCCACCTCCCCTTTAAGAGGAGCAGGCTGATTTAACTAGCGATAGCCACTCGTGATATCGGGCCACCTGCTGATGCGTGCAGTCAATGAACAGCACGGGGAGTACTGGCTGCACGCAGCAATCAATTACAACAGCACTCAGCAATTTAACATGCTGCCTGCAATGCAATAAGCGGGCGCGGGTTTCTCACGTACCGTGATCCCCACGCCCGTTTTTGAGCGTTAGCCAATTTAACCCCCATATAGTCCACATTTTAGCCCATAGCAAAATCATTAGTAAAGTATGCTTTGCTAATTTCAAAAACTGTTAGTAATCCACAGTTAACCCTCAGCAGCAATTTCTAGGCTGTTTTTACACAAGCATCCCTTAGCCCCCAGTCTGTGCTTTGTTTGCAATCCCAATAGCATTGTTGTGGCTGTGAAAGTGAAAATAAACACTCCTCAAACTGGACTTTGGTGTATTTGACATGTATAGAAAACATTATATCCATTGCATTTTATTTGTCAGCTTCTAAATATTATCCAGTTAAGAGTCGGAGCCTGCTGTACGATCTTTCTTATCGCAAGTACACAGACCTTATCCTTTGCTTACTTCATGCTTGCAGTAGCCTTTCCTATTCTATTACACTGCACATCACCAAGACAACAAACATATCGCCAACCTGACTTTAATGCAGTTGGCAGACAGCCTACTGGTAGATGGAGGAACAAAAACAATTCAGTGTTCAAAGAGCAATGAAAAACCAAAGTCAATTGAATTACTTTTAATTTTTATTTTGTTTATTTGATATTTTAATACTGTGTTTCTTTTGGAGATGTTGCTGTAAATATTTCACCTGGATGTGGATTGTGTTCATTGTAACTGAATGTATTCAAAGTGACTAAGAAATTCTAAGAACATGACCTGAAATTCGATGCATTGACTCCGGTTCCATTTGAGTAATGTGATATTGTTGTGAGTGGTGGAAATTTTGGAATTAATCAGCTGTCATAGCTTGGGTGCCTTAATATGGGTACTGAAATGGAACCCAAGTGGCACAATACCCATACTTAATCAAGTCAGATGAGTTCCAGCTCGAAACAAGGATACTGGCACTAAACTGTATTCATTAAAGGAAATGCCAAAGGAAAAAATGAGTGCAGTCTGAAATACATTCAATGGCTTATAACTCTACCTCTAAAGAATAAAATGCTGTGTGCTTTTGGCATCAAATAGAGGAAAGGGTAGGTGGAAAACAGATTGAGTGAAATGAAATTTAAAAAGGCACAAATAACTGAACTAACCCAATATTTGTAACTTCTCTACCGATGAATAAGAAATTGTTCACGTAATCTAATAGTTTCATTTTGGAATCATATAGAAAATATCCCCTTCCATGGTTTCCCAAAGTGCATGTGCACTTAAGATTATTTTTACGTGTAAATATTTGTGAAATATTTCTGCATCGCTTGTGTACAAACTTTAGACTTCAGTTCCTCCTAGTCTAGGCTGTGCACATATACAACACGCATTACTGATAGGGCAAAATTTGGCACAGGGAATAAACTTTTGCATATTTAAACACACATGTGCATATTCAACATTGCTCTTGAACAAGCTAAAAGACAGATTTAAGAATTAGGTTGAAGTGCTTAGGTGAATTTCTTACTTTCTTCAGTAGCATTTGAAATTGTCTATTTTCACTTACGTTGCAAAGCATTGAACCAACAAAGGTGTCGGATGTTACAGTTCCTGGTGTGACAACAATTTACAGCATTAGTCGTTAATTAGTGTTTACGATACTGTATGCGTGACATCTGTGTCAATAAACTCTGCTGCTAAATTTGCATCTACCACAATAAAATTGCATCAAAAGATTATTTGAACATTTGAGTAAGCAAACATAATGTGGAAACTGACGTCAGTACATTAAGGAGTCATTGATCATTTTGCCTTCATCAGGTCAAAGGTATCGACAACATCATGTCATAATGTGCAGAGAGGCAGTAAAGTATGAACTCAATTCATCACATTTCAAAGTCAAGGACACTGCTTTCCCTGGAAATGTAAAACAGTTACTGAAATGAACATACATTTTTAGCAGCAAAAAGAACAAAAAAGATCTGTAATTAAGGATAAGGGATGAAGTAAATGAAAGGCTGTTGTAAAACTATCAAAATCTAGGAAATCAATAAATGAGGCAATGTATTTACTATAGTTCTATATAATACTGAGACCATAAGTAATTTAAAATGATATAATTATCAATTATTTGCTCAAACTATTCAATTCATGATTTATTCAATCATTTTACATGACTTCCTATCTCATGATACAAAAGGGAAAACATGAATAACAACTCACACTTACATAGCATCTGTTAAGTTAAAGAACTGCAAGGTACTTAAATAGAATGAGATGGAAATTACATAGAAACATAGAAGATAGGAGCAGGTGTAGGCCATTCAGCCCCTCGAGCTTGCTCCGCCATTTAATGAGATCATGGCTGATCATGCAAATTCAGTACCCTGTCCCTGCTTTCTCCCCATATCCCTTGATCCCTTTAGCCTTAAGAAATATATCTAACTCCTTCTTGAATATATTTAATGAATTGGCCTCAACTGCCTTTTGTGGTAGAGAATTCCACAGGTTCACCACTCTCTGGGTGAAGAAATTCCTCCTCATCTCAGTCCTAAATGGCTTACCCCTTATCCTTAGACTGTGACCCCTGGTTCTGGACTCCCCCACCATCGGGAACATCCTTCCTGCATCCAGTCTGTCTAGTCCTGTTAGAATTTTATAAGTTTCAATGAGATCCCTTCTCATTCTTCTAAACTCCAGCGAATATAAGCCCAATCGACCCAATCTCTCCTCATACGTCATTCCTGCCATCCCAGGTATCAGTCTGGTGAATCTTCGCTGCACTCCCTCCATGGCAAGAACATCCTTCCTCAGATAAGGCGACCAAAACTGCACACGATACTCAAGGTGTGGTCTCACCAAGGCCCTGTACAACTGTAGCAAGACATCGTTGCTCCTGTACTCGATTGCCTTCTTAACCGCCTGCTGCACCTGCATGCTTACCTTCAGCGACTGGTGTACAAGGACACCCAGGTCTCGTTGCACTTCCCCTTTTCCCAATCTATTGCCGTTCAGATAATAATCTGCCTTCCTGTTTTTGCCACCAAATTGCACCATAGAAACAGGCCATTTGGTCAAAGCAGCCGTGTTGGTGTTTATCCTCTCGTAGCCCTAATCCCAGGTGCCCACCCTATTCCCACATCCCTTTATCCCCCTTTCTCTGAACCACCTATTTAAACTATTCTTAAAAGTTGATGTGATCGTGCTTCAATCTAAGCTGTGTAGTGCACAGTGTAAATCACAGCCTCATGATCCTCTGTGTAAAAAGGTTTCTCCTGCACTCTGTCCTCAGTCTCTCTACCTCTACGTCTTCACAAATAGGCATAATGAAAATAGAGGCCGAGTCGGGTAAGAATAGATTAGAAGAAGTGACCAAAGACTATGAGGTTTTTAAAGATGGAGAGAGGTGCAGAGATGGAAAGGTTTAGGGAGGGAGTTCCAAAGAGTAGAACCGAGGCAATTAAAGGCTCTGTCACCAATGGTGGGGGGAGGGTGCACAGAAGGCTGGATTCAAGGGAATGAAGCATTCAGGCGGGCATTTAGGGCAAAATGAGATTCCAGAGGTGGAGGTAGGGACAAGCCCATGGAGGGATTTGTAGATGAGGACAAAGATTTTGAATTGAGTGAATTTGGGATGGGGAGCTAGTGTCGGTCAGCGTGGATAGGAGCAGGACTTAGTGCAGAACAGGAAACATGTGACAGAGTTTTGGATACGTTGGATTTTGCTCAAGGGTGGAAGATGGGAGGCCAGCGGTTTCTGTAACGAGCGGGCGATCTGGAATGCCAATTATATGCCCAGGTGGCAAGTTGAAACTGTATCCCAGTGTTAGAGTCGTCAAGTTGAGGATGAACAAGATGTGTGGTTTAAAGCCCAGGTCATGGTTGAACAGGATGCCAAGATTGTAAATGGACTGATTCAGCTTGACCAAGTGGCCAGGAGGGGGCTGGAGTCAATGGCAAGGGAGCAGAATTTGTAGAATTGGCCAAAGATAATTTTTTTTAAATGTATTCATTCACAGGATGTGGGCATTGCTGGCAAGGGCAGCATTTATTGACCATCACTAATTGCTCTTCAGAAGGTGGTGATGAGTCACCTTCTTGAACTGCTGCAGTCCATGTGGTGAAGGTACTCCCACAGTGCTATCAGGGAGGGAGTTCCAGGATTTTGACCCAGTGACGATGAAGGAATGGTGATATATATCCAAGTCAGGATGGTGTGTGACTTGAAGGGGAACTTGGAGGTGGTGGTGTCCCCATGCACCTGCTGCCCTTGTCCTTCTAGGTGGTAGAGGTCGCGGGTTTGGGAGCTGCTGTCGAAGAAGCCTTGATGAGTTGCTGCAGTGCATCTTGCAGATGGTACACACTGCAGTCACGTTGCACTGGTGGTGGAGGGAGTGAATGTTTAAGGTGGTGGATGGGGTGTCGATCAAGCGGGCTGCTTTGTCCTGGATGGTGTTGAGCTTCTTGAGTGTTGTTGGAGCTGCACTCATCAAGGCAAGTGTAGAATATTCCATCACACTCTTTACTTGTGCCTTGTAGGTGGTGGAAAGACTCTGGGGAGTCAGGAGATGAATCACTCACCGCAGAATACCCAGCCTCTGACCTGCTCTTGTAGCCACAGTATTTATGTGGCTGGTCCAGTTAAATATCTGGTCAATGGTGACCCCCCAGGATGTTGATAGTGGGGGATTCGATGATGGTATTGCCATTGAATGTCAAGGGGAGGCGGTTGGATTCTCTCTTGTTGGAGATGGTCATTACCTGGCACTTGTATGGCGCGAATGTTACTTGCCACTTATCAGCCCCAGCCTGGATGTTGTCCAGCTCTTGCTGCATGCAGGCACGGACTGCTTCATTATCTGAGGAATTGCGAATGGAACTGAACATTGTGCAATCATCGGCGAACATCCCCACTTCTGACCTTATGATCAAGGGAAGGTCATTGATGAAGCAGCTGAAGATGGTTGGGCCTAGGACACTGCCCTGAGGAACTCCTGCAGTGATGTCCCGGAGCTGAGATGACTTTGACCTTTCCAATGTTAAACTGGAGGAAGTTATGACTCAACCAGAAATTGATGTCAAACAAGCAGTCAAAGTAGTTGATTGGTCGAAAGAAGTGATGGAGAGGTAGACTGCAGTGTCACCGTTATGCAAGTGAAAGGTGTCCCCGCGTCTTCAGATGATGCTGCTGAAAAGCAACATGTAAATAAGGAAGAGGAGGGTTCCAAGGATGGATCCTTTGAAGAAGTGCAGAGGAGGTAAAATGTTATCAATTTGCTGGCTATGTTTGAATTAAACCATTGAGCTGAACAACAGAGGAGAGGCTTTGGAGGAGGATGGCATATATATCACCAATATATAATAACGCTATGGCCTGGACTTTCCTGAAACAAGGTAACCTGCAAATTGCGTCAAAAATTGGCACTTTTTTCCAGCAATGGTTTGATGGCTTTACACTTTAATTTTCATGCATAAAATGTCCTTAGAATTGTCATTAGCTTCCGCCAGAACGTAAAATTCCGCATAAAACAAGTGGAAATCAGCGTAAGCAATTGAGGCCCAAGGAAAGTGCCATATTCGTTCATCAGCTCCCTCTTTATGCACAAAAATTAAAGTTTAAAGCCATCAAACCATCTTTTATGAACATTAGGCATGCAAGGATGTTTTTCAATTTTTAATGCAAATCATTATTATGCCATAAAAATGCATTCAAAGATACAGAAAATACATTTCAGGACTCAATGAGGAGAAAACAAAGAAATCGCTGAAAAAAAATTGCCAAATCTTAGGCATAAATTTAAAGCCCATGCATAACAGGCGTAAATTCAGGACATTTGCGTGAGCTGAAGATTTTGGTGGAAGTTTTGTTAAATTAGCGGAAATTTCAGCATAGCACAAAAACAGAAGTCAATCACTTTTGAATTTCGAATTTCCTCGATCTTTTGTGCCGGAAATTGGCACTAAGCTGTAATGATGCTGTGTTTTGGGGGAAATTTACAGAAATTTCCAGGAATGCATAAAGTAGGAAATGCACTACTAGCAAGTTTAATAAGTATCATGGGCCAATATTGTTTTTGAAAGAAGTTGTTCTGCTGAAATACTTGATCTTTAAATCCTTACAGAAATAAAGAGCTTATGTAAGCTTCTGAAGTGGCTAAGCTAGAGCCATGGAGTTCATTTTGGCTCCCATTGAAATTTTCATTGGCTTCAGGACTGTAGCAGAGGGCGGTTGGCCTAAATCAGTAAAACTCAACCCCTAGAGCTAAGTTGCTGATCAGTTTGGATTCTATGCTACTCAACAGACTTGTACAAATGCCCTTTCCAATTTATGGTCCTTTCTTGTAAGGATGACAAGGGACATTTTAACAAAGACTGTGATTAATCAGTGGCATATAGAGGGGCTTAACTGAGCAGCATATTGTACAACAATCCACTTCACCAGGGTGGCAGGATGCGGGCTCACACCCACATATCCCCACAAGTTCCCAGTCTCAATCAAAGCCATCAATGGAAGCAACAAATGGATACACAGCTAAACCCTGCAGAGCAGAACAGAACAGAAATTCAGAGGATGTGCCAACCAGTGCATTTCCTAATATCTGTCTCTCTGAATTGGCAGAAGATTTGGTCTGGTTGCCTAATAATGCGTCTTGCTGGAGAGATTCGGTAAACTTATGATGAATTGAATTAGTGTGCTCATGTTTGCAGTATTCTAATGCTACTTCATAGAACACTGTGTGAGCCAACAGCTCTGCATAAGCAAGAGCAAAGGAACCTTAAAATAATCTTCTTATAAACTGATAGTGCCGTGAAGAATTCTGCAAAATGCTAACTCATCTGCATGTATATTATCAAGAATGTAGATCAGTCCAGTGGCTTGAAGTAATGGCACTGGCATCCAGAATCACTACGTGCATTATGGGTTCTTAAGGTTTCCAGGATTATAAATGCTGTGGCCTAGATTTTCCAGTCGGGTTATATCATTTCCATCACAGAAAGTAAGGCCTAGGCAGCTGAAGGCAATGACTGTCAATAGTGGGGCGAAGTGGGGTCGGGGGGAGGGGGGGAGGAAGCACAAGGGGACAGAGATTGAGGGTGAAAGGCTGTAGGGCTGGAGACATTTACAAAGGTAAGGAGGGGTGAGGCCATGAAAGAATTTAAAGATAAAGATGAGAATTTTAAATTTGTTGGGGACTGGTAGTCAATGTTGGTCAGGAAGAACAGGACTGATGGGCTAGTGAGTCTTGATTCAGAATAGAATACGAGCAGCAGAGTTTTAGATGTGCTAAAATGTATGGAGCGTGAAGTACAGGAGGCTAGCCATTGGAATAATTGAGTATGGAGGTAACAAAAGCATGAATGAGGGTTTCATCAACAGATGGGCTGAGGTAGGAGTGGAGGCAAGCAGTATTATGGAGGTGGAAGCAAATGGTCTTTGTGTTGCTGAGGGTATGGGTTTGGAAGCTCAGACTGGATATCAGACAAGCAATCTGAGAACACAGAGACAGTGGAGGGGTCAAGAGAGGTGTTGGAGAGGTAGAGCTATGTGTCATCAGCGTACATGTGGAGGTTGACCCAATGCTTGCAGATGATACTGCCAAGGGCTTGTAGATGAGGAACAGAAGGGGGCCAATGATAGATCTTTGAGTGACTCCAGAGGTAATGTCATGGAGCAGGAAGAAAAGCCATTGTTGGAGATGCTGTAGCTACGATTGGATAGGTAAGAGTGGAACCAAGCGAGGGCAGTCCCACTGAGCTGGACAATGGAGGAAGATGATGTCATCGGCCATGTCAAAGAACGCAGTGAGGACGAGGAGGACAAGGAGGAATAATACACCATGGTCACAGTCATAAAGGATCACATTGGTGACTTTGGCTGGAGACATTCTGGTGCTGTGGCAGGGGCGGAAACCTGAATGGAGCGAATCAAACAGTGTTGCAGGAAAGATGGGTATTGATTTTGGAGGAAACAAGGCGGTAGATATTTGTCTGGCCCGTTCCCGTGCCCAGACTTGGCGCGGTGCGACCAGTGTGTGCAGGCCTGAGAATTGATGGAAATTGGTCCTTAGGCCTCATTAGCACACTCTGGCGCTGACCGCACCTCTGCAGGCAGCTCGTCCGAGCGAAGACATCAATGTCAGGCCGTCTGCCTCGCTGGCAGCAGGCCCTCAGGTAAGTCTCGAGAGGGGGGAATGGAGCAGGCTACGGGAGTCGATCACCTGCTGTGGAGTTGGAGCACCACTCCTGCGCCTCCTGGCTTCACAGGATGGTTTTTTGTAAATTTACAATTCTTTTTATTACTTTCCTCTAGTTGGCGGCCGTGGGAGCCACTGAAGAACCCTGAGTGGGCAGGCCCAACACCTGCCCGGCTCATCCCCAACAAATTTTCAACAGAAGTCCTTTAACAGGTGTTAGGCCCCTAATTTATATTTTTAAGGTGCCTAATACCTTAAATGCATCCACCCAGGAAGCCTTATAAAGTGCCCCATAAATTTACCAGTGGGGCCAACACCTACACAGATTGGGCACAGGTCATCCTACTGCTACATAGGTAAGCCTTGTGCCCATTTTACGCCCAAAAGACAGGTGTAACGCAAACCAATTTCTACCGCAATACGTTCAAGGACTTTGGAGATGAAAGGACTTGGAAATGGCATGGCAGTTTGCAAGTAAGAGGGGGCAAAGTTGTTTTTTTTGAGGAGCAGGGTGATGATTGCAGATTTGAAAGGGAGAGGGACAGTACCTGAGGAAATGGAACCATTTACAATGCCAGCTAGAATGGGAACCAGAAAGGGATGTTGGGTGCTCAGCTGTTTAGTGGTAATGGGTCAAGGGAGCTTGAGGTGGGTCTCATGGTTGAGATGAGCTTGGATTGGGCATGAGGGAAATAGGAGAGAAACGAAAGAGAGAGACATGGCTTCAGAGCTCAGGCAGGGGTGAGGGCCAGGGGTAAGGCTTGGCTTGATGGACAAGGGGAAGGGGGCAGCAGCTAGGCAGCTGAACAAATTGTCTCAATTTTGGTGACAAAGAAGTCCATGAGCTCCTCGCACTTGTTGTCGGAGGTGAGAGTGTCCCTCTAATTTTTTTTTGTACTGAGCGGGCTACAACCTCCTTTGAGCGCGACCTTTTCGCCCGTGACCAACTTTTAAAACAACAACAACAACTTTTACAACAACAGCTTTTACAACAACGACAGCAACAGCAACCACTTCAAAGCATAAATACAGTAATGCCATATTGCCACCCCACCGTCTCAAGTCATGAGACAATCAGACAAGGTTCTATACAAGTTTAACATAACTTCTCTGCTTTTGAATTCTATTCCTCTAGAAATGAATGCCACTGCTTTATTTGCACTTTTATGGCTTTTTTAATCTGCGTTGCTACTTTTAATGATTTGTGAATCTATACCCCTCGATCCCTTTGCACCTCTATCCCATTTAGATTCTTATTTTCCAAGGAGTAGGTCACCTCCTTATTTCTCCTACCAAAATGCACCACCTCACACTTATCTATATTGAAATTAATTTGTCATTTACATGCCCATTCTGCAAGTTTGTTTATGGTAGAATTAATTGAAAGCTTTTAGTTCATCATGTACAAACTCTATTTTTAACAAGTGACTTGTGAGAAATGACTGGAATATAAAAGAACTGCATAATAATGCATAATAATGCATTAACACTTCAGAAACATCACTCAGTTACACAGTTATGCATCGACAAACAATCCAAAAGCCCAAGTTGAGCTGAAAGAGGCATATCTATTCGTGCAATTTGTATTAATTTTAAAGTTTTCAACGTATTAGCCTTTCCCTCATGTCACAGGAGCAGCGGCTTTCCAATGGCGCTGACGTGCTGTACGTCCACATAAGTAATTAGAATATTAATCACAATGCAACCAGACAACCAACAAATATAAAGTGCTGTAGTTCTTTAGTTCACAGTATTAAAAGAATTGAACAAGAATGGGTATCCATATTTCCAACTTCAATCACTTCCATTAAAAAACATGGTCTTCTTGAACCAGCGCACCCCCCATGTAACATGTCAGAAATGCAGCACTTATTCACAAGTGCAGAAAAACACATACACAATTTACGTCTCCGAATTAAAAACAAAAAGCAGGAAAAGCTATGATTTAACAGAAATAAACATTCCTCTTTCTTCCTGGACAGGAGAACCAATCAGACTGACTTGGAAATGTTTACTAATATGTTGACGTAAAGATGCAAATTTCGCTTCTAATGTTTTTCTCTCAAAAATTCTCCACAATATTAATCCCTGCTCGTATCACGAAAAGTGTTGAATTATTTTAGGTACTTCCCAATTAAATAGTGGGAAACAAACTTCATTGTACAGGAAACTCTTTATTAACCGGCACCCAAATATCCGGAAATCTCTCTTAACCGGCAAAATTCTTGAGTAGGTAACCGGGGTTTTCCTTCATCTCTCGTTTAAAATTAACTTTAAAAAAAACCCCGAGGCGTTTGCCTTGTATCGGAGCGTGTAGATTGGGAGGGGAATGTGCAGCCCGGGTAGGCAGCGGACACGACAGATGGTCAGCTGGCGGTTCCCGGGGAGACGGAGCTCCGAATGCAGGCGCATGTCAATGTGTACGGGGCTCTCGTACGTTGGGAGATATTACTCTCCATTATCCGGACTTTTTGATTAACCGGCACCACGCCGGTCCCGTCGGTGCCGGTTAATAAAGAGTTTCCTGTACTCTGAATTTTTTAATCTCCTATTTCAAACATTTATACCAAACCAAAATTGTACATTATCAGTTTAATCAAAGTATTTTCTGTGTCTTTCTCAATAAATAGCTTCCGGCAATTTTTATACATCATTACATAACTCGTGTTTCTAGTAACACTCCACTAAACGTTTAAGAGGAAATCTATATTTACATTATTCCTGGGACTTGTTCGGACTATAGAACGACAGACAAAATAAAATAGTTTGTGTTTTTCCCCTTTTATGGTTCTCTTTCTAAACGTCTTAATGATACTTTTTATTGACTTAAAAAAAAATATGTAACTCCTACAAATCCTCCTGCCCGCCCCCTCCTCAACAGTATGGTTGCATGTTTGTGTAAAGCTCCTCACTTCAATTGATCGCTCAAAATCAATATTTTGAGAAATTTCAATTTTAAAATGTTTTAAGCATTTCAGACCCTCTTTAAAAATGTTTGGACATCGAGACCTGGTTGAAATTGTTTAGATGTTTCTACCAAAATCATATTCGAAACTTAGGGGGGAAAAAAGTGTTTTTAACACTAATTTTTTGTGAAAAGTTCATTAAAAATCTTTAAATTCTTTCAAGTCTCGTTGCAGCTTTGACAGAAGTTGCTCCAGCTTTCTCTTTCCCTCTTCAATGCTGTCATTAAACATACAACAGAAAAATAATAAAATAAATTCTAATTCCAAACGGAGCTCAAATAAGAAAGTAAATAAAGTGGTTAAACTTCCTAAGCATGCGGTGAGGTTATCTACCCCCAGTCTTGGCGATGAGTTGGGATCTCTCCCCCCCCCATTTCTCTTTCTCCCCAGTCTCTTTCTCTCTCTCTCTCCCCCCGTCTCTCTCTCTCTTCCCCAGTCTCTCTCTCTCTCTCTCTCTCTCTCTCTCTCCCCATCTCTCTCTCTCTCTTCCCCAGTCTCTCTCTCTTCCCCAGTCTCTCTCCCTCTCCCCAAGTCTCTCTCTCTCCCAGACTCTCTCTCTCCCCCGTCTCTCTCTCCCCCCAGTCTCTCTCTCTCTCCCAGACTCTCTCTCCCCCGTCTCTCTCTCCCCCCGTCTCTCTCTCCCCCAGTCTCTCTCTCTCCCAGTCTCTCTCTGCCCCTAGTCTCTCTCTCTCTTCCCCAGTCTCTCTCTCTCTTCCCCAGTCTCTCTCCCTCTCCCCAAGTCTCTCTCTCTCCCAGACTCTCTCTCTCCCCCGTCTCTCTCTCCCCCCAGTCTCTCTCTCTCTCCCAGACTCTCTCTCCCCCGTCTCTCTCTCCCCCCAGTCTCTCTCTCCCCCAGTCTCTCTCTCTCCCAGTCTCTCTCTGCCCCTAGTCTCTCTCTCTCTTCCCCAGTCTCTCTCTCTCTTCCCCAGTCTCCCTCTCTCTCCCTAGTCTCTCTCTCCCAGTCTCTCTCTCCCCCCAGTCTCTCTCTCTCCCAGTCTCTCTCTCTCCCCCCAGTCTCTCTCTCTCCCAGTCTCTCTCTCTCCCAGTCTCTCTCTCCCCCCAGTCTCTCTCTCTCTCCCAGTCGCTCTCTCCCCCATCTCTCTCTCCCCCATCTCTCTCTCCCCACAGTCTCTCTCCCCCAGTCTCTCTCTCCCCCAGTCTCTCTCTCTCTTCCCCAGTCTCTCTCTCTCTCCCCATCTCTCTGTCTCTCCCCATCTCTCTCTCTTCCAGTCTCTCTCTTCCCCAGTCTCTCTCTCTCTCTTCCCTGTCCCTCTCTCTCTCATCCCCAGTCTCTCTCTTTCTCTCCCAGTCGCTCTCTCTCCCCCTCAGTCTCTCTCTCTCTCCCAGTCTCTCTCTCCCCCCAGTCTTTCTCTCTCTTCCCCCACTCTCTCGCTCCCCTTTTGATCCTCGATCTTCCCCCCACCAGCCAACAACGGATCCCCTGACGTCCACACGAAAACGTGGCCCAACTGGATACTGCACATGCGCGGCTCCGGTATACCAAGCGCAGGCACAGAAGGCTGCAAAGGCAAATAATCACACAGCGGGGGGGGATCTCCCGCTGTCCGGCTGAAAGGTCAAAGTTCAAGGGAAAAAACCAAACCGCTCCCGGCGTTACACAGCAGCCCATCAACCATCAGAACACACACTTCAAGAGCTGCAATTGGCTCTGAGGTCGCAAGCCTCGCAAGCGTCTCTGTCTGGATTCCCGGGGCCATTGTGTACTGGGCCCCTCCCCCGCCCCAGCTGCTGTCCAGTTCTCTGCGCGGCTTTTCAAATCAAGTGCGCGGGAGCTCTGGGATTAGTGCCCGCGCTCGCAGCCGCGTACCTTAGAGGGAACAGTGGTGTGGAGGGGACAGAAGAGAGGTGTTTATGAACCCACGGGTTATCCTGGTCCTCCAAGATGATCCTGGAGCTGTGTGCGGTTTTGGCAGAGGAGAGTGGGATCTGATGTGCTTGATGTGGTCCAGGAAGATCTGGCAATGGCCGGCGAAACTAGCTTTGCGGCAAATTCACTCAAGGCCGCTAACCAGTTGAATTTTTACTATAATTGGGCTGATTTCATGGTCAATTTTTCTGATGCCAGCTCGCAAATTAACAGATTTATGAAATTCAATTTCACAGCGTGCCTTGGATTTGACTCCACGAATTCTGGATTGCTGGTGCAGCACCATAACTATTACACAATGACATCCCCAAGTGAGCTTATTGTAATAATATAAAATTAGAGAAATACATTATTTGATGTATTTCCTGTCATTTTGCCATAGCAACGTTGAATACCAGAGACACCTGCTCATCCCTGGTAATTAGCTCTGCAATGGGAATTGCAGGGACCATTTCGAATTTAAATGGTCCAAAATGCCGATGCAATTGCTTGCTGAACAATCGATTGCCTCGGCCTTGGTGCCAGTTGTTTTGGTGGATTTCTACTGGCAGCACTGAGATGGCTGACACTGCTAGTCTCTTCCCCCATGCGAGACAGGCTACTCAGCAAAGACCAGGCAGCCCGCCACACTTGTGTAGCTGCCCCCAAGGCTGCAAAGTCGGCCGGGGTCAGAGCTACATCTTTATGGTAGGGGCTCCAATTCCACTAAAGTGAAAGATCTCAGCTTGTACCTGCAGAGTGCGAGCATTACTGGTGAGCTTCTTGGAGTCACTCCAAATATAAATGTAAACACAGTGCTGTCATTTTAATGGTTCCTGTCTGGCTAGTGGAACTAGCTGGATACATTTCTTCATGACACAGAAGGTCATACACTGAAGCAATAGATGCTGTCTATCAAGTGAAGCAGTTGGACATCACGTTCCATTCCTTTTCATCTGGCCGATTCAACCTCTTAGAAAAGCTATCTAAGACTCAGCAGCTAAAGCTCTCTCCCCTCCATTGCAAAAGTTACAGTGTGGTGAATCAAAGTATTCGGATCTGGATGTGTAAGACTAAAGAAACAGGACAGATCTTTTATATTTTAAGGCTCTCAAGCAGTCTGCAATACTACTTTTAACTTTCTAATGTTTAGAAAAGAGCCGATGGCAGTCAGAACCTTTCCAAAATGAGAAAGAGTCATCAGCTGTTGCACAGAGGTCTGCATTGTCGTACATGTAAATAGAGCTCGGGTTTAACCCTCCTACAGTATGGCCCTGGTATTTATGGGAAGGCGGGGAGAGAGCGGGGGTGTGACCCATTTTTAAGAATTTAACCCCCGCTCCCACCCATCTTGGTTAAATTTCCCCCATTAGTCTATTGTTCTTCAATTATTTGGACTTTCAAAAAGCTGCCCAGCATTCTTTACCAAACAGTTTACACTGTACTCATGCTATGAGTGACAACATTGACGCCAACTTTGCATGAACGCATATGAGTTCAATTCTTTTGATGCCATCTGCCAAGATAGCACGTGTGCAATGGGCAATCGGGGATTGCAGAATTGAGAGAGTAAAAATCAGGTGGCATGGGTCTACGCCATAATATAGAGGTGAAAAATCTATCTTATTGTTACTAAAGATCTCCTGCTTATAGATCATTTTAAAATTCAGGACCTGTCCTCCTTACTTGGGTGCTGGGACATCTGTTCCAGAATGTGCCTCCTTTTAAGTTAATCCTTTCTCTGCTGTTATTGTTTTTGTATTCTCTTGCAGATACATATAAATAAACAAAGATTCAATAGTCTTCAATTATTTAATACACTATAAATAAACAGGCAAAGCAAGGTTTCACTTGTCACACTAGCACTGCAATGTACTGCTGACGTATATCGAATGGGTAGCAATTGCAATGCAGAAATCAGCGCACTTAACAACCGGCCACTTGGTAATTTTAAAAAAACCTCTTCCCCCAGTACCATGGCCCCACTTACAATGTTGAGCGGCATTTATACTGCAAGCTTAGCATTGCCGCAAAGTGCTTTCCACTTCCCACCAATGTTAAACTTGCAGTGTAATTTTGGTATCCGTGTCTGACCTGACTGGGCACTTTTTAAACCTTACCTGCCCTTAATTTAAATGTTTGGAGAACAGGCACTCTCCCCTCCGCGCTCCCAAAACATTTACATTTTAACTGTTTTGAAATGAAAAGCAGGCAGGTTCAATAACGGGTGGGCAATCTGCTCTGCCAGTTTACCACCCAAGCGGTGAAGGTGAAAATTACCCCCTTTATTTTAATGCATATGTCAAGTTACAAAAAAGTTAACACAGCCCGCAAAAGACTGACAACTCAAAAACTTTTCTTCTTCTTCTTAGGCAGTCCCTCGGAACCGAGGATGACTTGCTTCCACACTAAAAATGAGTTCTCAGGTGACTGATGAGTCCAATGCGGGACCTACAGTCTCTGTCACAGGTGGGGCAGACGGTGCTTGAAGGGGCGGGTGGGTGGGGTGCTTGGGTTGACGTGCGCTCCTTCCGCTGTTTGCGCTTGGCTTCCGCTTGCTCCCGGCGAAGAGACTTGAGGTGTTCGGCGCCTTCCCAGATGCTTCTCCTCCACTTTGTGCAGTCTTGGGCCTGGGATTCCCAGGTGTCGGTGGGGATGTTGCACTTTTTCAAGGAGGCTTTGAGGGTGTCCTTGAAGCATTTCCTCTGCCCACCTGGGGCCCCCTTGCTGTGTCGGAGCTCCGAGTAGAGCGCTTGTTTTGGGAGTCTCGTATCGGGCATGCGGACGATGTGGCCCGTCCATCGGAGCTGATCGAGCGTGGTCAAAGCTTCGATGCTGGGGATGTTGGCCTGAGCGAGAACACTGACGTTGGTGCGCCTATCCTGCCAATGGATTTGCAGGATCTTGCGGAGGCAGCATTGGTGGTACCTCTACAGTGCTTTGAGGTGCCTGCTGTACATGGTCCTTGTCTCTGAAGCATACAGCAGGGCGGGTATCACTACTGCTCTGTAGACCATGAGCTTGGTGCTGGGTTTGAGGTCCTGGTCTTCAAACACTCTCTTCCTCAGGCGACTGAAGGCTGCACTGCAATGTACAACTGAAAGACAACCCTGAATAAAGGTCAATGATCAAGGCCACTACTTCAAGGTCAATAAATAAGATAAATTCCTTTTTATTTCATTGCATTTCAGGATTTTTATTAGTGTTTTAGGATCATATTCTGTAATTCAGTTTGCTTTTCTGTTAAATGTTGCTTTTCATTCACCCCAAACTATCCCTTACTTTACCCACCATTACTCAGTATCAGCTAAGTCCTCCGCATGGATTGGATGGATAACAATTTAAAGCTGGCAAACAACTCTAGCTAGGCAGGGAATATGAAGAGATGTACCTAGGTAAAGCATAGTTACCAGACATCCACCTTTGAAAGGTGTTAGTGGCTTCCTTTACCTCGGCTGACTATTAGGTCATTAATCCCTTCTGTCACTGCCTGACCAAGCAATTAGCGCTAGAGTTTTAAAAAATTTGTTCATGAGATGTGGGCATCGCTGGCAAGGCCAGCATTTATTGCCCATCCCTAATTGCCCTTGAGAAGGTGGTGGTGAGGCGCCTTCTTGAACCGCTGCAGTCCATGTGGTGAAGGTACTCCCACAGTGCTGTTAGGGAGGGAGTTTCAGGATTTTGACCCAGCGGCGATGAAGGAATGACGGTATATTTCCAAGTCAGGATGGTGTGTGACTTGGAGGGGAACCTGTAGGTGATGGTGTTCCCATGTGCCTGCTGCCCTTGTCCTTCTAGGTGGGAGAGGTCGCGGGTTTGGGAGGTGCTGTCGAAGAAGCCTTGGCGAGTTGCTGCAGTGCATTTTGTAGTTGTACTTATTAGCCTCGTAATCGTCTTCCATTACCTATGGGCAGCTCTCTTTGGGGCACTGTAGCACTCTGTGTTAAAAAATATCAATCTCCTTTCTCTTCCCTTACTTCTCACAGCAGTATTTGAAGCGCAACATCAGGAAACCTAAAGGCTATCTGCCCTCTTGCTGATCTGGCAGCCATTCTGTCATGTCAGACCTTCCTTTCCTGATCATGAATGGTAATGATAATGCCTATCCCTTTAAGCTGTTGCAGCCTTTAAATCCTGCAGCAGTGTGCTATGTCCCACCCCCTAACTGGGACAGCTCATAATTAGAGATATTTCTAACACCAGGAGCATGCCCAAAATATTATATTGAGGCTGGACGTGGCAATTCCAGCAGGGTCAGTGCCCGTCACAATGGGCAATACGAACCACGACTGTCTCACTTCCGGTTGGGCTCGCACTTGATCAGAAAATCCAGCTTCCATGCCTTGGTTCATGTATGAAGATAGGCCACTTGGGCACTCGTGTACCTCAGCATGGAGTCAGCACCTTCAAGAGAGAAGAAGGGGAGGGGAGTAAACTTAGGGAAAAGAAGTAGAAAAGAATAAATAAAATACATATAAATAAGTAAAAAGAGCTGGTAATTGAGACAGGATTTCAATGCCACTCTCTTTCTTACTTGGGAATTCAGTGTTCCAGTACTGTGCTGACCAGGCTGTTCCCTACTTAGTAGGTTTCACTTGTAACTGTTAAATAAGAGGCAAGGGGCTTTACATATTCTTTAACCACTAAGTGTTAAAGTTGTAGCATTCAGTATGCCAGAATTTAGAATTCCTGCAGTTAGTAGCATTGGTCCAAATATTTTCTTCAGTTAACTGGCAGCAATGTTATATTTTTTCTGTACTCGGATTGAATTCTAAGGGGGAAAAATTAGGTTGCACCCCATTTGGGGCGCAAATATCGTCTGGACGCAAATATTAGCGCCTGGCGCTAATTATCGCCACTGACTGGAAACTTCACTTTTACCGCCCCAGGAGGTGAGTGGAGCGCTAAATCAGGCGCTGCACACCTGTCTTAAGGCGCAAAGGCCGAGCACTGAGGCGCTAACTCAGAGCGCGAGCGCAGCGCAGGTGCTGCCAGTTAGCGAGGGAACACAGACACACTGGCGCCGGCCAGTTCTTAAAGCGGGGGGGGCCAACTTGCTCCCCAGCCACACCCTGCTCATTGCAGCCTTGAATCTCGGCCTGGAGAGACCTGTGAATCCATTTTGCTGCCAAGGATGGAGAGGGTGAGAGAACGAGCTCATCGCTTCACCGAGCGGGCCTTGGATGCTCTGGTTGGCGCGGTGGAGCGCAGAAGATGTATACTCTTCCCTGAGAGTGGCAGGAGGCCTTTGCCACGCGAGTACAGAAGAGTGTGGAGGGAGGTGGCTCAGAGCGTCTCCTCCAGGAGCATGGTGCTCAGGACCCATGTTCAATGCCGCAAAAAGTTCAACGACCTCACTCGGGTCGTCAGGGTGAGTGGCTTTTTCTCAATACCTCTCCATCCCTCCATCTCAACCTCACTCTATGGCCAGAGGGTCTTAAAACCCCAATGCACAACACTCATCCAACACCTATGGCCCTTTCATGAAACACACACACACATTCCACACTTTGCATACAGTAAGGGCTATTCACCTATGGGAGGCACATCAGGCAAGACCATGGCTGCATATAGTAAGGGCTATTCACCTATGGGAGGCACATCAGGCAAG
Organism: Squalus acanthias; assembly: GCA_030390025.1. Classification (NCBI taxonomy): domain Eukaryota; kingdom Metazoa; phylum Chordata; class Chondrichthyes; order Squaliformes; family Squalidae; genus Squalus; species Squalus acanthias. Next base: position 104,839,383 of record CM059434.1, read on the forward strand.
ACCATGGCTGTATATTTACTCAAATGCTGTCCTTTTTCTTACAGGCCAAGCTGGCGCATAATCGGAGACAGCAGCAACGGACAGGTGGAGGGCGGCCTCAGCTGCAACCCCTCAGCGATCTTGAGGAGCGCGTCCACAGGATTGTGGCAAGCCGGGTGATCGGTCCCGTCGCCACTGGAGACGCCGACCCCGTTCTGGACAGCAATGGTAAGGTCATCACCTTTTTGTCCTCTGTCCTTCCACTTGTCCCACACAACACCAGCCTTTGACACTTTCAATCCAACTTGCTAACTCGCTGCACTTATTCCTCCCTTACTGCCACCCTGTCCTCACGCTAAAGCCACTCTTGTACCTCCCTGCTTTCAGATGGTGATTAACCAGCTGAGGAGACGGGCCCTAAAGCTGCCACTGGGAGTGAAGCTGCAGCCGAGGAGGAAGAGGAAGTCGGAGCATCAGTGCCACCCTCTCCCGAGGAAGCCCATGCCCACACTGGGAACACGCCTTCCCTGGAGGGAAGCAGGGGGGAAGGGTCTGATGAGGATGAAGCTCCAGGACCCAGCGGGCTGCAGCAACGCCATGGGGGTAGGGAAGAACGGGGGCCTTCTCCCCAGAGGGAGAGTATGCCAGAGACTCCTACTGCAATGGACGCAGAGGAGGAGCGGCTGATCGCAGAAATGAACACCCAGGCGGTGGGCATGCACACTGAGCTCATGGGTGCAGTGGGAAGGGTGCCCGAATGCATTGAGTCACTGGCAAGGAGTGTGGAGCACTTCGCTGTAGCACAGGCGGATGCCACACTAACGCTTAGTGCTGCAATTCAGTCACTGGCTGCCGTGATCCCATCTCTGACTGCTCTCATGCAGACTCAGATTGAGGCCACGCGAGCACAGACTGCTGCCAACCTCGATGGTTCGTTCACATGTCCCCGGGGCTCTCACCGCGCCGCAGCAGGCCAGCAATCTGTTCTCCAGCAGATTGCTCCGGATGCTGAAGTGCTGCCCCGTGGGAGTGCCAGTGTGTCGGGCGAGCAGGGAGTTGCTGTCCTCTCTCACGATGACAGCATTCCTGCTGCCAACACTGTCACTTCTCCACTGCACTTGCCACCGCCTGTAGGACAGACTGCTGCCGCCCATGCAGAGTTGGTGCAGTCTGCAGCCGTGCCCTCCAGGCCCAGAACTGGTCGAGGCCGTCCTTCAGGGGCATCTGCAGTGTCAGGGTCTGACGATCAGCAGCCTTCCACCAGCCTTGCTGCAGCCACTGAGGTCCCATTACGGAGGAGCAGTAGGGTTAGAAGGGGGGAAGTGCGCAAGGGAAGGAGATCATCCTCGAAGGGCAAAAAGTAGGAGGTGTGACAAAATGCTGGTCATTTTTTTATTAAAGGCTGAGGTTCATGGTCCAACTTTTGTTTAGTGTTTTGGACATTATCTCCAGGTTGTGAGAACATGTTATTGACTGTTTTTTTGTGTTTATTTCTATGAGTTTGTCATGAGGAATTGACACACACAGAGTTTGTAAAATAAATAAGTTTCTGTATTCAAAATATACATGGTTGGTGTTTGGAATTATTGGTGCCTTGGCCGGCTTAGGGGTTGCGTGCTGGGTTCATTGATGTTGTTAGCAATGGCAGAAGCCATTTCCACAGCAGGGGCTATCAGCCGTTGACGGACGGCCCTTGCAGTTTCACCATTGTGGGCCGCCCTCCCGCCTTGGTGCTGCTGATGATCATCCTCCTCGTCCTCTTCCTCCTCTTCCTCCTCCTCCTCTGGTGGTGCTCCAAGGCCTGGTGGCATTGGCTGGGTCCTGACGATTGCCATGTTATGCAACATGCAGCACACAACTACGAAGTTGGATACTCGCTCAGGCGAGTACTGCAGGGCTCCTCTAGAATGGTCGAGACAGCGGAACCGTTGCTTCAGCACGCCGATTGTGCGCTCAATGATGTTCCTGGTAGCTTGATGGCTCTCATTGTACCGCAGCTCAGCAGGGGTGTTGGGCGTACGGAGCGGTGTCATCAGCCAGGTGCTCAATGGATACCCCTTGTCCCCGAGAAGCCAACCAACTGGCTGATGCGGTGCCTCGAAAAGTTCTGCCACAGTAGTCTGGCGCAGGATGAAAGCATCGTGGCAGCTGCCAGGATAGTGGGCATTGACAGCGAGTATCAGCTGTCTGTGGTCACAGACCAACTGAACATTCAAGGAATGGAACCCCTTTCTGTTCCGGAAATCCTCGGCATTCTCATGTGGAGCACGCAAAGCCACATGCGTGCAGTCAATGGCGCCCTGCACCATGGGGAAGCCCGCTATCCTCGCAAAGCCCAGAGCGCGGTCACGCTGCTTGCCTGGGGTCATGGGGAAAGAGATGAACTCTCGTCTCCTTTTAAAGAGGGCATTTGTGACCTGCCGGATGCAGCAATGCACCGCGAACTGGGAGATATTGGCGAGGTCCCCAGCAGCAGCTTGAAATGAGCCAGTAGCATAGAAGTTGAGAGCCACTGTGACCTTCACTGCCACCGACAGAGACGTCCTGGACCTCAGTTGAGGCTGCAGATCTGGCTGCAGCAGGTGGCAGAGCTCAGTGACCACCTCCTTGCTGAATCGCAGCCTTCGCAAACACAGCTCCTCAGACATATGAATGTAGGAGAGCTGTTCATGATATACCCTGGGAGGGTAAGCTCTCCTGTACAGACGCCTATTGGCCCTCCTCCGTCTGGCCATCATTGCCACTCTCTCTCTGCGTCTCTGTGTCCTCCGATTCAGCTGGAGCAGGACGACGCCCCCAATCAGTGCAGCCCCCATAGTCTCTTTGCAAGCAAAGTAATGAAGGACAGCAACCAAAGTACTAGCGAAGTTAGGATCAGTAGGCAAAACTACCTCACAAAGCGTTGAGTCAATGCAGAAGTCTCTCTTTCTCTCTCTCCGAATCTCTCTCTCTCTCTCAGAACGAGTGGTGCATAAATGTCAACCACAGAAAAAGACAGGAAGAGGCCCCCTTTAAGTAGCGCCCCCCCCAGCCCCACAGCGATTGATAGCGTTCCAGTCTTCCGGTCGTTGGATGCGCCAGGCGGTAAGGCAGGGGGCGCCACTCAATTTCCGCTCCGGGGCACCACAAGGGCGTTGCACCATGGAATGACGTCACAATCTGCGCGCGCAGGTGGTCGCAGCGGTAAAGTTTAGCGCCGCCGCACAATGTCTAGTTAAGTTCCCGAGCAGCGCAAACATCGCTGCGCCCGGGCGTTAGCGGCTTTGCGCCCCATTAGCGCCCTCTTAAGGCGCTAACGGGAGGCGCAACCAACTGAATTTTTACCCCTAAATGTTTTAGTGTTATTAATTTGGACAGATGCTATTTTAACCGGACTGTGGGCACATCACAGAATTACCCCTTTCCTGCCTACGAAAGTCTCAATTATGACTGACAAGTACCCACCACATATAATGGGGGGAAAATTGGGTGCTGCCCATTTTGGGGCACTAACGTCGTCAGGGCGCTAATTTTAGCACCCTGAAAAAGTTAGCGCCCCTCCGCCATAAATTCAGTCGTAGCACCCCAAGCAGGAGGTGGGGCGCTACTGGAATCACTCCACCCCCTGCTTGGGGCGCTACTACTGAATATCACGGTGCTACGTGCCGCTGCGCCACGTGCGTCGGCACGTAGCACCGCGTCATTGCAGGCCTCCTCCCCTGATTAAAGGGGAGGGGCCTAGTGCTGCGCGCACCGGGGCCCCACTGGACCACCGGGGAGCGGGTGCCGTGAAAACAGCTCGGCACTCAAGAGGAGTGCCGGGCTGAACGATCGCGGCCGGCACCCCGCATAGAAATGTTAAAGGGGGCAGGTGCTGACAGTCAGCCAAAATAAAAATGGCCCCCCGACACCAGCCCTTTAAGTAGCGTCGCCACTGCTGCAAAAACGCCCCCTGATCCTATTGGACCATATCGTCCAGCGATAGGTCAGGGGGCGCAAGGGAAGTTGGCGGCCGGGGCGCAAGCGGGGTGCTGTGCACGGCGATGACGTCATTGCCGGTGGCGCAGCGCCGCGGGGCGCTACCGGCTACCGCCACCGCTAACCTCCCGTTGAATTTCGCAGGAAGCGTTAGCGGCGCTGCACCCAGGCGCTAGGGGATTTGCGCCCCCGGGATACTAACGAGAGTTGCAAACCAACTCAATTTTTCCCCAATATGCCATAGCTTCTTCAGTCCACCTACTGTCTTGTTTTAAAATTAAAAATGTTGCCCATGCAAATATGTAGCATATACACAAGTGTATAGGCAAAAAAGATAAACACCAATCATGTAGTGTTACCCTGCACTGTTGGTAAACCATCCACACTTATTCCAAACAAGGGTGGTGGAGTTGGCACTTATTACCCTGGTTATCTCCTTCCTGAAACTGGATTATGGCATAGTGTCTCAATGATACTGAGAAGTTGTTTTGCGGTTTAAGTACCTACTGATCAATATTACTTTATCATTTTTAACCTTTTTTTGTCTGGGGAAGGTGTGTTAACAATATTCTGAAATAAATCACAGAAGGAGGCCATTCGGCCCATCGAGTTTGCGCCGGCTCTTTCGAAGAGCAGTCCAGTTAGTCCCACTCCACCGCTCTTTCCCCGTATCCCTGCAACTTTTTCCCCTTCAAGTATTTATCCAATTCTCTTTTGAAGGCTACTATTGAATCTGTATCCACCACCCTATCAAGCAGTGTATTCCAGATCCTAACCACCCGTTGTGTAAAAAGATTTTCCTCGTGCCACATCTGGTTCTTTTGCCAATCACCTCGAATCTGCGCCCTCTGGTTATCGACCCTTCAGCCATTGGAAAAAGTTTCTCTTTATTTACTCTATCCAAACCCTTCATGATTTTAAACACAATTCACAATTCAAAATGATCTTCAGTCATCATTGCTGGAATGCTGTACTTGTGCAGGCCCAAATCATATCTCGCCATTCTATGCTGTCCCAAGAAGCTACAGAGAAATACTTTTTATATGCCATTGCCATACTTGACTCATCTAAATGCATGTCAGTACATTAGGGATAATTTTCCCTTTCACCGAGCAGATCACCCACTGGAAATGAATGGAAATGAAAATTGGGGTAGGCGGGCAATCAGCTCTGCCAGTTTACCGCCCAAGCAATGAACGTGAAAATGAGCCCCATGAGTCCTTGGACCTTTGGGAATCATGCTACTCCATAAAATTTGCAGTGCCCTGCCACGCTGCCACTAATTGTCCACTGGGAATGAGATATTTTGCTTGCTCTGGCAAACAATGCATTCATGACCTGCTTAATGCATCTGTACACAGCTGATTGGCTAATGTTGCCAATCTCCTCATTGGCCGCCTGGAAAGCCGAGAGCGGTTGTGACCTTAATAGACACAGGCAGTGCAATGCCTGTGATGGAGATGGGTTGTAAGATGCTTGCAGCACAGGGCATAACTCATGGCTCGCTTCCTTGGTAAAGCGGAGCGTCTGCAGGCATGGTTCCTTTGACAAATACAGATATGTGCATCCCTTCCTAGATATTCTGTTGTGGGGGTAGCAGAAGGTGGGCACCATGCTCCTCCAGTGTTACCAGACCTACCTCGCATATGTCCTTGCTCCTCTCCTTTCAATTAGAAAGCCATTGTCCCTTATAAAATGGTGGGGAGATGTGGCAGGCCCATTACAAAGGCAGATGTGAAAGTAGTCAGAAACAGCAAAAAAAAAAAACGCCGAAAAATAAGTTAGAAATAAGCTTTAAACTGATGCTATCAGTGTTGACGTTAGGCTCTTTGGTGTCAGGCCTTGTCTCAGCGGTAGCGCCCTAGCCTCTGCGTCAGAAGGTCAGGTGTTCAAGCCCCACCCCAGAGACATGAGCACATAATCCAGGCTGACATTTCAGTGCAGTACCGAAGGAGTGTTGCAAAGTCAAATGTGCTGTCTTTCAGATTAGACGTTAAACCAAGGCACCATCTGCCCTCTCAGGTGGACAAAAAAGATCCTATGGCACTATTCGAATAAGATCAGGGGAGCTCTCCCAGTGTCCTGGCCAATATTTATCCCTCAACTGGCATCACTAAAACAGATTACCTCGACATTTATCTCATTTCTGTTTGTAGGACCTTGCTGTGCGCAAATTGGCTGCACATTTCCAACATATCACAGCAGTGACTACACTTCAAAAGTAGTTCATTGGCTGTAAAGTGCTTTGGGATGTTCTGGGGTTTATGAATGCAAGTCCTTTCCTTTCTTATTTAAATTCCCTTCTAGCTTCTCCCTGGCACCTAGCAATCCTAGATGTTCATTTTAAATGGATAAGAGAAACCAGCACAAATGAAATGGAAATGATGGGAAATGGGGCAGATGAAATTATGAAGTCATTTTTGTCTCATTCAAATTTAATCATCCAAAAATGGGTGGGTGATACGTAACTTGCAGCAGAAATGATGCCAGAAAATTGGGGTTGGTGCAAAAGATGGGCGGCAATCTGATGCAATGAAACTCTACCCGATTTTTCAATTACGTCCACCTGATTCATGTTCCTTAGTTGGGCAGAAATGTTAAAAAAAAATGAAGGTTTGAGTGTCAGCAAGCTATTTCACCACAAGGAAGATTGTAGGCATATCCTATCGAGTCCTCACCCAATGTTCAGATCACTAGGTCGCTTGATCAACAGTGGAAATCCTAGCTGATTTTTCCCCTCCCTGATCCAGGGATGCTGAGGCTAGTTGTGTTGTAGCTACTGCCATCCAACTGAGCACAGTTTGGAGATCAAACCTAGGACCATACTGTCCTATGTGGCTCAGCTATTCCTTGCATTAACCAGCTGAGTCATCAAGAAAGCCTTATTATCAATCTTAGCTGAATTACTTTGAAGAAGAAGAAGAAAAACAAAGTAAGGAAGGGCCCCAAACACCCCTTCCAGGTGAAACAGCGATTTACTTGTACTTCCTGCAATTTAGTATACTGTATTCGCTGCTCACGATGTGGTCTCCTCTACATTGGGGAGACCAAACGCAGATTGGGTGACCGCTTTGCGGAACACCTCCGTTCAGTCCGTAAGGGGGACCCCGAGCTCCCGGTGGCCTGTCACTTTAATTCTCCGCTCCACTCCCACTCTGACCTCACCGTCCTCGGCCTATTACACTGTTCCACGGAAGCGCAGTGTAAGCTCGAGGAACAGCACCTCATCTTTCGTTTAGGCACCCTACAGCCTTCTGGACTCAACATCGAGTTCAACAATTTTAGATCATAACCTCGGCCCCAATCACATTTATATTTTATTTTTTATCCCCCCTTTTGTTTGCCCCCCCCCCTTTTTTTTCCTCCCAGAAGCTGGCAGCTGTCCTTCATTCTGCCAGTGCATTTCACACTTCATCTAGCCTCAACCTGTTACATCAACACCTCCTCTTGCCTTGATTATCTCTTAATGTCTCTCAATGTCTCTTAATCTCTCCTTTTGTTCTTTCATCCTCTCCCCCTTTTCCCAGCTTTATACTTGCTTTAAATCTATTTCATTTCCTGCTTTTTTCCAGTCCTGACGAAAGGTCTTCGACCTGAAACGTTAACTCTGTTTCTCTCTCCACGGATGCTGCCTGGCCTGCTGAGTTTTTCCAGCGTTTTCTGTTGTTATTAAGGAAAGTTAGTAGTGCTTTTATAATATCAGATCACTCTCCCAATGAGGAAGTACACCATAACATCTGCAGTATGTTATTTGCTTTGGCTGGTTGTTTTAATCCCTTGAGCAGCGATGTTTGCACCTCATGCTGAGGATGCAGATAACAGTATCTTCTATTTATAGTATGACTACTTGTGAATTGGCAGCCTGGCATGTATAGTAAGTTGCTTATCTTTATTATTCTTTTGTGCGTCACACTATACTTAAGTGTGCTCAGACTACGATAACATATCTAATAACTATTTAACAGCTTTTTGTATACTTACACTGCAATGATCACGTGAACTGTTATGGGGAAATTGATATAGTCTGTTATCAACCTACCCTAATGAAGATATTTGTCTCAACTTGCCTCACATTAATATGCTTCTGGTTGGAATTCAACAGATGAATTTGGAGAAAAACAAATGGAGAGATAAAGCTAAAATATTAAGTGTGTTGTGTTTAGTGATTTATCTATCCTAATTAAACCGATCTCTACACCATATGCTCTTCCCAGTAATGGCTCTTGTGATCAGTGTGCATAGATGCAGGTATGATACAATGGAGATAAACCCTTTTTAACTTCATAAGAATCTCAATATATGTATTTTTAGGGCAGTTGTAACTATGCCAATATTGGGACCACTTTAATTGGTTGCTGAATGCTAAGAGGAACTCTCGCTATTGTTGTATTTCTGTATTGTGAAGGTGAGAATACACAATAAAGCCTGCAGGATGAAACAGTTCATTACTAACAAACCTATGCATCTGGGTGAATAGTTGCCAAGTCCACCCTGGTGATAGAAATACTTAATACTGATCACTGGACCATCAATTGTTTATGTCAATCCATTGGCTTTGCAACTGGCCCCTTGGGGTGTCCTACGAGCAAAGCTCTCGCAATCTGTTCATATACTGAAGGTATATGGATGTATGGCTGGTATTTTGTCAGGGATTTTATCTGTCTTTATTAATTATGCAAGATTCTCTTTTGATCTTCTTTGGTTCGAAATCACTGCTTAGTGAAGCTCTGCCCAAGGCCCCACCCCTTGGCCACCATTTGCCTTGTAAGGGATGGCCAGAAATTTTGCCCCTTACAAGACATTGAGGAAACTCCCGGTAACAGTGGAGGTCTGATAATGCTGGGCCTTCGCTGTTTTGTTGTGGGTTCCACTGATCTCTCATCTGGAATTATGGCAGAAGACCAATAATCATCCCCCCGCCCCCACCTATCTGCAGAATCTCAGGGTTAATGTTCCCATTCATTTGTATATCTCTTAATTTATAGATACTATCAAAACTTGATGTTTTGATTTAGGATTTATCCAACAGTGAGGCAATAGTGCAAATAGACCTTGGCAAATGTGTAGGCCCACAAAATTCTAACAGGGCAACCAAGCAAGTAAGAAATATATATGTAAATAGACTGACGGCTTCAATCTTTCTTTGAAAATTCACAGCCTTTAGCCAGTGGTTCCTCACACATCCCTGGTCAATATCCCCAGGCTTTCCACACAGATGCTTCACAAGCTTTAGGCTATACTGTGTGGAATCTCCACAGGCCCTGCTCTGTGTCTCTAGGAGACGCTGCATGATGAATGCTATAGACCTCAGTCAGAAGGTGAAATTCCTCTCCATAAAAAATGGTAGCTTGCATGTTTTTCCATGATTAATAACCCAGTCATAAAATTGCAGAAGCAGACAGCTTTGAAACATGCAAATTCTGCAAATGTAATTAGCAGTCCATTAATTATGGTGGAAAGCATGCATACTTCCATTTTTTTTCATTAACCTCTCACTTACCCCTAATACTTGCACAGTTCTTGCATGGTTGCTCCTGACTAAGCAGAGTTAATACTAAACCTATACAAATCATTGGTTAGGCCACAGCTAGAATATTACATCCAGTTTTGGCACTCTATCTTTGTATTGCTGTCAAAACAATGAAAAAAAATGCAGAAGAGATGTATCAAAATGATACCCAGAATGATAGGCTTAGTTATGAGGAAAATGAGAGAAACTGGGGCTCTTTTTATTAGAACAAAGAAGGTTAAGAGGAGATCTGACATTTCCGGAATGGGACGAAGTGGAGTGATTTTGTTCCAGAGTCAATACAGGTGCAATGGGCTGAATGGCCTTCTTCTGTGCTGTAAAATTCTAGGACTTTATGAAAGTCACTTCATACCTGGTGAAGTTTCACAGGGTTTTGCTTAATGCACTGTAGTATAATTAGGTACAGTCCATTCCATGTCTTGCAATACACACATAAGAACATAAGAACATAAGAAGTAAGAGCAGGAGTAGACCATACGGCCCCTCAAGCCTGCTCCGCCATTCAATAAGATCATGGCTGATCATCGACCTCAACTCCACTTTCCCGCCCGATCTCCATATCTCTTGATTCCCCTAGAGTCCAAAAATCTATATATCTCAGCCTTGAATACATTCAAAGACTCAGCATTCACAGTCCTCTGGGTCAGAGAATTCCAAAGATTCACAACCCTCTGAGTGAAGAAATTCCTCCTCATCTCGGTCTTAAATGGCCGACCCTTTATCCTGAGACTATGCCCCTAGTTCTAGGCACTCCAGCCAGGGGAAACAACCTCTCAGCATCTACCCTGTCAATCCCCTTCAGAATCTTGTATGTTTCAATGAGATCACCTCTCATTCTTCTAAACTCCAGAGAGTATAGATCCATTCTACACAACCTCTCATCACAGGACAGCCCTCTCATCCCAGGAAACAATCTAGTGAACCTTTGTTGCACTGCCTCCAAGGCAAGTATATCCTTCCTTAGATAAGGAGACCAAAACTGTGCACAGTACTCCAGGTGTGGTCTCACCAAGGCCCTTTACAATTGTAGCAAGACTTCCTTACTCTTATACTCCAACCCTCTTGCAATAAAGGCCAACATGCCAACTCCTGGCTCCACATCCATTTGATTGCCATTAATAAATTTTATTTTGATTTTTGTAAAAATGCTGTCCATTTGGTAATTGAGGTGGGAAAGAGCATGGAGTATGATGTCAGCTTGGAGCACCTGGGTGAGGTAGACTGTATAATGAACAGCATGTACAGCATATCTCAATTAAACAGAAGCACGTTTTGTGTTCTTATTCACTACAAACTTCTAAGAATTAAATTTTTGTGGCTCGGTGCAATTGACCCAGCCAAGTTAGATCATCCACCACAACACTCCCTCCACTACCAAGCTCAGTATAGCCATAGTAATACACAATAGGGAGCAGAAATTTGTTTCGGCCTATTTCTGGGCCTGAAATAGGCGGTGCGCTGGGAGTGCGCACCAGAAGCCAAACTCAATTAAATTGGGCCTTAGGCCTCACCAGCTTATTGCCAGCGAGCTGCAGGCATAGTTGGGCCTTCAGAGGCAGCTCGCCGGATACACGAGGATGAATTTTGGTGGCTGCCTCCCCGGCAACAGTCCTCAGGTAGATCCCAGGAAGGAAAGGTGCGAACAAGATGGAGGGGGAGGCGAGCAGGAGCAGTGATCTTTGGGACTGCTGTGGAGCCGGGAGGAGCAGTCCTGCAACTCCTGGCTCCACATCCAGGTAATTATTGTTTTAAAGACTTACCTTTTTTGGTGGCAGCCTCCAGCAGCCCCTTTAACGGCTGTTGGTTGGGCTGCATGTAGACGTGATTATCCTGAACGCCGCCGTGCCGGGCCTGCTGCCTTTAGGGCAGCCCAATTTTGGAAAGGGGACCTCAAACAGAGGTTAGGCTCCCTATTTGCATATGCAAAGAGCCTAATGCCTGTTTTAGGCTTGGGCCTTGAACAAATATATTGGAGCCTTTACCAATATGGCGGACGGCAAACTTTCAACACACACCGCCTGCCATATTGGATGCCTTGGGTGTCTGTTTAACGAAAACGAGTGCGGCATCAAAACATTCTAGGTCTTGAAATTTTGGGCAAATTAATTAAATTCTTCCTATTTATTGCATATAGTCATTGTTTAAATTCTGTTTATGATAATATAGAGTTAGGTTTGTTATTATCTATTGTAGAGACTCACTAATGCTTGCTTCAGCCTAAAAAAAGGTGTGGAAAATTCTGAACTTTCACAGCTTGAATCACAAAAGTCAATAAAATGGCAGACTATTCATCAGAAACTTAGAACAATGAAAACTGTTATCCATTAATTTTCTCCCAACCTGCACTGTGACAACAGTGAGACTATACAGTCTGTAGAAATGGGTCACCTTTACTCTCCACCCCAAGAAAGCAGATTAACTAGTTAGTTTATTTAGACAGGGGATTGCATGACGAAAGCCCCATTTGAAAATAAAGTGGGTCAGCATTAAGCGGATCATGTTTGTGCCATCTCTGTGTGTTAAGATATTAAAAATAACTCCGTCTGAAAAATGGCCTATTTTCTGCCACAAAATTAAATTAGGTTATGTCAATGAATTATCTTTAAAAGTTAACTATGACTGTGCACCATAAATCGGGCGCAACCTGCATGAAGTGGTGGGATCAGCCTAATTTTAATTGTGTGGCCAAACTCCAGGTATGGGAGCTCACCCATTAGTAGGCAAGATATTGCATACTGCTGCAGGATTTAAAATAATGGCATCATGACTATTGACATTTTGGAAACAACAGGCTTCTGTTGAAAAATATGTCTGAGTGGAGTTAAGTAGGCCATAGGGCAGCCCAGTTTTCTGACCGGGCCTTTGAGGTTATTCTGGAAGAAGGGACGCTAACAAGGTGGCCCCTCTTTGGACTGAGTACTACAGGCCCTAAAGAAGAGCAGCTCAGGGAGACTAGAAGGAGCTGCCCATCAGTGTCAATGTGAACTCCACAGTATCCTGCACCTGGAAGCAGCGCAGGAAAGAGTTCATGACCTTACCAAGTCAGCCAAAGTAGGAGAACCTACATTAGTAGTGCACCAAGCATGTATAGTACTTACAATTACTTTCCCCTCACAACGTCTCCAAGTACTTTCAAACCTTACCTTGAATGCCCATGATGCTGCCAGGTGCTGTTTACACCACAGCCATCACCTGGAAGTGTTCATTCACATCCTTACTTGCATTCAGCCCAAAGGAATCATCGCGCCTAATGTAGCTGACTGTTACATATAGACGTTATTACACCCTCAATGGGCTGCATGTTATCTAGTCATCTTAACAATTGGAACTTCTCACATCTTTTGGTTTTCTTGCAAGATACAGTTGATAACAACCATGAAAGATCCCTGACAGGAAGATTATCCCTTAACTCCCCTAAAAAATTTGCATTGCTATGGGGAAAGGTCAGGGGAGTGGGACTAGCTGAAGTGCTCTTGCAGAGAGCTGGCACAGGCTTGACGGGCCGAATGGCCTCCTTCTGTGCAGTAACCATTCTATGATTCTATGATTCTAACTCTAGATCACTAATCCCAGATGAGCAAACCCTCAAAATTCCAGGAAGGGTGGCTATAGAGAGTGTCAGAGATGGGATGTAGGAGGGCAGCCATCAGCTCAAGATTCATTACCAACTTTCTTTTCATCCTATTCTCTCATTCACCAACTGCCAGCACATCCCTTTACCATGTCACTCTTTCTACAGAAAGCTATATCTGAAAGCTTATCACCTGGTTGGAACTGGTTGAAGGGTAGAAAGTAACAAGTGTTCGTTAGTGGAGTTATGTTGAGGTGGGGAAAATACTTAATGGGGTGCCTCAAGGCTCGGTGTTGGGACCAGTATTGTTCTTTATTTATTTAAATCACCATGACTCGTAAACTCAGTGCAAGATGGTCAAATTTACTGACTATACGAAACCAGGAGCAACAACTACAGCATTTATACAGCGCCTTTAACGTAGTAAAATGTCCCAAGGCATTTCACAGACAATTAGCAGTGTCAATAAAATTTGACACCAAGTCACATAAGGAGATATTAGGACAGGTTACCAAAAGCTTGGTCAAAGAAGTAGGTTTTAAGGAACAACTTAAAGGAGGGAAGAGATGGCAGAGAGCATTAAGGAGGAATTTCAGAGCTTAGGGCCTAGACAGCTGAAGGCATGGTCGTCAATGGTTGGACGAAGGAATTCAGGGATGCACAAGAGTACAGAATTGGAGGAATGTAGAGTTTTCGAAGGGTTGTAGGGCTTGAGGAGATTACAGAGATAGGAAGGGATTTGAACACAAGGATGAGAATTTAAAATTCGAGGCATTGCTGGACCAAAGGCCAATGTAGGCCAGTGATTATAGGGGTTATGGGTGAACGGGACTTGGTGTGAGTTAAGATACAGGCAGCAGAGTTTTGGATAAGCTAAAATTTACGTAAGATGGAAAATGGGATGCAGAGCATTGGAATAGTCGTATCTGGAGATAACAAACGCATGGATAATGGTTTCAGTAGTAGTTGGGCTGAGGCAGGGGCTGAGACAGGCAGTGTTATGGAGATGGAAGTAGGCGGTCTTGGTGATGGAGAGAATATGGGGTCAGAAGCTCAGCTCAGGGTCAAATAGGACGCCAAGGTTGCGAACAGTCCGGTTCAGCCTCAGACAGTGGCCAAGGAGTGGGAATGGAATTGATGGCATGGGAACGGAGTTTGTGACGGGGGGCCGAAGACAATGGCTTCAGACTTCCCAAAATTTAATTAGTGGAATTAGAGTAAGCAGCTCAAAAATTACAGAGTGAGTTGAACAAACGAAGTGTTTGGGCAGATGAATGGCAGATGAAATTTAATGCATACGAGCGCAAAATACTTTGAAGGAAAAATAAGCAACATACGTACTCCATGAGTGGCATTGAAATAGCTAAGGATGAAGTAAGAAGAGACCTAGGGAGCTGACCTTTGACTCATTATCATCCTGTTTTTCAGTGGGAACTGGGCATTAGTGAGACCAAAACACTGCACAGTACCTCTGGCCTGTTCCTGCTGACATCCGGCCCATCACAATTTTGGGGCAGGCTGGGAAATTGTCATCCAGTGTCCCAGCATTACTTCCACCTCCATAACCTCTGCCCCTGCCTCAGCCCATCTGCTGCTGAATCCCTTATCCATGCTTTTGTTATCTCCAGACTCGACTATTCCAGTGCTCTCCTGGCCTGCCTCCCATCTTCCACCTTACGTAAATTTCAGCTTATCCAATACTCTGCTGCCTGTATCCGAACTAGCACCAAATCCCGGCCAGTGGAAGACAGCACAGAGCAGCCTAATTCGGGTTCTTAATGGGACTGCTGGAGGCCACTCTGGAAAAAGTACCAGGTAGATTCCTCCTAGCCACACGAAAATCGTCCAGCTGCTGTTGTACCCTCTGTGCCCCCCTCCTCTCTGCAATTGCCTGCTCCATCCCCAGATGAGGGGATCTGGATGAATGAACGAATATGAGCCAAATGGTCATCTTCACCTGTAATTATCTTGCGATCTTGTGACGGGTACAACGAGTTATTCTCATTTTTTTCATACAGATGTTGCTCTCTTAAAGGTACTGTTTCATGGTGCAAAACAAACTGC
Organism: Squalus acanthias; assembly: GCA_030390025.1. NCBI lineage: Eukaryota > Metazoa > Chordata > Chondrichthyes > Squaliformes > Squalidae > Squalus > Squalus acanthias. The sequence goes on from CM059434.1 coordinate 104,854,484, forward strand.
ACACAAAGCCCGGAATAACGTACTCAAAAATATTTGATGACAATCTTACTGAAACAAAAGTGATAAGAAATTATTGTTAATTTATTGCGTGTGATAGCCATGAAGACAAATACCTGTGTTAATTTGTGCTTGATGCTTTGATTCAGGCCATCCAAAGAAGAATTATAAATAAATGGAATAATCTCTGAGGCAGGAGAGGCTAGAGAATCTCCTTATATTGCTGAGGAACTTGGTTTGATGTATTCAGCTTGCTAGACTGTTAGGGCATGTGATAAAATCCAAGCACCCCACCCAATTTAGACAAACTCAACATTTTTTTTCAATTAAGTTATTCTCTTACAGCCACTAATACCAGACTGCTGCCAATGTCAGTCCCTTAGACAAGTATTTACCGTAGGTTATACAATCGTGTTATTGATGCTGTAAGTGGGCAAAATATGCGCAAGTATCTTCTGTGAAAGTGCACCTACTAATCATTGGGTTGCTATTTGTAAAACTTAGCATCTTTACACCCATCAAAGAAGAAAACTTTCATCCCATCAGTATTTGAGTCCAGATTCCCAGAGGTGAAAGATTAGAGTCTCAACCCACTGTAGTACTCACTCTCAGAGACCATCTATTGTCAGTACAGCACAAGACAAGAATTACCTGGAGGAAATAATTCTTACATTTTTATTTTTCTGCAGTCAGAACTATTTACTGGTTGCACCAAGTACGCTAATGCATTCTTAAGGCTTAAAGGTGAGGACACAAACTATAAGATAGAGCAACCACAAGAGACATTTGTGAACACTGAGAAATCATTAACTCATATATTTCTGTGTCATCTAATACTCTATTAATACTAGAAGTAATGTAAAAGCAGCACCGCTGTGGAACCAATAATCGCCAATAATCACCAAAGTAGATGGCTTCCTGTCATAGTCCAGAGGCAGCACTTCTGCCTGTAGCTAAACACAAGCAATGTAGAAACAAGAGTAGAAGAAAAATGTTTTTCAAAACTTTTCCAGAAATGCAGCATATGCGGAAAGTACTACTAATTACCGGTATGCATTGGTTCTAAAATCGTTCTTAAGTAACTGTTCTCTTTCAGTCCGGTAATTTTCCCAATGACTGCAGACGTTTTATATATAATGAATGGTAACTAAACCCCTTCACAGGTTGTATTGGCCTGTGTAGGGGAGGCCAGTACCGAGTGAATTACCCAGGTGGCAGACATGTTTTCTTGCTACCTCTTGGGGTAGATCTTTAGTTTGTGCGATTGTGTATAATGGGTGATAGCAAATCAGCAGCCCCTTTTACAACTTTCCCGATTTTATTAATGGGGAGAGATGTAAAATGGGCTGTTGACTCGCTATCTCCCGCTTTACACTATTACACAAATTCAAGATCTACCCCCCTGTGGCTTGACTGCTGTTAAACTAACTTGTTATGTAAACACGGCAGTTTTTACAGCAACAGGGCTGGCATTCAGATCAACAGAAACACTTCCTGAAGCCAATAAAAATGTTTACTTCTCCACAGATATAAAACCCCTTCTTTTATTGTAGAACTAAAGAAGTCTGCACCACTCGATTGAACTTCTGACGTGTCTCTTTTCTTGAGCTTTACACTTTCCAACACAATCTCTGCAGTTTTACCTTGGCAATAAGCCATTACACCTGTGCAGTATTCCTGCTGCTGAGGGCACTTCACAAATTAAAGGATATGAGCTCTGCAACTTTCACAGTGCTCTACACCCAAAGTTTCATGGGTCCTAACAGTCTCCATTACTAATAGGAACATAGGAACAGGAGTAAGCCATTCAGCCCCTCGAGTCTGTTCCACCATTCAATGAGGTCATGGCTGGTCTGTATCCGAACACCACCAACCTGCCTTGGCTCCATGTCCCTTAATACCCTTGACTAGCAAAAATCTATTGATCTCAGATTTAAAGTTATTGGCCCTGAATTTCCGATCGGAGGCTTCCTGCGGGCGGATGCCTCCGATGGAAAAAAATCTACGAACCTACCTACTGGTTCCGTAGATCCCGAGGCTTGTGATCCTGGGCCTCTCCTGTTGGAAATGCGCAGAGGCCCACGTATCCCAGGGGCGCAGGCGGTTCGCAAGTGCCCCGGGATCATGTGGGCCAAGTGAACCAATCAAAGAAGGGAATCCCCATTCATGCTTTTGACAGGTCTGTAGGGACAGAACTGTCAAAAGTATGAATGGGGATCACATTTAAAAACACACGAAAACATTAAATACATTTTTTTTAAAAACATTCCATAATTAAAATTAATTAAAATTCCATTTAATTAAAAATATTTTTTAATTTAAAAAACAATTAAATGTTTTTACGGGGCTAAAAATAAATATTTTTGAAGAGTATTTTTAAATTATAAATGAGTTATCAAATTTAATTTTTCTATTTTTCAACACTCTTAAGCTGGTAAAAGCAGGCCTTAAGCCAGTTCTGACGAAGGGTCATCGACCTGAAACGTTAACTCGGTTTCTCTCTCCACAGATGCTGCCTGACCTGCTGAGTATTTCCAGCATTTTCTGTTTTTATTTCAGATTTCCAGCATCCGCAGTATTTTGCCTTTGTATTAAGTAAGAATTCTATGGCCTTTCAGCAGCGGAAGTTGTGCAGAAAGCGCAACTCTCCACCCGCAGAGGCACTTTTCCTGGGCAGGCGGATGACAGATCCGGCCCATTAATTGAGCTAGCGTCTACTGCTTTCTGTGGAAGAAAGTTCCACACTTCTACCACCTTTTCCATGAAGAAGTGTTTCTTAACTTCTTTCCTGAATGGCCTGGCTCCGATTTTAAGGTTATGTCTTCTTGTCCTAGACTCCCCCACCAGCGGAAAAAGTTTCACTCTATCTAGCCTATCAATTCCTTTCAAAATCCTAAAACTCTCAATCAAATCACCCTTTATCCTTCTATATTCTAGGGAATACAAGCCCAGTTTATGTAATCTCTCCTCATAATCTAACCCTTGGAGCCCTGCTAACATTCCAGTGAATCTACGCTGCACTCCTTCCAAGGCCAGTGTATCCTTTCTAAGGTGCGGTGCCCAGAATTGTACACAGTACTCCCAATGTTGTCTAACCAAGGCTTTGTATAGCTGTAGCAAACCTTCCTTCCCTTTATATTCTAGGCCTCTAGTTATAAAGGCTAACATTCCATCAGCCTTTTTTGATTTTTTTGGGTATCTGACTATTACATTTTTGTGATCTGTTTACGTGGACCCCTAAATCTCTTTGAACTGTTCCTAACTTTTCACCATTTAAAAAATACTCAGATCTATCATTTTTTTGGTCCAAATTGGATGACTTCTCACTTACCTGTGTTAAAATCCATCTGCCACAGTTTTGGCCACTCACTTATTTATCAATGTCTCCTTGTAATTTTATACTCCTGTCTACACTACTTACTATGCCACCAATCTTTGTGTCATCAGCAAACTTGGATATATGGCTGTCGATTGTGTTATCCAAGTCATTAATAAATAAAGGCCCATATTTTGCGACCCTTACGGGTGCGTACGAGGTGCCTACGCGCCTGTAAGGGCCGTGCAAGTTCCAGGTTTTCGCGAGCGAAGCGCATGCGCACAAACCCAGAACTTGCGATCTGTCAAGAATCATCCGCATCCCCGGGAAAAGGGCATTCCTCATTACTAAATGTAACATGGCTTGCCCTCTTGTTGGTTCCAGAACATATTGCTCCAGAAAACTATTTTGGATGCGCTCAAGAAATTCACGACCTTTCTGACTTGAGCTACTCTGCTCTTCCCACTCGATATGAAAATTAAAGTCTCCCATTCAAACAACTATGTTTTTGCTACAAGCTTCTTTGAATTAATACATTCTGTCACTTCATTGCTGCTATCAGGAGGCCTGCAGACAACTCCCATTACAGTTTTAAGTCCTCTCTTATTCCTCAATTCTAACCATATAGACTCTACTGATTGTTTTCCTAACCTATATCCTCTCTTACTAATGTAATAATATCTTTAATCAATAAGGCTACCCCTCCTCCTCCTCTTCCAGTTTCCCTATCTTTTCTAAAAAGCTTATAACCTGGAATATTTAACTCCCAATCATGTCCAGCTTGCAGTCAGGACTCAGTAATGCCCACCATGTCATACCCTCTAAGCTGTATTTGAGCCTCTAATTCGCTCAATTAATTTCTTATACTCCGTGCATTAGTATATAAAACTCTTATTTAGGCAAGAGACCCTGACCTGTCCTTCTGGCCTGGTGTTGTCTTTCTCACATCAGTTAACTTAACATGCTTCTTATTTGTCACTCCTGCTGTAACTACTTTAGTTATTTTAGTATTCCCTTCATCTGAGTATCTATATCACTGTTTGTGACCTTTTTTTAAATCTTTAAAATATCATTTTTAATATCCTTCCCATCATGGAATGGGTGGCCAACTCCATCAACACACTTGTGGATTCATCCATGATGCAGCGTCTGATGGCCGGTGTCTCAGCTTCCATTGCAGTACAAGCAGCAGCCACCCAACATCTGAGTGCTGCAGTGGAAGTTCAGACTGCTGCCATCATGGCTCCAGTTAGAAGTGTTCAAAAGGCCTTCCAGGGTATCACAGCAATCTGTTCTCCAACCGATTACTGGATTGCTGAGGCACCGCCCGAGAGAGTGACAGTAGCTCCATGGAACAGGAACCTGCTGTCCTCTCTCTGGATGACAGCATTCGTGCGCGCACCCCTGCCACTCCGCCAGTCCCCTTGCTGTTGCCTGTCAGCCAGCCAGCCCAGACTGCCTCCGCCAATGCCGAGATGGTGCAGTGTGAAGCCGGGCCTTCTAGGCCCAGAGCTGCTCAAGGTCATCCTCCAAGACCATCAGCTGTCTCCTCCACTGAAAGTCAGCAGCCTTCCACCAGCCATGCTGCAGCTACAGGGGCAGGACCTCATAGGAGCACTAGGACAGGCAAAGGCACACGGAAGACAGGCACTAAGGGAATGTACAAGGGTGATTTGTTTATTTTTGTATGCAATATGGCATGATTTAATTTATAAATTTGGATTGGAATGTGTATTTTGTGTTGGCTTTTATTTTTGCATTGTGGCAAAAGGATGATGTGATGGTCAGTGACAGAGGGAAGGTAAGGAGTGTGGGACTGTTGGTGAATGGGGAATTGGGGTTGAGATTACTGGTAACGCTCTTGAATTAGTTGTTCATGTACAGCCCAGGCAGAAAGGGGCTGTCTAGGTTGCAGCCTCCCTTCCGCTTCCTCCTCTTCTGCCTCCTCTTCTTCCTCCACCTTATCCTCCTCCGCCTCTCCTTCTCGTGCTCCTGCTCCTCAGCTTCTCACCTGATAGGTGGTGGCAAGGGCTGTCTCCTCATGATGGCAAGGTTGTGCAGCATGCAGCAGACCAGGACAGATCTTGAGATCAGCTCAGCCAAGTACTGCAGGGCTCCTCCAGGGTGGTCCAGGCAGCAGAAGCATTGATTCAGGACGCCAATGGTCTGCAATTCTTGTGGCAGCATGGCTCTCATTGTATGCCTGACGCGCACGTGTGCGTGGGTTGCGAACTGGAGTCAAGAGTCATGTCGTCAGCGGATAGCCCTTGTCACCCAGCAGCCACCCTTTGGTTTGCCGTGGTGGTTGAAATACTGCAGGCACAGAGGACTGCCGCAGAATGAATGCATCGTGACTGCTGCCAGGATACCGGGCATTGACCTGCATGATGTGCTGCCTATGGTCACGCACCAGCTGCACATTGAGGGAGTGAAATCCCTTTCAGTTCAGGTACATGGCAGAGTTGACATAAGGCATGCGCAAAGCAATGTGCGTGCAGTCAATGGCACCCTGTACCACGGGGAAGCCTGCAAGCCTTGCAAACCCTTGTGTTCGCTCCGCCTGCTTATCACTGACAAGAGGGAATGAAACTAAGTTATCTCTCTTTGCATAGAGAGCCGCAGTGACCTCCCTTATGCAGCAGTGCACTGCAAACTGCGAGATGTTGCTAATATCTCTAGCAGCAGCCTGGAATGAGCCAGATGCATAAAGGTTCATAGCCACAGGTCACCTTCTCAGCCACTGGCAATGCGGTCCTTGCCCTGCTCTGAGGTTGGAGTTGTGGCCACAGCAATTGGCAGATTTGAGTGACAACCTCCTTAGTGAAGCGCAGACGTCTCAAACATTGATCGTCGCTGAAGTTCAGGTAGCAGAATTGCTCCCTGAACACCCTGGGCAGGTATGGCGTCCTGCTAAGAGCCCTTCTCCCCCTCCTCCTCCTCCCTCTTCTAGCAGCTTATCCTGCTCTGCGTGGCCCCTGCTCATTCTCCCAATGATGCTTAATTCCAAGAGGAAGGCCTACTAGGCCACCCATGTCTGGAAGCAACTGGTTTGTGCACAAGCTTTAAATCACAAAAAAAGTACTTCAGCACCAGCCAGATCACTCCCTGTGGACTACTGGAACTTTTAAAAAGTATGGAAAAGCACCCAAAATGCGTAGAATTGCAACAACAGCCAGAAGAAATAATCCAGCAACTAACCTGCAAGTAGTTGATGATCCCTTTAATTAGCACTGGTGGGGGTCCTTCATGCCATTGAACGCATGTTCAGCTGTAGGACTCCAAAATGGCAATGCTGGCATCAAATCAGCATTGCACACTGATTGATGACATGATCTGCCTGCTTTTCATACTTGCAGCGAACATTAGGTGCACATGCGCTAACCCCTTTACCAATATGGCGTCCGGCACACTTTGCATCAGAAGTGTGCGCGTCAATATTTATCCCTCAATCAACATACCAAAAACAGATTATCTGGTCATTATCACATTGCTGTTTGTGGGAGTTTGCTGCGCGCAAATTGGCTGCCGCATTTCCCACATTACAACAGTGACTACCCTTCAAAAGTACTTCATTGGCTGGAAAGTGCGTTGAGACGTCCGGTGGTCGTGAAAGGCGCTATATAAATGCAAGTCTTTCTTTTTTCTTTTTTCAAAGAGACTCTGAGCTGGAGTGTCCCAAGGCAGAGCCATTTCCTGCAGATGTGGGAATCCGGGACAGTCTCACCAGCCACAAACTTCCACATACCACAGTCCCAACACATAGCCTGCACTGCCATTTCTAGTTTTTATTTATTTATGTGTTAGTAGTAATTTAATTCTAGATATAATAGAATTAATTGAAATCTAGATTATATTTAGTAGATGGATTTAGCTTGATTTCAGATTAATTGGTAACTAATTAGTCTTGTTTTTTGTTTATTAACTTCTTTATTTCAGTATCCCTTTAACTCCTATTCATTATTTATATATACCATAGTTTTATTCAATGCAATTCATTAATGCCATCAATTTATTTAATTGGCGCACATTGGAACTGATAAGATACTGGAAGATAAAATGAGGAGAGTAGAGCTCATCGATTGCAGGTTTCCACTCAAGTGGCTGTCTGCTGGTAAATTGACAGCAATGCAAGAGTACCTTAAGCTGAAATTCTGTTTATTGTCATGGTCAGGGGAATGAAGGGTGTGTTAGGGCTGTAAAGTGTACCCCCAAAAAAAATATGATGGATTGTGCTTTTTCAGTACATGCTCCTCCAGGGGCCCACAAGGAAACCAACTGTTGTCACGGGATGCCGGCCACGTCTCGCCTGACTCCCGTCCGCCTGCTTGACGCCATTGATGCCAGGTTTGGGCAAGAGTCGGGTCAGGTGTCCATCAATGAGGCCCAGGAGTTAAAATGGCTTGTCCCTCACATCAGCAAGTCAGGGCGAGCGTGATGATCGCCACACGGCCCAACGCTCGCCACTCACACCGAGCTAAAATTGTGGCTAATAGGGCTCCGTCCACATTTTTTCTTCACTATTCTTTGGAATTGAATCTCTCCTCTAGTGTGCTTCAGCCCATCAAAAGCAGAATTATAGTAGACTCTGAAATGCTGGAAAATACAAAGAATTGTAAAAACAAATTACACATTGTATATGTAATATTACTGTCTTGCCTCCAGTATGCTTCTGTCACATTTCAAAGTGTTATACTTTGTTGCAGATGCAAAACAATCTTAAAAAAGGTCGTAAGATAGCCAATTATTTCATGTTGGTTTCTTCTAATCTGGCGCCAAAAATTTACAAGTTGGTACAAGTAATCGCTGCATTTTAAAATGTTTTCAAGCAATTACAATTATCTAGATTTGCCTATTTGGAGCAGTTTCCCACAGTAGCAGTGGCCTAAATAGACAACCTAATCATGTTCCAGCCTATCCATCAGCAGTGTATGGGAGCTCATGGTCTACAGAGCAGCAGTGATACCCGCCCTGCTGTATGCCTCAGAGACATGGACCATGTACAGCAGGCACCACTGGAGAGGTACCACCAACGCTGCAAATCCATTGACAGGATAGGCGCACCAATGTCAGTGTTCTCGCTCAGGCCAACATCCCCAGCATCGAAGCTTTGACCACGCTCGATCAGCTCCGACGGACGGGTCACATCGTCCGCATGCCCGATAAGAGACTCCCAAAACAAGCGCTCTACTCGGAGCTCCGGCACGGTAAGAGAGCTCCAGGCAGACAGAGGAAACGCTTCAAGGACACCCTCAAAGCCTCCTTGAAAAAGTGCAGCATCCCCACCGACACCTGGGAATCCCAGGCCCAAGACCGCACAAAGTGTGTCCGGGAAAGCGCCGAACACCTCGAGTCTCTTTGCCGGGAGCAAGCGGAAGCCATGCGCAATCAGCGCAAGGAGCGCACGTCAACCCAAGCACCCCACCCACCCGCCCCTTCAACCACCGTCTGCCCCACCTGTGACAGAGACTGTAGGTCCCGCATTGGACTCATCAGTCACCTGAGAACTCATTTTTAATGTGGAAGCAAGTCATCCTCGGTTCCGAGGGACTGCCTGAGAAAGCAGAGAAGATGGGAGCTGTGCTAGATTTCTCTTTGAATTTGTGAGTGTCATATTACTTCATTTGCATCATGACTCATCTGGATATATAAGATGTATATGTGAATGCTGAGTGAGCTTACATAAACCGTGACTTAACTGGGCATGTAAACTTTGCAGATAATGATAAAACTCTTCAAAAATGTGGTTTTAAAATGGTGACAAAAGATATAGGAATGAAATTGCTATTGACTTGCCTTAGTAATATTGCCAATATTGGTTAATTCCTAATTAGGTGTTCTACGTGATGATAAAAAGCCTCATCTGATTTAAATGTCAGGGATGCAAATATTCTAAAAATAACATTGCAAAAATTATTTCATGAAAATCATTTTATACTTTGACTCGGGGACTTGCGTTTTTGGAGAGAACATCTTTCAGGAAGTTACACAATTGATCACACTGAATTAGTGTCTTAGACTTTGTCCCTTGCTGGCTTTATTTAGTCTTATGACTGGTGGACTGCATCTGGGCTTACGCAGCTCACAATTTCGCTCACTGACTGGAGATTAGCATGGTGAAGGCACACACTAATCACAAGGGACCTTCGTGCAGAACTGCCTGCGAGTGGCTGATGCAAATTACCCTGCGTCAGTTCCTTGTGTGCAAGATACAGGTGAACCTCTGCAATGTGTTCACATGGTTTACTGTCTTGATGTCTCATCTATTGATAGTCCACAGAACTGACTGGAATGTAACTTTAGACAAGAGGCTTATTTTTCAGTTGAGTTACATTTAACTAGTTCAGTGTTGCATCGCTTTTATCAGCCCAGCAGCGTGTTTCCATTATTATATATATCTATATATATCAGTCCTACCCACGTATGTCGAGTTTTTTTCAACTTACCAACAGTGACCATGCTGGCTTCCCGACAGCTTTACCTGACTGGGTGGCCACGGTGGGCGTTCCACTCAAGAGCAGGTTAAAATTCCATTTTTCTTTATTAATGAGGATCCTGCCAGGGTCCGGTGGAGGCCTCGTCCATCACCAAAACCGACGGTGTTCCAATCGCAGATCAGCGGTGACAGTGTGGGAAATGGAGCTGTTCCATTTTAACTGCTCCGCCATTTCTTGCCTGACGATCAGGGAGAGTTAAAACTGCCCAGCCATCAATCTACATTTATTGCAAGGTTATAATAAAATCTGCTATGAAATGACAACATGTTAAATCCCCTTAAACACATTCCATCCTTATTTTGGTCACTGATACAATCCACTCTCCAGCAAGTTCCTTCTTAAATTTTCATCAATCATAATGTGAATATCTCGACAGATATAATTGGAAAATGGCAGGAATGTTCTGTCACTTCCCTTCATTTTCCCAAGTAATTTTCCATTCTCTTCCAACTGAAACAGTCTGTGGACTGTTTTCTGATGGCTGCATGATTCCATGGATTGACAAGCAAATAATATGCTATATTAGGATGCTCCGAATGTGTAGCTGAGGATTGAATTTAACCCAGCTAAAGAGTGAAATATCTACATTAAAAATATAAGCTGCAGGACAGCAACAGAGGATGTTGCACTTTCTTTTGAATAAATTGGAAATAAATTTGTCAAGATTGCTAATGGAGTATTACAGAGTATTTCAGAAGTTAAAATTTAAGATAGCTATCAAATGTCTGTCAGACAGACTTTATTAAAAGTAATACCTGATATTTAATTTCAGTGAAAGGGTTAGTTTTACCTTTAAGTGCCAAAGGAATGCATTCTATCCATGTGATTTACAGTAGTATCACAAGATTGGCATTCTTCAGTCTATTAGTAGATTAGAATCATTAAACAATGTTCTGATTGTGTTCGTTTTTTCATTTAAAAAAAAATCATATTTTATATTGCAGAATCAGGAAAGTTAATCCACTGGGAACAGCTTATAGTGTAACAACTACTTTGATGTTTTGTATAAATGAGATTTAATATACATCTTAATGGAACTTATTTTCAAACCACTTGTTTGAAAGACATGTAAGCACTTGTCTGAAAATTATGTTCAATGGGGGTTTGACAAGGACTTTCTGTTTTAGGAACTGGTGACTTTGCAAATCAATCATGGCAACAGATATGTAATTCTCTCCACATTTTACCATAACGACAATTTTGGAAATAGTGAAAAAAATACAAGCTTTTTGTAAAACATTTTTTGGATTCAACAGGGACTAGAGAGATATGGATTTGACATAGAGGCAGAAGAAAGATGAAAATGGTCCAAGCATACCCTTGAGCAAGAATCCAAACAATGGGGCAAGCTAGCCGGGATAAACTGCCTTTTGTCTATCCATATCTTAATGGACAATTAGATCTTTGAAATAGTCCAAATAAATCTTCATTGTAAAATCATTACAATGTTTATATATATCTATATCTATATGTATGTTGCTTATAAGGTGAGAAATGTCATTGGTAGGGAATGGAACACTTTTCCACTTTTGGCACTCAGCTTCAAGCACCCCATGGTCAGGTATCACACAGGCCAGATGCAGAGCAAAGCACCCTCCACTCTACATGAACAATATGCCTTAAGCCCAACTTTAGCAAAGCACCCCGCTAATGTACCAGATTGACATTTCCATAATCAGCCACACTTTGTACTTTCTGAGTTAAACGACTGAAATGTAGTCACTTTTGTCCTATGGGCTCATGCTCAAGGAATGGATTACATAGGATTACATTGGATATACAGCACAAGAACAGGCCATTCAGCCGAACCAGTCCATGCCAGCATTTATCCTCCACTCGAGCCTCCTCCCGTCTTTCCTCATCTAACTCTATCAGCATAACCCTCTATTCCCTTCTCCCTTATATGCTTATCTAGCCTCTCCTTAAATGCATCTATACTATTCGCTTCCTGTGGTAGTGAGTTCCACATTCTCACCACTCTTTGGGTAAAGAAGTTCCTTCTGAATTCCCTATTTGATTTCTTGGTGACTATCTTATATTGATGGCCTCTAGTTTTTCTCTTCCAAACAAGTGGAAACACTCTCTCTGTATCTACTCTATCATAATTTTAAAGACCTCTATTAGGTCACCCCTCAGCCTTCTCTTTTAAGAGAAAAGAAACCCAGCCTGTTCATCCTTTCCTGATAGGTATACCCTCGCATTTCTGGTATCATCCTTGTAAATATTTTTTGCACTTTCTCCAGTGCCTCTATATCCTTTTTATAATATGGTGACCAGAATTGTACGCAGTACTCCAAGTGTGGGCTAACCAAGGTTCGATACAAGTTTAGCATAACTTCACTACTTTTCAATTCTATCCCTCTAGAAATAAACCCTAGTGCTTGGTTTGCCTTTGTTATGGCCTTTTTAACCTTTGTCACTACTTTTAGTGATTTGTGTATTTGTACTCCGAGGTCCCTTTGCTCTTCTACCTCACTTAGATTTGTATTTTTCGCGTAATATGTGACCTCCCTATTTTCTTACCAAAATGTAATACCTCACATTTATCTGTGTTGAATTTCATTTGCCAATTATATACCCATTCTTCAAGTTTATTAATGTCCTTCTGTAATTGGTTGCAGTCCTCCTCAAATTTAGAAATTGTGTTTTTGATTCCAAAGTCTAAATCGTAAATATAAACAGTGAACAACAGTGGTCCCAGCACTGATCCTTGTGGAACACCACTACCTACCTTCTGCCACCCTTTACTCCCACTCTCTGCTTTCTGTCTTGAAGCCAGCTAGTTATCCATTCTGCTGCTTGTCCCCTGAATCCGTGTGCTCTGACCTTATTCATTAGTCTATCTTGTGGTACCTTATCGAAGGCCTTTTGAAAATCTAGATAAATTACATCTACTGCATTACCCTTGTAGGGGTAAAGGGTAGCTATTCAGAGTGGCAGAAGGTGGGAAGTGGTGTTCCACAAGGATTGAGACTAATCCAAACTAGTTTCATGTAGGAGACCCTAGAGCTAGCAGAGCGGAGAAACATTCTTTTGTTTTTATTTCTTCCCTGGATGTGGCCGTCACTGACAAGGTCACAATTATTGCTTATCTTTAGATATTCCGAGAAGGTGGTGGTGATTCTTTTCCTTGAGCCACTGCAGTCATTGTATAATTCACTCAGTTTTGTGGGTCAGCTTATTTGAATAATTATTCACAGCTCCAGGTGTAGATTTGGACAGGTACAAGAGAAGTGGAAAATTACATACAATTGAAATTTATAAAGAGATGGGGGTATTTAAAGGGGTGACAAAAATTCTCAGATCTTTGGAAGGGCTCAAATGGCATTTCCACCCATTACTGGTCTTTATCAAGGCTAAATGGGAGGAAATTAAGAAGTGATGGATAAAAATGAAAGGAAAGGTGGAGGTATGAGACTGCAGTTAAGCAACAACACAGTCCAGTACCCAACTCCCTTTTTTTGGTGGCAGCTCATGCTAAATGAGGTGGTTGTGAGGAAGGCTGCCATCGTTAACATCAGTCAGCATTGTAGAATGCCTGGAAAGAGGTGGAGGGAAGCTTGAGACTGAGGTGACTGGTACTATCACTGGCTGTGCCAGCCTATTGATGCATGCTAACAACAACTGTCCTTGCAGAAGATGGCACAGCTCTGTATTTAGCACTCTGATGACCCAGATCTGTGAAGACAGTTCCCTACGGCCATTATCTAATAGGAACGACAATGTCTGCAGATATGGTTGATGGCATCATGGCATATACGGCCAATTAGACTTTACTGGTTGATGACCACCCTGGCAGGCCTTCATTCAGTCACCACCCTTTCCTGTATCAATGGCTTTGTTTGTGGCCAGCGGAGGCTCTGTACTCAAAAGGCCAATCAAAAGCTTTGGGGCAAAGCAGAAATCCAATGCATTCAAGACCTAACGTAAGTTGTCGCTGATCCACTGCAGTCCTGGTGGAGATATGGAGGGAATGCACTGAAATGGCTACAGAATTTTAGCCCTGCTTTATTTATGGACCTGATTTTGAAATGGCATTGTATTGGCCTACAGGTCAGAAAAATATGCTTCCTCCTAGTTTGGGCGGGAGTTTCCTGTGCTCGGCCCCAGGATCAGCAGAAATGCACATATGAAGCAGGGACCCGACATTGCAGGTATCTGCCCCTTTATCCAGTCAGTTACGTCCCGCATGAACTGGCACACACTGCATGTAATAGACATGAAAAGCGGCCTCAGTGTATCCAGTATCTAGCAATGCATCTTAAAATACCAATATTCTCCTTAATGTCATGAACATAAGGCCCGGAAATTTCCTGGGGCCTCTCTCGCTCCCTTGCTGTAGCTTTTGGCGGAAATGTTTAAACGTGGTTCCCGCTAAAGTTACGTACAACTTGGCAGGAGAAAATCTGAGGAAATTCCCAGCCAATGTGTTTCCAGTACCAGATCACAAATAATTCATAGCTATTTAAATGGTTTATGAATAAACATAGAACGTTAAAACGTTGGCCTCCAACATCTACCTCTCGAGAGAAAGAAAAGATAAGAATGACTATAAAGTGTCATCTCTCCACACTCTTCAACAAAAGTGATACATTAAATCGCAGACAAGATAATAACTGCTGTGTGTTGACTTATAAAATAATGCAGTTTGCTGTTATGCAGTTTAACCGGCTGGAGATTTACATAACAATAGGTAAGTACTCAGTCATGTGAGTTAATGAAGGTAGCTCAGAGCATGGGGAGACATTGGCATGTGATGTGAGTAAACACAACACATAGTTTCTGCATTCCTCTGACAAGAGTATGATATTTTGAGGCATTTTTTTCCTTTTTTCTTCATCTATTTCATTCTGTTAATCTGTGTTAGAGACACATTAAAGAAAAAATATTTTTGTAAATGAGCGAGAGGGTAAATGAATAGAATGGGGATTGTACAGTACCATCTGATGCAATTTATCTTGTTTCCTCCATTGATAAAGGCATTCTAAATAGTCTGATGCCTTATAACTATTAACTTCTGGCCTGAAACGGATGTAGCACTAGTGACACATGCACAAGTAAGGAAGATTAGACTATAATAAAACAGAGACAACGGGCTGAATCTTAACTCCCAAAAAACGGGTGGGTTGGGGTCGGCTGAGATGTTAAAACTTAAAAAATCTCAAACCCGACCTCAACCCGCCTCAAACCTGCCCACTTCCGGGTTTAATGGAGGCGGGACAAGGGACGGGCAGCCAAGCCCACTCCCAGGAGACAGGTTGGCCAATTCAATATTTTAAAGAGGCTGGCAGCCTCTGATTTAACGATAGCAAAATACTGCAGATGCTGGAAATCCGAAATAACAACAGAAAACGCTGGAAAAACTCAGCAGGCCAGGCAGCATCCGTGGAGAGAGAAACAGAGTTAACGTTTCAGGTCGAAGACCTTTCGTCAGAACTGGAAAAAAGCAGGAAATGAAATAGATTTAAAGCAAGTATAATGCTGGGAAAAGGGGGAGGGGATGAAAGAACAAAAGGCAAGGTCAGTGGTGGGATAGAAAGCAGGAGAGATTGAGACATAAAGAGATAATCAAGGCAAGAGGAGGTGGTAATGTGACAGGTAGAGGCTAGATGAAGTGTGAACTGGGCTGGCAGAATGAAGGACAGCTGCCAGCTTTTGGGAGGGGAAAAAAAGGGCCAAACAAAAGGGTGGATGAAAAAAAAATATATATATATGTGATAGGGGCCAAGGTTATGATCTGAAATTGTTGAACTCGATGTTGAGTCCAGAGGGCTGTAGGGTGCCTAAATGAAAGATGAGGTGCTGTTCCTCGAGCTTACGCTGAGCTTCTGATTTAACCCATTTTACAGGTTTAACTGTGGCTGACTGGGTTTCCCAAGCCTCAGGAAACCCAGCAGCTCAAGGGAGGCAAGGACAGCTTTAAGAAGAAGGTAAGTGCTTCCCCCTGGCCTGGCCTCCCAAGCTCCCCCCCCCCCCCACCCCATCAGACCAACACCCCATATACCCGGGTTAAGGATCCCCAGGGTCAGGGATTGGACCTCCCGCCCGGGGTCGGGGATCGGACCCCCACCCCCCACCCCCCCTACGAGCAGCAGCAGGCAATTCAGCTGGGGTTGCGGCCTGCTCTGGAGTGCTCCCCGCCCGACTGGAAGCCAAGCCTGTCAATCAGGCTGATGTCCGGGCGGGGAACCTGTCAAACCAAAACTACGCACGCTGTGGAGTCAAAACCCGAAACCTCCGGGTTTCCCAACAGAAACCCCCCTCCCCCATCCCACCCCCACCCACCTATGCAGCCCGCCACATCAAGATTCAGCCCAACATGTTTGCTGTGCAGAAACGACCCATTATCTTGAAATAAATATCCGCCTGTCCTCTGTGTGTTTTATAAATTTATGATAAACACCTGAAAGGAACTAAGCTTATAGATTTTCATAACAATCATCTTTTCAAACTACCCATAAGTGTTGGGGAGGAACAATGTCAATAGAGGTCTAGGCAGGAATCTGTACATAATCTGCTGACATAAATGGGGATGGCTCTCCACATGTCAGAAGGTATTAGTGCCTGGTGTGACTCGGATCACCTGCTCTTTTCTCACTTGACATTAATACATGGTAGGTAAAGTGGAAGATTCTGACTGGCTGAACAACTGTCTTTAATTCCTTGGGCTGACAAACAAATTCTGAACTCTTAAAACACCAAAGTGATAAGAACAAGGGAACAAGAGCAAGAAAATAGGAATTCAGTTTTCTCCTCCTCTTCTGAAGATGTAGCCTCAAGCTTGGGTACAATTCTATGGCATAGGCAGCACTCATGGGACTTAACTGTAAGCCTGGACACTAAGCATTAGTAGGTTATTTGACTGTGGGACATCACTACCGAACCTGAACCCTTCCTCACCAAATGCCTACAAATACACATTTCCCAGCAGTGATTGTTGGATAGCAATTAAGACTGGGAATTCTGGCTAATTTTTCCTCCTTCGTAGCTCAATGGTGTTGAATTCAATTGTAGCATCCCTAACTGCTGCACTGGTTGATATCAATTAATTCAACACAGATCAGGGAGCAGGCATGGGGTATTCCTGGTCTATGTGGTTTAGTATCTCACTGAACAGTGCTTTTTTTCTCGCTGAGCTATCAGGACATCTTACTGCCACAGCATTTCTGACCAGTCAAAGTACCCTCTCTAACAGGAATATTGGCTGGGGACTCCCAGTTTTGGTAGTATGGTGGTGGAGCTGAATAGAGCAATAAAATGTGTCGACGCAGATTGAGCCTTTAATGGATTTGCATCCACATTTCTCAGCAGTTGTGGAGAGGTGCTGACTGAAGATCAAACAATTCACTACAGGGAAGGTGGCAAAAATCATAGATACAGAGGGTAACCAAAGGGCTATTCTAGGAATGCACATCCTGATGGTTTACTCAGAATTGATGTTAAAATGGACAATCCTAATGAAGACATGGGAATAGATTGCTTGACTGTGCTTTCAGCTGCAATTGATGCATATGATGGGGAGACTGGGGAACAGACAAATTTGGAAAAATGCGACAACTTTAATTCCATATGCCACACATATGGAGAAATTGATAAAAACTAATATAATTCTTCAATAAATTGGATCTGTGATATTTATCTGCATCTCTCAATACAATATATCACCATACCAAAGGTGTCAGAACATGAAAAAGGTGCTATGGAAAAAAAACCATCGCTACCTTCTACCACAAATCCACAAAGAAACTTCTTTTGTGGGTTTAGTAGCAATGTCTTATTATATAGGCAGAATGGAAGAAACGCAGCAATAATCTAATCGATTGACATTTATCGCACTGATCTCTAATTGGCAGCTATTGGCAGCCGCAACGCTCAGATCAATACAGCATTGAAGACTAAGCTTTAGCCACTGGTTGTGTTTCTTCACAAAGCATGCTGCTACATAATATTTTCCCTATTAACTTGTGCGATCTTGCTTTAGGCGAGATTTTCTTAAATCACACCCAATAAATAAATAGAGCAACCTTTGACCATGGCATTTTTGGACATACGATGGCCTGTCAGACCACTGATATAAGCTATTTGTTTACAGTCTCCTTGTTAAAATAGAAATGACTTAGCAATTCTGTTTATCACACTCCCTTCATTGTAATTTGCTTTTTGTATAGTTCAGGAGACAGAATTATAGGGAGAGGGTGCTGTATTTGCATAGGGAAGGGGGACTGGTTTAAAAATATCTGGCAGGGATCATATTAAACGCAAACGTATGATTTTGTTTATAAAATGGTTTCGCAATATATTGATACAACAATATTGCAGCCCATACCATTAACACTAATTTTCAAAATCAGTTTAATTACCTTTGTCTGTACAGAAGAATCTCATTATAGCCTTCTCTGTTATCAATCATAATTATCATCTCTTACCTCTATCAAGGCAAATGACACACAGGCAGTGCAGGTATTCCACATCTTAATATAGTAATAGCTCATGTTATCATAACGTGCTTGATTCAAATTCAACTCTGCAAAATAATAGTGCTGTTCTGTCGATTTACTATTTCGTCCCTTCATTAGTCAAAGATCATTTTATTTGTAGATCTAAAGTAGCTAAAGTGAGCCTGTCCACTGCAAAATGTGGAAGAAATTTGGTACTCAAGTAGTTAACTTAATAACAGTTGTTTACAAAAGCTCATGATTTCACAGTACTTAAACTGCAAGCAAAGGCAAAGTGCGTATTCCCAAGATGACATTGACAATGCCACCACCATGGTGATTGGAGCATGTGATCATAACAAACATCTCATATGACTCTCTGAGATGAAGCAGAGTGAGTCAGCATTTCCGAGCACTAGGAGTACAGACGCATTCCTGTAATAGATTATCTAACTTTATATCCTCTCGTGATTTCACTGAACAAAGATATTCCTATCATGGAGCCAAACTTAAAATCACAAGCTGAATTTCATGAATTTTTGACATTCTCCAGCAACAAAACTATAAACAATCTAGTATGTCAATGATTTCCCACGAGTCATGGCAATTTTTTTTTAGGATGAGACATTTTTTAGAACATAACATTTCTCTTCTCCCTTCTTTGTCTCCTTGTGATTTGCACCATCCCTGAAAGTTATCTCTGGCCTTCGCTAATGCTGCTCTAAAACCAAGCTCCTGAAGGTGAGCTAGAGAGGCTGCTGATAGAAGTGACTTTCTATTTGATTGTCCCTCTCTGTTACAGGGGAAGCACCCATTCTTGTTAGTTTGGTTGAGGCTGGGAACGCAGTATGTCCAGGATCATGAGTGCAAATAATTAGATAATGAAGCAGTCCATGCCCACATGCAACAAGACCTGGACGACGTTCAGGCTTGGGTTGATAAGTGGCAGGTAACATTTGCGCTACACAAGTGCCAGGCAATGACTATCTCCAACAAGCGAGAGTCTAACCACCGCCCCTTGACATTCAACGGCATTACCATCGCCGAATCCCCCACCATCAACATCCTGGGGGTCACCATTGACCAGAAACTTAACTGGACCAGCCACATAAATACTGTGGCAACAAGAGCAGGTCAGATGCTAGGTATTCTGCGGTGAGTGTCTCAGCTCCTGACTCCCCAAAGCCTTTCCACCATCTACAAGGCACAAGTATGGAGTGTGATGGAATACTCTCCACTTGCCTGGATGAGTGCAGCTACAACAACACTCAAGAAGCTCGACACCATTCAGGACAAAGTAGCCCGCTTGATTGGCACCCCATCCACCACCTTAAATATTCACTCCCTCCACCACCGGCGTACCATGGCTGCAGTGTGTACCATCTACAAGATGCAGCAACTCGCCAAGGCTTCTTCAGCAGCACCTCCCAAACCCTCGACCTCTTCCACCTAGAAGGACAAGGGCAGCAGGCGCATGGGAACACCACCACCTCCAAGTTCCCTCCAAGTCACACACCATCCTGACTTAGAAGTATATCACCAATCTTTCATCATCGCTGGGTCAAAATCCTGGAACTCCCTACCTAACAGCGCTGTGGGAGTATCTTCACCACATGGACTGCAGTGGTTCAAGAAGGTGGCTCACCACCACCTTCTCAAGGACAACTAGGGATGGGCAATAAATGCTGGCCTTGCCAGTGACGCCCACATCCCATAAACAAATAAAAAAAAACATATATTGCACCATTCCATGGCACAATGGAAGAGTACAGCAATCTACAGCATCTTTATGCCCAGAAAACATAATCAGTATTTTAAAAACATAATAATGCAACAGGGAACTAGGAGGTACAATGAGTTATCACACTACCCTTTCACCTCTGAGATCTGGGTTTGAAACTAGAACAGACTGATTGGATGATAGTTACCTGTCTCCTTTGGTGTAAAGTTCAATGTGAATCTGGGGCTGTGTATGTGGGAGCAGTGTCAACAAAGTTTCTGTTGGATGCAGGTCCACAGCACAAAACCTTCCTGGATTTGGTACAAATATTCAGTAAGTTGGTAAACCAGTTCACAGGGGCGATAAAAATGGCTGGTGTGGGAACAGCAGTCCTTTGATGTCACTTTGAATCTGACAATGCTATATCTAACTTGGAAGTGCTTGATGCTGATAGTGGATGCCAAAGGTGGAGAAGTGTTTTGTTCCCGAGCACTGACATCTGTTACCTGGCTGAGGAAAAAGTAATAAACTGTAAGCATAAGGTAGTAATGGACATATTTACCAGCATGTTACTGGTTCCCAGCATACTACAAGTAAAATGTGATGTCAGGAAATAATCTTATGTTGTTTTCCATTGTTTTATACCCGGATCTCTGAATTAAAATTCTTTTGTGTTATTAAGTGTCAGCTGTGGCTCAGTGGGTAGCACACTCGCCTCTGAGGCAGAAGGTTGTGGGTTCAAGTCTCGCTCCAGGGACTTGAACACATAAAGCTAGGCTGACACTCCAGTGCAGTGCTGAGGGAGTGCTGCACTGTCGGAGGTGCTGTCTTTCAGATGAGATGTTAATTCGAGGCCCCGTCTACTCTCTCAGGTGGATGAAAAAGATCCCATGTCACTATTTCGAAGAAGGGCAGGGGAGTTATCCCTGGTGTCCTGGCCAATATTTATCCCTTAACAAAAAACAGATTATCTGGTCATTATCACATTGCTGTTTGTGGGACCTTGCTGTGTGCAAATTGGCTGCTGCGTTTCCCACATTACAACAGTGACTCCACTTCAAAAGTACTTCATTGACTGTAAAGTGCTTTGAGATGTCTGGTGGTTGTGAAAGGCACTATATAAATCCATGTCTTTTATGTGTTTATTTATGGAAAGTAATTTTTTAAATATAAGTTGGTCTTATTTTGATTCACAAAATGGCCCATTCATTCAGGTGGGTGCCATGGATAACTACAAGGTGCTCTAACCAAAATGACGTGCGGCACATACCTGGTGTAGCTTGAGTGTGCACGCCATATTGGACCCTTCAGTGATCCAATTTTTTGGCCATTATCTGGTCATTTATTTCATTGCTGTTTGTAGGACCTTGCTGTGTGTAAATTGGCTGCCTCATTTGCCTACATTACAATGGTGACTACATTTGTAAAAGTACTTCATTGATAGTGAAGTCCTTTGGAATGTTCTGAGGTCATGAAAGGCATAGTATAAATGCAAGTTCTTTATTTCTTTCTTCTGCATAAGGGTGGATGGTTATTGGTGTTTTCATGATGGATCATTTTCCTTTGTCGAGAATGCTTTACTTTTGGGAGTTGGCACTTTTGGTTCCCATCATTCAAATATTATTGAATGCCAAGTCACAGCCTTTTACCAATCCTGCTCTTACCCACCTATTGTGAGATGAGTAAGAATAACATGTTTTGACTCGCCCTCTTTATGTTCCTCCTTCAACTTGCTAAGTTCAAAATATGCATAAAACACATAAAGCAGTTCCACCAAAACACCTCCTTAATTTCTTTTGATTTTTCTCTCTCTCTCTCTAGCCTGCTCAGCATTGCTCAGCTAAAGAGGGATTGGACTGTCGAGTTTCCCACAATGTAGTGACACTCCAAAGCCAACCTTTAGATGGTGAGAATCAATGTGGTGCAGTTAATGGAATGTGAGTATGTCCCAACCCTTTATATGGAAAAACTCATCTCCACAGAGTTTAGCCATTCACCCAACAAGCTAGAAAAGCTCCAAGTATCCTGTCCCACATGCTCTCCCTCCTCCCTGCATGCTCACGTTGTTGAAATCAGGTCTCATTTCCTGACTCCTACTTTAATTCATTCTTTCCCATGATTTCAAAATTATGGAACGTTATACTTCTCTCAGTGTTTGTTTCCTTTTATAATCTACAGACTGTTAAAACACCAGCTTGGCTTTACCTAAACATTTACTCATGCTTCTTCTCTCTCTTTTCAACCTTGATGGTGATCTACACTGCAGGATAAGCCCTTTACCAACGTTTCTCAATAAAAAATACTGAGCCTTAGTGGTCGCCACACCTGAACTTCAAGCTGTTGCAGTCTGTTCTGGCTGGGAGTCAAACAGATAACCATTTGAACCATTGGCATCTTACCAATCAACTTACTTTTTCCATTTCATTATCTATTTTCCACTCTTTCACTTTCCAAAGTTATGATATTTTCATTGGTCAAGTAGATGGAAGGACCAATCTGCGGCCATGTCTAAAAATAGCCTCAATGCCAACCTGCAGCTGAATGTTAAACTATTTCTATTGCTACAATAATTTATTTAAATATTAACTTTTTTTTTTACTCAATTGAAGCAGGGAACAGGCCGGTAATACTAATCAGGTCAACACCACAATCATAATATTTATTTACAGATTATATAAGTTTTAACATTATAATCAGTCATGGAGGTGAAAGTTTAAATTAGCTCTGTGACAAATCATTATAGTGTTTGGGGCTTGTCATGTACAAAGGACCCATCTAAGCACCCATCACTGCCTCCTTACAAGTAGCAACCCCAATTTTCCCATTTTCCTCTCTTGCTGACTTTCCCGCCCAGCATGCCCATTGGGGGCGAACCTCGTCCTACTTACCCAACCCAAGTGCAAAAATCACATTTTCATTTCAAAAACCAAACACCTCTGAATAAAATTCCATTTAATGAAAAATATGGGCAGTTTAGCACTGGAATTGCACTCACTAGAAAATATTAAGAACATTTAAACTCATTTCACTTTGGGACCTTTACAGCTTGATCTGGTATTCTCATAGAGTGAAAAAATAAGGATGTTGGATTGATATGGAAATATGGGGGTTAACTTTAATCTACAGGGCTGGGCGGTAACCTGGTGGAGCAGATCACCCACTCATTGTAGAAAGCGCCTGATATTCATTCCATGTCAGTGGAATGAAAATCAGACAGGTTCTAGAGGGGGCAGGCAATTGGCTCCACTGGATTACTGCATGGATGGTGAAGATGGAAACGTACCCTATGTTGTCAATTTTGTATAGTAAACAAATTGAATTCCATAGCTCTGACTTGGTTCCTACCTCAGCCGAACATCTGAGACCCAGACCAATTTTTAAAAATTGTTCAAACAATAAAGGAGGCAACATTTGGATTTTTCATTTTCTGATAATTGAGTCTGTCTCGACAAGCAGGACAACCCCACTACACTATTAAGTGACAACAGTTCCCAAAATCATACATATCTGTATTAATTTGTATTCTATGTGAATGAGTAACTTGAAGTCTTGTTTGATAAATTATAATGTTGCATGATTTACTCAATGATAATTTATAATACTCATTAAGTGAGTGTTATTTTTCCAACGAATTGCCTGAAAACTTTAGTTTAATAAATTTGAAATCAGCTCTTGATCTGTTCTATGTTTACACACTTGGGAAGAGGCTTCATAAATTAAATGCCACACGGAAATCAGAGGATTTATGTTAAAGGAGAAACAATCAAAACGAAAGCATCTGAAAATAAAACTGAAACAGGATGACATATTTTCATTGTTACACCAAATCCCAGTGTTTGGAATTTCTCTTAAACTGAACTCTGGAAGATGAGCTACTGATCATTTAGAATTATTTCATTCTTATGAATTATAATTTTTTGACGTTTACATACATGAAGTATTGATCGTTTTGCTCAGTGAAATTACCACTCATATGAAAGAATAAATGTTGAATAATGTAAGAGGCATTATTGGGATTGTTTCATAAGGGTAAACAACTCATAATGCTCTACAGGCCAACATGAATTAAGAGGTCAAATAACATAACCCCTCTGCAAGTACACAATTTTATTTATTCAATGCTTCAATTTTTTTTAAAGTAAGAAGTACAAAATGATTAGGTTTTCGACATTTAAAACTTTGCTTAATTTTCTTTTTACAAGGAGACTCCCATTAGCCGTTTCAATAGGAAAGTGTGCCTTCCCTATGATTACTGATTCTTTCCATCACATCATAGGTAACAGTGAGAAGTAGGTAAATCAGATATTTTACAGGGGCGTGTAATATGATTTCTATTCTTGCTCACAAGAAACATCAATGCGGGGGCTGTATAAACATTCAAGGAACATTTTATCAAAGGGTTCTTCACAGACAAATTTAAGTATTTGTATGAGATGATGCAAGTTTACACAGACATATTTGAGAATCTAGTCTCAAATAGGAGACAATCATTGAATATATTTTAATATATTGTTATATATTATTTTAAAAGTGCACGGTCTTTGTTGCGAGGTCATCAGGATGATGGCTGGCTGATTGCACAGGGTCACCAATGTATTCTGCAGCTGGCTTGTGGCCATAATTATCAAACTTAATTAGCTTTGGGAGCCCATGGAATTTACAAGTTACCATAACAACCACATTAGAAGATATCAGAAGCTGTTGGGGCTCCTAGTTCTCTTATGGCTGCAGGGTTTCAATTCTGTAAGGCCGACCTTGAAGGAATATACCTGAGCCACGGCTGACCGAGGGGGCAAATGCCTGACAAGAAATGACCATGTTAAAAGGGCAATGCTGGATCAATCATATTTTTTAAATTTCAAACATTACTTATTATCACTGTAATTGAGTGTTCCCTCCTTTTTAAAATTACTTAATTTTAATATATTTAGGGCATTGTATCTTCAAACGGTCAATCTAATAGCATTTTAAGGTCATCTGTAGTCAAGTACAGTAACAGACTGGGTAGCAAATCTATTATGCCTGTTGCTGCTTTGCAGTCAAAGTGAGGCTGCTCTAGGGAGGGCCAAGATCATTCAATAGCAATGTTCCCAAACTGCCACAGCTTTAAGGTGATTAGTTTGGCAAAGGTGGAGAAGCACTTTTGTGTCCTAAAATTAGGCTCTTTGGACATAGAATCAGAGGGGGGAAAATTGAGTCGCGCCCCGTTTGGGGCGCTAACTTTGCTAGGGCGATACTTTTAGTGGCCCGAAAAAATTAGCGCCGAAGTTCATCGGTAGCGCCCCAAGAGGGAAGCGGGGTGCTACTAGAAGCGCCCCGTCTCCCTCTTGGGGTGCTGCAAGGGAATATAGCGGCGCTACATGCCGCAGCACCACGCACTGCGGCACGTAGCGCCGCGGTACTGCAGGCCTTCCTCCCCTTCTTAAAGGGGAGGGGCCTGGCGCAGCACAACCCGGGGCCCAGCTGGGCCACCAGGGATCGGAGTGCCGGCAAAAGAGCCCGGCACTCAAGAGGAGTGCCGGGCTCACGTAGCACAGCCGGCACTCCACGGGGGGGCTGCAGAGGAGGTCAGGGATGGCAACGGGGGCAGGTGCTGGCAGGCGGCCAGCAACAAAACTGGCCACCCGGCACCTCGCCTTTAATTAGTGCCGCCCTGGCCGCAGGTAGGCCCCCCCTGACCCCGTTGGACATAGCGTCCGGCGGTAAG
Source organism: Squalus acanthias (assembly GCA_030390025.1). NCBI lineage: Eukaryota > Metazoa > Chordata > Chondrichthyes > Squaliformes > Squalidae > Squalus > Squalus acanthias. Next base: position 104,880,153 of record CM059434.1, read on the forward strand.
TCAGGGGGCGCTACCGAAGATCGCGGCCAGGGTGTGAGCGGGGCGCTGCGCATGGCGCTGACGTCATCGGCGGTGGCGCAGCGCCGCGGGGCGCTAGCGGTTACCACCGCCGCTAACCTCCCGCTGAATTTCGCGGGAGGCGTTGGCGACGCTGTGCCCGGGCGTTAGTTGCTTTGCGCTCCGTTAGCGCCCTCTTAGGGCGCTAACGGGAGGCGCAAAGCAACCGAATTTTTCCCCCATAGAATTTTACAGCACAGAAAGAGCTGTCCAATTTAGTCCCATAGTCCAGCTTTCTCCCCATAGACCTGCAAATTAGTTATCGTCAAGTACTTGTCCAATTGCCTTTGGAAAGTTCCTATGGAATCTGATTCCACCAACCTTTCAGGTAGTGCATTCCAGATCGTAACAACCCTCTGAGTGACAAAAATTCTCCTCATTTCCCCTCTAGTTCTTTTGCCAATTATTTTAAATCTATGACCTCTGGTTACCGACCCACTTGCCAAAGGAAATAGTTTTTCCCTACTTGCTCTATCAAAACCCCTCATAATTTTGAATACCTCTATTAAATCTCCCCTTAACCTTCACTGCTCTAAAGAGAACGCCAGCATCTCCAATACTCCACATAACTGAAGTCCCTCATCCCTGGTAAAATCCGGGTAAACCTCATCTGCGCCCTCTCCAAGGCCATGACATCCTTCCTAAAGTGTGGTGCACAGAATTGGACACAATACTCCAGCTGAGGCCTAACCAGTGATTTGTAAAGGTTTAGCATAATTTCCTTTTGTATACAATGCCCCTATTTACAAAGCCAAGGATCCCATACGCTTTCTTAACCGCCTTATCGACTTGCCCTGCTACCTTCAAAGATTTCTGAAGATGTACTCCCCAGGTCCCACTGCTCTTGTACCCCCTTCAAAATGTGCCATTTAGATTATACTGTCCCTCCATGTTGTTCCTCCCAAAGTGCATCACTTCACACTTATTCGCATTAATTTGCATCTGCCATCTGTTAGCCCATTTCAGCAGCTTATCTAAGTCCTCCTGAAATCTACTACGATTGTGTTCATTATTTACTACATTGCAAAGTTTTGTATCATCCACGAACATTAAAATTGTACTCCCTACACCCAAGTCCAGGTCATTTATATATAGCAAGAAAAACAACGATCCCAATACCGACCCCTAGGGGACCCCACTGCATACTTCTCTCCAGTCGGAAAAACATCCGTTCACCACCATTCTATGCCTCCTGTCCTAGCCAATTACTCACCCAAGTTACCACTGTCCCTTTAATCCCATGTGCTTCTATTTTTCGAATAAGTCTGTTATGTGGTACTTTACCAAATGACTTCTGAATGTCCATATATAAAATATCTACTGCACTACCTTCATCAACCCTCTCTGTTAATTCATCGAGGAACTCAATCAGGTTTGTCAGACACTATTTGCCTTTAACAAATCCATGCTGGCTGTGCCTTATTAACCCATGCTTCTCCAAGTGAGAATTAATTTTGTCCTTGACAATGGTCTCTAATAGTTTTTCCACTGCTGACATTAGACTGACTAGCCTATAGATACCAGGTTTATCCCTCTCCTCTTTTTTGAACAGGGGTGTAACATTTGCAATCCTCCAGTCCTCTCCCATATCGAAGGAGGATTGAAAGATTGTGGTCAGAGCTTCTGATATCTCCACCCTTGCTTCCCTCATCAACCTAGGATGCATCCCACCTGGACTGGGCGACTTGATAACTTTGAGTGATGCCACCTCCTTTCTATCTATTTTTATCCTATCCAATATCTCTACTCCCTCTTCCTCTACTGTGACATTAACTTCATCCTCCCCTTTTGTGAAGATAGATGCAAAGTATTCATTCAGGACCTCAGTCATGCCCTCTGCCGCCATGTGAAGGAATAAGCCATATTCAGAAAAATACACCATTCTATGAAAGAATTCTGGCCTTATTAAAACATGACAAACTGGGCTTGAAAATCTAAAAACCTAACAATGGAGAAGTTGGATTGTTAACAGCATTCAGGCTTTTGGGATAAGATAAGTTGTTGACACTGAATCAATAACCTTATTGAAACAGGAGGTTGGAGGCTCCTGAAGTCTGAAGCTTTGGAAAGAACACAATGGTACACCCTGTTAAGGTGTTCTAAGTTACACTTCGTAAACAGGCACATAAAATTAAGAAACATATGCCTTCGTAAAAATGACATCAAGTAAAAGAAACACCTGCCGTCAAACAGTTTTTGTGTTAAGCTTGGGACACCTACACAGGAGACATAATTCTGCATTGCTACCAGCTGAGGTGACTGTAAGAATAGCAGGGGTCAGCAGAAAAATGACTAGAGATAATTAGCTTACATCAGCAGAAAACTTCAAAGGAAATACCACTGAAAAAGGATATAAATATTGAACTTTCAAATGGGATGATAGTCTCGCTGTAAAGGGGCAAAGCGATTCTCAGCTTCAGAGGCAGGCTCTGTAAGTCTACAACACTTTGTACCTCGGGGATCAACGGTACTGTATTTGATTTTGGTGGATATCCTGGAATAAGACTACGGGGGAGAAATTCAGTATCGCCCCATTTGGGGCGCAATTATCGGCCGGGCGCAAAGATTAGCGCCTGGCGCTAATTATCGCCACCGACTGCAAACTTGACTTTTATCGCCCCTGGAGGTGATTGGAGCGCTAAATCAGGCGCTTCACACCTGTCTTAAGGCGCAAAGGCCGAGGAGCGAGGCGCTACCTCAGAGCGCTGGCGAAGCTCATGTGATGTCAGTCAGCAATGGAACACACACACAATGGCACCGGCCAGTTCTTAAAGGGGATGGTTGATCTTGCTTTCCATCCACATCCTGCTCATTGCAGCCTTGAATCTCTGCCTGGAGAGACCTGCACATCAAATCTGCTGGAAAGAACAATGGAGAGTACCATTTAAAGAGCTTAGAGTGCAGCCCCCACAGTCTCTTCTAAATCGATACAAGGAATGGCAAATCAAAATGAACCTGCAAAGTGCTGCTCAGTACCCAAAACTCCTTCACACAGCGTTGAATCTCTCCAGAAGTCTCTCTCTCTCTCTCAGAATGCGTGGTTCAAAAATGGCACCAACAATAAAAGGCAGGAAGCGGTTGCCTTTAAATAGCACTCCCCCAGTCCCTTCATGACTGCAAAACGCTCCCCTCAACCTGTCGTTGCTAGCGTCAGGCGGTAAGGCAGGGGGCGCCACTCAATATCTGCTCCGGGACGATACTGGGGCATTGCGCACTCGACTGACGTCACGATCTGCCGGCGCAGGAGATCGTGGCGGTAGTGTTTAGCGCTGCCGCAAAATGTCTAGTTAATTTCGCGAGCGGCGCAAACATCGCTGCACCTGGGCGCTAGATGCTTTGCGCCCCATTAGCGCCCTCTTAAGGCACTAACGGGTGGCCCCAACTAACTGAATTTTTCCCCCTAAGAACTGTAAAATTGTAGCGACGTTAAGATCTGATAATAAGAATTGTAAGCTTTCTCTTTTTGGAACTGTTAATGTTGTGATTGAAACACCTACTGTAATTACATGTCGGTTCTTTAATAAATCTATATATTTTTAGAATTGTCTCACATAATACTTGTGTATCAAACTCGCGAACTCAATCTCTGTAAGCTCTTTGGTGAGGAGTTGCAGAATTCTGGGGGAGTTTTCCGGACCCTCATAATATCCAGAACGTTACAGTCTAGCTAAACTTATTAAAAGTGTTATCTGGAGGATGGTAACATCTTCAGGTTGTTCCTTACCTTTAGGGAGAGATGGTCCAGACCTTTAGACCCAATTAAGCGTCTTTAGGATTCGGCTACCTCAAACTTTAGTTGAAAGTGAACGTCTGGGGAATACACCTGATCCGGGATAGCCCTAAAGGGGTTAGGACTAGTAATTATCCCTTCAGCCACAAGTTAATTTTTTTTTTGTCCATAATCAGCCCCACCATTCCTTTAACTATCCTTTTACTTTTTATATATTTGTAAAAGATCTCTTTTAAAATAGTTAACAAAGAAATTTCATTGGAATGTGATAGTCGAAGAGCCTCATTTCAAATGTTTTTTATGTAGGAACCGCCAGGGCCAATATAGAGATATCCTGCATTTTGTTTGAATGACAGAAATTTTTGTTTGGAACAATCCTGATATGATGATGTTCTTGCTAAGTGCTAAAGTCTTTGGGCTGGATTTTCTCAATGGAGACGAGTTGGAGGCGGGACTGCTGCTTGTCGGGTCTATGTCCCGCCTCCATCATCTTCTGGCCAACCAGCGGGATTTTCCCCTGATTGACCTTGTTAAGCCCGCCCAGCGGGCTCAGCAGGCTAATGAGGGAGGAAGTCACTGACAGAGCACGTCAACGTCTGATGTGCTATCTGTCAAGACTTCTTGAAAGAAGAAATGTCAGCGTTCGACAGCTATGTGAAGCTGTCAAACACTGACATTCTGTGTAGTTTGATGAGACCTTGTGCTCAGGACTCATCAAACCTTTCTACTTTGCAGAAATGACCTGGCTGTTGGTTCGGAGGATCCAACAGCCAGTCTGTGAAATCTACAATGAAGATGTCAGGACTCTGGATCCACAGCGGCTGAAGGCTGTAGGCAGAAACAAAGGTAAGTGAACATTTTCTAACACTTTACACTCACCTCACATACTTACCACTCCACACTTGCACCCATCACTCGCCTCTACATATCACTTTCAGACCCCTCCGACCCCCGCAGACCTCCTACTCACCTCTTACACCCCGGCGGGGTTCTCCAAGGTCGGGAAGCCTGCACTTGGAAAGGTAAAATGGGACTAATCCTTTTTTCTGCCTGTTAACTACCTGTTAACAGGCAGTTAATAGGATTTAATCCCTTTCCCGCCTCGAGGAGACGGGACCCGGGGAGGACGGCTCTCGCCTCCTGGCAAAGAGGCACGGAGGCAGGATGGGGGCGGGTTTGCCAGCTGCCCCCACATTCTGCAACTCAACCGGCAGTCCCGCCTCCATACCCACCTCCTCAGGGCTGACAAAATCCAGCCCTTTGTGTTACCTCACATATTATTAAGATGATCACACTCCATCATTTATGTTTCAGATATCATTGTAGAGGCATTGTGATGATAGAAACAACCTTGGTTAATCCTTTTCACATTGTACTACTATCACAAACCATTAGCAGAATTCGACGGTCACAAATTACCTTGCATCATTTTCTGGCAAACTTCATCATTATTATATGTAAATCAAAATAGATGATTGTTTTAGTGAGTTGAAATCTTTTTGTAACTGCTCAACTTGTTGTAGATATACTTCTCCATGGAGAATTAAAAATTTTTTTTTTTAATGAGATCTTACAGATGTCACAAGACACGATTTCAAATAAAAGGTAGAATTCTAAGTTATTCAAAGCCAGTGACATCCGTTAAACTGTACTTACGTCTGTAGGGAAATATTAAAGTGATAAAATCTGTTACGAGCTGGTATATAAAGCAATAAAAACCCATGGTCATGTGCCAAGGTTTTTACACAGTAGCAAGGGAGTTTTGTATGGGAGAATATTATACCTGGCTCTTTTTTGCTATTCTAAAAATAAAATCTCCTTTTAAACAACACATGTTTATTTCATTTATATGAGCTAGGAATTATGGACATATTTTACACTGAAACAGGTGAAGACTGGGACTTCTTACCAGCGTTCCAAGGGCGGGTTCAGAGCCGGGTCAGGTGTTAAAATGGCAAAGATTGACAGCGGGTTGGAAAGCTGCTGTGATCCCGCCTCCGTGTGAGTTTCAAGAGTGTCGGGTCTGCGATCTCACAACAGACCCGACACCAAGCGGCGAGTAAGGGATTTAAGGCACTTAACTCCTTGTTAAGTGCTTGTTAACTGCTATTTTGACAGCCTTTTGCTATTTTCCAACATTTCCAACGAGTTTCACAATGTTCGGAGGTCACGGCAGGTAAGTGTGTTGGGAGGACCAATGAGCTGGATACTTCACAGCTGCAACTGCAGTATAAAAGCTGCACTCTCACATCTGCTCAATTACAAATGTCAGAGGCTGCTGATTTAATGATTTGAGAGACACATCCTGTCTTGAGGTTGTAAGTGTGTGATGTTAACTCTATATCCACTGTCACCTGCATTGCTGGACATAAAAGGTGCCCTCACCCTTCACTGTGCCACTTCAAATTGTGAGCACACTTATGGCAATAATGTCAAACATTCATATAATGTAAATTTATTCCAACAGAATAAAAGAACAGAAACTTAACATTGAGTTCTAGCAGAGCACCCAAGTGAGTACCTCTGTGACTATTTATGTGGCAGCTTTCTCTTACGCATGCTTCTACGTTCTGCTACCCCTGTGACTTCAGTAGATGTGGAGACAGCCTGCTCACCTCCCTGCTGCTCCTGCTTAGACACCTTTGGCAGTTGTCCTCTGGGTTTTGGAGCCTGTGAAGGCCCCTCTAAAGTCTGCTCCTCCTGCGGCTGCACAGGGGCAGACTCGGCCATCACTGCTCGGGTAGTCATCTGGGGCTCTGACTGAGGGGTTGGCAAGGGGATGGAAGTATGAGCGCTTGGAGAGGAGCCCCCACTTGCATGTCACCTCCCACCATCATCCCTCTCATGGGCCACCCGCACTTCTCTGCTAGCAAGTAGCTGGAGAGCACCTTATTGCACATCAGTGGGGCCATGAGGACCCGTCTCTGTATTGACAGTCCTTATAACGGCGACGTCCATGTACCTCTGGTTCCTCTCCATGATAGATGCCCATCTATCCTCCATAGCTGACGATCTATTTAGAAGAGTCACCATGTTGTTTTGAGTCTGGCGATTTATGTCCTCCATGGAGGTTGCCATCCTTTCCATGGCGGTACCTACATTCGCCATTGCATGCACCGCGGCATTGCTCGTACCACAGCATTGCTCCTGTTTGAGATGGACTCCTCCATTCTCTGCACACTCGCAGTCACCATGGTTGCAAACCCAGTTAGAGCCTCCTGCACTTGTTCCTGAAACTCTCTTTCTGGATGGCCCCCGAGGCTCAGCGTCTGCATGCAGCTGAGCAGAGCTAGGAGCATCCTGCGGCCTCCGACGAGGACTCTCCACTCCTGTCCCTGTCTCCACCATCTGCTCTTGCTCACTCGTGAGTTGTGATACACCAGGTGACAACACTACTCTATCTTGCATTGGACCCACCGAGGTGTGCGTGTCTGCGCTGGTGCTGGATGCGCTCATTTCTGCTGACGCTGCTCCCTCAGATGTTGGAGGTTCCTCTGAGGAGCACTCCTGCTCTTCCTTCTGGACAGTAGGGAGGGGGGCTCTTGATGGTCCTGTGGGAAAGTAAAGACATGAGTTATACAGGTGATATGTAGGTTGCAGACACATCCATTGTGCACATGATCAGCATTCAATTTCTATGAACATCAGATCCCCATATGAGTCACTCATGAATGCCAAATCAGATGGTTGGAAAATAATTCTGTCACCAGGTTGCTCTACTGAGCCTGTCTCTCCGTACCCCACTTCAAGCTCTTCAGCACCTCCAACAATGTCCGGAGTTGCCTCCTCAGCGTGGGTGAGCTGCGCCACGTATGGTGGTCCTCTGTGGCAGCTGTGGCTCAGTGGGTAGCACGCTCGCCTCTCAGTCAGAAGGTTGTGGGTTCAAGTCTCACTCCAGGGACTTGAACACGAAAATCTAGACTGACACTCCAGTGCAGTGCTGAGGGAGCGCTGCACTGTTGGAGGTGCCGTCTTTCAGATGAGATGTTAAACCGAGGCCCCGTCTGCTCTCTCAGGTGGAAGTAAAAAATCCCATGGCACTATTTCGAAGAAGAGTAGGGGAGTTATCCCCGGTGTCCTGGCCAGTATTTATCCCTCAATCAACATAACAAAAAAAACAGATTTTCTGGTCATTATCACATTGCTGTTTGTGCGCAAATTAGCTGCCGCGTTTCCTACATTACAACAGTGACTACACTACAAAAGTACTTCATTGGCTGTAAAGCGCTTTGAGACGTCCGGTGGTCATGAAAGGTGCTATATAAATACAAGTCTTTCTTTCTTTCCTTCTCCTCCTGTTCTCTCCCTCTCCCTCTTATTGTGGGCTCTCTTTTCCTGCAATGAGGGAAAGAAGTGGAGTTTCAGTGAGAGTAATGGAATGAGTGTAAAGAATGGATACGATAGATGTTTAGAGGGAGACTGTGATGGAGTTGGTACCCATTACCAATTTCCCTCCTTTTGAGTTGCTAGTTGTTGTCATTGCATAACCATGAGGGTGAGTGTGAGAGGTGCATAGTTAGATGGGGAAGTGATTCTGTACATAGGGAGAGATGGATGGGTGACGGTTGTAAGGGGTGACGTGTGGCTCTGTGCTTAGCCTGGGTGCTAGTGCGGGGTTAGGCCTTGTTGCCTGTTCTGGTCTCCAGCCAGCCTGGTAACACTAGACACCTGTGAGTGGTTCGACCCACTCGCCCTTACGGTTCTGACACTGGACTTAGGTGCGAGAGCAATAATGCAGAGAAAACTCAGGTAGACCCGGTTGAATAGTGCGAAATGGAAAATCTTTATTGCATATTATTCAAGATTACGAGATACATGTCATAAGCACAGATTAATGACAGTACAATCTTACACACAGTTATGAAACTAATTTTAGGGAAACGAGGAGCGCACGACACATCGTAAAAGGGGACACACATTATAATTATCCTTAAAACTTAAACCCTCCCCTATCAATACCTGTCCTAATCTAGATTTGTAGGATCGAGACTCATGCTCACCACTCGTGATAACTCGGAGAATTCCGAAACTCTGCTCGGATGTTTTTACCGCAGCACCTGACTATCCACGTGTTGATCAGGGGTCTCTGTATCCCACTTGTTTACTCGCTTCTGCTCCGGCTAGCAGGCTGGACCGTCTGCTGTCATGAAGATCTGTGTTGCCCTCGGAGTTCTGATACTACTCAAAAAAAGAGTCTTCCTGTGTCCTACACCGGTTCGATAGAACTCGAAGAAGGGTCTTCCTGGGCCAGTTGTGAAGAAGTCGGTAGAATTCAAAGAAGTGTTTAATCGACTTACAGGCGCGGTCGGGGCTTACTGACCGTGGCGATACGTATTGTCGTCTTCTTCTCTTCTCATCTCATCTCATCTCCTCTCGGGCCTTCTGGTTCCAACACCGTTTACCGACTTCTCGGGATGGTACGCCCGCTTCCAGGCCTTCACAGCCCAGTTCTCCACAGATCTTCGCGGCAAGCCACGAGGTTGATCCTAGCAGATCAGAGTCCAGAGTCGTCAGGCAAGAGAATAAAAGTTCAGCAGCCTTCCAGCGAGTCAAAGCAGCAAGAGAGAGATGGACGGTTGTACTTTACAGTTATAGTGCTGTAATTCCTCTTTTCCCGCCCAATCTTAATGTCTATCTTTTGTCAGGGTTTTGGCGCTCAAACTTCTTGTATGGGTGATCTCAGTCTTTAATGGGTTTCGGTGACACTTGTAACTGTCTGAGTACCCGTTAATATTTCTCCCATTGTGGAACCGGCTAGTAGTCTCCCTGGAGGGGTTTTGGGGCTTCCAAATGCTTGCTGTGAGTACCCGCGAACTGCTCTCTCATCGTAGAGCCGTGGGGATTTTGCATATTAATGTCTTTGGATGGGTCCTTGATCGCTCAGTACAATAGCCCTTGTTTGCACCTGGGAGACCGATTTCAGTATTTATGTTTAAAATGCAAACCCATCATGTCTTGTCAATTATCTCAAATGTGCTGAGTCCTGTCCGATCTTGCTGAAATGTTTATTGAAGCGCCATCTTGTCTGCCTACTGAAAGTCTAGAACTTTCTGCCACGAGGCGTGGCGGCCATTTTACAGGCTGTTTGTGTCCGTTTTGAAACATGACAGCATTCTGCTGAAATAAAGCTGTTTATACGAAACTTTATGTCTCCTTCTTATTTTTATAAAATCGCGATAATTTTGCGAATTCTACACGGTGCAAGGGATGTTGGGTTGACTTAGGATGTGCAGGGGTAGGGTAGGCAATGCAGAGTGATGGGGATGTGATGACAGGGACAGCAGAATTAAGGTAAGTTTGCTTTTATACTCACTTTTCCAGAACACAGGAGATCATTGAACCTTTTCCTGCATTGGACCCAGGTGTGTCTGGCCATGGACCTAGCACTGACCTCCTCAGCTATTCGCAGCCAGTTGCCTTTGTCTGCTGAGGAGGTTTCCTTCTTCATCACCTGGGTACAGGACCTCCGACGTCCTCTGACTCCCTCCGCAAGAACATGGAGGAATTCTTCGTTAAAGCAGCAGTCAGGAGCATCAGAAACGACGTGAGATGTAATTGTGAAATGGCCCCCTTAAATACACCGGCTGCAAACACGTCAGCAGATCAGCTCAGCAGACCCGTACCTTATGATCAGGGCGGGTAACGCACACGGCGGGCTTAACAAGCCCAACTAACATAAAATGATGTCAGCAGGCTGGCTGGAGCTGGCAGCAGGATCGGAACCCACCGACTAATGTTCCTGACGCCAACCCGCCTCCAAGCAGAAAATCCAGCCCTCAGTCTCCATAACTACCACATTCCACTTGTAAATGAGTCTAATACTTACTGTGTTTTTAAACTAAATTCAACATAATACCTGAATTAATGAATTGTATAATAAATTCTACTTCCCCGCAATTGACAAGATCATAAAACTAGAAATTACATAGGAACATAGGAATTTCTAGATTAAAAAAGATCTCCATCTAGTTGGCCTTCTACCATCCTCATAGTCGCATGATATAACAATAATGGTGCTGTTGACTAATGATAGCAATCAGTTGCGAAGATTCGTGGTAAGCCAGAGGATTGGGAAATTTTTAGAAACCAGCAAAGGTGACTAAAAAAATAATAAAGAGGGAGAAGATAGATTATGAAAGTAAACTAGAAAAAATATAAAAACAGACAGGATGAGCTTCTACAGGTATATAAAAAGGAAGAGAGTAGCTAAAGTAAACGTTGGTCCCTTAGAGGATGAGACTGGGGAATTAATAATGGGAAACAGGGAAATGGCAGGGACTTTGAACAAATATTTTGTATCGATCTTCATGGTAGAAGACACTAAAAGCATCCCAATAGTAATTGATAATCATGGGGCTATAGGGAGGGAGGAACTTTAAACAATGACTATCACTAGAGAAAAAGTACTAGGCAAACTAATGGGACTAAAGGCTGACAAGTCCCCTGGACCTGATGGCCTACATTCTAGGGTCTTAAAAGAAGTGGCTGCAGAGATAGTGGATGTGTTGGTTATAATCTACCAAAATTTCCTGGATTCTGGAGAGGTCCCAGCGGATTGGAAAACCGCAAATGTAACGCCCCTATTCAAGAAAGGAGGGAGGCAGAAAGCAAGAAACTATAGGCCAGTTAGCCTAACATCTGTCATTGGGAAAATGCTGGAATCCATTATTAAGGAAGTAATAGCAGGACATTTAGAAAATCATAATACAATCAGGCAGAGTCAACATGGTTTTATGAAAGGGAAATCATGTTTGACAAATTTAGTAGAGTTCTTTGAGGATATAACAAGCAGGGTGGATAAAGGGGAACCAGTAGATGTAGTGTATTTGGATTTCCAGAAGGCATTCGATAAGGTACCACATAAAAGGTTACTGCACAAGGTAAGAGCTCACGGGGTTGGGGGTAATATATTAGCATGGATAGAGGATTGGCTAACTAACAGAAAAGAAAGAGTCGGGATAAATGGATCATTTTCACGTTGGCAAACTGTAACTAGTGGGGTACCACAGGGATCAGTGCTGGGGCCTCAACTATTTACAATCTATATTAATGACTTGGATGAAGGGTCCGTGTGTACTGTAGCCAAATTTGCTGATGATACAAAGATAGGTGGGAAAGCAAGTTTTGAGGAGGACATAAAGAGTCTGCAATGGGATATAGATAGCATGGAGGTACAGCAAGTAATTAGGTAGGCAAATGAAATGATGGCCTTTATTACAAGGGGGATGGAGTATAAAAGTAGGGAAGTCTTGCTACAACTGTACAGGGTATTGGTGAGACCACACCTGGAGTACTGCGTGCAGTTTTGGTCTCCTTATTTAAGGAGGGATATACTTGCATTGGAGACAGTTCAGAGAAGGTTTACTAGGTTAATTCCTGAGATGAAGGTGTTGTCTTATGAAGAAAGGTTGAGCAGGTTGGGCCTATACTCATTGGAGTTGAGAAGAATAAGAGATGATCTTATTGAAACATATAAGATTCTGAGGGGGCTTGACAGGGTAGATGCAGGGAGGATGTTTCCACTCGTGGGGGAATCTAGAACTAGGGGCATAATTTCAGAATAAGGGGTCGCCCATTTAAAACGGAGATGAGGAGGAATTTCTTCTCCCAGAGGGTCGTGAATCTTTGGAATTCTCTACCCTAGAGAGCTGTGGAGGCGGAGTCATTGAATATATTCAAGGCGGAGATAGACATATATTTGAGTTACAGGGGAGTCAAGGGTTATGGGGAGCGGGCAGGAAAGTGGCGTTCAGGCCAAGATCAGATCAGCCATGATCTTATTGAATGGCGGAGCAGGCTCGTGGGGCTGAGTGGCCTACTCCTGCACCTATTTCTTATGTTCTTATCTCTATCAATTAGTCTACAACAGACCCAGACATGAGGTATGGAAAACCCCAGTGGTGGAGAGCTTTGGGAACCATAGGTCCAAAGTCACCTGTTCCTTCCAAGCACGCTACACTTATCAAATGTCATGTATTAAACTACTCACATACTGTATCCCAAAATGCTATTTTCTGAAAGAAATCTATCGAATTTGCATTTGAATGAATCAATAGTATCTGCTTTCAACATATCCCGAGGGAGCCTGATCCATAGATTGACCAGTCGATCACTGAAATATTGCTTCCACAGATTCATTTTGAATTGACCTCCCTCCAAGCGCAGGCCATGTTCTCTGGTTCGACTATTCTGGAAAAGTGAAACAGCTTGTCATTGTTAACTTTATCAAGTCCCTTTAGAATCCTAAAAACAGCAATAATATCATTAATGTGAATGATGTTATGTTGCAAACAGTTAACATGTTTGAATCAAATTCCTTTCTATGGATTTATGTCACAGAGCTGTTAACCAATTTAAAATAAATAGGTTAATACTTCCATTAAAGCCTGGCATAAAGCAAGTGGTCAGGTGGGAGATCTGGTGGTGATCACGGTTGGTAGTGGGGCAGAGAAGCTGAGGGCAGGGAAGGCCCAAGGGTTAATAATGCAGACTAGCCCGATGATGACACTGGGACCTGAACTGCATATTTTGAACAAGGCTCCGAGTGGGTGACCTTGTCACCTGTAATTCGACATTGCAATCGACAGGATCGGGATGGGTGGCCTGCAGGGAAGGCTCCTGTTCCATTTTAACTGCACCCTCACCCCCCACCCCACCCCCGTCCATTTTCCACCAAGCGGGAAGGGGGATTTGGTGGTTAAAATTCTCCCCATGGGAATAGAGAAGCCGCAGGAGATGACAAGGTTGAGTGACTGTGAATAAGGGTATGGGGGAGAGGTTTAGGGAGAGCAGTGAATTCAGAGGAGAGAGGGCAAGGGGAGCTGAGATAGAGATTGAAATCACTGAGGATCGGGAGTTGCTCAGCACAGAAGCTGAGGGAGGAAGGAAGGGAGAATACTTAACTGAAACATTCAGTGAGGCTTGGTCAGGGTTAATAGACAACAAGAATTTCTAAAAATTGGATCAAGGTGAAGTGTTCGAAGGAGAAGGAGGTAGTACAGGAGTAGCAAGAGAGATTAAGAGATTTGATGATAAGGGTCACACATCCACCACAGCGGTTTGATTGAGGCAGATGGTGGACAGTATAGCCAAGTAGATAGGCTTTGGTAAGAAGCAATGTGATATCAAGTTTCAGTCAAAGTCAAGATATCACTGTAATCATCCACAATAAGGTTATGGATAACAAAGGCCTTGGCCGCGATTTCCCCTACCTCAGCGGGTCCGTGGAGGGTAACATCAGTGGAGGGTCCCGACCCCGCTGCTGGCTCCAGCCCGCTCTGTAGAATGATTTTCCCTTGATTGGGCTTGTTAAGCCCGCCCAGCACGTTTGCCGGCCAACTGAAGGAAACAGGTCTGATGACGTCATTTGATGACGCGTCATCAGCCGGTTTCCTTAAAGGGACCATGCGCAAATTTATTTTGACAGTTCTGCTGTCAGTGCTCCACTGCATTGAGGTGCTGCAAACACTGACGAGCACTGCACAGAGATGCACGGCTGCACCCAGGCTCTCCCATGACTCCCTCCATATGCTTATGGAGGGAGCCACAGCACACAGGGAGGTCCTCTTCCCTTCCAATGGGCGGAAGAGACATCCCCAGGAGACCAACACGGCCTGGTTGCACATTGCACAGGAGGATACAAGCAGGGATGGCATCAGGAGGACCAGGCTGCAGTGGCGCAAAACTTTCAATGATCTCAGTAGATCACAAAACGTTAGTACAAAGCCACACTCAACCTCATTCTGCTGTGCCACTCATCACATCCCCATCAATCTGCCTTCCCTACCCTACTCCTGCAGATCCTTACTCACACCAACTTACCTTGCACCTCCACCCATCCCTCTCTCTATCTACATTATCACTTCCCCATCTCACTAGCCACCCCTCACACTCACCCTCATCCTAGTCCAATCATATCAACTAACAACACACAAGGGTAGGCATTTATGTGTTTTAGCCAATGTTCATGTAAAGTTTCTGTTAATGTGCTGTCAAACATTGAAATCTTTATTTTCAACACTTTGCGTTCTTGGACAGATTTGTGTGCACCTTTGGAAGTGGCTTAGTGAGTTGCAGTGAATGGTGAGACATAACGGTATCCCTGCAATGGCAATGAATGTGAAAGGAATGGCTTGGGCATTGTAGGGATGCTTTATGGTGCTGGTGTGGGGTGGTACCTACCTGGTGCATCATGTGGCAGCCAGGGTGTACAGCATCAAGTGAAGTAAGTCTGGCCATGGTGAGGCCATCCCTGGCATAGCAGGCAGCAATGTGCTCGGGTGCTGATGCCCTGTGTCCTGTGCAGCATCAGGTGATTGTGGAGAAGGTTGGTGTTGTTGTTGGTGCTGCTGGTGTGCATGGTGCTGCTGGTGTTGGAGCTGATCATGGTGGGATTCTGAGAACCAAGGTGAGATAGTTTCAAGGGCACTGACATTGATGTAATAGATGGCAGGTGAACTTGAGATGACAGAAGCGATTTGTCAATGGTGAGGAGGTTGTTCCAATGAGGTGACACTGGATAGAAAGTTTGCTCCAAACACTTACAACCTGCATAAAGCTCAATCTGTCTTCCAAATGCAGTAAGCAACAGCTTCTGAGCTTGGAAAGTGAACAGCTGTGAGATGGGAGCTTTTATAGCACATTTGCAGCAGTCAAGTAATGAGATGATTCCATGGTCATACAACTCCCGACCTCTTTACCTGAATTCATCCCCGAGCAGCGTGGACCCCGTGGGCGACCTTGTAAAAATACTTTTTAATGGGCTGTTAACAAGATCATAATGACCTGAATTGCCTCCCATGCCGCTGCATGTCGGGTCTGTTGAGCCCTGACAGACCCGACATCTGGGGTCCCGACCCGCTGTCAAAAAAAAAATTCCCACCGAACGCTGACCCCCCGAAAAATTCCCCTCCTTGTTTGTGAGAGAATGGACATTCTGGAAGGAAATGTGGAGCAGGTTGGCGATTGTTGATCCATTGGCAGAGTCCAAGGCGGCAATTGTTTGGCCACCTTATTGAATCTGTTTGATACTAACACAGGGTGACAAAAGTAGAAAATGTTTCATTCCCCCAGACTGAAGTACCACACAAAAATAATAATTTTAATCCGATGAAAGAAAACCTATCGTTTGGGTTAAAAATACAAAATCATATCATTGAATTTTTAATTATAACTATATGAATATTAATATCTAGGATAATCTGTTAGATCCTCAATTTATCTACAAGATAAATTATCACATGGTACATAGTTAAGTGTATTATTCTGTTCCTATTTCTTGTCTATAATTCTGAAATACAGATATGTGCAAGAATTGATGTCTTTTATAAGAGTAAGACCATCTGATAGGATGTTCTTCAGCGAGCTGTTTCGAAAAAAATTAATCTTACATATAAGATTAAGTTCACCAATGCCTTAGCTGTTCCATTATGGAGATCACACTGTGATTACATTTCTCATTTGAAGCGGAACTTTTGGCTTCTGAGTATCACAGCCCAGGATTTGACAACTCTTCCATGTAAGTGGGTTTTAAATTAGTATCAATTAGCTGTAGCAGCCACAAGTGTTGGCCCTCCAGCAGTAGTGACTGGCATTTGAATTAATTATATACCATCCACCACTTGTCCTTTTACCTACAAAAAAATGATTCCCAGGTATTTTAGGTTAAATGGCTTTCAGCTGACAGGTGACAGATGTCATATAAAGCAAGAGTCAACCTCAATGATAGATCATTTTTAAATATCTTGTGGGGTGAAGAGCAAACTTAAAAATGTTATTAGTTAATGTCACGGATTAACAATTTAACAAACAGAACAAAAATAAGAAAAGAACACAAGCATAAAGATATTGGCCCAGTTATTCCGATCGCAGGCCTCCCGCGGGCGGAGGGCTGCGATCTGGAAAAATCTGCACCCTTACCTGAGGGCTCCCGGGAGGCACACAGTTCCGCTGCTGGGCCTCTCCAAACTGTCGGTGTGCAGGGCCCACGTATCCCAGAGGCGCAGGCGGTTCACAGCATCCCTGGGATCACGTGGGCCATGGGGAGCCAATCAGAGAAGGGAATCTCCCTTCATACGTTTGACCTGTCAAATATATGAATGGCGATCACCCCCAAAACATAGTAAAACTTTAAATACATTTTTTAAAAAATCACATTTTTAAAATGACTTGAAATTACATAAATTAACTATTTTAAACAAAAATTTAAATTTTTGAAAAAGATAATTAAAGTTTTTAATGGGGCTAAAAATAAACGTACCTTTTTTTAAAGTATTTTTAAATGATAAATCAGTGGAAATTTTTGTTTTAAACTTTTTTTCAACTCTTATCCTGGTAAAAGCAGGCCTTACGCCTGCTTTTACCAGGCGTAAGAATTGTAAGTGTTTTCTGCGGGCGGAGGGTCTCCAAAAAGCGGAACTATCCGCCCGCAAAGGCCCTTCTCCCGGCAGGCGGAGGATCTGTCAAGAGCTTTCTTGACAGATCGGAAATACCGGTTTCCAGCGCATGCGCAGTGCATGCCTGAAACCGGCATTTCCGATGTCCCTGCGGGTGGGTACACAGCGCGTACCCACCCGTAGGGATCGGAATATCCGGCCCATTATTAAAAAGAAAGGAGGATAGATTTTCCACAGGGTTTGCACTCACTTTTCCATCTGAGGTGAATTCTCAAGCAGTATTGCAGCCCTTAAAGGGTTACTGGTAAAATTTGAGATAACTCTTTGTATGGATCTTAAACTAAACTTCATCCTACATTTATATATGATATGTGATACAGTGGGCAAATGTTACAAGTCTCTGAATCATTTTGTGAGATATTAGGATTTACATATTTCCATATGTAAAGGGTCTGACGCCTGTTTCAGGCGCGGGCCCTGGAATCCTATGCAGGAGCCTTTACTAATATGGCGGGTGTTGGTGTGATGAGACAGCCTTGCTTGACCCCGGTCCATACGTGAATTGGGTCTGTGGTGGATCCGTTGGTCAGGATCATGGCTTGCATGTCGTCGTGAAGCAGGCGGAGGATGGTGACAAACTTTTGAGTGCAGCCGAATTTGAGGAGGACACTCCATAATCCCTCAAGGTTGACGGTGTCGAAGGCCATTGTGAGGTCAAAGAAGGCCATGTACAGCGGTTGGTGCTGTTCCCTGCATTTCTCTTGTAGTTGACGCGCGGTGAAGATCATGTCCATTGTGCCCCTTAGTGGGCGGAATCCGCATTGCAACTCTGGGAGGAGCTCTTCAGCCACTGGGAGAAGGCGATTGAGGAGGATTCTTGCGATGACTTTCCCTGTGGCAGACAGCAGGGCCACATCGTCTGCATGCCCGATACGAGACTCCCAAAACAAGCACTCTACTTGGAGCTCCGACACGGCAAGAGAGCCCTAGGTGGGCAGAGGAAATGCTTCAAGGACACCCTCAAAGCCTCCTTGAAAAAGTGCAACATCCCCACCAACACCTGGGAATCCCTGGCCCAAGACCACACAAAGTGGAGGAGAAGCATCCGGGAATGCGCCGAACACCTCGAGTCTCTTCGCTGGGAGCAAGCGGAAGCCAAGCACAAACAGCAGAAGGAGTGCACGTCAACCCAACCACCCCACCCACCCGCCCCTTCAACCACCGTCTGCCCCACCTGTGACAGAGACTGTAGGTCCCGCATTGGACTCATCAGTCACCTGAGAACTCATTTTTAGTGTGGAAGCAAGTCATCCTCGGTTCCGAGGGACTGCCTAAGAAGATGGCGGTTGGCACACCTCCAGCGCGGAATGTGCATGTGCCTATTGTCGCCTGTTTTATGCCTGTAAAACAGGTTTGGTGCCAAAGAATTTCTAGATCAATGCCTCTAACATGTAATTTTGGTGACTCCCCATTAGAAGTAAAATGCATGAGTTTATAAAATCTTCCTTTGTATTAATTCCTGTCAGGCAATTGTAGAGTCCTGTTTTATGTCCCCATTAAGGCATTTCCAGCAGTCAAGAGATTAGTCCCAAGGTCCCAGGGCCACATATTGCAGAGAGATTTCATGCCTCTTAATTAGTGCAGCCAACAATGTGCCAACACACATTATATCATTGTGATTTCAGAGTAGATGCAAGGATCACAAGTTATCCAAATTATAATGCTAAGAGTACACCTGCTCCCATCTTGATGGCCAATATGAAAACAATAATTATTATCTCGAGAGTGGGTGATGAGGTGTTAGAGAAAACTATTCACACACAAAACTGCACATAAATAAAGCTTTGCCTGCAACAATGAAGTACCTGGAATGCAGCAGAGCCACACTGGTGACATGCCAGCACAAAGTGACTTACGAGATACTATTTCTGAATGATTTTAATGAATAATTAAACGATTACATTTCCATGCACGTGGATGGCAGGAGCGCGACTGGTTTGTGATGCACTCCTAAAGTTAAGTAGCTCATTATCTTTCACTGGGTTCCCACATGAAGACTAGTCCCTTGGGCCAGGGTACAGAGGGTCTGCGGTGACCTTAGAACCATACTGAAGCAAGAGTCACTGTATTTGGGAAACAAGGAATAAGGAAAGGACTCTTAGAAAATAAATAGAGGCTGCTGCAATTTCACATGTGTCTATTACAATTCCAAAGTAGTTATTGATTACTGTATGGATTCTCTAGAGTGAGAAACACATGTAACTTTAAAAGATTGCACTTGTCCTTTATAACATGAACGGGAAGCTGAGTCTTCTCTGTTTCTGTATGTTGGTGCACTTTGATATCACCAGCACACTGATGTTCCAATGCAATAGTGTCAGTTGTTCCTTTATGACAACAGGCCTATTGCACTAGTATTAATCATCTTTATGTTCTCCCAATGGATACCAATTGTTTTGTATTACTTCAATGTCAGACTTTCTTATTATCCTAGCTTTGGGTTGAAAATGAATGACACAACAGAATGGTGAATCACTTATAGTCGTAGATCGCAGGTTAAACTAAGGTCAAATTGCTCCACTAAGCTGTTTTCTTCACACTTGGAATAGCTGATGATTAATCAATTGCAGATTTCCATAATAATTGCTCCCTTAATTACCATTGACAAGTCCATGCTGCTTATTGTAATGGTGTGTGACTGGGTCTGAGTTTATGAAATGCAGCATGAACAAGCATGCTCTTCCTTACTGCTGTGTGAAAGCACTTATGTCATTAAACATAAGACTTAACAATGCACCAGAGAACAGGTTTTATATTGCTCCTTTGCCGCGCAGACTGCAGTTACTCATTATGCTGTCATATATGCATGTATATGCAGGCAAATAAAATTGTCAATCTGCTATAAATGTTGTTGTCTTTGGCTACAGAGCATTCCATGAAAATGACAAGTGGATGAATGGTATGTTTTCCCCTTTTTTAAAATAAAAGTACAAGTTTCCTCAGTGATAGTGGGTAACGGCATCAAATGGCATGCCACTCAGTCGTAAAACCAGAACGTCCCTGGTTTCATTTGTGGTCTCTGCTGACCTCAACTGGGGCAGGAGCTGGAACACTAGAACTGGCCTCAGCCCCATGGCTGAGGAGGGAAAATCAGATAGTGTTCCCACCACTGAATATTAACCTCTCCTGGCTAGCGTCCATCTGTAGGGTATAAGGCAAGAACGGCATTGGTTTGTATGTAATGTCCACCACCGTTGAAGAGCCTTAGGGACCAAAGGAAAACAAAAATCTTCTGCATGTTAATGATGTTGTTTTCCATGTCCCATCATAACCATTCTAATGTGGTGAGTACTGTGTTACAGTGACAGGGGGTGGTCACTGGATGTAGCTACAGTAATAAAGGTAGCATAAATAATTATGTGCTATTTAAAAAATGTGAAAGATAATGGACATGAACTGACCAGCTGGTCCATCAAGCCTGCCCCTTACAGTTATGATGCCCTAAGCATCATGATTTACAACACCCACCACCCACCAATAGCCATCTCCTGGGAGAGGCAAAAAGACAAAGATTTTCAAGAAACAAGGCCAATTTGAAGGGGAAAAAAATCTGGAAATTTTCCTCTTCGCCCTCCTTAGGTGATCAAAACTAGTCCGGGAGAACATATTGACCATGATTGATCTTTCTTGTTATTCCACCTACCTTCTGTATGTCGTGATCTCCGTCCCAGCCAGGCACTGCTCCAACTGTCTTTTGAATGCATGCAGCCAATCCGCACTCAGCGCATGAGCGGGCAGCTTGTCACATAGGTCTACTATTTTCTGGGAAAAGAAGAACTTCCCGATATCTAACTAGCTCTACCCATACACAACTTCCTACATTACAACAGTGACTCCACTTCAAAAAGTACTTCATTGGCTGTAAAGCGCCTTGCGACGTCCGAGGTCGTGAAAGGCGCTATATAAATTCATGTCTTTCTTTAGATCCATGACCTCTGGTCCTTCCTGGCCGAGCTTATTGAAATAATCTATCTAGGAAAACAGTCTAGACCCTTAATTATTTTACACACCCCTATCAGATCACCCCTGGAGTTGCTTCTCTAAAGTAAGTAGACCAAGTTTTAAAAAAAACAGAAATATTGACAATGTCCCTCCCAAAAAAACTTACAAAAATGCAAAATATACACAGAATTTTTCCTGGAGGGAAATACGATTTATATTTTGGCTTATGGCTTTGGCTGTAACACAGTCATGACCATCAGTCATGAGTTATCGTGCCAAACTAGTTATGAAAATTGAAATTACTGGATGTGCCTTGCTCCTTCAAATAGTAGACTGTCATATGTCATGAATAAGCCCTTTTTTAAGTTTATGCTGCAGGATGCCAGAGGTTAGAGATAAGCTCTGTAATGGTAAATCATCTGCTCTAATGAATATCTGTTGAAAGGGGTCAAGTGCTGATTCCCTTCCCTGCCGTGTACAAGGATTCTGAAGCAAAAATGAAGTGACCTGGGAAAGTCCTGTTCGTAAGCTATACTTCATGCGTTATAGCATTGGAATACAAGGAATGTTTTGTGCAATGTTACAGCAACTTCATTGAGGGCCACCAAAGGTTAAATGTTGAAAAATAAAAATATCCTTTATATCAGACCCATTCCATAACCCATTACTTCACTATCACACAATTGAAAATGTTTACTTTGTAATGGAAAAGCTAGTGTATTTTTTTATCCTAGATCCCGTAAAATTACATCACAAAAAAGCTGCCACCTTGAATCTAATGACATTGGCAAATCCCAAATAATACTTCGCTACAGGTAACAGAGTAATATTCCAAAATACTTAAACTTCTTAATAAAATCCAAATATACCAGAAACACATAACGTAAATAGTACTTACTGTTACAAGCTGTTGACAACAAATTATGTTTAAAAATACTACACCACAGATGTCCAGTCACATTGGGTTTAATATTATGAGGAATAATTCACTCTTTTGTTAAATTTATGTTTTGATTCAAGATTTAACAAATAACAGGATCATATGTAACAAAAAAATGACTATTTATGCAGCAGGTCTCTCACAACTACATGGCGATTACACACCGTTGCTTCTGAGGGGATATTGTAATCGAGGGGCAGTCCCTCTTAATGTAGAAAACATAGTGCGTGATAACATGATTCATCTGTCTCCCATCCTCTCTTCCCTATCTAGTTATTATTTTAACTTCACTTCGACTTTATTTCTATCAAATAAACCATATTCTATCTATAAATTATTCCTTTTTCAACAAGATAATTTAAAACTTACTTTAGTTACCTGTTTTTGAACTAACAAAAAGGCTCTGGATGATAGAAGTACACCTTGTTGATAGAAAATGACAAAACTGGAAATAATCATACCAAACATGGAAAACAAAGCAAGTTTAAGATGGATCCACAAAAAAAGAATCTATTAACCAGTGCGATAATCAACTTTAAATTCTTGTATCACAGATAATTAATGAATATGTCACCACAAAACGTATATGATCTAACTAAGCTGCTAAACTGGAATACAGCCCAATCTGTATATTGAAGTCTGATATCAACAAAGATAGACCAGCTGAAAAATTGTAAGTAAAGAGTAAAATACTGCAAATGCTAGAAATCTGAAACAAAAACAGAGCTAAATGGTGTAATTTTAATTTTAATCGAACTCGCCCAGTGGGAAGCTGGTGCTTGTTTTACATGCCGCCCGATATTGGCTTCAATTCAAAGTAAAACCGGGCAACGTGTAAAATGGGCAGCTGATCCGATCACGTCAGTTTCCCACCGGGCGAGTTGGGTTAAAATTACCCCAGAGTTTTCAAGAAAGACCCACACCCGAAACATTAACCTGTCTGTTCTCTCCACTGGCGATGACTTGACCTGCTGCGGGCTTCCAGCATTTGCTGTTTTTGTAGCTGAGAAATTGCTGTTGTCGATAATAGTGGACAAAAAACAAGTTTTAATTTTTTTTGATTTGCTAAGAACATGGTAATTCATGTTACATACAGGTCTAATTGTAAATAGTTCTATATTACTAGGGAGAACTAGAATATTAAGATTCTGGCACAAATTGGCTTCATCAAGGGGTTCAGATTCAGAACTGATAAATGCAATGCATGATTGTGTCATGACTCATTGCATAAGGCAAGCCACAAGAGGCAATGCTCAGCTTGACCTCGTATTCAGACGATGTATAGGAAGTAGATGTCACAGCATCCCTGAGGGGCAATGACCACAGAATGATCAAGGCAAGATCTGGGTTTCAGTTTTACCAGAAGCCAGGTTTATAACTTTAAAAGGATGTCAATTCAAAGATATGAGGGAAGAATTACAACAGATGGATTAGAGGAGGGTGTTTCGTCAACTTTTACATAGAAGACAAAGGGAACACCTTTTAAAAAAAAATAATGCTGGACATGCAGGACAAATACCTCTGACCAGCAAACTACTGACATACATACCTCGTGAATAGTGTTGAAATAGTGGTAAAATTGAAAGAAACCTATGCGCTTTAGTAGACTTGTTGCTAAATATGTCGAACCAATGAATAGCAGCAATCAATAAAGCCAATAGAATGTTGAATTGTAGTTGAACACAAGTCAGAGAAAGTCATGATCAAACTGCACAATGCTCTGGTCAGACCATCGCTTGAATACTGTGTCCAATTCTGGTTGCCAACATATATATGTGGAAGACATTCAAGCATTAGAGGCAGTACAGAAACGAACCATAAATCTGATACCAGGGGTCTGAGTTATGAAGAAAGACTGGAGAAACATGGGATGGAAAATTCGTCCACGGCAACAGAATTGCCGGTGTCAACGGCAACTTGAGTTAATGGCCGCCGAAAATGGCCGCAGCACTAACGGTGAAAATTTGGCTCTGGAAGTTGGCAATGTGGAGCGTAGCGCTAACTTACCATGCAACGCCCTCCCAGTGGCATTAATGGAGGCCTCCGACCCAAAGTTCCCGTCCACAGTCGGCGTTGCTGCTTCTTACAGCCTCTGGGATCAAGGCTGTGGAGTTCGCAAGGTATTGTGGGCAATTAAAGGGGTAATGCATTCAAAACAAATTAAAATTAAAATCAAGTGAAAACATGCATTTTTAGCCCTTACTGTCTTTCAAAATAAATATAAACATTAAAAATAATTCCCAAATGACAGTCTTCAGCTCTTAAAGCTGAATTGTCTTCCACACCTAAAAAAATGGTAGCAGTGCTTCAGCACTAACACAAATGGCTCAGCAAGCCAGGGAAGGGGCACCCAGGGTCTCGCACGCAGCATTCCAGCTTTGTGCAGGGGGTCAACACTGCAAGAGAGCTCCTCTACCCACAGGGGCCAGGAGGCCCTCCAGAAAGAACGATGCGGGACCATATCACTAAGGCCATCACTGTCAGCAGTGTCGCCCCCACCACCTGGCACCAGTGCCCAAAGAAGCTTCATGACCTCAGACCACTGGTCAAGGTCAGCGAATGCATCTTCAAAAGCCATCTCCTATCAACTGCATCACTAGCCACACACACTGCTCAATGCATGACTCCCCCCAACCCCCATCACTCACCTACCAACAATCTATACCAAACACAAGGCACACCTCCCATTCCTAGCTTCACCTTACCCCCTTGGAGGAGACGGTGGAGGCCACTCTTGGCAGGGGCATGGCTGAGCCCTTGGCCAGCAGCGGGGCTAAGAGTATACAAGATGCTCGTATCCTCATACGTTATCCTCCTTCTGGCATGCACCTCTTGCTTTCCTGCCCTCCCCTCACCACAACTGCACCCTTGTGCCTTCCTCATTTCACACACCCAAGAAATGCAGCCTGCCGAGCCAGTGGGTGGCCAAGATGAGGGAGAGGAGAGTAAAGAAGAAGACGAATAAGATTGATTTGACACATCCAGCCACCAGGCTCCTCAAGGTCAACCAGCAAGGACATTTGCAGTGTCCCCCACTAGAAGTCAGCAGCCTTCCACCAGCCATGCTGCAGCCACTGGGGAAGCACTGCATGACATCAGTAGGATAGGCAAAAGCACACACAAGACAGTCACTAAGAGAATGTATAAGGGTGATGAGTTGATTCCTTGATGTCATATTGGATGAACAGATGTATAAAGTTGGATTGGAAAGTTTGCTTTGTGGTGGCTTTTATTTCAGCATCATGGCCAAGAGGACGCTGTGATGGTCAGTAAGAGAGGGAAGGTAAGCTGTGAGACAAATATTGAAAAGGGAATTGGGGTTGTGGTCACTGGGACCGCAGGCGGATGATTCCATCCCGGATATCCTGGCCATAAAGGGGCTGTCTGGGATGCATCCTTCTGTCTGCTTCCTCCTCTTAGGCTTCTCCTCTTCTGCTTCTACCTCTTCTGTGTATTCCTTTTCTGTGTCTTCCTCTTCCCTCTGATAGCAGATGCTGTAAATCTGAAATGCCAGTATAAAATGCTGGAAATACTCAGCAGCTCAGGCAGCATCTCAACCTGAGACGTGAACTCGGTTTCTCTCTCTACGGATGTTGCCTGGCCTGTTGAGTATTTGCAGCATTTTCTGTCTTCTGAGAGGCCTTCCTTTACCATCCGAGGTCTTTCAAGCATCCAGCAGCACTCCCTACACACTTGAAAAAATTTTAACATCTATTGCAGCAAGCCACTACTTCAATAAAAT
The DNA here is from genome assembly GCA_030390025.1 of Squalus acanthias. Lineage (NCBI taxonomy): Eukaryota > Metazoa > Chordata > Chondrichthyes > Squaliformes > Squalidae > Squalus > Squalus acanthias. The sequence continues at coordinate 104,906,018 of CM059434.1, forward strand.
CAAGAAATTCCAGTCCAAAAGCTTAAATCCAAATTTACCTGAATGATGTGTGTGTCCCTTTAAGAGGTGCTGACATCGCCACTGTCAGCCTGCTTGCACGGCAGGTTAACCTGGCGTGCTTAGGACCCAGCACTGAATTCAGCGCTAGGGTCATAGTTCGGATTGGTGACGTTAAGTTGGCGTTGCACGCCGATTGACGTCACCACGCCGCCATTTTTTTCTCTAGGGCGCTGCCAGTTACCGGCAGCGCAAAGGGAACATCGAAAATGGAGACCCGCCACCTGCTGGCAAAAGAGCGGCGACTGCCGCTCTTTCACCATCTTTTGCCAGTAACGGGTGGCGTAAAGCCCCCGAATTTTTCGCCCATGGGATTTTGAGCCTGGAAAAGAGGTGTCTGAGAGGTGATCCTACAGAAATATATACAATAGTAAATGGTATGGAAAAGGTTAATCAGGAATACTGCTTTAAAATAAACAGTGGGATTAGGACAAGGGTACATAGGTTGTCCAAGAAAAGTACCACAGCAAAATTCAATAATGCCCATTGCTTACTATCCTGCAAAGAAGAAACTAGAAATATAATGAATTCTCCTCCTCAGTGAACCAACTGCTGGAATATACAGCTGGAAGTGTTTCAATGACATTACTGGACAACAGTGCATTAACTTTGATTTTCACATAATGGAAATATAAATGTATGACAAAATTACAGAATTTAAAAATCCTTGGAGAATGGATAATTTGCTAATATATCAATGTACATTGTTATTCCCTTGTTATATATAGTAGTGAAAAAATGGTTGGATTGCCACACTAACGGCAAAGTCTGTCAAAGTACACTGAGCCAGCATTGAGTGCTGCTTACAATACTCTAATTATTCTCACTTGCTGACAGACTGTCCAAAGGTGCTCTTACAAAAATTCAGCATTGTTTGGACAAATTAACAACTGAGGAACAATCAGGTTTTGTGTTGGATGTAACTTTAACTGTTGCATGAAAATGAAAGTGGAAATTATTACTAACAGTTGATAGCCTGGAAATTACACTTTGTAATATCATACAAACAGCTCGGAGTTCAAATCAAATTCTTCCATTGGAATTTTAACATCGGCGTTAACCCACTTAAAAGAAAATGGGTTAAAATAATGGACAAAGGAATTTCATAAGAACAGGTTAAGCATTTGTTCAATAATATCATGAAGCATAATTTCCAGCTCATTACGTTACCATTGGCTCTTATGTCACCCCTGCCATGAATTAGACAAAACAATGTTCTACTTTTGGAGAATTAGTAGACTAAAGAGTATATTTATATTAGCAAAGCTTTTGAGAAGTATTTAGAACACCAATTGATCCAAGTACCTCAAACACAGCTTCAATAGAAATGCGGGAGCTTTATACAAAAGCAAAATACTGCGGATGCTGAAAATCTGAAATAAAAACAGAAAATGCTGGAAATACTCAGCAGGTCGGGCAGCATCTGTGGAGAGAGAAACAGAGTTAACGTTTCAGGTCGAAAAGGTCAAAAGGTGGCGTTAATTGTCAGTGGCGGGTCCCAAAACCACTCTTGTCTCCATACCGGCCTCTGACATGACTTTCCCCTGATTGGGCTTGTTAAGCCCACCCAGCGAGTTTCCCAGCCAATTGAAGGAAGTGGGTCTGATGATGTCATTTGATGACTCGCCATCAGCCGGTTTCCTTAAAGGGACCATGCACAAATTTACTTTGACATTAGTGCTGTCAGTGTTCTACAGCATTGAGGTGCTGCAAACACTGACAAGCACTGCACAGAGGTGCACATCTGCACCCAGGCTCTCCCATGACTCCCTCCATATGCTTATGGAGGGAGTCACAGCACACAGGGAGGTTCTCTTCCCTTCCAATGGGCAGAAGAGACATCCCCAGGAGACTAACGCAGCCTGGTTGCACATTGCAGAGGAGGACACAAGCAGGGATGTCATCAGGAGGACCAGGTTGCAGTGGCGCAAACGTTTCAATGATCTCAGTAGATCACGAAACGTTACTGCAAAGCCACACTCAACCTCATCCTGCTGTGCCACTCATCACATCCCCATCACTCTGCCTTCCCTACCCTACTCCTGCACATCCTTACTCACATCAACTTACCTTGCACCTCCACCCATCTCTCTCTATCTACATTATCACTTCCCCATCTCACTAGCCACCCCTCACACTCACCCTCATCCTTGTCCAATCATACCAATTAACAACACACAAGGGTAGGTACTTGTGTGTTTTAGCCAATGTTCATGTGAAGTTTCTGTTAATGTGGTGTCAAACATCTCATTGGCTGACACAGTGCAACTCATTGGCTGACACCATGGTGTCAATAGACACTCTGCTCAAAATCCTGGGAAGGGACAGGTTGCAGTGATGGGAAGGTAAGAGAGCTTCCACCAGCTCAGGGTTTATTAGTTATTTCTGCTGTTCTTCCTTTTCATATTATTCTCTGATTCATTCCAGAAAAGCATATACTTAACACCCTTACCATATCATACCCTTCCATGTAAACTACCTCTTAAGGCCTCCATCATGGGGAGCTCCATTGCAGATGTCCCTGAGGTTGCTACATGTGCTCTGGTGGAAACTGCAGTAAGCACCTGTAAAAGTGGCAGCAGGCCACGACCCCCTTTTGAGGCCATTGCCACCCTGTTAACTTTGATATTGGCAAGTTAAAATCAGCTTTTGCTTTTAAATTCTTACCCAATTTTCTTCTTGCACTCTTGTCCTCTCATGAAGATGCTGGGATATGATTCATAGATGCTGGTGACACCTGGTACAGTCCCCACTGCTTATAGTGAGTGCGTTCGTATGAACGCGATTTGCCTGTATAACGCGGTATAATAGATTAGCGCTACATCATTTCAATTACAATTGCCAGAGAGAGGACATTTAAAATTCATGCTGCAGCATGTGATAACAATAAAAACAAAAATGCTGGAAAAACACAGCAGGTCTGCCGATACCTGAACGAGAACAGATGGGCTCATGTTTCAGATGACCATACATCTGGACAGTACTAACTTTATTCCAAACAGCAATGATTCAACAAGTGATTTAACAATGTTCCATTTAAGCTGAGGGACTGTAGGCACAAATTCACTGGATGGTAAAAGAGTTCTCTCTCTGCCTGAAATAAACCGAGCACTTAAGACAGTATGACCGACAACTTTGATATTGACATTAATGCAAACGGATGATGGCTATCGCTTTTTGGCCGATATAAGCGACTGCCAGTTTTAAACGTGGACGTTTTAAGTGGTGGGGACTGTGCCTCTTGCAGCGGCCTCAAAATGCTGCCAGCTCTCTCTGCCAATTGGCCATTCTGAAGTTAAAATCGATCCCCTTAAGGAAGGAAATAATAAAATATCTTACAAAATCTACAAGCTTTTGTCAGTGGTCTTTTATGGTAATTCTGTGCTATTTTTCTACCTCTTTAGGTCCTTGCAATGTAAGCAACACAACAAGATTTGTGGTTTTAAATGAAACATTTAGAATCTTCCATTCCCAGTCTTGTGACTAGTGGTAAATTTGAAGTACACAAACAGTTTCACATTTCCACCACATATCAAAAAAAATACATGCAGACGAATATCACTATCACAAACTCTAATGGCAAAACTCGTGCTCTATAAATGTTCATCCTGGCTTTGCTGAAAGCTGATGAAATAATTTCCTGATAAGAAAAACAAGTTTGCTAGTCTCCACCCATAATAATGTGGTTTAACTCTACATGAGAAGAATAAACATGTATTATTTGATGTTTTTGACATGTTCTCAGGCTCTCAAGTATCATGTCACATTCACCGAGAGTGCTCTCGGCTATGAAACTACCAACCATTTCACCTAATTACTCACTTGAGTCAAAACGCTGCTGCCTGAATGCTTACATCTTAAGTCACAATAGATCTATTCACCTCTTAACAGACACTGATTGAATGTGCGGGTTTAGCTGAAAAATCGAGAAAACTGAGGGAGTTTGCCACTTTGTACGATCCAGATAAGCAGAGTGGCAGCCAAAAATACAGCCCCGAAAGAAACGCTGCTACAGCACAGAGCGTCTTTCTGACATGTTTGATGGAGCTATTCTTTGCCTGTAGAAAAAGCCCTGTTTGTACAAGGCACCATTTGAGAGCCTATTGTGTTCTTTTTTGGGTTCAAAATAATGTTTTTTTTAATCTATTTCAGTTCTCGGCACTGTTCCTGGCTTCCGCTTGGCAGGCTGTACAAACTGAGGCAGCCTCTGTGAACTGAGCCAAGCCCAGCTGGACCCCAATGGGGGTGGCTGGTCCAGTGCCAAAACTGTAGAAAAATAGCATTCATTAAAAACAAGGTCAGTTTAGGACACAGATCTGACCACTGTTGCTTTTTTAAACAGGAATTAAAATCATGCTAAAATGATTTACACTAACCATTGCACATTCCACAGCTACTAGTTGAGCTTTCCAAGTCATGAATGGCTTGTGTGATAGTAGAAAAGCACAGAATCCTTGTGTGTATTTGATTTTCTTAAATATTAATTTAAATCAAGCCTATTTATAGAAAGTAATATATCCCTTTAATTTAATTGAATAAAATTGTACAACTCTAAATAACTTCATTACATTTGGAATAGAATTTTCAAATTGGGTGGCTAAAATACAGCAAATCAAATTTGAACAGTTTTCAGTATTGCCTGTACAAATGACTGCACTAGTCAGAAGGCAACTGACTGCTGTCACATGGATAGGACTGTTGCTCTCTGAGGTAATACTGTACCAGTACTAATCCTGGCTTTACACTCAAGCAGCCGCAACAGGATTGCTTTTTTATTTAATCAGGTATGAAAGGGTCGGGTACTAAGTTACCTCTACCCATCTGTTTGTGCACAGTATATCTGGAGTACTTCAAATAAATTCCCATTAATTTGAAAGAAATTGCCTTCATGTAGATAATGTCAAATTTAATTTTTTGAATTTTGACATTGATTTTGGTGGTTCTCAGCCAGTCTAACATAGCTTAGCGGAAAAGTAATTAGGATTCTCTACAGCTGATTTTATGAATGCAGGCTACCAGTGGGGGAGCCTCACTGTCGGTCATGCAATTGTTGGCATCTGCTATAATTTTTGGCCATTTAAAATAAGGCTCCCCACCATTTATAAAATTGGCCCATATATGTACTGGAGTGGTGATGGGAATAGTGGCAGCTGTAGTGATATGTCAATAGTGGCAGCGATGAGCGTGTGTTGATGAAGCCTATTGTTTCTAGAAATAGTGCCAGGTGATCACAAATAGAAAGGAGGAGAACACAGGGATAGAGCTAGGGACAAAAACGGAAAGAACTGGGACAAAGCTGCAAAAATAGAGGGAGATGGAACTGGAAGATCAGAAGGTTTATAGATTTTAACACATAATCTAGGTTGGCATTTCAGTGCAGTACTGAGCGATGTCCTAAGGATGTGGAAGGTGCTATATAAATGTAAAATTCTTTCTGTCTTCTTCCTTTCACTCCAATAATTTCAATTGACAACACCAGTGCAGTACTGAGGGAGTGTGAGCTGCGTCAGTCAAGCGTGCCATCCTTCAGATGCGAGGTTAAGCTGAGGCGTGTCTACCTGTTCCAGTGATGCAGGTGGGTGTTAAAGATCCAATGGCACTTTTTGAAGAAGAGCAGGGAGTTCTCCTAATATCTTCTCTAGCATTTCTCTCTCAACCAACACCACCAAAATTATATGAACTATTCACTCATTTGTTTGTTTTTTAATGGGATCTTGCTGCGTACAAAGTGGCTGCCATGTTTGCCAAGATAAGAATAGTCACTGCACTTCAAAATGACTCATTGCATAATAAATACTTTGAAATATTTCTGAGAGATGTTTCTGAGTGCTATATAAATGCTAGTTTTCTTTTCTAGCTGGTTGATCTCCCTTGGCATTGCTCATGTGGAGCGAAGACTAAATACAGAGTTTAGGATAAATGAGGTTAGAGTGCATTGAAGAATTGAATCAGCACTGAGGGAAGATGGAGAAAAGACAGGAAGGAATGAAGGGTACAGGGACCAGCGGGAAGGCGGGTAGAAAGGGAGGGAGAAAGAAAGGAGAGTGGAGGGAGGGGGAAAGAGGGTGAGTGAGGTGAGAGGGAAGGAGGGATGTGGAAGGAAGGAAGAAGGGAGAAGGGGAGAGGGAAAAGGGAGGGAAAATGGAGATGGGCAGAGGGAAGAGGGGCAGGGAAAGGTGAATGAGGGAGGATAGAGAAAGGGTGGCGGAGAAGAGGAGGGTGAAGGGGAGAGGGAGATTGGGAGACAGGAGAGGGGTGAAGGGAAGGGCAATTGGTGGGAGAGGGGAAAGGACAGGGAGGAGAAGGTGCAGGAAGGATGGTGGTAGTGGAAGAGATGGAAGGGAGGATGGGGACAGGGATGCAAATTTAAAAAAGAAATTCTAACAATCTCACTGAAATGTAATCAAGAGTATCTTCAAGGTTAAAAGAGAACAACAAGCTGTAGACACCCCGCCGTTGCTGGCTTTGAAGCCTTAGAAAAGAGTAAAGAAAACCTCAGACAAACTGTCTGACGGGGCAAACACCGGTTGTTGTGTTTAAAAGATTCTAGTTGGAAAACAAAAAACACCAAAGACAGATCAGAAGGACAGTAAAAGAGGGAGAAAAACTAAAACACAAAAAGCAACAATAGAAAACAAAGAAGAAAGAGATGGATGAATAATTAATCAATAAAATACTTGTGAGAAAGAAAAATCTCCAAAAGTAAAGAGTGAAAGAAAGAACAAAGAGTAGAGAAAGAAAGAAAACTGTAATTAAAAGTAAGGATAGGTATTGAAAGCAAAAGAGTAAAAGTCAGAAAGAGATAAAAGGAGATGAATGAAATGAATGGAAGATTTCTGATGAGCATAGAGAGGCAGTGAGAATAAATGGCTCTGCAGAGACAAGCCCTATTATTAATTGGTTCTAATCTAGCTTGTTTCTAGTAAAAGTGATGCAGTATTTGCCTGCAGGTGATAAAGTGACATCTACGCACATCAGCTTTCAGCTTCATCCGTGATACCACATAGTGCATTTTTTTTCAGCACTCCTCGCGAGCAGTCATTACCTGTGCAAATAAATTATCATTGCTAAAATATTTGGTAAAACAGGTTTTGCAATATGCAGTATCGTGTTACATGTTTGCATACTTACAGGATTTCCAAAACCCACTGAGTTTCAAACTAATGCATTTCCATTAGGCACAGGAAGCCATTCATATATGTACTCAAAATTAATATTTTTATAGTGCAGTACATGTTTACAAGAGGCAATAAACTGGTGGAAGAATTACAGTCGTTTTGAATGTTCAGTACAGAACCTTAACCTGTTTAGAAAATGCCAGCCTTTTTTTTGTAAGCGTGTACATTTAAAAATCAATAGATGCTAAAATTGTAAAGTCATAAAGGAACACCAGACTTAAGTGAAAGCATATCATAGAGTTCAGCACTGTCACTCTAAGAAATGCCTGCCTTAGGAAGATTCTTACCGGCTGAACTTGTTTCCTTTTGTAGGTGGCATACCAATAAGGCGTAGGCAGAAACAACTGTGACAGGACAGATGTTTCGTGAATTTGACTGAAAGCAAAGAAAGACCTGAGGAAATGATAGTGGGATACCAAAGGGCCAGTCACAGATTTCTTACAGTTTACTGAATATTCCAACTAGACTGGTTCAGCAAGCAGTGGTAAACACTGCATTTAAAAATTCTACATACGAGGATAAGAGCCCCTGGCAATGGTGCCATATGGGAGTAGAGTTCCACATGCAGCATGGATGCTGATTCCAAGGCCCCTGGACCTGGAAAATTCAGCACTGGTTAGGTATTGCTGTGTATCTCAGCTTGTACTAAACCTTTCTCACCTTGGGCACCTTCACATTTAGATCCAGTTAAGCCCCAAGCACCGACTCTTGTGTTTCACGATGGAGTAGCTCTCTAACGCTGTCATAACCTACTTACTAAAGTGGCTTCCTAGTGTGAGGGGAGACCTGAAATAGCAGATCTCCATGGGAGGAAATCAATAATGGAAATTACAAGATCTCTTACAAGGCCTCTGCACTTTTTCTTACTACATAGAGAAGGAAGCACTTTATACTGAAAGTGCTCCTCCCTAGACTGTCATTTTTCTTTTAAGAGCCAGCAGCACATGTGATTATTTTGCCTTGGGGCTCCAACTGAACAGCAGCAGTAGAAAAAGCATACCTCTTGTTGTATTTTAATGATTCACACCTGTTTAACTAAAACAAATACATTTTTAGCTTTATGGTACTACAAATCTGTCATTGTCAGCATTATTGACAATGCACAGAGCAAAAATAAAGCACTTCTTGTTTATCACTGTCTGTAAGAAGGAATATTGTTTTTGAAAAACAATCTAATATCTCTTTGTTAGAATTTAATGCATTCATTTAAAAAATCCAAACTAAACTGGTGTTTTATCAGTTCATAAAATAATATACTATATCATAGACTTTTCAACTTGCAGAGAGTTTGAGGAATTTTATGGTAAACTATAAGGAATGCTTTCAAGAAATAATTTGTGGCTTTTTAAAGTAAGAGATGAAAGGACACAGGAGGGGAAACAATTCGCTGGGTCATAGTCTAGAGTGAAAATAGCTTAATAGCAGCTTGTCCATTAGTCTTGGGGTAAAGTTCTATAATTAAAATGAGTGCTGGCATTAGCACCGTGTAGCTGAGCCCAATCCAGTACAGCACCAAGCAACTGAACCAACTATAGTATGGCATCATTCAAACCCAGGCTAATACAGCAGCGGGCAGCCCATCTCAGAATGTTGCCCAGTCCAGTATCATAAGGTCCAGGCCACCACCTGGTAGATGAAAAGCAAAATATTGCAGACGCTGGAAATCTGAAAAACAAACAGAACAATACCGGAAACAGTGGGCCAGGCAGCAATTGAGGAGACAACAGACAAGTTGATGTTTCAGGTGTGGACCCTTCTCCAGAACTCGAAGATATTACTGCTGAACAGCATTTAAAAAGGAACAGAACAAGGGGAAGGGGAGGGAAGACCCACACACAGGGGGAAAAAATAGAATGACCTGTAAAGTGCTTAAGTGGAGAACAGCCAATGGTTAAATGGCAGAAGTGATATTAGCATAAGAGAATAGGAGGCATAATGAGGGAAGTCAAATAAATAAAAGAAATATATGAGGCACAGCATGCATGATGTCCCAACAGAGGGTCCCCACCCCAAGCACCAACCCACTTCTTCCCCATCATGGAAAGGCTGGCACATCCATTGCCAGCATTCCTTGCCAGAGAGAAAATGGGAGCTATAGTTAAGGTCTGAAGTTGTTACAGTCAATATTATGGCCAGAGAACTGAAAATATCTACAAGAAAGATAAGGTGCTGTTCCTCGAGCTTGCATTGAGCTTCATTGGAGCAGCGTAGAAGGCCAAAGACACAGCAGTCAGAGTGGGATTGGGACAGTCCATCATCTTATAGTCCAGTCCACCACAAATTTAATCCAGTCCATCAATTTGTAACTCAGTTCACCACTTTGTAACACAGTCCATCCTACCACTGGTAGGCACAGCACATTACCACTCAGTCCACCAAACCCAGGATAGAACGGTATGATGCAGCACAGCACAGTAAGATGAACTTTAGTGGATCCATGGTATTTAAATTTACCAGTATGCAGGTACAGTTAATGAAAATGGATAATATTTCACCGCTTCTCAATATATCATAGAGGAAACATTTGTGGTGAGTGGCTGACTCCTATTAGACATGAATCAGACAACCTCAAGTCTTAGATTGGCCAAGTGATCCACTGAGGACTCATAAATTTAAACTTGAGATGAATGTTATAATGCTGCTTTACAAAACCTATACTGCAGTACAACATAAACACATATTGTTAATCTTCTGTTGCTAATGAGATGGGAAATATTTGTGGTATGCCTTTCATGGAAAAACTATGCTGCAGTATGTGTTCAGCAAAAAGGTGAAATGCATAACAGTTATAGTACAGCATAATACAGTGTAGATAATACAGTGTAGGACAATATAGTACAGCATAATACAGTGTAGATAATACAGTGTAGGACAATATAGTACAGCATAATACAGTGTAGTACAGTATAGTACAGCATAATACAGTGTAGATAATACAGTGTAGTACAGTATAGTACAGCATAATACAGTGTAGATAATACAGTGTAGTACAGTATAATACAGTGTAGATAATACAGTGTAGTACAGTATAGTACAGCATAATACAGTGTAGATAATACAGTGTAGTACAGTATAATACAGTGTAGATAATACAGTGTAGTACAGTATAGTACAGCATAATACAGTGTAGATAATACAATGTAGTACAGTATAGTACAGCATAATACAGTGTAGATAATACAGTGTAGTACAGTATAGTACAGCATAATACAGTGCAGATAATACAGTGTAGTACAGTATAATACAGTGTAGATAATACAGTGTAGTACAATATAGTACAGCATAATACAGTGTAGATAATACAGTGTAGTACAATATAGTACAGCATAATACAGTGTAGATAATACAGTGTAGTACAGTATAGTACAGCATAATACAGTGTAGATAATACAATGTAGTACAATATAGTACAGCATAATACAGTGTAGATAATACAGTGTAGTACAGTATAGTACAGCATAATACAGTGTAGATAATACAGTGTAGTACAGTATAATACAGTGTAGATAATACAGTGTAGTACAATATAGTACAGCATAATACAGTGTAGATAATACAGTGTAGTACAATATAGTACAGCATAATACAGTGTAGATAATACAATGTAGTACAGTATAGTACAGCATAATACAGTGTAGATAATACAGTGTAGTACAGTATAGTACAGCATAATACAGTGTAGATAATACAGTGTAGTACAGTATAGTACAGCATAATACAGTGTAGATAATACAGTGTAGTACAGTATAGTACAGCATAATACAGTGTAGATAATACAGTGTAGTACAATATAGTACAGCATAATACAGTGTAGATAATACAGTGTAGTACAATATAGTACAGCATAATACAGTGTAGATAATACAGTGTAGTACAATATAGTACAGCATAATACAGTGTAGATAATACAGTGTAGTACAGTATAGTACAGCATAATACAGTGTAGATAATACAGTGTAGTACAGTATAATACAGTGTAGATAATACAGTGTAGTACAATATAGTACAGCATAATACAGTGTAGTACAGTATAGTACAGCATAATACAGTGTAGATAATACAGTGTAGTACAATATAGTACAGCATAATACAGTGTAGATAATACAGTGTAGTACAGTATAGTACAGCATAATACAGTGTAGATAATACAGTGTAGTACAATATAGTACAGCATAATACAGTGCAGATAATACAGTGTAGTACAATATAGTACAGCATAATACAGTGCAGATAATACAGTATAGTACAGTATAGTACAGCATAATACAGTGCAGATAATACAGTGTAGTACAGTATAGTACAGCATAATACAGTGTAGATAATACAGTATAGTACAGCAGTGTAGTGCAGTAAAGCACATAATCCAATGTTTTAGCCACCTGCATGAGATCAAGTAGGAAGTTGGCAATGTCTGAGCAAAATAAGCATGTAATAGCAATGAATCCTAACCCAAAAGAAAACAGTTTTGTGAATACTTGTAATAACCTCATCCAAGAATAAAAACCACTTTAAAGTCATGTATATAAGGGGGGAAAAACACTTCTCAAAACTAGCGCAATTTTGAGTGCAATTTATTCCGGAATTGCTGATTGTGCCCAAAGTGGAAACTCTACCCCCAGGTCTATAACAATCACATTAGCCTGTATATTTACAAAATAAATTGGTTACATTAAAGAACACAGAGTGGGTAAAGATTTCCTCTGTTAACTAGGGGGCTGATAATTTGATGGCCACTTCGACAAGTTCACTGACAACTCACAGCTTGACCTCTTTCACATCTCTCAAGGTCGGAAGCATCCATTCAGCTGTCTTTGCTGCTTCCCACCACTTCCCCTTGCCCACCAAGCCAAATCCCCTCCCAAGCTACCCCCTGCCATAGCCCTGAACTCGCATCTCTCTCTAATTTCCCTTCAAGCTCATCTTGTCTATGAGACACGTCTCCGGCCAGTGCTCCATATTCTTGCCACCAATTCCATCCCTTTCCTCAGCCACTGTCTCAGACTGAACCTGACTGTTCACAACCATGGCGTCCTATTCCAACTTGAGCTGAGCTTCTACCTCCAGAGCCTCTCTATTATAAAGATTGCCTACTTCCACCTCTATAACATCACCTGTCTCCACCCTTAACTCAGTTCATCTGCTTCTGAAACCCTCACCCATGCCTTTCTCCCATCCAGACTTGACTATTCCAATGCTCGTCTGGATGGCCTCCCATTGTGCACCTTCAGCTCATCCAAAGCTATGTTGCCCATATCCTACCCCAAGTTCTACTCCCACGTCATCCCTGGCGTTGCTGACCTAAGTCAGCTCATTTTCATTTTTTCTTTGATCACACAAAACATGAGCATTTGCTTTTACAATTCATATTTAATTAAGTGCCTGGACTGACCCTTACTGGCTGCCATGATGGTTTTGCAGGAACTCCTACTGGTCTGGCATTGATTCCATGTTGGTCTGCTCCTCCACAGGGAAATTTGTTCCCTGTAGCGCCTGTTTTTTTTGGTGCAAATGTAGCGTTGGGTGCATCGATTTTGGGGCACGATCTCTCGTGCCTGATCTCCCCCGTAAGTGCATCAGCTGCCAAATTGGAAGCCGCCGACATTCAATTTTTAAAGGTGCCCATCTGAAACAAGCGTGAGGAGCCTTGAATATGCTCATCAGGGTTCTAACGCCTGTTTTAGGACCCTTCTCGATATTTGCCATAAACTGGGTGGAGCATGCAAAACGCATGCATCGCTCAGTTTTTCCGAGTCTATACCGGCCTAACCAGTGTTCCCTAAAGGGACCGTTTTGTTTATGTGGAGCCAGGAGGAGAAGAGTGAAGCCCAAAGCCCAATTTCCAGCGAGCCTTGGGCCAACATCTTCGGGCGTGTGTTCTCGTCGTGTCACCCATTTCGCGCTGGTGTCTGGTGCTACATGAAGTTCTCAGCCTTTGTGTCAAGACTTGTATTGGGTCAAGTTTGTGCTACTTGGAGCATCTGTCACATTAACCCTTAGCCTGCTAAAGATAAATTTCCACTGTGTATTCAAATAGATTTTCAAGTCTCCAGGCGGCTAATGGTTAACAAAAAGTATAATACATTGAGAAAAATAATCCTCCTGTGCATTCACAAAGCCATTTTTTGATTTCCAACCATAAGTTTGTTACCTTCAAACAGCCTTGTGGGCCTGGTTTTGATTGGAGACACAAAGGTTGCAAACCCTTCCAGTCTCTCGGAATGGAATATGAATCTCCCGCGCACCGGTGCTAGCAACCTAGAAGAAAACTAGAGCTTTAACTTGTGGACTGCACCTGTGTGTGTTCTTCGTCTGCTCACGTGTGGCCTCCCCATTCTCAGAACTTCTTGTGCAAAACCGTGAGCAAAGGCACTTAATATTAAAGGAATAAACCTTTATGAGGCAAATGCAATAACATCTGCAAACGTCAGGCAAATGTCACGTGATCAGCAGTGTCATGATCGGATGCCACATGATCAAACCTCCAGAAATACGTCCAACCAGAGTTGTCCTGGGACAGAATTTTTTGTTACATTTGGTTGGAGCAGGGAATTATATGATTTTTGGTAGGCTAACGATAAGTGCATACCTTCTTCTGTGTTCCCTTATGGTAAACTGATGTATTTTCTTTCAATTCCTGGTAGTCTCTTGATGGGTGTGGGCCTTGTTTGGCAATATTTGTCTTAACGCTAGTGATCTAATGGGAAGTGAGCAGAAATGTATTACTTGGCATTCTAGGGAGACTCACAGACCTGCCTGGAGTTTTGTACATTTGTTTTCTACTCCACAAATATCAGAATTGTTTTGGCAACTGAAACCCTTAAATGCTCTTTCCTGTTACATTGTCTTTTATACACTCTGTACATTCACTAACTATTCCATAATAACTTGCAGTAGAATCAAAATCTTTTGTTAAACAATTCAGAGTATTTTTCTGTTAAACTGATCCTTCCTACTGTAAGGATACAAGGAAATCGTAATCTCACAACAGTTACATAACCCCCTCCAATGTAAACAAACAGCACTAACTCCAAAGGACATCACAAATCATGCAGCTCTTCAAAAGGAATGCTCTTGCTTTCGAAAAATCAAACCACAACTGATAACACTTAAATTTCAGAAAGGAAGTGGAAATGGCTGCGGTACAAAACTTCTTTTAAGGCACTTTGGGCCCGAAATTCCTCAGTTCACAATCCTGGCATAACTGCCGGCATCGCACCAGACAGTGCCCTCCAGCGCTGACCCCACCACAGCCAAGTGCCCCAATGGGCACATCTCTGGCACCTGCCTACCCCATGGTCACAGAAGCTCCACCATTAATCCTCTCATGGGGGAGGGGTGTTGCCTGGCCACCCACTCCTACCCCAACTATTACCCCTTCAGTCCCCTGAAACAGGGGCTGATCTCCTGGAATTTTCCATCAAAACATTTTTAGGGTCTTCTGGGGTCCAGGTTGTATGCCTGGCCTGGAACCTATTGGTGGGTCCCACATCTATTTTTGTGGAGGCCGGTACATCACTTGGCATACTAGCTGTTATAAAAACACTGATCTGCATATTTAAAGAAGGACTCCGCAGCTGATTGTAACTCCCTGCCCACCCATTTTTCACTGGACAGGTAGGCTTAAAATCACCCCTTTAGTTCCCTTCTCCTTCAGCCTTGGCAAAGTCTGCTAATGGGTTTAGATACTTTTCTATCCTCTCAGAATTTTGCTACTTTACTGCGACACTCCCCTTTAATTATACCCATCCCTTTAAAATTTCACAATTTTTCACTCCCACCTCTAGTGTCTCCTTGGAAACATCCAAATCTACACCTGGAGCGATGCAAAACAATTATGATAATGAGTTGACCTCAAACTTGGGTGCAAATAGCACATTTCCATTCGTGTCTGTGCACAACTTGTTTCTAACCATTCAGGTGCAAAATGCAACCATATTGAAAAATGTAGGCTTGCTGAGACTTATATGGGAAGGTTGACCCTTTGACCAAGTGCTGGAGAGGAGTGGGGGCTGCCTATGCACTTGGAACACGAGTCACTGCTTTCAGGAGAGTAAGGGAGAAGCTGAAGTTTTTATTAGAAGAAGTTGATCTTGCAAGTACTTTCATGGCTCCAACATTCATACACATACTAACCTAAAAAAACTTGTGATGAAGTACATGTAAGCAATCTGCTTCAACTGTACATTATTCTGTTTATCATCTCAATTGAGCTATAGATTTATGAATGCACTCACAACCATTCACTATGCATTCTCAGTGTCCGGATTGAGTTGTTATCGCTGTGTACTGATCTGTTTGGATTTTGCTAGTTGCTCAAACTGCGCCTGCAGTCCCGTGTTAACTAAACGAAAGAAAGACTTGCATTTATATAGTGCCTTTCATGACGCAGGACGTCCCAAAGTGCTTCACAGCCAATTAAATATTTTTCAAGTGTGGCCACTGTTGTAATGTAGGAAATGCGGCAGCCAATTTGCACACTGCAAGGTCCCACTAACAGCAATGTGATAATGACCAGATAATCTATTTTAGTGATGTTGATTGAGGGATAAATATTGACCAAGACATCAGGGAGAACTCCTCATGCTCTTCTTCAAAGTAGTGTCATGGGATCCTTTAGGTCCACCGAAGAGGGCAGACGGGGCCTCGGTTTAACTTCTCATCCAAAGGACAGCATCTCCGACAATGCAACTCTCCCTCAGTACTGCACTGGTGCATCAGCCTGGATTTTGTGCTCAAGTTCTTAGAGTGGGACTTGAACCCACAATCTTCTGATTCAGAGGTGAGTGTGCGACCACTGTGCTACGGTATTACCTTAGTTGTAAACAGATGGGCACTTTCTAAGGAATTATCATCTCAAACTGTCACATCTGTCTCTTAAGCATCTTTGTGCCTGTTTACAAAAATCTGTTTGATTGTTATGAAAACCCAGAGGTGAACATTTGACACAATGTCCTCCAGCAAGTTGTTCTCACCTGATTGCACTAATGAGTTCTAACATGATGAAAGTGGTTTTGGATTTGTAAATTACAAGATATTGGTATGCAGGAAAGGAATGTGTGTTTGCTAAAGTTACTATAAGGATACACCTTCACTATGCATCAACATGAAAAATCTATTTTAAACTTTCAGGAACAGGAACAATTAGCAATGTTTTCAGCTTCAGACTCACTTAATGAGGAAAAACAAGCCAGTCAGCTTCCGTTACAGATTGTGCTTCACTGAAGAAAAACACCAGGCACCACAACTATTAATTCAACACATGCTGAAAAACAGGATAAAGGAGTTATGTTCCTGATGGGCGAACAAATTGTGTTTAATTCATAGACCTAGAGTGATAAGTGCTGTGTAGCGGGGGTCACGGCCTGAAAATAGGTTGTTGTCTGGATTGTTTTAAAATGATCTCCTCCAGTTTATCTGTCCATATCCTCTCTATCCTGCAGTGTGTTGATAGCCCAGAGGAATCATATTCACAGCAAGATATCTGCACAAATAGCCCACAGATAATTTCCTGCAGTGAAGATTATTTTTAGAACCAACAAAACCATTAATTTTTAAAAGAAATAAAACGATTTTCTTTAGCAATTATATGTGTCAGTTTTATTTCTTCATTCCCTTGTTATTACGCAGCAAGGCATTTTAATTTGCGATACCCCATACCAAGTCTGGAGATATCAAATCAAGTCTTCAGAAAGTACATCCATTAGCATTTTGAGCAATATTTTCTTTCAGCCTTAACGTAAACAGTCACTTTTTTTATTTTTATCTTTGTCTATAATGAATTGACATACTCTTCATCACCTGTACTTTGCATTACCAGAACTTCTTCATTTTGTATATAATATTGTATTCTTCAAAACTTACGGATTATTGTATTGGAGCTTCATCTGTCAAGGGTTGCCTACTTTCCATCCTTTGGGTTACCATATTCATAATTTCTTTGGTTTATCATACCTTTTATTTCTCATGGGTTATCAGTTGGAGGGCCACATCTCATGTTCAATTGCGCTCTTCATCACTCATGAGTTATATATTCTTCAGCCTCACAAGTTGCAGTTTCATCACCCATGGCTATCATACTCCATCTGTTGTGAATTACTGTATTGAAGTTTTGTATCTTATGGGTTATGATGATCTTCATTTGTCATAGGATATCATACTCTTCACCTCTTGTGTGTTACCTGATTGGAGGCCCCTACTTTCCCCAATGTCTGAGAAGGCCTGTTAAAGGCCAGTAACAGCAAAACTGATTTTTTTCAATCCAGAGTTTATAGATGGATTCAGCAGGACACCGTTATGCTCTGTATGTGTGGTTCAGATCCTGGATAATGCTGATTATTCCTAGAATGACTGGCCGGAATTTCCATGCTGCTGTACGTGCAGGATTGGAGGCGGGTCGGGAGTAAAATTCGCGATAAATGGGAGCGGGTCAGGAACGCGCTGTCATCCCGCCTCCTCGCTCCTTTAACTCGGGCGCATTTGCCAGCGCGGCACAGACCCGAACGGCTGAGATCCTAATTTACCTCATTAATACCTTGTTGTCAGACCCTTAACAATGCTTTTAACCAGACCTTTTGAATTTCACTGCATGACCACGTGAATCACGCAGCTCAGGAACCACGTCTGTCAAACTGAGGCGGAAGTTCAGTGGCCATTGATCGAGGTCATTACTGCAGAGCATAGAAAGCAAAATATATACTTGCCTAAGGGAAAGGATCTTGCTGAATGCATTTTGAGCACAGATTTAGGTGTCTAGAATTTGCAAGTCTTTTCTGCAACTTCGAAAGCCACTCTCACCTCATTGCTACTAACTATCACACCATTGACAAATTGGTCCTCTGATCTCAACTTGACCTGCCATCTATTACATCAGTATGGGTGCCGTTTATACTGTCTCTTCCTGGAGCTCAGAATCGGACTAGGATAAGCCCCAACACCAGCAGCAGCAGGCACACCAGCAGGAGCAGCAACAATACCAACAACCTTCTCCTGAACGATGTGATGGTCCACAGGACAGAGAGCATCAGCACAGGGCTGCACCGCGCTGGAGCCGATACCCACAACACAGGGTATACAGGCAGAAGATGAGCTTCCTCAGCATGACTGAGCAACAGTGCCAAAGGAGGCTTAGGCTATCATGCCAGGTCGTCGCAGACATTTGCAGCTTACTGGAACCAGACCTCCAGCCCAGAGGACCTGGTGGACACGCCTTACTAGTGGCTGTCAAGGTCACCAGCGACCTCAACTTCTTCACCTCAGGCTCCTTCCAGGGATCTGCAGCAGACATTTACAGGATCTCGGAGTCGGCCGCACACAGACAGGTCATCGATGCCATGCTTGACAAGTCAGCCAATTATATCAACTTTGCCACTGATGAAGCCGGTGTTACTGAGCAGGCGCTTAGCTTTGCCACTCTGGCTGGCTTCCCATAGGTGCAGGGCGTCATCGACTGCACACATGTGGCCATTAGGGCACCGCATCATCACCCAGGGGTGTTTGTGGACCGCAAGGGCTTCCATTCCCTCAATGTGCAGCTCATCTGCAACCATAAAAAGATGATAATGTACATGTGCGCCAAATTCCCTGGCAGCTGTCATGACTCTTCTGTCCTGTGCCAGTCAATTCTCCCTCAGCTCTTCGCACCGCCAAACAGACCTACTGGCTGGCTGCTTGGAGACAAGTGATATCCACTGAAGTGTGGCTCATGACACCCTTAAGGAGGCCACATACTGAGGCCGAGGAGAGATATAATGAAAGTCACATGTCCACCAGATGTGTCATAGAGCAAACAATCGGAATGCTGAAAATGCGCTTCCAATGCCTTTACAGATGTGTAGGAACCCCTCAGTATGCACCAGCCAGGGTATCCAGAATCGTAGTCGTCTGCTGCGTGCTGCACAACAAAGCGCAGCAACGAGGATTAGCGCTGCATGAGTAGCAAGGTGCAGACGCACGGCCTCTTCAGAGGAGGAGCAAGAGGAGGAGGAGCATCAGCTGGAAGACGAGGAGGAGCAGGAACAAGAGGAACCTGCGGTCCAGATCCCACCAGCACCCGAGCACATTACTGCCCGGGAGGCCAAGGATGGCCTCATCATGGCCAGATTTACTTAACTTCCTGCATTACAATCATATGGCTGCCACATGCTGTGCCAGATCCCCACCCTCTACCAACAACACCATAAAGCATCCCGTCAATGACCAAGCCATTCCTTTCACACTGACCCCCATTGCTGGAGGTAACATTATGTCTGACCATTCATTCCAATTCACTAAGCCACTTAGGCTGGAGGCTCCTCTGAGGAGTCATCTTCCTTTTCCGCCTGGACAGTGGGGGAGTGCTCTTGATGGACCTGTGGGAGAATAAAGAGATGATTTAGAAATGTTAAATCAAGAATGGGTAATGATACCATTATGCACATGATGAACATTCACTGGCTGCTGACATCTGTCTCCATATGAGTGACTGCTGTATGCCATGTGGCTGTATGAAATGTAATTCTGTCACCACGTTGCTGAGAGGTCCCCCTCTCTCTGCCTCCCGCCACCAGCTGCTCCGCAATTCCTGAGACCTCCAGGGTGACCTCCTCTGCTGCTGTCAACGTGGCGAAGGATGGAAGGCCACCTCTGGTTCTTTCCCTCTCCCTGTTATTGTGGCCTCTCTTCTCCTGCAAGGAGGGAACAAAGAGATGTTTGAGTGAGAGAGATGGCATGAGTGTAAGGAATGTGTAGGTTACATTTGTAGAGGGTGACTATGAGGGAGTGTGGTGCCAATGCAAAGTGGCCTCCTTGTGTGTTGTTAGTTGGTATTATTGCATTAGGATGAGGGTGAGTGTGAGGGGTGGTTAGTCAGATGGGGATGTGAGTATGTACAGAGAGAGAGAGGGATGGGTGGACGTGCAAGGTATGTTGATTGTGTAATGATGTGCAGGAGTAGTCTTGGGAAGGCAGAGTGATGGGGATGTGATGAGAAGCACAGCAGGATGAAGTTGAGTGCGGCTTTGCACTCAACTTTCCTGATCTCATGAGATTAATCAAGTGCTTCCGGCACTGCACCCAGGTCCTCCTCACCACACCCCTGCTGTTGACCTCCTCTGCAATTTGCAACTGGGCTCTTTTAGTCTCCTGGGGAGGTCTTTTCCGCCCATCAGCAGGGAAGAGGATCTCCCTGCATTCTCTGACTCCCTCCACAAGAATATGTCGGGAGTCATAGAATCATATAATCATAGAAATTTACAGCACAGAAGGAGGCCATTCAACCCATCTTGTCCGTGCCGGCCGACAAAGAGCTATCCACCCTAATCACACTTTCCAGCACCTGGTCCATAGCCTTGTAGGTTACGGCACTTCAAGTGCATATCCAAGTACTTTTTAAATGTGATGAGGGTTTCTGCCTTTACCATCCTTTCAGGCAGTGAGTTCCAGACCCCCCACCACCCTCTGGGTGAAAACATTTCTCCTCAAATCCCTCTAAACCTCCTACCAATTACTTTAAATCAATGCCCCCTAGTTATTGACCCTTCTGCTAAGGGAAATAGGTCCTTCCTATCCACTCTATCTAGGCCCCTCATAATTTTATACACCTCAATTAGGTCCCCCCTCAACCTCCTATGTTCCAAAGAAAAGAACCCCAGCCTATCCAATCTTTCCTCATAGCTAAAATTCCCCAGCCCAGGCAACATCCTCGTAAATCTCCTCTGCACCCCTCTAGTGCAATCGCATCCTTCCTGTAATGTGGTGACCAGAACTGCATGCAGTATTCTAGCTGCGGCCTAACTAGTGTTTTAGATAGTTCAAGCATAACCTCCCTGCTCTTATATTCTGTGCCTCAGCTAATAAAGGCAAGTATCCCGTATGCCTACTTAACCACCTTATCTACCTGTCCTACATAGAAACATAGAAACATGGAAGATAGGAGCAGGAGTAGGCCATTCAGCCCCTCGAGCCTGCTCCACCATTCAATGAGATCATGGCTGATCATCCAAATTCAGTACCCTGTCCCTGCCTTCTCCCCATATCCCTTGATCCCTTTAGCTTTAAGAAATATATCTAACTCCTGCTACCTTCAGGAATCTGTGGACATGCACTCCAAGGTCCCTCTGATCCTCTGCACTTCTCAGTGTCCTACCATTTATTGTGTATTCCCTTGGCTTGTTAGCCCTCCCCAAATGCATTGTCTCACACTTCTCCGGATTGAATTCCATTTGCCGCTGTTCTGCCCACCAGACCAGTCCATTGATATCTTCCTGCAGTCTACAGCTTTCTTCTTCATTATCAACCACACGGCCAATTTTTGTATCATCTGCAAACTTCTTAATCATAATTCCTATATTCAAGTCCAAATCATTGATATATACCACAAAAAGCAAAGGACCCAGTACTGAGCCCTGTGGAACCCCACTGGAAACAGCCTTCCAGTCACAAATATACACTTCGACCATTATCCTTTGTTTCCTGCCTCTGAGCCAACTTGCCATTTTGCCTTCGATCCCATGAACTTTTACTTTCATGACTAGTCTGCCATGCGGGACCTTATCAAAAGCCTTGCTAAAATCCATATAGACTACATCAAACGCACTACCCTGATCGACCCTCCTTGTTACCTCCTCAAAAAATCTCAGGAAGGATATATTGGCCTTGGAGGAGATACAGTGCTGATTCACCACAATGATACCAGGGCTTAAAGGGTTGAATTATGAGGACAGGTTGCATAAACTTGGCTTGTATTCCCTTGAGTTTAGAAAGTTGAAGGATGATCTATTTGAGGTCTTTAAAATGATAAAATAATTCAATGGGATAGATACAGAAAAACAAATTCCTCTGTTGGGGTAATCCAGAACAAGGGGGCACAAACTTAAAATTCAAGCTAAGCCATTGAGGAGGGAAATCAGGAAGCACATTGTCACACAAAGGGTAGTGGAATTATGGAATTTTGCTCCCTGAAAGGCTGTGGATGCTGGGTCAATAGAAATTTTCAATACTGAGATTGACATTTTTATTAGGTGAGGATATGAATCAAGGGCGGGTAAATGGAGTTGAGGTACAGATCAGCCATGATCTAATTGAATGGCGGAACAGGCTGGAGCGGGGGGGAGGGGCTGAATGGCCTACTCCTGTTCCTATGGATGTAGTTCATATTACACAAAGTGCTTGGGCATACATGATACTGCAAACTTTTATTTGAAAATTGAAATGACAAACTATTAGATTGAAGACTGAAAGCATACTTTAATAAACCACTGTAATAGAATTCAACCATATTGATTAGAGATTCCTTCATGCATTATCTTAATCTCACGTCCTAGTTACTGTGGGAGTGAATTTCCATGAGGGTTCTCCCACGCCGCTGTAACTTTGGGAGAAGAGTTGTGGAAATCCCGGGAAAACGGCAGCTGAGTGGGAGAACCTCTGCAAATAAGGGGCAGGAGGTTTAGAGGGGATTTGAGGAAAACCTTTTTCACCCAGAGGGTGGTTGGAATCTGGAACTCACTGCCTGAAAGGGTGGTAGAGGCAGGAACCCTCATAACATTCAAGAAACATTTAGATGAGCACTTGAAACGCCATAGCATACAAGGCTACGGACCAAGTGCTGGAAAATGGGATTAGAATAGATAGGGCTTGATGGCCGGCGCAGACACGATGGGCCGAAGGGCCTCTTTCTGTGCTGTATAACTCTAGGGGGGGAAAATTCAGTTGGTTGCGCCTCCCGTTAGCGCCTTAAGAGAGCGCTAATGGGGCGCAAAGCAACTAGCGCTCGGGCGCGGCGATGTTTGCGCCGCTTGCGAAATTAACTAGACATTTTGCGGCGGCGCTAAACACTACCGCCATGATCTCCTGTGCCGGCAGATCGTGACGTCAGTCAAGTGCGCAATGCCCCGGTAGCGCCCCGGAGCGGATATTGAGTGGCGCCCCCTGCCTTACCGCCTGACGCTAGCAACAACAGGTTGAGGGGAGCGCTTTGCAGTCAGGAAGGGACTGGGAGAGCGCTATTTAAAGGCGACTGCTTCCTGCCTTTTATTGTTGGTGACATTTTTGAACCACGCATTCTGAGAGAGAGAGAGAGAGACTTCTGGAGAGATTCAACGCTGTGTGAAGGAGTTTTGGGTACTGAGCAGCACTTTGCAGGTTCATTTTGATTTGCCATTCCTTGTATCGATTTAGAAGAGACTATGAGGGCTGCACTCTAAGCTCTTTCCCTGGTACTCTCCATTGTTCTTTCCAGCAGATTTGATGTGCAGGTCTCTCCAGGCCGAGATTCAAGGCTGCAATGAGCAGGATGTGGATGGAAAGCAAGATCAACCATCCCCTTTAAGAACTGGCCTGGTGCCATTGTGTGTGTGTTCCATTGCTGACTGACATCACATGAGCTTCGCCAGCGCTCTGAGGTAGCGCCTCGCTCCTCGGCCTTTGCGCCTTAAGACAGGTGTGAAGCGCTGGATTTAGCGCTCCAATCACCTCCAGGGGCGATAAAAGTCAAGTTTGCAGTCGGTGGCGATAATTAGCGCCAGGCGCTAATCTTTGCGCCTGGCCGATAATTGCGCCCCAAATGGGGCGATACTGAATTTCTCCCCCTATGGCTCTATCTAAACCAACAAACGCCACATGTATAATGATGAAGAACTGTTTCGTATTTTAGATTTCGAAGTACTGGCAGAAAGAACAGAACAACCACACATACACAGTTGTTTAAAAGTTGCAATCATCACTTTGGTATTCTGGTTTTGAATTTCCCTCAATAACAGGGAAAGGTCCGGGTAGGCCAGCAAAGGTGGTGACTTGCAAGGGTTGCGCTGTGCTCTCGTATTTCTGGTCATTATCACATAGCTGTTTGTGGGATCTTGCTGTGCACAATTTGACTGCCATGTTTCCCACATTACAACAGTGACTACACTTCAAAAGTACTTCATTGGCTGCAAAGCGCTTTGGGACATCATGAGGTTGTGAAAGACGCTATATAAATGGAACTTCTTTCTTTTCACCAAAACTACTGGCTTCCACCTCTACCCCAACTCACACCCGTTGCTGCAGAAACACGTGTCCGTGCTTTTCTCATCTTTCAATGGGATTTTAACTCCCAAGCAGGAATTCGGTGGGATGCGTAGGCCACCTGCCCGGGAGCTGCAGTAGGAGTCCTGGTCTATTTTAACAACCAGGCCTCATTAACATCCCACCGGCTAGCAGTAATGGGATTGGGTGCCAAGAGGCTTTGGGTCTTGAAAGATTGGATGGCCCGGATGCCATATGGTTGCCAGTCAGATTTGTTGTGGGGGAGAGTTAGAGAGGGTTTTGCAGGTGGCTGGAGCAGCTCAAATTTTGGTTGTGGGGCCCAGAAGAGCACGAGTAAATTTCAGTGTAACTTACCGATTACATTGCCACAGGAAATTCTGGGATGTGGGCATCGCTGGAAAGCTGGCCCATTCCCAATTGCTCTTGAGAAGGTGGTGGTGAGCCGCCTTCTTGAACCACTGCAGTCCGTGTGGTGAAGGTACACCCACAGTGTTGTTAGGGAGGGAGTTCCAGGATTTTGACCCAGCGACGCTGAAAGAGTTGATTAAATACTTGGAGAAAATGTTGACAGAGGGATATGATATTTTCTAGAAACTGGATGTACTGCACTGGATGTTTCCTGGTCCTGCACTTTACTATGTTCTCATAACGGCGTTTAGAAGCTTATCCAATGTTAGACTGACTAGTCTATAGATATCTGGTAAATCCTTTTCTCCCTTCTTGAACAGAATTTTTTTTTTATTTGTTCATGGGATGTGGGCGTCGCTGGCAAGGCCAGCATTTATTGCCCATCCGTAGTTGCCCTTGAGAAGGTGGTGGTGAGCTGCCTTCTTGAACCGCTGCAGTCCGTGTGGTGAAAGTACTCCCACAGTGCTGTTAAGGAGGGAGTTCCAGGATTTTGACCCAGCGACGATGAAGGAACGGCGATATACTTCCAAGTCAGGATGGCGTGTGACTTGGAGGGGAACTTGGAGGTGGTGGTGTTCCATGCACCTGCTGCCCTTGTCCTTCTAGGTGGAAGAGGTCGCGGGTTTGGGAGGTGCTGCCGAAGAAGCCTTAGTGAGTTGATGCAGTGCATCTTGTAGATGGTACACACTGCAGCCACGGTGCACCGATGATGCAGGGAATGAATGTTTAAGGTGGTGGATGGGGTGCCAATCAAGCAGGCTGCTTTGTCTTGGATGGTGTCGAGCTTCTTGAGTGTTGTTGAAGCTGCACTCATCCAGGCAAGTGGAGAGTATTCCATCACACTCCTGACGTGTGCCTTGTAGATGGTGGAAAGGCTTTGGGGAGTCAGAAGGTGAGACACTCACCACAGAATACCCAGCCTCTGACCCGCTCTTGTTGCCACAGTATTTATGTGGCTGGTCCAGTTAAGTTTCTGGTCAATGGTGACCCCCAGGATGTTGATGGTGGGGGATTCGGCGATGGTAATGTCGTTGAATGTCAAGGTGCGGTGACTAGTCTCTCACTTGTTGG
This sequence comes from Squalus acanthias, assembly GCA_030390025.1. Lineage (NCBI taxonomy): Eukaryota > Metazoa > Chordata > Chondrichthyes > Squaliformes > Squalidae > Squalus > Squalus acanthias. Next base: position 104,931,733 of record CM059434.1, read on the forward strand.
AGATAGTCATTGCCTGGCACTTGTGTGGCGCGAATGTTACCTGCCACTTATCAGCCCAAGCCTGAATGTCATCCAGGTCTCGTTGCCTGCGAGTACAGACTGCTTCATTTTCTGATGAGTTACGAATGGAACTGAACACTATGCAATAATCAGTATTCATCCCCACTTCTGACCTTATGATGGAGGGAAGGTTATTGATGAAGCAGCTGAAGATGGTTGGGCCTAGGACAATGCCCTGAGGAACTCCTGCAGCAATGTCCTGGGGCTGAGTTGATTGACCTCCAACAACCACAACCATCTTCTTTTGTGCTAGGTATGACTCCAGCCAGTGGAGAGGTTTCCCGCTGATTCCCATTGACTTCAATTTCACTAGGGCTCCTTGACGCCACACTCGGTCAAATGCTGCCTTGATGTCAAGGGCAGTCACTCTCACCTCAACTCTGGAATTCAGCTCTTTTGTCCATGTTTGGACCAAGGCTGTAATGAGGTCTGGAGCTGAGTGGTCTTGGCGGAACCCAAACTTATCATCGGTGAGCAGGTTATTGGTGAGTAAGTGCTGCTTGATAGCACTGTCGACGACACCTTCCATCACTTTGCTGATGATTGAGAGTAGACTGATTGGCCACATTGGATTTGTCCTGCTTTTTGTGGACAGGACATACCTGGGCAGTTTTCCACATTGTCGGGTAGATGCCAATATTGTAGCTGTACTGGAACAGCTTGGCTAGAGGCGCGGCTAGTTCTGGAGCACAAGTCTTCAGCACGACAGCGGGATGTTGTTGGGGCCCATAGCCTTTGCTGTCTCCAGTGCGCTCAGCCGTTTCTTGGTATCACGTGGAGTGAATCGAATTGGCTGAAGACTGTCTTCTGTGATGTTGGGGACCTCAGGAGGAGGCCGATATGGATCATCCACTCGGCACTTCTGGCTGAAGATGGTTGCAAAAGCTTCAGCCTTGTCTTGTGCACGTGCATGCTGGGCTCCGCCATCATTGAGGATGGGGATATTCATGGAGCCTCCTCCTCCCGTTAGTTGTTTAATTGTCCACCAACATTCACGACTGGATGTGGCAGGACTGCAGAGCTTTGATCTGATCCATTGATTGTGGGATCGCTTAGCTCTATCTATAGCATGCTGTTTCCGCTGTTTAGCATGCAGGTAGTCCTGCCAGAGAGAGTAAGTTAAAACTTTTTTAAGAAACTGTCCCAGGGAACTTGGAGTTTCCTGTGTCTAAGCATTAAATCAGTATTGTGTCATGCAGCAACTGATAGATTATGACTTTCTTGACGTTGAATTTCACAGAATAGCAAGTTAATTTTAATGGCAATTTATGTAAAAGTCCAATGACCTTTATATATATTTCTTTGTTCACCCACCAAAATGTTTTTTTCACCACCACTTAATTTATTAACACGTGAGGTAGGAAATAATGGGAATTTAGAATCTGTGAGCTGATAATATTCTGACCTGAGACATTAGGCAGTATCTTACCAACTAAACCTTAGCACCTATTGTGTAACTAAACTGTTATTGCAAATTCAGTTTCTTATTCTTTCTCTGCATTTCAGTTGGATATTTGGTTGTCTTACACCTCATTAAATCCCAAATTCACAGTCGCTGCAAATCTACAGTCATTTTGTGGTGAAATGTTTGTATAAATGGTGCAGATTGATTTATTGTGATCTCAGTTCAGAATAAATGCTCTCAGCTCTGAGGACCAAATTTGAACAAATGCTTATTGTGACTCTCCTGCTGCTTTCTGTAGCACAGTAAAATGTATCAAGCTAGTCATGTAAGAAGGTTGGGGCATCCAATTAGTTCCCACACAGCTATTTATTCAGTACTTGGTGCAGTGGAGCAAAAAGGGATGAATTGTTTATAAAAGCAGAGAAAACTGGAGGTCATCATTATATTTCATGAGCAAGATTAGATTATTTCCATACAGAATAATGGGAATCAATGCTAACTGCATTGTGCTTTCGTGAAATATAATGTTCTTCTAACGCACAAAATTTGATTTAAATCACTGTTATTATTTGAATACTTTATGTTAAAAGTGTATGCAAAAAAATGACAGTTAGCAGGTCTGAAAATTTGTTGGTAATCATCTCTCACCCATCTTCGTTTTTCTCTTTCATTATTTATTTTTATTCTCCTTCTCTGGAGTCCCCCAACAGCATGCACAGTTCATCAAGTGAAAAGGCTGTGAATGCAGTCTGCTCCCAATCTCAGCCTATGCTGAACAAGCCACCAGAGCTATATACAAACACATTAGGGTCCCCCTGTGTTATGCCGGACTATGAGAAGATATAGAGCAGCTTACACCATGCGCGTACCACACACACACACACACACACACACACACACATATACAAACCAGATATTAACTGGAACCATGCTAAAGGTGGTACAATTGGCCTTGGCACCCCTGGATTATAGAAGGGAAATTGCCCAAAATTCTTGCTCCTGATTGCTGTTCAGCCACCTCTACTGGAAAAGGGTACTGAAATTAGAAACATAGAAACATAGAAAAATAGGAGCAGGAGTAGGCCATTCGGCCCTTCGAGCCTGCTCCGCCATTCAATATGATCATGGCTGATCCTCTATCTCAATACCATATTCCCGCTCTCTCCCTATACCACTTAATGGGGTAGAAATTAGGTCATAGAAACATAGAATCTAGGAGCAGGAGTAGGCCATTCGGCCCGTCGAGCCTGCTCCACCATTCAATACGATCATGGCTGATCATCCAAGTCCAGTACCCTGTCCCTGCTTTAATCCCCACAGTACACATATCCCACCCTACCCCCGTAACCCCACGTATTTAATTCCCCCAACATATCCTATCCTATCCCCATAACCCCACATATTTAATCCCCCCCTAACACTAAGGGTCAATTTATCATAGCCAAATCAACCTAACCCGCACATTTTTGGACTGTGGGAGAAAACCGGAGCACCCGGAGGAAACCCACGCAGACACGGGGAGAATGTGCAAACTCCACACAGACAGTCACCCGAGGTCAGATTCGAACCCGGGTCCCTGGCGCTGTGAGGCACCAGTGCTAACCACTATGCCACCGTGTTGCCCATTTGGGGCGCAAATATCGTCTGGACGCAAATATTAGCGCCTGGCGCTAATTATCGGCACTGACTGGAAACTTCACTTTTACCGCCCCGGGAGGTGAGTGGAGCGCTAAAGCAGGTGCTGCACACCTGTCTTAAGGCGCAAAGGCCAAGGAGTGAGACGCTAACTCAGAGCGCTGGCGAAGCTCATGTAATGTCAGTCAGCAATGGAACACACACACAATGGAACGGGCCAGTTCTTAAAGGGGATGGTTAATCTTGCTTTCCATCCACATCCTGTTCATTGCAGCCTTGAATCTCGGCCTGGAGAGACTTGCACATCAAATGTGCTGGAAAGAACAATGGAGAGTACCAGGCAAAGAGCTCAGAGTGCAGCTCCCACAGTCTCTGCTAAATCGATACAAGGAATGGCAAATCAAAATGAACCTGCAAAGTGCTGCTCAGTACCCAAAACTCCTTCACACAATGTTGAATCTCTCCAGAAGTCTCTCCCTCTCGCTCTCAGAATGCGTAGTTCAAAAATGCCACCAACAATAAAAGACAGGAAGAGGCCCCCTTTAAATAGCGCCCCCCCCAGCCCCACAGCGATTGATAGCGTTCCAGTCTTCTGGTCGTTGGAAGCGCCAGGCGGTAAGGCAGGGGGCGCCACTCAATTTCCGCTCCGGGGCGCCACAAGGGCGTTGCACCATGGAATGACGTCACAATCTGCGCGCGCAGGTGGTCGCAGCGGTAAGTTTTAGCGCCGCCGCACAATCTCAAGTTAAGTTCTCAAGCGGCGCAAACATCGCTGCGCCCGGGCGTTAGCGGCTTTGCACCCCATTAGCGCCCTCTTAAGGCGCTAACGGGAGGCGCAACCAACTGAATTTTTACCCCAATGCCTTTTGCATCTAGAAATCTATCTATCTCCTTCTTAAATATATTCAGTGACTTGGCCTCCACAGCCTTCTGTGATAGAGAATTCTACAGGTTCACCACCCTCTGAGTGAAGAAATTTCTCCTCATCTCAGTCCTAAATGTCCTACCCCATAACCTGAGACTGTGACCCCTCGTTCTAGAGCCCCCAGCCAGGGGAAACATCCTCCCTGCATCCAGTCTGTCTAGCCCTGTCAGAATTATATACATTTCAATGAGATCCCCTCTCATTCTTCTAAACTCCAGTGAATACAGGCCTAGTCGGCCCAATCTCTCCACATACAACAGTCCTGCCATCCCAGGAATCAGTCTGGTGAACCTTCGCTGCACTCCCTCTATGGCAAGTATATCCTTTCTTAGGTAAGGAGACCAAAACTGCACACAGTACTCCAGGTGTGGTCTCACCAAGGCCCTGTATAACTGTAGTAAGACATCCTTGCTCCTGTACTCAAATCCTCTTGCAATGAAGGCCAACATACCATTTGCCTTCCTAACTGCTTGCTGCACCTGCATGTATGCTTTCAGTGATTGGTGTACAAGGACACCTCGGTCCCTTTGAACATCAACATTTCCCAATCTATCACCATTTAAATAATACTCTGCCTTTCTGTTTTTCCTACCGAAGTGGATAAATTCACATTTATCCACGTTATACTGCATCTGCCATGTATTTGCCCACTCACTCAACTTGTTTAAATCGCCTTGAAGCCACTTTGCATCCTCCTCACAACTCACAATCCCACCTAGTTTCATGTTGTCAGCAAACTTGGAAATATTACATTTGGTTAATATATATTAATGATCTAGATGAGGGAACTAGATGTAATATCTCCAAGTTTGCAGACGACACAAAGCTGGGTGGGCATGTGTGCTGTGCGGAGGATGCAGAGAAACTCCAGTATGATTTGGACAGGTTGGGTGATTGGGCAGATGCATGGCAGATGCAGTATAATATGGATAAATGCGAGTTTATCCACTTTGGTGGCAAAAACAGGAAGGCTGATTATTATCTGAACGGCAATAGATTGGGAGAAGGGGAAGTGCAACGAGACCTGGGTGTCCTTGTGCACCAGTCGCTGAAGGTAAGCATGCAGGTGCAGCAGGTGGTTAAGAAGGCAAATGGTATGTTGGCCTTCATAGCGAGAGGATTCGAGTACAGGAGCAAGGATGTCTTGCTGCAGTTGTACAGGGCCTTGGTGAGACCACACCTTGAGTATTGTGTGCAGTTTTGGTCGCCTTATCTGAGAAAGGATGTTCTTGCATTGGAGGGAGTGCAGCGAAGATTCACCAGACTGATACCTGGGATGGCAGGAATGACGTACAAAGAGAGATTGGGTCGATTGGGCTTGTATTCGTTAGAGTTTAGAAGAATGAGAGGGGATCTCATTGAAACTTATAAAATTCTAATGGGACTAGACAGACTAGATGCAGGAAGGATGTTCCTGATGGCGGGGAAGTCCAGAACCAGGGGTCACAGTCTAAGGATAAGGGGTAAGCCATTTAGGACTGAGATGAGGAGAAATTTCTTCACCCAGAGAGTGGTGAACCTGTGGAATTCTCTACCACAGAGGGCAGTTGAGGCCAATTCATTAAATATATTCAAGAAGGAGTTAGATATATTCTTAAGGCTAAAGGGATCAAGGGATATGGGGAGAAAGCAGGGAAAGGGTACTGAATTTGGATGATCAGCCATGATCGCATTGAATGGCGGAACAGGCTCGAGGGGCCGAATGGCCTACTCCTGCTCCTATCTTCTATGTTTCTATGTTCCCTCATCCAAATCATTGATATATATTGTGAATAGCTGGGACCCAAGCACTGATCCCTGCGGTACCCCACTGGTCACCTCCTGCCACCCCGAAAAAGACCCATTTATTCCTACTCTCTGTTTCCTGTCTGTTAACCAATTTTCAATCCATGCCAGTATATTACCCCCAATCCCATGTGCTTTAACTTTGCACACTAACCTCTTATGTGGGACTTTATCAAAGGCTTCTGAAAATCCAAATACACCACATCCACTGGTTCTCCCTTATCTATTCTACCAGTTACATCCTCAAAAAGCTCCAGTAGGTTTGTCAAACACGATTTCCCTTTCATAAATCCATGTTGACTTTGTCTAATCCCGTTGATATTTTCTAAGTGTCCTGTTATCACATCCTTTATAATAGACTCTAGCATTTTCCCTACTACTGATATTAGGCTAACCGGTCTGTAGTTCCCTGTTTTCTCACTCCCTCCTTTTTTAAATAGTAGGGTTGCATTTGCCACCTTTCAATCTGCAGGAACTGTTCCATAATCTATAGAATTTTGGAAGATGACAACCAATGCATCCACTATTTTCATGGCTACCTCTTTTAGTACTCTGGGATGCAGATTATCAGGCCCTGGGGATTTATCGGCTTTCAGTCCCATTAATTTCTCCAGCACTATTTTTTTACTAATACTAATTTTCTTTAATTCCTCCTTCTCACTAGACCCTTGGTTCCTTAGCATTTCTGGGAAGTTATTTGTGTCCTCTTCCGTGAAGACAGAACCAAAGTATTTGTTTAATTGCTCTGCCATCTCCTTGTTCCCCATTATAAATTCTCCAGTTTCTGACTGTAAGGGACCTACATTTGTCTTCAGGTGGGAACAATATTGGACTCGGCTATGATGTCCACACAGTCAAATAGCCTGCCAACACTCACTCTCAAAGTGCGCAGGGAATAATAGCTGATGTGTGGCACATGCAGACACAGAGGCCTAGAAATTGGAGAAATGCTGGAACACTGCCGATAACATTGGCAGCCAGGGATAATGGCCAACGACCAAGACAGTGCAGGCAGTACTGGCATTTTGGTACTGCCTGCTCATTAACATCAGTGTGGCGGTGATTTTCTAGTGTAACGCGCTCTTTGCAGCGTTAATCTCAGAAGGAGGCCAAAGGTCACCTCTGTCTCCCACTTGCAGTGTAGGGGAACGGGGAAGAAAGGAGCGAGCCGATCAGTTGCCGTACATGCTCCAAAAATATTAGCAGCCACCCGATGTTTGTGGATTTTTTTATTTGTCTATGATATGAATGCGGATAAAAGAGATCTTATCTCAGATCATCTTCAATCGTTGCAATGGAGTTCACCCATTGATTGATTGGTAAAAACATACGGTCGATTCGCATTGTATAATTCATGAAGGCTCAATAATGACATGAAATTATTCTTAGATAATACATATTCTGGAACATATAATGCTGGCTCATATATTTCTCCATATAATAAACGAGTAAATGAAATGTCGATATTCCCTGTTGTATTGCAAAGACTGAGAGGTGTATGACTGCAACTGTAGTTCCCGACAATGAATCTTGTGGTGTCCACTCATTTATTAAAGGGTTTATGAAAAATACTTGTATAGGTATCTCATCTGGGAACAGATCCGTTAGAGTCTCATCATTAGGTTCTTCTGTGCCTAACGGGCCCATTGATTATCTGAGCCTATCCATCTGAAAACCAACTGTGAGTCTTGTCATATAATACAATCTGAATCCAGTACCACAGGTCGCAAATGTATTTCGATCATGTTTGGTTTTCAGTTTAGGCAGATGGGATTATACTATTGACCTGTATCAATAAATGGAATAACATTTAATTACCAAGGGCTGAATCAACGGAAGTGGATATGAATTTCACTGCGAGTGTTGTGTTTTTGGCGGACCTTGAACAAGAGCTACTGTTTAGGTTCGGTTGTTGAGTTGAGTATTGATAGGAAATGGGTGTGTTTTTGTTGAGGGAGTGAAATTACTTACTGACCCACAAACACTGTAGGCCTCCCGGAAAGCAGCCAGAAAATGTAAACCCTCCACCCCCCCGCACCCCCACCCCGGGGGGCTGCCTTTTTTTCGCTATTTCATGGCGGTAACAGGTGGCGGTAACAGGTGGCGCAAACCACCCGAAATTCTAGGCCTCATTTTTAGGAGAGGGGTGAAAATTGGTAGCAAAAAGAGGAAAAAAGAACAGTTTGGGAAGTTTAGTGGAAATTAATACTGTGTCACAATTTGGAGGTTTTCTGAAAGCACGCATGTGCATAATACTTGTGAATGACAAGAACGTTCTGTGGAAAACAATTAGGTCACTACTTAGAACACAGCATGCCAGCAACTAGAACAGAGCTGTGTAGAATCGGCAGAAAGTACTATTTGCAGTTAAACAGCATCTTGTCACATTGTTAAATGGTTCAAATATCTGTTGTAGATCTGCACACGACAGTAAGGCTGAGATCAGGGATCTCAGGCATAAATTTGCATCTTATTACTTGTTGACACAGTACATTTGTACAGCATGATGCCACACCTCCATGTCACTATGATGATGGAAATATTGCCGGGTCCATAAACTGAATCAATGTGGAACATACAGGTTATCACATCACAGTAGCGTAGTGGTAATGTCACTGGGCTAGTAATCCAGAGGCCTGGACTAATGATCCAGAGACGTGAGCTCAAATCCCACCACGGCAGCTGGGGAATTTAAATTCAGTTAATTGAATAAATTTGGAATAAAAAGCTAGTGTCAGTAATGGTAACCATGAAACTATCGGATTGTCGTAAAAACCCATCTGGTTCACTAATGTCCTTTAGGGAAGGAAATCTGCTGTCCTTACCTAGTCTGGCCTATATGTGTCTCCAGAACCCAAACCCACAGCAATCTGGTTGACTCTTAACTGCCCTCTGAAATGGCCTAACAAGTCACTCAGTTGTAACTAACCGCTGCGAAACAAAATAATAAGAATGAAACTGGACGGACCACCCGGCATCGACCTCGGCACTGGCTACGGACACAGCACACCCAGCCCAGTCAACCCTGCAAAGTTCTCCTCACCAACATCTGGAGACTTGTGCCAAAATTGGGAGAGCTGTCCCACAGACTAGTCAAGCTACAGCCTGACATAGTCATACTCACAGAATCATACCTTTCAGCCAATGTCCCAAATTCCTCCATCGCCATCCCTGGGTATGTCCTGTCTCACCGGCAGGACAGACCCACCAGGGGGAGTGGCACAGTGGTATACAGTCGGGAAGGAGTGGCCCTGGGAGTCCTCAACATTGACTCCGGACCCCATGAAGTCTCATGGCTTCAAGTCAAGCATGGGCAAGGAAACCTCCTGCTGAATACCACCTACCACCCTCCCTCAGCTGATGAATCAGTACTCCCAGATGTTGAACACCACTTGGAAGAAGCACTGAGAGTAGCAAGGACACAGAATGTACTCTGGGTGGGGGACTTCAATGTCCATCACCAAGACATAACTTATGAAGGACATAACTGCCAGTCTGGGCTTGCAACAGGTGGTGAGTAAACCAACAAGAGGGATAAACCTACTTGACCTCGTCCTCACCAATCTACCTGTCGCAGATGCATCTGTCCAGGGCAGCAGTGACCACCGCACAGCCATTGTGGAGACGAAGTCCCGTCTTCACACTGAGAACACCCTCCATCGTGTTGTGTGGCACTACCACCGTGCTAAATGGGATAGATTTAGAACAGATCTAGCAGCTCAAAACTGGGCATCCATGAGGCGCTGTGGGCCAGCAGCAGAATTGTATTCCACCACAATCTGTAGCCTCATGGCCTGGCATATCCCTCACTCTGCCATTACCACCAAGCCAGGGGACCAACGAGTGTAGAAGAGCAGGCCAGGAGCAGCACCAGGCGTACCTAAAAATGAGGTGCCAACCTGCGAAAGCTGCAACACAGGACTACATGCATGCTAAAAAGCGGAAGCAGCATGCTATAGACAGGGTTAAGCGATCCCACAATCAACGGACCAGATCAAAGCTTTGCAGTCCTGCCACATCCAGTCGTGAATGGTGGTGGAGCATTAAACAACTAACGGGAGGAGGAGGCTCCAAGAATATCCCCATCCTCAATGATGGTGGAGCCCAGCACGTGAGTGCAAAAGACAAGGCTGAAGCGTTTGCAACCAACTTCAGCCAGAAGTGTCGAGTGGATGATCCATATCGGCCTACTCCCAAGGTCCCCATCATCACAAAAGCCATTCTTCAGCCAATTCGATTCACTCCACGTGATATCAAGAAACGGCTGAGCGCACTGGATACAGCAAAGGCTATGGGTCCCGACAACATCCCGGCTATCGTGCTGAAGACTTGTGCTCCAGAACTAGCTGCGCCTCTAGCCAAGCTGTTCCAGTACAGCTACAACACTGGCATCTATCCGACAATGTGGAAAACTGTCCAGGTATGTCCTGTCCACAAAAAGCAGGACAAATCCAATCCGGCCAATTACCACCCCATCAGTCTACTGTCAATCATCAGCAAAGTGATGGAAGGTGTCATCGACAGTGCTATCAAGTGGCACTTACTCACCAATAACCTGCTCACTGATGCCCAGTTTGGGTTCCGCCAAGACCACTCGGCACCGGACCTCGTTACAGCCTTGGTCCAAACATGGACAAAGGAGCTGAATTCCTGTGGAGAGAGTGACTGCCCTTGACATCAAGGCAGCATTTGACCGAGTGTGGCATCAAGGAGCCCGAGTAAAACTGAAGTCAATGGGAATCAGGGGGAAAACGCTCTACTGGCTGGAGTCATACCTAGCACAAAGGAATATGGTTGAGGTGGTTGAAGGTCAATCATCACAGCCCCAGGATATCACTGCAGGAGTTCCTCAGGGCAGTGTCCCAGGCCCAACCATCTTCAGCTGCTTCATCAATGACCTTCCCTCCAACATAAGGTCAGAAATGGGGATGTTCGCTGATGACTGTACAGTGTTCAGCGCCATTCGCAACTCCACAGATAAAGAAGCAGTCCATGCCCGCATGCAACAAGACCTGGACGACGTTCAGGCTTGGGCTGATAAGTGGCAGGTAACATTCGCGCCACACAAGTGCCAGGCAATGACTATCTCCAACAAGCAAGAGTCTAACCACCTCCCCTTGACATTCAATGGCATTACCATCGCCGAATCCCCCACTATCAACATCCTGGGGGTCACCATTGACCAGAAACTTAACTGGACCAGCCACATAAATACTGTGGCAACAAGAGCTGGTCAGAGGCTAGGTATTCTGCGGCGCGTGTCGCACCTCCTGACTCCCCAAAGCCTTTCCACCATCTACAAGGTACAAGTCAGGAGTGTGATGGAATACTCTCCACTTGCCTGGATGAGTGCAGCTCCAACAACACTCAAGAAGCTCGACACCATCCAGGACAAAGCAGCCCGCTTGATTGGCACCCCATCCACCACCTTAAACATTCACTCCCTCCACCACCGACGTACCGTGGCTGCAGTGTGTACCATCTACAAGATGCACTGCAGCAACACGCCAAGGCTTCTTCGGCAGCACCTCCCAAACCCGCGACCTCTTCCACCTAGACGGACAAGGGCAGCAGACGCATGGGAACACCACCACCTCCAAGTTCCCCTACAAGTCACACACCATCCTGACTTAGAAGTATATCGCCGATCCTTCATCATTGCTGGATCAAAATCCTGGAACTCCCTACCTAACAGCACTGTGGGAGTACCATCACCACACGGACTGCAGCAGTTCAAGAAGGCGGCTCACCACCACCTTCTCAAGGGCAACTAGTGATGGGCAATAAATGCTGGCCTTGCCAGCTATGCCCTGATCCCATAAACGAATAAAAAAAGTTAAATTTAAAGAATGAGTGGCATCAGCCTCCCAAAAAAAGTGTGACAGTTATGTGTATTATGTTCAGTTTCACACGCAACTTATTTAAATTTTATATCATACCGTTGTGCTTGAGATGCTCTATTTGAACAATAGCCAACGGCAAGTTGCTAACATTTTAAAATGCTTGAAATGAACAAATAAATATTAAATGATAGCCCCACCTTCTGTTTATGATCTGGAGGAATATATAGGTGTGTGCATGGATTCAGCCAGTATACTGGCAATTAGGGTTAGATCAATGTGGTGTGTGAACCTTTCAGAGATTGCAGTTTTAGTATTCTTGAAATATTTTTGCACCATTTTTCATGTGTGTACCTTTAATTCTGTGATGAATGGTTGCATTTCATAACTTAATTGATCATTTTATTAATTTGTTAGAGAAAATATGAATGTATGGGGAGAATGATAGAAACCTGGTCATGGATGTTGATAGTGATTTCACACTGGTGACATCCCAATGCTTTAGACAGCACATTCATTGCATAAATAAATGCACTTGAATAAGCATTATCCCTTTGGTAATAATATTTAATTTTTTTTGGATTGGACGCAAACAGAGCATAATTTCTGCGTATATTTTGAGGCTACACTCAACACGTGCAGCCTTGCTCAAAGGGATCACAAATCAGAAAACTGGGTGCAGATGACAGCATTCCCAAATCGCCCACTTCCAAATTGCTGGGCATTAAAATTGATGACTGGAAAATTGGGTGTATTGTGATTCAGAGGCACTGACCTCTGCACCTGATTCTCTGATACAAACTCCCATTGAGTGCGGTTCCATGCTGGGAACGAAGCCGTTTAAAAATTTGCCTGATACATTTTTATTATAAGTAGTTCAGCATATTTTATTTATACGCTCCATGCAGTGTATTGTAGATATATTTATTTTGTGTAATTTTTACAGTTGGATTCAGTTGACTGACTTATACGGCATGGACTTGTTTAACACTGGTACCACTTAAGGAGCGCTGAGAGGTGACAGTATACAGTTATGCACTATCCACTCACACTGCTCTCTAATTAGGCAAGGACAGCTCAATATATACCTGCAACTGCTGGTGGTTTTTTTTTCCAAGCATGAAAACCTTAAACGTTCATCTTTAAAGTATTTGAGCTGGCCGCCTGTAGTGTTTCTAAATATATAATTACAACATCCTCCGTGTGGTCTCACACACTATTACATAAATTTCAGATTAGTCCCAGTTTTATACTGGGAAACTGCAGTTATACTGCATTTCTTCAGTCTCTGTGACATGAAATCCATCAAAAACTGCATTGCATGACCACCTCAACTGTCTTATAAAAGAAATAAAAACAGAAAATGCTGGAAACACTCAGCAGGTCAGGCAGCATCTGTGAAGAGAGAAACAGAGTTAACGTTTCAGGTCAATGACCTTTCGTCAGAACTGGAAAAAAGCAGGAAATGGAACACATTTTTAAGCAAGTGTAGGGGCTGGGAAAGGTGGGAGGGGATGAAAGAACAAAAGGGAAGGTCTGTGATAGGATAGAAGGTAGGAGAGGTTAAGAGACATTAAGAGATATTCAAGGCAAAAGGAGATGGTAATGGGACAGGTTAAGAAACAAAGGATGGCTCTAGATGAAGTGTAAATTGCGCTGGCGAAATGAAAGACAGCTGCCATGTGGGAGAGAAGAAAAAAAGACACAAACAAAAGGTGTGGATAAAAAATATATATATGATAGGGGCCGAGGTTATGATCTGAAATTGCTGAACTCTATGTTGAGTCCAGAAGGCTGTAAAGTGCCTAATCGAAAGATGAGGTGCTGTTCCTTGAGCTTACGCTGAGCTTCAGTGGAACAATGCAAGAGGCCGAGGATGGTGAGGTCTGAGTGGGAGTGGAGCAAAGAAACAAAGGATGGCACTTGATGAAGGATTCCCCTCTACTGTGGTTGACACGGCCCTTGACCGTGTCTGTTCTATCTCCCGTACCGTCCTCGGCCTCTTGCATTGTTCCACTGAAGCTCAGCGTAAGCTCAAGGAACAGCACCTCATCTTTCGATTAGGCACTTTACAGCCTTCTGGACTCAACATAGAGTTCAGCAATTTCAGATCATAACCTCGGCCCCTATCATATATATATTTTTTATCCACACCTTTTGTTTGTGTCTTTTTTTCTTCTCTCCCACATGGCAGCTGTCTTTCATTTCGCCAGCGCAATTTACACTTCATCTAGAGCCATCCTTTGTTTCTTAACCTGTCCCATTACCATCTCCTTTTGCCTTGAATATCTCTTAATGTCTCTTAACCTCTCCTGCCTTCTATCCTATCACAGACCTTCCCTTTTGTTCTTTCATCCCCTCCCCCCTTTCCCAGCCTCTACACTTGCTTAAAAACCTGTTCCATTTCCTGCTTTTTTCCAGTTCTGACGAAAGGTCATCGACCTGAAACGTTAACTCTGTTTCTCTCTTCACAGATGCTGCCTGACCTGCTGAGTATCTCCAGCATTTTCTGTTTTTATTTCAGATTTCCAGCATCTGCAGTATTTTCTTTTTGTCTTATAAAAGATCCGTTTCAGTGATTCTTTGCAATAGGATTTGCTGTAAGTGTACAGTTACGTTGTCATTTTAGTGTTAATGCAAATAGTTTCAGGGGTGTATTGCAACAACAATAACAACTTGCATTTATATTGCAACTTCAACATAGTAAAACATCCCAAGGCGCTTCACAGGAGCGTTATCAAACAAAATTTGATATCAAGCCACAGATGCTAGGATAAGTCAAAGAGGAAGGTTTTAAGGGGCACCTTAAAGGAGGAGAGGGGTAGCGAGGTGGAGAGGTTTAGGGAGGGAATTCCAGAGCTTAGGGCCCAGGCAGCTGAAGGCATGGCCGCCAAATGTGGAGCAATTAAAATCGGGGATGTGCGTGATCTGATGCATGAAAAGTAACAGTATCATTTAGGTGTTAGGTCCAACCTGATACTCGATCACAGTAAAGCTAAACAATGCTAGACCTCCTCCAAGTTGGCACCTCAGCTTGTACTGGCTACAGCAAAACACCAGCAAAGCCACATTTTAAAAATTGCAGGTGGTCCACTCCGGATTTCCTGGAAACTTAAAAAAAAATCTGTGGGTATAATTTTGACTTTGTGCGATAGTGCAAAACAGGTGATTGCGAATCGGTAGCCCATTTTACATTTCTCCTGATTTTTATTTCTATTGACTTCAATGGAAATAAAAATCATGAGAGATGTAAAACGGGCTCCCGATTTGCTATCACTCGTTTTGCACTATCGCCCAAAGTCAAAATTACACCCTGTATGTTATGAGCATACTCTCAAGGTTAGTCTGCAGTATAACAAGGAGCTGCTGATAGCACATTGTAACCTGCTCTCAGATCAGTAGCTGTCATATTACTACAGCCAAAGAATATTGCACTGAATGCTGGTAAACAGCAGTAAACTAATATCAGCACTTTTGGTGCTTCCCGTGTGTAGATGACCAAAACTATTTGCTTATATTGTGTTGCATCATCTTGCGTAATTATAATCCTTGGGTGGGTTTGTTTGGTCAATCTTTTGATCCTTTGTATGACATAATACCAGTTAGTCTTTTCTTGATGATAAAATGGGTTTAAAACTATAATTTATGTCAATCAAAATCAGATTTGATTGCAATTGCAAAATGCTTTTTATCAACTATCCTATGAGTAGAATAAAAGATCAGGGTGTAACCAAAACCATATGTCATTACTTGAGAAAGGGCTTAATGCTTTACTCTCTTTCTAGGAATCATGATATTTTTATAGTGTGGCACCTGTTTTACTCTGTAACACAGGACATAGATAACATGTTGTGGGCTTGTTTTCTCTTCGCTTTTGATTGCAGTACTGATTTTGCAATATTCTTGTCTTCTAGTTTTATTTCAAGAAAAACTGAAGCACATTTGAAAACTGTCTGATTCTTCATGCGTTTGTCTACAAGTGGAAAATTGTAGCATCATGTTGCCACCTACCAGCTAACTGAATTAATTAATAATCCTACATAATAAATGGAAAGAATAACCTTTTGAGCATGTCTTCTCATTTGCAGCTCTTTGCTGTAAACTTGTAAATGCTTTTTAAGTATTTTGTTTATCACAGTGCGATTCAGCTAATTATGGTCTTCTGTTATCCAGCATTATACAGTTCATTAAAAAAATGGATGGAACATGCTGATAATATGCCTTTGGCAGGGCTTGCTGACAATGTCACCACACTGTGAGCAAACTGTGCCTGAGAATATCTCCACTTATTTATTCTCAATTTCTTTTCACATGTTGTATCATTTTTCTTTTTATTATATTATTAGTTTATTTCTTCATATCAATGTGTTATTTTCTTCCCATTGGGCTACCTGCAGTCATGGAGTATATTTTCCTCCATTCATTAATGTTAGAGAATAGTTAGCATTCGTGTCAAACATGGAGATCTTTTTCACTAACATTTGTAAATGGGGGAAATATTCTCCCATGTATCTTCTTCTCTTCTGGTCATTAAAATAATCTACTGAGTATTCCTTCTACAGCGTTTCAAATAGTCATGTGTGAAACATAGATCTCAACAAAAAAAACATAAGCTTGTCTCGGTCTGACTTTCATTTTCCACCTCGTAGCATCACAGTTGCATTTACTCAACTTGGAGGTTGCACTGATGTATACAGAAAGAGTGTCGCATTTAAATTAACTTATTGAAATCATGGATTTTCTACGGGTACTAATACTGTATGTATTTTATAGGTATATATTAAAAAGCATAATTTAACATAACCTAACATTAACAATCCAATTTTTTTTTCATCCACCATAAATATTTCCTTTGTTTGGTGTAAAAGTTGTGAAATGATCATTTCTTTGCCTGCTCTATTTTTCCTTCCCATTCCACTCAAAGGTTGCACTTGAGCCTTTTTTGAACAGCTTTTGGAATCATCACATGACCCTCGTTTCGCCTCGAATCCAAATCCTGCCTTCTGTTACATAAGGTGGCTTGGATTGTACGATTTCACACGAATATATACATTTTGTGAGACTGGCAAACTTAATGCTGAGGTCATTTGTAGCACAGATACACCGACAACAACAGTGGGGAGGGCGGGCCTCTCCTAAGTTTGCTAGTGAAGCCTTCCCCTCCATTTCAATATGCGTGGAAATCACGTCCTTGGCACCAGGCCTGTGTTTTGTTAGGAGCCACAAAATTGGGCGAGCCAGCAGCATAAAGGGCTTCTGTTTGCTATTAAAAGGGAGTTCACTATTTTTCTGCCTAAACAATGAAGGGAGGTGTGAAAATGTAGATATGGAGAAATATGTGCAATGAGAGACACACCTAAGACTCCTTCATTTATTAATGACTCCTTGAAGGTCTTGCTCCTGTTAAATCTGCGATATGGACTCATCAGTCACCTGCGAACTCATTTTTAATGTGGAAGCAAGTCATCCTCGGTTCCGAAGGACTGCCTAAGAGAGAGAAATCTGTGATATAAGCTGCACAGGTGGAGGTTGTCAAGTGACTGAATGCAGTCTGCCAAGTCCATCATACCCAGGAGCAAATGCAAAAGAAGTTCGGTGATATCAGGGGAGTTCCAAGGTCATGTACCAACCTTTGTAAACATGCCTAACTCTTCATTCACTGAAGGTGTAGACCAAATCTAAAAGTTCATGTCCTGCAGCCTCAGGGAGATAGCATGCAAAGAACTTTTAGTCCTTTTCACAACATTCGTTTATACACTATGGCCTGTAAATTTGACTGTGCAGCACTCATTTTTCAGTGCTAAACGGCCTCCTAAGCCGCCAATATGGCGACAGGAAGCGCACGCTCATTACAAGCTGGAAGTGCACCAACTGCCATATTGGTAAAGGCCAAAGAAATTAGCGTGCAGTGCCCACATCTGAAACAGGTGGTTTTTTTTTAACATGGTTCAAATATTTTTATTCAAAAACAATAATACCTGTACAACTCATCAATTACACAGCAAATCCATTACATAGTAAATCCATTACATTCATCCATCACAGTAAAAAATAAAGCCTTAAAAACAGCCTTATAGTTAATATAAATGCAATGATTAATTTTACAAATAATCAATAATGTTTACAGTACAAATACCCTTAAACAATACCACACAACTTTTTAGATTTAAA
Source organism: Squalus acanthias (assembly GCA_030390025.1). Taxonomy (NCBI): domain Eukaryota; kingdom Metazoa; phylum Chordata; class Chondrichthyes; order Squaliformes; family Squalidae; genus Squalus; species Squalus acanthias. The sequence goes on from CM059434.1 coordinate 104,949,554, forward strand.
ATAATAAATCTCAAAGTTAACTCCACGTAAAACAAAAACCATTTCAACACCAGTGTACAAACACATAGCACCATCATAATCCAATTAAATGCTACAGATAACATTTATTCCAATAAACCAAGAAAAAAAACGTTTTATGCCAGTCCTACTGGCATTGTTCATTCGATCATTCGATCATTCATTCAATTGTTCGTTCGTTCATTCAAGCGTTTGTTCATTCGTTCGATCGAGCGTAAGTTCCAATATATATGTATGAATGCGTGCATGCGTATCATTTGTCTAAGTGCGCGCCTGCGTGCGTTCGCTCGATTATCGTTCGTTTGATCGTTCTGAAACAGGTGTTAGGACCTTTGCATATGCAAATAAAAGTCCTACTACCTGCTTGAAGCCCCCACTGCAAGACTGGTTTGACTCAGGAAAGCCAGGCCTACATGTCACCTGACAGGTGGTCCTCAAATATACTGCCTGAATGTGGAGCCGTAAGGAGCAGGCGTGCTCCTCCCAAGTTCACGTTAAAAGAACGTGGGCCACTGCTGACCGCTGCCCCCTCCCTCTGATTGCTGACGATCTCTCACCCCCGTGCACCCCGCCCCCCCCACCCCGATCACCACATTGACCCTTGTACTTCACAGTAGGTTGTGTCAAAACCTCCGCCACACCCTTAACAACAGCACAGATATTAGCAACCTAGAGAATGTATGTAGTAAGCTTGAGGAAGCTGCATTGGGCAATTCAACAACAACAACAACTTGTATTTATATAGCGCCTTTAACGTAGTAAAACGTCCCAAGGCGCTGCACAGGAGTATTTTAAGACAAAAAATTTGACACCGATCCACATGAGGATAAATTAGGGCAGGTGACCAAAAGCTTGGTCAAAAGAGGTAGGTTTTAAGGAGCGTCTTAAAGGAGGAAAGAGAGGTAGCGAGGCAGACAGGTTTCGGCAGGAAATTCCAGAGCTTAGGGCCTTGGCAACAGAAGGCACTGCCACCAAAGGTTGAGCGATTATAATCAGGGATCCTCAAGATATAAGAATTAGAGGAGCGCAGATATCTCAGTGGGGTTGTGGGGCTGAAGGAGATTACAGAGATAGGAAGGGGCGAGGCCATGGAGGGATTTGAAAACAAGGATGAGAATTTTGAAATCGAGGCGCTGCTTAACCGGGAGCCAATGAAGGTCAGCGAGCATAGGGGTGATGGGCGAACGGGATTTGGTGCGAGTTAGGACACGGGCAGCCGAGTTTTGGATGACTTCAAGTTTAAGTAGGGTGGAATGTGGGAGGCCAGCCAGGAGTGCGTTGGAATAGTCAAGTCTAGAGGTAACAAAGGCATGGATGAGGGTTTCAGCAGCAGATGAACTGAGGCAAGGGCGGAGACGGGCGATGTTACAGAGGTGGAAGTAGGCGGTCTTTGTTATGCTGTGGATATGTGGTCGGAAGCTCATTTCAGGGTCAAATATGACTACCATAAAATGTATTAAATGGTAAAAGAACAATCTATCACCACACGATAGCAAAATACTGCGGATGCTGGAAATCCGAAATAACAACAGAAAACGCTGGAAAAACTCAGCAGGCCAGGCAGCATCCGTGCAGAGAGAAACAGAGTTAACGTTTCAGGTCGAAGACCTTTCGTCAGACCTTTCGTCACCACAGTTGCCTCTTCCATTTAGGGAACACTTACACAGTCTTAGCACACAGCTTATACAGAATAGAAACAAGCTCGCCTTAAAGGGTTACTGAACGGAGGCATGCATATAGACCACAGAGCATATTAATTCAGATAAATACAAAATGCATATTCATCTTTTTATTACTCCTTAGTGCAAGGGATTCCCATCCTTCAAACCTTGTTAGCTGTAAGGTGTAATGCAGCAGAAATTGCTAATACCTCAGGAATATGTGGCCTAGCAAAGTGAAGGCTTTAGCAAAAAGTTATACATAGTTGGAAAAATGTTTGTAAGATGTTCAATGCAGAAGTAAATAAATGCTCACTGCCGAAATAAACTGTATTTCAACACCAACTGAACTAACAGAAACCTTGCTTAAGAATTAGACCAAAGCAAGTCAGGTCTATTGGGCAGGCGTGTGTCCATTTTATATGGGCAAGGCCACACTCGGAGTGGTGCCTCATCGCAAATCATGGCATTCAATGTGGGACTTCTATTTGAATAATTCTATTATTTAAATGTGGATTGCCCTTGCCTGTAGTGCTGCTTCCTTTCTGCTCCAAAACAAAATTGTGATTTACAAAATTCAGCATGCTATTAACCAGATGTGCAAAGTGGCAACCTAATTTTACAACCTTTGTGCGCCACCAACAAGGCTCCACGCTCCATAACTCTCCATGTACACAAGCACATGTTACAAAGTTGCAGGAGTAAACATTTGCCTCCAGTGCTCTCTGTACATACTGGGAATTCGCGATCGTGCCCTCGCGATTTTCAGTCCATTGATTTTACTCACAATCTACTGATTCAACAGTACTGACACACTTTATGTTAGGAAATTTAAGAACTCAACAGTGTATGCAAGAGTTGTTGGTTTTCTGCTATCTGTTCTTGTCATGGGAAAATGTTGCATCTTCCATTATATTGGATTTATAGTGTTATATTCCTTTGACTAAATAATTTTTCATTCTGCCTTGCAGTTAGTTATTGTAGCTTTTAATCTTGCAGCAGTATCTTTAAATTTGATCGACCCTCTAATAATTAGCTGATTTTGAGACTGTGAGGAAACGTGTGGTGGACTAGTGGAAGGTTGACCAATATACAGATTTTTCTCCAAAGTACAATTTCCATTTTCCACCTAGATGATTTGTGTTTTTTGCACATTCTACACATAAGACAATGGTAAATAAAGATCCAAAAAATCTGCGTAAAGGTGCATCCGAGCATAAGTGTTAAGATGTGCTCACCGGGAACCTCCACTGCTGATTCTGGTGTATCTTCTGGGGTCAGGGGGAAGGTTCTATATTTTACGTTGCAATGGCAGACACCCACACCAGTCGAGGCATGTCTAAAGTACCCTTCGCTTTAGCAAGGAGACCAGGAAATCTGGCAGAAATTCCTGGGCCTGGGGTGGGGGATGGGTGCACGGAGGTGGGCGGAGATGTCAGGCATCCCATGGGACACGATGAAACGGTCCCTTTGTAAGGGGGCCACATGTAAATGGTTTTAATAAAATAGATGGTGTTTCTCTTTGGGGCTCCAGACCTCAATACTGGCACGAAACCTTAGTTGTGCCCCACTTCTGACCCTGGTCAGCATGGTATGCTTGGTCTTATGTCAATCAACCCTACACCAGGGCCCACTGAGGGCCAGGGAAGCAGGATCTCCCGACGAAGGGAGTTCACCCCCTACCCCACTCCCATACGCCGATGCCCATGTTTTGGGCAGATGTCAGCTGCACCCACCGCCCCCAATACTCCCCACCCCCACAACAGGCCATCCTGGAATCCCCAACAGAACACCAGCACCCGCTGTATCTGGGTCTCCGAATAGTTTCTGGCACTTCCAATGCACACCCGCGAATGTTATGGCAGGAGAACGCCAGAAGATTTTTGTTCCCAAGGTTTTAGTAGGGTAAATGATTATTAGCAAGAAGAGATGGGAGTCAGCACTAACTAGTAGTGTTTTTGTAGAAATGGTATACTTAAGTGTGAACTTTTTTGCCTCCTCCGGGAGTTGGCATAACTAGTGATTGGGGTTGTGCAGCTAGATGTTGCACCATCTAACAGATAAACACTGATGAGCCTGACAGTCTTTTCTCTTTTTCATATCTTTGTACGTAACTTCACTAAACAAACAACAGCAAGGTAACTTCACACAAGACTTCACCCTCCAGTTTGGTCAACTAAGGGGAAAACTCTTTTGGGAGTGCTAATATTTGGCATGTGGAGTGAAGCGAAGTTTGTGGATACCCCTAGAATCGTACCCAACTTTATATAAGTTGTGGTGAAAGGAGATAGGTCGCAAACTTGCTGAACTAATATTGAATCTGGAATAAATTACTCTAGGTGTTGACAAGCTGGCAGCTGTTTATGTACAAGGATCAAAAAATTAATTTCACATTCTTCAAACATTTGTTGGCTTTTGAGCCAACCTGTCATCTCTTGCTAGTTCGGACATATTAGCTATTCTTGAATCATTCTTAATAGAGGAGGCAATAAGTGAGGTTTTATCTGATCCTGGCTACAGCCTCCTTTGGCAGAACATTGGCATAGATGGTGGTTCAAAACAAGGGTTGGCAACCTCTCGCAGCCAGGATCTGGAATCAAGCACTCCAAAGTATTTTGGACAGAAATAAATCTCAAAGTGAGGAAAGTTCTACTGGAGACAATTTCTGCTGTTAGCTCCATTTTAGTCTACTTATCAAGTAGTACTAACCAAATTCAGTCTATCCTTAGATGCACCATTATTTTGATCAAAAACTTCAATTGTCACCAGATGGTTTTGTGAGGAAGCAAAAAAAAGCAGACCACCGTGGCTGTGCTCTCTTTCACAGTTGCTAATGACTACAACCAGTTACTTTGTTCTCCAACTCAATGCCTGTTTATATTTGGCATTTCAGACTCCCCTGATTACTTGAGAGCACTCAACAAAGCATCAGTTGGCACATTTGACAATCGTTTGGTTTGCATCCAAATGGTCCTTTATTGATATCTTGAAAGGAATACCAAACACATGATTCTGCTATATGACCAGGCCAATTGGAATGGCCTCAAACAGGAAGTTATTACCTCGGCCTGGCATCCTATCTATAAATTAAAAATCCAGAGTTCATCTGGGCTCAGACTAAACAGATCATATATAGTGCTGGAGGGAACCATATTCATCCAAGCAGCTCACATCCCTAGTTTAATGAGAGATGCACTGCAGCATTAACCCACAAGTGGGAAAATCAGTAAACCAGTAAGACAGAGTAATTTCTCTCCATCCAGTTACCAGTATGTAAAAACCTTGTCCTCAGCTCTATGGTGATGTAAGTCCAAGATCAGCCAGAGACTCCTATGATTCTAACGCAGGATCTAAGAACAAATGGAAGATCATCAAATTTATTTGCAAGACTGGAGTCAACCCCACTGATCTGCTTTCTTTGAAAAGGTAAGAATCACATCTCTGTAAATAAGGCAGAGTTGTGGGCCATCATGAAGAAAGGTTTATTTGCTATTTTTAGAAAAATCATAATGGGCCGGATATTCCGATCCCTATGGGTGGGTACGCGCTGTGTACCCACCCGTAGGGACATCAGAAATGCCGGTTTCAGGCATGCACTGCGCATGCACTGGAAACCGGCATTTCCGATCTGTCAAGAAAGCTCTTGACAGATCCTCCGCCTGCCCTGGAGAAGGGCCTCTGCGGGTGGAGAGTTCCGTTTTTTGGAGACCCTCCGCCCGCAGAAAACACTTACAATTCTTGCGCCTGGTAAAAGCAGGCGTAAGGCCTGCTTTTACCAGGATAAGAGTTTAAAAAAGTAAAAAAAAAATGTTTCCCACTGATTTATCATTTAAAAATACTTTAAAAAAGGTAAGTTTATTTTTAGCCCCGTTAAAAACTTTAATTATTTTTTTCAAAAATTTAAATTTTTGTTTAAAATAGTCAATTTATGTAATTTCAAGTGATTTTAAAAATGTGATTTTTAAACAAAAATTTATATGAAGTTTTACTATGTTTTGGGGGTGATCTTCATTCATATAATTGACAGGTCTTCCTGTCAAATGTATGAAGGGAGATTCCCTTCTCTGATTGGCTTCCCATGGGCCCACGTGATCCCAGGAATGCTGCGAACTACCTGCGCCTCTGGGATACGTGGGCCCTGCACACCGGCAGTTTGGAGAGGCCCAGCAGCGGAACTCTGCGCCTCCCGGGAGCCCTCAGGTAAGGGCGCAGATTTTTCCAGATCGCAGCCCTCCGCCCACAGGGAGGCCTGCGATCGGAATATCTGGGCCAATATAGTCACATTTATGAACTTAATACAAATAACACACAGATGAAATTGTCCCCAAGCATTCCAATTTGCCCACGGATCTTAAATAATGACAGAAAATGCTGGAAATACTCAGCAGGTCAGGTGGCATCTGTGGAGAGAGAAACAGAGTTAACGTTTCAGGTCGATGACCTTTCATCAGAACTGGAAAAAGTTAGAGATGTAACAGCTTTTAAGCAAGGACAGAGGCAGGGAAAGCGGAGAGAGGAGGAAAAAACAAAAAGGAAGGTTTGTGATAGGGTGGAAGGCAGGCGAGATTATGGCCAGAATTTTCCGGGGGGTCAGCGGCTGGGATCGGTGGCGGGTCAGGTGGGAAAGTGTTTTTTTTCACAGCGGGACAGGACCCCGCTGTGAAGCTGCCTCCACGAGCCTTTCCCAATGTCGGGTCTGTCAGCGCTGAGTAGGCCCGACACACAGTGGCGGGGGACCCAATTAAGCCCATTATGACATTGTTTAGACATCATTAAGAATACATTTTAGATTACCTTTTGACTTTACGTGCTCACCCATGGAGTCCTCGCTGCTCGGGGATCACATCTGTTAAGCTGACGCGGGAGATGAATGACAATTGAATCAGCTGATTACTTGACAGCTTAAAATGTGCTATAAAAGCTCCCACCTCACAGCTCTTCACTTTCCAAGTTCAGAAGCTGTTGCTTACTACATTTGGAAGACAAATTGAGCTTTATGCAGGTTGCAAGTGTTTGGAGTAAACTCTCTATCCAGTGTCACCTCATTGGAACAACCTCTTTCACCACTGACAGATCACTTCTGTCATCTCAACTTCACCTGCCACCTATTACATCAGCATCAGTGCACTTTATACTCTCTCACCTTGGTAATCAGAATCCCACCACGATCAGCTCCAACACCAGCAGCACCAAGCACATCAGCAGCACCAACAACAACATCAACCTTCTCCGCAATCAACTGATGCTGCACAGGACACAGGGCATCAGCACCCAACTACATTGCTGCCCGGGAGGCCAGGGATGACCTCACCATGGCCAGACTTACTTCACTTGACGCTGTACACTCTGGCTGCCACATGATGTGCCAGGTTGGCACCACCCACACCAACACCATAAAGCATCCCTACAATGCCCAAGCCATTCCTTTCACACTCATCACCATTGCGGGGGGGTGCCGTTATGTCTCACCATTCACTGCAACTCACTAAGCCACTTCCAAAGGTGCACACAAATCTGTCCAAGAATGCAAAGTGTTGAAAATAAAGGTTTCAATGTTTGACAGCACATTAACAGAAACTTTACATGAACATTGCATAAAACACCCAAGTGCCTACCCTTGTGTGTTGTTAGTTGGTATGATTGGACTAGGATGAGGATGAGGGTGAGGGGTGGCTAGTGAGATGGGGATGTAATAATAAAGATAGAGAGAGAGGGATGGGTGGAGGTGCAAGGTAAGTTGGTGTGAGTAAGAATGTGCAGGAGTAGGGTAGGGAAGGCAGAGTGATGGGGATGTGATGAGAGGCACAGCAGGATGATGTTGAGTGTGACTTTGTACTAATGTTTTGTGATCTACTGAGATCATTGAAAGGTTTGTGGCACTGCACCCAGGTTCTCCTGATGACATCCCTGCTTGTGCCCTCCTGTGCAATGTACAACCAGGCTGTGTTGAGCTCCTGGGGACGTCTCTTCCGCCCATGGGAAGGTAAGAGGACCTCCCTGCGTGCTGTGACTCCCTCCATAAGCATATGGAGGGAGTCATAGGAGAGCCTGGGGGTAGCCCTGTGCCTTTGTGCAGTCATTGTCAGTGTTTGCAGCACCTCAATGCTGTAGAACACTGACAGCACAAATGCCAAAATAAATTTGGATGTGGTCCCTTTAAGGAAACCGGATGATGACGAGTCATCAAATGACATCGCGTCATCAAATGATGTCACCAGACCCACTTCCTCTAATTGGGCCGGGAACCACGCTGGCCGGACTTAACAAGCCCTATCAAGGGAAATTCATTTCACAGAGCGGGATAGAGCCAGCAGCGGGGTCGTGACCCGCCACCAACATCGCCCGCCCGGGTCCCGCCGAGGTCAGCAAATTCCTGGTCTAAATGACAGAAGGGATGGTGGTGCAAGGCAAAAGGAGATGGTAATGGGACAAGTAAAGAAACAAAAGATAGGTCTAGAGGAGGTGTAGATGGTAATATCAGAATCATCAGCAATAGCTGCCATGCGATTGGATCTTAGATGCTTTTTCCAGATTCAAAGACTAGTCTCAGGATCTCAGAAATGAGTGATGTCAATCAAAAGTGATCAAAGGGACATTGCATGGAAATGATTGCGTGGAATGCTGCCTAATTGCTCACATGCTGTCTTGGTTCTGAGTACCTGTTAATGGCTAACAGCCATACAATTCAATTTGCACCTGGAACAAAGCTCCCTTCTCTTGATTAATTTACAGATCAATCAACCTTGCCTATTCCCACAGACGGCCTGTCTCCTGTACGTCATCTTGAAGCTTGTTGAAGGTGAACAGATTCCATTTTAACTCTAGATATTTACGAATATAAATGCTAATAATTCAGACCATGGTTCCTAATGCCCTGTAGTGCTCTGGGTGCCAAAGCCCCTTATAATGGAGTATAGAGGCCGGGGCCCGACTTTGTGGAAGCTGCAACTAGCAGGAAAATATATGTAGGAACCACCTGGGGTGCTAAGAGCATGCACAGCAACTGTGTGAAAGACTTATGAAGGTCTCCAAGTGTAATGCAGATTAAGAGTCTTGCTCATAATGTGGCTGGAGTGTTTGAGTAATGCTCCAGACATAAGGACCAGTTTGAAACATGTGCTTTAGGAGAGGCCCGCATTTAAAATATACAAATTTTGCTCCTGGATGGCCCTCTCCTTACATTAGGGCAACCCTTCCTCTGGTTTTTTTTTGGACCTCCATCAGCCAAATCTGGAAAAGTGCAATGGACCCCAGAGTGAAGCAAGCTTTCTCAGAGGTCACAAGGCCAGGTTGAGAAGTAGAATTGGTGCACACAGGTTAAAGAAGATATATTCCAAAAATGAGAGAAAGACTAGAATCAAGATATCAGATCCATCCAAAACGTTCTGACGTTCTGACGAAGGGTCATCGGCCTGAAACGTTAACTCTGTTTCTCTCTCCACAGATGCTGCCTGACTTGCTGAGTATTTCCGTCATTTTCTGTTTTTATTTCATCGAAAACAGGCCATGGAGAGAACAGCTTGATCTAAAGTAATAGGAAGTTGTGTGCAAATATTTGCTTAGCTTTAAGCTAACTCAATGATATGTGACCAATTGCGTGTATGTGAAATGCTGTACATTAGTAATGAAAGATTGTTGACAAACCTTTAAATTTTAATTATATATTTAATATTATCACTATTGTTAATGGCATGTAGCCCAAGCAGAGCTAAGGTGAGTGTTATTAATACAGCGTGCTACACTATTCTTCTTCAATATATTTTTGACATTCAGGAAGCATGCTTACCTTTAAATCGAGTGCAGATACTTTCTTACAAAAATGTTTTTTGAGACTGGGAAAAGCCCAAAGGATAATTCTGAGAGTCTGGCCATAACAAAGAACACTTCACATTAGGGATTATACCTCCCTTAGAGTCACTTACTGAGGTAATTCTGGAACCTGAAGATGAATCCAATGATGCACTTTTATCTTGTGGTCACTTGGTTATACATGCTAGAAGATCCACTAGATCCCTCTGAATTTTGGAGCATCAGCACTGCCTAAAAGGCAACACAATTTATCCAATCACAAAACAGTTTGGCAGTTAAAAACATTATTTTGTAGCCCTAATTTTACGAGACAAACAAAAATCAGGGCTGCGCTTGTTTGTAAGACATTTGCACCTGTGCGAGCTGTGGCAACGGCTGGCCTCAGCAAACTTTGGAGGCAAGCCCCGCCCCTTAAATTCCATAGGCTCCATGGGCATAAAAGCACGCACGTGAAGGGCGGGCTGTCCTTTGACTGGCTCGGAACGAACTAAATTGGACAACGTAGCAGCTGTTGCCATTAAAGGAAAAGCAGACAGATTGTAAATTAACCTGGTTGTAAAAGGTGTTTAATTGCTGTGAGGTGGTATATGCAAAGGAAAAGAAAGTTTGACATTCTAGGCAAAACCCTTCTGTCTTACTGGTTCTGCAGCTTTCTGAAGAAAAGCATTGCACAAAATATTAAATCTGTCCTTTCTTTCTAAAGATGCCATCTAACTGTTTTCACTGTTTGCTGTTTTTGTTTCAGATTTCCATCAGACCTGGGAGGAAATGTGGAAGAAGTTCAGTGATATCAGAAGAAGTACAAAGGTAAGACTACCCACCTTTGCATATATGCTTACTATATGATCATAGAAGGCATGGAACAAATCTAAATGTTGAGCTGCAGCATCCTCAAGGAGACACTGTGCAAAGCACGGAGATAACCTTTGCTCCTTATCGCAACAATCTTTCATTGCACAAAAGCTAGAAGGCAGAATTCCAGTGGGGCAACTTCTACATAATAGTTCAAACTTGTGCTCTGAAAGAGTACTGTCACCAGAAGCAACAATATCACTTTGCAATGCCCTTGTACAGGGAGTGAAGTGGGCTGGGCAGAGGAGTCGTGTTTGAGGTGCTCAGGCAGTTGCTAACATCTTGGTAAGTTGTGTGCGCTTCCAGGCCAAGGCAGCACACAAACACAGAGAGAAGTGATGGCCCCGACATGTTGAAGCAGCTGCCACAATTCGAGCAGATGGCCTTGTCCTTTATGGTAATGAATCTGTGGAGGTTATAAGCAAGGGTGAGTTTGGAGGCATTGTGCAACTACAAAGAAAATAAACTACAAACTGCAGAGCAGGTATCTTTCATTTATTCTTATGCTTCCTATTCTGAATCACTTTCTTAATCATTACAGCAGCAGACAAGGAACTAAATATCTTATGACCTTGCCATCTTGGAATGCATTGTATTGGGAATCCACTGTAATTTCTTTTTTTCCTTTTCACTTCCTATTGGTTCTTCTTAAGGTGATGAGGGTACAGCAAGTGAACCACAGACCCTAGCACATCACATCAGATTTTGTCACACACTCCGCATGACCAAGCATCAGCATAGATCCTAGCACCTAAGAGAATGCAGGGAGTGAGTGGTGGAAGGAGATTCACCGCTCACAAATGACAAAGATGAAGCTAAAGTGGCAGAAGACAAGCAGCAAAGAGTTGAGAGCTCCAGGTTGAGAGCTCCCAGGTTCCCTCCAATATGAGTAATGGATTGGTGCTGTGATGGGCTTCCCTTTGGATGGCATTTAATGCATGAGCAGAAGGCTTTATAAACCTGCTTGGAGTGTCCTGCAGTAGCTGGCATCGAACATGCAGCAGTGTCAACCTTGCCTCAGTGGTAGCACTCTCATCTCTAAGTCAGGTGGTTGTGGATTCAAGCCCTATTCCAGTATTTGAGCACCTAATCTGGACTGACTCTTCAGCGTAATACTGAGTGCTGTAGTGTTGGGGGTTCTGTCTTACAGATGAGATATTAAACTAACACCTCATCTGCCATCTCAGGTGGATGTAAAAGATCCCATGGCACAATTTGAAGAAGAGCTGGAGGCTCTCTTGGTGTCCTTATCAATATTTATCCTTCAACCAACACCATAGAAAATAGATTAACTGGTCATTCATCTCATTGCTGTTTTTAAGACTTTTATGGAAATAAGCTGCCGTGTTTGTCTAAAAAGCAACCAATAACTACACTTCACAAGTAATTGTGAAAGATGATCTATAAATGCACGTTTTTTTCTTTCAGTGCCCCTCCAACATCACTTTAGTCATGCATGAGGGATTTACTCAAATACGCACTATGGAGCGAGTGGCTTCTTCACAGTCTCTATATGGGAGCCCCAAAGCACAGTGCAAACAAATGCTGAGCAACATTCTCTCATGAATACTGTGACTGGCACAAATGTAGCCTTGGGTACCCACTTACAGGGGTCTACTGTTGCATTTGACAGACTAGATGACAATTGTTGGGTAGATGCTAGTGTTGTAGCTGTACTGGACCAGCTTAGCTATGGGCAAGGCTAGTTCTAGAGCATAGGTCTTCAGCGCTACAGCCAGGATATTGTCAGGGCCAGTAGCATTTGCTGTGTCAAGTGCATTCAGTCATTTCTTTATGTCACGTGGTTGAAGACTGGCATCTGTGATGGTCGGGACCTCAGGAGTAGGCTGAGAAGGATCATTCACTAGGCATTTCTGGCTGAAGGTGGCTGCAAACACTTGAGCCTTGTTTTTTGCACTCACATGCTGGCTCCACCATCATTGAGGATAGGGATGTCCATGAAGCCTCCTTCTCCTGTTAGTTGTTTAATTGTCCACCACCATTCACAACTGGATGTAGCAGGACTACAGAGCTTTGATCTGATCCGTTGGTTGTGGGATTACTTAGATCTGTCTATAGCTTGCTGCTTCCACTGTTTAGCATACATGTAGTCCTGTGTTGTAGCTTCACCAGTTGGCACCTCATTTTCAGATGCACCTGGTTCTAATCCTGGCATGCTCTTCTACACTCCTCATTGAACCAGGGTTGGTCATCTGGCTTGATGGTGATGGAGGAGTGAGGGATATGACAGGCCATGAGGTTATGGTGGTATACAATGCTGCTGCTGGTGGCCCAGAGCACCTCATGGATGCAAAATTTTGAGCTACTAGATCTGTTCTTAATCTATCCCATTTAGCATGGTGGTAGTGCCCCAAGACACAATGGAGGGTATCCTCAGTGTGAAAACGGAACTGTGCGGTTGTCACTCCTACCAATGCTGTCATGGACAGATGCATCTGCGACAGGTAGATTGGTGAGAAGAAGGTCAATTAGGTTATTCCCTCGTGTTGGTTCTCTCGCTGTCTGCTACAAGCCCAGTCTGGCAGCTATAACCTTCAGGGCTTTGTCAGTGGTAGTACTACCGAGCCACTCTTGATGATGGACTTTGAAATCCTCTGCCCAGAGTACATTCTGTGCCCTTGCTACCCTCAGTGCTTCTTCCAGGTAGTGTTCAACATGGAGGAGTGCTGATCCATCAGCTGGGGGAGTGCGGTACGTGCGAATCAGTAAGAGATTTCCTGCCCATATTTGACCTGAAGCCTGTTCCTCCCCATCCTATCCCACCCCTATATTAATTGTCTTTGTTCATCCTGCCCCTGATTGAGATGGTAAAACAAAAACCTGCTCTATCAATTGTGGGCTTGAACCAACTGCTGGAAGCACAAGTTGTAACTTTTTTTTGTATCTCACTATTATTTTTCAACATGTGGCTTCTAAGAATACGATAACTTAGACTGAGAGAATGCCATTCAGTCCATAACGCCTGCACTTTCCACAGACCATGCACAGTAAATTCTATTGTAGGATCTATTTCCATCCTTTATCTAATCTCCTGACACAAGCTCTTTATAAATCCAAATAGTACACGTGCAGAGATTTCGGCACTACTTAACTACACAGAGCTTACTGTATAAGTTGGGTTTACAAGCCTTTCCATTCCTCTGAACAGGTATGGCCTCAGACCAGTACCTGTATTATCACAACTTCCAAATGCAAGATTGCATCTTATATGAAACATAACCATAAAAAGTGATTCTGCAGCTTTAACAAGTTGTAGTTTGTTGAACTTGAAAGATGTGATGCATCAAACCTGGAAGAAAAGTCTTAGGTCTATTTCTGAACATCTGACGATTTATGAATCAAGTATTGACCCTATGGACAGTCAATGCAGTTCAAGAAATCTAGTGAGCGATGACATCCATTAGGGTGCACTGCCCATTTCCTTTCTTCAATGTCATATCTAAAATCATTCCAAGTCCCATTTGTAATGGATACATTTTAAAAATAATGACTCCACATTTTATCTCTAACAAAATTCATCTGATAATAACTTAAAAAATGTAATTGTTAGTTGACTTGGTAAGAAAAATAAATATGACTATCATTCTGAGAGCTGTATACCAGGCAGCGGGGGGCAGGGAGAGGAAGTGGGTAGAGCAAACCAGAGAGAAATAATAAAATAATTTGCATTTATATAGCACGGAGGGAATTTCAGCAGCCAATTACACCCAGTAAGGTGCCATGTGAATCTGGCTATTTTTCTGGTGACGTTGCATCAGGGCAGAATGCTGGTCAGGACAATGGGAGAACTCCCTACGTTTCTTCAACTAGTGCATATGATTTTTTATGTCACACCGCAGTTTAACAACTCATCTGCAAGATGGCATCTACAACCATGTCACAGTCTGCCAATACTGCACTGCCATGGCAACCTAGACCCGGAGTGGGGCTTGAATCTGGAATCTTCTAACTCATAGCTGAGAATTTTAATAACTGAGCCAAGCTGACACCAGAAATGATTCAAATATATGCCCTTGTACCTTTTTATCATGGACCCTTCATTCATATTGTAGCTTAGTGTACATTGCTGCAGTCCTAGTCAACACAAGTCTAAAACTTGTTGGTATTGCTGTCTACTTTTCAGAATTTTTATAAATGATTAGATACAAGCAGCAAAATAGATGAGAAAAATGTAAACATATACAATACACAAAGGTGTATGTAAGAGGTTGTATATGTCCATTGATATAAACCAGGTGACTGTAACCAATATCTGCTAATAAATGAAATGCTCAGTTATACTCTTATCTGTATGTCCATCATCTGTCTGAATTAGAGTAGATTGTTTCCCTACAGCAGGAACAGTTTCTCCTCAAGAAGGAAAGCTAGAAATGTAAAGAAATAAACCCTTCTCATATCAAGGTGAACACATTATCATAACCTGCTTATCCTTGATCATAAAAGAACCACATACGAGAAACTGTGTAGCAGGGAATTGAGACATACAAGAAAAAAGACACACAGCTGAATACATCTCTTCCACAACCTTAAAGAACTCGTCAAAAAAACAGAGCAACCTGCATGTGCAGAACCAGGTTCTGGGAAGGGAAACCAGATTCTTAGGAATTACGCCTGATTGAAATGGAATCAAAATGTGATTTATGCAACTGGTGAGATACATAATAGGACAGAGATGATCTAACCTGGTTCTGATTTACCTATAATTCACATTTGACCAGGAATTATTCAGAATGAGGTCTTTAGATGAAAGATTAGCATGTACCACAGAAAAGAAGGCCAGACGCATTCGAATCCGATTGTTTACACCAGCTTGATTGAAGAATCTGTGGGGCATCTGCCAGTCAGAGCAAATGATACATAAGCTGCACCTGGAACTAGGAAATTACCTGGAGGCATCTGCTGACCTCCTTCAGGCCTACCACCCACATGTCCCAAGCCATCATAGCTAATAGCATTTATAGGCTGACCTCTGAATAGACATATCCCCTCAACTTCCACAAGAACCAAATGCTGCCTCAACTCAGTGCCCATTCCTCAGAAAGGTTGCTCAGGAATAAATTATAGCATACCGCTGGAGTGTAAAATTGGCGTTGCAGATTGGCAACCATTATAAAAAGCACCTGATTTTCCTTTCCATTGAACTCAATGGATTGGAACATCAGATAGTTTCTGTAATAATGCTGCTTTTATGGTCCGGCGGTAAATTGAAAATCACTCCCTCATTCTCTCTTGTGACCTGAGACTCCTGACAAGGATGAAAGAAGTCTGCTCGCATTATCCATGCTGCTTTCCCACCCAGCTAACTCTTTTCCAACAGTATTCACATGATTTCTAGAATACACTGTGTCGTAAGAATGAGCCTTACGCGTGGTGAACTTAAAGTAAGCTTTAATCAACTAAAAAGGTGCTACATACAAAAGAGGTCTTACTCTATGCCTCTCCAGGATCCAACTGCTCAGTCCAGTATTTATCCTGGACTAATCACAGGAAGTGATGCAATAAAGTTCGAGTCACAGGAAGCTGTATTGTGTTACCACATTCTCCCCCCCCAAAAGATTAGGAGGCCGGGATGCTCCCTCCATTTCGTAGCCGCCGGACGAGGGAGAGCCGCACCCGTTTGGGTTCTCGTAGCGGTAGAGGGCCCCTAGCCCGTTTACCCGCCGTGGGCCGTGGACCAGAGTCCGAGTGATCCAGCCCGCTCTGTGAGGGGTCAGGACGATCCTGACTGTGTACTGGTGCCCGAACGGGTGTCGGGCAGGGCTGTGGCAGATCCGTTTCCGAGCGTATGGTACGGGGTGGATCGTGGCTGCGCGTGCGAGCCCCGACGGGCTCATAGTCAGTCTGCCCCAGGTCGGCACGCTGGAGTGAGGTACCAGCCGGCGTCAGATCCAGATCGTGATGAGAGGCACCTGGCGAGTCCAGAGATGTGCCTGGTACAATATCATCCCCTGGTGTCCCTCTATGTTTCGGCGGGCAGGGAGCCAGATCCCGCAAAGACACGGTAGATTCCCGACCGTCAGGATACCGAATATAGGCGTAGGTAGGGTTGACGTCAGTGAGCTCAACCTCATCTACCAGGGGGTCATTCTTAGACGCCCGGACATATCTTCGGAGTAGCACTGGTCCCGGTGCAGTCAGCCACGACGGGAGAGATATCCCATAGGATGAGCGACGCTGAAATCGGAAGAACCGTTCATGAGGCGTCGTATTTGTGGCGGTCGAAAGGAGGGACCGTGTGGAGTGTAATGCGTCTGGAAGTACTGCTTCCCATTGCTGGTTGGGTAGGCCCCGAGATCTCAAAGCCAGACGTACCGCATTCCAGATGATAGCGTTAAAACGCTCGACTTGCCCATTCCCGACCGGATGATAAGGCGTCGTTCTGCTGGCAGCAATACCCCGTTCCGAGAGATAGGCCTTGAGTTCTCCTGACATAAAAGAAGGGCCCCGATCCGAATGAACATAGGATGCCATGCCACAGAAAGCAAATACCTGCTCAAGGCAGCTGATAACCGTGGTCGTATATTAGAAATAGTGAGTTCAGGTTTGGATCCGCCGAACTCAATGGTGAGCTTCTTATGCTGCTTTTGAAAATCCAGCCCTAAGATAAGATCACTACATAAGTCCTTGAGCACCGAAAGCCGGGTGGAGGGATACCTGTGACCATTAAGTGTTATTTCAACCATACAAAAGCCAGAAATTCTGGTATTAAGTGATGACTGAGCCATCGCAATTGCCTGGTCCGATGGGAAAACATGTAGCTTTAACTCTGCAACAATCTGTTCCCTAATGAAACTATCAGTGCTACCTGAGTCAATTAAGGCATCTAAAGTATGTCCATTAATTGATGCTTTTGTAGCTGCATGGAATAGATTCTGAGGACAAGCAGCTGTAATTGGTGTCGTTGCACAAAGAGTGGCTGAAACTCTAGGTGTGTTTCTTCGAGAGAAAACCCGAGAGGAAGCACGATAGATTTTAGCCGGAACATCTTGATAGGCCCTTACCGGGGCAGTTCGGTAGGACTTAGCTTGATAAGCCCTCGTAGAGGCTCTTGATAGGCAAACCTTTGCAAAATGACCCTTTTTGTTGCAATGACTGCAAAACGCATTGCGAGCAGGGCAGAATTTCCGAGGGTGAAACTCATCACCACAAAAGAAGCATTTCTTAGATTGCCAAGAGGCTGCCACAGTGGGGTCATCATCCTCTTCATCAGTGAAGTCATCAGATTGATCGTCAGGGATAAAGTCCTCCCTAATAGAGTTCACCTGTGGCCTCTTAAATTGCCTGACTGTAGTTAAGGCAGCAGACCGAGGTCTGGGCACTGTATAAAGGTCTGCATTTCTTTTTGCCAGATCTAGAGAGCAAGCCATGTCATAAGCTCTCTGAAGCTCAAGTGTCTTACTTTCCAGTAGACGCTGGCGTATAAATGGGGAGGCAAGCCCGCAGATGAAAGCATCACGGATCATTTCTTCACGGTACAGCTCAGCTGAGGCCGCCTGAAAGTTACAGTCCATACTAAGTCTGCGAAGCTCTTGGAGGAATTTATCAATGGATTCCTCCGGCCCTTGTTGGGCTGTAGCTAGTAGATGTCTGGCATAGACCTCATTCGGTGTCTTAGTATATAGTCTTTTAAGCGTCCGAATTGCCTCCTCGTAACTGCCCCATTCCTCAACATACTGAAATACATTCGGAGTGACACAGTTGATGAGTATCCGCAACTTTGTGTCATCATCAGCCTTGCAATATTCGAGAAAATTGTCAAACGTGCGATACCAGTGTTTCCACACCTTACCGGCTGCTGGGGTGTTTGGGTCCAAGTCAAGACGCGATGGTTTAAGGATGTTTTCCATGATGGGTGATTCCCTGGATCCTTAGTTCCGAGTTCGTCCAAAAAGTTTGAGTGCGAAGTTTTTCAAAGTTGATTAAATTGTCGTAAGAATGAGCCTTACGCGTGGTGAACTTAAAGTAAGCTTTAATCAACTAAAAAGGTGCTACATACAAAAGAGGTCTTACTCTATGCCTCTCCAGGATCCAACTGCTCAGTCCAGTATTTATCCTGGACTAATCACAGGAAGTGATGCAATAAAGTTCGAGTCACAGGAAGCTGTATTGTGTTACCACACACTGTGAACTCAATGTAGTCCCATATCGCTGCCAAAATTACCTCAATACAATCTCCTCAAATGCCTGAATTTAATAATAAGTAACAATGCTGTAATTTTCAATAATATAGTTAGAATCGTTATGTTGTTCTAAAAAGAAAAGCAATGTATTAAACAATACACACAATTACTGGAAGCCATCTGTGGCTGTTTGGGGGGTAATTGTGAGATGGGTGTTTTGAGGGGAAGGGTTAACTTTTGAGGTGAATTTAGTTAATTTTGGGCATTGAAATTGTCCTTATTGACAAGTAACAGCTGCAGGGTTGGATGAAGTTTCAATCTGCTGTCATAGTCTAAATGTGGTACTTGTGAGCTGGTAATGATACTCCAACAATAAAACAATCGAGTGAATTCAGGAACAGGACACAGGCCACACCTATCATTCATTGATTCAACACATGATGAGCAAACCACACTTTCACTTGGATTTTCAGGTGTTTTAATCTAAACCAATTCCAGCCCATTGAATCTAAACCCAGAACTGAACCCATTCAAATCAATGTTAACATTGCAGGGGCCAGTTAAGAGATTTGCTAAGTCAATTTCTATTTTATTATTTACTTTCTAATTATGGTTTTATTATGGTGTACTAATGTTATTTTTTATTCATAGTTTTATTTTTCTAGCATTTATATACACTTGTTCTAATTCTATATTTTGAAGAAGTTTATTCTACTGAATGGTCAAGTCATTTTAAATGTCGTAGAGGAGATATTTGTACAATTACCAGTGTTCTTGGTCACCCTGTTTTACTAGTTTTACTTTTAGAACTGCTGTTTAAAGACCATCTGGGAGCAGATATTTTGCATAGGATTCACTTCATTCTGGCAGAGTGAGATCACAAGTAAGGACAGGATTATGGGCAATGTCCTCCATTTATGATATTGGAGTGAAAGCTCATTATATCACAAGGAAAAATTCAATAAAATATCTCCATTCACAATTATGTGGCAATTCAGTGGAATGTGTTTCCCCTTTAACATACAATATTGCAGGTAATACCTTTTATTAGACAACAAAATATGTATTATGTATGTATTACATATAGTTGCACAATCTTTCAAATCTTCAGGGTTTCATTCATAGAACTCCTTACCAGGATTGTGGAAATGTATTTTCTCCCCACAGGAAGGAAACACACTATATCCTGAATACCCCACGCCACGTTTTGTAGTTCAGTGCTACATTTTGAATTTACATTTTACTGTATAATATTTATTTAAAAAATCCCTATCACTAGCATTATTCAATGGTGATCTACATCTAAGTAAAATTGGTAGTTGGAATTTTTAGGCCAGTGTCACAATATAGTGCACACCTGCCTATCTGTCAACGCTGCCTTGCTACTGCTGAGCCGAGGGGACACTAGTACTGGAATAGTTTGAATTTGCTGTAGCAATTATCAGTATGGTATTAGTACGTGTCTGTCACAATGCACATCACCTTGTTGCCTTTTTTATTTCATCTCAGTCAAAATTGACCCAGTAAAATTAGTCTATTATTGTGTGAGAGTTCTTTGTGACCAGAATACTCGACCAAATTCAACACAATTACACGCTCTACTAAACAAACTAATTGGCTGATTATGACTAATAGTTCACTTAGAGAAAAAATTATGATCTCATTTTCTTCCCTACATGCCATTTCCTCACGTAAGTTCATGTAGAAAGGAACCAGAGTCACAGAAGTGTTTACACAGCCATTGCTGAACAGCTGCCGAACAACATTAATACATCTGATGTGCTGCTGATAATCAGGAAAGGAAATCTGCCAGAGTGCAAATAACAGGAAAGGATAATCCCGAGTTCTACATAAGAGCTGCTGCTGTCACACAACGAACACAAACACCTGATTTCATTCAAATTGTTCTTTCCAGGTGACCTCACTGGGAAAAACAGGAAGCTGAGGACTTCTGTATTTGCTTAAGCGAATGTTGTTTGCCACAACTGTCTGTATGGGGACTTTGGGATTTGTCCCAGTAACTAACAGGAAGCTCAGGAAGAGCCAACATCAATTGTCTAAATCTATTTGTTTTTTCGGGTTCAATAGCTTTAATATTGTGTTAAGGGAGGTTTGTGTGAATAACGTTTTCTCTTATTAAAGAAACAAGCGCTGAACAGTTAATTGATGGGGATTGCTGCTAAAGGGTGATTCCTGTGATGTTACACCAGTTTTATTGAGTCTGTCAGTTTAATAACTGGATTTTCAAACACTATTGTGACAATTTTAGCAAGTGCAGAGATGCAACCTGAAACTGCCACTTGTATTTATATGGCATGTGATAATTAAACAGCGCTGAGCCAAAGTGATGATGAAAATCATTTTAATTACAGGTCTATTGGTGGCTGATTTATGGCAAGCTTTTTTGGATCTAGAACATATTTTAATTACAAGCTGTAATTTCAGTGTGAATATATTATTATTCTAATCAAACTAGTGCGTATACTGTTTCAACTGTTCACCGAAAATAGTTGGGGAAAATGTATAATTTTGTAGAGAACAATGGTCCACAGGCAATAAATAGTTGCTGTGTGATACCTGGTAATAATGTGGTTGATGTTAACTCCCCCACAATGGGTGGGAGAGGGTCGGGGGTGGGGAGGTTAAATTGTCAAATTCACAAAACCCGACCTTAACCCGCCGCGGATACACCTGTTTCTGTTTTAACCGCTGTGGATATCGGGGTGTCCGACGTCCCCGCTCTGGAGCAACAAGTCCATAATTATAATATTTAAATGAGGCTCCTTTCATGAGATTTTGACAGCGATTTCAAAATGAACACTTCCTGCACAGGTTTCCTGGGGTTCAAGAAACTCGTCAGTGAAACATAGACAAGATTGAACGGTGCTTCATGGGGTTGGTTAAAGGTCAGGAGTCTCAAGATTAATAAAGGCTCAGTGCTCACAGTTGATTTCTCAGTTACCTCAGGGAACCGGTTTGGTGAGAGTACCTGTTGTGAGAAACTTACTTGTACTGTGTGGAGATGTTCAGGCTTGGGCTGA
The DNA here is from genome assembly GCA_030390025.1 of Squalus acanthias. NCBI lineage: Eukaryota > Metazoa > Chordata > Chondrichthyes > Squaliformes > Squalidae > Squalus > Squalus acanthias. The sequence goes on from CM059434.1 coordinate 104,971,073, forward strand.
TAAGTGGTAGGTAACATTCGCGCCACACAAGTGCCAGGCAATGACTCTCTCCAACAAGCGAGAGTCCAACCACCGCCGCTTGACATTCAACGGCATTACCATCGCCGAATCCCCACCATCAATATCCTGGGGGTTACCATTGACCAGAAACCTAACTGGAGCAGCCACATAAATACTGTGGCAACAAGAGCAGGTCAGAGGCTAGGTATTCTGTAACGAGTGTCTCACCTCCTGACTCCCCAAAGCCTTTCCACCATCTACAAGGCACAAGTGAGGAGTGTGATGGAATATTCTCCACTGGCCTGGATGAGTGCAACTACAACAACACTCAAGAAGCTCGGCACCATCCAGGACAAAGCAGCCCGCTTGATTGGCACCCCATCCACCACCTTAAACATTCACTCCCTCCACCAGCGGCGTACCGTAGCTGCAGTGTGTACCATCTACAAGATGCGCTGCAGCAACTCGCCAAGGCTTCTTTGGCAGCACCTCCTATACCCGCGACCTCTTCCACCTAGGAGGACAAGGGCAGCAGGCGCATGGGAACACCACCACCTCTAAGTTCCCCTCCAAGTCACACACCATCCTGACTTAGAAGTATATCACCGATCCTTCATCGTCGCTGGGTCAAAATCCTGGAACTCCCTACCAAACAGCACTGTGGGAGTATCTTCACCACAAGTACTGCGGCAGTTCAATAAGGCAGCTCCCCACATCCTTCTCAAGAGCAATTAGGGATGGGCAATAAATGCTGGCCTTGCCAGTGATGCCCACATCCCATAAACGAATAAAAAAAACTGACACATCATGTGGCAGCGACGGTGTACAGCGTCAAGTGAAGTAAATCTGGTCATGGTGATGCCATCACTGGCCTCCCGGGCAGCAATGTTGTCAGGTGCTGATGCCCTATGACCTGTGCAGCATCAGGTGATGGCGGAGAAGGTTGTTGATGTTGTTGGTGATGTTGTTGGTGATGTTGTTGTGTCTGGTGATGTTGATGTTGGGGCTGATCGTGGAAGGATTCAAAGGACCAAGGTGTGATTTTTTCAAGGGCACCGATGTTGCTGGAATAGATGGCAGCTGCAGTTGAGATGACAGAAGCGATCTGTCATTGGTGAGAGAGGTTGTTCCAATGAGGTGCCACTGGATGTACAGTTGGCTCTAAACACTTGCAAGCTAAAGAAATCTCTATATGTATTACAAATGCAGTAACCAACAGTTTCTGAGCTCTGAAACTGAACAGCAGCAGCATGGTATCCTTTATACCACTTCTGCAGCTGTCAGCTTATCAGATAAATCAAAGCAGACTCAACTCACGCCAGGGTGAGCTGGCGTGTTCCCCGAGCAGCGAGTAAATCATGGGGGAGCACGTAAAATTACAAGGTCGGCTCAAAATAGCATTAAATTGGCTGTTAACAAGCCATTTAATGATCTCAATTGTCTTCCCCGCCGCTTGGTGTCGGGTCAGTTCTGCGCAGACAGACCCGACACCTGGGAGACTCGCGTGGAGGTGGGTTGACAGCGGGTTTCCTACCCGCTGTCAATCTTTGCTATTTTGACAGCGGACCGGCCTCCAAACCTGCACTCTGAGTGCCGGCAAAATTCAGCCCCAGATGTGTCATTGAGCAAGCCGATCACCTTGTTGCTTGGGATGCCAGGGCTGCCCTAATAGCTCGAAGTTTCAGTTGGTCAGTCACACTGGGCCAAAGTAACTATCACATCCACCCCGTACTCCCCACCCTCCACTTACACAAAGCAGTTCTGTAACCAACCATCCACCCATTGCATATGCACAGATTGGTTTCAGTCATTTGGTGGGGGAGAAATTTGGTATAGCCCCGTATGGGGCGCGAAAAGTTGAAAGATTAGCACCAGGCACTAATCATTCTCGCCTCCCGCGAAATTCAGGTTTAGCGCTCCAAGAGGGAAGGGGAGCGCTAAATCAAGCGCTAACCACTTCTCTTAGGGCGCTAAAGTCTGAGAGCGGGGCAGTAGTGGCAGAGCGCTAAACAATTTTGAGCGCATTGTAAACAGCACTCTTTCATCACAGAGGCTGCTTCCCTCGCTTAAAGGGAAGGGCCAATGATGCTGCACAAGCTAGTTGTCGTCAGTTCTGTTTTGCAAGGTGACCTGGGTGACTGCCATTACAGCCACAAACACTCTCACAATGTGAAGGGCTTGGACATCTTGCACCAATGAAACATTAAAAACTTTGCACAGGCACCAGACTGGTGCAAATAATAAAGGTTGCGCTAGCTGAAAAGCATTCCCTTTAATTACCGCTCCCGAAGCAGCCAGCCGAGTTCACAACGCCTCCTCTTCACAGAATCAGAGAATAGTTACAGCTCAGAAGGAGGCCATTCGGCCCTTCAAGCCCGTGCCAGCTCTCTGCAAGAGCACTTCAGCTAGTCCCACGCCCCCGCCATTTTCCCGTAGCCCTGCAAAATTTCTTTCCTTAGATACTTATCCAACTCCCTTTTGAAAGCCGTGATTGAGTCTGCCTCCACCACCCTTTCAGGCAGTGCATTCCCGATCCTAACCGCTCGCTGTGTAAAAAAGTTTTTTCTTACATCACCTTTGGTTCTTTTGCCAATCACCTTAAATCTGTGTACTCTGGTTCTCGACCCTTCTGCCAATGGGAACAGTTTCCCTCTATCTACCCTGTCCAGACCTCTCATGATTTTGAACACCTCTATCAAATCTCCTTGCAATCTTCTCTGCTCCAAGGAGAACAACCCCAGCTTCTCCAGTCTATCCACATAACTAAAGTCCTTCATTCCTGGAATCATTCTCGTAAATCTCTTCTCCACCTTCTCTAAGGCCTTCACATCCTTCCTAAAGTGTGGTGCCCAGATTGGACACAATATTCCTGTTGGGGCCGAACTAGTGTTTTATGCAGGTTCATCATAATTTCCACACTTTTGTACTCTATACCTCTATTTATGAAGCCCAGGATCCCGTAAGCCTTTTTAACTGCTTTCTCAACCTGCCCTGCCACCTTCAACGATTTGTGCACACATACCCCCAGGTCTCTCTGTTCGTGCACCCCCTTCAGGATTATACCATTTAGTTTATATTGTCTCTCCTCATTCTTTCTACCAAAATGTATCACTTCACACTTTTCTGCATTAAATTTCATCTGCCACGTGTCCGCCCATTCCACCAGCCTGTCTATGTCTTCCTAAAGTCTATCACTATCCTCCTCACTGTTCACTATACTTCCAAGTTTTGAGTCATCTGCAAATTTTGAAATTGTGCCCTGTACACCCACATTCAAGTCATTAATATATATCAAGAAAAGCAGTGGTCCGAGAACCGACCCCTGGGGAACACCACTGTGTACCTTCCTCCAGTCCGACAAACAACCGTTCACCACTACTCTCTGTTTCCTGTCACTTAGCCAATTCCATATCCATGCTACCACTGTCCCTTTTATTCTATGGGCTTCGACTTTGCTGGCAAGCCTATTATGTGGCACTTTGTCGAAAGCCTTTTGGAAGTCCATGTACACCACGTCAAGCGCATTACTTTCATCAACCCTTTCTGTTACCTCATCAAAGAACTCAATCAAGTTAGTTAAACACGATTTGCCTTTGACAAATCCGGGCTGGCTTTCCTTAATTAATCCACACCTATCTAAGTGACTGTTAATTTTGTCCCTGATTACTGTTTCTAAAAGCTTCCCCACTACCGAGCTCAAACTGACTGGCCTGTAGTTGCTGGGTTTATCTTTACACCCTTTTTTGAACAATGATGTAACATTTGCAATTCTCCAGTCCTCTGGCACCACCCCCGTATCTAAGAAGGATTGGAATATTATGGCCAGTACCTCCGTGATTTCTTCCCTCAATTCCCTCAGCATCCTAGATGCATCCCATCTGCTCCTGGTGATTTATCTACTTTAAGTACAGCCAGCCTTTCTAATACCTCCTCTTTATCAATTTTTATCCTATCAAGGATCTCCACTACCACCTCCTTCACTATGTCTGTGGCAGCATCTTCTTCCTTGGTGAAGACAGATGCAAAGTACTCATAGAAACATAGAAGATAGGAGCAGGAGTAGGCCATTCGGCCCCTCGAGCCTGCTCCGCCATTCGATGAGATCATGGCTGATCATCCAAACTCAGTACCCTGTACCTGCCTTCTCCCCATATCCCTTGATACCTTTATCTTTAAGAAATATATCTAACTCATTCTTCAATATATTTAATGACTTGGCCTCAACTACCTTCTGTGGTAGAGAATTCCACAGGTTCACCACTCTCTGGGTGAAGAAAGTCTTCCTCATTTCTGTCCAAAATGGCTTACCCCTTATCCTTAGATTATGACCCCTGGTTCTGGACTCTCCGACCATCGGGAACATTCTTCCTGCATCTAGTTTGTCCAGACCTGTCAGAATTTTATATGTTTCGATGAGATCCCCTCTCATTCTTCTATACTCCAGCGAGTATAAGCCCAATCGACACAATCTCTCCTCATATGTTATTCCTGCCATCCCAGGTATCAGCCTTGTGAATCTTCGCTGAACTCCTTCCATGGCAAGAACATCCTTCCTCAGATAAGGCGACCAAAACTGCACACAGTACTCAAGGTGTGGTCTCACCAAGGCCCTGTACTCGTTTAGTACCTCAGCCATACCCTCTGCCTCCATGCATAAGTCTCCTTTTTGGTCCCTAATCGGCCTCACCCCTCCTCTTACTACTGTTTTACTATTTATATGCCTGTAGAAGACTTTTGGATTACCTTTTATGTTAGCTGCCATTCTATTCTCATACCCTCTCTTTGCCCCTCTTATTTTCTTTTTCACTTTTCCTTCGACCTTTCTATATATAGCCTGATTACAGATGTATTTGCAATCTGACATCTGTTATACGCGCTCTTTTTCTGCTTCATCATATTTTCTATCTCTTTCGTCAACCAGGGAGCCATAGCTTTAGTTGCCTTGCCTTTTCCCCTAGTGGGAATGTACCTCAACTGTACCTGAACTATTTCCTCTTTAAAGGCAGCCCATTGTTCCGTTACAGTTTTGCCTGTCACAGGAACTTTGATTCCAGTTTACCTGGGCCAGATTTGTTCTCATCCCACTGATATTGGCCTCCCGCAGTTAAAATTTTTACTCTAGATTGCTCCCTGTCCTTTTGCATAGCTTATCTAAACCTTATGATACTATGATCACTGTTCCCTAAATGTTCACCTACTGACACTTGCTCCACTTGATCTACCTCATTCTCCAGAATCAGATCCAGCAATGCCTCCTCCCTCGTCGGACCGGAAACATACTGATCAAGAAAGTTCTCCTGAATACACTTCAGAAATTCTTCCCCTTCTCTGCCCTTAACACTAGACGATCCCAGTCTATATTAGGATATTTGAAGTCCCCCATTATTACTACTCTGTAGTTCTTGCACCTCTCTGTAATTTCTCTGCAAATTTGCTCCTCCATATCTTTCCCACTATTTGGTGGGCTATAGAATACACCTAGTTGTGTAATGGCACCTCTATTATTTCTTCACTCTAGCCATATAGGTTCTGTCCTTGACCCCTCCAGGACATCCTCCCTCTCCAGCACTGTAACATTCTCCTTGACCAATACTGCCACACCACCTCCCATCTTTCCTTCCCTATCTTTTCTGAACACTTTATAACCACGAATATTTAATACCCAATCCTGCCCTTTTTTGAGCCAGGTCTCAGTTATTGCCACAACATCATATTCCCATGTGGCTATTTGTGCCTGCAGGTCACTTACCTTGTTTACTACGCTTCGTGCTGTCACATATATACACTGTAAACCCATCTTAGACCATCCTGTATTCTCTCTTAGTTTGACCCCCACCTAATACCTTACTATTTCTTACTTTAGTGCCCTCTGCCTCTCCCAATCCTTTGAGCACTTTATTTCCCCTTTCTAATGTTACATCCTGGTGCCCATCCCCCTGCCAAATTAGTTTAAACCCTCCCCAACAGCACTAGCAAACCTCCCCGCGATGATATTGGTTCCGGCCCTGTTGAGGTGCAACCCGTCCGGCCTGTACAGGTCCCACCTCCCCCAGAACCGGTCCCAATGCCCCAGGAATCTGAAGCCCTCCCTCCTGCACCATCTCTTCAGCCACGCATTCATCTGCGCTATCCTCCTATTTCTATACTCACTAGCGCGTGGCACCGGGAGCAATCCAGAGATTACTACCTTTTGAGGTCCTGCTTTTTAATCTTTTTCTAGCTGCCTAAAATCTACCTGCAGGACCTCATCCCTCCTTCTACCTATTTTGTTGGTACCGATATGGACCACGACCTCTGGCTGTTCACCCTCCCCCCTCAGAATATTCTGCAGTCACTCTGACATCCTTGACCCTGGCACCAGGGAGGCAACATACCATCCTGGAGTCACGTCTGCAGCCGCAGAAACGCCTGTCTGCTCCCCTAACTATCGAATCCCCTACCACTATTGCTTTCCCACTCTTCTTCCTTCCCCCCCAGCATACAGCTGGTGCCGTGGACTTGGCTCTGGCTGTACTCCCCAGAGGAACCATCGCCCTCACCAGTACTCAGAACCGAATACTAGTTGGAGAGCGAGATGCACTCAGGGGACTCCTGCATTACCTGCCTCGTCCTCCTCTTCTGTCTGGTTATCACCCATTCCCTCTCTGCCTGCACACTCTTTATGTGCGGGGTGACCACCTCCTGAAACGTGCTATCCACGAAGCTCTCAGCCTCGCGGATGCACAGCAGTGACGCCAGCTGCTGCTCAATCTCCGAAACCTGGAGCTCGAGCTCCTCCAGCTGATGACACTTCCTGCACATGTGGTTGTCCTCTGTCTGTATTTGTGCCACCTCTGCGATAATTCAGTTGATAGCATTTGCAATACTTAAACTCCACTGCCTGGCAACATTTTTATTTAATTGGAAGGCTCGTCCCAAAATAACTTCCATCTTTAACATAAAATCAGCAGATAAGGCATGATATCAACTGTGTTGCTGTGACTGTGTGCATTGGATCACAGGTTTCAGTCTGAGTCACACCCATTTGGCTACCAATCAGCTTCAAAGATAAACAAGCACAATAGAGCCCACCTCCCCGGCGGAAACCGGTTGGGAGGGCAGTTAAAATCAGCCGAGAGATTTACCCGTTGACATCCTGCACGATCTCCGCTGTCTGCTATTTTAAGTTGCTCTTCTAAGCAGGCAGCCAGGGCGCCCTCCTGAAGCCAGTGGGGTCCTTCTTTAAATATTGTAACTGGTGGTCTGTGCGGGAAAACTGTTGCAGCTTTCCCCTCAGGAGAAGATAGCAGGAAGAGGATCCGGGGCCAGAAGAGACCTAAAACAGGTAGTTTTCTTATTTTTTATTAGCTTCCTTGTTGAGCCAGGAGGAGCAGGAGTGCTTCTCCTGGCCCCACAAGGAAAGCTTAGGCCTCCTCTGCCTCGGGATTCCTCACTTACCGAGCGCCAGACCCTCCCAAAACCCCATCCCCGCGCCATACCTTGTTGTTGGCGACCATTTCTTCGGGCCCAGCTGGTGGCCTCCTACTGCCCAACATTCCACTCCCACACACTGGCCAGCTGCCATTTCTCGCCCGCTTCATGTGGGCATCTGACCGGGGGGCACACAGATGGGGCCCGGGAGTTAAAATCGGCTGCCAAAGTCCGTGCGGTTCGGCGACTGTTGTATCCCTCCACCCGCTCAATTCCTATTCAGGTTAAAATCAGACCTAATATGTACGACACTACTACATCTGAGCAGTTCAATCTGAGCGGAGGAAGATTTATTATTTTTCAAACTGAAGGTATTTAGAGTGCTTCAGAACGTGTGGTTCCCAAAATGATGAAGCACTACAGCATGATGCATTTTTCTTCCATGGCAGAAAATGTCAGGCGATTGTCATTGTAATTCTTCCCTGACGTGAAACTCCTGATATGTAGGTCGCTAAAATCTCGCATTTAGAGGTAGGATTTTATATTACTTTTTGCTCAAACCAAGATCAAAATAAATATTAACATCAGTGATTCTACTGAAGAGTAGCCCTGATAGCAGACTATCAGGAAAGCAGTTATCGAAGTCCCTTCAGATGCCAAGAGGTTAACTCTTTGATTATTAAATGTGTGGATTTTATGCCATATTAAACATTACTGTAAATTTCTAACATTATTAGAACCTGGAAATGGGGAAAGATGAAGGAGCATGACATTCTTTGTTACATTTTTTTAATGTCATTCAGAAATTCTAATTTAGCGCTGATGAAGTTAAATGAATGTTTATATCACTATCCTGCAGTATCTCCTGCACATTGACATGGGCTGGAACATTATTACACTCCCAGTGCACCATAACAGAGTAGTCATAAGCATTGCAGTGTCACTCGCAGCTTATTATCATGCTCAAGAGACATAACAAGCAGCAAATATTGAGGTAGTATCTGTCTGGATAATTTCACTTGGGACAAGCACAACATTTAGAAGTGGGTTTGTGTCCACACTCAGAATGTGAAAATACATCAATAATCTAAAAATAGGGAAGTTTTCAAGGTACTTTGCTTCAGCTTTATTGGTTTTGTGATAAATAAACATTCACAACCTGAACTGGACACAAAATTAGGAGTTTCCCCTGCAATGGGTAGTTTATGTGTAATTCCTACATCAATCCAATGAGCCAACCAATAAGTAAAGTTTAGTCTGCATATATACACGCAGTAATAAAATCAACATGCATAGAATGCATATTTTCACAAACTATGCTTTCCTAAAATTCACCAAAATATGCCGTCTTAAAATAAATATCTCAGACCCCTGACGATAGAGATCAGCCTTGTGATTCAGCACTGCCTCCGGTACTTGAATGTTTCTCTTGTTTCTTGGTAACCAGAATTGGAAGCAGTGTTCAAGGTGCTGGTCTGACCGGAGCACACAATTTGATCATTGCCTCCTTCATCTGACTTATCTTCTGATCTTTGGCTGTGTATTTGAAAATTTTATTGGCTCTGTTGCTTGCTGCCCTGCACTGCTTAGATGTGTTTAGTGTTGAGCCTACTCCCGACTCCTGGGTCTCTTTCAGCTACATCCAGAGCTACTTCTACAGCATTCATGAAATGTGCATGTTGGGGGGTCATTTTCACCTTCATCGCCTGGGCAATAATCTGGCAGAGCGGATTGCCCACCCATTGCAAAAACCGTATGATTTTCATTGCATTGATTTCAATAGGATGCAAATTGGGCGGGTTCTACAAGGGGCAGGCATTCCGCTTTGCCAAGTTATCTCCCAGACAATGATGGTGAAAATTACCCCTGTGGACTACTTTGTCATCCTATGTATAGCACTTTACATTTGCCTGCATTATTATTTTTTTATTCGTTCCTGGGATGTGGGCGTCGCTGGCAAGGCCAGCATTTATTGCCCATCCCTAATTGCCCTTGAGAAGGTGGTGGTGAGCCGCCTTCTTCAACCGCTGCAGTCCGTGTGGTGAAGGTACTCCCACAGTGCTGTTAGGGAGGGAGTTCCAGGATTTTGACCCAGCGACGATGAAGGAATGGCGATATATTTCCAAGTCAGGATGGTGTGTGACTTGGAGGGGAACTTGCAGGTGGTGGTGTTCCCATGCGCCTGCTGCCCTTGTCCTTCTAGGTGGTTGAGGTCGCGGGTTTGGGAGGTGCTGCTGAAGAAGCCGTGCCGAGTTGCTGCAGTGCATCTTGTAGATGGTACACATTGCAGACGCATTGCACCAGTGGTGGAGGGAGTGAATGTTTAAGGTGGTGGATGGGGTGCCAGTCAAGCAGGCTGCTTTGTCCTGGATGGTGTCGAGCTTCTTGAGTGTTGTTGGAGCTCCACTCATCCAGGCAAGTGGAGAGTATTCCATCACACTCCTGACTTGTGCCTTGGTGGAAAGGCTTTGGGGAATCAGGAGGTGAGACACTCACCGCAGAATACCCAGCCTCTGACCTGCTCTTGTAGCCACAGTATTTATCTGGGTTGCCCAGTTAAGTTTCTGGTCAATGGTGACCCCCAGGATGTTGATGGTGGGGGATTCGATGATGGTAATGCCATTGAATGTCACGGGGAGGCGGTTAGATTCTCACTTGTTGGAGATAGTCATTGCCTGGCACTTCTGTGGCACAAATGTTACTTGCCACTTATCAGCCCAAGCCTGAATGTCATCCAGGTCTTGTTGCATTCGGGCATGGACTGCTTCATTATCTGATGAGTTGTGAATGTCACTGAACACTGTGCAATCATCAGCGAACATCCCCACTTCTGACCTTATGTTGGAGGGAAGGTCATTAATGAAGCAGCTGAAGATGGTTGGGCCCAGGACACGGCCCTGTGCAACTCCTGCAGCGGTGTTCTGGGGCTGAGATGATTGCCCTCCAACAACTACAACCATCTTCCTTTGTGCTAGGTATGACTCCAGCCAGTGGAGAGTTTTCCTCCTGATTCCCATTGACTTCAATTTTACTAGGGCTCCTTGATGCCACACTTGGTCAAAGGCAGTCACTCTCACCTCATCTCTAGAATTCAGCTCTTTTGTCCATGTTTGGACCAAGGCTGTAATGAGGTCTAGAGCTGAGTGGTCCTGGCAGAACCCAAACTGGGCATCAGTGAGCAGGTTATTGGTGAGTAAGCGTCGCTTGATAGCACTGTCGACGATACCTTCCATCACTTTGCTGATGACTGAGAGTAGACTGATGGGGCGGTAATTGGCAGGATTGGATTTGTCCTGCTTTTTGTGGACAGGACATACCTGGGCAGTTTTCCACATTGTCAGATAGATGTCAGTGTTGTAGCTGTACTGGAACAGCTTGGCTAGAGGCGCGGCTAGTTCTGGAGCACAGGTCTTCAGCACGACAGCCGGGATGTTATCGGGGCCCATAACCTTTGCTGTATCCAGTGCACTCAGCCATTTCTTGATATCATGTGGAGTGAATCGAATTGGCTGAAGACTGGCTTCTGTGAAGGTGGGGATCCCAGGACTAGGCTGATATGGATCATCCACTCGGCACTTTTGGCTGAAGATGGTTGCAAACGCTTCAGCCTTGTCTTTTGCACTCACGTGCTGGGCTCCACCATCATTGAGGATGAAAATATTCAGGGAGCCTCCTCCTCCCATTAGTTCTTTAGTTGTCCACCACCATTCATGACTGGATGTGGCAGGACTGCAGAGCTTTGATCTGATCCGTTGATTGTGGGATCGCTTAGCTCTGTCTATAGCATGCTGCTTCCAATGTTTAGCATGCATGTAGTCCTGTGTTGCAGCTTCCCCAGGTTGGCACCTCATTTTTAGATACGCCTGGTGCTGCTCCTGGCATGTTCTTCTACACTCCTCATTGAACAAGGGTTGGTCCCCTGGCTTGATGGTAATGGTAGAGTGAGGGATATGCCGGGCCATGAGGTTACAGGTTGTGGTGGAATACAATTCTGCTGCTGCTGATGGTCCACAGTGCCTCATGGATGTCCAGTTTTGAGCTGCTAGATCTGTTCTGAATCTATCTCATTTAGTACGGTGGTAGTTCCACACAACATGATGGAGGGTGTCCTCAGTGTGAAGACGAGATTTCGTCTCCACAAGGACTGTGCGGTGGTCACTGCTACCAATACTGTCATTGACAGATGCATCTGCAACAGACAGATTGGTGAGGGCGAGGTCACATAGGTTTTTCCCTCGTGTTGGTTCTCTCACCATCTGCCGCAGTCCTAGTTTGGCAGCTATGTCCTTCAGGACTCGGCCAGCTCGGTCAGTAGTGGTGCTACCGAGCCACTCTTGGCAATGGACATTGAAGTCCCCCACCCAGAGTACATTCTGTGCCCTTGCTTCTCTCAGTGCTTCTTCCAAGTGGTGTGCGACATGGAGGAGTACTGATTCATCAGCTGAGGGAGGGCGGTAGGTGGTAATCAGCAGGAGGTTTCCTTACCCTTGCTTGACCTGAAGCCATGAGTCTTCATGGGGTCCAGAGTCAATGTTGAGACTCCCAGGGCCACTCCCTCCCGACTGTATACCACTGTCCCGCCACCTCTGGTGGGTCTGTCCTGCCGGTGGGACAGGACATACCCAGGGATGGTGATGGAGGAATCTCGGACATTGGCTGTAAGGTATGATTCTGTGAGTATGACTATGTCAGGCTGTTGCTTGACTAGTCAGTGGGACAGCTCTCCCAATTTTGGCACAAGTCCCCATTGTTCTACCCATTTACATATCTTATCCAACTCAGTATGTAATTTCTGAGCTGCCTCTTCCATTATCCCACCTAGTTTGGCACAATATGCAAATCTGACCACTTTATAAATGTTTTTGCTCCAGGACATTTATGTAAGTTATAAACATTACTGATCATAGCACTGAGCCCTGAGGCACTTCCTTTAACAAGTGCTCCTTGTTTCCTACCCTTCAGTCAGTTTCTTATCCATTCCCAGAGTTTTGAACTGAGAGTGGTGCAAGAAGTGTTATAGAAGAAGCATTATTCAAGTCTTCAACAGACTTGGGGGGAAAAACTGGAAGTGCCCCGCCTCCCTCTTGGGGCGCTGCGAAGGAATATCGTGGCGCTATGTGCCGTGGTACTGCAGGCCTTCCTCCCCTACTTAAAGGGGAGGGGCCTTGCACAGCACGACCCAGGACCCAGCTGGGCCACCAGGGATCAGAGTGCCGGCCAAAGAGCCCGGCACTCCACGTGGGGGCTGCTCAGGAGACCAGGGACAGCAACGGGGGCAAGTGCTGGCAGGCAGCCAGCAACAAAAATGGCCGCCCAGCACCTCGTCTTTAATTAGCGCCGCCCCAGCCGCAGGTAGGCCCCCCTGACCCCGTCGGACATAGTGTCCGGTGGTAAGTCAGGGGGAGGTACCGAAGATCGCGGCCAGGGCGCGAGCGGGACACTGTGCACGGCGATTACGTCATCGCCGGCGGCGCAGTACCATGGGGCGCTAACGGTTACCGCCGCCGCTAACCTCCGGCTGAATTTCGCGGGAGGCGTTGGCGGCACCGCGCCTGGGCACTAGTTGCTTTGCGCCCTGTTAGGGCGCTAACGGGAGGCGCAAAGCAACCGAATTTTTCCCCCTTGGACTTTTTAGTGTTGTTGAAGGAAAAATATTTTTATTTATTATTTTACCACAGTATTGAGCTGTGACAAAAGCTCCTTTTAATCTCCATTCCTCAGCCCATAAGGGAGCATAGTGATTTCGATACAGTGTAGGGGGGGAGCAATTTTCATGCCTGGATGTCCCATCTGCACATGTATCTGGGTGCAGATGCTGATGTAACTATTTAATGGCCCAGAATTTGCTGGAGCGGGACATCTCATGGCATTTCACAGCATGTCCTGTTAGTTAGACTTGTTCCTGCACCCTTCAGCTCAAAAATGTATTCCCCACAAAGTTGCTGGAAGTACGAACTGATAATGCAACAGGACATCTGGGATCTTGGTGAACGACGGGACCAACAGTGTATCCCCTGTTGAGATTTAAAAATTGAGAAATAAACAGAGGAAGGACTGAGAAGGATGGTGAATTAGAGTGGGTGAATTCAATGTCAAATCAGGTACAGAAAGAGAAATAGAGCAGGAAAGAAAGATGGGATTAAGAGAGAGAGAAAAAAAGAGACAGAAAAGAAAAGTAAGGAAATTTTTAAAAAAAATTAAAATTTGACATTTTTAAAATGTCCAACAATAATTCACTACTTGTAGTAATGAGAATCCACACTTTTAATTGTTCACTTTCTGGGCCAGAGAGCTTTATTGTCAGGCATTATCAATTATCACTTCATTAAAAGGGTACTTACACTATTAATTACTAGACTTAACATTCTGTGGTGAGTTTAATGGGAAATTAACATGCAAAATGCAGCAACTTCATGAAACTCACGGAGAGTTTAAGGGCGCGGTGCCGTTTTTGTGAAGTAAATCATCCAGCAACCTGTGGTGATTCGTAATTCACGGGGTATCCCTTCCTCGCCACAAGTTGCGGGACGATTTGCACATTTATAACACCATGCATCATTCACACACTGTTATTTTTTCAACAAATTCTGGGCCAATGTATTTTATTGGCCTTCCTCTATGATTATGCCATCTGTAAGTCAAAATCAGCACTCAAATAATGAAAACATTGTGATCAGGAGGGACCTATTTTCCTCTCTTTGCTAATTATAGTCGAAAAGTGCATGTGTAAAAAGTGTTGCAGTGTCCTTTAAAAGCAGTTCTAGGCACTGGTATATTGGTCTTGGAGAGGGTGCAGTGCAGATTCACCAGAATGATACTGGGACTAAAAGGGTTAAATTTTGAGGACAGGTTCCATAGACGAGGCTTGTATTCACTTGAGTACAGAAGATTAAGGGATGATCTAATTGAAATGCTTAAGACGATTAAAGGATTTGATAGGGTAGATAGAGGGAAACTATTTCCTCTGGGGGAGCATGCAGAACAAGGGGGCATAACCTTCAAATTAGAGTCAGGCAATTCAAAAGGTAGCGGAAATCTGGAACTCTCTCCCCCAAAACACTGTTGAGGCTGGGTCAGTTAAAAATTTCATAACTGAGATTGATAAATTTTTGTTAGGCAAGGGTATAAAGGGTTGCGGAACCAAGGCGGGTAGATGGAGTTAAGATGCAGATCAGCCATGATCTAATTGAATGGCGGAACAGGCTCGAGCAGCTGAATGGTCTACTCCTGTTCCTATGTTCCAGATAAACTATTGATCCATGCTTAGCATTGCAGTGAGGATTCTCGTGTCTCCAAAATAGAGAACAGACATTAGCAAATTATGAGAATTAAAATTGATTTTTTTTTTACTTGTTATGGCCAAATGGGGGATTTCTGTATTATATGACTTTGGATAAACAAGGTAAATATCATTTAACATTGGAAACACAAGTTGTATCTTTAAGAGGGAAGGCACATTGTTTCCATGGCACTGGAAGATATCTGTCCAGGATGGAGTCTCATTATCGGTGTCAAAACCTTTGTCCAGAAACTAATTAAATCCCAAATTGCTTGATCATTAGGGCTAGCTGTTTATTATGTGAACAAATGCAGGTTAACGGACCAGGGAGTAGTTACATTCAGTTACTCTGATAGCTGAATCATTAAAGAAAGATCTTAGCAGGGAGGCAATAATATCCCAATATTAACACCTTTCCCCTTTAGGTATGAATTCTGTAGTGTGCTCAGACTGATGAGGACTTCAAAGGCTAAGTTGTAATTTGAAATGACAACAACTTGCATTTATATCGCAGCTTTAACATAGTAAAACGTCCTAAGACGCTTCACAGGAGTGTTCTCAAACAAAATTTGACACCGAGCCTCATAAGGGGATATTAGGGCAGGTGTTTGGTCAAAGGTTTTAAGGAATTTCTTAAAGGAGCAAAGTGGGGCAGAGAGGCGGAGAGGTTTTGAGAGGGAATTCTAGAGATTAGGGCCTCAGCAACAGAAGGCACGGCCACCAATGGTGGCGCGATTCAAATCAGGGATAGACAGACAGATAGATGTGCAAGAGGCCAGATTTCAAGGAGCACAGATATCTCAGAGGGTTGTAGGGCTGGAGGAGATTACAGAGATAGGGAGGGGCGAGGCCATGGAGGGATTTGAAAACAAGGATCAGAATTTTAAAATCGAGGCGTTGCTTAACCGGGAGCCAATGTAGGTCAGCGAGCACAGAGATGATGTATAAACGGGACTTGGTGCGAGTTAGGATACAGGCAGCAAAACTTTGGATGAGCTTAAGTTTATGGAGGGTGGAAGATGGGAGGCCAGCCAGGAGTGCATTGGAATAGTCAAGTCTAGAGGTAACAAAGGCATGGATGAGGGTTTCAGCAGCAGATGAGCTGAGGCAGGGGCGGAGACGGGCAATGTTACGGAGGTGGAAATAGGCGGTCTTAGTTATGCTGCAGATATGTGGCTGAAAGATTTCCCATAACATAAGAATACAACTGTAATTATTCAACCTTAGTTCTACCTAGACATCTAAATGTCATGGATTGGAATCTGCCTCATCCCTGTACAATTTCACCTCATGAAGAGTCATGTCATTTGTCAAGCAGTCTATAAAATAATACATTAAAAAATATTATTTTAGCCTTGGGCTGATTCTATCTTTCGGGGGAAAAATTCAGTTGGTTGCGCCTCCCGTTAGCGCCTTAAGAGGGCGCTAATGGGGTGCAAAGCAACTAGCACCCGGGCGCGGCGATGTTTGCGCCGCTTGTGAAATTAACTAGACATTTTGCGGCGGCACTAAACACTACCGCCACGATCTCCTGCGCCAGCAGATCGTGACATCAGTCGAGTGCGCAACGCCCCGGTAGCGCCCCAGAGCAGATATTGAGTGGCGCCCCCTGCCTTACCGCCTGCCGCTAGCAACGACAGGTTAAGGGGAGTGTTTTGCAGTCAGGAAGGGACTGGGGGAGCGCTATTTAAAGGCGACCGCTTCCTGCCTTTTTTTGTTGGCGACATTTTTGAACCACACATTCTGAGAGAGAGAGAGAGAGACTTCTGGAGAGATTCAACGCTGTGTGAAGGAATTTTATGTACTGAGCAGCACTTTGCAGGTTCATTTCGATTTGCCCTTCCTTGTATCAATTTAGAAGAGACTGTGGGGGCTGCACTCTGAGCTCTTTCCCTGGTACTCTCCGTTGTTCTTTCCAGCAGATTTGATGTACAGGTCTCTCCAGGCCGAGAATCAAGGCTGCAATGAGCAGGATGTGGCTTGAAAGCAAGATCAACCCTCCCCTTTAAGAACTGGCCGGGGCCATTGTGTCTGTGTTCCATTGCTGAATGACATCATATGAGCTTCGCCAGTGCTCTGAGTTAGCGCCTCGCTACTCGGCCTTTGCACCTTAAGACAGATGTGTAGCGCCTGATTAGGCGCTGCAATCACCTACAGGGGCGATAATAGTCAAGTTTGCAGTCGGAGGCGATAATTAGCGCCAGGCGCTAATCTTTGCGCCCGGCCGATAATTGCGCCCGAAACGGGGCAATACTGAATTTTTCCCCCTTAATGTTTTAAGTATTTTACTTTCAGTAACTTGGTGAGCTTTACTGCCTCTGTGAATTATTCTATTCGTAAATACATCTCTTAGCTTTAGTGTATATGCATTGGTTTGACAGTGGGGTGTTTATCACCTTTTGGAGAAGACAGGAGAATGTATAAAGCATCCACATGATCGCAGTGGCCAATATCACAACAAAAGGACAACTGTTAATCCCAGGCATGCAAACTTAGACATGGCATGTATAAAGGCACAGATTTAAGATCATATGAAACTTAGCCTACTTATGGAAAAGATATTGAGTGTAAGTCCAAACTGTAATACCACTGTCGTAACAAATTTCATTGGGAAGCAGGTCTACCCAGGTCTGTATCTCCAAACAATACAGAATAAGCACTCAGCAGGCTGGACATCTGTCATGTAACAGTTGACCCCTCATAAGGTGCTAGCCGTGGCTCAGGGTTAGAACTCTTCCCTCTGAGTTCAATGGTTGTGGGTTCAATCCCCATTCCAGGACTTGAGCACATCATCTAAGTTGACACTTCCGTGCAGTACTGAGGGAGTGCTGCATTGTTAGAGGTGCCATCTTTAGATGAGACATTGAACTGAGACCCCATCTGCCCTCTCAGGTGGATGTAAAACATTCCATGGCACTATTGAAAGAACAGCAAGGGAGTCCTCCTCGAGCCCTGGCCAACATTTATTGGCCAACCAACAGCATTGAAAACAGTTTAACTGGTCAATTATCTCATTGTTGTTTGTGGGACATTGTAGCCGGCATTACAACAGTGACTACAGCTCAAAAATACTCCATTGGCTGCTTAAACACTTTTGGAAGTTCTGAGGATGTGTAAGGTGCTGTATAAATGCAAGTCTTTTCCTTTCTGTTCTAATCCTTCACATCCATTATCACTGCCGTCACTTTGTCATCAATGCTTGTTTCCTTAACCTGTACTCCTTTCTGAACATTATTATGACTCCTGTAGTCTGTCTTTCTGTGCTCCTGCTTGCTTCAGGTGGGACTGGGGATTATTCATGCTCGGGTAAATGGTCCAGTATTGGGTTCTTCTGTTCTGCAAAGACAGATTATGGGGCAAATTAGCACAAAAACACACTTAGCTATTTGGATACTGTATTGTAATTACAGGCACGGTCATGTGCTTATGGACAGTCAATTTGTGGACACTTTGGGGTAGAAATTCATCTTAGGCAGTTGAACAAACTGGGTGCTACCAGATCGATTCGCTTTCGTACATTTTGCAGTACTGCCCTAGACATTTATACCACTTGTCCAATCTTGAGATCTCCATTATCTTTATATGTAGAATGAGTGGTTTCATGCATATGGACCACCACCTGATGTATGCTGTGTCCTCCTGTTGTGAGAGATTTGCCTTTAAACATAAGAGCAGTGAGAATAATTTGGCCCATAGAAATTATTTCACACAGCACATGTCATTTGCATACCCCTTATTCTTTTCATTTCTATCACCTTCTTTGGTACATCCTTGCTCACATTTGTCTGAATCAGTACAGAGTTCTTGCATAATTCTTTAACTGTTAGTTTCTTCTATGTGCATACCGGCCCTGTGCTATTATTTTACCTTTGTGTTCTTCTTCGAGTCACACAACTCCATCTGGACCTCCTGTCAGGTTTACTCCTTCAGTGACAAGCTGCCTTCTTTTTTGCTGCTTTGCATATTTGGAAGGGGGTTGTTGTCTTCTCCCACCAAAATATTCCATTACTGAAGTTACCTGTACGTGTCGCACCTGCTCGAAATAAAGTACAGTGACTTTATTCCACGGAGAGTGGTTCAAATATGCAAAATTAATAACGTATGCATTAAATTGCCCAGATAAAATGCAGTGGTCTACTATTTTAACAAATGCATTAAACCATTTTCCAGATGAATTTCATATGAACACATTAACACATTCATTATTGATAGTATTCTACTTTGTGATTTAACACCAGCAGCATCGAGAGTTTCTTTAAAAAAAGGAGAGAAAGAGATGAAGGTCAAGGATGAATCAAAAACACAGATGGAACCCAAAACATAATAAAATAAAAGAAAACCCGAAATAGTGACTAAATTGTTCAAAAATCATTTAAAAAAAAACAGACAGGCTTCAGTTGCATTACAAAATCAAAATAGTATTAATTAAATAATTTTTCTAAACATATTTTAAGTAATGAATGTGAGAGACATTCTGAGGTACCTAAGCAACACAGAGCTATTTTGTGCAGCTTGTTCACATCTGAGTAATAAATATAATTTTTAAAAATCTATTTTTTTTTTAAAACATCTATAATATTTTGTAATTTTGGAGTTTTCCTCTTTGACATGCCTAATGCCTGTTATCATTAATTAATAATGCTTTCTATAACATTGGTAATGTCTAGCAGTGTTGCTTGCTTCTATTATTTTTACTAAATAACACCATAACACCTGATATTCAGTCCTCCCACCACTGGTAGTACTGTATCAATAGTGAGTCAACCATAACTGTGAGGCGAGGGGCAAGGCAACAGGTCGGCAGTGGGTTAGGGAGTATACTGGGTTTGAGGTGGCAGTGCAAAGTGGAAGGGGTCAGTGGCACAGTGCCAACAGAACAGTGATGGTAAGCAGAAAGGCTGGTAGAGAGGATGTGGTGAAAAGGAGAAAGGAGAAAGGCTGATGGGGAGGAAGTGGTCCGAAACAGGGAATACCCAGGGAATGGTGGAAATGAAAAGCAGCAGGAGAGGCAATGGGTAGGGCAAAGCAAAAGGGATACATTTCCGGGACAGGATGCTAAGGGAACACCTGAGTCCTCCGAGCTGCATTTTCCCCGCACCCACCTCCAGAAAATGCAACCAGCTTGGCAGCTCCCTTCCCGCCACTCCACCCACCCATCCAACAGGACAGAAGAGAAAGTAGAAACAATCAGAAGACCAGAGCCACATAAATACTAACTGAGGGGTCACAGTCTAAGGATTAAGAGGAAGCCATTTAAGACTGAGCTGAGGAGGAACTTCTTCACCCAGAGAGTGGTGAATCTATGGAATTCTCTTCCACAGAAGGTAGTTGAGGCCAGTTCGCTAAATATATTCAAAAGGGAGTTAGATATAACACTCACAACTAGGGGGTTCAAGGGGTATGGCGAGAAAGCAGGAATGGGGTACTGAGGTAGCATGTTCAGCCATGAACGCATTGAATGGCGGTGCAGGCTCGAAGGACCGAATGGTCTACTCCTGTACCTATTTTCTATGAAAGAGAAGCAGCAATACCAGTATGACACTCAAGAAGCTCGACACCATCCAAGACAAAGCAGCCCGCTTGATTGGCACCCCATCCACCACCTTAAACATTCACTTCCTCCAGTGCTGCAGTGTGTACCATCTACAAGATGCACTGCAGCAACTCGCCAAGGCTTCTTCGGCAGCACCTCCCAAACCCGCGACCTCTTCCACCTAGAAGGACAAGGGCAGCAGGTGCAACACCACCTCCAATTTCCCCTCCAAGTCACACACCATCCTGACTTAGAAGTATATCGCCGCTCCTCCATCGTCGCTGGGTCAAAATCCTGGAACTCCCTCCCTAACAGCACTGTGGGAATGCCTTCACCACACAGACTGCAGTGGTTCAAGAAGGCGGCTCACTAGCACCTTCTCAAGGGAAACTGGGGATGGGCAATAAATGCTGGCCTTGCCAGCGACGCCCACATCCCATGAACGAATAAAAAAAAAGAGACAACTAAGAGAGACCGAATCCTCTGATTTACTGTCAGCAATGCCATGGGAGATCTGCTAATTATTATTTAAAACAAATTAACATTGACACACTATGAGGTGTATGTTGCTTTTTTAGTAAGAAAACATTTTTTTCATTTGAGACTCAAATGCCTGTCAATTAAAAAAGCAGTTGGTGACAATTTTCCTCACACTGAATCTGTGAAGTACAGATTTGAAAGTGAAAATAACAGAAAACAACCAATCACTGCTGTTTCACCATTAACCATCACCTGCATGCATGTTTCAGTGTGTGAGCAAGATGGAAGAAAAGCCTGTTACTGGTCTCGACCACCAGTTTTGTCACATCCAAATTTTGTTACCATTAACGCCCGGAGGAAAATATACCGAACGTTTAGATTTTTAAAAATATATTTTATGCAGAGTGGGATCAAAAATGGAGGGAAAAGTGCATAAAATGATTGCAGCTGCTCAGAGGCAGGAAAGTTGTGCAACACATATATTGTTCCATTCTAGTTTTTTCGGCATCTGTGCCCTTAATCGATTTGGTTGGTGATGATGCTGAAAAGCTAATATACTTATATGCAGTTACAACTGAACGCTGTGTATTTTATACAGCTTTAATGCCGTGCTGAATACTACAAAGCCAAATTTGTAATTTTAGTATTAGACCTTAACCAAGCCTATTTTGTTGTGTTTGGTTCCATGCCCAGATCGCTGCATGCTCCTTATTTCTATATTGTATTACATTTCACATGCTATGGGAGATTTCATATTCATTAGCATCATATTCAGACGAGCCATTACTTTGTCAGGCCCGCAATGATAATATCTGACAGTATAAACTTCTTAGCCACATTGTCCAGCAACATGTCTCGGAGAGAACCTCAAAAGTATAATTAATGAAAATAACTGTAGTGCTTAGAAAAATACTTCTTGGAACTGACCAACAGTCCTCTTGTCCGTTACTTTGGTTCATGTCTTTGGCCCGCTCACTTACACAAACTTAAACTGATGTTTATATCGAACACACCCAAAGTGATGTTAACTCATACCTTCCTGTTATTATATCGGTCAACTTTCCTTTTTGTCAGTAATATTTTCCACCTTCTGCAAATGCTCCCCCTGCCCCATGAAACAGTGCAATACAGCAGGAACTGAGCAAAATGGAAAACCATTGCCATTAGCTACCGTTCAGAGACAAGAACCAGAGTTGGCGAGCTTTAACTTACAGTAATTATAATTGCTGCTGAAAGGATCAGGAGTTGATTTGAGACCATCTAACAAAAATAACCATTAACTTCGTTTTCCGCTGTATTCCCAATTTCCCTCGTGCTTTTCATTTGCTTGATTTTGTTGTGAAAAATCTCTTTATTTTGCTGAAAGTATTCAAATTGTATCGCGGAATTTTATTGGACACCCGTCTTATCATTACATACATAGAGAAGAAACCATAGCCTTTTAAAATGTTGTTCTTTAGGGCATGATGAAATCCACATAAAACATCATAAATAAGTACCCTTCAACATTAAGCTTTTTCAGCAGAAAATGTTTAGAGGAAATATCCATGTCATCCATGGACATGGTATTTGGAAAATTCTACGTTATCTCTGGCTTTCATTTTCGTTTCATCGTACTCTTGCAGATTTATAGCTCTTCAAGGTGGCATGATGTATTTGCATATATATGCTGTTAAAAAGGACAAAGAGTTCCAAACAGTGTAAATCTGTGACAGCCATATTTGCTGTCTGATTTATTCTGTCCCTGACTATCTTTACTAAAAGCTAAAACAAATAGAAACTCTAAATGACATCAATGTCCTGTGCGATAAATAAAAGATGTCATACGTCCAGCTGCCTCAACTACTGTGGAAACTACATTGCTTTGTCAGGAAGTGATTAAAATCTGCTCTTTAGCTACCTGAAAGCAAAGTGATTTAACAGTGTACTCTGGCTATTCTTTCACTTCACCAGTTTTGTGGTCCAATGGACCTGAACCTGCCATAGTAATGGTAATATAAACAAATCAAAAGAGGAAGTATATGCTGAAAGGTAGGGGAAGCGCTGTGGCTTAGGAAGATTACAATAAATACATAATTGTGCTGACTGATCCTGAGCAATGTTAAACTTCTTTATTAAGACTTAGGTTACTTTATTTTACCACTCAAACTATAATGGTGTTACTAAGTTTCATCGAAATAAAAAAAATCAATACAAGCCATTCCACTTGTGAACAAATCAATTTGGAGCCTTTTTCACTTCGTAGCAAATTTGATCCAACTCTGCTGATGTTTTTATTCTCTATTTATTACAGTTGCACTTAAGATCTGTAAAGGAACAAGCTGTTTCACTTACACATTTGGGCCTGGAGTTTCTGCTAGGTTACGTTGTTTTGTTCAGCGCAATTCGCCGAAAATTGGCCAAGCCAGCGCAAAAGATCGAGGAATTTTAAGCGCAAATTACGTCCTAAACCCATTTTCAGCTGTATTAATCAGGTTACCACTCTTAAATACATCAAGGGGTATTTTTTAAAGCAAACATTTAAAAACAAAGACGTTCTAAAACACTGCCCGATTGCACGGGTTCGTGGAAGATTTTACGTTCAGCGATATACAAATGAGTTTCAGCGGAAACTTGAGAAGAAACAGCACTTCTCAAAACTAGCGCAATTTTGCACACAATTTGCACCCGGATCGCCGATTACGGCCAAAGCAGAAACTCTACCACTTGTGTTTTATTACCAGTATCACGCCAGTGGTTAAAAGCTGACCGTGTACCCTGTTGTTCTTTTATTTTGTATCATTAATGTTTTCATCACATTACAAATGCTCCTGACTGGGGTAATAGTCCATTATAAAGACGGGGAACAAGCTAATGATAATGGACCGGAATTTGCGGTCGGAGGCGTACCCCCGGAGTACGTCTCCGGCCTGAAAAAAAATCCAAACCCACCTGCTGGCTTCCGGGCTTCGGAGACTTCGGGTCCTGGGCCTGCAGGCGTACGCCTGCGTAAAGGCCCACGTATTCCAGGACGCAGGCGGTTCTTAAAAATCCCTGGGATCACGTGGGGCAGGTCCTCCCATCAGAAAGGAGGATTCCATTCTGTCATTTCCGAACGGAATCCCCTAATGACAAGCAATGGAATCCCCAATAAGTAAAGAATTCACACAATTCTAATAAAAAATACATGTTCCCATTTTCACATTTTCCTTTAATGAAGCATTTAATATAAATTTGTACACAAAATAATTTTAAATGTTTGTGAATTATTTTTTTATTTAAAATTTTTTAATTTTACATTTATATTAACCCTTACACTGGTGAAAGCAGGCCCTACACCTGCGTAAGGGTTTTGCGGGCATTTACTGAGCAGTAGTTGGACAAATAGCCCAACTCTGCGCCAGTGACAGTGATTTTTCTTTCGGTTCGGAGGATCTGTCAAGGCAGGTTCCGGATTTTCGCGGATGCGGAAATATGTTTTGTTTCCGTATGCGGAAGTATTCAGAATGTAGCCCAATGAGGTGGCTCATGATCAATTTCTAATAATTGTTTTTTAAAATCTATTTTGCGTTTTATGTATTACTGAATTTAAAAGGAAGTGGATGAAGAACACTGTACTCCCATGGTCCAAAATGTAACAGGAAAGGTGAATTTGTGCTAGAAGTATTGGGCCAAAAATTCGGCACTTGCCGGGTGAGTACGCACTGTGTACTCACCCGTAAGGCCTCCTGAAGTGCCGGTTTCCTGCATGCACTGCACATGCGCGGGAAACCGGAACTTCTGGTCTGGTGAAGGGGGCGGTTCATAGGTGAACCGTGTGCGCGGTAGAGGCTGTGCGCACGCAGCAAACTTAGGGTTTTTTTCAGGTTTCTACGGGAGGGTAAGTATTGAAGAACCTACGCTTTTAAAAAGGAGGCGCAGGACCCGTTTTCAACAAGGTAAGTGGTTAATTAATTATAATTTTAAAAAATTTTCAACAGGTTTATCTTTTTTAGATATTTTAAAGAAAGGTAAGTTTATTTATAGCACTGTTAAAAAGTTTTAAAATTTTTTCAAAAAGTTAAATTTTTGTTTAAAGTATTTAATTTATTTAACTTATAGTTATTTTATAAATGTGATGGTTTATTTTAAAATTTATTTTAAGTTTAGCTGTTCTTTTGGGGCCGATTTCAATTCATAGATTTGACAGGTCTTCCTGTCAAATCTATGAATGAAAGATGGTCTGTTGCCATTGGCTCTCCATGGCCCACGTGATCCCAGGGGACGCATCGCACTAACTACGCCCCTGGGACACGCAAGCACTGCGCGCCGGCACTTGGAGCAGGCCCAGGAGCTGAAGTTCCCGTGGGCCCAGAGGTCAACGGCAGGCGTGGTAGGTAAGTGCGTGCACGATCCTTACCCCCGCGGCAAGCCGGAGAGGCGAATTTCAGGACCAATAACGGTGCGAGAAAATTCCACCCTCAAATTAATAAATTTTCACGACTTGTATGTGGTTTCAAAGAAAACAAAATGGTTGGGTATGGGTGATGCTGTATTTTTTTCTTATTCGTTTATGGGATGTGGGCATCGCAGGCAAGGCCAGCATTTATTGCCCATCCCTAATTGCCCTTGAGAAGGTGGTGGTGAGCCGCCTTTTGAACCGCTGCAGTCTGTGTGGTGAAGCTACTCCCACAGTGCTGTTAGGAGGGAGTTCCAGGATTTTGACCCAGCGACGATGAAGGATCGGCAATATATTTCCAACTCAGGATGGTGTGTGACTTGGAGGGGAACTTGGAGGTGGTGGCGTTCCCATGTGCCTACTGTGATTGTCCTTCTAGGTGGAAGAGGTCGCGGGTTTGGGAGGTGCTGCCGAAGAAGCCTTGGCGAGTTGCTGCAGTGCATCTTGTAGATGGTACACACTGTAGCCACAGTACGCTGGTGGTGGAGGGAGTGAATGTTTAAGTTGGTGGATGGGGTGCCAATCAAGTGGGCTGCTTTGTCCTGGATGGTGTCGAGCGTCTTGGGTGTTGTTGTAGCTGCACTCATCCAGGCAAGTGGAGAGTATTCCATCACACTCCTTAATTGTGCCTTGTAGATGGTGGATAGGCTTTGGGGAGTCAGGAGGTGAGATACTCACAGCAGAATACCTAGCCTCTGACCTGCTCTTGTTGCCACAGTATTTATGTGGCTGGTGCAGTTAAGTTTCTGGTCAATGGTGACCCCCAGGATGTTGATGGTGGGTGATTCGGCGATGGTAATGCCGTTGAATGTCAAGGGGAGGTGATTACACTCTCACTTGTTGGAGATAGTCATTGTCTGGCACTTCTGTAGCGCGAATGTCATCTGCCACTCGTCGTCCAGGTCTTGTTGCATGCGGGCATGGACTGCTTCATTATCTGAGGAGTTGTGAATGGCGCTGAACACTGTGCAGTCATCAGTGAACATTCCCATTTCTGACCTTATGTTGGAGGGAAGGTCATTGATGAAGCAGCTGAAGATGGTTGGGTCTAGGACACTGCCTTGAGGAACTCCTGCAGCGATGTCCTGGGGCTGTGATGATTGACCTTCAACCACCACAACCATCTTCCTTTGTGCTAGGTATGACTCCAGCCAGTAGAGTGTTTGCCCCCCAATTCCCATTGACTTCAGTTTTACTAGGGCTCCTTGATGCCAGACTCGGTCAAATGCTGCCTTGATGTCAAGGGCAGTCACTCTCACCTCACCTCTGGAATTCAGCTCCTTTGTCCATGTTTGGACCAAGGCTGTAATGAGGTCGGGAGCCGAGTGGTCTTGGCGGAACCCAAACTGGGCATCAGTAAGCAGGTGCCACTTGATAGCACTGTCGATGACACCTTCCATCACTTTGCTGATGATTGAGAGTAGACTGGTGGGGCGGTAATTGGCCGGATTGGATTTGTCCTGCTTTTTGTGGGCAGGACATACCTGGGCAGTTTTCCACATTGTCGGATAGATGTCAGTGTTGTAGCTGTACTGGAACAGCTTGGCTAAAGGTGCGGCTAGTTCTGGAGCACAAGTCTTCAGCACGATAACCGGGATGTTATCGGGGCCCATAGCCTTTGCTGTATCCAGTGCGCTCAGCTGTTTCTTGATATCTCACGTGGAGTGAATCGAATTGGCTGAAGACTGGCTTCTGTGATGGTGGGGACTTCAAGAGGAGGCTGATATGGATCATCCACTTGGCATTTCTGACTGAAGATGGTTGCAAACGCTTCAGCCTTGTCTTTTGCACTCACGTGCTGGGCTCCAACATCATTGAGGATGGGGATATTCATGGAGCCGCTGCCTCCTCCCGTTAGTTGTTTAATGGTCCACCACCATTCATGACTGGATATGGCAGGACTGCAGAGCCTTGATCTGATCCATTGATTGTGGGATCGCTTAGCCCTGTTTATCATGCATGTAGTCCTGTGTTGCAGCTTCCCCAGGTTGGCACCTCATTTTTAGGTACACCTGGTGCTGCTCCTGGCCTGCTCTTCTACACTCCTTATTGAACCAAGGTTGGTCCCTGGCTTGATGCTAAAGTGAGGGATATGCCAGGCCATGAGGTTACAGATTGTGGTGGAATACAATTCTGCTGCTGCCGCCCCACAGCGACTCATGGATGCCCAGTTTTGAGCTGCTAGATCTATTCTGAATCTATCCCATTTAGCACAGTGGTAGTGCCACACAACACAATGGAGGGTGTCCTCAGTGTGAAGACGGGACCTCGTCTCCACAATGACTGTGTGGTGGCCACTGCTACCAATACTGTCATGGACAGATGCATCTGCGACAGGTAGATTGGTGAGGATGACGTCAAGTAGGTTTTTCCCCTCGTGTTGGTTCTCTCACCACCTGTCGCAGGCCCAGACTGGGGCAGCTATGTCTTTCAGGACTCGGCCAGTAGTGGTGCTAACTAAGCCACTGACATTGAAGTCCCCCACCCAGAGTACATTCTGTGCCCTTGCTACTTCCAAATGGTGCTCAACATGGAGGAGTACTGATTCATCAGCTGAGGGTGATACGTGGTAATCAGTAGGAGGTTTTCTTGCCCATGCTTGGCCTGAAGCCATGAGACTTAATGGGGTCCAGACTCCCAGGGCCACTCCTGGTGGGTCTATCCTGCCGGTGGGACAGGACATACCCAGGGATAGTTTGGGACGTTGGTTGAAAGATATGGGGGTAGAAATTAGGTCGCGCCCCGTTTGGGGCGCAAATATCGTCTGGACGCAAATATTAGCGCCTGGCGCTAATTATCGGCACTGACTGGAAACTTCACTTTTACCGCCCCGGGAGGTGAGTGGAGCGCTAAAGCAGGCGCTGCACACCTGTCTTAAGGCGCAAAGGCCAAGGAGTGAGGCGCTAACTCAGAGCGCTGGCGAAGCTCATGTAATGTCAGTCAGCAATGGAACACACACACAATGGAACGGGCCAGTTCTTAAAGGGGATGGTTAATCTTGCTTTCCATCCACATCCTGTTCATTGCAGCCTTGAATCTCGGCCTGGAGAGACTTGCACATCAAATGTGCTGGAAAGAACAATGGAGAGTAACAGGCAAAGAGCTCAGAGTGCAGCTCCCACAGTCTCTGCTAAATCGATACAAGGAATGGCAAATCAAAATGAACCTGCAAAGTGCTGCTTAGTACCCAAAACTCCTTCACACAACGTTGAATTTCTCCAGAAGTCTCTCCCTCTCTCTCTCAGAATGCGTAGTTCAAAAATGCCACCAACAATAAAAGGCAGGAAGAGGCCCCCTTTAAATAGCGCCCCCCCCCAGCCCCACAGCGATTGATAGCGTTCCAGTCTTCTGGTCGTTGGAAGCACCAGGCGGTAAGGCAGGGGGCGCCACTCAATTTCCGCTCCGGGGCGCCACAAGGGCGCTGCACCATGGAATGACGTCACAATCTGCGCGCGCAGGTGGTCGCAGCGGTAAGTTTTAGCGCCGCCGCACAATGTCAAGTTAAGTTCCCGAGCGGCGCAAACATCGCTGCGCCCGGGCGTTAGCGGCTTTGCGCCCCATTAGCGCCCTCTTAAGGCACTAACGGGAGGCGCAACCAACTGAATTTTTACCCCATGATTTTGTGAGTATGACTATGTCAGCTTGACTAGTCTTCCATTTTTGGCACGAGTCCCCAGGTGTTGGTGAGGAGTACTTTGCAGGGTCGACTGGGCGTGCCGTTGCCGTGTCCGTAGCCGGTGCCGAGGCCGGGTGGTCCATCTGGTTTCATTCTTATTATTGTGTTTCAGAGTGGTTTGTTTCAACTGAGTAGCTTGTTAGGCCATTTCAGAGGGCAGTTAAGAGTCAGCCACATTGCTGTGGGTCCTGGAGTCACATATAGGCCAGACTGAGTAAGGACGATAGATTTCCTAGTGAACCAGATGGGGTTTTTAACAATAGGTTACCATTACTAGCTTTTTATTTAATTTATTTAATTAACTGAATTTAAATTCCCCAGATGCCATGGTGGGATTCAAATTCACATCTGTGGATCATTAGGCCTACTGAGATTAATAGCCCAGTGACATTACCACTATGCTACTGTTCTCTATATGATATGGAGTGGACAATGGGCTTGATTCCCAGCATTTCCCAGGATTTTAGATGCTTCTTTTTAGATCCTTTCTCACAGGAGTGAAAATGATAGAATGAAACTCAGAAGGTGAGTCAGCCCTGGCATTCTCCATTGCCATTGTTGGAGTCTTGGGAGCTGGTCACCTGCCTACCCTTTCAGAGAATGATATATTGCACATAATAGGTTTAAGAGAAGAACATTAACTTTAAATAATGTAGCAAAGTATAATTTTTTTTTTTTAAAACACAAGGGTTATATTATTTAGAATCTAGAGACCAAACTATTAATTTTAGCATTATTTTCTACTACTGTGGACAAATTCCTCAGCACAGTTTCTTAATTGTATGATATTATTAAACTAAACTTTGCTCAAGAAAGTGAGAAATTAGAATTCTGCCATTTAATACAGGAGAATGTAAGGCTAGGGGGATTACTTTATGTAAAAAATTCGCCCTCATTTTTCTCTTTGAAAAAACTAAATCTTCAGTGAGAAGATATTGCAATTTCGTAGCATATTTTCAGGTTAACGGTAATCCAGCAATTTGGGTTGCTGTGCTTTTTCTAAGTATCTTCAGTGATGAAGGGATATAAAACAGTTTATGTGTGGCTCCACTGGTTTCAAAGAAAGACAAGAAGATAATCCAAAGATAGGGAGACAATCCAAAGAACCTGCAATGAGAAAACCCACAATAGGAATTCAATGGCCATTTTAATTATTTGTATCTAACAACCGCAAAATTCACCAAGCAATAACTAGATGGATGACTGCCAGCAATCATCCCTCACCACCTGCCATGGAAAGTTCATCCCATGATCTTCAGCTTTACACATATTTTTCCCTTAACCTATGTAGTTCATTTTTATTCCTTGTCATTTTTAAAGCCTAGAATAGACAGCAATATAGTATACAAGATAAACCTGGTTGACGGTCAGTATCTGGCATTAGTAAAATATTGTCTTTATCGACTGGGCGATAATCTGGCAGGACATATTGCACGTTTTTTTATACAACCAGCCTGATTTTCATTCCATTGATTTCAAAGGAAAGAGAATCAGGCAGGTTCCATAAAGGGTGTGCGATCCACCCCACCAGTGCGATCCGCCTGTTTTATTTCGCAACACTCAGTCTTGGGATTCAGCAGTACTGGAGAAGGCTTCAGTAGCACTAGCGGTCAGTGTTCTAGAGATTAGCAGGATTGAGCGAGGGTGCTTTGGTTTGGTAGCACTGGAGTGGAGGTGCTGTGCTTTAGCAGCATGAGTGGCGGCTGTTTGGCAGCAGTGGGGAAGAAATAACTAGGGTTTAACAGAACAGGGGGATGGAATATGGGATTTGACTCACTGGTAGATTCAGTGTCTGTTAGCACTGGGAAGGAAGGCATGGGTTTCATCCATTTAAAATAAGCAGGTTAACATTTCTCATAAAAATAGCAGAGGGATGTCTTGCAAATATCTGCTACTATTGACTATGATTTCTAAGCTATAGTACAATAATCATCCGTTTAAAAAAAAATGTCTATGAGCAAAGCTATGAGAGATCAAGGGGGAAAAATTGGGTGGTTTGCACCTCTCGTTTGTAGGGGGTGGTGGTTTGTGTCAGCTTCACCTCTGACTTCTGAGCGGTTCGAATCGCTCCCACTCCCTTGGTTCTAGACCCTGGACTTATTTGGGGGTTGTGATGAAAAGTGCAGCAGACAACTGGTTTTGATGCAAGAACTTTGATCTTTATTTAAGAAAGTAAAAACACAACACAAACACTCTTAACACTCTAAAGGTGGGGAACACTTCGGTACAAGCGCGGGAAATAACATTAAAAGAATACTTCACCCCTCCCAATCCCACTTCACTAGCTAGGTTGGACTCCAGAGAACCAGGGATAATGCTCACCAAACGAATCCTTGACAGTTGAGAGTTAGGGTTTAGAGTCTTTTGAGTAAAAAGTTTCGTAAGGCCCTTGTTGCCGCGAGGTGTCCGATGGTCACTGAGGCGGTCGCTCTGGTCTCTTCTTACGTGTCGGCCTACTTCTGGAGCTGTTGGCCTTCTTTGTTGAACTTCTTTCTGTTGAACTCTGCCTCTGTTTAAACTGTCTTCTTCCGAGCTGTGGAACTGCCTTCTTGCAGAACTGTAACTGTCTTCTGCCGAACTGCTTGCTGAATTCCTTGCTGCTGTGTAACTCTACTGGAGAACTCGAACTTGAACTGTTGTAACTGCTGAACTGACTTCTTGAGAAAACAGCCTTTCAATTATACTAATTGAAGCTTCCTTATCAAAACCAAATCAAATCCCGGTCATTGTAAGATTTTGGAGGCCTCGTAAACAGTAACGACTTTACTAGCGTGTTAATTGGTTTTTGGGATGGCTTGCGTCCTGACGATCTCCTTGGTTGATTGCAGTTGATTGGTTTTGTGTTTGGTTTTCTAGGCTGGACTCGGTCTTTCTATAGAAATGGGTCTGAGTGATTTGTATTATGCATGTTTCTGATGGGCCCTGTAATCGGTTTTGATGGGGCCTGTATTTTGGGTGGGACTGCTCTTCCCCTGGGTCTATTGTCAAAATGTTAATGTCTGCTGGGGCTTGAGTGAGGTCATCCCGGTTCCCCAGACAGTGCAATTAACTGCAATAACCAAGCAGCTTTTACAGAGGTCGAACCTACCTCCTTGTCCCTTTACAGGCCCAGACATAGTTTTAAAATGCCAAAACTTGGTTTTTGGTCTTAAATTCCTTAGGTTAGGCCCAAATGCATTTTTATCACTCTGAGGTAGTTCCAAAGTCCTTTTTCCTTAGGTTTTTGGGGATCTGCAAATTTTGGAAACCTTACACATTAGTGCCCCTGGGGCGCTAACGGGGCGCAAATCCCCTAGCGCCCGGGCGCGGCACCGCTAACGCCTTCCACGAAATTCCATGGGAGGTTACCGGCGGCAGTAGCCGGTAGCGCCCCACGGCACTGCGCCGCCGGCGATGGCGTCATTGCCTTGCGCAGCGCCCCGCTTGCACCCCGGCCACAAACTTCCCCTGTGCCCCCTGACCTCCTGACCTATCGCCAGACGATATGTGCGACAGGATCAGGGGGCGGTTTTGCAGCTGCGGCGGCGCAAATTAAAGGGGCAGGTGTCAGGCAGCCATTTTTATTTTGGCCGACTGCCAGCACCTGCCCCCTTTCACTTTTGTATGCGGGGTGCCGGCCACGATCGCTCAGCCTGGCACTCCTCTTGAGTGCCAAGCTATTTTCATGACACCCCGCTCCCCAGTGGTCCGGCAGGGCCCCGGTGCACGCAGCGCTAGGCCCCTCCCCTTTAATCAGGGGAGGAGGCCTGCAATGACGAGCGCTACGTGCTGCTGCGCGTGACGCGGCTGCACGTAGCGCCGCAAAATTCAGTAGTAGCGCCCCAAGCAGGAGGGGGAACGCTTTCCAGTAGTGCCCCACCTCCTGCTTGGGGCACTACAACTGAAGTTACGGCGGAGGGGTGCTAACTTTCTCGGGGCGCTGCCACCCAATTTTCCCCCCCCAAAGGTTTAACAAGAACAATTGCTTTTAAGCCAATGTAGCAATCTCATTGACCAATAGTAATCTCATGACTGTTCCAACTATTAATATCGCTGTCCAGCAATCTTATTGGCCAATAGTGATCAAGTGACCATTCTGTGAGTTTTTTCTCGGGCAATCTCATTGGAAACCATAATCATATGGTCATTATTATTGTTCCAAGTTTGATTGACAAGATTCTGGATCAATGCCAATAAAGATAGGGCAGGGGTAGGGGTTTAGCTTGTTTCAGTTTATACAGCAATGACAACAACCTGCATGAATACTTTAAATCCAAATCTTACTGCTTGTTAGACTTAACTACATAATGAACATCAGGGAGTGTTAATGTTGTAAGTACTCATTCCATTTGTCAGGAATCCCAATGATTTGGAACCAGTCTGTCTGCCACAACTGCTGGTTCTGCATAATTACCGGTCTGACTGTGATGTCCCTGACCATCTAATTGTGATGGAGTGGGTAGTACACATGCTGTCAACATTGAAAAATTTGTTTTGTCATACAGGGAGAGTAAGAAAGACAAAGTACCAGCAGCAGCAGCAGCAGCAAGGACAATGAGAGTGAAGATAGACACAGTGACAGGCTCTGGCTGAGAGCGGGGGAGTGACATGGAATATGTCGAGTGCAACCCAGTGTAGGTCTTGGCTCTGCGAACATTGTTGCAGGGAATGTACTGGTACCTTAGAAAGCGATGAAATTCTTTAACCGGTACAATCTCTGAACCAAAATGTTCATAATGAAAGTACAGTGCAGAGTGAATTCAGTCACATTGGGCTGGATTTTCCGAGTGGAGGCGGGTTGGTGGTGGGACTGTTAGTCGGCGGGTTCCGGTCCCGCTCCCGGCTCCAGCCGGTCTGCTGACACAATTTTCGGTTGATTGGGTTCGTTAAGCCGGCCGTGCGCGTTACCCGGCCTGATCACAAGGTGCGGGTCTGCTGAGCTGCTCTGATGAGGAGTTTGCAGCCGGTGTATTTAAGGGGGCCGTGTCCCCATTAGCTCTCACTTCGTTTTTGTTGCTCCTGAGTGCTGGAGCTTTCAATGTCTGCACAGAGACCAAAGGCTGCTCCCCGCTTCAACCATGACTCCCTCCATCTTCTTGTGGAGGGAGTCAGAGGACGTAGGGAGGTACTATTCCCAGGATATGGAAGAAGGAAACCTCCTCAACAGACAAAGGCAGCCTGGCTGCAAATAGCTGAGGAGGTAACTGCAAGCTGTGCGTTCAGTCGCACCTGGGTCCAATGTAGGAAGAGGTTCAATGATCTCCTGCGTTCTGGAAAAGTGAGTATAAAAGCAAACTTACCTTAATTCTGCTGTGTCTGTCATCACATCCCCATCACTCCGCATTGCCAACCCTACTCCTACACATCCTAACTCACCCCAACATCCCTTGCACCATCACCCATCCCTCTCTCCCTATGTACAGAATCAATTTTCCATCTTACTATGCACCCTTCACACCAACGCTCAATGTTATGCAATGACAACAACTAACAACTCAAAAGGAGGAAACTTGGTAATGGGAACCCACTCCCTCTAAACATCTATCCTATCCATTCTTTACACTCATTCCATCCCTCTCACTGAAACTCCACTTCTTTCCCTCATTGCAGGAAAAGAGAGCCCACAATAAGAGAGAGAGGGAGAGAACAGGAGGAGGACCACCATCATTCTCACAGCTCACCTCCACTGAGGAGGTCGCTATCGACATTGCGGGAACAGTTGAACAGCTCGAAGTGGGGGACGGAGAGAGGGGCTCAGTAGAACAACCTGGTGACAGAATAATTCTCCATCCATCTTAGTTGGCATTCATGATTGACTCATATGGGATCTGATGTCAATAGAAATGGAATGCTCATCATGTGCACAATGGGATGTGTCTGCAATTGACATATCACATGTCTAACTCATGTCGTTACTCTCCCACAGGACCATCAAGCGCCTCCCCCCACTGTCCAGGAGGAAGTGCAGGAGCGCTCCTCAGAGGATCCTCCAGCCTTTGAGGGAGCAGTGTCAGCAGAAATAAGTGCAACCAGCACCAACGCAGAGACGCACACCTCGGTGGGTCCTATGCGAGATAGAGTAGTGTTGTCACCTGGTGTATCAGAAGTCACAAGTGAGCAAGAGCAGATGGTGGAGACAGGGACAGCAGTGGAGAGTCCTCATCGGAGGCCGCTGGATGCTCCTAGCTCTGCTCAGCTGCATGTAGACGCTGAGCCTCAGGGGCCATCCAGAAAGAGATCGGTGCTGGAGCTTCAGGAACAAGTGCAGGAGGCTCTGAGTGGGTTTGCAACCATGGTGACTGCGAGTGTGCAGAGAATGGAAGAGTCCATCTCAAATATGAGCAATGCCATGGCACACGCAATGGCAAATGTAGGTACCGCCATGGAAAGGATGGCAACATCTCTGGAGGACATAAATCGCAAGACTCAGAACAACATGGTAACACTTCTAAATAGATGGTCAGCTATGGAGGATAGATGGGCATCTATCGTGGCGAGGAACCAAAGGTTCATGAACGTCCCCATTGTGAGGACTGTCAGTACAGAGACGGGTCCACATGACCCCACTGATGTGCAGCAAGGTGCTCTCCAGCTACTTGCTAGCAGAGAAGTGCAGGTGGCCCATGAAAGGGATAATGGTGAGAGGGGACATGCAAGTGGGGGCTCCTCTCCAAGCGCTCAAACTGCCATCCCCTTGTCAACCCCTCAGTCAGAGCCCCAGATGCCTCCCCGAACAGTGACGGCCGAGTCTGCCCCTGTGCAGCCGCAGGAGGAGCAGACTTTAGCGGGGCCCTCACAGGCTCCAAAACCCAGAGGACAACTGCCAAAGGTGTCTAAGCAGGAGCAGCAGGGAGGTGAGCACAACGTAGAAGCATGCGTAAGAGAAAGCTGCCACATAAATAGTCACAAGGGTACTCACTTGGGTGTTCTGCTAGAAATCAATGTTAAGTTTCTGTTCTTTTATTCTGTTGTAATAAATTAATGTTCTGTGAATGTTTGAATTTGTTGCCCTATGTGTGGTCACAATTTGAAGTGGCACAGTGAAGGGTAAGGGCGCCTTTTATGTCCAGCAATGTTGGTGATAGTGCAAGGAATGCACAGATCATTGTCGAGATGCTCTATGGTGTTTAGGTGTAGTCATGGCAACCTTCATGTGCATGTGGCAGCCACATGTCTGTGCTGCATAAATGTAGGTGAATCTGGCATTGATTAGGCCATCCCTGGAACATAAGAAATAGGAGCAGGAGCAGGCCATTTGGCCCCTCGAGCCTGCTCCGCCATTTAATGAGATCATGGCTGATCTGATCTTGGGCTCAGCTCCATTTCCCTGCCCGCTCCCCATAACCCTTCACTCCCTTATTGTTCAAAAATCTGTCTATCTCCACCTTAAATATATTCAATGACCCAGCCTCCACAGCTCTCTGGGGCAGAGAATTCCACAGATTTACGACCCTCTGAGAGAAGAAATTCCTCCTCATCTCAGTTTTAAATGGGCGACCACTTATTCTGAAACTATGTCCCCTAGTTCTAGATTCCCCCATGAGGGGGAACAACTTCTCTGCATCTACCTTGTCGAGCCCCCTCAGTATCTTATATGTTTCAATAAGATCACCTCTCATTCTTTTAAACTCCAATGAGTATAGGCCCAACCTGCTCAACCTTTCTTCATAAGTCAGCCCCTTCATCTCAGGAATCAACCTCGTGAACCTTCTCTGAACTGCCTCCAATGCAAGTATATCCCTCCTTAAATAAGGAGACCGAAACTGCACGCAGTACTCCAGGTGTGGTCTCACCAATACCCTGTACAGTTGTAACAGGACTTCCCTGCTTTTATACTCCAACCTCCTTGCAATAAAGGCCAACATTCCATTTGCCTTCCTGATTACTTGCTGTACCTGCATGCTAAAAAAAGGAAACATATGGTGTGAGTTTGGCGCTTTCCTCAGGCCCCGATTGTTTATGCTGATTTTCACTTGTTTACGGCCATTTTTTCTTTCCGACGTATGTTAATGAGATTGGCAGAGATTTGGGGTATAAATAGGCGTCGGCAAAATGGGGGTAGTTTCAGGTGTAACTTTTACGCTTACACCTCTGCAGGAAATTCCACCCCTTTTTGTTTTGTCTCAATATTGCACCATTTTGATACTCCTATTGTTACAGTGACTCTTTTAAGCAAGTTTTAAATAAACACAACCATGAGTGCTGGATATTTCATACTGGCCTCTGATCAGCAGGCATTCCCAAAGAAGCATCTGCTCCACTGAACAGACAGGTACCTCGATGGAAAAAAAACCATGAAACGCTCAAGAGGAATATGTTGCAAATGTGAGGTCAGCAGCGATGTAGAAAACGGGACTTCAATGGCAATAGCTAAACGCTGGTAGGCCTGCCTTTTGAAAATTTGACTTGTACAAAAACTCTGACTTTCAAGAAACCTCATGACAACACAAATACTCTTACAAACAGTTTCATAATACAGTGAAAACATATCTCTTACATTGTGAGTCACAATACTGTATGAGAGTAGGTGAGGATATTTAGGATATTGGGTTTTATTTCTCTGTGTGATGTTGTGTTTTACTTGCTTTCATAGTCATGGATTCAGACATTAATTTGCAATTAGCCACAGAGCTATTATGTGCAAGAAAATAGTTTAAGTATTTCCAGCAATTGATGTGTGCAGGAAGTAGTCTTTAGCAGACAATGAAATAGAGGCTATTGCTTGGTGACATCACACAGTTCTGGCAGTAAGTTACACAAACAGGTGAAAAAGTTTCCTGTGGTACGTAGCATTATGGACGGCCATGCATTGGACATGGTCTCCACGCTGTAAAAGTGATGGAAATTTTGTCATGAAGTACATCTCCGTGTGCGGTTGCTTCTGACGGGTCAGGCTGTGCAGAACCTTTATCCTTCCTGATATCTGCCTTTGTCAGTTCATGTTCTCTTTAAGCAATTTAAAACCAATAGTATAATAAAGCCAACATCGATTACTGTTCTGAGCTATAGAGTAAACCCTTGCATTACAGAGGTGACCTTGGGCACACAATATCCTCCCAGCCATTGCCTGATTATTAAAATGATTGAAGGCTTTACTAAAAAAGTAAAAGATAGCCAAATAATCTGAAAGAATTTACAGATTACTTTTTAGATTTTTAAATCTCCGCCCCACACCCCAGGATGCTTAAGTCCACTCAAGACCTTCTGACTTCCGATTTCCATCAGCAGCCAGAAGGTCCCAATCTGTGAGGCCTGGCACACAGCTGCACCAGTCTTTCCTGCACCTTCTGTTGGCACTAGACCCTGCCAGGGGGCGAACCTGTGCCACGGCTGCCCCAAGTCTCTATAAATAGTCTGGGACAAGAAATCCTAGCATATTCTGGACTTGGACAGGGCCAGGCAGGCAGGGGATGCATCAGGAAAATCTGACCTTATAGCATCAAAATGTCCTCTCTGAAA
This sequence comes from Squalus acanthias, assembly GCA_030390025.1. Taxonomy (NCBI): domain Eukaryota; kingdom Metazoa; phylum Chordata; class Chondrichthyes; order Squaliformes; family Squalidae; genus Squalus; species Squalus acanthias. The sequence goes on from CM059434.1 coordinate 105,009,306, forward strand.
TGTAAATAATGAGGGCTGAATAAAGCAGAGTTGGATGTCAATCAGCCCTTCAGTAGTGTGGGGGGGTGGTGGGGGTGGGGGTGGAGGGGGGGGCGGACGGTCAAGAAAAAGTCTCACAGAGTTTTGTCTGTGGAAGTTTTAGCTATGGTTATTTGCCTTCCTCAGCAGATTAAAAATAGTTGGGCAAACTGCATAACAATATTAATTGTGCACAGGCACTGGAAGGAGGGGGCTAAGTGGGACGAATGGCTTTGGCTCACTCGAAGCTTATATTTTGAAGTTCTTAATGTAACATATGCTCAGTCACTTTTTAAACCCAACAATTTACAATGGTTAACCTCAATAACAACAATAATGAATTTGTCCACGATAGCAAAATACTGCAGATGCTGGAAATCCGAAATAACAACAGAAAACGCTGGAAAAACTCAGCAGGCCAGGCAGCATCCGTGGAGAGAGAAAGAGAGTTGACGTTTCAGGTCGATGACCTTTCATCAGAACTGGGAAGAGCTGGAAATCAAATAGATTTAAGGCCAGGGTAAAGCTGGGAAAAGGGGGAGGGGATAAAGGAACAAAGGAGGAGATGAAGAGACATTAAGAGACATTAAGAGATATGCAAGGCTAGAGGTGGTGTTAATGTGACAGATTAAGGCTGAATGAAGTGTGAAATCTACTGGCAGAATGAAGGACAGCTGCCAGCTTCTAGGAGGAAAAAAAAGGTGGGGGGGACAAATAAAAGGGTGGATAAAATAAAATATAAATGTGATTGGAGCTGAGGTTATGATCTAAAATTGTTGAACTCGATATTGAGTCCAGAGGGCTGTAGCGTGCCTAAACGAAAGATGAGGTGCTGTTCCTCGAGCTTACGCTGAGCTTCCGTGGAACAGTGTATTAGGCCGAGGACGGTGAGGTCAGAGTGGGAGTGAAGCGGTGAATTAAAGTGACAGGCCACCGGGAGCTCGGGGTCCCCCTTACGGACTGAACGGAGGTGTTCCGCAAAGCGGTCACCCAATCTGCGTTTGGTCTCCCCAATGTAGAGGAGTCCACATCGTGAGCAGCGAATACAGTATACTAAATTGCAGGAAGTACAAGTAAATCGCTGTTTCACCTGGAAGGGGTGTTTGGGGCCCTGGACAGTGGGAAGTGGGAAATGCTGCCTGGCCTGCTGAGTTTTTCCAGCGTTTTCTGTTGTTATTATGAATTTGTCCACGTCTGTCTTGCTGATAGTAAAGTTTGATGTTCCATATAACTACTGTCAAAACCGTACTATTAGAAAGATAGACTGGGGCAATGTCATTCTTTTATCAGGATTCCTTCTTATTAAGGTTTGGAGAGCTATCTTAACTTAATTGTTATACTTTGCAGTGAGTGTTTATTCTAACAAGGTTTGAATTTACTTCAGTATATGACGTATATGTTTCATTATACAGCGTATGTGATTTTACTGCATGATGTAGGTACTGACTTTGAATTATTTTCCTAACGCTTCCTCAGAGCAACTCTATATTTGTCTGATTTAGTTGAGCTCCTTAGGGGACAAAGACAAATTAAGATTGCTCGATCAATAGAATCATGGAAATATTTTGAGACAGAATGTCCTGTATGGAAAAAAATTGCTAAATGTATCAGCACAACATGAAATCAATAAACAAAGAGACTGTTCACAGCCATACTTTGTTTAAAATAAAGAAATTGTAGTTACTGTTATTGGTATTGAACTACTGTGAAAATAGCATCTTTTATGCCTTTTCATAGTGGTAGTCAAGCATATATTAATGTTAAATCTAGCTAGATGCACACAACATGGGAAGATAATGGGGAGTAATGTCCTTGGGATTATTATTGACCAATTAGAAATAATTGGATTTGACTATAGTCAAACGATACCAATTTTGTTGTTTATGTTACAACTATAACAGAAAATTAATATTTAAGCATTTTTATAGCTGTAGGGAAACCTCTTTTTGGGCTAATTATTAACAAAGCCAATAATGAACAGTGCACACATCAGCAGTTTTGATATTCCAGTACTCTGTAGTTCAGGGGAAGCAGTGATTTAAACCCTCGATACACTCATGCATTGGACTCCATTACTGCCATTGGATCAGTAAGAGGGTGAAACTGGAAAGGAAAATTGAGCAGGATGTAAAACGAGCTGCCGATTAGCTATCACTTGTTTTGTGCTCCCACCCAATTTCTCAGAAGGAGGGGGGGGCCCGATCTCTAGGGGGTGGGCGGGCAGGAGAAGCAACAGTCCAGGCTTGTTCTGTGGAGCCTGGAGGGCCACTCCTACTCCTCACGGCCCCACAAAAATAAAGAGCTTGCCTTTGGGCTCCTCTTCAGTCGGGTTGCCGGCTGATAGTGGGTAGAGCGTACTGCCCAGCTGAATACAAAAACGTTACATTGACGTCCTAATGACATCATTGGACCCTGATTTAAATATCTAAATGAGCTGTTCGTCCTCTTCAGCCGTCCAGGTCGCCTATTCAGAGGACCCTAGCAAAATGGAGACAGCCACAGCAACGAGGTGGTAAGCTCTTCCACACCATTTTCAGGGCCCTACCCTGCTGGGCAGGAGGCCTGTGAATTCAGCCCATAGTCTCTTTAACATCTGGTGATTTTATACATGAACAGAAACAATTAATAACGATTGTAACGTTAGAAGAGAAAGGTTCTGCAAAGCTGAATTAATATTAATATTGTTTTATTGAAATCTCATAAGGAAGATACATGAACAATGGCTGTCTATAAATGCTTCCCTTTACTAAAGTCCAGTTAACATTTTCATCCATCACTAATAGAGCGCAGCCATATCACAAGATGTATCAGTCATTTTGTTTTAAAATAGCCTCACTTTCCAAACCAACTCCATTCTCCTTAGATCCTGGAGAGCAATTTATTTTGCCAAGAGCCGCAGTTTTTAACTTTATTTTTCTCTCTGGTTTGTTCCCCGTTTTTCTCCTAAAGGGTAATCCACCACTCCAACAATGATTGCTCACATCCACTTGGACTATGTAGTGCAGTCCAGCTACAGATGTACAGCTGATTGCCAGTGCTCCTGCACAATTGTATTAGGAAATATCATTGTGTCTTTTTCCTGAAATTGGTCCTTGTGCCTGTAAACACTTTGTAATACTAGCAGCAAAGAAACTGCCTTGCGGGCAATCTCTGTTCTCACTCCAGGTGGACTCCCCGCCAGAGCCCAGGGATCCCGCCAAAAATATTGAATTGACCCAGAGGCTGGAAGATTGGCCAGGGTCAATGGTGTATTTTGTAGTGGGTGAAAGAACCACCATGCTAAAGATACACTCCAGCTCTGCTACAACAGAATATTTAGGCCCTAGTGTCTTAAACAATATTGTTTGTTTACTTCCATCACAAAATACTCTCCTAAAACTCTGCTTCATGAATAAGATTAATAATTTCTTTGGGCTGCCCTAGTTAAATATCTTTGGATGAATAAATAAAGAAGAAATGTTGCATCCACCATTACATGCATTTCTGGCACTCGGCCAGCAGGTCAGACTCTATCACATCAACATGAGAATTCCTCAACTAGAGAACATCAGAGAAGGCACGCAAGCTGTTACAGCACATTACATAGCATAAAATAAAGCCTCCAAGATAAAGAAAAAAACACAGACAGGCACGGTCTTGATGAAAAATGTACAGGATTTTTAATTTGGTACCCTAGCTTAGGATGGCTTTAACAAGTGATTCTTCTAAAATTTACAACTGAGTAAACTCATGGTTTGTGCTGTGACATGTAGGCATTCATTCAGCAAAATAGGAAGAAGGTTTTCTAATTTTGTTAGTGTAGCTGAAGAGTATCTCACAGCACGGGGCAATGACTAAAATATAATGGAAATATGCATAAATATAGGAAACATGAAGGCTTTCATGTATGTCATTGACTATCACTGGCACATTTGCCAGGCTAATGGGTTCACTGTAATACTGGTGCTGCAGCAGGTACTTTCTGTGAATGACATTCAAGCCTATATATAGGTTAACAGCATCCCAAGTGCAATTTGTCAGTTCTATATATAGGTGTGAGCCAGTTCAGGGGCTAACACAATCAGTGCTTTATAACTTATGGGAACAGGCTCTTGAAACATTTCACTTAGTGACAATAATTGTAATAATCAGTAGCCACATTTTAAGTTTTAGTCTGACTTTTAAGTGCCATATTATTACATTAGCATTTACTTTATAATTATCTTTCATGCAATAAAATCCTCGCAATCTATTTCTGATATATAAACAGAGAGGAACGAACAGCTGATTTTATCTCATACATTATGCAAAGATTTATTGTCTGGGTCCTAAAATGATACATTGTACTTTTTCATGCAATGTAGATCTAAAGCTGTTGCACTATTCTGGACACCAAGACAGATAATACAACAGTAATAAGGTCCATAGCATTAAAACTCTTAAGTAATTTCAAGGAGGTTGCTCCATTATAAAGGTTATGTTTTGCCAATTGTTTTACAAGTTAAAGGATGCTAATCCTGCAATATCAGTACCAAACCCATGATCAAGTATGCTTGACTGCTGCTTTGATGCATGACAGAGTAGAAATGTCTCTAGACTGTTCAGCAGATTAGGCAGAACCCAACAGGAGTGATTCATTCACTTGTGCCTAAGGAACTGCGGATCACACGGCACAGCTGATGTAGCCATGTGAGCCTGCCTAACACACACACACTAGGGCCACTAGTACTGCATCACTTTAAGGAAACACAAGCAAATGCATGGACAAGGGTTTTAACCCTTTCAATCTGTGCATTCCTGCCCTTTGCCACTGTTCATGACAAAAAAAGAAATACTTTATTCTTCTTTTTGTATCTAGAGTTTGGCATCTTTGTGTTCTGTTTGAACACAACCTGTGCTCGTTTACAAAGAATACAGAGGGTATGAGATAAATAAAAAGGCGGGCTTCCTCTCATCTCTTTCAATTTGGAAAAAGGAACTTTCTTCCCTATATCCTGTACTGATTAAAAAAATTAGAGACCAGGAAGTGAACATTTAAATATATTTCTGAATAAAATGATGAGGTGTTAGGCAAAATAATAATTTACTTATAGATCATGATGTCAGGACTGCAACTTTCTTGATTGACTGAGCATCCTCTTTCCATTGTTTAGTATAATGGGAAATCAAAATGAATCAGCGTGTTTTATGTTTTCAGTGGGCTGCTACCATATGTTTTTTGAAGACAGTCTATTTGTTTATGCACAACAATCTGAATGTTATGACGTAATACTCAAAAATACCCTCACTAAATATTACTACCGATATTCCTCATTATTTTACTTTAAGTGCTGCTGGATATTTTATGGGGCTTCAAGAACTGTAAAGTGTCTGTGGATTATTTGTGTCACTTTGTACCAGGTTTACCTATGGTGCCAAGACAAAGCTGGGATCAGCCAACATGAACAGCCAAAACAGAATTAAAATCAAAACAACACAAAATAAATATGAGCCAGTACAAAGGACAGAAAGTAGGAGTGAACACTGAAGAATGAAGAAGAGGAATGAATGGAGAAAGAAAAACAAGCAAGCAACTGACTGAAATGTGAATTAAAAAATCAAAACAGAAAAAAATAACCATAACGGAAATAATTTAAGAGAGAAACAAATCAAAAATGAGGAAGTTAATTAAAGGGAAAAGTAACAGATGGCAGTAGTAGTCTGGTAGAGAGAACCATGGCTTGTTTCCCAGCCGTAACAGCACTCTTGCTCCTCCTGGCCCACAAGGAAACCACTTCATAAAAAATAAACTTACCTTATTAGCCCTCTTCTGGGCCTGCTGCTTTTGGCGCCCATAGTTGCTGGTGAGGCAGGTAACAGGTGCCGACCTCGTTGAAGACACGTTAAAATGACGTCAGGGTCTGACTCATCAGACTCCAACTTTTGCATTTCAATTAGGCCCTCGCCTGAGACGCTGTCCAAACCACGCCGGTAAAAAATGGCGAGTGGCACGAACTGAATGTGGACATGGTGAGTATCATACTGCCACGATTTTACCCCCTCTCCCCTTCCCACACGCCCTGTTCTCATCGGGCAAGGAGGGTTAAAATCAGGGCTTTAGTGTGTAGCAGCTGCAGGTCAGATTGTCTACTTTTAAAATGAATTACATCATCTTTAGGGTCTCCCAAACAGTTGCATATATACAGCTATGTAAGGCGAAAAGATATTGTAAAATAATCTGAAATTTACTGTAGGCACTCTAAATCCCTTGCCAGGTGGAAATACCAGACATTCCAGACCCTAACTGTTAAGATACGGTCTCCAATTTGTTTTTGTATCTTGTGACTAAGTAAAACTAATCCCTATTGGTCTGTTGTACTTCTAGTCTGGCACCAACAGAATTAAGCGTGGTCTGGTTTTGAATTCCTTAATGCTGCCACAGGGACAAGGCCACAACATCTGACAGCCCCTCAACAAATGCTAGCCCCTAATGGTGGCATTTTCCAGCCATTGCTTCATGTGGCATAAGTAAGGAGAAGATCATCTTTGTTTGCAGCACCGTCACTTTACTCTATAGACAGTATAATTTCCAGACACGCTACAATAAACAAGAAACTAAATTGTTCGTCCTCGGTGGAGTGCATTTTCCACTATTGATTTGCGTCTGGAATAGTCTCATAAATTTGCTGATACAGACAAGAAAGTAAATTGTGCTTTACTGGTTTACGCAACCATGGATTAGTAATTCTAAATCAATGCCTGGAAATTAGGATAGGGTCACTGAACCAGTGGTCTAGCTCATGTTGTCACATTTTCAAAAGATATTTTAAAAAGCCTTCACAGCCCAAATCTACTAATTTGGTTAATATTACAATTGAAAGCAGAGGTAATTTTTTTAATTGAATGCTTGGCAGGATGAAATCTAACTTTATAACATTAAGATGAAAATTTTACATTGACAGGAAGTAAACGAGCTAACGCAAACATACATTATTATTTCCCTTAATTCCAAAAGCCCACTAACCTTTCCACTGAACTTAAAAAGATTGGAGCATAAAGTGAAGTTGAACGTCACTTACTTATAATCAACAGACATGACACAGACTGTGACCATCAATTGAAAAGCAAAACAAATTGATTTAAAGGCATGTACAACACAATGATAGATTGTCATAACACCAGTTAATAAAAGAAAGCTGGCTGCTCAGATTAGGTGCAAGATGATGTTTTGAAACTTGAAGTGGCCATCAATCTCAAAACCTTATTTTACATGTATTTTAGTAACTATTTTGAGTATCTTAAGTGCATAATTTTTTTAATTCTTTTGTAATTTTAATTTAAATTGACATGTCATGACACAAATATACAAAAATAAGAATGTGTACTTATTTAATATTTTTAGAAAGGTGCAATAAACACCTGATTTAAAGAAAAATTGGGGAAGATTTCCACTCCAGGTTGCTATGTATTAGCGATACCATAAACATAACTGGAAGATGTCCTCTGATCACTATTTCTAGTCAAATTGTTAATGTTTTCTTTTTTACTGCTTTTACAGATTCACTTATAATAATCGGCATAGGAATTCTTCCTACTCCATTAACATCACAAACAAATAGTTACCAAAGGAAATGACAACCTTATAGTTATTTAATTGTCAGTTATTGTATGCTGCTTTTAAATGATTATTCTTACAACGGCAAATTGCACGAATTCATTCCTTCAATAAATGTTACCTGTGTAAACAAGATGGGGTTCATCTTGATTTTAATTTTTTGTGGTAAAATTGCACAGACTACATGAACCAAGTATATTGGTTTCCGTGTGGCATGCAAGCCTTTTAGCAGCTGTGGAACAACCAGCTCTTACTATAACACTTGTATCCTCTCTGCAGTGTACCTCTCTCCCAAGCGAGTAATTTATGATGGGTTAACCAGTTTCTATATTATCGATAATTCTTCCATAGTGTTAAATGCCACTTTACGATAGGTGCTTACACTTATGCTTTTTTTTATTATTTCAGCTACAGTTATCAATATTAAAACAGTATCCTGTGTACTATTTGTCTATTGATTATAAACCTGAGTGACTATTTTCCATGAGATGCTCATTCTAAATCAATATGAAAGAAGAAATAACATTTTGTAGAAGTCAAACTGAACTATGTCATTGGTGAACATGTCAAAGCATTTTTCTTCATGATGTGATCATCAGGTCACTGTGTCCCATCCCTGACAAAACATTGCCCATGGAAAAGATCATCCTACAGGATCACCAAATGTCAGCAATACTATTTCCAACCCCTCCATAAATAAATAAGTAGATATGGCCTCAGATGGGGAAAATGATTCTTCCTGGAACGGCAGATGGAACGGCCACCTCAAATAATGTTGCCAGATGTTAGAGTTCCACACAGTATTCCTGATGTGAAATATACAGTAGGCTGGATTAATACTGTTTTGCAGTGAACAGCATTTCTGGATATTCTTGGTTGTCATCCTGAAACCTCTAAAAAAACAAGTAATTATCTACAAGCCTTCTCAATGATGAATCTGCTACAGTGTAAGTTCATTACATGCATTTACATCTGTACCTGTCAAAGATGCACCTCAGCAAAATGTTTTGAGAGTTTTTACAATTAGGCTGCAAAATATTCCTGATATCCTAATGTTCCAAATTTGATCAATTTAGACAAATGAACTTTCCTCCATTATTTGCATTAATGACTGTCACCCCCATTGCATCATACATTATTTCAACATTCCTACTACCAGATATATAATCTACTACCTGATTGTTAGCAAGATAACATCATTACAGAGATCCTGGTATATTCCATCAGGGTGACTTTTCCAGCTGCTTCACACATAAGGAATTGCAGCATTCATTTAGAATAGGGAGAAGTTTGGCATTCCCTAGAGTTCCTAGTGTTCTTGCATGTCTTGAGGAACAGGGCATATCCATTTAGTTAACAGCAAGAGACTAACGTGCTTTAGGAGTTCATCTTGCAGGACAAATTCAAACAGACAGCTGATAACCTTTCCTGTCTTCAGAACTGGGTCCCCTCTCGTACGTCCTGTGCATTAGGGGTTTGCAGAGTGAAAATCATAAATGCATTCTTGTCAAGGTAACTCGTGTTGTTAAAATGAATATCCTTTGGTGAATGTCCTATATTTCTATCTAATTCATCCAAGGATGGAAAATCCCAATTTACAAAGGATCATTTCATCAGTGGCTTAAAAATATATGTGAGAGAAAGAAGTAGAGGGCGACTTGATAGTGACAGTGTGACAGCTTCTTTGAAACACACATGTGATATTAAAGACAATGCTTTAAGGTTCCTTTAATGACCAAATGCTTATCCACCTTGACCCTATTTAGGTTCAAGGAGCTTTGAACAAAGATCACCATCCTTAAGAGGTCAATCAGTCAAGATGTTATGTGAGGTTCAGTGTTAAAATATTTCATTCCATTGTTATCATTTTGGAAGGTATGTGTCACAAGAAACAATTATTTAAGATCATAACACACATAAAAACAATGGACCCGAAATTCTGAGTTTTTTTGGTGCAAGGGTGGTGTGTAGAGATCAGAATTTGGGGTGTTACACCATCCTAAAATACAATTCCAGTAGAATTGGCTGCTGTCAGGAGATGCACCCACCTCCGAAATAGTGCATGTCTGAAAATGACAGCATAATAAACACCAAAGCTGCTGTCTCAGAAACTCCACCATTTACACCAGAATTTCACCTGATTTAAGTTAAGCTTACAGAAAAGAAAGGTGTGTTACCTGCATGATTAAGAAACCAGGAAGTAGTGAGTTCACAGGCTTTGACCTGCCCACAAACATTGAACTTCGACTCGAGTGAATAGAAAAATCTTTTCTCAGCTGTGCAACTAGGAAGAGATTCTGCAAACCGCTTCCCTGAAGTTACAGGCAGGGAAATCGTTTGCTTCTGTCACACAGCCCTTATCATGGGGTTTACTGTGAGCACTCACATATATGTTCTTATAATGGAGACAGAACAGGAACAGGAGGAAGAGGAACTGACACAGGCGTGCAGGATAAGGCTTCACTAAAGGAGAAGACCACCAACTAGGAATTACCCTTCCACCAGAGTCTACAGACCACACCACTCCCTCAGGGATTTTTAAGAAGGCAACGATTCAGTAAGCGATATAGAAGGAACATCGTCTCCTGTTGCAAACTGACTGCCAAGCATCCTCTCAAACACAGAAAACAAAGAAGAAACTAACTCCAGAACACTAGACTTTATAACACGAAGTGATTTGTCTGTACACATAAATACTTACAGCAAGTGCTTCTTTTATCCACTGTTCCTACCGCTTATGCCTCTCAATGCTATTCTTAAACTTATCCTGGTGCTGCGCGAGCTGATACTTGAAGGCCAGGGATGCCAGTGGTGCTTGGCTGTGCTGTGGTATCATGAGCTTCTTGGGCCCACAGTAACCTTCATCTCAGGGCTTCTGAGTCTCAAGAGAACTCTTCAGCTGGCTATGTCGCCACTGTAGGTGCATGGGCAGCCTGACCCTGAATCCTGACAACAAAATGACCAGGCATCTGAGAGGGTTGGCTAGAAAAATCCCATGAACCATCACCAAGAGAGAGAATGGCATCAAGAGGGTGATTCTAGGCACGTCACTTGTGCTGGGTCCTGGATCTGAGTACCCACTGATCAGTGGGAGGGCAGAACTGATGTTATTAGTCAGATGCTGCAGATCCCGAGAGATGTCATTGAATATATTTAAGGTGGCGATCGACAGATTTTTGAACGATAAGGGAGTCAAGGGTTATGGGGAGCGGGCAGGGAAGTGAAGATCAGATCAGCCATGTTCTTATGTATGTCACCCCAAAGATCTTGGAAACTATTTTCCATCATTCTTTCTAAATGGTCCCACAAGGCCTGAAGGCCAATGGTCAAAGCATCCAGTTTAGATGCACTGGCAGGTCTGGAGGCCTCTCTGTCAGAGGTGGATACAGGTGAATGCACCACCGGCTCCCGGTAGAAACATAGGAACAGGAGCAGGCCATCAATTGTATCATGGCTGACCTATACCTCAACTTCATTTACCTGCCTTATTCCGTATCCCTTAATACCATTACCTAACAAAAATCTATCTATCTCAGTCTTGAATTTTCAATTGATCTAACCTCAGCAGCTTTTTGAGGGAGAGAGTTCCAGATTTCCACTACCCTTTGGGTGAAGAAGTGCTTCCTGTCATCATTCCTGAACGGCCTAGCTCTAATTTTATAGTTGAAGGTAACTTTTATTGTGTCGAATCCTTCTCAGATATTGGCACTGAGGATGACATTGATCTCCGCCATCTGTCTCAGGTCATCCAAGATGGCCCTCAATACCTCCATGTGAGGGATGCTCATCCAGCATCCTTCCTTTTACAATAGGACCCCAGAGATCTAGGTTCTCAGGCTGGGGGAGTCTCTGCTCCCCACTGTCTGATCTCATTTTCACCTCTGACTCATCTGGCATCATGGGGATAATGAATGAAAGAGTGCCACAGATATAAAGAGACTGGAAGGGTCAAGCAAAGCAGATAGCTTACCATGCGATAGCAAAATACTGCGGATGCTGGAAATCCGAAATAACAACAGAAAACGCTGGAAAAACTCAGCAGGCCAGGCAGCATCCGTGGAGAGAGAAACAGAGTTAACAGTTCAGGTCGAAGACCTTTCGTCAGAACTGGAAAAAAGCAGGAAATGAAATAGATTTAAAGAACAAGGTTGAAGAGACAAACGGAAGTCCCGTCGAAGAGAAGAGCAGAACTTCTTCAAGGTAGGCATTCCTAGAAGAGAGTTGGCAGTGGACCAAACACTAATACGATAGCAAAATACTGCGGATAGCTTACCATGTCTTCTCTGGTGCAATTGTTAAACTCCTTCCGCCACAGCAAAGAGTCCTGGGATTCAAGGAGGTAGGGGTAATTTTAACCTAACCTGCCCAGTGGGAAACTGATGCATTCAGATCGGCAGCCCATTTTACACCAGTGACTGGGAAATTCTACAGGGAGATGTGTGGACAGATACATCCTTAAAGGCACTAGCGGTCTGCCCCACTATGTTAATGACCCCAGCCCTGCAGTTTGGTTTGGGATCTTCAGCGGAGTCCATGCGCAGCCAGGAGTTCTGCTCCATCATACTTCCACCCGCAGAGTGGACCTCCAGGAATTTTAGGTCCCATGAAGAGACCAAACAATATTTGTGACAGTAAATGAGCTATTAAAGGAAAGGTTGATTTGGAACATATGTCTGGGGGCTTCCCCTGGTGCCTCAGTAAATGCTCTATAGCCATCAACACGACCTCAGATTTGATTCTGGGTTCATATGGAGTTAGCAGATTCTCATTTGGGGTGCTATCAATGACCTCAGTCCCACGTTGTCCTAGGAGGGAAAGAGATCATTCAGGATTCCAATTATGATCACTAGAAAATGCACGTGCATGGATGTCAAGTGCAGATAGGGTGTGGCTGAGTTATATTCCCTCCCCTCCAATGCCCTAGTTGAACAAAGGTAAATTTAAAAGGTAAAGTGGAGTTGAGGTCGATGATCAGCCATGATCTTATTGAATGGCGGAGCAGGCTCGAGGAGCTGTATGGCCTACTCCTGCTCTTATGTCCTTATGTTCTTATTTTAACGACCATAAAGTTGTGAGCGGTGCAAATTGGGCACACTGTCTCTGATCTGTGCTCCTACTGAGCGAGGCTCTGTTGTGGGAGCATAACTTGCTGAATGTTCCCGATAAAGAATAACAACTTAGACATGGTAACATATTCCAGCATGTCATTGCTATCAGGGAAGAAGAAATAAAATTGGGGAAGGAGTCAATTTGGGGGCAATTTCATGAGTCTGTTCTGCTCACGAGAAGCATTGCCCATCAGCAACGCATTCATATGTTATAGGTTAATTATTTGAAGATGATATTCTAATCTTGGTTCTGCGTCATCCCTGTGTAAAACATCTCAAGTAAAGGAAAAGACCACAACCAGCAAATCTTCTCCTTAATATGAATCACCAACTAGATGCTGTTCTACTTCAGAGATATCAAAAAGTTGGCACATCATTTCCAAAGATGATTAGTTCAACAAAATGCAGAATAATGTGCAGTCCAAAGATATGTTCAACAGTATCATTAGCAATAAAAGCCCACTTTCAAATCTGGCTCAACGGGCTGCTGCCATCCTAAATTCCAGCTGTGGCGCTTCTAAAACGTCATGAGCAATGTGCCCAGAATGTCAGATAATCATTCAAATGCACAGATCTTGTGTTACTGGGCAAGGTCAAGTCACTTATTGCTGATGGAAGCAGTGTCTGTATACAATCAATGCTGTGCTGGGACCAATGTGTTATCATTCCCATGATGCCTAGAAATAATTCAGTAATGTTCCGGTCTCCTTTAGTGGAAATTAACAATTCAATGAGCAATTCCTCTGCCCATTCCTCCAGCCCTCTGACACGAGCACCTTTTAGGAAGAATGAACTGTCTTTCATGTTGTTACAGTGCAGGCCAACCTTCACAGCTCATTAACCTGGACAACTAAATGCTCTATTATTTCTTTTGAATAATGTTGTTTTATTCTCCAATTGTGCTAAAGTGAGATAGTTACTTATTGATTCAGGATGAAAAATTCCTTTTAAATTCAATTTCCAAAAGGTAATTTTCTTGCACGTGTACATGACAAGCTCCATTGTTACACCTGGCAACAATCGAAGAAGCATCCCGATACGCAACTGTAGAACGTCAGAACTGCAGAAGTTCTTGCTCTCTCCAAGCTTATTCCCTCTGCCTCCAAACCTTTCTTCTCCTGTGAGCTTATTCCCAGTCCCTCTGTCTCTAACATTATTATTTTCAGTTCCTCTCTGCTCCAGCATTATATTATGACCTTATTTGCTATAAATTTGTACTTCTCTGGGCTGGTTGCTATCTGTAACCATGCATTCAAAAAATAATTACAATCAGGAACCCAGCTGTAGTGGCAACATGGTTTTGATTTTTCATTTAATTATTTTCTTACATAAATGCAAGTCTTTCTGTTTTCTTCAGTGAACTCTCACAAGCAGTATTGCAGGCTCGCTGTGGTATCAAAATATGATAGATACAGATTATGTTCTAAATCTTATTTTTAAGGTTTATAGTGGGAAGGGCAGGAACTGTCATTGCTGCCGTACAGCACAGACTTTGGCTGGAATTTTGCCTACCTCGGCACATCCTTACTTGCACCAACATACATTGCACCTCTACCCATCCCTCTCTCTATCTACATTATCACATCCCCATCTCACTAGCCACCCCTCACACTCACCCTCATCCTAGTGCAATCATACCAACTAACAATACACAAGGGTAGCCACTTGGGTGTTTTATCCAATGTTTATGTAAAGTTTCTGTTAATGTGGTGTCAAATATAAAAATCTTTATTTTCAACATTTTCTGGTCTTGGACAGATTTGTGTGCACTTTTGGAAGTGACTTAGTGAGTTGCAGTGAATGGTGAGACATAACGGTACCCCCCGCAATGGTGATGAGTATGAAAGGAATGGCTTGGTCATTGTAGGGATGCTTGATGTGGGGTGGTATCAACCTCGCGCATCATGTGACAGCCATATGGGTGTACAGTGTAAAGTTAACTAAATCTGGCCATGATGAGGCCATCCCTGGCCTCCCGGGCGGCAATGTGGTCGGGTGCTGATGCCTTCTGTCCTGTGCAGCATCAGGTGATTGTGGGGAAGGTTGGTGTTGTTGTTGGTGCTGCTAGTGTGCCTGGTGCTGCTGGTGTTGGGGCTCATCGTGGTCCGATTCTGAGGACCAAGGTAAGACAGTATAAACGGTGCCCATGTTGATGGAATAGATGGCAGGCGAAGTACAGATGACAGAAGCATTCTGTCAATGGTGCGAGAGTTCTTCCAATGAGGTGACACTGGATGGAGACTTTGCTGGAAAGATTTGCAGCCTGCAGAATCTGTGTTGGAAATGCACTGAGCAACAGCTTCTGTCTGAGGAAAGTGATCATCTGTCAGGTGGGAGCTTTTACTGTACATTTGATGCTGTCGAGTAATCAGCTGGAGCAATGGCCACCGAACTCCTGCCTCAGGTTGACAGAATTGTGTCCTGAGCTGCATAAATCCCGTGGCCATGCAGGGAAATTTAAAAAGTAAGTGAGAAAAGGATCTTAAGTGCCTGTAAACTACTTGATAATTATTTCAGTTGGGTCACCTGCTGCTGCCGGTCGGGTCGGCTCTGCTCTGCGATGACAGATGCGCCTGGGGGAAAGGCGGGTGGGGGCAGGATGACAGCGGGTTCCCGATACGCTGTCAAAAATAACAACTTTCCCACCCGACCCACCACTGATCGCGCCCACTACCACCCCAGAAAATTCCAACCTTTCTTTTAGTAGAATGTGATGGTCATTTTGGTGAGTGAACCCAATCATAAATGAGACTACAGAGATAGGCTTAATTTGAATAAATGCTGGTGACTAAGATCTAATTGTTTGACATTCTGTGATGTGATATGGTGAAGGGACAGCTTTATTACGACTCAGACCATCTCCCAACATTCTTTACTTGTGCTTACCACAAAAGGCAGCTTCCATAAGCAGAACAGCACCTCTTATGGCCCAAAGCTTAAGCTTATATAATGATTGGGATGGAGTGTGCCTTGGCGCTATCCATTTATCACTGCTTTATGCCAGTAATATTATAGAATATCACTGTTACCACTGATCTTTCTGATAGGCTAATAACACCATATGGGCGTGACATTGATCGTGGGCAGCAACGCAAAATGGGCACCAGCGAATCGGCAGGCCATTTTACACGCCGCGCAATTTTCTTTTCAATGGTGCGGCCAATTTCACCCACACCATATTTTTCGGGCTAAACTATAAATTACTTATTACGATAATACACAAAAGCAAGTTTGTTTTTTATTTGTTCACGGTATGCGGGCATCACCAGCAAGGCCAGCATTTATTGTTCATCCCTAATCGCCCTAGAGAAGGAGGTGGTGAGCCACCTTATACAACTGAGTGGTCTTGCTCAGCCATTTCAGAGGGCAGTTAAGAGTCAACCACATTGTTGTGGGGCTGGAGTCACATATAGGCCTGACCATGTATAGGTCTGTGACATTAGTGAACCAGATGAGTGTTTACAACAGTCCAGTAGTTTCATGGTCACCATTATTAATACTAGCTTTTTATTTCAGATTTATTTATTAACTGAAGTTAAATTCCCCAGCTGCCATTGTGGGATTAGAACTTATGTCTCCAGAGCATTAGTCTAAGCCTCTACCAGTGACATAACCACTATGCTGCTATCCCCAATGATAACTCAGCAGATAAAGTAGCAATACCTTGCTTAACTCTCTAGGATACTCTTAATTATTTTCTGAGACCAAAATAACAAATAATTTTGTGATCGTTATGGTCCTTTTTTCCCTGAGGCCTTTACATGGACATTTTATGTAAGGGCATGCCTTAGCACTTGTGGAGCTCTCTCTTTATGTGTGGAGCTCCAGTGACTTAACCTGAATGAACTAAAGGCGAGATTTTTATGTCAAAAGAAGCCTTTCATGTCACAGGTGCCCACATCTTTCCCTTACTGCTCTCTACCAATATTAATCGCTTGCATTTTAATGATACACAGAAAAGCACCTAGGATTGGAAATGCTGCAATTGGCCTGAGAGAGGAAAATCAGCCAGAGCTCCCACTTGTGATGCTGTTCAGTGCATAGTCTGGCTTGCCTATGATGCCCTTCACAGTTGATTGGCCTGCTGACACATTGGCCTGGACCTTCTGCTATAGTGTATTTCCAGCGCATCTGCGGCGAGATGAGATCTGCGCAGCACAAGGATGCGGCCTTGATCCCGGACACGTTTCTACGGTCAGCATCACCTGCATTTTGTTTCGGCAAACTCCTTCACTTCCGCCAGGGGTGCACAGAGATTGGATGCAGCAGGACTTGGCAGCCTAAAAATCCTGCCGCTTGTCTTAAACAGACAAGGACCCATGAATCTAAGTCAGTCACACTGAGGCAGAATAAATCTGAGCTGACCCAATTCTGATTGATTCACATTTAATATTCCATTCTGAGCTTAGCTCTAGTTACAATAAATTACTTCTGTAGTCATTTAATGGCCACTATGGTTGATCAGCACTGTCCCTGACCTCATTAGATGTTGTTAATGAAGGAATGGTTAGAAAATAATTTACTACAATATATTATATTCTAACTGTCTCTTCATTAAAGAACGCAATGATGTCAGGAGCAACCCTGGTGAAAGATTGTGGCAATAAAATAAATACTGAAATAATCTATCTTTGTCTCCTGTTTATTAAAGTGCAGTATTATACAATAAAAAAGAAATGTTATTTTATCTCAGTTTGCTTATATTATCTTGGAATCATGATTTCTTTTTTGAAAGAATATTTATTTTTAATAACACTTTTCCTCTCTGATACACCATTAACTCTGGTACAATATTTTCACAGTTGTTTACCTAAAGTGTCAGTATGTGTTCTATGTGAAGATAACCACCACTGTATTTTTATCTTATGAATTCAAATCCCCTGTATTGAGCCCAGGGTGACACTGTCCAAATTTACAAGGGCCAATTTTAACTCTGCCAGCCTGAATGGTAGCAGCCTCAAAATGGTATTGGTAAACTTATCACCCAATTTACGCTGGTGATGCGACCGACACCATTTTGGAGAGTTTCCTGACCAGCTATCCGCCTATTTCGGGTGGCAGCCTCATATCATTATATAAATCAGGTTCCTACGCCATCGATAGGACCCGATGCAATTTTAATGGCAAATAGCAGGACTAGCACTAAGTGCATGACCCGCCCAGTAAGGACTGACTCATCTTGGCTACTGCTGGGGCATTCTGGCTCAGGTCTCTGCCTGGCACCTGAGGGGGTGGTGAGAGTGCAGATACGCTGTATTCCCAAGAGAGGACAACATGCATCACTCCCGTAGGAGCTGCGGCTTAGGACGCCCACTGATTTGTGGGAGAGCAGACTATAGGAGGTCTGTGACATAATCAAAGCCCCTTCTCGTGCGATTCCCCCAGCCTTTCCAGACTGCAGGAGAGGGTGAAGGCCACTCCATGAATGGCACTAGCTTGAGCTTTATTCTACCTAGCATAGCTGGTGCCAGAGAAGTGAGGGTTTTGCTGCAGCTTCCATAGAGAGCACACGGTCCATGGCAGACTGCAGAGTACTTGTGCCTTGTGCCAGGACGCCGCTCAAGCTGGGAGCCGACTTCTCCACACTCTCAGACACGCAGCAGCTCCTAAGCAAGCTGTGCAATGCCTCAAGCATTTGCTGGTGCACCTGCAATATCGTTCTCTTAAATGTTGGGCTGCTAACGTCTGCCTCTCTTCCCTTGTCCACAGAGCTTGACTAACAACAGAAAGTGCTGGCAACACTCAGCAGGTCAGGCAGCATCGAGGAGAGAGAGAAACAGAGTCAACGTTTCGGGTCGAACCCTCGTTGGCTCTGTTTCTCTCTCCTCGATGCTGCCTGACCTGCTGAGTGTTTCCAGCGCTTTCTGTTGTTAATTCAGATTTCCAGCATCTGCAGTATTTTGTTATTGCCACAGAGCTTGAACCCCGGCTTGTCCTCTGGCCAGCTGTGTCTTCTGCTGTCCCTTCCATGGCTACCAGTTGCTGCACACCAGTGACATGAGATTCACACTGTAAAAACCCCTCTAACTCACTCTCTCTCCTGCCCCATCCCGGGGGCTGATTACTGTACAGGTGCTTGGGTAAGATGGAGGGGGTGACAGTGCTTCTTCGATGGGCTGGTTCTGCTCACCCTCTTTGCCAGCAGGTCCCAAGTCATGGGATAGGCCTGTAGGGGGGAGAATAGGACCAGGGTCAGCAGGAAATAGGAAGGTTCGGGTGCAGCAGATACCTGGCCATGCGAGGCTGCACCAGGTTGCCACACTGCCTGTATGTGTTTCTGCTTGAGGTAAAAGGAATAGGCAGGGACTCTGCTCAGAACATCCTCCAGCCTTTCCATTCCGATGCTTCTGGTGAGGCCTGTTCCTAGTATTTCCAGTGCCTCCTGCTCTATTGACGTGAGAGTTTGAAGGGAGGCTGGCCTTCCGCCGGTTTTGGTCCTCTCTCTTGAGCTGTGCGACGCCTTGTCTCGCAGAAAGACAGGGGGTGAGTTAGTATTTGGCTGCTGTGTGAGGCAGCTTGATTATAGAATCACATACAACTTACAGCTCAGAAACTGGCCATTCGGCCCAACTGGTCTATGCTGGTGTTTATGCTTCACACTACCCCTATCAGCATATCCTTCCATTCCTTTTTCTCTCACTTATCCAGCTGCCCCTTAAATGCATCAGTTGCCCCTTAAATTATATAGTGTGAATGGTGAAAGGGAGAAACACCAAGAAGTGAGCAAGTTGTGGAGGTGGTAATGTACAAGAAAGTTGCTGCAGTGTGGCATGTGCAAGAGTGAAAAGCTTTCCAGTTGTTCCCAGGTGAATGCAGAATGCTGCCTTTGCTTGTTGTGAGGTCAGCTGCAGCTGTGGAGAGGGTGACTGTAATGAGAAGGAGGATTGGTGGAGTGAGCAGTGAGGACTGGCGAAGAATTGGAGAAGAAGCATGTGGAGCGGGGGAGGGGAGTGCTTGGGTGCTGTGGGAGGAGGAGCCTTGGCAAGGTCTAACACACAGAATGAGGCAGAGGAGAAAGTGATTCACATCTTGACTGACTGAGTAAGGTTGTTGAACTTTTTTCTGTACTGTAACTATGAGTGTTGCTGGCAGCATTTACATAGGAACAGGAGTAGGCCATTTAGCCCCTGGAGCCTGTTTTGGCATTCAATGAGATCATGGCTGATCTGTGACCTAACTCCATGTACCCACCTATGCCCCATATCCCTTAATACCTTTGGTTAACAAAAATCTATCAGTCTCAAATTTTAAATTAACAATTGATCTAGCATCAATTGCTGTTTGCGGAAGAGAGTTCCAAACTTCTACTACCCTTTGTGTGTAGAAGTGTTTCCTAATTTCACTCCTGAAGGGTCTGGCTCTAATTTTTAGACTATGCCTCCTAGTCCTAGAATCCCCAACCAGCGGAAATAGTTTCTCTCTATCTACCCTATCTGTTCCCCTTAATATCAAATCACCCCTTAACCTTCAAAATTCTAGGGAATACAACCCTAATTTGTGTAATCTCTCCTCGTAATTTAACTCTTGGATTCTGGGTATCATTCTGGTAAACCTACACTGCACTCCCTTCAAGGCCAATATATCCTTCCTAAGGTGTGGTGCCCAGAACTGCTCACAGTACTCCAGGTGTGGTCTAACCAAGGTTTTGTACAGCTGTAGTATAACTTCTACCCCTTGTATTCTAGTCATCTGGATATAAAGGCCAGCATCCCATTAGCTGTTTTGATTATTTTCTGTACCTGTTCATGACATTTTAGTGATCGATGTATCTGGACCCCCAAGTCTCTTTGGACCTCCACTGTTTTTAGCTTTTCACCATTTAGAAAGTACCTGGTTCTATCCTTTACATATTCTGAGATCTCCCTCCAGGCCTGTTGCAGAGTCTGTCTGGGGACTCTTCTTCCATTTTTGAGTTCTCTCAACACAGACTTAGGCCAGTACCTCCGTAAACCTATCTGAGTGCACCCAGGGGTGATATGACAGCTAATACTTAGAGCGGGATATATAACCATTGAAAGTGATAAGAAATACAAACTGGGGCTTCTAAATAATAGATTTGGATCCATATCCGACTTTGGATGAATTTACTGTGCTCAGTCCTTGTTTTGTGTAAAATTGTTCATCAAGATATAATTGCAAATTAAACCAATTAGTTATGGAGCATTACCCTGTGGAGCACTTTGGCGTCATTTTGCACCATAATAAGAATGGATTTTTCTGATGTCAGGAGAACACTGCTAACAGTTTTGTTGTGTTCTGCATAATGTTGTCCCATAGCTGCACCAATGTTACATTTATATAATAGTCTTATTAGACCTGGATGCAGAAAAATCGCTTCTTATATTGTGTCAAAAATATGGTTATGGAACAGCAAAAGTGCAGCCCCAATGAATACATATCTAACCTGGTCATAGAAGGACATTAAACAAATCATGTTTGTTCCCTCCCATTGTTCAGCACTACTGATCCAAACATGGCCCTTAAATGTAAAATTCTGACCCATGACAGGGGATCATGCCAGCACTCTGCTTTTCATGTGAACAGTCGGGGTAGATTTTCATCTTTACCGCCTGGGTGTAATGCAACTGGGTGGATGGCGGTGATGGGGGGGGGGGGGGGGGGCATCACACACCCATAACAGTGCCCGCCCAATTTTCCTTCCATTTAAATTACACGCTTTGGGGGAGAAATGGGCAGAGCTGGTTCAAGAGAAGATGGGGCTGAGTGGTTTGGCTACCAATTGGTTCCGATCAGTTTAATTATCGATACGTACCCTGTCTTGGGGTCAGACCGACTGCTGTGGAAACCATTGGCGGAGGGTCCTGCTGGATGTCTGCCAGCTACTTCTCTCCAAAAATACATTGGAGGCCGAGGAGAATGTCTCTGGGATTTGTGTGCTCCACTTATTTCAACACCCCCAACACCTCCAACTTTGCCACTACTATGGAGGGCCAACATCATTAGAACCAAGAGTTAATTCATTTTTTTGCCTATCTCTTCATCCACCTATCTATATAGTTATATATACCTGATCAATCCAGCCCTCTCACTCCAAAATACGGACATGCATTTAGCTGCTCATATTACCCATGCCAAAAAGTATTTCACTGAATGGAAAATGTTTGGCCGGCAGTCAGTGAACCCTGCACAATTGCAGCTGAACAGGGCGTTTAACTATAGGACACTTAGAATACATCTACAATACACAAATAAAGTGGATTGTTTCAGTTGCTGCAATAAGCTAAAAAAAGAAGCTGATGCAATGAATATCATAGAATGCCTTGCATATGTGGTTCCAAGTGGTTCAAGCTCCATTCATGCTGTAAAACAAAGTAAACAGTAAAGCATCTTAACAATGTGCCACACTGCTCTTTTAACTAAACAATTGCATTTTTTAAACATGATTTTGAAAACTTTTATTGAAATCACTTGTGTGGTATTTTAATAAGCTAGAATTGACTAAAATCGCCTCTTCCTTGTGAAGAGCTAACAGTGCAATGCAAATATCCATTAATTTCAATGTGTAGTGTTATTATGACTAAACTGTTGATGTAGTAATATTCATCATCATCGGTCAACTAACGTCTCAGCTCCCATGACTGTCCTCCACACCTTACATAGAAACATAGAAGATAGGAGCAGGAGCAGGCCATTCAGCCCCTCGAGCCTGCTCCGCCATTCTTAAATGACATGAACCCTGGTGTTCTGTTTTGACTGTCCATAGTTGCTATTTCATTGACTTGTTATGAGCTCCAACTGGTGCAGCTTGTGAATGCCATTGGATAATTAGAATCATAGAATCATAGAATGGTTACAACATAGAAGGAGGCCATTCGGCCCATCGAGCCCGTGCCGGCTCTCTGCAAGAGCACTGCAGCTAGACCCACTCGCCCATCCTTTCCCTGTAGCCCTGCAAATTGTTTTCCTTCAGGTACTTATCTAATTCCCTTTTGAAAGCCACGATTGAATCTGCCTCCACCACCCTTTCAGGCAGTGCATTCCAGATCATAACCACTCGCTGAGTAAAAAAGTTTTTCCTCATGTCGCCTTTAGATCTTCTGCCAATCACCTCAAATCTTTGTTCTCTGGTTCTCGATCCTTCCGCCAATGGGAACAGTTTCTCTCTATCTACTCTGTCTAGACCCCTCATGATTTTGAACACCTCTATCAAATCTGCTCTCAATCCTCTCTGCTCTAAAGAGGACAACCCCAGCCTCTCCAGTCTATCCACGTAACTGAAGTCCCTCATCTCTGGAACCATTCTTGTAAATCTTTTCTGCACCCTCTCTAAGGCCTTGACATCTTTCCTAAAGTGCGGTGCCCTGAATTGGACACAATACTCCAGTTCTGGCCGAACCAGTGTTTTATAAAGGTTCATCATAACTTCCTTGCTTTTGTACTCTATGGGCTGGATTTTGTCAATGGGACGTGATGGAGGCGGGACTCCCACTTTTTGGGTTGTAGTCCCGCCTCTATCGACTTGTGGCCAACCCACTGTATTTTCCCATGATTGACCTTGTTAGCCCACCCAGTGGGCTCAGCAGGCCAATTAAGGGTCACCCGGCAACAGGTGATGTCACAGATTGACATTTCATCTGTCAAGAGCTTTTGACAGATGAAATATCAGCATTTGTCAGCTCCTTGAAGCTGTCAAACACTGACAATCTGTCCTCTAAGTTAATTCCTTCCTCTCAGGCTGATTTAGAGATCTCTGCAGAACAAAAAGCAAAGGCTGCAACGGCCATTCTGCTTTCTGTGCCGGTGAGATTTCTGACTCCCGAGACCTGAAGGGCTAACACCTGCAGGAGGAAGTTAAGGTAAGTAAAACTTTTTTCCACACTTTACACTTACCTTACACACTTACCTCTGCACACATGCACCCATCACTCACCTGCCCACCGGACATATCGACCCCTCCAACCCCTGCAGACCCACGGTCCGCCTCGCTGAATCAGCGTGGTTCGGACCTGTCGGGAAGCCCACATTTCAGGGCTAAAAATAGGGATTAGGCAAAAAACTGCCTGTTAACTACCTGTTAACAGGCAGTTTATTGGCACTAATCCCCTTCCCGCCTCGGGGAGGCGGGTCCCAGCACAGGTCGGGTACCCGCCTCCTGTGAAACTGGCATGGAGGCGGGTTGGGGGCGGGATGGGTTCGGGACCCCCGAATCTGCTATTTTCCCACCCCACACGCCTCCAAACCCGCCTCCACGGGTCAATGAAAATTCTGCCCTATGCCTCTATTATAAAGCCCAGGATCCCGTATGCTTTTTTAACCGCTTTCTCAACTTGTCCTGCCACCTTCAACGATTTGTGCACATATACCCCCAGGTCTCTCTGTTCCTGCACCCCATTTAGAATTGTACCCTTTAGTTTATATTGCCTCTCCTTGTTCTTCCTACCAAAATGTATCACTTCACACTTTTCTGCGTTAAACTTCATCTGCCATGTGTCTGCCCATTCAACCAGCCTGTCTAAGCCCTCTTGAAGTCTATCTCTATCCTCCTCACTGTTCACTATACTTCCAATTTTTGTGTCATCTGCAAATTCTGAAATAGTGCCCTATACACCTAAGTCCAAATCATTAATATATATCATGAAAAGCAGTGGTCCTAGTACTGACCCCTGGGGAACACCACTGTGTACCTTCCTCCAGTCTGAAAAACAACTGTTCACCACTACTCTGTTTCCTGTCACTTAGTCAATTTTGTATCCATGCTGCCACTGTCCCTTTTATTCCATGGGCTTCAACTTTGCTGGCAAACCTATTAAGTGATACTTTTGCAATCATTTTGGAAATCCATGTACACCACATCAACCGCATTGCCCTCATCAACCCTCTCTGTTACCTCATCAAAAAATTCAATCAAGTAAGTTAAACACGATTTGCCTTTACCAAATCCATGCTAGCTTCCCTTAAGTGTCAGCTGTGGCTCAGTTGGTAGCACACTCACCTCTGAGTCAGAAAGTTGTGGGTTCAAAGTCCCACTTCTCAGGGACTTGAGCACATAAAGCTAGGCTGACACTCCAGTGCAGTGCTGAGGGAGTGCTGCACTGTTGGAGGGACTGTCTTTCAGATGAGATGTTAAATTGAGGTTCTGTCTGCTCTCTCAGGTGGACGTAAAAGATCCCATGGCACTATTTTGAAGAA
The DNA here is from genome assembly GCA_030390025.1 of Squalus acanthias. Lineage (NCBI taxonomy): Eukaryota > Metazoa > Chordata > Chondrichthyes > Squaliformes > Squalidae > Squalus > Squalus acanthias. The sequence continues at coordinate 105,034,155 of CM059434.1, forward strand.
GAGTTAGGGGAGTTATCTCCGGTGTCCTGGCCAATATTTATCCCTCAACCAACATAACAAAAACAGATTATCTGGTCATTATCACATTGCTGTTTGTGGTACCTTGCTGAGTGCAAATTAGCTGCCATGTTTCCCACATTACAACAGTGACTCCACTTCAAAAGTACATTATTGACTGTAAAGCACTTTCAGACGTCTGGTGGTCGTGAAAGGTGCTATCTAAATGCAAGTATTTCTTTCTTTAATACATTCAAGGATTAGCTCATCTGCCTCCATCAAAGATCCCACTCCTCTCCTCCGGGCGCTCATCATCCCAAAGTGATTGGCACCTTTCGGAGGTGATCCAGGTTACTTAGTGGTCGCCTGGCACTCGGCGACAGTAATATTACAGCAAGAAAATATTGAACTGTCAAAAGTATTGCTTTGTCTGTTTCCATTCACCTTTTTTTTATTTGAAGTAATACAGCAGCTTTATTTTAACATTTTGAATGAAAGCATTAGGGTCAATTTTAACCCAACCCGCCCCAGCAGAAACCGGGGGGGGGGGGGGGGGTGGGGGGGGTGAGTGGACAGTTAAAAAGGAGCAGGTTACTTACCGGCTCGGATCTCGCCCCATTCCCACCATCTCCGATATTAACCTGCAGGGTTCTGCAGGTGGGTTAGGTGCCTGCCTAGGAGCCTCATGAATTTATGCAAATCGGGGTCCTATTATGCCAATAGGACTCAGCGGTATTTGACTGGGCTTTCTCACCAGGCCTGTGCAGGTCGGCAGCTAGTCAAGGAAAAAGAGGCCCTCCATGTAAGTCAAAAGATCTACTTTGTGTGGCAAGGAGGGGCCGGAGTACTCCTCCAGGCCCCACAAGGAAAGCTGCGGCCTCCCCTGCCCTGGACCTTCCCCCCCCCCCCCCCCCCCCACGAACACTCCACACTCACCTCCCTCAAGACCCTTCTAAAACCCTCTCCCCAATATTTACCTCGAAGCCGGTGGGTGGCCAAGGGCCGGTGGTTCTTCCCCTGCCGGTAACCGTTCTGCGCAGGAAGTGGACCAACGACATTTAAATGAGGCCCGGTGATTAAAATCGGCATGGCCAACATCCCCTCTAAGCTGCACGGCCGCGCAGCTCGCTGCCGGTCCTACGCAACCCGGCACCGGCTTTTTCAATGTCAACGATAGCAAAATACTGCGGATGCTGGAAATCCGAAATAACAACAGAAAACGCTGGAAAAACACAGCAGGCCAGGCAGCATCCGTGGAGAGAGAAACAGAGTTAACGTTTCAGGTCGAAGTGCAGTTCTGACGAAAGGTCTTCGACCTGAAACGTTAACTCTGTTTCTCTCTCACGGATGCTGCCTGGCCTGCTGAGTTTTTCCAGCGTTTTCTGGTGTTATTTTTTTTTCAATGTCAAGTTTTGTGCATGCACAGAACTGTGAATGGGCCGCCGAGCCCCTTAAAGGGGCTGCGAACCCAAAAAAAAGGATTGGGGGGAAACATTGGGCACGGCTCCCTGCTGCCAGGGTGGGAAATTAACTCGTTGGAGCGGTTTTCCACCGGGTTAAAATCCATCTTATCAGTACATGTTTTACAATGATATCCTCGTACCAACGCTGGAACCCATGAGAGGAGAGAAGTATAATGGGTGGCTGATCCGATAGTGACCGTTTTACACAATTGCTCAAGTGAAAGTTAGCCCCCACAGCACAGAAGTAACACAGTTTTCCAATTTGTTTGTGATGCAAGTTTCAAGTATACTTTTCCCCATGTATCATCAAACCAATATTGCTTTTGTTTGGTATAGAGAACAGTAAATGTTTTAATGTAATTTGTAGGAAAAATAGACCTTGACAAACAGCCAACTTGCAGTTTATTTACAAAGACAACTACATTTTGCAGTCTTTTACTAGGTACATATAAATACCTTACAAGGCAAATCTAATAAATATATTTGTGTAAGGACCACATTGTTCCAGTCATATTGTCTGTATCCTGTCATTTGCTGATAAATGCTCAGTGTTTAGTCTCTCTCTTTCTGCAGCTGTGGAGGCTGTCATCATTGAGCCAGTCTGTGACAGACGCACTGACCGGCTGCCAAATAATCAGTGATTCCTGCACTGCTGTCTGCTCAAACTGAAAAGAGTTTTTCCTCTTCTTGAACTTGATGATCTCATACCGGAAACTTAGCTTTTCCCAAAGAAGGGGGTCTTTTGTGATCGGAACAGAAAGGCCTCACAATCAGCTGTAACTCTTTTCCTTACCCAGGCAAAGCTAAAGAGAAGCTTGACTAAGGTCCAACACTGAGTAACTTCTACAATACAAAAACATCATTTGAAAGCCAACTGAAAAACCAAACAAGTTTTCCTCTGAGTAACACTGACATCATTCTTTGAATAATTCCAATTATTTGAACTTCTTTCTTTAACTGTATACAAAGGATAGAAACGGTTGTAAAACTGAAGCGATGAGACATGCACAGAGGCAGCTGGTGATTAGCCAGGAACTTTCATATAATTTTAAAGAAAATTAATACCTTTGCTCAGGGAAAAGATTTGCTGCGGGATTGTAAAGTCTAAACATATAGACATAACTGAACAAATATGTAAAAGTCGGAAGTTAAGAATGTCTTTTTAACTAAATTCCTAATTTAATAATTGACAGTAGGCAACCATTTAGTTTCATAAACATTTGGTGACACTTTGATAGTTGTTCCCCCACAGCTATAACTGTACAGTACAGTAAGTAAGTCATATTATAGTTCGAGTTTCAAGGATTCCTTGATCAAACACTACTGGCTTATCCAGTTAAATTCAAACGGAGTATAATGGATAGCTGCACTATTTCTACAACTCATATTTATTTTGCCTTTAATGGAGAGAGAAATTCGTCTTGTATCTTGACATCATCCCAAAATATTAAACGCGTTTTCCATTGCTCCTCATTAATTGCTGTTCTGTTTCAGTCAGAAACATTCCTTCTGCTGATGGTAAACTGAACTTTTAAATTGTTTTGAGGTTCAAAGTTGTCCCAGAATATGTATTAGCCTAAGAAAGCTCCAATTACAAACATATTTGTTAAATTTATTACCACAATTTTTCAGGGAATGTATTTTATTTAATCAAATGAAAAATGAAAGTAATTGAAATCAAAGAAAAGGGAAAGGCAGTTCATTTGAGTGCATGGGCCTGTTCATCTTCCTGCACTTCACATTAAGCAGCAAGGCTTACTCACTGAACAACAAACTCGCCCCACTTTGGAGGTCAGCAACGGATACCTCTCCTAATAGATGACCAACACCCACTTTATCAATGCTTAAAAGCAGTCTGTTCACTCTAAAGGATAACTAACATAAAAGAACATTGCAACAAGTACACTGTAAAAGCCAAGCAAACACGTGTCAGGTAGAGTAAGAGGGCTGGGAGAGACCACAACAGTTCTAAAGACTACAGGATAAAATATATTTCAACAGGATGATAGAACTAATGGCACAGCCTTGGTATCTTGTCAACAGACTATAAATTTCACCACTATTCATCCTTCACCCTTTTTCTCAGTTAATATGTCTCTGCTTTACAAGGAAATGAAAATCCTGTCAGTATAACAAGAATAACTAAAGAAAAGTACCATACAAATCCAAACATTTTAATAACATGTGTGATTTGGAGCATTGAAAGAAATAATAGCTCTAAACCCCGATATATAAATCCAGGCCTCTCACTGTCCCTGCACATTCAATCAGTCAGGAGGAATTCCTATTGACCTTGACCCGATAGACAAGTGTATTTGTATAACTGAGCAATTATTAATTTGACCGGTTTTAGCTATTTCATGTCTGCATCATTCAGCATCTTCCAAAGCACATACATATACAAATTCCACAAAGAGATCCATTAGCATAACAAAACATAGAAATATTAATCTATGCTCAGATTAGATGGTGATGGACCTTAATTTCTCATTCTAGAAAGGAACAAAAGGCTTAAAAATTAGTTCAGAAAACCAATTTGCACCAAAGCTTTTATACTTGTGAGACAAAAATGGAATTTTCATCCCGTGACACAGATATTGTGTACATATATTTGTCATTTTATACCTGTGGTAACCCCAGGTCCTGCATTAAAAGTAAACAGTCCTCAACGTCTCTGATGCTCGGGGACACTTTGGGGGGAATTTTAACATCAAAGAGTGAGTGGGTTTGGGAGCGGGTAGGTGCTAAAATGGACTGAAATTGACAGCGCGTCGGGAAGCCAGTTCCAACCTGCCCGCTTCCGCATTTCAATGGAGCGCATTCGGCAGCGTGCGAGTAACCCCCTCGGGAGAGGCAGGCTAACAATGAAAGCAATTAAGAGGTAATTAAGAGTTAGTTAACAGGTTTTTTAACCAGGTGTTTTCAACTTTCACTGTGGGTCCACAGGTTTCCCGGGCTTCCTGGACCTCGCCAGTGAAAGCAAGGCGAGAGCACAGCGGCAATTGAGGAGGCTGAACAAATGACAGGCAAAAATATCGCATAAGTACTGAGACCTCACACCTGCTTCCTTGCCTAAGTAAAAGGCTATTGCTCACAGCACTTGTTCTGAGAGTTTGCTGTCAGTATTTTGGAGGTGGTTTCTACTACTTTGGAGGTGACTTTCGCTACATTGGAGGTCACTCTCACTACTTTGGAGGTTTGTGCGTCTGATTTCCACTTTACATCTGCCCTGTATCAGATCAGCATGGGTGCCGCTTATGCTATTTCACCTTGGGCCTCAGCAGCAGCAACAGCCTGCTCCTCACAGACCTGCCGCTCCACAGGGGAGAGGGGATGAGCACAGAAGTGCAGCTCGCAGGAGGTGATACCCCCAAGACAGGGTATATAGGCAGAGGATCAGCTTCCTTGACATGTCCAAACACCAGTGCCTTAGGAGGCTCGGGGTGTCACGTCAGGTTGTGGCAGACATTTGCACCCTGCTGGAACAAGACCTGCTGCCAACTGGACCTGGTGGCCACACTTTACTAGTGGCTGTCAAAGTGACCACCGCCCTCAACTTCTTCGCCTCAGGCTCCTTCCAGCGATCTGCAGGAGACATTTGCTGGATTTCACAGTCGGTCGCCCACAAATGCATCACACAGGTGACCGATGCCATGTCTGAAAGGGCAGGCAATTATGTACACTTTGCCAGCGATGAAGCCAGTCAGAATCAGCATCCGCTCGGGTTTTCGGCTCTGGCTGGCTTCCCACAGGAGCGGTCTCCCAGGTACAAAGGAAAGCCATCAAGGGCCCATCCAAAGGACATTAATATGTAAACTCCCAACGGCTCTACGATGAGAGAGCCGTTAGCAGGTAGTTATACAGGACACTTGGAAGCCCCAAACCCCTCCAGGGGGAACACCGACCGATTTAACAATGGGAGAAATATTAGCAGGTACTCAAACATTCAGGAGTAGCCCCGAAACCCATTAAGGACAGAGATCACCCATACAAGACATTTGGGCGCCAAACCCTTAAACAAAAGAATGGACATTATAGTTGGGCGGGAAACGGAAGAACTGTGCACTATAATTGCAGGCCCAAACCGTCCATTCGCTCTCTTGCTCTTGACTCTTGCCTCGTGTTCTTGACTCTTGCCGCTTGTTGCTGTTATCATCGTGGCTGCTCCTGTGTAAAAGACTGTTGCAAAGACCTATGTTGGTAGCTGGCAGCGGAACCGAAGGCCCGGGATGAGATGAGATGAGATGAGATGAGAGGAGAAGAGAAGAAGACCTTATCCATCGCCACGGTCAGTAGATCCCGACCGCGCCTGTAGGTCGATCAGCCAAGTCTTCTCGACAGGAAGGTTTCTTCTTTAACAAGACATATTGCATCGATGATAAGTGGACTGTGCAAACACATCGTATCAGCGATATTGACAACGGTGCTCCACCATACCTTGTATCCAACCAACAGAGGTCTTCACTACAGCGGACGGTCCAGCCGACTGACCGAGCAGCAAAAGCAGTAAACAAGTGGGACCAGGAGATCTCCTGACCAACACGTGGGTGCTGCGGTGAAAAACATCCGATCAGCTATTCGGGATTTCTCCGAGTTATTACGAGTGGTGAGCATGAGTCTCGGGATCCTACGAAGCTAGTTTAGGACAGACATTGATAGGGGAGGGTTTAAAGATTAAGGATATTTGTAATGTGTGCCCTATTTACGTTGTGCCGTTCGTTCCTCGTTTCCCTAAGAGTGATTATAACTGTTTGTAAGATTGTACTGTCATTAATCTGTGCATATGACATGTATTTCATAATTTTAAGTATCATGCAATAAAGATTTTCCATTTCGTACCGTTCAAACCAAGTCTACATGAGTTTTATCTCCATTACTGCTCTCGCATCTAAGTCCAGTGTCTAGAACCGTAAGGGAGAGTGATTCGAACCACTCACAGGGGTGTCTAGTGTTCCCAGACTGGCTGGAGACCAGGCCTAGACCCGCACTGACATACAGGCTGCACAGAGCCGCGTGAATCTCACAGGCTACGAGACACGCAGGGTCAGGAGAGAATCCCTTACAGAAAATGGCGACCGCGGCAGGACACTGGCAGCGAGAGGGTAGTGTGTTAGATTTTGGAATGACTGTACGAAATGTGATGCAGGAAAAGATAGCGGATTACGTATTTGGAAAGGTTAATCTAACGAAAAAGTGGATAAGCGAATTGTTAGCGGATAAGAGCCCACTAGAGGCAGCTGAAAGGTGGATGGATAGTAAGGAGCATAAAAAGGCAGTTGAGAAAGCAGTCTGGCTTATGTGCTACAAAAGGCAGGTTCAGATTTCAAACCAGACCAATACAGCGCTAACCGCTCGAATCAAGCATCTAGAGGAGGAAATGGAGGAGAAGGTTTCTGGAGGGGAGGCGCTCATTAAGAGTTTAAATGAGTTACGCCAGGAAAGCCAGGAAGTCTCCAGTTACCTTAAAACAAGGGTAGAGTATCTCGAGTGCCAGATCACTGAAGCAAAATTAAACGAGAGTAGGATGAAGGAAAGATGTAACCGTCAAGCTGCCCAGATAAGAACTCAAGAAGAGAGCTTAATGGGGGTTAGGTCAGCGTATAAGTTGGCCCTTGAGGATAAGTTTCAGGGAGCCGACCATAGCGCCTGCGAAAAAGAGATAGAGAGCCTCAAAAAGGCCGTGAATAATGCGAACGGCATGGTGTGCCTTATTAATCCGTCGGCACGCCAGCCGCTAGTAAATGAGAGATTTAGAAATTCCCCACCAAGTAAAGCAGAAGAAGTAGTAGCCAGTGCGCCCTCCGCGCCACCCAGCTATTCAGAAACCTGGGTTAGGGAGGAAGCAACGGAAGAAGCAAAAGAGCCCGTTGAAAAGGAGGTAGAAAAGGGATCGTTGTATCCAGTAACGGGGATTAAAAGGGGCCCAAGCAGAAACGGTGGGGAAGAACCGGGGGATCTCCTCGGACAGCTGGTGTTGCCTCACAGTTCACATCAGCTGAGGGCCATGATAAACCACGTAAGGAAGCTGACCGAGATAGACGACCCTTCCGTACATTTCAGGGAAGTTGAGCAAGCCGCAGCCATCAACGGCTGCGATGATGGGGAGACAGCAAAAATGCTGCTGTTCTCATTAGATAGCTCGGTCCTTCAGTGTCTCTCAGGCGAGAGCAAGAGGGGAAACAAAAGTTATGAGGAATTGAAAAATGAGGTCCTAGAAGTAGTGGGGGCGAACGACGGAGGTCCGTTTGCTAGAGTGGGACAGACAGTGCAGATGGAGGGAGAACCCCCGAAGGTTTTTGCCGACAGGCTGTGGCCAGTATATGAGCGCAGCTGTCTAGGTGCGCCCGAGCGCGAAGATGTGGAAGGCGCCGCTTTAATTCATTGGCTTAGGTGCATAATAGCCAATAGTTTACCAGCCGTTAGAGAGCAGGCAAAAGCCTGGTTCGATCCCAATGACCTCAACCTTACGGAAGAGTCGGTCTTGAATCGACTCACGTTAGGTTACCGTAACATAAGGGGTATGACGACACGTCCCTTTAAGGGAAGAGTACATGAGGTACGACCCGCAGCCCCGACTCAAAGAGAGTGGCATCAGGAGGGTAATCGCGCCCCACAGGCAAGTAATGCCTGTTACGGGTGTGGGAAGACAGGGCACTGGCGCAAGCACTGCAGGAACCCTTGGAAGGATTCCAAGGATAAAAATCCCGCGGTCCGAGCCCAGGCGCCTGTCCCGCCTAAGGAAGCAAAGGCACCCACCCCTCCCGACGACCTCAAAGCAGTGTTAGGAGCCATGCGCAAGATGGTTTTGAACGCGCGTGGACAGGTGGCGGTCGCAACCGGCCCCGTAGGTGCCGCAGGACCGTCTAATAGTACCCAATGACTAGAGCCCACGCAGCCTGCCTACCTGTGTCCTTTTAAAAGACACGCACAGGAGGGGGTCTGCGGTGAGGAGGCCAGGTTAAAAGAGCAGGCCTTGCGGGAGGAGAACGCCCGCTTAATAGGGAAAATAGATGGGCTGGAAGGGCAGCTTAGAGAGCAGACCCTGCGGGAGGAGAATGCCCGAGCAATGGGAAAGTTAGACGTGCTCAGGCTAGAAGGGCAGCTTAGAGAGATAAAAGCAGCCTACAGGGTAGCCAGGAGCAGGGAGTATGAGGATTTAAAACAGGATAGAAATCTGCAGCCTCCAGCAGGTGAGATTTCACAGAAACAAGCAGGGGCGGTGGCCTGTCTTAAGGGAGGGGCCAGACCTGCGAGTGGGGAAGCACAGCCCCAGGTAGGACCACAAGGCACACAGGCAGGCGTAGCAGCTTGCATCAGGGGAAGGGACATCCCGGACGATCATGCAGCGTTTTTCTGGAGTTGGGGGTTAGATGACGAGGACCCCAGGGTACCCTGGTCAGATGAGGATAGTGCAGATGAGCATAGTGATGATGACGGGTGGTTCCTGAGGAACGGTCTGGGAGGATTGGGGCCGCTAGGTAGAGATCCATACGGGGTGGACACACAAGCTGCAGGTCCCGACAACAGGAGGAAGGAGCTAGAGGAGGCCGGGCCAGCCGCTATGTGGTTCCCAGAGGTGTGGCCGCCCGCTTTGAACGTCCAGTCCTCAGGGGAGGCAGAGTTCACGAGTGAAGGGCCGCCTGCTGGGCCGAGCAGGGCGGGGCCCCGAACTGCCAGCCCCGAGGTTAGGGAGGCGGAGTCAGCGGAGGCGGGGCTGGCGCCTGTGATGGAACCCCAGGTCATCCCGTTGAAGGTCTCGGGACCCGGTCCGTCCGTCACGGAGCCCCCGCCCATAGCAATTCCCCGTAGGTCAAGCAGAGTACCCCAGCCCAGGAAGATGTGGTCAGGTCCACAGGCTGCCCCAGGGCGTAAGTTTCAGGTTAAGATAACCCGGGTAGAGACAGGCCACATCGAAGCAGTAACAGGCTGCGGCAGATCAGAGGAAAGGGTCAGCGCAGCAACAGGCTGCGGCAGATCAGAGGGAAGGGTCAGTGCCCTCCCACCGTCGGGAAGAGCTCGCAGCAGCCTTCTCAGGATTTAAAGGGGCCGCCCTGAGAACGGGCGGCATTGTAAAGTTATTAGTTTAAGGTTTTAAGTTTTAGTTTAAAGTTTTAAGTAGTTTTAATAAGGTTAAGTTTGTAGTGTTTTTAACAGATAACGATAAAATGATGGGAGTTTTAAGGCTAGGTTTAGAGGAAGTCTATTTAGCAAACGTTGAAGTTTACGTGAGGCGAGGTCAGGGGACCCGCTCACCCTTCACAAAAGCCAGAGACTTTTTGCGAGGCTGGCTACCTCATTCTATCTGATCACAGGAACCAAGGAAGGATGGAACGACTTCTAGTTTTGCTCGTGGCAATCGGATGTGGATTGGCCTATCGGGGCCTCACCAAGGATGTCGTGGTGTTTGGATGTTCCGGGGACACGGCCCCCATCGCGGTGGATGGGACCGGGAGACGGAAGGCAGAAGGGACCAGCACCTATTTCCACAAGGGAAGGTGGCCAGGATGGCTGGGAACGAACTCAACGGAGTATTCCAGCACATCGGGGTTCGCCTATAAAGAGACTTCTTTAATGTGCCCCAAAGTACGGATCATCGCACCCAGGATCAGCGTCACCGTCGGCAAACGGATTTGTTTGACCTGCAGTGGGAATGTCCCATTGAGCCGATGGTGGTGGCTGCGAAAGCTGAGCAAAACTATGAGGAACTCTTCGGTTGAGTGGGAGCGACTGGGTAATAATACCCATCGGACAATTACGGGGACAGATGGACAAGTGAAAGTCTGTTGGGACAAATGGTGGGAACCGGATGAGGGGATTTATGTTTGTATGTGGGGGTCAAAGTACGTTTGCCCCAAAGGCATCTCCATATTCTTTATTAACCAGTGGCAGGATAACGGACAGGGGATGAGGTGGGATGCGAGCACCAGGGGGTGCGGAGCCCCATACTCTCCGATCCCAGTAAATGCCACTGAGCTCATTACGCGCCCACGCAAAGCCCCGCCCACGATTCCGGTAGTTCTAGCTGAGGAAGAGGGGTGCCCTAAAACTAGTAAGGGACCCGGGAACGGTTTGGTACTGGTCCCCACAGACCAGATACTATTTCAGGGGGTACATTACGCGGTGGCCTCGGTGATTTTAAATCTCACTGAGGTACGGTTACCAGAGTGGTGCCCCAAAAAGACGGAACAGTTGTACCAGGTCCTGTTGACCAAGATGTTCAGGCAATTTTACGAGTTTGATTTTGCAGAAATTGATAAGACAAGTTTATACACCGCACCGCAGGAAGTTTTGGACCAAGTAGGGAGGCAAAGAAGGGGTTTGGTGAACGATGCGTTCACTGCTTTTAACACAGGGACATCTGTGGTCAACGCTCTAGACAGTGTGGAGCTGCAGACCCAGATTAATGGTTTAAAAACACAGTTAAAGGATATTCTTACAGATGAGAATAAAGTGGTAGGGTCGGGTCTGCACGAGGACCAAGCCATGACACTACACTTAAAGGAAATCATAGCAGAGCTGGAGAAACATGCGCGTACGGTAAATGCCCTGATTAGGGAAGATCGGAATGCATCCGATCAAGCTGCGCAGAACGAGGTGTGCGTGCTTTACGGGGCGTGGTTACTGGGCGAGGGCCGCAGTAATTTGGAGGATTTAAAACAAGGTTTGGTCCCGTCCTGGATAAGTAACAAACACCTGCGGGCGCTCCACCCTTTTCAGAACGCATTAAGTCCGTGCCAGCTCAGGCTAGCTTCAGAAGCTTACCCAGTCCCCGTGGACTGCGGACGTTCAAACCATACTATTATGGGAATAGTATTACGCATGCCGGTTTTGGGCGACACAGCAAAGCCCGCCCCGGTGTATCGGGTAGAGAACATTGGTGTCATTCAGGGGGGAGCCCACATTCGTTATGCAGCAGTTCCACCTTACGTCATCCGCTGGGAGCAAACGATGACAGGTACAGATCTCTCTGGTTGTCGTGGCAGGGGAGCACACATAATACTGTGCCCCCAGCACTTGAATGCCTTTTTAACACCACAGTGCGGGTTCAGAACGGCTGGCGCCAAGTCCATGAATTGCACCATGGAGGCAATGGCACAAGATCATGTGCCTCCGCAGGTAGCATACATCGGGGGTGGAACATATTGTGTTACCACTGCAGCGCAACACTACCAGCATGGAAACCGTAGCCGGTGTCCGGTGAGTGACAGCAGTTTCTGTTTTAAACCCAGGGCTGAAGTTCAAGTAGCACAACAGCGAATTATCCCAATCCCTGAACCATCCACTGTTCATCTCACAGTAAAAGAGAATTTCACCGACTTGCAGCGATTTGTCGCGCATTTTGGATACCTCATTCCCCCTCTCCCTGAGCATTTAACCAAACTTCTGAAAGCCGTCGCGGTGTCACAAAAGCATTTCTATACATTAGAACAGAAAACCGTCGAGATAGGTACAGACATTTTGGACATAGTGGTTCCACCGTGGTGGAATCTGTTCACGAATATTGAAGTGCCCTCATGGGTCAGAATAGCCTCCCACATTTTAGTCGTCTGTCAAGTGTTTATTGTAGTATACCTTTTGTTCATACATTGTAAAAGAGACAAGCGCCTCACCAAGCATGAGAACACGGGAGAGTGGCGAGAACGTTACGTGCGCGTGCACGATGAGAGCGCAGTGTAATGGGAAAATGGCGTCACTCCCGCTCGCCACGTGCGCCGCGGAAGTTTGTACTCATTGTAAATACGTTGGAAACTCGACATGTTTAAGAGTCGGGATTTGTTTATTTTGGTGATGGTGTTGATTGTTTGGTTTTTGGGTTTTGTTTTTCCTTCCCTTGAATAAAAGACAAATATACAGGTGATGCGTGAGGTATCGGCCTGGTTACGCCGGGAAGGAAAACAAGTGGTGTAAGTTTAAGGGCAAATGATGCCTATGGTGATATAAAGTGTGATTTTTCTTGGGAAATGAGGACGACACAGAGACCCTAGTGAAGTAAAAATTTATGGGATTAATTTACTGGATTCGGAGTGAAATCGAGATAAGATTGCTCACCACTGAGATTTTTGATACGATAAGCGGAGTTATTCGCATCAACAGGAGGGACTGTAGAATTCGCAATTATCGCGATTTCATTAATAAGGAGAAAACACAAAGTTTCGTTCAAACAGCTTTTATTTCAGCAGAATGCTGTCAGGTTTAAATTGGACACAAGCAGCCTGTAAAATGGCCGCCGCACCTCGTGACAGAACATTCTAGACTTTTCAACAGGCAGACAAGATGGCGTTCCATTAAACATTTTTGCAGGATCGATAAACGATTCAGCACAGTGAAGACAATACACAGGACATTATGGGTTTACAGTATAAACATCGATACTGGAATCGGTCTCCCAGGTACAAAGGAAAGCCATCAAGGGCCCATCCAAAGGACATTAATATGTAAACTCCCAACGGCTCTACGATGAGAGAGCCGTTAGCAGGTAGTTATACAGGACACTTGGAAGCCCCAAACCCCTCCAGGGGGAACACCGACCGATTTAACAATGGGAGAAATATTAGCAGGTACTCAAACATTCAGGAGTAGCCCCGAAACCCATTAAGGACAGAGATCACCCATACAAGACATTTGGGCGCCAAACCCTTAAACAAAAGAATGGACATTATAGTTGGGCGGGAAACGGAAGAACTGTGCACTATAATTGCAGGCCCAAACCGTCCATTCGCTCTCTTGCTCTTGACTCTTGCCTCGTGTTCTTGACTCTTGCCGCTTGTTGCTGTTATCATCGTGGCTGCTCCTGTGTAAAAGACTGTTGCAAAGACCTATGTTGGTAGCTGGCAGCGGAACCGAAGGCCCGGGATGAGATGAGATGAGATGAGATGAGAGGAGAAGAGAAGAAGACCTTATCCATCGCCACGGTCAGTAGATCCCGACCGCGCCTGTAGGTCGATCAGCCAAGTCTTCTCGACAGGAAGGTTTCTTCTTTAACAAGACATATTGCATCGATGATAAGTGGACTGTGCAAACACATCGTATCAGCGATATTGACAACGGTGCTCCACCATACCTTGTATCCAACCAACAGAGGTCTTCACTACAGCGGACGGTCCAGCCGACTGACCGAGCAGCAAAAGCAGTAAACAAGTGGGACCAGGAGATCTCCTGACCAACACGTGGGTGCTGCGGTGAAAAACATCCGATCAGCTATTCGGGATTTCTCCGAGTTATTACGAGTGGTGAGCATGAGTCTCGGGATCCTACGAAGCTAGTTTAGGACAGACATTGATAGGGGAGGGTTTAAAGATTAAGGATATTTGTAATGTGTGCCCTATTTACGTTGTGCCGTTCGTTCCTCGTTTCCCTAAGAGTGATTATAACTGTTTGTAAGATTGTACTGTCATTAATCTGTGCATATGACATGTATTTCATAATTTTAAGTATCATGCAATAAAGATTTTCCATTTCGTACCGTTCAAACCAAGTCTACATGAGTTTTATCTCCATTACTGCTCTCGCATCTAAGTCCAGTGTCTAGAACCGTAAGGGAGAGTGATTCGAACCACTCACAGGGGTGTCTAGTGTTCCCAGACTGGCTGGAGACCAGGCCTAGACCCGCACTGACATACAGGCTGCACAGAGCCGCGTGAATCTCACAGGCTACGAGACACGCAGGGTCAGGAGAGAATCCCTTACAAATGCATCACACAGGTGACCGATGCCATGTCTGAAAGGGCAGGCAATTATGTACACTTTGCCAGCGATGAAGCCAGTCAGAATCAGCATCCGCTCGGGTTTTCGGCTCTGGCTGGCTTCCCACAGGAGCAGGGCGTCATCGACTGCGCACATGTGGCAATCAAGTTCACCCAAGAGTGTTCGTGAACCGTAAGGGCTTCCACTCCATCAATGTGCAGCTCATCTGCAACCACAAAAAGTTCATTATACAGGTGTGCGCAAGATTCCCAGGGAGCTGCCATGATGCATTCGTCCTGCGTCCATCCACCCTCCCTGATCTCTTCACACATCCAAACAGACTTACTGGCTGGTTGCTTGGAGACAAGGTGTATCCATTTAAGACGTGGCTGATGGCACCCATAAGGAGCCCAAGTGATGAGGCCCAAGAGCACTACAATCAAAGCCACATGACGACGAGGTGCGTCATTGAGCAAGCAATCAGGATGCTGAACATACGCTTCAGGTGCCTCGACAGATCTGGAGGCGCCCTTCAATACGCACCAGCCAGGGTCTCCAGAATGATTGTGGTTTGCTGCGCTCTGCACAACAAAGCGCAGAAGCGAGGATTGGAGCAAAGAAACATTGCCTCTTTAGAGGAGGATGATGGGGAGGAGGAGGAGGAACATCATGTGGCCATGGCACCAGCAGTGGCGCAAATTGCTGCCCAGGATGGACTCACAATGGCAGGATTTAGTTAGGTTTCACTATCTGGCAGCTACATGCTGAACACACTTGCTACCTTGCACCCTGCAATCAACAAAGCATCCCTTAACAGACACCCATTGCTCAGATTTAAGTCTGGTCTTACCATTCATTAGGACTGAGAAGGCCAGTTGCCAGGCAACAGGCAAAAATGGGCAAGACTGGAAAGTGGTGCAAAGAAATAATTTTATCTGTGGATCAAAACTTATACCATGGGCCAGAAATTCGGCTCTCCGGCTTCCCGCGGGTGCAAGGATCGCGCGCATACTTACCTAGCACGCCTGCCATTGTGCTTCGGGCCCGCGTGAAATTCAGCTCCTGGGCCTCCTGCAGCTGCCGGCGCGCAGTGCTTGCGTATCCCAGGGGCGCAGTTAGTTCGAAGCATCCCCTGGGATCACATGGGCCATGGAGAGCCAATCCTAGCAGGGAATCTCCATTCATAGATTTTGACAGGAAGACCTGTCAAATCTATGAATAGAGATCGGCCCCAAAACCTCACTAAAACTTCAAATATCTTTTTTAAA
Organism: Squalus acanthias; assembly: GCA_030390025.1. Lineage (NCBI taxonomy): Eukaryota > Metazoa > Chordata > Chondrichthyes > Squaliformes > Squalidae > Squalus > Squalus acanthias. The sequence continues at coordinate 105,049,567 of CM059434.1, forward strand.
AAATCACATTTTTAAAATAACTATAAATTACATAAATTAACTACTTTAAACAAATAAATTTTTGAAAAAATTAATTACACTTTTTAACGGTGCTAAAAATAAACTTACCTTTCTTTAAAGTATGTAAAAAAGATAAACCTGTTGAAAAAATGTTTAAATAGTACTTAATTCACCACTTACCTTGTTAAAAGCAGGCCTTGCGCCTCCTTTTTTCCTGCGCAGCTTCTCCATACTTACCCTCACGGAGAAACCTGAAAAAAAAACGAAGTTCGCTGCGTGCGCGCTGCCTCTCCGGCGCACGCGTTCGACCTCTGAACCCCTTCCTTCAGGGAAACGGAAGTTCCGGTTTCCAGCGCATGCGCAGTGCATGCACGAAACTGGCACTTTTGTTGGGTCTACGGGTGAGTACCCAGTGCGTACTCACCCATGGAGACCCGAATTTCTGGCCCATTATCTTATCATTATGACATGTCTATCACACCCATGTGCATATCCTTGTGCAACTACTAATCTTTCTTCTTCCTTTTCCTACAAATCCTACAACGTGCAACCCTGTGGCATCAGCAGAGGTAGAGGCAGGCTGCTCACATCCCTGCTCTGACTGCTCAGATGCTCTTGGCCGACGTCCTCTGGGTTTTGGAGCCCATGAGGGCCCCACCAAAGACTGCTCCACCTGCATCTGTGCAGGGGCAGACTCAGCCACTGGGACAGGAGGCAGCATGTAGGGGTACTGACTGAGGAGGGTGGGGTTGAGAAGTGGAAGCACTTTGAGCAGAGTCCCCACTTCTATGTCCCTTTCACCATCATCTCTCTCATGGCCCACCCATACTTCCCTGCTAGCAATGAGTCAGAGAGCACTTTGCTGCACATCAGTGGGGCGCTGAATGGCCAAGGTTAGTTTTGATCTATCCTAGTTGAGGAGGCATTCAGAGTGTGCACACCATTGGTGAGGGTAAGCATGCACTCGTTTGATGGCCACGTTTGATGCTCCATGCAGCTGGCCACTCTTTCCATGGATGAACGCATCATAGCTAAGGCCTGCGACATCATGCCACTCATGCTTGAGATGGACTCCTCCATTCTCTCTGCACATCGCAGTTGGAAATCCTGCCAGAGCCTCACGCATTTTTTGCTGCTCCTCCAGAATCGTCCTCTTTGTCGACGGCCCCCAAGACTCAGCATCTGTGTCCAGCTATGCAGTGCTTGGAGCATCCTGCGCCCTCTGACGAGGACTCTCCACTGCTGTCCCTGTATCCACCATCTGCTCTTACTCACATGTGATGTGTGAGACACCAGGTGACAACACAACTATCTGTCTTGCTGCTCCCACCGACGTGTGTGTATCTGCGCTGGTGCATGATGGAGCATGAGTCCTGTGATGGTGCACCCTCAGAGTTAGCAACCTCCTCTGAGGAGGCATCTTCCTCCTCCAGCTCCACCTCCTGTGGGACACTTGATGGGCCTGTGGGAGATTAAAGACATTAATTAGAACTTTCTTGGTAAAAATGTTTTAAGTTAACGTTATGTACATAATCATATTTCACTGGCTGCTGACATCAAGTCAACATGAGTGACTGTTGTATGCTATGTGGCTGTGTGATTTTTAATTCTGTCACCAGGTAGCTGGGAGGTTCCCATCTCTCCATCTCCCATCGCCAGGCACGCCAACACTCCGCTTATCTCAAGTGCATCCTCCTCTGCAGCTGCGAGTATGGCGATGACTGGAGGGACCACCTCCGGTTCTCTGCATCTCCCTGGTGTGCTGTGCTCTCTTCCCCTGCAAGGATGGAAACAAGAGACTTTTGAGTGAGAGTCATGGATGAGTGAAACAGATGGATGGGCAACATCTGTTGAGGGTGACTATGAGTGAGAGGCATTAAGATGAGGGTGAGTGTCAGTGGTAGATGTTCAGATGGGGATGTGAGGAAGTGCCTAGACAGAGAGGGATGGGTGCATCTGCAAGGTACATTGATGTGAGGAGTGACGTGCAAGAGTAGGCTTGGGAGGGAAGAGTGAGGTGGTTGGGTGACACGCACATCAGGATGTAGTTGAATGTGCCATTATACTCACCTTTCCTGTCCTCATGAGGTCATTAAATCGCTTCCTGCACTGTATCCAGGAGTGTGGCACCACACTCCTGCTGCTCACCTCCTTTGCTATCTCCAGCCATGCCTTCTTCATCAGTGAGGCTGGCTTCTTCTTCCCATCAGCCCAGAATAAAATTTCCCTGCGGACGCTTACACCTCGCAGCATGAGGTCCAGGGATAAAGTGAGGCGCAGCCTTTGAACACAAAGGGCTGGATTTTGCCAGCCGAGACGCGTTGGGGGCGGGACTGCTGCCTTCCAGGTTCTAGTCCCGCCCCCAGCGACGTCTGACGCACAGACGCTATTTTCCCCTGATTGGCCTTGTTAAGCCCACCCTGCAGGCTTGCCGGCCAATTAAGGGAAAGCTGATGACGCTTCATCTGCCGGTTTTCTTAAAGGGACATGAAGCATTTATTTTTGACAGATGATTTGACAGTGTTTGACAGCATTGAGGTGCTGTCAAACACTGACAATCACTGTACAAAGGTGAGCTCTTGCACCCAGGCTCTCCAGTGACTCTCTCCTTAGGATAAAACAGATGGCTGCTGCAGTTGAGGGTACAGAAGCAATCTGTCACTTCTCCCAATGAGGTGAGGCCACACAAACACTTCAAAGTTTGTCACCTACAGAAACATCTAAACACATTAAAAATGACTATCCCAACATTTCCTTACCTCTGATAGTCACCAGTGTCCCATTGCATCCTTCACACCACTTCTGCAGCTGTCATCTAAACACAAACATTACAACAGACCCACATCACGCCTCACTTACCCTGGCGGGGTTTCCCGACATCGGGAAGCCCGCAGCAGAAGGCTCAAAATGGGAAAAAGCCTCTTAACTGCTTGTTAACTATCTGTTAACAGGCAGTTAAGTGGCTGTAATCCTCTTCCCGCCTCTAGGAGTCGGGACCTTGCGCAAATCGGGGACCTGACTCCCGGGAAGATTGGTTGGAGGCGGGTTGGGAGCGGGTTCGGGACCCGCTCCCATTCTTTTTGATTTTGCCAGCAGTCCCACCTCCAGACCCGCTTCCTCAGGGCTGGTAAAATCCAGCACTAAGACTCCATTTTTTTACAGCTTGCTATATTTCTCCCATCTCCACAATCCTTCAACTGTCATCTTTGCAGAGTTCCTTTAAATACCTCAACTGAAATAGACCCACGCGTGTCGTCATCATGCCCTAATCATCGCGCTAATTGGTTGGGAAACCCGGAAGTCAGATGCAAATGCAGTGGCTGGGTTAAAAAGCCACTGCAGACACGCTGCAGCTACTTTCGGGTTTCCTGCGCAGTACCAGACTCCCCCACTCCCTGTGCGTCGCCAGGTAAATATTCTGGCCTTCATCTGAATTACCTTTTGGGGTCTCTGCCTCTGCTCTGGCAGATTTTATCGGTTGGAGCATCCACAATGCAAACTCTGACCAGTCGAGCATTACAATTGCCTCAGAGTCCTATCTGAGCCATAAGATGACGGTTTGCATATATCAATGAGGCGTCAGCCTGAGTCAGGTGGACACACTGACCAGCCAGTGAGAAAATAGCTGCTGTGAGACATCCGAGCAGCAAAACCAGTTTCTGCCTGGTGAAGGGAGTTAAAATCCCCCCTTTAGATCTGGACTATAGTAATCCATAGGCAATAGAGAACCAAGATGCATAATGTAGTTCATAAGAGACTTGAACCCAGATTTGGTTCCACTGTCGGGCAACTGGGAGTGAAAGGTGGACGTTAGGTTGTGTGGGTGTGGTTGATTTGGCTATGATAAATTGACCTTAGTGTTAGGGGGGATTAAGTATGTGGGGTTATGGGGATAGGATGGGATATGTTAGGGGGAATTAAATACGTGGGGTTACGGGGGTAGGGTGGGATATGTGTACTGTGGGGATTAAAGCAGGGACAGGGTACTGGATTTGGATGATCAGCCATGATCGTATTGAATGGCGGAGCAGGCTCGACGGGCCGAATGGCCTACTCCTGCTCCTAGATTCTATGTTTCTATGTTTCTATGTTAGTCCTGGCCTTCCAGAACTCCATGTATTTGTGTTCCAATGCAATTTTTGATGCAAGGAGTCAGTAGTGCTGGAAATGACCACCTCAAATAGGTGGGTACATCATGTAAATATGAATTTGCGTGGAAGTTTCCCCAGCATGGTGTTTTGCATTTTCTGGCTTGCAGGATGTCACCCATGTGATCTGCACATCCAAGATTCATAGGCAACAGCAAGTACACGGGCGGTCATGGAAAGGACACAATGATATTAAGGTAAATGTATTTCAATCATTTCTTAACCGTTTTTCATTTTATTTATTTATTTTTTTATCCTGCACTTTAATTCTCATAATCCTTAATGCCAATTCTTTAGTTTTTCCCCTACTACCACCAATGGATTACCCAGTGATAATGACCTTATCTGTTGTGTTTGGAAGAGGGGGAACTACAGAAGTATGCCAGGCAGATTAGACTGCACAAGAGATGTTCTATGCCCTCCCATTGATACCCACGCACCGTCATCTGCGGACACAGGTGAACATACCTCGCTCTGGCAAATGGCATTCCCAAAGGTAGCTGGGACAGCAGAGCCAATCGTCACCTCAGAAACACCTCAACAATAGTTGAAGATTAACTGTAGTCGTCTGACATTGTACGCTGGGTTGGATTTGTCCTGCTTTTTGTGGACAGGACATACCTGGGCAGTTTTCTACATTGTCAGATAGATGCCAGTGTTGTAGCTGTACTGGAACAGCTTGGCTAGAGGTAAGGCTAGTTCTGGAGCACAAGTCTTGAAGGTAAATCAGTGTCAGAGCAATGCTCCTTGACATCCGGGGGCTCTAGATTTGGAAGTCCAAATTAAAAAGGAAATTAGGAAAGCAAGGAGAGGGTATGAACAAATGTTGGCAAGTAAAATCAAGGAAAACCCAAAGATGTTTTATAAATACATAAAGAGCAACAGGATAACGAAGGAGGAGATAGTGAGGGTTCATTGCAGCTATGTTCCCACAAAGAAAAGGGGTGGGACTTCCAAATCTAGAGTCCCCTGGATGTCAAGGAGCATAAGGCAAAAAAGGGAAGCTTTTGTCAGATACCGAGAGCTCAATACTACAGAAAGCCTAGAGGAGTATAGAAAGTGCAGGGGTGAAATTAAAAAGGAAATTAGAAAAGCAAAGAGAGGGCATGAAAAAATGTTGGCAAGTAAAATCAAAGAAAACCCAAAGATGTTTATAAATACATAAAGAGCAACAGGATAACTAAAGAAAGTGTAGTGTCTACTAGAGACCAAAAAGGTAACTTGTGTGTGGAGGCAGAAGACGTTGGTATGGTTCTTAATGAATATTTTGCGTCTACCTTCACAGAAGAGGGAGAAGATGCAGACATTGTAGTTAAGGAGGAGGAGTGTGAAATATTGAATGGAATAAGCATAGTGAGAGATGAAATATTAAGGGGTTTAGCATCTCTGAAAGTAGATAAATCGCCAGGCCTGGATGAAATGTATCCCAGGCTGTTAAGCAAGGAGGAAATAGTGGAGGCTCTGACCATTATTTTCCAATCCTGTCTGGCTACAGCTGTGGTGCCGGAGGACTGCTAACGTTGTACCATTGTTTAAAAAGGGAGTAAAGGATAGACTGAGTAATCACAGGCCAGTCAGCCTAACCTCAGTGCTGGGCAAATTACTGGTAAAAATTCTGAGGGACAGTATTAATCGTCATTTGGAAAGGCACAGATTAATCAAGGACAGTCAGCATGGATTTGTTAAGGGAAGGTCATGTCTGACTAACTTGATTGAATTTTTTGAGGAGGTAACAAGGAGGGTCAATGAGAGTAACGCATTTGATGTAGTCTACATGGATTTTAGCAAGGCTTTTGACAAGGTCCCACATGGCAGACTGGTCAGAAAAGTAAAAGCCAATGGGATCCAAGGGAAAGTGGCAAGTTGGATCCAAAATTGGCTCAGTGGCAGGAAGCAAAGGGTAATGGTCGATGGGTGTTTTTGTGACTGGAAGGTTGTTTCCTGTGGGGTTCCGCAGGGCTCAGTACTAGGTCCCTTGTTTTTTGTGGTATATATCAATGCTTTAGACTTCAATGTAGGGGACATGATTAAGAAGTTTGCAGATGATACAAAAATTGGCTGTGGTTGACAGTGAGGAAGAAAGCTGTAGACTGCAGGAAGATATCAATGGACTGGTCAGGTGGGCAGAAAAGTGGCAAATGGAATTCAATCCGGAGAAGTGTAAGTTATTGCATTTGGGGATGGTAAACAAGGCAAGGGAATACACAATAAATTGTAGGATACTGAGAAGTGTAGAGGAATAGAGGGATCTTGGAGTGCATGTCCACAGATCCCTGAAGGTAGCAGGTCAGGTAGATGAGGCGGTTAAGAAGGCATACAGGATACTTTCCTTTATTAGTCAAGGCATAGAATATAAGAGCCGGGAGGTCATGCTAAAATTTAATAAAACACTAGTTAGGCCACAGCTAGAATATTGCGTACAGTTCTGGTCACCACATTACAGGAAGGATGTGATTGCACTAGAGAGGGTACAGAGGAGATTTACGAGGATGTTGCCAGGACTGGAGAATTTTAGCTATGAGGAAAGATTGGATAGGCTGGGGTTGTTTTCTTTGAAACAGAGGAGGCTGAGGGGAGATTTAACAAAGGACCTATTTCCTTTAGAGAAGGCAATAACCAGGGGGGCAAAGATTTAAAGTAATTGGTAGAAGGATTAGAGGGGAGTTGAGGAGAAACCTTTTCACCCAGAAGGTGGTGGGTGTCTGGAACTTACTGCCTGAAAGGGTGGTAGAGGCAGAGACCCTCATCATATTTAAAAAGTACTTGGATATGCTCGTGAAGTGTTGTAACCTACAAGGCTACAGACCAAGAGCTGGGAAGTGGGATTTGGCTGGATAGCTCTTTTTCAGCCAGCACAAACACGATGGGCTGAATGGCCTCCTTCTGTGCCATAAATTTCTATAATTCTATGATTCAAACTGAACCTTTGCCCAAGGCCCCTGCAACGCAGACGCCACTCCTGACAGCAGCCGCCTGATGAGTCTTGTCAACTTCTTTTCAAGGGAAGTGATCACAAAATAATGTTGTTTCCTGCCCATTGCGTTTTAATGAGATGTAACAGAGTAGAATCTAACCCATTCATCTTCAGTAACGGCACTTTCACATGCATCGCAGACAACCCAGTTTGTTAATTGTGTTTTGCACAATTTGTGCAGAAACATTTTCCCCTAGTTTTCCAGTTTGAGACCCACGTTTAATCTTTTTTCTTGCCACTTCCCGCCATAATCCTTCCTGTGTCTGTAGAATCTTGGTGGGTGGTATAGTCTTTGTGAGGCAGGGCAGACTCCTGCAAGCCAAACATTCTTTTGAAGTAACATCACCAGCTTGTGTGGGATCTGGTTAGACAGCTCCCAGAGTCCAGGCTTCAGTATTTAATACATTGCTTATCAAGCAGTGGAGCACTTAAAAGTCCATAGATCCATACGATAATAAGCAGCACTGAAATTAATTTAGAAACAAGAACGGGCCCATGACAGCTATCGTCTTCTTTTACCTTAAAAGTGTCTTGTGTGTCTCTTTCATTGAATTGTTTACAGCTCCTCATCAGGATAATTGCTCCAGACATAAATTCATTAAATGATCTTAAATCCTATCCTGTTTGTACAGCCAGGATTTTCAACTTAATTACAATAATTATGATAGGCACACCTCAGATTGTTTGCATTTTTTCCCATGAAGAATGATGCGCCACTTTTTTTTGAAAACCTAATACTGTATTTAATTGTAATCTTTCAGAGTTACGTGATAACATGCAAAGCAAAATAATTACCATACCACCTCTTATCTCCTCTTGGTTGTTTTGCATTTTCTTTCCTGAAAAACTAAGTCCTAATTTGTACCCCGGGATTGGGAATCTAACTTAAAAGAAGGTGCATATATTAAAGAATGTTTTAGGTATGGCATAATTCTAATATTTATACTTAATTCATCTCGTTGGCATGGTAAGCGTTTACTTATGGTAGACACCTATGTTTTGGAATGTCAATGTAGGTTGCTGTATAAAATGGACAAATTATTAGCAGAGACGCTGTCAAGATTTTCATTTTTTCCTCTCCTAAGTACAGGCCCACGAGGATTTAGAACAGAGATATCAAACTTCCCTGATTCTAAATTGGCTTTGTATAATATTACACTGCAGCTGTGAATTCTATAATCTTTCAGGTCAGGTAAATCTCATCAATAGCTGCTTGGGCCTCCATAACTCCTGGGCACCAGGAGACTAATTCCATCTGTTTCCTTATCGCCAGCAGTTAGGCCGCACTTCAGTAATATGCCCTGAATAGTGAGACATGCAAGAGTGGGAAAATGATCTTTGTGTTTTGGGGGAGATTCTGTCTATTCAGTTCTGGAATTTGACTATATGTACTAGTGTAAAAACACAGGACATTTAAAAAAAAATGTATTTTAAGCATATTTTGCATCCTCTATGTAATCCTTGTTGGGTGTGTCAGTTCAGTGTTTGAAAACAATAAGTATATATCATGTCCTCCCCTCCCTCTACAACCCTGCCCTGGTTATAGAATTTGAGGAATGCACCAAACTTTTGTAGTTAATTCTGGCCCCAGCTGTGCCAGTAATCCTTTTCAGCTCTACTTTCAAAAATAGTAGGATCATTGTTACAATGTATATTTACAGAGGCTCCATCTACCTTACTATGAAATTAGTAAATGTCTGTTAGGAAAAAAAATATCTTTATTTATGAAACAAAACCCTCAATATTGTTGTACATCTGCACATATTTTTCTCTTTTTATATGTCCTTAGCAAATATGGGTGTGGACAGGGGGAGAGAATCGGTTTGGCTGGTCTATATAGCAACATCGTGAACAAGAAGGCAAATTTCCTGCAATTGCGCTGCTGGCACAGAGCAGCACTTGACGGGATGCTGGATCTGAAGGATTGTGCATCCATTAGGCAGCCTGCCCAATTTCCCATCCTGTGTGAGCTGCATATGGGCACGATTATCTGAGCCCGAATTCCTATATATTCTTTTTAAATGCATTTAATGGGGGTAGAAATTCATCTGGGGCGGTATAGTATCTTCTGCCTACTATACTCCATGCCCGATATTCAGTTCTGTTGACTTCAACAAAACTGAATATCAGGCTGTGCATATAACAGGTAGCCGATGCGATGTTGCCCGATTCTCGCCACTGCCCAAGATCAATTTCTACCCCATGGGGGGTGATTTTGCCAATGTGGGCGCGTTGGAGGCGGGACAGCTGCTTGTCAAGTTTTAGTCCCACCTCCATCGACTTGTGGCCAACCCGCGCTATTTTCCCCTGATTGACCTTGTTAAGCCCGCCCAGCAGGCTTAGCAGGCCAATTAAGGGGAAGCCGGTTACAGAGAACATCAGCGTATAATGTTTCATCTGTCAAAACATTTTTGACAGATGAATTGTCATTGTTTGACAGCTTTGAGAAGCTGTCACTGACATTCTCTGTTGTTTGGCGAGTTCTTGTACTCAAGGCTCACCAAACCTATTTTCTGAGCAGAAAGCAGATGGCTGTTGGATCGGAGAATGCAGCAGCCATTCTGTCATCTCTGCCGGTGAGATGCTGGAGCCTCTGGATCCCCAATGATTGAGGCCTGCAGGAAGAAACAAAGGTGAGGAAACTTTTTCTATCACTTTTCACTCACCTCACATACTTACCTCTCCACACTTGCATCCATCACTCACCTCCACAGTGCATTTTTGGACCCCTCCGATCCCGCAGACCCACTGCTCACCTCGTTGAACCTGGCGGGGTTTCCCGACGTTGGGAAGCCCGCACCTCTAATGGAAAAATGGGGATAATCCTCTTAACTGCCTGTTAACTACCTGTTAACAGGCAGTGAAATGGCTTCAATCCCCTTCCTGCCTCCAGGAGACGGGACCCGGCGTGGGTCGGGTACCCGCCTCCTGGGAAGATGGCACAGAGGCGGGTTGGGGGCGGGATGGGTACCCGCCCCCAGATTCTGCCATTTTCCCGGCAGTCCCGACTCCCGAGGGCTGGCAAAATCGCTCCCATGGTGTTGCTACACATAGAGAAAAGATCAACTCTTCCCCCATAATGACACTGTAATCATATCAACACAGGCTCCAACAATTTGCCGTTACAGGAGTGTGTCAGTGCAGGAGTTCGATGCTGGGCTCTTAACCACTAATGGGAATGACACACTGAGGCCTGAAAGTGACTGATATAAACAGAAAATGGCAAGATAAACACGAGCAAGTTTTTATCGTGCAATAGAGGATTAAAGACTAAAACATTTGTATCAGCCTTGGCTCAGTGGTAGCACTCTCTCCTCTGAGTCAGAAGGTCATGGGTTCAAGTCCCACTCCAAAGACTTGAGCACAAAAATCTAGCCTGACACTTCCCTGCAGTACTGAGGGAGTGCTGCACTGTCAGAAGTGTTGTCCTTCAGGTGAGACATTAAACCGAGCCTCCGTCTGTCTTATAAGGTGGACGTAAAAGATCCCATGGCACTATTCCAAGAAGAGCAGGGGAGCTGTCCTGGCCATAATTTAACCCTCAACAACACCACTAAAAAAGATTATCAGTTCATTAATCTCATTGCTGTTTGTGGGATATTGCTGTGCACAAATTGGCTGCCGCATTACAACAGTGCCTGTTACAACAGTGACTCTACTTCGAAAATACTTCAATTTTTGTGAAGCGCTTTGGGACATCCTGTGGTCGTGAAAGGCGCTATACAAATGCAAGATCTTTCTTTCTCTTTCTTTAACCCATTGTTGCATTTGTTTATTTTGCACAATTACACCGTGTATTTGTTGTGTGTGACATATGGCAAAATTTACATGTGAGCACTTAACATGTTCATACTACATTCCTCTGTGCATTATTTTTAGTTTGGCATTGATCCCATTTAAAATAAACAGATTAATACCTACCTAACAAAAGCACCCAAAGCACATTTAACATTCAAATGTGGACTCCCAAATCCATGACCTCCACCACCCAGCAAGACAAGGAAACAGGTGCATTGCAACACCATCATCTCCAAGTTCTCCTCCTAGTCACACAGCATCCCGACTTGGACATGTATCCCCATTCCTTTATTGTTGATGGGTCAAAATCCTGGAACTTCCTACCTAACAATATTGTGGGACAAACTGACTGCAGCAGTTTAACAGGAAGGCCCACCGCCCCTTCTCAAGGACAACGAGGGATGGGCAAGAAATGCCAGCCTTGCCAGTGATTCCCAGGTGGCGGAAAAAAATCTCTGCTTATCATGAAAAATACCTTGCGCTTGTAGTCGTTTTTATTAATGGGGAAAAAAAGGAAGTATCCCTGCTCAAGTGCAACTCCCATTAGATTATTTTGAATTCTATTCTTGAAAATTACTATTGGGAACCACAGCATTTTATGGATTTTTAGAGGCATAAATAACTGTCACCTTATTAAAAACAATTGTACAATATTTAACAAATCCCACATGAAAAGCACTCAAAAATAACAGAAATATCTTTATATGAATCAATGACAAAATAAAGTGACAAAAAATTTTGTATTTGATATGGTTTAAATGAGATACTGTAATAAACTCTGTAACACTAACAGTAGTTTGCCAAGTGACTAGTCTTCAAGACATGCGTATGCCTGATACATTGCATTTTTAATAATGGAAAGAGAGATCATTGCAATATTTGTCTGTTTATTTTTATTTTAATAAAGATAGAGAGCTCTTGTTTGTGCCACTTTCCATTACTAGCTAAAAAAAGTGACAATGGGCATGAAATGACATTAACAGGCTTTCAGTTTGATATCATGGGGGAGAAATTGGCCTCCTTTGCGCGTCCCGTTAGCGCCTCCGGGGGGGGTGATAACTGGGCGCTAAGGGCTCACCGACCGGGCGCAGCGAAATTACCGACGCCCGCGAACTTCCATGGCGGGTTAGCGCTGGCGCTAAAACTTACCGCCTTGATGTCCTACGGCCCGGAGATTGTGACGTCATCCGGTGCGCAGCGCCCCATTATCGCCCCGGATGTAAAATTCACATCCGCCCCCCTGCAGCATTGCCAGGCATCAACAACGGCGGCTGCAGGAGGCGTCGTCACCTCGGCTGGCCGCTTGGGGAGCGCTAATTAAAGGCAGTGGTGGTCAGGTAGGCCAAAATTTAATAATGTCCCCAGTGTGCTGTATTTTGATTTTTTTCCAGCCTGCGATTGATCAGCCCTGCACTCTCTTCGAGTGCTTGGGGCTGCTATGCACATATCGCAGGTGCCGTCGACGACCATTCCCAGCCTTAGCCTTCAATGACTGCAGCATTGGCCCTTCCCTTTAAGGGAGGGAAGGAACCTGTAAAACCGGCAGCGCTGCACGGAACACTGTGCAGCGCTCTGCCGCTACCACGCCTCTTGCTCCCTTTAGCGCTCTAAAGGAAGTGGTAGCGCTTGATTTAGCGCTCCACTTCCCTCTTGGAGCGCTCAACCGGAAGTTCCCATCAGAATCAATTGTGTAGCGCCCGGCGATACTTCTGCGCTCCTGCAAAAGTTATCGGCCCAAACGGGGTGCTACGCAATTTCTAGCCCAATGTTTTTTCCTCAAACACCAAAATGAACCATTTTACAATAATATGGCTATTAAATAGATTGCTCACTGTTAGCATTGACTGATGCTCCCATTTCATGGAGGTTTGGATTTCATTGCTTATTTAAAAGGAGCTGTGACAGGCTTATATCTCAGTGCAACAGCAACAAGATAAAAGAAAGTAAATGCAGGCAATAATATTTTCTGCAAAAGAAACCGGGAAAGGACTGGCAATATAAAATAGCACGGTCAGATACTGACAAATAAAGCCTATTAAACAGAATTTATCCAGGGAGTAGCTCAACCATACAATTCTGGAAGGTCTCAGGTTCAATCCCTGATTTGAACTGATTTAGTTCATTACAGCCAAGGTGATGACAGAGATGCTACAATTGGCACCCTGAATTAGGGAGGAGTACATTGGCCAGGATTCCCCTTTTTGATCGTTATTCCATGACCCTTGCTGGGACTGCATACATGTGGGCATTAGAGTGAGTACACAATCGGGCTAGCCACTTTATTCCCATGTGGAATAACCTGACAAAGTCACTGTCAAGGCTCACGCATGAATGATGGTCAGATTGCCGAGGTATTGGAGGGTGTCCTATAATGCTACAACTCTCCAAGGAAGAGAGGAAGGGAAATCAATAGTGGAAAAAATAGGTGAGGAAAAAAATTTTGTGCTTTATCCCAATGCATGTTCAACATCAAGTCCTAGATGAGTCAAAGTTTCCTACAGGCCAACATCTGCAAAACAAAGCCATCCTGTATAAGGTTGTTGCTGGTGTAGAATAATTACCTCATTTGTCTACCTCTGAGTCAGAAGAACGTGGGTTCAAGCCCCATTACAGAATTGTGCACATAATCTGAGCTGACACTTCAGTGTCGAAATGAGAAAGCGCTGCAATATCAGAGATGCTGTCTTTCAGATGAAATGTTAAACTGAGGCCCTGCTTGCTCAATTGGATGCAAAAGATCGCAAGGCGCTATTTGAAGAAGAGGAGGGAGTTCTCATTACCAGCATTTCTCCCTCAACAAATACTATCAAAAAAAGATTATTCAGTTATTTATTTATTTGCTGGTTTGGGGATCTTACTGAGTTCAAATTAGCTGCTACATTTACCTATTCATAACACTTCCAGATAACACTTCAATTAAAGTAATTCATTTCTTGTAAAACATTCTGGAATGTGCCAAAGATATGATAAGGTGCTATATAAATGCACACTGGCAGGACCCAATGGTGTACAAGCTCGGTGATCTGAAAAACTCCAGACTTAGTTTTCAACCCCACATCCAGCCTGCCAGTAAGACCATCATCTTATATCTCCAGAATATTGTGCACTTATGCCCCTACCTCTCCTCCACTACTGCTGAGACTCTAATTACCTCAAGGAGTGATTTTCCCAGTGCTCTACTCACTGGTCTAACCACCTCTACCATCAAAAACTCCAACAAATCCAGAGCTCTGAAGCCCAAGTCCTCTATTATACAACATCCTATAATGCCATCACTTCTTTCCTGCCAAGGTCCATTTGTTGTCTATGCAGCAACAACTCAGTTTCCTTGAAGTATAAATGATGTATTATGTACCAAGGATATATATGACAAAATATTGATTTCATTATCAATGCCTGAGACAATTTCCATAACATTCATTATTACATCAAAAACAAAAATATTATGGAAGGAATAAATTGCTAATGAACATTGCCTAAATAAAGCTGCACGTACTGCAAAACCAATTAATACAGAGTGATATTATTCATTTATCTAACTCCTGTGTGAAGCAGAGATGTGAACCTTGTAATTATATTTATTCAAGTCAGCAAATGGAGCAGCTTCTCGGGTCACAGGGCGAAAATAGATGAAAGCTATCACTATATAGATCAGCTGCTTAATGATTTAAATCGTTATGCTGTTCACTGGCTGCTGGACGGTCTGCTGCTGAAAGGAACCAAGTTATTTTCATAGTCACATCTGGTGGTACATGCAGGGCCACTGGTCCTTTTGGTAACTCTGCTGTGTTGCTAGGTTTAATTTTGCCACCACAATCTCCCCTTTTGGTGAAGTCTTGGTTATGGACTTACTTTGGTTGCTATCAATAATCTTTAGCGGGCAACAGATGTTGTACTTTGTGGACAGGATAGGCCTTCCTGTTGATCTGTCCTCTTCTTTCGTCCTCACCTCAATGGAGTTCTTTGCCACGACAAGGTAGAGATAAACATTCACCTTTATTCAGACTTCAGCTTTAGAGCTGCACAAAATTTGGATGTGTCAAGCATTGTGTTAATGGCCCGGATTTCCCAGGGCCTATGAGCGCGTACGCAGCTGTAAGTGCCCTGCAAGCTCTGGGTTTGTGCACCTGATGCGAATGCGCATGCGCGAAAACTCGGAACTTGCGATCTGTCAAGTTTCAGCTTGACAGATTGTACGAATCCGCAGGAAATGGACATTCGCTGGCGCAGGGCTGGGCTATTTGCCCAACTACTGCCCAGTGAATGCCCACGAAAGCCTTACGCCTGGTAAAAGTGGGCGTAAGACCTTCTTTTACCAGCAGAAGGGTTTAAATAAATATTAAAATAACATTTTTTAAATGATTTAAGAACCTTCAAAATTAGTTTAGGTTATTTTTGGCCCCTTGAAAAATGTTTAAATTTATTTTTCAAAAAAAATAATTTTTTTAAATGTTTAAATTGTATTTTAATTGATTTTGACCATGTGATGATTCATTTTTATTTCAGTGCTGTGACAGTGTCTTTTTTAGGTAATTCCTATTATGCTTATGGGGATTGCGTACATAAATGGAATCCCCATAAGCATAATAGGAATCCCCCTTTGTGATTGGTTGGGTTGGCCCACGTGATCCCAGGACGCTTGTGAATTGCATACGCCCCTGGGATGCGTGGGCCTTTACGCAGACGTATGCCTGCAGGCCCAGGAGCGCGAGTCTTTGAAGCTCCAGAAGCACCAGTTAGGTGCAGAGTTTACTTGCGGTTCAGAGGCATTCAGCCGCGGGAAGCCTCCGACCGCAATTTCCAGCCCAATATAAAGCCCAGAAATGGGGAAAATTTAATTTGCTTCACTAAGTATCCTGTCACGCTGAAACTGTTCTTTGAAAAATAATACTCTATTTGGGAAGAATTATGAATAATTGCTTTCAAGTAATATAATATATATACCCACACATGTATATCAGATGTTCATGTACAGCACCAGAATAAAATGTCATCCCATGATAGCCTGACATGAATCAGTAAATATTATACATACATATTTAAATACCTTAACAAGGACGATACGTTATCAGTAGAAATTGAGAAACAGTCTGAATTAATCTGAAGTGGTGTAAATTTCTTAGATCCCATTACTTTCATGCAATGTTAAACATCATTAGGTTCTTCTGGAGATTTCTCATGTGAAACACTGAAAGCTATGGTCTAAGGCATATCGGTACGATACACTTTCGCAACTAACAACTCTCACGTTTTCTAAAGGAAAAGCGCATATTAAACCTTTGAAATGTTAGTAACTTTACAGAACAACCTGTCTTTGGAAGAAATGGCTGGCAAAAAAAGGATAATTGAAATAACAATGCAAAGCATTCTAAATAAGCATCATTTATTGAAATAATTTATTCACAGTTAAACCAGTGACAGTGGGCGAAATGTTTCACTTCTGTTATTGGTCAGATGATATTAGTGCTTGGGGTAATGTACATTCTTCTCATTATTACAAACATTCGATTAATCTTAATAACAACAGACCAGTGCCATGTGTTTTGGTGCTTGGGTGTTCAGGAACAAAGAATTGAGTTTGTTTGAGAGTAGGCCTGTCCTTTTAAAATATATTTACTCTCCTTTTACTTTCTCAGTCACTTACCGCATGCATCATTTTTGGCCGAGAGGCTGGATGGTTTTCCTGGTTCTAGGTCCCGCCATTGCTGCTCTAAGGCTAGATGCTCAGAAGGATCTGGTGTGACTTTTCCTTTCATTTTCTCCCTCTATTTATAGCAAGTGTGCGGGTCGTTCAATGCCTCCGCGTGATGATATAGCCGAAATCAGTACTCAATGTATGCAGGATACACATTTGTATAAATCCTCATTTCACCACTCCATGGCATGTTGTTTTAAATGTGTGACTGCTTCCCTGAAGGTTGGCTAAGAGTGAGTCGTGTTACATTCAGCTTGTGGTATTACCACAGTTTCAACTGGAAAAATTACACCTTAGTACCAAGGCAGTAACACCATGGCCAGAATTTTCCCTTTGAGATGAGTACGGTTTTGTGAGTGGGTGGGCTGTTAAAAGCGCTGAAATTGACAGCGCGTCGGGATCCAGCCTTCATCCCGCCTTTAACTCTGGCGCATTTCTCAGCACACCACAGACCTACTCGAGAAAGGCGGGTGACCTAATTCAAGTATCTAAGAGGACGTTAACAGACTATTACGAGACTTTTTAACCAGAGGTTTCAGCTTTTACTGGTTGTGCACGGGATTCATGGGCTTCCTGAAACTCGCCTGTCGAAGCAAGGCGAGAGGTGAGCGGCCATTGTGCAAGTTGAACAATTGACAGTTGAAATAATCACATAAATACTCACAGCTCACACCTCATACCTGCTTCCTTGCCTAAGGAAAAGGCTCTTGTTGACATCTTTGTTGCAGAGAATTTGCTTTCAGGAGTTTGCAGGTGATTTCTGCCACCTCGGAAGCCACTCTCACCACATTGGAGGATGCCTCTGATCTTCACTTTACCTGGTATCTATCAGATCAGCATGGGTGCTGCTTATGCTGTCTCACCTTGGACCTCAGATTCGGACCAAGATGAGCCCCAGCAGCAACAACACCAGCAGCACCAGCAGGAGCAGCAGCAGCCTTCTCCTCACCGACCTGCCGCTCCACAAGAGGGGATGAGCACAGGGGTGCACCTCGCCGGAGTCGATACCCCCAACACAGGGTATATAGGCAGAGGATGAGCTTCCTGGACATGACTGAACAGCAGTGCCTCATGAGGCTCAGGCTATCTTGTCAGGTCATGGCAGACATTTATAGCTTGCTGGAAGAAGCTCTGCTGCCAAGTGGACCTGGTGGACACGCCTTACCAGTGGCTGTCAAAGTCATCACCATCCTCAACTTCTTCACCTCAGGCTCCTTCCAGGGATCTGCAGCAGAGATTTTCAGGATATCGCAGTCGGCCGCACAAAGATGCATCACCCAGGTGACTGATGCCATGTTTCACAAGTCAGGCACTTATGAGCACTTTGCCACTGATGAAGCCAGTGTGACTGAGCGGGTGCTCAGCTTTGCGGCTCTGGCTGGCTTCCCACAGGTGCAGGGTGCCATCAACTGCACACATGTCCCCATCAAGGCACCTCCAGATCACCCAGGAGTGTTTGTGAACCGGAAGGGGTTCCACTCCCTCAATGTGCAGCTCATGTGAAACCACAAAAAGATCATCATGCATGTGTGTGCCAGATTCCCAGGGAGCTGTCATGAATCATTCATCCTGCGCGAGTCCACCCTCCCTCAGCTCTTTGCACCTCCGACCAGACTTACCGGCTGGCTGCTTGGAGACAAGGGCTATCCACTGAAGACATGGCTGATGACACCCTTGAGGAGACCAAGCAATGAGGCCGAGGTGCG
Source organism: Squalus acanthias (assembly GCA_030390025.1). Lineage (NCBI taxonomy): Eukaryota > Metazoa > Chordata > Chondrichthyes > Squaliformes > Squalidae > Squalus > Squalus acanthias. The sequence continues at coordinate 105,067,888 of CM059434.1, forward strand.
CTATAATAAAAGCCACATTACGACCAGATGTGTAATATAGCAATCGGGATGCTGAAGATGCGCTTCAGATGCCTGGAAAGATCTGGAGGAGCCCTTCAGTATGCCAGGGTCTCCAGAATCATCGTTGTATGCTGCGCACTGCACAACATAGCTCAGCAGCGAGGATTGGAGCTGCAGGAGGAGCAAGGCGCAGAGTGCAGAGCCTCCTCCGAGGAGGATGAGGAGGAGGAGCAGGTGGAACACGAGGAGGAGGAAGAGGAGAAGGAGGAACCTGAGGTGGAGATGGCACCAGCAGCGGTGTACATTGCTGCGTGGGAGGCCCGGGATGGACTCATAATGGCACGATTTAGTTAGGTTGCACCAGTGTATCCATATGGCACCCAGATGCTGAAACAAATTCCCCCACACACACCCCCACCAACACCACAAAGCAGTCCTAAAATGACCAAACCATTCCTGTCACACACACACCCATTGCTCGAGGTTAAGTAATGTCTCACCATTCACTCCAACTGACGAGGCCACTTCCCAGGTAGCAGGCAAAAATGGACAAGACAGGAAAGTGGTGCAAAGAAATAAATTTATGTGGGGTGTAAATAGAACTGAAACTTAACACTGTAACATCTTGAAAAACACCCATGTGCATACCCTTTTGTGCATCTACAATTGTGTCATTTTTCTTTTCTGAGTGCTTCTACGATGTGCACCCCCTGTGGCTTCAGCAGAGGTAGAGGCAGGCTGCTCACTTCCCTGGTCTGACTGCTTAGACACTTTTGGCAGATGTCCCCTGGGTTTTGGAGCCTGTGAGGGCCCCGACAAAGACTGCAACTGTGCAGGGGCAGACTCGGCCATCAGAATCCGAGGCAGCATGTGGAGCTCTGACTGAAGGGAAGGCAATGGGGGAGAGGTGGGAGCGCTTTGAGCAGAGCCCCCACTTCCATGTCCCCACTCACCATCATCATGGGCCAACCGCACTTCCCTGTTAGCAAGGAGCTGGAGAGCACCTTGCTGCACATCAGTGGGGTGATAAATGCCCAAGTCTACGTTGGTATCCCTCCTGGATATGACTACAATAAGAGTCTGCAAGCTGTTGTTCACAGCAAGCATGTTCTCGATTGACTGGTGTGTTTGCTCCTCCATGCAGGTGGCCACCCTATCCATGGAAGAGCTCTGTACAACTGTGCACATCGCGGCTGGAAAAGCTGCCAGAGCCTCGCGCATTTGTTGCTGCTCCTCCAAGATTATCCTCTTTGTCGATGGCCCCCGAGGTTCAGCATCTGCATCCAGCTGAGCAGAGCTTGAAGTGTCCTGTGCCCTCCGATGGGGACTCTCCACTGCTGTCCCTGTCTCCACCATCTGTTCTGTAGCTCACTTGTGATTTGTGAGACACCAGGTGACAACACTACTCTCTCTCTCACTGGACCCACCAACGTGCGCATATCTGCGCTGGTGCTGGGTGCGCATGGGTCGTGTGACGGTGCACCCTCAGAGACTGCAGCTTGCTCTGAGGAGTCATCTTCCTCTGGCTGGACTGTTGGTGGGGGGGGGGTGGCACTTGATGGACCTGTGGGAGACTAAAGACATGAATTAGAACTGTTATAAGAATGTTGTAAGTTATCATTTATACACATGATCATATTTCAGTGACTGCTGACATCAAGTCACCATGAGTGACTGTTGTATGCCTTTTGGCTGTATGATATTTAATTTTGTCACCAAGTAGCTGGGAAGTCCCCCTCTCTCCATCTCCCACCACCAGCAGCACCTCCTCCTCTTATGGTGTCAATGCAGTGGTGATTGGAGGTCCACCTCCGGTTCTCAGCCTCTCCCTGTTGTTCTGGGCTCTCTTCTCCTGCAAGGAGAGAAACAAGAGAACTTTGAGTGAGAGTGATGGAATGAGTGTAAGGGATGGATGGGCTACATCTGTAGAGGGTGACTATGAGGGAGTGGCATGACATTGACAAATAAACTCCTTCTGTGGCATTACTTTCTATGGTTCTATGATTGCGTTAGGATGAGGGTGTCACTGGTGGATAATCAGATGGGGATATGAGTAGGTGCATAGACTGAGGGATGGGTGCACCTGCAAGGTAGGTTGGTGTGAGGAGTGATGTGCAGGAGACTTTAGAAGGCAGAGTGATGGGGTTGGGGTGGCACGCAAATCAGGAAGTAGTTGAATGTGGCATTGTACTCACCTTTGCTGACCTCATAAGGTCATTAAATTGCTTCCTGCACTAGATCCATGTGACAACAATCTTGCTGCTCACTTCCTCGGTGATCTCCAGCCATGCCCTCTTTGTTTCAGCTGCTGGCCTCTTCCTCCCATCACCAGGGAAGAGGACCTCCTTGCGGACTCTCACTCCCTGGAGCAGGATTTCCAGGGAGGGATCAGTAAACCTGGGTGCAGCCTTTTGGCGGTGAGCCTGCATCTTTGCTTATAATTGGTTAAACCTTCACAGTCAAACTAATTGGTCCCTCTCACAGCAACAGCTAACTCTTAGACCAACTTCTGCACTACCTCCAACAAACTTCAACTCTCATCTGTCCACTGCCCCTTTAAATAGGTGAGCTGAAGTTGAGTCATCCGTGACGTCATCGGACCTGCTCCAGTTAATTGGCCGGGAAACCCGCATGACTAACTCAATTGGAGTACTTATGTTAAAAAGAGACTGCAGAGCACGCTGATGGATCGTTCGGGATAGCGCCCCCCTCCCTGCACCCCAACCCGACGCAAAGGTAAAAATTCAGCCCCATGCGAGGTAACATATTATTACCACTGGAAAGGGGCACATCTGGTTAATCTATAACTTTCAGAAACACTTCAAGAACAGAAGGTGCTGCATCGTGAAATCTGCAAAGCAACTTTAATGCAAAAATAATGAACCAATTCGTATTTTTGCTGCTGTTTGAAGAAATGATGTAGGATAAAAATGGTCATCACAGTTATTTCAATTTTACTTTCATTGTATATTAAATTTGTCTTCCTGCAAATCCGTTTTAATCAATATATAATGATGCTGGACAATACTAAGGCCACTACAAGCAACTTCAAAATTGTTCCTATTAACATCAGAACTAGGTAAAGGAAATATTAGTCAATGATCCCACTTCCAGTTACTATCCAGTAGCTTCTGATGAAAAGTGCTTGCATGTAGATGTTAAGTGAGAACAAATACAGACTCAACTGTGCTGCTCGCACAGTCAGATAGCCTGCTGAGACCTACTGTCCAGGCTCATATATTAAGAATAGGTGAGGTACTAGAGGTGGTTGCCACTTACAGATTAATAGCCCAGCATCAATCAGTGCTTTAAGGGAAAAGGGGAGAAAATAAGATAAAAACAAAAAAACATAACTTTGCACTGAAAGATGTAACTGTATTGTTGCTTTGATGCAGAAGGCATTTTTTGCACAATTGGCCAGTTCAATAGATTTTAAATATTGTTAGCTGAATAGGAAAATAGAAAAACAATCACCTTTAATTTATTTCAGTATCCCTAAATCCCGATAATCCGGGACAAAATGAACAGTTACTTGGACAAGTGTGGATTAATTAAGGAAAGCCAGCACGGATTTGTTAAGGCAAATCGTGTTTAACTAACATGATTGAGTTTTTTGATGAGGTAACAAAGAGGGTTGATGAGGGCAATGCGGTTGACGTGGTGTACATGGACTTCCAAAAGGCGTTTGATAAAGTGCTACATAATAGGCTTGCCAGCAAAGTTGAAGCCCCTGAAATAAAAGGGATAATGGCAGCATGGATATGGAATTGGCTAAGTGACAGGAAACAGAGAGTAGTGGTGAACGGAGGAAGGTACACAGTGGTGTTCCCCAGGGGTCGGTTCTAGGACCACTGCTTTTCTTGATATATATTAATGACTTGGACTTGGGTGTACAGGGCACAATTTCAAAATTTGCACATGACACAAAACTTGGAAGTATAGTGAACAGTGAGGAGGATAGTGATAGACTTCAAGAGGACATGAGACAGGCTGGTGGAATGGGTAGACACGTGGCAGATGAAATTTAACGCAGAAAAGTGCGAAGTGATACATTCTGGTAGGAAGAACAAGGAGAGGCAATATGAACTAAAGGGTACAATTCTAAAGGGGGTGCATGAATAGAGAGACCTGGGGGTATATGTGCACAAATCATTGAAGGTGGCAGGGCAGGTTGAGAAAGCAGTTAAAAAAGCATACGGGATCCTGAGCTTCATAAATAGAGGCATAGAGTACAAAAGCAAGGAAGCTATGATGAACCTTTATAAAACACTGGTTTGGCCTCAACTGGAGTATTGTGTCCAATTCTGGGCACCGCACTTTAGGAACGATGTGAAGGTCTTAGAGAGGGTGCAGAAAAGATTTACAAGAATGGTTCCAGGGATGAGGGACTTCAGTTACGTGGATAAACTGGAGAAGCTGGGGTTGTTCTCCTTAGAGCAGAGAAGGTTGAGAGGAGATTTAATAGAGGTGTTCAAAATCATGAGGGGTCTGGACAGAGTAGATATAGAGAAACTGTTCCCATTCGCGGAAGGTTCGAGAACCAGAGGACACAGAGTTGAGGTGACTGGCAAAAGAATCAAAGGCGACATGAGGAAAAACTTTTTTGCGCAGCGAGTGGTTATGATCTGGAATGCACTGCCTGAAAGGGTGGTGGAGGCAGACTCAATCATAGCTTTCAAAAGGGAATTGGATAAGTACCTGAAGGAAAAAAATTTACAGGGCTACGGGGAAAGGGCGGGGGAGTGGGACTAGCTGAAGTGCTCATGCAGAGAGCCGGCACGGGCTCGACGGGCCAAATGGCCTCCTTCTGTGCTGTAACCATTCTATGATTCTAAATTCATTTAGATTTCAGTTATAGGTGAATACAACTTCAAAGAACAGGTGTGCCTTTAATAGAAGACTGCATTTCCTTTAAACATTTGGTTACTTTTTGTGTATGGTTTCCAGTAAATTAAACAGCTGGCTTAAAGGATTTAGATGTGTTCTCTCATTCAAGCCACAGTAAAGAATTATATAAAACCACTGTGAAGAATTATAATGATAGTTTCAAAACAAGAGAGCCAACAGTTTTGAAACAAGCCAAAATATTGAGGCTTTTGCATAGTTTTTTTGTATAGTAGGAAAAATATCTATTTATACTCAGTGACAACATGTCTTACTCAGACACATGGTAAGTGTAATGTCTGTCTGTGTGTTTGTGTGTATGCCTTTTATAGACATAAAGAAACTATACAGTGGCTGTAAATCATGGAGTCTGGATCATGTGCTCTCTGCAACTTAGTACTCACTTTATAATCAGTTTGATCCCATTCCCACTGCTTATGTTTTTACGTAAATCTGTGTATTACCACTTTAACAGGTAGTCAGGATACAATAATCCCAAAGCATCTTTAAGGTAACATTATCAATATCTTGGACATTACAATAAGTAATATACAACATCCAAGATCAGACTTCGTTAAGCAAGAAAAAAATAAGCAAATGTGTTCTGTGCACCATTTACCATGAAAATTACAATTTAGAAAACTTGTTGAAATATTAAATCATCAAAACTGATTCAGACAAATTTACAAAGAACAAAGGTCATCAATCCACTTTACTGTTCATTAGTTTAAAAAAAGTATTGATGCCTTTGGATGCTTTTATGCTGTTTGGTCTTTTTGTGCTAGTTCATTGATGCAAAGCTAAAAGCACTTGTCTTTTGACTTTCTGCATTAACCTCGTATTGATTAGTGTAGCAAGTACTTAACCAAAGTGGCCAATATAAACTTTATTACCTACAAAAACCATGTCAGTGTGCTTGATCATGACCAGTCTTCAATTTGCAACCAACAGTTAAAGAGCCTTTTGACTATAAGAGATGACTGGTGGACAAAGTGCTCTGGAGTTCATCCTATAGTTTCAAAACACTTACCCTGTCCTCTGTAGGAAGTATACACCACGATTGAGTGATTCTAATTGCAATAGCTGCAACGCTAAGTCTGAGTTTCAAGACCACATAACAAGTCTGCTATTTCTATCTTAAAGTCGTTATACTCTAAGAGCATATCTGATTAGCCTTGATTTCTTTTAAACTTTTTTAAAGGAAAAAAATATTCACATTTCTTTAGATAGCATAACCTTAACTTTGCAGGTTTTGCTCACATCTTTGCTGCTCTGAACTTTCTCCTATTGTTCACCCTAATGTCCAAATATGCTGTCCCAACCACTCTTCCTTCTCCCTCCATTCTCACTAAGTGTCAGCTTGGTGCAGCTAAGGCTCTTGCCTCTGAATTAGAAGGTTGTGGGTTCAAACTCTACTCTACTTGAGCCTAGACTGACACAGGAGTGTAGCATTGTTGAGGGTGCTTTCTTCCAGATGACATGTTAAACTGAGGCCCAGCCTGTTTGTCCAGGTGGATTCAATGTATTCCTTGGCACTATTTGAAGAAGAGTGGAGTGTTCTTCTGGTACCCTAATCAATATTCTTTCCTCAACCAATACTGCCAAAAACAGATTAACTGATCATTCATCTCATTTTCTGTTCATCAGACCTTACTGTTTGTAAATTGTCTGCTGCATTTGCCTACATAATAACAGTAACTGATTGGCTGTGAAGGACTTTGAGATATCCTGAGGACATGATATAGTGCTACATGTATGCATGTTCTTTCTTTCATTATGTTCTAACAAAACTCATTGCACTATACAATGTCCTTAAAACTGTGGGACACCTCACTTCTCTCAGCCTTCCATTCATCCGACAATCTACAGGATTTTGACGTCCAAGCTTAGTGTCACCCAACCATTAGTTCTTGAAGTATCTAGTTTTCTCTGCCACTCCTTTCAACCATTGGGGACATTGGGCCATAACCTAGGTTTCTTAATAGAAACTTTAAAAAAATCTATGAACGTCTAAGGTCAGATTTAGTGACAGCCATAATAGTGAACATGTCTACCCGACACTTTGTGGGAGTGAGGCTGCAGAGCCCCTCAATAAGTCATATTGATAAAGGTAGCCCTTGTGGAGGCTCATGAGCTATTCTACCATTTTGTGTGGCATTGCAAGGCTGTCACGAAAACTACAGGTTATTAGTAATTGAATCTATATTAATGATTAAGCAGTTTTATTTTGCTATTGTATTAGTGTTTGGTTCACTGCCACTTCTCTTCTAGGAATGCCCACCTTGAAGAAGTTCTGCTCTTCTCTCTGACGGGATTTTCGTTTGTCTCTTCAATCTTGTTCATCTTCATTGCTTTCTGTTTCAATTTCTCTGCTCCCCTCACTCACTCCAACCTACCTCCCTCTGAACTTACAGCACTCCGTTCTCTCCAATTCCACCCTATCACAGACTGTCCCTTTTGTTCTTTCCTCCCCTCCCCCCTTTCCCTGCCTCTGCACCTGCTTAAAATCTCTAACCTTTTCCAGTTCTGACGAAGGGTCACTGAAACGTTAACTCGGTTTCTCTCTCCACGGATGCTGCCTGACCTGCTGGGTCTTTCCAGCATTTTCTGTTGCAGATTTCCAGCATCTGCAGTATTTTGCTATTGTCTTGGTAGAAATTACTTTATTTCCTTCCCGCCGCCATCCTAAAAATACTGACTTGTATCAGAATAGATTTCCATGGGTGCCAACCACCATTTGATACTTCGTTCAACTGGCCAGACTTCACGTGTGGCCTTATACAGCAAGTATCGATAGCTACTTGGCCATACAGCATCACAGCCAAGTCTGACTCTGTCCTCATTAAACTGTTAAACATGCATACTGTCCAGCAGGAATCACTGGCTGACGACCAGGTCCAGGAATCACAGCCGATTTTTTTTCCCATCCAGAATCCAGATATACTGAGTAGCCTGTTGCCACTCTGGCTGAGATCAGCACAGTTCAAGGAGAGAATCTAGGATCTTCTTTGTCTATAAAACTCCGCTGTATACTAAGAACTACATTTACCAACTTAGCTTTATTGGATCCCCTAATGATTAAGCAGTAGATTAAGGGATAGAGTATCCTCCTAATGATTAGGGGAACCTTCAAATAGTTGCTTGAAAAGCAAGCCTGCTGTGGTTGTTGTAATTTTTTTTCAATAACTTTGATTTTTGGTAAGTATTAACAGTAGAAATTTCATTGTGAAGTTTTATATGAAAATACTATTTTTAAGCTATCCAAGTAAACATTATTTTCATGTAGGCTCACACAACTGCTGCCTTTTTTCATTGCAAAGTATTTCACAATAGTAAATACCGAAGTATTCAAAAGAAAACCAATTCAATTTCTAATACCACAGGGAACTGAGACATATGAGATTAGACTGGGAAGAAGATTTTTTTTAAATGAGTCAGATCAGGATTTGAATCAAGACCTGGGTAAGTATCTTGAGGTGGATGGGCTATCACTATTTTCTCATTCTTCCATCTTTATTTAGTGGCAGAACCTTGGCTGGTGGCAGCTGGCTCTTTATCTCCCAATGGAATTACACATACAACCTTAAAGTTTCTTATCTGAGACACCATATAATTGCACATTGTTGTTGTTGTTGTTCAGACTCACTGGTTGAATTTTTCAAATATTTGTCAGCTCCCATCTTCAACATGTGGCCCTGAAGATGCAATTGGCACATCACTCAAAGACTCGTCCAGTCAAAACAGTATGTTGAGGAAAAACTGCCTGGGGCTGAAATACCATGGGAGTTCTGCCAGGTCTCTGGGTGTTTTGTCGTTGACTTATAAAGGGTGGAATTTCCATCTGCCCTTTACAAGGCAAATGGCAGGCAGGTGGGAAACTCCCTAAACCAGGAGTTCCTGCTCCCGCTCCACAGTTGCGACCTGGGGTTGGTGTAGCAGCTGGTGCGCCAGGAAGTGCAGGTGTACAAGGGGCGTAAGTGGAATCCCGAAGACCCCCCCCTGCCCTGCCCTGCCCTGCCCCGCCCCAATCTTTTTTCTCAATGCTGGGAGATCAAACCCGTTGCTCAGGGGCCTGAAGGTATAATGACCGGGGTCATGGGGGCTCGGCCTAGGCAACTGTCCCCCCCGCAGAGCGATACGAAGTCAGGGTTTCTGTGCCATGGGGCAGGGAAGCACCAGAGATGTGCCTGAATTGGTGCTTGTGTCCACTTATACCAAGCTAATGAGGTGCCCTGCTACTGACCCCACAAAAATAACTAGTTTTATAATCATCGTTTCATACTAATACAAGGTTTGTTAGTCATAATTTGGGAAAGAAATACTGATTTTTAGTTAAAAAAAAACTAAAATGGAATTTAAAAAAATCCTGTTTTCACCTCCTTAGTTAAATAATAAAAGCGAGCAAAAAGCGGTATTTCGCCACGTTATATTCCCGTATACTTTTTCACTAAAATGAACAAAGTGCACAGAAATGCAAAATCTGCAAGCATAGTTCTCCACTGAGAAGTGCAAAAATATCGTGGCATTTTACTTCATTTCGCAGGAAGTATTTCGAGGTCACTTGTGTTTACACTGAGGTATTATACTGGCTGACCTGCGTGCCTGGTGCCGCACCCTGTTCCTGCAGAGCTCCACCGTAGGGCTTCAGAGCCCTCTACAGGCTACTGTCTGAAATGAAAGCTTGCTGTTCTTGCTCGGATAATGGCTGGTTTGCTTACACTACCGTCTTCCTGCATTTAAAAAAAGGTGTTGTCTTCAGTGGTTACTGATCCTGTCCGAGTGGAATTACAGATTCGATCAATACTACGAGTACCATGGTCAATTGGAAAAGAAAAAAAGCCGAATCCAGGCCAGATTTAAAAGAAGAAAAACACATATTTAAAAGGAACAAGGGGATTGGCCTTTACTATTTATTTGTGTACATGCTACATTGTTAAAATAAAACATAAACCTTGTTAGTTAAGAATTCAGTTCAACTGACAATCTGTGAATCTTGCATCTGTTGTTACACATGCGCCTGGAATTTCAGGGGCGGGGTGGGTCTACCGATCTGCTGCCGTAACTTCGGTGGAACTCCTGTCCGACTGACTAAAAATGGCTATTGCCTGTCGTTTCTACCGAGGTTGCGGAAAGAGATTGAGAGAACCCCGCGGATATTGCTCCTAAATAGAAAACGAGTCCCTGCCTCAGAATACTAAACCTTTCCCATTTTAATAGACCAGTGCGGGACACCTCTGATGGCCGTGGAGGGTCCCAGGTTCAGTTCCCAGTCTATAGTTAGCTGGTCTCCGCTGAAGCGCCAATCGGATAGCACAGTGAGGGCCGGGGGAAAGCTAAGCCAGAGTTCCCATTCCTGATTGATGTCCAGTGACCCCTGCTGGAAATATGTGGACACCAAATAGGAACAGAATTGGGCTCAGCCTTAATGATTCCCCCAGCATCAAATAATCCCCCAGTTTTCACTGTCCAGCTTCACGTGTGAAGGACAGCTACGTGAATGAAGTAACAGAAGTCTGTTCCTGTTTGTTTCTGGAATTATACCCCACTGTGACTTACTGTTAAAGAGAGGCAGTAGTAATCAAGGAAAAACTGGAGGGAAAAATATTAGGCTCAGAAATTTAACCCATATGAAATCTTATTGCCTTGGTAACAAAGATTTGCAATCAACATGAACTGATTGAATGATTTGGAATAAAAAATTAAAAAAATCTTTCTCCACTTTAAAAAAAAATCATTTTGATATTATTCCCTATTTTTTTAGGCTCCCCATTTCCTGGTTGAGAATGCAGGCAGCTGACTCCCAAAGGGATAGATCACTGAAAGGTACACGAGAATATCTCGGATTTTTCCCCCTTTTTCTCAGGTGGGAAACATTCCATTTGAATTGGAACTTAGCCTGTGAGGAGCCAATCTGCATTCCAGCATTTCACATTATATTGATTTGGAGCATCAACGTGCTCCCCTAATATAGTTATCAAGATGCATCATGTATTATATTTTGTATGAAAGTCAAATTAAAATATTTTTCATAACAAATGACCCTATTTATAAATAAGGCAGTAGCTTAGCTTGCTTTCGTGCCACAATCAGTGATAGTTACAGCGCTCTGACGAATCTAATATTGCATCTTGGCCCAGCCTCACATTAAACAATATCAGAGATCAGAGAGCTTAGGCACTTCCCTGACTGTCTGATGTTCTGCATGGTAAAGCAAGCGAGTAACATTGCTACTATAACCATAGAGTGAATGTCAATACCGACTGGCCAAAGAGCCATTGCGTATAAGGAAATAATTTTGCCCATTGTTGCATAATTGATGTCAACCGATAATAGTCTTAAATTAGTAACATCAGTGGACATTAGAACTAAGACTGTATGCTAGCAACACAAAACTGTTGCAATAGTCTACATAAAGTATCCGAAAACTTTTCCAAATTTTATAATAATTTTTTTCCCAAAGGAGTATTTAAATATTGACTGCCAATTTTTACATAATAGTCAGCAGACTATTACCCACGACTGCCATTAAGACTTGTATACCGTGTTGTTCTCACCCTACTCTGTTAAAAAACATTCATTTTTACTTTACGTCAATGCGGGAGTATGAGTCAATTGCTTTTTTGTTTCTGTACTATGACCCAGTCTGTGTGTATGGTCCTTTCATAGTCTGTATTATAAAAGAACCTTTTAGCACCTAATTACTAAGTATGACAGAATGAGTAATTCACAAGCTTTAATACAAGAGAAACACACAAGGAGTAAAATAGTCTGACTTGCTGTGTCCTGACATGAACACACACTGGCCTTGATTTCTCCCTTTCCTGGTGCCAGTGCAAACTTGGGCACAAGGACACCCACCTGGCATCTGAATGCAGAAGTTATAAGCATATGCTACTAACTGCATGTAAACAAGATTTTAGCATGGGCAATGCCACTGTGCCCTGTCTCCGTGTCCATTTTGAGCTCTTCATCCGGCAGTAATGTGCACGCACTCAGACTGGTACGTACCTCTTTGATTCTCCAATTTTTTGAAACCCCTAGAATCAGCAATGCTGATTTCCCCTGGTCTGCTTTCCCTCAGCTCATAAAGGTTATACTGAAATGTGAATTTCAGCCGATTTCAGAATGATTCCAATTTACAGTGTGAAACTGTACTACAATTCAGCACTATTCCTAACATGTTCATGCGTGTCCCGTTGTTCACAAAGCATTTGCGAGTCTTCCCACTGAAGGAGTTTGCTTTCTGCTAAAAGAAACTTACAATCCCACTGGATTTATTTGTTGACATGCACTAAGAATAATGTACTGATAGGATTTTCAGACAGTTCCCATCCCTCCCCCCACCTCCCACTGAGTTCAGACTACACAACAGTGTGCCACTTCACAACAATTCTGACTTTATGATGAAAAGATAAAACTTAAAGTCATGACATTTTTTGGTCAGTCATCCACATGCTGAATAGTCTTGAAACCAAGCTACTAAGAAATCCACACACTTTTTATTCTCCCAATATGGAGTGCATATAAGATGCAAAAAGCTAGTTTCACCAATTGGAGATACAGAGCTTTCGCAGTATTTACTTGCTTCTCTGCAACCCAATCATGGTTGGCAACGAACCCCAGATATATGACCATATGAGGAGAGGTTGAGTAGATTGGGACTCTACTCACTGGAGTTCAGAAGAATGAGAGGCGATCTTATTGAAACATATAAGATTGTGAAGGGGCTTGATCGGGTGGATGCGGTAAGGATGTTCCCAAGGATGGGTGAAACTAGAACTAGGGGGCATAATCTTAGAATAAGGGGCTGCTCTTTCAAAACTGAGATGAGGAGAAACTTCTTCACTCAGAGGGTAGTGGGTCTGTGGAATTTGCTGCCCCAGGAAGCTGTGGAAGCTACATCATTAAATAAATTTAAAACAGAAATGGACAGTTTCCTAGAGGTAAAGGGAATTAGGGGTTACAGGGAGCGGGCAGGAAATTGGACATGAGGCTGAGTTCGGATCGGTCAGGGCCCTGTGGGTGGCGGAGCGGGCCCAGGGGCTGAGTGGCCGGGTCCTGCTCCTACTTCTTGTGTTCTTTAGATTTGAGGTTAGGATCAGATCAGCCATGATCTTATTGAATGGCGGCGCAGGCTCGAGGGGCCGATTGGCCTACTCCTGCTCCTATTTCTTATGTTCTTATGTTCTTACATCAGGCCCTCAGGTGAATGCCTTTTCTCCAGCTGCTGTCATCTGAGAACTTCCTCATGAGCTATTCAACAGGCCTTCAGTGTGCCTCAAAGCACTGGAGAGGTACCACCAACGCTGCTACCTCCGCAAGATCCTGCAAATCCATTGGCAGGATAGGCGCACCAACGTCAGTGTTCTCGCTCAGGCCAACATCCCCAGCATCGAAGCTTTGACCACACTCGATCAGCTCCGATGGACGTGTCACATCGTCCGCATGCCCGATACGAGACTCCCAAAACAAGCGCTCTACTCGGATCTCCGACACGGCAAGAGAGCCCCAGGTGGGCAGATGAAATGCTTCAAGGACACCCTCAAAGCCTCCTTGAAAAAGTGTAACGTCCCCACCGACACCTGGGAATCCCTGGCCCAAGACCGCACAAAGTGGAGGAGAAGCATCCGGGAAGGCGCCGAACACCTCGAATCTCTTCACTGGGAGCAAGCGGAAGCCAAGCGCAAGCAGTGGAAGGAGCGCACGTCAACCCAAGCACCCCACCCACCCGCCCCTTCAACCACTGTCTGCCCCACCTGTGACAGAGACTGTAGGTCCCGCATTGGACTCATCAGTCACCTGAGAACTCATTTTTAGTGTGGAAGCAAGTCATCCTCGGTTCCGAGGGACTGCCTAAGAAGAAGAAAAGAAAAGAGTGTGGTGACAGGACAACTTGCCATGTGCCAGTCACCTTTATTTTCTGCACATCCAAAGCCAATTCCATGTACCAGCTTGACTAGGATAACCCTGAAAAACACAAATTAATATACAATAAACAAAAAAAATCAGCAACACCTTCTGATTTTAAGGGGCAGTTGTATTGCCACTTTCATGAAGAGGTTTCAATTGCTCCTTGATGCAAAAGCAATGGCATAATTCTGGAGTCAGACGGCAATCTAAAACCAAATGGTATGAGATCTTGTCTCCCCAGGGAAGTCATCTCACACTTTGGGCTGGCACCATGTGGACATATCTCCAGTGACGTATAAAGCCAGGACCATGTGCACTTTAGAAACTACTGCATTCTTTAAAAAAATATTGAAAAAACAGACAATCCCAGATGCCCCCTTAAAGCTTTAAAAATATGCCATTTGGGAAGTGGAGCTTTGCACCATGTAAGCAGGCACATCTGTCCTGGCAGAAAGGGTATGATTCGTAGCGCACAATATAACAGGGGTCTAGCCAACTGCACTTTGAAATCTGTAGCTATCAGTCTTAGACCGGTCATGCAAGAAGTTAAGCTGCCAGTCATTATTTTTAATTTTCCATCGGAAACCACACGTGTGTTCTTCAAATATACCTAAGTGGTATATTTGAAGAACACACAACCAATATGATTCTAATTTTCAAGTATAATATTCTACGGGATATTTAATGATGGGTGAAGCCCGATATGTTCTTTTAGAATAATCCAGCAACAGTGCAGTACATAGTGATCAAGCACTGGATGTACTTGTGTTGCGTAAGGAAGCATGAGGGTAAAATTGCAATCCATGTTTAAATCTGCCATGTGTCAATTCTTATTTTCTTTTTGTCATTGGGTGTAGTGAAGGTGTATTGAAGTCTAGCTACTTTATTCATTAGAAACTTGTGCAAGTTTTTCATAAGTGTTTTCATCCTATGTTCAAATTAGTGTCAGACATTTACAGGATAAAATCTCATGAAACCTATAGTCACGTAACTACTGATCGGGACTGCATCTACCAGGGAGGTTAGTTCATTTACTTGTAGTTAGTGCAAGACATTAAAAAAACATTGTTCCTTTGGTTAAAAAAAAATGAACATGAGCTTTAGCTTATGACTTCGGATAAACCAGCTTATCGATCACATTCTGCTGCCTGACTAAATGGCCAGATCCGCCAGTAGTTTTGTTTATATGCACTAGCAGTTTCTCACTGAAGGGAAAGTGCAGCTTCACCGAATAAGCTTGGATCCTACTTGAAGGACTCAGAAATTGCCAGAAGAGTCTGCTGAGTGCTGCAATGAATTTCTGTATTCAGTGGAGACTTCAAGAAGGCAGACATAAGGGCTGAATGCACTGAAAGCAGCACCGGTGATTGGTTTAAATGTGGTATCCACTCCCAAAAAGTCTTGTTAAAATTCAGCTGGATGAATGCTCAGACACACGCTTATATTTCCTTGGTAACCATTTACTCTAACGCAACGTCAGCCTAAGAACAAAAACACACGGGCACCAAATACCATGCTCTGACTCCTCTGAATTAATGGAAATGCCGATAACCGTTGTTAAAAAAACCTTTCATTTCATTTCAAAAATAACAATTTGACTTTTCACATGCTACAATGCCAGCTTTTCTTTGACAATCTTAATGTTTACAGTGTAACAGATTTTAATTTGCATGTTCCCAGTTTGTATTTGTAACCTACTCACACTGTTTCAGGAAATGAACGATACACACTTTCTGCAGAATACATTCTTTTCTAAAAGGCCACAATGTCTTTTGAAGGGCAAAAGTGTCCGTGATTCCTCCCACAAATTAACTGCCGGTAAATTGGCATTCTGTGTGCTATCCACATGCTGGCCACCTACTCATCCCTTACTCTCTGTTATCTGCTGTGGTGTTATTACTGCTGACTGACAAGTCTCTTTCTCATTTGTCAAGCCCTTCCACTATCTGACAAGATAGTTTCAGTTTAATAGAATTCCGTGAAGCGGTGCAGAGACGCTATTCCCCCCACCCCTGCCCACCGCCATCCCTTTCCCCGAAATCAAAGAGAGTTAGAATGCAGGAGAATCCTGCTGACGTGCAGTGCGTGCGTTTGGCGTGCTACACCTCAGAGCTCTGCTTGCGTAAGTGAGTCAATACGTCTCCAGATGGGGTCTTCCAGAAATCCTGTGGAAATGCCACCTGCATTCTAAACAGGAAGATCGTCTCCAGAGGTTGAGTCTTCCGAAGCAGAGCTGCTTCAAAATGAAAAAGAGGACAATTCAGAGCTACAAATGCAGACGCAACAGGGGAGCCCCTGCAGTGAAAAGATATTGAATTATTCATTTCTATCCTCTAATTGTTCCAGAAGAATGCGGCACACTCTGCTGCTATCAGCCTCATTCACTGTCACTTTACTGCAAAATCCTTGAAGAATTTATTATACAGTCTGCTGCAGTTATGGGTCTTCTCATTTTAAACGTACGTTTATTTAAGAGAAAGGACAATTCTGCTGTTCACTTGTATGAAAACTTTATTCTCTTATGTTCACAAGACTGAGAGTTTTCTTTTAATTGTACAATTTTGCAACTCGTACAGATATTCTCATGGTTGCAACAACAACAATAACTTGCATTTATATAACACCTTTAATGTGGAAAAACATCCCAAGATGCATCACAGAAGTCAAGGAAAAAAATGACACTAAGCCAACGAAGGAGAGATTTGGAGCGGTGACCAAAAGCTTGGTCAAAGAGGTGGATCTTAAGAATGATCTTAAAGAAGGAGGGAGGTAGGGAGGCAAAGGGGTTTAGGGAAGGAATTCTAGTAAGTAGGACTTAGGTGGCTGAAAGCCCAGCTGTCAATGGTGGTGTAAAGGGAAGGAAGGATGCAAAAAAGGCTAGAGCCAGAGTTTAGGGGATTGTAGGGCTGGAGGAAGTTACAGAAATAATGAAGGGGCAAGTCCATGGAAGGATTTAAACACAAAGATAAGAATTTTAAATTTGAGGTGTCAAGCGGCCAAAAACCAATGTAAGTCAGCAAGACCTAACTATAAATGAAATACTTTTCTGAGTTGGCAGGAATATGGATGTTGACGTTGTATGGAAATTTTGTCAAAATCCAACATGCTAAGCAAGGTACTGAGAAAGAGGTTCTTATCTCCCCATACAAACCTGTTGTTACAGATGGGCTAATGACTGTTGTTTTTTGACACAAACGTGTGTTTGCCAGTTGGGATTAGTGCTCATAGTTTTAATGGTATATTCTGAAGGGCCAATTAGGAAAAAGGATGGTGATTCTCATTAAGACGATTTATTGAATAGCTAAATCATAAAAGTCCTATAATCTGTAAGAGAATGCCATTTGTAGCCGCAGTGAGTGGGAGCAGATCAATACAGTTGTGTTGAATATTAGGTACTCAAATTACTTCACAGTGTACATTGAAATGGAAGAGTTTTATTGTTACTGTGTGATAGTTTAAGAACGTTGAATAATGGTGTTTAATAAATCAGCTAATATTTATTTAACAAAGTAAAATACAATGCCAATTTGTGATTTGGGTATAAGAGAGTCAGATCCATTTTATGTGATGTTTGTTTTCTCAATCATTCTTCATTAAATATCTAGTACCCTCTTCAGTTATGCATTCATTCTAGTTAAAGAATAGTTTAATAACTGTTAGGCCAGCTCCAGAAATATTTCAGGTTAAGAGTGACAATGGTGATTTATCATGACATAGAGAATAATAAATATCTGGGAGTAATTTACAAGGCTGTAACATAACCAATGTAGTCAAAAGACATGATAAGGTAGATTCTTCAAATTCGGGTTCCAGCATAGAGCTCCTCAAACCAAGAGCAGATATTAAGAATTTTAATCGACAGAAAATCCTGTAGTATCCACTGAATGCCCACCAGCCACTGCACCCCCTCCCCCCCCCCCCCCCCCCCCCCACCCTCCGCCCATGTGTCTAAATTCCCAAGATTTGCCTCTGACAATCAAAGCTCTGTGCCGGGAAGTATGAATTTGGAAAATCTACTTTTATATACCTTGAAAGCAAAGCTTAAGCAGAATGTAAAACTTGTGTCAGGATTGAATATAATTTTAAAATTATGCTTAAATGGTCATTTTAAACCTTGTGAGTAAAAATTTTGATGTTGTTTGCCTCATGCCATTTTCTGGTTAATGAGTTTTGTGCTGTCACTGTTTTTTGTTATTCATTCATGGGATGTGGGCGTCGCTGGCAAGGCCAGCATTTATTGCCCATCGCTCATTGCCCTTGAGAAGGTGGTGGTGAGCCGCCTTCTTGAACCGCTGCAGTCCGTGTAGTGTAGATACTCCCACAGTGCTGTTAGGGAGGGAGTTCCATGATTTTGACCCAGCGACAATGAAGGAACGGCGATATATTTCCAAGTCAGGATGGTGTGTCACTTGGAGGGGAACTTGGAGATGGTGGTGTTCCCATGCGCCTGCTCCCCTTGTCCTTCTCGGTGGAAGAGGTCGCAGGTTTGGGAGATGCTGTTGAAAAAGCCTTGGCGAGTTGCTGCAGTGCATCTTGTAGATGGTACACACTGCAGCCACGGTACGCCGGTGGTGGAGGGAGTGAATGTTTAAGGTGGTAGATGGGGTGCCAATCAAGCGGGCTGCTTTGTCCTGGAAAGTGTCGAGCTTCTTGAGTGTTGTTGGAGCTGCACTCATCCAGGCAAATGGAAAGTATTCCATCACACTCCTGACTTGTGCCTTGTAGATGGTGGAAAGGTTTTGGGAAGTCAGGAGGTGAGTCACTCGCTGCAAAATAAATGACTTACTGCAGTATAGTTGGTGTTGCTTGTCTATTATATGCCATTTTACTGGTGCTATGTGGTAGCTCGCTGTGATTTTGTTAGGATTTTGGCCCCGAACATCTGTGAGCTGTGATGCTGCCACCAGTGTCTTCTAACACTGACCCCACATCTAATATGCATGGGTCTAGTTGGTGTGTCCCCATGCCACTTGTACAGCCTCCTGCTCTATGCAGTCATTAAATCTGGGGAGGATTGCCTGGGCTCCACCACCCCCACCCCCCCTCCCGTCCGTCCCCACAACAGACCATTGACCACCCACTCATTAAAGGGCTGATCCAGCTTTTTTTATTTTAAAAACATAATTTTCCAGACTTCAGGGTTCCAGGCCACTCCCCTGACCTTCCCAGCAGGGAGTAACTGCACCTACCTGAAAGACAGTACATCTAATATCCCTCAACATACCGGCCTCCAGTCCTATGCCAGACCCTCACTGAGCTGGGAAAGTAGCAACACCAAGCATAGGAAGTCCCCACCCCCTTAGCCATCTCCTGACATCATTAGTCTTGCATAACTGCATGGTTCAACTGTGTAATGCAGATTGTGAGTTTTGACAGATGTCTTCTACTGTTGCTTGGAAGGACCCAATGGTATAAAATTCCATGGCAGCAGTCACTTGCAAAACAAGTCGTATAGTATCCCTGTTCTGGAAGTGGTTTCAAGGTATGGCTAACAGTTCTTCATGGCCTCCTTGGAGAATCATTGGGGGTGAAATTAATTTTGGACGGTAGTGCAAAACAGGCAATAGGCTATTGGCAGCCATTATACACTCCGTCTGATTTTCTTTTCCATGAACTCAATGGGAAAAAAAGAATCGGCCGGAATATAAGACAAATTTAACCCTCATAGTCTCCACATGCAAATGTCCTTGGGCATATTAAGGTACAATTGCCTTGGCTTGTATACACAGGTAGTGATGTAAAGGTGGCTTCTTCTTGAGCATATAGGTGCAACTGTAACTGTCTTGTATGCTTCTTCTAATCCTTCTCTCCCTTCTCAATAGATTCTAGTTAAATGGCACATGAATATAGTTTCCTTGGCAAACACTCCCAGATGGGAAATGGAATGCAGCTTTAAGAAGGTCTGAATAGCTTCAGCCTGGAGGCAAAACAATTCATTAAATAAGCAGTCAAATCATTGGGTCAACATACAGCTACTTGCCACAACCACCCAGCAGAACAGTTCTCAACACCCACGAAGAGTCAAGTGGTGGTAATAAGTCTGTACTACATTGCCCAAATTTTATTAGAATAACATAAAGTAAAAGAGATAAGGTAGGGAATGCCATGGCTTTGATGACCATGTGGGATTGAAGGTCAAAAAGCCTTTACAGATAGTAAAGGCAACAGAAAGTTGTTTAATGTACTATGTTGTGGGAGTGAATTATGGGTGACAGAATCTTAACCTTATTGTCGTATAGCATCGAAGGTCCGGTGAAGAAAAACAAAGCCGTATTTCAGAAAGAAGTTAGCAAGATTTAAGGCAGAGGATAGGGTAAATAAAAGTGTCCACGAGGAAAGCACAACAACTGGGCATGGTGGAATGGCTCCAGAAAAGCTGACTGACACAGAAGACTTACAGAAGGTAGAGTTGTAGAAAAATATTTATCCTGTAGTCACTGTTTGATCTTCCATTACAGCAATTTAAAGCAGCAGAGATCAAAAGATGAAAACATTGTCTGGAAATTGAGCCATCCTTGAACATGTATTATCCAGTCACAACAGTTCTCAGCCAAGGTTTTTGCTGCATTGTTGTAAAGTATGCGAAAGATTGCAGGAATATCAGATCAAAGGAGATGGGCAACTTGTCAAAAATCAGCAAAAAAACAACAGTGAGCACAAATGGTTTGGCTGAAGCAGAAAAACATTGCTGGAAGTCACCCGCAGTCTGAGCAATGACACTGGTAGTGGTCATAGATTAATAAATTATTCCATGACCTGAGGAAAAACTGTTTTTCAAATATTTATAAACATGAAAGTCTTTTCACAATATCATTTTCATTGAATTTCAAAGAGTAAATGCAGCCTAACTAAAGCCTTTGAACTGAAAGAATCACTGGACATAGCCTTAACATTTATTAACATCAAGATCCATATCTCAGCTATTGTGGCGGGGCAGCAGACACATTATGAAAGTCGAGAAGCTGCTAGGAGTTTCGATTTCAAAACAGTGATCCTGGTAAAGACAGAAGGCACATCAATATCAATAATATTGGGATTAAAAAAACTAAAAATAGAAATTTTTAATCACAAGAAAAAGTCAATTAGGTTTCTCATTCTATTATTTCAATTTATCAGTCTAGCAACCAACTGCATTTTGATTTGCTCTAATATCTTTGGTTCCACTGTCAAACCTGGTAGATTATTCCAAACACATATTGCTCTTTAGCCCTGATTTTGTAGCTCGAGTGGGTCATAAAATCAGATGCCCAACTTACTCGGCACTATATATGCCGGGCACCAAATAGAACAATCGCTGACTTGGGGCGAAAAGATGAAGCTGCACTACTGGCATGTGCAGCCTCGTTAACATGTGCATACAACTGTTTAAATATAGATTTTCTGTTGTTATTTCGGATTTCCAGCATCCGCAGTATTTTGCTATCATATTAGTGTTTAAATATAGGCCCTGGCTGAATTTTAGATCTTGGTGGAGGGTACAATGAAGGCATCATGGTTGCTTCTTGGATAACGGCCCATGATGTGCAGAAAAGTGAGCAACCAAAACACTCCGTTTTTTTTCTGCCAAAGTTACCAATCTCAAACTGGCAAGTCAGCGGAGGTGACCAATCAAATCCCTCCAAAAAGTTTGTGCAGTTGGTTTAAGCTGCCACCTTGAATTTTTCACCTACTTTAAAATTTACCAGGTATAAGTAACGTTTCTAACATAAGAAACCAATAAAAGGGAAACAGTTAAAAAAAAATTCATTCTTACTCATAGTGAGTGTACTGCGTTAAAAATCCCCGGAAATCATTTTGTTGGAGAGCCTCCATTGCAGCAGTGTGAGCATTCATGAGAGATTCACTTTGTGAAGGATCTCTGTTACTGGAGTCTCCAATGCGGATGCCCCTGAAGCTGCCAGACACTCCATAGAGGACTGCATTTCAGCTAAGCAGTCATGCACGATTGCCCTGCTTTCTCCCAATACCTTTCAACATGCATCTTTTTCAAGCAATTATCTAAAAATAAAATCTTGGAAAAACATTAGTGCAATTTCATTGGCTTATTTGTGCCGTTTGTAGTTATTTTTAATGCTTAACCCTTATTCATTGATACTTATTTTGCTGCTTACTATTTCTCTACAAAATTCTCATCCTCATGTTGAAATCTCTTCATGGTCTCACCTAAACACTATAGCCCTACAACCCTTTGACAACTCTGCATTCCTTCAACTCTGGCCTCTTGTGCATCCCCCATTCCCTTCATCCCACCATTGGCAGCCACACCTTCAGCCTTCTAGGCCCTATGCTCTGGAATTCACTTCTTAAATTTTCTGCCTCTCTCTCTTCCTTTAAGACCCTCCTTAAAACCAACCCTGTCACCAAGCTTTTAGTCACTCCTCCTAATATCGCCTTTTTTGGCTTATTGTCATTGTACCTTGAGACATTTTTCCTACTTAAAAGCGCGATATAAATGCAAGTTGCTGTTGTTGTACTTTGATTTGAGACAATCAGTATTGTTCAGATAGCACTAATTTGTTGTGATTTATTACATTATTTATTTCAGTGAATCAATTCCTTTGCCCAATGGTTATTTTTTAAATATGACACTTTCAGGTGTGATGGACACTTTGGAAATGTGACACTTTGCATGTGGCCGATCTGCACTAGATGCGCGACTTAATTATGCAGATGGTGCCCTGTTAAACCAATTCAGGCCCAAAAATACTCACAGAAAAAATCGAGGGCAGTAAAGGCCACTTAGTCTATCAAGCTTGTTCCTCTAGTATTCCAACTTTCCCAGCCTAGCATCCAAATGCATTTTGAACTCCCCTAATGTCTTTGGCTCCACAACCTTACTTGGTAGACTATTCACTTTTTGAGGAAGGGATTCTTTTTAAGGTTGATTTTAAATTTACCTTTCACTAATTTAAATGTATGTCCTCTTGAAATATAAAAATGGCGAGCTAACAAAACTGCAGAATTGCACGACTTATGAAACATGCTATTCTGAGAATCAGATTCATTACCAGATAAATTAAGGAAAATGCAGTCATTCTTCTAATTTTGGTTACAAGAAGAATTTCATTTCCGTCAATTCTAACATGGCTGAAAGATACAGCATTATTATTAAGTTCCATTGCTGAGGGAAGTGGATTTGGGAAAAAGAAATACACAATGAAAACCATATGAACTTATTGGCAGCCTGCAGAATCTACAGTATGTAAATACAGAACATCCTACTTCCTCTGAGCTGCCTGTAAATAGCTTCTTGAACTGTCTCTTGGTGCTCATGTGTCACAATGTTTCAGGGATGACTTAGTTTCAATTCGCATTATAAAACTCTCACAATAACAGAGTGAATTACCGTGAACCTATAGTACCCCTTGTTTTTGTTTAAAACTGTAGTTAAGTTAATAAATTACCAATCTATATTGCTACAAATATTTAAACATTTACAGAACCAAAGGATCATTCTGTCCTACTGTTAAGCACTGTACCTTATGAGAAAATTGTGTTCTATTCATGATGCAAGGTTTTTTGAGACAGAATTGTTAGTACATTTAAAACTAGCAAGTTACACTATAAATAGTGGCTTACAGTAAGTCCTGTCCTTCAAAACTACTACATGATTTACCAATGTGTAACCAATTCAGTCTACTCTGAGCTGTTTTGTAGACTATTAAAACATGTTGAAATCACATTCCTGTGTGAGGGAACAACATTGAAAATAAAATTCTTATTCCGACTGGTATGACATCTCCCCATTGTCCCACCAGGTAGCAACAAAATATCAAAATTCAATACAGTAATGAAAGGATTATATTCATTGAGAGTCTTATTAAATCTCATATTTCCCCTTCTGACTTTTTTTCCCCCTTGCAGACAGGCCAGTATGAAGGAGAGAAATAATACACTGTTTATTTTAATATACTGGTTTTCAACAGGCTTGGAGACAGCAAGTCTTTTGAAAAGCAGACTGGCATTCAGTGGCGAGGCAAGGTCATTATGCACTGGCTCCAAATTTTCCTTCACTACCTCTTAAAACTGGGTACCAGTGGATGCAGGCTATAATCCTGAGAAGGAAGAAGTAGGAGGTGGGTCTGAATTAGTACTTCACAATCCTGCATTAAATGCAGATCTCCTCAAAGAATACTTCATTTTTCCTCTTTGCTCCTCAAAATATACTCCCAAATTGAGCAGCTCGAGCCTTGAAATGTTTTCCCAGCCATTTCAGTGTCTTTTAAAAAAAATTAAATCACAGCAAAGTAAAGGATGTCAGTGCTGGAGAAAGGAACACTTTTCAGGTACTTGAGTGTCAGCATCAAGCACTTCTGGGCCAGAGATAAGACAGCTGGATACAAAGCAAAGCTCCTTCTAGTTGGCCCCAAACGAACCTCAGAAGAGCACCCCTCCCTGCATTAGTGAAGGTTTTTTCCCATAGCAAGAAACCTTAGGCCTGCCTAAGTGACATTGTTAATTAGTGCCAAGTTCGGGGCACTTTGCTGTAAGTCTATATATACTAGAAAGTGAATGAAGAGTGCCTAAACTTATTTCACATAGGCTCTTAGAGCCATCAGACAAAGAAAACTTTTATCCAACTAATCTAGGTTGATTTCAACCCAGATCCTACAGATGGAAGACCAATATCTAGTTCATTTTACCAGCTAGTTCCTAAGTCCCATTCGTAACTAGATATTTACCCAGCTTTCTTTCAAGAAAGCCAATTGACAGCTTAAATTTCTTTTGCTAAGAATCTGTTGCACTCCTTCTTTTCTCTTCTCTAGTCTTGCTTGAAGCTTGTTAATCTTGCATTTTTATGTTCAAGACTTAAGTTTATAGTCCAAGTTAAACAGGATGTTTACCTCTACCTGGTTATTACCCCTCAGCATCTTAAAAACTTGAGGGGCAATGTTAACCTACCTCGCCCGGCAGAAATGGATTGGCTGCGCAGTTTAAATAACCTCCGAAGAAACTTACCACCCTGTTCCTGCTAGATTCCCGCCTGCCACCACCTTAACCAGGCCCTATTTTTAGGCAACCGAGGCACCCGCCTGACTTGGAACCTCCTCAATATATCCAGAATCGGAGGGTGATGGCATCATTAGGACCCCAATGGCATTTTAACCACTGACTTAGCGAGGTGCCCGGCACAGCTGCCCTGCTTAGTGAAACCTGGTCTGCAGGAAGGAGAGACCTTGCAGGAGTGCTCCTCCAGGCTCCACAATGGAAGTCTGGGCCTTTGCTGCCTCAGGCTCCCCTTTGCAAGTTCCTGGTAAAACTCCCCCGTGACTTACCTGAGTGCCGGCGGATGACCTCCAACCTGACCACTCTGCCACTGCCACCAGCCAACCAGCTGCCTTTTACCATCTGTTTGGGCCAACAGCTGGCTGGCAGAATGTTAAAAAACCATGGGCCTCAAATTCACCATATGGTGGAGGGTCTTATCTCTGGCCCAGAAGTGCTTGATGCTGACACTCAAGTCCCGGATCATGTTCCCTGTCCATTTTTTTCCAACACAATTCTTCATGGGGATGAGACTTCAGCGTATAATTTGACTTTGATTAGCACTAACTGATAGAATTCTGGTGAAAGATTCACGGATAGCATGGGGGTGAAATTGGTCTTTGTCGGTAATGCAAAACGTGCTCAGAGCAAATCAGAAAAGAAATTTGAGGCCGGTGTAAAACGAATTACCAATTCACTACTGGCAAAGACCAATGTCACCTCATCGGTGTGAGAATTGGCAGTGTTGTATAGGTGCAGCAGGAAGTGCTCTTCTGGAATAAAAACAGAAAATGCTGGAAATACTCAGCAGGTCAGGCAGCATCTGTGGAGAGAGAAACAGAGTCAACGAAGGGTCATCGACCTGAAACGTTAACTCTGTTTCTCTCTCATAGAGTCATAACGGCACAGAAGGAGGCCATTCGGCCCATCGAGTCCGTGCGGCTCTCTGCCGAGCAATCCAGTTAGTCCCATTCCCCCGCTCTATCCCCGTAGCCCTGCAAGTTTATTTCCCTCAAGTGCCTATCCAGTCTCCCCTTGAAAACATTGAGTGCGTCCGCTTCCACCACTTCCGTCGGCAGCGAGTTCCAGGTCATCGCCACTTGCTGCGTAAAAAAGTTTTTCCTCACATCCCCCCTGTATCTCTTGCCCAAAACCTTAAATCTGTGTCCCCTAGTCCTTGTACCATCAACTAGTGGGAACAGCCTTTCCCCATCTAGCCTATCCAAACCCGTCATAATCTTGTACACCTCTATCAAATCACCCTCAACCTCCTTTGCTCTAATGAAAACAAATCCAGCTTCTCCAACCTGTCCTTGTAGCTAAGATCCCCCATCCCTGGAACAATTCTGGCAAATCTCCTCTGCACCCTCTCAAGGGCCTTCACATCCTTCCTAAAGTGTGGTGACCAGAACTGGACGCAATACTCCAGTTGTGGCCGAACCAGCGCTTTATAAAGATTCAGCATAACTTCTCTACTTTTGTACTCTATTTACCACAGATGCTGCCTGACCTGCTGAGTATTTCCAGCATTTTCTGTTTTTATTTCAGATTTCCAGCATCCGCAGTATTTTGCTTTTGTATTAGTGCTCTTCTGGAGTTGTATTTAGGGCACATTGTGAGGGTAAAGTAGAGGGAGCTCTACTCTAGATCTGACTACACCATGCTTAACTAAGTGTTTCATGCTGCCGCTGATGCAAAAAGTACAGAATGTTTTTTTCCATATCACCTTGGTAAATTCAAAGTCCAACCCTAAAAAAATTAAGGTCCGAAGAAACTGTGATTAACAACAACAACAACAACAACAACTTGTATTTATATAGCGCCTTTAATGTAGTAAAACGTCCCAAGGCGCTTCACAGGAACGTTATCAAACAAAATTTGACACCGGGCCACATAAGGAGATATTAGGGCAGGTGACTAAAAGCTTGGTCAAAGAGGTAGGTTTTAAGGAGCGTCTTAAAGGAGGAAAGAGAAGTGGAGAGGTTTAGAGAGGGAATTCCAGAGCTTAGGGCTTCAGCAGCAGAAGGCATGGCCACCAACGGTTGAGCGATTATAATCAGGGATGCTCAAGAGACCAGAATTAGAGGAGCGCAGATATCTCAGAGGGTTGTAGGGCTGGAGGAGGTTACAGAGATACGGAGGGGTGAGGCCATGGAGGGATTTGAAAACAAGGATGAGAATTTTAAAATCGAGGCGTTGCTTAACCGGGAGCCAATGTAGGTCAGCGAGCACAGGGGAGATGGGTGAACGGGACTTGGTGCGAGTTAGGACATGGGCAGCAGAGTTTTAGATGACCTCAAGTTTACGGAGGGTGGAAGATTGGAGGCTGGCCAGGAGTGCGTTGGAATAGTCAAGTCTAGGGGTAACTATGACAATGCACGACCATGGCATCTGATATAAGAAGCATTGTTCATTGCAAAATAAATCATGTAATAATGATCAATTCTATTCATTATACATGTCAGGTTCTTAGACTTGACAGCAATTTTTGTTTGCAAGTAATCTTTATTGAGTTCGACTGAGTCTTTACACACTCATCTCTTAAGCAATAGTCATACAGAGAAATAAACAATATTACCCGCTTTCACTCTGGGTAGAGAAGGTAACTTTTGTCAATTCTTTTGTTCTAGTCTCTCTCTACGAATTGTGAAGGAAAGCTTAAGATCATTATAGGGCTTAAGTCACGCACAGCCATCCCTTAAAAAGGAGTTGTTTTTCAGTTTTTCTAGCTGATCTGTTGATCATTGTCTTGTTTGTTTCTTCCCGCCGGGAGCAAGCGGAAGCCAAGTGCAAACAGCGGAAGGAGCGCACGTCAACCCAAGCACCCCACCCACCCGCCCCTTCAACCACCGTCTGCCCCACCTGTCACAGAGACTGTAGGTCCCGCATTGGACTCATCAGTTACCTGAGAACTCATTTTTAGTGTGGGAGCAAGTCATCCTTGGTTCCGAGGGACTGCCTAAGAGAGAGTTTTTTTGTGATATAGGCTACCCTCTTATCCGGGAGACCATTGAACCATTATTCAGCATTCCTTGCTAACAAAAGACCTCTCCTTGCTGACAAAGTCTTTTCTTGCTAAATGTCATCCATACCCTGAAGAATTATGGGAATCAGCAACTTTGACCATTTTATTGTTTCTCGCTACACCTTAATCATGTGCGATTAAATCAAATCCTAATCCTAAGTAAATATGTATATAAGAATAGGGGCCGTGAAATTCGATGTGTTAGCACCGGCCGTTAAGGCCGGTTTTGTTGAAAAAATTGCAGCTGCCTCGCTTCCGCCCGTGGAAAACGACGGCCGCCATTTTGGAAAGGTCAGCAGCGCTCCAGTTGCCTTCACTACCCTCTTCCATGTAAATATACAGATCATGATGTCAATCGGCGTGCAATACCTGAATTGACGCACAACTGCGATTTCGGACATTGCCGCACTCCATACCAGTCTCTCCTAACCATGCACGGAAGAACGTGTGTGCAACAGTTGTACAAAGACGCTGTCAGCGCTTCTTAAAGGGACACATAAATCTTTCAGGTAAGTTTCGATTTCAACTTTTTGACTTTATTTTAATATTTTATTGGATTAGTGGCTTGGTTCAATACATTTAAAAAGTTGTTAAAGTGTGCAGGGTGTGCAGGGAGTGCAGGGAGCACTGCTGGATGCTTGCAAGGCTTTGGATGTTAAAGGAAGGCCTCTGAGAAGACCACTTGCTCACAGTCCTAGGGGCTCCAGTTACAGTCCCCCTTGAGCTGCAACATCACATGGAGATGAAGCAGAGGCAGCAAAGGGGACAAGCTGCTTGCAGAGGAAAGCAGAAGAAGCAGAAGAGGAGGAAACGGAAGGAAGGAGGCAACCCAGACAGCCCCTTTCTGGCTGGGATATCAGGGATCGAATCATCCGCCTGCAGTACCAGTGACTACAACCCCAATTCCCCTTTCAACATTAGTCCCACACCTTACCTTCCCTCTGTTACTAACCATCACTCTTGGCCACAATGCTGAAATAAAAGCCATCACAAAGCAAACTTTCTAATCCAACTTTATCCATATATGCATCCAATATTACATCAAAAAATCAACTAATCACCCTTGTGCATTTCCTTAGTGACTGTCTTAAGTGTGCCTTTGCCTATCCTAGTTATGTCATGCAGTGCTTCCCCAGTGGCTGCAGCATGGCTGGTGGAAGGTGGCTGACTTTCAGTGGGGGACACTTGCAGGACGACCTCGAGGAGCTGATGGCTGGGAGTGTGAAATCGAGTGACGGTGTTTCTTCTTCACTCTCCTCTCCATCTTCTTGGTCAACCACGACTGACCTGCTGAGTATTTCCTGACAGGGGAGGCTGGATTTCATGGGTAATAAAAACAGAAAATGCTGGAAATACTCAGCAGGTCAGAAAGCATCTGTGGAGAGATAATTCTTGGGTGTCTGAAGGCACAAGGGTAGGGTTGTGATGAGGGGAGGGCGGGAAAGCAAGAAGTGCATGCTTACACCATGTGCAGCTTGTACATCAGAAGCTGGCCAAGGGTTCAGCCATGCCCCTGCCAAGAATGGCCAGCACTGTCTCCTCCAAAGGGGTGAGGTGAAGCTAGGAATGTGAGGTGTGCCTCATGTTTGGTAGAGATTGTTGGTAGGTGAGTGATGGGGAGGGTCGTGCATTGAGCAGTGTGTGAGGCTAGTGGTGCAGTTGGTAGGAGATGGCTTTTGAAGATGCATTCACTGACCTTGACTACTCGTCTGAGGTCAAGAAACATCTTTGGGCACTGGAGCCAGATCCTGGGGGCAATCTGGTCCCACATCCTTCTTTCTGGAGGGCCTCCTGGCCCCCTGTGGATAGAGGACCTCTCTTCCAGTATTGTCCACCTGCACAAAGCTGGAGTGCTATGTGCGAGACCTGGGTGCCCATTCCCTGGCCTGTTGATCCATTTGTGTTAGTGCTGAAGCACTTTTACCATTTTTTACATCAGAAGGCAGTTCAGCTTTAAGAGCTGAAGACTGCCTAGTTTGGAATGATTTTTAATGTTTTTTTTTCAGAAGGCAGTTGAGTTTTAAGGGCTAGAGACTGCCTATTTTTGAATTATTTTCAATTTTCTTTTCAGAAGGCAGTTCACCTTTAAGAGCTCAAGACTGCTTTCAAAAATGACAGCCTTGCTTTTAAGAAAATGCAGCGTTGCTACAGCGACACGACATTGGGCCTCTTGCTGAGCACACAGCCTTGAAGCAGTGCGTTTGTTGCAGGGCTGTGCGCTAAAATCAGTCAAATTAGCACGCAGCAACAAATTAACATGCTGCCTGCGCTTTCTAAACAGGCGAGAGCAAATCTCACCCCGCGGTACCATCGCCTGTTTTCGGGCCTTATCGAATTTCACCCCCACTAGTGGCTTCTGTATGGCTCCAAAAGGCAGCATTATAAAAGGTTTTATATTTAGATTAACATCATTGGAATAATTATTATTATTACACAAAACTCCTCACAGCACAATATATAAAGATTAATGTTAAATCAATATTTAGTAGTTAATTAACTATTTACATAGAAAGTAATAATGTTAAAACCTTCAGTGGTTGCAGCAAAATATAACTAATCGAATTCTGCTGGATGTCATAATAAAAAGATGATGAATCAGTTCTAAGTATCTTTGCTTCCTTGTAAAGGAAGCCAAATAATTTCTCAGCAATCTATTATCATATCTGGATTGTAACTGGTTTTCACTTGTGGTTTAGCAACCTGCAGGATTCTGTATGCAATTG
This sequence comes from Squalus acanthias, assembly GCA_030390025.1. Lineage (NCBI taxonomy): Eukaryota > Metazoa > Chordata > Chondrichthyes > Squaliformes > Squalidae > Squalus > Squalus acanthias. The sequence continues at coordinate 105,098,416 of CM059434.1, forward strand.
TCCAAAGCATTGGACTGGATGAAGCAAATGGCTAAGAGTCTACAGCAATCAGTTTAACTAAACATCCATAAAGAGGGCACCACAAAGAACATTAAGTGGTAACTGCAACTGAGACACACTCAGCTTTCACATTACTGGAATAAACTAGAAGGGTACATTTAATGGCCTGCAAAAAACCTTCTCATCTCTGTGTAATCAAATCACTTTAAGCAGCTTTCTGGGTTTCTCTGTATCAGAATATTAAAAAGTATTTCCCAGAATTTCTTCAAATATGTGGAGTGTGACAGTGGGTCCAACAATGGACCCTGGCTCTATGCCACTGCCACTGCTGCTCAGGGTTGATTTTAACCCTCTATGCCCTGCATAAACAGGGCAGTAATGGCGCAAAAATGAGGTTGGAGGTCACATCCTGCTCCATTTATGCCGCTGCTCCGGCCAATGCCATCTTGGGTAGGATCCTGAGCAAAGTTCCCCCTAATTTTTTGGGGGGTGGGCAGTCCATTTAATGGGCCGCGCGGCCCATTCAAAATTTCAGGCATGCACGAAATCTCACATTTGAAAATCCGGTCCCGGGCTGCGTGGGACCTCCAAACAAGATCGCAGGGGGGCCCTGGAGAAGATCGCTGGGGGGCCCTGGAGAAGATCGCAGGGGGGCCGTGGAGAAGATCACAGGGGGCTGTGGAGAAGATCGCAGGGGGGCCCTGGAGAAGATCGCAGGGGGACCGTGGAGAAGATCACAGGGGGCTGGGGAGAAGATCACAGGGGGACGGTGGAGAAGATCACAGGGGGGCTGTGGAGAAGATCACAGGGGGGCTGTGGAGAAGATCGCAGGGGGGCCGTGGAGAAGATCACAGGGGGCTGGGGAGAAGATCACAGGGGGGCCCTGGAGAAGATCACAGCGGGACCGTGGAGAAGATCACAGGGGGGCCGTGGAGAAGATCACAGGGGGGCTGTGGAGAAGATCACAGGGGGGCTGTGGAGAAGATCACAGGGGATCGTGGAGAAGATCACAGGGGGGCTGTGGAGAAGATCACAGGGGGGCTGTGGAGAAGATCACAGGGGATCATGGAGAAGATCACAGGGGGGCCGTGGAGAAGATCACAGGGGGGGCTGGGGAGAAGATCACAGGGGATCGTGGAGAAGATCGCAGGGGGGCTGTGGAGAAGATCACAGGGGGGCTGTGGAGAAGATCACAGGGGGGCCGTGGAGAAGATCACAGGGGGGCTGTGGAGAAGATCACAGGGGGGCTGTGGAGAAGATCACAGGGGGGCGGTGGAGAAGATCACAGGGGGGCTGTGGAGAAGATCACAGGGGGGCTGTGGAGAAGATCACAGGGGGGCTGTGGAGAAGATCACAGGGGGGCCGTGGAGAAGATCACAGGGGGGCCCTGGAGAAGATCACAGGGGGGCCGTGGAGAAGATCACAGGGGGCTGTGGAGAAGATCACAGGGGGGCCGTGGAGAAGATCACAGGGGGGCCCTGGAGAAGATCACAGGGGGGCCGTGGAGAAGATCACAGGGGGGCCCTGGAGAAGATCACAGGGGGGCCGTGGAGAAGATCACAGGGGGGCCGTGGAGAAGATCACAGGGGATCGTGGAGAAGATCACAGGGGGGCCGTGGAGAAGATCACAGGGGGGCTGTGGAGAAGATCGCAGGGGGGACCGTGGAGAAGATCGCAGGGGGGACCGTGGAGAAGATCACAGGGGGACCCTGGAGAAGATCACAGGGGGGCTGTGGAGAAGATCACAGGGGGGCCGTGGAGAAGATCACAGGGGGGCTGTGGAGAAGATCGCAGGGGGCCCTGGAGAAGATCGCAGGGGGGCCCTGGAGAAGATCACAGGGGGGCTGTGGAGAAGATCGCAGGGGGGCCGTGGAGAAGATTACAGGGGGGCTGTGGAGAAGATCGCAGGGGGGCTGTGGAGAAGATCACAGGGGGGCTGTGGAGAAGATCGCAGGGGGGCTGTGGAGAAGATCGCGGGGGGGCCCTGGAGAAGATCACAGGGGGGCTGTGGAGAAGATCACAGGGGGGCCGTGGAGAAGATCGCAGGGGGGCCGTGGAGAAGATTACAGGGGGGCTGTGGAGAAGATCGCAGGGGGGCCGTGGAGAAGATCGCGGGGGGGCCGTGGAGAAGATTACAGGGGGGCTGTGGAGAAGATCACAGGGGGGCTGTGGAGAAGATCACAGGGGGGCTGTGGAGAAGATCACAGGGGGGCCGTGGAGAGTCCGGGGGCCCTGGAGAAGATCACAGGGGGGCGGTGGAGAAGATCGCAGGGGGGCTGTGGAGAAGATCACAGGGGGGCTGTGGAGAAGATCGCAGGGGGGCCGTGGAGAAGATCACAGGGGGGCTGTGGAGAAGATCGCAGGGGGGCTGGGGAGACAATCATGGGCCAGGGAGGACATCAGGTGGGCATCAGATTGCTGTTGGCGGTGGGGGGGGCGGAGGAGTTTGCTGGGGAGTTTAACAGGTTAGCTTGTTGAACCACAGGGAATCACTCCTGCTCCTCCTGGCCCACAAGCAGTGCTGAAAAGGCCCTTACCTGTTCCATCCAGCAGTCATTGCCTCCCTTCAGCTGTCGGTTTCCCGAAACCTGGCCGGCCAGCGTTAAGTCTGAAACACAGATTAAAATATTTAAATGAGGGACCCGCCTCCTGAGAGGGGGTTGGTCGCCATCCCGCCTCCATTAATACCGGAAGTGGGTGGGTTCAAGGTGGGCTGGGTTCAGGTTTGAAATTTTTACATTTTAACTTCCCACCCAACCCAAACCCACCCGTTTTCGGGGGTTAAAGCTACCCCCATCTACTCCATCAGTCAAAAACCATCCTCACAAGTTGCAGTGCGACACTAGGTGCACAGCCTTAAGGTGAACACATAACTCGTACATTTTCTGAATTCATTTTAATATACTCAACGCTTTTTACAAGATGAATGCCTTCAAAGTTCTACCTTGCTGAATATCTGGAAATTTCCAGTTTGAATGTTTGCAATGTTCCACATTATTGAATATCTGTAATCTCTGTAAACTTCCAAATAGCTGTTTGTTAGTAAAGTTCCACATAGTTGAATGTACTTTCATTTAAAGGGAAGCTTTAATGCAGAGTTAAGTACTATGAAAGTTAAGTACTTCCCCTGAATGAGTCCCAGGTACTTTTTTTTTCTAAAACAATTAATTTTACAAATGTTCCCATTTATAGGGCTCCCCATGGCATACTGTTTAACTAGTTGCTTACTAACTTGATATTTCTTATTTTCTTCCAATTCATCATGAGGTCATACAGCATTTGTAATTTACAAAAATCTTCACAAATACTGACTGAGTGACCCATTTACATGGAACATGGATGAGTTTACTCATCTGGGCACTCTCTACTTCTGTAGTTCATTGATGAGTATACTTATTTGCCAGTTGCTCTTCTTCCTGGTTTAATACATAAAAATGCATCAGAAATTGATCTAGTTCCATCTGTACACAACTACATTAACCTCTTGTCTTCTGATTTTTTCGCCAGTTTTTATAAACAATTAGAACCCATTCTTTAAAGTTACTGGTGCCTTCAAAATGAACACAACGTGAACAATCACTTATAAGGGATGAAAAACCTCAAGTTCCAAACCAAACTCATATGTCCTGAGGTTTTCGACAAGATTCTTCAACTTGTTGCTGAGATCTGCTGTGGTGCCCACCACCTCCTGACTCCCCAAAGCCTTTCCACCATCTACAAGGCACAAGTAAGGAGTGTGATGGAATATTCCCCACTTGCATGGATGAGTGCAGCTCCAACAACACTCAAGAAGCTCGACACCATCCAGGACAAAGCAGCCCGCTTGATTGGCACCCCATCCACCACCTTAAACATTCACTCCCTCCACCACCGGCGTACCGTGGCTGCAGTGTGTACCATCTACAAGATGCACTGCAGCAACTCACCAAGGTTTCTTCAACAGCACTTCCCAAACCCACGACCTTTATCACCTAGAAGGACAAGGGCAGCAGGCACATGGGAACACCATCACCTCCAAGTTCCCTTCCAAGTCACACACCATCCTGACTTGGAAATATATCGCCTTTCCATCATCGTCGCTGGGTCAAAATCCTGGAACCCCATCCCTAACAGCACTGTGGGAGTACCTTCACCACACGGACTGCAGCGGTTCAAGAAGGCAGCTCACCACCACCTTCTCAAGGGCAATTGCCAGCGACGTCCACATCCCATGAACGATTGAAAAAAAGCTTCAGCCATTATTACAGCTAATAATGGACAAACTATTTTGTTATTTTTTTAACAAATTGGTTGCCATTTTGACTATGATTTCATCTGAATATTTAATTTGTGCAGATCTATAAATAAAATACAGCAATACTCCAAAAGATATAGAAAACTGCTTGGCTAAGAATGACACAGAGTGTAACAAACTACAGCATGCAACACAATCTGCCTCAAGGTACATTGTGAAATCATTTAGCATAGTATCGTATGCCTGTGTAAGTTTTGAACCTATTTTAAAATATTGTCCCTCATTCAATTATTAGTCCAGAAAGCAAGAGGACCTTATCATGTTTCAGAAATCTAAAGATAATCTGTTTTTTTGCCTGCGTGTTTGGATGACTTAGCAAATTTTAATGTTCATTTAGGTCTGCTTTATGTAACCTAGCTCTGGATCTTGCTCCAAATTATTCTTCAGTTTGAGGATGATTTGGGATGTCAGAGGCCTGGACTAATGAACCAGAGACATGAGTTAAAATCCCACCATGGCAGCTGGGGAATTTAAATTCAGTAAATTAAATAAATCTGGAATAAAAAGCTAGTAAGCCAAAAAGACCGTGAAACTATTGGATTGTCGTAAAAACCCATCTGGTTCACTAATGTCCTTTAAGGAAGGAAATCTGCCGCCCTTACCCGGTCTGACCTATATGTGACTCCAGACCCACAGCAATGAGTTTGACTCTTAACTGCCCTCTGAAATGGCCTGGCAAGCCAGTCAGTTGTACCAAACCTGCTACAAAAAATTTGAATAGCACTGTGGGAGTACCTTCACCACACGGACTGCAGCGGTTCAAGAAGGTGGCTCACCATCACCTTCTCGAGGGCAATTAGGGATGGGCAATAAATGCTGGCCTTGCCAGCGACGCCCACATCTCATGAATGAATTAAAAAAATGGAGTAAATGTTGGCCCATTTAAGGCCCACATGGACTAGCCATGCCCCCGTGAGCCCATTAAAATGAGGCACACATGGGCCTTCATTGGCTAGGCTAACAGATGGAGAATGGCCAGTTGGACATGTCACCAGAGGGTGGCTCATGCTGATGGAACCATAGCTTAGCATGAGTCCGCACCTTCTGGAGAAAGGGGAGAGCAAAAAACTGGAGGTGGTGTGGGGTGGGGGGAGGGACGGGGAGATTGCAGAACAGTACCGATGAGCATCTGTCATTTGTTAAGATTCATTAAAAAAAAACTTATTTTCAGCCTTTAAATATGACTTTTCCATCAAAATAAATGACAATAATTAGAATACATTTTGAAACGTCTTGAATTAATCAAATCCAGATAAAGGGATGTTGTATCTTTAAATACATGGGAGCTGTATTTCCGCTGGGGGTTTCCTGCTTGTCTAGTATAATTTCAACAGAAGAGCCATGGAAACCCCTCAAACAAATGGCATTAACAGTCTTTACTCCATTGTTCCAGGGTTTCCATGGCTCTTCTACCAGACAATCAGGAGAATCCCTATGGAAGTTAGTGCTTTATACAGCTAGAATTATGTACAGCCACAAATATTGATACAGGTCCATATATCCATTTGATTCTTTAAATAAAATCACATAGACGGATATCTGCCCGGCAGTTCGAATCAGACCTATTGCAGTACATTTAACAGCTGGTGGTTTCTCCCTTTGTTTACAAACAATCCTCTAGTGCGTTTAAAATCTCAACATAGGCCTCATGATCAGTCTGTTTACAATGTTCATGCCAAGTTCACGGAATTATAATCACCATGCCATAGGCTGTTGTACTGGAGTAAACTTCACATTACTGTAACCTGACTCATTGTGGAGTGGCACTCAGCCAAAGATCGTTAGAGCCCCAGGTTGCACTACTTCAAATGTTATCCAGGTCAACCCAAGCAACAAATAGCGTTGTAAATGTAGAATATGAAGAGTAATGGTACAGATTGAACAGAGAAGTTCCCTAATGCACAGAATGCAACCGTCGAGTATATTTGTGACTATAATCTAGTTGCCAATACTTCAAGGTGACATATTGCACATTCGGAAACTATTGTTTGATTAAGTAAAAATGTTGCAAATTAGCATTATTATGCAAAGCTCAAAAGAAGAAGAATTCAAACAGAGCTTGTGCTAAACTGGCGTTGCTTGGCATTTGAACGGTCAGCCTCTAGCTGCAACACAAAAACACCTGTGGACTTTGTTAATGAAATGATGCTAGACATCAGTGTTGCCGTGGTAGCTAAAGTCAGGAAGAATCACATGACCAGGCCCTGCTTGCTGCTGCTGAAAGGTGAATGTTACCATCACATGGATTCTGGTTGTCTGCACTTTTCCTGTGTAATGGACTATTTATACATGAATGTTTCGCAAGTTAATTTCAGTCAAAAATGTGAACATCAATAGGCAGGAATTATTTGATGCATAATTTTGTACTGATTACTGTCTGAGCAGCAATGTTATTATGATTCTTTTACTTCATTTAGTGTAACAAATGACTTACTTAAAAAAAAACAACTGTCAAAAATCTAACTTTTTCAATATATTAGTGTAAATACTTCAATCTTTTGCTTGATAAGAATCATAGAAGGAGGGCATTCGACCAATTGTGTCTGTGCCGGCTCTTTGAAAGAGTTTTCCAAATAGTCCCATACACCTATGGTACAATGAATAATCTTTGTAAAATGACAGAATGACTATTGTGTAGTATATTGTACAGACAGATTGCCTTTCCAGCCTGTGCACACAACTCTGCTGGGACGAATGAGGTCCCCGGGTTTTCTGATACCTCCCTAGAGGGCCTTGCGGATGAGGTCAGGGCAAGGAGGGAGGTAATGTACCCCAGCATCTGCAGGAGTATCCCCAAGGTGACTTTCCAGCAGGCCTGAATATAGGTGGCTGACAGGGTCAGTGCCAGCAGCACCAACCCCACGCCCCCCCCCCCCACGCTCCCCCCCACCCCCACCCCCCACAGGACCTGGCTTCAATGTAGAAAGAGATTCAATGATCTCACAAGAGCAGTAAGGGTGAGTACAGCTCTTCATCTCTCCATCTCTCTCAACAACACCTGACAACACTTCTTTCACCCCCTCCCTCACTATCATGGGCTCCATCCCTCCCAAGCAGCAGCACGGATATTGGCACTCCATGTGGGTTAGATAATGGGGCAGAGGGGTCTGCACGTGGTGAAAGATCCAGCACAAGTGAGCAGCGGCAGGCACTGGAGGCAGGGAGACAGCTCGCTGAGGGCAGGGTTCTCTCCCAACTCTGCTGAACAGGGCAGAGATGTCTTTGGATGATGACACCGAGGGGCAGCATGTAGATGAGAAATAGGAGGGGGCCAAAGACTGCAGAGGTATTAGTTGGGGGGGCTGGGGAAGAGAAGCCATCACAAGAAATTCTCTGGTTGCAACACGGATAGTTAAGAGTGGAACCAGGCGGGGGCAGTCCCACTCAGCTGGACAATGGAGCAGACGTGTTGGAGGAGGGTGGCATGGTCGACCATGTCAAAGGCTGTGGAGAGGTCAAGAAGAATGAGGAGGATCGTTTACTATGGTCTCATATGTGACTTTGATTAGGGTCATTTCAGTGCTGTGGCAGGGACAGAAACCTGATTGGAGAGGTTCAAACATGGAAATGAAGGAAAAATGGACACGGATTTTGGACTTATGCAGAGCTAAGTACTCTACTGCTAATATAACCACACACCCGCCCCATTCCCATCAGGCGAACAGGTTTAAAATCGGCCCTAGAATAAGCCTTAGCCCTCCACATCCAATTGTACATGGCTCCAGATGCTTATCTCATTATTGGCCCGGATGATACAGATTTTTAAGTGCTGGGTAGTTAGCCTGGATAGGGGGCCCTGTGCTTGAATCCCTACATGGTTCACTCAGCCTTTCATCCTGCTTATAAGAATGAATTGAGTACCACAATTTAGGTTCTGACGGGAGAGCTGGGGTGGGGGTGGTGCAGGTGGTGTGAGGTGCTTACCATACTTTGAAAAGCATGGTTTTCGGACACTCTTGGCTGTTGACAATAGAAATGGAGATAAGCAACACCTCATGTCACCATCTGGTAGTAATGAGATAAGTCTTTCTCTCTCTATAGACTTTATTTATGCTGGTAAATAAGCTTATCAAAGTCCATAAAAGCACCAGTCTCTTTAATTCTCGGATCACAAGTTATTTTTTTATGTAACTGAAATAGGTTCTTTTATTTCAGATAAAATTACTTGAAGAAAAGAATGTAATTATCAAGAATGTTGAAAACTTACTGTTGTATAAATACAGTCAGTGAATAACAGTGATAATGTTCTTAAATGGACACTGTTGACATTTCGCAAGTGGACAACCAAAACTCCTAACTACAAGCGTGGCACAGACCAGCTGTCATTTTCAATGTTGCCTAATATGATCTTTTCAATATTTTTAAATCTAATGAGCAGCTCCGTAGTGAAGTCCCACCATATTAAAATGTACATTATTTAAACTTCAAGTCCATGATTGAGACAAGGCCATGATGGACATAGTTACTGCACGAGCGGATCTCTCACATCATTACTCATGGGTGGTCATGGGTCTGGTGCGCAGTTGAAATGTTTAGCTGCTGCCCTAGCCAGTCCCTTTAGGCCCATTAAATTAGTATTCCCTGTGGGAATCCAGGTAATTGTAGGTACTTGTGAATTCCTTAGAGTTAGAGGTCAGTGAATTGCTTGTAGATTTCCGGCTCCACGAAGAAATGCCTGGCTTTGTTTCTCGTTTTTTAAGATTATGATGTCTGAAGTGTGGACGTCTGGAGTATGACAAACATGAGATAGATGCAAAGCTTTTATAAATATATATGTTAAATATAAAAATTGCATTATGTTGTTTGTCATTGGTTTCCATTTTCTTTAGCATAAACCCATATAATATATGATCTAACTTGTGAAATATATCACAAGGCAGTCTTTCCGATCGCAGTGATTGTTGAGCAGGATCAGTGTGCAGTGGGCTTTGTGCCAACCCTGTCGGATCATCTGTGGTTGACCCTCATTTTATATGCAAAGTGAGCTGCTGCCCTTGATTGGGCCTCCTGCTGGGAGCTTGTCAAAGAAGGAAGAATTTCCAATACAGTAACAGCACTTTAGCAGGTAAAGCCACTTAAAGGTCTGTGGCTGCATTTGGGCTCGCTAATTTGTAGTTGCTTGTCCAAAGGCTATGTGGGGGCTCACTAATTTTTGGTTGGTGTGTAAAAGAAGTGGCTGTTAAAAACCAGTGGATGGCAAAATATCTGCAGATAAAGGAAATGGAGTCTATGGTCAAATAGAATGGCTGGACTCACTCCGCCCCCCCCCCCTCCCTTTGATGGATGATGAGGTGGAAGAGCTGCTGCATGAGGAAGGTGAGAGAAGGATTGCTCCAAGGTACTTTCCCAAAGGGTACCATTACAGCATGTTGGCAAGAGGTGGTGGCCAGGATCAATATTATGTACAGGACACACAGAACATGGAAACAGGTTCAGAAGAAAATAGAAGAATTAAGTTGCTAAGTTATGGATGCCATATACCAAATAGGTGACCCAAGAATGCATTCTGAGCAGTGTTACTATTCAACCCACTACACAATTACAGCTGAGCCCTTGGATGACCTCAAGTCTCTTTAATGCTTTCCATGCATGCCCATATACTAGCAGGGTACACTTTCTAGCTGCAATTTATGACAGAAACCCTTGGTAACTTATATCTTACTTGGACTTTACAGAGCAAATCATTGCATTATGGGATAGTTGCATGATGCATAGTCAACTGCGGACACACAGCATAGGCTGTAGGTTAGATACATGTCTGTCACTGGATGTGCTCTTTCAACTTGTAACATCTCGAGACTACATCTTTACTTGTTCAATAAGATGACACCTGATACAAGGGAACAGTTATTAACGGGAGGACGATCCAGGAATTACAAGTCTTGATTCCCTTTGAGGAGGCTACTGTGGACATCCTTATCTATAAGAGCATTTAAAGAATAGGTGAAGGCAGAGGCTTTCTTGAAGCTTAGGGTTATTGCCATATTGGTACCCTATTGCTCGAGTTATGTATTCTTTTACTACTATTACTATTACTACTCTAGTATTAGTAACAGTACAACAATTTACGTGGTGTCTTTAACATAGAGAAATGTCATAAGACGTTTCACAGAGGCATCAGAAGAAACAGATGTTGAGCCATAGAAGGAAAGATTAGGACGGGTGGGTTTTAAGGACGGTGTTAAAGGAGGAGAGGCAGAGGAGTTAGGGAGAAAATTCAAGAATGTAGGGCTTAAATTATAAGCTGTAGGGCCACAATGACACAAACAGTGCACACAATATAGTTCTGTTAGAAGGTATCTCTTGTAGCCAAAATTAATTTCATTTTTGTCATTGTAGATTCAGAAAAGTAGTCCACCAACACCATTAGTGAGGCAGAATAAGATAGCACCTCACAGTTGCTGATCTCCCTCTCATCAACATTTGCAAGCACCAGAACAGCATATCCTGGAGGATGCAGTTAGTAAACTTCAGGAGGTACCACCTGTTGAGACACAGTACATGGGTAAGGACAAACAAGTGGTGGTGCTAGAAGAGGAGCAAAAATTAATGGATGCTATTAATAACTCCTGGACTTTTGAAAATGCAACACTGCAATGAAATTGGGCAGCCATTTCATGCTCTTCTTGCTATTGACTTGGATAGGAGATGAAAATGTTGGCCATGTTGACTAATGCATCAGTCACCTCTTTTATACATATTAGCCTGGAAGGTGGCAGAGGAAAATTGAGAGCGGTGATGACCTTGACTGTGACATTCCTATGTTGCAAGTTGTTTGCAGATGGCATTGTAGCAGGAGGCACAACTCTGCAACGATTTCCATGTTGGCGGTACAGTAGTGTAGTGGTTATGTTACTGGACTAGTAATCCTAGAGGGCCTGGACTAATAATCCAGCTAGAACTATGGCTGCGATTTTACTAATGGAGGCGGGTTGAGTGCGGGTCCGCTGCTCGGAGGCTTTCTGACCCGCTCCCGGCTGCCGCCTCCCAGAACTTACTATTTTGCCTTGATTGGCCTCGTTACGGCCGACGTGCGGGTCCCTCCAGGCAATTGCTTGGAGGCTGTCAGTTTCTCGCGTCTGATGACGCGTTGTTTGGATGAAAATTTAAAGGGGCCATGTCCCCTTTGGGAAAAATGTCAATGGGATGGATTGGTGCTGTATTATATAGAAAGGGGAGTTGACAGCGCCTGTTCTGAACAAAGTTTAATGAATGAAATTGCTGTTCATATTATTCCAGAAATATATTTATGAATTTTTTACATATCAATTTATTATCTGACTATGAAATGAAAAAGATGCCAGATTTGTTCCAATCATTGGCTGAGTAATATTAATGCTTTTTTTCTCTTAAAGGTGCTGGCTGCTGCAGGAACGGCAGCCCCAATAACTAAGGCTGCACCCAGGTTCAATGAGGGCTCCCTCCATGCTCTTGTTGAGGGAGTTAGAGGACGTCAGGAGCTCCTCTTCCCTGGAAACGGAAGGAGGAGGCCTCCTCAGCAAACCAAGACAGCTTGGCTGTAAATTGCTGAGGAGGTGAGCTCGAGGCCTGTGTGCAGACGCACATGGGTTCAGTGTGGAAATAGGTTTAATGATCTGCTGAGATCACCTAAAGTGTGGCCTCTGTGTTCTGGGAAATGGAAGTTCAAGAGTGAGGGCTCAAGGTGATTTCCATGTAGAATGTTGGTGGTGACACTGAGCGCAAACCACCGTTTATTGGACAGATGATGCCTGGGGTTTTGAGAATGTCGGACTTATATTCATCTCCATGTGCCAGCCACCTGTGGTTGAAGCGTAAGCTTACGCGAATCTGGCATGGATGAGTGCATCCCTTGCCTGACGGCCAGCAATGTGGTCGTCTGCTGCTGGATTGGCCACATCCGGCCCTGCAAGGCATCGCTCTCCGTCCTCCTCCTCGTCCTCTTCCTCGCCCTCTTCATCTTCCTCTTCCTCGTCCTCTTCATCTTCCTCTTCATCGTCCTCTTCATCTTCCTCTTCATCTTCCTCCGAGGAGGCTGTGTGCTGAGCTACTTGTTCATCCGGCAGCACTAAGCCGCGCTGCTCTTCCTCCGAATCTGACGACCAGGATGAGAGGATGTAAATGGTTCCCATCCCGTTGTTATAGATTTCAGTTGAGGCAAGAAGCTTGCAAGCGCACACTCAAAGTGGCCTGAAATTATTCCAATCAGTTCAAACAGCAGATGTGTGTCAGCTTGACCAGTCACAAGGTCAGTAGATTTGCAAAATCTTATCCCAAACCTCCAACAACAAAGTTGTTGCATTTGAATGCCAGCCATTTTACAGGAGCGCTTTTAAAGTTCTGCACCAATAATGACTACAGATCATGTCCTCCACCAACTGGTCTCCTTGCAGCAGGACTGTTTCTGACAAGACAGGAAACAGGAGCCAGAGGCACAAAAATGGGAAACCTCTGTCAGTATAGGATTATCAAGGCAGTTAACAGACTCTTAACTGCCTTAACTATCTGTCCCACTGGTTGGAGTCGGGTCAGTTTGGGAGCAGCTGAACAGACACTCACGAAAATCGCGTGGGGGCGGGATGGAGGCGGGTTGGGCGTCTGAAGCCACTTTTTTTCTGATTTTAGCAGCTGAGCCGCCTCCAAACCCGCCTCCTCAGGGCTGTTAAAATCAAGCCCCGTGAGTTCAAATCCCATCGTGTCAGTTTGACAATTTGAATTTAGTTTTAAAAATAGAAATCTGGAAATAAAAAGCTGGTATCAGTAAAAATGGCCATGAAGCTGTTAAATTGTTGTAAACACCCAACTGGTTCACTAATATCCTTTAGAGAAGGAAACCTGCTGTCCTTACCTGGTCTGGCTTATATGTGACTCTAGTGCGGCTCTTAACTGCCCTCTGAAGTGGCCTTGCCAGCAATGCCCACATCCCGAGAATGAATAAAAAGATGCTGACCTGGAGCTTGTAGACAGTGTTGTCCTTGGAAATTGCCAATGCCTTCAGATATGGATGGTGGCATAATGATGGATGCAGACAGTCTGCAGCCAACTGATCACTACAGCAGGCCTTATTTCATCATGTACCACTTCAACGATTAGACACTGTATTTGGAGCAATCTAAAAACCATCTCCATTATTAATTTTACATTAACTTGCTTCCGACACGGCACTTGCAATTCGATGCTTTGTCACTCCCTGAGCTGCAGTGAAAATTTGTATTGTAAGGAACATTTTCACAGCCACTCTTCTTTTTTTTATGATCTTCCTGTTCTGCTAAACAATTGTTAATGTTTCAGTGATGGTTGGCTTTCCTATGATGTTTTATGCAATATTTGGTAGTTTTTTTTATCTACATAAGCATTTTCTATGTGATTTGATGCCAAAAAGCAACATTAAAACAATCAGAAAAAAACACAGAAAATAATAAACACTGAAAAGCCATTGAAACAATGGCCCATCATTTCCAATAGGAGGCATCCTTTCGTGCGGATGCCTCCTATCGGGAAAAAAATCTACGCCCTTACCTGAGGGCTCCCGAGGTCCGGACTCTTCCGCTCCTGGGCCTCTCCTGGTGCGCGCGGGCAGAGGCCCAGGTATCCCAGGGGTGCAGGTGGTTCACAAGCGTCCCTGGGATCACGTGGGCCAGGCGAGCCAATGGGAGAAGGGAATCCCCCTTCATTCTTTTGACTGGTAGACCAGAATTAACAGAGAGAAAAAAGGGACAAGGGATGCATGGGCAGTCAGGTTGAAGCAAGGGACTATGTAGCACAGCCCTTGGCTCAGCTGGAGGTCAGATTTTGAAAGAGCGATAATGCCAAAAACGACTAAGTCAGCCCATAAAAAGGACAGGGCTTTGGAGGACGGAGATATGTTTGAGTTAAGTTAGTGGGATTTGCTTTGACTATTACTCTGTTCACTTGCTGTCTGTGAAATAAAGCAGCTTAACGATTCATATCTGGCCACGATATTCTCACCAAGTGTTTTCTCAGTCCACCTGCAAAAAGATTGGAGAGCTGCATGTAAGGGCACATGTGAAAGACACAATATGCAGTTCAGATCACAAGGGCGGCCTATTATTACACCCCTGAGTTACAGTTATGCAATCAAATAGTTAAATTTTGGATAGCACAAGCACATCCTAAATGTAAGATGCTCAGACCACTTAAAGGAGTGACTGACATCCTTTGTGACTGTGACAAAGGTAAACTATCCCTCCTCGTCCTCCTTGACTTGTCTGCAGCCTTTGACACGGTTGACCACTCCATCCTCCTCCAACGCTTCTCCACCGTCAGCCAGCTGGGTGGGACTGCACTCGCCTGGTTCTATTCTTATCTATTTAATCGTAGCTAGCAAATCACCTGTTCGGCTTCTCTTCCCACTCCCGCATCGTTACCTCTGGTGTCCCCCAAGGATCTATCCTTGGACCCCTCTTATTTTGCATCTACATGTTGCCCCTTGGCGACATCATCTGAAAACACAGCGTCAGTTTCCACATGTACGCTGATGACACCCAGCTCTACCTCACTACCACTTCTCTCGACCCCTCCACGGTCTCTAAATCCGACCACATATCCGTGGCTTAACTAAGACCGCCTATTTCCACCTTCGTTACATCTCTGCCCTTGCCTCAACTCATCCGCTGCTGAAACCCTCATCCATGCCTTTGTTACCTCTAGACTTGACTATTCCAACGCACTCCTGGCTGGCCTCTCACATTCTACCATATGTAAACTTGAGGCCATCCAAAACTCGGCTGCCCGTGTCCTAACTCGCACCAAGACCCGTTCACCCATCACCCCAAAATTCTCATCCTTGTTTTCAAATCCCTCCTTGGCCTCGCCCCTCCTTATCTCTGTAATCTCCTTCAGCCCCACAACCCCCCAAGATATCTGCGCTCCTCTAATTCTGCCCTCTTGAGCATCCCTGATTATAATCACTCAACCATTGGTGGCTGTTTCTTCTGTTGCCTAGGCCCGAAGCTCTGGAATTCCCTGCCTAAACCTCTCTGCCTCTCTACCTCTCTTTCCTCCTTTAAGACGCTCCTTAAAACCTCCCTCTTTAACCAAGCTTTTGGTCACCTGCCCTAATTTCTCCTTATGCGACCCAGTGTCAAATGTTTTGTCTTATAATACTCCTGTGAAGCGCCTTGGGACATTTTACTACGTTAAAGGCGCTATATGTTGTTGTAGTAATCCTGTATATCTATGGCTATACCTGAAACTTGTACCAATAACATTTATAAGAATGTGACATTCATATTTCATTTGGCAGAAACCAATGAATGTCTCCTTTTAAAGTGGAACTTAGATCATAATGCAAGGAAATACCACACGGTATCAATGTTCCCACTAATTTTTTTTCGTGCGCGGTATCTTTTCCAGTGGCAACAGTTGGTGGGCGGCCTGCGCGGGACCTCCCGATCGACGCGTGGACATGCGTGCCCACGCACCTTAGGGCAAACGTTGCACAGTAAGTACCACATTAATAACTTCTACATGCACCTGTCTGTAATGGAAAAAGAATACATCGAAGGCTGTGGTTCCATGGATGAGTAAAGAGACAAGATCAGATCTGAAAACTAATAAAAAAGCATTTAGTGCTTACAGGCCAATAATAAAAATGAATGCTAGGAAAGATACAAAGAATAGAGAAAAGCTACAAAAAGGGAGATTAGAAAAGCTAAGTGGAAAAATTAGAGAAAATTTGCAAAATAAAACGTAAAGGGGGCAATAAAAAGGCTTTCAACAGGCATGTTAGCTGTAAGAAGATAATCAAGGTATGGATGCAGCTGCTAAAAGATGAAGGAGGCAAACTTGTAGTGGAAAGTAAGGGAATAGCAGTGTCACCACAGGCTGGTCTGCAATGACTTGCCACATAATAAGAGTCAGGGATCATGTTTCCTCTCCAGTTTATAGTGAGGGCTAGTGCAGGACAGAGCGCTTTTGTTATTTTCGATCTTCCAAGGAGGCATAGTAAATTTAACAGTGTTTATTTATCTTTTTTCTGTTCAATAAATCTGCCTAATAGTTCATAGCCTAAGCCATGGTCTGATACAATGTGTATTCTTCTGCCTTTCCAAAGATAAGGAAATCATACCGCGGCACAAAATATATCCAGTAAGCCTAAACACAGTGATAAAGGTCATCTGTTTGATTGCTGAGCTCACTACATTTACCTAGATACTGGCCAAGTAAAGCTTCCTCAGGATCATAGAATAGTGAGGGCTCTCTTACAGGAGTAGTCTAGACATTGAATCCAAGGCAATTATCTAGTGTAAGAATCCAAAACTGTAACACAGCTATGTATGAAAAAAGAGTGAGATATTTTGAAAGCCAAATAAGACCTTCAAGGGTTAAAAAAATGGCAAATATACCTAATTATACAATTGCTCTTGTGCAGAAATTCACGTACAATGGAACCTCTTTGATTATCAATCATAATGGAACCCCTGCCCGTGCATAGTGGATAATGAAAATTGGCAGAAAATCAAGAATTTCCTACACTTAATCTGACACGGTGAGTCTCTTAAGATTACTTAATTAAGTTACCAGAACATGCAAATAAGAGTCACATTTTTCCATTAAAAAAATAAAATACCCTTGGAAAGAAGGCTACTGCTGCACTCTGTCTAGCTTGAAGCCCTGATTCCCATTCTCTCCTCATGAGAAACTAAATATTAGCGCTGCATAGTAAATTATGTCAGGTACTGGACATCTAGTACTTATCCTGTTGGATCAAGAACACAGATTGTTAAAAATAAGTTAAAGGTCAGAATTGCATTTTAGCTGGTTTATGCAAAACTGAGCCTCGACTGCCACTGGCCTCTCACAAAAAAACCTTGTATAGAATCGAGAATGGGGATCCATTGTAAATGCGAATTCTCTCCTGTCTAGATTTAGATAAAAATAAAACTGCACTTAAACCCATATGGTGAATCCCTCTGCTTGTGCAATTCTGGTTTTTTTTCAGCCTCACATTTTCTCCGCTGCAGTCAAGCAGCCAGGCTGAAGTTTTGACTGAATCTTGTGTGTTAGAAACAAATCAAATGCTCGAAGCTAGACTGAATGGCTGATTAGATGGGATTGTGAGCCAGTACCTGTTTGGTGGGCATTGGTGGAGCACCCACGATAAGTCAAACATCCTGTTCAGCGGTGAATGTTAACTGTATATTCTATGAATTTATTTTATAAAATGATTCCGGGACATTGACCAACTAACTATGATTATTTGAAGGATTTTGTTTATGGCCACACATTATGGACAGCTGCTGAACTGCTAGAGATTGCTTATTTTCATGGACAACCATCAAAGTTGATCAAATCGTACAGAGTAGCTCAGCTGACATATAAATTAATGATGAAAAAGCTTGACCTTGGGCAGCATCACCAATCAGATTAAAATAGACGTTTACAGTAAAAATGCTCACCAATTTAAAATCGGATTTCCCAATTACGATTAAAAAAAACTTTAATGCTGATATTTAATTGTAAATTGATTCTCAAAACAACCAACCTTAAGAACAAAATCAGTGCCAACTTCAATTAAATTATCAAAAAGAAGTTCTGTAAAGTTCGGTATATTTGTTTGTCATCGGAGCTTTCAGCCAATCGTGTGGATGTGGCTAAAACCACAGGCCCCAGAGTGGCAGTAGCTTGCAGCCCGACTTGCACCTCTGTGGTTGACTGGCACCTGTACAAAGAAACAAATACAACAATAGTCCAGTGATTCAATGGGATCGGTACTTGTGCCTTTTTTTAAACTAGGGTTACTGTGAGAAGCACTTTAGAATTTAGAAAAAGACTGGATCATTGCTGCTTTAATTAACAAACAAGTGCTAAATCTGTGTTTTATGCATTCCTAAGTTGTTTTGGTATTAGAAATGAATTCTTCCTGAATGTTAAGTGAAACTATGATTAACCTCTTTATATTAATACTGAAAATATAAATGCTCTACAAAATCCTGAGGGAATGGCAAATTGTTGGAGCTTTAAAACAGGAGGGAGACTAGCAACACACAATCCCCAAACATCCCTCTTTCTATTCTGAGAATACATTGACACACAATTATGATCTTAGTTATATTTTCCTCAACTTCTTTAGCTGTAAGACAATGGGCGGTGGGGATTTTAACCTCAAAAAAATGGTTGGGTTGGGATCGGGTGGGAGTTTAAAGTGTTAAAAATCTGAATCCCGATCCCAAGCCACCTCCAACACGCCCAATGCTGATTTTAACGGAGGCGGGATGGGGCGGGCAGCCAACCCGCTCCCAGGAGGCGGGTTGGCACTTTAAATATTATAATGAGGCTGCGTGCCTCATGTTGTAGCTCCATTTTAAAGTTAACTGTGGCCGGCCGAGTTTCCCTGGCCACGGGGAACCCGGCAGCTAAAGGCAGGCGAGGACTGCTGGATCCAGGAGGTAAGTGCCTTTCCACTTACCTGCTGGATCCAGCGTCCCTGCCTCACTAACCTCCCCGCGATCGGACACCACCCGACCCTTCCAACCTCCCCCGACCTCCCCCGATCTCCCCCCTGGCCTCCGATCTTCCCCTCCACTACCCCGAGGCCTCAGATTTCCACCCCCTCCAGATATCCGAGCCTCCATCCGGCCTTCTGACCACTCCCCCCCCACCCCCCCAGCCGATCCTGGCCCATCCCCCAGCCCCCCCCGACTATCCCTGGCCCCGACCTCCTCCGAAGACCCTGGCACCTGTCCCCCTCTGACGATCCAGGCCTTCCTCCTCTCTGCTCCCCAGGCCTACCCGCCCGACAACCAGCCAACCTCTCAATCAAAAAGATTTCCATAAAATTTTAATTAAAAAATTTTAGTCAGGCCCTGCCGTTAAATTCAGCAGCGCCTGAGGGAAACCTATTCTCCTGGGTTTCCCAACTGCATTCCAGCGCTCCCGCTCCCTACCTGTCTCCAAATAAAATTTCCGGCCAATGTCTCATATTTTCCCTCCATATAGTCATACTAGAAATGTTTTCCCCGACAGTAGTGGAGGGCAGAAAGGAACAGGTGAACCACTCACAGGCCATTCCTCAACCAGGACTGTTTCCTGGGCCTTTGCCAATGTCATTCCAAAATCCAGCTACCAACAGATAGACAAATACAAAAGCAAAATACTGCAGATGCTGGAAATCTGAAATAAAAACAGAAAATGCTGGAAATACTCAGCAGGTCAGGCAGCATCTGTGGAGAGAGAAACAGAGTTAACGTTTCAGGTCGATTACCTTTCGTCAGATACACAAAGGTGGGCAGGGTTGACTTACCTACTACAGTACTTTTCAATGTCACTATTCATCTGTGCGGAGATCACATGAAGAATCATTGATAGGAACTTAAGCCTGCAACTCTGGGACATCTCTAGTGCATAAGCACCTTTTCAATTCCTTTATTATAATTCAAGAAGCTGATGATTATTTAACTGATCATACATTTTTATTGGAAATCAGATCTGTGAATTCAAGATTGCTTCTTTCCAAATGTACAATGAGAGGTCTGTTGGGCACAATTTAAAAACATCAGTGCACTAAACAAAATATCAGCAGTGGGAGGTCTGACATATCAATTGATAAATCAATATATTATTTAATCATTATAAAGCAAATGTAACCATTTTTTAATTGGAATATTACTAAATTGTGCCTGCACAGTTAAGACTTCACCAAATGATTGATTGGCAAACACTCAGGCTGATTGTTATGATTTTGACGCAGAAGTAACTAATAATTATTTGCTTCTTCGAACGTAGCTCATTCCTAGTAATGATAGCTGTAGACTAACCACAAAATTGTGGTTTAGTTATGATTCTTTCTGACGTGAAGCTGTGCTTCACACGTGGTTGGAATTACTCGTAGTAAGCAGGATGATAAAGTGCTTTTGCCCAAATTAGACAGTTGTGTCAGCTGTTATCTATCAGTGCTGCAGCATTCGAGACCGCAGAAGGAAAGGGGTCAGGCTTTCCTTCATATCCCCTGTGGTAAAGGTCTGTTTTTATAACTTCCTGTTAACAAGAAAGCAGGATGCAGTGGACAAAATTTAACTCATTAAGCAAGTTTGCCTGTACAAATTACTGGAAACTAATTCATCACTCACCAAATAATCTTAAATTTAAAAAAGAAAATCTTATTATCTCTTGGCAAGTGGAAATCGATATCACAGCATTATTTTCTGAATAAACTAATGGATAGTAGGGAATGTGGTTCAATGAACATATGTATATTTAAAGCCTGTGGATTGTCATCCATTAACTGCAACACTTCTGACAAGATGGAGAATGGACACTAATGTATCTGCCCATAAACACTTCCTGCACTATTGACATTTTTTGCACTGCTTCACTAAATAGTTAATGGCTGTAGTAGGAATTAAAATACTTTAATTTATTACCTTGTCAATAAAATGTGGGATTCAGGTCACAAACAGGCCTTTTCCTTATTTGGTCCTTGTCAATTTCATAATCCATCTCTGGAAATGCCCAATGATTTTTGCATCTATATCAATAACCATGTGTTAGTTGCAAGCATTGATTATGCAATTGAATGAACGCCATTGTGTTCTACATAACGAACACAGAGTGTTGGTAAACTACTTGTGATTGGGGAAACAATGATGGCATTACACCACCAATCCTGCCTGCCTCCACATATTTTATAAGCAAATGTAACAAGAACTTACCAGGACAGCCAATGGTGCTCCTGCAGTATATGGTGTGTCACATCTATTGTTTATTCATTTGTTCTTTTACCGTTTAATACATTTTATGGTAGTCATATTTGACCCTGAAATGAGCTTCCGACCACATATCCGCGGCATAACTAAGACCGCCTATTTCCACCTTCGTAACATCGCCCGTCTCCACCCCTGCCTCAGCTCATCCGCTGCTGAAACCCTCACTCATTACCTCTAGACTTGACTATCCCAATACACTACTGGCTGGCCTCCCACATTCTACCATACGTAAACTTGAGGTGATCCAAAACTCGGCTGCCCGTGGCCTAACTTGCACCAAGTCCCGTTCGCCCATCACCCCTGTGCTCGCTGACCTACATTGGCTCCCGGTTAAGCAACACCTCGATTTCAAAATTCTCATCCTTGTTTTCAAATCCCTCCATGGCCTCACCCCTCCCTATCTCTGTAATCTCCTTCAGCCCCACAACCCCCCTGAGATATCTGCTCCTCTAATTCTGCCCTCTTGAGGATGCCTGATTATAATCGCTCAACCATTGGTGGCCCTAAGCTCTGAAATTCCCTGCCTAAACCTCCCCGCCTCGCTACCTCTCTTTCCTTCTTTAAGACGTTCCTTAAACCCTACCTCTTTGACCAAGCTTTTGGTCACCTGCCCTAATTTTTCCTTATGTGGCTCGGTGTCAAATTTTTTGTCTTATAATACTCCGGTGAAGCGCCTTGGGACATTTTACTACACTAAAGGCGCTATATAAATGCAAGTTGTTGTTGTTGTTTTTGTTGTTAAAGTCTACGGGCTGGATTTTCCCTGCGGAGGCGGGATGGCGTCAGGAGAGCTGGTTGGCAGTTTCTGGTCCTGCTCCCATCTGCTGCCGCTCTCTGAAAAAGATTTTCCATAGATTGGCCTTCTTAAGCCCGCCCTGCGGGGTTCCTGGCCAATTAACAGGAAGCGGCCACATTGATTTTGACAGTTGTGCTGTCAGTGTTCTGCAGCATTGAGGTGCTGCAAACACTGACAAGCACTGCACACAGGTGCACGGCTGTACCCAGGCTCTCCCATAACTCCCTCCATATGCTTATGGAGAGAGTCACAGCACGCAGGAAGATTTTCTTCCCTTCCCATGGGCGGAAGAGACATCCCCAGGAGATCAAAACAGTCTGGTTGCACATTGCACAGGAGGGCATGAGCAGGGATGCCATCAAGAGGACCAGGCTGCAGTGGCGCCAACCTCTCAATGATCTCAGTAGATCACAAAACGTTACTGCAATGCCACACTCAACCTCATCCTGCTGTGCCACTCATCGCATCCCCATCACTCTGCCTTCCCTACCCTACTCCTCTTACCTTGCAACTCCACCCAACCCTCTCTATCTACATTATCACTTCCCCATCTCACTAGCCACCCCTTCACACTCACCCTCATCCTATTGCAAGCATACCAACTAACAACACACAAGGGTAGGCACTTGAGAGCTTTAGCCAATGTTCATGTGAAGTTTCTGGTAATGTGTTGTCATACAGTGAAATCTATATTTTCAACACTTCACTTATTAGACAGATCTGTGCACACCTTGTGAAGTGTTTTACTGAGTTCCAGTGAATATTGAGACATATTTCCCCCCCCCCCCCCCCCCCCACACTATAGTGATGAGTGTGAAAGGAAAGGCTTGGACATTATAGGGATGCTTCATGGTGCTGGTGTGAGATGGTGTCAACCTGGCGCATCATGTGGCAGCCAGGGTATACAACATCAAGTGAAGTAAATCTGGCCATGGTGATGCCATCGCTGGCCTCCCGGGCAGCAATGTTGTCAGGAGCTGATGCCCTGTGTCCTGTGCAGCATCAGGTGATGGTGGAGAAGATTGGTGATGTTGTTGGTGATGTTGGTGTGCCTGGTGATGTTGGTGTTGGGGCTGATCGTGGAAGGATTCAGAGGACCAATGTGTGATTTTTTCAAGGGCACCGATATTGCTGCAATAGATGGCAGCTGCAGTTGAGATGACAGAAGCGATCTGTCAATGGTTAGAGAGGTTGTTTCAATGTGGTGGCACTAGATATACAGTTGGCTCTAAACACTTGCATGCTAAAGAAATCTCTATGGCCTAAAAATTCGGCTGCTTTGCGCCTCCCTAAGAGGGCTCTAACGGGGCGCAAAGCAACTAGTGCCCGGGCGCGGCGCTGGCAACGCCTCCCGTGAAATTCAGCGGGAGGTTAGCGGTGGCGGTAACCATTAGCGCCCCACGGCGCTGCGCCGCCTGCAATGACGTCATCGCCGTGCACAGCGCCCCACTCGCGCCCCGGCTGCGACCTTCGGTAGCTCCCCTGACTTACCGCCAGACGCTATGTCCGACGGGGTCAGGGGGCCTACCTGAGGCTGGGGCGACACTAATTAAAGGCAAGGTGCCAGGCGGCCATTTTTGTTGCTGGCCTCCTGCCAGCACCTGCCCCCGTTGCCGTCCCCGGCCTCCTGACCAGCCCCCCCGCGGAGTGCCAGCTGCGCTCCGTTAGCCCGGCACTTCACTTGAGTGCCGGGCTCTTTTGCCGGCACTCCGATCCCTGGTGGCCCAGCTGGGCCCCGGGTTGTGCTACACAAGGCCCCTCCCCTTTAATAAGGGGAGGAAGGCCTGAAGTTCCGCGGCACATAGCGCCGCGATATTCACTCGCAGTGCCCCAAGAGGGAGGCGGGGCGCTTCCAGTAGCACCCCGCTTCCCTCTTGGGGTGCTACCGATGAATTTCGGCCACGGGGGCGCTACTTTTTTCTAGAAGTAGCGCCCCGGCAAAGTTAGCACCCCCAAAGGAGGCGCAACTCAATTTTTCCCCTTATATGTCTTACAAATGCAGTAACCAACAGTTTCTGAGCTCTGAAACTGAACAGCTGCAACATGGCATCCTTTATACCACTTCTGCAGCTGTCAAAGCAGACTCAACTCACGCCAGGGTGAGCTGGCGTGTTCCCCGAGCAGCGGGTAAATCGTGGGGGAGCACATAAAATTACAAGGTAGGCTCAAAATACCATTAAATTGGCTGTTAACAAGCCATTTAATGATCTAAATTGTCTCCCCCGCCGCTTGGTGTCGGGTCAGTTCTGCGCAGACAGACCCGACACCTGGGAGACTCGCGTGGAGGTGGGTTGACAGCGCCTTTCATACCCGTTGTCAATCTTTGTTATTTTGACAGCAGTCCCACCTCCAACCTGCACTCTGCGCGCCAGCAAAATCCAGCCCTAAGTCAAAGTCTCACAGTATTATTTTGCTGCTTTGTAAAGACAAGGAGGATCGCTGGAGATTGCATGATAAAATTAGTAGCTTCGATAAACTGATTTATAAACTCATCTACGAGAGCCAACATGAAAGCCAAAAATATCTGCAGTTTAAAATTAAGAAGCCCCCAAAATATAACGCTCACCGTGTGCATTTTTACAGTTCATTTTCTGGTGTACATTTTATGCTGTAATAAGAGCTGAGTGAATGAGGCTTTAAGTGTAGACAAAATATAAACGTGTGCAGCATGGAGCTAGCAAAACTTTAATCAGAACGGAGATAACATTTCAATTGTAATTATATTGCTAAGTGGCTGAATTTTATCATTCAATTTTTTTACCCCTTTACTGAAATTACTTCAAAAAGCTATTTCAAATTGATTCTTTGATATTAAAAAACTACGCTCAAATATATTTGTAGGCAATATTAACTTCTATCCCACTCCACTCAGAAACTATTTGCATACAATTGAGGATTTAGGCCATGCCAAACAACGTATTTTTGCTGGCATTTTGACCAGCGTGAAAGGAAGAAAGAAAGACTTGCATTTATATAGCGCCTTTCACGACCACTGGCCGTCTCAAAGCGCTTTACAGCCAATGAATATTTTTGGAGTGTAGTCACTGTTGTAATGTAGGAAACACGGCAGCGAATTTGCGCACAGCAAGCTCCCACAAACAGCAATGTGTTAATGACCAGTTATTCTGTTTTTGTTATGTTGATTGAGGGATAAATATTGGCCAGGACACCGGGGATAACTCCCCTGCTCTTCTTCAAAATAGTGCCATGGGATCTTTTACGTCCACCTGAGAGAGCAGACGGGGCCTCGGTTTAACGTCTCATCTGAAAGACGGCACCTCCGACAGTGTAGCACTCCCTCAGTACTGCACTGGAGTGTCAGCCTAGAATTTTGTGCTCAAGTCTCTGGAGTGGGATGTGAACCCACAACCTTCTGACTCAGAGGCGAGAATGCTACCCACTGAGCCATGGCTGACACAATTAGGAGGCAAACAGGAGGCCGCTTTTATGCAGGGTTTTATTTTTGGATAGTTCAATTGCAGAGAATTGGATTTGTGTGCATTTGGAGTTGTTTGCAAATTAATTTCCATATTTTACATTTAAGGATGGCTTCAGCTTTTCCTGGAATTTTAATCTGACCCTGTCATGACCTCCTACAGATACTTTTTCATTTGTGAGGTGGGGTGGAAAGGGTGGCTCTAGAAGTTTCTGGAATCATAGTTAGAGAAGCTCAGCTGAGCATTGCAACTTGATTCAGTGTTTTGAGCAATATGCAAATCACATATCTTTAAGCATCTCAGATAAACTTGTTATAAAGTATGAGCTTGGCTATCCTGTTGCTTAATTGTTATTTGTTTGTCTGATGAATGCTGACGAGATTTGTATTTTCACATCTGTATGTAGTCATATTTAGAAAGTTACTAAGGACAATGGGAAACCCCTCCTTGTGGAATTCCAGAGTCGTTAAGTCTAGTGTCTCCTCCATGGACATTAGTCATTTCTGGGAATTTGGCCCATATCCCGTGGGCTTTCAGTGAATGCTTCTCCTTGGCGTGCTGTCCAACATTGCTTTACTTTTTCCTGGACTGGTCCCACCTCCTCCTGACTTGTGAGATAGCATTTAAAATTTGTCTTAAATATATCATTAAATTTCTCTTTCCTAATTATTTCTTGCTTTTCCCACCTATGCTTACCACATGCAAAATTGTGCAAACGCAGTGGATGTTGAGATTGAGCGCAATTCATGCATTTGCTTTTCACTAATGTACACATACCATGGATCTCAGTGCTGTATAATTTAAACATGTTCTCATGGAACAATGACAAGTTAGCAGACATTTCCAAATAGGGACAACTGTACAGGATCTTCCACAGGATTACTACTTTCAAATGGTAAAGGGAAAGAAAACCCCTTTTGGTGGAAATGAGTGTTGGTGATGTTAGCAT
Organism: Squalus acanthias; assembly: GCA_030390025.1. Taxonomy (NCBI): domain Eukaryota; kingdom Metazoa; phylum Chordata; class Chondrichthyes; order Squaliformes; family Squalidae; genus Squalus; species Squalus acanthias. Next base: position 105,124,598 of record CM059434.1, read on the forward strand.
GCAAATGTTTAACAGATTTGTGCCAAGCACTTCTCCCTGCTATTTTATTGAGAGACATTAACCTATTTGTTTTAAAGTAACTAGTACAGAGAGGAATTTTGTACAAGCAGATTAAGTGTTCATATAACATCGCTGACAGGAATTTCTACCGTCATACCTTATTTTTGTATGAGCAATGTTACCAGTACTCTGTCAAAATCATCATGTTTGTGGTCAGAATGATTTAATAGTGTCCCAATTGCAGCAAAATTACCTGTCATAAATGGCAGGTGAAGCGGCTTCATATTGGGATACATTTGCAAGAATTAACGTATAACATTAGAAGAGTAGTTGGAGTTATATCTTTGTGATTATGTAACCATCAGACTCTCTCGCATGATATTGAGCAGAGGCAGCTAAGAGGAGATTTGATAGAGGTGTTTAAAATCATGAAGGGTTTAGATAGAGTAAATAAAGAGAAACTGTTTCCAATGGCTGAAGGGTCGATAACCAGAGGGCACAGATTTAAGGTGATTGGCAAAAGAACCAGAGGTGACCTGAGGAAAAACTTCTTTACGTAACGAATGCACTGTCTGATAGGGTGGTGGATGCAGATTCAATAGTAGCCTTCAAAAGGGAATTGGATAAATACTTGAAGGAGAAAAACATGCAGGGATATGGGGAAAGAGCGGGGGAGCGGGACTAACTGGATTGCTCTTCGAAAGAGCCAGCGCAGACTTGATGGACCAAATGGCTGCCTTCTGTGCTATGATTCTATATAAAGACTTGAATCTAGCAAGTTTATAGTAGACCAGAAGAAGTCAAAAGATTGCTCACCAAAATGGAGGTAAGTACCTTCAACAGTCATTATATAGAATTATTAATTAATAGACTAATGAAACCAATCAATCCAATTGACAGAGACAGCAGTAGTGATAACAACTCACCTCTCAAATGACAAATGAACCAAATGAAAAATTATATTGACATAATCTCCACTGGGCCTTAGACACCACACTGCAGAATTGTTTTAAGTACTAATGGCTATAACAAATGTTCCAATGTGTTGTATATTGGAATATGGGACTGTAAGCTTTTAGGTAAATGATGTCCCTGATTATACAATAAAATACTGGAACATTAATTGGAACCATATTGTCCATTTGAGGTGGCTGTTTAAAGAGCCAGCATTGTTATATTTGGCTGTTGAAAAATCTTACTGGTCGAGACTGGAACATAACTGAGAGTGCAGATCATAGGCAACTCGCAACAGTTTTATTGTGACTTCTCATGCAGATAAATTCGACAGGAATGAGGGTGATCACAGCCTGACTGTCCTCAAAATTAGGGTTGATGAAACTATCTTAAAATCAGACAGCAAATGTTGTAGAATGATTACAGGAGGTACATAAACCCCCCTTTGTTAAATTCAAGCTCATAAAAAGAAAAAATTGACAGCCACAACCAGCTACCACAAGAGCAAATCAGTAAGTACAGTGGAATTCTATTATATGCAATAGGTCAAGAACAATGAAGTTAAGTTAAACTGACAGACCTTTGCTATGTAAGGAGTCAAATTAGAATGGGCCCATTTTGTAAGTTTGCTTCTATCAAGGTTCTATATTTCAGCAGTCCAGTTATTATTGCTCTATTGTAGAAAAAAGTCAAATAGCTTCTATCTCTAATTTTGATTCATGACAGTGAGAGTATAAGGTCAGTCTGCACCTTCATGTATGTAGATCAAAAAGTCTAATTAGGAAAGCTAACAATTGCCATAGTAAAACAAAAATAATTGGAGGCCCATTATTGTTATAGCACTCTGAAATTTATGGTTTCAAGTGAGCAAATGAAATCAAATGAAGAATGGTAGTAATGGAAGTAAAATTGAATAAATAGAAAGCAAATTAGATTGTAAAAATTGCCATCAAAATTCAAGGCAGTCAGATTACATGATGGACACCACAGACGTGCAAGGCTCCACTTTTTTTGTTGGGGAGGTACAAACCTATCTGGTTATGTGTGCAAATGCGATATAGTTTCCCAAATCTATTTTCCACAGATTTATTCTTACATCTATTTACTGCATTGATTAGGGGCGTAAACAGCACTTTTGTCCATTGCATCCACTTTTCTGGGCTATGTAGATGCTAATTGTACATATGTTATGGCACGGTCGTGAACTCCTCCGAGTGATACCATAAAGATTTGAAGGTAAGTGAAAGCAGAGTGTAATGTTTAAGAGCATATATTATGAGTTACAGTTGAGGTCATGTGTGGAGCAGGATGGCCTGAACAAATGGAGAGAACGACTAAAAGACCAGATAAGAAAATACTTTAAATCAAAAACGATTTTTCCATTCAACTCACAGCTGGCCATTTTGTCTGAAAAAACGGGCGACCAGGAGTTGAAAATTGAGGGGGCACCTTGGCTGCCCCATTGACACCTGATGCCTTATTCAGACGGTCAATGGTCAAGCAGCTCACATGCCTGAAACAGGGGTAAGGCTGTTTTACAATGCAAGTCGAATCCTACGTTATTTGTAGGAACCCGGTGCAAAATTCAAGTACAAATGGGTACAGATTGATTGTGCCACGCAAGTCCTGCACATTTGTACCAGGCCTTGAGCGACCTAACCAAATGATCCTTAAAGGGACTGCTGGAGACTGCTGAAAAAATGGCTACAAGACTTTTTCAAACTTACATTTTTGTGGAGCCAGAAGGAGCAGGAGTGCTCGTCCTGGCTCTACGAAAATACAGCAGGCTGTTGCCAGTCCCAGTTCAGTGTCGGAGCTGGCCGGAACTTGTCAGGCTCCGACCGGCGAGCTGCATCAGGACACTTGTTTGGTGCCCACAGCTCGCCCGTTCCATTCAAATGTGACCCAATGCCAAATTTAGCTTTATTTGAAATCACAAGCTTTCGGAGCGCTGCTCCTTCGTCACCTGACGAAGGAGCAGCGCTCCGAAAGCTTGTGATTTCAAATAAAGCTGTTGGACTATAACCTGGTGTTGTGCGACTTCTTACATTTGTCCACCCCAGTCCAACACCGGCATCTCCACATCACAAATTTAGCTTGGGCCTCAGGCCAACATGGAGAAGTGCACAGAGCAATCGCTCCGTAGACTTGCCGCCCGTTTTGGTGGCAAGTTCTCCCCCTTCTTCTTTATCCCTTTCCAGTCAGTTTTGCTACATTACATCTATCATCAGCTAAATGTATGAATTCTTTGTAGAGCTAAATTGTAATGTAATTAACAGAGGGAGATAGTCATCGAGTAATAGTGTTGTTCATCGAGTAAACCCTCGGATCAGATATAGAGGACCAGCATGTTAATAAAATGAGATAGTGATCTTGTAGTTTTGTTCAGAACCCAGGTCTGCACACACAGTTCAGCACAGGACGAGAAGTAAAGTTAATATTGTTCCTGAAGTGAGGCAAAGAGAGTGACCCCAAAGAGCAGGATTAGCAGTTCCTGTAGGTAGGACTCCATGTTTCCCCCCACCCCAACTTCAAATGTGTGGGCGCGATTTTCCCAATAGAGGCGGGTTGGAGGCGGGTTTCGGTTTGGATGGATTCCAAACCCGCCTCCATTGAGAGGTGGGAAAAAATTGCGATTTTCCCCTAATTGGCCAGTTTATTTCAGAGGTGTGGGTTCCCCTGGGCCAATTAGTGTTTTGAGACTGAAACTCGCCTCTGCTGCCATCACTTATCCAGCTTCATTTAAGGGCTGCTTGCTGCCTTGGCTCATTCCACTGGTTTTTGGTCGATGCTGCACCACCTCCAAGCTGTTATCTCCTTGAAGAATGGCCAGCTCCAAGGCAAGAGCCTCCCCGAGGTTCTCGGATGAGGCGCTGGGTATGCTGGTTGAGGGGGCATGAGTAGCAGGGAGGTGCTCTTCCCCTCATCTGGGAGAAAGAGGCCTCCCAAAGAAACCAAGGCTGTGTGGGTTCAGCTGGCAAGGGATATAACCTCCAGATCTGTGTGCAGATTGGGTGATTGTTTCTGTTTATTGATGAAATGCCATCCCTGTGGGAATGTATTAAAGAGAGTCATGTCCATTGTCTATCATGTGTTAAAAAGGAGCCAAGCACATGTGCCACAATGGGCAACCTATGCAAATCTGGCCAGGATGAGTGCATTCCTTGCACGACGTGTTTCCATGCGCTAGTGCCTTCTGTCCTGTGCAGCATCAGGTGGGTGAGCAGGAGGTTGGGGCTCCTGCTGCTGTTGCTGCTGAGCTGCCTGGTTCTGCTGCTGCCGTGGCTGCTCCTCATCCGAATCTGAGGTCCATGGTGAAAGGAAATAACTGGTTCCCATGCTGCTGGCAGATACCTCCGTTGGGGAAGCGCTCAGTCCAAGCGGGGAGAGGGTCTTCTAAGGAGGTCCTACAGTTGAGAGATAGAAGCTGCAGCACCTCTGACTTTGGTAGGCCTGCTAAAAGTGCTGAAAGACCTTTGGAACAAAAGTTCTGCAACCTGCAACTGCTCCCTGATGAAAGCTCCGTTTTAATGGTGGAGCTGCAGCTGTGAGGAGGCCACTCACTTGTCAACCCACCAGGATTAGCTGGCGTGGTTTAGGAGGGTCGAGCAACACGCTGAAAATGTGGTAAAATAACAAAGGCCTGTCAAAATAGGATTATAGAGGCCCTTAACTACTATTTAAGGGTCTTAACTACCTCTCCCGACTGATGGAGGCGGGACCGAATCGCACCCATCAAACCCGCTTCCGGCAAAATTGCGTGGAGGCGGGTTGGAGATGGGTTCCGAACCCGCCCTCAGTTTTTGCCATTTTACCAACTGTCCCGCCTCCAAACCCGCCTCCTCGGGGCTGGGAAAATCACCCCCTATGTGTCTATATGTAAATTTATATTAAAAATATAGTTGGGTAGAGTATCTCTTCAGTCTGACCCGTGCTTTTATTTCTGATTGGACTTGATGCGGACAGTAATGCAGCAGTAATCTAGTAATGCCAACTCTGATGGACACTTTTCTGGTGGTGTTTCAAAATTATTTACATAGAATCATATAGGATATACAGCACAGAAACAGGCCATTCGGCTCAACCAGTCCATGCCAGCGTTTATGCTCCACTCTAACCTCCTCCCATCCTTCCTCATCTAACTCTATCAGTATAACCCTCTATTCCCTTCTCCCTCATATGCTTATCTAGCCTCCCCTTAAATGCATCGATACTACTCACCTCAACTACTCCCTGTGGTAGCGAGTTCCACATTCTCACCACTCTCTGAGTAAAGAAGTTTCTTCTGAATTCCCTATTTGATTTCTTGGTGACTATCTTATATTGATGGCCTTATATTATATTTAATCATATTTGATGAAAGTATCCTAATTTATGTCTTCCACAGCAGTGTGCTCAATACCTTTGCAAGGTTGATAATGGTTGATCCTCTCTCCAATTGAGATTGAATGCTAATAGGCCCAACCCACTGTGCCATAACTGGCAATCATGTCAAATGCCAGAACGTGCATCCTCTGTGTACGTGTACAAGGATGCAGAGAGATTTCAGATACTGCTGTGGTGTGGGGCCTGTGTCCTGCGGAACATGCAAGTTCTTTAGGAGGGAGTGTTCTAGTCTATTAGTATAAATAAACCGTTTGCCTTTGATGTTACCTATCTCTGACTTCATCTATATTTGCTTGGCAGCTAATGACGCTTGTGCTGGGTAGTTTGCGCCACTCCTAGACAAAGCCATTTGTCTGATCCCAGAAATTACTGTTGGTAGTTTAAATGGTTGAATATTTATCATGTTTGTGTGACAATGGGCCAGAAATTCAGGTCTTGATGCTTCCTGCGGGTGCAAGCCCCCAACCTGCACTTACCTAGCGCGCCTGCCGTTGTGCTGTGGGCCCGCGTGGGATTCCGATCCTAGGCCTCCTGCAGCTGCCGGTGTGCAGTGCTTGCGTATCCCAGGGGCGCAGTTAGTTCGAAGCGTCCCCTGGGAACACGTGGGCCATGGAGAGCCAATCGGAGCAGGGAATCTCCATTCATAGATTTGACAGGAAGACCTGTCAAATCTATGAATAGAGATCGGCCCCAAAACCTAACTAAAACTTCAAATAAATTAAAAAAAAAAATTTTTTAAATAACTATAAATTACATAAATTAACTATTTTAAACAAAAATTTAAATTTTTGAAAAAATTACTCACAGTTTTTAACGGGGCTAAAAATAAACTTACCTTTCTTTAAAGTATTTAAAAAAGATAAACCTGTGGAAAAAATGTTTACATTTTACTTAATTCACCACTTACCTTGTTAAAAGCAGGCCTTGTGCCTGCTTTTTCAACACGCAGCTGCTAGGGACTTACCCTCACGGAGAAACCTGAAAAAAACCCAGAAGTTCCAGGCGTACGCGCTGCCTCACCGGCGCACGCGTTTGACCTCCGAACCCCTTTCTTCAAGGGAACGGAAGTTTCGGTTTCCAGCGCATGCGCAGTGCATGCACGAAACCGGCAGTTTCGTTGGATCTACGGGTGAGTACACAGCGCGTACTCACCCATGGAGACCCGAATTTCTGGCCCAATACTTCGTCTGCTATTTCAGCAGAAACATTAACCTATGTAAAATAATTGGTGAACTCCCAAATGAGAGGAATATCATACAAACTCATTAAATATTTGTTCACCAGTATCACCATCAGAAGCTTCTAAGCACATAGCTGTCGAGAAGAAATAAATTCATATTTGCCTCAGGTGATTGTTTATCAAATGTGAATATGAATTTTCGGTTGCAAATAATGTGAATGAATGCAAATTTATTTAACTCACTTATAAAGGATAATCTATAGCATTGGAAAGTTGAGTGAGTTTTTAGCAAAGTTGGCAATGTTAATTATAACAAATATTCTAGGAACCAAAATGGGGAGAATTTTCACTTGCCACCGCATTGATGCTGAAAACTGGGGTGGTAGGCAGATAAATTTTATTTTTTTAAACTACCTGCCTGGGGCCCGCACAACTCAATTTTCAAGTGGGCCTTGAAATTGGCGGCCAGCGTCCCGCCCAAAACAGGAGCTTTACTAAAGTATTGAAATCAGGGTTCTATGCCAGTTACAATTTTCAGTTATCAATGGGTGGCATGTACACTCCAGTGCAATGCTGAGGGAGTGCTGCACTGTAGGAGGTGCCGTCTTTCAGATGAGACGTTAAACCGAGACCCCGTCTGCTCTCTCAGGTGGACGTAAAAGATCCCATGGCACTATTTCGAAGAAGAGCAGGGGAGTTATCCCCGGTATCCTGGCCAATATTTATCCCTCAACCAACATAACAGAAACAGATTATCTGGCCATTATCACATTGCTGTTTGTGGGAGCTTGCTGTGTGCAAATTGGCTGCTTCGTTTCCCACATTACAACAGTGACTCCATTGGCTGTAAAGCACTTTGAGGCGTCCGGTAGTCGTGACAGGTGCTATATAAATGCAAATCTTTCTTTCTTTCTTTTTACCCAAACTCCGCCCGTTGATACTGGACGCAGAGCAGCCTAACCAGCAGTCCATAAAGGGATCACTGGAGGCTGCTCCAGAAACACTGCAGGTAAGTTTACTGATTTTTATGTTTGTCCTGGGCCCACAAAATTCTCATAGCCCACTGCTGGTGCTTCTGTGCCACCCGCCCCCCCACCCCCCCGCACCACCACCCCGACCCACCCGAGGAATGCCTCCCCATCCCCTTTCAAGCACGCACTCCTGGCTCAATTCCGCAGAGGAGTAATATGCACTGCTGGTCGGTGAGGTTCCCGACCAGCGGTGCGCACTCAGAAAATGAACCTCATGATCTATAGGTGTGGTCATCATTTAAACATTGTGTATGTTTATATCAATTTACCTCTGGTCCTATGTGACTGCTTGAACAAAATATATCTGTGCAATTTGGATCTTAGTTAAAAATCCTTTGAATTGCCGGTGATAAACTGCACAATCAAAGATGTAGGTCAGCATTGATCAGTAATCTGGCTTTACCCTTGACACTAATCAGTCCCCTCATATCATTTATAATACTACATGCACTGTCAGCTATTGTATGCATTACGTTTTATCCTGTATTATGTCCTCCCTGATTTATCACTTGTGTTTCTGTAAGACCAAAATCTCAGAGCCAGTTAATAGATTAGATGGAATGCTCACCAATATTGTGCAGTTTTGAAATAAAAACAGAAAATGCTGGAAATACTCAGCAGGTCAGGCAGCATCTGTGGAGAGAGAAACAGAGTTAACGTTTCAGGTCAATGACCTTTCGTCAGTTCTTGTCTGTTTCAGTTGTTTCTTGGTAGAATAAAGTTATGTATGCTGAATCTCTTGTCTGTTCTATTTGACTCTATATAATAAAGCACAGAATACTCTTCAATGACATTTGCAAGCAAGGGTAAATGGCTAAATGGGTAAGAGATTGCAGTTTGTTGAAAGTTGACTTAACATGTAGCTTGGTAGCAAGTTCCAGCGGAAGTAACAGAGTAACTATCTTATCCACTGGAAAAAGTAATTCATAAGAATTTGGGCCACTTCCCTTGACCTTGAGAGAGATGTTAATATTAACTAATTTATTTTATGTGCATTCTTTAATGTTACTACAGGCTTTCTGTACTCTTGTAAATATCCTCTTTCCAAAGTAGAAATTCCCTTTTTTATTTGATGTCTTTGAATAGTTCCAGATAATGTCCTTTAATGTTTAACTATTTCAGCAATGAACAATTCCACCTCCTTTCTACTTTCTCAACCTCTTCTTACTTTTCCCCTCTTTTCCTACCATTTCACCATTGTAAACATAAGCAAACAACACGATGCATTTCTATTGCTATACATAATTTAAGATATATCTTAATAGTATCAGTATGCTAAGATTTGCATTTCAATTCTAACTAGCATGCGTAAATTGTGCATGGCCAATTTGCACAATTACTCACTTGATCCGTGCCCAATAGAAACTAGGTCGACCAATAGAACCCATCGAGTGGTGGTACAGGGATTGTCACCAGTCTGGGAGAATGTTAGCAGTGGAGTCCCACAGGTGTCTGTTTTTGGACCTTGGAGCTAGCAGTCACAAGTACAATGGCTAAATTTGCAGATGATAGAATGCTAATGGTGGTAGACTCCAAAGCTGAACAGGATAAGCTACAGAAGGATTTGAATATACTTGGGAATTGGGCAGACAGGTGGCAGATCAAATTCAATATGGAGAAATGCAAGGTGCTTCAAATGGGGGAAAAAAATCCAGGAAGGGACTATCACTTAAATGGAAAGAAAATAATCTGCATGGGAAATGAAAGCGATCCGGGGATCCTGATTGCCAAATAAATTGAAGCTATCACAACAATGCTCGGTGGAGTGAGTAAAGCAAATCAGATGTTGGCACAGTCAATACTGAGCCGATATAATGAGGTAATCCTGCCACTTTATAAATCATTGGTGTGACTGCACTTAGAGGGGTCGAATTTTGACTTGTGGACGACCAACCGGTGCAGTGCGTTTGGCCGGCTGCCGTCCCATCGATGGAAGCCCCCTCAATTTTGAGGCGCTGGCTTCATTTAAATTTTGCAGGCGGATTGAGGCTCAAGACCATGCCGGGGCAGCCACCAGCAAGGTAAGTTGTGGGGAGGGTGCGGGCGGAACGTCGCAATTGCAAAGGATGGGGGTCCCACGGCGGCAGTGGCCCAGGCTATTTTTGTGGGTCCTACTCCTCCGAAGCCCACAAATATAATTTGATACTTACCTTTGGCGGACCCCTTTCAAAATGGATCTGGCTGCATCGCTGATTTTAACGGGGCGGTAAGGCTACTGACCCAATTTGGGATTGTTACTGCACCAGTAATGGCCGGCGAAGACGATGAAAACCGACGCCAGAATGCTGTGTACAGTTCTAGTCACCTCAGTGCAAAAAGGATAGAGCACCATTGAAATGATACCGATGATAGCAACCAGAATGATCGAGAGGATGCAGGGATTGGATTATGAGGAGTGATGATGTAAATTGGCCATTTTCTTACTGGAAAAGACAAGGTTAAGAGGTGATATGATTTCTGTTTTTAGGATTTTAAAGGGACCAGATAATATAGACCATGACAAGCTGTTGCACCTTGTCCAGAATATTGAAGCAGAGGACATGGCCTGTGCTTGAAGGGGGGTAAATTCAAATCAAATCTGCAGAAACAATCAGTGAGTGAGTGGTAAATCTATGAAACAGGTTTTCTAGGGAAACTGTGGAAGCTGATAATATTGATTCATTCAAAAGCAAATTAGATAGATTTATTTCAGAAAATAATATTTTAGGATATAGTAAATGAGTAATTTAAGACATTACGGGAGAAAAATTCGGTTGCTTTGCGCCTCCCGTTAGCACCCTAAGAGGGTACTAATGGAGCGCAAAGCAACTAGTGCCCGGGCGCAGCGATGTTTGCGCCGCTCGAGAAATTGACCAGACATTTTGCGGCGGCGCTAAACACTACCGCCACGATCTCCTGCGCCCGCAGATCGTGACGTCAGTCGCGCATGCAACGCCCCGGTAGCGCCCCGGACTGGATATTGAGTGGCGCCCCCTGCCTTACCGCCTGTCGCTAGCAATGACAGGTTGAGGGGAACGTTTTGCAGTCGGGAAGGGACTAGGGGAGCGCTATTTAAAGGCGACCACTTCCTGACTTTTTTTGGCAGCGACATTTTTGCACCACGCATTCTGAAAGAGAGAGAGACTTCTGGAGAGATTCAACGCTGTGTGAAGGAGTTTTGGGTACTGAGCTGCACTTTGCAGGTTCATTTTGATTTGATCTTCCTTGCATCGATTTAGAAGAGACTGTGGGGACTGCACTCTGAGCTCTTTCCCTGGGTCTCTCCATTGTTCTTTCCAGCAGATTTGATGTACAGGTCTCTCCAGGCCGAGATTCAAGGCTGCAATGAGCAGGGTGTGGATGGAGAGCAAGATCGACCCTCCCCTTTAAGAACTGGCCGGCGCCAGTGTGTCTGTGTTCCATTGCTGACTGACATCACATGAGCTTCGCCAGCGCTCTGAGGTAGCACCTCGCTCCTCGGCGTTAGCACCTTAAGAGAGGTGTGTAGCGCCTGATTTCGCACTCCAATCACCTCCAGGGGCGATAGAAGCCAAGTTTGCAGTCGGAGGCGATAGTTAGCGGCAGGCACTAACCTATGCGCCCGGCTGATAATTGCGTCCCAAACGGGGCGATACCAAATTTCTCCCCCTACATATGGTAAGCGTAGTGTGCTTGGGAAGAAGAGGTGATTTTGGACCAATGGTTCCCAAATCTCACCACCACTGAGAGTTTCCTTGCCTCATGTCTGGGTCTGTTGTAGATGTATTGATAGAGATTGACTGCTATGATTAGTCAACAACTGCATTATCATTGTACCATGCGACTATGAGGATGGTAGAAGGCGAACTAGATGGACCTTTTCGTCTAGCAATTCCCATGTTCATATGTGCTGGTCTGAGGCCAGAGTCAGATTCGGCTTCATGCCTCATGAACTGCGGGCATCAATGGCAAGTAGGGGAGGGGAAGAGACGATCCTGGGGAAGCCTCGAAAGTGCCAGCGCCAGGCTGGGTTTTTTTGTGTGAGCCCAAGAGGAGCATTCCTGCTTCTCCTGGGCCCTCAAAAATAAAAACGCAAACTTTCCTGGGCCTTTTTTCTTGCATGGTCTCCAGCAGTCCTGTTCGCCCATTTGTATCTGAATTTTGCATTAGGGATCCTAAATCCAGCGTAGGACTCTGATTTGCATATTTAAGGAGCATAATGCTTGTTTCAGGCAAGCGACCTGGGCGCCTAAAAGTCATCTGAGCCAATATGGCATTTGGCGAACTTGTGGTACAGTGCGAGCGGCAGATCATGACGCAAAATTCGGAGCTCTAACGCCAATCTTGCACCAGAAAATTTCTCCCTGTCATAACATATAAATCAAAAGCGATTAATCTATAATTGTTCATGGCATTGGTGAGACCACATTGGAAGTGATGTGTTCAGTTTTAGTCTTCCTATTCCAAAAGGGTCATGGAGAGGATTCAGCAGAGGACTGTAAGATATTAGATGATATGATACTAGAATGTAAAGGACTGACCTATGAAGATAGATTGAGTAGTCTGGGATTTTATGTTGAAAAGAGAAGACTGAGAGGAACCTTGAAAGAATTTGTTATGCTTATGAAGAGGTTCAATATTTGAGAAACACAATGTCCTCAAACAGCATAAGCGTCAAGTTACGTCAAAATTTACTGTGGTCTCTACGCCGATCTTACTTACGCCAAAATTTCACAGGAATCTCATCAGCACGCATTGGAATGTAAAATTCAACGTAACAAGCGGAAATCACGTAATGAACCGAGGCCCAAGGAAACACGGAACTTTCGCCATATTCCTTCAAGTGCCTCTTTATGTATGAAAAGTGAAGTTTGAGCCCATTAAACCATCATTTATGCACATTAGGCACAGCATGTTTAAGAAAATCAATCATGGAAGCTTTTCAATTTTTAATGTAATTCAATCTGATGCAATAAAAAGCATTCAACAATACAGATAATACAGTGCAGGTCCCCATGAGGAGAAATTTTGTGCGTAAATAAATGTACAACACATTCAGATCTGGTGTAAATGCAGGAAATTCTCGTTCTCGGGTCCTGTGCATGGCGGCGGCGGGGGGGGGGGGGGGGGGGTGCGGAGGTATGTTAATGAACGGCAGAGGATTCGCTGAATTGGTTCAAAAGTTGGAGGAAATCCGCATATTGTAAAAACTGGTTTACGTCACTTACACGCAAATTTCATCACTCGTTTGCTCTGACAGTTGATATTACCCATACTTTCACTGTTGGTTTGGCACAAGTTTCGAGGATATTCTAGGCCATCATTTTTCTGCCATCTAAGGAAGTCCAGAACAAGATTCAAAATAAGGAAAGCTAAAGTAAAATTTATTTGACCAAAGGATGATCAACACATTGCCAGTACAGGTTGTCAAGTAGGAAACTTTCAGGGGTTCCATAAACAAATAGACAAGTTTGAAGAAATTAATGGTTATTCAATTTTATAATAGTGAGATATATTACAGAAAAGAAATGGGATAATTGGATAGACAATCAAATTTTCTTAGGCTGAAAATAGGTCACTAGGTTGAGGAAACTACACTACATGATTTATGAAATGATTACAAGTCGTAAAGGCACCTTATCCAGATTTAGTGTCAACTCTAGTGGGTTTAAAATATTGAACCACTTGAACTGTAACTTGATACACAGATCCCATGATAGCCCACACTTCAAGACTGCATTGAACGTCATCTTTTTGTTTATCAACATAAAATGAGCCAAGCAAACTCGTGAGAAAGACTGTGTTGGAAATATTACACGACAAATGAGAAGGAATTTACGGATCAAATCATAGATCAAGTCTGCTTACATAACAATGGGCTATCACCTGTAATTGTCATATCTGGGTTTAGATGGGCATGTATGTTAAATTCAGATTAATTACATGTAATGTGGGTGCTTTAACCTTGCAAGTATATAATAAATTGTTTCTATAATGAAACAAAGGCCTGGATTTTCATATTTATTGATGATGTATCTTTATCCTACTGTTACCAATAACTCATTGTTGTAAACATAGAAACATAGAAGATAGGAGCAGGAGTAGGCCATTCGGCCCCTCGAACCTGCTCTGCCATTTAATGAGATCATGGCTGATCATCCAAATTCAGTACCCTGTCCCTGCTTTCTCCCCATATCCCTTGATCCCTTTAGCCTTAAGAAATATATCTAACTCCTTCTTGAATATATTTAATGAATTGGCCTCAACTGCCTTCTGTGGTAGAGAATTCCACAGGTTCACCACTCTCTGGGCGAAGAAATTCCTCCTCATCTCAGTCCTAAATGGCTTAGCCCTTATCTTTAGACTGTGACCCCTGGTTCTGGACTCCCCCACCATCGGGAACATCCTTCCTGCATCTAGTCTGTCTAGTCCTGTTAGAATTTTATAAGTTTCAATGAGATCCCCTCTCATTCTTCTAAACTCTAGCGAATATAAGCCTAATCGACCCAATCTCTCTTCATACGTCATTCCTGCCAACCCAAGTATCAGTCTGGTGAATCTTTGCTGCACTCCCTCCATGGCAAGAACATCCTTCCTCAGATAAGGCGACCAAAACTGCACACAATACTCAAGGTGTGATCTCACCAAGGCCCTGTACAACAAGACATCCTTGCTCCTGTACTCGAATCCTCTCGCTATGAAGGCCATCATATCATTTGCCTTCTTAACCGCCTGCTGCATCTGCATGCTTACCTTCAGCGACTGGTGCACAAGGACACCCAGGTCTTGTTGCACTTCCCCTTCTCCCAATCTATTGCCGTTCAGATAATAATCTGCCTTCCTGTTTTTGCCACCAAAGTGGATAACCTCGCATTTATCCACATTATACTGCATCTGCCATGCATCTGCCCAATCACCCAGCCTGTCCAAATCATACTGAAGTTTCTCTGCATCCTCCTCACAGCACACATGCCCACCCAGCTTTGTGTCGTCTGCAAACTTGGAGATATTGGGCCAGAAATTCGGCTCTTGTCGGGTGAGTACGCGCTGTGTACTCACCCGTAAGGCCACCTGAGGTGTCGGTTTCCTGCATGCACTGCGCATGCGCGGGAAACCGGAACTTCCGTTCCCCTGAAGGGAGGGGTTCAGAAGTCGAACGCGTGTGCGGGAGAGGCTGCGCGCACGCAGCGAACTTCAGGTTTTTTTTCAGGTTTCTCCGGGAGGGTAAGTATGAAGAAGCTGCACTTTTAAAAAGGAGGCGCAAGGCCTGTTTTTAACAAGGTAAGTCGTTAATTAATTACAATTTAAACATTTTTTCAACAGGCTTATCATTATTACATACTTTAAAGAAAGGTAAGTTTATTTTTAGCACCGTTAAAAAGTATAATTAATTTTTTCAAAAATTAAATTTTTGTTTAAAGTAGTTAATTTATGTAACTTATAGTTATTTTTAAAATGTGATGTTTTTTAAAAAATGTATTTGAAGTTTAAGTGTGGTTTTGGGGCCGATCTCTATTCATAGATTTGACAGGTCTTCCTGTCAAATCTATGAATGAAAATGCCCTGTTAGGATTGGCTCTCCATGGCCCACGTGATCCCAGGGGACGCTTCGAACTAACTGCGCCCCTGGGGTACGCAAGCACTGCACACCGGCAGCTGCAGGAGGCCCAGGAGCCGAAGTCCTCGTGGGCCCAAAGCACAACAGCAGGCACGGTAGGCAAATATGCGCGCGATGCTTGCACCCGCAGAAAGCCGGAAAGCCGAATTTCTGGCCCACTACATCTAGTTCCCTCGTCTAGATCATTAATATATATTATGAATAACTGGGGTCCTAGCACCGATCCCTGTGGTACCCCACTAGTCACTGCCTGCCACCCGGAAAAAGACCCGTTTTTTCCAACTCTTTGCTTCCTGTCTGCCAACCAGTTCTCTATCCAAGTCAGTACCTTACCCCCAATCCCATGTGCTTTAACTTTGCACGCTAATCTCTTATGCGGGACCTTATCGAAAGCCTTCTGAAAGTCCAAATACACCACATCCACTGGTTCTCCCTTATCTATTCTACCAGTTACATCCTCAAAAAATTCCAGTAGATTAGTCAAGCATTTGTAAATCCATGTTGACTTTGTCCGATCCTGTCACTGTTTTCCAAGTGCTCTGCTATTACATCTTTTATAATGGACTCTAGCATTTCACCACTACCAATGTCAGGCTTACCGGTCTATAATTCCCCGTTTTCTCTACCACCTTTTTTAAATAGTGGGGTTACATTAGCTACCCTCCAATCCATGGGAACTGTGCCAGAGTCTATAGAATTTTGGAAGATGACCAGCAATGCATCTACTATTTCTAGGGCCACTTCCTTAAGTACCCTAGGATGTAGATTATCAGGCCCTGGGGATTTATCGGCCTTCAATCCCGTCAATTTCCCTAACACCATTTCCCTACAAATACTGATCTCATTCAGTTCCTCCCTCTCATTAGACCCTATGTTCCCCGACACCTCTGGGAGGTTATTTGTGTCCTCCTTTGTGAAGACAGAACCAAAGTATGTATTTATTTGGTCAGCCATTAGCCACACCTGTGGCACAAGAGCAGAGGGATCAGAGCTGATACCCTCCACAAGGCTTATGGTAAATCACGCTCAGTGACACTTGCAGGAGCCGCAGAATGCCCTGCGATTTGGCTGATTATTGTCTGAAAGGTTTGAAATGCATCAACTCTGAGCTGGTCAGAAGAGACTGTATGCTTGGGACAATGGGGGAGTTTTCAGGTGGGAATAGGGCAGCAGTGCTCCATAAATTGTGGGGCTAATGCCCTGCTCCTGCTTTTGATCAGCCAGCCGACATTTTCGTTGGGGCCTTCACATGGGTGGCACGGATGCCTTCCTATTTTGGGGGGTGCCCACTTACAATATGCAATGGGTGGAGCATGCGACAGGCACACTGCGCCCATTTTTACCAAGCGTTGAGCGACCGAATCGGAGGGTGGTTAAAGGGACTGCCGCAGGCCACTCCAAAACTAGTTGAGAAGTCACAGCTCACTGGCATTATGCAGATGAGGCCCAGCCATCAACATGACGTGGGCCTCTTGCCGAGGGCACTGGGTGGGTGGCACGATCACATCGCCTGCTATTCACCCGACATCCGCCCAAGGTAAAAATTGGCCCCGCACCTCCTTTGTGGTCAGGGAGTGAAATTCCTCACAGACCACGTATTAACTGGAAATTGAATTATTTCCTCATATTTTTTTAAGCACAATGTTACTCTGTGTGTGTCCTGGATGTTTGGGTGTGTTAAAACTTACCAACCTGATTGCACCTGTAGGAATGTTGCTCAACTAGGTGCACACCCAGTTAACCAGGTTAAATGACACCCTGGGGGATAAGCTAGATGTGGATTGCTCAATTTCCAGGCACAATATAGGGTGAACGCAAAAGGTTCGGACCCAAATTCAGCAATGATGATCTGGTGATATGAAAGAGGAAGAAGTACGTATTATCATCAGCAGCATGAATAAGGAAGCTGAGCATGTTACTGTTACTGAGGGGCAGCATATAGCTGAGGATAAGGAAGCAATCAGCAAAGAGATAAATAACCAGTTGATTTTTTTTGACACTGTTGGTTCAGGGAGGAATGTTGGCTCGGACAGCAGGAGGACACTTTCCTCATGGGACATTTAACATTCACAATGGATTGCACCTCAGTTTAATGTCTCATCTCATCGCTTTGGAAACCGCAGCTCTCGCTCAGTGCTGCAGTGAAGATTCACTCCAGATTATGAGCTTAAATCACTTCCGTAATCTTGAGGCAGCGATTTGAGAGTTCTCAATACTGCTACGGTTTCCAGACGCAGAGATTCATGGTCTGCATGAAACCTCTGGGCAACTGACCGGAAAAATATCCCCAACCATACACCCCCAGCCAGAATAGGATAGGCTGGCCGACAGCGCACTGGACACAATCCCTGCACCAGAACGGGTGTGTCTGAGGCCCACGTGATACTGGAATTGGGGGCCTCATTTACTTGGGACCAATGAGCTGCAGAGACCTATTGGGTGTCCCCAGGCAACTTCAATTTCGGGTCGCTGCCCCGCCAACTGTGGTCATCGTGTGGTCCTGGGAGAGGGAGGGACAGCGATTGGGAGAGGGAGGGGGGTCAATCAGGAGAGGGGGTGGGGGTGATCAGGAGGTGGCCAGCAAGAGATTTCAAAAATGCAGTGGAGCTAGCAGGAGCACTCCTGCTCCTCCCTGCTCGACATTCAGATAAGTATTTTTTTAAAACTTACCTTTTTGGTGGCAGCCTGCAGCAGTCCCTTTCAGGAGCACTGATTAGGCCGCTGTAGACCATGTTTTCCCAAACACAGTACTAACCCACTTAGATAACTGGGCAAGTGAAATCACTCTCTGTGCATTGTGAAACACGGAAACCAAAAATACCTAGAGTCAAAAAAAAGAATTGCTAAGTCACTGTTTCTGATCATGGCAATAACAACTGATGCAAACTGAACAGATGATTCACATGCTCCTCCATTCAGACGATGGCGATCCCGGGCTGGCCAGGACCAGCACAGGGGGTGTGTGGGCCGGGTGAGGATCGGGGGCTGGGAGCAGCAAGGGGGGAAGGGGGGAGGTGGGTCTGAAGGGATGGGAGGCTGGAGGAGCGAAGGGGAGGGGAGGCCTCGTGGGGGATCGGCGGCCTAATGGGAGGGGGGAGGCCTGAGGGTGGGAGGTTCGGAGGCCTGGTAGAGGGGAAGGCCTCGGGGGGACGGGGGCGCAATCGGAGGCCTCATGTGGTGGGGGGAGGCTTGGGGGGACTGATCGGAGGCCTCTTGGGGGCACCTCTGATCGCGGGGGGTAGGTTAGGGAGGGGCCCTGGATTCAGGAGGTAAATGGAAAGGCACTTATCTCCTGGATGCAGCAGTCCTCGCCTTGTTGTAGCTGGCGGGTTTCGCGAGGTCTGCAGAACCTGACCAGCTACAGTTAAACACAAAATGGAGATTAAAGAAGAAGTTTCCAGCCTTATTAGAATATTTTAATAGACAACCCGCCTCCTGGCAGCGGATCGGTTGCCCCCCCAACGGAAGTGGGCGGGTTGGAGGCGGGTTGAGGTCGGGATTTACATTTTTAACACTTTAACTACACCCACGCTCTGAACCCCACCCTTTTTTTAGGTTTGAATTCTCCCCATTATTTTTCAACAAGGGCACATAAGTAGTTATTTAAGTGTCGTTTTCCTAAAAGAAATGAAAGCTTCACGCCTGAGAAATGCAGTTACTCCTCCAGTTACGTCGATACCAGGAGATTTTGGGGTCCTGATCACCCAAATTTTTCGCCGTAAATCGATGCCAGCCCGTTGCTGGTGTAAATGCAGGAAACACGTGTGAGCTGGTCTGTTGCTTGGAGCGGAGTTATGTAAATGAGCGGCAGAGGGGCTTGGCAGATGTGTCTTGGAAGCGGTGCAAATGATCGAGGAAATTCACGCGTAGCAATGTTTTGGCGTAAAACCGCTGTAAATCCGTTACACACGAATTAGCTCAGGAAAAAAATTGCACAACTCCACTCTTACCCCATAGTTGCACTGAAAAGTTTCAGAAAATTCTGGGTCAATGCATTGGATAATGGTAGGAAACAAAGAGTAGTTTTCAATGGCATCAGTTCTAATTGAACAGCCATTGGAACAGAAGTAGGCTTGGCTCATTACAGTAACTAATCTTGTTGAGTGTATTAAAAATAGAATGGTTAAACTTGAACATCACATTGTGTAAAAAGCCAAGCTATTTTGAAGAGATCTATAGGGTATTACCTACCAGCAGAAAAATGGCAAGTGACACCTAACATTTAAAAGTGCGAAGGAAACTCTTTATTAACCGGCACCGACGGGACCGGCGTGGTGCTGGTTAATCAAAAAGTCGGATAATGGAGAGTTATATCTCCCAACGTACGAGAGCCCCGTACACAGTGAAATGCGCCTGCATTCGGAGCTCCGTCTCCCCGGGGACCACCAGCTGACCATCTGTCGTGTCCGCTGCCTACCCTGGCTGCACATTCCCCTCCCAATCTACACGCTCCGATACAAGGCAAACGCCTCGGGGTTTTTTTTAAAGTTAATTTTAAACGAGAGATGAAGGAAAACCCCGGTTACCTACTCAAGAATTTTGCCGGTTAAGAGAGATTTCCGGATATTTGGGTGCCGGTTAATAAAGAGTTTCCTGTATATTGGACATCTCTTCTAAAAATAGCAAACCTGATTACAAAATGAAGAGCATAGATTTTGTTATATTGTTGTAAAATAGATCTAGATATAGTAGTTAATCAAATATTTAAAAAAATTCTACATAGCTGTAGCTGTAGAGGCAAATAAAATGTTAGGATATATTAAAAAAAGGAATATCAGTAAAAAGAAGTCATATTGCCAAATAATAACCAGCACCACCATTTATGTGGTGCCTTTGATGTAAGAAAACAAGTCCCAAGGCGCATCACAAAGGTGTAACGAAACAATGAATGCTGAGCCAAGAAGGATGTGTAGAGGCAAAGGGGTTTAGGGAGGGAATTCCATAGTGTGGGGAAGGCAGTCACCAATAGTGCGGCAAGCAGAAGTGAGGATGCACAAGAGGCCAGTGTCAGAGGAACAGAGACTTTGTGGGGGCTGGGGGAGGGAGTAGTGTGATTGTCGGGCTGCAGGAGGTTGCAGAGATGGGGAGGGGCGAGGCCATTAAGGGATTTAAATACAAGGATGAAAATTTAAAATTTGAGGTGTTTGGGGACCTATATAGGACAAATAAACATCAATAAGGACAGGGTTGGTTGATGAGTGGGACTTGGTACAGGATAGGATATAGGCAGCAGAGATTTGAATGAACTCAAGGTTGCGGAGGGTGGAAGGTGGGAGCCCAGCCAGGAGAGCATTGGAATAGTCGAGTCTAGAGGTGACAGAGGCATAGATGAGGGTTTCAGTGGCGAATGGGCTGAAGCAGGGATGGAGGTAGGCGATGCTACAGAGGTGGAATTATGTTTTCTTTGTAGTGGAGAGGAAATGGGATGGGCAACTAAGCTCAGGGCTGAATAGGACGCTGAGGCTGCATACAGTTTGGTTCAGACTGAGACAGTGGCCGGGGAGGGGGATGGATTTGGTAGCAAGGATGCAGAGTTTGTGGCGGGGCCAAAGACAATAGCTTCGGTCTTACCAGTGTTTAGCTGGAAGAAATTGTGGCTCATCCAAGATTGGATGTTGGACAAGCAGTCTGACAACACAGAGGCGGTGGAGGGCACGAGAGAGAGATGGTGGAAAGGTAGAGCTGGCTGCCGTCAGCATACATGTGGAAGCTGATCTCAAGACAGTGGGAAGGATTTATAGAAGGACTATGATAATGTTTAATTTTGGTTATCCTACTCATGACATTTGTCTCACATCAGATTTTACGCTTTATCTGGCTCAAGGATCAATAAATAAAGAGTAAATAATATTTGCATTTAGCAGCAATTATATAGCGCCTTTCATGTTGAAACATCTCAAACTGCATTGTACAATGAATTATCTTTCTGGAAGTGTATTGACTGATGTGCTGCCATTAGAATTCCCATGGGACATCAGATAGCCGACTTGTAGGATATGTTTGAAGGATAATGCTTACTCCGGGATTGATCATCATTTGCTTCCTACTGTGCAGCCCTTGCCGCATGAGAGACTCAAGTGGAGAAGATTTTGATAAGATATTGACAGTTCTCTGGAATTACTGAGACATCTTCCACTTGAACAAAATACTCCTGAGCCTTATCACCAGAACCTGTCATAAAAATTGCACAGAAGAGTTTTTTCTGAAATTTTAACCCCAGATAAGCTTCATTGACTGTCAATTGCCCTGGCATAATATATTAACATGACTAATTAGCACCAGGAGAGAATTCCATACTTGGAATAAGTAATTGTAAATATTTACTGCTAATGGCAATGGGAAAAGCTAGATCATAGAAGTAAAATGCATATAAATTACTCTTGATGATTTTAACAGATGGATATATAAAGCATTTTTGTGGCATTCGCTTATCCACCATTTTGATTTAGGCATTAACCTGTTAATTTTGAATGGTTAAAATAGTGGACAAAGGAATGTCATACAAACGCGTTAAGCATTTCCAAGAGAGATTTCTAGGCTCAAGTCAAGTGCTGTGGTATCTTGGAATTCTAGAATAAAAACCTTTGCCAGTTTATATTATTGTATATGCTTTTGAGCTAATGTTTGCCACTATTGTGATCTAGCTAAAGGATGCTGTAAATGCTACAAAGCAGCTTTGTAATTATCTTCTACACCAAGGCCTAGAAATTCATCCCAGGTGGTGGTGCAAAATGGGCAGTATTGGATCGGCCGCCCCTTGTACGCAGCGACTGATATTCTGCTCCTTTGCAATTAATGGAATTAAATATCAGGCACTGTGTATAACGGGCGGCCGATTCAATACCGCCCATTTTGCTTCACCGTCCGGATGAATTTCTACCTGCAAAGGTTCAGTTTCAGAACAGGACAATAAAGGGTTAATCCATTCCATATTAAAGATTGATATAAAACTCCCCTAGTAGTGCAGTGGATAAATGCAACCCATAGTGTGATACTGACCCATACAATCCAGGAAGATATTAAATTAAATCCCTGGTTTGTGCTATGCTGATTTCATCCAGGGCAGCAATAAAGAGGGGCCTAGAATCTAGTCCATTAACTAGCAAAGGGCAAATCAGCCTTGACTCCTGCTCCTAATTGTTACCCAGTGTCCTGTTGGAAAGTGTATGTGTGGTGTTGAGTGAGAATTGGGCTGAGTTTGTCATCCCACTCATAGTCAAATAGCTTATAAACACTAGGCTTGCATGTAAAGAATGACGTTTTGGCCAAGGTACCACAGGGCTGCTGGCATCTGTTTTTCGGAATGGAACACAAAAACACCAAATTTGTAGTGCTGTCTCTCATACCCTCAAGGGCGCTTGAAATACGTGTGACCCCCAAATTGGATCGGACGGCTGACTAAAACAGGCGTTAGGTCCCTTGCATATATAACGAAGAGCCGAATGCCTGTTTTTGGTCCCCACGGAGAAATTGGGTCTGCTCCACTAAGGCTGTCCGGGCCTGGATGCAGCCAAGCAAGTGGCCACCACCAAAAAGATAGGCAAATTCTTTTAATGGTTGATGTGGAGCCAGGAGGAGCAGGGGTGCTTCTCTCAGCTCCACAGCAGTCTCAAGGAATGCTGCCGACCCCGATCATCTCCCCTTCTGTTGTCCTCTCCCCCGGGACTTAGCTGAAGGCCGCTGCCAGTGAGGCAAGCGGCCCAAAATTCATTTCTTTCAAAGGGGCGAGCTCCCTTTGGAGGCGCGGCAAGCACCAGCAGCTCGCCTAAATGATTGAAATGAGGCCTCCGGGTTGCGGGTGGCTGGGAGCGGATCATAATTAATTTTCACCTTCAGGCGTCTGCAGTCCAGTACTTACTACTATGAACCTTATTTCTGGTCTGTGTTTGTTTACATATCCTACATTGTTTCAGAACTCTGTAACTCTTCTTCCTGTGCAGAGCTCCTGTTTTGCGAACTATCAGGACTTCCCCCAGCGGGAGCCAGTTATTTTTAAACAACTGTGTTGTTAATTATGTTCATCGCCACTTATAAGTGTAAAAACACAGATAAGATGAAACCTTGAGACTTTCTGATATTTTGCGCAACCTTTGAGAATTGCCTGTAACAAGTCAGTTCGTCAACAGAGAGAATGGAATCTGGAAAATCCGAGGTGGTGCAGCAGAATTAACCGCCTGCTCCTGCTGTCTATTTGTTTTTTACAAAGCCAGAAGAGGAGGATTTCCCTTGCTATCAGTGCACCTCGAGTCAGTCAAGCAGATACAAGAGCTATAATTCAGTGAAGCTAACCTTTTTTTTAAGAGCAACACATTGCCGAATATGAGTAGCTTTCTGATACGGTGGTGCTAAATACAATTGTTTTGGCCAAAGTGTTGTGAGCTATTTCACTAAGAAGTCCATTTGCCAGTTGTTTAAAGGAAACCATTTAAATATGAAGAGAAACCGAGAATAAGCAAATTTACTGAAATGATATTCGGTCTTGAGGAAGTATTCACTGAGGCACATTTCCTCTTGCTGTTACCAGTCATTGGGCAGACAGTAAATATTTACCACTAACATCCTCTTTGACACTTAAATCCCTTCTCTGATTGGAGAACACATGTACAGAGGGCAGGGAGATTTCCGAGAAAGTGACAGAACCTCTTCCTCATTTCAGAAATACTGAAATATTTCTCTTGACCGCTGAATGCTGTTTCAATGAGATAAGTACACTGACAATTGAAATCAGATTATTTCACAATTTCCTTGTGGAGCCTGCCAGGTTTGTTAAAATAAGAAAAGGCAAACAAAAGCAAAGAGTACAAAGCAGAAATTTCTTCCTGGTTTTTGTTTTGTTTTCGCAACATTCAGCTCAGGAAATTATCTAACCTTCTGGTTAAGTAAAGAAAATCTGAGACTTTAATGTTTTTATGAATCATATCACCCGTGGCTAGGAAGTTCTTTATTAGCAGATGAGAGCCACTGCCAATATTTAACACCACACATTATGGGGGAAAAATTGGGTATCGACCATTTTGGGGCGCTAACATCGCCCGGGTGTAAACTTTAGCGCCCAGCGCTAATTAGCGCCGGCCACCGCAAAATTCAGTTTTAACGTCCTTAGAGGGAGTGATTCTCTTAGGGTGCTAACATCGGGGAGCGGGGCACTACCACAGAGCGTTACTCAAGTTCAGGCACTGTCAATTACAAGTACTCAGACAGACTGGTGCCTTCCAGTTCTTAAAGGGGAGATTCAATCATGCTGCACTGCCTCACCCCGATCATTGCTGCTTGTGACCTGGGCCTGCAAGGAGCTGCAATCCATCAACCACAAATCTCATGGCTGATCAGAGGCCCATGGAGAGAGCTCGCCGGTTCAACGACCAGGCATTGGAGGCTCTGGTTGCAGCTGTGGAACGCCGACGGGCAGTGCTCTTCCCAGACACTGGCAGGAGGCCATTACCGCAGGAGTTCAGAAGGATGTGGAGGGAGGTGGCCCAGCGCGTCTCGGCCAGAAGCGTGGTCCAAAGGACTCACACCCAGTGCCGCAAGAGGTTCAGAAACCTCACTCGGGTGGTCAGAGTGAGAACGTGCTTCAAAAACCTCGACATGCCACCATCTCAACCTCACTCTGTGCACAGACGGTGTAAACCGCCAAATCCCCAACACTCACCCACCAACTATGCCCATCTACTAAAAGTCACATCCATGTCTCACGCCTTGCATACATTAACAGCTATTCAACTATGGTAGGCACATCTGTCAAACACGTGGCTGCACACTCACTCACACGCTGTCCTTTTTCTTGCAGGCCAAGCTTGCTCATAACAGGAGGGGGCAGCAACACACGGGAGGAGGTCAGGCGGAGCTGCACCCCCTTACACAGCTGGAGGAGCGAGTGCGCAGCATCATCGTGGCCCAGGTCGTGGGCGCTGTGGCAGTCGGAGAGGTCGACCCCCTTGGGGACAACAACGGTATGTTCATCACCTCTCCCTCTTCTCTCATACCACTTCCCCCTCACACCACAAGCCTTTCCCACTTTCCATCTAAGTATACTGTCTCCACTCCTTGCTCCCTTCCTGCCCCCCTCCCCTGATGTTAAACCCACTCTTGTGCCTTAATGTTTTCAGATAATCAGCCACCATCTGAGCAGCCTGTCCCTCAGCCTCCCAGTGGCAGCAATGTGGGAGAGGAGGAGGATCACCAAGCCGGAGCCTCACTGCCTGTGTCTCCCGAGGGCGAAACATCTGATAATGGGGCCACACGGTCGCTGGAGGGGAGCCTAGTACATGGGTCTGATGTAGGTGAAGCTCTGGGACCCAGCGGGCTGCAGCAACGCCACGGGGAAAGGGAGGCTCGGGGGCCATCTCCCCAGAGGGCGAGTTTGTGCACAAGTTCTGCTGCACAGGACTCAGATGAGGACCTCGATGTGGAGGTGATGACCACACAGGCGATGAGCATGCATACTGAGTTCATGGGTCCAATGGCAAGGGTGCCCGAGAGCATGGATGCACTGGCTAGGAGCGTGGAGGAGTCCGCCTCCAGCATTGCTCTCATCTCTGCACAAACCATCGAGCCCATCCTTGACAGTTTGCTGAGGATGGTTGACTCACAGAGAGACCGTGGGGACCCAGACCTCATGCCGCGTGTCATGGGCGAGGTGGCAGCAGCTATTGCAGCACAGGCCGAAGCAATGCAATGGATTAGTGCTGTAATGGAGTCAGTGGTTGGTGGCATCCAGTCTCAGACTGCTCTCATACAGTCTCAGATTGATGCCACGCAAGCGCTGACTGCTGCCATTGTTGCTGGGTCGCACATAGTCCACCGGGGATCTCACGGTGCCGCAGCAGGCCAGCAATCTGTGCTCCAGCAGATTGCTCCGGATGCTGAGGTTCTGCCCCGGGGGAGCGGCAGTGTGTCAGTCGAGCAGGAGGCTGCTTTCCTCTCTCAGGATGACAGCATTCCTGCTCCCACCACTGCCACTCCTCCATTGCACTTGCCACAGCCTGTAACCCAGCCATCCCAGACTGCTGGCACCTATGCAGAGTTGGTGCAGTCTGCAGCCAGGCCTTCCAGGCCCAGAGCTGGTCGAGGGTGTCCTGCAAGGCCATCTGCAGTCTCTGGCTCCCAGACTCAGCAGCCTTCCGCCAGCCTTGCTGCAGCCACTGGGGCCACATTGCAGAGGAGCAGTAGGGTTGAGAGGGGGAATTGCAAAGGGGAGGGAAATCATTGAGGAAGGCCCAGTAAGTAAAATGTTAATAGCAAATGGGGGGACTGTGTGTACAAAAGTTGATGTGTTTGTAAATATATTGTTCAGTTTGGTAAGAAATAGTTCCGTTTGCTAAGAACCAGTTGTGTTTATTGATAAATTGTTGTGTTTGTTTATTATTGGTTGTGTTTGATAAGAGAGAGTTGTGCAGAATAATAAATGTTTATTTTAACGTAACACATTTTGTGATGTTTCTCATTTGAGCTTTGCCCGGTCATAGGGGCTGCGAGCTGGCTGTGCAAATGCCATGTGCTATCTCATTGATTGGCAGCGCTGTGTATGAGGCGTTCACTAACGGCCCTTGCAGAAGCAACATTGAGTGGCTCCCTCCTACGTTGGTGCTGCTACTCCTCCTCCTCCTCCTCCTCCTGTCGCTCTTCCTCCTCCTGAGGGGGACCTGCAATTCCTAGTGGCAATGGCTTGGCCCTCAGAATGGCCAGGTTGTGCAGCAGGCAGCACACAACAATGAAAACGGAGACTCGATCAGGGGAGTACTGCAGGGCTCCTCCAGAGCGGTCAAGGCAGCGGAACCGTTGCTTTAGCACCCGGATAGTCTGTTTGATCAGGTTCCTGGTGGCGCTATAGCTCTCATTGTATGCGTGCTGAGCAGGAGTGTTTGGGTTGCGAAGGGTGTCATCAGCCAGGTGGCAAGTGGATAACCCTTGTCTCTGAGCAGCCAGCCGTGAGCTTCATGTGGTAGGTGGAACAGTGCTGGGACACGGGTCTGTCGCAGGATGAATGCATCGTGGTTGCTGCCAGGATAGCGGGCATTGACGACGAGGATGCGCTGTCTGTGGTTGCACACCAACTGCACGTTCAGAGAGTGGTAGAATTTGCGGTTGTGGAACACCTCTGCATTGTGATGAGGTGCCCGCAATGCCATGTGGGTGCAGTCAATGGCGCCCTGAACCATGGGGAAGCCCGCTTTCCTAGTGAAGCCACATGAGCGTTCATCCTGTTTCTCTCTGGTCATGGGGAATGAGAGGAACTCCCTTCTCCTTCTGTAGAGAGCATCTGTCACCTCCTGGATGCAGCAATGGATGGCAAACTGTGAAATGTTTGCAATATCCCCTGTTGAAGCCTGGAAGGAGACGCTGGCGTAGATATTGAGAGCGACTATGACCTTCACTGCCACTGAGAGAGACGTCCTGGTCCTGAGCTGAGGCTGGAGCTCTGGCTGCAGGAGGTTGCAGAGCTCAGTGACCACCTCCTTGCTGAAGCGGAGCCTTCTAAGGCACTGCTCCTCTGAGAGATGAATGTAGGAGAACTGCTCCCGGAATACCCTGGGAGGGTAAGGTCTCCTGTGGAGAGCCCTGTTGGCCCTCCTCCCTCTGGCCACGTTTTGCAATCTTTCTCTCTGCCTCCGCTGCCTCCGACGGTGAAGCTGGAGGGCGAGGTCCCGTGCCAGTACAGCCCCCGTTAAGTGATGGAAATGTTGCAGTATCAAACGTAACACAAATGAACCTGATAAATTTTTTGTCAGGAGCAAAACTCCTTCAAGTAGGAAAACCTCAAATGGGTCAAAAGGCCTGTCTGCTTCTGAAGTTCCCACCTTTAAATAGCGCTCCTGCAGCTCCCAGCTGACTGCAAACCGCCTCCTCTACCTGTCGTTCCGAACGGCAGGCGCTGAGCAGGGGCGAAAATGAATTTCCGGTCCGGGGCGCTACCGGGCGATGCGCGGCTGGATGACGTCACGATCTCTGGATGCAGAAGATTGCGGTGGTAGTGTTTAGCGCCACAGCAAACCGCCAGGTGAATTTCGCCGGCGGCGCTAACATCACCGCGCCCGGGAGGTAAGTCGTTACCGCCCCGTTAGCGCCCCCGGAGGCGCTAACAGGAGGTGCTAACCAACCGAATTTCTCCCCCTATATGTCTTCCATTAGAACATTAAGCTAATCAAAGGAAAGAAGAAGCCACTCATTGCTGGAAATGTTTCTATTTGTTGATTTAATCAATTCTTCTGGTAAATTATCCTGTGTCTTCAGTCTGCTACAAGTTTTGGATCTGCCCTCGACATTCTCTTGGGCACAGTAGTGCTGCTGACTCCCACAAGCGGTCCAGCGTCTTACGTTGGGGTGCGTGCCCATACTGCTGAATATCTTATTATAAGATAGCATAATCCAGGGGTGTAACAATAGGACCTCCTTGTGGTCTGAACTGGATATTGTGTCTTTCTGTTCATTCATTCAATTTATTTAAAAAAATACATAATTTATATCGTGCCTTTAATGTAGAACTATGTCCCAAGGCATGTCACAGAGGCATAATGGATACCAAGCCAAAGAAGGAGTTATTAAGAGGTCTGACCAAAAGTTTGGTCGAAAGAGTTGGGTTTTAAGGAAGGTTTTAATGGAGGAGAGTGAGGTAGAGAAGCAAAGGGGTTTAGGGAGAAAATTACAGAGCATGGGGTCTAGACGGCTGAAGGCATGACCACTAAAGGTGGAGCAAAGGGAGGGGGGAATATTCAAGAGGCCAGAGTAAGAGGAATGGAGAGTTCTGCGGGGGGTTGAAGGGTTGGAGGAGGTTACAGAGATAGGGACAGGCAAGGCCATGAAAGGATTTAAACATGAGGAGGAGAATTTAAGTTTGGAGCGTTGGAGGACTGGGAGCCAATATAGATCAACAAGGCCATGATAGATAAGTGGGAAATGTTGTGGGGTAGGATATGGGCAGCAGAGTTTTGGATGAGTTGAATTTTACAGGCGGAGGATGGGAGGCTGGCCAGGAGAGCATTGGAATAGTTGAGTTGCAGGTGACAAAGGCATGGATGAGGGTTTCAGCAGCACCTTAGTGTAGGTGAACTTAACAGTACTTTATTGAGATGAGGTCTGATGCAAATCTTTAAGCTGCCTTAGTTTACAGACAGCAACTGAACATACAGAGTAACAGTTGTAAACAAACTTCATTTTCTTCACTTAATTTCACTTCTCTCCTAAAAAATGAGAAAATAAATAATCAGCCACATGCCCATGTCCCTTCCATGAGCTGATTTGCTTGTTTTTGGCATTATTTTTCTTTCCAGATAACTTCTAACTGCTAAAACAGACCTCCTGCATCTTCACTTGCAGGCCTGTCCCTCACCGTCTCCTGTTTAAAACCTGACTGGCGGCCCATGTGTCTCTTTCCTCCAGGATAGGTTTAAGAACAACACAGAGAAGCACCAGGGGTAGGCACGGTGGTAAAAAGATATCACAGAAACGCAGCTTGCAGAATCCTTTCTTAGCTGCACAGCTGAGAAAGGATTTTTCTAGATATGTCAGTTAAAAATGATATTTCAAAGTTTGTAGACTTTCAAGCCCTGTGAACTCAACTACTTCCCGGTTTGCCAAGTAATGCAACTAGCTTACCCCTCTTTCCGTAAGCTTATGTTAAGTCAGGTGCAGTTCTAGGACAGTGGGGCAAATTTTGACTTTGGGTGACAGTGTAAAACGGGCAATATCGATTCAGCCACCCATTATACATCTCTCCTGATTTTTATTTCCATTGACTTCAAAGGAAATAAAAATTAAGAGAGATGTATAACTGGCGATGGAAGCAATAACGCTCAATCATCCAAAGTCAAGATTACCCCCCAGTAGGTTTTCCACCATTAGCCTTTCATTTGCATACATGTCCCACTTTGGAAGTGGGGGTATCTTCTGCAAGTAGCCAAATCCACTGGAATTGTAATTTAGATTTAGAGTGGCTGTAGCTCTGGTGTATCTGACTTAGGTCGCAAGTCCCAGCCCCGAACGTCAGAACTACACCACTTTAGGTCCACTGTCTCCATGCCTCAAAGGAAAACAATTTCAGGCCCAGATGTATTTTGTTCCTATAAAAATATCACTGTTATAGGTTTCAGGACAACAATTAGCTTTAATATTTTGTGACCTGGAGAATGTAAACGTGGCATGTCGTGAGGTAAATCCCAGATTTATTTTTGGGAACTGCCATAATAATGACGATGCAGTTAAATTTCAGTTTATTTCCTCATGCCAATGCCAGTAACTTGTTTCCTTGATGTGTTCATTCACTTCTGGAAAATCCATTCTAAAGAAATACTTAGTTGCACAACTGTCACCTTTCCTACTTCTGTTGCTAATCTTTCAGCTGGACAAACTTGGTCAACATCTTTCACAGGGAGCCAATTATTTTGTGAGTGCGTGGGATCAAAAAAGACAAATCACGCTGGAAAAGAGATAATAAGGTTCAATAAGTGAAAAATTCTGAATCTGAATGCTTTAATTACTTTGGAGTGCCCTATTACAGTGTTAAACAAGTTGGATTGTTTAATGCATGCTTAAGCAGAACACGTTTTACATTTATTTTAAGTACTGTAAATGCATTTTGATGTTGGTTAACAACAGGGGTGTGGCAGTATTGATTAAGGATGATGTTACAGTTCTAAATAAAAAGGGTATACTAGATGGTTCTAGGACTGAATCTATTTGGCTTGAGTTAAGGAACAGAGGGGGAGCTGTAACATTGTTGGGAGTTTTTTTATAGAGCTCCAAAGAGAGTGAAGGAGATAGATGAGCATATTTGTTGGGGAATTTCAGTTGCGTGTAATAACAATAGAGTTGTAATATTAGGAGACTTTAATTACCCTAATATAGACTGGAAAAAACCGAGTGCTAAGGGTAGGGAAGGAGAGGAATTTCTGATATGTGTGCAGGAGAACTTTCTCGATCAATATGTCTCCAGTCCAACAAGGAAGGAAGCAGTGTTGGATCTGGTTCTGGGAAATTAAGTAGGGCAAGTGGAGTGTGTTACAGTAGTATATCATCTAGCTAACGGTGACCACGACATAATTCAGTTTACAGTAATTATGAAAAGAGACCAGAAAATATCAAAGGTAAAAATGCTCAACTGGGGAAGAGCTAATTTCAGTAATTTAAGAAGGGACTTAGCACAGGTAGATTGGAAAAGGCGATTGCAGGTTAAAGCAGTAACAGAACAATGGAAGGCATTCAGGGAAGAGCTAGTTCTGGTACAAACAAGGCATATTCCTTTCAAGGGAAATGGTGGAGCATCCAAAGCTAACACGCCCTAGATGACAAAGGAAATAAAAGTTAAAATAAAACAGAAAAAGGAGGCTTATAACAAATGTCAGGAGCAAGATTCAGTTAATAACCAGGAAGATTATGAAAAGCACAGGAGGAAATTGAAAAAGTTAATGTGGGAGGCAAAGAGAGAAAAAATTAGCAGGCAACATTAAATTGAATCCTGTTTAGTTCGGGAAAGGTTGGACCTATTAAGGACCCTAAGGGAAATCTCCATGTAGATGCAGAAGACATGGCTATAGTATTAAATGAGTACTTTGCATCTGTCTTCACAAAGGAAATGGATGATGTGACGGTTACACTAAAAGAGGAGAGGGAAGTTATGGACAGATAGAGAAGATGTACTAAAAAGATTAGCATTACTGAAAGTTGGTAAGTCACCTGGTCCAGATGGAATGCATCCTAGATTGGCTGAAGAAGACAAAGGTAGAGATAGCAGAGGCATTGCTCACAATCTTTCACTCTTCATTGGATACAGGAGTAGTGCTGGAGGACTGGAGGGTTGCTAATTCTATATCACTATTCAAGAAAGGGGAGAGGGATAAACTGAGAAACTATAGGCCAGTGCAGCCTAACATCGGTGGTGGGGAAGTTATTGGAAACCATAATCAGAAACAAAATAAACTTTCATTTGGAATGGCATGGGTTAATCAAGGAGAGCCAGCATGGATTTGTTAAAAGCAGATCCTGTCTGACTAACTTGATTGAATTCTTTAATGAGGCAACAGAGAAGGTTGATCAAGGTAGTGCAGTAGATATTGTATATATGAACTTTCGGAAGGCATTCGACAAAGTACCACACAGGAGGCTTGTTAAGAAGATGGAAGCCCATGGAATTGAGGGGAAAGTGACGGTATGGATACGGAATTGGCTCAGTGACAGGAAGCAGAGGCTGGTGGTGGATGGATGTTTTTCAGATTGGGAAGTGGTTTGCAGTGGTGTCCCCCAGTGGTCAGTTTTGGGTCCATTACGCTTTTAAATTTTTATAAATGACCTAGACTCGGGTGTAGGGAGCAGCATTATAAAGTTTGCAGATTATACGAAACTTGACAAAGTAGTAGTTAGTGATGAGGATAGTTTTAGACTTCAGGATGACATAGACTGGATGGTGAAATGGGCAGGAGCAGGGCAGATGGAGTTCAATGCGGAGAAGTGTGAAATGATGCACTTTGGGAGGACTAATATGGAAAGACAGTATACTATAAATGGCACGATTTTGAAAAGTGTAGATGAACCAAGAGACTTTGGTGTCCATATACACACATCCTTAAAGGTGGCAGAGCAAGTTGATAAGATGGTTTAAAAGCATTTGGGTTACTTGGGTTTATAAATAAATGCACAGAATATAAAAGCAAAGAGATTATGCTAGAACTTTATAAATCACCGGTTAGGCCTCAGCTGGAGTATTGTGGACAATTCTGGGTACCACACTTCAGGAAAAATGTAAAGGCCTTAGAAATGTTACCAGAATGTTACCAGGGATAAGGGACTTCAGTTATGAGGAGAGGTTGGAAAAGTTTGGACAATTCTCCTTGGAACAGCGAAGGTTAGGAGGTGACCTAATAGAGGTTTTCAAGATGATGAGAGGTATTGATAGAGTAGAGAGAGAAAAACTATTCCCTCTGGGGAGTGGGTCAATAACCAGAGGTCATTGATTTAAAATCATTGGCAAAGGATCTAGAGGGGAGATGAGGAGATTTTTTTTCACTCAGAGTTGTCGGAATCTAGAACGCTCAACCTGAAAAGGTGGTGGAAGCTGATTCCATAAATAATTTTGAAACAGAATTGGAAAGGTACTGGAGGATAAGCAACTTACAGGATTACGGACAAAAAGCGGGGATGTGGGACTAAGCACAACTGCTCTTTCAAAGAGCCAGCACAGGCACAATGGGCCGAATGGCCTCCTTCTGTGCTGTAAATAAGTTTCTATGATTTTATTCCATTGTTTTTCTTAATGTTACCTTTTTTCTGATTTTCCTTGTTTATTTTGTAATAGTTTAGAATTTACCATCAATACTAGGTAATCAAAACCTTGGATTTCAGGCATGGATGTGGTGCAGAGAATGTTTACTGTTTTGTGCTTGAATAAAAGATGAAGGGCAGGAATTGTGGCCAAATGTTACATTTTTTTCAGTGTGGTGGTTTGTAGGAAATAAAGATCGAGCATTTTTTAAATTCATATGCACACACACACACCCCACACACACACACACCCCACACACACACACACACACCCCACACACACTCACACCCCCCCCACACACACACACCCCACACACACACACACACCCCACACACACTCACACCCCCCCCCCACACACACACACCCCACACACACACACACACCCCACACACACACACACACCCCACACACACTCACCCCCCCCCCCACACACACACACCCCACACACACACACACCCCACACACACACACACACACCCCACACACACTCACACCCCCCCCCCACACACACACACCCCACACACACTCACCCCCCCCACACACACACACACACCCCACACACACTCACCCCCCCCCCCCCCACACACACACACACACACACATACCACACTCACACCCCACACACACAAACATATATATATAAGAGCATTGGTTAAATCTATCTAAATGATTTTTTCAGTGGCTGAAAGATGTTCTAATGATCTTAATGAATGAGGAATGCTGGGACCCAAAGCTAGTGAAATGCTAGCACCTGTGTCCCAGCCTCCGAAATCCTGCCGAAATGGTGGCTCTGATACCACTCTACCCATAACTATCAGTTTGTCGCGAAAAGGTAGTTTCTGGTCACAATGGTGAACCCTGGAATCACTGAACTCATAGTCTTAGCTGCATTCAGCAGAAACCAGAACCTTCCGAAAGGAATGATGTGGAGATGCCGGTGTTGGACTGGGGTGGACAAATGTGAGAAGTCGCACAACACCAGGTTTTTAGTCCAACAGTTTTATTTGAAATCACAAGCTTTCGGAGCGCTGCTCCTTCACCTGAAAGCTTGTGATTTCAAATAAAACTGTTGGACTATAACCTGGTGTTGTGCAACTTCTCACATTTTTCCTAAAGGAAGGTATAATTGCATAAATATAGGATGCGAGGGAGGCAATACTGCAACACTGGGGGAAGGGGGAGGAAGGAGGCAATACTGGGGGGTGGTGGGGGAGGTGGGCAAGAAGGGATTGGTAATGGGTGGAACATTTTTGTGGTGCCCAGGAGGAGCATCCTGTAGATGGTGTAGGACAGCAATTTAAGTATTTTAATGAGGCTCCTGCCTGTTTCAAGCAGGAGTGCTGGCCACCTATTTCAAGGCCAATGTAAAAATCAACATAAAAATATTGTATTCAACTTTTTCCACAAAAATCATTGAACATTTCCATAACTTTACAACACAGCAATATTTCATCAATCTATCTAGAGTTCCTACAAGAGTGCTGCATTACGGGTAGCAAATGAGCTGCAGATCATTTAAAAAATGTTATTGCCTTTAAACTGAAAACAGGATGGTATACAGACAAAAATTGTCCCTTAGCCTCTTAGGAAGATTGTAGACTACACAAGTTAAATATTCATAGCTATGCCCAGAAGCTTAGAATCTAAAGAATGCACCGAAAGTAGTGAGCCCAACCACAATGAGATAAATTCCAACCAGCCCAGTAATATACCAGGCCCCAGCAATGCATTCAATCTGCTGCCAAACGCAATGACTGAGGATGTGGGAATTTGATTTATACAAATAATCTTTTTAGCTGATACAGAAGCACGCCCTAATCTTGACCAATAGTGGGAATCAGCTCCAAAAGACACATCCTGGGATCCAATAGTGTTGGGGCTATTTTCATTAACTTGGCAGATGACAGATCAAACCAAGGATTTTTCTGATCTCTATGCCCCAGTACCACACCAAACTATTGATGGAACTCAATTCTTTGAAGTATCTCAGAACCATATAGTGTATATGAAAAAGGACTGTAAATGTATCAGTTTTTGGATTAAAAGCCATTAGCGTGTATAAATTTGTTTTAGAGGAATAAATATGATGCTTCAAGACAAATTTAAACAGTAGAAAGCAACCTCTATGGTTCTGAAAATCTGTATTGAATAAATATGTCTGTTAATCTAATAAAGCGTAACTGTGAATATCCAGCTCTTGGATTATTTACCTAACAGTTCCAGTCATGATGCAAACAGTTTTGTATATTTAACATAGCTACATTAAACTCTAAATGTTATTTTTAAATATAACTGTATTCAACTTTTTCCACAAAGCCATTGACCATTTCCATAACTTTACAACACAGCAATATTTCATCAATCTATCTAGAGTTCCTACAATACGGGTTCCCAACTTTGTAGAGCAAGAGGCCAATTAATGATGATTTGCTAAATTCCTGTGCGTGATCATAATTATGATCTCTCTGGAAAAAAAGAGAACTAAATATAGAAAAGAAGAAAATTATTAAGAAAAAAGTGGATTATTTCTAAGATATATCATATCCAACAATGAGATATGATAAATATTCCCACAATTGAAGCTGACAGGCTAACCTTTTTCAAAATAATTAATTTTTAATAATTCAATAGGAAATGGAGCACGTTTCCATCACCTGTTGTCTTCGTCAAGTATTCCAAGATCACATATACCATAACTGGATGTAAAGATTAAGCTCCCTATGCCCTGACAATGGGGCCAAATCTCTTCAGCTCTTCTGGTGCGATTGTGGCAGAAGGGCTGGAAATAAGGATAGAACCTGGAAATGCCATATTCTATCCTTACATCACGTACTTCAGGGCATTGAAAGAGGCAGAGCCTTGCCCGTTCTTTAGGTGCTCAGTGGTGTAGGAGGGGGTGGTGGCAGCGGCAGGAACTTCTAATGCTGGGAGTTCCCAAAACCCTGAGTCTCAGGAAGACCCAATGTATGGTCGTCTGCAATCAGACCGGGTATACCAGACCGCCAAATTGTGGTAGTGGGCCCCACCTGGGTGCCCAGGCCTGGATCGCAGCCCGGATGGGCAAAAACGAGTACTTTATAAATTTAAAATGCAGTCTCCTCTATAAAGTGAGCCATTGGGACAATCTTCAGTTCTTTCCTGGGGGCCTGACACCATCTCTGATCGTCCACTACCCCATCGCAATTTGCAGCCTCTTCTACAGGAAAGTAGCCGGGATGCATGCCTCGTGATACAGGTGTCATTTAAACTAAGGGACTGATCCTACAAAGTTTGACAGGGTCAGCGGTAAAGGTCACGGGCGAGCACATCCCAGTACTTGCATTGGGATGCACACCCCTACCTGCTTTTGGCCCCAATATGCCTTAAACCCCAACCTCAGTGGAGCACACTCTCTATTGCACTATGTGATATTGTTTCTGTTTACCACATGACCAGCCATCCTTTTAACTTCTCTTATTAAGATTGCCAATTTTGAGATGTGGATCCACGTTCACTAGGATGGCCCAGATGCTTTACAATCAGTAAATAAACAAAGCAGGCACCAGAGGTGAAAGGTCAGTGCACTAATTCACTGGCCCTCATCCTCACTGACAGATTAGCTCATAATTATTGGGAGTAATGGGTCAGCTGTGGGCAGCCTGATGGATGGAGCTACTGATAACTCACTACCAGTTTTGACATATTTGATTTATATAGCATGCATGAAATATATATATTTTTAACCGTCTGTTTTTTAGAACAGCAATAATCTGGAGATATGAAAACTATCCATAGTTTCAGGATATGTGATAGAAATATAAATATTAATTTTCTTTAAAAAAATTATATGCATAATACTTAGAAATTAATCAATTTTAAGGTGGCATTTCATAACCATTTAGAGCAGGTGATGAAATCTGCCCTTTACTATCTAACAAAGTCATTTCTATGAACCTATGCTACAGATCAAGGAATTTGTGCTTTAAAAGTGGAATTATACTTTTCATTACTACATCTCATCTTTACAGTATACCCTTCTGTATATTTCTTATTCAAATTTATCTCTTTGGGTGATTTTTATATGCTCATCCAGTGTCAGCGCTGAGCAATGATAAAGTTCTTACCCATTATAAGCATTAATGCAGCTACAGATTAAAACCCCCTTTCAATGATCAGCCTTAAATCAGATTCAGAAGAGCAGCCCTTGCTGCACCAGTGTAATTTTCTCTCAGTGCACCTTAACTCTTGAATTTTATAGAACTGTATGAGAGACTTATTATAAAATATATTTCACTATAACATGCAAAACTCCTTGCTCTGCAGGACTCTGTTATAAGGAGGGAGGTATAACTCCAAAAAGTAACATACAAAAATGGGTTTTCATTGCATTCACAAAGTACACATTATACTACTTTCACATCAGAATGGTGTTGCATATGTACTTTAATAGCATTGCAAAAGGTGTTTGGGAGTTGAAATTGCAATGCGCATATCAGTAACAAATGCATGAAATCCCCTGTTTGCTATTTTAATGAGTTGTTAACCTGTTTAAAATAGATGGGTTAACATCTTTATTAAAATAGTAGATAAACGAATTAGACACAAGTACATTAATGCATGCATTATCAATGTCGCACAGCCCATGTACATTATTGTAGGTTCAGTCGCACAGCTATACTTTAAACAAATACCTCATATTAAAACTTGCTAATTACCAAAGCAGTAAAATTCCAATGTCCTTGATCTACTGCCTGAAGCGCGATGGGACAGTTCTGAAGTGTGCTGACTTCTGGAGACGCTGACCCAGCCAAGCATCTCAGGGTCGGCAGATTAACATAATGCTGGATGGGACAGTGGCATGAGTCCTGGCAGCAATGGGGTAAAAAGCCTTTTGGAGGCCTGGAGAGCACATGGTTAGGGATGGTGCGGGGGAAAGGATGGAGAAAGGTAGAGTGTGGCCACAACATAGAGGATTTAAAAGCAGGCTGCACTTAAAGCTACAAGGTCATTGACCAGGAAGTGAAGATTGCTTCACAAATGGAAGAATGAGAAGAGCTGCAAATTTTATTGAGAATGAGTTGGAGCAATTCTTATGGGAAATAAGGCAGAGGAGGGATGTCCTTTTTGGTGGCAAATGGCCCGCAAATACTGTAGCTCAAGCTGTTTGGAAAGAAGCAGCGCTAGCAGTCAAACAAACCTCTGTAACTCCCAGGACATCCCTGCAATGTTACGATATTTCAGTGATCTGACAAGGACAGCAGCAGCAGGTGCTATGGCACCTATGAGTCATGACTGGTTAGTAACATAGAACTAGAGACAGCACAATCCATTGGGACATTGCAGTCAGCAAGACATTAATAGCTGCAGTTACTCAGTCATCAGACCCCTCCAATTCATGTTCCCTCATGTATACATCTATTCCTGTCCTTTCAAAGGTCACTTTTCATGTGAATGTTCTCCTACAGCCATTAATATTTTCTTTCAATAGTTAAAAAATGACAAATAGGGTCAGAGCCTGTTACAGACCTTTAAAACTATTCTCTCTTCATGCAGAAAAAAATTGCTCATAATACTAGTGAACATGAGGCAACAGGGAGAGGTCCACCATACCTACAGGTCTGACACATCAGAAGGAAGAGGCAGTGAGATGCTGGGTACCAATTCATCACAAGCAGTGTGTGAGAGATAAGTAGGAGGTCCTGTAGCTCCAGTGGGTTTGTTCAGACCAGCTGAACTGCTTCGTTAATACTAATTTATGGATTTAATTATTTCAGTGACTCACACATGTGAGGAATGGGATAATGCTCACCTTGATGTTTGCTGAGATAGATCACACATGGCTAAAGGGTTCTCGAATAGTTTTGTTTTGCGGCCTTCTACCTGCTGCTGTCTCAGAGGCTACGGAATCTTCTTCATGACCCTGCTCCTCTGCCTCACGGTTTCAGGCTCTGCCTCTCCTTCCTCCTCGGGAATTTCTATAGACAGGCCTTTTTGCAGAGCTGGCACCTGAGCCACTCTGTCCTGGCTGCAGGCCACTCATGCCCGGTGTCTCACCGCATGTAGATCCCACGTCTAACCTATTCTCTAAAGTACACAGAGTGTCAGTATCTGAGCTAGTGGCTGGGAGTGTGAAATCGAGTGAAGGTGTTTCTTCTTCTTCTTCTTCTGGACTCTCCTCTCTCCTTTGTTCTTCAACCACTGGCTGGGCAGGCTGCAATTCTTGGGTGTCTGAAATGAGAAAGGCACATGGGTAGGGTTGTGGTGAGGAGAGGGGGATGGAAAGCAATAGCTGCATGCTTACACCATGTGCAGATTGTAAATCAGAAGAGATTGTCGGATGAGGGGGAAGTGGGATGTGAGAAGGAGGATAACGTATGAGGATACCGGCATCTTGAGTCCCTTCAGCCCTGCCACTGGCCACGGGCTCAACCATGCCCCTGCCAAGAATGGCCAGCACCGTCTCCTCCAAGGGGGTAAGTTGATGCAGGCAAGCCTGTCCCCTGCCAGTTAAGCTCTGCTGCCTGCGGTAATGCGCCACCTATTCCTGCAAGAGAAAGTGAAGTGTGTCAGTGAGTGTGGTGTAATGTGTTTGGGTGATGTGCCTGTCATGGTTGAATAGCTGACAATGTGTTCAAGCTGTGAGATGTGGGTGTGAGCCTTGCAGCAGTGGTAAGTGTTTGTGGGTGAGGTGAAGCTATGAATGTGAGGTATGAGTCGAGTTTGGTAGAGATTGTTGGTAGGTGAGTGATGGAGGAGTGGTGCATTGAGCAGTGTGTGAGGCTAGTGGTGCAGATAGTGGGATATGGCATTTGAAGATGAATTCACTGACCTTGACCACGCGTGTGAGGTCAATAAACCTCTTCCTTTACTGAGTCCAGGTCCTCAGGGCTACATTGCTGGCAGTGACCACATTGGCTATCTGCTCCCTCTGCACTCTCACCTGTTGCCTGGAGGGCGTCCTGGCCCCCTGTGGGAAGAGAACCTCTCTTCTGGAGTTGACCTCCTGGACCAACGCTTCCAGTGCTGCATCGGAGAATCTCGGAGCTCTTTCTCTGACCTGTTGAGCCATTACACTATCTTGTTTTTTCTGATAGCATCCTTCACAATCACTTCCAACACCTGTTACAGGCAGAAGGCACCTCCCCATTAAGAAATGCAGACTGCCTTTCAGTTGTGCAGGCTAGCTTTAATTGGAGCTAGCCTCGCATGGAATTTGGCCCCTTGCTGAGCATTCAGCCACTCAGCAGCACATTCAGCACTCAGCTGCCTGCTGCAATCATACAAAGTAGCAGGCAGCACAAATTTTACATGCTGCCTGCAGTCCTCTAAACGGGTGTGGGTTCCTATCGCATCGTGATCCCCGCGCCCGTTTTCGGGTGCTGACGAATTTCTAGGCCGTGGAGTTCTGACTGTGACTATTAATGTAAATTGGATCAAAACATATTATCTCATTGCTTTGACATAATATAGTGACAAAAATTATGTTGACTCTTCATAGAGTCATAGGGGTAAAAATTCAGTTGGTTGCGCCTCCCGTTAGCGCCTTAAGAGGGCGCTAATGGGGCGTTAAGGCGCTAACGCCCGGGCGCAGCGCTGTTTGCGCCGCTCGAGAACTTAACTTGAGATTGTGCGGCGGCGCTAAAACTTACCGCTGCGACCACCTGCGCGCGCAGATTGTGACGTCATTCCGTGGTGCAACGCCCTTGGGGCGCCCCGGAGTGGAAATTGAGTGGCGCCCCCTGCCTTACCGCCTGGCGCTTCCAACGACCGGAAGACTGGAACGTTATCAATCGGTGTGGGGCTGGGGGGGGGCGCTATTTAAAGGGGGCCTCTTCCTGTCTTTTTCTGTGGTCGACATTTATGCACCACTCGTTCTGAGAGAGAGAGAGAGATTCAGAGAGAGAGAGAGAGAGACTTCTACATTGACTCAATGCTTTGTGAGGTAGTTTTGCCTAGTTCATCCTAACTTTGCTGCTACTTTCGTTGCTGTACCTCATTACTTTTCTGGCAAAGAGATTATGGGGGCTGCAATGATTGGGGGCGTCGTCCTGCTCCAGCTCAATCGGAGGATAGTGAGATGCAGACAGAGAGTGGCAATGATGGCCAGACGGAGGAGGGCCATCAGGCGCATGTACAGGAGAGCTTACCCTCCCAGGGTATATCGTGAACAGCTCTCCTACATCCACATGTCCGAGGAGCTGTGTTTGCGAAGGCTGCGATTCAGCAAGGAGGTGGTCACTGAGCTCTGCCACCTGCTGCAGCCAGATCTGCAGCCTCAGCTGAGGTCCAGGACGTCTCTGTCGGTGGCAGTGAAGGTCACAGTGGCTTTGAACTTCTACGCCACTGGCTCATTCCAAGCTGCTGTTGGGGACCTCGCCAATATCTCCCAGTTTGCGGTGCATCGCTGCATCCGGCAGGTCACCAATGCCCTCTTCACAAGGAGACGAGACTTCATCTCCTTCCCTATGACCCCAGACAAGCAGCATGACCGTGCTATGGGCTTTGCGAGGGTAGCGGGCTTCCCCATGGTGCAGGGCGCCATTGACTGCACGCATGTGGCTTTGCGTGCTCCGCGAGAGAATGCAGAGGAGTTCCGGAACAGAAAGGGGTTCCATTCCTTGAATGTGCAGTTGGTCTGTGACCACAGACAGGTGATTCTCGCTGTCAATGCCCACTATCCGGGCAGCTGCCACGATGCTTTCATCCTGCGCCAGAGTACTGTGGCAGAAATTTTCGAGGCACCGCATCAGCCAGTTGGTTGGCTTCTGGGGGACAAGGGGTACGCATTGAGCACCTGGCTGATGACACCGCTCCGTGCGCCAAACACCCCTGCTGAGCTGCGGTACCAGGAAAGCCAACAAGCAACCAGGAACATTATTGAGCGCACAATCGGCGTGCTCAAACAACGATTCCGCTGTCTGGACCATTCCGGAGGAGCCCTGCAGTACTCGCCTGAGCAAGTTTCCAAATTCGTAGTGGTGTGCTGCATGTTGCACAACATGGCAATCCTCAGGACGCAGCCAATGCCACCAGGCCTTGCAGCACCACAAGAGGAGGAGGAGGAAGAGGAGGAACAGGCCGAGGACGATGATCAGCAGCAGCACCAAGGCAGGAGGGCGGCCCACAATGGTCAAACTGCAAGGGCCGTCCGTCAACGACTAATAGCAAGCCGCTTCTAGGGCCCCTGCCATTGCTACAAACACGAATCAACCCAGCACGCAACCCCTAAGCCGGCCAAGGCACCAATAATTCCAACCACCAGCCATGTATATTTTGAATACAGAAACTTATTTATTGTACAAACTCTGTGTGTGTCAATTCCTCATGACAAACTCATAGAAATAAACACAAAAAAACAGTCAATAACATAACTGGTTCTCACAACCTGGAGATAATGTCCAAAACACTAAACAAAAGTTGGGCCATGAACCTCGGCCTTTAATAAAAAAATGACCAGCATTTTGGCACACCTCCTACTTTTTGCCCTTCGAGGGTGATCTCCTTCCCTTGCGCACTTCCCCCCTTCTAACCCTACTGCTCCTCCGTAATGGGACCTCAGTGGCTGCAGCAAGGCTGGTGGAAGGCTGCTGCTTGTCAGACCCTGACACTGCAGATGCCCCTGAAGGACGGCCTCGACCACTTCTGGGCCTGGAGGGCCCGGCTGCAGACTGCACCAACTCTGCATGGGCGGCAGCAGTCTGTCCTACAGGCGGTGGCAAGTGCAGTGGAGAAGTGACAGTGTTGGCAGCAGGAATGCTGTCATCGTGAGAGAGGACAGCAACTCCCTGCTCGCCCGACACACTGGCACTCCCACGGGGCAGCACTTCAGCATCCGGAGCAATTTGCCGGAGAACAGATTGCTGGCCTGCTGCGGCGCGGTGACAGCCCCGGGGACATGTGCACGAACCATCGAGGATGGCAGCAGTCAGTGCTCGCGTGGCCTCAATCTGAGTCTGCATGAGAGCAGTCTCAGATGGGTTCCTGGCAGCCAGTGACTGAATTGCAGCACTAAGCTTTAGTGTGGCATCCGCCTGTGCTACAGCGAAGTGCTCCACACTCCTTGCCAGTGCCTCAATGCATTCGGGCACCCTTCCCACTGCACCCATGAGCTCAGTGTGCATGCCCACCGCCTGGCTGTTCATTTCTGCAATCAGCCGCTCCTCCTCTGCGTCCATTGCATTAGGAGTGTCTGGCATACTCTCCCTCTGGGGAGAAGGCTCCCGTTCTTCCCTCCCCCCACCATGGCGTGGCTGCAGCCCGCTGGGTCCTGGAGCTTCACCATCATCAGCCCCTTCCCCCCTGCTCCCCCGTTCTTCCCTCCCCCCTCAATGGCGTTGCTGCAGCCCGCTGGGTCCTGGAGCTTCACCATCATCAGCCCCTTCCCCCCTGC
Organism: Squalus acanthias; assembly: GCA_030390025.1. NCBI lineage: Eukaryota > Metazoa > Chordata > Chondrichthyes > Squaliformes > Squalidae > Squalus > Squalus acanthias. The sequence goes on from CM059434.1 coordinate 105,168,347, forward strand.
TCCCCCGTTGTTCCCTCCCCCCCCAATGGCGTTGCTGCAGCCCGCTGGGTCCTGGAACTTCACCATCATCAGCCCCTTCCCCCCTGCTCCCCTCCGGGGAAGGCGTGTTCCCAGTGTGGCCATGGGCTTCCTCGGGAGAGGGTGGCACTGATGCTCCGGCTTCCTCTTCCTCCTCAGCTGCAGCATCACTCCCAGTGGCAGCGTCAGGGACCATCTCCTCAGCTGGTGAATCACCATCTGAAAGCAGGGAGGTACAAGAGTGGCTTTAGCGTGAGGACAGGGTGGCAGTAAGGGAGGAATAAGTGCAGCGAGTTAGCAAGTTGGATTGAAAGTGTCAAAGGCTGGTATTGTGAGGGACAAGTGGAAGGACAGAGGACAAAAAGGTGATGACCTTACCATTGCTGTCCACAACGGGGTCGGCGTCCCCAGTGGCGACGGGACCGATCACCCGGCTTGCCACAATCCTGTGGACGCGCTCCTCCAGATCGCTGAGGGGTTGCAGCTGAAGCCGCCCTCCACCCGTCCGTTGCTGCTGTCTCCGATTATGAGCCAGCTTAGCCTGCAAGAAAAAGGACAGCATCTGAGTCAATATACAGCCATGGTCTTGCCTGATGTGCCTCCCATAGGTGAATAGCCCTTACAATATGCAGCCATGGTCTTGCCTGATGTGCCTCCCATAGGTGAATAGCCCTTACTGTATGCAAAGTGTGGAATGTGTGTGTGTGTTTGATGAAAGGGCCATAGGTGTTGCATGAGTGTTGTGCATTGGGGTTTTAAGACCCTCTGGCCATAGAGTGAGGTTGAGATGGAGGGATGGAGAGGTATTGAGAAAAAGCCACTCACCCTGACGACCCGAGTGAGGTCGTTGAACTTTTTGCGGCACTGAACATGGGTCCTGGGCACCATGCTCCTGGAGGAGACGCTCTGAGCCACCTCCCTCCACACTCTTCTGAACTCGCGTGGCAAAGGCCTCCTGCCACTCTCCGGGAACAGCATGCATCGTCTGCGCTCCACTGCGTCAACCAGAGCATCCAAGGCCCGCTCGGTGAAGCGATGAGTGCGTTCTCTCACCCTCTCCATGCTTGGCAGCAAAATGGATTACAGGTCTCTCCAGGCTGAGATTCAAGGCTGCAATGAGCAGGGTGTGGCTGGGGAGCAAGTGGCCCCCCCCCGCTTTAAGAAGTGTCCGGCGCCAGTGTGTCTGTGTTCCCTCGCTAACTGGCAGCAGCTGCGCTGCGCTCGTGCGCTGAGGTAGCGCCTCACTCCTAGGCCTTTGCGCCTTAAGAGAGGTGTGCAGCGCCTAATTTAGCGCTCCACTCACCTCCCGGGGCGGTAAAAGTGAAGTTTCCTGTCAGTGCCGATAATTAGCGCCAGGCGCTAATATTTGCGCGCGGACGATATTTGCGCCCCAAATGGGGCGCGACCTAATTTCTACCCCATAGAGTCATAGGGGGTGATTTTATTAATTGGGTCGTGATGGAGGCGGGACTGCTGCTTGTCGGGTTTTAGTCTCGCCTCCATCGACGTCCGGCCAACCCATGCTATTTTCCCTTGATTGACCTTGTTAAGCTCGCCCAGCGGGCTTAGCAGGCCAATTAAGGGAAAGCCGGTGACAGAGAACGTCAGCGTATGACGTTTCATCTGTCAAGATTTTTTGACAGATGAATTGTCATCGTTTGACAGCTCTGTGAAGCTGTCAAACACTGACAATCTGTCTTCTAAGTTGAGTCCTCGTACTGAAGACTCACTTAGAAAGCTTTCCTGAGCAGAAAGCAGAAGGCTGCTGCATTTAAGATTGCAGCGGCCATTCTGCGTTCTCTGCCGGTGAGATGAGGCAGCTCCGCAGCCTAAAGGGACGAAGCCTGGAGGAAGAAGCAAAGGTAAGTAATCTTATTAAAACACTTTAGACTCACCTCACACACTTACCTCTCCACACTTGCACTCATCACTCACCTGCACACCGGACATTTCGGCCCCTCCGACCCCTGCAGACCCACGGCTCGCCTCGCTGACCCTGGCGAGGTTCAGAGCCGTCGGGAAGCCCGTCCTGTAGGGCTCAAATAGGGATTAGCCAAAAAACTACCTGTTAACTACCTGTTAACAGTCAGTTAATTGGCACTAATCCCCTTCCCGCCTCGAGGAGACAGGGACCTACCTCCCAGGAAGATGGCATGGAGGCGGGTTGGGGGCGGGATGGGTACCCACTCCCAGATTCTGCCATTTTCCCGGCAGTCCCGCCTCCATACCCGCCTCCCCAGGGCTGGCAAAATCGCCTCCATTGAGTCATAATGGCACAGAAGGAGGCCATTCGGCCCATCGAGTCCATGCTGGCTCTCTGTAGAGCAATCCAGTCAGTCCCATTTCCCCGCTCTATCCCTGTAGCCCTGCAAGTTTATTTCCCTCAAGTGCCTATCCAGTCTCCCCTTGAAAACAATGGGCCAGAAATTCGGCTCCCTGGCTTCCCGCGGGTGCAAGGATCGCGCGCGCACCTACCTACCGCGCCTGCCGTTGACCTCTGGGCCCACGGGGACTTCAGCTCCTGGGCCTCCCCCAACTGCCGGCGCGCAGGGCTTGTGTATCCCAGGGGTGTAGTTAGTGCGATGCGTCCACTGGGATCACGCGGGCCATGGAGAGCCAATGGCAGCAGACCATCTTTCATTCATAGATTTGACAGGAAGACCTGTCAAATCTATGAATACAGATCGGCCCCAAAACATCCCTAAAACTACAAATAATTTTTTTAAAAAACATCACAGTTTTAAAATAGCTATAAATTACATTAATTAACTATTTTAAACAAAAATTTAAATTTTTGAAAAAATTAATTAAATTTTTTAACGGGGCTAAAACTAAACTTACCTTTCTTTAAAGTAATTAAAAAAGATAAATCTGTGAAAAAAATGTTTACATTTTAATAAAATCAACACCTTGTTAAAAGAAGGCCTTGCGCCTCCTTCTTAAAAGTGCATCTTCTCCGTGCTTACCTTCACGGAGGAACCTGTAAAAAAATCCGAAGTGCGAGGCGAACGCGCTGGCCCTCCAGCGTGCACGTTCGACCTCTGAACCCCTTTTCTCAGGGGAACGGAAGTGCCGGTTTCCCACGCATGCGCAGTGCATGCAAGAAACTGGCACTTTCATTCCGTCCACGGGTGAGTACACAGTGCGTACTCACCCGACAACAGCCGAATTTCTGCCCCATTGAGTGTCTCCGCTTCCACCACGTCTGTCGGCAGTAAGTTCCAGGTCCTCACCACTCACTGAGTAAAAAAGTTTTTCCTCACATCCCCCTGTATCTCTTGCCCAAAACCTTAAATCTGTGTCCCCTAGTCCTTGTACCATCAACTAGTGAGAACAGCCTTTCCCCGCCTAGCCTATCCAAACCCGTCATAATCTTGTACACCTCTATCAAATCACTCCTCAACCTCCTTTGCTCTAATGAAAACAAATCCAGCTTCTCCAACCTGTCCTTGTAGCTAAGATTCCCCCATCCCCAGAACCATTCTGGTAAATCTCCTCTGCACCTCTCAAGTGCCTTCACATCCTTCCTGAAGTGTGGTGACCAGAACTGGATGCAATACTCCAGTTATGGCCTAACCAGCGCTTTATAAAGGTTCAGCATAACTTCTCTACTTTTGTACTGAATACTTCTATTTATGAAGCCCAAGATCCCATATGCTTTGCTAACCACTCTCTCAATATGTCCCGCCACCTTCAGGGATCTATGCACATTAACTCCCAGGTCCCTCTGTCCCTGCACACTCTTTAAAACTGTGCCATTAAGTGTATATTGCCTCTCCCTGTTCCTTCTGCCAAAATGCATCACCTCACACTTGTCTGTATTAAATTCCATCTGCCATTTGTCTGCCCATTCGGCTAGTCTTTCTATGTCCTGTTGCAATCGATTGGTATCATCCTCACTGTTTGCCACACCCCCAAGTTTGGTGTCATCGGCAAATTTAGAAATTCTACTCTGTATTTCAATATCCAGGTCATTTATATATATATATCAAAAAAAGCAGTGGCCTAGCACTGACCCTTGGGGAATACCACTGTCTACCATCCTCCAGTCTGAAAAACAGCCATTTACCACAACTCGCTGTTTTCTGTCCTTAAGTCAATTCCTTATCCAAGCTGCCACTGGCCCACCTATTCCATGAGCCTCAATTTTGTTAACAAGCCTTCTCTGTGGTACTTTGTCAAACGCCTTCCTAAAATCCATGTAGACAACATCCATTGCATTCCCTTCATCAATCCTCCCTGTTACTTCATCAAAAAATTCAATTAGATGAGTCAAACACTATCTGCCTTTTACAAATCCGTGTTGGCTCTCCTTAATTAGTTTAAACCTCCCCAAGTGCCCGTTAATCTTTTCCTTGATTATTGTTTCTAAAACTTTACCCACCACTGATGTTAAATTGACTGGCCTGTAGTTACTGGGATTGTCCTTACACCCTTTCTTGAACAATGGTGTCACATTTGCCACTTTCCAATCCTCAGGCACTTCCCCCGCATCTAGGGAAGATTGGAAAATTATGGCAAGCCCTTCCGCAATCTCCTCCCCCAATTCCCTTAGCAACCTAGGATGCAAGCCATCTGGACCAGGCAACTTATCCACTCTAAGCATACCCATCCTTTCTAGTACATCCTGTCTATCAATTTTCACCATTTCCATTGCTCCTACCTTTTCCACTTCTACCGATATTTTGTCAGCATCCACCTCCTTAGTAATACTCATTGAGTATTCTAGCCTTGCCCTGCGCCTCTAAGCATATATCACCATCTTTGTCCCTAATAGGCCCCACCCCGCCTCTTACTACCCGCTCACTGTTTACATGCCGGTAGAAGATTTTTGGGTTCCCTTTTATGTTAACTGCCATTCTACTCTCATATTCTCTCTTTGCCAATCTTATTTTCATCTTCACTTCCCCTCTCAACTTATTGTATTTGGTCTGGTTCTCCCTTGAAGAATTCACCTGACATTCATCGTACACCCTCTTTTTTTGTTTCATCATCTTCTCTAAATCCCTCGTCATCCAAGGAGCCCTTGCTTTGGTTCCCTTACCCTTCCTTCTTGTTGGAATGTACCTAGCCTGTACTTGGAACATCTCCTCCTTAAAGATCACCCATTGTTCTGTTATAGTTTTTCCTGTCAGTCTTTGGTTCCATTTTATCCTGGCTAGATCCTTTCACATCCCATTGAAGTTAGCCCTATTCCAGTTTAGGAGTTCCACTCTAGATTGTTCCTTGCTCCTCTCCATTGCCAATCTAAATCTTATGATACAATGATCACTTCCTTGAACTAAAAAGGTTTGTCCAAAACTTTTTACATCTAGCCAGTCTCACTTTAAGGGATCATTGACCTCTGTTCACAGACAGTAGATGCCTGTAAAGTTTTTGTGCTGTGTTGTACAGGACTGTACTTTTAGGGGATAGTGGGCCGTATTTTCCGATCGGAGGCTTCCCGCGTGCGGAGGCCTCAAATCTGGAAAAAATCTACACACTTACCTGAGGGCTCCCGAGGTGCATATAGTTCCGTTCCTGGGCCTCTCCAACTCCAAGTGCGCAGGGCCTACGTATCCCATAGGCGCATGTAGTTCGCAAGCGTCCCTGGGATCACGTGGGCCATGGGGAGCCAATCAAAGAAGGGAATCTCCCTTCATACACTTGACAGATAGACCTGTCAAATATATGAATGGAGATCTCCCCAAAAACACTTTAAAACATTAAATAATTTTTTTTTTAAATCACATTTTTAAAATTAGTTGAAATTACAATAAATTAAATGTTTTAAACAAAAATTTAATTTTTTGAAAAAAATAATTAAAGTTTTTTTACAGGGCTTAAAATAAACTTACCTTTTTTTTAAAGTATTTTAAAATTATAAATGAGTGAACATTTTAAAAATTTTTTTTTAACTTTTTTCAAATCTTATGCTGGTAAAAACAGGTCTTACGCCTGCTTTTACCAGGCATAAGATTTCTAAGGGTTTTCTGCGGGTGGAGGTGCTCCAGAAAGCGGAACTATCCGCCCGCAGAGGCCCTTCTCCAGGGCAGGCATCTGATCTGTCAAGAGCATTCTTAACAGATCGGAAATGCCGGTTTTCAGTGCATGTGCTGTGCATGCCTGAAACCAGCATTTCCGATGTCCCTACGGGTGTGTACACAGCCCGTACACACCCGTAGGCATCGGAATATCCGGCCCAGTAAATTGTATAGAATAAGGTGAGTGCATGCTTCAGGCCGCTTAATTAAGAAACAATACCAACAGTCGAACAAAAAGAATCAGTGGCAGCAGCAGTGGGTGGACAATGGGTCTTTATCTGCTACAGAATTTTCCCTGCTTTCACAGTAGGTTCTATGTGGGATCATTGCACTACTGGTGACAAGAGCAGATATACTAGAGCCCATTGACCTATATACATTACGTAAGGCTGCAATATCTCCTTCTGTGCCGGACATTTTGCCAATAGATTTGTGCTCACATTCTTTGTTATTAAAATGTGTTACCTGCGATCCTGGATAATTACAATTTCTCTATCAAATTGGAGACTGAAAATTATTTCACCATTGTATCAGCTTCTGCACGCTAGATAGTTAACACTTCAATTTAGAAAATTAAAATTCACCAGAATCCAGGGGAAATTTATTTCCGTGCTAGCTCGGGCTAACTGATATTATCACAAACCAAACTGTTGTACCTAATACGATAGCAAAATACTGCGGATGCTGGAAATCCGAAATAACAACAGAAAACGCTGGAAAAACTCAGTAGGCCAGGCAACATCCGTGGAGAGAGAAAGAGAGTTAACGTTTCAGGTCGAAACCCTTCGTTGGAACTGAAAGAGCAAGAAATAAACAGATAAAAATGCAAGGGGGAGGCTGGGGGGGGAGGAATAAAAGAACAAAAGAGATGGTCTTTAGTGAGTAGAGACATTGAGAGATGCTTAAGGCAAGACGAGATGGTAATGGGACAGGTTGAGAAACAAAAGGTAAGGTGTGAAATGCTGGCAGAATCAGAGACAGCTGCCGTGGGGGGAGAGAGAGAAAAAAAGGAAAAAGGCACGGACCAAAAGAGTGGATAAAATGTATACATATGTGGTAGGGGCCGGGGTTATGATCTGAAATTGTTGAACTCGATATTGAGTCCGGAAGGCTGTAAAGTGCCTAAACGGAAGATGAGGTGCTGTTCCTGGAGCTTACGTTGCGCTTCCGTGGAACAATGCAAGAGGCCGAGGACGGTGAGGTCTGAGTGAGCGTGGAGGGGTGAATTAAAATGACAAGCGACCGGAAGCTCGGGGTCACCCTTCCGGACTGAACGGAGGTGTTCCGCAAAGCGGTCACCCAATCTGCGTTTGGTCTCCCCAATGTAGAGGAGACCACATCGTGAGCAGCGAATACAGTATACTAGATTGCAAGAAGTACAAGTAAATCGCTGTTTCACCTGGAAGGGGTGTTTGGGGCCCTGGAGAGTGGGAAGGGGGGATGTATAAGGGCAGGTGTTGCATCTCCTGCGCTTGCACGGGAAGGTGCCGGGTGAAGGGGAGGGGGTGCTGGGGGTGATAGAGGAGTGGACTAGGGTGTCTCGGAGGCAGCGGTCCCTACGGAATGCTGAAAGGGGAGGTGAGGGGAAGATACGTTTGGTGGTGGGATCACGTTGGAGGTGGCGGAAATGGCGGAGGATGATCCGTTAAATGTGGAGGCTGGTGGGGTGAAAGGTGATGACAAGGGGAACTCTATCGTGGTTCCGGGAGGGAGGGGCCGGGGTGAGGGTAGAAGTGCGGGAGATGGAACGGACACGGTCGAGGGCCGTGTTGACCACGGTAGAGGGGAATCCTCGGTTGAGGAAAAAGGTTGACATGTCGGAAGCACTGGTATGGAAGGTGGCATCGTCGGAGCAGATGCGGCGGAGACGGAGAAACTGGGAGAAGGGAATAGAGTCCTTACACCCCGCCTCCTGTAAGGACTCTATTCCCTTCTCCCAGTTTCTCCGTCTCCGCCGCATCTGCTCCGACGATGCCACTTTCCATACCAGTGCTTCCGACATGTCTTCCTTTTTTCTCAACCGAGGATTCCCCTCTACCGTGGTAGACACGGCCCTCGACCTTGTCCGTTCCATCTCCCGCACTTCTGCCCTCACCCCGGCTCCTCCCTCCCAGAACCACGATAGAGTTCCCCTTGTCATCACCTTTCACCCCACCAGCCTCCACATTCAATGGATCATCCACCGCCATTTCCGCCACCTCCAACGTGATCCCACCACCAAACGTATCTTCCCCTCACCTCCCCTTTCAGCATTCCATAGGGACCGCTCCCTCCGAGACACCCTTGTCCACTCCTCTATCACCCCCAGCACCCCTTCCCCTTCGCCCGGCACCTTCCCGTGCAAGCGCAGGAGATGCAACACCTGCCCTTATACATCCCCCCTTCCCACTCTCCAGGGCCCCAAACACCCCTTCCAGGTGAAACAGCGATTTACTTGTACTTCTTGCAATCTAGTATACTGTATTCGCTGCTCACGATGTGGTCTCCTCTACATTGGGGAGACCAAACGCAGATTGGGTGACCACTTTGCGGAACACCTCCGTTCAGTCCGGAAGGGTGACCCCGAGCTTCCGGTCGCTTGTCATTTTAATTCACCCGTCCACGCTCACTCAGACCTCACCGTCCTCGGCCTCTTGCATTGTTCCACGGAAGCGCAGCGTAAGCTCCAGGAACAGCACCTCATCTTCCGTTTAGGCACTTTACAGCCTTCCGGACTCAATATCGAGTTCAACAATTTCAGATCATAACCCCGGCCCCTACCACATATGTATACATTTTAGCCACTCTTTTGGTCCGTGCCTTTTTCCTTTTTTTCTCTCTTTCCCCCCACGGCAGCTGTCTCTGATTCTGCCAGCATTTCACACCTTACCTTTTGTTTCTCAACCTGTCCCATTACCATCTCGTCTTGCCTTGAGCATCTCTCAATGTCTCTACTCACTAAAGACCATCCCTTTTGTTCTTTTATTCCTCCCCCCAGCCTCCCCCTTGCATTTTTATCTGTTTATTTCTTGCTCTCTCAGTTCCGACGAAGGGTTTCGACCTGAAACGTTAACTCTCTTTCTCTCTCCACGGATGTTGCCTGGCCTGCTGAGTTTTTCCAGCGTTTTCTGTTGTTATTTCTGTTGTACCTAATGTTCACAATGATATTCATGTCTCTACATGCATTTTTTTTTTTCATCATTTTATTTTCTGGCCTTACCCACAATATTAAAGATTGGTGTATCTAGGAATGATTTTGTATGTGGAAAATTTTTGATCTCATCAGAGTTCATCTGAAAATAGATTTGAACTTAATCACTACAGTGAATGGAATAAATTTTGTACTAAATATTTAATTGGAACAAATTGATTACTCTTTTGTGGATGCTATTGCATGAAAAATACATCAATCCTATCTATCAGTGTGATACATGATGACTTCAATGTAGAGGGCATGATTAAGAAGTTTTCAGATGATACAAAAATTGGTTGTGTGGTTGATAGTGAGGAAGAAAGCTATAGACTGCAGAAAGATATCAATGGACTGGTCAGGTGGACAGAAAAGTGCCAAATGGAATTAAATCCGGAGAAGTGTGAGGTAATGCATTTGGGGAGGGCTAACAAGGCAAGGGAATACACTATAAATGGTAGGATACTGAGAAGTGTAGAGGAACAGAGAGACCTTGGAGTGCATATCCACAGATCCCCGAAGGTAGCAGGACAGGTAGTTAAGATGGTTAAGAAGGCATACGGGATACTTTCCTTTATTAACCGAGGCATAGAATATAAGAGCAGAGAGGTTATGCTTGAACTGTATAAAATACTAGTTAGGCCACAGCTAGAGTACTGCGTACAGTTCTGGTCACCACATTACAGGAAAGATGTGATTGCACTAGAGAGGGTACAGAGGAGATTTATGAGGATGTTGCCAGGACTGGAGAATTTTAGCTATGAGGAAAGATTGGATAGGCTAGGGTTGTTTTCTTTGGAACAGAGGAGGCTGAGTGGAGACCTAACTGAGGTGTATAAAATTATGAGGGGCCTAGATAGAGTGGATAGGAAGGATCAATTTCCCTTAGCAGAGAGGTCAATAACCAGGAGGCATAAATTTAAAGTAATTGGTAGAAGGATTAGAGGGGAGTTGAGGAGAACCTTTTTCACCCAGAGGGTGGTGGGGGTCTGGAACTCACTGCCTGAAAGGGTGGTAGAGGCAGAAATCCTCATCACATTTAAAAAGTACTTGAATATGCACTTGAAGTGCCGTAACCTGCAAGGCTATGCACCAAGAGCTGGAAAATGGGATTAGGCTGGATAGTTCTTTTTCGGCCGGCACAGACACAATGAGCCGAATGGCCTCCTTCTGTGCCGTAAATTTCTATGATTCTATGTGCATTGTTAGAGAAACCCTTAAGAAATGAATGGCTGGAAAATGACAGTCAGGTGGCTTATGTATTGCATCATGTAGTTGTAGTATAGGGGTCTGTGCCTTTAAATAGCTCCATGGTGAGTTTCTGACCTTACCTGGGTCCAGGTAATAGAACAGAAAGGAAAAATCATGTCAACGCTACTTCAAGCACCTCTTGCACACTTCCTACCATTTGGTTCTCAAGTTGTTTTGGGAGCAGTCAGCATCCTTCTTGCCCATGTCATGCAGCCTGAAAGGATCTAAAAAGTAAAAGGGAAAATATGGCTAACGTAATATTATACCTGTCGTACCTAGTGTCTGTTTTCTAGAGTCATTGGTATGACTGAAGTAATCCTGATTCTTGACAGATAATTCTTACCATCAGTTTCATCCCCCTCCCTGGCTGCTTGTTTGAACTGAGCCCGACAGTATGTAACCTCACTGTCCTGTTCAACACTGAGCCAAGCTGCAAATGCCACATCCAGTCAACAAGACTCCTTCATTCCAAATCTGCAACATCACCTACCTCCATCCCTATCTCATTCTCACTACTCGGTCCTTGGACCCCAGCTATTCACAATATATATTAATGATCTAGACAAGGGAACTAGATGTAATATCTCCAAGTTTGCAGACGACACAAAACTGGGTGGGCGTGTGTGCTGCGAGGAGGATGCCGAGAAACTCCAGGATGATTTGGACAGGTTGGGTGATTGGGCAGAAGCGTGGCAGATGCAATATAACGTGGATAAATGCGAGGTTATCCACTTTGGTGTCAAAAACAGCAAGGCAGATTATTATCTGAATGGCAATAGATTGGGAGAAGGGGAAGTGCAACGAGACCTGGGAGTCCTTGTGCACCAGTCGCTGAAGGTAAGCATGCAGGTGCAGCAGGTGGTTAAAAAGGCAAATGGTATGTTGGCCTTCATAGCGAGAGGGTTTGAGTACAGGAACAAGGATGTGTTGCTGCAGTTGTACAGGGCCTTGGTGAGACCACACCTTGAGTACTGTGTGCAGTTTTGGTCGCCTTATAGAAACATAGAATCTAGGAGCAGGAGTAGGCCATTCGGCCCGTCGAGCCTGCTCCACCATTCAATACGATCATGGCTGATCATCCAAATCCAGTACCCTGTCCCTGCTTTAATCCCCACAGTACACATATCCCACCCTACCCCCGTAACCCCACGTATTTAATTCCCCCTAACATATCCCATCCTATCCCCATAACCCCACATATTTAATCCCCCCCTAACACTAAGGGTCAATTTATCATAGCCAAATCAACCTAACCTGCACATTTTTGGACTGTGGGAGGAAACCGGAGCACCCGGAGGAAACCCACGCAGACACGGGGAGAATGTGCAAACTCCACACAGACAGTCACCCGAGGTCAGATTCGAACCCGGGTCCCTGGCGCTGTGAGGCACCAGTGCTAACCACTATGCCACCGTGTTGCCCCTGAGGAAGGATGTTCTTGCCATGGAAGGAGTTCAGCGAAGATTCACAAGGCTGATACCTGGGATGGCAGGAATGACGCATGAGGAGAGATTGGGTCGATTGGGCTTATACGCGCTGGAGTTTAGAAGAATGAGAGGGGATCTCATTGAAACTTATAAAATTTTGACAGGACTGGACAGACTAGATGCAGGAAGGATGTTCCCGATGGTTGGGGAGTCCAGAACCAGGGGTAACAGTCTAAGGATAAGGGGTAAGCCATTTAGGACAGAAATGAGGAGGAATTTCTTCACCCAGAGAGTGGTGAACCTGTGGAATTCTCTACCACAGAAGGCAGTAGAGGCCAATTCATTAAATAGATTCAAGAAGGAGTTGGATATATTTCTTAAGGCTAAAGGGATCAAGGGATATGGGGAGAAAGCAGGGACAGGGTACTGAATTTGGATGATCAGCCATGATCGCATTGAATGGCGGAGCAGGCTAGAGGGGCCAAATGGCCTACTCCTGCTCCTATCTTCTATGATTCTATGATTCTATGATTCTATGATACTACTGAAACCCTCAGCCACACCTTTGCCACCTCCGGGCTCAACTTTTCCAATGTTCTCCTTACCACCTTCCTGGCTGCACCTTACACAAATTCTAACTCCTTCAGAATTCTGCCATCTGCATCCCATCTACTATGAAATTCTGTTCACCTATCACTCTTGTCCATGTCATCCTCCATTGGCCGCCATCCACCAATGGGTTGATTTCAGAATCCTTGTCCTCATTGCCAATTGCCTCCATGTCCTCGCCATTTCTTACCTCCATAACCTCCTTTAGCGCTGTATCACAATCTCTGCTCTTCTGATTCTGAACTACTCCACTCCATCATCACTGATAATGCCTTCAGCCATCAAAACCCCGCTCTCGAGAATTCTCTTCCAAAACCCCTCAGATGTGCTTCATTTGTGTTCTCCTTCATAAAGTTCCTTAAAACTGAACTCTTTGAACTTGCCTTTGGACACTTACTCTAACTATCTTGCTAATTCCTGTTTCTTGTTCTAATCCTCTACCCCCAAATCACCTTGGCATGCCTTGCTATGTTACAGGCACTAACTAAGTGTGAGTTGCTGTTATTATATTGCCTTCTAAGAACATGTATTTTTCTTATAGCAGTTTTCCTCAGAGTGTTCATTCTTTTAAGTAAATGTCACTAGATAAGAATTTGCAGCGTGTCTCATCTCAGAACATACTTATAGTGTTTTAAACCAATTTAACATCAGTTAATAAAAAGTACCGCTAAGTTGATTTTATTAATGAATAGTGTGAAATTTCATCAAACAAAATGGATTACTACTCTGATTGTACTATGTTAGTGTAATACATCAAACAATTTCAAAACGGACCAGAAGGATTACTTCACAAAGAAAAAATAGCCCTCAGTTCTGCATATTTCTGTAACTATGGTTTTAACACTTCAAAAACTTATGGAAAATAATGTTTCCAGAGGCTATGAGATTAAATATTATGGGGGGTGAAATTGGGCTCGGTAACGCCCATTTTGTGGGCACTACGAGGCCCCTTAGGGTTCCAAAATGGCATCCACGGCGTGCGCACACACTTCTGATGCGAAGCATGCCAGACGCCATATTGGTAAAGGGGTTAACGCGCGCGTACTTAACGTTCACCGGAAGTATGCAAAGCAGGCAGATCGTGATGTTAATCAGCGTACAATGCTAATTTGACACCAGTGCTGCCATTTTGAAGCTCCACACTCCAGCCGACGCCCTCTCTTAGCCTCACACAGCTGAACATGCGTTCAACGGCATGAAGGACCCCCCAACAGTGCTGTTTGAAGGGATCATCAGGCTCTCATCAGGAGGCCATATCCTCAGAGGTTGTTTAAGGAGCAGATCTATTGGAGAACAGATTGCAGGAGTGCTGTGACATTCTGGAAGCCGCTTTGCACACTATTATCCAGAATCATGATGGCAGCAGTCTGAGCTTCCATGGCAGCAAGCTGAGATTGCATGACAGCAGTCTGAGCTTCCACTGCAGCACTCAGATGTTGGGTGGATGCTGCTTGTGCTGAGGCATCGGCTATCAAACACTGCATCATGGTTGGCTCCACAGGTGTGCTGCTGGAGGTAGCCACCCGTTCCATGTTGGAAAGGATGGGCTCCAAGCTGTGCAAAGCCCTATGCCAAGTTGGTGCTGGACTCCTCCATGCTCCTCGACATTGAGGGCAGGCTTTCCAGGAGGGTTCCCAGTGTACCAAGCATTTGGATGTGTACACCCATCATCCCTCTTCTGTAGCTTGGCCCACTGAAGTCCTCATCTGAGTCCTCTGCAGCAGAACTAGTGTGCGACCTCACCTTCCAGCGAGTTGGCACCTGCGCTGTCCTTTCCCCCTGCCCTGGCTCCAGCGCACTTGTGCCTGGTGTCTCACCATGTGACGGTGTGTTTTCATCTTCACTGCCTCCTTGCTCTTCCTTCACTGCCTGGGAAGGTTGCAATTCTTGAGACAAGGGTAGGGTTGTGGTAAGGGGAGAGGAGAAAGTAAGAAGTGCATGCTTACACCATCAGCAGATTCTCTGTCAGAAGAGATTGTGGGATGAGGGAGAAGTGGGACGAGAGAAGGAAGCTTAGGTATGCGGATACCCTCATCATCAATGGCTACAGCCCCGCCGGTGGCCACGGCCTCAGCAATGGTCCTTCCCATAATGGCCAGCATCGTCTCCTCCATGGGGGTTAGAACATGTCGGCGCGCATCTCCCCCTCCGGTTACTTCCTGCTGCCTCTGGTTTTGCGACACCTTCTCCTGCAAGAGAAAGGGAAGTGTGTCAGTGAGTGTCATGCAATCTATTTGGGCGGTGTGGCTGCTATAGTTGAATAGCATGGAATTTGTGCAAGCTGTGAGATGTGGGTTTGAGGCTTGCAACAGTGCTAAGTGTGTGAGGGCGAGGTGAAGCATATGAATGTTAGGATAGAGATTGTTGGTAAGTGTGTGATGGGGGTGTGGTAAATTGAGCAGTGACTGAGACTAGTGGTGCAGTTGGTAGGATATGGCATTTGAAGATGCATTCACGGACCTCGACCACTCGTGTGAGATCATTAAACTTCCTCCTGCACTGCATCCATGTTCTTGGAGCTAAACCCCTGGCATTGACCTCCTCTGCTATCTCTTGCCACTGCCTTCTGAGCACGTGTCTGGAGGGCCTCTGGCCCCTCTGAGTGTACAGGACATCTCTCCTCCATTCAACCTATTCGACCAAGATCTCCAGTGCAGCGTATGAAAACCTTGATGCACGCTCTCTCCCACGATCAGCCATTGTTGATTATTGCACAGCACTATTCTCAATGATCTCATCACCGCCAGCAGCCACAATGCATCTTCACTTTAAGAGGTGCAGGCTAGTTTTAAGTAGTGCAGGCTAGCTTTAAGTTGTGCTAGGAAGTAACCATATTGGGCCCCCTGCTGATGCATGCAGCCAATGAACAGCGCGGTTAGTGCTGGCTGCACGCAGAAATCATTATAATGAGCAGGCAGCACGAAGTTGCCGTGCTACCTGCATTACACTGAAGCGGCACGGGTTAATCGTGCATCACAACCCCCGTGCCCATTTTCGGGGGCGATTGAATTTAACCGCCTATCTGTATATCTTAAAAATTCAGTATTCAGGCAAACTAGTATTCAAAGGGGCAACACTATTGTGTAAGTAAAAAACAAATTCTGTGAAGTGCCTTGGGGTCTTTTCCAATGTTAAATGCACAATATAAATGCAAGTTGTTGTTTTGCTGTTTAAGATGCAACTTGTGCAACATTAAAGTGTATTACCTTTGACCCACCTCTTAGAGGCATTTTGTCAATGTGATAACAGGAGCCGATGGCTTTTCATAACTCTACCATGCAGTTATTATGCTTACATTAAGTTTGATGTTAATAATGCAACATAAGACCTTTAACATGAAAGTCTATATTCCATTATTTCTTAGCAATAAATGCAGTGAATGTGACTTATATATTGTTTTCACAAAAGCTTGTGTTTTCAAATCTCCCATTCCCTTCACATGACATTTTCAACTAAAAGCTCCGATATAGATTAAACATAGGCTGCTTCATAAAATTTGCATCAAACATACGTTTTTTTTTACTTTCAAGAGTCATCCATATGTTTAAAGTTGCACCATATGACTTATTTAGTCTCACTGAAATGATACAATGGCAAGATGAAGTTCAAATTGTGAGTTCAACGTTTCCTTCATAAAAGATTGCTGGCTTACTTTCTACAAACAACGCATGTTACCATGGTAATAAAATTATACAAGATTGAACACACAAGTGTTGAAAGCAGAAAACTGCATTCAAATTACTTCAAGAGTTTAGCACACAAATTGCCTCAAGCATGTTGGGTTTGATAATTCAGTTGGATTTCAGAAGCAGCTGACCTTCTTCCAGCTCAACTTGTAATCTGCTGCTGTTAAACAAAAAAAACGCCCCATCACATAAAAAAGCTTTAAGTGTGGGTCTTCCCATTTTACAAGATAATATAATGGTCTCCATATTTTCAGTAACTTTTGGGATCACATCCACGTGTTTTGGAGGATTAGATATAGTCTGTTGCTTTCCCAAATAAATTTGGGAGAGGCCATATTGGGATCACTTGTATATACTCCAATGTGAGGAACAGATGGGCTGAACGACCATTTTTACACTGTTACTCTTATCTCAGTCACGTGCATTATTGATGATACTGTGCTGCTTCATTGGCAGCTTACACTCATCAACTGAAAATTAATTCCCTTGTGCTATTATATTCAGCATTGCCTTCATGATATACATACAATCAAACTAATATGATGGAAACAAGAACAAAATGGGCTTGTATAACAATCAACTGCGAGAAACATTTCAAAATGGACATTTAGTGCTGTCGTTGACTTTCACTTCCACCTCCCAGTGTGAGCCTCAAAGCTTCTCCTGGCTACCTGTCAATGCCAGTTTTAAATCTCCTACCCACCCCCCCCCCCCTCCCCCCCTTCCTATATTTCCCTCTATTCACTGCTGGACTTGTTCATCTTCCTGGCTTCACTCTCACAGTGAAGGTATTCAATTGGTGCTGACAGATTGCAGGCTCTTTTCCAAGTAACCATAATTGATGTGTGAGCCCAGACAGTGTTGGCATTGCGTGGAGGTATCACGACGGAGCATGATCCCGTGCTCATCTCAACATCCACACAAGCCCTTTCCAGCAGGGGTCAGTGGACTGCGAGCAGAAATGGGAAACCTGGTTGATTTTTTTGCCCTTTCCCTCGCCCAGAGGATTTTTATGACAAACTCATGAGACAAAAACAATTGAATAGATTCTAACCGTTGGCACTTTAACACATCATGGCAGTGGTGTGAAGAAATCATTTGAAGTTTTACACTTGCAGGGTGGCTAGTGCAATGTTTGAGCAGTAATGAATGAGAAAATGTGACAGTTGGTATTGGTTTTCAGAATATTGTGGCCAAGATTAGTAGTAAAACCTAAATTAATTACTTTCCCTATTAAGATTTTTTTTTTGCATTTTGCCTGACTCGTGTGAGGAGACAAAGTATAGGAGAAATAGGACACATCAGTAACATCACAGGTAATGACGTAGACAACAATGTTTTTTGTCGTATTCCCATGAATAACTGAAAGGAAATATCTCCCCTATTTGGACAATGATGAAGATACAACCATTGGGGTTGATTTTAACTTGCTGAAATCAGTGTTAACGGGGCAGTGATACCCTAAAAATGGTGTCAGTAGACTTACCGCCCCATTAACGGCAACAGTCAGCTCGCTGCCACTCTCAGAGGGGTCTGTCACTGGGCGGCCAAAGTACCTGCCTGTTTCAGGTGCTGGGCCCCTTTTAATATGCAATTTAGGGTCCCATGACGTACATAGAAACCTGATTGCCATTTTAGGAAAGAACTGGTGATAGAGCCAAAGAGGCCCTGAAAAGGTAGGTCCCCCCACCTGCTGACACCAACCTTGACATCTGCAGCTTCCTCACCATGCCTAGGGAGCTGACTTTTTTGCTCTGTACGTCCGCTCTTTGCAGTTGGTTGTTCTGTGAGCTGTGCACTCCTTATTCCCTCTGCTCTTCCAGATGCCCTATTCTCCCATTGCACTCGGAGATAACTAGCAATGGCGGATAGTATTCAACAGGGGGAGCCTCGGGGGTACTGTGGGCTTTCAGGGCTGTCGAGCAGTTGTATCTTCCACACGCACAGAGCAGGTGGGCACTGGAGATGTGCTCATAGTGGTGTGGGTGCCCACTGGTCCTATGTAAATGAAGTGCCCTTTGCTGACCCCACAAAATGCAGCAGGGTCAGCACTAGAGGGCACTAGCAGACCCCATTCCTGGTCATGCCAGGATCGCAGCCGGCAGATTTTCCGGGCCACTTTTAGAGCTTAGCTTTGGGGAATAGGATATTTTAACACAATATGAACATGCTTTCAGTCTTACATTAACAGGAGCTTAAATTATATATATTTTATAGATTATTCTGTTGGACAGGAAAATCTGCTTAAATGCTTGTTCGATGAGCAAATTAGCATGATGTGTCTGTTTATTTGGGTCACTGGTACTTATGCACTTATGAAACCTCTTTTCAAAGCCTTGAAGCTACCACAGTGGGAAACACATTATTCAATGGAACTAATCTTAACGATAACTTCAAAAGCAATGTTGTATTCTTCATTAATGTAGTGTAACAGAAACAGCTTATACCTCTTTATTATTGTAGCATGGAACAACTTAAATTCATTTCTTCCTTTCAGTTGGAGTATCTCTTACAATCTTTATGCATGAAGAAGCAATTATTGCCTACTTATCTCTGTCTGGATCAAACGTCCACAGCTTCCGCTTGATTTGTGATTTGGTAATATGCAGTGACAACAGGTTGTTTTCACAGGAACTTAATTTATTTTGTTGTCTATGACAAACCATTTTCTTATCTGAAGCAAAAAAGGTTTTGCCATTTGAAGGTAAGCAGTCAAAACATGAATCTAAAATCCATCTATCAAATCTCTTGTGAGACCAATTGTAAACGCCTTCTATGTAAACTAACATATATCTTAAATACTTAGGATTAAATATGGAATGTGTTCACAGGTAGTTCAAAACACTGTTTGAATTATTCAGCTACTGTTTAACCCTTTAACGCATAGGACTAAAATTTCTGACCAGTGAAAATATTGCCAGCAGCATAAAATAGGTGTGCAAGGACTGGGAAATCTCATCCAGTTCATGCTTCAAATTCTCCCACATAAATTTCTAGCCAGCTTTCACACTGCTTGTAGTGTGGCAACACAAAATGTGCGAGCGCTTCATTAAGCATGAATCTTGCATGCAAGTAACAGGCTGTGTCCAAAAGTCAGGATTGCCCAATCTTCGGTGGAAGTTCCACTCGGTGTTAGTTCTGCTACTTCACAATAAATGTTAAAGGTAAGTTGTAGGTGGAAGGGAGTCCATAAGAGGACTGAGGAAGTAAATGGAAAATGAATGATGGCGATGCATGCTTTTCAAGTGCCCCAGTTGCAGTATTAAATGTTTGAAGTGGTAAAAGATGGAAGAAAACATACCCAACAAATCAGTTGGCACCAGAGCCAGATTGCCTGCATCTGCCATTATGCCATCAAATGTAGTTGCAATCCTTGACACAGCTACCTGGAAGTTACTGAGTGCAACCGCCTCACTCCAGTGCAGTACTGAGGGAGCGCTGCACTGTCGGAGGTGCTGTCTTTTGGATGAGACGTTAAACTGAGCCCCTGTCTGCCCTCTTAGGTGGACATAAAAGATCCCATGGCACTATTTCTCAGAAGAGCAAGGGAGCTCTCTCCGGTGTCCTCCCAATATTTATCCGTCAACCAACATCAATAAAACAGATGATCTGGTCAAACAAATAGTTACACCCATTGTAGTGAGGGCGATTCTTTTCACATAGGCATGGCATGAGGTGCCTACGAAGGATATGCTCCAGGAAGAGGGGGTAATTGGTTTGGTTGATAGGTCTGCTGATGAATAGGAAGGTATCAGGGATACTGCCCTCTGCTTCCTGGGGCCAGAATTAATAACAACAACAACTTGAATTTATATAGCACCTTTAACATAGTAAAACATCCCAACAACTTTATCAATCAAAAGTTGACACTGAGCCACAGAAAGAGATATCAGGACAGATGACTGAAAGCTTGGTCAAAGAAGTAGGTTTTAAGGAGTGTCTTAAAGGAGAAGAGAGAGGTAGGGAGGCAGAGAGGTTCAGGGAGGGAATTCCAGAGCTTAGGGCCTTGCAAGCTGAAAGCATGGCCGCCAATGGTGGACCGACTAAAATTAGGGATGTGCAAGTTGCCAGAATTGGAGGAGTGCAGAGATCTCGAAGGCTTGTAGGACTGGAGGAGGTTACAGAGATAACGGAGAAGTAGGGACACAGGGGAAGTGGGGCATTGAGCAGAGGACTGTGAGACACTGCCCTTGGCCACGGCTGGAGACTAAAAATGCAGGAGGTCAGTTTTTGCATTTAGAGGTAGTCTGTAAGAAAGGTGATACCAAAAACAAGTAAGTCAACCCACAATACGTGGCTTACTATTTTTTCCAATGTTTTTGAGAAAAGAAGTGGGATTTACTTTGATTGTTGCTCTGTATGTTCACTTGCTGTCTGCGAAATACAGCAACAATTTGTATCTAGCCTCAATTTACTGAGTGTTTCTCCATCCACCTTCAAAAAAAAGTTGGAAAAGCACACATGAGGATAGGTGAAAGATCAGGGATACAAATTCCAACTGAAAAATAGGTGGCTGGGAGTAGAAAGTTGGGGGGGAGGGGCAGGCAGATACCTTAGCCTCCCCATTGATGGAAAAGGACCCTCGATGCAATTTTCAGGTGGGTTTGTAAATGGGTGAGTACCACGCCTGCCTGTTTTCAGTGGGAGCCTGCTTAAATATGCAAATCAGGGTCTTATACCTGCTGCAGGCATACCTACTGCCAAAGGTGGAAGCACTGGCGCTCCTGGCCGCCAACCTTGGGGCCTTCCAGCTGCACTGAGGCCCAGGGATATCTTGCTAAATGAACAGCCTGTTGCTGACTTCTTCTTTGGGTTGCTCCCTGGCCCCTGTCTGAATCGTTCTGTATGACGAGGGCCCCGGCACAAACTCCCACTGCCATTGACAGACATAGTGGAAACAGGTAGGAGGGCCAGGAATGCCCAGTCCCATCTCATTCCAATACAAATGCTGGGCCTGCACCTATTTCACCCAGGTGCACAGGTCCCAGTGATCCCAGGACAGTGTGTGAGGGGGTGGGGGGAGGAAGGGGGGTGGTCCTGGGGACCTGATTAATAGGGCAGTGTCCTAGATCCAACCATCTTCAGCTGCTTCATCAATGACCTTCCCTCCAACATAAGGTCAGAAATGGGGATGTTCGCTGATGACTGCACAGTGTTCAGTGCCATTCACAACTCATCAGATAATGAAGCAGTCCATGCCCGCATGCAACAAGACCTGGACGACGTTCAGGCTTGGGCTGATAATTGGCAGGTAACATTTGCGCCACACAAGAGCCAGGCAATGACTATCTCCAACAAGCAAAAGTCTAATCACCTTCCCTTGACATTCAATGGCATTACCATCACCGAATCCCCCACCATCAACATCCTGGGGGTCACCATTGACCAGATACTTAACTGGACCAGCCACATAAATACTGTGGCAACAAGAGCAGGTCAGAGGCTAGGTATTCTGCAGTGAGTGTCTCACCTCCTGACTCCCCAAACCCTTTCCACCAAGGCACAAGTCAGGAGTGTGATGGAATACTCTCCACTTGCCTGGATGAGTGCAGCTCCAACAACACTCAAGAAGCTTGACTCCATCCAGGACAAAGCAGCCCACTTGATTGGCACCCCATCCACCACCTTAAACATTCACTCCCTCCACCACCAGCGTACCGTGGCTGCAGTGTGTACCATCTACAAGATGCACTGCAGCAACTCGCCAAGGCTTCTTCGGCAGCACCTCCCAAACCCGCGACCTCTTCCACCTAGAAGGACAAGGGCAGCAGGCGCATGCGAACACCACCACCTCCAAGTTCCCCTCCAAGTCACACACCATCCTGACTTAGAAGTATATCGCCGATCCTTCATCGTCACTGGGTCAAAATCCTGGAACTCCTTACCTAACAGCACTGTGGGAGTACACGGACTGCAGCGGTTCAAGAAGGCGGCTCACCACCACCTTCTCAAGGGCGATTAGGGATGGGTAATAAATGCTAGCTTTGCCAGCGACGCCCGCATCCCATAAACGAATAAAAAAAAATAGGTCTCTGCCCCCTTTTCCTCTGCCGCACCTGGGAACTGAGTGCTCCCGAGACGCAGCGATGAGAATCGACCCCGGCAGCTTTTGATATCACTCCCAGTAAACAGGAGAATGCTTTTTTTTAAAAATCACAATCAGCCAGCAAAATCATAGGAATATTCGGCTTTGAAACATGAGATTTCTGAGAGTGTGGTTTCATCAGTGAGTTGTTAATTATGGGGAAAAATACAGGCATTCTCCTGTTCTTTGCTAAAAGAAGAATTCCTCTCTCATTTTCATTCATATTAAGGTATGAAACAAGCACATGTTATCGGTTAGCATATAGTATCTGCATACCTTAAAATATGAATTATACTTTTTGGCATCTTAAAATAAAAACTATTTTGTTGAGGACAGGCCAGGAATTTTGTGGTTGTAAAGTGGTACATCCATCAGAAAAGATACGACCTCTGTGAACTTAAGTAATAACTGGCATTTCATCTAAGTTGTGTCACGGAGCAGACTTACAGAACATCCTGTGATATTAAGAAATTGCTGCCCTAACGTTATAATAGCAGAGAACTAGGAAAAGTGACAGGAAAGGTAAGTTGCACAAAATGTACAGTAAAAGAAAGACTTGCATTTATACATCACCTTTCACGACCACCAGACTTCCCAAAGCGCTTTACAGCCAATCAAGTACTTTTGGAGTGTAGTCACTGTTGTAATGTGGGATATGCAGCAGCCAATTTGCACACAGCAAGCTCCCACAAACAGCAATGTGATAATGACCAGATAATCTGTTTTTTTTGTTATGTTGATTGAGGGATAAATATTGGCCAGGACACCGGGGATAATTCCCCTGCTCTTCTTTGAAATAGTGCCATGGGATCTTTTACATCCACCTCAGAGAGCAGACAGGGCCTCGGTTTAACGTCTCATCCGAAAGACAGCACCTCCGACAGTGCAGCGCTCCCTCAGCACTGCACTGGAGTGTCAGCCTAGATTTTTGTGCTCAAGTCCCATGGAGTGGGACTATGAACCCACAACCTTCTGACTCAAAGGCTAGTGTGCTACCAACTGAGCTACGGCCGACAGTGAATCTTTCACAGCCAGAATTTCTCCATTTCCCCCCCCCCCCCCCATAGGATTCCAGCAATCAAGACAGCTAGACTGTTATAGGGATATAATCCACAGAAGCATGTTATTTACCTGCAATATTTACAGTTACATTAAAATTCATATCCCTGCCGTTTGAGTCCTCCAGCGCACGCACCAAGTGTATTTTGTCCATTTGTATCAGGACAGCATGGAACTTACAAATTCACTGTTACTTTACAATGCTTTTACAGGTTAAGCTTGTATCTTATTTTGTTTAGGTTCTCAAGAATGAGAGATATTTAGAAGTGTGTTTTAAGACATCTCAGAAGTGGTTTATAACACATCTCAGAATTCAGATTAAAATTGATAAATTAACCAATCTTTTCACTCGCATTTAATTTATATATGATCTAGCCACAACAGACATTGAAATTACCCTTGTACTACTAGATAAAATGAAATGAATTTCAATGGAAGGAAAATCCAGTGGATTCCTTTCTGTGCAACACCCAGGTGATGTTTAACACCCAGGCTCCATAAAAATACAAGTGTAAAATAGTTTGTGGCCATGTCCCTTTAAGGACTGCTGCTTAGGGCCACTCAACGCCAGTACACATTAGCGCTCGCTCCACCCATGTGTCCCTTAAAATTGCAATTGGGGTCCTAACTATATCATTAGGATCCCGATTTGCATGGGTATGAGGCGTAATGCCTGTTTCACACAGGCACTGTGGCCACCCAAGGGTAAGCCCTTTTCAAAATGGTGGTCACCGAAGTGTCAGCGTTAACTGAGCGGTAAGTCTACCAACCCCATTTTGACGATAGCAAAATACTGCGGATGCTGGAAATCCGAAATAACAACAGAAAACGCTGGAAAAACTCAGCAGGCCAGGCAACATCCGTGGAGAGAGAAAGAGAGTTAACGTTTCAGGTCGAAACCCTTCGTCGGAACTGAAAGAGCAGGAAATTAAACAGATAAAAATGCAAGGGGGAGGAATAAAAGAACAAAAGGGGGGGGGTCTATGGTAAGTAGAGACATTAAGAGATGCTCAAGGCAAGACGAGATGGTAATGGGACAGGTTAAGAAACAAAAGGTGAAGTGTGAAATGCTGGCAGAATGAGAGACAGCTGCCGTGGGGGGAGAGAGAAAAAAAAAGGAAAAAGGCACAGACCAAAAGAGTGGATAAAATGTATATATATATGGTAGGGGCCGGGGTTATGATCTGAAATTGTTGAACTCGATATTGAGTCCGAAAGATGAGGTGCTGTTCCTCGAGCTTACGCTGCGCTTCCGTGGAACAATGCAAGAGGCCGAGGACGGTGAGGTCTGAGTGGGCGTGGAGGGGTGAATTAAAATGACAAGCGACCGGAAGCTCGGGGTCACCCTTCCGGACTGAACGGAGGTGTTCCGCAAAGCGGTCACCCAATCTGCGTTTGGTCTCCCCAATGTAGAGGAGACCACATCGTGAGCAGCGAATACAGTATACTAGATTGCAAGAAGTACAAGTAAATCGCTGTTTCACCTGGAAGGGGTGTTTGGGGCCCTGGAGAGTGGGAAGGGGGGATGTATAAGGGCAGGTGTTGCATCTCCTGCACTTGCACAGGAAGGTGCCGGGTGAAGGGGAAGGGGTGCTGGGGGTGATAGAGGAGTGGACTAGGGTGTCTCGGAGGGAGCGGTCCCTACGGAATGCTGAAAGGGGAGGTGAGGGGAAGATACGTTTGGTGGTGGGATCACGTTGGAGGTGGCGGAAATGGCGGTGGATGATCCGTTGAATGTGGAGGCTGGTGGGGTGAAAGGTGAGGACAAGGTGAACTCTATCGTGGTTCCGGGAGGGAGGAGCCGGGGTGAGGGTAGAAGTGCGGGAGATGGAACGGACACGGTCGAGGGCCGTGTCGACCATGGTAGAGGGGAATCCTCGGTTGAGGAAAAAGGAAGACTTGTCGGAAGCACTGGTATGGAAGGTGGCATCGTCGGAGCAGATGCGGCGGAGACGGAGAAACTGGGAGAAGGGAATAGAGACCTTACAGGAGGCGGGGTGGGAGGAAGTGTAGTCCAGGTAGCTGTGGGAGTCAGTGGGCTTGTAGTGAATGTTGGTCAATAACCTATCCCAGAGATGGAGACGGAGAAGTCGAGGAAGGGGAGGGAAGAGTCGGAGATGGACCATGTGAAGGTGAGGGAAGGGTGGAAATTGGAGGCAAAGTGAATGAAATTGTCTAGTTCGGGGCGAGAGCAGGAAACGGCACCGATACAGTCGTCAATGTACCGGAAAAAGAGGTGAGGGAGGGGACCCGAGTAGGACTGGAACAAAGAGTGTTCCACATATCCCACGAAAAGGCAGGCATAGCTAGGACCCATGCGGGTACCCATAGCAACACCTTTGATTTGGAGGAAATGAGTGGAGTCAAAGGAGAAGTTGTTCAATGTGAGAACAAGTTCAGCCAGGCAGAGGAGGGTGGTGGTGGATGGGGACTGGTTGGGACTCTGTTCAAGGAAGAAGCGGAGCGCCCTCAGGCCATCCTGGTGGGGGATGGAGGTGTAGAGGGATTGTACGTCCCTGGTGAAAAGGAGGCGGTTGGGGCCAGGAAACTGGAAACTGTTAAAGTGGCGGAGGGCATCAGAGGAATCGCGGATGTAGGTGGGGCCATTACCGCCAGTTTCCTTGAGTTAAAATTAACCCCCGTTGAGTTTTTAATAATCCAGCTAGCACATGGTGATGGACGGAATCTAACCATGGAATTCCCATACTTTAAACACTTTGGGCTGGATTTTACCTGCCGAAACAAATTGGGGGTAGGACTGCTGCCTTCTGGGTTCTAGTCCTGCCCCCAGCGACGTCCAATGCACAGACGCTATTTTCCCCTGATTGGCCTTGTTAAGCCCACCCTGCGGGCTTGCCGGCCAATTAAGGGAAAGCTGGTGTCAGATGACGTCAGTTGATGATGCTTCATCTGCCGGTTTTCTTAAAGGGACATGTACCATTTACTTTTGACAGATGATCTGTCATTGTTTGACAGCATTGAGGTGCTGTCAAACACTGACAATCACTGTACAAAGATGAACCCTTGCGCCCAGGCTTTCCAATGACTCTCCCCTTAGGATTAAACAGATGGCAGCTGCAGGTGAGGTTACAGAAGCGATCTGTCACTTCTCCCAATGAGGTGAGGCCACACAAACACTTCAAAGCTTGGCACCTACAGAAAAATCTAAACACATTAAAAATGACTTTCCCAACTTCTCCTTACCTCTGATACTCACCAGTGTCCCACTGGATCCTTCACACCACTTCTGCAGCTGTCATCTATACACAAACATTACAGTAGACCCACAGCACGCCTCACTTACCCTAGTGGGGTTCCCCGACGTTGGGAAGCCCGCAGCAGAAGTCTCAAAATGGGAAAAAGCCTCTTAACTGCCTGTTAACTACCTGTTAACAGGCAGTTAAGTGGCTGTAATCCTCTTCCGCTGCTAGGAGTCAAGTCCCTGCACAAATCGGGGACCCGACTCCCGGGAAGATTGTTTGGAGGCGGGTTGGGAGCGGGTTCGGGACGCGCTCCCATTCGTTTCGATTTTCCCAGCAGTCCCGCCTCCAAACCCGCCTCCTCAGGGCTGGTAAAATCCAACCCTTTCTGTCCTTGGTTTACAGAGACTTTCTGATCCTGAGCACAGAGTCTTCGGGACCTTAGGTACTGGGGTGGGGGAATTTTAACTTAATCCGCCTGGTGGGGAAATGGACATGACCGGATCGGACATCTGTTTTATACGCTGCCCTGACATCAATGGAAAATAAAATAGGGCAGGGTGTGAAGCAGGCAGTCGATCCAATTGGGTCAGTCTCCCACTGGGTGGGTTAGGTTAAAGTTACCCCAGAGGCTATGAAATGTTCCAATCTTCAACCACTGTGCAACCACCGAACTCAGTGCGAAATAGTGCACGCAACCATTTCAATCCAACTGTAGTGACTGCTATGGTTAGATGGTTTAACTTGTATAAATCCTTGGAAATATAATTTTGCAAAAATTACATTTCTCATCGTGACAAATATGGCACACTGCAGTTACTGGTGACAGCATTGCTGCTGGACCTGACAGAACAGTTCCATTCTCAGAGGGCTGCAGTAGAATTTTGGTGCCAACATCAAAAATAAGGGTTTTTTTCCAATTAATTTGCAGTACACTAAAAATTGTACAATTTTTTGTGATTTGTGGCATTTATCTTTTTTTGTTTAATATCATACATCACTGGGTTTTTGACATGCACATATTTTTTAGATTGTATGTGAAAGAGATTAGATTTATATTTTGAAAGTAGAAAATCCTTGTTCTGTGGAGCATTATTATTGACATCATGCCACAGATCTGCTCCATACAAAGGATAGTTATAAGGTTCCAGACAGGAACCCCTTAAACGGTGATAACTACAAAGGAGTGATTGCCAGCAAATGAAGGGATCTGAGTTAGAAGCTTTTGGTGGTCACTAATTACCTTCACCTTTAAATTACCATTGATGTGCTAGATTGTATAAATGCAGAGATTAGACAAGCGAGTAGTGAAGGCAGAGTGGTTTTAATGGAGGATTTTAACTTTCATATAGATTGGGAAAAGCAGACTAGCACTTGTCAGAAAGGTAGTGAATTTCTTGAGTGTGTCCGGGATAGTTTTCTACAACAATATGTCCTAGAGGCAACAAAGAGGCAAGCCATATTAGATTAGTAATGCGTAATGAGCCAGATTTAGTTAACAGCCTAACTGTGCAAGAACATTTATCCAATAGCAATCATAACATGATTGAGTTCAACGTTGCGTTTGAAAGGGAGAAACACGAAACAACTACTAAGATTCTAGATTTAGGTAAGGCCGACTTCAACGGGATGAGGCAGAGACTGTCCACAGTAAACTGGGCAAATCTATGTTCTGATGAAAGGTCATCGACCTGAAACGTTAACTCTCTTTCTCTCTTCACGGATGCTGCCTGGCCTGCTGAGTTTTTCCAGCGTTTTCTGTTGTTATTTGGGCAAATCTATTAATGGGTAAAACAACAGAAGATCAGTGGGAGATGTTTAAAAAAGAATTTAATGTGATACAGAACCAGTTTATACCCCTGAAGGTCAAGAGCTCTACTTGCCAAAAAAAAAGCCATGGACAACGAAAGAGGTAAGGGACAGCATAAAACTAAAGGAAAGCATAGATCCTTGTGAATCGGAAAGATACAAAGAACAACAAAGGGTCACAAAACAGATAGTAAAAGCTACAAAGAGGGAGTATGAAAAGAAACTTGCAAGGGATATCAAAAGCAATATGAAGAATTTTTAGTTACATTAGGAAAAAAGAGGGTGGTCAGGAGCAATGTTGGCCCCTTGAAAACTGAAAGTTGTAATATTGCCAATGACAATGGGGAAATGGCGGACATGTTGAATAATTACTTTGCATCAGTATTTACAGTAGAAGAAGAGGATAGCATGCCGGAAATCCCAAGGAAACTAATATTGAATCAGGGACAGGGACTCAATAAAATTAACGTAAGTAAATTAACAGTAATGAAGAAAATAATGGCACTAAAAAATGACAAATCCCCAGGGCCAGATGGTTTCCATCCTAGGGTTTTAAAGGAAGTAGGTGAGCACATTGCAGAGGCCCTAACTATAATCTTCCAAAGTTCTCTAGATTCAGGAACCGTCCCTTTAGATTAAATAATTGCACATGTCACTCTGCCTTTTAAGAATGGCGAGAGAGGGAAACTAGGGAATTATAGACCAGTTAGCCTAACATCTGTTGTCGGGAAATTGCGAGAGTCTATAATTAAGGATAGGGTGACTGAACACCTCGAAAATTAGGAAACACTTCGACACACAAAGGATGGTAGAAGTTTGGAATTTTCTTCCACAAATGGCAATTGATGCGCGGTCAATTGTTAATTTTAAATCGGAGATTGATAGCTTTTTGTTAACCAAAGGTATTAAGGGATATGGGCCAAAGACGGGTATATGGAGTTAGGTCGCAGATCAGCCATGATCTCATTGAAATGCGGAACAGGCTCAAGGGGCTGAATGGCCCACTCCTGTTCCTTTGTAACTCAGTGGTTTTAATCCAAAGGCTTCATGAAATCAAATTCCAGTATGAATGGAGTTTCTAAGGCCAATAAGTTAAACGATCAGCAAAATTTACAAACACCTATCTGAAAATTTACATTAGGAGATAGAGTGGCACAATGGTTAACATGCTGCCCTTTCACTCATGGGTTCCAACCTAACTCAGGCTGATGGACTGAAACTTCTCTTTATCATGGCTAATGGGCTAGAAATTGGTCCACGTTGAACTCATTTTCCAGGCGGAAAATGGGGACAAAAAAGAACCAATTTGTGGCCCTCTGTCCTGCAGCCCAAGGATACCTGAAATATGTCCGACGTCATTTTGGGGGTGGACAATATTCGGGTATTTGGAGCGGCTGCCTCGAATATGTTAAACAGGGGTCTAACGGCTGTTTAAGGACCCCTTGAAGAAATTCATCAGTGCTGAGCGGAGTAGGCACCAGGCCTGCTCATTCAGGCTTTCTGGAACTTGCTGAGGGTTAGAAAGTGGCTTTTTAAAAATGACTTTAATGTAGAGCAAGGAGGAGCAGGAGCACTCTTCCGATTCCACAGCACTACTGTGGGCTGCTGCCAGCCTTTTACACAGAGAATGCATCTGTAAAAAATGAGGGTCTTTGAAATGGTGCTGTGGGATGCCAATGTATTGCTTTCACTGCTATTTTAGCAGCTGTCAGTCCATTTAAAATAAATGGGTTAACAGGGCTAAAATAGCAGTGGACATGCAGGTGGATGTGTTAATCTTTCATATGGCAGTATCCCACAGGCGTCATTTCAAGGTCACGGTTTTTTAAAAAAGTGATTTAATATTGGAAATTGAAGAGCCACTTTCCTGATGTCGCACTTGGGGAGCAGCCCTTTGTCAGTGGCACACGAGGCCTGTGGGTCAAGGAGGTCAGACACAGCACACAAGGCATTCAACTCCCAATTCTGTGAGAGAAGAAGGATTTCAATTTTTACATCCACATTATGCGCTTGTTAGACCCTTGAAGATGGCCTTATTAGACCCCCAAAAATTATGTAAATATGTGCAGTGATCCCACAACATCTTGCATGTGCAGTTCCTCATTCACTGAGCCTGACTATAGAGTGGGCACTGGATGTCCTTGTACATGAATCACTGAAAGTTAACATGCAGGTACAGCAAGCAATTAGGAAAGCAAATGGTATGTTGGCCTTTATTACAAGAAGATTTGAGTATAAGAGTAAAGATGTCTTACTGCAATTATATAGAGCCCTGGTGAGACCACAGCTGCAGTATTGTGTACAGTTTTGGTCTCCTTACCTAAGGAAAGATATACTTGCCATAGAGGAAGTGCAATGAAGATTCACCAGACTGGTTCCTGGGATGGGGGGATTGTCCTATGAGGAGAGATTGAGTAGACTTGGACTATATTCTCTAGAGTTTAGAAGAATGAGAGGTGATCTCATTGAAACATACAAAATTCTTACAGGGCTTGACAGGGTAGATGCAGGGAGGATGTTTCCCCTGGCTGGGGAGTCTAGAACCAGTGGTCACAGTCTCAGAATAAGGGGTCGACCATTTAGGACTGAGATGAGGAGAAATTTCTTCACTCAGAGGGTGGTGAATCTTTGGAATACTCTACTCCAGAGGGCTGTGGAGGCTCAGTCGTTGAGTATATTCAAGACAGAGATCGATAGATTTTTGAATATTAAGGGAATCAAGGGATATGGGGATAGTGCAGGAAAGTGGAGATGAGGTAGAAGATCAGCCATGATCTTATTGAATGGCAGAGCAGGCTCAAAGGGCCAAATGGCCTACTCCTACTCCTATCTCTTATGCTCTTATGTTCTTTCATGACTTTAGGACATCCCAAAGCCAATTACTTTTGGAGTGTAGCTACTGTTGTAATGTAGGAAATGCGGCAGACAATTTGTGCACAGCAAGCTCCCACAAACAGCATTGTGATAATGACCAGACAAAATGTTTTTGCGATGTTGATTGAGGGATAAATATTGGCCAGGACACCAGGGATAACTCCCCTGCTCTTCTTCGAAATAGTGCCATGGGAACTTTTACATCCACCTGAGAGGGCAGTCGGGCACTTGGTTTAACATCTCTTACGAAAGCTGGCACCTGCGACAGTGCAGCACTCCCTCAGCACTGCACTGGAGTGTCAGCCTAGATTTTTGTGCTCAAGTCTCTGGAGTGGGAGTTGAACCCACAACCTTCTGACTCAGAGGTGAAAGTACTATAAACTGAACAACGGCTGACACGGTGAGAAGCACAGCAATGTAGATATTTAGGCTTTGCGGTGTGTTAGGAGATGGCAGATATGAATTATTAAAATTGTATTCTTGTTAACTGTGGTTCATCTCTGAAAATCTGAACAAATATAGCCCTAGCATTACAGATATTGACAGGCACAAATGAAAATGTTGATATACTCACAATATATTTAGCACTCATACTTCATAGATACAGATTGTACTATTTCTTGATTTATATAATCTATTGAAATCTATTAGATTATTTTTAGCTACCCTAACTACCAACTGTGATTTGTCACAGTGAAATATCGTTGTGCTTCTCTAGCCAAGAGATAGCATATTGTCTATGTATATGAATAGAAGTGACTAGATACCTTCATTTACTGAATCATAATTAACATATTCATTTTTAATAAAAATTCAGGGAACATTTAAATTGTTCTTTCATATCAGACTACACTCTGGAACATACATATTCTCCTTCCTGAAAAGTTCAAAAACAAATGTGAATATCTTGTGTCAAAAGGTTTAATGTAACATCTGACAGGGTGTGTGACAGTTACTCATATAGATGCTTATTTTTATCAAGTATACGTACTTGAAAAATGCTGAAATGCCACTACATGTTGAGGAATAAGGCGAGCAGGATAATATTCTTCTGGTAAATGTGTTACCTAAAATTCCACAGAACCCAGTCTGTGATAGTAGCAACAAAACTGGCACAAATTATTTGTTACTTTGAAGCCTATTTCTATACTGGCTTTCATCTGGTAAGTGGAATGGAAGTGTCATTGTAAGATTTCTGTAGTTTGTTGCTCAACAGAGATGTATTGTCACCATAGTTACTAGATGTAAGGGTGCTCCCAGTACTGAGCAGTGCTCGCAGGAAACAAATCTTGAGCACAGGGTATGATGTTCCATCCATTAAAATTATGGACCACACCAGCAATTTCCTGAGATACACTCGCTGTGAGTGTCACTTCGCATTGGGAGCATTGGATCTCAGAATCACTCCTTTACTGAACAGAATGTCTGTCTGTCTGTCTATGTATCTATTTCTGGAGTCCCCAGTCTCCCTATCCTTTTTTTATTCTTCTATCTTTCCTGAAGCTTTTGCTTTCTTGCTGGGAAAATAGGTTCTGCTGGTGTGATGCACCCTGGCCTATTTAGCGTTATTCATTTGTGAGCCTTTGCAGTGAGTGTCCGCAGACTATCTGACCACAGGATGCATCATAGTTGAGCCAGATCATTCCTTCACCTGAAGTACAATACATGCCCAGTTGCAACATGGGTGCGAGAAAGTTATCAGGTGTGATCAGCAACTCGCCAAGGCTTCTTCGACAGTACATCCTAAACCCGCGACCTCTATCACCTAGAAGGCAGCAGGAGCATGGGGACACCACCACCTCCAAGTTCCCCTTCAAGTCACACACCATCCTGGCTTGGAAATATATCACCGTTCATTCACCGTCGCTGGGTCAAAATCCTGGAACTCCCTCCATAACAGCACTGTGGGAGTACCTTCACCACAAAGACTGCAGCGGTGCAAGAAGGTGGCTCACCACCACCATTCAGCATTCAGCTCCATCAGTTCAACTTCCTAATTTGCAGTCAAGGGCAATTAGGGATGGGCAATAAATGTTGACCTTGCCAGCGACGCCCACAGCACATGAATGAATAAAAAAGCTGACCAATGTTCCCCTCTCTAACCCAGGAGCACTGAGGCCAATTTTAGTAGCCTTATGCTCACCCTTCTGAAATCAGTTGACCCAGCACTGAGGAGGGATTGAAACTGGTCTGTGTGGCTTAGCCACACAATGATAACACTGTTGAATCATTACTGGAAACACTTTCTCACTATCCTTAGCATTCAGCTCCATCAGTTCAACTTCCTAATTTGTAGTCAATGGCATTCACTAGAATGCTGTATCACCTACTGGCTGGGGCCCCCATACATAGCAGCCATCCAAAGTTGTGGGCTTCATCAATGCCTAAAGTTGGTTCTATTCTAATAGAATCATCTTTTGTGGTCAATTAAAATAAATTAATGTAAGACAAAACAGTACTCAATACCTTCTATTTCTCTCTCTATATATTTATTATAATTTAATGAGTATTTTCTCCCTACTTTCATTCTCATTCTTTCTTTAGCTGGGAAGTTGGGATAAAATAGACAACAGTTACCCTGGCTGTAGTCATTCTGCCATCAACAAACAGACGGTGTACCACTGTGGTTTGGGACAGGTCCTAGAATTCCTCCTTCCCCAGATGGTGCAGTTCACTGTGGCACGCTGTTCCAACCAATGTGTTGGATGAGAGCCAATTGCACGTTCAGATGCTACTTGGAATTCAAACATCAATCAAAGGAATACACGTTCATCCAAAAATGAACTTTATTTGATGAGTGTATATGACAAAATTGGCTCGTGAACACCAGGTCACATCAGAGCACGACTAATTGCTGTTACTTATATCGGCGTGTGCATATGATTACTGCTCACGTTTTACAATTCTACAGTGGTGATGAATACCATAGAGATCAAATCTTTGTACTGAAATTCAAAATATTCTATCTGATCTAATACATACAATCCAAGCAACAACTGAGTCTTAACTCCTATATCAACCAACAAAGTAATAAATGAAAGAAATATTGTTCACAAATGCACCAAAGATAAATATTGTCATCATCAGATGCTGCAAGCTTTACAGGTGGATGGTGAAGCAACTCAGTTCACTGAACATAATTCAATTTGTCTGGTTCAGTAGGCCTGATGCCAGCAAAACTCCCAAGGCCAAATGCTTAGCCCAGTAATGTGAGACTGAATGCAGAGATTTCAGCAGCAAATATTCCGAAGAAGATATTTAAAGAGGACTGTTCTTATCATGATGTGGAGATGCCGGTGTTGGACTGGGGTGGACAAATGTGAGAAGTCGCAGGACACCAGGTTATAGTCCAACAGCTTTATTTGAAATCACAAGCTTTCGGAGCGCTGCTCCTTCATCAGGTGAAGTCACCTGACGAAGGAGCAGCTCTCCGAAAGCTTGTGATTTCAAATAAAGCTGTTGGACTATAACCTGGTGTTGTGCGACTTCTCACATTTGTTCTTATCATGTGTGTGATGGCTTTCAGGCTGAACCAGACTGTTCGCAACCTCAGTGGCCCATTAAACTCTGAACTGAGTTTCTGACCCCATACCCTCTGCACCACAAAGGCTGCTAACTTTCACTTCTATAACAGTACCCGCCTCCATCCCAGGAGATTTGAACTCCCGGGCCTCATTTATTGCCCCAACACCGTCTCACCTGAAGCCGGGTGGAATTACATCACCGGCAGCGGGTGGGATTCAAAATTCGTGGGAGGTGGGAAGCAGGCTGCCACTGGGGATCCATGGAAATGGTTCCCCGCAAAGGATGATATATCCCTGGTAAGGAAGAATTTGGGGTGGATCAGCAAGTCCGCATTTGGGGCGCGGGGTGACGCGCAGGGCAGCGGAGGCTTAAGGTATCGTTGTGTGGTCAGGAAGAGCACTCCTGGTCTTCAGGGAACTTTAAGTCACTTACCTGGACCTCCTTTGGCCAGAATCCTAGCTGCACTGGCAGGTTGGGGACTGTGCGGGCCTTAGTCGGGCCTACGGTTAAAATGGCATGCACGTCCCGATTACATCATCAGGACTCAGCTTTGCTATTAAAATTAGACTCCCGCTCCTCTGGGGCAGGCAACCTTCCCATGCCTCAATTCAGGCAAGTTAAAATGGTGAAGTGCAAGACCCCAGCGCAAACCCCCCTACATTTTAATCCCCACCCACAGCGTTCCTGCCGGTCGAGGGGGGAAATTAAAATCGACTCTTTGATCTATTGCCTTCTGAGAATACAAGTAAATTATATTCACTGGATTGCCATAATCCATTACTTTAGCTATCTCCTCAAATAATTCTAGAAAATTAGTGAGCCATAAACTATTGCTGACTACTACTAGCCTTTAGAACACTAAGAGCATCCTGAAATCCTTTCTACCACTTTTCCCACTATAGATCTAAGACTAACATTCTGTAATTATGTCTCATTCCCATTCTGAATATCAGCATAATCTCCAGTCTCCAAACCATACCGTGTATATGGTGATCGTAAAATATTAATCAGAGCCTCACCTATTTTCTCTTCCATTTCCTACAGGATTCTCAGGTATTTCTCATCTGGTCCAGACACCTTTATTTTTTCGTGTTTCTTCGTATCTCATATACCGATGTATACGTGTGTTACAGATCCCTGAGCTAAAATGACTGGGTCTAGAATTTGGTCATAGTCTTATTTTTGAAGACTGATGGGAATAATTAATTTACCACATCTATCATTCAACAATATATTTTCCAAACATATCCCTTAAAGGACCTATCTGATCTTTAACACATAATCTTTAACTAATATAGCTAAAATAAAATGTCTATAGGTTCCCTTACTTACCTTCTCAACTCTTCTAATGCTTCTTTAGTTAACTTCAATGATCTTTTGTTAACCCCAGTTCTCAGTACTTTATATTTCCTTGTATCCTTTAAAACAATTCTGTTTTGTGTGAAGGCTAATCTTGAACTCTTTATCTAGCCATTGGTATTCAAGCCTTATTATATTTCTCTTTTTTCACACATGCACATATTTTCAGTCTTTAAAATGCTTTTTAAAATGCTATTTCCTTCCTTTATTATTTCATAGTTTTGCTTTCCAGTCAATCCTCCTCACATCTTTTCTCAGCTTCAAGGTTTTTCACCTAAGTGTGTACAACTCCAAATGCCTTAAGTCATATCTAGCTCATTTATAATCATAATTTATGGATCTTTTGATTCTGTTTCATACACACGATTTCCGAGCCTCCATTTGATTGTTAATTTTGCAATTTGAAACTAAATGACATCTACCTCAGTCTTTTTAATCTGTTCAGAACAAATTAACTTCCTGAATCTCTCTTCGTATCTTAAAGATCTAAGTGCCAGAGCATCCTCAGCTGCCTTTCCTTATACCCTTGTCAAATTGGCAACAGGGGCACAACAGTTGGCCTCAGTTCCCATGGGTTAAGAAGGTGAGAAAACAGCCAGCCAGAGTCTGCTCTGGTCCTAAGCTCTGGAATTCTCTCCCTAAACCTCTCCGCCACTCTACCTCTCTTTCTTCCTTTAAGACGCTCCTTAAAACCTATCTCTTTGATCAAGCTTTTGGTCATCTGCCCTAATATCTCCTTATGTGGCTCAGTATTAAATTTTGTTTGATAACGCTCCTGTGAAGCGCCTTGGGATGTTTTACCACATTAAAAGTGCTATATAAATGCAAGTTGTTGTTGTTGTTGCTCCTGAGTGACTCATGCAGGCAAGTGTGCTTATGTTGATGTTGGGTGAGGACAAAATCACCTTGGCTGCAATGCCCAGCATAATTGAATAGCTTGTCAATGTTTACTGTCTATCCTCACACATCAAGAATGACCATTTGGTAAGTTATTGAAGAGCTACCGGTGACAGTGGAACAGTACTCCAGTAAGACTCTGACAGTGTCTTCTGGAGAAAAGGTAAGAAAATTGGCAAAATAAGCTCCCACATGAGAGTTTTTGAATTAAACAATAGACTTTGGAGAGGCTAAGTTAAAAGAATTTTTTCATATAAAATCAAATACTTTTTTCACAAAAGGAAAAATCAAACTGCGTAGAATATTTTTTACAAAAACACAATTGGCTAACATTAACTTTTAGTTAAGAAGAGGAAATGGGGAGAAAAGCTATAACTATCCTACTTGGACTTAGCTCAACATCATGTACTTTATTGAAAGCAGTTTGGGTTAAGTCAGGCTAGGTGTTTGGTAGAAATATCTGTTTATCGACTGGAACATTCCAAATGCATTATTCTGTCCTCTATAGCGGTGATTTAGGAGCTTGGCTTGTCTTGAAATGTATTCAGTAAGTAACTTAAACTGTTGACATATCATACGGGAGCTTTGAAGATTCTTAACAGTCAGATAATGAACAAAACAGTTTTTAAGTTGGCTAACGTTTGGTAGCCCATGACACAACAGAATGTTGAGTTGGAATGTAAAGGAATGCAACTCCATTTGCTCCCTCTTTGTAAAGGAATGCAACTCCATTTGCTCCCTCTTTGTAAAGGAATGCAACTCCATTTGCTCCCTCTTTGTAAAGGAATGCAACTCCATTTGCTCCCTCTTCAGGAATGGTTTATCAATGTTTTGTGTGTCCTATACTCTGAGGCTGAAAGTCTGCAAGCCATGCTCCCAGCAGTTATGGAGCTGTGAAGAGATTCCCAGAAAACACAGTTGAGACAATTGACTCCTTTAAAAGGGAATGGAATAAATATCTGATTGGTTGGCCTAAAATAATCAGATATTCCAAGCAAGTCAATGCTTCCTGTGACAATGGGCATGAAGTGGGGAGAGGAAATATATGTCTGGAGGACACCAGTCCAAAATGGAACACTGAAGATATTTAGATGGATTCATATTTTGGAAAGGGGTCTAACCATGTTGTCACCTTTAGGAATCAGATGGTATTTATTTGGAACTTTCCCTCAGGAAATTAAATGGGTGAATCAGAATTCATGTTAGGGTAAATTACAGTGGTATGTATTCGGCTGGGTTTGATGGATCAAGTGACCTTTCCATGCTTCGTGCTTCCTGATGTTCTTGTCTCACGTTCAACTGCACCTTCACATGCACCTCCATCAGGAGATCAAGTGGAAACAACTAGAAAATTCATCTTTTATACTCCTGACATTAACTTATCTAGTTAATAATTAAAGCAGTACAGGACCGGTGTAGTGGACCAGATATCTCAAGAAAAAATTTGTAGGTATGAATCATAGAATGATACAAAAATGAGAAGTCGCACAACACCAGGTTATAGTCCAACAGATTTATTTAATTTTACGAGCTTTCGGAGCTCTGCTCCTTCGTCAGGTACAGTGAGGGAATACAAATCGATTACAAAGTATATATAAAAATGAGAAGTCGCACAACATAAGAATGATACAGCACAGAAGGAGGCCATTCGGTCCATCGTGCCTATGCCAGTTATTATTGAATCTGTTTCCACCACCCTTTCAAGCAGTGCATTCCAAATCATAACAACTTGTGTAATTTCTTTTCCTCATGTCGCCTCTGGTTCTTTTGCCAATTACCGTAAATTGGTGTCCTCTGATTATTGATCCTTCTGCCACTGGAAACAATTTTTCCTTATTTACTATATGATTTTGAACACTTTTATCAAATCTCCTCTTAACCTTCTCTGCTGTAAGGAGAACAACCCAAGTTATTCTAGTCTCTCCACGTAACAGAAATCCTTCATCGCTGGTAACATTCTAGTAAATCTCCTCTGCACCCTCTCTAAAGTGTGGTGCCCGGAATTGAACAAAATACTCCAGCTGGGGCTGAACTAATGTTTTATATAGGTTTAACATAACTTCCTTGCTTTTGTACTCTATGGGCTCGATTTTGCCATTGGGGTCGGGCTGGGGCGTGTCAGGTGGTTTTCGTGTCAGGACCCCAACTCCGATGTGAAGTGGGAAAAAAGTGCAATTTTCCCCTAATTGGGCACTTGATTTCCAGCGTGTGGGAACCCCTGGCCCAATGAGTCTTTCCATCCTGAAAGTCGCCTTCAATGACGTCATCAGTGCTGCTGGATTTAAGGCCTGCAAGCAGCCTTGCTTCTTCAGGAGACTGGAAACGCTTTGGACATTGTATGAAGGACTTCATTTACCGACCATGTCCACCAGCAAGCAAAAGTGTGCACCTCGCTTTGATGAGCCCTCCCTCCAAGCTCTGGTGCAGGGAGCAAGATCTAATAAGGAGGTGCTCTTCCCTTCCTCAGGGAGAAAAAAGCCACCACAACAGACTAAAGCTGTGTGGCTGCAAGTGGCCCAGGAGGTCAATGCTATCTCTCTGTGCCACAGAACCTGGCTGCAGTGCAGGAAGAGGTTTCATGACCTTCTCCGCACAGGAAAAGTGAATATGTCTTTCTCATCACCCTCAATCTCATTCCCATCGCCTCTCCTCACCAGCACTCTGCTTTGCCAACCTCTTCCTCCACATCCCACTTGACATTTACATCCCTGCACCCTTACCCATTCCCTCTCTCTCTATGGTCACATTCACTTAACTATTCGACCATGCAGCCCTCACACTCGCTATCACTGTGATGCAATGACAACTTACAACACACAGGGAGGGCCCTTTGTCTCCTTCTAAGCATCTATGCTATGGATTCTCTACACTCACTCCTTCATTCTCACTCAAACTCCACTTGTGTCCCTCATTGCAGGAAAAGAGAGCCCACAATAAGAGGGAAAGAGCGAGGACGGGAGGAGGGCCACCCTCAGTAGCCCAGCTCACCACCTCGGAGGAGGCAGCCCTGGAAATTGCCAGGATCGAGGAGGATTCTCAAGTGGGGGATGGACAGGCGGGCGCATCACAGCAAGCTGGTGACAGAATAGTTTGGCATCTCTCTCATTGACATTGCATGAGTCACTGATAATGATTCTGATGCTTGAACAGATTGACTTATGATCATCTGCACAATTCAATGTGCATGCAACCTTTACCTCACATCTCTAACTCTTTCCTTTACTCCCCCACAGGACCATCAAGAGCCCCCGTCCCCACTGTCCAGGAGGAAGAGCCTGAGCTTCCAGACTCCTCAGAGGAAGCTGCAACCTCTGAGGGCGCTCTGTCAGCAGAATTAAGCGCACCCTGCACCAGCGCAGACACTCACACCTCGGTGGGACCTTCGGGACATAGAGTAGAGTTCTACAGGCAAAAGGGGTTAAGGGTTACGGAGAGAAGGCGGGGACGGGATACTGAATTGGAGGATCAGCCATGATCTCATTAAATGGCGGAGCAGGCTCGAAGGGCCGGATGGCCTACTCCTGCTCCTATTTTCTATGTATCTATGTATCTATGTCACCTGGTGTATCACAGCTCACAAATGAGCATCAGCAGATGGTGGAGACAGGGACAGCAGTGGAGAGTCCTCGTTGCAGTGGAGAGGACGCTCCCAGCTCGGCTCCACTGTATGTCGACCCTGTGCCTCCGGGTCCATCCAGAAGGAGAGCGGTGCTGGAACTCCAGGAACAGGTGCAGGAGTCTCTGGCAGGTTTTGTCTCCAGGGTCGCTGCGAGTGTGGAGCGAATGGAGGAGTCCATCGCTAACATGAGCAGAGCCTTTGTGGAGACATTGGCACATGAATGCATCACCACGGAAAGGATGGCAACCTCCTTGGAAAGGATGGCTACCTCCATGGTAAGGCTGGCTACTGTAGAGGAGAGGATGGCTATGGTAGAGGAGAGGATGGCTACGTCCATGGAGGAGCTTAGTCGCCAGGGTATGGAAAACATGGTAATTGTTCAGAATAGACTGACATCTCTTGAGGAGCGATGGTCAGCTATTGAGCAAACAAACCAGACCTTCATGCAAGTCCTCTGGAGTAGGACTTCCAGTGCAGAACCAGGTCCTCATGGACTCCCTGCAGTGCAGCAAGGTGCTGTCAAGCCACTTGCTAGCTCTGAAGTGGGGCTGACCCATGAGAGGGATGTTGGTGACATACAACAAGGAAGTGGGGGCTCTTCTCCAAGTGCTCACACGACCATGCCACTGCAGATCCCTCGGTCAGAGCCCCACCAGAGTCCCCACCCAACTGAGATCGGCGTCTCAACCCCTGCACAGCCGCAGAAGCAGCAGACTGTTGCCGAGCCCTCACAGGCTCGCAACCCCAGAGGACGCCCGCCAAAGGTGTTGAGACAGGAGCAGCAAGAAAGTGAGCAAGGGGCCTCCACATCTGCTGAAGCCACAGGGGAAGCACCACATAGGAGCACGCATAAGAGGAAGATAATGCACAAGTAGTCACAAGGGTAGTCACTTGGGTGTAATGTTGTGTTTAATTTTGAAAAGCCATCAGTTGCTTATTGTCATAAAAAATTCTGATGGCAAACTGTTGCAGTTGTGGCGTGTGTCATTTTGCTAATGGGACTTCCACATTGAGGGCTTAGGGCGACTTGCAATTGTCAGTATGGTGGTCAGAGTGATAGGAATCCGCAGGTTCTTGCCCATTGTCGATGGTCTGATAAGAAGGTGCGAGGCAAAAGTGTTTGATTGTGCAGGCTAAGCAAATCTGGCCAAGATGAGTGCATCCCTTGCATCCCGGGCAACAATGTGGTTGCGCGTTGGCGCCTTCTGGCCTGTGCAGTTTCAGGTGGGTGAGCAGCAGCTTGGCGCTCCTGTTGTTGCTGCTGCTGTTGGTGGTGCTGTTGTTCATGGTTCTGCTGCTGCCACGGCTGGTCTTCATCCGAATCTGATGTCCAGGAGGAAAGGAAATAAATGGTTCCCATGCTTCTGGTATATGCCTCAGTTGAGGAAGCGCTCAGTCAAGGTGGCGAGAGGGGTTTCCCAGGAGGTCACACTGGAGATGGGTGTCAGCCTCCAAACTTCCACGACAATGGGTATGCCTGTTAAAAGTTCCCCCAGACCTGAGACAACAAAGTTCTGCCACCTGCAAATGAAGATTGCTGAAAACTCCTTTTTAATGGTGGAGCTGCAGCTGTTAGTAAGCAGTCCACTTGTGAGGCCACCAAGATTCACTGGTGTGTTCCAGAGGAGACGTGCAGGATGTGGGAAAAGTGTTAAAATCAGAAAGGCCTCTCAAAATGGGATTATAGAGGCACTTAACTGGTTGTTAAGGGCCTTAAGGGCCTATCCCGCCTCTTGGAGGCGGGATGGAAACGGGGTCAGAAAACACGCATTTGGGAAAATTGCTCGGAGGCAGGATGGAGGCGGGATCGGACCCGCCCACCATTTTTTGCGATTTTACCACCTCACACACCTCCAATCCCACCTCCTCGGGCCTGGCAAAATCGAGCCCTATGCCTCTATTTATAAAGCTAAGGATCCCATATGCCTTTTTAACAGCCTTCTCAACTTGTCACCTTCAAAGAATTGTGTGCATACACCTCCAGGTATCTCTGTTCCTGCACCCCCTTTAAAATTGTACCATTTAGTTCATATTGCCTCTCTTCATTCTACCTACCAAAA
Source organism: Squalus acanthias (assembly GCA_030390025.1). NCBI lineage: Eukaryota > Metazoa > Chordata > Chondrichthyes > Squaliformes > Squalidae > Squalus > Squalus acanthias. The sequence goes on from CM059434.1 coordinate 105,211,017, forward strand.
TGAATCACTTCACGCTTCTCTGTGTTAAATTTCATCTGCCATGAGTCTGCCCATTTCACCAGTATATCTATGTCCTCTTGAAGTCTGTTCCTATCCTCCTCACTTTTTACTACATTTCCGTGTTTCGTGTCATCTGTAAACTTTGAAATGATGCCCAAGTCCAGGTCATGAATATATATTTCAAAAAGAGGAGTGGTCCTAACACCGACCCCTGGGCACACCAATGTACACTTCACTCCAGTCTGTAAAACAACCATTCACCATTACTCTCTGCTTCTATCCCTTAGCCAATTTCTTATCCACATAGCCACCGTCCCTTTAATCCCATGGGCTTCAATTTTGCTAACAAGTCTATCATGTCGTACTTTATCGAAGGCCTTTTGAAAGTTCATATACACAGTATCAACCATACTATCCTCATCAACCCTTTGCGTTACTTCAGCAAAGAACTCAATCAAGTTAATCAAACATGATTTGCCGTTAACAAATCCGTGCTGGCTTTCATTTATTAACCTATGTTTTTCCAAGTGCCAATTAATTTTGTCTTGGATTAGTGGCTCTAAAAGTTCCCACCAGTGGCGTGAGACTGTCTGGCCTGTAGTTGCTTGGTTTATCCTAGTCACCTTTTTTGAACAGGGGTGTAACATTTGCAATCCTTCACTCCTCTGGCACCACTCCCATATTTAAGAAAGAATGGAAGATTGTGGCCAGAGCCTCTGCAATTTCCATCCTTACCTCCCTCAGCAACCTAGGATGCATCCAATCTGGACCGGGTGACTTTTCTACTTTGAGCGCTGCCAACCTTTTAAGTGCCTCCTCTTTATCTATTTTTATCCTATCCAATTTCTCTACTATCTCCATTACTGTGACATTGGGAGCATCCCCTTCTTTAGTGAGGACAGACACAAAGTACTCATTAAGTACCTCAGCCATGCCCTCTGCCTCTACAAGAAGATCTCCTTTTTGGTCCCTAATCAGCCTCACCCTTCCTTTGACTACCCTTTTACTCTGTCCTGGTGCTGGCTCTCTTGTGTGGCCTGATCTTCATCATTCTCCTCCTCATCATCATCATTCTCATCATTCTTATCCATCAAAAATAATGTTCCTGCCTCCTGCTCCTCCTCTTCACAATCTTTCTCCTCTTCATTGTTGTCTAACACCCCATCCTGTTGATGTGATGGATCTGCAGAAAAGGATGGTATAAGTCAAGAATAGATGAGCATAACCCCTTGGGATGGAGGAGACAGTGAAGGGTGAGAATGTTTCTGGATATCTGCTGATTCACAGAGATGGCATGACATCCAATAATCTGCAGCCTATACTGATCTCACCATCTCCCATAGTTAGAGTGGAATGTTTCCACACCAGCTTCATAGCCTTTTCCTTGTGGGGAGTCAACTCTCTAATGTCTGGAATGCTCCCTGCCCCACTGTTCCCTACCTTTCACAGGTATTGTGTACATGTTTCTCCTGTAATAAGATTGCACAAATTCATTTAAGGCTAGCATGTGAAAGATGTCTCCCAGATGGTATCAGACAGCTGATGTAATAGATCTGCTGGTAGCTTCCTGTACAGTAGGTTTTAAGGTACAGTGTGCAAGTAATTCTATGATTCTATAATTCCTGTTCGGGAAGTTGGCATTCACATATCTTAAGATATAATTTCCTGTTGTCTTCAGCACTTAAGCCAGTGTTATGCTATTAATGCACCGAAAAGATCGAAGAAATTTGCATTTTAATGTATTACACTGCTTAAACGCCATTAATGCACTAATGCAAACATGCCGTCATAGCCCCTTGGAGTTCATTTGCATAGCTGTACTGTTTAAGTACACAGAAGTTTCCTGGGTTTACACCTGCTTTACACCCAAAAATTGACCAACAGCTCCCCTTAACAATTCAGGCAATTGTAAGTGAGGAGTTGATGAACTGAAGAAGGCACTAACTTCACTTACTGATTACAGGTTCGAAGGACATTTGTTTTCACCACATTATTTTTAAATCACTGATACCTACACTTCATTTTACTGTAGTGCTTTCCTCCCTTCCCAGAATTTTTTTGTTGCACTCCTGACTTCCCCCACCCCCAAACTCAAACTCAGATCGATTTCAGACAAGGGGTGGCTTTCCCCTGGGCCTAATGGTGGAGGAGTTGCGACGGCAGCATGTCCAGCCAGGAGAATCAGTCAGCCCACCAGGTATGACCCTTCCCAGCGTGTACAGGCTGCACTGGTCCTACGAGGACCTCTCCAAGGAGCTGTGCATCCAATGGCTGCACCTATCCAAGGATTCCATTGGATATCTCTCCCAAAGTCATCACAAAGATTTTGACTCGCTCCACTGCCACAACTGCTCTGTGCGTGACAATTAAAATGACAACAGCTCTCAACTTTTGTGGCTCCAGAACATTCCAGGCTGCTACTGGGATCTGTGCCACATTAACCAGGGAGCTGTCAGGACATGTATGCGGCAGGTGACAGATGCCCTCTTCCATAGAGAAGCCAAATTCATCCACTTTGGCTTCACCCCATAGAGCAGAGGCACAGAGCCTGGGGCGTCTACAGCATAGCTCGATTCCCCAGGGTGCAGGGTGACATGATGGCACACTCGAGTAGCTGCTGATGGATGTGAATAGGAAGGGGTTCTATTCCAATAAAGTCCACTGATGTTGGTGTCCAGCTTGGTGAAAGGAAGACCCAGGAGCGTGGAGCTCCTGCCTTGTACCACCTGGAGGAGGCCTTGGAGCTCTTCATCAGAGAAACTGATTCTACTTCCTCTGCCTGTTGCCTTGGCGTGGTGCCAATCTGGACTGATGCTGTGGGTGAGAGACGTCATCAAGTGATTTGCTGGAAATTGCCAGAGTCAGCATAAGTCCTCATTATAGTGCCCTTGGCAAGTTGCCAGCGCAAAAAAGCAATAGGCGACTCGCCAATCTGGAAGCGCAGGCAACCATGCAGGGCGGCCGAATGTAAACAGCCTGTTGCAGCCCCTGAAAGGGGAGGGGTATAATCATAGGGGATGAAAGCAAGCAGCAGTTTAGAGCAGCAGGCACCTTGTTGCAGAACCCATGGCAAAAAGTACATCAATCTGGAAACCATTAAAGCTCAATAGCCTGAAGCGACTGCCATAACAATGTCTCCCAAACCGCCATCCAGCTTTTCCTGACTGCAGCTAAGGATCCCTGTAATTATCGCTAGAAACAGCCACCTTGCCACAGAATCATACAGAAGGAGGCCATTTGGCCCATCGTGCCTGTGCTGGCTCTCTGAAAGAGCTACCAATTATGTCCCACTATCCTGCTCTTTCCCCAATACCCCTGCAACATTCCTACCCTGAAATCTCAACTGCAGGATGAAAAATCTGGGCTACAGTGTAGTAGCCCTACTACTCTTGCTACCAGTGACATTCTATGCCAGGAAGAGAGCATCAATTACCCCCCATAATGTTTGAAATAAGTTGGTTAAAATAAATTAAGTGTGCTGCTTAAAGTCCATACTTTTTTGCTTCTATGTAGAGTGCACTGAATAATCTGCAGAACAGGATTGTTTATTGATTCAGGAACCTCAAACAAATCCAGCTGAAACTTGGGTTTACAAGACTGAAGAGTTTTCTTGACTCTTAGTATATGGCTGATAAACGTCCTGTTTATATGCTTCTTTTCAACTATTTATTGACATCCTTTTGTAAGGTAGTTCTAATTACTGCTGTTAAGAAAATTCTGTCTTCAGCCGAATAAGAAATTGAAGACTTTAAAGAAATCAAGAATGCAAGTGTTTTGTGAAGTTTTGTGAGAGATTTCAATGCTGGGAAGAAAATATTCACCCAATTGAGGGATCCAAGATCAGGATCAAAAACTTTTGGGCCAGGTATAACACAGATCGAAAAAGGAGTACAGCACCCTGTACTTTGCCCAACAATGTGACTTAATCCCAACCTCAAAAGGGCACCTCCCTGCTACATCAGTACGAATGTTTCTATTCTCTGCAACAGCCATCCTTATAGAATCATACAATCCTGCAGCACAGAAGGAGGCCTTTTGGCCTACCTTGCCTGTGCCGGCTCTTTGAAAGAGTTATCCAATTTGTCCCAATCCCCTGCTCTTTCCATGTAGCCATGGTATTTTTTCCTTTTCAAGTATATATCCAATTTCCTCTTGAAAGTTACAATTCAATCTGCTTCCACCATCCTTTCAGGCAGTGCATTCCAGATCATAACAAACACGCTGTGCAAAAAAATTCTCTTAGAACATAAGAACATAAGAAATAGGAGCAGGAATAGGCCACTTGGCCCCTCGAGCCTGCTCCGCCATTCAATAAGATCATGGCTGATCTTGGGCTCAAAGCCGCTCCCCATAACCCTTCACTCCCTTATCTTGCAAAAATTTGTCTATCTCCACTTTAAATGTATTTAATGACCCAACCTCCACAGCTCTCTGGGGCAGAGAATTCCACAAATTTACGACCCTCTGAGAGAAGAAGTTCCTCCTCATCTCAGTTCTAAAAGGGCGACCCTTTATTCTGAGACTGTGCTCCCGAGTTCTAGATTTCCCCATGAGGGGAAACATCCTCTCTGCATCTACCCTGTCGAGCCCCCTCAGTATCTTATATGTTTTGATAAGATCACCTCTCATTCTTCTAAATTCCAATGAGTATAGGCCTAGCCTGCTCAATCTTTCCTCATAAGTCAAACCCCTCATCTCTGGAATTAACCTAGTGAATCGTCTCTGAACTGCCTCCAATGCAAGTATATCCTTCCTTAAATAAGGAGACCAAAACTGTACGCATAACTCAAGGTGTGGTCTCACCAATACCTTGTACAGTTGTAGCAGGACTTCCCTGCTTTTATACTCCAACCCCCTTGAAATAAAGGCCAACATTCCATTTGCCTTTTTGATTACTTGCTGTACCTGCATGCTAACTTTTTGTGTTTCATGCACAAGGACCCCCAGGTCCCTCTGAACTGTAGCATTTTGTAATCTCTCTCCATTTAAATAATAGTTTGCTTTTTTATTTCTCCTGCCAAAGTGGATAACCTCACACTTTCCCACATTATACTCCATCTGCCAAATGTTTGCCCACTCACCTAGCCTGTCTATATCCCTTTGCAGATTCTTTGTGAGTCCTCTGCACAACTTGCTTTTCCACCCCTCTTTGTATCATCCGCAAACTTGGCTACATTACACTCGATCCCTTCATCCAAGTCATGAATGTAGATTGTAAATAGTTGGGGCCCCAGCACCGATCCTTGTGGCACCCCACTAATTACCGTTTGCCAACCAGAAAATGACCCATTTATCCCGACTCTCTGCTTTCTGTTAGCCAATTCTCTATCCATGCTAATATATTACCCCCAACTCCGTGAGCTCTTATCTTATGCAGTAACCTTTTATGTGGTACCTTATCGAATGCCTTCTGGAAATCCAAATACACCACATCCACTGGCTCACCCTTGTGCACCCTGCTTGTTACATCCTCAAAGAACTCCAGCAAATTTGTTAAACTTGATTTCCCTTTCCTAAAACCATGCTGACTCTGTTTGACTGCAGTATGTTTTTCTAAATGCCCTGCTACTGCTTCCTTAATGAAGGACTCCAGCATTTTCCCAACGACAGATGTTAGGCTAACTGGTCTATAGTTTCCTGCTTTCTGTCTCCCTCCTTTCTTAAATAGGGGTGTTACATTAGCGGTTTTCCAATCCGCTGGGACCTCTCCAGAGTCCAGGGAATTTGGATATATTGCAACCAATGCATCCACTATCTCTGCAGCCACTTCTTTTAAGACCCTGGGATGCAGGCCATCTGGTCCAGGGGACTTGTCTCATTACATAGTACCAGATCCAAGATAGCCTGCTCCCTGGTTGGTTCCATTACATACTGTTCTAAGAAAACACCCCGGATGCACTCTGTGAACTCCTCCTCCAGGCTACCATGGCCAATTTGATTTGTCCAATCAATATGGAGATTAAAATCACCCATGATTATTACCATACCTTTTTTACAGGCCTCCATTATTTGTTGATTTATACTCTGTCCAACAGTATTGCTACTGTTCGGGGGCCTGTCGACTACGCCCACCAGAGACTTTTTCCCCTTATTATTTTTTATCTCCACCCAAACCGATTCTACATCTTGATCTGCTGAGCCAATATCACTTCTCACCACTGCACTGATCCCATCCTTTACCAACAAAGCCACCCCACCTCCCTTTCCTTTCTTTCTATCCTTCTGAATTATCATATACCCTGGAACATTCAGTTCCCAGCCCTGGTCGCCTTGCAACCACATCTCTGTAATGGCGATCAGATCATACCCATTTATATCTATTTGTGCCATCAATTCATTTATCTTGTTACGAATGTTGCGTGCATTCAGATATGGAGGGCTGGATTTTGAAGTTGGAGTCGTGTTGGGGTCGGGAATCACACATTCTGGCTTGTGAACCCGCCTCCATCGAGATGTGGCCAACCCACTGTATTTTCCCTTGATTGACCTTGTTGAGCCCGCCCAGTGGGCTCAGCAGGCCAATTAAGGGCCACCCGGCAACAGGTGACGTCACAGACTGACATTTCATCTGTCAAGAGCTTTTGACAGATGAAATATCAGCGTTTGACAGCTCTGTGAAGCTGTCAAACACTCACAATATGATTTCTAACTTCAGTCCTTCCTTTCAGGCTGAGTTAGAAATCATTCCAGCACAGAAAACAGAAGGCTGCTGTTTTTGACAGGTCCACGGCTTTCCTGCTTTCTGTGCCGGTGAGATTTCTAACTCCCAAGAACTGAAGGGCTGACACCTGCAGGAGGAAGTTAAGGTAAGTAAAACTTTTTTCAACACTTAGCACTTACCTTACACACTTACCTCTGCACACATGCACCCATCACTCACCTGCCCACCGGACATATCGACCCCTCCAACCCCTGCAGACCCACGGCCCGACCCGATAACTTGGAGTGTTTGCCACCTGTCGGGAAGCCCACACTTTTGTTTTTAAAATAGGGATTATGCAAAAAACTGCCTGTTAACTAGCTGTTAACAGGCAGTTAATTGTCACTAATCCCTTCCCGCCTCGGGGAGTCGGGTCTCAGACCAGGTCGGGTACCCGCCGCCAGAGAAACTGGCATGGAGGCGGGTTGGAGTCGGGATGGGGTCGGGACCCCGAATCTGCAACTTTAACCCCCCCCAACTCCAAACCCGACTCCACGGGTCATTGAAAATCCAGCCCAGAGCTTTTAACTTTGTCTTTTTACCAGTTTTCCTTGTTTTGGCCTTTTTTTCTGTTACACTCTTATTTTTAAACATTCTGTCTCTTCCTGTCACACTCTGGTTATTATTTCCCCCATCTCTAGCCTGCTCTGTTGCTTTCACATTTCTCATTGACTTTTTATTTTCCCGCTCACCTGGATCCTCCCCCCCACTATTTAGTTTAAAGTCCTCTCTACAGCCCTAGTTATTTGATTTGCCAGGACTCTAGCCCCAGCATGGTTCAAGTGAAGCCCATCCAAACGGAACAGCTCCCTCTTATCCCAGTACTGGTGCCAGTGCCCCACAAATCGAAACCCATTTCTCCCACACCAGTCTTTGAGCCACTCGTTCATTTCTCTGATCTATTTACCCTATGCAAATTCGCTCGTGGCTCAGGTCGTAATCCAGTGATTATTACCTTCGTGGTTCTGCTTTTTAATTTAGCCTCTAGCTGCTCATACTCTCTCAGCAGAACCTCTTTCTTTGTCCTACCTATGTCATTGGTACCTACGTGGACCATGACAACTGGATCTTCCCCCTCCCACTCCAAGTTTCTCTCCAGCCCAGAGGAGATGTCCTTAACCCTGGCACCGGGCAGGCAACACAGCCTTCGGGACTCACGCTCTCGGCTGCAGAGAACAGTATCTATCCCCCTCACGATACTGTCCCCAATCACTACAACATTTATTTTTGCTCCCCCCACTTGAATGGCCCTCTGTACCACGGTGCTGTGGTCAGTTTGCTCATCCTCCCTGCAGTCCCTGGCCTCATCCACACAGGGAGCAAGAATCTCGTACCTGTTGGACAAGGCCAAGGGCTGAGGCTCCTCCACCACTACTTCCTGGATCCCAATACCTGCCTCGCTTGTAGTCACACCCTCCTGTCCCTGACCATGGGCCAAATTGGAAGTAATTATTCTAGTGGGTGTGACTGCCTCCTGGAACATAGTGTCCAGGTAACGCTCCCCCTCCCTAATGTGTCGCAGTGTCTGAAGCTCGGACTCCAGCTCATCAACTCTGAGCCGAAGTTCCTCGAGCAGCCAACATTTGCTGCCGATGTGGTCGCCCTGGACCTCAATGGTGTCCACGAGCTCCCACATACAACAACAACAACACATTGCCTGGTCTCCCATCTCAATTAATTAATTAGTTTTAAAATTTGGAACACTTATATCTTTTAATCTACACCAAGGCACTTAAATTTAGATGCTCAAGTTTGGAAAAAAGTGAGAAATAGAGAAATACTCACCAACCAATCACTTACCTGCTTTCTGGTGACGTCACACTTCAATTACTTTTTATTTCTTTACACTCACCAGTCCTTTGTATCTCAGCGTCTCCCGCTGCTTTTGAACTCTCCCGGGTTGTGGAGCTCTCGCTCTGCTCCCGCTGCTTTTGAACTCTCCCGGGTTTTGGCGCTCTCGCACTGCTCCCGCTGCTTTTGAACTCTCTCGGGTTTTGGCGCTCTCGCACTGCTCCCGCTGCTTTTGAACTCTCTCAGGTTTTGGCGCGCTCGCTCTGCTCCCACTGCTTTTGAACTCTCCCGGGTTTTGGCGCGCTCGCTCTGCTCCCACTGCTTTTGAACTCTCCCGGGTTTTGGCGCGCTCGCTCTGCTCCCGCTGCTTTTGAACTCTCCCGGGTTTTGGCGCGCTCGCTCTGCTCCCACTGCTTTTGAACTCTCCCGGGTTTTGGCGCGCTCGCTCTGCTCCCGCTGCTTTTGAACTCTCCCGGGTTTTGGCGATCTCGCTCTGCTCCCACTGCTTTTGAACTCTCCCGGGTTTTGGCGCTCTCGCTCTGCTCCCGCTGCTTTTGAACTCTCCCGGGTTTTGGCGATCTCGCTCTGCTCCCACTGCTTTTGAACTCTCCCGGGTTTTGGCGCTTTCGCTCTGCTCCCGCTCTGCTCCCGCTCTGCTCCCGCTGCTTTTGAACTCTCCCGGGTTTTGGCGATCTCGCTCTGCTCCCACTGCTTTTGAACACTCCCGGGTTTTGGCGCTTTCGCTCTGCTCCCGCTCTGCTCCCGCTCTGCTCCCGCTGCTTTTGAACTCTCCCGGGTTTTGGAGCTCTCGCTCTGCTCCCGCTGCTTTTGAACTCTCCCGGGTTTTGGCGCTCTCGCTCTGCTCACGCTGCTTTTGAACTCTCCCGGGTTTTGGAGCTCTCGCTCTGCTCCCGCTGCTTTTGAACTCTCCCGAGTTTTGGCGCTCTCGCTCTGTTCCCACTGCTTTTGAACTCTCCCGGGTTTTGGCGCTCTCGCTCTGCTCACGCTGCTTTTGAACTCTCCCGGGTTTTGGAGCTCTCACTCTGCTCCCGCTGCTTTTGAACTCTCCCGGGTTTTGGCGCTCTCGCTCTGCTCCCGCTGCTTTTGAACTTTCCCGGGTTTTGGCGCACTCGCTCTGCTCCCGCTGCTTTAGAACTCTCCCAGGTTTTGGCGCTCTCGCTCTGTTCCCACTGCTTTTGAACTCTCCCGGGTTTTGGCGCTCTCGCTCTGTTCCCGCTGCTTTTGAACTCTCCTGGGTTCTTCATCTCCCCCCTGGTTCTTTTGCCAATTACCTTAAATCTGTGCTTCTCTAATCTCTAGTTCTCTAGCTTCTCTAGTCTCTCCACATAACTGAACTCTTTCATCCCTAGTACCATTTTAGTAAATCACTGCTGTAATCTCTCTAAGGCCTTGACATCCTTTCTAAAGTGTGGTGCCCAGAATTGAACACAATACTCCAGCTGAGGTCTAACCAGTGTTTTATAAAGAGTTACCATTAACTTCTTTGCTATTGTTCTCAATTCCTCTATTAATAAAGTCAAAGATCCCATATGCTTTTTAACAGCCTTCTCAACTTGTCCTACCACTGTCAAAGATTTTGTACATACACTCCCAGGACTCTCTGTTCCTGCACCCCCTTTAAAATTGTACCATTTAGTTTATATTGCCTCTCCTCATTCATCCTTTAAAGTTATATCTGAGTTAGATTGCTAGATTTTGCCATATTATGGACTGTATTATACAGTTGACTTGCATCCTCTAGAAACTGCATTTACATTGCCCAGACCCATTCTGAAAATATAGCATAGGCCCACTATATTAATCTGATGTCTTTGAAACAAAACCAATAAGTGTCTAAATGCGGCAGAGGAACAGAGGGATCTGGGGGTACAGATACACAGATCACTAAAAGTAGTGACATTGTTTAATAAGGCCATAAGAAAAGCAAACAAAGCACTGGGGTTCATTTCTAGAGGGATAGAATTGAAAAGCAGGGAAGTTATGTTAAACTTGTATAGAACCTTGGTTAGACCACACCTGGAGTACTGTGAACTGTTCTGGTCTCCATATTATAAAAAAGAATACAGAACAACTGGAGAAGGTACAAAAAAGATTTACTCGAATGATACCAGAACTGAGAGGTCATAACTATCAGGAAAGATTGAACAGACTGGGGCTCTTTTCTCTAGAAAAGAGAAGACTGAGGGGTGACCTGATAGAGGTCGTCAAGATTATGGAAGGGTTTGATAGGGCAGACATAGAGAAAATGATTCCACTTGCGAGCGAGAACAGAACAAGGGGTCATAAATCTAAGATAGTCACTAATAAATCCAATAGGGAATTCAGGAGAAACTTCTTTACCCAGAGAGTGGTGAGAATGTGGAAATGTGGAACTCGCTACCACAGGGAGTAGTTGAGGCGAATAGCATAGATGCATTCAAAAGGAAGCTAGATAAGCAAATCAGGGAGAAAAGAATAGAAGTATATGTTGATGGGGTGAGATGAAGAGTGGTGGGAGGAGGCTCGTGTGGATCTGTTGGGTGAATGGCCTGTTTCTGTGCTGTAAATGCTTTGTAATACTTTGTAACTTCAATAATCCAGTATTGATTTTTGATAACAACAGTTAAATCACGTTAAAACAGTGAAATCACGTGAAAAATGAACTTGTTTCATTTTATGGAGCTTTGTTCACGTTAAGAAACAGCCCATTAAATTGCATCACTTTCTTTTCATCTGTGTTTTCCAGGTCAAAGGGCAATGTACTGAGCAAGTTTGTGTTTACAGTTTGTTATTTGAGTAAACATCATACACATTAGAAGTGGATGGCCTCTGATTCCTATCTACTTGATTTTAGATGTTTTTCTTCCTATTAAGCCTGTGGTGACGCAAGATTCCTGTTTTGATCGCTTACCGACTCACGTCAGAGTTACTGAACAAAAGTTGATTGTAAATAGTCCATTTATCACTAATGCCTGCCAAAGTCTTTCATCTGAGGCAAACACACATCTGGAATATTCCTAAGAGAACCCAGTACGTGCTCATATATCAATTGATTTAGATGCAACGGCTACATAAAAAGTAAAATAAAAGGAGCTAGTGAAAGAATAAAGTAACAGAATCATTGAACATATTCACGAGCAGGCGAAACTTTTACTTCAACCTGCTTACAATATTTTATTTCATAAATTGTAAAAGTCTAAGCGAATAAATTAATTTAATAAGAAAATCAGTGGCAGACAGCTGCCTTTTAAGTTATGCATTTGAAAACAAAAGAACTAGAGAATGCTCTTTACCTATTCAGGTACGGCTATTGGTTGTGACATTTAGGGGCTATTGAGGTCCCCATATGTCTATTGTTATTCAATGAACTGTGGCGGATTTCCTCCTACATAACATTTTATTAAGGAATTTACAAATAACACAGTGAAAGTGCTAGCTTATTAAATTTATATGAAATTTTTACATAGAATGACATAGAATATACAACACAGAAACAGGCCATTCAGCCCAACTGGTCCATGCCGGTGTTTATGCTCCACTCAAGCCTCCTCGCACCCCTCTTCATTTAACCCTATCAGCATAACTTTCCATTCCTTTTTCCCTCATGTGCTTATCTAGCTTCCCCTTAAATGCATCTATGCTATTCACCTCAACCACTCCTTGTGGTAGTGAGTTCCACATTCTAAATACACTCTGAGTGAAGAAGTTTTGTCCTGTATTGGATTTTTTTGTGACTATCTTATATTTATGGCCCCTAGTTCTGGTCTCACCCACAAGTGGAAACATCTTCTCTACGTTTACCCTGTCAAACACTTTCATAATCTTAAAGACCTCGATCAGGTCACTCTAGAGGAAAGAGCCCCAGCCTGTTCAATCTTTCATGATGGGTACAACCTCTCAGTTCTGGTATCATTAATGATAGCCAGTTGTATCTTTTACTGTATAACAGGGCATTTTATGAGCTAGTAACACAGTAAAACATTACTTGTTATATAAGAAAGCCGCAGTGTTATAACTATTGGAAAATCCCGCTTGCACAATGGAAATAAAATGCTGTCAGCTTCAAAAACATTATATCACAGAACAAATCAAATAGGATTTTTTTCTGTCAAAAACAAGCTAAAATCATGTGTAAGACATGTTCCTTTAAAAATGAAAATTATATCAGTAGGTCAGTTTGCCTTTACATAGAATTACATAGAATATACAGCACAGAAACAGACCACTCGGCCTAACTAGTCTGTGCTGGTGTTTATACTCCATACGAGTCTCCTCCCATTCCATCTACCTTATCTCAGCCTTTCAGCATATCATTCTATTCCCTTTTCTCTCGTGTACTCGTCTAGTTTTCTTTTGAAAGCATCTAAGCTATTTGCCTCAACCACTTCCTGTGGCAGCGAGTTCAAGATTCTAACCACTCTCATAGAAACATAGAATCTAGGAGCAGGAGTAGGCCATTCGGCCCGTCGAGCCTGCTCCGCCATTCAATACGATCATGGCTGATCATCCAAATCCAGTACCCTGTCCCTGCTTTAATCCCCACAGTACACATATCCCACCCTACCCCCGTAACCCCACGTATTTAATTCCCCCTAACATATCCCATCCTAGCCCCATAACCCCACATATTTAATCCCCCCTAACACTAAGGGTCAATTTATCATAGCCAAATCAACCTAACCCACACATTTTTGGACTGTGGGAGGAAACCGGAGCACCCGGAGGAAACCCACGCAGACACGGGGAGAATGTGCAAACTCCACACAGACAGTCACCCGAGGTCAGATTCGAACCCGGGTCTCTGGCGCTGTGAGGCACCAGTGCTAACCACTATGCCACCGTGTTGCATAGAGTAAAGAAATTTCTCCTTATTTCCCTATTGGAATTATTAGTAACTAAACCCCTCCCCCAACCTCAGCCATGTCATGCTTGCCTACCTCCAGTGCAAGAGGGTTGATCAGCAAAGTTTACGGCCGCGATTTTTCCTCTCGATGTGGCTTGGGGGCGGGACAGCTGCCTTCCAGGGTCCAATCCCGCCCCCAAGGACGTCCGACGCACAGACGCGATTTTGCGTCAATTGGCCTTGTTAAGCCCGCCCTGTGGGCTTGCTGGCCAATTAAGAGAAAGCCGGTGTCAGATGACGTCAGTTGATGATGCGTCATCTGCCGGTTTTCTTAAAGGGGCCACGCACAATATATTTTGACAGCTAATTTTTCAGTGTTTGACAGCATTGAGGTGCTGCAAACACTGACAATCATGGTACAAAGGTGAGCCCTTGCACCCAGGCTCTCCAGTGACTCCCTCCTTAGACTAGAACAGATGGCAGCTGCAGGTGAGGTTACAGAAGTGATCTGTCACTGGTGAGAGAGGTTCTCCCAATGAGGTGGAACTACACAAAGAATTCAAAACTTGTCACCTACAGAAAAGTCTAAATACAATAAAAATGATTTTCCTAACATTTTCTTACCTCTGAAACTCACCAGTGTACCATTGGATCCTTCACACCACTTCTGCAGCTGTCATCAATGCAGAAACATTACAGAAGACCCACAGCACGCCACACTTACCTGGCGTGGTGTCCGGACATCGGGAAGCCCGCAGTAGACCTGTCAAAATTGCAAAAAGCCTCTTAACTGCCTGTTGCCAACCTGTTAACAGGCAGTTAAGTGCCTATAATCCTCTTCCCGCCGCTAGGTGTCGGGTTCATGCGCAAATCGGGGACCTGACACCTGGGAAGATTGATTGGAGGCGGGTTGACAGCGGGTTTCCGACCAGCTGTAAATCTTTGCGGATGTCCCACCTCAAAACCCACCCCCTGAGCGCCGGCAAAATTCCGGCCTATATCTTCGGGGGGTGGGGGGGGGGGGGGGTGGTACAGGCCACTTCCCTGGTCTGGGCCCCACCAATAGAGGCACTTTTGCCCATCTGGTGGACGGTCCTCGCTCACCGTGATAATATTTGCCATGCACAATGTGGGCAGAGATCAGAAGTTTACAGAAATGGCGGCGACCCGCTGCTCCTGGATCCCTACCTTTGGGGGAATTCTGCCTGGCTCCTGCCGGTGTTACCACGGAATACCAATGGAATGGCCGCAGAGGTTTAGGCCACTTATGTCTGCGTGTACTTCCTGTCTGCACAACATATCTTCCTGTTGTCATGTTGTTTTTTAGTTGCACATGTCAGGTCAGGTTATAGATGAAGATAAAGTTATGGTTAATAAGCTAAATAGATGCTGAAAGCAAAAACATTGTCCCAATATTACAGGATACGTGTGTAGCTAAAATTACTTCATTAGAAGTAACCATGGAAATGATTTTAACTATGATTGCGCTAAATGTTGATAGTGCTGTAGGACCCAGTGCCATTTATCCCAGTGTTCAGGGAAATGGAGAGTTCATATGGGAGCCACTGACTCATTGTTCAATAGCTAGTTGATATCTGGGTTGGTTTCCATGGATTGCAGAGCGATTAATGTGTTCACATTATTGAAGAAACAGAAGAAAATAGACCTTGGAAATTATAGGCCTATTAGTTTGAATTCGGTGGTAGGAATGCTGTTGGCAATTATTATATGTTAAGTGATATATGAAAATGAGAAGTTGCACAACACCAGGTTATAGTCCAACAGATTTATTTAAAATTACAAGCTTTCGGAGCTGTCGCCCCTTCCTCAGGTAAAGTTACAATGAGTGAATCTACAATATTTCACCGTATATAAACACAGAAACTGCAGAGATACAATCTTTCAGGGAAGGTGTCCTTACATCAAAGACACACCAAGAGCACAGCCAAGACAATGAGATGTGTCACAGGGGGTCCAATGTGTCAAATCCTGCTGTCTGCAGTGTTTTTTTTTGTGTGTTTTTTTTTGTGTTTGTTTTTTTTTAAAACTGGAAAGACAGACAACAATGTCGAGTCACGTTCTGTAGCGTGACATGAACCCGATATCCCTATTGAGGCCGTTCTCATGGGTGCGGAACTTGGCTATCAGTTTCTGCTCGATGATTTTGCATTGTCGTGTGTCTCGAAGGCCGCCTTGGAGAACGCTAACCCGCAGATCCGAGGCTGAATGTCCTTGACTGCTGAAGTGTTCCCCGACTGGGAGGCAACAATCCTGCCTGGCGATTGTTGCGCGGTGTCTGTTCATACGTTGTCTCAGTGTCTGCATGGTCTTGCCGATGTACCATGCTCTGGGGCATCCTTTCCTGCAACGTATCAGGTAGACAACGTTGGCCGAGTCACATGAGTATGTGCCATGTACCTGGTGGGTAGTGATATATGGGCCTAGAAACTGGTTCATGCTGGTAGGACAGTGCAGGGAACAATCCCTACACCAGAATGGGTAGACCCGAGGCGCACCCAATAAGGCGAGGCACGCCTTAGGCCTCATTTACATCAGACTGGCAAGCTGCAGACACATGCTGGGAATCCCCAGGAAGCTCGCCGGTGAAGAACATTGGAATTTGGAGCTGCAGTATCGCCAGCAGGTCAGGTAGGTCTTGAGAACATAAGAACATAAGAAATAGGAGCAGGAGTAGAACATTTGGCACTTCGAGCCTGCTCTGCCATTCAATAAGATCATGGCTGATCTTCTACCTCACCTCCACATTCCTGAACTATCCCCATATCCCTTGATTCCCTTAATATTCAAAAATCTATCGATCTCTGTCTTGAATATACTCATGATGCGGAGATGCTGGTGTTGGACTGGGGTGGACAAAAATGAGAAGTCACACAACACCAGGTTATAGTCCAACAGTTTTATGTGAAATTACGAGCTTTCGGAGCTCTGCTCCTTCGGGAGCAGAGCTCCGAAAGCTCGTAATTTCAAATAAAACTGTTGGACTATAACCTGGTGTTGTGCGACTTCTCATTTTTGAATATACTCAACAACTGAGCCTCCACAGCCCTCTGGGGTAGGGAATTCCAAAGATTCACCACCCTCTGAATGAAGAAATTTCTTCTCATCTCAGTCCTAAATGGCCGACCCCTTATTCTGAGACTGTGACCCCCCTGGTTCTAGACTCCCCAGCCAGGGGAAACATCCTCCCTGCATCTACCCTGTCAATCCCTGTAATAATTTTGTATGTTTCAATGAGATCACCTCTCATTCTTCTAAACTCTAGAGAATATAGACCTAGTCTACTCAATCTCTCCTCATAGGACAATCCCCCCATCCCAGGAACCAGTCTAGTGAACCTTTGTTGCACTCCTTTTATGGCAAGTATATCCTTCCTTAGGTAAGGAGAACAAAACTGTACGCAATACTCCAGGTGTGGTCTCACCAGGGCCCTATATAATTGCAGTAAGACGTCTTTACTCTTATACTCAAATCCTCTTGTAGTAAAGGCCAACATACCATTTGCTTTCCTAATTGCTTGCTGTACCTTGTAAGGGGTTTTGTCGTGCTTGTATCACAGACGGTGCTGGTGCGAGGTTAGGCCTTCGTTGCCTAATACTATTGCTTGCTCTGGTCTCCGGCCAGCCTTGTTGCAATAAGCACCTGTGAGTGGTTCGACCCACTCGCCCTTACGGTTCTAACACTGGACTTAGGTGCGAGAGCAGTAATGCAGAGAAAAACTCAAATAGACCCAGTTGAGTAGTACGAAATGGAAATCTTTATTGCATAGCGTCCAAAATCATGAAGTACATGTCATAGGCGCAAATTAACGAGAGTACAAGTATACATACATTCATAAAGCTTGGTCTATGGTAATGAAGAACGCACGGCACATCGTAAAAAGGGGAACACATTATACTTTATCCTTAATAAAACCACCCTCCCTTATCAATACCTACACTACGTCTAGATTTGTAGGATCGGGAAACATGCTCACCACTCGTGATACTTCGGAGAATTTTAAAGTGAGGCACTCGGCTCGTTCGCTGCAGCGCCTGACTGTCACGTGTTTGGAGGGGTCTCTGTACCCCACTTGTTTATCTTCTCTGCTGCGGCAAGCAGGCCGGGCTCCCCGTTGTCATGAAGAACTCGACAGAACTCGGGCCCGGTTGTAGAACTCAAAGAAAAGTCTTCCTGTACTGACACCAGTTGTCGGTAGAATTCAATGAAGAGTCTTCCTATGGTGATGGAGTCGATGGAACTAAACCGGTTCGTGCAATAACCCGTAGAATTCAAGAAGTGAGTTCTATATTTTCGGGCGCGGTCGGGGTTTACTGACCATGGCGGCACGTGGATTCTTCTTCTTTTCTTGTCATTTCGTCTTGTCTTGTTGGGCCTTCGGGTCCAGACACCGCTTACCGACTCTCGGGATGGTGCACCCGGTCACTTGCCCTTGTCGAGGCGGCTCGTTCCGTTTGAGCTCCACCCAACATTCGAATAACCGACCAGTACGGCTAAAAGACAAGAGTCAACAATGTCCAGCCCTAAGGAAGAGCTTCGGCAGTCAGCAGCAAGCTAAGAGACCGATGGACATTTGTTCACTATAGTTATAGTGCTGTGTTCCCTTATCTCCCGCTCAAATCTTAATGTTTGTCCTTTGTGAAATATTGGCGCTCAAAACTCCCAGCATGGGGCGATTCTTGTCTTTAACGGGTTTCGGTAGCACCTGAAACTGGCCAACTACCCGTTAATGTTTTCCCCATTGTTGACCCAGCCAGGATTGTATGAATCGTCTCCCTGACTGGTTTTGGGGGCCCCCGAATGCTTGCTTAATCACCCGTCGATGTCTCTCTCATTGTAGAGCCGTAGGGGTATTTGTGTATTGATGTGTCTGGATGGGCCTTCGATTGCCCAGTACAATGGTCCTTACTTGTGCATGGAAAACGATTCCAGCACTTATATCTTTTGCTATTGTTTCGAATGCAAACAGGTTGCATCCTGTCTTTATCAGTGTTTATCGAGTATGATCCCGTCTTATATTGAAATGTTTATTCGAACGCCATCTTGTCTGCCCACTGTAATTCTGGAAGCTTCTGCCACGATGCACGGCGGCCATTTTACAGGCTTCTGTGTCCTTTATATCATGACAGCATTTCGTTTAATAAAACTGATCAAACGAATCTGCTTCTCTTTCGTTATTTTGAATCGCGATAATTGCGAAACTTTACAACCTGCATGTTAACTTTCAGTGATTCGTGTACAAGGACACCCAGGTCCCTCTGAACACCAACATTTCCCAATCTCTCACCATTTAAAAAATACTCTGCTTTTCTACTTTTCCTACCAAAGTGGATAACTTCCCAATTCTCCACATGATATTCCATTTGCCATGTTCTTGCCCACTCACTTAGCTTGTCTACATCCCCTTGAAGCCTCTTTGCATCCTCCTCACAACTTACATTCCCACCCAGCTTTGTATCATCAGCAGACTTGGATATATTACATTTGGTCCCCTCATCCAAATCCTTGATGTAGATTGTGAATAGCTGAGGCCCAAGCACTGATCCTTGCGGTACCCCACTAGTTACAGCCTGTCAACCCGAAAATGACCCGTTTATTCCTACTCTCTGTTTTCTGTCCGTTAACCAATCCTCAATCCATGCTAGTATATTACCCCCAATCCCATGAGCCCTAATTTTGTTTAATAACCTCTTGTGTGGCACCTTATCGAATGCCTTCTGAAAATCCAAATACACCACATCCACTGGTTCTCCATTATCTATTCTGCTAGTTACAACCTCAAAAAACTCTAACAGATTTGTCAAACACGATTTCCCTTTCATAAATTTGTGTTGACTCTGCCCAATCCTATTATTATTTTCTAAGTGTCCTGTTACCACGTCCTTAATAATAGATTCTAGCATTTTCCATACTACTGATGTCAGGCTAACTAGTCTGTAGTTCCCTGTTTTCTCTCTCCCTCCTTTCTTAAATAGTGGGGTTACATTTGCTACCTTCCAATCCACAGGAACCATTCTAGAACGGAGGCGGGATGGGGGCGGACAGCCAACCCGCTCCCAGGAGGCGGGTCGCCCATTTAAATATTATAATGAGGCTGCCATGCCTCAGGTTTAAACTCCATTTTAAATTTAAGTGTAGCTGGTCGGATTTTGCAGGCCCCGTGAAAACCGTCAGCTAAAGTAAAGCCAGGACTGCTGGATCCAGGAGGGAAGTGCCTTTACACTTACCCACTGGATCCAGCTTCCTTGCCTAACCCACCCCCCGTGATCGGAGACCCCTCCAAGGCCTCAGATCCCACCCATGAGGCCTCACCCCCCATGCTCCTCCGACTCCCATGCGATGAGCTCCTCCAGCCCTCTGATCATGCTGCTCCTAGCCCCCAGGCGCTGCCCCAGGCCCCCAATCATCAGCTGTTCCCGGCCCTCCGATGATAACCCCCGGCCCCCCTGCTCCTCCGGCCCTCTGATGGTCACCGCCCAGCCCCGCTCCTCCAGCCCTCCGATCAGCCGCTCTGGCCCCCGATCAGTCCCAACTCCACCCCCACCACCCCCCGCCATGCACTCTGGCCCTTTAATCTGCTGCTCTGGCCCCCGATTGGTCCCGATGCCCCCCCACCCCCCCCTCACCCCGCTCCTGGGGCCCCCGATCAGCCGCTCAGGCACCCGATCTGTCCCAACTCCCCGCCCCTGTTCCTCCAGCCCTCCCCCCACTCCACCCCCCGGCTCTCACGCGATCCTTCCCTCCCCCTGCTCTCTTCGGCCTAGTGCCACAGGCCTACCCGCCCATAGCCAGCCAGCCTCTCCATCTGGCTGGCTGCGGGTGGGAAACAGAGGTTTCCAATGCAAATCAGGCTCAGCCATTAAATTCGGCAGGGCCTGCGGGAAACCCATTCTCCCGGGTTTCCCTCCCCACCCCCCGTGCTCCCAACCTGCCTCCCAATTAAAATTCAGGTTGATATTCCTGAATGCAGCCTGTCCGGCTTATGTGCAAATGCATGTCACCAGCCATATTGGACCCTTTGGCAGCCATTTAACATCTGTAAAATAGGTGCAGCCTCAATTTCTGGCCCATGATCTCTTGGCGAATTCAATGATTATTAGGGATACACAACTTGGTTTTAGGAAGTAGGAAGTGCCTCAGTAACTATATTGAGTTATTTGAGCAATTGAAAAGAATGGTGGATGAAAGTTATTATTGTTGTTTGCATTGACTTTCAAGAAGCATTTGATACCTCATAGATGGCTAAACATTCGAGGGCTGATTTCAAGATGGATCTCTTGGCGAGGAGCAGCAGTTGCAGATCGTGTATGTGGGAAATTGCAAGCCCAGCCCAGAGATTTATGTCCATTAAAATGAATGGATGGAATATCATGGGCCATGGGTTCACAATTTCCTGACCTGCTATGTGCTATTCCCCTTTGGAAGTGCCCAATTGTGAAATCTGCCCTGAGATCTTATGCGATTGTGAGACAGTTGTTATGTTGAAATCACATTCATAGGGGATTGAGAGTGGATTTGATTGGGACTTGGTTATGAGCTGAGTTCCTTAGGATTTAAGTATTGGGTCCACTGCTGTTCATCGTTTTCATTAATGATCTGGAGGAGGGTTAAAATTAGATTAGATGGCAGGAAGTATTTCTTTTTGCAGCAAGTCATCGCTTTCTGGAGCAAACTGTCAAGACATGTGGTGACTTTGAAGTTGCTATAGTCCTTTAAAATGGAATTTGACAAGGTTCTGGGAGAAGAGAACATTCCCAGTTATGGGGATAAGAACATAAGAACATAAGAAATAGGAGCAGGAGTAGGTCATATGGCCCTTCGAGCCTGCTCCGCCATTTAATAAAATCATGGCTGATCATCGACCTCAACTCCACCTTCCCGCCCGATCCCCCTATCCTTCGTAGAGTCCAAAAATAAGTTGCTCGTTAGTTGAGATTTTGATTAACTATGGGCAACTTCAATCTCCTGGAGCTTGTTTGATTGCCATGAGGAGTTAGAGAGGAGTTTCCAGTTTTTCCTGAATTGACCATAGACTTGTTTCTCTTTTTGTCGACTTCCATAAATTCAGCATTGCGAAGGTGTGGGTGGATGGTGTGTGAGGTTACACTGTCAACTGGATGGGGTGATCTTGGTGTACCTGAGGGTCTTCTTGCACCCTTTTTCTGTGTTCGTATATCATAAACCTATTCACTTTAGAGAACCATTAGGGCACAGTGGTCAATCTTACATTCATTTTCATTGAACCTGGTGTATGCTAGCTCAATGTGTGTTGCCCACTATTCAACATGTCTGTAATGGGAAATATGCCCGAACTGCCTATCAATAAATTTGTATTAATCTATGCTGGTGTGATCATGAGTTTTTTCATACGCTCCTAACCTAATGTATACTTTTCTTTTGCTGGAGATCAATGTAGACCATGCAATGTGATGGTAGGCACTACACACCATGCAGGACTTAGCATGAGCACTGCTTCAGCACAGAAATTCAGAAACCTGCACTTATGCCATGTAACATATCATCCCTTAGGCAATCATGTGGCACAGAGGAAACAATAGCATCAATGCAGGAAGATTAATTGGAAAGGACTAGTTTAGGATTTAGGTATCATAAATCTCAGGCACACACAGAAGAGTAACTGGATGGAGAGAACAGTGGGTATGACCTGGAGGCACACTTGTTGGAACAGCAGCAGAATAGAATAGTACAGAAATTGGACAGCATCCATAACTCAGTCTCGGAGACACATACTATGTTAGACAACAGAATGGCTGCACTGAAATCCACTGTGCAGAAATTGTCATCCTACCCAATGACTGCAGGGAAATCCTCAGTAACTCATTGTTGTAGCAACACAGGGGCAGATCCAGATCCACACATTTCTCTGATATTGAAGAAGGATTGCATTAAAGGAAGGCTTGGTATGCACAAGAGCTGTCATTCACTCTATTCGCAACTGGATGAGTGACATTTAACATCTGCCTAACAAAATTCTGCAAGTCTGCAACACGATCAATTAATCTGGTGGTCATATCAGTGTCTTTCCATCATGGCATATATCCCATAATGGAATCCACGCCTGCTAGCTATCTATAGTCATAGGGGGCACAGGCAAAAGACTCAACCACTGCTCCCCAAACCGAATTTGGGACTCTGTGTTATTGAAGTGGAAACTTGGTGGATCTGGGTTCCACCCCAAATCCCTTCGAACTGTGGGCTTAATTCCCTATCTCCACCCTCCCTCGACTGAGAAATTTCAGCCCCCAGATATTTAATAGCCTGTAGGGGAAACTGCAATTCATGTAGCAGAACCAAGTAAGTTCTATAAAAGGGAACAACAGATGAGACAATCAAATCTGCTAATGAAAGTGGAATGTTGCGCTGGAGTCTGGACATTCAGTACTACTATTACAATTACCTTCTAAGGATGATATGAAGTTGATTAGTGTGCAGTAAGGCTGTTAGAAGGTAATAACAACCCTTACAGACAACACAAGTGATCATTAGCTATTGCGTGGGGGATATACTGCTATATGTATCATTAGAAAAATGAACCTATTAATGTGTAGCCCCTTATAGAGAGGTGAGAGGTGACTGTTACTTGTCAATAACAACTAGCAAATATCAACCTGTAACTAGACAGCTAAGGAAATGAGCAAAGGAGCCCACACTCAGATAGAAGTCTAAATGAGTTTAATCCCTCACTTGAATTTCTTAATGTTGGAGAATCTTCTACCAGATTGTTTCTAAATTTATATTCTGCAGAACATATTGCTAAACATTATAACTGATACAAACTAGGTTATTGCCCTGTATCGTGCATTCTGTTGTGAAGGAATAAGCCATATTCAGAAAAATACACCATTCTATGAAAGAATTCTAGCCTTTGTAACATGACAAACTGGGCTTGAAAATCTAAAAGCCTCAACAATCTAAAGCTGTAAACAACATACAGGCTATTGAGATAAGATAAGTTGTTGACACTGAATCAATAACCTTATTGAAACAGGAGGCTGGAGGTTCCTGATAGTCTGAAGCTTTGGAAAGAAGACAATGGTGCACCCGGTTGAGGTGTTTTTAATTTACACATCGTAAAAAGACACAAACAGAAGACCTTGGTAAGAATGACATAAAATAGATGCATCTGCTGTCACACCGTTTTTATGATAAGCTTCGAACACCTAAAGGTAGAGACATGATTCTTAATGCTACCAGCTAAACTGACTGTAAGAATAGCAGGGATCAGCAGAAAAATGACTAGAGATAATTAGCTTACATCAGCAGAAAACTTCAAAGGACATACCACTAAAAAAGGATATAAATATTGAACTTTCAAATGGGATGATAGTCTCGCTGTAAAGGGGCAAAGTGATTCTCAGGCTTCAGAGGCAAGCTCTGTAAGTCTACAACTTTTTGTACCTTGGGGATCAAAGGTATCAAAGGTATTTGATTTTGGTGGATATCCTGGAATAAAGACTAAGGGGTAAAAATTGAGTCGCGCCCCATTTGGGGCGCTAACCTCGCCGGGGCGCGACTTTTAGCGCCCCGAAAAAATTAGCGGCCCCGCGCCGGAACTTCAGTGGTTGCGCCCCAAGAGGGAAGCGGGGTGCAACTGGAAGCAGCCCGCATCCCTCTTGGGGCGCTGCGAGTGAATATCCTGGCGCTACGTGCCGCAGCGCCACGCGCTGCGGCACGTCGCGCCGTGGTATTGCAGGCCTTCCTCCCCTTCTTAAAGGGGAGGGACCCTGCGCAGCGCGAACCGGGGCCCAGCTGGGCCCCCAGGGATCGGGAGTGCCGGCAAAAGAGCCCGGCACTCAAGAGAAGTGCCGGGCTCATGGAGCGCAGCTGGCACTTCACGGTGGGGGGGCTTCACGGGGGCCGGGAGCAGGTGCTGGCAGGCGGCCAGCAACAAAAATGGCCGCCTGCCACCTCCGCTTTAAATATCGCCGCCCCGGCCGCACGTACGCCTCCCTGAACCCGTCGGACATAGCGTCTGGCGGTAAATCAGGGGGCGCGACTGAAGATCACGGCCGGGGCGCGAGCGGGGTGCTGCGCACGGCGATGACGTCATCGCCGGCGGCGCAGCGCCACAGGGCGCTACCGGCTGCCGCCGCCGCTAACCTCCCACTAAATTTTTCGGGAGGCGTGGGCGGCGCTGCGCCCGGGCGTTAGCTGCTTTACGCCCCATTAGCGCCCACTTAAGGCGCTAACGGGAGGCGCAAGCAGCTGAATTTTTCCCCCTAAGAACTGTAAAAATGTAACGAAGTTAAGATTTGAGAATAAGGATCTCTGATAATAGAATTGTAAGATTTCTGTTTCTGGAACTGTTAATGTTGCGATTGAATCACCAACTGTAAATTACATGTCAGTTCTTTAATAAATCTATATATTTTTAGAATTGTCTCACATAATACTTCTGTATCAAACTCGCAAACTCAATCTCTGTATGCTCTTTGGTGAGGAGTTGCAGAATTCTGAGGGAGTTTTCCGGACCCTCATAATATCCGGAACGTTACAGTCTAGCTAAACTTATTAAAAGTGCTATCTGGAGGACGGTAACATCTTCAGGTTGTTCCTTTCCTTTAGGGAGAGATAGTCTGGACCTTTAGACCCAATTAAGCATCTTTAGGATTCGGCTACCTCAAACTTTAGTTGAAAGTGGACGTCTGGGGAATACGCCTGATCTGGGGTAGCCCTAAAGGGGCTAGGACTAGTAATTATCCCTTCACTGTAAACTCTGATATCACTGATTGTCAAATAATCTGTTGTCTTTTTGAAATGGAAAATCGTAAAGTAGTAAAACAAGTTGCATATATGATAAAGAGCAACACACCCCAGAGACATTACACATCCTAGAGGTGGAAGGAAATTGTGAAAATATCAACCTTTTCTCTCATTTTTTTAAATCATTATTGATGTGTTACCATTTTGTAACAGATTCCAGGCTGTTATTCTACATTTAATATGCATTTCTATTCAAACTGAGCAGTTGTGTCACACAGATTACATTCCCATTGTCCCAGCCTAATCATAGCTTCCTTCCCTGTCTGTGTCAATACGTATCTCTATCATTTTCAGTCCATTTTCTAAGCAGATATCCACTCAGCTTCTTTTTGAAGGAGTTAGTCAATGTATTATTAAGTGCTATTGCTGAGAATCTATTCCATACATCTTTGAGAGTTGTAAAGGACAGTCATTAGACAAAGTTTAAGGATTCACAAAGTGGAATACATTTGAATTTTAAATTTTAAATTATCAATGAGATCAGTGAAAAAGAATGAGGACTTTCATAGCTACTCAACATTTAGGGCTGAATTTTGCCGGCGCTCATAGTATGGGTTTGGAGGCGGGTCCGTTGTCAAAATCGAAATGATTGACAGCGGGTTGGGAACCCGCTTTGAACCCGCCTCCATGTAAGTTTCCGAAGTGTCGGGTCTGCAATTTCAGAACAGACCCAACACCAAGCGGCGGAGGAGGCATTTAAGATACTTAACTGCTTGTTAAGTGCTTGTTAACCACTATTTTGCCAGTCTTTTTCTATTTTACCACATTTTTAATGGGGTTCACGTCGTTCAGAGATCACGTCAGGTAAGTAGGTCGGGTTCTCTATGTCTCCCCATTGCTGTGAATAGGTGACAGCTGCAAAAGTGGTATGAAAGCTTGAGCTTTCAGGACTTGAAAGACACTTTTGAGCTGTATGCAGTTTGGAAATGTTTGGAGTAAACTCTCTATCCACTGTCACCTCCTTGGAGCAAGCTCAACTTCAGCTGCCATCTATTCCAGCAACATCGGTGCCCTTGAAAAAAATCTCACCTTGGTCTTCTGAATCCCTCCACGATCAGCCCCAACACCAACATCACCAGGCACACCAGCAGCACCAGGAACAATACCAACATTCTCCGCAATCACCTGATGCTGCACAGGACACAGGGCATCAGCACCCAACAACGTTGCTGGCCGGGACGCCAGGGATGGCCAGATTTACTTCACTTGACGCTGTACTCCCGTATGGCTGCCACATGATGCGCCAGGTTGGCAGCTCCCCACACCAACACCATAAAGCACCCTACAATGCCCAAGCCATTCCTTTCACACTGATCACCATTGCTGCAACTCACTAAGCCACTTCCAAAGGTGCACACAAATCAATCCAAGAACGCAAGTGTTGAAAATAAAGGTTTCAATGTTTGACAGCACATTAACAGAAACTTCACATGAACATTGCATAAAACACACAAGTGCCTACCCTTGTGTGTTATTAGTTGGTATGATTGGACTAGGATGAGGGCGAGTGTGAGGGGTGGCTAGTGAGATGGGGAAGTGATAATGTAGATAGAGAGGGATGGGTGGAGGTGTAAGGTAAGTTGGTGTGAGTAAGGATGTGCAGGAGTAGGGTAGGGAAGGCAGAGTGATGGGGATGTGATGAGTGGCACAGCAGGATGAGGTTGAGTGTGGCTTTGCAGTAACGTTTCGTGATCTACTGAGATCATTGAAAGGTTTGCACCACTGCAGCCTGGTCCTCCTGACAACATCCCTGCTTGTGTCTTCCTGTGCAATGTGCAACCAGGCTGCATTGGTGTCCTGGGGAGGTTTCTTCCGCCTATGGGAAGGGAAGACAACCTCCCTGCATGCTGTGACTCCCTCCATAAGCATATGGAGGGAGTCATGCAAGAGCCTGGGTGCAGCCGTGCACCTTTGTGCAGTCATTGCCAGTGTTTGCAGCACCTCAATGCTGCAGAACACCGACAGCACAACTGACAAAATGAATGTGACCGTGGTCCCTTTAAGGAAACCGGCTGATGAGACGTCATCAAATAACATCATCAGACCCGCTTCCTTTTAATTGGCCGGGAACCCCGCAGGGCGGGCTTAACAAGCCCTATTAATGGAAAATCCTTTTTACAGAGCGGCTGCAGCCGGGAACGGGACTGGAACTGGAACCTGCCAACCAGCTCTCCCGCCGCCATCCCGCCTCCGCTGGCGAAATCGCGGCCTTAGTTTTCAAAGTGGAATGCAGCCAGAGAGGATCTAGAGGATTTAACCTGTTCGGCATTTAAAAACACTGGCACTTTGCTATACACAGATACATAAAAGAAACATTTTACGGAAAGATAGGTCTCAAACATAATTAGATAAGATCAGTTAAAAGGGAATATACAGAGGCAGAATACAAATAGTGAAACAGTTGTCACTCTGCTGTTGCCTCTCCCTTCTTCTGGTCACATTCCCTGATCCAGACAGTGATACAGTAATATGTATGCAGCACATATCATTTCAAGAGACTATCACTTGGCAATATGTGTAAACCTGTCAGCATCTGCAGACAAGACAGATTTATTGCAATTCAATATGTTCCATATAAGCTCTTCTTGTCTGTCTCAGATAAATGGTCAATACTGAGAGCTGAAAGTCAATATTATTTTTTAAAAATTCATTAAGAAACACTAGGTAATAGACCAGATATTTTGAACAAATAGTCTTTACTGACTGCCTTCACTTATGTCAAATGAAATTACATGAAATCACATGATCCAGTTTATACTTCCAGTTGATATTGTAGGAATATTCCGAGCATTCTGCATGCACATTTTCACTACAGCACTATCTAATCTAAACACGACTAAAATACAGATTAAAGTAGAGATAGTAGGCCATTAGAGTACATAAAGATGGGTTGAAAGTACAGCTTATGCTCAATAAATAATAATTTGGTCTCCTTTCACAACTGTCCCTTCTCCAAATGCTCATACTTTTATTGTACAGGAAACTCTTGTTTAACCGGCACCTAAATATCCGGAATTCTCTCTTAACCGGCAAAAATCATACTCCGAAAACTCCTCTCAAATAACCGGCAATGTTGCCGAGTCCGAGTCCGAGTCTCCCGCGAACGCCGAGTTAGTCAGTGGGGGTTGTTCTCCAAAGTGCCACTACTCGGCCTCCTGGCGCTGTCGGAAGTCCGAACACTGCAGTAACAGGAGTCTGATTCTCCCGCACTGCCGGGAGTCTCTTCTGATACACCATTTTACTGTGTGTCTCCCGCGCTGCTGGTAGTCTCTTCTGATACACCATTTTACTGTGTGTCTCCCGCGCTGCTGGTAGTCTCTTCTGATCCACCATTTTACTGTGTGTCTCCCACGCTGCTGGTAGTCTCTTCCTAGCCACCATTGTTCTGTGTGTCTCTCCATCTTTATCGGGAATTATCTCCCCCATCTTGCATTATGGAATTCCCAAAAGCTGGTCCAAGCAAAAGGAAGAGAGTGGTCTTAACTTTAAAACAGAAAATCGAGATATGCCAACGACTAGAAAGGGGAGAGAAGCGTATCAACATTATGAATGAATTCAAAATCGGTTCGTCAACAATCTACGACATCAAATCGCAGAAGGATAAGCTGCTCAAGTTTTATTCAAGCTCGGAGACATCTAAGAGTGTAGAGAAACGGCGTACGCTTCGTAAGCCTAAGCTTGAAGAGCTGGATACCGTGCTTTATGAATGGTTTTCTCTTAAACATTCAGAGGGTGTTCCAATTTCCGGACCCATGCTAATCGAGAAAGCAAAGGATTTCTACGAAAGGATGGAGCTCACTGACAAGTGTGCTTTCTCCGAGGGATGGCTAACATGCTTCAAGTTACGGCACGGGATACGACGACTCGATATTTCTGGGGAGAATAAATCAGCTGATCACGACACCGCAGAAGAATACTGCGATTATTTCAATCGGATTGTGCAGCAACATGATTTGTCGCCAGCACAGATATATAATGCTGATGAAACTGGCTTGTTTTGGAGGTTTTTGCCAGAATCAACGCTTGCTGGGGCTAGTGAGGCTAATGCTTCAGGTTACAAGAAAAATAAAGATCGTGTAACCGTGCTAACATGTGCAAACGCTGCTGGATCACACCGGGTTAAACTTCTTGTTATCGGGAAGTATAAAAATCCCCGTGCATTTAAAAATGTGAGGCACTTACCTGTTGAGTACAAAGATCAAAAAAATGCTTGGATGGATAAGGAAATCTTCTCCGATTGGTTCCATCATATTTTTGTTCCATCTGTGAGGGAACATTTCCGTAAAATAGGGAAACCTGAAGATAGCAAATGCATTTTATTGCTTGATAATTGTTGAGCCCATCCGCATGAATCCGAGTTGGTTTCGGGAAATATTTTCACCATTTATTTGCCACCAAATGTAACTTCTCTCATCCAACCCATGGACCAGGGCGTTATCCAAAATCTGAAGTGTCATTACAAGAAAGACTTCCTACGTAAACTGATAAGCCAAGATGACAATATTCAAGCATTTCAGAAGGAATACAATATTAAAGATGCCATCTATAATGTTGCATGTTCCTGGAACTTTGTGAAAGGTCACACTCTGAGGCAAGCCTGGCGCAAATTGTGGCCTTCTGTAATGTTTGCTGAAGGTTCTTCTTCAGAGGAGGAATTTCATGGGTTCAATGTTCGTCCCAAGAAGAGTACAATAATGGAAATGGCAGGCATGGTGAAAAATGCAGGCCCAGCAAACCCTCTACGTCACCTCAGTGAAAGTGATATCGAGCAGTGGGTTGATGCAGATAGAGAAGTTGGTGTTGTGCATATGCTAAGTGATGATGAAATAATTGAGAATGTTTTGAATCCAAAGAAAGAAAAGGAAAGTGAGATGGAAAGTGAAGAGGATGATATTTCTGAAGAGAACAAGATTTCTTGGGCTAAAGCTGCAGAAGGATTTTCTTCAATTCTCAAATTTGCTGAAAGGCAGACTTGCTACTCTGCCCAAGAAGTTATGCAACTCCATATTCTGCATTCCACGTTTCTACAGAAAAGGCAAGAGTCCACTAAGCAAACCGACATCTGCAACATGTTTAAGAAAGCTTCCAAAAGAGTCGAAGCAGCGGAAGTGCCTGAAGAATCTGTGGAATCTGTGGAACTGCATGACCCTGATGACCCAGCTGGCACGGATATTCCTGATGAACCAGATGACTCGGAATAAGTGTACAGTCAACTACAGTACTGTATACAGTCGTTTATAAGTTTTGTTTTACTGTTAAGTAATTAAAGAGTTATGGATTACCCTCAACTGGCAGTACTGTACTTAATCAAGCATCTTCCACCATCCATTTAACACAACATTCTGTAGGTGAGT
Organism: Squalus acanthias; assembly: GCA_030390025.1. Lineage (NCBI taxonomy): Eukaryota > Metazoa > Chordata > Chondrichthyes > Squaliformes > Squalidae > Squalus > Squalus acanthias. The sequence continues at coordinate 105,241,507 of CM059434.1, forward strand.
ACCCAAATACTGTATACTGCACATTTCTTGATTTATTTATTTTTGTTTGTTAAAAATAGCCTCGGTAGATAAAACTCTCCGTTATCCGGAACTTTTGATCAACCGGCACCACGCCGGTCCCGTCGGTGCCGGATACCAAAGAGTTTCCTGTATTATTATTCTGCTCCTTGATAAATGTTGTGCTTGAAGTCAATGCACAAAAAAATCAGGTTGAGTATATAACAGGTGAAGCAATCCATTACCACCTGTTTACCGCTACCACCAAAAGTTAACGTCAGCCCTTAAAAGTTATGGGATATATTTAAACTTTCACCGCAAGGTGAAATCCATTACCACCTATGTTACTCCCTCGCCAAAATTGAATTTTACCCCTCGCAGCATTTCCTCAGTACAGATATTTGCTTTCTGGATAAACTGTGTCTGCTTTAAGTGGAGTGCATTGCATTTTAAAACGATACTGGAGGCCGATTGTCCGAGTCTGTGCCAGTAGCACATATAGGACATTACCTGCAATTTTCCAACATGTGGTACCAGCAGGCAAGGTTTGCTACCACCAGCACATGTTCAGAAAACTGGACCCATGACTTACATGTTTATTTGCTGAACTTGGTGTATCTATGGAAAACAGTATCACCCGGTTCACCCAAATGCAGAGTTGCTGCCCACCTCTTTGATTGGTTTCATTCACAAAAGAACTCTGAGATACAAGGTGCATTGACTTTAGTTTGCATCCTCAAATGCCAGTATTTCCCTGTCCATCCTGAATACTATGCAAAAACTGGCTGAAGAATTATTTTTTTTAAATAAAGGAGTTTTAAAAAAATGACACTGTGTGTGTGTGTGTGTACGTGCTCTGCTCATATCACATGCTTCCGCATTGACTTTAATTTTGCTTCACTTTGCCACCGGTGCATTGACCAAGGCAAATTAAGAAGAAATCATTATCTGGGTGCAAACCAATCGCAGGAGGGAAGGAATAGCACTGAGGTACTGGCTTTACCTCTGTCTACATGCTGGGTTTGAAGACAACCCATAATATAATCTGGGCATTTCTGGAGCCAGAAAGTTCACGTGAGTCAGATTCAAAAACAATTCCTGTGCCTATTTGAATATTAGTGACAGGCAGTGCAAACTCTTTAAATTTATGGATAAGAAGCAAGTATTTAAATAACTGCTTCTGCTTTTTCTCATAATTTCTGCATTCACATTTTTTTAATAGTTTTATTGCCTCATCTTCTTGACTTGTGAAGTGGTTTGGGACTATTAAACCCTCATTTTTATGGCCAAGTTTATATTACAGTGAATCCAATATAGACTCGACATTTTGGTATAACCTCCTCCTCTTATGTGTAGACTTACTCTTCAAGCCCTGTGTTTAATACCACTATGATAGCCAGTATTAAAGCACTCTGAAAAGGTGACTAGTCTACACTAAGGCGAGGCTTTGATCTTGCCTGTGTGTCTCCAGGCAACAAGAAACAGTAATGTGGCGCCTTGACATTATTCTACTGTGGTGTTTGCTCCACCTGCATAATTGGATTTAAAAGGTCAGAGCTCTGGAATAGTGTAAATGCTACAAACCTTGGACTTAAACCCAGAAAGAGTTACTGCAATGATTTGAAGTACAAGTGTAAATCTGCTATTCGAATTCTCCAGGTAGGGGTCTAGTTAGTAGTCAACGTCAGTTATGTTGAGGGGGTTTAGATTACTAAGTAAAATGAAAGAAAGATTTGCATTTATATAGCGCTTTTCACAACCACCGGACGTCTCAAAGCGCTTTACAGCCAATGAAGTATTCTTACTGTTGTAATGTGGCAGTCAATTTGCACACAGCAAGCTCCCACAAACAGCAATGTGAAAATGACCAGATAATCGGTTTTTGTTATGTTGGTTGAGGGAGAAATATTGGCCAGGACACCAGGGATAACTCCCCTACTCTTCTTCGAAATAGTGGCCATGGGATCTTTTACGTCCACCTGAGAGAGCAGACGGAGCCTCGGTTTAACATCTCATCTGAAAGACGGCACACTCCGACAGTGCTAGCACTCCCTCAACACTGCACTGGAGTGTCAGCCTAGCTTTATGTGCGCAACTCCTTGGAGTGGGACTGTGAACCCACAACCTTCTGACTCAGAGGCGAGTGTGCTACCAACTGAGCCACGGCTGACACTGTCAAGATATTGAGTATGATTTCTGCATAGAAATGGTTTTAGATCCTTAGCAAGTGCTAATTGTGATGGTTAGGACAGCACTGACAAAGCTGCTCTCAAGACGTGCACTGCAGTTGACCAATTTCTTCATCGAACTTAATTCACTCAAAACTCAAGTTTTATCCAAGTTTTATCCATAAGCTTTATATCAGCTAGGCTTAGTATCCAATGGTTTATTTGTGTATATTTTATAAGTTAAATTCTACCCCCTTCCTCAGGTTAAATTATTCATCCACGCTATCCTTAGTCACCGAGGAAGATCCAGCTCACAGATTTAATTGGGATTACTTTCCAGGTTGCTATCAGCTTGACCTACAGGTTTCTCATCATTTGAATAACTATATGAGTGCCAAGCACACAGTTCATAAACACTATTCAGACAACCATGGTCAGGGAAGACCAATGATGAGGACAGAAACATAGTGGACTCAACTTAAGGGATGACCTAACTAGTTTGACAAATGTACACAAGAAAATTACAACTGGAAATAATCACAATGCTAGGCACCTGGAGCATCAAGTAGGCTGAAGCATGTGCTGCCAGTAAAGTGTTACAAGTTACAGGCACACTGGGCAGCTTAGTACATAGTAGTGAAAAGGCATAGTCTGGCTGGAATTTTCCTGGGGGTCAGCGGGCGAGGTCGGTGGCAGGTTGGGAGAGAAAGTGTTTTTTTTTGACAGTGGGTTGGGTGAGTTGGTGTGAGTGAGGATGTGCAGGAGTAGGGTAGGAAAAGCAGAGTGATGGGGATGTGATGAGAGGCACAGCAGGATGAAGGTGAGTGTGGCTTTGTACTAACGTTTTGTGATCTAATGAGATCATTGAAAGGTTTGCGCAACTGCACCCAGGTCCTCCTGACAACATCCCTGCTTGTGCCCTCCTGAGCAATGTGCAACCAGGCCGTGTTGGTCTCTTGGGGAGGTCTCCTTCGCCCATCGGAAGGGAAGAGGACCTCCCTACGTGCTGTGACTCCCTCCATAAGCATATGGAGGGAGTCATGGGAGAGCCTGGGTGCAGCCCTGCACTTCTGTGCAGTGCTTGTCAGTGTTTGCAGCACCTCAATGCTGTCGAACACTGACAACAGAAATGTTAAAAGAAAGTTGGCCACGGTCCCTTTAAGGAAACCAGCTGATGACGTGTCATGAATGACGTCACCAGACCCGCTTCCTCTAATTTGACCGGCAAACCGCTGGGCATGCTCAACAAGCCCCATCAACGTAAAATCATTTTCCCGAGCGGGATGGAGCCAGCAGCAGGGTTGGGACCCACCACCGCCTGCCCCGGACCCACCGCGATAAGGAAAATCCAGCCCATAGATATCCAATCAACTACGTAAGTGCTGGGAATACCATGTTGAATTCTACCTTTCTTGAGAGGAAGTGACCCTGTGTATCATCATCAGATCAGAGGAGGCTCAAGAAGGTAAGATTATAGATCTCTGATCTGAGAGTAAAGCAAGCTTCTTATGTGGCAGCTTGGATCAGTGGTAGCACTTCTGCCTCCAACAGCAGCAGTAACAACAACTTGCATTTATATAGCGCCTTTAACGTAGTTAAACATCCCAAGATGCTTCACAGGAGCGTTATCAAGCAACATTTGACACCGAGCCTAATAAGGAGATATTAGGGCAGATGACCAAAAGCTTGATCAAAGAGGTAGGTTTTAAGGAGCGTCTTAAAGGAGGAAAGACAGGTAGAGAGGCAGAGAAGTTTAGGGAGGGAATTCCAAAGCTTAGGGCTTAGGCAGCTGAAGGCACGGCCACCAATGGTGGAGCGATTAAAATCTGGGATGCGCAAGAGGCAGAAGGTTGTGGCTTCAAACCACACAGATTACTACAATTACTGATCTTCACCACATTTGGGAGCTATTGTCCCCCACCAAAAATATGATTGCGATGCTCCATTACAGAGGTTACCATGTCAGCCATGGCTCAGTGGAAGCACTCACGCCTCCAAGCCAGAGGGTTGTGGGTTCAAAGTCCCACTCCAGAGACTTGAGCACAAAATCTAGGCTGGCACTCGAGTGCAGTATTGAGGGAGTGCTGCACTGTAGGAGGTGCTGTCTTTTGGATGAGACATTAAACCGAGGCCCCGTCTGCTCTCTCAGGTGAACGTAAAAGATTCCATGACACTATTTTGAAGGATAGCAGGGAGTTCTCCCTGGTGCCCTGGCTAATATTTATCTCTCAATCAACATCACTTAAAAAACAGATAATATGGTTAGTGGGCTCCTTAGCTGCTTGAAAAGCATTAAAGGTCATTATTGCAAGTGCAGCATGACTTGCTATTTTTATTACCATTAATAAAATCAGATTCTCAGCATGGTTTCAAAACAAAAACCATGTGTTCCTGTTATTTTTGTTAACTGGTGATTTGAAATGAATTTATGCCCTTTTTTTTGAGAAAAGAAGACCTAGCTTCAGTGATTGGCATCAGACCCTGCAACATTTAAATAACTAGTTATCAACACTGCATCCACTTTGTAAGCAAAATGAACTTCTTTCGGAAAAAGCTTTTTAAAAAATTCGTTCATGGGATGTGGGCGTCACTGGCAAGGCCAGCATTTATTGCCCATCCCTAGCTGCCCTTTGAGAAAAATGAGAAGTCGCACAACACCAGGTTATAGTCCAACAGATTTATTTAATTTTACAAGCTTTCGGAGCTGTCGCTCCTTCTTCAGGTAGGGTAGCTGTGAGAGAATCTCCCAGAATTCACAATATAAACACAGAAAAAATGTATTCAAATCTTTCCCTACATCAAAGACACACTAAGAGCACAGCCAAGACAATGAGATGTGTCCCAGGGGGTCCAACGTGTCAAAACACCTGCTGGCTGCATATCCTCTCCATTTGTGTTGGTTCTTGTGTTATTTTTTTTTTTTAAAAACCTGGAAAGACCGGCCATGATGTCAAGTCACGTTCTGTATCGTGACATGAACCCGATATCGCGATTGAGGCCATCCTCATGAGTGCGGAACTTGGCTATCAGTTTCTGCTCTATGATTTTGCGCTGTCGTGTATCCCGAAGGCCGCCTTGGAGAACGCTTACCCGCAGATCCGAGGCTGAATGCCCCTGACTGCTGAAGTGTTCCCCGACTGGGAGGCAACCCTCCTGCCTGGCGATTGTTGCGCGGTGTCTGTTCATAAGTTGTCTCAGTGTCTGCATGGTCTCGCCGATGTACCATGCTCTGGGGCATCCTTTACTGCAACGTATCAGGTAGACAACGTTGGCCGAGTTGGACTATAACCTGGTGTTGTGCGACTTCTCATTTTTGTCCACCCCAGTCCAACGCCGGCATCTCCACATCATGCCCTTTGAGAAGGTGGTGGTGAGCCGCCTTCTTGAACCGCTGCAGTCCGTGTGGTGAAGGTACTCCCACAGTGCTGTTAGGGAGGGAGTTCCAGGATTTTGACCCAGCGACGATGAAGGAGCGGCGATATACCTCTAAGTCAGGATGGTGTGTGACTTGGAGGGGAACTTGGAGGCGATGGTTTTCCCGTGCGCCTGCTGCCCTTGTCCTTCTAGGTGGAAGAGCTTGCCAGAGTCCATGTATCTTTTAAAACAGCTGATGGAACAATAATGGAAAAAATGGTCAAATATTGAAGTGCCTCATCTCACATACAACAGATATTCAGTATGCAGGTAAATTTCCTTTGCAAGACTCATAACCTGATCCTTGAAGTACTAAGTACAAGAATAATAGATTCCATCAATATGCTGTACACAAAGACTAAAGAAGTACTTTAATCAATATATAATACATTAATATGCCTGCATTGATCGGAAAAGTAGTGCATATTGACTAGGCTTGTTGTGTCTGGCTTTTAACAGAAAGCTAAACCGCATGTAACAAGCAATCATTGAAAAGGAACAGTAAACAGTATTTGACCTTTTACCCAGTGACTTGCTGTGCTTCACCACTGTCTGGTATTGTAATGTCTGTGTGCCACCTATTGGTTTGGCTGAGCAGCTGGTAATAATGCTAATTGACAAAGGTCTTGTTGTAATGCAAATAAATGCTTATGGCGTACTGCCTGTGCACTGCAGAGACTTTTAAAACTACAAGCCATCTAATTGTATTACATGAACCACTCCAGAAGACACAAAATATTTGGGCTTCATCAATAAAATAGCTTTATAAACCATCACATTTAACAAAAGGCATTCACCAGTTTACTGATCACCAAAAAGCTATTTAAAGGGTATCTAACGAAACATTGGAGCATTTAATAGAAGGACTCGTTAGTCAAATTGCAACAATTAGAAAAATGGAAGTTTCTTCTTGATAGTGATAAGGTGACTTTTGGTAGATGCTTTTTCTATCAGAATGTGACTTAGCTGGTTGAAGAAGAAGTTGTTAAATTGGTATTATGATCTATCAAAAATAATCACTTTACTCTAATGGGTATATGTTTTTGGTTCCAGTTAGAAAAATAGAATATAATTTATGCTATTATGTATGGAGGATAAACACCAATGCAGACTGGTTAGAATTATAGTATGATACAGAACAGAAGGAGGCCATTCAGCCCATCGTGCCTGTGGAGGCTCGATGAACGAGCTATCAAATTAGGCCAACTCCCCTGCCCTTTCCCCATAGCCCTGCAAGCTTTAAGCTTTTTCCCTTCAAGTATTTATCCAATTCCCTTTTGAAAGTTATTATTCAATTTGCTTCCATTACCCTTTCAGGCAGTGCATTCCAGATCATAACAACTCGCTGCATTAAAAAGAAAAATTCTCCTCATCTCGCCTCTAGTTCTTTTGCTAATTACTTTAAATCTATGGTTGGGCCAAACAACCTGTTTCCATGTTGTGATTTCGATGTGATGCTGTGTAATCTCTATTATACACAAACACACATGCAGTATCTCCCACGAAGACATTATCTAATTTCTCTGATACTGTTTGATATTTCGTGGCCAACATATGCCAATAATTACTTCTTTTTTTTAATTTCGTGCAAAATAAACCAGACTATTATATATTTCTACTCCTTGAATGTTTTCACACTAAGACAGATTTTTCCACAGATACGAAAACTAGCCAATTCTATTCAGAAACAAAGGGCTGGATTTTGCAGTTGGCGGGGTTGGGGGTGGGGGGGCGGTGTCAGCGGGCGCGATCAGTGGCGGGTTGGGTGGGAAAGTGTTTTTTTCCCCAACGGGTCGGGACCCTGCTGTGAACCCACCACCACGTGCCTTTACCAAATGTCGGGTCTGTCAGCACTGAGCAGACCCGACACGCAGTGGAGGGGGAGGCAAATAAAATCATTAGTGGCTTGTTTACAGACACTTTTGAATGTTTTTTTCCCAGCTTGACAGGTCGCCCACCGGTTTCCCGCTATGCCTAGACCTTGCCTGTGAAGCTGAGGCAGGAGGTCAATGGCCATTGAATTAGCTGATGAGTTGACAGCTTTAAATGTCAAGTCAAAGCTCTCAGCTGATTGAGATATGTTCCCTTAACTATTAGTTGCTCTAAACTGCATTTCCACTACAGATTCAGGATGTGGCAAGTCTTTACACAAGTCTCCATCCATTCTGACCTCATTACCTCTCCCACCATTGACAGATCGCTTCTGTCATCTCTACTTCACCTGCCATCTATTCCATCAGCATGGGTGCCCTTGAAACTCTCTCATCTTGGTCCTCAGAATCCCACCATGATCAGCCCCAACACCAGCATCACCAGGCACACCAGCAGCATCAACAATAACACCAACCTTCTCCACAATCAATTGATGCTGCACAGGACACAGGGCATCAGCACCCGACCACAATGCTGCCCGGGAGGCCAGGGATGGCCTCACCATGGCCAGATTTACTTCACTTGATGTTGTACACCCTGGCTGCCACATGATGCACTACCCCACACCAACACCATAAAGCATCCCTACAATGCCCAAGCCATTCCTTTCACACTCATCACCATTGTGGGGGGTACCGTTATGTCTTACCATTCACTGCAACTCACAAAGCCACTTCCAACGGTGCACAGAAATCTGTCCAAGAACGCAAAGTGTTGAAAATAAAGGTTTCAATGTTTGACATCACATTAACAGAAACTTTACATGAACATTGCATAAAACACTTAAGTGCCTACCCTTGTGTGTTGTTAGTTGGTATGATTGCACCAGAATGAGGGTGAGTGTGAGGGGTGGTTAGTGAGATGGGATAATATAGATAAAAGAAAGAAAGACTTGCATTTACATAGCACCTTTCACGACCACTGGACGTCGCAAAGCACTTTACAGCCAATGAAGTACTTTTGTAGTGTAATCACTGTTGTAATGTGGGAAATGCGGCAGCCAATTTGCGCACAGCAAACTCCCACAAACATGTAATGACCAGATAATCTGTTTTTGTTATGTTGATTGAGGGATAAATATTGACCAGGACACCGGGGATAACTCCCCTGCTCTTCTTCGAAATAGTGCGATGAGATCTTTTACGTTCACCTGAGAGAGCAGACGGGGTCTCGGTTTAATGTCTCATCTGAAAGACGGCACCTCCGACAGTGCAGCACTCCCTCAGCACTGCACTGGAGTGTCAGCCTGGATTTATGTGCTCAAGTATCTGGAGTGGGACTTGACCCACGACCTTCTGACTTACAGGCGAGTGTGCTACCCACTTTTAAAAATATATTATATATTGAACATTAAAAACATTTACAACATCGAGATCATTCCATTATATCAATCAAATCCATTCTGCCGCTCTGCATAACCATTCCTCCACCACATATTATCAAAACCTGAAGTTTAATTTGTCTCGCGGAACATATATTAATCGATTGTACTTTAAAAATTGATCATAAAATACTATCTTTAAATTCCTTTCTGAATAAAACATCCACAGTGCCTTATAATGATCTTTTAAGCTTATATTTAAAATACCTGTACTCTTTTAGATTTATTCTCCTCCCCTTAAAAAACAGAGCATTCCTTCTTTTCACAATCACGAATCTAGCCAATCTGAACATTAAATTAATTGCCGCTCCGCTAGACTTGGCCAGACTCTCCTGCAATCCCCATCTCAAAATTGAGTCCCACAGGATTCCCATTCTCACTCTTCGATCCCCACCCAGCAAAAAAACCTCTCACAACTGTTGAACATAGTACTTAAAAACATTTAACAGCGGACATAACACCAGTAAATGGGACAGAGTCTCATCCCGTGTCCCACACACTGGGCAAGTTGCCCCCTCCACTCGCCCAATCTTACATAAGACCATCATGGTAAAAATCCGGTTATGTGCCAATTTGAAATCCAGTTCAATCCACCCTGGACATTTAAAATTTGCCCACACTCCCTTCCAAATCCTGTTTAAGTCCAGCAGTGGGTATATACTTTGCCAAAACTCCTGACCAGCAAGTGTCTTGAGTCTCCATTCTCTAAATACCCCATTGAAATCTCGAGTATGACAGTTGTCAAATTGGACCAACTCCTCCCCTTTCTCCAGCAGAAAGCTTGGAAAAGCAGGACACATTTTACTTCCTTTGGAGATTTGCTCATTTATTTCTTCCATCCAATCCTGGGGCATTGCCCTCACAATCTTCTCATACATGATCATAATTGCTTTTTCCTCTACCTCCTGATCCTCCTCCCAAACCATATCCCTCACAACCACTTCTGGCAACCAACCTGGAATTACCTCATATAATACATCTTTCACATATATAATACCAGCTTTTATAAAAGCTTGATTAAATAATACCTCTCCTTCAATGTTGACCCACCTGTTCAAAAATAAGGGCTGTTCTAAAAATACAATAATGTCATTCCTCAGCACCCTTGGGCATAAACTGCACACCTTTTAAAAATTGGGCCCAAGTCTCTACAACCCCCTTATAAAACCTAGGGAGAGGTTTAATCAATTTCAAAAATATATTATTGTATTCCATATACAATATCTCCTGCCTCCTATTCCACTTCATTTAAAAAAATGCTCAAAACAACTCTTCCAAAAACTTGTATTTGACTTCTGAAGAAATCTCTTCACCCATTTGATTCTAAAGGATTTTTTCTTCAAATCAATATCTGGGAAATTGAGTCCTCCTGATTTCTCCATCCAATGATGGTATTGTATGCAACCAAGGCTGATTTCCCTTCCCATAAAAACCTCACACAAGCCTCTCGGATGGATTTTTCCGCCCACTCAGGAATATCCTCTACCGTCAATAAGTACCATAGCTTAGATAGCAGGAGAGCGGACACCACTGTCACTCTTCCTTGCACTTTCAACCACCTTCTTTCCCATCTTCCCAAAATCTTTTGAATTTTCATAACCTTCGGTTCCCAATTTAATTGATCCACTTCATCCCTGTCTTTCTTGCAGCCCATATGCACCCCCAGAACTTCCAAAATCTCCACCACCTTAAAGGGACATTCCTCCAACCATTCCCCCCTACCCCTTCCTGCAACCAAGCATTGGGACTTACTATAATTCACTCTGGCTCCTGAAGCTCTACAATACTCCTCCACTGCTCCCATAGCTTTCCTCACTGACTCCCCATTTCTCAATGTTAAGGTTGCATATTGGTGTATCACCGGCACCTGCCCGGAACTGGGAACCGCAATCCCAACTATACCTTGTTCCTTTCGCATCATGTAACCTACTGATTCTGTTACCAATGTGTACAACAATGGGGACAGGGGACAACCCTGTCTCACTGACCCCTGTATCGGAATATACTTGGATAAAAAACCATTACATTTAACACAGCTAAATATGTTTGAATAAAAAGTCCTTATCCACTCAATGAAATTTTTCCTGAAACCAAGTGCTTCCAAAACCATCAATAAAAACTCATGAGATACCCTATCAAAGGCTTTCTCTTGATCTATCTTTAACACCTAAGCCTCCCTCCCACTCTCTTCCATGAGCTTTATCACATCTCAGATTGAGACCACAGAGTCTGCGATGTCCCGGCCTATGACTCCATAGGACTGAGAGGGCAAAACTATCTGCGGCATCACCTCCTTCATACGATTTGCCATAACCCTCGCCAAGATCTTATAATCCACATTTAATAATGTGATGGGCCTCCAATTCTTTAGATCCCTTTTATCCTCTTTATTTTTTATAAGCTAAGCTTATGATATCTCTTCTCATATATGGGGCCAGGCTTCCCTCAATTTTAATCACCTTAAAAACCTCTAAGAGCAATAGACTTAAAATCTCTAAAAATTCTTTATAAAATTCTGCACTTAGTCCATCAGACCCTGGGCTTTCCAACCCACCCCCCCCCCCCCCCTTCATTCCACTTATTGCTACTTTTATTTCCGCTAATCCTACTTCTTTATCACATATGTTTCTCTCATCCTCCTTTAAACCCTCTTCAATAAAAGCACTAACCTTCCCCATCGCCAATTTGGAAATGTCTTTTTTTGTATATAACTCTTGATAAAAGCTGCTATCCACCTCCAAAATCTCCCCACTTCCATTAATGATCTTCTCCCCAACCTTCAACTCTCCAATTAATGATAATCTCTGTTGCAGCTTCTCTTGCTCTAGAAAATATCTAGTGCATCTTTCTCCCTCCAATGCATCTTTAGCCTTTGCACGGAGAATGGCCCCCTTGCATTTTTCAGCTTGCAATAATTACCACTCTTCCTTTAAAACCACCCTCTTAGTCTCTGCTCCCCTATCCCCTCCGTCAACTGCTTCACAGATATCCGTAAACCTTCTGTTTATATTCTCTTCTCAACGCCGGTTAGCTGCCACTCTCTCTTTCCCATAACGTACCGAAAAAACTTTTACCTCATATTTGAAATTGTCCCACCAAACTCTTCTTTCTTTCAAAAATAAAGGTTCCTTCCAAGCATTCTTTATTATATTTAAAATCCCTTCTTTATAAGCAATTTCTTTCAGGTATTGATTGTTTAAAATCCACACCCCGGGACCAATCTCAACTCTGCTGTTCCTAATTCTAAGAACCAAAGCCGAGTGGTCACTAAAAAATGCTTTTTTGTAATAAATCTCCATCACCTCAGAACTTAACCCTTCCCGCAGTAACACAAAATCTATTCGGCTGTTTTAAAACATCACCCACCCAACCTCTTCTGGAGAACTCCCTTTTTATGGGGTTCTGATCCCTCCATAAGTCTCTCAAATTTAAATTTAACATCATTTTTACAATCATCCCTCTGGAGTTATAATCCTTAAACATCATCTGGGCTGAAATGTCCATCCGAGATAAAAATACATTAAAATCCCCCACTATACAAGGATTTTTCGCCTCTGCCACTTCAGTGAATAACCACCGAAAAAACCTACGACGCTTACAATGGTCGTTCGGTGCATAGATATTAAAAGAGATCGCAATTAAATTCCTCCATTTTTACCTTTAGCCGTAAAAAACTCCCCTCAGTGTCCTTTTCCACCAAGGCAGTGTTCTCTTCTGGACAGACTCACCAAAACAGCCACCCCTCTACGGTTATTGTTTGCACAACTTGCAAACGCCCCTCCCTTCCAAACCTTCCGAACTCTTTAATAAAAACAGAAAATGCTGAAAATACTCAGCAGGTCAGGCAGTATCTGTAGAGATGACCCTTCGTCAGAACTAGAAAAAGTTGGAGATGTAACAGGTTTTTAAGCAAGTGTAGGGGCAGGGAAAGGGGGAGGGCAGGAAAGAACAAAAGGGAAGGTCTGTGATAGGGTGGAGGGTAGGAGAGATTAAAAGACAAAAGGGATGATGGTGCAAGGCAAAATGAGATGGTAATGGGACAAGTTAAGAAACAAAAGATGACTCTAGATGAAGTGTAAATGGCAGTGGCAGAATCATCAACAGCTGCCATGTGAGAGAAAGAAAAATTGGGGCTGAGGTTATAGGCTGAAATTGCTGAACTCGATGTTGAGTCCAGAAGGCTGTAAAGTGCCTAATCGAAAGATGAGGTGCTGTTCCTTGAGCTTACGTTGAGCTTAGTTGGAACAGTGTAAAAGGCCGAGGACGGTGAGGTCTGAGTGGGCGTGGAGTGGAGAATTAAAGTGACAAGCGACCGGAAGCTCGGGGTCACCCTTACGGACTGAACGGAGGTGTTCCGCAAAGCGGTCACCCAATCTGCGTTTGGTCTCCCCAATGTCTCCGCTCTAGGAACTGCATTTTTACATAACGGGTTCCATCTGCTACCCGCGTTCCTGGATAGTATCTCCTCTTTATTGCCAAGCAAATTTTAATGTCCCACGACTCCAACTTTTTGATTAGCACATCGTCCTCAATATAAACCGGCAGGTTTAAGAATGAGACCACCATCGCTTCAGAATATAGCAGAGATACCTCCAAGAACTTATTTCCAACCTTCAAACTGAGTAAAAGTCTTTCCACCTCCTCTTGGCCACTGACCATCACCTCAAACCCAACATTCGGCTTTGGTCAGCAGGCAAAGCAGCTTCCCTCGCCGCAGTCCTCATGTACCGCCTGGATAATATCCCAAGCTCGTATCTCCTTATCCTCGCACTGAACCACCACTGTGTTTTCTTTTCCAATTCTTTGAGCCTTTTTTTCTCCCTTCCCCCAACATTTTTTCCCCTGATTAAATTCATCCTGGGAACATGTCCTCTGAGGGGCCCGGAGTGCCGGGCCCCTCACCAGCCATTTGGCTACTGTTTAAGGACAAAAAAGGCCCTAAAACCTGAAAAAAAACCACCAGCAACTTCTTACAAACTCACTCCAACTCCCTGCAGTAATCAAGCACCCAGCAGCACCTGCTCACTCCTAGCCCCTCCTACCTAGAGTGTGCTACCCACAGAGCCACAGCTGACACTCCTAGAGAGGGATGGGTGGAGGTGCAAGGTAAGTTGATGTGAGTAAGGATGTGCAGGAGTAGGGTAGAGAAGACAGAGTGATTGGAGATGTGATGAGAGGCACAGCAGGATGAGGTTGAGTGTGTCTTTGTATGAACATTTCGTGATCTACTGAGATCATTGAAACGTTTGCGGCACTGCACCCAGATCCTCCTGACCACATCCCTGCTTGTGTCCTCCTATGCAATGTGCAACCAGGCTGTGTTGATCTCCTTGGAATGTCTCTTCCGCCCATGGGAAGGGAAGAGGACCTCCCTGCGTGCTGTGACTCCCTCCATAAGCATATGGAGGGAGTCATGGGAGAACCTGGGTGCAGCTGTGCACCTCTGTGCAGTGCTTGTCAGTGTTTGCAGCACCTCGGTGCTGTAGAACACTGACAGCACAACTGTCAAAGTAAATTTGGACATGGTCCCTTTAAGGAAACTGGCTGATGACACGTCATCAAATGACGTCATCAGACCTGCTTCCTTTAATTGGTTGGCAAATGCACTGGGCGGGCTTAACAAGCCCAATCTCGGGAAATTCATTTCAGAGGCTGGGATGGAGACTACAGCGGGGTCGGGACCCGCCACCAACGTCGCCCGCCACGGACCCGCCGATGTTAGTAAAATCGTGGTCAAAAAAACCTTTGCATGTATTTGCACCTTATTTTCTTGTACCCAGTCTCCTGGCTGTTAGCAGACCCATGTTATTTGTCAAGGTTGTTTTGATGTCTACTCTGACAATATCTAACAAGCCACATTCTGATGAATGTTGGCACATAACTCCCTTTCTTTGTTTAACCAAATTTCTTATGTGGCTAGCCCCTTCCACTGACACTACTTTGTGATGCAAGAAACAAGACAGATGGTGCTTTGTCATTTTCACAATCCTTCACATAGATTCCAAAACACACCTAGAATTCTTGTGTAGGCATATAAATAACTTGTTTGTGTAGCCTACCTCAATAATCTAGGTGTAGACAGCAGTGTTGTAAATTGAATTTTGTGTTTACATGTTGGTTGGTGGTCACATCATAATTTACTTGGAAGACAACTATTGCTTGTTAAACTCCTTCAATGAGAAGAGAAAGAATTTGCATTTATATAGTGTATTTGAAGTACTTTTCAAGTGTCGTGGTTGTTATAATGTAGGGAAAGCGGCAGCCAATTTGTGCACAGCAAGGTGCAACAAACAGGAATGAGATAAATCACTAGTTAATCTGTTTTAGTGTTGTTGGTTGAGGCATAAATGCAGGCCAGGGCACCACCCCTGCTCTTCTTCAAATAGTGCCATGGGATCGTTTACATCCCTCTGAGCAGGCCGACAGAGCCTCAGTAGTATAAAAAGATATTTTAATGACTCCAAACAGAAAGTGATTTGCGGTGGTATGTATTATGATTTTATATCCACGAGCGAGATAACCATATAATCAAGTTGCCACACAAATATTCCTGAAAAACAAATGACATATATTTGGGGCTTGTAAGTAAGGGGTCGAGTGCAGATTTGCCGGCTCTCGGTCTGCTACTGCTTCCTGCCTGACTCTGCCAACCTGCTTCTGCATCCTCCCACCTCCCCTGACCAACGACTGCCTCCTGCCTGACTCTGCCAACCTGCTTCTGCATCCTCCCACCTCCCCTGACCAACGACTGCCTCCTGCCTGACTCTCTGGACTGGCTGCCACCTCCTGTCCAATTCTCACCCAGCTGAATCTAATGCAAAGAACACAGGTGAGGAAATTGTTACAAACAGTTGTCCCCTTGAGTGTGTTGAGTTATGAAGATAATCATTCCATGGGTCCTGTGATTAGTATGGATTCTCCCAAAGCAGGTTGTGCTCTGCCAGTTTACAAAATGGCAGCAGTTGAGCAGCGAGGAGCTGGTTGAAAGAGAAGTAAAAATTGTTGACATTAAAATTGGAAGTACGGGCTGGATTTTATCAATGGGGACGCGTTGGGGGCGGGACTGCTGGTTGTCGGGTTTTCGTCCCGCCCCCAACGACATCCGCCCAACCCACGCTATTTTCCCTTGATTGACCTTGTTAAGCCTGCCCTGCGGGCTTAGCAGGCCAATTAAGGGAAAGCCGGTGACAGAGGACATCAGCGTATGACGTTTCATCTGTCAAAAATTTTTGAAAGCAAAATTTAATTTAAAGGACTTGAAGAGTTCAACAAATTCAGAAATAAAAGTTTAGAATGCTAGATGAAGCAGCCATCGTACACATACAACAACAACAACAACTTGTATTTATATAGCGCCTTTAACGTAGCAAAACGTCCCAAGGCGCTTCACAGGAGTATTAAAAGATAACAAATTTGACACCGAGCCGCATAAGGAGAAATTAGGGGAGGTGACCAACAGCCTGGTCAAAGGGGTAGGTTTTAAGGAGCGTCTTAAAGGAGGAAAGAGAGGTAGAGAGGCGGAGAGGTTTAGGCCGGGAAGTCCAGAGCTTAGGGCCTAGGCAACAGAAGGCACGGCCACCAATGGTTGAGCGATTATATCAGGGATGCTCAAGAGGGCAGAATAACTTATTACTTATTAATTATGTACTTCTTGATGATAAAGAATGTACAACAGAAGCTAAAACGCCTTGGAACATTTTTCTTCGTTAAAGATGCTAGATAAATATAAGTTCTTGTGAGATGTCTTTCTGATTTTTGGTACGTCAATGTCATAATCTACGCAAAGCAAAGCAAAATCTGTGTCTATGCTTTAACATTCTCCGATCCTCAACTGCAGAACAGTGACCTGCCGAGGCCACTGATATATCAATTTGTGCATTATTCATGTGATATACAAGTGAATGTTTGATAGATTGGATCGATAATTTTATACAATAATCGAGTGAGTATTGAAAAAAATGTTTATTTGATTTTTTAACCTAAAATCTGGTTTCGAGTTGACCTACACGTATAAATCTAATGTATCATGAATTTAAGGGCTTTAAACTGCAGACTGGCCTTGCAGAATAGGATGATCTTGTAATAACCTGTCACTATCTGTCATTCAAAACAACAGAATAGAGTAATTAAATCCGGACTTGGTCACCACAAGGACTAAGCAAGGACAATATTCAGACATTTTAGGTTTATAGTAGCTTCCAGTTAATGAGTCAACATGATTTTCTTTATGGGAAAAAGTAACATTTCTACCTAATATTTTCCCCTTTTAGATTCCGTACTAATGGTTCTTGCACTAAATTTGGAACATGTGATATTATAACATATGCGTGTTTGTTATATATGTATGGTTATTATTTAGCCACCTGATTGACAAGCTGGCTTTCAGTCGGGCAGGGAACGCTGGACAGGAGGCCGCAACCACAGGGAGGTGCGAGCCCCGACCTCGGGGGGTTCGATCTCCGGGGACTGGGAGCGGGGGGGTCCGATCCCGAGTGTGTCCAGTCTCATTATAATATTTAAAATGCCAACCCACCTCCTGGGAGCGGGTTGGCTGCCCGCCCCTCGTTCTGCCGTCGTTAAACCCGGAAGTGGGCGGGTTGGGGTCGGGAGTCACATTTTTTATACTTTAACCTCCCACCCGACCTCAATCCACCTGTTTTTTGGGGCTAAAATTCCCCCCAACATGTGTATGATTCAATAGCAGAAAACCTGAAGGAAGGCTTTTTTGGCCAAAATTGAATTTTAATTGGAGGAAGTGTGCAATTTGAATTTGCAAATAAATTTGATGTTGATGATAACCAAGATAATCAAGTAGCTGAAGGGGCAACATTGTTAAACATTTATACACCAGGGTATTGAGTTGGAAGTCAACTCTCCCAGTTATTACAATCAGTTGAACTTTTTGCAAAACAGTATAATTATAACAGAACAATAAGACTACATATACATGAGTTATAGAATAATATAAGGATCGCTTTCCATATAGTTTGACCAGATTTTTCTCAGACCAAGCAATGGCAGTCAAAAAACAGTAAATGAGAGCATTTCCAATCTTAATTTTTGAAAAGTCAATGGTATTGGCCCGTAATTTCCAATAGGAGGCTTCCTGCATGCGGATGCCTCCTATCGGAAAAAAATCTACGCTCTTACCTGAGGGCTCCCGAGGTCCGGACACTTCCACTCCTGGGCCCACGTATCCCAGGGGTGCAGGCAGTTCGCAAGCGTCCCTGGGATCACATGGACCAGGCCAGCCAATAGGAGAAGGGAATCTCCCTTCATACACTTGACAGATAGACCCGTCAAATATATGAATGGAGATCACCCCAAAAACACATCAAAACATTAAATACATTTTTAAAAAACCATCACGTTTTTAAAATGAGTTAAAATTACATTAAATTAAATATTTTAAACAAAACTTACCTTTTTAAAAGTATTTTAAAATTATAAATGAGTGGGAAAAAAAATATTTTTTTTACTTTTTTAAACTCTTATGCTGGTAAAAGCAGGCCTTACGCCTGCTTTTAACAGGCGTAAGATTTCTTAGGGATTTCAGCAAGCGGAGGTTCTCCAGAAAGCGGAACTCTCCCCCCGCAGAGGCCCTTCTCCAGGGCAAGCGTCCGATCTGCCAAGAGTATTCTTGACAGATCGGAAATGCCGGTTTTCAGCGCATGTGCTTTGCATACCTGAAACCGGCATTTCCGATGCCCCTACGGGTGTGTGCACAGCCCGTACACATCCGTGGGCATCGGAAAATACGGGCCATTATCTGAACAACAAGCTTTCTGGAAATTTTGTAAATGAAAATTTATCGTACCTGAAAACTCAAGGTACATTTATACTGCAGTTATCAGATGAAACCACGAGCTGCAGTATGGTTTCTTATCTCGAGCTCCAGTTGAAGTTCTCTTACTCAGGAGTGAGCTTTGCACACAGTGCTTACAGGCATACTCAGAGCTCCTGCCCAGCCGTGACATTTCAAATGTTTGGAGAGCTTAGGTGGGAATGTCTAAACGCTAAGTACATTTAAATAAGTCTTGGGCCTGCTTAAAAGGTGCTCGGGAGCTCCATGGAGTGCGAGACTATCTCCTCCAGGGAGTCTCATGCCCCTTCTTGGTGGGGCTCGATTCTGGAGATAAACTGCAACCGTAGCGTCCTGGAAAGTGGAAACCATATAAACCCATAAAATAGAAACACGCCCTTAAGCAGCAACTTTATACACTTTAAAAACTTACAAAAATTAAGTTTTATTTCTTACTG
This sequence comes from Squalus acanthias, assembly GCA_030390025.1. Classification (NCBI taxonomy): domain Eukaryota; kingdom Metazoa; phylum Chordata; class Chondrichthyes; order Squaliformes; family Squalidae; genus Squalus; species Squalus acanthias. Next base: position 105,260,659 of record CM059434.1, read on the forward strand.
CTGAAACAATTTTTTTAATCAGTGAGTGCTGATGACATTGTGACAGTGCGCAGCAACTGAATTAACATTAAGGCGCAAAGAAGTGTTCGCGTAAAATGAACATATTATGGTACTGTTATACTATATCTGTCCTCTGTGAGTAAACGATATTAAATAATGCCCCTTACTCACATTGAGCAGTCTGTACTTACAACAACAACAATAACAACTTGTATTTATATAGCGCCTTTAACGTAGTAAATCATCCCAAGGTGCTGTACAGGAGTATTGTAAGACAAAAAATTTGACACCGATCCAAATAAGGATAAATTAGGGCAGGTGACCAAAAGCTTGGTCAAAGAGGTAGGTTTTAAGGAGCATCTTAAAGAAGGAAAGAGAGGTAGTGAGGCGGACAGGTTTCGGCAGGGAATTCCAGAGCTTAGGGCCTAGGCAACAGAAGGCACGGCCACCAAAGGTTGAGCAATTATAATCAGGGATCCTCAAGAGGGCAGAATTAGAGGAGCGCAGATATCTCGGGGGGTTGTGGGACTGAAGGAGATTACAGAGATAGGGAGGGGTGAGGCCATGGAGAGATTTGAAAACAAGGATGAGAATTTTGAAATCGAGGCGCTGCTTAACTGGGAGCCAAAGTAGGTCAGCGAGCACAGGGGTGATGGGTGAACGGGGCTTGGTGTGAGTTAGGACACGGGCAGCCGAGTTTTGGATGACCAAGTTTATGTAGGGTAGAACGTGGGAGGCCAGCCAGGAGTGCGTTGGAATAGTCAAGTCTAGAGGTAACAAAGGCATGGATAGTAGATGTTCAAGCTTCATTTGGTATGCATGTCTGTTTTTGCATAATGGTGTTCCAGTTTCAGAGGAAACCAGAGCATGAAGACAGTGTAGCTGGCTCCGTAGAGAGGGTATACACACCCTGGCCTAAATTTTCAGGCCCCTTGTTGATTGGGGTGCATCTCCAAGGGTGTGGGAATTCTGTTCGCCACAGACATGCACCGCTGACACTGACTGGCCTCTAGCCTCCGAGTTATTTAAATATGGGAAGTGGACTTTCCAGCTTTCCACTGAAACGAAGGCAGAGTTTAGCCGTGGCAGGCCCCCTGGACTTTTTTCCCAAAATATTTTTTCTTCCTTTCTTCGGCTTGTGCAAGGCCACACTCAGTGAACAATTGCACAGGCCCTGGCTCCCAGAAAAATTCTCAGGACACCCCTCCACTGACCTTTCAATAATGGATACCTAGGCCTAATGGGCATCCCTTGCATACAGTTTTCGACTGATGCAAATGTGGGAAATACTTAGCTGATGGAGCAGCTCTTGGGAAGATCTTAATGGAGGCACTACCGTCATTTCAGACTGAGATTGTGTATGTCGTTTGTACCCAATTTATATTCTGTGGGTGCAATTCTGATACAACAATCGTAGGTCAATTGAACAAGGACATAAGTTAAATTCGTTCCAATTGTTGGGCTTAATTAATTGTCCAAGCCAATCCTTTCACCGATATAATTACTTAAATAGATAAGTCAATGGAGAGAAAGAAATAAAAACATTGAAAAAATGTTGATGTTAATAACAATTAGTTGAGCTGGAACACAAATGGAATTGACCAACACTTTCTCAAGTAATATGAGCCAATCTTGGCTGAAAAACAAGGTTCTCCATTAGTTACTCATCTATAATGACTCCACAAACCAGATTGGAATGGGCTGGGTGATCCCTGGACATAACAAACCAGATATCCTCACCAAAGCCACTTTGCATAGTCTTATTGAGTAATCATTGACATATTTGGATGCTGTTCACCGTCTTTTTTTATTAACTGCTGAAGGTAATGAGTAGTGGCATAAAGTTCCACAGCCCTCTGCAGCCCACCTATATGACATCTGAGTGACTATTCGTGTATACATCTAAACAGTGAGTGTCGGCAGGCTAAATTAAAATAGAAAACACACAACACGTCTGTCGGCATCTGAAAAGAGAAAATACATTTTACATTTTAATGTTTCAGATAGAAATGTTATTCCAGATAATGCAGTGGATTTCCAGTTTTTTTGTTTTCAGTTGAGATTCCCAGCATTTGTAGTTCGTACTTTTTACTTTTAGTGCTATTAAACTTTTTGATCAGGGCATCACCACAAAGCCCAATCTTGCCTCATTTGATGTCCACATGTGTACTTTCCAGCTGGGCCTGTTGGACAGCAATCAGGAGTGATAATTGTAGTTGTTGTTTTGCACTTTTAGGTAGACAGGCTAATTGTAGTGCCCTTATTGTTACCTAGGCTGAGATCAGATAACCACAAATCAAATCTGGGACCTTCATGGTTTCTCGCCTGAGTCAGAAGGTCATGGGTTTAAGTCCCACTCCAGAGACTTGAGCACATAATCTAGGCTGACACCCCAGTGCCATACTCAGGGAGTGCTGCACTGTCGGAAGTGCTCTCTTTTGGATGAGATGTTAAACCATGGCCCCGTCTGCCCTCACAGGTGAACATAAAAGATCCCATGGCATTATTCAAAGAAGAGCAGGGGAATTCTCCCAGTGCCCTGACCAACAGTTGTCCCTCAAGCAACACCTAACACAGATGATCTGGTCATTTATTTCATTGTGGTTTGTGGGAGCTTGCTGTGCACAAATTGGCTGTGGTGTTTCCTACATTACAACAGTGACTACACTTCAAAAATACTTCATTGATTGTAAAGCGCTTTGGAACGTCCTAAGGTCGCGAAAGGCGCTATACAAATGCAAGTCTTTCTTTTCTTTGACGTACCAAGCCACTCATTTATTCACTGATCAGTCAGGGCCTCCAACAGTAATATTAAACTAATGAAACACACATCATTTTCTGGAAGAAACAAATAACACAGAATCTATCAATAATATTCAGTGGTGATCAGTTAAAAACTATTATTAGGTCTTCAGTCAATTCTCCAGCTATTTTACTGAGAGAGGATTAATGACACAAGAAACGAGTATTGTCAACATTCCTAAATACTTCTGCATTAATGAGCTCCAAAAATAGATTTTCCTATTCAATGAATTTTTTTGCTGTAATAGTTTTCCATTTCATATAGTTATACAATTATTTCACACAAGACAATCAAAATTGTGAAGTGTATACTTAATGAATTTGGTTAGCTCTATTTGGGCAGAGTGAAAAGAGTAGAATCCTGATGGCTGCTAGCTAATCAAATTGTTATCCATTTGTTTAATTAAAATGGTGATAAATTATTGAATAGAACACCAGCAATATTAAAATAGAATGTTAATTATTCCGATCAGATATATTGCTTGACATAAAGAAAATGAACTTTGGTAATCTCTCTTTTGGGGCCAACCCTTCGTTATACAGTACAGCCATTTTTTTATGAAGAAAGACAGTTGTGTCGAAGTAACTCGGATCTAAATTGATCTTTTACTTCCACAGAAAGGGAACAAAAACAATAAAACCAAACTGCTACTCGGAGAAAACTATTAACTTAGGATTGAGTAGAAAACAGTGTTAATATCATAAGAATAAATGCCACTTTGCAAACCATTTTTGCTCTCACACGTGAAAATTTAGGTCTTCAGGTGTAAAGTTATTACAGACTGAGCTGGAATTATCCACTCTGAAATCTGAAACACAATAAAAATGATTTCTTAAAATGGAAAATGAAACATTAATCAAGCTAACATGTATTTATGGTATAAGTAGAATACTGTGTGTGGATATTTTATTTGTGCGGATGACTTTGCTGTTTATGATCAGCCTTACACCTGGAATATAGCGGGGAATTTTCACATGAAAACACAGGTGGGTTGGAGGTGGGGGGTGGTGGTGAAGTTAAAGTTTTAAAAATCTAAGTCCCGACCCCAACCCGCCCACTTTCACCTTTTACTCAGGCGGGACAGGGGGCGGGCTGACAACCCACTGCCAGGAGGCGGGTTGGCATTATAAATATGATAATGAGGCCCTGAAGCAGACAGCCAGGAATCCTAGGACTCGGAATTCCCACTAGCTGCAGCGAGGCGAGCACAGCCTCGGGGAGCAATCCTTGTGGGCCAGGAGGAACAGGAGTGCTTCTTCCCAGCCCCCCAAGCTCATCCACCAGCAGCCCGCCTATCAGGGATCAGACCCACCCTGCCCCCCGGGATCGAACTCACCTCCAGGGTTAGGGATCAAACCCCCCCCCACCCCGGGATCAAACTCACCTCCGGGGTCGAGGATCGAACCCCCCCCCACCCCGGGATCAAACTCACCTCCAGGGTCGAGGATCGAACCCCCCCACCCCGGGATCAAACTCACCTCTGGGGTCAGGGATCGGACCCCCCACCCCCCCGGGGATCAACTCAGCCTCTGATGCTGCGGCGTCCTGCCCAGCCAGCGTTCCCCGCCTGACTGGAAGCCAGCCTGTCAATCGCCCATGACATCGCACACTCACCGTGTGTCGGAAACAGGAAAATCCAGCCCTTAAAGTATACAAAATGCCTTAGCATGTAGTATAATTAAAAACATTAACACTTAGAAATTATTTTATATAAGTAATGTTCACATCCATTGCTAATTTTCAGCTATAGTATTATAGTGGTTACAGTGGTTCATAAAGCTGAGGCTAAGTAAACTGTGTCTCCCGTATCACCAATCTAATGCTACCTCACATGGGAGAAGGAAACAAGAAGGATTGAGAAGGTACAGCAAGCAGAGTAGGAAGGAATGAACAAGGGGGTTGGGATATGGAAAGGAAGCTGGACGAAATGAGCAGAAACCAGGCACAAACGAGTGAAAAAGTGGGTGAGCAGAAGTTGGGGAGAGACAAGAAGAGATGGAGTGACCAGAGGCTAAGCACATAGAGAGGGAGCAGGTGGTAGTGAGCGGAGGTTGGGTACAGATGGAGTGGGAGGAATTGGCCCAAGGCTGGGTACTTAAAGAGGGAGCAGGAGGGAGTGTGCAGGAAGTACAAAAGCACTGATTAATTCTTTGCTGTACAAATGGAATGATATAAAACAGCTAGAAGAAACACCAACACATAGGAGGACACATTTACCAAGAGAATAGCATTCTGGATCACTCCAGCTCTACTTAATGACTAATTTCATTGTAAATCGTTCCCTATTACCTTAAACCTTGTGACTTCCAACCTTTGACATAAAAACATCTCCAGTTATTTTATTTCACAAAAAATACTTTGAAGATAACTGCTTGAACTGAAAAGAGATTTTGTTGCAGAAATGAAAGCCAATCTAATCTGTTACACAGGAGAGTGTGATATTGACTTGTTTGGTCAATATGCTATCAGTATGTTGTAATGAGTGTGTAGATTGGAAAACATCCTTTCACAATGTTTGTTTGTTTTTGAAGGTTGCTTACTTCGGGAAAAAAAACAGCAAAATTTCCATTCGCCAGAATGTTCAGCTCTTACCTTGCTGAGAGAGAAAAAGAAAGCGAGAAAGAAGGAAAGAGAGAAAGAGAGAGAAAGATAAAGAGAGAGAAAGAAAGAAAGAAAGAAAGAAAGAAAGAACTTGAAATGATATTGGCCCAAAACTTCCTGTAAGCAGTCAACGAACGATGCCCACTGTTCGTCAGACTTGCCCTTGCCCGTTTAATCTCCATGATATTTTGTGATGCAAATTGTTGGAAGTGCGAGATGGAAATGGTGCGGTGTCCTTTACAGGGCATCTGAGATCTGAGTGAACAAGGCAAGCAACTGTCTATCTCCCTAACCAATCAGATTGAAGAATTGTGAAATGAACAGCGCAAGGTCTGAACAAGGAAGTATAAGTTAGAATAATGAATCCAATGTCAAATCAGGTACAGAAAATGAAATAAAGAGAGGGAAAGAAAAATTGGATTGAGAGAGGAAAAAAGAGACAGAAAAAAAAGTTAAAAAAAGTTATTTTATTTTAAAAAAATATCTCCAACAACAATTAAAAGCTGAAGGAATGAGACTTCACACTAGTTAATTAACAAAAGTTAATTTTCAGTGCCAGAGAGGTTGACTGGCTGTAATCAACATATCACATCATTAAAAGGGTACTTAGACTTGACTTAACTGTCTGTGGCGAGTTTACTTTATATTTACAGTCCAAATACAGCAGCTTCACACCACTCAATGCATTTGAATGAGGAGCAATGCAACAAGATGCCATTTTCACTAAACTAATGGCGGAGTGGCGCATCTCAGACAGCAACTTCTCAATTTCCGCATTTAATCGCGCATCTGCCCTCGCCTAAAGTTGCTGTGGCAAGTTGGCAAGTTGGAGAGCACTATTAGCCTTACTGTTATTTTGACAGCACTTTTTGGGCCATAGTGTTTTTCATGACCTCAGGACATTCCAAGGTGCTTTACAGCCAATTAAGTACTTTTGAAGTGTAGTCACAATTGTAATGTAGGAAAGATGGTAGCCAATTTGCGCACAGCAAGGTCCGACAAACAACAATGAAATAAATGATTAGATCATCTGTTTGAGGGAAAAATGTTGGCCTGGACACTGGGAGAACTCCCCGGCTCTTCTTTGAATAGTGTCATGGGTGCTTTTACGTCTACCTGAGAGAGCAGAAGGGGGCTTGGTTTAACCGAAAGATGAGACTGACATCCCTCAGTACTGCACTGAAGTGTCGGTCTGGATTATGTGCTCAAGTTTCTGGAGTGCGACCTGACTTTCTGATTCTGAGACGAGAGTGCAATCACTGAGCCAAGACTAACACCTAAATCACCTGAATTCCCTGATTCTAGTACATTGATTTACAACTTATCTAAAATATCACACCATTTAATATTTTACTGGAATGTATATTATGCTTAGAAGTGCAATTGATCTGGAATTTGTTTCATAGGACGAATTGGACGGCTCTTTCAAAGAGCTGGCAGAGGCATGACTGGCCGAATGGCCTCCTTTTGTGCTGTAAGATTCTATGATTCTTCTATGATTTACTCTATACACATGTCAAACAGATGTAATGTGGCTCAGCTTTCTACTCCTCGTAATTGAAACGGAATGAATTCTGTTGAAGTTCTACTAAAGTTACAACCACCATTCGAGAGAAGCCCCAAGGAAATTCTTGTCAGATGTGCCTAACACTGGCCAAATTTCTACGAAGGATTGCATAAAGTAACGTCAAATTAAGCTAATATTGTCCCTTTAAATCAAATGCATTTTATGATACAATCAAAATTTATTTTTGAAAAATCATCCATTGCTTAAGATAGTTTAAAAGCATCAGAAATTGAATCATAGAGAATTATAATGCGGATTTATACTTCTAGAACTCATAGAATATTTATGTCAGGAAAATAAGATACCTGTGAGTAAGGATCAATATAAACCAGGAGGGCATAACGCCTACTTACATAACACATTTTGACAACGCTCAAAAGACAGGATGATACTTGTGTGATTTATTCAAATGAGATCTTGCTTCTAATAATAATTTTTTGAACTAAATAACTGCTTTAGAAAATAAACAAAATTTAAACAGGAATTACCACACTGGATTTACCTTGTGTCATTGGAAAAATATTTTACTGGAATATATATTATGCTTAGAAGAACAATTGATCTGGAATTTGTTACATGGTATAATGTAGCTGAGGTGCTCTGATAGAGCGGAAACTTTAGCACAGTCAAAGATTATATTACACTTGATAATTCACTCCAGTCTTCTAGTTCTTTTTACAGCATATGCACATATATAATCTATATCATTTTCTCACTCCTCCAATTCATCTCTTTACTCCAGCTTTTCTGAAGGTCATGCTCGGGTATGGTTCCAGGGCTGGTAGTCGTCCTCTGCTACCTTTCCATTCTTAATGTGTAAGCTTGAACAATAAACACTTATGGACTATTTAACCATAGGGACCTTCACGCTCTGCCCTCACTCAATGTCTACCAAAGCATACTTCTAGCAGGATTGACTGAATAACAACCAATAGCAGGAACCCTGACATTTCTCTCCCTCCAAATTACAGCCATGATGTGGCGATGCCGGTGTTGGACTGGGGTGGACAAATGTGAGAAGTCGCACAACACCAGGTTATAGTCCAACAGCTTTATTTGAAATCACAAGCTTTCGGAGCGCTGCTCCTTCGTCAGGTGAAGGACTTCACCTGACGAACGAGCAGCGCTCCGAAAGCTAGTGATTTCAAATAAAGCCGTTGGATTATAACCTGGTGTTGTGCGACTTCTCACATTTGTCCAAATTACAGGATCACTTAGGCCAGTTGCAGACCTCCCCCATCCCTCCCTCTCACTTTCTTTCTCACACACACCTCAGAGGATTAAGTGCAGCCAATGGACCAAACCTGGGACCTTGTATGAATTAGTGATATGTTTTGAGACATCAAGGCAGTGAATAACCTATAACTATTTTTAAATGCCTATGTGCCATCGCAGACCGCCATTATCTGTTGGAGCTGTGAAGTTCACCACGTTGGTCCTTTAAAGCTGGCTGCAGTTTTTGCATCACAGGAAACAAGGATATAACAGATCTCGGGACAAATGGTCTCAGCCTTATTTTGTCAGGTCAAGGCCAGTAATATAGGCATAGTCTGCACAGTGTTATACAGAAATTTCCTGTATCCTATAATTTTGTGATATTAACCCCAACACTTCAAAAATTCACAGCTCTGTGAAATACTGATACAAGGTTTTAAAAGGCTTTTATGAAACATTATTATAAGCTGGATAAGGATTGTCAACGCCCCTAATGAGATAACTACCGAATGCCAGATGTCTAATTGCCTTTGTGGCCTGTTTTAAGCTGTATTAGTCCTCCTTGTAAGCAATGAGTCTTAAAAAAAACTTTCACAATCTATACACTTGACCAACCTAATCCACTTGGTTTGAATGAAGTGTGACCTCTAAAGTGCCAAAGGTCAGTATCTATTAGAGAGACACATCTGTTCAGTTTTACTCCTCTCACTGACCATTTAATTTTACCCTCCAGACTGATATTTCACTTCATTTAGTCATATTGAGCCACTGACCAAAAGACATATAGCCACACTAACAACAAGAAATAAAAGTAGAACATCAACTCATTTGTCAACTTAATGACAACTCATCAAACAGTGGTCACATTTTCATAGACAGCCTTCACCTCAGGTCACCAATAATAACTCCATCCTGTGTAAGCAATCCCTTGTTGTTACTGATGCCACTAAGATTACAAGCTGTTGCAGCATTCATTTAACACGTGAATGCTTGAAAATGTCTTAATGTATTGTCACAATATAAAACAAGAAGATCAAAATTAACGGATTTACGTGTCTGAATTAAGCATCCTGTTACACGCAAAAAGGTCAGGGCAGCCAAACCTGTGGATTTGGTCTTGGTCTTAGAAATCAGAACATTGAGGCATTTATGGGGCTGAAACCAAAGAGCAGAAAGTGATTCCATCACCAAGTAAATCTTTCTCCATCACTAGGTGAAATCACTGATGGGCTGGATGTAGGCAGCTGCCTCTAGATTGATCAACCTCCCAAAATGCTAGAAGGATTTAGACAAACATTTGCCACCAGAGATTGAATGCCCCCAATTATTCTGCTAGTAAAGTCGAGTTGTGGGATGGACTGGTAAGTGTTAAATGGCCCCATCTTGACATTAAATGGTCAGGGATTAGAGACACATCCTCATCACTAGGTTGTCAGAAAAGCCACACCAGGGACTAGGTCAGATGCCGCATAGTTGACCACGTAGTGAATTGTAACAATCGGTTTAATACATTTAAAAAAAAAAGTATAATATTAAAATAAAATGGTACCACGTGACATTTTTATTGCATTTTCCTTTGCCGATGTTGACCACAATTATCTTAGTTCAACAACTAATTTAGCCTGCCGTGGCAGACAGTATACCATGACACTGCTGTCTGTGGTTGGAGCCACAACAACAGCGAGTGCGGCTCTTACTTAACAAGACAAATGGTGCCTGATTGCTGGTCATCTGGTGAGCAGAGAGGCAGCCAGTCCCAAGTACATAGGACCACGATTTAAATGTTTTAATAAGGCCTGTTTCGGGCAGGAATTCTCGCTGCCCCCTTTGGCACCGCTCGATAATTGAGTGGGGTGGGCCTCGGGCCTCCAGTGGGTGGTAGTTTATTTTTAAATGTTCAACTGCTCGCTGCCCAGTTTTTCAGTTTGAATGGGGCTGGTAGGCAGAGAAAATGGCCCCCAACGTAACAGTTGGAATGAGGAGCAAACAGTACAAGAGAAATAAGCCTATCCCAATTTCTCTAACTTGACTAAACCAAAGCAAATTGCTAGCTGGGATTTGATTTATTTTCTAATTATTAAAAAGCTGTCTGACAAGAATGCTGTTTGTAGGCTTTAAAAAATATTTCAGAGTGTTAAAAAATAATTGCCGTTACATATTTCGAGTTCAGCCAAACATCAGTTCAAATTGTACGCCAATCACGGTACGAAATTGCAAATGCTGAAATGATGCTACTGCTATAATCTTATATGAAACTGAACCTACACCGCATTTATTTACTTTTATAAATGTCATAACTTTTTTTTGTTCAACTCCTAATTTGGCCAGTGCTGAAGAGGCAGTGATTGATGCGCGTGTTGCTGATGCAGACACGAGCAATGAAGGATGAAGTACTAAAGGTGAACTCTCACCAGAGACTGGCCGAGCTCTCGGCTCTGAGTGGGATGCTCTTGGTGATCAGCAACAGCATCAGGAGGCAAAACAGAGGGATACAGAAATGAGGTGCCATGTTGTTACTTAGGTTTTGATCAGTCAACTTAGAATCATAGGGGGAGAAATTCAGTATCGCCCCATTTGGGGCGCAATTATCGGCCGGGCGCAAAGATTAGCGCCTGGCGCTAATTATCGCCACCGACTGCAAACTTGACTTTTATCGCCCCTGGAGGTGATTGGAGCGCTAAATCAGGCGCTTCACACCTGTCTTAAGGCGCAAAGGCCGAGGAGCGAGGCGCTACCTCAGAGCGCTGGCGAAGCTCATGTGATGTCAGTCAGCAATGGAACACACACACAATGGCATGGGCCAGTTCTTAAAGGGGATGGTTGATCTTGCTTTCCATCCACATCCTGCTCATTGCAGCCTTGAATCTCGGCCTGGAGAGACCTGCACATCAAATCTGCTGGGAAGAACAATGGAGAGTACCAGGGAAAGAGCTCAGAGTGCAGCCCCCACAGTCTCTTCTAAATCGATACAAGGAAGGGCTAATCAAAATGAACCTGCAAAGTGCTGCTCAGTACCCAAAATCCTTCACACAGCATTGAATCTCTCCAGAAGTCTCTCTCTCTCTCTCTCTCTCAGACTGTGTGGTTCAAAAATGGCACCAACAATAAAAGGCAGGAAGCGGTCGCCTTTAAATAGCGCTCCCCCATTCCCTTCATGACTGCAAAACGCTCCCCTCAACCTGTCGTTGCTAGCGTCAGGCAGTAAGGCAGGGGGCGCCACTCAATATCCGCTCCGGGGCGATACCGGGGCGTTGCGCACTCGACTGACGTCACGATCTGCCTGCACAGGAGATCGTGGTGGTAGTGTTTAGCACCGCCAGCAAAATGGTTAGTTAATTTCGCGAGTGGCGCAAACATCGCCGCGCCTGGGCGCTAGATGCTTTGCGCCCCATTAGCGCCCTCTTAAGGCGCTAACGGGAGGCGCAACCAACTGAATTTTTCCCCCATAGAATCTTACAGCACAGAAGGAGGCCTGTTATGCTTGTGCCGGCTCTTTGAAAGAGCTGTCTACTTTAGTCCCACACCCTAGATTTTTCCCTATAGCTCTGCAAATTAGTTCTCTTCAAGTTCGTGTCTGATTGCCTTTTGAGTACATGTCCAACTGCCTTTTGTGCCAGATCTGGCCCGTGTAAAGACTATGAAAGCTAAATCAGTGGAGAATTGCTTGATATAGATGGCAAAATATGAGCAGCTATGGGTGAAAAAAAAATCAGGATCAGCTTGGACAAAGTCAGACAAGAAACAGAGAAGAAAACTAACGTCATGTTTAACAAGAAAAATATAATGCCGAAATGGCCGGTAACGGCCTCCAAATAGCGTCGGCAGAATTACCGCCCCGTTAACACTGACAATCAGCGTGCTGCCACATTAACAGGAGCCTTCAGCAGGGCAGGCGTAACACCTGCCTGTTTCAGGCAGGAGGACCCTTTTAATATGCAAATCATGGCCGTATGATGTAAATAGGATCCCGATTGCCATTTTAGGACAGAACTGGTCAGAACGTGTGCCATGCACTCTCTGAACATCAGCACTGCCGGAACGGGCGGCCTGCCAAAGCACTGCTCGGCCATCCAAAAGTTAAAATTGACCCCATGGATTCTGTGTGTAATTTGGAGGCGAGTGTAAATAAAAAAACATTTGACAGTTTTCAAACAGGTCCTAAATGCTGCGTTTAATACATGAGTAGATGTTCCTGGTGGTCATGTGTGGAAATGTTAAACTGCCTTACGGTGAGCTTTGCATTTCTCCAGCTATCTTCACATCAGTGGCCCAGCACACTAATTATTACCTTGTTGTGAGCCCCTAGTGCCGGTCTTAAGTGACCTCTTGCCTACTCTAGTGCTTCTACGAGGTGGTCCCCCAGTGGCTGCAGCATGGGAGGTGGAAGGCTGCTGAGGCTCAGTCAAGAGTTTGTGTGATGCTGTAGGAGCTCAGGCCCGAGCGGGCCTAGCTGCAGACTGCAACAACATTCAATTTTCGCTACAAAATGTATTTTCGGCCGCTCTAAATGAATTTCCTCTGCTTTGTTTTCTGGACCTCCTTTTAAATCATATCTACCTTGTTGTGAATGCAGTTTGTACACAAATATGTAAGAGAAAAGTTTACACATTTGCTCCTGAAATGAATACAAGTTCATGGCCTAATTCGAAACTAGCTGTTAGTTGGCACGAGGCTAATTTGTTTTTATGCTGCTCTATTTTATTGTTTGAGCTATTATTATGTGTTTTTTTCTATATAGTCTTGCTGAAATTGCTTCAAGTCTGGGACCAAAAGTTTATGAGAAAATCTTACTAGCAAATTGGACTTCCTTTAATGTGTGAGGTCATCCAAATTAAAGAATAATTTTCCCCTGATGAACTAGGATGTAGAATTTTCCAGTTCTGATTAACCAGAATATTCTGCAGGGTATTTTATCAAAAAACAGCCAAACCAAAGGCTCCTGTGTGATTCTATTGTACTCCTATAGTTGACTTTTGAAACAAATCCTGCAGGGTAAATTGTAAGTCTCCTAAGACATTAGCTTAAGCAATAATTTCCATTTGTGAGGAATGTATGAGCCAATAAATGGTTCCCATGATGCGGCCTTGACATTTAGTTAGAGGAGCCATATATTGCTGAGAACACTTGACAGATTAAAGCTATTACTATTACACAACATTTTGGGGATTACTGGTTAACTTTACAACATCTGTAGTACGGAGTAAGTTTAAAATGGGTCTGTTGGAGAGTATAATAGATGTGATATTGTATGTTACACAATTACTGTGTAGTGATAGGACAGTGGTATACCAGCCATAAAATGACTGTCATACTGCAGCAAATGTATATCATAAATTAGCCTCGCAGCCTTGAGATTTAGTTAAACCGTATATTGATGAGGACACTTGGCAAAGTAAAGTTACTTAATGTGACTGATCATTCAAGGCTCTTCAGCAATGTTCTTCTGGGACATAGACACTGGCAATTCCCTTGGGGGTGGAGTTCTCCAGATCGGGAGAACCCCCGATGAAATTCCCCGCGAGACACTCAGATCTCCTTAGCAATATCTGAAGGCCTTTACATAGGGTTGGTGGTATTAGAACTTGTGGAGAACAGACAATGGACAGACAAAGTCCTCCCATAGTCTGACAACTGGTTTCTCTGCGATCTGAAAATAGAAATGGGAACCCTTGTTTTAGGTTTTTTGCTCATAGAAATACATTTGACACAATAATGGGATATATGCCATTTCTTATACATATTTTTATACAAATTCCAATGTTAAGGCAGACATTGCACTGAGATATATATTTAATTGTTTTTTTACAGATCATCTTTTGAGTTGGACAGATCGCCTCAAATTATAGTGGCGATAACTACAAATATTTTCCTATTTTCTATTGAATGATAAGACTGTATTATATTTACCTGCAATATTTTTCTAGCTGTTGAATTGTCTCCAGCAGTGTTGTGTCTTCTGTTGCTATCAGTCTTTCAAAGCTCATTCATATATAGGTAGGAAGCCTCCAACATGGCCACTGTTGTCCCTCCTGTGTAGAACTATTTCTTGAATATTAGTCAAATTGGCCCTTTTTTCATCCTGGGTACCTGGCAATATTGCATTTTCATGCAAACAATGTCCTGCCTGGTGCAAAAGCTCAACCATTTCCTCCATGCAACACTATACCAATTTTGCTTGTGCTCTAACAGGATTACAACAACAACACAACTTGTATTTATATAGCGCCGTTAACGTAGTAAAACGTGCCAAGGCACTTCACAGGAGCGTTATAAAAGAAAATTTGACACCGAGCCACATAAAGAGATATTAGGGAAGAGGTAGGTTTTAAGGAGCGTCTTCAAGGAGGAAAGAGAGGTAGAGAGGCAGAGAGGTTTAGGGAGGGAATTCCAGAGCCTAGGGCCTAGGCAGCTGAAGGCACGGCCGCCAATGGTTGAGCGGTTCAAATCAGGGATGCGCAAGAGGCCAGAATTAGAGGAGCGCAGATATCTCGGGGGGTCATGGGGCTGGAGGAGATTACAGAGATAGGGAGGGGCGAGGCCATGGAGGGATTTGAAAACAAGGATGAGAATTTTGAAATCGAGGCATTGCTTAACGGGGAGCCACCACTATAATGTATGCAGAGGTTTGTTACATATAAAGTAATGTATAATAATGTGTGTGCCACTCCTTTGTATTAAGACACAAGGCTGGATGATTTATTTTTAATGCCACTTTTCACATAATAATAAAATAGACTTTTATAACACTGACATTCAACCTCTGGCATTAAGCTGAGGCCTAATCTCATGATGACTTACACTTCTAGATGGATATGTCGCATAGGGAGATGATTTCCGCTATTTATAGTGGAATCATAAACATGTATGAAGATTACATTTATGATATTGCAATTAGTCGTGAACAGCAAAAGTCTTCCCCATAACGATACAACATTACAGAATTTAATGGGAGCCAGTCATCTCTCTCCTCGCCCATAATAATTGGCTTAATTGCTGTTTTTAGTGCAGCAGCATAAAAGATTCACCACCTTATTAAACCGATATTGCCAATTGTGAACCACTTTTACTAGCACCCAAAAGCAATCTTATACTTAGTCAACCAATTTCTTCAGATGCAAAAATTACTGACAGGGAAATATCCCTCCTACCCAATAATCTTTGAAAAATATATTTTGGTGTGAATTGTATGGATATGTGGATTATTCTTTTACAGCATAATGATTTCTCAAAACGTTAGCTAGTGCTTCCCTGTTATTTTGCATTATGCATTCCTTAAAATACACGAACTAGGAAACATATGCAGAAAATATCCAGCACATTGAACATCTGTTTATAGCAGGGATGTACCCTGCTCTTTTAAATTATAAAGGTCAATATTTTTTTCTTTCTACAGCTGAATTCACTGTGTGTCGTACTTATTCTCAATCAGAAATATGTCATCCAAGATGTATGAGTAGATAGCGTTCAAATGTGTCTTCAGTTCTCTGTGGTATTGTAAGTAGTTCCAGGACAGATGTGAAAATAAATGACCTATTTCCTGTTTTTTATACCCCTCTGAGACCTACATAGAATATTGATAGATGCTTATGTTAAATTAGCAGCTAATTAGCTGCTACGCCATTACCAGCATCTGCTACTATAGGAGCAGCATCTTTTTTACCTTTTAGAAATAGATTTTTAATTCTCAGGAGTCTTTCTTATAGAAGACAATTTTGAAACTCTTTGTGAATGAAATAAATCACCCAGATGTTGAGCTCAGACGACAAAGGTTTGTTAAAATCTTCCCACCCGTCACCACTGTTCCCTCTAATTTTATTTGGCGCCGCGCGGCCCCTTTAAGGGGCTGTGTGGGTTCCCTGGACATTGCCTGTCACAGACTCCCACGAACAATCCAGAATAGTGCCGTTTGAATCATTAACGGCACAGAATTTCTCAGAACTTTCCGACATAACCACAGCAGGAGAGCGGTATTGCGTCATTTCTTTCCAAGGAAATTTATGTGTAACTAGTTTACACCAGTTTGAGAGCAAAAACATCAGCACGTGCGAATTTACTCGATCCTTTCAGATATGTCTGCTGAAACCTTCTGAGGCTCACTTTTATAGCTCCGTCCCCGTGTAAAAGAGCAGCTCACGTGAGTTTCCTGCAGTTACACCAGTAATGTGCTAGTGTAGATTTTCACCCGAAAATGTAGGCGCAACACAGCCCAAATCACTCGATATCTGGAGTTTGATCGTGATTTTCTTGGCGATTTAAAAAAAGCATTTTCTTACTGAGAGCTGAACTATACTTAACCAAAGTGCTGTCAGTCTCAGAGCAGCTGAATTTTTTGGTCCCTCTTCCCCCAAAAAAAACACATTCAAAAGGACTAAGCAGCTGGAATGGCCTTCCCAAAGACCATACCTCTGATCCGCATAATAATGGAAGAGGAGTAGCAGAGGCAAAAGGCTCTGAGAGTAAGGCACCATAGCAGAAGACAGCAGCCCCCTCACTATTACCCCTATTGGTGCTTGTTTTTACACCAGTTTTTACATTCCTGTGTATGCAAATGAACCTGCCAGGAAATTTCGGCTAGTATAGTAGTGGGATCTGCACAGGGTGATGCACCGGGAATGAGTGGGCTGCAGCAAGGCCGGGGGAAAGGATAGCTCGGGGGCCAGCTCGGAGGGCGCAGGGCGAGTTCACGCCCGAGTTCTGCTGCACAGGACTCAGATGAGGAGCTCGATGGGGAGGCCTTTAGAAGAAGGGTGATGGGCATGCACACGGAGATGATAGGTGCAATGGCAAGGGTGCCCAAGAGCCTGTCGGCAATGGGAAGGAGCGTGGAGGAGTCCACCTCCAACATTGCACAAGGCTCTGCGCACACCATGGAGCCCATCATTTCCAGTCTACAAAGGATAATAGACTCCCAGAGAGACCGTGGTGACCCAGACCTGATGCCATGTGTGATGGGCGATCTGGCAGCTTCCATTGCAGCACAGGCAGAAGCAGACGCAACGTCTTAGTGATGTAATGCCATCTATTGTTGGTGGCATTCAATCTCAAACTGCTCTCATGCAGTGTCAGCTTGATGCCATGCAAGCTCTGACTGCTGCCATCGTGGCTGGGTCTACCACCGTAGACCGGGGCTTTCACAATGTCGCAGCAGGCCAGCAATCTGTGCGCCAACAGATTGCTAGGGATACTGAGGTGCTGCCCCGGGGCAGTGTCAGTGTGTCAGTGGAGCAGGAAGCTGCTGTCCTCTCTCAGGATGACAGCATTCCTGCTCCCACCACTGCCACTCCACCATTGCGCTTGTCGCTGTCTGTCATCCAGCCAGCCCAGACTGCTGCTGCCCAGCCTGAGGTGGTGCAGTCTACAGCTGGGCCTTCCAGGCCAAGAGCTGGTCGAGGGCATCCTGCAAGGCCACCTGAAGTCTCCCGCATGGACACTCAGCAACCTTCCACCAGCCGTGCTGCAGCCACTGGGCCAACACTTCGTAGGAGCACTAGTGTAGGCGAAGGCACAGTAACGAGAGGCACTAAGGATTGCACAAGGGTGAATAGTAAATTTAAAAAAAACATTTTTATTCGTTTATGGGATGTGGGTGTCGCTGGCAAGGCTAGCATTTATTGCCCATCCCTAATTGCCCTTGAGAAGGTGCTGGTGAGCAGCCTTCTTGAACCGCTACAGTCCGTGTGGTGAAGGTACTCCCACAGTTAAGTTAGGGAGGGAGTTCCAGCATTTTGACCCAGCGACGATTAAGTTGTGTTCACTTTTATTAATTCACTTCGGATAATTTTGTACTGTCTCTCATTTCAGCTGTGCACTGTGATATGGCCTGTGACAGGGATGGAATGATGGGGATGTGGTGAGCAACGGGGATCTGGGGTTGAATTTACTGGAACTGCAGTCTGATGAGGCGGTCACGGACCGACCTTCCGGAAGGCCATTTGAGTGACTGCCTCCTCCCTCGCACCTGTTCCTCCTCCTCCTTGTCTTCCTTGTCCTCCTCCTCCTCCTCTCCCTCTTCCTCCTGAGGTGGTCCCGCAATCCCTGCTGGCAAGGGCTGGGCCTTCATGATGGCCAAGTTGTGGAGCATACAGCACACCCGCTCTGGCGAGTACTGGAGGGCTCCTCCCGAGTGGCCAAGGCAGCAGAACCATTGCTTCAGCAGGCCGATGGTCTGCTCAATGATGTTCCTGGTGGCGGCATGGCTCTCATTATATGAGTGCTGTGCAGGAGTGTTGGGGTTGCGGAGGAGTCATGAGCCAGGTGGAGAGCGGATAGCCTTTGTCTCCGACCAGCCAGCCGCGAGCTTGATGTGGTGGCTGTAAGAGTGCTGGAACACCGCTCCGGTGCAGGATGAAGGCATCATGGCTGCTGCCAGGATAGCAGGGCATTCACATTGAGGATTCGCTGTGGTCACACACCAACTGGACATTAAGTGAGTGGTAGCCTTTGTGGTTACGGAAGACCTCAGATTGTTATGTGGTGCCCGCAAAGCCAGTGGGTGCAGTCAATGGCGCCCTGCACCTTGTGGAATCCTGCTATCCTGGCAAAGCCACATGCATGCTCGTCCTGCTTCTCTCTGGTGATGGGGAAGGAAATGTAGTCCCTTCTCCTACTGTAGAGAGCCTCTGTGACCTCCTGGATGCAGTGATGGATGGCGAACTGTGAGATGTTACCTATATCTCTTGTTGCAGACTGGAAGGATCCGCTGGCGAAGAAATTGAGGGCGACGGTGACCTTGACTGCCACTGAGAGAGCTGTGGTCACCCTGATCTGAGGCTCGAGGTCTGGTTGCAGGAGGTGGCAGAGCTCTGTGACCGCATCCTTGCTGAAGCGGAGCCTTCTAATACACTGCTCCTGGCTTAATTGGAGGTAGGAGAATTGCTGTCGGAAGACCCTTAGAGGGTAAGGCCTGCTGTTGAGAGCCCTGATGGCCCTCCTCCTCCCTCTGGCCACATGTTCCAATCTTTCTCGCTGCCTGCACACCCTCCACAGTAGATGCTGGAGGGTGAGGTCGACTGCCAGTACAGCCCTCATTAATGTAAGGAAGTGCAGCACTTTGATATTTTGTGAGAATAAATCTAACTAAATTTTAGAAGTCACAACACTCCAGAGACTAAACAACCTTTAAATGACTGAATTCAACTCTTGAACCATCTCAAACTGACAAGGAAGCAGTGAAACAGCACTAACCTGACAGCTGCGACTCATTACTAATGATCTCTTTAAGTAGCGCCCCTGGAGCCGGCATCCGCCTGCTTCACGACTCCTCTCCCTGTCGCTGTCAGGACCAGGCGCTAAGGCAGGGGGTGATACTCAATTTGGCAGATCGGGCACCCAGTGAGCATTGCACACTCGCTGACGTCATGATCTGCCTGGCACAGAAGTCCCCGGCGCTAATTCATAGTGGCGGCGCTACGGGGGGGGGCCAAATTTGGCGTGCGGCGCTGGATTCACCTCGCTGTGATGCTACTGCCTCAGTGCCCCGTTGGCACCCCCGCCAGGTGCTAACTGGAGGCTCTAAGGTACTGAATTTCTCCCCGTCTGAGTTTGTGGAGTCTCTCTCTTACTTTCACTGCTTCTGATTATCTTTCCAACTTTCTTTTTGTCAAAACGTAATAGCTAGGGTTTTCAACAGTCAGGGCCTGGGAATGGGCAAGTCAAATTCTGCAAATCACATTCAATGGCCATTGTCAGTTACATTGCAAAAGTTAAACCTGTTACTCTAATTAAGTGCACAATGTGAAGCAGGTGTATAAATACTTGAGCATGCTTACTGCTCAATCTATCTGAAAGGCCTTGGGCTGAATCTTGACAGTGGCGGGCTGCGGGGGCAGGGAGTTTCTGTGGGGAAACCCGTAAGTTCGGGTTTCCCCACATGCTGTAGAGTTTTGACTCCACAGCGTGCGTAGTTTTGCTTTGCCAGGTTCTCTTTCCGGTCAGCCTGATTGATAGGCTTGGCATCCAATCGGGCGGGAAGCACTCCGGAGCAGGCCGCAGCCGCAGGTAAGTCGGCTGCAGCTGCTAGTGAGAGCGTGGGGGGAGGGGGTCCGACCCCCGACCCAGGGTGAGAGGGGGTGGATGGAAGTGGGGGGTTCTGATGGTTAGGGGGCGCACTTACCTTCTCCCCGAAGCTGTCCTCACCTATTTTCAGCTGCCGGGTTAAATCATTAAAATTCTTAATTGGCCAACCCGTCTCCTGGGAACAGGTTGGCTGCCCGCCCCTTATCCCGCCTCCGTTAAACCCGAAGTAGGCAGGTTGGGGTCGAGTTTTGGATTTTTTTAAAGTTTTAACATCTCTCCCGATCGCAACCCACCCGTTTTTGGCCCCTTGTCTCTCTACACAGAGCAAACTATCCCAAACATGAGACAAAAAAAGACTTAAAATGAGAGATTCTTACTCCAAGTTTTCACTTATGTACCTGTGCACGCCCTACACGTGAAGTGTAATATTTGCTGATCACTGGTTTTTACACATTTTTAGTAATCAAAACTGATCAAATTATGCACAGACACATATGTTGATTTTACAAAAGAGCCTCCATCAGTGGATACTCACTGGAAACAAAACAGAAAGAATTGAGGACATAACCAATTAAAGCTGCTGTTCAAAAGGTCTTTGGTATCCTACTAAATTTGACTTATTTATTTCTACCAGTTCCTATAAATAGAAATTTGCAGATGTTACCAGTGAAGAGAGCCATTTACAGAGAATTGCATTTTAGTGTATCAGCAAAAGATTTGTGACTCTTAGTCCCTCAGCATCTAATCACTGAAAGTCTCGTTCATCTTGACGTGCATTTACTGTCATTCCATAAAATCCCATCTTTTGGTTTCTATTTATCTTCACTGCCAAACACTATGTGGTGATCAGTTCAAAACATAATGCATAATGTGTAAAGTTATTCTGAGTCTGAGATCATGATTGAAATGGGATTTATTACGAAATGATAGCAATAGCTGGTGTAACTTCAGTTTTCTGGATGTGGCTTATGTGTTTCTTATGTGCATCAAGGTTTTATGGTAATGCATTAAGTTATCAGCAGACCTAAAATATGCAATAAAGAGCAGGAATTCCATATTCTTGTCTATAATTAAAGATTGTAAAACAGATACCTACTGAATAAAATGAAGGTTATGAAGGATAAGTAATTCAAAGGGTGGATGACAGTGATTAAAAGGCTGTATGGTAGAGAATTGGAAAAGCAAGGGCATTGTAGGCAAAGGAGTGAAAAAAGACAACTTTGATGTATTTACATATCATAGATGCTGTTCATGTAGGCCAATAACTGCCACACAGGTATAGATTAATGTTCGCCCCACACTGTGTCTTTTTACAGCATAATTGTGTTTTGAATATCAGGAAGCAGTATCACCGTACAGCTTCATTTTTTACCACTAATGGGCCCAATTTAGTATATCTTGTAATTGTTTAAATGGAAACTTACAGTGGATCCCAGCACATGCTTTTATTCAAAACTGGCTGTGCAGTGAATATTGATCCAAAATGATTTACTGCATTCACAATGTTAAAGCAAAATTACAGAATGGCAAAGTAAAGGATTGTTGAAGGTGATAAGAATAAAGTGGGCCATTTGATTAAGTTTGAGAGATTTTTAATGTGTCTTACCTTTGACACTCGGAGGTCTTTTGACCAGCCTGGTATGATATGACTGCAGCAAAATGTTACACTATTATACCAGTAGATAAAGATGGAATACATGACTCTTTCCCTAAACCCTTCCTCTAAACCTCCTTGCGAGTCCTTCCCGAAACTCATTCTACTTTCCTTCCACCTTTAAAAGCTTTCTTAATACCCAGCTTTATGACCAAGCTTTCAGTTACCTCTTCTAACTGCCCCACCATGGATCACCAACGTTTCATTTATTTTTCCTCTTCTATGACACACCATGGGACATTTTTATGTTAAAGGTGTACGATAAATTCAAGTTGTTGTTATAGGAAGTCCATATCTTCTTCCTGGTGTGTATTAGCAATAAATCTGTTGGAAATCTATACAAGTATTATCAAAATGTGCTACCTTTTAGTCAAATGGTTTATCTTTTAGCAGTTTACCCTCCCAGCCCCATTTCCTTCTGCGTCAGTCCCTGGAGAAACTCTCCCGCCTGTCATTTACAACTGCCTACCCTTTGACCTTCCATTCAATTCTTCTGCAGCTGTTGATTTATTCAACCAGTCTCTTACCTCCACGTTCAATGCCATTGTCTCTTCCATCCCAGTGGATCCCCCTGATATAGCTCCCATGTTCACTCCCTCAAGTCCAGGAGGTGCAGACTTGAGTGTATCTAGTGTACAACTGATTTGCCCACCCATCACCAGATCTGGCTGCACCACATCAAGTGCTATAAGGCCTCACTTACCTCTGTCAAAATTACCCACTACTCTAAGATCATCCTGGAATGCAAAGATAACCCCCGGCTTATTTTCTCCACTGCCAACTGTCTCCATAAACCCCTCTACTCTTCCCCTTCCACCCTCACCTCCAACAAAATGTGTAAAGAGCTCATGGACTTCTTTGTCACTAAGGGCTGGATTTTACCAACCTCGGCATCCGTGGTGGGCGATGTCCGTGGCGGGTCCCGACCCTGCAGCTGTCTCAATCCTGGCCTCCAACATGATTTTACATTGGTTGGGCTTGTTAAACCCGCCCTGCGAGGTTTCCGGCCAATTAAAAGGAAGCGGGTCTGATGACACGTCATCAGCTGGTTTCCTTAAAGGGACCATGTTCACATTGATTTTGACAGTTTTGCTGTCAGTGGTCTGCAGCATTGAGGTGCTGCAAACACTGACAAGCACTGCACAGAAGTGCACAGCTGCAACCAGGCTCTCCCATGACTCCCTCCATATGCTTATGGAGGGAGTCACAGCACGCAGGGAGGTTCTCTCCCTTCCAATGGGCAGAAGAGACATCCCCAGGACACCAACGCAGCCTGGTTGCACATTGCACAGGAGGGCACAAGCAGGGATGTGGTCAGGAGGACCAGGCTGCAGTGGCGCAAACCTTTCAATGATCTCAGTAGATCACAAAACGTTACTGCAAAGCCACACTCAACCTCATCTACTGTACCTCTCATCACTTCCCCATCACTCTGCCTTCCCTACCCTACTCCTGCACATCCTTACTCACACCAAATTACCTTGCATCTCCACCCATCCCTCTCTATCTACATTATCACTTCCCCATCTCACTAGCCACCCCTCACACTCACCCTCATCTAGTCTAATCATACCAACTAACAACACACAAGGATAGGCACTTGGGTGTTTTATGCAATGTTCATGTAAAGTTTCTGTTAATGTGTTGTCAAACATTGAAATCTTTATTTTCAACACTTTGCCTTCTTGGACAGATTTGTATGCACCTTTGGAAGTGTCTTAGTGAGTTGCAGTGAATGGTGAGACATAACGTCCCCCCATCGCAATGGTGATGAGTGTGAAAGGAATGGCTTGGGCATTGTAGGGATGCTTTATGGTGCTGGTGTGGAGTGGTGCCAACCTGGTGCATCATGTGGCAGCCAGGGTGTACAGCGTCACGTGAAGTAAATCTGGCCATGGTGAAGTGATCCCTGGCCTGCCGGGCAGTGTAGGGGGTGGTGGTTTGTGTCAACTTCACCTCTGACTTCTGAGCGGTTCGAATCGCTCCCACTCCCTTGGTTCTAGACCTTGGACTTATTTGGGGATTGTGACAAAAAGTGCAGCAGACAACTGGTTTTGATGCAAGAACTTTGATCTTTATTCAAGAAAGTAAAACACAACACAAACACTCTTAACACTCTAAAGGGGGGAACACTTCGGTACAAGTGAGGGAAATAACATTAGAAGAATACTTCACCCCTCCCAATCCCACTTTACTAGCTAAGTTGGACCCTAGAGAACCAGGGATAATGCTCACCAAACGAATCCTTGACAGTTGAGATAGGGTTTAGAGTCTTTTTAAGTAAAAAGTTTCATAAGGCCCTTGTTGCCGCGAGGTGTCCGATGGTCACTGAGGCGGTCGCTCTGGTATCTTCTTGCGTGTCAGGCCTACTTCTGGAGCTGTTGGCCTTCTTTGTTGAACTTCTTTCTGTTGCCCCCTTGCCTTGTTGAACTGTCTTCTTCAGAGCTGTGGAACTGCCTTCTTGCAGAGCTGTGTAACTGTCCTGGAGAACTCGAACTTCAACTGTTGAGAACGGGCCTTTAATTATACCCATTGAAACTTCCTTATCTGCATGTCAAATCAAATCCCGGTCATTGTAAGATTTTGGAGGGCTCGTTAACAGTAACTGGTTTGTTAATGTGTGAAGTGGTTTCGGGATAGCTCCATCCTGTCGATCTGTTGTTTAATCGGAGTTTGATTGTTCTTATGTTTTGGGTTTTCTTGGCTGGGCCTATGATTTCTATAGAGCGGTCCCAAGTGATTTGTTTTATGCATGTTTTTGATGGGTCCTGTGATGGTTTTGATGAGGCCTGTAATTTTGGGTGGGACTGCTCTTTCCCTGGGTTTATTGTTAAAATGTTAATGTCTGCTGGGGCTTGAGCGAGGTCATCCCGGTTCCCCAGACAGTGTAATTAACTCCAATATCCAAAATTGCTTTTACAGAGGTTGAACCCACCTTCCTTCACAGCCTTTTCTCCCTTACAAGTCCAGACGTCTTTTAAAATCCCAAATCTTGGTTTTTGCTCGAAAGGTCCTTCGGTTTAGGCCCAATGCACTTCACCACCCTGTAAAAGAGTCCAAAGTCTTTTTCCTTAGCGTTTTCTTAGAGTTAGGGGGATCTGTGAATTTTGAGAATCTTACAGTAGCAATGTGGTCGGATGCTGATGCCCTGTGTCCTGTGCAACATCAGTTGATTGCGGAGAATGTTGGTGTTGTTGTTGGTGCTGCTGGTGTTGGGGCTCATCGTGGAGGGATTCTGAGGACCAAGGTGAGATTTTTTCAAGAGCACTGATGTTGCTGGAATAGGTGGCAGCTGAAGTTGAGATGACAGAAGCAATCTATCAATGGTGAGAGAGCTTGTTCCAAGGAGGTGACAGTGGATAGAGAGTTTAGTACAAACACTTCCAAACTGCATACAGCTCAAAAGTGACTCCAAATCCTGAAGGCTCAAGCTTCTGACATTGGAAAGTGAACAGCTGTGAAATGATAGCTTTTATACCACTTTTGCAGCTGTCACCTATTCACAGCAATGGAGAGTCATTGAGAACCCAACACACTTACCTGACATGATCTCCGAGCGCCGGGAACCTCATGAAAAACCTGGAAAATGGTAAGTACCTGGTAAAAAATTTTTAACTACCTTTTAACCAGCTGTTAATGATGTTAATTGGCTCCCCCGCCGCTTGGTGTCGGGTCTGTGATGCGAAGACAGACCTGACACTGACACGGAGGCGGGCTGACAGCTGACCTACCTCCAAACTCGCACTCGCAGCACCGGTCAAATCCCGGCCGAAGTGTGTGACCATCCGTTCAGCTGCCTCTGCTGCTTCCACCTCTTCCCCTTGCCCACCTAGCCAAGTCTCCCCCCCCCCAGGCTCCCCCAGCCCAATCCTTAACCCACATCTGTCTCTAGTTTCTCTCTCATCCTATCTGAGGTCATCTTGGCCATGAGAACAACCACTTGCTCCTTTGACTCCCCTCCCACTAAACTATTGACCTTTCCTTCCTGGCCCCCATGCTAGCTGACATTATAAATGTTTTTTCCTTTTTCAGGTACTGTCTTCCTCCATTTCAAAACCACTATTATCACCCTCATCGTCAAAAAAACCCACTTTTGACCCCACCTCTTGAAAATGACTCTCCAATCTCCAATCTCCCTTTCCTCTCCAAAGTCCTTAAATGTGTTGTAAGTCAGTGCCCATTTTCCCGCTACTTCCTGTTTGAATCTCTAATCAGGTTTACACCCATACCACAGCACTGAAACTGCCTAACCAAACTCACAAATGACATCCTCTGTGACTATAACCATTGTGGCTGCCATTTTCCTGCCAAAACCGGCCTTAAATGCCGGCACTAAGCGAGCGAATTTCGCAGCCAATATGCCTAACTAAATGCATTGATACAATATACGGGGACGAAATTGAGCTCGGTAGCACCCATTTTTTGGGTGCTATGAGGCCCCTTACAGTTCAAGAATGGCGTCCATGGCATGTGTGCACACTTCTGATGGGAAGTGCGCTGGACGCCATATTGGTAAAGGGGTTAGCGTGTATGCACCTACTGTCCGCCGGCAGCATGCAGAGCGGGCAAATCATGATGTCAATTAGCGTGCAACGCTGATTTGACGCCACACTGCCATCTTGGAGCTCCACGCTCCAGCCTACGCACACCCTTAACCTCCCACAGCTGAACACGCGTTCAATGGTACGAAGGACCCTCACCAACCCTACTTAAAGGGCTCATCACCTACTTACAGGTTCATTGCTGGATTATTTCTTTTGGCTGTTGCTGCAATTCTATGCATTTTGGGTGCTTTTCCATTGAATAATCTACAGGAAGTGGTCTGGCTGGTACTGAAGTAATTTTTTTGTGACTTAAAGGCTTATACAGAAACCAATTGCTTCCAGACATGGGTGGCCTAGTAAGGCTTCCTCTTGGTATTGAGCATGACTGGGAGAATGAGCAGAGGCCACACAGAGCTGGACAAGTTGCTGGAAGAGGGAGGAGGAGGAGTGGGAGGAGGTCTCCCAGCAGGAGGCTATATCAGCAGAGGGTGTTTAGGGAGCAGATCTGTTGGAGAACAGATTGCTGGAGTGCTGTGATTCCCTGGAAGCCCCTTTGCACACTAGTATCCAGAGCCATGATGGCAGCAGTCCGTGCTTCCATGCAGCAAGCTGAAATTGCATGACAGCAGTCTGAGCTTCCACTGCAGCACTCAGACAGTGCGTGGCTGCTGCTTGTGCTGCAATAGAAGCTGAGACATCGGCCATCAGGCGATGCATCATGGGTGGCTCCACAGGTATGTTGATGGAGGTGACCACCCATTCCATGTTGGAAAGGATGGGTCCAAGCTCTGCGCAAAACCCTGTGCCAAGTTGGTGCTGGACTCCTCCATGCTCCTTGACATTGAATGCAGGCTTTCTAGCAGGCTTCCCAGTGTACCAAGCATTTGAGTGTGTAGACCAATCAGCCTTCTTCTGTAGCCTGGCCCATCGAAGTCCTCATCTGAGTCCTCTGCAGCAGAACTAGTGTGCGACCTCGGGATCTGCACGCGGGGAGTCACCAAGCACAAGTGCTCTGGAGCCAGGGCAGGGGGAAAGGATAGCACAGATGCCAGGCTTGCCAGAGGGTGAGGTCTTCATCGTCACTGTCTTCTTGCTCTTCCGCCACTGCCTGGGCAGATTGCAGTTCTTGTGTATCTGAAATGAAAAAGGGACAAGTTGTGGTGAGGGGAGAGGAGAAAGTAAGAAGTGCATGCTTATGCCATCAGCAGCTTCTCTGTCAGAAGAGATTGAAGGATGAGGGAGAAGTGGGATGTGAGAAGGAGGATTAGGTATGAGGATACTGTCATCTTCCAATGGCCACGGCGTCAGTGATGCCCCCTCCTCATAATTGCCAGCACTGTCTCCTCCATGGGGGTTAAAACATGCAGGCGTGCCTCTTCCCCTCTGGTTCGTTCCTGTTGCCTTCTGTTTTGCACCACCTTCTCCTGCAAGAGAGAGATGAAGTGTGTCAGTGAGTGTCATGCAACCTGTTTGGGTGCTGTAGCTGTCATGGTTGAACAGCTGGCAAGCTGTGAGATGTGGATGTGAGACTTGCAACAGTGCTAAGTGTGTGAGGTAAAGCGTATGAATGTTAGGATTGAATGCCGATTGATAGAGATTGTTGGTAGATGGGTGATGGGGGCGTCATGACATGAGCTGAGACTAGTGGTGCAGTTGGTAGGATATGGTATTTGAAGATGCATTCACGGACCTTTACCACTCATGTGGGATCATTAAACTTCTTCCTGCACTGCATCCAGGTCCTTGCGGCTATATTCCTGGCATTGACCTCCATGGCTATCCCTTCTCACTGCCTTCTGAGCAAGTGCCTGGAGGGCCTCCTTCCCCCCTGAGGATACAGGACATCTCTCCTCCTTTCCAACACTTCCACCAAGAGCTCCAGTGCTGCGTCCGAAAGCCTGGGTGCCTGCTCTCCCCCGTGGTTGGCCATTGTTGCACGGCACAATTTCCAGAATGATGTCAGCACCTATTCCAGCCACAATGCACCTCCCCTTTAAGAGGTACACGGTTAGCTTTAAGTAGTGCTAGGCACTAACGATATTGGGCCCCCTGCTGCTGCATGCAGCCAATGCACGCAGAAATCATTAGAATAAGTAGGCCGCATGAAATTGGCGCGCTGCCTGCATTACACTGAATGGGCACAGGTTAATTGTGCATCGCGATCCTCACGCCCATTTTCTGGGGCTATCCAATTTAACCCCCATAGTCTTTTCTTCTTATCAAAGATTTGGCCCAATCCCAGGAGCAGCAAGCACAGCCCTCTACCAACACATAGTATCATTAACACCTGATGCAAATATCACTGCAGAGACAGAAACTGGCAATTCAGGGTTGGAATGAAAAGGTATATTATCTCACAGGGTGTTGAAGGGCCAGAGGTGAAGGCTGAAGTAAGTTTAGTTCCTGCTAAAGCAAATACTTAGCTTTACCATTGTTCCAGTTGAATTGCTTTGTGATTTTGACTTCAAAGGGCCAAATATGAATAGTGAAATACTTCACAAGTATGAAAGGATGCACCAGTGACTTGCCCCCTTGCAGACCAAGTTGCAATCTAGGTTCATTCCAGTTGCAGATTCCACAGGGGAGAAATTTGTGTGTTTAGCACTACACGTTAGCGCCACCAGGTGGCGCTAAAACGCCATTCAGAGCTCTACCGCCAGCTGATGGTGGTTCCAGCACCGCACGCCATATCCGTCTTGCTGGGAGCGCTGCCAGTAAACTCGATCGCCAGGGACATCGCAATCACGGAGATCATGACGTCAGTGAGTGTGCAACGCTCACTTGACGCCCGATCTCCCAACTTCGTTTTGGCCACTGCAATTACCGGCTGGAGAAAGCAACGACAGGTTGAGGTGGGATGCAGCAGCAGGAAGCCGGCTACAGCGACGCTATTTAAAGGGATCCTCACCAATCACTCGCACCTGTCAGGGTTTTGAAGTTTGAGTGGCTGTGTGCTAATTCCGGCTACTGCAAGAGTTTTCTTTAGTCATTTCAAGGCTATTTGGTATCAGGGAGTGTTCTGGCAAGTACAGAACTCCCTCATTATTTTTGAAACGCTTCAAACTACAACACTTGCTGAAAGTCACGGTGGCTGTACTGGCAGTCGGCCTCGCCCGTCAGGATCTACGGCGAAGGGAGCGAAGGCAGTGAGAAAGACGGGAACATGCGCGCAGAGGGAGGAGGAGGAGGGCCATCAGGGCTCTCAATAGGAGGACTTACTCTTTGAGGGTCTTCCAACAGCACTTCTCCTACTTCCAATTAAGCGAGGAGCAGTGTATTAGGAGGCTCCGCTTCACCAAGGAGGTGGTCACAGAACTCTGCCGTCTCCTGCAACCAGACCTCCAGCCTGAGACCAGGGCGACCATGGCTCTCCAAGTGGCAGTCAAGGTCATCGTGGCCCTCAAGTCCTTCGCCAGCGGATCCTTCCAGCATGCAGCAGGAGACATAGCTAACATCTCACAGTTCGCCGTCCATCGCTGCATCCGAGAGGTCACTGAGGCTCTCTACACCAGAAGAGATTACATTGGCTTCCCAATCATCAGAGAGAAGCAGGACAAGCGTGCATGTGGCTTTGCCAGGATAGCGGGCTTCCCCATGGTGCAGGGCGCCATTGACTGCACCCATGTGGCTTTGCGGGAACCGCATAACAATCCGGAGATCTTCCGTAACCGCAAAGGCTGCCACTCACTTAATTTGCAGTTGGTGTGCGAATCCTCAATGTCAATGCCCGCTATCCTGGCAGCAGCCACGATGCATTCATACTGAGAGAGGACAGCAGGTTTCTGCTTCACTGACCCACTGCCACTCCCCGGGTCAGCACCTCAGCATCCCTAGCAATCTGTTGCAGCACTGATTGCTGGCCTGCTGCAACACGGTGAAAGCTCCGGTCGACGGTGGTAGACCCAGCCATGATGGCAGCAGTCAGAGCTTGCATGGCATCACACTAAGACTGCATGGGAGCAGTCAGAGCTTGGATGCCACCAAGCAGAGACTGCATGAGAGCAGTCTGAGCTTCCACTGCAGCACTAACATTGGGTCGCTTCCGCCTGTGCTGCAATGGAAGCTGCGACATCGCTCATCATGCGCGCCATCATGTCTGGGTCGCGACGATCTCTCTAGGAGTTTACCATCATTTGCAGACTGGAAATGGGCTCCATGCTCTGTGCAGAGCCTTGTGCAATGTTGAAAGTGGTCTCCTCCACACTCCTTGCCATTGCCTTGCCATTGCACCTATCATTTCCGTGTGCATGCCCATCACCCTTCTTCTAAAGGCCTCCCCATCGAGGTCCTCATCTGAGTCCTGTGTCGAACTCGCCCTCTGGGAGCTGGCCCCCGAGCTACCCTTTCCCCCTGGACTTACTGCAGCCCATTCGTCCCCTGGTGCATCACTCTGTGCAGATCCCACTACTATACTAGCCTCTAAAGAACGCGTAGTGCCAGTATCTGAGCTGGTGTCTGCGGGTGAGACATGCAGTGACGCGGCGTCTTCTTCCTCCTCCTCTTCTCCCGCATCGCTCTGTGCGGTGCCTTCAGGGACAGGCTGCTCAGGTGCTTGCTGATTATCTGAAAGCAGAATGGCACGAGTCGGGTTAAGGTGAGGGGAGGGGGGCAGGAAGGCAGAAATGCATGCATACCGCATGAGTAGCTTGAAAGTGAGAAAGGACTTTGGGCTGAGGGGGAAGTGGGATGTGAGAAGAAGGAATAGGAATGAACATACCGTTGTTGTCCCCAAGGAGGTCAACGTCACCGGTGGCCACAGTGCCCATGACCTGACGCCCAATGATCTCCAGCACTCTACTCTCCAGCTGGCTCAGCTGTTCAATGTGGGCTTGGCCCCTGCCTGTCCTCTCCTGCTCCCTCCAGTTGTGAGCCACCTTGGCCTGCAAGAGAAAGGAAAGTGTGCGAGTGAATGTGGTGCAATGTGTTTGGGTGATGTGCCTGCCATAGTTGAATAGCTGTCATTGTGTGCAAGTTGTGAGATGTGGGTGTAAGTGTTGGTAGGTAGAGATTGTTGGTGGGTGAGTGCTGGGGGTGCGGTGCTTTGGGCACTGTGTGAAGATTGTGGTTCAGATGGTAGTATGTAGCATTTGTTGAAGCCTTCACTCACCCTGACCACCCATGTGAGGTCGTTAATTTTCTTCATGCACTGTGTGTGTGATAGAATAAGCCATATAACCTATTCAGAAAAATACACTATCTTATGAAAGAATTCTGGCCTTATTAAAACATGACAAACTGGGTTTGGAAATTTAGAAACCTAACTATGAAATAGCTATGAAAGGATTCTGGCTATTGAGATAAGACAGTTGTTGACCCTGAATAAATAACCTTATTGAAACAGAAGGTGCATGGCTCCGACAAGCTGACCTTTTGGGAACAAAACAATGGTTCACCCTGGATAAGGTGTTCTAATTTAAACTTTGTAAAGATAGCACAGAAGATAAGGAACATCTGCCCTCGTAAAGATGACATAAAGTAAGGAATACCTACTGTCACACCGTTTTTATATGGTAAACTTAGAACACCTAGAGATGAGACAAGATTTTGGCTGAGGTGGCAGTAAGAGTTGCAGAGGTCGGCAGAAAAATGACTAGAGATAATTAGCTAGCATCAGCAGAAAACTTTAAAGGAAATACCACTGGAAAAGGGTATAAATATTGAACTCTCAAATGGGATAACAGACTCACTTTAATCGGGCAAAGCGATTCTCGGCTTCAGATGCGGCTCTGTAGTCTACCACTCTTTGTACCTCAGGGATCAAAGGTATTTGATATTGATGGATATCCTGTATAGAGAACTTTAAGAACTGTAATACTGCAGCAAAGTTAAGATTTAAAAGTAAGATTCTCTGTTAATAATAAGATAGCATTTTTTCTCTTTTTAGAACAGTTAATGTTGCGATTGACTGATTCACCAACTGTAAATTGCATGTCGGTTCTTTAATAAATCTATATATTTTTAGAATTGTCTCACATAAGACTTCTGTACCAAAAACTCGTGAACTCAATCTCTGTACACTCTTTGGTGAGGAGTTGCAGAATTCTGAGGGAGTTTTCTGGACCCTCATAATATCCGAAACGTTACAATCTAGCTAAACTTATTAAAAGCGCTATCTGTAGGACAGTAACATTCTTTAGTTGTTCCTTTCCTTTAGGGAGAGATGATCCGGACCTTTAGACCCAGTTAAGCATCTTTAGGATTCGGCTACCTCAAACTTTAGTTGAAAGTGAACGTCTGAGAAATATGCTTGATCCGGGGTAGCCCTAAAGGGGCTAGGACTAGTAAATATCCCTTCAGTTGGCGACCAACGTGTGTGTTAATGAGTTGATACAGAACCCTATACTTATATTTATATCTATATCCATCTCGTAGATTGTTAAGTATAGAAGGAGTGTTTTACTGACAGTGGTACTAAGACCCAGATTTAAGTCTCTAGAGATGACAAGTCCCTGATCAGGCCTTGTAGAACTTAAATCAGAACTCCCTCAATATATCATTGAGGTCTAGAAATTTCTTATAAAGTTCATATTAAATCCTAACCGAGGTTAGGTCCTGACGAAATGGCAAACCCTGTCAGAATTGGCCAAGTCTTTTTATTAGGAAATGCAAATGATTGCTATCATCAAGTCATTTACTGTGATGGATCGTCAATGACGATTAAAAAAGGGACATCCCAACAATCCTCAGCTGGGATGGGAATAGTAGTAGGGACTTTTCGAGATTCCTATTCTTTTTATCCAGAAGAATTACTGTCCATACCCCTTGGCCATAAGACAACGCAAAATGCTGAAGCCGTAGCATTACGGTATGCTTTAGAAAAGGCAGACCCTATTAAATCCACATTAATCTGTACAGATAGTGACTATTGTAAAAGAGGATACAACCAAGATCTAGTTTTCTGGGAACAAACAAACTTTACCAATCATAAGGGTAGACCCATAAAACATACGTCATTGTGGGAAGACATTCTCCGTTCGAGGATGGAGAAACAGAATTGTCAGGTGATTCATGTAAATGGGCATACCACTGGGACAGTACACTCAAAAGGAAACAGACTTGCAGACAAACAAGTGAAATGTTCAGTCTGCATGACACCCCCTCGAGAGGGGCCTGCCAATATTAGTGTTATCACTAGGGCAGAACGGGCAGCTAATCAGGATGAGGAACTGATTCAGCTATTAGACCCAACAAAAGAGAATCCACCATGATATCCATCAAAGTACTTTTACTCAGAAACCCCTACTGGTATTGTGCTAGTTAAGTTGCCCAAAGGAAACTGAGAGGTACCCCCGAGACACAAATGAGAACAGCTTGTAAAAGAAGCTCACAAGGGCATAGGTCAAGCACATTGTGGTGCCAGAACAACATTCTGCAAATTGACTCCCTTATATTGGTGGCCAGGCATGTTTAAGGCCTATAAAACATATGTGGCAAATTGTGAGCCATGCTATTTAACCAATAAGTCATCACTAATTAAGCCACCACCATTGGCTCCTGTGAAAGCTGATGAACCAATGGGAAAATTATTTTTTGACTTCATTGGACCACTTCCCCCATCTTTGGGATACAGACATGTTCTCGTTTGTGTAGATGGATGCACTTCCTTCTGCTGGCTGGTCCCCACAAAAACTGTTTCGGAAAACATGCTCGCCAATGCTATTACTGACATAATTACTGTAGCTGGTGCACCCAAAATCTTACACTCCGTTAAAGGCGGAGCCTTTGTCTCCAAGGTCTTCAAAGACTACTGTGAATAAAGGGGGATTGGGTTAGAGCTCAGCACGCCACTTCATCCACAATCAGCGGGGCTGGTGGAACATAAAAACCAGGAAGTAAAAAAGCTATTGGTCAAACTGTTGAGAATCAAGGGAAATAAGTGGACCACCATCATTCCGGAGGTGCAGCTATCACTTAATAATGTGCCCGCATCTGCATCAGGGAAAGTGTCCCCTAAAACTCCATATTATCTAATGTATGGGGTTGAGATGCATACACCGCTTACCCATGGTTCTTTTATTGCCTTTACACTCTCTGATTCCTTGACCTGACAGCGACAGTTAGATTTTAAAAAAGAAGTAACAGAGGAGATACATCAAATTGATCAGAGATAAGGGAGACAAATAGGCAGAAAAAATTGACAAACAAAGCATGGCAACCCCTAGCAGGAGAATGGTTACAGGAAAAGAAGTTCGAGCAAAAACTTGGTTTAAGACCTAAGTGGAAAAAACCTGTTCAAATATGTTCCGTTATTAACGAAAGAACTGTTAAAATGCATATTAATCAGCTGAATGGCAAGCATATTTTTAAAACTGTCTCCATAGACAATCTCAAAAGATGTCCTGCGGGAATCCGAAATGGAGGAACGATACAAGGTGCAGTCGTACACTATCTTCCAAGACCCAGCTTGGAGCACGACACAGGAAATGGATGCGATCGAACTACTGACGACGGTCAGCCAGAGAGTGTCGCCGACTCCTCCACACGATGCTTGGCAACGCCTCAGGAATTGGATTCACAAAAAGCCACAATCAAAACAACTAAAGACCAACAAGTTACTTCAACGAAGAAGGAAAACATTGCGGATGGAGAAGGAAGCAACTGAGCTTCTGGCAAGGCCTTTACGAAAACAAGAATCTGTCCTCACACTGGATCAATGGAACAGCATGTCAAGCTTCAGCCAGCTCCCAATGACGTCTCCTTGACACGTATGAATAACTCACCTCTACAGAACGTACATCTGTCAATCGAACATTCTAATTACATGTTGTTTTGCTAATTGCATGACAATGTACCTATCATTCTTTTAATTTGTGTTCAATTTAAAATAAGGCAAAACATTGTCCTGGGGTGACTTAAAGGAATTTTCATGTAGCACATGAATGGGCTCTTGTGACTCTTGTGAAATTAATGTACTATTGATCAAACTCTACCCTGATGCTCAAGCTCATTTTTTGGTCAAGAGGGGTGTGTGAAGGAATAAGCCATATAACCTATTCAGAAAAATACACTATCTTGAAAGAATTCTGGCCTTATTAAAACATGACAAACTGGGTTTGGAAATTTAGAAACCTAACTATGAAATAGCTATGAAAGCATTCTGGCTTTTGAGATAAGATAGTTGTTGACCCTGAATAAATAACCTTATTAAAACAGAAGGTGCAGGCTCTGACAAGCTGACCTTTTGGGAACAAAACAATGGTTCGCCCTGGATAAGGTTTTCTAATTTAAACTTCGTTAAGATAGCACAGAAGATAAGGAACATCTGCCCTCGTAAAGATGACGTAAAGTAAGGAGCACCTACCGTCATACCGTTTTTATATGGTAAACTTAGAACACCTAGAGATGAGACAAGATTCTGGCTGAGGTGGCAGTAAGAGTTGCAGAGGTCAGCAGAAAAATGACCAGAGATAATTAGCTAGCATCAGCAGAAAACTTTAAAGGAAATACCACTGGAAAAGAGTATAAATATTGAACTCTCAAATGGGATAACAGACTTGCTTTAATCGGGCAAAGCGATTCTCGGCTTCAGAGGCAGCTCTGTAGTCTACCACTCTTTGTACCTCGGGGATCAAAGGTATTTGATATTGATGGTTTTCCTGTATAGAGAACTTTAAGAACTGTAATACTGAAGCGAAGTTAAGATTTAAAAGTAAGATTCTCTGTTAATAATAAGATAGCATTTTTCTCTTTTTAAAATGATTAATGTTGCGATTGACTGATTCACCAACTGTAAATTGCATGTCAGTTCTTTAATAAATCTATATATTTTTAGAATTGTCTCACATAAGACTTCTGTACCAAAAACTCGTGAACTCAATCTCTGTACACTCTTTGGTGAGGAGTTGCAGAATTCTGAGGGAGTTTTCCGGACCCTCATAATATCTAAAACGTTACAATCTAGCTAAACTTATTAAAAGCGCTATCTGGAGGACGGTAACATTCTTGGGTTGTTCCTTTCCTTTAGGGTGAGATAGACCGGACCTTTAGACCCAGTTAAGCGTCTTTAGGATTCGGCTTCCTCAAACTTTAGTTTAAAGTAAACATCTGAGAAATACGCCTGATCTGGGATAGCCCTAAAGGGGCTAGGACTAGTAAATATCCCTTCATGTGGGTCCTGGGGACCACAGTACTGCCCATCACATGTTGTGCCACCTCCCTCCACATTGTGCAGACATTCGTGGTGAGGGCCTCCTGCCAGTTGTTGGGTGCAGGATCATCCACCTTCTCTCGACCGTGAAAACCAAAGCGTCCAAAGTTTCATTTGAAAACCTCCGGGCTCTCTCCCTGGGGCGGTGATCTGCCATCATAATTTGTAAGTAACTGATCCGTCTCCTTCTGCTTCTTAGGATTGTTGGGGCAGTTGCACGGCCAGCAATGATGAGAATGAGGTACTGCAGCATCAATGAACCTCCCATATAAGTCGTGAAAAAAGCCTGTTTCAATCATGACTTGCAATTAGACTGCCCCCAATATTGGTCTAACTTTTCAGTGTCATGCCAATGAGCTTGGGTTTTTAGGCTAGAATCATA
Source organism: Squalus acanthias (assembly GCA_030390025.1). Classification (NCBI taxonomy): domain Eukaryota; kingdom Metazoa; phylum Chordata; class Chondrichthyes; order Squaliformes; family Squalidae; genus Squalus; species Squalus acanthias. The sequence goes on from CM059434.1 coordinate 105,297,587, forward strand.
ACTGCAATCATTTTAATGAAGAGTGAGCACGAATTTTGCGTGCATTCTAGATGATTTTCAGGTGGCGCCACTTAACCATTTTTAGTCTAAACACTGCCCATTTCTTGGCTATAACAAATTTCAAGCCCTATGATCGTTAAACACTATGGTGACCAAGTGTTCTATGCTCTGCAGATTCACAGGTAGCAGGGATATTTGGAACATCTCTCCGTAACGCTCTGACTGATGATGTCAAGGCATTGACGTTCTTATTCCATGATACAATGATGGCTTACTTCATAGCATTTAGTGGTAGAATTGTGAGTGAAGTATTTAGAGACCTCATGCTATGTGCCCAAACAGTATTGAGTGACATGAAGATTCGCGTTCTAACAGGGGCACATAACCAAAAGCACAGTAATAGGTGAATGGCTGTCGAGTTACTGCCAGTCTCTTGGCTGCAGCTACCTCTGGAGAAGAAACAGGAGAAGTCTGGACAGAACAGGATGGGCTACCAAACATACATATGCCTCGTTACCTTATTTCTCTTATTTGGAAAGAGGAGAGCATGCCAGGGGATCTCAGAGACACCGTAATCGTGACCATCTTCAAGAAAGGTGACAAGTCCAATTGCGATAATTACAGAGGAGTCTCCCTGCTGTTTGCCACAGGGAAAGTCATCGCAAGAATCCTCCTCAATCGCCTTCTGCCAGTGGCTGAAGAGCTCCTCCCAGAGTCGCAATGCGGATTCCGCCCACTAAAGGGCACAATGGACATGATCTTCACCACGCGCCAATTACAAGAGAAATGCAGGGAACAGCACCAACCGCTGTACATGGCCTTCTTTGACCTCACAAAGGCCTTCGCCACCGTCAACCGTGAGGGATTATGGAGTGTCCTCCTTAAATTCAGCTGCCCTCAAAAGTTTGTCACCATCCTCCGCCTGCTTCATGACGACATGCAAGCCGTGATCCTGACCAACAGATCCACCACAGACCCAATTCACGTACAGACCGGGGTCAAGCAAGGTTGTGTCATCGCACCAACGCTCTTCTCGATCTTCCTGGCTGCAATGCTCCATCTCACCCTCAGTAAGTTCCCCGCTGGAGTGGAGCTAATCTACAGAACAAACGGGGAACTGTTCAACCTCCATTGCCTCCAGTCCAGATCCAAGGTCGTCCCATCCTCTGTCATCAAATTACAGTATGCAGACGATGCTTGCGTCTGTGCACACCCTGAGGCCGAACTCCAAACCATCGTCAACACCTTCACCGAAGCGTACGAGAACATGGGCCTTACACTAAACATCCGTAAGACAAAGGTCCTCTACCAACCTGCCCCTGCCACACAGTACTGCCCCCCGATTATCAAAATCCACAACGAGGCCTTGGACAATGTGGACCACTTTCCATACCTCGGGAGCCTACTGTCAACAAGGTTAGACGTCGATGACGAAGTCCAACACCGCCTTCAGTGTGCCAGTGCAGCCTTCGGTCGCCTGAGGAAGAGAGTGTTTGAAGACCAGGACCTCAAACCCAGCACCAAGCTCATGGTCTACAGAGCAGCAGTGATACCCGCCCTCCCTGGTCTCTTGAATGTGCTTTGGTGAATGCTCTTGACTAACAGTTATCGTGGTTGTATAGACTATCATGAGTCATGGTTCAAGCAGGTAACACATATCGCTGAGGCATCACCACACAACTTGTTTTAACTGTGAAATGAGGTCTTGAAGTGTGAAGAAAAGATTTAGCAGATTAAGGGTTTTCATTAGAAGACAGGCACAGTTATGTGCAGATTCTGTGATGGTATATCTTAGCAGAAACCAATCCCGATTTCCACCTCCCCAGTTCTTCTCTCACATGAGGCTATAAACACTGCAGAGTTGAATATAATGATAATAATTGCTCATCAGTGTTATTACAATGACATTATGTGCAAGAAATGTAATTATGTTACGCAAGGAAATTATGTATTTGACACAATTGCCAAACAAGAAAAGCTTTCCCAAACACTACTCTATGATCAGAGTGACAATTTTCCCGTAAAGATTTAAAAACGGGGCTCATTTCATTTGATCAAACAAGAATAAAATGTGATATGAGTGACTCATTGTATTGCAGTTTCAAAATCTACAAATATCTATTAGGATGATAAATACACGTTGTTGTTGTTGTAGGATTTGGCACATAGTTTCTTAAAATGAATCTTACATTCTATTTTATTAATGGACAATACATGCAGTACATTCCTATTAATTGGGACATGCATTACCAGGAAATATTTGCTGAGCCATCCATTAATTTGCTGTGCATTCTACACTGCTTGCCTAATAGGAACGATTGGATAAATGGATCGTTTTGCTTGCCATGGAGGTGTTTTCATTAAGATGTTTCCAAGGAATTGCATTTTTCACATTTTAATTACATAGCAGACAGCACGATTGCTTGAAGCTGATTAGTATACGTTTCTTTTTTCATCATTTTGACGTTTGATCATAAACGATTGATGCCAGGAATCCGAATGTGCAGTTTTCTTTGCATCTTCTAGCATGTATCTTATTTGAGCACAGCAGATGCCGTACATGTGATTTATTTAATTTCAGTCTCTACTGTGAGCTGCTTGTTCTGTACAGATATTTACACAAGCAGGCATGAGGCGTAGCAATGTGACTTGTTTCAGCCGATCATAGCTTTTAATGTGCAATTCTTTTTGTGCTTAGGCACCTGTGATAAAACTGCTGTCACACACGAGTATTCTGTGAGTACAGATATAAGACGAAATAATAGATGAGGTGAAAATGTGATTACAGTTCCAGATGTGTCCCAACAGGCAAGATTTTTCTTCCCAGCGATGCCTTATCATGTTAGACTAATGCCTACTTCCAGCAACTAGAGGTTAAAGGTCATCGAGGAATTTTTTGTTTAATTAAGACTGAAGAACAATAGAATATACGTTTAAACAATAATATATGTGCAAGTGTCTCATTCTGTATATAATTTATTCAGCATATTCTCTGTGGTTCATCTGCAGGTTAAGAGTTTTTGTATTGATTGGATTGAAATCCTGCTTTGTGAGGCAGTTATGTTCTGTACACTGTCATTATTTTTCACGTTGCATCTGAAGGGAAGCAGCAATTATGTGAAAGTGTGGTTAATTAATCTTCTCCTATGATTGATTTTTTAATTGATTAATTGTTGCTTATGCTCGCCCAAGAGCATTTTTTGGATTATGTGTATTCTTGCCTGACCTCTTTTCCAAAAAGCAATTAGAACAATTCAAAACGAGTCTACAGTTAGAGGTAAACCCTGTCACCTTCTACAAAATACATTGACACACACTAGGAATGAAAAACTAAAGCGGCAGTAAATTATTGCATTTTTATTATCAATTAATTCCATTTAGTATTCAGTTAAAAAGCAATTCATTGGTATTTTAGTAATTGTTTTCTTTCACCCATCATTGGCACAGTTTCCATCATGGTTTGGAGGTGTGACAGTGATAGCCAAAGTCTGTTGTTTTTTTTCCCCTGTTTTCCCACTCAATAGAATCTCTATTACAGCAGCTAACTGATCAGTCCAAGGGATTAGAGACAGTTCGTGGAGCTGCAGAGCAATTTAGTCTAGTCTTCATGATGCAATTCTTGATTTTCCTTTGGGGATATATTTGTTAGCAGTTTAATAAATACTTTGACTATCTTGTAACATTTTGCAGGACCATACATTTTTATATCGGAAATAGCATGCTTCTGATCTGATTCTGAAACATTCAAGATGACAATTGACATCACAAGGTAACATGAGAACATAAGAAAGCACAGAAAAGGAAAAGGCCATTTGGTCCTTTGTGCACCGTTCCCCCTTCCGATCATAGACTATGCGATTTATTTATATCCTGAAAGGAGGTCCTACAAAAAAGTTCTACAAAATTTCTTCCTGATCCTCACCGTTCCGCCCACCCCCAGGCAATCAGGTACACGTCAACATTAAAAACAATTAGATAACTGCTATGTTTTCAATTTATATTTTCTCATTAGAGTTTCATTTTGAGTGCCATTTGCTAAAACCGCGTTAAGGACTGTATACTACATAGGCACAACTGTGTGACGTTTGTTCAAATCCTTCCAGTTTATGAAAGGCATGGAAAGAAATTATGTGAATCACATCAGATAAGTACTTGGAAGATAGTCTTTCGATCTGTAAAAATCAGACAGCTTACAATAGAATAGCAGTTGCATTCCATGCAGATTAATAACAAAATGCTGTAGTGCATTTTATAATAAGACTACAAATGGAATGATAAAAAGCAAGCTTTATTGTATTAGGGTTAACAGGAAATACCACAATTTGCTTCAACCATATTTTAGACCTTTAATATGGGATACTATAACATTTGTCCTTCTGTGTGAATACAGGTTAGTGTTGTGCATGATGATTTTTTCATTATAATTTGGATTTGTCTCAATGATGGTTTTGGAATCCAACACAAAATGTTTTGTATCAGGTTAGAGTCCTCAGTAAATGTTGTCCACTGAACAAAAATGCCTCTCATTTCCTACCAAATTCAACAGACTTGGAATGTACCATTTTCCTGATGTTGAGTCTGAGACTACATTGACAACAACAGAGCCTTTAGTTAAATCTGGAATATTTATTTCTGCTGTTAGATGCAAACTGGAAAAATGCTTCACTTTAGCTTTCTTTATTTAAATGTGTTTTTATAACAAATATTTTCAGATTTTGTTCATTCCACAAGTTTTTTTTTCCCATTAACAGTCCAGCACATAGTGAAACTATTATATACAGACACACCCAAGGGGCCAGTGTTGCTCAACATGCTTTCAGTTATTATATATAAAATCTCAAGGATGGGTGGCTAAGGCTCTGCATAAAATAATAGAATATATATCCTTTGTTAAAAGGCTGATGGTTACCGTTATGATTTAAACTTCCTTCCAACATTCTGAACGCGTGCTTGCAGCAAAGAGGTAGTTCCATGAGCAGACCAGGTCTCCCAGGACCAGGCATTTGCACTGTTACATGTGCCACAACATTAACAATTACCTTATTAATATGGTAATATGCACTATAGACTATGTGAGATGTCCACCATGCTGTCCTGTTCATTCCAAAACATGCTAAGTACAACATTGTCAATCAATTATGTTGAAGCTAAAACAAGTAATCAGAAAAACACAGCAAGAGCACCATACTTGCTTTACAACATACATAAATTATTTCAAAAACTGTCAGAGGTGCCATCTTTCAGATGAGACATTAAGCTGAGGCCCCGTCTGCTCTCTCAGGTGGATGTAAAAAAATCCCATGGCACTATTATTTCGAAGGAGAGCAGGGGAGTTATCCCCGGTGTCCTGGCCAGTATTTATCCCTCAATCAACATCACTAAAACAGATTATCTGGTCATTAACACATTGCTATTTGTGGGAGCTTGCTGTGCGCAAATTGCCTGCTGCGTTTCCTGCATTACAACAGTGACGACACTTCAAAAAAAGTACTTAATTGGCTGTAAAGTGCTTTGGGACGTCCGGTGGTCGTGAAAGGCGCTATATAAATGCAAGTCTTTTTTTTTTTAAAGAGTCTGAGATCTTAATACTTCTTCTGACTGAGTCTCTGTTGAGACATTACATGTGCGATGACTCCCCAGAGCTCCCCTCAGCCACCTCACGTGGAATAAGCAGTATGAAGTAGGGAACTGAGGACCCTAGGACTGTCATCCAATGATATGTCTGTCTTTATTTTAATGTTAAAGCAGGTTATTTAACGAACAAACAGATTCTTCTCATACGTCAGCCAATTAAGATAATAACTATTTAAGGTGTGAACAGTAGACTGATGTGCTTTTGACACCTGACCATAACCATATCCATTTTGAATTTCTGATTTGTATCTAAAAATAAAGGCCGAGGTTGCGCTGGTAGTTCCAGTGTAATCCGCCCAAAATCGGCCAAACCAGCGCAAATGATCGCGGAATTTCAAGGGCAAATTAGGTCCAGCGCAAAACGAGCTTTGCGATCTTTTCCGTTAGTTTAGAAAACATTGTGCCGGAAACCGGCCCCGCCCTGAAAGCTGGCCGCGCCCCCAATCAAATTAATCCCCATGGCGAATATCTGCTAATTGCGCCTGTTTGGGGGCCTTTGAAGAGGCTCTTAAAAATTAAGCCTTTTTTTTAGGTGCAAGAGCACTAATAGGCACCTTTTAAAAGCTAATTCAAAAGCACCCACCTGTTAACACTTCACTGCTGCCACTACACGAAACCCAAATCTGGAGTGGTGAATTTTTTTTCATTTTAAAAGTCACTTGACTACTATTTTATTCCTTTTCGCAGCCTTCCAATATCTACACTCCCTTCTTCAGCCAAAAGTAAAAGCTGGGCTAAGCCAATAATCTTTCATGGATGCTGCCAATGGTGGAAAACATTAGCTGACAGGAAATAAACTGAGTCAATCACTATAGGCTGATGCAGGGCAGAATAATCCTCTCTACTAATTTATGCTCTTCTCCTCAAAATAGAGTGCTCCAATTGCTGGCCAAAGATCAGCATAAGAGCTGTAGCAAATAGCTGAATTGGAATTGTTGTTGAACTTGTGATTCAAATCCAGATGGTCCAAATGAAAGCCCAGCTACCAACAGCATTGTAGGAGGCTCCGTGTAGGAGGATTGTGTTTTCACACTTCTATGCCCACGGGCGATGTCATTTAAAAAGATTAAGGTTGTCAACTGCAATCTAGAGTTCTGTACACGTTAGATTTACTCTTGAATGAACCTGATAGCAACCAGGTAAATTTTATTTATTTTATCATATTGTCAATCACTTTTCCTTCTCTAATTTATTCCATTCCATTGAGCCTGCTGTTTTCTGGTTTAAAATGGTAAAAGGTGGTTTCCTCTTCAAAGATTTGTTGGAATCCAACAGTGAGATACAAAAAGTAAGTTTATAAAAATGTATACTATTCCCATTGTCAGTCTTGTTACAACTCTGAAATAGCCCAGTGAGATGCTGTATATTCCACAGAATGCCATTAGGTGCAAATAATTTCCCTGCAATGTCTAACTAACTCAGCACAGATTGGGATTTAAACTGTGCCCTGCCTCATCTGCTTAGCTCAGCTGCTCACTGTGTCAACCTGTTTAGCCATTGGGAAAGGAACACAAGAAATAGATGCAGGAATAAGCTATACGGCCCCTTCAGTGGACTTGTGCATTTGACTGAAATAGAAATCCATAGAATTCAATGATACTTATTAGTTGTGCATCTAACAACATAATGGATTGTTCTCAAAAGAATCCACTTCTTAGCATTGATGACATCTGTTTCAATAATTTGCATTAAGGCCAGAATACTCAATCAGTTTTCCTTACTAGTCAGCCAAAATTAGAAAATGCTGATTTGTAAACATAGCAGATGTTTTTTTTCCATCAAACATATATCCTCATTTGACCCTGGCAGGAACGCCATGAAAGTGTATCAGTATTAATCTATGGAACGAAATATAGTGCACAGAAGTTTGACAATCTGACAAGATGCCATCAGAAATCATCAACTGTCACAAAAATAGTCAGTGTCTAAAGTAGTAATTTTTGGTACTCTATAAATTTCTCATGTTTCACTGTTAGATAGTACCTGAAAATGTTTAGGTACAGAAACAGGCAGCACTGCAGCAATTTCACACAAGAAGGATTTTTTAATTAACATTTTGTACATTTTATCTTATCCACTGTACTTCACAGAATCATAGAATGGTTACAGCACAGAAGGAGGCCATTCAGCCCGTCGAGCTCGTGCCAGCTCTCTGCAAAAGCACTTCAGCGAGTCCCACTCCCCCGCCCTTTCCCCATAGCCCTGAAATTTTTTTTCCTTCGGGTACTTATCCAATTCTCTTTTGAAAGCTACGATTGAGTCTGCCTCCACCACGATTTCAGGCAGTGCATTCCAGATCCTAACCACTCGCTGCGTAAAAAAGTTTTTCTTATGTCGCCTTTGGTTCTTTTGCCAATCACCTTGAATCTGTGCCCTCTGGTTCTCGACCCTACCACCAATCTGAACAGTTTCTCTCTATCTACTCTGTCCAGACCCCTCATGATTTTGAATACCTCTATCAAATCTCCTCTCAACTTTCTCTGCTCTAAGGAGAACAACCCGAGCTTCTCTATACTATCCATGTAACTGAAGTGCCTCATCCCTGGAATCATTCTCATAAATCTTTTCTGCACCCTCTCTAAGGCCTTCACATCCTTCTTAAAGTACTTTAATTTGGTTATTTTAAGTTTCAAAGAATCTTCTCAAGTGCTGCATAATTCAAATTAATCTCTATCACTTAAGTGATAATTCCACTGTTGTGCAAATGATCAGGAATGCTAAGGCCTATCCAAGCTTATAGGTTAGACGAGAGATTTGGATGTAGAAGGCCGTTACGCCCATTCTCTCTCACCCTTCCAGAACGCCAACCCCACTGTCTTCCCATTCCAGCATCTAGCTGTTTCTTAAATGAGCCCAGCGACCTGATCTCAACCAATCTCCATGACAACCTATTCTAGCTGTTGATCAGCCTCTGCGTAAAGAAATAAAAAAATGAATGTAGGTCATGAAAAAAGTCAGTACTCATTGTATATTCTAAAGCATTGCAACACCAAAATAATTTTTTTTTAAATAGCGGCCTTATTTAAATCTAAAATTTTTGGAATGTAGCTTGTAAAAACAAAGCATCACAGGCTAAGAATAATTCCCATTATGGGTATGAGTTCCAGAAGGTTTCTAACAATCTTAAAGGCATATAAACTTATTTGTTTTTCCCCTTCCCCTGTATTTGCTGGGCAGCAGAGGATGTCTGACTGAAATATATTACACCTCCTAAGGAACTGGACTACTGTTTTTCAGATGAATGACCTTCTGTGAAAGAGAAGAATGATACTGATAATTTGATTGAAAGATTAGTTCTAACGAAAATTTCCTGAATTGATTCCAATCTGCTTAAATATTCAGAGGAAACCAAGTTACAAACGTGTTGACTGGACAGAATTGAAATGATTCTGAAATAGTAGCGTGTGGTTTATTTAATGTTACTGAACTTTTCTAACAAGTAATGAGAAGTAATTCACTAAACCTTAACTAAAGTGGATATTCGACTTGTTAAGTGCAAGGGTTTCCTTCAAAGAATTATCGTAACACCAGTGTAATAACACATAGCAAAACTAATTGCTATCATCCATTGACCTGACTGCTACAAGTAACGGTTCTACTGCCACATTGTTCACGTTCTCCACTTTCATCATGTTCTATATTATTGGCATCATCATTCTGACAGATTGCCTTAGGATGAGACTTATGTGGGGGTCTGATTAATGTGTTTGGTCCCAAATGAGTTTTCTGTCTGCCTCTGCTAATGCATCTCTTGCAGTGTTTTCAGTTCATCATCAGGATGTACGGTAAAATGATTTCAGACAATAGATTTGTTTTTCAAACCTGACAAGAGACTCATATTCTTTGTAGAAGATAACGTGGCAGTGCTTAGGAGTTTCCTTTGCCTTGGTGCCAATGATTGAGCTGGTTTAACAATAGCAAAACTAATGTTCGCAGTATTGGAATCAGTAAATAGATAAAGCTCTGCTGGCCCATTGGTAACTGTCATTATTGTGAGATTCAGAATAGGCAGGGCCAGAAGTAGCTTTCGAAGATGGCAGCAATAGGAGTAGCTATTATGTTGGCAAGGGAAGCCAGTAATTCCAGCAGAGGATGCCTCCCCCCCCCCCACCCCCCAGGAACATGCTTCAAAATAATGTTCAAAAATGGTTTTAAATCTTTGGGGAGTTCAGACCAAACCCCAGTTCCACCCTTGCAGCGCCCAGTACACCTCCTTTCATTTGGTGTTCCGACCGCTGCTGTTTCACCCCAAACAGGATCCCGTGGGAAGGTCAGGACCAGGCATATGTAGGTCTAACAATCAACCCTTCCAATGCACTCCCACTAGACTTGAATACATTGGCAGGGTCATACATTTTCGGCCTCATTTTCTCCAGTTTACTTCGTTCCAGTTTTCATGTTTTGTTTACCACAAAATACATTTTTTACAATATTGTATTTTGTGAATCATCTTATAATATATATAATATATATAATTTGAAAAGTTGAAGTCAGAGCATGCACTTAGTCAATAAGCGGCTATATTTAGGCCCAGAATTCCCTCGGAGCTGTTCGCGTTCACCGCAATAACTTTGCCAGATGTATGGTGGAAACCTTCTTTACGTGCGTAAATGGGGTTTCCGCTACACTTCTGGTGCAATTGCAGTGGTGGAGCGAGGTCAGCTCTGTGGATATTCTGGGCCTATACCTTTAGAATGTTCATGACTTTAATGATAGGCTAAGACTAATACCTATTGAGGTACTAGAGAACCGCCAGCACACCAAATACCATTGCCTACACGGCAAGAGTGGAGGAAAAGGGGAGAAAATGTTCCAGTCAGGAAGAATAGTACACCAGGCTTTCATAGAGGAGAAATTCAACTAAGTGGCTCACCTGCCCATTTCAGAAATGGATCTGCCCACATGTGCACTATGAAGCGAAACACTGAAGCTCATCCTGGCCTCTACTGTTACCTTATTCTGGGATTTCCTCGATGGAAGGAGTGAGGTACCTGGTTGCTAGTTGCCCATGGGAGGCTCTTAAAATTGAGTTACCCCTCTACCCCCTTGTGCCAGGTGAAGAGATGGCCCTGCTATTAGTTCTGCCACGTCCACTACATGGGAGAGGTCTGAGCATGCTCATTTTTTGGCACATCTACTCCCATTGAAATGAGAGGCTAAATGGGGTGGATTTGGCATTGCCCTGACAAACAGAAACCCAACCACACCTACTGTAGCCACACACCTGCTGCTGAGCACTCCCTCAGCATAACCAGTGATCTGCATTGACGCAGGCTTCTGGGTAGCAATAAGGGCAATGAAGCGCTATGTTGTGGCTCTCTCTATTGAATTTGCAAACATATTGAAACGACATGAGAACTTGTTGTAGATTGGAACCCAAGGTCTATATAGCGACAATCTGAGCACTCATGAGTGATGTTCCCAATGTCCCTAAGGCCTCTGCCACTGTGGACCTCACTGCAGCTGCCCGTAGAGTTGCCATGTTTCCCACAATTGACTGCACTACCCATTAACCTCCTCACACAACTGCACAGATGTGGCTACTCGACTTCTCCATTGTCATTTCCACACCTTTCAGGGTGCTTTGGACAGCTTCAAATTACTTCATAAGATGATTGTGTTCAAATAGCACTTATAATTTATTAGCAGGCAGAATTCCTAGGTTCTACAGTTGAGGAACATAAGAACATAAGAAGTAAGAGCAGGAGTAGGCCATACGGCCCCTTGAGAGCTGCTCCGCCATTCAATAAGATCATGGCTGATCATCGACCTCAACTCCACTTTCCCGCCCGATCTCCATATCTCTTGATTCCCCTAGAGTCCAAAAATCTATCTATCTCAGCCTTGAATATACTCAAAGACTCAGCATCCACAGCCCTCTGGGGCAAAGAATTCCAAAGATTCACAATCCTCTAAGTGAAGAAATTCCTCCTCATCTCAGTCTTAAATGGCCTACCCCTTATCCTGAGACTATGCCCCCTAGTTCTAGACACTCCAGCCAGGGGAAACAACCTCTCAGCATCTACCCTGTCAATCCCCTTCAAAATCTTGTATGTTTCAATGAGATCACCTCTCATTCTTCTAAACTCCAGAGACCATAGGCCCATTCTACACAATCTCTCATCATAGGACAACCCTCTCATCCCAGGAATCAATCTAGTGAACCTTCATTGCACCACCCCCAAGGCAAGTATATCCTTCCTTAGATAAGGAGACCAAAACTGTGCACAGCACTCCAGGTGTGGTCTCACCAAGGCCCTGTATAGTTGTAGCAAGACTTCCTTACTCTTATACTCCAACCCCCTTGCAATAAAGGCCAACATGCCATTTGCCTTCCTTATTGCTTGCTGTACCTGCATGCTAGCTTTCTGTGTTTCTTGCATGAGGACACCCAAATCTCTCTGAACACCAACATTTAAAAGTTTCTCACCATTTAAAAAAATTCTGTTTTTCTATTCTTCCTACCAAAGTGAATAATCTCACATGTCCCTACATTATACTCCATCTGTCACCTTACTGCCCACTCACTTAACTGTTGTTGTTTGGCATATCGACCTCTACCTAGCGGAAGCTGAACGCCAACTCTCCGACACCTCCTCCTACATCCACCTGGACCATGACCCCACTACCGAACATCAAACCACCATTTCCAAGACCGTCACTGACCTCATCTCCTCTGGAGATCTTCCCCCCAGGGCCGCCAACCTCATAGTTACCCAACCCCGCACAGCCCGCTTCTACCTCCTTCCCAAGATCCACAAACAGGACTGCCCCGGTAGACCCATCGTTTCAGCCTGTTCTTGCCCCACGGAACTTATCTCTTCCTATCTCGACTCTATTTTTTCTCCCCTTGTCCAGTCTCTTCCCACCTACATCCGCGACTCTTCCGACGCCCTCCGCCATTTTAACAGTTTCCAGTTTCCCGGCCCCAACCGCCTCCTCTTCACTATGGACGTACAATCCCTCTACACCTCCATTCCCCACCAGGATGGCCTGAGGGCGCTCCGCTTCTTCCTTGAACAGAGGCCCAACCAGTCCCCATCCACCACCACCCTCCTTCGCCTGGCTGAACTTGTTCTCACATTGAACAACTTCTCCTTTGACTCCACCCATTTCCTCCAAATTAAAGGTGTTGCTATGGGTACCCGCATGGGTCCTAGCTATGCCTGCCTTTTCGTGGGATATGTGGAACACTCTTTTTTCCAGTCCTACTCGGGTCCCCTCCCTCACCTCTTTTTCCGGTACATTGATGACTGTATCGGTGCCATCTCCTGCTCTCGCCCTGAACTAGAAAATTTCATTCACTATGCTTCCAATTTCCACCCTTCCCTCACCTTCACATGGTCCATCTCCGACTCTTCCCTTCCCTTCCTCGACTTCTCCGTCTCCATCTCTGGGGATAGGTTATTGACTAACATTCACTACAAGCCCACCGACTCCCACAGCTACCTGGACTGCACTTCCTCCCACCCCGCCTCCTCTAAGGACTCTATTCCATTCTCCCAGTTTCTCCGTCTCCGCCGCAACTGCTCTGATGATGCCACCTTCCATACCAGTGCTTCCGACATGTCTTCCTTTTTCCTCAACCGAGGATTCCCCTCTACCGTGGTCGACACGGCCCTCGACCGTGTCCGTTCTATCTCCCGCACTTCTGCTCTCACCCCTGCCCCTTCCTCCCGGAGCCACGATAGAGTTCCCCTTGTCCTCACCTTTCACCCCACCAGCCTCCACATTCAACGGATCATCCTCCGCCATTTCCGCCACCTCCAGCGTGATCCCACCACCAAATGCATCTTCCCCTCACCTCCCCTTTCAGCATTCCGCAGGGACCGCTCCCTCCGCGACACCCTAGTCCACTCCTCTACCACCCCCAGCACCCCTTCCCCTTCGCCCGGCACCTTCCCGTGCAAGCGCAGGAGATGCAACACATGCCCTTATACCTCCCCTCTTCCCACTGTCCAGGGCCCCAAACACCCCTTCCAGGTGAAACAGCGATTTACTTGTACTTCCTGCAATTTAGTATACTGTATTCGCTGCTCACGATGTGGTCTCCTCTGCATTGGGGAGACCAAACGCAGATTGGGTGACCGCTTTGTGGAACACCTCCGTTCAGTCCGTAAGGGGGACCCCGAGCTCCCGGTCGCCTGTCACTTTAATTCACCGCTTCACTCCCACTCTGACCTCACCGTCCTCGGCCTATTACACTGTTCCACAGAAGCGCAGCGTAAGCTCGAGGAACAGCACCTCATCTTTCGTTTAGGCACGCTACAGCCCTCTGGACTCAATATCGAGTTCAACAATTTTAGATCATAACCTTAGCCCCATCACATTTATATTTTATTTTCTCATCCACCCTTTTATTTGCCCCCCACCCTTTTTTTTTCCTCCTAGAAGCTGGCAGCTGTCCTTCATTCTGCCATTGCATTTCACACTTCTTTCAGCCTTAACCTGTCACATTAACACCACCTCTTGCCTTGATATCTCTTAATGTCTCTTAATGTCTCTTAATCTCTCCTTTTGTTCTTTTATCCCCTCCCCCTTTTCCCAGCTTTATCCTTGCTTTAAATCTATTTGATTTCCTGCTGTCTCCAGTTCTGATGAAAGGTCTTCAACCTGAAACGTTAACTCTGTTTCTCTCTCCACGGATGCTGCCTCGCCTGCTGAGTTTTTCCAGCGTTTTCTGTTGTTTTTTGCCCACTCACTTAGTCTATCTATATCCCTTTGCAGGCTCATAGGCCACGATTTTGCAAATGGATGCGGATTGGGAGCGGGTCAGCTGGTTTCCGGGTTCCAGTCCTGCCCCCAACTGCATCCGGCCCACGGATGTGATTTTACGTCGATTGGCCTTGTTAAGCCTGCCCTGTGAGCTTGCCGACCAATTAAGAGGAAGCCGGTCAAATGATGTCATTTGATGACGCGTCATCTGCTGGTTTTCTTAAAGGGACCACGCACAATTTTTCTTTCACCGCTTATTTCTCAGTGTTTGACAGCATTGAGGTGCTGCAAACACTGACAATCACTGTACAAAGGTGAGCTCTTGCACCCAGGCTCTCCAATGACTACCTCCATAGGCTAGAACAGATGGCAGCTGCAGGTGAGTTTACAGAAGCGATCTGTCACTGGTGAGAGAGGTTCTCCCAATGAGGTGGGACTAGACATCCAATTCAAAACTTGTTACCCACAGAAAAGTGTAAATGCATTAAAAATGATTTTCCCAACATTTTCTTACCTCTGAAACTCACCAGTGCACCATTGGATCCTTCACACCACTTCTGCAGCTGTCATCAATGCAGAAACATTACAGCAGGCTCACAACACGCCACACTTACCTGGCGTGGTGTCCGGACATCAGGGAACCCGAGGCAGAAGCGGCAAAATTGAAAAAGAGCCCATTAACAAGTATCAAGTACCTGTTAACAGGCAGTTAAGTGGCTATAATCCTCTTCCTGCCGCTAGGTGTCGGGTCCGTGCGCAAATCAGGGACCCGACACTTGGGAAGATTGATTGGAGGCGGTTTGACTCTGGGTTTCCTACCAGCTGTCAATCTTTGCGATTTTGACAGCGGTCCCGCCTCCAATCCCGCACTCTGAGGACCGGCAAAATTTTGGCCTTTGTGACCTCCTCACAGCTTACTGTCCCACCCAGCTTTGTATCGTCAGCAAACTTGGATACATTACACTCGGTCCCTTCATTTAGGTCATTAATATAGATTGTAAATAGCTGAGGCCCCAACACTGATCCTTGCGGCACCCCACTAGTTACAGCCTGCCAACCTGAAAAAGATCCGTTTATCCCTACTCTCTGTTTTCTGTCCGTTAACCAATCCTCTATCCATGCTATTATATTACCCCCAACCCCATGAGCCCTTATCTTGTGTAATAACCTTTTATGTGGCACTTTATCGAATGCCTTTTGGAAATCCAAATATACTACATCCACTGGTTCCCCTTTATCTACCCTGCTAGTTACATTCCCAAAAAACTCTAATAAATTTGTCAAACATGATTTCCCTTTCATAAAACCATGTTGACTCTGTCTAACCATGTTCTGATTTTCTAAGTGCGTTGATATTACTTCCTTAGCAATGGATTCCAGCATTTTCCCGATGACTGGTGTCAGGCTAACTGGCCTGTAGTTCTGTTTTCTCTCTCCCTCCTTTCTTGAATAGTGGTGTTACATTTGCTACCTTGCAATCCGCTAGGACCGTTCTAGAATCTGAGGAATTTTGGAAGATCAAAACCAATGCATCCACTATCACTGCAGTCACCTCTTTTAGAACCCTAGGATGTAGGCTGTCAGTGCCAGGGGTTTTGTCGGCTTTTTGTCCCATTAGTTTCTCGAAGGAAGGAAGTAAGTTGGCCCTCAGGCCAGCAGATTCCTGTACCACCACTTCCTCCTCACTCATATTCAGTGCTCAACCTAGTGCTCCCTCCTAAGCTCACTACCTAATTCCCCTTGATAGATGTACCTGTGCTGGTGCTGTTGACATGTGGACTGAGTTATGCAGGGTGTTGTGATCAGCATGCTTTTTCATAGGGACTCAGAGCTGCGATCTGAAGGTGAAAGAATACTTGGGATATAGTGACCATTATCGAATTAGATTCACGTTGAAAATAGATAAAGTAAAAGAGGAATCCAAGATAAAGGTGTTGGACTGGGAATTAACTAATTTGAGTGGCATGAAAGGTGACCTAGCCCAGATTGATTGGTTGGGAAAAAAATGGCACATTAAACTGCAGACCAGCCGTGGGAGATATTTAAATATGAGATGGATAAGGTACAGGTTAAATACATTCTGGCTAGGACTAAAAGGATATGTCAAAGACTAGGGGTTCCAGTAATAAATTAGTTGATCGAGCAAAAATTAGATTGAAATAAGAGGCATGCGATGAGTATATGGAGAAAGTACAGCAGAAAACTATGAAAATTATAAAAGGTATCGAAAGGAAGCAAAAAGAGAAAGCTCAAAAGGAATGCAAAAGAAGATTGGTGTTCTATATAAAAGGGAAGCGGCAAGCTCTGTCTTGTTGGGCTCCATTATCAGATTTTACACAAAACTGAAGAAATCTTTCTTGTAAATGTTGATCTACAACAAAAAAAGGAACACCCTCCATTTAAACAATGGGTTTAGCCCTTTAAACTGGCACTGCAGCACCAAGTATCCTTCTCCTGAATCAGTGAGATACCCTCTGAGTGAGAATGACATGCCGAGAGTTTACTTAAAATTAGTAATGAGGCAAGAAACTAGAATGAGCAACAGAATAACCATGTGTAACACAGACAGACACAAAGCCTGCTAGACATTGTTCCTGCCACTAGGTGTGGCTGATGCAAGATCCACCCCAATATTTAAAAATAAAATTATAACAACCATTAAAATCAAACTATATATCATAGAGTTTTGTTTCTTTTCTTGTTTGATAACAACAACCCTGGCTCGTCAAGTATACTTTATTTTCTCATTAACGTTCTCCCATTTTCCCCTCCATTCTTAATCCTCCTTGGGATATGGTTACATGTGTGCCCTCTGGCATCTTACCCAACTGACTATTATTCATATGTTAGCCTTGATAGTGAGAACAAGGGTGTATTGTGTATACGTTATGTAAACTTAGTACTAGGTTAGATGTCAGGAGGTTTCTCTTTTCCCAGAGGGTCATTGCCCTTTGGAATAAGTTGGTTGCTCATGCATTGGATGCAGATTCACAACAATTATTCAAAATTGTGCTGGACAAGCTCCTGGAGGAGGCTGATATTGTTGAGTACAAAAGGCAGGTGGGATATTAAGTATGTTCCTCATGGCTATTGATATCTCCTGGAACTCATTTTTGGCCACCATTGAGGGTCAGAGAAGAATTTCCCAGAATTCTTTTTTCCTTAACTTGGCCTAAAGTGTTTGTGTTATATTCCTGTTTTCTTGCCTCTCCCGATAGATTACATAACTGTTGGTGGGGAACATTGGGGGGTTATGCTGCCTAGTTGCAACATGGCTGAATGGAAACAGACTCGATGGACCAGCTAATCTTTATCTATCTATGTTTTTCATATGTGCGTATTAATTTTAAGAAGCAAAAAAATGATCCTGTAAAGCTTTAAGGCAAGAACATAAAGATAGGAACTGGTTGACAATGAGGAAAGCGGAAAGGGGTTAAAAAGGAACTGCAGATGTATCGGGAGAGGTTGATGGGCAGATACACGTTGGGGCTTAATGGATCAGAAAAGGGCCAAGGACAGTGTGGATCCCATTCTCCTGGAACCCATTCCCCCAAACCATAAGCCTGTTCGATCCTGAGTTTCCACCAATATTGCTCGAATCCAGCAACCCCCAAGTCTGCCAGGTTCTGACCCCTCTGACCCCTCCTCAATACTGCTGGAGCCTAGTACTACCCTCCCTGACTTCTCCCCCAACACTCAGATCTTGGGACCCCAGAACTCAACCTCAAAAATGATCATAGAACCACCCACAATGTTCCCAGTTCCTGAAACCACTTTCCCACAGTCCCGAAATACCAAGAATAATCCACTGATCCCAGAATGTAGGACCTGTTTCAGTGATCCCAGAATGTAGGACCTGTTTCAGTGACCCCAGAATGTAGGACCTGTTTCAGTGTTCCCAGAACCTCTGTCTCCAGTGTTTGCAGAACCTTAGCACGCTCTGCCAGTGCTCCCAGACCGCGGGACCCCCTCAAAAAACGGCTAGACTCTGAGACCCCCTTCCCATTACTGTCAGATTCCAGGTCACACCCAGTGCTGATAACACAGTGTCCCTGGTAACATTATTTGGCATAACACCCATTCTAATAAAACTCACCGTGAACAGTGCCACAAGAGATATACTAGTAGGACTATAAGATTCCTATTTATATATACTGAATAACCATGATTATTGCTCATGTTCCGTTACTAGGTTATAAAACCCAGGCTCCAGGAAGCTGAGACATCAAACCTTGGACTCACTACTGCAGAATAAATATTTGAAAATGAATTCATAAACATAACTTGGTTTCTCTCTTGTATTAAACTAGAGACCAACAGCACTCTGCAGTCTGTCAATCAAACTTTGCAATAAATCATACTTCTCCCACTTTAACTTCATGACAATGAAGATAATGAATCATTACACACCCTTCCATGAGGCCAATCTTTTTGCCCTAAATTACCCATCCTCTAGCTACTATTTTGCATAATATTAGACATCATTCCAGAGTGAAATTAACCCTTGCTTTTCTGGATCCACAGGAATCTTCAGGATAAACTATAGAAACTTGACAATTGAAATATTATTGTACCTATGATATTATAATCTTCATTGATTCTAGGGCATTTCAAACATAGTGGACAACTTTTAACTGTCAGTTTGGCTATAAGGTAGCACTCCCACCTCTGGGTCAGAAGGTTGTGGGTTCAAACCCCACTCCAGAAAACTTGGGCGCATTATCTAGGCTGACACTTCAGTGCAGTACTGAGGCAGTGCTGAAGCCCCAAGAAAGACCATAAAACCTTGGCAGCCAAAGGTAAGCAATCTTGGAGGAAATTAATTACCTTAAGAAAATCTCCAGATAGCTCCATTGGCTGCATGAGATGAATTCTTTGTTGGGCCCTTCCTAGGCCTTGCGCCTGCCCTCAGAATAGTACGCCAATGGTCTAATTTTATGAGCCGATGTCAGGGTGGACGCTCAGACACCTAAGGCTGGATTTCCCAAGCCCTGAGGAGGCGGGCATGGAGGCGGGACAGCCGGTAAAATCAGAGAAAGTGGGGGCGGATGGCAAACCCGCCCCTATCCCGCCTCCGTGCCCTTTTGCCAGGAGGCGGGAAGATGTGCAGCTTCGGGTCCCGTCTCCTGGAGGCGGGAAAGGCATTTAATCTTTTTAACTGCCTGTTAACAGGTAGTTAACAGGCAGAAAAAAGGATTAGTGCCATTTTACCTTCACAGGTGAAGGCTTCCCGACCTCGGAGAACCCCGCCGGGTTGGAGGAGATGTGGAGGAGGTCTGCGGTGGTCAGAGGCACCTGGAAGTAAGGTGTAGAGGTGAGTGTTGGGTGCAAGTGTGGAGTGGTAAGTATACAAGGTGAGTGAGAAGTTTAAAAAAGTGTTCACTTACCTTGTTTTCTTCATACAACCTTTAGCCGCGGTGGATCGGGAGAGCCGACATCCTGCTTGTCAATTTCACAGAATGGCTGTTGGAACCTCCGTTCCAATAGCCATGTGAAATTTATAAATTTGAAAGGTTTGATGAGTCTTCAACACAAGGGGCCAGAAATTCGGCTCTCCGAGGTGCAAGAATCGCGCGCGTACTTACATACCGCGCCTGCCGTTGTGCTTCGGGCCCGCGTGGAATTCGGTTCCTGGGCCTCCTGCAGCTGCCGGCGTGCAGTGCTTGCGTATCCCAGGGGCGCAGTTAGTTCGACATGTCCCCTGGGAGCACGTGGGCCATGGACAGCCAATCAGAGCAGGGAATCTTCATTCATAGATTTGACCTCTGAACCCCTTCCTTCAGGGGAACGGAACGGAAGTTCCGATTTCCAGCGCATGCGCTGTGCATGCACGAAACCAGCACTTTCGTTGGGTCTACGGGTGAGTACCCAGCGCGTACTCACCCGTGGAGACCCAAATTTCTGGCCCAAGGACTCATCAAACTAAAGAGAATGTCAGTGTTTGACAGCTTCACAGAGCTGTCAAATGCTGACATTTCTTCTTTCAAGAAGTCTTGACAGATAGCACGTCTGACGTTGACGTGATCTGTCAGTGACTTCCTCCCTAATTGGCCTGCTAAGCCCGCTGGGCGGGCTTAACAAGCTCAATCAGGGGAAAATCCCTCTGGTTGGTCAGATGAGGATGGAGGCGGGACATTGACACGACAAGCAGCTGTCCCGCCTCCAACTCACCTCCATTCACAAAATCCAGCCCCAATACTCTGCCTCAACCTTGCAAATAACTCTGTCCCTCCAATTTGGGATGGGATCCATGTCTTCAATCCTGGGCAGCTAGGACTTTTGCTCCGCCGAACTTCCGCTGGTGGAGCAGAATTCCAGGAATTTCAGGCCCCAAGAGTTTCAGTGATAGGCCATAGCTGTATGGGTATACATGGTAAGCACTCAAATTCCTGAAAAATAATAAGCGTTTTGCACGGGGCAGCAAACACTTATGCTTTCCTTATTTACTTAGTATAAGGTACTGATGGGTAGCATTATTTTAGGTCTGAAAACTTCTTAATTTGGCTCCACTGCCTCTGGGTGTCCAAAACCACATTTGCGTATTTTGCCACCTCCCGCCAGGTGCTGTCAAAAAGTCTCTTCCCTTTTAAAGACTAGTGTGGCCCTTTAAATAGCCGCAGCTGTATCAGTATCTTGCTTCTCATTCTGCGAGCTCCCAGCAAGTGGCAGATTGCACACTGGGACCTCACCCCAGAAGATTTGTCAGGGTTGGCCGTGTGCTATTTGGGCAGGCGCAACGTTCCAGCAGCAGCCATGCAACACCGCATCAAATCCATCCCATTGAGTTTTGGATTCCTAGAGTTCCAATCTCATTTGAACACAGAATTCAGTATTGGTCAAGCCTGGAGGGAGTAACCAAATTCAGAACTGGCTCATACTTCTTGCATGGTTTGCCTTTATCCTCAACTGCCATTACAAATACAAAATGGTATTCTTCCAAATAAATTTGTTGTGCACTTCTTCCTGGGTAAGTACATAAAAAAATCTCGGCAATCTGTTAAAACACTTTCAAGGCATCGCATTGCAGCACCTTTCTTCAGGATGATTGAAAATACATCACTCATCACATTATTACCCATCAGTCAGTGAAGACAGGTGTAATAAAGTACTGTTGCACTGGATTATACTGTGCATCACAGCACAATCTTTGTCTCAAGTGAAGCTTTGAGGAAAAGGCAGATTGCAAGAATTAATGTAACAAAAAGGAGAATCGGATGACTCTCCCTACATATAATAACAGCCGTACTTTAATTAATTAAAGGCAAATTCACTGTAGGTAGCAGAACCAGAACTGACACATTTCAGAGTGTATTAGCTCACTTTTTCTTTAAGGAAACATTAAAGTCTTTTACTTTAAGCTACTGATACCAACCAGCAGAGCACAAAAATTGCCAAGAAAGAAGAAAAATGGGTGTTTGACATTATTTCAATTCTGTGCATTCATTCCTATAGCATCACCTCTTAGCCCGACATTAAAATTAAAAAAATACATAACTGGAACACCTTGCTCCCTCTAAGTGGCTGTGTGAAGGCGATGGAGGAGTAACATTCTGATGCACACTGTGCATACATATGTGTCTGCAGGATAAAAGGTTCACTGAGTTCAATTTCTTGAGTATGTTTAAAAAGGTTTCTTTCGATATTCATTTATTTTATAATATGCTTACAAGCAGGGATGAGCATTGAACTGAATCTGTCCATCCATTCATGAATTCTGCCATTATTTTAAAGGAACACGAGTACCCAAACCAGTAATAGTTTCAATAGAAACAGATGGGTTTTCAATTTCATTTGTAACTAATGCTCAGATTTCTACGACAACAACTTGCATTTATATAGCGCATTTAAGATCTATGTCACTTTCCTTCTTTTTATTCGTTCCTGGGATGGGGGCATCGCTGGCAAGGTGGTGGTGAGCCGCCTTCTTGAACCGCTGCAGTCCGTGTGGTGAAGGTACTCCCACAGTGCTGTTAGGGGGGAGTTCCAGGATTTTGACCCAGCGACGATGAAGGATCGGCGATATACTTCTAAGTTAGGATGGTGTATGACTTGGAGGGGAACTTGGAGGTGGTGGTGTTCCCATGCGCCTGCTGCCCTTGTCCTTCTAGGTGGAAGAGGTCGCGGGTTTGGGAGGTGCTGCTGAAGAAGCCTTGGCGAGTTGCTGCAGTGCATCTTGTAGATGGTACACACTGCAGCCACGGTACGCCAGTGGTGGAGGGAGTGAATGTTTAAGGTGGTGGATGGGGTGCCAATCAAGCGGGTTGCTTTGTCCTGGATGGTGTCAAGCTTCTTGAGTGTTGTTGGAGCTGCACTCATCCAGGCAAGTGGAGAGTATTCCATCACACTCCTTACTTGTGCCTTGTAGGTGGTGGAAAGGCTTTGGGGAGTCAGGAGGTGAGACACTCGCCACAGAATACCCAGCCTCTGACCTGCTCTTGTAGCCACAGTATTTATGTGACTGGTGCAGTTAATGGTGACCCTCCAGGATGTTGATGGTGGGGGTTTCAGTGATGGTAATGACATTGAATGCCAAGAGGCGGTGGTTAGACTCTCGTTTGTTGGAGATGGTCATTGCCTGGCACTTCGGTGGCGCGAATGTTACCTGCCACTTATCAGCCCAAGCCTGAATGTCGGCCAGGTCTTGTTGCATGCGGGCATGGACTGCTTCATTATCTGAGGAGTTGCGAATGGAACTGAACACTGTGCAATCATCAGCGAACATCCCCACTTCTGACCTTATGATGGAGGGAAGGTCATTGATGAAGCAGCTGAAGATGGTTTGGCCTAGGACACTGCCCTGAGGAACTCCTGCAGCGATGTCCTGGGGCTGAGATGATTGACCTCCGATAACCACAACCATCTTCCTTTTCTGATTTAATACCAAACCTTAATCATCGCTGTGGGCATCACTGCAATAAGATAAATCATGTCCTGTTAAAGTAAATCAAAATTTGTTCTACTTAGTAACAACTACAATTAGTTCTGAATCTCCATTAGCTCCCTATGCACAATTCTACTGAATGCCCATTTATAGTCCTCCCAAAAAACTTATCTCAAAAGTGACTCAAGGGGAAGTTTAATTCCTTCTGCCCAGTAGAAACCGAGCAGCATGGGAGTTAAAATCACCCTCAATTTCTGACCCGCGGTTATCTTATAGCCGGGCAGCAGGGGCGCCTGCCTGTCTCAGGCGGAAGCCTCATGGATTCATGCTATTTTTACACGCCACTCAGTAGAAGCTGTTGAACCAGAAGCGCAAAACCTCCAAGCTAAGTCAAACATCTTACTTTTGCGGGGCCAGGTGGAACCAAGAAAAATAGTTTTGGCTACTGCCACCCTGGGCTCCCCCCGCCCTTCCGCATTCCAGAAACCCCTCCACCAACCAACAACTTACCTTGCTGCCAGCTGGGTGGCCTCCGGCCGTCTGATATTGTGCCTGCTCGAACCCGGTGAGCTGCCTCTGGATGCTCGTTTGGGGCGGGCAGCTTGCCGGCTTCATTAAAAGGAGGCCCAGCCATTAAAATGGACCAGGCCTCCTGATGCACCTCCCAGTAGTCTGCCACCGGGAAGTTAAAATTCCCCCTTTAATGTCATCAATTCTTACTCAATCTGTCTTCAACCTGTTCATCTGCTATTGATAGAGCCTGTTTCAAAGTTTAAATCTATCCCTTTTCACAAATTAACTGCACAAACTCTCTCCACCCACCCCCCCCCAAAAAAGAAACATAAAAATATAAAACTTTAATAGTAAATGTATTGTCACTTTGCTAAATAGATGTAACTATTTCTGTTGGATTGTGACAAATATCACCATGGCAGCTGGGGAATTTAAATTGAATTGATTAAATAAATCTGGAATAAAATAACTAGTATCAGTAATGGTGACCAGGAAACTACTGGATTGTCGTAAAAACCCATCTGGTTCACTAATGTCCTTTAGGGAAGGAAATCTGCCGCCCTTGCCCGGTCTGGCCTATATGTGATTCCAGACCAAAAGCAATGTGGTTGATTCTTAACTGCCCTGTGAAATGGCCAAGCAAGTCATTTATTCAGGAAGGTGGCTCACCACCACCTTCTCGAGGGCAATTAGGGATGGGCAATAAATGCTGGCATTGCCGGCGACGCCCACATCCCATGAATGAATTTAAAAAAAATATAAGAACCAACAGTCAACTGAAAGGCTCTGGAATAGAAGCAATGCTGTTGTATCAATAACATTGGCTTTTAGTTTTTTCCAGATTATTCACAACACGTTAGGCCTTTGCCATTATTCCACTGAGATACTTTTCAAAGTGACAACTAATTTAAGTATTCCTTTTTACGCTACGCGATGGTTAAAAGCATATTCTTGCTGAAGAATCTCACTATTCCCCCGACGCCCTGCTCTACACATGATGATACATGCAATATGCATTTTTGCCTTTTGAGTTGTTAAATACAATTTTAAAACTCTTGTAATTATGCATGACCCACTCACACTAAATTAAACTGACAGGTAAAATGCCACTTTAGTAATGCGCAGTACTCAAAGGCCAATTATCCTGACAACTGATATAATTTGACAACTGAATGGAAAGGCAAATCTGCTCATCATACTGCTGATTAATCCTCAACACTCACTTCCTTAAGGTATGAATGCTAATTTTGGAAAGTTTCAAAACAACTTTTCCCTCTCATTGAAGAGGCTCAAATCTTACAACAGCCCCATCTAATGGACAATAGTGGTTTCACATCAACAACAACAAATTGCATTTATATTGCACCTTTAATGTAGACAAATCAATGGCGGGGCGAAGGGAATGGTGATTCACAAGAGGCCAGAGTTGAAGGAACCAATTGTTTTCGGAGGGATGTAGGGCTGGAGGAGGTTACAGATCTAGGAAGGAGCAATGAATTTTAAATTTGAGACATTGGGGGATCGGGAGCCAATATAGGTCAGCAGGAACAGGAGTAATGGGTGACTGGAACCTGGTGCAGGATAGGATACAGGCAGCAGAGTTTTGAATCAACTGATATTTATAGAGTGTACAAGATGGGCGAGCATTGGAATAGCTGAGTCTGGAGGTGACAAAGGCATGGATAAGAGTATCAGATGTGAAGAAACAGGGGTCTCGGTGAGTGATGTTATGGAGATAGAAGTAGGCGGTCTTTGTGATGGAGAGGATTTGGGGTCAGAACCTCAGGTAGGGGTTGAATAAGACACTGTGGTTGTGAACAGCCTGCTTCAACCTGAATCAGTGGCCAGGGTGAGGGGATGGAATCAGTGGCCAGGGTACTGAATTTGTGGCAGGGGCTGAAAACAATGGCTTTGGTCTTCCCAATGTTTAACTGGAGGAAATTGTAGATCATCCATGAATGCATAACAACGAAGTAGTCTGACTACACAGAAGCAGTGGAGGGTTTGAGGGAAGTTGTGAAGAGGTACAGCTGGATGTCATCAGTGTGCACTGATGACCCTATGTCTGCAGAGGATGTCGCCAAAGAGCAGCATGTAGGAGGAAGAGGAGGAGGCCAAGGATAGATCCTTGGGGGAGTCTAGAGGTAACAGTGTGGGGGCAGGAAGAGAAGCGATTGCTGGATATTCACTGGTGATCAGATAGGTAAGAGCGGAACCAAGCAAAAGCAATGCCACTGACCTGGGCAAAGGAGGAACGGTGTTGGAGGAATATGATGTGGTCGATCATGTCAAAGGCTGCAGAGAGGACCAGGAGAAATAATGTTGGTCGCAGTCGCAGGTGATGTCCTTTGTGATTTGGTTTGGGCCATTTCGGTACTGTACCAGGGGCAGAAACATGATTGGAGAGATTTATTGTTATTGCGGTAAAAATAGGCACGGATTTGGGAGGCGACAACCTGCGCGATGACTTTGAAAAGGTTGGAGATGTGACGATAGTTTCCGAGGACAGAGAAGTCAAGGGTTTGAGGAGGGCATGATGACAGTGGTTTGAAAGGGAGGGGGCAGTCCCTGAAGAGAGGGCACGGTTTACAATGTCAGCTAGCATGGAGACCAGGAAGGGAAGCCGGGTGATCAGCAGATTAGTGGGAAAGGAATAAAGGGAGCAGGAATAAAGGATTCATGGACAAAATGAGCTCGGAGAGGGCATATAGGGAGAAGGGAGATAAAATAGAGAGAGACATAAAATATTGATATATACCCATCCCCTTAGTGTAGATGAAAAAACTGCAGTTTTGTGTACACAAATGAGCATGGGTAAGAACTGCCACCATTTTGATTAAGCACCAGAGTCATAAAAACCTGGACTTCAATTTTAGATTCAGAGTACTTGAATTCATTAAGTCCAGTTCACTCCATCATTTATGTCCTGTTTCGACACTTGATCTGACCATTATTTAACCATGATTAGTTGCATTCCTTGAATAGCATTTCCATTCTTCCAGGAACATAGGAACATTGTGCTCCACAGAATATTTGAATAGCATCACCATATTTAAGTGTAGGTTCCTCTGGGGCACCATACAGGTTATTTATATGAATGTGCTGGTTGGGTGATGTTGCAGTATTTGAGATTATTTTAACGTAAAAAAGATTCTGTTTGTATGAGGCCTACCTTACCTCTGCAACCTCCTTCAGTCCCAAATCTCAGCCCATGCTCTTCATTCCTTCAATTCTGGCCTCCTGTGCTTACCCATCTTGGCTCTGTTCTTTGGAACTCTATCTCAAATCCTTGCTGATTCTCTCCCTGCTTTTACAAACCTTTTCAACCATGCTTTCGGCCATCTCTACTAACTGTTCTGTTACTGCCCAGCATCCATCTTAAGCTGCTTACCTTGGGACATTTTCTCGGCTAAAGACGCTATATAAATGGTGGTTATTGTTGCTCCCATTTGTACAGACATATAATCGATCTTTCATAGTTAAAGTGTACATTGTTATTTCCCTAGACTGTATGACGTTCGACATAGTAATTTGGAGCATGCACATTTCTGCACTAAATAAAATTATTTAATCAATTAAATTATAAAGCTTTTATGTATTAAGAGAAAGTGCTTTCCACCTTCCAATCCCTTATTGTGCTGAAAGCCAGCAAAACAACTATTATTTGATATCTATAATTTGAAACTTTAGAATGAAATGTGCTTAATCCCATAGAGATGGCAATGCTTGTGTTGATATTTCATATCTTATAGTTTAATCAGTAAATGTGTTGATTATAGAAAACCAAGAATTGTGTAAACATGCAATAGGAACTATTTCATCCCTCACCTAAGCTGTAACTTCCACAATAAGGATCCCTTCAGGTGAATCAGAAGGGGACAATTCTACCAGCCTGGTGGAAACCAAGCGGTTGGCCAGTTAAAATTGCCTGGGTTACTTACCGCCCATGGAACGGCTAGGAGCTGACCGTTCCCGATTTTAAGTGCACTGAGCCAAAACTGGCGGGGTTCCTTTTTTAGACATGCATGTCGAGTACCGCTGATATAATTGGGACCCAACTGCAATTTTAACTCGATGGTCTGTGCGGGAAGTCGCAGTGGCGTTCCTGCCAAGTGAAGACAGCGGGGATGAGGATCAAGGGCCAGGAGAGGCCTAAACAGATAAGCTTGTTTTTACTTTCCTTGTGGGGTCAGGCAAAACATTGAAATCTACTTGCTGTTGACCATTACCTTTTTTTTTTGCCTTCTCCTCACAAGATTAAGATTTCAGTTTTACCCAATTCTCTCACTCCTCCTTGTCGCAAGTCTGTTGGGACCTTGAGCTCTGTCAACTTGCTGCTTACATTAGGTTCCAGAAGAATATTGTAAGAACCTCAAAATACACTAGTTGGCACCGACCCCTGCTACCAGCTCACCATTGAGCTACAACCAACTTATAAGTTAGGAACATCGGAACAGAAGTCGGCCATTCATCCACTTGAGCTTGTTCCACCATTCAATTAGATCACGGATGATCTGTGTTTTAACTCCATCTATCTGTCTTATTTCCGTAACCCTTAATACCCTTGCCTAACAAAAATCTATCGATCGCAATTTTGAAATTTTCAATTGGCCT
Organism: Squalus acanthias; assembly: GCA_030390025.1. Taxonomy (NCBI): domain Eukaryota; kingdom Metazoa; phylum Chordata; class Chondrichthyes; order Squaliformes; family Squalidae; genus Squalus; species Squalus acanthias. The sequence continues at coordinate 105,325,944 of CM059434.1, forward strand.
CGCCTCAACAGATTTTTGGAGGAGTGAGTTCCCGATTTCCACTACCCTTTGTGTGAAAAAGTGCTTTCTGACATCACCCCTAAACAGCCTAGCTCTAATTTTAAGGTTATACCCCCTTGTTCTGGATTTTCCCACCTTCCATCATCTTAAACACCTCAATTAGATCACACCTTAATCTCTTATACTAAAGGGAATACAAGCCTAGTCTATGTATTCTGTCTATTCTATAATAATTTAACCCTTTTAGCTCGTTTATCATTCTGGTAAATCTGCGCGGCACCCGCTTCAAGGTCAATATATCCTTCCTGCTGTGCAGTGCCCAGAGTTGAATGCAGTGCTCCAGATGGGGTTGAACCAGAGCTCTGTCCAGCTGTAACATAACTTCCACCCCTTTGTATTCCAGGTGCAATTGTATGAATTATGCAAAGTATAGTGAAATGAAAGAAGGTGGGAATATTCTAAAAAGTAATTAATGTAATTTATATCAACTGCCACTCAAAATGTTGATTTAATCCTCAGGTTTGTTCACATAAACACAAGATTTGACATAATCAGCTTTACGAGGCAAGCTTGTCCACTACAGTGTTTTTTGGAGTCACCTACACAAGGTCATACACTGCTCTGGTAAGGTTTGGATTGTATCTTTCATAGATTACATGATCTATTAAGACCATTGTATTAAACTCATGTGAATTTTGCCCAATTAGACATTCACATGAATAGTCTGATAGGATCATTTAATATGCTTTAACCTTAAATAATAAGTATAAGCAAGGCATAGCTAATGCCCTGGACCCAAATGCATTGATTTTACTAGCATCTAACGAAAATGCATCTTTTAACCACACCCATTTTTTTCCTTCTTTTATTTTATTGCATTTACTTAAGTGAAATCAGGCAGAAGAATCCAGCTGCACAGTTTCCTTCATGTGTTAACATCTGTTCACGTCAATTCTGCTCAAACCGCAGGATTTAGCTCCTACAGGAAATGCCTCGAGCATTTTCTTTGCCAGTGACAACGTCTATACATCAACATCACCTATTTCTTTTTCTGCCTGTGCAACATTTGACTGGATCAACAAGAGCTGTAATGGATAATCTTGGCATCAGCCAATCAATCATAGAAAACTACCCTGATAAAACATTGTCTGTCTGCCAAACATTTTCACAGGTTTTCACTTATTATTAAGCTGCTGCTTCATCTTAACATATTTATTATGATTCCTGTATTCTAGTCATTCATCTGCCTACCTTACATTTCAACACCCACAGACGGTTGATTTTTTTTTACCCCTTACCACTTCAAGCCTTTAATGTAAAATATTTTTAACAACTCACTGAAACAATGGGAACGGACTTGCTTTAGCCTTTCAGCTGTGTGATATGTGGAACAGCCTGGAATATTAAGTGATGCTTTCTAATGTCTTACAGGGCAACAGTTCCGCCCCTTTAAACAGGTAGGACAAAAGGTTATCTTCAAGAAATAAGAGAAAATGAACACTGCAAACACCCACAGTCACAACAGCAGCTCTTTGCCTGGTGGGAATCACGGGCTTATGTATTATTGAAATTATTTCATACTATGTACTATTACAGAAATAATTTCTTTGAGAAAATCTGAATAATGAAATCCACATGTAATAAAGAGAGAAAATGTTGGAAATACAAAGGAGGTCAGTCAGCAACAGTAAAGAGAAAAGATAAGTTGGATGGAGAACTGTTTCCAGATGTTAACAGACCATTTCTAGCATGTTCCATTTTTTTCTTTACATTTGGTTGTATACAAGTGGAATCATTTATTGCCTGATCAGTTGGAACATTTCTTCTCTTCCACATTCGGACATTAATCGGTTACCACTTCATGAAGTCACACAGAAGTAATCTTTAATTCTATTGTAGTCCGAAGTGTTGACACAATTCACGCTATAACTCAACACGGCGGCCATGAAATTCGACACCTTAGCGCTGGTAGTTATGGCCGTTTTTAAAAGAAAGTGGCGTCCTCCTCGCTTTCGCTCACTTCAGGTGTGGCCCGCGCTGTTCGCCATCTTGGTGAGGGCAGTAGTGTGGATGGTACGTGCGTGTGCCGGCAGTATGCAGTGTAGGCACATTGTGACGTCAGTCAGCGTGTAACACTGATTTGACGCACGACCTGCCATTTTGGATATCGCCGCTCCATTCAACGGCCTCTCCTAAGCACTCACAGCTGAACGTGCGCTCAGCTGCACGAGGGACCCCTCCCCCCTCCGCCCCATCAGCGCTATTTAAAGGGATACATCAAAGGGTTGCAGGTGACAACAACAACAACTTATATTTATATAGCGCCTTTAACGTAATAAAACATCCCAAGTCGCCTCACAAGAGTGTTATCAAAAAACAAGTTGATTATTGCTTTTGTACTGGCTTATGCAGAGTTTGTAGGAGTACTGGGTTGCTGGAAGCTTTAAAAAGTTGTTAAAGTGTGCAGGGAGTGCTGCCGGATGTTGGGAAGGCATTGGCTGCTACCTCTGAGTACACCACTGGCTCCCAGTCATGGGGCTCTACTTGCAGTCCCCCTCGCACTACAGCATGACAGGGAGAAGGAGCAGAGGCAGCAAAGAAGACAAGCTGCACGCAGAGGGAGGAGGAGGGACAGGAGGGCTCTCAGCAGGAGGCCTTACCCACCAAGGGTCTTCAGGGAGCACTTCTCCTACCTGCACCTAAACCAGGAGCAGTGTGTTCAGCGGCTCCGCTTCACCAGAACTCTGCCACCTCTTGGGACCAAACCTGCAGCCTCAGAGCAGGGTGACGACAGCTCTGCCAGTGGCCCTCAAGGTGATAGTGGCCCTGAACCTTTTCGCCAGCAGATCCTATCAGGATGGAACAGGCAACATAGCAAATATCTCGCAGTTCGCCGTCCATCCCTGCACCCGGGAGGTCACAGAGGCTCTGTACGCTAGGAGAAGGGACTTCATTGTCTTCTCTCTAAACAGAGAGAAGCAGGAGGAACACACACATGGCTTTGCCAGAACATCGGGCTTCCCCATGGTGCAGGGTGCCACCGACTGCACACATGGCTTTGCGGGCGCCGCATCTAAATGGTGAGCTGTTCCATAACCGCAAAGGGTACCACACACTTAATGTGCAATTCATGTGTGATCACGCCCAGCACATCATGATGGTGAATGCCTTCATCCTGTGCCAGTCAGCTGTGCCAGCAATCTTCCGGCCACCATGTTAAAACTGAGGGTGGCTGCTCGGAGACAAGGGCTATCTGTTCTACACGTGCCTGATGAGTCCCCTCTGCAAACCCACTGCTCGTGGCCAGCACTCATATAATGACCAGTCGCTGAAGGTAAGCATGCAGGTGCAGCAGGCGGTTAAGAAGGCAAATGGTATGTTGGCCTTCATAGCGAGAGGATTCGAGTACAGGAGCAAGGATGTCTTGCTGCAGTTGTACAGGGCCTTGGTGAGACCACACCTTGAGTATTGTGTGCAGTTTTGGTCACCTTATCTGAGGAAGGATGTTCTTGCCATGGAGGGAGTGCAGCGAAGATTCACCAGACTGATACCTGGGATGGCAGGAATGACGTATGAAGAGAGATTGGGTCGATTGGGCTTGTATTCGCTAGAGTTTAGAAGAATGAGAGGGGATCTCATTGAAACTTATAAAATTCTAACAGGACTAGACAGACTAGATGCAGGAAGGATGTTCCTGATGGTGGGGGAGTCCAGAACCAGGGGTCACAGTCTAAGGATAAGGGGTAAGCCATTTAGGACTGAGATGAGGAGGAATTTCTTCACCCAGAGAGTGGTGAACCTGTGGAATTCTCTACCACAGAAAGCAGTTGAGGCCAATTCATTAAATATATTCAAGAAGGAGTTAGATATATTTCTTAAGGCTAAAGGGATCAAGGGATATGGGGAGAAAGCAGGGACAGGGTACTGAATTTGGATGATCAGCCATGATCTCATTAAATGGCAGAACAGGCTCGAGGGGCCAAATGGCCTACTCCTGCTCCTATCTTCTATGTTTCTATGACAGCCATGCTGCCACAAGGAACATCATCGAGCAGACCATCGGGGTGCTAAAGCAACGCTTACACTGCCTTGACCACTCGGGAGGAGCTCTCCAGTACTCGGTGGAGTGGGTGTCCCAATTCATGGTGGTCTGCTGCATCCTTCACAACTTGGCCATCATGAGGGCGCAGCCATTGCCACCACGGGTTCCATGACCACCTCAGGAGGAGGAGAAGGAGGAAGACTAGGAGGAAGTGGAGGAGGAAGGGAGGATGCAGCCTTCAAATCCACGTTCTGGACGGACTGTTCGTGAGCGCATCATCAGACGTCCTCGGCCTCTTGCATTGTTCCACGGAAGCTCAGCGTAAGCTCGAAGAACAGCAGCTCATCTTCCGATTAGGCACTTTGCAGCCTTCCGGACTCAATATTGAGTTCAACAATTTCAGATCATAACCTTGGCCCCTACCATATATATATATATGTTTATATTTATATATTTTTTATCCACACTTTTGGTTTGTGCCTTTTTCCTTTTTTTTCTCTCTCTCCCACATGGCAGCTGTCTTTCATCCTGCCAGCGCATTTCACACTTCTGAGCCATCTTTTGTTTCTTAACCTGTCCTATTACCATCTCGTCTCGCCTCGAGCATCTCTTAATGTCTCTACTTCTCACAGACCTCCCCTTTTGTTCTTTTATTCCTTCCCCCAGCCTCCAACTTGCTTTTTCATCTGTTTCATTTCCTGCTTTTTTCTCAGTTCTGACGAAGGGTCTTCGACCTGAAACGTTAACTCTGTTTCTCTCTCCACGGATGTTGCCTGGCCTGCTGAGTTTTTCCAGCGCTTTCTGCTGTTATCAGACTCCGATTCCCTTGAATGAAACCCCAGATCCCCATTGCTCGACACTTCCCCACCTTTCCATCCCTCTGTCATGGAACATCACAGCATATTCTTGGCCACAGTGCTGAAATGAAAGCCACCACAAAACAAACATTCCAAACCACATTTATAAATCATTAAATCCAATATTACATAACAAAGTCACTTAATCATCCTTGGGCATTCCCTTAGTGCCTGTCTTCTGTGTGCCTTTGCTTATTCTACTGCTCCTACGAAGTGCTACCCCAGTGGCTGCAGCATGGCTGGTGGAAGGCTGCTGAATTTCCGTGGGGACACTGCAGATGGCCTTTCAGGATGGCATCAAGCAGCTCTGGGCCTGGAATGCCCGGCTGTAGACTGCACCCCCTTGGCATGGGCGGCAGCAGTCTGGGCTGGCTGGCTGACAGGCATTAGCAAGGGCACTGGCGGAGTGGTTGGGGTGGGAGTACGAATGCTGTCATCCTGAGAGAGGACAGCAGGTTCTTGCTCCACGGAGCCACTGCCGCTGCCCCGGGGCAGCACCTCAGCTATCCTAGTAATCTGTTGAAGGACAGATTGCTGGACTGCATGTCACGTGCTGCCTGCACTACTTTCAACGGGCGCGGGCCGATCGCGCATCGCCATCCCCATGCTCGTTTTCGGGACTACTCCAATTTTTAGCCCAGCAACTAGTTCTCATGATATCAGTGTAAAGCACACATATAACTGTACAGTAATGTTGCAGGATTTATTCAGGAAAACAACAGAGAAAGATCTAAGTTTTCACTTCAGTACTTTAAAAAGAGTTCACAGCTGTATTTTTGTATGACTACAAGCTCAGACCTAAGTAATTTCAATTCCAAGGCCTTTAGTAGCTCTCACTGCTATTTGGCACCTGCACACATTACACTAGTTTTTATATAGTCTGCAGTTCTGGATGGACTTTCCAGTAGGGACGCCAGTACTGAGCCACATAATTATACTCAGGAAGCCCTTGGTTGTCATTTCCACGGAGGGCTAATTAACTAGAACATTCTGTAACTGAAGGAAATATCTAATTAGCATCTCTAACCAAAACTGCTGCTATCATTTTGCCTAAATGCAGTACACAACATTCATAACACATGATTTATTACAAAATAATGAAATTGCTGTTAAATAAGTTTTTTGGGCCAATATAGTGAACATGGATGCTGCTACTGTTAATTAGTGGAGTTAGTTTGAAGAGTTCATCATGTGTGCTATAATCACTGATTTATTAACATTTTCTAGGGAATATTTAAAAAATATTTCATTGACTCTCAACATTAAGGGGTGCAAATGTATTGGTTATAATCAGTTCCTGACGATCTACAGTAAGCAGGACAGTCTTTAAGTGACCTTATGGGCAATTACTAGGGTTTTGAATTCTAAAGATTTCTACTATAACATAACTGCTCAAGCCCAACAATTTCTGTTAACAATGAATGCAACACAAACTGCTCAGCTGCTTCACAACTTGGTGGTAATCCATTTATCAAGTGGTCTCCTGTGTTATGCCACGTCATTCAACGGCAGTTGAATGGCATTAATATTTTGGCCTTTTTAATTTTACATAGAATTACATAAAATTACATAGGATATACAGCACAGAAACAGGCCATTCGGCCTAACCAGTCCAAGGCAGCATTTATGCTCCACTCGAGCCTCCTCCCATCCTTCCTCATCTAACTCTATCAGCATAACCCTCTATTCCCTTCTCCCTCATATGCCTCTCCATTAAATGCATCTATACTATTTGCCTCAACCACTCCCTGTGGTAGCGAGTTCCACATTCTCACCGCTCTCTGGGTAAAGAAGTTTCTTTTGAATTCCCTATTTGATTTCTTGGTGACTATCTTATATTGATGGCCTCCAGTTTTGCTCTTCCCCACAAGTGGAAACACTGGCCTCAATATTGTCAGGGGCAGGTTTGGTAAGCGGGGGCGGGGAGTTTCAATCGGGAAACCCGGAAGTCCGGGTTTTCCCATATGCTGTTGAGTTTTGACTCCACAGCGAGCATATTTTTTTTACAGTAGGATCTCCGCCCGGAAGTCAGCCTGATTGACAGGCGGGGAGCAGGCTGTAGCCCCAGGTAAGGAGCCTGCAGCTGCTAGTGGGGCCGGTCTGATCCCTGACCCCAGGAGGGGGTCCGATCACCAATTGGGGGTCTTTGTCTGGGGGGGAGGGGGTCTGATGGGGAGGGATCCGATCCAGGGGAAGAAGGTAAGTTTGGGGATCCGGGGGGAAGCACTCATGCTCCTCCTGGCCCACAAGCAGTGCTGTAAAGGCACTTCTCCTCAAAGCTGTCCTCGCCTCCCTGGAGCTGCCGGGTTTCCTGAGGCCTGGGAAGCCCGGCTGGCCATGGTTAAACCTGTACAACAGGTTCAATCTGAGGCTGCCAGCCACATTAAAATATTTAAATGGCGAACCTGCCTCCTGGGAGCAGGTTGGCTGCCCTCCCCTTGTCCCGCCTCCGTTAACCCCAGAAGTGGGCGGGTTGGGGTCGGGTTTGAGATTTTTAAAATTTTAACATCTCACCCGACCTAACCCATCCATTTTTGGGGGTTAAAATTCACCCTCTCTCTCTCTCTGTCTATTTTATCAAAACCTTTCAGAATGTTAAAGCCCTCTATTAGGTCACCCCTCTGCCTTCTCTTCTCTGTTCATCCTTTCCTGATAGGTATCACCTCGCATTTCTGGTATCATCCTTGTAAATCTTTTTTGCACCCTCTCCAGTGCCTCCATATCCTTTTTGTAATATGGCAACCAGAACTGTACGCTGTATCCCAAGTGTGGTCTAACCAAGGCTTGACACAAGTTTAGCATAACTTCTCTACTTTTCAATTCTATCCCTCTAGAAATAAACCCGAGTGCTTGGTTTGTTTTGTTATGGCCTTGCTAACCTGTGTCGCAACGTTTAGTGATTTGTGTATTTGTACTCCCAGATCCCTTTGCTTCTCTACCTCATTTAGGTTCTTATTTTCCAAATAATATGTGTTCTCCTTATTTTTCTTACCAAAATGTAATACCTTACTTGTGTTGAAATTAATTTGCCAATTATATGCCCATTCTGCAAGTTTATTAATGTCTTTTGAAATTTTTTGCAGTCCTCCTCAGTATTGACTATTCCCCCCACCCCCCTCCAAATTTGGTGTCATCCGCAAATTTAGAAATTGTGTTTTTGATTCCAACATCTAAATCATAATATTAATTATGAACAACATTGATCCCAGCACTGTTCCTTGTGGGACCCCACTTCCCACCTTCTGCCATTCTGAATAGCAACCCTTTACCCCTACTCTCTGCTTTCTGCCTTGCAGCCAGCTAGCTATCCATTCTGCTACTTTTCCCCTGACTCTGCATGCTCTGACCTTATTCATTAGTCTAGTTTTACTTTTAATGCTCTTTATGTTTTGTGGGTCATGTGTAAACCATTTGAATTACTGGGAATAAGCCAGGTTAGACCAACACTTGGCTCTATTACACCAATAAAAGTAGCTTCCACCTCTTCACATCCTATTGGATACAAGTTTAAACTGATGTCATTCAGTGCAATTCTCATCACAGTATAAGCTCCATATTCCTGATTGAATAATAAGAAAATAATCTTTTTCTCTCAGCAATTGTTTTGCCATCTCAGACCTATTTCTGTTATGTGTGTGATTTTGGATCTTTTGAGATTATGGGCATTGCTGCTATTTTATATTTATTCATTACCATTGTGTGCATTGAGTAGCATTGATTGCAATAATATAAATTGAGATTGTGTGGATTTTTTTCTGGGCAGTTGGGTTTGGAAGTAATTGTTGTAAGGCAAATAATGTTGCTATTATCACTCATTATTCAATGATATGGAGACTGGCAAAATAGTCATATTTAAAAAGACTGTTTGAAATATGGTTTTTCAATAATTGGACTAAGAAAGGAAGAAAGAAAGAAAGACTTACATTTCTATAGCACCTTTCACGACCACCGGACATTTCAAAGCGCTTTACTGTCAACGAAGTACTTTTTGAAATGGAGTCGCTGTTGTAATGTGGGAAACGCGGCAGCCAATGTGATAATGACCAGATAATCTGTTTTTTGTTATGTTGGTTGCGGGATAAATATTGGGCAGGACACCAAGGATAACTCCTCTGCTCTTCTTCGAAATAGTGCCATGGGATCTTTTATGTCCACCTGAGAGAGCAGATGGGGCCTCGGTTTAACGTCCGAATGATGGCACCTCCTGACAGTACAGCACTCCCTCAGCACTGCACTGGAGTGTCAGCCTAGCTTTATGTGTTCAGGTCCCTAAGCACATCACTAGTCATCAATGGTTATTATTATTATAATAATATCAATTTCTAAGGATATTCTTTGTTTAACCAGTAGCAGTTTCTGTAAACTTCCTGTCTTATCCAAATAATTCTAAACATAATGGGGGGAAAATTCATCCCCTTAGTGCCTCCCATTAGTGCCAGTAAATGGCATTAATGGGGCGCTAGCCCAGTATAGACTGGGCGAGGCGAATCCAGAACCGCATGTCAAATCCGGTCCCCCGTAGTGCCGCCAGTAAGTGGTATCACCAGGAACGTCAACGCCAGGTAGATTGTGACGTTAGTGAGTGTGCAATGCTCACTGACCATCCGATTTGCAAAATTGATTCTTGCCACTTACCTCACCACCTGGAGTAAACTCCGACAGGGAGAGCTGGCGTGCAGCACAAGGGAGCCGGCTCCAGGGACGTTATTTAAAGGGATCATCAGCAATCACTTGCAGCTGTCAGGTTAGTGCAGTTTCAGTGCTTTCTTGTCAGTTTCACATAGTGCAACAGTTTCATTCATTAATTTCAAGGTTCTTTTGTATCAGGAGTCTTCTGGCAACTAAAAAGTAGCTAAATTTATTCTTCAGAGATTCAAACTGCTACACTTGGTAACATTAATGGAGGCTGTACTGGCATGCCACCATGCCCTCCAGGAGCTACGGTGGAGGGAGCGTAGGCAGCGAGAAAAATGGGAAGATGTGCGCAGAGGGACATCAGAGCTCTCAACAAGAGACATTACCCTCTGAGGATATTCCGAGAGCACTTCTTCTACCTTCAATTAAGTGGCCATGATGCGGAGATGCCGGTGTTGGACTGGGGTGGACAAAAGTGAGAAGTCGCACAACACCAGGTTATAGTCCAACAGTTTTATTTGAAATCACAAGCTTTCGGAGCGCTGCTCCTTCGTCAGGTGAAGTGAAGAAATACAAATGGGCACAGCCTATATAGACAGAGAACAATGCCTGTGCAGAGAACAAGATCTTTCTGAATGCCTTTTATCACACCTCGGCAGAGAGACAATCACGACATTACATCAAAGACATAGCAAAATACACCAAAATCAATGAGGTGGGGTCACGGGGGTCTAATGTGGCAGTGGCTGCAGTCTGTATGGAAAACCAAAAACTTTAAACTTTTTACTTTTTTTACTGGAAATCACATCTGTGAACAAGCCAACAACGACTCGAGTCTGGATGACTCTACGTCAGGTGGGGTTACATGTAGCGTGACATGAACCGGGATCTTGGGTTCATGTCACGCTACATGTAACCCCACCTGACGTAGAGTCATCCAGACTCGAGTCGTCGTTGGCTTGTTCACAGATGTGATTTCCAGTAAAAAAAGTAAAAAGTTTAAAGTTTTTGGTTTTCCATACAGACTGCAGCCACTGCCACATTAGACCCCCGTGACCCCACCTCATTGATTTTGGTGTATTTTGCTATGTCTTTGATGTAATGTTGTGATTGTCTCTCTGCTGAGGTGTGATAAAGGACATTCAGAAAGATCTTCTTCTCTGCACAGGCATTGTTCTCTGTCTATATATGCTGTGCCCATTTGTATTTCTTCACTTCACCTGACGAAGGAGCAGCCGCTCCGAAAGCTTGTGATTTCAAATAAAACTGTTGGACTATAACCTGGTGTTGTGCGACTTCTCACTTTTTTTCAATTAAGTGAGGAGCAGTGTATTAGAAAGCTTCGCATCACCAAGGAGGTGGTCACAGAACTCTGCTAACTCCTGCAACCAGACCTCCAACCTCAGATCAGGGCGACCACGGCTCTCCTATTGGCAGTCAAGGTCATTGTGGCCTTCAATTTCTTGGCTAGTGGATCCTTCCAGTCTACAACAGGAGACATAGTTGACATCTCACAGTTTGCCGTCCATTGCTGCATCTGGGAGGTCACTGAGGCTCTCTGCAACAGGAGAAGGGACTACATTGGCTTCCCCATCACCAGAGAGAAGCAGGACGAGCGTGCATGTGGCTTTGCCAGGATAGCGGGCTTCCCCATGGTGCAGGGCGCCATTGACTGCACCCATGATCTTCCATAACCGCAAAGGCTACCACTCACTTAATGTGCAGTTGGTGTGCGACCACACACAGCGAATCCTCAGTGTGAATGCCCGCTATCCTGGCAGCAGCCGCGATGACTTCATCCTGCACCAGACCGGTGTGCCAGCACTCTTCCAACCACCACGTCAAGCTCAAGGGTGGCAGCTCGGAGACAAGGGCCAACTGCTCTCCACCTGGCTCATGACTCCCCTCCGCAACCCCAACACTCGTGCCCACCACTCATGTAATGAGAGCCATGCTGCCATCAGGAACATCATCGAGCAGACCATCGGAGTGCTCAAGCAACGGTTCCGCTACCTTGACTGCTCGGGAGGAGCCCTCCAGTACTCGCCAGAGTGGGTGTCTCATTTCGTGGTGGTCTGCTGCACACGCCACAACTTGGCCATCATGAGGACACAGCCGTTGTCAGCAGGGATTGCGGGACCACCTCAGGAGGAGGACGAGCCAGAGGAGGATGAGGATGAGGAAGAAGAGAATGAGGAGGAGGAGGAACAGGAGGGAGGGAGGAGGCAGCGAGACAATCGGCCTTCTGGACGGGCTCTCCATGACCGGCTCATCAGACTCTGATTCACATGAATGAAACCCCAGATCCCCGTAACTCACCACATCCCCATCATGCAATCCCTGTCTCATGGCATATCACTAATCCTCCTGGGTGCAAAAGAGAGACCACAAAATATTCCAAAGACCATTAATAAACTTATCTATAAACATATCACACATATCACATGAATTCTAATAACTAATGACCCTGTGCCTGCCATAGTTGAATAGCTGTTATTGTGTGCAAGGTGTGAGATGTGGGTGTGAGTGTTGCTAGGTAGAGATTGTTGGTGGGTGAGTGCTGGGGGTGTGGTGCTTTGGGCAGTGTATGAAGATTGCGGTACAGATGGTGGTATGTAGCTTTTGTTGAATCATTCACCCACCCTGACCACCCGAGTGAGTTTGTTAAATTTCTTCCTGCACTGTGTGTGGGTCCTGGGGACCACAGTGCTGCCCGAGACGTGCTGTGCTACCTCCCTCCACATGGTGCGGAAGACTTGTGGCAAGGGCCTCCTGCCACTTGTCGGGTAGAGCACTGCCCTCTATCTCGCCACAGCGAAAACCAATGCCTCCAATGCTTCATCGGAGAATCTGCAGGCTTTCTCCCTGGGGCATGGACCTACCATGAGCACACCTGATTCAGTCCTCCGGCACCTTCTCCTTGTTCTGCTTCTGCTTGCTAAGGCAGCTGCACGGCCAGCAATGCTGAGAATGAGGTGCCGCAGCATCAATGAACCTCCCTTTTAAGTAGTGAAAAAAGCCTATGGCAATGATGAGTTGTGATTAGACTGCACCCGATATTGGTCCAGCCTTTAAGTCTAATGCCAATGAGCTTGGGTTTTAAGACTTGATTTAGGACTCCAATCATTTTATTGAGCAGTGAGCACGAATTTTGCCTGCAGTCTGAAGCATTTGCGCTGGGCGCTAATTCTCCAACTTTTCGGCTGACACCGCCCATTCCTTGGCTATAATGAATTTCTAGCCCAATATTTTTTGAAGGATAAGAACTCAAAATGGGGGGAAAAATTCAGTCGCGTCGCCTTTGGGGCGCTAACTTCACCGGGGCGCTACTTTTAGTGCCCCGAAAAAGTTAGCGCCCCAGCGCCGTAAATTGAGTGGTAGCGCCCCAAGCAGGAGGCGTGGTGCTACTGGAAGGTATTAAAGGCCTCCCTCCCCTGATTAAAGGGGAGAGGCCTAGCGCAGCGCGCACTGGGGCCCTGCTGGACCACCGGGGAGCGGAGTGCTGGGAAAACAGCCTGGCACTCAAGAGGAGTGTCGGGCTGAGCGATCGCGGCCTGCACCCCGCATGAAGAAGCAGAAGGTAGGCGACCCCAAAATAAAATGGCTGGGGGCGCTAATGCAAGGCGCAAAGCAACCTAATTGTTCCCCCAATATGTCATAAGGATAGTAAGCAGAAGGACATGCTTTAATTCATTTTCCTTAGATATTATCTGTAAAGTTTTCTCTTGTCCCTTATTTAATTCAACACAAAAGATAACCGAGTACATTATAGCTGTACTCTTCAAGCACTCACTTTCCTGTCAACCACTCAAATGAAGAACAATATTAAACAAACTGGATTGACTGAACCACATAATTTCTCTAAGAGCGCTGCCTTAAAGATCTCATGGTGTATTTTCACAAGTTATTCCATACACTATTGAATATCGTGAAAGAGTTCCTCAACTGCATGTTGTATCCTATGGCTGCTCATCCACTATTGATGAGATTCGAAGGACCATCATGCAAATGAAAAATAGTGAAGCTCCAGATCACAAGAAATCCCAGCAGATATCTACAAATGTGGCCGTGGCAACGAAGTCATTTTCTCCATCAGTCTCAAGAAGGAATTGTGTCAAGGATCTCATTGTCACCATCTTGAAGTGCAAAGGTGGAAAATGTGACTGCAACAATTTTTGCTTGTGCAATCCTGAACCATTTAAGAGAGAACATAACAGAGAATGCCCTCCCAAGGAACGATGCAGGTTCTGAGCACAGTACAGAAAGAAATAACTTGCATTTATATAGCGCCTTTCACAACCTCTCGACGTCCCAAAGCGCTTTACAGATAATGAAATACTTTTTGAAGCGTAGTCACTGTTGCAATGTAGGAAACGTGACATCGGGCTAATGAAAGTCAGTGAGGATGCGATGATGGGAAAGAAGGATTAAATGTAGATCAGGACATAGACAGCTATGTTTTGAACAAGTTGAGGTTTATAGAAGGTGGAATATAGGAGGCTGATAAGAGGACATGGGGGGGAAAAATTCGGTGGCGCCCCCTTTGGGGTGCTAACTTCGCCCCAAAAATGTTAGTGCCCCTGCACCGTAAAATCATTGGTAGCACCCCAAGCAGGAGGCGGGGTGCTAACGGGAGGCACAAAGAAACCCAATTTTTCCCCCTAGGGAAATTGAGCCCACCAATGACAAAAGCAAGATAAGGGTAAGTACTGCTAAGGTAAGGGTGGAGATGAACGATGTTGTAGAGGGGGAAGTAAGCAATCTTGCTGATGAATATTATGCGGGGGTGAGCAGGATGCCAAGCTTCTTCACAGCTTGGTTCAATTGTGCGAGTGGCTGGGAGGAGGATAGAGTTAGGGACGAGGGATTGGCGGGGGCCGTAAATAATGGTTTTGTTCTTCCCAATGTTCAGTTAGAGGAAATTTTTTTCATCCATGCCTTGATATCAGATAAGCACTCTGATAGCCAGAATTAGTCATGTGATGAGGGAGAGGAAGAGCGATATCCTTGAGCATCATCAGCACACATTTGGAAACTGATCCTGTGCCTGTGGATGACGTGACTGAGGAGTGACATGTTGAGGTGACACATGGAAGGACCTGAGAAACTTCTGATGATCCAATTATCCTCGATATGAGGGACAACCATATATAAGTCTTAGAGCTCACTACACATTAATGCACTTAGTATTAGCACAGTATTATAATCTATAACACCACATGGATTGTAGTGGTTCAAGAAGAAGGCCCAACACTACCTTCTCAGGGCAGCTAGGGATGGGCAATAAACGTCAGCCTTGCTAGCATTGCCCACATCACATTCTGAGAATGAAAATAAATAGAAAGGTTGTTTACTTGCTGTGTTTTTAAAATTTTCATATTGCTACTTTTTTATGATTATTTCTAAATTTTAAAAAAGCTGAACATTTAAGTTAACTAAACCATAATCTGAACTAAAATGTGTTGTCCAATTTATAGAAAATAATTTTGTTAACTAATTAGTTTGCAACCCTCTAATTCATTTAAACTCATTAGGGCGATCAGATGAAAATGTTAGCTAGTTTCTATAAGTCAAAGCATTTTCGAGAATGTTTGTCGTTCAGCGGCATCTGTAAAGTAGCAGTTTGGTTTGCGTCAGTTTGATTCTTGAGTCAGGGTTACACAATCCAACAGAACACGTTTTGTAATAATAGAATATTATAGCTTAAAAACCGCTTTACAGCAAAGGCCAATTGTTATACAGCACCAGTCCAGATTTATAAATACTTTTAAGTATCAGTGGTCGGATTACATGAATAGCCTAGCTGTTCATGAATGGGCTGATACAAGTTAAAACCACAACCTTGTGATTTTTATGAATCTGTGTCATAATGAGGTTTAAATGGAGACGCAGTGTCTCCACAGAATCCCTGAGGTAAGGGTATCCCCCATATAGAGGGAGCAGTGCCTCCCTTTACAGCAGTGCTCAGCTTAGAATGTAAACAGAAACAAGCTCTTAGCTGAAGACATGAATTCAGTCTGACCTGGTTGTCATGGAACTTCATTCTAAGTCACCACATTTTTGACAAGGGTACCTTTCACCACACAGCTTTTATGTCAAGGCTTTTAAGAAAGGTTGATATCATTAAAAAAAAACTATTCCTGAAAATACAAACAAAGTAGTGATTGTTAACTACCAGAAAGGCTGCATTTGATGAATGGACATTCAAGAGTTAAAAATAATAAACTTTCTAATCATCTGTAGCTGCCATGGAAGAGCTCTTTGAGTCAATTGTTTTTATAACTCCTAAAATAAGGCAAAAGGATTGAGCTAGCCTTCCCGTCTATTGCAGAATAGAAACCATATTGAATTCTATGAAATGAAGAAAGAACTTGCATTTACATCGTGCCTTCCATGTCCTTCCAAAGAACTTCATAGCCAATTAATTACTTTTGAAGTGTGGCCACTCTTATTATGTAGACAAACACAGGAACCTATTTGCACGCAGTTAATTTCCACAAACAGCAAATAATCTGTTTCAGGTCGAGGGAAGAATTTTGGCTAGGACACGAGGAGAAGCCCCTACTCTTCTTCAAACAGTGTCACCTACATAAGGAGACAGGGTCACAATTTAACATCTCATCTGAAAGACAAGACTTCTAGCAATGCAGCGCTCCCTCAGTACGACACTGGAGTGGAGTGTCAGCCCAGGCTATGTGCTCGTCCTAGCGTGAGGCTTGAACCCACAATCCTGACTCAAGAGGCAAGCATGCTATCAGCTGAGCCAAGCTCACATTCATGAAGACAAGAAAGAAGCTCTCAAAAGCCATGAATATCCAAAATAGAGATCAAATGCAATTACCAGGGAATCATAAGCTGTGCAAAGAAATGTTTTCTTTAATTAATCATGTTCCATAATAGCCTTGGATGTGGCATTTCTCTATCATCTGAGGGGGGCAAAATTAAACTCATACAAGTCTGTCCCTATTATGAAATAACCTCTGCCAGGCACCATTCCTTCAGGTCACAGGCAGCAGCCTCTTGCCACCCAAAATCCCACTCCTGCCCAGTCAGCTGGGTCCAGATCACACTGTGGAGGAGCGGACAATGTCCGATCTGTCTCGGCCCTGTCGAGAGTTAAGAACCAGACTTTGGACCATTTTCATTGGGACAGCAAAGGCTGAGAGGAGATGTTAAAAAGATTTTTTTTTAATTATGAAGGATTTTGATAGAATAAGTAGGGAAACATTATTCCTCTGGTTGGGGAGGAAGTGACGAAGGGTCATCAATTTAAAATTGTCACTAAGTCTTTCGAATGAGATGTTAAACCGAGGCCCTGTCTGCTTGCTCAGATGGACGTAAAAGATCCCACGGCACTATTTCGAAGAAGAGCAGGGAAGTTTACCCCCAGTGTCCTGGCCAATATTTATCCCTCAATCAACGTAACAAAAACAGATTATCTGGTCATTATCACATTGCTGTTTGTAGGAGCTTACTGTGCACAAACTGGCTGGCGCGTTTCCAACATTACAACAGTGACTACACTCCAAAAGTACTTAATTGGCTATAAAGTGTTTTGGGATGTTCTGAGGTCATGAAAGGTGCTATATAAATGCAAGTCTTTCTTTTCTTTCTTTCTAAGTGGCTGAGGAGAGAGAGTAGGAAAAATTTCTTTCTGCAAAGTTAGTTTATTAGAGCATTAAATGTTTTGCCACTGGGAATGGTTGAGGCAAGGACTGTCGCATCTTTTAAGGGAAAATTAGATAAATATTTGAAGCAGAGGAAAGTACAAGGCAATGCAAAGATCGCAGGGCTGCGGGATTAGTTTTGGATTGCTTTAGCAAAGAGCTGGCAAAGACATAATGGTCAGAATGGCCTTCTTCTGTGCTGTAAACCTCTACGAGCTCCAACAGTTAACCCTTTGAATTTTCTAAACAGAAAGAGATACCTCCCATTTAATGGGCAAATAAGCTGTCACCAGCTTCAAAGAATTCTGCAAGGGAATGCCAGATTTTCAGGTAGTCGTTATGACATCTTTATGCTCAGGAATTCCTGCCTCCTTGATCTATTCAGGGAAAAGGGTCAAGTGGCCAGATGGCTTTTGACTGACAAGGCTTACCCCGTACTTCCATGGATCATGACCCCTCTGCAAATGGCAAGACCAGAAGCTGAAGAGCACTACAACGAGGCCCATTCATCAACTTGAGTGGTCATTGAGAGAACGATAGGGATACTGAAGGATAGATTTCGCTCCCTGCACAGATCAGTAGGGGCACTGCAACATGCTCCCGAGTGCATTTCTCGCGTAGTAGCAGCTTGCTGCGCCCTTTACAACTTTGCAACTCAGAAAGGCCTGGACATGGGGATCCCAGAGGAGGTGTCTCCCAGCAGAGCGCAGCAGAGCAGCCTTATGAGGAGTACCACTTGGAAAATATTTCCTTGCCAGTTGCAAGGGGGATTCATTTCCAGATTATTACTAATTATTATTAACATTCTCATCTGTTTAAATATCTCCTTTTATCAGGATTACCGTTATTACATTTCCCCTCCTTCAGGAGATGTCCGATCATTCAATGCAGAATGCTGTTTGGAGCCTCACTACACATCATACCTCTTTACAACTACCAGACCTGTGGAAGACATTTGGAGCTCTACGAATAACTGAGCAAAAAGAGAGCGCTGCTTATCTGTTATTACACAATTCTTATACACCTACCCCATACAGGCTACTGCTTCTTCATACTGTGTTTACTATGGATGCCTAAATGTTTTTTCTTTCTCTTATTCTTGTGCTTCTCCTAGATACCACCCAAGGGCCAGTATCTTGAGAGATGACTGGCTGTTCTTCCAGTACAAAAGGCTTATGGGACTGAGGTGGTCTTCCTCTCTTGATAGTTTGGTCCTGGGAAAGAGCCATTGCTGGCTGCATCTCTTGCGCTTCTGCCTGAGCAACCTGGGTTTGTCTCCTACGTGCCACTTAGGACAGCAGCCATAGCAGCATAGCCTTGTCGCCCAGTAGCCAACCATTTATAAGGTTTTCTTCCCTGAAGGGATGAATGCCAGAAAAGAAAAAAGTCTTGCATTTATATAGCACCTTTCATGACCTCAGGACGTCCCAAAGCGCATTACAGCCAATGAGGTACTTTTGAAGTGTAGTCACTGTCGTAATGTAGAAAACGCGGCAGCCAATTTGCGCACAGCAGGCTCCCACAAACAGCAATGTGACAATGACCAGATAATCTGTTTTTAGTGATGCTGATTGAGGGATAAACATTGGCCAGGACACCGGGGATAACTCCCCTGCTCTTCTTCGAAATAGTGCAGTGGGATCTTTTACGTTCACCTGAGAGCAGACGGGGCCTCGGTTTAACATCTCATCCGAAAGACGAAAGACAGAGGGTGAAGGCAGTTCCCAAATAGTGGATGTTGACATGAAGGTTCCTCTGAGTGACATCACAAACTATCTACACAACCATAGAGTGGAATCCCTTTCCTGCCCACACCCCACCCAACTATCTCATCCCACCCCCGAGCAGACAGATGAACTCCGCAGCCAGTATCACTTTCCCCATCTGGAGCGCAAAAATGGTGTAAATAGCCCATAGATTTTCAAGGCCTGGCTATGATGTGTGTGGACATTGAGTGAGGTCAGGATCAAGCTTAGCAGTCAAATCAGCTGCTGACACTCACTGTCTGTGTTCCTAGATGAAGAGTGGCCTCTTGGGTGAAGCACTGGCATCATGGATCACCAGCACTTATTACAAAGTATCGCTAATTATTCATGAACAATAATACTAAAGAGATCTTTATTAGTCCCATTTAATTGTTTTAATTTGAAAGCTCTCCAAGAGGTACAAAGCCTCAATTGAACGATTTCAATGTAACATTCAGCAGAAGTAATGTGTAAAATTATTCATTGAAAATCCCATAGTTAAGATTATTATGGCTATCCCCTATGGTTTTCAACCAGTCATGAGCCAAAAGTGGGCCAGAGAGAGGTTATTTTTGGGTCAATCTTTGTAAATAGCCTAGCAAACCACATATAAAATGTACAAATGAGTAATCACACATAAACATATATGCTTGCGTATGCAATGAATTATTTTCAATGATACAATATAGGATGAATATTTTAAATGTGTGTAATGTTATAAACCTGTCCCGTATATAGTGCAAAGCTAAAGCATCATGGATTACAACTTCCATTTTTTTTTTGAAGTACACAGGATTGAGGATTGAAACTGCATTGCCTGTTTGGTGACCAGTTCTGAATTAGTCTGGATTTTAGAGCAATTTAGTCCAAAGCAATTCTATATTCTGGTATCAACATTTAGTGTTCCAACTAGACATCACATCCAATCTTCACCCTCTTTCTTTCCATCATAACCTATCTCTTTATTGTATTGGCACTGCTATGTCCAATGCTCCTCTGAACTTCCTTCTCTCGTTTTTTCCAAATGTACCATTTTCCTCCTCCTTGTGTTAAAATCAAAACTCATCAGATGCTCAGTTATAGTAAGTTTTGCCTCTCCCAGGAGATCACATGGTTTCGGGTGGGGTGGAGTGTATATATTGTGATACACAAGGTATCGCAATTACGCGCTCATCGCTTCACCGAGCGGGCCTTGGATGCTCTGGTTGGCGCAGTGGAGCGCAGACGATGTATGCTGTTCCCTGAGAGTGGCAGGAGGCCTTTGCCACGCGAGTTCAGAAGAGTGTGGAGGAAGGTGGCTCAGAGCGTCTCCTCCAGGAGCATGGTGCCCAGGACCCATACTCAATGCCGCAAAAAGTTCAACGACCTCACTCGGGTCGTCAGGGTGAGTGGCTTTTTCTCAATACCTCTCCATCCCTCCATCTCAACCTCACTCTATGGCCAGAGGGTCTTAAAACCCCAATGCACAACACTCATCCAACACCTATGGCCCTTTCATCAAACACACACACACATTCCACACTTTGCATACAGTAAGGGCTATTCACCTATGGGAGGCACATCAGGCAAGACCATGGCTGCATATTGTAAGGGCTATTCACCTATGGGAGGCACATCAGGCAAGACCATGGCTGCATATTGTAAGGGCTATTCACCTATGGGAGGCACATCAGGCAAGACCATGGCTGCATATTGTAAGGGCTATTCACCTATGGGAGGCACATCTGGCAAGACCATGGCTGCATATTTACTCAGATGCTGTCCTTTTTCTTGCAGGCTAAGCTGGCTCATAATAGGAGACAGCAGCAACGGACAGGTGGAGGGCGGCTTCAGCTGCAACCCCTCAGCGATCTGGAGGAGCGCGTCCACAGGATTGTGGCAAGCCGGGTGATCGGTCCCGTCGCCACTGGAGACGCCGACCCCGTTGTGGACAGCAATGGTAAGGTCATCACCTTTTTGTCCTCTGTCCTTCCACTTGTCCCTCACAACACCAGCCTTTGACACTTTCAATCCAACTTGCTAACTCGCTGCACTTATTCCTCCCTTACTGCCACCCTGTCCTCACGCTAAAGCCACTCTTGTACCTCCCTGCTTTCAGATGGTGATTCACCAGCTGAGGAGACGGGCCCTGAAGCTGCCACTGGGAGTGATGCTGCAGCTGAGGAGGAAGAGGAAGCCAGAGCATCAGTGCCACCCTCTCCCGAGGAAGCCCATGCCCACACTGGGAACACGCCTTCCCCGGAGGGGAGCAGGGGGGAAGGGGCTGATGATGGTGAAGCTCCAGGACCCAGCGGGCTGCAGCAACGCCATGGGGGGGGTAGGGAAGAACGGGGGCCTTCTCCCCAGAGGGAGAGTATGCCAGACACTCCTACTGCAATGGACGCAGAGGAGGAGCGGCTGATTGCAGAAATGAACACCCAGGCGGTGTGCATGCACACTGAGCTCATGGGTGCAGTGGGAAGGGTGCCCGAATGCATTGAGTCACTGGCAAGGAGTGTGGAGCACTTTGCTGTAGCACAGGCGGATGCCACACTAACGCTTAGTGCTGCAATTCAGTCACTGGCTGCCGTGATCCCACCTCTGACTGCTCTCATACAGACTCAGATGGAGGCCACGCGAGCACAGACTGCTGCCAACCTCGATGGTTCGTGCACATGTCCCCGGGGCTGTCACCGCGCCGCAGCAGGCCAGCAATCTGTTCTCCGGCAGATTGCTCCGGATGCTGAAGTGCTGCCCCGTGGGAGTGCCAGTGTGTCGGGCGAGCAGGGAGTTGCTGTCCTCTCGCACGATGACAGCATTCCTGCTGCCAACACTGTCACTTCTCCACTGCACTTGCCACCGCCTGTAGGACAGACTGCTGCCGCCCATGCAGAGTTGGTGCAGTCTGCAGCCGGGCCCTCCAGGCCCAGAAGTGGTCGAGGCCGTCCTTCAGGGGCATCTGCAGTGTCAGGGTCTGACGAGCAGCAGCCTTCCACCAGCCTTGCTGCAGCCACTGAGGTCCCATTACGGAGGAGCAGTAGGGTTAGAAGGGGGGAAGTGCGCAAGGGAAGGAGATCACCCTCGAAGGGCAAAAAGTAGGAGGTGTGACAAAATGCTGGTCATTTTTTTATTAAAGGCCGAGGTTCATGGTCCAACTTTTGTTTAGTGTTTTGGACATTATCTCCAGGTTGTGAGAACCAGTTATGTTATTGACTGTTTTTTTGTGTTTATTTCTATGAGTTTGTCATGAGGAATTGACACACACAGAGTTTGTAAAATAAATAAGTTTCTGTATTCAAAATATACATGGCTGGTGGTTGGAATTATTGGTGCCTTGGCCGGCTTAGGGGTTGCGTGCTGGGTTGATTAGTGTTTGTAGCAATGGCAGGGGCCCTAGAAGCGGCTTGCTATTAGTCGTTGACGGACGGCCCTTGCAGTTTGACCATTGTGGGCCGCCCTCCTGCCTTGGTGCTGCTGATGATCATCGTCCTCGTCCTCTTCCTCCTCTTCCTCCTCCTCCTCTGGTGGTGCTACAAGGCCTGGTGGCATTGGCTGGGTCCTGAGGATTGCCATGTTGTGCAACATGCAGCACACGACTACGAAGTTCGAAACTTGCTCAGGCGAGTACTGCAGGGCTCCTCCGGAATGGTCCAGACAGCGGAACCGTTGTTTCAGCACGCCGATTGTGCGCTCAATAATGTTCCTGGTTGCTTGATGGCTTTCATTGTACCGCAGCTCAGCAGGGGTGTTTGGCGTACGGAGCGGTGTCATCAGCCAGGTGCTCAATGCGTACCCCTTGTCCCCCAGAAGCCAACCAACTGGCTGATGCGGTGCCTCGAAAACTTCTGCCACAGTAGTCTGGCGCAGGATGAAAGCATCATGGCAGCTGCCCGGATAGTGGGCATTGACAGCGAGTATCACCTGTCTGTGGTCACAGACCAACTGCACATTCAAGGAATGGAACCCCTTTCTGTTCCTGAATTCCTCTGCATTCTCTCGCGGAGCACACAAAGCCACATGCGTGCAGTCAATGGCGCCCTGCACCATGGGGAAGCCCGCTACCCTCGCAAAGCCCAGAGCACGGTCACGCTGCTTGTCTGGGGTCATAGGGAAAGAGATGAAGTCTCGTCTCCTTCTGAAGAGGGCATTGGTGACCTGCCGGATGCAGCGATGCACCGCAAACTGGGAGATATTGGCGAGGTCCCCAACAGCAGCTTGGAATGAGCCAGTGGCGTAGAAGTTCAAAGCCACTGTGACCTTCACTGCCACCGACAGAGACGTCCTGGACCTCAGTTGAGGCTGCAGATCTGGCTGCAGCAGGTGGCAGAGCTCAGTGACCACCTCCTCGGAAATATGGATGTAGGAGAGCTGTTCACGATATACCCTGGGAGGGTAAGCTCTCCTGTACATGCGCCTGATGGCCCTCCTCCGTCTGGCCATCATTGCCACTCTCTGTCTGCGTCTCTGTATCCTCCGATTCAGCTGGAGCAGGACAACGCCCCCAATCAGTGCAGCCCCCATATTCTCTTTGCCAGAAAAGTAATGAGGTACAGCAACTAAAGTAGCAACAAAGTTAGGATGAATAGGCAAAACTACCTCACAAAGCGTTGAGTCAATGTAGAAGTCTCTCTCTCTCTCTCTCCGAATCTCTCTCTCTCTCTCTCAGAACGAGTGGTGCATAAATGTCCTCCTAGAACTCTCAGGGCTAATGGGGCGCTAACTTTGCTGGGGCGCTACTTTTAGCGCCCCGGAAAAATTAGCGTCCCCGCGCCGGAACTTGAGTGGTTGCGCCCCAAGAGGGAAGCCCTACTGGAAGCGCCCCGCATCCCTCTTGGGGCGCTGCGAGTCAATATCGCGGCGCTACGTGCTGCGGTATTGCAGGCCTTCCTCCCCTTCTTAAAGGAGAGGGGCCTTGTGCAGCCCGACCCGGGGCCCAGAGGGGCCCCCAGAGATCGGGAGTGCCGGCAAAAGAGAAGTGCTCTTGGAGCACAGCCAGCACTCCGTGGGGGGGGGGGGCCGTTCAGGAGGCCGGGGACGGGAGCGGAGGCAGGTGCTGGCAGGCGGCTAGCAACGAAAATGGCCGCCCCCGCACCTCGCCTTTAAATTGCGCCTCCCCGGCCGCAGGTAGGCCCCCCTGACCCCGTCGGACGTAGCATCCGGTGGTAAGTCAGGGGGCGCTCCTGAAGATTGCGGCCGGGGCACGAGCGGGGCGCTGCGCACAGTGATGATGTCATTGCCGGCGGCGCAGCGCCGCGGGGCGCTACCGGTTAGCACCACCGCTAACCTCCCGCTGAATTACGCAGGAGGCGTGGGCGGCGCCGCGCTTGGGCGCTAGTTGCTTTGCGCCCCGTTAGCACCCTCTTAGGGCGCTAATGGGAGGCGCAAAACAACCCAATTTTTCCCCCTCAGACTTTTAAAAGCCAAGCTTGGCATCAGCTAATCACTACTTCCTGATTTACCTCGTCTTCTCTATTACTCTTTTCAGCCTTGTTCTCCTGAATTATGGGCATTGGCCCTGCACCTTGGTTTCTCAATGAAAAAAACTCACATTTGCCAGAACTAACATGTAAATTTAACAACCGTTCGCCGCGATAAACATTGACCAGAACCCCTGTAAATAACCTACCCAAATAATAATCAATCTGCCTCCTTTTGGAAATAGAATCTTCCTGCTGTCCCAATAATCTGTGAATTGTTTAGTATATTTAGCTGAATATAGAAAACTGAATAATATTTTGATTCCCTTGTCGCCTAGAAAAAGGACCTCTTACATTCTGCAAAGAAATCAAATCTAGTGCTCTTAAACTGTTTGCGTTAAGCTCTCTGCTTTAATGCTAAATTTTGCACAATAGCACATAAGTTGGTACAAAGTTAGGAAGAATGCTGATGGTCCTTTCCTAACACAAAGAGCAATACAAGATCAAAACCAGAAGACTTTATTTTGTTTTCTACCAGCACGATGCAATGTTGTTTTTATTTCCACCTGATAACGTGACAAACAACGTGTGAGAAGCAATCGATGAACCAAACTATTAAAGGATCCTGCCCAAGGAAAAAGTTGAATAATCAGTACTGGAGTAGCAACTCCAGTTAAACTGGTCATTTTAATAATGTGAAAGCATAATCACACGTTGGGGTTATAAATGTCACACACTACAACCCTCAGCTCCAGAAGACTTACACATACAAAACGTGACAAGACCTTCCTAAGATTCCACAAATATTCTTGCTATTTTACAGCTAGTGTGTACCATAACATGTTACTGATTGTTAGTTATTCATTACCACACAAACACAGACATATTTGAGCTACTTGTGTTTCATTACCGGTTCAGGAAAACAAACTTTAAAAACGAAATCACTCACTGAATGAAGGACAAAACTGACGCTGCGCAACATGCCACTTTAACAAATAAGGAATTTGGATCACACTAGATTGATTAAAGTGTTGTGCTGTAAGGCCTTTTCTCTCCATTCTGTCCTCTAAAGTAATTAAGCTGTCACCTATAAGTGGATTAAAGGCCACAGTGTCAAAGGGAAGACTCTCCTTATAAGCAGATGTTTTGGTGGGACCTGAATGTTTTTTTTCATCGCCCTCTGCTAATTACCATAGTTCTATTCTGTCCACCACACTGACTGTCAATAGGGCAGTAGGACTGTGGTTGCCATCTGTTCAGATTCTATTCTTTGCCCTTTTCAAGGCCTCTTAAGATTTAATCTTTTTTTCCTCTCCATAATGCAGCTCAAAGGTACGTTGCTAGGTTATGAGCCTTTATTAAGGCAGTGGCACGTGCCAGTCCCCTCAGGAAACTGCTCGAGAGTTACTTTGCAGATCAGACACGTGTTGTCAAAACAATACATCTCTTTATTATTCTGTAACTCCTGATACTGCCGCGGACAGCTTAGCTGATATTCATTTCACAACCATGAAACATTCATTTCAAATCACTTTAAAAATAACCAGCTGCAGTGATTTGTGTAAGCAAAATAAGAAAGAACATGCATTTCTATAGCGCCTTTCTCGGCCTCAGGACGTCCCAAAGTGCTTTACAACCAATGAAGTACTTTTGAAGTGTAGTCACTGTTGTAATTGTAGAATTCGCAATATTATCGCGATTTTATAAATAAGGAGGAGACACATAGTTTCGTACAAACAGCTTTATTTCAGCAGAATGCTGTCAGGTTTCCAAAGTGGACACAAGCAGCCTGTAAAATGGCCGCCACGCCTCGTGGCAGAACATTCTAGACTTTTCAATAAGCAGACAAGATGGCGTTCCAATAAACATTTGTGCGAGATCGTACAAGACTCAGCACATTTGAGATAAATCACAAGACATATTGGGTTGCATTTTACACATAAATACTGGAATCGGTCTCCCAGGTGCGAATAAGGGCTATTGTACCAAGCGATCAAGAACCCATCCAAAGACATTAATATGCAAAATCCCCACGACTCTACGATGAGAGAGCCGTTTGCGGGTAGTTACAGAAACATTTGGAAGCCCCAAAACCCCTCCAGGGAGAATACTGGCCGGTTACACAATGGGAGAAGTATTAACGGGTACTCAGGCAGTTACAAGTATCACCGAAACCCATTAAACGGAGATCACCCTATACAAGAAGTTTGAGCGCCAAAACCCTGACAAAAGAAAAGACATTATGATTGGGCGGGAAAAGAGGAATTACAGCACTATAACTGTAAGGTACAACCGTCCATCTGTCTCTTGACTCTTGCTCTTGCTCTTGCCTCTTGACTCCTTGCCGCTTGCCTCGTGTCTCTTGACTCTTGACTCGTGGATCCTGACTCTTGACTGCTGTCTCTGCCTTTTGCTGCTCGACTCTGTGTAGAACTGGGCTGTGAAGCCTTGAACCGGGCACACCATCCCG
Organism: Squalus acanthias; assembly: GCA_030390025.1. NCBI lineage: Eukaryota > Metazoa > Chordata > Chondrichthyes > Squaliformes > Squalidae > Squalus > Squalus acanthias. The sequence continues at coordinate 105,352,756 of CM059434.1, forward strand.
AGAAGTCGGTAAACGGTGTTGGAACCGAAGGCCCGAGATGAGATGAGATGAGATGAGATGAGATGAGATGAGAAGAGAAGAAGACGACCATACGTATCGCCACGGTCAGTAAGCCCCGACCGCGCCTGTAGGTCGAATAAACGCTTTCCTTGCCCAGGAAGACTATTCTTTGAGTTTTACAAACTGGCGTGAGGGCACAGGAAGACCATTCTTCGAGTTTTATCGCATCGGGGCGAGGGCACAGGAAGACTATTTTTTGAGTCGTGTCGGAACTCCGAGGACAACACAGATCTTCATGACAGCAGACGGTCCAGCCTGCTAGCCGGAGCAGAAACAAGTAAACAAGTGGGGTACAGAGACCCCTGATCAACACGTGGGTGGTCAGGTGCTGCGGTAAAAACATCCGAGCAGAGTTTTCGGAATTTCTCCGAGTTATCACGAGTGGTGAGCATGAGTCTCGATCCTACAAATCTAGTTTAGGTCAGGTATTGATAGGGGAGGGTTTAAGTTTTAAGGATAATTGTAATGTGTGTCCCCTTTTACGATGTGTCGTGCGCTCCTCGTTTCCCTAAAATTAGTTACATAACTGCGTGTAAGATTGTACTGTCATTAATCTGTGCTTATGACAGGTATTTCGTAATCTTGAATAATATGCAATAAAGATTTTCCATTTCGCACTATTCAACCGGGTCTACCTGAGTTTTCTCTGCATTATTGCTCTCGCATCTAAGTCCAGTGTCAGAACCGTAAGGGCGAGTGGGTCGAACCACTCACAGGTGTCTAGTGTTACCAGGCTGGCTGGAGACCAGAACAGGCAACAAGGCCTAACTTCGCACTAGCACCCAGGCTAAGCACAGAGCCTCAGGCGTGTCAAAAACCCTTACATAATGTAGAGAAACGCGGCAGCTAATTTGCGTATAGCAAGGTTCCACAGACAGCAATGAGACCATAAATAAATGATCAGATAATCTGTTTTAGTGATGTTGGTTGAGGGATAAATATTCTTCCCTGCACTTTTTTGAATATCCCCTTGAGATCTCTCATGCCCACCTGAGAGGATAGACAGGGCCTCGGTTTAACGTTTCATCCGAATGACAACACCTCCGATTCCCTCGAATGCAGCATTCCCTCGACACTGCACTGGAGTGTCAGCCTAGATTATATGCTCAAGTTTCTGAAGTGGGACTCTGAACCCACAATCTTCTGGCTACCACTAAGCCACAGCTGACACCTTCTCAATAACTACCTAACCCTCGTGTAATAGAATTACTTCACATCCCAACATGTTGCTATCATATCAGTGGATGTGACATTTCGCTGATTATTTTAAAATCCAGCTTAATTCAATATTAAATGTGTTTTTTTGGGCCCAGATTGTTTATTATACTTTATAACTGAACAAAGCTGATCTCATCTGGAGCAACAAACGACATGCTACAATTGGCCTCAGCACTAGCCAGGATTGCTGTCCAGCGATTGTTGTTATAACGTGGAATTGTGTAGAGATCAGGGACAGACAGGATCAAGCTCGCCTGAAGATCCTCCGATGACCAAATAGCTTGCCAACACACACAATGTAGGCTCATACATGAAGAATAGTCACTTGGATCAGCTAAGAGAGGGGAGCTAGCATCTGTTGGTGTACTTTAGCATGAGTCAGTGTCTGCAGGAGTGAAGGGGAGAAAATTAGAAGGCAAAACAGAAAAAGAAAGCCTATCATATAATTTAAAAACAAATAACTGCACTCTAAAGGTCAGTCAGTCAGTCACTTGTTGTTTCTGGGGCTTTGTTGTGTGCACATTGGCTGCCACGTCTGCCTGTATAACAACAGTGACTGCACTTTAAAATTAAAGTGAGAAGTCGCACAACACCAGGTTATAGTCCAACAGCTTTATTTGAAATCACAATAAAGCTGTTGGACTATAACCTGGTGTTGTGCGACTTCTCACTTTTGTCCACCCCAGTCCAACATGGCTTTAAAATTAACACATTGTTGTAAAGTACTTTGGGACATACTGAGAATGTGAAAAAGCATGACATAAATGCAAGTTCTTTCTTTAAATGACAACAATAGCAATAAGAATATTCCCTCATCAAATGGCAACAGTAGATCTTGAAGGGAAAAGTCAAGCCTGCCCTCTTTTAAAAGGGACCGTGTCATTAGGCATTTCTTGCTTACAAGCTACAAACTCCTGTATATGGAAGATTCAGACATGGCATAGCATTAACATGATGACAGTGTTTCACCAGCACTAATGTTGCTCAGAGAGTAATAGTTTGCTTTCATTTAGCAAAGTACTTTGGTAGATTAGAGTATTACTTTAAATTCAAATGATGATGGTTAGCTTAACTTATGCAGTAGCGATTTTTTTGACAACTAAAAGCTTTTAAATGAAGATCACAATTCTAAAACAGGCAAAAGTATTCATTTCTTATGACTCAATATTTTCCACAGACAACACTAATTTTTTGAAGGAGTCAGACATATGTAGCCATGGTAACAGCTTACACTGTAAACTGTTGCTATAAATCACTTCCCATCTCACATGGGGAATATAGTATCTTTGTCATCCTTTTTACCTTCATCTCCAAAGTAAAACCCACATTATAATGTGCCACTCAGAGTAGTACATGCCCCTTCAGGCAAAGCAAGCCTACTGATTATTTTCAGCATATTGCAAGAAATTACACCAAATCTAATAATGTTTTGATTATCATTACAATATCTATCAGATTTGTAACTTTTAGAAGCATTAATTGAGCAATTTTGTTCAGTCAAATTAGAATTATTTTGTGGCACCATTCTCATAATTGAACATAGATTATATAACCACAACAATCGTTGGAATGACAGTAATTCCAGCATGAAATAAGCTCTAACTAGTTTGATGAATAAACTCACATAAACTGTAACAAAGTTCAACCTAGTCCTCACTGGCATTTTTGTGCTTTTGTATGGCCCTAACATTAACTTAACATGTTACTCTTAAAAGAAATTTAAAAAATTACTTTAACGGTTGTTGCAGGTACCACATACAGGGAAAACAAACCTTGTTAGCACAAATATTTGAGAAATTAAACTGTGCTAAATCAGGAGTTATCCTGAATACATCAGCTTGTACTTTCAAAAATAAAGATTATTTATGTTTCTGGTACAATAATTTGGCATTGGTTATGTTACAGATTTAATGCGGTGCATTTTATTCCAACTCTCTGTTGGAAAAATCAACAATATTGGGAGATAAAAGTGACATTTTAAATATAAATCAACTCTTTCATCATCATCTGAAGTTTGTTTAGGGGGAGTTAATAATGAGACGTTCTTTTATGTCACTTTTATACTGGCGCTCGTTTAAATTGGATTGTGAGTCGGCTCCTGGCTTTTACATTACTAAATCCAGCTCCCTGATCACAGTGGGAGACAAACTGGACCCATGACTTTGTTGCTGGGATAAGGGAGCTGGATGTAATAGCTGGTTCATGGACGTCAGTCTCTTGGAATCCGACCCAAACAAGTTGCAGTATAAAAGCGGCTTTATATTTACAGTTCCCCAAATCATGTATTCCCCTGAACGTCTCAGCTGTTTACTGACGATTCCCTTTATTTGTTTCGGAATCATGCTGATGCCTAGAGGCTGGGAAAAAGAATAGAAATAGCTTTACACTGTCACAGGAGAGTACATTCAGGCCAGCTCTAAATGACAAAGGTTAACATTCATAAAAGATATGACAGATGGCCACCTTGTAACCCATCCCCCAATTGCCTGGTGGTTTTATAGAACCATTTGCGATTCACGCCTTCTGTGACAATAAATATGTCAACATGTAATTGTAACTGTTCCAAGTTACTAAAGCTGTAGTATCCATTCTGTTGACTTCCTAAGCAGTCAAAATTGTCAAAAAAAATTACATCACTTATACCAACTTAATATTAATCACTGTTTTCTTATTTTTACAAAATGAGATTTTGCTTGTGGAAAACAATTGTTCCTCATAGAATATATAATATGTATTGAAGTGGTCTGAAATCATAGCCACAGGTATTAAAATTGTTAATGGTTGTTTAATGGAAATAAATACTGCATTGCCCTTTATCATCACACTATGACACTTCTCTGTAATTCATTGGTGCATTTGGTTCACAGAAATCATGACAAAGCACTCATATGTTACTGAGTGGTATCATTTACAGATCCCACATAGGAGCCAACATGTTAGTTCTGGAATTGTGTGGTAGGTCCCTTTATCAGTTCACCTGATCATAGTGTCTACTGACACATCTCAAATTGGCAGTTCAGGTGAATTAATAAAATGCCACACAACAATATGTTTTTCTTTATATACACATACCATAGATTATCTTTTAAAAATTATATTTTGCATAATTTGATATCAAATATCTTAGAGAAATTTTGATCTGAAACATTGTTTACAAAGATAACTTACCAGGTTAAGAGCCAAAGAATAGTCTGATGGCACAATTATTGATATCAAGATGTTATCATGACCCTAATATATTATAAGGAATAGAAGTTGTGTCACAATTCAAATCATAAGCAAATCCATATATTTTGATTATCTATTTGTGAAATGTGGCTTGTAACTTTAAATTTGGTTTTGACTAACATATTTTTATGTTTGTTGGAGAGGATATTTATTGATGTCTGGTATATGAAATATCACTTCAAGGTCATTATTCCAATGCAACTATGCTCTGATTACAAATCAAGTAAAAATCCCTTAACACCGACTATTTGCTTTGTCCTAAAATCAATCAAATTAAGGTAAAGTTCTGGGTAACATTTTAAAAAGGGCTGGCATGGGTTTGGCAAATTTAACATGTTAATTTGATAAACTTGGTTCAACACTGCAAGACACTTTTTGTTTTCCTATATCCTGGTTCTCAATTTCAAATGATACAAGAGGTATATCCAAGGTACTGTGCTCCTATTTCTTCAATTCTTCTTGTGTTACTGTATCACAGCTCGTAAAACAGAGAGACATTAAATTAATTGGAGAGAGAGAGAGAGCACGCGAAAGGCCTAATTCTAAGACACTGTGCTGATGCAGACTTCAAAAAATTCACAATCACTAAACTTTTAGATGGTCAGCACATGTTGTATGCACTCATTCATCCATTTCAAATTTATATGGTCTTGCTACAAAGTCATCTTCAGGGTGCTAAACAGAGATGACAACCAATCTGTTCATGCAACTGATAACTCGTAAGAACTATGTGGAACATTACTGAGAAGAGTGAGACATGTGAAAGACGATGATGTACAGACATGATTGATTTTGAGTTTTAACCCCCTTGGCCTCAGGAAAATCAGAACTTTTATTGAAACAGCTGTTATTTCAGTGGGAAAAAAAGTGGGCCAATAAAGGCAAAGGTTAGACAGTGTAATCAAACATCGAGATATAGGTCACTGTTTGTTTGTTCAGTTCCAAAGCTACCATAGTTCACACTACTCTATTCTTTGCCTCATATCTTTCTGATCATATATCAATGTCAGTTTACAATAAGTGGAGTTGTCAATGCAAACATATTTTGAAGAACAGTTCTATTCTGTTATTCACATAAGCTTTAAGGCTTCATTCTAGTTTATAATTAGGATGGCATATACTTTCTTGAAAATGGTTGACATGTTTCCCAATGGAGTCAGTTTCAAGCTGTGGCAGTTCACTTTATTAGGCTGAGATGTTCATATATCATTGTTTTCTGTCTAACACCTTCAGTGAGTAACAGGTCTCACAGACAGAAACTTTTCCTGGCTTAGTATGGTTTTAAGTAGAAAAGCCAAAATGAGAAAACTACTGCAAGTGAGCTCAACTTCATACAGTTCAAACTTACTGTGAACATTTCTGTGAATGAGATCCTTTGAAAAAAATAGATTATAACATAAATGAGCTTGGGTAACGGACCTTATTCTGGTTATTTGTTCTACAGTTGATTGAATTTAATTTGAAAGATGTTTTTAAAAGGAACAATTCATAGGAAGAATATCTAAAAGCTACTGAAAGCTAATAAAACAGAGTTTATGCACAGTGAGATCTTAGTTAACCAAAATGCCCTAATATTTTCCTCTCTGCATTAGTTTGAATAAATACTTAAATGTATGCTTGTAAAGGTATTTATAGATTTAATAAAACTAAATGCACAGAAAAAATAATCAGGGGTTGTCTTCAAACAGGGACAATAATATTTAAGCAAAATACTGCGGACGCTGGAAATCTGAAATAAAAACAGAAAATGCTGGAAACACTCAGCAGGTCCGGCAGCATCTGTGGAGAGAGAAACCGAGTTAACGTTTCAGGTCGATGACCCTTCGTCAGATGCTGCCTGAGTATTCCCAGCATTTTCTGTTTTTATTACAATAATATTTAAACTGTTTTTTAAAATTTGATTACTTTTTTGGGCCACATTTCTCCACATCAAAGTCCCTCTGCTCCTCGACTCCATTTAAAATCTCACCATTTAAGGTATCTTTTCTTTACCTATTCTTACTTTTAAAATGTATTGATTTACAATTTTCTACATTGAACTGAATCTGCCAACTACCTGTCCATCCTGCTCGCCTGTCAATGTCCTCCTGCAGCCTTTTAGAATCGAGGGGCGATTTTGCCAGCCCTGGGGAGGCGGGTTTGGAGGCGGGACTGCCGGGAAAATGGCAGAATCTGGTGGCGGGTTCCCATCCCACCCCCAACCCGCCTCTGTGCCATCTTCCCAGGAGGCGGGTACCCGACCCGCGCTGGGAGCCGCCTCCTCGAGGCGGGAAGGGGATTAGTGTCAATTAACTGCCTGTTAACAGGTAGTTAACAGGCAGTTTTTTGGATAATCCCTATTTTTCCACCTAAAGTGTGGGCTTCCCGACGGCTCCAAACCTCGCCAGGGTCAGCGAGGCAAGCCGTGGGGCTGCGGGGGTCAGAGGGACCGAGATGTCCGGTGTGCAGGGGAGTGATGGGTGCATGTGTGCAGAGGTAAGTGTGTGAGGTGAGTGTTGAGTGTTTTAAAAGCTTTACTTACCTTTACTTCTTCATGCAGGTTTCAACCCTCCAGGTCTCGGGAGTCCCTCAGCTCACCGGCAGAAAAAGCAGAATGGCCACTGCATTCTCAAATGCAGCAGCCTTCTGCTTTCTGCTCAGGAAAGCTTTCTAATTGAGTCTTGAGTAAAGACTCAACTTAGAAGACAGATTGTCAGTGTTTGACCGCTTCACAGAGCTGTCAAACGATGACAATTCATCTGTCAAAAGCTTTTGACAGATGAAACGTCACTCGCTGACGTCACCTGTAACCGGCTTTCCCTTAATTGGCCTGCTAAACCCGCTGGGCGGGCTTAATAAGGTCAATCAATGGAAAATAGCGTGGGTTGGCCACAAGTCGATGGAGCCGGGACTAAAACCCGACAAGTGGGAGTTCCGCCTCCAAAAGCTCCCCATTGAGAAAATCCAGCCCCATGGTTACAATTTGCCATACCAAACAATTTGGTACCATCAGTAATTTATGATATTGTTCCCCCAAGTTCAGGTCATTTATTTATTTTATATATATTATATATACACATTATATATATATATATGCAGCCCCAAATACAGACCTCTGTGGAATACCACTCGCTATATCTTTCCAGTCCTGTCTAATGTATATCTGTTGAGATTGTTTCTTTCCAGCCAGAAAACTAAAATGATCAATTTTTCAACTGCACTATTTCAGATTTTGTCAATATCATAGATGTTAGTTGTTATATCTGGCTCTTTATGTATCGGAATTAATTACCCTGGTGGGTCTCTTTAAAAAAAGGCTACTGCCTCTTTAACTAAGGTTAGGGAAGCCCGTGCTCACACCCAGCAGAAATAATCTCTAAAGACACGATAAATAAAACTAATGGATTTGGAGTGCAAGACCACCCAATGTTGGAAGGAAAATGCCTTCAGAGAGGGAGTAATTTAAGTTTTTATCATAGAACATCCAATGTTACCAGTGGCATTAACTTAAATTTAAAGTGTTCAAATTCTTATTAAAACAAGGTTATGAATAGTAGTTTTTGTATTCAACTGAACAGACAATACCCAGGAGCATTTTCGGAGCCTAGCTGAACATAGTAAGGCACTGTATCAATCGTAGAGCATGGGTAAAGCGTTCTAGGAACTGTGCCAACCCAAATAAAAACTGCTCTCAGTGTAATTGTACGCATTATGGTAGTGGAAAAAAGGGGAATCAAATTCTTTTTCCATATCAAACGGTTTTACTTGTTTCTGAAATTAGAACAATAATATGAACACGTGAACTAAAACGGGTTCAACTACCCAGCTCATCTGACTGTCATATATCAACTGATCTAAATGTTAATTCAGATCCAAACTATTCGAATTGCCATAGTTCAGGTATGAGTCAATCTCACATGCCATGAAATAAAGTAAAAAAAAAATTCATGGTCAATAATTGTGATAAGATTCATCCATTTATGAGAATGCTGATATGTCAAAGCTAGTAATAGTTTTCTGTACACTATCTTCAATATGTTGTTGCTGTGCTACAGTCCATATTCTTTGCTTTATCCGTCACTTCATTAAGACCATCTTCTTTGTTGCTGTTTTCTAAATCTCTTTCAGGCAAACCTCACGAGTGCTGCTGTCTCCTTTTATTGAAAGTAAATGTTAGAAAATATAAAAAGCAAGAGTAATTCTCTACAGTAGGGCTGAAAGCAAGCTCTATGTGTTCATCTAAGTAAATGGTCATTATTCTCTTAATGCACGTGCCCAATACACTAATCTAGACTTGTTTGTTTGGTTGGGACGATACACTGTGACATGTAATCATCAGCAAAAGTATTTAACGTCACCATTTAATATTTTCCTCCCCTTCCCTATTCTGTAAATTCCTCACTCCAACTCTGTAATATATCACTCCCTGACCAAAAGGGCAGACAGGTGTTCCGTTCACAGGCTTCGACCATTAATACTCTGAATTGGCCACTAGGGAATAAATAAGAGCTGTGTGGAATGGCTTTTCCTATCATTTTCGCTCCCTTCTCTAAAGAGCCCTGGGGGAAAGATACATTAGCGACCATTTTGGAGTGCTAACATTGCCTGGGCGCTAGCCCGGCGAAAAATAGCGCCGGCGATCGCTAAATTCAGTTTTAGCGCCCCTAGAGGGAGGTGGAGCGCTAATTCAAGCACTCCACTTCCTTCTTAGAGCGCTAACCCCAGATATCAGGGCGGTGTGTTCTGCAGCGCTACGCACTGGGCCACGTAGCGCTGCCACATGGAAGGGCTCCTCCCCTCATTAAAGGGGAGGGCCCAAGCTCACAACTCTGCGGGGCCCTACCTGGACCACCGGGGAGCGGGGTGATGTGCCAGCAACCCAGCACTCAAGCGGAGTGCCGGGCTGCTAGATCGCGGCACGGACCCCGCGTTCAAAGACGCAACGGGCCGCGACAACTAAGTCGGACGATTTTTTCTTTCCCCACCCGCCACCTCCCCTTTACTTACCGCCCCGCGAGCCTCCTGCCGCTCCGTTCCTGCCCCCTGAAACGGCCGCTGTCATCGCCCGGCGCAGATTCAGGTGGCGCAGGCCAATTTTGCAGGCAGGGCAAAAAAAGGGCACTGCGCACGGTGATGACGTTGTCATCGCCTGCGCAGCGGAGCAGAGCGCTACCGGTTAGCTCCCCCACTAAACTCCCGTTGAATTTAGCTGGAGTCGTTAGTTGCGTCGCGCCGGGTGAAAAGTCGTTTGCACTGAATTTCTAGCCCCCTGTTTCTTCTCCTTTTTCAAGCTACTCAATCTTCTAAACTAAAGGAAGCAGGCTTCATAATAAGGTCACTGTTATATTTTGGGGTTTTTAACTCTCGGTATTTTTCTTGTTCAGCATCTCCGACCACTCCTATAGTCCTCATTCTCTGTAGCCAAAATGTGCCTTTACCTGCCCAATATCTAGGTAATATGTAGTGTACGCGGGGATCATTACTATTTTCAACTTGCTGCTTACAAGACTTACTGTCACTTGATCTTCCTTGACCTCAGATGGTGGTAGAATAAATATTTCATTAAACTATGATTTATGCTAAACAGATTTATTAAACGATAAATGACACACTAGATTTTACAGTAATTATAAGCGTAGCTATTTCTCCCTGAATTGGTAAACAAAAACAGTCGCATTTACTATGTGAATCTGAAAATGTAAATATTAACCTCATGTGGCAGTTCTTTTGCTGGTTATCCATTGAATCCAAGTACAGCTTGGCCACGTGTGGGACTATTACAGTTATATCAGTGATCAGAAGCAGCATAATCGTGAATGTGATGCCACTCCTGGATCCTCTTTCAGAGTAAGGAGGGCATAGCCAGAGCAAAGTAGCTACTTGTGCGATGAGTCTTTGCTTGTGTTGTACAGAAGAACGGTCTGTCATTGCTGAATGCTCTGTGAGGTCACTGGTAGGGTGCTACTTTCCAGTTCTTTCTTTTATCCATCACTTTCTGTCATCTCACTCTCCCAGTCCCATGTGTCCTTACAGATCAGCCAAGTGGCATTCTTTGCACCCATTGGTTTTATTCCCATCCCTGCTTTGAATCTGGATTTTATCCATCAGTTGCAGTCTAGACATAAGGTATTTTCCTCTTTCAATAAGGAAAAAAACCCTTCAGATGAACACAGAATTCAAGAGGAGATGAGGTCAAAGTACTTTTTAGCTTTGGAGAAAAATGGTTCAAAACAATGAAAATGTTCTCTTCTTGTTGTTTCCTACTTAACTATAAGCCGCCCCCTTCATTAACATGCAAAGTTAGGTCTAAACACAGTTAAAAATAACTATAGCGTGTAAAAATTATGTCCGGCAAATCTATATATCTTATCCTCAAAGGTCTACGCACAAGTAAAGTAAATTGCAAACTACTTTCAGTAGAAATTGAACCCTAATCTTCAAATTTCACTTTTTTTCCTTTCCATAATCTATTAAACTGCAGCTCAGCGTCATACAATGTAGAGTAACTCAAGTGAACTAATGTCTACAGCAGGCCAGGTTTCATTTAATATAACCACTATATTGTACGTATTAAAATCTGCCTATTGCCAAAAGTGTGAAAGAATACTTTTCTTTCATACTTACTCATTTCTGGCCATTAACAGATCTTAATCAGTTGATTTATTATGTGGATGAAATAGTCTCAGTGACTGGAGGTGCATTTAATTTCACATGTACGCATATCCTGCTTCAATTTTTTTGCTGCCAATGACTGTTAAAAACTGTGCTTTTTGTTGGTTGACAGCCCAGAAGCAGTGGAAAGCTTGTAAACTTTCTCAGCGATTAACTAATGGATCTGAAGGTTTCAAAAACATTTGAGTTTTAGCTTTAAACAATCTGAAGCTTGAATTTAAGCTCAGTTGTTCCATCCCCACGATGAGTTTTATATAAAGAAATCATCTTCAGGGGATTCGGTGTCTCAGTGACAAGAACATAGTCATTTCACCTCGAGGGCCTGGGTTCAAATCAAGCTCAGGCAAATAGGATTAAAGTTGTCTCTTTCTAATGGCTATTGACAGACCTGGATAAAATGAGTTTAATTTTAATTCAGTTCTCAGTGAACGTGAACCCTCACCCTGAAACTGTCCATTAATTCAGCAGCTCACTCAGAAGATCTGTAAGATAGACTACAATGAAAAGGAACATAAGAAAGAATGAGTGAGAAAGGCCATTAAACCCACCAAACTCAATCCTTCTGTAAATGTGAGAAGTCGCACAACACCAGGTTATAGTCCAACAGGTTTATTTGAAATCACAAGCTTTCGGAGCGCTGCTCCTTCGTCAGGTGAAGTGAAGAGATACATATAGGCACAGCATATATAGTCAGAGAACACAGCCAGATGATTACAGTTAATCTTTCCAACTGCCCTTTATCACACCTCGGCAGAGAGATAATCACGGCAATCAAAGGTGTGGATGGTGTCCAAACAGGTCAGTCAGCAAAACATTACATCAAAGACAATGTGGCAGATGCTGGGGTCTGTATGGAAAACAAAAAACTTTTTTTGCTGGAAATCACAGCAGGTCCGGCCGCTGACTGACCTGTTTGGACACCATCCACACCTTTGATTGCCGTGATTATCTCTCTGCCGAGGTGTGATAAAGGGCAGTTGGAAAGATTAACTGTAATCATCTGGCTGTGTTCTCTGACTATATATGCTGTGCCTATATGTATCTCTTCACTTCACCTGACGAAGGAGCAGCGCTCCGAAAGCTTGTGATTTCAAATAAACCTGTTGGACTATAACCTGGTGTTGTGCGACTTCTCACATTTGTCCACCCCAGTCCAACACCGGCATCTCCACATCAATCCTTCTGTAGCCCATGTGTTCTAACCTATCATGAACACTACCCTATTTACCATCATTTCTTGACAGAACACTTCCTGGTTTATACTTGCATCTTTTTTTGTTGCTAACATTAGCGAATGAAAGAAAATATGATCTTAAAAACATTAAAGAAAAGCCCTGTAAACACTTTAATGATATATTTGTAAGGTCCAATTTAAGAAACAGAATATTTCATAATGCTTGCTTGCTAGAGAGTAAATCTGAACACTTGATGGAGAGGCTAATGGTTTTCATTGTAAGAATGCCAATAGTCCCATTTTCAGATTTTAAAAAATGATTTGGAGCTAAGAAACAAGTATTGAAGAAGGCTGATAGGACCCATGGGGGGTTAAATTAGCTAACCCCCGAAAACAGGCATGGGGATCGTGATACGCGATTAACTCGCCCCCATTCATTGCAATGCAGGCAGCACATTAAATTGGTGCTGCCTGCTCTTTTAAATGATTCCTGTGTGCAGCCAGCGGTACCCGGGCTGTTCATAGGCTGCACACATCAGCAGGGGACCCGATATCGTGGGTGGCTAGCGCTACTTAAAGGCAGCCTGCACCTCTTAAAGGGGAGGTGGATTGTGGCTGCAAGAAGTGATGGGAGCTTTTTGAAAAGATAATTTGAGGAATGGCTGCAAGAGAGCGAGCACCAAGGTTTTCTGACACTGAACTGGAGGTCTTGGTGCAAGAGGTGGAAAGAAGGAGAGACATCCTGCATCCACAGGGGGGCAGGAGGCTCTCCAGACAGATGCTCTGGAGGCAGTGGGAAGAAGTAGCGGCGGAGGTCAATGCCAAGAGTGTTGCTCCAAGGACATGGATGCAGTGCAGGAAGAAGTTTAATGATCTCACACGAGTTGTCAAGGTGAGTGAGTTCATCTTCAAATGGTATATCCTACTGCACCACTAGCCTCATCCACTGCTTAATTCGTTACACCCCCATCACCTATCTACCAACAATCTCTATCAATCAGTATTCAATACTTCAATTCATGTCTTTTACCTCACCCTCACACACTTAGCACTGTTGTAGGCCTCGCACCAACAACTCACAGCTCATACACACTGGCAGCCATTCAACCATGACAGCCACAGCACCCAAACACATTGCAGTGCACTCACTGACACACTTCCCTTTTTCTTGCAGGAGAAGGTGACACATAACAGCAGGCATCAGTAAAGAAGTGAAGGTGGACAAGCACACCTGCATGTTTTAATCCACATGGTGGAGCCTGTGCTGGCCATCATGGGAAGCGACATCACTGAAGCCGTGGCCAATGGGATTCTGCCTACATAATCCTCCTTCTCTCATCCCACTTCTCCCTCACCCCACAATCTCTTCTGACTCACAAGCTGCACATGGGCTAAGCACGCATTTTTACTTTCTCTCCTCTCCCCTCACCATTACCCAATCCTTGTCCCTTTTTCATTTCAGATACTCAAGAACTGGAACCTTCCCAGTCAGAGGAGGAAGAGAAAGAAGACAGTGACCATGAAGAGACACTGTCACTCGATCTTACACTTCCAGCCACCAGCTCAGAGACTGTGCATATTTTAGAGGCGAGGATAGTGGCGGGATCTGCACATGGTGCAACACTGGGCACAAGGAAAGGATAGCGCAGTGCCAGTTCACAGGAGGGCAAGGTCGCACACTAATTCTGCTGCAGAGGAGTCAGTTGAGGACTTTGATGGGCCAGGTTACAGAAGAAGGCTGATGGGTGTACATAACCAAATGCTTGATGCACTGGAAAGCCTGCACATAATGTCAAGGAGTATGGGGCGGGGCGGGGGGGGCGGTTCAGCAACAACTTGGCACAGGGCTTTGTAACTATCCTTTCCAACATGGAATGGGTGGTCACTTGTGAACCCACCACGATGGCCAATGTCACAGCTTCCATTGCAGCACAAACAGCTTCCATCAAAGGTCTGAGTGCTGAAGCTTAGACTACTGCAATCTTGGCTCTAGATACCTCTGTACAAAGGTCTTCCAGGCTGCCACATCCTCTCTCAGGATGAAAGCATTCCTTTTTTTAATTGGGTGCCCATCCCTAATTGCCCTTGAGAAAGTGGTGGTGAGCCGCTTTTTTGAATCGCTGCAGTCTGTGTGAGTGACAGTGCCGTAGCGATTGGTACAACTGGCTTGCTCGGCCATTTCAGAGGGCAGTTAAGAGTCAACCACATTGCCGTGGGTCTGGAGTCACATGTAGGCCTGACCAGGTAAGGATGGCGGATTTCCTTCCATAAAGGACATTAGTGAACCAGATGGGTTTCAGTAGTTTCATGGTCACCAGCTGCCGTGGTGGGATTTGAACTCATGTCTCGTGGCTCATTAGTCCAGGCCTCTGGATTACTAGTCCAGTATCATAACCACTATGCTACCATTCCTGCTCCCACTCATGCCACACCGCCTGTTTCCTTGCTGTTGCTTGTCAGTCAGCCAGCCCAGACTGATGCAGCCCAGGCCAAGATGATTCAGTCTGAAGCCTGGTCTTCTAGGTCCAGAGCTGCTCGAAGTCACACTCCAAGGCCATCTGCAGTCTCCTCAATTGGAGGTCGCCAGCCTTCCAGCACCCATGCTGCAGCCACTAGAGAAGCACCTCCTAGGAGCACCAGGAGAGGCAAAGGCACATGGAAGATAGGCACTAAGGGAATGCACAAGGGTGATTGGTTTATTTTTGTATGCATTATGTAATGATTGCATTTATGAAATTGGATTACAAAGTACATTTTCTGCTTTTTTTTGTGTTGTCGGAAAGAGGACGATGTGATGATCAGTGATGAAGGAAAGGTAAGGAACATGGGACTGTTGATAAATGGGGTGGTGTGGTTGAGGTTACTGGTATTATTTGATCACGTAGAGCCCGGGCAGAAAGGGACTGTCTAACTTGTAGCTTCCCTTCCTCTTCATGTTCCTCCACTTCCTGTTGCACTTCCTCCTCCTCCACTTCTTCCACTTCCTCCTCCTCTTTCTCGTGCTCCTGCTCTTCAGCTTCTCACCTGATAGGTGGTGGCAAGGGTTGTCCCCTCATAAGGGCCAGGTTGTGCAGCATGCAGCATACAGCATAATAGCACAAAGCTTGATACCCATGCAGCTGAGTACTGCAGGGCTCCTCCAGAGCGGTCCAGGCAAGGAAGCATTGCTTGAGGACGCCGATGGTGTGCTCTGTAATGTTCCTTGTGGCAGCATGGCTCTCATTGTAGGCTTGCTGTGCACGTGTGCGTGGGTTCCAGATCGGAGTCGTGAGCTATGTCATGAGTGGATAAAACTTGTCACCCAGTAGCCAGCCTTTGACTTGCCATGGTGGGTCAAATACAGTTGGCACAGAGGACTGCCACAGAATGAAGGAATCGTGACTGCTACCAGGATAACAGGCATACACCTGCATGATGCACTGCCTGTGGTCGCATACCAGCTGCACATTGAGAGAGTGGAATCCCTTTCATTTCATAAAAATGGTAGAGTTCACATGAGACCCTTATGCAGCAGTGCACTGCAAACTGTGAGATGTTGTTTATATCTGCAGCAGCAGTCTGGATGGAGCCAGATGCATAAAAGTTAAGAGCCAAGGTCACCTTGACAGCCACAGGCAATGTTGTCCTTGCCCTGCTTTTAGGTTGCAGTTGTGGCTGCAGCAATTGCAGATTTCCCTCATGACCCCTTTTGTGAAGTGAATTGCTCCCTAAAGACCCTGGGCAGATATGGCCTCCTGCTGAGAGCTCTTCTCTCCCCCCACTCCTCCTCTTTCTTCTAGCAACTTGTCCTGCTCTGCGTGGCCTCTCATCATTCTCCCAATCATGTCCAATTCCCAGAGGGAGGCTTACCAGTCCACCCATGTCTGGAAGCAACTTGTTTCAGCGCAAGCTTTTAAATCAAAAGTACTTCAGCACCAGCCAGGCCACTCCCTGTAGACTATTCAAACGTTAGCCAAGTATAGGAAAGTATAGGAAAGCTCAAAAACTATTACAATTGCAGCAACAGCCAGAAGAAATAATCCAGCAACTAACCTGTAAGTAGTTTGTGATCCCTTTAAATAGCACTGGCGGGGGTGGGGCGGTCCTTCATGCCATTTGATGTCATGTTGAGCTGTGTAAGGTTAAGACAGGGCATTGGTTGGGGTGTGGAGTTCAAAAATGGCAGCGCTGGCATCAAATCAGCATTACACATTGATTGAGGTCATAATCTGCCTGCTCTGCATGCTGCTGGCGGTCGTTAAATGTGCGCGCGCAAACCCCTTTACCAAGATGGCATTCGGCGCACTTCCCATTGGAAGTGCGCACGCACATTTTGGACCCCATTTTCGAGCATTAGGGTGCCATGTAATGCCTAAACAACAGGTGTTACGGAGCCCAATTTAGCCTTAGTTGTTTTTGGCACTGACATGCCTAAATGAAAGAGTTATTGGTTGTTTCACCCCCAAGCCATTCATTTTATTCCCACTGCAATGAATTGGGAGAAGTTGCTATAAAGGACAAAAGTCACATTGGAGGGGTTGTCCTGCTACAGTTTGACTGGAAACTTGCAAGATAGCTAAATGGGCATAATTAGACTTGGATTTGAAAATCTTTGTTTCAGATTCTGAGTTATATGTTCCTCGTGTTTCCTTTCCTACTGGCTCTAGCTACTACCGTTTGTTAAAAGAATGTGGTTGTTTGCGGTCTGAGATGTAGCTTCTGGCTGGATAAGTTGTGTTGAGATGACTTCAGTGATCTGTAGTTTCTGTAATACATTGTGTACCTGCCAGTAACTTAAGATGTTATTATGAATGAAATAGAGGCTCTTGTTTGATCCAAGATACCTTACGCTTCAGTACAAGTGAAGACGCCTAAAACTGGCCTAATGTTATGCATTCTCCAGGTTACTTCCAGAATTGCGTGTGTGATCTGGCTATATAATAACTCCTGTTCTGTCTGTCAATAAACTGCTTTTGTTTCATTGAGCTGTGTGCCTAATGCTCCATTCAAACCCGATAACCAAGCGAGTCAGGCCTTCCCTGTGGTAGTGTGGTGGATCATTACGAGAACTGCCATTGCACATTATTAGAATTTTTATATAAAGCAACAGAATTTTTAATACTCTTCATAACACTTACCTAGCAGTAGTTATAACAAATGTATGGCAGGGTACAGATCATTTTATTTGGCTCCATTTTGGCCTTTCAGATGCAGTTTTGCAAAATTCTAATAGCAAAATACTCTTAAAAACCATCTCAGTTAGACATGGTTGCTTGTAGTAAATGGAGCATAGTCAGTCAATCTCTATTCTGTTTTCTATTAGGATTATTTATAGAACCTACCATTCACAGCAGATGGGATTGCCTTCAGCTTCATATGCATCTTGGGGATTTATGCTGAACCAAGTGAACAAAATTCACACAGATTGTGCCAAAGAATGCCAGTGGGAGCACTAGATAATAACAGTTTGACCCAAAATAATAGACGTCACAAAACCCCATATTGACATTAAAAAGACAAGATGTAAATTTAGACTTATCCGGCTAGTTTCTGAAATGCAGCTGTCATTTTTTTTTTCAGTTGTATTTCTCTATCTTCTCATTGCTAACAGGCATTTTTGATGCAACCTTATTGTGAAAAATGTTCTTTGAGATGTTCGTCTTGTACCTTTGTTGTTAATATGTGGAAGTTACGGCAAGGATACTCATGAACAGCTTTAACTGTGGAAACATTGAGAATACTACGGCCTTAGCAGCTCTATCTCCCACTCTCTCTCTCTATATATATATCTAGATATATCTATAGATATAGATAGATATATAGAAGGGGGAAGGGAAAGGAAGGGGGAAGAGGGAGGGAAAAGGAGATGGAGAGGGGGAAATGGGAAGTGGGAGAGGGAGAGATGTAGAAAGGCGAAGGAGAGAGAGAGGGGGAGAGGAAATGCCAAAAAATATGAACTTATAGACTTAGACAGACATTTTAAACCTAGAAGGTACATGAGCTGAGCACCAGTATAATGAAGACCATTCATGCATCAGAGTAATAATTGAGCTGATTATTGACATGTTTAAGGTTTGTTTCAGGTGCCCAGATAGATCGGGGGGGTTATCCTACAGCATAGTCCTGTACGAGGTGATCTCTGCCCCGACCAGAAACAGGTCCAGCTGTCGCTTGAAGGAATTCAGTGAATCAGTGTTGTCCGCAAAGACTATTCTCTGGGAAAAGAGGGAAAGTAATAGCCGTGATGATATGTGTATCCACCAGGCAGTTAGATACCATGCAACAGTTTTTATGAAGTGAAAGCACGTAATGAAGTGACTGAAGGGACATTTGAAGATGAAGGGTGGGGGTGTAAAGGGGACTGCACTACCTCATGGGAGTCGATCATAAGCAATTCAAGCCCTGAGGGAGAGGTCATTGTAAATAGCAGATGTTCTTATGAAAGTGCATTCTTAAAAGGTGCGGCTGGCTGCTCTTAGCTTGCCAGACTTAATTAATTAATTAAACCTTTCCAGGCACTGAATGGGCATGTGTGGAATGTAGTTGGGTTTCACTGCCATGGCCACCACCTTCCATTACCCCTGAAGCAGCTATCCTTGAAGATCTGTGTTGCTTTGTTCCAAATAGGACCTCCTTCTTCTGCCTGATTTCCTGCCGCAGTACTTACATAGCTGCATCAGAGAAGCAGGGGTGGGGTGGGGGCGGGGATGTTATCTGCCCTCCAGCCGACTTCAGAGACATTTTTAGCAACAAAAAAGAAACAATTTAGACACACCCAAAAGGAATCAGAGAATGCCTTGCCCTTTAAGCTGCCGCAGTCCTTTAAATCCTGCTGGAGGATGCTATTTCCCACTCCACAGTGAGCGAGCTCCTAGTCAGAGGCGTTTCGGATGCCTAGAACTTGTCTACAATATTTTAACGAGACTTATCTCGACAATGATGACAGGCTCATCACTCATGATGTTGAGCAGACATCAAGTGAGCTTCACCAACTGGCCATTGTGCTCAATAGGAAAATCTCATTTTTGGTCTGCTTCTGGTATTTACAGGAGAAAATATGTTGGAAAAAATGTTTGACCAGTAAGAGTGACCTTTGTTTTAATCTTTTAAATGTCCAGACTTAATTTGACAAGCAAACATAGGCACACTTTGAGTACAGTTTAAGTATATCTTATTGCAAGGTCTGTTTCTACCTTAAATGTCAGGCTCAATCTGCATCCACGACAATCACACGCTTGCAATTTGACTTCATGGCTAATTACAACAGTTTTGAATTCTCAGAACATTTTAGTTTACATTATACTTTCCCTGGCACCTCACCACCACAAAGTCCCCTTCAGACTGGATGGCACAAAAGGTTTAGGGCAGCCATCAATTCTGCTGTGTAATTGCTCAACAGAGGTTCCAGGACAGGGTTGGTACTGCCAGTTTTTTCCTCTCCCTCTTCCCCAGTGGAGTGCAATGTTCCACATTATAATCCAGCCAAAAACTGCCAAAACTTGGCTAATGAAAGTAGCATTTTCAAATGTCAATGGCTGGAAATTTAACTCAACAGCTTGGCCTGGCTGTCTAACACTAATTCTAGACGTACTTAAGGAAAATCTCCTTGAATTTGAAGTGGATAATTTTGAAGTCGATCATTTTGATTTTTTTTTTACAAGGCTATTTGTCAGTTAACTGAATAAAATAATACTGTCCCTTTGTGTGTGAAAATGTGTCATTATTTTAAAATGATGTGTTTATGTGCTCATGAAAGGCTAATAATAGACAAACATGTGTGCTTTGGCAAATATTGTTGGTGACACAAACATTATTGCGGGCAAACATTATTTAAAAATATTCCAGATCCACTGTATTCTACTACATTTAAATTATTTTGATCGTCAGAATTGGCTGGAGTGTCTGCAGTTCGAAGTGATGAAATGTCGAGTTGCAGTACCACAGCGCCAGCACCTGACTAAAGAATTGCACCTTTGGTTTCATCCAGCCTTATTTACATTCAGTTTGGTTGTCATCCAGTTTTGTCACTGATTGAATATTTAGTAGGTTCACATGAAAGGACAAAAATGCTCAAAGAAGATAATTGCCTATAATTTGTTAGATTGCACTGCACAATGTTACAATGTGAGCCTCCGTGTAAATGGGAGAATTATTCAATCCAAATTCAATATTGAATTGCATTGCAAAGATTCCATGTTTATACAAACAGCAAACACGTAACTGTGGAAAGTTACATTTTGCATACTAATGCTGTTAATGTTGTTAACCCACCTTAACACAGAACAACTATTTATATTTCCTGTGTCTGGAAATAAATTATTCTATTCCAAACAAATAATATACAAATATATTTCATATAAAAATGGACTCCAATACAAATACTGTATAAATGGAAACACAGTGCAATACGATAAATAAAATTCAACAGTTCCAACATATTAAGGCAAAAACAAATATTCTCATTTCTTTCAAAAATCCGTTGGAAAATTAAATTGCTTTAAACTCCTTTGCTGGATTGTGGTTTATTGCAAGCTTTTAGGTTCGAACCTTGGGTTTCTGTGTAGTCCATTTTATTTGTTGTCTACAGTAGAGATGAGCTTCAAAGTTGTTTCCAAGACCAAATTGCTTTCCCCCCAAAATTTCCTAGATATAATCAATTGGTACATCACACACCATGTTCTGCCTGCTCCAGGTAAAGACACCAGGTGTTGAGACAGATAACACTTGAAGCTGCATCTGAGACTGAATGAACACAAAGTTCATAACCAGAGATAGGAAAAATAGAACTTTGAGTACCGAATTTGTATTAAAATTGTCTGACTTGTGAGGTCCAGCTTACTTTTTGACAATGAGTTAATTAACTTTCAATAAATGCATCTCTTCCGTGTGGATTCCATACAAATTCACAATTCACTGCAGTTAGACATAAGAGAGGTTGAAATGATGCAATCAACAGTGCATGTTATTGCATATGATCACGGCCGCAACTATCCTTTTATCTTAAATATAAATCGAAAATGCTGGAAACTCTCAGCAGGTCAGGCAGCATTGGAGGGGAGAGAAGCAGAGTTAACGTTACAGGTCGATGACCTTTCGTCAGAACTGGAAGAAGTTAGAGATGTAACAGTTTTTAAGCAAGTACAAAGGCAGGGAAAGAAGAGGGAGGAGGAGGGGTGGAAAGAACAAAAGGGAAGGTCTGTGATAGGGTGCAATCAGGAATGATTAAATGACAAAAGGGATGATGGTGCAAGGCAAAAGGGGGTGGTAATGGGACAAGACAGAAACAAAAGATGGGTCTAGAGGAGCTGGGTGTTTTTATTCGTTCCTGGGATGTGGGCGTCGCTGGCAAGGCCAGCATTTATTGCCCATCCCTAATTGCCCTTGAGAAGGTGGTGGTGAGCCGCCTTCTTGAACTGCTGCAGTCCGTGTGGTGAAGGTACTCTCACAGTGCTGTTAGGGAGGGAGTTCCAAGATTTTGACCCAGCAACGATGAAGGAATGGCGATATTCTTCCACGTCAGGATGGTGTGTGACTTGGAGGGGAACTTGGAGGTGCTGGTGTTCCCATGCGTCTGCTGCCCTTGTCCTTCTAGGTGGTAGAGGTCGCGGATTTGGGAGGTGTTGCCGAAGAAGCCTTGGCGAGTTGCTGCAGTGCATCTTGTAGATGGTACACACTGCAGCCACAGTACACCGGTGGTGGAAGGAATGAATGTGTAAGGTGGTGGATAGGGTGCCAATCAAGCAGGCTGCTTTGTCCTGGATGGTGTAGAGCTTCTTGAGTGTTGTTGGAGCTGCACTCATCCAGGCAAGTGGAGAGTATTCCATCACACTCCTTACTTGGGCCTTGTAGATGGTGGAAAGGCTTTGGGGAGTCAGGAGGTGAGACACTCACCACAGAATACCGAGCCTCTGACCTGCTCTTCTTGCCACAGTATTTATGTGGCTGGTCCAGTTAAGTTTTTGGTCAATGGTGACCCCCAGGATGTTGATGGTGGGGGATTCGGTGATGGTAATGCCGTTGAATGTCAAGGGGCGGTGATTATACTCTCACATGATGGAGATAGTCGTTGCCTGGCACTTGTGTGGCGTGAATGTTACCTGCCACTTATCAGCCCCAGCCTGAATGTCGTCCAGGTCTTGTTGCATGTGGGCATGGACTGCTTCATTATCTGAGGAGTTGTGAATGGCACTGAACACTGTGCAGTCATCAGCGAACATCCCCATTTCTGACCTTATGTTGGAGGGAAGGTCATTGATGAAGCAGCTGAAGATGGTTGGGCCTAGGACACTGTCCTGAGGAACTCCTGCAGGGATGTCCTGGGGCTGTGATGATTGAATTTCAATCACCACAACCATCTTCCTTTGTGCTAGGTATGACTCCAGCCAGTGGAGAGTTTTCCCCCCGATTCCCATTGACTTCAGTTTTACTAGGGCTCCTTGATGCCACACTCGGTCAAATGCTGCCTTGATGTCAAGGGCATTCACTCTCACCTCACCTCTTGAAGAAGTTAAAGATGTAACAGTTTTTAAGTAAATACAGAGGCAGGGAAAGAAGGGGGATGAGGTTGGGAGGAAAGAATAAACTGGAAGAAGTTACCTTTCAATCTTAGATGCAGTTTTAATAAAATCTCAGATTGTCGCTCAATGACTGAATGGTAAGTGTATTGCCTTATTGCAGCACTGAGCTACACAAATTGGGGAGGTCCAGGCTTGATCATTTTCCTGTGCTGAGTTAGCTAAACACAGCTGGGCCAGCATTGGAGTCCCTAGAATTAATTTCAGTGTTGCTGGGCTAGGAAGAGAATAGATCAGCCAAGTTTCCTACACCATAATACTTTCCAGTGACTTCCCTACTGAAAAATACTCATGCGTGGATGTTGAATGAGAACAGTTGTGATCCCTCCACAGATGAATAACCTTTTGATACTCACGTTTTAGATTCACACATTGAGAATAACCACTTCAGCCAGGTACTGAAGGGCTGCCAACATCTGCAAAAAGATACCCCTACATATGACCCTCTTGAAGCAGAGGAAAGTGGAGAAAATGGGGATGGGGAGGGAGAAACTCAAATAAGTATGAAAATCACACTGCAAAAGCTTGTGATACAATGGATATGACAAGTGTTGTAGCACAAGCTTGCTGCACTGTTCATTATAAAGGCTATGCAGAAGAGTCTTGAGAACTAACTATTCCAAAGGCTGTATTGAAGGGTTTACTAGGGTGCGTATACTTGCTTTTTATTTTTCAAGGCAAGAGTGCACTTGTACTGGAGGCCATGCTTGGGTCTACTGAGTAGAGACATTTTTCATTTCTGGAGGCTAATCCTCCTTGAAAGGGAAGGCTTTCATTGAAGATTTTTTCAGACAAAACTATATAATGTCATTGAGATTTTTGATCTACTTCTAATTTTGATCAAAGGAATTGCAATGAAGGGACAAAATAATTATGATATGATGAAGAATAAGAGCAATTCTAGTTAAAAAAAAAAACCCTCCTCATTCTCATCTCAAACGTGGCTGGTCTCAAGCTGTGAACCTGAGCAGACCAAAGAAGTACATCAGCTCCCACCTTCAAAAGCCC
Source organism: Squalus acanthias (assembly GCA_030390025.1). Classification (NCBI taxonomy): domain Eukaryota; kingdom Metazoa; phylum Chordata; class Chondrichthyes; order Squaliformes; family Squalidae; genus Squalus; species Squalus acanthias. Next base: position 105,376,648 of record CM059434.1, read on the forward strand.
AAAACAAATGAAACAAGGTCAAGACAATAAGTGCAGCCATCTTCTGCTGTCGATCATAAGGCTCTTTGGTAGTTACCATAATGAAGAGCTATTTTTTATTATTACATTACCATTGAAACCAAAGTCTAGAAACATTTGCTGCTGGTGATATTAGCAGACGAGTGGGTAACAACTTTGTACGGCATTCCTCTGTCCACCTTATTAACAAAGGTGTTAAAATACATGGTCGCTTTCAGGAAGTATCAATTTTATTGAAGTACACCAAACACCTGGGAAACATTTAACATTTCAAACTTATTTTCTCAAAACTGACTTAGTCTGTTCAGCTAAATACTCCATGCTGAAACTTAACCAGATAGAACATCTTTAAAGATGGCACCAAACAGTAAAACAGCTATCCCTCTCGAGTGAAGAAATAAATAATGCAAGCAGATGTGATGTCAATGAATTTTGACATTTGACATGTCAGGTCAAAGGTTGTCACTATACCCAGCTGGCCAGTTCTATCTGGTTAAGTTTTTGTGCACATTTGTTATGTTACGCTAACGAACACACATGATAACAAATGGTTTGTACAGAGGTTGAAAGTGTCAAACCAATCTCAATGTTTTGTAATCTGCAAAGTGATTGCAACAGAGGAATTCATAGGACACAAAAAATATGCTGTATCTTCATCACGAATACATTAGCTTTTACGTTGTGGGGCCAATAATTCAATCTTCAGTGGCAATAGTAGTACTGCATATTAGGCTCAGGCTCCCCACATTATTGTGTGTTCAGTGCTGAGGCCTATTCAGTGTCTGATCTACAGTATACATAACAACCTGACCTGGAATTGCCTGAGGCTCTTGAAGCCTATGCACCAATTGTGGGCTACGGTCATTAATGCCCCAATTAGAATTCAAATTAGGCGATGTCCCTAGAATACGATTGAAGCATCTGAACACTGTTGATTCAGCTGCCTCTGCTGCTATGCCCCCTTCCCCATGCCCACCAAGCCATATCTCCACTCAGGCTTCCACCTGCCATAGCCCTGAAACCATAACGCTTTCTAGTTTCTCTCCCACCTCCTCTCATGCTTTCTCTGAGCTCATCTTGTCCACCTACATCCACCTCCATAACATCGCCCGCCTTCACCCCGCCTCAGTCCATTTTCTGTTGAAACTCTCATTCATGCTTTTGTCACCTTCGAATTCAACTATTCCAATGCTCTCCTAGCCAGTCTGCCATTCTTCCCCCTTTGTAAATTTCAGCTCATCCAAACTCTGCTGCCCATATCCTATCCCACACAAAGTCCCACTCACCCTTCACTCATGGCCTTGCCAACCCACATTGGCTGCCAGCCCCCAACACCTCCAATTTAAAATTCTCATCCTCATGTTCAAATCACTTCATGGACTTGCCCTTCCTCTCTCTGTAACCTCTGCCAGCCCTACAACTTCCCACCTCGAACTCTACATTCCTCTGGACTATGGCCTTTTTTATATTCCCTTCATTGTCCCACTTTTTGGCAGTGATGCATTCAGCTGGCTAGGCCCCACATTATGGAATTCCCTCCCTCAACCCTTCCACCTCTCCATAAGAACAATAAGAACATAAGAACATAAGAAATAGGAGCAGGAGTAGGCCAATCGGCCCCTCGAGCCTGCTCCGCCATTCAATAAGATCATGGCTGATCTGATCCTAACCGCCAATCTACTATCTACTATCACAGAACCATCTCCTGCATCTAACAGAATTGCACACACGAAATAGGAGCAGAATCAGGCTACACGGTCCCTGGGCCCGCTCCACTACCCACAGGGCCATGACCGATCCGAACCTAGACTCATGTCCAAATTCCTGCCCGCTCCCCGTAACCCTTAATGCCCTTTACTTCTAGGAAACTGTCTATTTCTGTTTTAAATTTATTTAATGATGTAGCTTCTACAGCTTTTTGTGGCAGCATATTCCATGGACCTACCACCCTCTGAGTGAAGTAGTTCCTCCTCATCTCAGTTTTGAAGGAGCAGCCCCTTATTCTAAGACTATGTTCCCTAGTTCTAGTCTCACCCGTCATCGGGAACATCCTCCCCGCATCCACCCGATCCAACCCCTTCACAATCTTATATGTTTCAATAAGATCGCCTCTCATTCTTCTGAACTCCAATGAGTAGAGTCCCAATCTACCCAACCTCTCCTCATATGACCACCCCCTCATCCCCGGGATTAACCGAGTGAACCTTTTTTGCACTGCCTCGAGAGCAAGGATGTCTTTCCTTAAGTAAGGACACCAAAACTGTATGCAGTATTCCAGGTGCGGTCTCACCAATACCTTGTACAACTGAAGCAATACCTCCCTATTTTTATATTCTATCCCCCTAGCAATGAAAGCCAACATTCCATTTGCCTTCTTAATCACTTGCTGCACCTGCATACTAACCTTTTGAGTTTCGTGCACCAGGACCCCCAGATCCCTTTGCACTTCAGTACTCTCCAGTTTCTTGCCATTAAGATAATAAATTGCTCTAGGATTTTTCCTGCCAAAGTGCATCACCTCACACTTTCCAGTGTTGTATTCCATCTGCCAAATCTTTGCCCACTTACTTAGCCTGTCTATGTCCCCTTGCAGGTTTTTTATGTCCTCCTCACTCACTACTTTCCCTCCCATCTTAGTATCATCTGCAAATTTTGATATGTTACACTTGGTCCCTTCCTCCAAATCGTTAATATAGATTGTAAAGAGTTGGGGACCCAGCACTGACCCCTGTGGAACACCACTAGTTACTGATTGCCAGTCTGAGAATGAACCATTTATCCCAACTCTTTGCTTTCTGTTAGATAGCCAATCCTCTATCCATGCCAGAATATTACCCCCAATCCCGTGATTTTTTACCTTAAGCAATAATCTTTTGTGTGGCACCTTGTCAAATGCCTTTTGGAAGTCTAAATACACTACGTCCACTGGTTCCCCTTTATCCACTCTATATGTTACTTCCTCAAAGAACTCCAGCAAATTTGTCAAACATGACTTCCCCTTCGTAAAACCATGCTGACTTTGTCCTATTAAATTATGATTATCCAAATGTCCTGTTACTGTTTCCTTAATAATGGACTCCAAAATTTTACCTACCACAGATGTTAGGCTATAGTTACCATCTCCCTCTCCTCCTTTACGGCACTTTTTAAAATCCACCTCTTTGTCTAAAGTTTTGGTCACCCCCTTCTAATATCTCCTTCTTTGACTCAGCACCCATTTTTATCTGATTACCCTTCTTTGAAGCACCTTGGGATCGATGTTCCCTCTAAGCTGCGCGGCCGCGCATCAATGGGAAAGGTCCGGCACAGGCCCCTCACCAGCTTTTCTATTGTAAGCACCACGCATACACAGAAGTTTAAAGGGACTGCGCAGTAAAAGTAACAGGCTGCGTAGAACAAAGTGCCGCTTACAGGGAACATTGCATGGGATATTGTTCTATGTTAAAGGCACAACATAAATGCCAGTTGTTGATGTTGTTGTTACTGAACAGCAGTCAATAGGCTTAATGACTGTATAAAATGGACACTGTATAAGAGGCTTCTTCCCCTTAGCTGGGTCCTTGCTTTAAAGGTACATTACTTCTGAAGAGCTGTTTGTAATTTTCTGCTGTTGTTGGAGAAAGGAAGATAGTGAAATTTCTTGGAGTCTTACTGACAGTTTCTTAAAGCTGTATTGCATCTTCATCTTTTCCTATTTCATCACTAAATGGTATCTGTTTGAGGGAAGCTATAGGTATTTATTTTTATTATTAGTTCCTGGGATGTGGACATCGTGGCAACTCCAGCATTTATTGCCCATCCCTAGTCGCCCTTGAGAACGTGGTGGTGAGCCGCCTTCTTGAACCGCTGAAGTCGTTGTGGTGAAGGTACTCCCACAGTGCTGTTAGCGAGGGAGTTCCAGGCTTTTGACCCACTGACGATGAAGGAAAGGCAATATATTTCCAAGTCAGGATGGTGTGTACCTTGAAGGGGAACTTGCAGGTGATGGTGTTCCCATGCGCCTGCTGCCCTTGTCCGTCTAGGTGGTAGAGGTCACGGGTTTGGGAGGTGCTGCCGAAGAAGCCTTAGCAAGTTACTGCAATGCATCTTGTAGATGGTACACACTCCAGCCACGGTGCACCGGTGGTGGAGGGAGTGAATGTTTAAGGTGGTGGATGGAGTGCCAATCAAGCGGGCTGCTTTGTCCTGGATGGTGTAGAGCTTCTTGAGTGTTGTTGGAGCTGCACTCATCCAGGCAAGTGGAGAGTATTACATCACACTCCTGACTTGTGCCTTGTAGATGGTGGAAAGGCTTTGGGGAGTCAGGAGGTGAGACACTCGCCGCAGAATACCTAACCTCTGACCTGCTCTTGTTGCCACAGTATTATTTATGTGGCTGGTCCAGTTAAGTTTCTGGTCAATGGTGAACCCCCAGTATGTTGACGGTGGGGGATTCGGTGATGGTAATGCCGTTGTATGTCAAGGGCCAGTGGTTAGACTCATTTGTTGGAGATAGTCATTGCCTGGCACATGTGGTGCGAATGTTATCTGCCACTTATCAGCACAAGCCTGGATGTTGTTCAGGTCTTGCTGCATGCGGGCATGGACTGCTTCATTATCTGGGGAGTTGCGAATGGAACTGAACACTGTGCAATCATCAGCGAACTTCCCCACTTCTGACCTTATGATGGAGGGAAGGTCATTGATGAAGCAACTGAAGATGGTTGGGCCTAGGATTCAGCCCCGAGCAACTCCTGCAGCTGATATGATTGATCTCCAACAACCACAACCATCTTCCTTTCTGCTAGGTATGACTCCAGCCAGTGGAGATATTTCCCCCTGATTCCCAAAGACTTCAATTTTACTATGGCTCCTTGATGCCACACTCGGTCAAATGCTGCATTGATGTCAAGGGCAGTCACTCTCACCTCACCTCTAGAATTCAGCTCCTTTGTCCATGTTTGGACCAAGGCTGTATGGTCTGGAGCTGAGTGGTCTCCAAACTGAGGGATATGTCTGGCCCTGAAGTTACAGATTGTTGTGGAATACAATTCTGTTGCTGCCCCGCAGTGCCTCATGGACCCCAGTTTTGAGCTGCTAGATCTGTTCTGAATCTATCCCATTTAGGACGGTGGTAGTGCCACACAACACAATGGAGGGTGTCCTCAGTGTGAAGACGGGTCGTTGTCTCCAGAAGGACTGTGCGGTGGTCACTGCTACCAATGCTGACATGGACAGATGCATCTGTGACAGGTAGATTGGTGAGGACGAGGTCAAGTAGGTTTTTCCCTCGTGTTGGTTCACTCACCACCTGTTGCAGGCCCAGACTGGCAGTTATGTCCTTCAGGACTTGGCCAGCTCGGTCAGTAGTGGTGCTATCGAGCCACTCTTGGTGATGGACATTGAAATCCCCCACCCAGTGTATATTCTGTGCCCTTGCTACTCTCAGTGTTTCCTCCAAGTGGTGTTCAACATGACGGAGTACTGATTCATCAGGTGAGGGAGGGCGGTAGGTGGTAATCAGCAGGAGGTTCCCTTGCCCATGCTTGGCCTGAAGCCATGAGACTTCATGGGGTCCGGAGTCAATGTTGAGGACTCCCAGGGCCACTCCCTCCCGACTGTATACCATTGTGCCGCCACCTCAGGGATGGTGATGGAGTCTGGGACATTGGCTGAAAGGTATGATTCTGTCAGGCTGTTGCTTGACAGCTCTCCCAATTTTGACACTAGTCCCCAGATGTTAGCGAGGAGGATTTTGCAGGTTCGACTGGATTGGGTTTGTTGTCATGCTCGAAGTCGGTGCTGAGGTTGATGCCGTTTGGTCCGTCGGTTTTATTCTTATTATTGTTATTGTTTTCTGTAGCGGTTTGTTGCAACTGCATGGTTTGACTTGATCATTTCAGCGGGCAATTAAGAGTCAACCACATTGCTGTGGGTCTGGTGTCACATATAGGCCAGACCAGGTAAGGACGGCAGATTTCCTTCCATTAAAGGACATTAATGAACCAGATGGGTTTTTACGACAATCCGGTAGTTACATTATCACCTTTACTGATACTGGCTTTTTGTTCCAGATTTATTTAATTAACTGAATTTAAAGTCCCCAGCTGCCATGGTGGGATTTGAACTCACGTCTCTGGATCATTAGTCCAGACCTCTGGATTACTAGTCCAGTAACATAACCACTGTGCTACCATTCTAACCTTCAGTGCACACTTGTACAGTGCAAGTATGATGCGTTATTGACAAGGCCAGTGGCCTTCAGTTTTCTTTTGGAAAGCAGCCAGCACCATGAAACATCCCTCGACTTCTATCTTGTGGCAAGATTTCTCAGAGTGCGGGGCATTACTGACTTCCCTCCTGCGGCCATGCGGTCTCCTATCCCCAGTGTCACACCAACTATGAACAGAAAAGGCCATCATTCCATTAGTATAACCATAGGAAATGAATTATGCCTGTAAATTCCCAATTACCCTGGCAGTTGCCAGGATTCCTTCATTCAGTGGCAGTCCATGCTGCCACTACTATTTGAAGAGCAATAATACAGGGATGACTGCTGGGAGGACCAAAGATATGCATTGCAGCTGTGCCTGGTGAAAAAACTGCATAACCATAGGACAAGATTTGAGGAGAGTTACAATGTAGCATACAAGTCCACCCGGGTCTTAGTTGAGCACACTATCAGCATCCTCAAGAAGTGATTTAGATGCCTTTTCAGATCAGGGTATTGTTGTACAGTCTGGCCAAGGTTTCAAAGTTTATTGTAGCCTAATGTGCCCTGCACAGATTTGTCCTGTGAAGAGGCAGCAGCAGCAATGACATTGACCAGAAGAAAGAAGACTTGGCTGCACAACCACCAGCTCACTCAGCAAGAGTTATTAGGGAGAGTCATGAAACATTCAATTACGTACCTGAAGCCACCAGTGTACAACAGTCATTCCCACCTGTGCCCAATACCCTTCCCATATATAGCCACACTTCAATTAATATCAGACATACCTCAAAATTCATGAATGCCCCATTATTTCTCCCCAATTACTGCAATGTGATTCATTCACATGCCTTATAACACATTCTGATATCAGTTGTCACAACTTTTATTAATCCTTACTGTATACACTATTAGGTTTGTTCAGTGTTTCTAGCTCAGGAGCTTCCCGTTACTAAAAGTTTCTGTATGACTTTTACTTTCTAACTTAATGCTTCTTCTAAGTGTTTCCCAACTGGCCAGAGGAAATAAAATGGTTGCTTGGTATCAGCGTCTGCTTCTAGAGATGAAGATAGCCCAGTACCTCCTGATGCTCAATCAGCAGAAGGCCCCACAGCTACAGGCACTGCAGGGGTTGTTTGCTATGTGATACAATGGTATTGATTGGAGTGTGGTGGCTGGTTTTTGCAGATGTGACCTCCCCTTGAGAGACTTTTCCATCATCCTTGTCAACTCCTGTCACTTTCTCAGCACAGGCTAGAGATTTGAGTGAGAACAGACCTCTGGTTGGTACAGCACTGTATTTGGCTCTTTCAATATGAATACCCAACATGATGATTCTAAACAAAAAGGCTGCTGTAGATTGGAAATCTAGATCTGTAGAAGCATTTGGTATTATAGCTATACCTGAATTTATGAACTCAGGCATGGGGGACTCTGCTATAGAGGACTCTGAAGTTGTCACAATCTCCACAGTGGTCACAATCTCCACAGTGGTCACAATCTCCACAGTGGTCACAATCTCCACAGTGGTCACAATCTCCACAGTGGTCACATTCTCCAGTGGTCACATTCTCCAGTGGTCATAATCTCCACAGTGGTCACATTCTCCACAGTGGTCACAATCTCCAGTGGTCACATTCTCCACAGTGGTCACATTCTCCACAGTGGTCACATTCTCCACAGTGGTCACAATCTCCAGTGGTCACAATCTCCAGTGGTCACATTCTCCACAGTGGTCACAATCTCCACAGTGGTCACTTTCTCCACAGTGGTCACATTCTCCAGTGGTCACATTCTCCACAGTGGTCACATTCTCCAGTGGTCACATTCTCCACAGTGGTCACATTCTCCAGTGGTCACATTCTCCAGTGGTCACATTCTCCACAGTGGTCACAATCTCCACAGTGGTCACATTCTCCAGTGGTCACATTCTCCACAGTGGTCACAATCTCCACAGTGGTCACTTTCTCCACAGTGGTCACATTCTCCAGTGGTCACATTCTCCACAGTGGTCACATTCTCCAGTGGTCACATTCTCCACAGTGGTCACAATCTCCACAGTGGTCACAATATCCACAGTGGTCACAATCTCCACAGTGGTCACTTTCTCCACAGTGGTCACATTCTCCACAGTTGTCACATTCTCCACAGTGGTCACAATCTCCACAGTGGTCACATTCTCCACAGTGGTCACATTCTCCACAGTGGTCACATTCTCCAGTGGTCACATTCTCCACAGTGGTCACAATCTCCACAGTGGTCACATTCTCCACAGTGGTCACATTCTCCAGTGGTCACATTCTCCAGTGGTCACATTCTCCACAGTGGTCACATTCTCCAGTGGTCACAATCTCCACAGTGGTCACATTCTCCACAGTGGTCACATTCTCCACAGTGGTCACAATCTCCACAGTGGTCACAATATCCACAGTGGTCACAATCTCCACAGTGGTCACTTTCTCCACAGTGGTCACATTCTCCACAGTTGTCACATTCTCCACAGTGGTCACAATCTCCACAGTGGTCACATTCTCCACAGTGGTCACATTCTCCACAGTGGTCACAATCTCCACAGTGGTCACAATCTCCACAGTGGTCACAATCTCCACAGTTGTCACATTCTCCACAGTGGTCACAATCTCCAGTGGTCACAATCTCCACAGTGGTCACAATCTCCACAGTTGTCACATTCTCCACAGTGGTCACAATCTCCACAGTTGTCACAATCTCCACAGTGGTCACATTCTCCACAGTGGTCACAATCTCCACAGTTGTCACATTCTCCACAGTGGTCACAATCTCCACAGTTGTCACATTCTCCACAGTGGTCACAATCTCCACAGTTGTCACATTCTCCACAGTGGTCACAATCTCCAGTGGTCACAATCTCCACAGTGGTCACAATCTCCAGTGGTCACAATCTCCACAGTGGTCACAATCTCCACAGTGGTCACAATCTCCACAGTGGTCACAATCTCCACAGTGGTCACATTCTCCACAGTGGTCACATTCTCCACAGTGGTCACATTCTCCACAGTGGTCACATTCTCCACAGTGGTCACAATCTCCAGTGGTCACATTCTCCACAGTGGTCACAATCTCCACAGTGGTCACAATCTCCACAGTGGTCACATTCTCCAGTGGTCACATTCTCCAGTGGTCACATTCTCCACAGTGGTCACAATCTCCACAGTGGTCACTTTCTCCACAGTGGTCACATTCTCCAGTGGTCACATTCTCCACAGTGGTCACAATCTCCACAGTGGTCACATTCTCCAGTGGTCACATTCTCCACAGTGGTCACAATCTCCACAGTGGTCACATTCTCCACAGTGGTCACATTCTCCAGTGGTCACATTCTCCACAGTGGTCACAATCTCCACAGTGGTCACTTTCTCCACAGTGGTCACATTCTCCAGTGGTCACATTCTCCACAGTGGTCACAATCTCCACAGTGGTCACTTTCTCCACAGTGGTCACATTCTCCAGTGGTCACATTCTCCACAGTGGTCACATTCTCCAGTGGTCACATTCTCCACAGTGGTCACAATCTCCACAGTGGTCACAATCTCCACAGTGGTCACAATATCCACAGTGGTCACAATCTCCACAGTGGTCACAATCTCCACAGTGGTCACAATCTCCACAGTGGTCACTTTCTCCACAGTGGTCACATTCTCCACAGTGGTCACAATCTCCACAGTGGTCACAATATCCACAGTGGTCACATTCTCCAGCGGTCGCATTCTCCACAGTTGTCACATTCTCCACAGTGGTCACAATCTCCACAGTGGTCACAATATCCACAGTGGTCACATTCTCCACAGTGGTCACATTCTCCACAGTGGTCACATTCTCCACAGTGGTCACATTCTCCACAGTGGTCATGCAACACTGCACATATAGAGATTGCTGATTCGTGATTCCTCCTTGGAATCCCCAAACTGTACATACTGCTTGAAATATTCTCAAATGAAACCATGAAATGCTAATGCTGAACTACCAAACTATATTTGTAGGCAGTCCCTCTGAGGTCTGAACCCCTGGATCCAGCAGATGATGGAGCCTACAAGCTGGCCAGTTGGTTGCACCTGCCCCTTATCACTCGTGCTCTGTGCTTCACCAAGTGCTCCTTCCAGAAATTCACCAACTATTCCCCCTTGATTTGATGTATCTGTGCTGCAGCTTGTAGGATGGGTGGCATAAACAGCTGTGAGCTGCTTATTTAGGGCTGGTGGGTGGGCAGCAACACCACTTCCTTCTAGACACTGAGAGGGACAGAAGGAAACAATATTTTACAATGTCAACAGTAAGCCAACCTTGAAGGTTGAAGGAGTGCAGATCGGAACAGAGTGTTAAGCTGTGAGTTTGGTGAGTGAGGGAGTAAATCTTAAAGGTTAATCTCTTATTTTTATAAATTCTAGTCTTGTGTGCTTGCAATTAGCATTTAAATTTACTGTTTCAAGTTTTAAGTTTCTTCCAAGCTTGGGCAGGGCTAAGCAAGCTCTGTGCTGGAGAGCAGGTGAGAGTAATTAATTAATTTAGTGTTCTAATCTGGTTCTGTAACTGCCAGAGAGCTCACTTATTTAAATCTCAGCAGTATAAATAAGGGAGGCTAGAGTGCAGATCAGAACAGAGTGTTAAGCTGCCAGTTTGGGGAGTGAGGTGTTCCTTTCTTTTTCCATCTTTGTCAGCTTCCAGGAGAGCAGGAGTTAAAAAGCTGCACAAGAGGGGACAGAGAACCAGCAGTGAGTATTTCTGCAGTATTTCTACATTCCAGTCATTAAAGTAAAAGTAAGGTCTCTAGTTTAGAGTAAGTAGTGTTTAAAGGGAAGTAAGGTCCCTAGTGTATTTAATATTCTTTAATTTAAAAGGAGTAAATTAAGGGTAGGACATGGCAGGGCAGCTTGGCAGCGTGGAGTGCTCCTCCTGTGCTATGTTGGAAGTCAGGGACACTTTAGGTGTCCAGGGCGAACACATGTGCAGGAAGTGTCTCCAGCTGCAGCTACTTGAAATCCGCGTTTTGGAGCTGGAACTGCGGCTGGAGTCACTGTGGAGCATCTGCGAAGCTGAGATCTTCGTGGATAGCACGTTTAACAAGGTGGTCACACCGCAGGTAAAGAGTGCACAGGCAGACAGGGAATGGGTGACCACCAGACAGAGTAAAAGAACTAGGAAGGTAGTGCAGAAGTCACCTGGGTCAATCTCCCTCGCCGACAGATTTTCTGTTTTGGATACTGATGGGGGAGATGGTTTCTCAGGGGACTGCAGCAAGAGCCAAGTCCATGGCACTACGAGTGGCTCAGCTGCACAGGAAGGGAGGAAAAAGAGTGGGAGAGCAATAGTGATAGGGGATTCTATCGTAAGGGGAACAGATAGATGTTTCTGTGGCCGCAGACGTGACTCCAGGATGGTATGTTGCCTCCCTGGTGCCAGGGTCAAGGATGTCACTGAACGGCTGCAGGGCATTCTGAAGGGGGAGGGTGAACAGTCAGAGGTCGTGGTTCACATTGGTACCAACGACATGGGTAGAAAGAGGGATGAGGTCCTGCAACAAGAATTTAGGGAGCTAGGTAGCAGATTAAAAAGCAGGACCTCAAAGGTTGTAATCTCTGGATTACTCTCGGAGCCACGTGCTAGTGAGTATAGGAATAGAAGGATAGAACAGTTGAATGCGTGGCTAAAGAGTTGGTGCAGGAGGGAGGGCTTTAGTTTCCTGGATCACTGGGTCTGCTTCTGGGGAAGGTGGGATCTGTACAAGTCAGACAGGTTGCACCTGAACTGGAAAGGGACCAACATCCTTGTGGGGAGGTTTGCTAGTACTGTTGGGGGGGGGTTTAAACTAACTTGGCAGGGGGATGGGATACCGAGTGGAGCTATAGTAGGGGGTGATGCACAGCCAAATATGGAGGAAAAAACAAGTCAGCCTGGAAGGCAGAGCAAATATGTAACCGCACAAGGGAGTATGGCAAGGCTGGATGGCATTTATTTTAATGCAAGGAGTCTTGCGAGTAAGGCAGATGAATTGAAGGTGTTGAACACATGGGAGTATGATATTGTTGCTATCACAGAGACATGGTTGAGGGAGAGGCAGGACTGGCAGCTCAATATTCCGGGGTATAGAATCTTCAGGCGAGACAGAGGTGGGTGTAAAAGAGGAGGGTGTGTCGCAATATTAATGGAGGTGTCAATTACTTCTGTAAGGAGGGATGATATCTTAGCAGGTTCCTCTAATGAGGCCATATGGGTAGAACTTAAAAACAAAAAGGGGGCAAGCACTTTGCTGGGAGTGTACTATAGGCCCCCAAAGAGTCAGGGGGAGATAGAGGAGCAGATATGTAGGCAAATCTCAGAGAAGTGTAGAAATAATAGGGTAATAATAGTAGGGGATTTCAACTTCTGCAATATTAACTGGGATAGTCAGAGTGTGAAAGGCTTTGAGGGTGCGGAATTCTTAAAGTGCATCCAGGAGAGCTTTTTGAGCCAGCATGTAGAAAGTCCTACAAGAGAGGGGGCGGTACTAGACCTAATTCTAGGGAATGTAGCCGGGGAAGTGGTAGAAGTGTTAGTAGGAGAGCATTTTGGTGACAGTGACCATAATTCGGTGAGATTTAAGGTAGTCATGGAAAAGGACAAAGATGGACCGGAAATAAAGGTTCTAAACTGGGGGAAGGCTGATTTTAATATGATAAGACAGGATCTGGCCAAAGTGGACTGGGATCAGCTACTTGTAGGAAAATCCACATCAGAGCAGTGGGAGTCTTTCAGAAAGGAAATAGAGAGAGTGCAACGACAACATGTTCCCGTAAAGGTCAAGGGTGGGACTAACAAGCCTAGGGAACCCTGAAAGTCAAGGGATATACGAGAATGGATTAGGAAAAAAAGGGAGGCTTTTGGCAGATACAAAGGACTAAAAACAGTGGAAGCCCTAGAGGAGTATAGAAAGTGCAGGGGGGTACTTAAAGAAATTAGGAGAACAAAGAGGGGGCATGAAATAACACTGGCAGGCAAAATAAAGGAAAATCCCAAGGTGTTTTATAAGTATATTAAGAGCAAGAGGATAACCAGGGAAAGAGTAGGGCCCATTAGGGACCAAAGTGGCAATCTGTGTGTAGAGCCAGAAGATGTAGGTGGGGTTTTAAATGAATATTTTGCATTTGTGTTCACTATGGAGAAGGACGATGTAGGCATAGAAATCAGGCAGGGGGATTGTGATATACTTGAACAAATTAGTATTGAGAGGGAGGAGGTACTAGCGGTTTTAGTGGGCTTAAAAGTGGATAAATCCCCAGGCCCAGACGAGATGTATCCCAGGCTGCTGTGTGAGGCAAGGGAGGAGATTGCAGGGGCTCTGACACAAATTTTCAGAACCTCTCTGGCCACAGGGGAGGTGCCAGAGGACTGGAGAACAGCTAACTTAGTACCATTATTCAAGAAGGGTAGTAGGGATAAACCAGGGAATTACAGGCCAGTGAGCCTAACATCAGTGGTAGGAAAATTATTGGAAAAAATTCTGAGGGACAGAATTAGTCTCCACTTGGAGAGGCAAGGATTGATCAAGGATAGTCAGCATGGCTTTATCAGGGGGAGATCATGTCTGACCAATTTGATTGAATTTTTCAAGGGGGTGATTAGGTGTGTGGATGAGGGTAGTGCAGTTCATGTGGTCTACATGGACTTCAGTAAGGCTTTTGACAAAGTCCCGCATGGGAGACTGGTCAAGAAGGTAAGAGCCCATGGGATCCAGGGCAACTTGGCACATTGGATCCAAAATTGGCTTAGTGGCAGGAAGCAGAGGGTGATGGTCAAAGGTTGTTTTTGTGACTGGAAGCCTGTGTCCAGTGGTGTACCGCAGGGATCGGTGCTGGGTCCTTTGCTGTTTGTAGTGTACATTAATGATTTAGATATGAATGTAGGAGGTATGATCAGTAAGTTCGCAGATGACACGAAAATTGGTGGGGTGGTAAATAGTGAGGAGGGAAGCCTCAGGCTACAGGACGATATAGACGGGTTGGTCAGATGGGCAGAACAGTGGCAAATGGAATTTAACCCTGAAAAGTGTGAGGTGATGCATTTTGGGAGGACTAACAAGGCAAGGGAATACACAATGAATGGTAGGACCCTAGGAACGACAGAGGATCAGAGGGACCTTGGTTTGCATGTACATAGATCCCTGAAGGCAGCAGGACAGGTAGATAAGGTGGTTAAGAAGGCATATGGGATACTTGCCTTCATTAGCCAAGGCATAGAATATAAGAATGAGAAGTCGCACAACACCAGGTTATAGTCCAACAGATTTATTTAATTTTACAAGCTTTCGGAGCGGTTCGCTCCTTCCTCAGGTAAGTTAGCAGTGAGAGAATCTCCCAGAATTCACAATTTAAACACAGACAAAATCTATTCAAATCTTTCCCTACATCAAAGACACACTAAGAGCACAGCCAAGACAATGAGATGTGTCCCAGGGGGTCCAACGTGTCAAACCACCTGCTGGCTGCATATCCTGTCAATTTGTGTTGGTTCTTGTGTTAGTCTTTTTAAAAAAAAAACACCTGGGAAGACCGGCCATGATGTCAAGTCACGTTCTGTATCGTGACATGAACCCGATATCGCGATTGAGGCCATCCTCATGAGTGCGGAACTTGGCTATCAGTTTCTGCTCTATGATTTTGCGCTGTCGTGTATCCCGAAGGCCGCCTTGGAGAACGCTTACCCGCAGATCCGAGGCTGAATGCCCCTGGCTGCTGAAGTGGGTAAGCGTTCTCCAAGGCGGCCTTCGGGATACACGACAGCGCAAAATCATAGAGCAGAAACTGATAGCCAAGTTCCGCACTCATGAGGATGGCCTCAATCGCGATATCGGGTTCATGTCACGATACAGAACGTGACTTGACATCATGGCCGGTCTTCCCAGGTGTTTTTTTTTTAAAAAGACTATCACAAGAACCAACACAAATTGACAGGATATGCAGCCAGCAGGTGGTTTGACACGTTGGACCCCCTGGGACACATCTCATTGTCTTGGCTGTGCTCTTAGTGTGTCTTTGATGTAGGGAAAGATTTGAATAGATTTTGTCTGTGTTTAAATTGTGAATTCTGGGAGATTCTCTCACTGCTAACTTACCTGAGGAAGGAGCGAACCGCTCCGAAAGCTTGTAAAATTAAATAAATCTGTTGGACTATAACCTGGTGTTGTGCGACTTCTCATTTTTGTCCACCCCAGTCCAACGCCGGCATCTCCACATCATAGAATATAAGAGCAGGGAGGTTATGATGGAGCTGTACAAAACGCTAGTTAGGCCACAGCTGGAATACTGTGTGCAGTTCTGGTCGCCACACTATAGGAAGGATGTGATTGCATTGGAGAGGGTGCAGAGGAGATTCACCAGGATGTTACCTGGGCTGCAGCGCTTCAGCTATGAAGAGAGACTGGACAGGCTGGGGTTGTTTTCCTTAGAGCAGAGAAGGCTGAGAGGGGACCTGATTGAGGTGTACAAAATTATGAGGGGCATAGATAGGGTAGATTGAAAGGAACTTTTCCCCTTAGTAGAGGGGTCAATAAGCAGGGGGCATAGTTTCAAGGTAAGGGGCAGGAGGTTTAGAGGGGATTTGAGGAAAAACTTTTTCACCCAGAGGGTGGTTGGAATCTGGACTCACTGCCTGAAAGGGTGGTAGAGGCAGGAACCCTCAACATTCAAGAAGCATTTAGATGAGCACTTGAAACGCCATAGCATACAAGGCTACGGACCAAGTGCTGGAAAATGGGATTAGAATAGACAGGGCTTGATGGCTGGTGCAGACACGATGGGCCGAAGGGCCTCTTTCTGTGCTGTATAACTCTATGGGGGGGAAAATTCAGTTGGTTGCGCCTCCCGTTAGCGCCTTAAGAGGGCGCTAATGGGGCGCAAAGCAACAAGCGCCCGGGCACGGCGATGTTTGTGCCGCTCGCGAAATTAACTAGACATTTTGCGGCGGCGCTAAACACTACCGCCACGTTCTCCTGCGCCGGCAGATCGTGACATCAGTCGAGTGCGCAACGCCCCGGTAGTGCCCTGGAGCGGATATTGAGTGGCGCCCCCTGCCTTACCGCCTGCCGCTAGCAACAACAGGGTGAGGGGAGCGTTTTGCAGTCAGGAAGGGACTGGGGGAGCGCTATTTAAATGCGCCTGCTTCCTGCCTTTTTTTGTTGGCGACATTTTTGAACCACGCATTCAGAGAGAGAGAGAGAGACTTCTGGAGAGATTCAACGCTGTGTGAAGGAGTTTTGGGTACTGAGCAGCACTTTGCAGGTTCATTTTGATTTGCCCTTCCTTGTATCGATTTGGAAGAGACTGTGGGGGTTGCACTCTGAGCTCTTTCCCTGGTTCTCTCCATTGTTCTTTCCAGCAGATTTGATGTACAGGTCGCTCCAGGCCGAGATTCAAGGCTGCAATGAGAAGGATGTGGATGGAAAGCAAGATCAACCCTCCCCTTTAAGAACTGGCCGGCGCCATTGTGTCTGTGTTCCATTGCTGACTGACATCACATGAGCTTCGCCAGCGCTCTGAGTTAGCGCCTCGCTCCTCGGCCTTTGCACCTTAAGACAGATGTGTAGCGCCTGATTTAGCGCTCCAATCATCTCCAGGGGTGATAAAAGTCAAGTTTGCAGTCGGAGGCGATAATTAGCGCCAGGCGCTAATCTTAGCGCCCGGTCGATAATTGCGCCCCAAATGGGGCGATACTGAATTTCTCCCCCTATGACTCTATCTATAAGGAAATCTTGCAAAACATTACAGTGTGATAGATTAGGAACAGGAGTAGGCCATTCAGCCCCTCGAGCTTGTTCCGCCATTCAATTAGATTATGACTGATCTGTACTTCAACTCCATTTATCCACCTTAGCTCCATATCTCTTGTTAACCTTATCTAACAAAAATCTATCGATCTCATTCTAGAATGCTCCAATTGTCCCAGCATTCACAGACCTTTGGGGGAACAGAATTCCAGATTTCTACTACCCTTTGTGAAAAAGTGCTTCCTGATTTCCCTTCTAAATGGCCTAGCTCTAATTAAGATTATGTCCCACTTGTTCTTGATTCCCCCTCCAGAGGAAATTGTTTCTCCGTATCGTCCCTATCGAATCCTTTTAACACTTTGAACACCTCGATCAGAGCACCTGCTATACTCAAGGGAATACAAGCCAAGTTTATGCATCCTGTCCTCATAATTTAACCCTCTAAGCCCGGAATCTGCACTGCACCCACTCCAAGGCCAATATACCCTTCCTGAAGTTGTAATACTGCTTATGAGGGAGTGAATGAGTCAGTAAATAAGCAGATAAGGAATGTAAAGTAAAGAATACTAGCCATGAGCTTGGGAGAGGCCTTCAATCTCACTCTCCCATTCTCTCTAATGGCTCCATGCCAAGAATCTCCATGGCTATCAGGACCTTCTATCTAGGTCCTTCTCATAAGAGATCAAGGACTATAACCCCCTCCTGTTTGCATCCTGTGCTTCTCATTTTCTGCAGCTTCTCTTGTAATCAGATATAAGAGGAATGTGAGAGTGTGTGAAGATGCAGCATTCAGGTACCTTGTGCTGGCAGAGTTGTCCCAACCAACTGCAGTAACTTCGGCGGAAGATCCGCAGAAATCCTGGACAAATGTTGTTTATTCTGGTTCTTCAGGGTTACCATGCGAAGTTTCTGCAGTCGACCAGGAGAAGCCTTGTGGAAATGAATGTTGTCTATAAATAGTTGCAGTACATTCTCTCTCCCTGTGATAGTGTACCAAATTGAATTGAAAAGGTGCAGTATAGATTTTCTGGGATATTAGCAGCAGTGAATGGTTACAATTATAAAGATAGACTTGAGAAGTTCGGCCTTTTTCACTAGAACTGAGAAGGGTGATCTAATAGAGGTGCACAAGATTATGAAAGGTGATACTAGGGTAAATGAAGAGAAATCGGTGAGCTGGTAATGAGAGGGCACAAATTTAAAATATTCAGAAAGAATAAAAAGGGAGATTAGAAAGAACATTTATTTGCCACAAACTCTTGTTGAAGGAGAGTACATCAGTACTTTTAAATGGGAATTAAATATTTGCTTGAAGAGCCATAGTAAAGGATATGGGGATAGGTAAGAGAGTGGAATTAGACTAGGTGACTCATGTGGAGAAATACACTTGATGGGTTGAATAGTCTGTGTGTTTGTTTTAACATTCTATTGATCTTTCAAGTTTATAGTGAAATACAGTATGCTAACACTGTAAACGCAAGCCATATATCAGCACACTTACCTTGGAAACCTTGTGAAGCCCAGCAAAATGTTCTCTCATCTGCTCCCAGGTTTGAGTCACAGCTGAGGCAACATTGACTCTCTTCGCCACCCCCCATCCATGCTGCTCTCACCCTCCCCTCCAAAAAGAGCCACATTTCCCAGTAGTGAAGCTACAAAGCAGTGTCAGTGAATGATACATTTCTCCCTCCTTGTCTGCCTCAAGTCACCTTTCACATCTTTAATAGCAAGGCAGCTTTAAAGGCAACCAGCAGCCCTTTAAGAGCC
Organism: Squalus acanthias; assembly: GCA_030390025.1. NCBI lineage: Eukaryota > Metazoa > Chordata > Chondrichthyes > Squaliformes > Squalidae > Squalus > Squalus acanthias. The sequence goes on from CM059434.1 coordinate 105,395,397, forward strand.
GCTGACACGGTATAGCCAGCTCATGATCGCCACTGGGTGCTTCCTACCGGCATAATGATATACTGCGAAACACCACAGCTACAAATACAGTGACTTAGAACTTCACATCAGCCCCTATATTTTTCACTTAATTGGTTGAAAATCTGCCTGATGGTGTTTTTAACATCCTCTAAAAGTGTAGTTGGACAACAGTCATGTCAGTTTGGATATTATGGAATAGATTAACATAGCTGTAAAATGTTAACACTGGTGACTTAGCAACTGCATCAGTTAATCAGGATATAATTTCACTAACCTAGGCAATAATTCTCAAATTGTTAGGTGGTGAGCTTACTTGTATCTTTGTGTCATAGTCAGATCTTAATTTAATAAAAGCAGTGCGATGAACGTTGATTGTTAATAACAGACAGAATGTGACGTTGAAGATGAATAGCCATGCAATACTGTTAACACATCACGTATCGATACAGCAGGTGGACCAACACAGTTATGAACATTGCTTCACGTAATGCCAACCCTCTGTGCACATGATTCTGAAAACACACTTACTGAAAGGATAAATCTGTAACATTCACACAATAATTGTAGTTCCAACAGCTACATTCCAGAGTGACGTGAAGAAGGGTTACTTCCTGGCAAACAGACTGACTGGAAAGACCATCTGCTCTGCCAACTGTCCCTAACCCAACTGTATAATTAATATCCAGGTGAATTTTATGTATCCGACAAGATACCTGGAGGAAAATTAAAAATAGAATGTCTTGAAAATACCGTTGGACAAATGCTCAACTCATTCACATGACATTCCTCCACAATTTTAATGAACGTGTTAACCAATTTAATGCCTCTGTTGAAATAGCAGGCATAGACATTTCATACTAACATATTAAGGAACTGTCTGCTGATATTGCCAACAGTAATTTCTATCCTAGAATGTTAAAAGGAAGGACAGTTAGTTACAGCTATAAACAGAGGAATACCAAAACATTTGGCAAGCCAGGAATAGTAAAATGGATTCGGCCGAGGTGTTATTGTGATATTGCAACAAACAAAACCAATATGGAAGATCACGGTGAGGTGTCTAGGAAACATAATAAGGAGATTCAATTGCACAAATAGCCTATACTCAGCTTAGATAGCAGGCGTGCAGGGTCTGTCCTGAAACCTGATAACAATTGTGAGAAGTGTAAATTCATCCATAACTAAATCACATCTGACAAGCTTTTTGGAGAAGTCTAAATGAAGCATACAAATCCTCGGGGTGTGTGTAAAGAGAATCCAGTGTGAAATTTAGCTTTTGCTTAATGGTTTGAAGCAACTGGTCTGGAACTATGTAGTTAGTTGCAGTGATCTGAGGTAGGGATAGCAGGGAACTAAGGCAAGGGGTTATTTGATGGATCCACCCTGCTAGTGAGCTGCCTCACCATCTGGCAGTGCACATCAGGAACAAAAGACTTGCATTTATATAGCGCCTTTCACGACCACCAGACGTCTCAAAGCGCTTTACAGCCAATGAAGTACTTTTGGAGTGTTGTCACTGTTGTAATGTGGGATATGCAGCAGCCAATTTGCGCACAGCAAGCTCCCACAAACAGCAATGTGATAATGACCAGATAATCTATTTTTGTTATGTTGATTGAGGGATAAATATTGGCCAGGACACCGGGGATAATTCCCCTGCTCTTCTTCGAAATAGTGTCATGGGATCTTTTACATCCACCTGAGAGAGCAGACGGGGTCTCGGTTTAACATCTGATCAGAAAGACGGCACCTCCAACAGTGCAGCACTCCCTCAGCACTGCACTGGAGTGCCAGCCTAGATTTATGTGCTCAAGTCCCTGGAGTGGGACTTAAACCCACAAGCTTCTGACTCCGAGGCGAGTGTGCTACCAACCGAGCCACAGCTGACACTGAAATGGCAGGCAGTGCACTCCTGAACTTCTAGTGCTGCTGGCAGGTGAGGCCAGTAGTACTAGACTCAGAATTAATGTTAGGAGTATTGTTTGTGTATAGTTATAACTATGGATGGTACTATCTGAAAGGATGACTGGGCATTTTCAGATACAACCCGAGAAATGCAAGAACATTTGGGGTCAATGAAACAGCTCCATTACCATACCAATAGGTGGTATAGCGGGCTATTATAATGGACACAGCCTAAGCAATATTGATACATTCCACCAGACTAATGTTGGAATGCCATAGATGTGCGATACCTATTCTGGATTTTTTCAAACAGGGAGAAGGAGCTTTGAAGGACCTGGTTACCCAGGTAATTATGCAATACTGTAAGAATATCGATAGTAAATTCTATGTGCCTGTTGCAGTAGAAGACTGTAGCGTATTGAGGGACTCCTGTGTGTTACTGGTAACAGAATGTGCACTTAGCTTTTCCCCTGCAATGCCATCTACAACCGGGCCAAAATATATGCTATTGCATTAATTGTATTGGAGATTACTGTTGGTTGTTGGTTTGTGTAAGAAATATCTCTTTTGTCCCCATGTAGTGTCCAGTGTTCCAAGCAAACCTGAGTAAATTAGGAAGGAGATTCCTGCGCAAAAGCATTTGGGGATGAAAGCTCAGGACCTCATTATGTAGGTCAATTGCATTTTGGTGCCCTCATATTGCATCTGGTATTAACATTGTCTATACTCTGTTCAAGATGTACTAACTTCATCTGCAAAGCATTTGGGTACTGGGGGTAGAGGTAACAAGACTGGCATTTTCCTCTTCGAGCTGACTTTCCCCCTTGTGTGCCCATACAGAACCTCGTGTACATTTGGGAATCCAATGAGAAGGTTTCCAGTGATGGCAGAGGATCTTTCCTCTTACCAGGGATTCCTCACTCACTAGTGTATTGTAAGAACCCTCAGAAATAGCTATGGCCTCTGCAGTGGATACAATCTTTTCCAAAAATTTATAATAGCACACACACAGGGAATGTTAAATAATCAATTCTTAACCTATAAATTATTGAGCTCTAACTCTTCCCAAATTCTTCTTCCATTTATCCTCCAAAGGGCTATTCGTTACTAAACATCCTTCTTGTTCCTTCCCACTTGGCCTTTCACTCATCATAAATAAAAAAACAAAAAAACTGCAGATGGTTAAAATCTGAAATAGAAACAGAAAATGCTGAAAACACTCAGCGGATCACTTATTGTGCCTATTACTTATCAACGGCGAATCTATCCCAGCTTTTCAAAGTATGAAGTTTCTTCACTGTCTTCCTATTTTCTGAATTTTACTAGTGGGAATATCACCACACTCATTTAGAAAGATCAAAGGGGTTAAATTGGGCCATGTAGCACATGTTTTTAGGCATTACGTGGCCACCTAAGGCTGAAAACTGGCATCCGAGATCCACTTCCAACAGACAGTGCGCAGGATGCCATCTTGGTAGAAGGGTTTGCGTGAGCCTAACAACCTCCAGCTGCATGTAGAGCAGCAAGATCATGATGCTGATTTGAAGCCATCGCTGCCATTTTGGAACTCCACACAACAGCCAACCTCGCACCTCGCAACCTCGTGAAGTGTAAGGTTTCCAAAATTTGCAGATCCCTAAAACCTAAGGAAAAAGGACTTTGGAACTACCTCAGAGTGATAATATTGTATTTGGGCCTAACCTAAGAGACTGTAAGACCAAAAACCAAGTTTTGGCATTTTATAAACATGTCTGGGCCTGTAAAGGGAGAAAAGGCTGTGAAGGAAGTTGGGTTCGACCTCTGTAAAAGCAGTTTTTGGGTATTGCAGTTAATTGCATTATCTGGGGAACTGGGATGACCTCACTCAAAGCCCCAGCACGCATTAACATTTTGACAATAGACCCTAGGAGAAGACAGTCCCACCCAAAACAATAGGTCCCATCAAACCGATTACAGGGCCCAACAAGAAACATGCATAATACAGAGCACCCAGGACTAGGCTATAGATCAGCCTAGGAACCCAAAACACAAAACCAATCACCAGCAATCAGCCAAGAAGATCGACAGGATGCAAACCATCCCAAAAACCCATTTGACACTTAGAACAGTTACTGATAGCAGGCCCGCCAAAGTCAGACAATGAACTGAACAGATTTGGCGGGTAGATAAGGCCATATTTCAATGGGTGAGATTGAAGGCCTGTTAAAACCCAGTTAACGTGCTAGTAAATCGTTACTGATTTACGAGCCCGCCAAAACTAGTCAATGAACTGAACAGATTTGGTGGGTAGATAAGGCCACTTCAATTCTGTATAATTGAAGGCCCACCAAGCACACACAAGGGAGCAGGAAGGAGAGCTAGCTAGAAGAGGAGAGAAGCAACACAGTTCAGCGTTCGTTGGGTCGAGCAGTGAGTCGCAACCGGTGGTCATCAGAAGGAGGAGAGACCAAGAAGAAGAAGGCCCGAGCTGGAAGCGAGTCAGCATCGCTCACCACTCAGACACACCTGAGTCCAGCTCGCGAAGACACCACCTCGACGGACCCCCAACAACGGCCCCAACACAGTCACCCGGAGCAACAAGCAGCAACGAGTCACCGACGGCTCCACGAGGTCGACCGACACACCAACCAAGGCCTAAATCCATCGCAGAAACCAAAGGCCTCACGAAACCAACAACTGCGCATTACCCCCAACTGACCGGGTAATCGCAGGCCACCGCGACCAACAAAGACCAACTCCAGGGAAGAAAACCCGAAGAATCGCAAAGTTTCCACACTACAAACTATTCCTGACTTACCCCTGCGTGAGATTTTCCCCAAAGACTCTGAGCCCTACTGCTCAACTAAAGAAATTGGGTACTCACCAGATAAATCCATAACGACGTCCTACCGCATCAGCGGACTCGCGAAGACTGACCAGAGACCCAGGTGAAGTCCTCTACCACATATGGGGTACAGCAGACACTAACCGCCATAAACAGCGAACCCCAAAACCGCGATTTAGCCCAACTGTCAAAGGATTTGGTGAGCATTATCCCTGGTCCTTCAAAACCTAACTTAGCTAGTAAAGTGGGGTTGGGAGGGGTGAAGTATTGTTCAACTGTCATTTCCCTCGCTTGTACCGAAGTGTTCCCCACCTTTAGAGTGATAAGAGTGTTACTATTTGTGTCTTACCTTTTAATAAAGATTGAAGTTCTTTCATCAAACTCAGTTGTCTGCTGCACCTTTTGTATCACAACCCCCAAATAAGTCCAAGGTCTAGAACCAAGGGAGTGGGAGCGATTCGAACCGTTCAGAAGTCAGAGATAAAGCTGACACAAAAACGCCACCCCCTACAGAGGTATTAACCTCGCACAGCTGAACACAACATTAAACAGCATGAATGAGCACCCCACCAGCGCTAATTAAAGGGGTCATGAAGTACTTAGAGTTACTTGCTGGATTGTTTCTCCTGGCAGCTAGTGTAATTGTACGGGTTTTTGGAGGTTTCCTATACTTGGCTAAAGGTTCAGTACTCTACAGGGAGTGGTCTGGCTGGTCTTGGGAGCAAGAATGCTGTCATCCTGAGAGAGGACAGCAGGTTCGCGCACCATGGAGCCACTGCCACTCTCCCAGCACGGCGCCTCAGCAATCCTACTGATCTGTTGGAGAACAAAATTCCGTAGATTCTAGAATGGTTCCCGCGGATTGGAAGGTAGCAAATGTAACCCCACTATTTAAGAAAGGACGGAGAGATAAAACGGGGAACTATAGACTAGTTAGTCTGACATCAGTAGTAGGGAAAATGCTAGAATCTATTTTTAAGGATGTAGTAACAGGGCACTTAGAAAATAATAATAGGATTGGGCAGAGTCAACACGAATTTATGAAAGGGAAATCATGTTTTTTGAGGTTGTAACTAGCAGAATAGATAAGGGGGAACCAGTGGATGTGGTGTATTTGGATTTTCAGAAGGCATTCGATAAGGTGCCACACAAGAGGTCATTAAACAAAATTAGGGCTCATGGGATTGGGGGTAATATATTAGCATGGATTGAGGATTGGTTAACGGACAGAAAACAGAGAGTAGGAATAAACGGGTCATTTTCGGGTTGGCAGGCTATAACTAGTGGGGTACCGCAAGGATCAGTGCTTGGGCCTCAGCTATTCACAATCTACATCAATGACCAAATGCAATATATCCAAGTTTGCTGATGATACAAAGCTGGGTGGGTATGTAAGTTGTGAGGAGGATGTAAGGAGGCTTCAAGGGGATATAGACAGGCTAAGTGAATGGGCAAGAACATGGCAAATGGAATATAATGTGGAGAAGTGTGAAGTTATCCACTTTGATAGGAAAAATAGAAAAGCAGTGTATTTTTGAAATGGTGAGAGATTGGGAAATGTTGGTGTTCAGAGGGACCTGGGTGTCCTTGTACACGAATCACTGAAAGTTAACATGCAAGTACAGCAAGCAATTAGGAACGTAAATGGTATGTTGGCCTTTATTACAAGAAGATTTGAGTATAAGAGTAAAGACATCTTACTGCAATTATATAGGGCCCTGGTGAGACCACACCTGGAGTATTGTGTACAGTTTTGGTCTCCTTACCTAAGGAAGGATATACTTGCCATAGAGGGAGTGCAACGAAAGTTCACCAGACTGGTTCCTGGGATGGGGGGATTGTCCTATGAGGAGAGATTGAGTAGACTGGGCATATATTCTCTAGAGTTTAGAAGAATGAGAGGTGATCTCATTGAAACATACAAAATTCTTACAGGGCTTGACAGGGTAGTTGCAGGGAGGATGTTTCCCCTGGCTGAGGAGTCTAGAACCAGGGGCCACAGTCTCAGAATAAGGGTCGACCATTTAGGACTGAGATGAGGAGAAATTTCTTCACTCAGAGGGTGATGAATCTTTGGAATTCTCTACCTCAGAGGGCTGTGGAGGCTGAGTTGTTGAGTATATTCAAGACAGAGATTGATAGATTTTTGAATATTAAGGGAATCAAGGGATATGGGGATAGTGCAGGAAAGTGGAGATGAGGTAAAAGATCAGCCATGATCTTATTGAATGGCGGAGCAGGCTCGAAGGGCCAAATAGCCTATTCCTGCTCCTATTTCTTATGTTCTTATGTAACAGATTGATGGACTGCTGTTATGCCTTGGAAGCTCCTTTGAACTGTGGTATCCAGAGCCATGATGACAGCAGTCTGGGCTTGCAAGGAAGTTGTCTGAGACTCCAATGCAGCAGTCAGAGCTTTGATGGAAGCTGTTTGTGCTGCAATGGAAGCTGTGACATCAGACGCTGCACCATAGTGGGTTCCACAGGTGTGCTGATGGAGGTGATCGCCCGTTCCATTTTGGAAAGGATGGGCTTCAAACTCTGTGCAATGCCCTGTGCCAAGTGGAGGTGGAATCCTCCATGCACATTGACATTGAGCTATATTGGAGCTATATTCCTGGTATTGACCTCCGCCATTATTTTCCCCCACTGTCTCCTAAGCACATGTCTGGAGGGCCTCCTGCCCCGCTGTGGATACAGTGTGTCTCTCCTTCTCTCTACCTTTAGCACCAAGGATTCCAGTGCATTATCAGAAAACCTTGGTACACACTCTCTTGTGTGTTCAGCCATTCCTCAAAGCATCAGATTCAGTTTTAAAATGACTCCCACCACTTCTTGCAGCCACAATGCACCTCCCCTTTAAGAGGAGCAGGCTGCCTTTAAGTAGTGCTAGCCACTCGCGATATCATGCCCCCCTGCTGATGCGTGCAGCCAATTAACAGCACGGGTAACATTGGCTGCAGGCAGGAATCATGGAAATCAGCAGGCAGCACCAATTTAACGTGCTGCCTACAGCACAAAGAAGGGGCGCCGGTTAATCACAGAGCGCGATCCCCACGCCTGTTTTCGGGGCATTATCCAATTTAAACCCCACAAGAGTCTGCAGACTCCCATCACCAATGAAACTCTATAAACTACTTAAGACACACGTTTACCACCAGAAATGCTAAACAGAATGTTAAGTTTTACTTCAGGCAGGATATTCCATCTGGTGGGTGATGGGCCAGGGTGAACTGCTAATAGTTAGATTATTATAGGTATCTGTTGGCTCAGTCTCATTCCAGAAACAGAAGGTTATGGTTTCAAATCCTCCCTAGGGTACTTAAACCCATATTGAAGATCGACAGACCACTGTAATATAAAAAGGCACTGCCCTGTCAATGGCACCATTCTTCAAACAAGGTGCCATCTGGCCGTGCAGATGAACAATAAAGATTTCACAGCAGTAAATGTAGAGAACAGAGGGCAACTCCTGAGCTGTTGCCAATATTGCCCAAAGAAATTCTCCTCGTACTCTGTTTCCCCTAGATATCAGCATAAATGAGTCATGCCACGAGGCATCAATAAACACATGCTTGGTGCGTTCAAATATCAGCGCAGAAACAAACTCATGGCTGCATTTTCATATGTGTAATAGCTGTTATTTAGATTAATGTTGGTAGTAACATTTTTTTTTCAAATGTAGCTTGAAAAGGAAAAATATTCCAGGCTATGGGGAAAGATCAGGGGAGTGGGCCTAATTGCATAGCTCTTTCAAAGAGCCGGCACAGGCACGATAGGCCTTCTATGATTTACAATCAGTGTGGAGTTTCCAATCATGCTAGTAACTGGTGGTAAATGTTATTGTCAATGTGATTGAAGGAGCTGTACGCCATAGTTTGAAACTTAGGATCTCACCAAGCCAAATTCAATGAACAGTGTAGAAGAACATACTGGGAGCAGTACTAAGCGTACCTGAAATGAGGTGTCAACCTGGTGAGCCTTCAGCACCGGACTACATGCAGGCCACACAGCGAAAGCGGCATGCTGTAGACAGAGCTAAGTGATCCCACAACCAATAGATCAGGACGGTACCAGAATTGAGAAGATTCAGCTATCAGGAAATATTGAGCCAGCTAGAACTCTTGTCTCTGGAAAAGTGAAGATTAAGAGGAGACGTGATCGAGGTGTTTAAAATGATGAAGTGGTTTGATAGAGTGGATGTGGAGAGAATGGCCAAGAAATTCGTCTCGGGCGGTTGCACAAAGCGGGGGTTATCGGATCGGCCGGCCGTTATACGCAGCGTCTGATGTTCAGTTCCATTGACTGCAGTGGAACTGAATATCAATCGCTGCGTATAATGGGCGGCCGATCCGATACCGCCCGCTTTATGCCACCGCCCGAGACGAATTTCTAGCTCACTGTTTCTATTTGTGGCTCAGTCCAGAACAAGGGGCCATAAATATAAGATAGCCATTAACAGAGCAAAGAAAGAATTTAGGAGGAACTTACAGAGAGACTGGTGAGAATGTGTAACTTGCTGCCACATGGGCCCATATTTTCCGTGGTCTATGACCACGTACACAGTGCGTACGCGGCCATAAGTGCCTCGCAAGTTCCCGGTTTATGCATGGTCTGCGCATGCGTGAAAACCTGGAACTTGCGATCTTCTTGACAGATCCTCCACATCCCCGGGAAATGGACATCTGCTGGCGGAGGGTTGGTCTATTTGCCCAACTCTTGCCCAGTGAATGCCCTTGAAACTCTTACACCTGGTAAAAGCAGGCATAAGGCCTTCTTTTACCAACGTAAGGGTGAAAATAAATATTAAAATTAAATTTTTAAATTATTTTAACATTCAAAAACCTGTAAAATAAGTTTGTGCTATTTTTGGCCCAATAAAAAATGTTAAAAATTTTTTTTAATTACATTTTTGTTTTAAATGTTCAATGAAATTGTATTTTAATTAATTTTAAACATGGAATGATTTTTTTTATTTCAGTGTTGTGTACATGTATTTTTTGGTGATTCCTATTAAGTGTATAGGGATTCCGTCCATAAATGGAATCTCTATAAGCATAAAAGGAATCCCCTTTTTGATTGGTTGGGCCAGCCCACGTGATCCCAGGGGTGCTTGCGAACCACATGCACCCCTGAGATACGTGGGCCTCTGCACAGGCCTACGCGTAAAGGCCCAGGAGCGCGAGTCTCCATGGATCCAGGACCATCAGTTAGGTTCAAAGATTTATTGCTGTTCGGAGGCATCCGCCCGCAGGAAGCCTTCGACCGCAAATACAGGCCCATGGAGTGTTTGAAGTAGATAGCATTGATACATTTAAGGGATTGAATCATACATGAGGGAGAAGGGAATTGAGGGATATGGGGGGAAGGTTGGGAAGAGGTGCATAGAATTAAATAGAATGTACAGTACAGAAACAGGCCATTTGAACCAACCCACCTCCTGACCCACCTCCCGACTTCCCAAAGCTGGGTATTCTGCAGCGAGTGTCTCACCTCCTGACTCCCCAAAGTCTTTCCACCATCTACAAGGCACAAGTCAGGAGTGTGATAGAATACTCTCCACTTGCCTGGATGAGAGCAGCTCCAACAACACTCAAGAAGTTTGACACCATCCAGGACAAAGCAGTCCGATTAATTAGCACCCCATCCACCACCTTAAACATTCACTCCCTCCACCACCGGCGTACTGTGGCTGCAGTGTGTACCATCGACAAGATGCACTGCAGCAACTTGCCAAGGTTTCTTCGGCAGCACCTCCCAAACCCGCGACCTCTTCCACCTAGAAGACAAGGGCAGCAGGCGCATGGGAACACCACCACCTCCAAGTTCCCCTCCAAGTCACACACCTTACTGACATGGAAATGTATTGCCATTCCTGCATCGTCGCTGGGTCAAAATCCTGGAACTCCCTACCTAACAGCACTGTGGGAGTATCTTCACCACACGGACTGCAGCGGTTCAAGAAGGCAGCTCACCACCACCTTCTCAAGGGCAATGAGGGATGATCAATAAATGCTGGCCTTGCCAGCAACGCCCACATCCCATGAATGAATAAAAAAAAATTTTTTAAACTGGTCTGTGCCGGTGTTTATGCTTGACATGAGCCTCCTCCCACCCTACTTCATCTAACCCTATCAGCATAACCTTCTATTCCTTGCTCCATCATGTGTTTATCTAGCTTTCCCTTAAATGCATATATGCTATTCGACTCAACTACTCCTTGTAGTAGCAAGCTCCACATTCTAACCACTCTTTGGGTAATGAAGTTTCTCCTGTATTCCCTATTGGATTCATTGGAGTCTGTCTTATATTTATGGCTCCTAGTTTTGGTCTCCCCCACAAGTGGAAACATCAGGGAAAAAATTCGGTATTGACCATTTTGGGGCGCTAACTTTAGCGCCGGCGACCGCAAAATTGAGTTTTAGTGCCCGCTAGAGGGAAGTGGAACGCTAAATCAAGCGCTCCACTTCCTTCTTGGAGCACAATCGGCAGCAGGCGGGACGGAGACTTCAGCAGCGCTGCACACTGGGCCATGCAGCGCTGCCACGTTCAAAGGCTCCTTCTTCCCTTAAAGGGAAGGGCCATCGCTGCAGGCTCTGCAATAGAAAAATTACCTACCTGGACCACCAAGGCAACCGCGATCCCGCACGATCAGCCCGGCACACAAGCAGCGTGCCGGGCTGATCGATCGGGGGCAGGAACCCGCGAAAATATCTGGAACAAGAAAGGTAAGTTTTTTTTACTTACCTCGGCCACCTCGCCTTTAATCATCGCCCCCAAAGCGGCCGCCCGCCCGATGCACGCCTTCTGCAGCTGTCGGTGTTTTCGACTGGCGCTGCTGCAGGGGGCAGAAGACAATTTCGGGTCTGGGGCGCTGCTGTGGCGATACGCATGGCAATGACGTCACGATCTCTGGGCGAAGGAGATCAGCCACAACACCGTAGCGCCACCGCAAAACTCCCCCCGAATATGGCGGGAGCCAATGTCAGTGCTGCGTCCAGTCACAAAGCCATTTGCGCCCCACGGGGGCGCTAACAGGAGGCGCAAAGGCACCCAATTTCAGCCCCATTCTCTCTATGTCTACCCTATCAAGGTAATTAGAGCAGAAGGAGAATTGTGTGAGGCATAAATATAGGCATGGAGCAGTTGGGACGAATGGCCCGTAGCTATGCTGTAGAGTCTATGGGGGAGAAATTCAGTATCGCCCCATTTGGGGCACAATTATCGGCCAGGAGCAAAGATTAGCGCCTGGCGCTAATTATCGCCACCGACTACAAACTTGACTTTTATCGCCCCTGGAGGTGATTGGAGCGCTAAATCAGGTGCTTCACACCTGTCTTAAGGCGCAAAGGCCGAGGAGCGAGGCGCTACCTCAGAGCGCTGGCGAAGCTCATGTGATGTCAGTCAGCAATGGAAAACACACACAATGGCACGGGCCAGTTCTTAAAGGGGATGGTTGATCTTGCTTTCCATCCACATCCTGCTCATTGCAGCCTTGAATCTCGGCCTGGAGAGACCTGCACATCAAATCTGCTGGAAAGAACAATGGAGAGTACCAGGGAAATAGCTCAGAGTGCAGCCCCCACAGTCTCTTCTAAATCGATACAAGGCATGGCAAATCAAAATGAACCTGCAAAGCGCTGCTCAGTACCCAAAACTCCTTCACACAGCGTTGAATCTCTCCAGAAGTCTCTCTCCCTCTCTCTCAGAATGCGTGGTTCAAAAATGGCACCAACAATAAAAGGCAGGAAGCGGTCGCCTTTAAATAGCGCTCCCCCAGTCCCTTCATGACTGCAAAACGCTCCCCTCAACCTGTCGTTGCTAGCGTCAGGCGGTAAGGCAGGGGGCGCCACTCAATATCCACTCCGGGGCGATACCGGGGCGTTGCGCACTCGACTGACGTCACGATCTGCCGGCGCAGGAGATCGTGGCGGTAGTGTTTAGCGCCGCCGCAAAATCTCTAGTTAATTTCGCGAGCGGCGCAAACAGCGCCGCGCCTGGGTGCTAGATGATTTGTGCCCCATTAGCGCCCTCTTAAGGCACTAACGGGAGGCGCAACCAACTGAATTTTCCCCCCTATATGTATGTAAATAAAAAAGCATGAAGCTGATAAACTCTTCAGACAGTTTAAAAGCAACTCCCAGTACAATCTGACATGTACAAGCAGATTTTCCTGTTCTTGGACCGCCTGGGAAATCAGACAAGGTTGAGCACATGCCCCTACCAAAGCCCATACAATTTTCTGCTCATTAATGTAAATGGATGGAATATTAGGCAGGCTCACTTACAGGCATGCGGTCCTCCTGCCTAATTTTCCTGTATTCACTGCACTCAAGCCACCTAATAGCCTCAAGTGCAGGAGAAAGAAAATCTGGCCCATATGCTGAAATATTTTCTTTTTCTACATAATACTCTTCAGTCATGTTATATAATTGCAGTGTGAAAGTCACCTCTGGATCGGGAGTGAAGATGTTGGCTTTCCAAAAATAGGAATACGGGGTTTAAAGTCAATAATAACCCTGAACTGAACACCAGACTCATATGTGGAAACATTGTATTCTGCCATATTAATGCAGTTGTATCTCATTCAGTCTAGCTTTAGGCAATATTGTTGTTCTGTAGCAGATCGTGAGCAATTAGCATGACTGATGGCTGCGTATAAGTGGAGCAGCAGAGGTGCAGTCAGTTGGCACTTGTGTCAGCGGTAGTTCTGTGCAATCACATAACTCTGCACAAATGACTATGGTAAGCCCTGAGCCCACAGTGTATGCAGAAAAACCATCACCTGCAACTCCACAGTTGTCTATGCAGCCATCCAGCTGTGTTACTCCTTCAACTAAAGAAACATTTGATAGTGAGGGCGATCCACAATGTACAAGAGACAAATGCTGCAACAAAATACCACAGAATTTCCACAGAGGCTCTCCAATCTCCTGCCGTAACTTTGGTGACAGATCAGTGAAAAACCAGGAGAAACAACATAAACAGCCATTTATACTGTTTCTCCAGAGTTTCTGCTGACGTTCTGCAGGAAGTCCGGAGAGTCCCGGATTGATTGTAAATATGTCCAAAAGGTGTTTAATTGCAGAGCTAATTGAAAGACCTGAGCAATGAAATCCTCATGTAACTTATTCCTATCTGCTGCTGTTTTTTCACTAAACTAAATATAGTGTTGTGCATAGTGGTACAGGGCTTCAGTCATTTCCTTTATTGAGCAGTGCACGGCAAAGTAGCTGATTCTTGAGATGTCCATGCTGGTTCACGGAAGGTCCTGGGGAATTGCAGTTGAGAGTGCTGGTGACCTTCGATGTCACTTGTTAGCGCATTGCAGATGGTTGATTGTTCCTGCAGGTCTGTGTGCACCAAGCAGTGCATATCAGCCACAGCTTCTCTCGTGAGCCTGATCCTCCTCTGGCAGCTGTTCCTCGTCATGCTCAGAAACCTGATTGTTGTTATAGGCCCACTGCCATACATAGGCCCAGAAATTAAACATCGATGGTTCCCGCGGGGGTAAGGATTCCCCGCGATATCGCACTCCGCGCCTACCTTTTTGTTTCGGGCCCACACGAACTTCAGTTTCAGGGCCTCTCCCTGTTGCCAGCGTGCAGTGCTTGCATGTCCCAGAGGCGCAATTAGTTCGTGCGAGCTCTGGGATCACGTGATTCAGTTAAAGCCAATGGCAGCACACCATCTTTCATTCATAGTTTTGACAGCAAGGGCTGTCAAAGCTATGAATACTACAAGCCCCCAAAAGAACAGCTAAACCTCAATTAAATAAAAAAAAAAGCCATCACATTAATAAAATAACTATAGTTAAATAAATTAACCACTTTAAACAAAAAATTAAATTTTTGAAAAAATTTAAAATCTTTTTAAAAGTTATAAAAATAAACTTACCTTTCTTTAAAGTCTCTAAAAAAGATAAACCTGTTGAAAAAAAATTAAAATAACACTTAATTAACTACTTACCTTGTTAAAAGGGGGTCCTACGCCTGCTTTCTTTATGTGTAAAATCTTCACCACTTACCTGCGCGTTCAAACCTGAAAAAAAAACTAAGTGCACTGCGTGCGCACAACCTGTAGTGCACACGCGGTTCACTTAGGAACCGCCCCCTTTGCAATACACGAAGTGCCGGTTTCCCGCGCATGCGCAGTGCATGCAGGAAACCGGCAATTCTGGAAATAATACGCAAGAGTACACAGTGCGTACTCTCGCGTATTAGGTCTAATTTTCGGGCCATAGTATCTGCTGCAACTTGTGAGCCCCTCCCCCCCCCCCCATGCCTCTTTGATTTGGACCTTTCTCTTCTCCTCCTCCTCCACTATGGCAATGGCTGTGAGAACAATGCTTGTGGTCAGAAGGCGCCAATACCAATCAATGTTCTCCTCTGCTCACAAACTTCATGGTCATAATTCTGACTTCTGTACAATACTCTTCTTTCAATATGCTTCCGTTGCTGCAGAATGCTAAATTAGTTGCTCATCGGGAATGGTAGCATAGTGGTAATGTTACTGGACTAGTAGTCCAGCAGGCCTGGACTAATGATTTGCGAGACGTGAAATTTAAATTCAGTTAATTAAATAAATCTGGAATAAAAACCTAGTATCAGTAATGGTGACCATGAAACCACCGGATTGTCGTAAAAACCCATCTGGTTCACTAATGTCCTTTAGGGAAGGAAATCTGCCGTCCGTATCTGGTCTGGCCGATATGTGACTCCAGACCCACAGCACTTTCGCGGGCTTTTGTTGCTTTTTTTGCAGAGGCCGGTGTCGGAAGCGGAGAGAGCGATGGTACAGTGAGTATTTAAACTCACTTTCGCGGGCTTTTTTTGCAGAGGCCAGTGTCGGGAGCGGAGAGAGCGACGGTACAGTGAGTATTTAAACTCACTTTCGCAGGTTTTTTCAGAGGCTTACCAATCTCGCGGACCGGCGGCAGGCGTTCCAGAGCCACGTCACAATTCAAAAAGTGACGCGGGCAAGAGGAAGCAGCTGATTGAGTGAGTACGGCCAGGTGAGTATTTATGCTACTCTATAGTTTGACAGTTAAGGTTAATAGTTTATAAAGTTTAGAAGATCTTAATTTTGTGGTTATAGTTTCTATGGTCTCTGTTGTATAGCGGGGAGTGCTAGTAAACAAGGGCCCTTGAGTATATCATTTAATTGTAGTGTAATTAGTGGTATTGATTTGATTTAATTTAATTTAAATTAATTAAAGGGTAAGGTATGGCAGCACAGCTCAGCCCTGTGGCATGCTCCTCCTGCACTATGTGGGAAATCAGGGACACTTCCTGTGTCCCTGACGACCATGTGTGTGGGAAGTGTATCCAGCTGCAGCAACTGGCAGACCACATTGCGGCGCTGGAGCTGCGAATGGATACATACTGGAGCATTTGCGATGCTGAGGACGTCGTGGATATCACGTTTAATGAGTTGGTCACACCGCAGGTAAAGGCTGCACAGGCAGGAAGGGAATGGGTGACCGCCAGGCAGAGTAGTAGGTGCAGGCAGGTAGTGCAGGGGTCCCCTGTGGCCATCCCCCTCTCAAACATATATACCGCTTTGGATATTGTTGAGGAGGATGGCTTATCGGGAGAAGGCAGCAGCAACCAACTTCCTGGCACCATGGGTGGTTCTGCTGCACAGGACGGAGGAAAAAGAGCGGGAGAGCTATAGAGATAGGGGATTCTATTGTAAGGGGAATAGATAGGCGTTTCTGTGGCCGCAAACGAGACTCCAGGATGGTATGTTGCCTCCCTGGTGCAAGGGTCAAGGATGTCTCAGAGCGGCTGCAGGGCATTCTGGAGGGGGAGGGTGAACAGTCAGTTGTCGTGGTGCATATAGGTACCAACGATATAGGTAAGAAACGGGATAAGGTCCTAAAAGCTGAATATAGGGAGTTAGGAGGTAAATTAAAAAATAGGACCTCAAAGGTAGTAATCTCAGGATTGCTACCAGTGCCATGTACTAGTCAGAGTAGAAATAGAAGGACATTTCAGATGAATACGTGGCTAGAAGAATGGTGCAAGGGGGAGGGATTCAAATTCCTGGGACATTGGAACCGGTTCTGGGGGAGGTGGGACCAGTACAAACTGGACGGTTTGCACCTGGGCAGGACCGGGACCGATGTCCTAGGGGGAGTGTTTGCTAGTGCTGTTGGGGAGGGTTTAAACTAAAATGGCAGGGGGTTGGGAACCTGAGCAGGGAGACAGAGGAAAGGGAAGCAAGGATAGAAGCAAAAGACAGGAAGGAGAAAAGCAAAAGTGGAAGTCAGAGAAATCAAGGGTGTAACTCAAACATGGCCACAGTAAACAATAATTCTAAAAGGTCTAAGAGTGTTCAAAAAAACAAGCCTGAAGGCTTTGGGGTAAAAATTGAGTCGCGCCCCATTTGGGGCGCTAACCTCGCCGGGGCGCGACTTTTAGCGCCCCGAAAAAATTAGCGGCCCTGCGCCGGAACTTCAGTGGTTGCGCCCCAAGAGGGAAGCGGGGCGCCACTGGAAGCACCCCGCATCCCTCTTGGGGCGCTGCGAGTGAATATCCTGGCGCTACGTGCCGCGGTATTGCAGGCCTTCCTCCCCTTCTTAAAGGGGAGGGACCCTGCGCAGCGCGAACCGGGGCCCAGCTGGGCCCCCAGGGATCGGGAGTGCTGGCAAAAGAGCCCGGCACTCAAGAGAAGTGCCGGGCTCTTGGAGCGCAGCTGGCACTTCACGGTGGGGGGGCTTCACGGGGGCCGGGGACAGCAACGGGGGCAGGTGCTGGCAGGCGGCCAGCAACAAAAATGGCCGCCTGCCACCTCCCCTTTAAATATCGCCGCCCCGGCCGCACGTACGCCTCCCTGAACCCGTCGGACATAGCGTCTGGCGGTAAATCAGGGGGCGCGACTGAAGATCACGGCCGGGGCGCGAGCGGGGTGCTGCGCACGGCGATGACGTCATCGCCGGCGGCGCAGCGCCACAGGGCGCTACCGGCTGCCGCCGCCGCTAACCTCCCACTAAATTTTTCGGGAGGCGTGGGCGGCGCTGCGCCCGGGCGTTAGCTGCTTTACGCCCCATTAGCGCCCTCTTAAGGCGCTAACGGGAGGCGCAAGCAGCTGAATTTTTCCCCCTTTGTGTCTTAATGCGAGGAGCATTCGTAATAAGGTGGATGAATTAGCTGTGCAAATAGATGTAAACGGATATGATATAATTGGGATTACGGAGACATGGCTCCAGGGTGACCAAGGCTGGGAATTCAACATCCAGGGGTATTCAATATTCAGGAAGGACAGGCAAAAAGGAAAAGGAGGTGGGGTAGCATTGCTGGTTAAAGAAAAGAGGAGATTAACACAATAGTAAGGAAGGATATTAGCTCTGATGATGTGGAATCTGTATGGGTAGAGCTGAGAAATACCATGGGGCAGAAAACGTTAGTGGGAGTTGTATACAGACCCCCAAACAGTAATGCTGAGGTTGGGGATGGCATTAAACGGGAAATTAGAGATGCTTGCAATAAGGGCACAGCAGTTATCATGGGCGACTTTAATCTACATATAGATTGGGCTAACCAAATTAGTAACAATACTGTGGAGGAGGAATTCCTAGAGTGTATACGGGATGGTTTCCTGGACCAATATGTCGAGGAACCAACTAGAGATCAGGCCATCTTAGACTGGGTATTATGTAATGAGAAAGGATTAATTAGCAATCTTGATGTGTGAGGCCCCTTGGGGAGGAGCAATCATAATATGATAGAATTCTTCATTAAGATGGAGAGTGAAGTAGTAGTTGACTCAGAGACTAGGGTACTGAATTTAAATAAAGGAAACTACCATGGTATGAGGCGCGAGTTGGCTAGGATGGATTGGGGAATGTTACTTAAAGGGTTGACGGTGGATAGGCAATGGCAAACATTTAAAGATCGCATGGATGAACTACAGAATTTGTTCATCCCTGTTTGGCATAAAAATAAAACAAAAAAGGTGACTCAACCGTGGCTAACAAGGGAAATTAGGGATAGCATAAGATCCAAGGAGAGAACATTTAAATTGGCCAGAAAAAGCAGCAAACCTGAGGATTGGGAGCAGTTTAGGATTCAGCAAAGGAGGAGAAAGGGATTCATTAAGAGGGGGGAAATAGAGTATGAGAGTAAGCTTGCAGGGAACATAAAAACTGACTATAAAAGCTTCTATAGATATTTGAAGAGAAAAAGATTGGTGAAGTCAAGCGTAGGTCCCTTGCAGTCAGAATCAGGGGAATTTATAATGGGGAACAAAGAAATGGCAGACCAATTAAATACATACTTTGGTTCTGTCTTCACAAAGGAGGACACAAATAAACTCCCAGAGATGTCGGGGAACATAGGGTCTAATGAGAGTGAGGAACTGAATGAAATCAGTATTTGTAGGGAAATGGTGTTAGGGAAATTGATGGGATTGAAGGCCGATAAATCCCCAGGGCCTGATAATCTACATCCTAGGGTACTTAAGGAAGCGGCCCTAGAAATAGTAGATGCATTGCTGGTCATCTTCCAAAATTCTATCGACTCTGGAACAGTCCCTATGGATTGGATGGTAGCTAATGTAACCCCACTATTTAAAAAAGGTGGTAGAGAGAAAGCGGGGAATTATAGACCAGTAAGCCTGACATCGGTAGTGGGGAAAATGCTAGAGTCCATTATAAAAGATGTAATAGCAGAGCACTTGGAAAACAGTGACAGGATCGGACAAAGTCAACATGGATTTACAAAAGGTAAATCATGCTTGACTAATCTACTGGAATTTTTTGAGGATGTGACTGGTAGAATAGATAAGGGAGAACCAGTGGATGTGGTGTATTTGGACTTTCAGAAGGCTTTCGATAAGGTCCCGCATAAGAGATTAGCGTGCAAAGTTAAAGCACATGGGATTGGGGGTAAGGTACTGACTTGGATAGAAAACTGGTTGGCAGACAGGAAGCAAAGAGTTGGAATAAACGGGTCTTTTTCCGAGTGGCAGGCAGGTGACTAGTGGGGTACCGTAGGGATCGTGCTAGGACCCCGGTTATTCACAATATATATTAATGATCTAGACGAGGGAACTAGATGTAATATCTTCAAGTTTGCAGATGACACAAAGCTGGGTGGGCGTGTGTGCTGTGAGGAGGATACAGAGAAATTCCAGTATGATTTGGACAGGTTGGGTGATTGGGCAGATGCATGGCAGATGCAGTATAATGTGGATAAATGCGAGGTTATCCACTTTGGTGGCAAAAACAGGAAGGCAGGTTATTAACAGAACGGCAATAGATTGGGAAAAGGGGAAGTGCAATGAGACCTGGGTGTCCTTGTGCACCAGTCGCTGAAGGTAAGCATGCAGGTGCAGCAGGCGGTTAAGAAGGCAAATGGTATGTTGGCCTTCATAGCGAGAGGATTCGAGTACAGGAGCAAGGATGTCTTGCTGCAGTTGTACAGGGCCTTGGTGAGACCACACCTTGAGTATTGTGTGCAGTTTTAGTCGCCTTATCTGAGGAAGGATGTTCTTGCCATGGAGGGAGTGCAGCGAAGATTCACCAGACTGATACCTGGGATGGCAGGAATGACGTATGAAGAGAGGTTGGGTCAATTAGGCTTATATTTGCTAGAGTTTAGAAGAATGAGAGGGGATCTCATTGAAACTTATAAAATTCTAACAGGACTAGACAGACTAGATGCAGGAAAGCTGTTCCCGATGGCGGGGGAGTCCAGAACCAGGGGTCACAGTCTAAGGATAAGGGGTAAGCCATTTAGGACTGAGATGAGGAGGAATTTCTTCACCCAGAGAGTGGTGAACCTGTGGAATTCTCTACCACAGAAGGCAGTTGAGGCCAATTCATTAAATATATTCAAGAAGGAGTTAGATATATTTCTTAAGGCTAAGGGGATCAAGGGATATGGGGAGAAAGCAGGGACAGGGTACTGAATTTGGATGATCAGCCATGATCGCATTGAATGGCGGAGCAGGCTCGAGGGGCCGAATGGACTACTCCTGCTCCTATCTTCTATGCTTCTATATTTCTATGACTCTTAAATGGCCTAGCAAGCCACTCAGTTGTAAAAAAACCACTACGAAAAACAATAAGAATAAAACTGGACGGCACTGTGGGAGTACCTTCACCACGCGGACTGCAGCGGTTCAAGAATGCAGCTCACCACCACCTTCTCGAGGGCAACGAGGGATGGGCAATAAATGCTGGCCTTGCCAGCAACGCCCATGAACGAATAAAAAAAATTCACGATCTTTAGCAAGGTTTTGACCAGTTCAGTTGGCCTGTTTTCCCAACTTCTTACAGGAATTTCTAAATCCTGTTTGGAGGGTAGGAATGTTTCAGAGCATGGTCAGTTTATCCACTGCCACTTCTGTTATTCCACTTCTCTTTACAGATCTACTTGTTTGCTAAGTTTCATGGGTAACAACAACTTTATTTATGTAGTGTTTTTGGTGTAGAAAAATGTTGCAAGCTTCTTTTATGACAGAGGAGTAGTCATAAAAATGAGCAAAGAGCTATTAGGAGGGGTGTTTGAAAAGCTTAGTCAAAGAGGTGGGTTTTAAGAAGGTTCTTAAAGTAGAAGAGGGAAGTGAACAGACAGAGGGGTTAGGGAAGGAATTCCAGAGCGTTGATCCTAGGAGGCAGAAAACATGGCTACCAATGGTGGTGTAAAGGTAGGGGAGTATACAAGAGGCCAGCATCATAGGACAAGAGAGCTGCAGGGCTGGAGGAGATTACAGAGATAGGGAGGGCCAATGAGCGCCAATGTAGGTCAAGGAGGACAGAGATGAGGGGTGAGCAGAACTTGATGTAAGATAGGATATGGGCAGCAGAGTTTTGGATGAGTTGAAGTTTATGGAATGTGGAGGATGGGAGGCCGGCCAGGAGAGGATTTGAAGTGTCACGTCTAGAGGGGACAAAAGCACGTATTTCAACCATGGATGGGCTGAGGCAGGGGAAGAGGCGGATGATGTTTTGGAGTTGAAAATAGGCGGTCTTTGTGATGGAGTGATCGTGGGGTTGGAAGCTCAGCTTGGGGTAAAATAGGACACCAAGGTACCAAAGAGGGGAATGTCAGTCACCGTAAGTTCAAAATTCAATTCACAGGTCACTTCCAGCGGAAACGGGGCAGTAGCACCCTGAAAATTACGTCGAAGAACTTATCGCCATTTTTCTGGCGTTGCTGCAGCTGTTTCCATTTTTCCGAGGTCTTCTGAGTAGGCAGCACAGGCGGCCACCCGAAGAGGGCACACAGCTAATTTAGATATTTAAATCGGGGTCCTATGATATCAATAGGGCCAGATGCCATTTTAGGACTGAATTGAGTGGCGCACACGCCATGCACACTCTGCCCCGTGTCAACTGGCGGTCCCGCTTGGGCGAAGATCTACCCCCATGTTTCTTGCAGCAGCATCTACAGTGCCTTATTAAAATGTTGCCAATATTTAAACACACATCACTTTCTAGTTCCCTGGAAGAGAATTTAATGCGCATTTATAACATCACGACAAACAAATGGCATGGTTACTAGACGCTGTTCCTATTTAGTACATCAAGCACATTTCAGCAGTCACGCAGGATTGAACATAAACATTGCACAGCAAAGAGAGGGATTGTCTGGATATCAAAACAGGAAATTATAATCCAGCAAAAACTGAAAATAAGTCTAATTAGGCTTTTCTGCCCGACTTGCCAAAAATGAGTCATAAGTTAGAGAGACCTTTCAGATTTAACCCTTTTTTGTTACACCTTACAACTATTGTTTGTATTCTCCAAAGGTAAAGCTTGGTTTTATGCAAAACTAGATCTTAATAGGATGGTGCATTGAATCCACATGTGCTCAACAAGATGTGTCTATTTGCCGATACATTTTAAGCTCTTTGGTTGGGGGAAATCAACAGATTTTTATTTCCTCAATGATTAGGACTAATTTCTGTACACTGACTTAAGCTGTATATCATAAATAAATTAACATTTTGCTATTATTGCTGGTTTGCAGTTATTGGCAGGTCTTGTTGAGGAAGCAAGACAACATGAAACTATTAACTCAAATGATAAAATCACAGAATGTCCTTTTTTTATTCAGAACTATAACCAATCTTGAATAGAGTGGAAAGCATTATTGCAGGACATAGGTTCAAATTACAAAGTCTGTGTTTGTTACTTGCAAGCAATATGTGCAAACTTCACAACAGTAAGCATTGCAAAGTCATTACAGAATGGCAGTTTTCACAAATGTCTGACAGTAAAGCTATTCATCATTTGTCATTTAAGATAACAAGTCTATTATTTTGTTATGAAAGGGGGTTTTGAGAAAATCTCTCATTGTATGCAAGAGCAAAACTATCTGACTTGGCTTTTTGGGAAGATGGAGCTTAATAGCATGACGCGACATGCATCTAATCCACCTGTACTCAATAAGATCACAACAGCATTTTAATGCAATATGTTTCCTTGCCAATATATCTTAAGTTTTTTGTTTAAATATTTTTAATTATCATCCTAAATTGAAATGAAAACCTCATATTATATAGATCAGATATTATGTAAGACTAGGTGAGGTGGAGTTGTTCCTAGATTGCTACTAATCTTAATCTTTGCTTATAGGATAGAATCTTTTGGGAATTTTAAGTGATATCAACTTAAGCAGTTTTAAGTTCACCTCTGTACCAATTTTCTTCTTTTATATAGCATTACATAGTATTTACAGCACAGAAACAGGCCATTTGGCCCAACAGGTCCATGCGGTGTTTATGCTCCACACGAGCCTCCTCCCACCCTTCTTCATCTAACACCAGTAACATGTCCTTCTATTCCTTTTTCCCTCATGTGTTTATCCAGCTTCCCCTTAAATGCATCTATGCACGTCGCCTCAACTGCTTCTTGTGGTAGTGAGTTCCACATTCTAACCACTCTCTGGGTAAAGAAGTTTCTCCTAAATTCTCCTTGGTGTCATATTTGACCCTGAAAAGAGCTACCGACCACATATCCGCAGCATAACTAAGACCGCTTATTTCCACCTCCGTAACATCGCCCATCTCCGCCCTTGCCTCAGCTCATCCGCTGCTGAAACCCTCATCCATGCCTTTGTTACTTCTAGACTTGACTATTCCAAAGCACTCCCACATTCTACCCTACGTAAACTTGAGGTCATCCAAAACGCGGCTGCCCATGTCCTAACTCGCACCAAGTCCCGTTCGCCCATCGCCCCTGTGCTCACTGACCTACATTGGCTCCCGCTAAGCAACGCCTCGATTTCAAAATTCTCATCCTTGTTTTCAAATCCCTCCATGGCCTCGCCCCTTCCTATCTCTGTAATCTCCTTCAGCCTCACAACCCCCTGAGATATCTGCGCTCCTCTAATTCTGCCCACTTGAGCATCCCTGATTATAATCGCTCAGCCTTTGGTGGCCGTGTCTTCTGTTGCCTAGGCCCTAAGCTCTGGAATTCCCTGCCTAAACCTCTCCTCCTCGCTACCTCTCTTTCCTCCTTTAAGACGCTCCTTAAAACCTACTTCTTTGACCAAGCTTTTGGTCACCTGTCCTAATTTCTCCTTATGTGGCTCGGTGTCAAATTTTTTGTCTTTTAATACTCCTGTGAAGCATCTTGGGACGTTTTACTACGTTAAAGGCGCTATATAAATAAAAGTTGTTGCTGTTGTTGTAAATTCCCTATTGGTTTTATTAATGACTATCTTATATTTATGGCCCCCGAGTTCTGGTCTCCCCACAAGTGGAAATATCTTCTCTATGTCTACCCTATTAAACCCTTTCATAATTTTGAAGACCTCTATCAGGTCACCTCTCAATCTCTTTTCGAGAGAAAAGAGCCCCAGCCTGTTCAATCTTTCCTGATAGGTATAACCTCTCAGTTCTGGTATCATTCTAGTAAATCTTTTTTGCACCTTCTCCACTGCCTCTATATACTTTTTTATAATATGGAGACCAGAACTCTTCACAGTTCTCCAAGTGTGGTCTAACCAAGTTTCTATACAAGTTTAACATAACTTCTCTGCTTTTCAATTCCCTACAAATGAATCCCAGTGCTTTGTTTGCTTTTATATGACCTTATTAACTTGTGTCGTTACTTTTAGTGATTTGTTTATCTGTACCACCAGATCCCTCTGCTCCTCTACCCCATTTAGACACTTATTTTCCAAGGAATATGTGGCCTCCTTATTCTTCTTACCAAAATGTACAACCTCATACTTATCTACATTGAAGTTCATTTGCCAATTACATGCCCACTCTGCAAGTTTATCAATACCTTCCTATATTTTGTCGCAGTCCTCCCCTGTATTAACTACACTCCCCAATTTGGTGTCATCTGCAAATTTTGAAATTCTACTTCCGATTCCCGAGTCCAAATTGTTTATGTAAATAGTGAACAACAATGGTCCCAGCACTGAACCTTGTGGAACACCACTTCCCACCTTTTGCCAGTCTGAGGCCGGAATTTCCCCGTTGCTGAGTGTGTGGGTTTTGGGACGGGTCGGCAGTAAAAATCCCGGAAATAGCGAGCGCGTCGGGAACCCGCGTCTCACACATTTAACTCGGGCAGCTTTGAAGGCGCGCTATGGACCCGATTGGCAGAGGCGGGCGACCTCATTGAAATCATTAAGTGCTTGTTGAGAGACTCTTAAGAGTGATTTTAACGCCAGCTTTTGACTTTAACTGCTGGAGCACGGGATTCACTGAGGTCGGGTACCTCGCCTGTGAAGGGGAGGTGGAAGCTCAGTGGCCATTGGTGAGTTCATTCATTGAGAGCTGGGAAAAGCACATAAACACTGCAACATTACACCTCATTACTTGCCTCATGAAAAGGCTCTTTCTCACTCCACTTTGTCCACAGATTTGGGTGTCTGCAGCTTGCAGGTCATTTTTGAAACCTCGGAAGCCACTCTCACCACTTTGCTACTCACTATCACAACATTGAGGGATTGGCCCTCTGATCTCCACTTTACCTGCCATCTACTACATCAGCATGGGTGCCGCTTATACTGTCTCACCTTGATCCTCAGAATCGGACCAAGATGAGCCCTACCACCAACAACATCAGTCACACCAGCAGCAACAGCAGTACCCATAACAGCAGCCTTCTCCTCAACGACCTGATGCTCCACAGGAGAGAGGGGGGCACCACAGGGCTGCAGCGCGCCAGAGGCAATACCCCCAACACAAGGCTTACAGGCAGAGGATGAGCTTCCTCAACATGACTGAGCAGCAGTGCTTCAGGAGGCTCAGGCTATCGCGCCAGGTTGTCGCAGACATTGGTAGCTTACTGGAACAAGACCTGCTGCCCAAAGGTCCTGGCAACACTCCTTACCAGTGGCTGTCAAAGCCACCAGCGCCCTCAACTTCTTCGCCTCAGGCTTCTTCCAGGGATCTTCAGCAGACATATGCGGCATCTCGCAGTCGGCCGCCCACAGATGCATCACTATGGTGACCGATGCGATGTTTCATAAGACAGCCAATTATGTCAATTTTGCCACTGATGAGGCCTAGTGTTACTGAGCGGACACTCGGTTTTGCGGCTCTGGCTGACTTTCCACAGGTGCAAGGCATCATTGACTGCACACATGTGGCCATGAACACACCCCATCATCACCCAGAAGTGTTTGTGAACCGCAAGGGCTTCCACTCCCTCAATGTGCAGCTCATCTGCAACCATAAAAAAGATGATTGCGCCAGATTCCCTGGCACCTGTCATGACTCTTTTGTCCTGCGCCATTCCATCTTCCCTCAGCTCTTCGCTCCTCCAAACAGACTTACCGGCTGGCTGCTTGGAGACAAGGGCTATCCACTGAAGACATGGCTCATGACACCTTGAAGAGGCCAAGTACTGAGGCCAAGGAGTGTTATAGTGAGAGCCACATTTCCACCAGATGTGTCATAGAGCAGACAACAGGCACGCTTCAGATGCCTTGACAGACCTGAGGAGCCTTTCGGTATGCACCAGCCAGGGTCTCCAGAATCATCATTGTCTGCTACGCGCTGCACAACATAGCGCAGCAGTGAGGATTGGAGCTGCAGGAGGAGCCTCTTCAGAGGAGGAGGAGGAGGAGCAGCTGGAAGACGAGAAGGAGGAACTTGAGGTGGAGATGGCACCAGCAGTGGCGCACATTGCTGCCCAGGAGGCCCGGGATGGCCTCATCATGGCCAGATTTATTTAACTTGCTCCAATGCAACCACATGGCTGCCACCTGTTGTACTAAGATCCATCCCCGCCCCGCCCCCAACAACGCCATAAAACATCCCTACAATGACCAAGCCATTCATCTCACCCAAAGTCCCAATGCTCAAGGTTAAGTAATGTCTCACCATTCACTCCAAGTGACAAAGCCACTTCCAAGGTTTGAGGCAAAAATGGACATGACCCGAAAGTGGTGCAAAGAAAAACATTTATGTGTGTCATCAAAATAACTGAAACTTAACACTGACATTTTTTTCATACACTCATGTGCATACCCGTGTGCATCTACTTTTGTGTCATTTTTCTTTTCCAAATACTTCTACGAGGTGCACCCCCTGTGGCTTCAGCAGAGGTAGAGGCAGGCTGCTCACTTGCCTGCTGTGACTCGGTAAACACTTTTGGCGGACGTCCTCTGGGTTTTGGAGCATGTGATGGCCCCGCCAAAGTCTGCTCCTCCTGCGACTGTGCAGGGGCAGACTTGGCCATCGGGATCCGAGGAAGCATGTGGGGCTCTGACTGAGGGGGAGGCAATGGGGGAGAAGTGTGAGCGCTCTGAGAAGAGCCCCCACTTCCATGTCCCCTCTCACCATCATCCCTCTCATGGGCCACCGCACTTCTCAGCTAGCAAGGAGCTGGAGAGCACCTTGCTGCACAGCAGTGGGGTGGTGAACGCCCAAGTCTACGTTTACATTCCTCCTTGAGATTAGGTCTATAAGCACCTGCTATCTGTTGTCCACAGCTACTATGTGCTCATGTGACTGGCGCATTTGCTGCTCCATGTAGGTGGCCATCCTTTCCATGGAACAGCACATCGTCGCCATCGCCTGCGACATGGTGGTGCTCATGTCGGAGATGGACTCTTCCATTCTCTGAACATTTTCAGATATTGCGGCTCCAGAGCCTCATGCAATTGTTGCTGCTCCAAGATCACCCTCTTTCTCGATGGCCCCCGAGGCTCAGTGTCAGCATGCAGCTCAGCAGAGCTTGGAGTGTCCTGCACCCTCTGGCGAGGAGTCTCTACTGCTGTCCATCAACACCACCTGCTCTTGCTCACTTGTGAATTGTGAGACACCAGGTGACAACACTACTCTATCTCGCACAGGACCCACCGAGGTGTGCGTATCTGCACTGGTGCTGGCTGCGCTTGGGTCTGCTGATGGTGCACCCTCAGAGGCTGGAGGCTCCTCTGAGGAGTCGTCTTCCTCCTCCAGCTGGACAGCGGGGGTGGGGGGGGGGGCAGTTGATGGACCTGTGGGAGAGTAAAGAGATGAATTAGAAATGTTATAATAAGAATGGGTAACGTTACCATTATGCACATGATGGTATTTCACTGGCTGCTAACATGAGTGACTGTTGTATGCCATGTGGCTTTATGAGATGTGATTCTGTCACCAGGTTGCTGGGATGCCCTCTCTCTTCATCTCCCACTGCCAGCATCTCTCCAACTCCCGAGATCTCCAGAGCCCCCTTCTCTGCTGCTGTTAGTTGTGTGAAGACTGGAGGGCCACCTCCAGTTCGCTGTCTCTCCCGAATGTTCTGGGCTCTTTTCTCCTGCAAGGAGGGAAAGAAAAGTTTGAGTGAGAGTGATGGAATGAGTGTAAGGAATGGATGGGTTACATCTGTGGAGGGTGACTATAAGGGAGTGGGGTGCCAATTCTAAATGGTCTCCTTCTGTGGTGTTACTTGCTATGATTGCATTAGGATGAGGGTGAGTGTGAGGAGTGGTTAGTCAGATGGGGATGTGAGTATGTAAATAGAGAGAGAGGGATGGGTGGATGTGCAAGGTATGCTGGTGTGAGGAATGACATGCAGGAATAGGCTTGGGAAGGCAGAGTGATGGGGATGTGGTGACAGGCACATCAGGATGAAGGTGAGTGTGGCATTGCACTCACCTTTCCTGACTTCATGAGATCATTGAATCATTTCCTGCTCTGGATCCAGGTCCTCCTCACCACATCCCTGCTGCTGACCTCCTCAGCTATATCCAACCAGGCTCTTTTGGTCTCTTGTGGAGGTCTCCTTCGCCTATCAGCAGGGAAGAGGCCTCCACCTGAGTATGCAAGGATGAGTCTGAAAGCATGGTGCAGCCCCCTGCCTTTGGCTATCCGTCCTTGCTACATTATAACAGAACTCAGGCCTTTGTTTGTCAGGTTCCACCTTCCTCTAGTAACCTTCAAATGAGTTGAGTGCAAGGCTGCTTTAAATATCAGCGCTGGAAATGAGTCATCGATTATGTCATCAGACCCGCACCATTTAATAGGGTTGGGAAATGTGCATGTGTCTTTCAATTGGGGCCATTAAGTTAAAGTCGCCCTGAACAACGCGCTGCTCAGAACATCACGTTCCCGACCCATTACGTGGCCCACACGCACCCGACACGACTCCAGCCTGAGTAACTACTTTTAACCCCTATTCTCCGTTTTCTGTTTTGTAGCCAGCTTGCTATCAATTCTGCTACTTGTCCCCTGAATCCACATGTTCTGACCTTAGTCATGAGTCTATGTGGTAACTTATTGAAGGCCTTTTGAAAATCCAAATATACTATGTCTACTGAATTACCCTTATCTACCCTTTCTATTACTTCTTCAATTAATTCAATAAGGTTGGCCAAGGATGACCTTCCCTTTTTAAATCCATGCTGACTACCCTTTATTATATTTTCAGTTTCTAGATGTTTTTCTATTACATCTTTAAGTAAGTACCATTATCATTTCTACCACTAACATTAAGCTAACTGGTCTATAGTTCCCTGGACTTGTTCTATCTCCCTTTTATATATATATAGGAATTACATTAGCTGTCCACCAGTCCTCTGGCACTATTCCATTGTCTAATGAATTTTTATATATATGTAATAGTGCTCTGCTATGTCTTCCCTAACAACTTTTAATATGCACGGATGCAATCCATCCGGACATGGGGTTTTATCCTCTCTAAGTTTGATTAGTTTATCAATTTTATCCCACTTTTCTTTCTTAAATGCCTTTATATCTTTTTTGATCTATTCTTCTAATGTCATGTCCACCATGTTAGTCTCCCTGGTAAATAACGAGGCAAAGTAATTATTTTGTATTTCTGCCATTTTACTGTCATTACCTGTAAGTTTATCATGTGTATGCCTTAGTGGCCCTATCCCTATCCGAATTTTTCTTTTTGTTATTTATGTGTCTGTAGAATATTTTATTATTTCTTTTTATATTTCTTGATAATTCAATTTCATATTACCTTCCTAATTTTTTTTGACTTCTTTCCTAACCTTTTTGTATTCCCTTTTGTCATCTATTCCTTCATTGTCTATGTACTTGGTGTATGCCTTTTTCTTTAGTTTCAATTTTGCACTTCTTTCTTTATTCAGTTTGTTCTTGCTTTTTAGTGGGATATATTTCTCTTGGAATCTATTGATTATTTTAACTGTATCCCACTGCTGTTCTATTTCTTTGTATGTCAGTAAATTTTCCAGTTTATTTTCCCTAGTTCCATTCTCATCCCCTTAAAATCAGCTTTTTTCCAATTCATTACTTTGGTCTTTGTCTTACTTATGTCCTTTTCAATCTTTATCTTAAACCTTATTATGTTGTGATCGCTATTGCCTAGATGCTCCCCTACACTTTCTTCTCTTATCTATTCTGGTTTATTTCCCATTACTAGATCCAGCAGTGTTCATTCTCTTGTTGGGTTTTTTACTAACTGGGTAAGAAAGGAGTCCTGCACACATTGTAAAAATTCCATTCCCCGTACCCCTTTCACTACCACCTTTTGCCAGTTTAATTGGGGGTAGTTAAAATCTCTATAATATAATTTAGATAGATTTTCATTCTATGTCCTTTACTCATTTCACATATTTGGTTATATATTTCTTCCTCCACCTCCTTTCCACTATTAGGTGATCTGTAGAATACCTCTATTAGCGTGATCGATCCCTTGGGGGAGAAATTCATTATCGCCCAGGAAGGAGTGCTAACTTTGGAAAAGTTTGAGATTTAGTGCCAAGCGCTAATGAATCTCGCTGCATGCAAAATTCAGTGTCATCGCTCAAAGAAAGGATGGGAGCACTAAATCACAGAATCCCCACAGTGCAGATAGAGGCCATTTCGGCCCATCGAGTCTGCACCGACACATATCCCACCCTATCCCCGTAACCCCACGTATTTAATCCCCCTAACACTAAGGGTCAATTTATCATAGCCAAATCAACCTAACCCGCACATCTTTGGACTGTGGGAGGAAACCGGAGCACCCGGAGGAAACCCACGCAGACACGGGGAGAATGTGCAAACTCCCCACAGACAGTCACCCGAGGACCGGATTCGAATCCGGGTCCCTGGCGCTGTGAGGCAACAGTGCTAACCACTATGCCACTGTGTTGCCCATCGAGCACTAATGACCTAGCTCAGTGGCATTAGACTCAAAGCGCTAACCAATTTCAGGTGCAGTCTAATCGTTGGTCATCATTGCCACAGGCTCTTTCTAGTTCTTAAAGGGGAGGTTCAATCATGCTGCAGAACCTCATTCTCAGCATTGCCACTTCTGCAGCTGTCTCAGCAAGCAGCAGAAGGCCAAGGAGAAGGAACCGGACCACTGAAGGAGGTGTCATTATGGCAGATCAATGGCCCAGGGAGAGAGCTCGCAGATTCTGCCTTGGAGGCATTGGTCTTTGCTGTGGAGAGACGGAGGAGCGGTGCTCTACCCAGCAAGTGGCAGGAGCAAGTCTTCCGCGCCATGTGGAGGGAGGTTGCCCATCAGGTCTCGGGCAGCACTGTGGTCCCCAGGACCCATACACAGTGCAGGAAGAAATTTAACGACCTCACTCAGGTGGTCAGGGTGAGTCAATGCTTCAACAAATGCTACATACCACCATCTGAACCTCAGTCTGCAAACACTGCCCAAAGCACCACACGCCCAGCACTCACCCAGCAACAATCTCCACCTACCAACACTCATACCCACATCTCACACCTTGCACACAATGACAGCTATTCAACTATGGCAGGCACATCTCCCAAAGACACTCACTCACACACTTTCCTTTCTCTTGCAGGCTAAGGTCGCTCACAACAGGAGGGAGCAGGAGCGCAAAGGCGGGGGACAACCTGACACCCAACCACTTTCTGAGCTGGAAGAAGGAGTGCTGCAAATCATTGGGTGCCAGGTGGTGGGCGCCATGGCCACCAGCGACTTTGACCCCCTTGGGGACAATGGTATATTCATCCCTACTCTTCTTCTCACATCCCACTTCCCCCTCACCCCACAAGCCTTTCCCACTTTCCAGCTAATCATGCTGTATGCATGCCTTTCTCCCTTCCTGCCCCCTCCCCTCACCTTAACCTGAATCTTGTGCCTTTATGCTTTCATATAATCAGCAAGCATCTGAGTAGCCTGTCCCTGAGGGCACCATAGAGAGCGAGGCAGAAGAAGAGGAGGAGGAAAGACACACCGAGTCACTGCATGTCTCACTCGCAGGCACCAGCTCAGACACTGGCACTACGCGTTCTTTGGAGGCCAGTATACCAGCAGGATCTGCACAGGGTGAGGCACTGGAGATGAGTGGGCTGCAAAAAGGCCAGGGGGAAAGGGTAGCTCGGGGGCCAGCTCCCCGGAGAACAGGTTCACGCGCAAGTTTTGCTGCACAGGACTCAGATGAGGAGCTCGATGGGGAGGCCTTTAGAAGAAGGGTGATGGACATGCGTACGGAGATGATAGGTGCAATGGCAAGGGTGCCTGAAAGCCTCTCGGCAATGGTAAGGAGCATGGAGGAGTCCACCTCCAACACTGCACAAAGCTCTGCGCACACCATGGAGCCCATCATTTGCAGTCTGCAAAGGATGGTAGACTCCCAGAGAAACTGTGGCGACCCAGAGCTGATGCTGCATGTGATGGGCGATGTTGCAGCTTCCATTGCAGCTCAGTTGGAAGCCACACAATGTCTTAGTGCTGTAATACAGTGTATGCTTGGTGCCATCGATTCTCAGACTGCTCTCATGCAGTCTCAGCTTGATGCCACGCAAGCTCTGACTGCTGCCATCATGGCTGGGTCTACCATCGTCGACCGGGGCTTTCACGGTGTCACAGCAGGCCAGCAATCTGTGCTCCAGCAGATTGGTAGGGATGCTGAGGTGCTGCCCCAGGGGAGTGGCAGTGGGTCAGTGGAGCAGGAACCTGCTGTCCTCTCTCAGGATGACAGCATTCCTGCTGCCACCATTGGCACTCCGCCATTGCCCTTTTCGCTGCCTGTCATCCAGCCAGCCCAGACTGCTGCTGCCTATGCTGAGGTGGTGCAGTCTACAGCCGGGCCTTCCAGGCCCAGAGCTGGTCGAGGGCATCTTGCAAGGCCATCTGAAGCCTCCCGCACGGACACTCAGCAGCCTACCACCCGCCGTGCTGCAACACTTCATAGGAGCACTAGAGTAGGCAAAGGCACAGTAATGAGGGGCACTAAGGGATTGCACAAGGGTAAATAGCTAATATTGTTGTTGTAAATTTGTGTTCACTGATTATTGATAAACTTATTAATTGGCTTTGGATGATTTTGTGGTGTCTCTCATTTCAGCTTTGCGCTGTGATATGGCCTGCGACAGGGATGGAATGATGGGGATGTGGTGAGCAACGGGGATCTGGGGTTTAATTTATTGGAACCACAGTCTCATGAGGTGGTCATGGACTGCCCTTCCAGAAGGCCAATTGTGTGACTGCCTCCTCCCTCACTCCTGTTCCTCCTGCTCCTCCTCCTCCTCCTCCTCATCATCATCTTCCTCTTCCTCCTCATCTGCATCCTCCTCCTCCTCTCCCTCTTCCTCCTCCTGAGGTGGTCCCGCAATCCCTCATGGCAAGGGCTGGGCCCTCATGATGGCCAAGTTGCAGAGCATGCTGCAGACCACGACGAAATGGGACACCCGCTCTGGCGAGTACTGGAGGGCTCCTCCTGAGGGGTCAGGGCAGCGGAACCGTTGCTTCAGCACCCTGATGGTCTGCTCGATGATGTTCCTGGTGGCAGCATGGCTCTCATTATATGAGTGCTGAGCTGGAGTGTTGGGGTTGCAGAGGGGAGTCATAAGCCAGGTGGAGAGCGGATAGCCCTTGTCTCTGACCAGCCAGGATGAAGGTATCATGGCTGCTGCCAGACATTGCGGATTCGCTGTCTGTGGTTTCACACCAACTGGACATTAAGTGAGTGGTAGCCTTTGCGGTTACGGAAGACCTCAGGATTGTTATGTGGTGCCCACAAAGCCACGTGGGTGCAGTCAATGGCGCCCTGCACCATCGGGAAGCCTGCTATCCTGGCAAAGCCACATGCACGTTTGTCCTGCTTCTCTTTGGTGATAGGGAAGGAAATGTAGTCCCTTCTCCTACTGTAGAGAGCCTCTGTGACCTCCCAGATGCAACGATGGATGGCGAACCGCGAGATGTTCACTATATCTCTTGTTGCAGACTGGAAGGAACTGCTGGGCAAGAAATTGAGGGTGACGGTGACCTTGACTGTCACTGAGAGAGCCGTGGTTGACCTGATCTGAGGCTCGAGGTCTGGTTGCAGGAGATGGCAGAGTTCGGTGACCGCATCCTTGCTGAAGCGGAGCCTTCTAATGCACTGCTCCTCACTTAATTGGAGGTAGGATAAGTGCTCTCAGAATACCCTCGGAGGGTAAGGCATCCTGTTGAGAGCCCTGATGGCCCTCCTCCACCCTCTGGGCACATCTTGCAATCTTTCTCGTTGCCTCCGCTCCCTCCGCAGTAGATCCTGGAGGGCGAGGTCGACTGCCAGTACAGCCCCCATTAATGTAATGATGTGTAGCACTTCGAAATTTTGTCAGAATAAATGTAACAAATTTTTAGTAGCCACAACACTCCTGATACTAAAGAACCTTTACCTGACTGAATTAAACCCTTGCACAATCTCAAACTGACAAGGAAGCAGTCAGACAGCACTAACCTGACAGCTGCGACTCATCCCTTTAAATATCGCCCCTGGAGCCGCCATCCGCCTGCTTCACACCTCCTCTTCCTGTTGTTGTCGGGGCGAGGCACTAAGGCAGGGGGCGTTAATCAATTTGGCAGATCGGGCGCTCAGTGAGAGTTGCACGCTCATTGACGACTGGGCGACTGGATTTGGCGTGCGGTGCTGGATTCGCCTCGCCCTGGCGCTACCTCATTAGCGCCCGTTAGTGCCCCCGCCAGGCACTAACGGGAGGCGCTAACCAACTGAATTTCTCCCCCCTTATCTTTTATTTCAATCCATATGGATTCCATTTTTGCTGTTTTTCTTTTCTTCCACTTAGGTTTTTCACAAATCTTTGAGCAATTGCTCTGCTGTATTTTTTCTTCTAGCTCCATCAGTGCCACTAATAGGTTGCTCAATGCGAATCCCTTACCTCAGATTTTTGAAGGAAAAAGAGGACCAACAGAGGAATACAAAGCAAGTCGATTGCACTAGAGATGCTCTGTGCCCACCTACCAGGACTTACACGCCTAAATCTGCAGATGGAGACAATATATTTCCAAGAAAGGTTGCAACAGTAGAACTCCTATTTCCAAGAAAGGGTGTGACAATAGGTCTTGTAGCACAGGTGCAATATGCGAATGCCTGACTAACAAAATCATAAACCCTTTTATAAAGAACATGTTTACAACTTTGTTATGAATAGTTCACAGAAGCCTTTCCTCAACTTGATAAAAGTATTACCCATATGTACATAGCAAAATGGAGAAACAGAGAAACAATCAGTGAAAACAAATACCCATAGTATAGAAAAAAATAAGATAATATGAGATGCTCTGTGCTCTGTGTGGATATACTTACAATATATTAACATTTTTGCATCTGCACATATTTCCTGTTAACTCCTTCCATTCTAAATTATGGCCAAGGGAAAATGTCTATTCTTGTAACATTGGCCCTGGATTTGCGGTCAGAGACTTCCTGCGGGGAAGTGCCTCCGATCCGCAAATAAAATGCCCGCATATCTGGTGGTCCGGGAGGTACGGAGATTCGTGGTCCTGGGCCTCTCCGGGTATGCGCGGGAAGAGGCCCACCTATCTCAGGGGCGCAGGTGGTTCGCACCTCGTACGCACCTGTAGGGGCCACAAATTATGGCCCTATGTATTTATACCCTTCCCCCAGTGGTGACACTGTTGCACCTTAGTTTTGCCTATTCTGCAGAGAAAATTCGATGCTCCAACAAATCTACCCCTCTGCTTCCCAAATTCTTGTCATTTTCGCTATTTAATTGTAGATAGTATTAAATTCAAGTATTATATAAATAATGAGGGTAGAATGTCTGACTTTAAAATGGGGGTGAGTTATGCCTGCGCAGTCTGGTCTAATTATCCACCTTGACTTGAAGACTGCACTTGATCTTGACTCCATGTGTGCATTGCCAAGGGACATCTACCAGTACATATGGGTAATATAGGAATCAGGCAAGATGGCCCCAGCATTTCTAAAGATTGCTGCATCTGTGCATAAATTCATTTGGCTCATTTTCAGGTCCAGAATCGGCGCTGCGCCAGCAGCACATGCCCCATCAGGAAGGTCCAAGGCTGGCCTGATATTGGGCCTCGGGCCTCATTTCAATAATTAAGTAAGCTGACAGTGCCTGTCACGTCTGCAGAGGCAGCATGCCCATTGCAATACATGAATTTCAGGCCGCTTGCCTTGCCAGCTGTAGCCCTCGCATGAGTGCCGGGAGGGTGGGGGACGCTCACGGCCAGCTGGGCTGCAGTGGAGCCGGGAGGAGTACTCCTGCACCACAAAGATTTTTTTTTTAGAAACATTTAAACTTTTCAGTGGCAGCCAGTTCCTAGGAAAACCCGGAGCAGAGCAGGCCCGACACCTGTTCTGGTCAGGGCAGCCCAATTTCTCAGAGGGGTCCTAAAAGTAGTGTTAAGCCACTCATTTGTAAATGCAAGGGGCCCAACGCCAGTTTTAAGTGGCTGCCCAATATAGTGCTGGGTGTTTTTCAGACGTCCTTGGGGTGCAGGGCATAGCCCTTGCGAAATTGGCCATTTTGCAGCCCCAGCCCCCTGTTTCCATCCAGAAAAGATTTAATTTACATTAAAATCAAACTGATGCACAATTCAATCTGTTTTGCATTCACTTATTTTTGCCCAACATTTATTGTATTTCCAAAACCAGTAAAAATGTTTCACAAGAATAACACATTCTTCATTGCACAATACAAATTTTTATACAAACATTTTATACCTGTTCTTATAAAATATTTAGTTGAATGGGTTCTGCTAAAAAAAATACTGAATGGTCTGACTCATCCTTTTCTCTTTTTAGCTTTGAAGTGATGAAGTGAAGTACTGAAATCATTGTTCATATTATTATAGAGTTCACGTCATGAGAATGTAGACCAGTTTGTGCTACAGCACTAAACTATGCATTGATTTCAAAGTTAAGCACATGAATTATTGGATATTTGCACCTGTAATATTAATAAACTTAAAACTATATAACAGTGCTAGTGATTGAATACTCTCACTCTACTAATGCAAATATTTACTTTAAACTGTTCAAGCATTTTAGTGATACACTGCGCTGTTCTGCTATAATCCAGCATCCCTGTGTCCCTAGTTGGTTCTACTATGTTGGTGCATCTGATGGAACTAATGTAGTCTCACTGAATTATGCGTTGGATGTCCTTGAATGAAGGGGCAACTATATGTTTATTCCATTACAAAGTTTATCCTCTACTGAAGTGATTGCCAATTAACTAATCACTAAAAGAAAAAAGAAATAGGATCATGTGACAAAATACTTTCTATGTGTTATGTAGGATATACTGTAGCGTATCGCAAACACAGATGTGTTTTAAGTAGCAAATGTTTGGGAGTTAGTCCCTGGTGAGCTCTATTACCCTAGTCATCCTTTGCCCATGGCTGAGCAGCAGTCATATTTACTTCTCTTTTAATTGCTCTGTAAGTAGCCCAGCTGCCTTTGCCATATGCTGGCAATGAAAAGCTGGCATGCACTGTTGATCAACTGGATATTGATTTGTAATTAGAAATATCAGCCTTTCGAAAGCTTAGAATAAACTGATTTTTCTCAATGAAGTGGTCCATTAATACTCAAGATAAATCATCCCAGGTTATTAAAAGTAGCAATACCTTACTTGATGACACTTCTGAGATTGTGAGAGTGAAAGTTCATAAATATAGATGCATTGTATTTTATGAAATAAAGTGCTGACAAACATTACCTTTGTCGAGTTTAATAGCAAGACTTAATAAGCTGGTAACAGCTGGTAGCCCACATTCAGCTGATGCGTTGACTAGACTGTTAGTGTACACGTCATCAAGATACTTAACAGCAGAAAACATTGATTGTAACTGAGAATTAATTCTGTTTTCAGACAAAATTTGAAATTCATATTCCAAGTACTAAATAATTCAAGCAGTGCATTAAGTCAATTAAATAAAAATGTTTATATTCGCTGCTGAATGTATAAGTAAGACATTGGGAACGCAAAATAAAAATTCATAGGATAGATCAAAATGCTTCATAACTAAGCTTGTAATTTTTTAATATAAGACAGTTTTACTATTTATTGTGTTCTATTATCTCATAGCATTACTTTATTAGATTCCTGTTATGTTGTATTACTCAGCACTTAGTTGTCTGTATGAAATGGAGATAATGCAGTTTTTGCATCAGCCCGCTGATATTGGAAATGGTTCTTGTTAGGTGACACCAAAGGCCAATAAAAAAGGGTGATTGCTTTCTGAAATCACACAACTAAGCTATTGCCTTCCTTTGCTTATAAAAAACATTTGTTCTACAAGCAAATAACTGCAACTCAGCAATAGAATCAACATTAGCTGTAATTTTCTGAGTGAGACTAAACTGGCTTAATTTGTGCAACAAGAGTGACCTCTGCAGTACAATAAAGTCTTTCGTTTTTTAATCTTGGACAACATAGGATTATAGTCATTGCTGATGTTAGGTGATGAATGCTTAATATATCAGTAAGGCATTCCTTTGTTCACTATATTCTCAGATGTGTTAACCCCTTAAAATAATTGGGCGAAAGACTGTATTAAAGTAGCAGACAGAGGAATGGCAGGCAAACAAATGTTTAGCCTAATATCTTTAATTTTAGTAATATAAAAGAATGTATAGATTACTGTTAACACAGTTTTATGTTACTTGTTTAAGTGCTGAATTAACCTTCCAGTTATTGACGTTTCAACTGTAAGCAATTTGTAATTTTAATTATTAGTGTGAATTTTATGGGGCCATGATCTTGGTGCGGAGCCTCGCTGCTTGAAGCACTGGTTGCAAAGTTTTGCACCTGATTCACAGCAGGGCACATTTAGTGATGAAAACATTATCAACATTTTGCCTCATTATCACTGCAAATGCAATAATGCATAATAATCGACACCTGTAAAAACAGATTTTCTGGTCATTTACCTCATAGCTGTCCATGGGACCTTGCTGTGCACAAACTCCTTGCCACATTTGCTTATAAAATAACAGTGACTCCACTACAAAAAAAAGCAATCCATTGGCTGTAAACTGCTTTGGGATGTCCTGTGGATGTGAAAGGCACTATATAAACACAAGTTTTTTTTTACCTAATTGGGCTCACTTTTTGAGAGATGCTTCCTCCTCTATAGTGCTATTTGCCCATATGAAATAGGCAACTGACTATCTGCATGGCCTGGCCTTTAAGAGTTTCCTTCTTAAAAGTGAGTAGCACTTTTCAGCATTGGTTTATAATATCGCAATTTTTGTCTTATGAACTTTAGCTGCATTACTTGAATTTTAATTGATGCATTACTTTTTGTTGGTATTTGAACTGTATACTTTGCAAGGCAAGAATTTTATTTACAATTCCTTTTCCTACAACTGTCTTGCTTTCAGCTGCTATTCCACTTGCAACAAGCAACGTGGACCATCTGGGAGTACCAGTGATGCTCGCAGGTGTGGAAGAGGAAAGGTAGTTCATGAGGGGACAAAAAAGGAAAGTGAATTACATCCAGAAAGAAAGACTTGGATTTATATAGTGCCTTTCACAACCCCAGGATGTCCCAAAGCACTTTACGGCCAATGAAGTACTTTTTCGAAGTGTAGTCACTGTTGTTATGTAGGAAACACGCCAGCCAATCTGTGCACTGCAAGATCCCACCTGAGAGGGCAGACAGGGCCTCGGTTGAACGTCTCATCTGAAAAATGGCACCTCCGACAGTGCAGCTCTGCCTCAGCACTGCACTGGAGTGTCAGCCAAAATGTTGTCCTCAAGCCTCTGGAGTGGAACTTGAACCCACAACCTTCTGACTCGGAGGTCTTGAAATGCTGTTATGTTCTTTCTTACATGGTACTGTTGGGCAGCCTTACCATGACAGATTCTTTAATATGTGTTGTATTCTCCTACATCCGTTCCCATGTCCTGCAGGTGCTTTAGATGCTGAGCCTGGCCGCCACCTCTTGCCAAGCATGATATAATGCTGGCCCCTGCGGCAGGTGCCCCAGAGTTCCACATTATCCCACCTTGCCTAGTATAACCAATGGTTCTATGGCCAATTGCATTTGGTAAGGTGGTCCTCAAAGTCTAAATCCTCCCCATCATATTTGCATCACTGGACACCAATAATGCACCAGCTTTATTAAAGCTATAGTGAAAACAATGGGAGATTTCCATATGATGCATCCCTGTCATTTGCTTCTCATCACAATCCACTCGACCATATCTCAGTGGACATATTGTATGTCCAATGTCACTTGTGGGAAGAAATTGCAGAACTGGAGTTGATTCAACCATTATTCTCCTGTGGGGAATAATTTTTACGCAGTTTAATCTTTGATTTATTAAGAGCTATTAGCTCCCTCCACAAATGGTAGGGTGTTGCTCTGATTTTCCAGGAACTCATTGGAGTGGATGCCTCTGTATGTGTCGGCCACCTACCCTGACTATTTAAATCACCCTGTCCCCCACAATTTGAGATGAGATCAACATGTACAGAGTCAGCAGCTGGGAATCCCACTCCACTGCAGTTCAAACAATGGAGCAGGGACTCTGGAATTTTGAGGCCTATAGTCTAGGTTCTGATTTGGAACCTGCCTGGACTATTTTATGTATCTCATTTGTGGAATATAAAATAACAGGGCTCCAGCATGGAAGAGGTGAGTGCTAGCTGGGAAAGCAGGTGTGGATCCATATCACAGAGCTCCAGTCACTTTGTGCAGCACACGTCCAGCTTTATAGTCTGGCCTAAAATAATCTTAACACAAAAGAGTGAAAGCTTAATTTAAATATTCAACTCATGGTTTTGTCAGTATAATGAGCACAAGCATGATTCCTCAGATTAAGTGCTCAGTTCACACATATGAAATGGGAAATGGGATAGAGTTGTTTCAGGGAATAATGGGAGCACTTCTGTACTCATCCCATAATCACTTGTAAGAGAAGAATAGCATGTTATTGGCAGTTACGCGACCTGAGAAAGATGAAAAGATGGAGGGCACAGGAAGCTGTGAGACAGGATTATAAATAGTTCAGATTGTAGTCATTGGCAATACCTACGAAACTACTTCTCATGGTCTGGGTCAGCAGAGGCAGCTGCAGAGCTATGCCATCGGCTGCAAGGACATCTGCAGCTGCCACAAAGCATAGGCCGGCATATGTAGTGAAAGTAAGGGTCAGCTGTAGGCTAAAACTTGGCTTCACTGCCTTGCAGGTATGGTGCATTGTTGATCCATTGGAATTGTAACATGGAGTGCCACAGAGGACCACCATCCTCAGAACCACCTCATTCAACATCACCTCAACTATAGCAGCCATCAATAGAGGGTCAGTTCAGGTCCCACCCCTTGCTCCTCTCCCTACTTAATCCCTAATCACTTAACTATCGTCCTGACCCCCATGTTTGCCAACATCATAAATGGCTCTATTTGCTCAGGCACTTCCCAAAACATAATTTATTGACAAAGTTATTGGTCACATCTCTCAAATCGTGCACTATTGCTTAGTACCCATTCCTTTTTTCCTTTGATTGGCATTTTTAATTCTCTTCCACTGTGAGATGTTTTCTATGTTAATAACGCTCTATAAATGTAAGTTATTAACACTGTCACTTTCCTACAGACTCATGAAACTTGGATTTCCCTTTCCTTCATTTTACCCATCTCTTCTCAGTCCTCTGCCACTTTGCTCTCTTGATAAAGGCTGCTACTATGTTATATTATGCTTGTCCGACATCCAGTTCTGGATGAGCAAAAATTTTCTCCAAGTAGATATTGGGAAGACTGAAGCCATTGTTTTCGGTCCCCGACACGAACTCCGTTCCCCAGCTACTGTCTCCATCCCTCTCCCTAACATCTGTCTGAGGCTGAACCACACTGTTTGCAACCTTGGTGTCATATTTGACCCTGAAATGAGCTTCCGACCACATATCCGCAGCATAACAAAGACCTCCTACTTCCACCTCCGTATCATTGTTCGTCTCCGCCCTTGCTCAGCTCATCCGCTGCTGAAACCCTCATCCATGCCTTTGTTACCTCTAGACTTGACTATTCCAATGCACTCCTGGCTGGCCTCCCACATTCTACCCTACGTAAACTTGAGGTCATCCAAAACTCGGCTGCCCGTGTCCTAACTCACACCAAGTCCTGTTCGCCCATCACCCCTGTGCTCGCTGACCTACATTGGCTCCCGGTTAAGCAGCACCTCGATTTCAAAATTCTCATCCTTGTTTTCAAATCCCTCCATGGCCTCGCCCATTCCTATCTCTGTAATCTCCTTCAGCCCCACAACCCCCCGAGCTATCTGCGCTACTCTAATTCTGCCCTCTTGAGCATCCCTGATTATAATCGCTCAATCTTTGGTGGCTGTGCCTTCTGTTGCCTAGTCCCTAAGCTCTGGAATTCCCTGCCTAAACCTGTCCGCCTCGCTACCTCTCTTTCCTCCTTTAAGATGTTCCTTAAAACCTACCTCTTTGACCAAGCTTTTGGTCACCTGCCCTAATTTCTCCTTATGTGGATCGGTGTCAAATTTTTTGTCATAAAATACTCCTGTGCAGCGCCTTGGGATGTTTTACTACATTAAAGGCGCTATATAAATACAAGTTGTTGTTGTTGTTGAGCAATCTTCGCTCCTCTCCAAAGGCTTTCAGAATTTTTGATCCCAATTATGAAACAACCCTCTAAATGATCCTCATAGAAACATAGAAACATAGAATCTAGGAGCAGGAGTAGGCCATTCGGCCCGTCGAGCCTGCTCCGCCATTCAATACGATCATGGCTGATCATCCAAATCCAGCACCCTGTCCCTGCTTTAATCCCCACAGTACACATATCCCACCCTACCCCCGTAACCCCACGTATTTAATTCCCCCTAACATATCCCATCCTATCCCCATAACCCCACATATTTAATCCCCCCTAACACTAAGGGTCAATTTATCATAGCCAAATCAACCTAACCTAACCATCCTTCTAATACTGACAAATTGTAATTTTCTTCTTCCACTACTAGTCTACTTTAAGGTCTGTGCAAACTTATACCAGAAGTTATGTTAACGTCGCTAGCAGAGGAAAATTGGTTGCAAATGCTTCACTTTCATTTCAGTCCGTCTAAAATCCACCAATAGTCATTCTGGCAGTAATAATGCTGAATGAAAACTTAGGCTGTAATGCTGAGAGCACTTCTCCCCCCCCCCTCCTCCTCCCTCTTCTAGCAGTTTGTCCTGCTCTGTGTGGCCTCTGCTATTTCTCCCAGCCATGCTCAATGCCAAGAGGAAACGCTACTAGGCCACCCATGTCTCTAAGCAACTGACTTGTGCACACCCTTTAAGTCACCAAAAAAGTACTTCAGCACCAGCCAGACCACTCTCTGCAGACTATTGAAACTTCAAACAAGCATGGAAAAGCACCTCAATGCAGAGAATTGCAGCAACAGCCAGAAGAAATAATCAGCAACTAACCTGGAAATAGTTCATGATCCCTTTAAATAGCGCTGGTGGGGGGTTGGGGGGGTCCTTCAAGCCGTTTAATGCCATGTTCAGCTGTGCGAGGTAGGCTGGAGTGTGGAGCTGGAGTCAAATTAGCGTTACACGCTGATTGACATCCTAATCTGCCTGCTTCGTATGCTGCCGGCGGTTGTTTAGTGCATGCGCGCAAACCCCTTTACAAATATGGCATCCAGCGCACTTCCTATTAGAAGTGAGCACGTGCATCGCGGATGCCATTTTGGTAGTTTAAGAAGCCTCGTAGCACTCAAAAAACAGGCGCTACAGAGCCCAATTTTGCTCCCTCTGACTGTGGTATTAATGCTCCAGTGATTATTTTCTGAAAGAGAAGGCTTGGCAGATGTCAAAAGTTAAATGTAACAACATTGAGGAGTTATAGGCTTAAATATAAATTCAGACAGAAAAAGTAATTGTTAAATTTAGTTTGGAAGAGGGAATATACTCTCGAGACTGAGGGAAGATTTCATGGTTCAAATAGCCTTTATTCAGTCCAATGTATCCTTACTAAAACAATAGAAAACTAACAAATTCAGGGATTGGGACAATCAGTACAAAAAATATTACAGAAGTAATAACAGGGATACCATTCAAAATACAAAATTACAGAAATAATCCATTGAAAAATATCACTTTTACAGTTAAGTTTTCCTATTTGTAAATATTATAAACTTTGACATTTCATACCTTCGGAGGTAAGGTAGTAATTATTTTATTCAATTTAAGAGTAAATTATTTATTCAGCTATTTTGTTTCAAATTTGTTAAGATCATCACAGAAAACATTATTTTAGACCTGCTTTTGCTCACAAAATGAATTCAAGATAATGTAATTGATATAATAATTTTTCCAAATTTACACT
Organism: Squalus acanthias; assembly: GCA_030390025.1. Classification (NCBI taxonomy): domain Eukaryota; kingdom Metazoa; phylum Chordata; class Chondrichthyes; order Squaliformes; family Squalidae; genus Squalus; species Squalus acanthias. The sequence continues at coordinate 105,440,144 of CM059434.1, forward strand.
GATGTAAATTATTCCATTGTGTTAATATTTGACTGATACTGAAAGTTTTATTAACTTTGGCCTGTAATTTCCGATAGGTGGCTTCCTGCGTGCGGATGCCTCCTATCGGAAAAAAATCTACGCATTTACCTGAGGGCTCCCGAGGTCCGGACACTTCCGATGCTGGGTCTCTCCACTGTCGAAATGCGCAGGGCCCACATATCGCAAGTTCGCAAGCGTCCCTGGGATCACGTGGGCCAGGCGAGCCAATAGGAGAAGGGAATCTCCATTCATACTTTTGACAGACAGACCTGTCAAATATATGAATGGAGATCATCCCAAAATCACATCAAAACATTAAATACATTTTTTTTAAAAACCATCACGTTTTTAAAATGAGTTAAAATTACATTAATTTAAATATTTTAGACAAAAATTTAATCTTTTGATTAAAATAATTAAAGTTTTTTATGGGGCTAGAAATAAACTTACCTTTTTTAAAAGTATTTTTAAATTATAAATGAGTGAAAAAAATTATTTTTTTACTTTTTAAACTCTTATGCTGTTAAAAGCAGGCCTAACCAGGCGTAAGATTTTTAAGTGATTTCTGCAGGCGGAGGTTGTGCAGAAAGCTCCACCCACAGAGGTCCTTCTCCAGGGCAGGCCTGTGATCTGTCAAGAGGATTCCTGAAACCGGCATTTCCGATGTCCCTACGGGAATGTACACAGCGCGTACACACCCGTAGGCATCGGAAAATTCGGGCCATTATTTCACATGTAATTAAAATCCACTTCAGCTTATCCAAATTGTGCTCAACATTGATTATATTTTGTCTTAACAATTCTAAGAGTCAAAGACCTTTCAATTATGTATTAACCAAGTGTGTCACAAACAGTACTGTAGTTGTCTGAGCTGCCAACTATTTCTTATATAATTGAAATGATGCAAACAGCTTATCACTGGGGCAAAATCTTCAAAAATAAAATCTTGGCTACATTACAATATGATACAAAGCTTTCGTAAGCAGGAATATTTCAACTTCCAAACAAGGCCCAGAACCAACATTAAATTTTGATGGTGCATGTGGAACTAATTATAGAATGAATGAACACTTTCAGCGAAATAGAGACCAAACCTGTCCTGTAGCCCAGACCCCTGTCTCCACTAAAACTATCAGTAGTAACTTAATGCCTTTAATTTGTATAGTTTATACTTTTTTGCTTAAGTAAATTAGTCTGCATTGAAAGCCATAACTGTCTTTGTAGGTATGTGCCTCTGTAATAGATTACATGATTGACAGATAACATGGTAGGGAAGATCACAGCAAAACCTTCTCGATGTATAACACAGAAAATTTCCTAGATTTTGTAAGTTTGTCATTGATGCATGACAGAATGGCATTGCCTGATGTAGAGTCATTTTTATTTAGCATTTTCTTACTGTGGGAGTGTATGTCTAATCATTAATATTTTGAAATGTTTCTAATGAAGCACAAGGGGTAGCTTTCTGACTTTGTACTTTTGGTGAGGAGCCTCCCCTGCCAGGAGCACGTACCAGAAATTTGGGCGTGCGCACTGCATGATTTTCCCACCATTAATTTATATGGCTTGATAATTTTGCAGGATAATGAAGAAGTTTTTTTGCTTTACTCAACAAGCTATGTGTGACAAGTTAATGCATTTGGTTTAATTTTCTGAGCAGATGCTGGTGGTGGGGAACCTGCACCCATCAGCGCATATTGGAGAATTGCGTGCCGACCTGCAATTTTCTGTCCAATATTGATTTTGACTTCAGTTATTCCCATACACTGAGATTCCCCCAATGTTAATGTCAGCAAATTGCCCCTGTTATACCTGTTACCATTTAGTATAAATATGAGAAGTCGCACAACACCAGGTTATAGTCCAACAGATTTATTTAATTTTACAAGCTTTCGGAGCTGTCGCTCCTTCGTCAGGTAAGTTAGTATAAATATGCAGGGCTAGATTGTTCTACTGAAAGGAAAACCAGCAGTGGCCAACAATTTGGGAATTTTCAAAATGGCAAAACTTTAAAATTGGAGCAACTGACAGTTTCTAGTTTTGCACCTCTCTCTTTTGCTGGGACAGAGCTGTGACCCAGAGTTCAGGGAAGAGAGTGTACTGATCTAAATGGGTAACAGCATCACTAACATCACTGCACTCTGCCTCAAGTAATGGCTCTCGATCCCCACCTCAGAAAAGCACTTCCTACTGCACCTACTGGGGGATTTCTATTTCCAACACCAGTGATACTGAGGGCTGGATTTTCCTGGCGCTCAGAGTGCAGGTTTGGAGGCGGGTCCGCTGTCAAAATAGCAAAGATTGACAGCGGGTAGGAAACCCGCCTCCACGCGAGTCTCCCAGGTGTCGGGTCTGTCAGCGCAGAACTGACCCGACACCAAGCGGCGGGGGAGACAATTTAGATCATTAAATGGCTTGTTAAGAACCAATTTAATGCTATTTTGAGCCTACCTTGTAATTTTACGTGCTCCCCCACGATTTACCTGCTGCTCGGGGAACACGCCAGCTCACCCTGGTGTGAGGTGAGTCTGTTTTGATTTATCTGATAAGCTGACAGCTGCAGAAGTGGTATAAAGGATCCCATGTTGCTGCTGTTCAGTTTCAGAGTTCAGAAACTGTTGGTTACTGCATTTGTAATACATATAGAGATTTCTTTAGCTTGCAAGTGTTTAGAGCCAACTGTACATCCAGTGGCACCTCATTGGAACAACCTCTCTCACCATTGACAGATCGCTTCTGTCATCTCAACTGCAGCTGCCATCTATTCCAGCAACATCGGTGCCCTTGAAAAATTCACACATTGGTCCTCTGAATCCTTCCACGATCAGCCCAACACCAACATCACCAGACACAACAACATCACCAACAACATCACCAACAACATCAACAACCTTTTCCGCCATCATCTGATGCTGCACAGGACACCTGACAACATTGCTGCCTAGGAGGCCAGCGATGGCATCACCATGGCCAGATTTACTTCATTTGACGCTGTACACCTTGGCTGTCACATGATGCATCAGGTTGACACCATCCCACACCATCACCATAAAGCATCCCTTTAATGTCCAAGCCATTCCTTTCACACTCATCACAATAGCGGGGGTGGGGGGGTGGGGAGTTATGTCTCAACATACACCAGAACACACTAAGGCACTTCTCAAGGTGCGCACAGATCTATCCAATAAGGTGAAGTGCTGAAAATATAGATTTCAATGGATGACAACACATTAACAGAAATTTCACATGAACATTGGCTAAACCTCTCAAGTGCCTATCCTTGTGTGTTGTTAGTTGGTATGCTTGCAGTAGATGAGGCTGAGTGTGAGGGGTGTCTAGTGAGATGGGGAAGTGATAATGTAGATAGAGAGGGATGGGTGGAGGTGCAAGGTAAGTTGGTGTGAGTAAGGATGTGCAGGAGTAGGGTATGGAAGGCAGAGTGATGGGGATGTGATGAGTGGCATAGCAGGGTGAGTTTGAGTGTGGCTTGACAATAACATTTCGTGATCTACTGAGATCATTGAAAGGTTGGCGCCACTGCAGCCAGGGACTCCTTACAACATCCCTGCTTGTGTCTTCCTGTGCAATGTGCAACCAGACTGCGTTGATCTCCTGGGGAGGTCTCTTCCACCCATTGGAAGGGAAGAGAAGCTCCCTGCGTGCTGTGACTCCCTCCATAAGCATATGGAGGGAGTCATGCATGAGCCTGGGTGCAGACGTGTACCTTTGTGCAGTGCTTGTCAGTGTTTGCAACACCTCAATGCTGCAGAACACTGACAGCACAACTGTCAAAATCAATGTGGCCGTGGTCCCTTTAAGAAAACCAGCTGATGACGCATCATCAAATGACATCATCAGACCTGCTTCCTGTTAATTGGCCAGGAACCTCGCAGGGCAGGCTTAACAGGGCCAAATTATGGAAAATCATTTTCAGAGAGCGGCTACAGATGGGAGCGGGACCGGAACCCGCCAACCAGCTCTCCCGACGTCATCCCACCTCCGCAGGGATTATCCAGCCCTGAGTAACAGTTGATAATTAGTGCTAAATAGTGACAAATTATAGACAACTTTGTACAATAGACTCATACCATCAGAATCTTGATTGAGACTACTCACATTCATTTTGCTTAAGACTCTTGCAGCTAATATAAAAGGGGACTTTTATCTCATCACTGGATTATGTTAAAACCTGGGTACTATAAAAGCATAGTGTGCTAACAAACTGAACCCCAACAATTCACATTTTTATAATGTTTTTCACATCTAGCAAGTATGTGGAAGTCTTTGCAACATTAATTTCATTCGTCACCAATTAATTTCAGGCAGCAATGGGGAACATTTGCAACATCACCCAATAAATTGTTCAGGCACAGATATAATGGCCCAGATATTCCGATCCCTACGGGTGTGTACGCGCTGTGTACCCACCCGTAGGGACATCGGAAATGCCAGTTTCAGGCATGCCAAGTGCATGCGCTGAAAACCGGCATTTCCGATCTGTCAAGAATGCTCTTGACAGATCCTTCAGCTGCACTGGAGAAGGGCCTCTGCAGGCGGATAGTTCTGCTTTTTGGAGACCCTCCGCCCGCAGAAAACACTTACAATTCTTACGCCTGGTAAAAGCAGGCCTTACTGTCAAATGTATGAAGGGAGATTCCCTTCTTTGATTAGCTCCCCATGGCCCACGTGATCCCAGGGATGCTGCGAACTACATGCGCCTCTGGATACGTGGGCCCTGCACACGTCAAGTTTGGTGAGGCCCAGGAGCGGAAGCATGTGTGTCCCGGGAGCCCTCAGGTAATGGCGCAGATTTTTCCAGATCGCAGGCCTCTGCCCGCGGGCCATTGTTAAGGAGAGCTGGGGAATTCATACAATTTGGGATGACAGTAAGGCAGCAGCATGATAGAGCTATACGGTTTTACCATGTTTTTGGTTTCCTCATAGCTCAAGGTGCAATAGAGGACACTCACTGCTGACGTAGGGGATGGGCAGGAGATCTGCACATGGCCTCTCACTGGAAAATGGCAAGACCAAAAAGGTGAGGTGGATTCCAGGCACAACCTGGTTCCATCCCATTTTCTTGTCCCTAATCGGACGATCCGCTTCAAATCCACATAGGGCCTGATCGGAATTTTGGGCCCAAATTGTGGAGTTTGAAACTATATTTTGTGAAGACTGAAAGTATAGACAAAAGTCTTTCACACTTCTTTGAACCAGCTTGTCTTCATACCAGTTTGCAAGGTAATGATCTGCCTTTGGTCCTTGTCTCTTGGCTAACCCCGGAGTGACTACACATTGGCACACTGGAGTGAACACAGATCATTCAGTGAGTGAAAACATCTATTTCAGCTTGAAATGATGGCCTATCCAGCGTATGTTTGGCGACTTTTGTTATATGAAATCTGTGTTGAGATCTATGAATGAAGAATCTGCGAAACGTTAGATAGAAATGCCATATTACTATTATATTAACTGGTTAAAACATAAATTGTATAGTATATGCAAATTAAATTTTCAGATGTAATTATAATTTTCAAATGTTTTCTTATTTCAATTAAAATGTTATCCCACTTGATACATTTAAATTGTAACATAAGAAAATTCTTCATTATCTACTCATTCACCTTATTTTAAAACTTTGTTCAATCTTTAGAGCATTCAGTTATCTTTCACACGTTAAATGCTCCCTGCAATGATCTCCTAGACTGATATTAATTACATGCTCTCATTTCAGCATTGTAATAGAATAAATTGATATATATTAATGTAGTACAATATTAATTATAAACATTCCTGGAAACAAGAGAGGAAGGACTGAGAAGGAGAGTGAATTAGAGTGGGTGAATTCAACGTCAAATCAGGTACAGAAAGAAAGGAAAAGAAAAATTGGATTAAGAGAGAGAGAGAAAAAGTGACAGAAAGGAAAAATAAGAAAACATTTTTTTTTAATTCAACATTTTAAAAATCTCCAACAAAAATTCACAACCTGAAGGAATTAGACTGCACGCTTTTAATTGCTCATTTTCTGGGCATGACAGGTTGATTAACAGTCAATAACAATTATCACATCATTAAAAGGATACTTACATGGTTAATTACTAGACTTAACTTTCTGTGGCAAGTTTAATGGGCAATTAATGTGAAAATGCAGCAACTTCATGAAACTCACGGTTAGGTTAAGTGCGAGATGTTGTTTTTGTGAAGCTAACAGTGGAGCTGCACAAATCGAGTAGCAACTTGAGCCGATTCGCAATTCACTTGGTTCCTCTTTCTCGCCACAAGTTGCTGGGCGATTTGCTGGATGATTGCAAATGATGTCGACAAGAGAGAATATTTTCTTCTCGGTTATTATCCCCCAAACTATGGCTGATTTAAAAAAAAACATTTGGCTGGATTTTGCGGGGGGTCAGCGGGCGCGATCGGTGGCAAGTCAGGTGGGAAAATGTTTTTTTTTGACAGCGGTTCATCACCCCGCTGTCAACCCACCACCACGCTCCTTTCCCAAATGTCGGGTCTGCTAGTGCTGAGCAGACCTGACACGCAGCGGCGGGGGAGGCAATTGAAATCATTAGTGGCTTGTTTACAGCCACTTAACAATGCTTTTTTCCCCAGCTTTTTGATTTTGACAGGTCGCCCACCGGTTTCCCGCTGTGCCTAGACCTCGTTTGTAAAGCTGAGGCGGGAGGTCAGTGGCCATTGAATCAGCTGATGAGTTGACAGCTTCAAATGTCAAGTGAAAGCTCCCAGCTGATTGAAATATGTTACCTTAGCCACTAGCTTCTCTAAACTGCATTTCCACTACAGATTCAGAATGCTGCAAGTCTTTACACAAGTCTCCATCCAGTTTGACCTCATTACCTCTCCCACCATTGACAGATCACTTCTGTCATCTCTACTTCACCTGCCATCTACTCCATCAGCATGGGTGCCCTTGAAACTATCACACCTTGGTCCTCAGAATCCCACCACGATCAGCTCCAACACCAGCAGCACCAGGCACACCAGCAGCATCAACAATAACACCAACCTTCTCCGCAATCAACTGATGCTGCACAGGACACAGGACATCAGCACCCGACCATATTGCTGCCCGGGAGGCCAGGGATGGCCTCACCATAGCTAGATTTACTTCACTTGATGCTGTACACCCTGGCTGCCACATGATGCGCCAGGTTGGCACCACCCCACACCAACACCATAAAGAATCCCTACAATGCCCAAGCCATTCCTTTCACACTCATCGCCACTGCAGTGGGTACCGTTATGTCTCACCATTCACTGCTACTCAATAAGCCACTTCCAAAGGTGCACACAAATCTGTCCAAAGGTTTCAATGTTTGACACCACATTACCAGAAACTTTACATAAACAGTGGATAAAACACCCAAGTGCCTACCCTTGTGTGTTGTTAGTTGGTATGATTGCACTAGGATGAGGGTGAGTGTGAGGGGTGGCTAGTGAGATGGGGAAGTGATAATGTAGATAGAGAGAGAGGGATGGGTGGAGGTGCAAGGTAAGTTGCTGTGAGTAAGGCTGTGCAGGAGTAGGGTAGCGAAGGCAGAGTGATGGGGATGTGATGAGTGGCACAGCAGGATGAGGTTGAGTGTGGCTTTGTACTAACGCTTTGTGATCTACGAGAACATTGAAAGGTTTGTGCCACTGCAGCCTGGTCCTCCTTACGACATCCCTGCTTGTGTCCTCCTGTGCAATGTAACCAGGCTGCATTGGTCTCCTGGGGAGGTCTCTTCCGCCCATTGGAAGGGAAGAGACCTCCCTGCGTGCTGTGACTCCCTCCATAAGCATATGGAGGGAGTCATGGGAGAGCCTGGGTGCAGCCGTGCACTTTTGTGCAGTGCTTGTCAGTGTTTGCAGCACCTCAATGCTGTAGAACACCGACAGCACAAATGTCAAAATCAATTTGTGCATGGTCCCTTTAAGGAAACCGGCTGATGAGGCGTCATCAAATGATGTCATCAGACCCGCTTCCTTCAATTGGCTGGCAAATGCGTTGGGCAGGCTTAACAAGCCCAATCAGAGGAAAATCATCTTGGACAGCGGGCCGGGACCTGCACCAACGTCGCCCACCACGGACACGCCGAGGTTGGTAAAATCCAACCCTTAATGTACTCTGAGGAATCAAAGGAAGATCTTTTGAACAACAGACTCAGATTTTCGTGATACACTACAGGCTGAAAACCCTTACGGGTGTGGAACACTTCAGATTTCAGAAACATGATTAAAATGAAGTTAGAACAGTTTCCATTTATATTGTTGCTTTAAAACCGTCACTTATTATGAGTTTTGCACTTTTTAAAAATGATGATCTGGGAGATCATTTTGCTTGTGGGTTGAGGAATGAATTCTTTCAAAAGTAGCTCCTGTCAGAAAAACATTTGATTTTAAGTCTGCTTTTGAAGTGGCCCTAGATATGGAAATGGCAAATCACAATACACATTCGGGCTGGATTTTACCAGGCCCGAGGAGGCGGGTTTGGAGGCGTGTCAGGTGGGAAAGTTGCAAAAAATGGCGGGGGACTCCGATCCCGCCTCCAGCCCGCCTCTTAGCAACTTTCCCAAAAGCGGGCTTTCAGACCCCGTTTTGCTCATAGGCCCTTAAGGCCCTTAACAACGACTTAAATGCCTCTATAATGCCATTTTGAGAGGCCTTTCTGAGTTTAACACATTTCCCCCGTGCTGCACGTCTCCTCTGGAACACGCCAGTTAATCCTGGCGGCCTCACAAGTGGATTGCTTACTAACAGCTGCAGCTCCACCATTAAAAAGGAGTTTTCAACAATCATCATTTGCAGGTGGCAGAACTTTGTTTTCTCAGGTCTGGGAGAACTTTTAGCAGGCCTACTCATTGTGGAAGCTTTGAAGCTGAGATCCATCTCCAGTGTGACCTCCTGGGAAACCCCTCTCCCCACCTTGACTGAGCGCTTCCTCAACTGAGGTATATACCTGCAGCATGGGAACTATTTATTTCCTTTCCTCCTGGACCTCAGATTCAGACGAAGACCAGCCGCGGCAGCAGCCGAACCCAGAACAACAGCAGCACCAACAGCAAGAGCAACAACAGGAGCACCAATCTGCTGCTCACCCACCTGAAGCTGCACAGGCCAGAAGGCACCAGCGCAGGGAAGGCTGTCGCCGCAGGGTTTACAGACAGAGGATGAGCTTCCTCAACATGACTGAGCAGCAGTGCCAAAGGAGGCTCAGACTTTCGCGAGAGGTAGTGGGTGACATCTGCGCAATGCTGCAGCAAGACTTGGAGCCCAGAGGAGCGGGTGGACATCCCTTACCAGTGGCCGTCAAAGTCACCACCGCACTCAACTTTTTTGCTTCAGGCTCATTCCAGGGATCAACAGCAAACATCAGCGGCATCTCCCAGGCGGCCGCACACACTTGCATCATGCCCACAATTACATCAACTTCTCCAAGGATCAAGCAAGTGTAACGGCGCGTGTGGTTGGATTTGTTAATCTGGCAGGCTTTCCAAGGGTGCAGGACATCGTTGACTGCACACATGTGGCCCTTAAGGCACCCCATCACAAGCCAGGTATTTTTGTCAACCACAAGGGCTTCCACTCCCTCAACGTGCAGCTGGTGTGTAACCACAATAAGGAAATTTTGCATGTTTGCACCAAGTACCCTGGCAGTTGCCATGACTCCTTCATCCTGCGGCAGTCTAGTGTTCCTCCGCTCTTAGTCCGCCAAACCAACTTTGTGGATGGCTACTTGGAGACAAGGGCTATCCCCTGAAGACGTGGCTTATGACGTCGTTGAAGAGGCCATCCAACGAAGCTGAGGAGCGCTATAACTCCAGCTACATTTCCACCAGATCCATAATCGAGCAAACCATCGGCTTGCTGAAGATACGATTCAGATGCCTTGATAGATCAGGTGGAGCCCTGCAGTACTCAGCAGCCAGGGTCTCCAGAATCATCGTGGTCTGCTGTGCACTTCACAACATGGCACAGTATCGTGGCTTGCAGCTGCCTGAGGTACAAGTGGCTCATCGCATAACCTCCTCAGATGAGGATGAGGATGAGGAGGAGGTGGAGGAGGAGGAGAGCGACAACGAACAGCTTGCGGAGCCGCATCAACCAGCAGCCAGCAGCACGCGAGCACATTGCTGCCCGGGATGCAAGGGATGCACTCATCTTGGCCAGATTTGCTTAGCCTGCCCAATCAAACACATTTGCCTCGCACCTTCTTACCACACCATCAACAATGGGCAAGAACCTGTGGCTTCCTATCACTCTGACCACCATACTGACAATTCAAGTCGCCCTGAGCCCTCAATGTGGAAGTCCCATTTGCGAAATGACATAGCCCACAACTTCAACAGTTTGCCATCAAGTTATTTTATCACATAAATTCACAGATGGCTTTTCAAAAATAAACACAACAGAACACCCAAGTGACTACCCTTGTGACTACTTGTGCTTTATCTTCCTCTTACGCGTGCTCCTACGTGGTGCATCCCCTGTGGCTTCAGCAGATGTGGAGGCCCCTTGCTCACTTTCATGCTGCTCCTGCCTCGACACCTTTGGTGGCCGTCCTCTGGGGTTGCGAACCTGTGAGGGCTCGGCAACAGTCTGCTGCTCCTGCGGCTGTGCAGGGGCTGAGACGCCGATCTCAGTTGGGTGAGGACTCTGGTGGGGCTCTGACTGAGGGCTCTGCAGTGGCATGGTCATGTGAGCACTTGGAGAGGAGCCCCCACTTCCTTGTTGTCTGCCACCAACATCCATTGTCAGTATGGTGGTCAGAGTGATAGGAAGCCGTAGGTTCTTGCCCATTGTTGATGGTGTGGTAAGAAGGTGCGACGTAAATGTGTTTGAATGGGCAGGCTAAGCAAATCTGGCCAAGATGAGTGCATCCCTTGCATCCTGGGTAGCAATGTGCTCGCGTGCTGCTGCCGCTGGTTGATGCGCCTCCGCAAGCTGTTCATTGTCGCTCTCCTCCTCCTCCTCCTCCTCCTCTACCTCCTCCTCATCCTCATCTGAGGAGGCTATGCCATGGGTCAGCCCCACTTCAGAGCTAGCAAGTGGCTTGAGAGCACCTTGCTGCACTTCAGGGGGGCCATGAGGACCCGTTTCTGCAATGGAAGTACTACTCCAGAGGACTTCCATGAAGGTCTGGCTTCTCTGCTCAATAGCTGACCATCACTCCTCAAGAGATGTCAGTCTATTCTGAACAATGACCATGTTTTCAAGACCATGATGACTTAGCTCCTCCATGGCCGTAGCCATCATCTCCTCTAGCGTAGCCATCCTCTCCTCTACAGTAGCCAGCCTTACCACGGCGGTAGCCATCCTTTCCACAGAGTTTGCCATCCTTTCTGTGGTGATGCGTTCATGCGCCAATGCCTCCACAAAGGCTCTGCTCATGTTAGCGATGGACTCTCCATTCGCTCCACACTCGCTGCGACCCTGGAAACAAAACCTGCCAGAGACTCCTGCACCTGTTCCTGGAGTTCCAGCACCGCTCTCCTTCTGGATGGACCCGGATGCACAAGGTCGACATGCAGCTGGGCCGAGCTGGGAGAGTCCTGCGCCCTCCGACTGAGGACTCTCCACTGCTGTCCTGTCTCCACCATCTACTGATGCTCACTTGTGAGCTGTGATACACCAGGTGACGACACTACTCTATGTCCCAAAGGTCCCACCGAGGTGTGAGTGTCTGTGCTGGTGCTGGGTGCGCTGAATTCTGCTGACGCTGCGCCCTCAGAGGTTGCAGCTTCCTCTGAGGAGTCTGGTGGCTCAGGCTGTTCCTCCTGGACAGTGGGGAGGGGGGCTGTCAATGGTCCTGTGGGGGAGTAAAGGAAGGAGTTAGGCATGTGAGATAAATATTGCATGCACATTGAATTGTGCAGATTATCATAAGTCAATCTGTTAGAGCTTTAGAATCAAGATGAGTCACTCATGCAATGTCAATGAGAGAGATGAAAAACTATTCTGTCACCAGCTTGCTCTGATGCGCCCGTCTGTCCGTCCCCTACTTGCGCATCCTCCTCGACTCCCACGAGCTCGAGGGCCGCTGGTGAGCTGGGCTATTGATCGTGGCCCTCCTCCTGTCCTCACCCTTTCCCTCTTATTGTGGGCTCTCTTTTCCTGCAATGAGGGACACAAGTGGACTGTGACTGAAAATGAAGGAGTGAGTGTAGAGAATCCATAGCATAGATGCTTAGAAGGACACAAAGATGGAGTGAGGTCCCAAGACCAAGGGCCCTCCCTGTGTGTTGTAAGTTGTTGTCATAGCATCACAGTGATAGGGAGTGTGAGGGCTGCATAGTCGAATAGTTAAGTGAATGTGAACATACAGAGAGAGGGAATGGGTAAGGCTGCAGGGATGTAAGGGTGAAGTGGGATGTGGAGGAAGAGGTTGACAAAGCAGAGTGCTGGTGATGAGAGGCGATGGGGATCAGATTGAGGGTCATGGTGATGGAATACTCACTTTTCCTGTGCGGAGATGGTCATGAAACCTCTTTCTGCACTGCAGCCAGGTTCTGCTGCACATTGAGATGGCACTGGCCTCCTGTGCCACTTGCAACCACACAGCTTTGGTCTGTTGGGGAGGTTTTTTCCTCCCAGAAGAAGGAAACAGCACTTCCTTCTGAGCTCTTGCTCCCTCCACCAGAGCTTGGAGGGAAGCCTCATCAAAGCGGGGTGCGCACTTGGGGCTTGAGCTTGCCATGTTTGCACCACTAATCCCTCAGAAGTCTCAGTAACAAAGTTGTAAGGCAGAAAAAGTACCAAGGTTGCTTGCAGGCCTTAGAGGCCCAGAAATTAAAAACGGAGCCTTCCTGCGGGGGTAAGGCTTCCCCACGATATCTCACTGCGCGCCTGCCTTTTCCTTCCGAGCTCACACGAACTTTAGTTTCAAGGCTGCAGCTGTGCAGTGTGTGCGTATCCCACAGACGCAGTTAATTTGTGCGAGCTGTGGGATCACGTGATTCAGTTAGAGCCAATGGCAGCACACCATCTTTCATTCATAGTTTTGACAGCAAGGGCTGTCAAAGCTATGAATCTATACCCCCCCAAAAGAACAGCTAAACCTCAATTAATTTTTTTTTTAAACCATCACATTAATAAAATAAGTATAGTTAAATAAATTAACCACTTTAAACAAAAAATTACATTTTTGAAAAAATTTTAAATCTTTTTAAAAGTTATAAAAATAAACTTACCTTTCTTTAAAGTCTCTAAAAAAGATAAACCTGTTGAAAAAAATTTAAAATAATACTTAATTAACTACTTACCTTGTTAAAAGAGGGTCTTACGCCTCCTTTCTTTATGTGTAAAATCTTCCATGCTTACCTGCGCGTTCAAAGCACTAAGTGCACTGCGTGCGCGCAGCCTGTAGCGCGCACGCAGTTCACTTAGGAACCGCCCCCTTTTGAGTTCACCAAGTGCCGGTTTTCAGCGCATGCGCAGTGCATGCAGAAAACCGGCAATTGGAGACAGAATACGCGAGAGTACACAGTGCGTACTCTCGCGTACTAAGACTAATTTTTGGGCCCTTAAATGCAGCTGCATAAATGACCTCATCAGAGGCGAGTTACAGGACCAAAATAACCATTGGGCCAGGGGTTCCTACACGCTGGGAATCAAGTGCCCAATTAGGGGAAAATCGCTCAATTGTCCCACCTCAGATCGGAGGCGGGGGCGGGACCCACCGACCACCTGACCTGCCCCCAACCCACCGCCAATGACAAAATCCAGCCTGATTTGTCAGGAAAAGAAAATTCAACCAGTCATTCCCGTAATTAAAATAATTGCTGTTCCAACAGAGAAATGGATACAGAAGTATCTTCGGATGCAACTTTCAGGAGGAAAGTCAGAATTACAACAATTCTGAAAAGGGGAAACAAAATTTAAGGATGTAAAATACCACAAATTCTCAAAATTGAAAAGTAGCCAAAATAAGCAGGAAAAAGAAGCAGACGGCACAGATTTGGACATTTTAGCAGATGTTGGCTGTGATTTTCCCAGAGGTGGCGGCTTGGAGTCGGGATGGAGTCGGGTTGGAGTTGGGATGGAGTCGGGATGGAGTCGGGTTGGAGTCGGGATGGAGTCGGGATGGAGTCGGGTTGGAGTCGGGATGGAGTCGGGTTGGAGTCGGGATGGAGTCGGGATGGAGGCGGGTTGGAGTCGGGATGGAGTCGGGATGGAGTCCAGTCGGAGTCGGATTGGAGTCGGGTTGGAGTCGGGATGGAGTCGGGATGGAGTCGGGTTGGAGTCGGGATGGAGTCGGGTTGGAGTCGGGATGGAGTCGGGATGGAGGCGGGTTGGAGTCGGGATGGAGTCGGGATGGAGTCCAGTCGGAGTCGGATTGGAGTCGGGATGGAGTCGGGATGGTGTCGGGATGGAGTTGGGTTGGAGTCGGGTCGGAGTCGGGATGGTGTCGGGATGGAGTTGGGTCGGAGTCGGGTCGGAGTCGGGATGGAGTCGGGATGGAGTCGGGTTGGAGTCGGGTTGGAGTCGGGTTGGAGTCGGGTTGGAGTAGGGATGGAGTCGGGATGGAGTCGGGTTGGAGTAGGGATGGAGTCGGGATTGAGTCGGGTCGGAGTCGGGATGGAGTCGGGATGGAGTCGGGTCGGAGTCGGGATGGTGTCGGGATGGAGTTGGGTCGGAGTCGGGATGGAGTCGGGATGGAGTCGGGTTGGAGTAGGGATAGAGTCGGGATTGAGTCGGGTCGGAGTCGGGATGGAGTCGGGATGGAGTCGGGTCGGAGTCGGGATGGTGTCGGGATGGAGTTGGGTCGGAGTCGGGATGGAGTCGGGATGGAGTTGGGTCGGAGTCGGGATGGTGTCGGGATGGAGTCGGGTCGGAGTCGGGATGGTGTCGGGATGGAGTCGGGTTGGAGTAGGGATGGAGTCGGGATTGAGTCGGGTCGGAGTCGGGATGGAGTCGGGATGGAGTCGGGTCGGAGTCGGGATGGTGTCGGGATGGAGTTGGGTCGGAGTCGGGATGGAGTCGGGATGGAGTTGGGTCGGAGTCGGGATGGTGTCGGGATGGAGTTGGGTCGGAGTCGGGATGGAGTCGGGATGGAGTCGGGTCGGAGTCGGGATGGAGTCGGGTCGGAGTCGGGTTGGAGTCGGGTCGGAGTCGGGTCGGAGTCGGGATGGAGTCGGGTTGGAGTCGGGTCGGAGTCGGGTCGGAGTCGGGATGGAGTCGGGATGGAGTCGGGATGGAGTCCGTTTGGAGTCGGGTTGGAGTCGGGTTGGAGTCGGGTTAGAGTTGGGTTGGAGTCGGGTTGGAGTCGGGATGGAGTCGGGTTGGAGTCAGGATGGAGTCGGGATGGAGTCGGGTTGGAGTCGGGATGGAGTCGGGTCGGAGTCGGGTCGGAGTCGGGTCGGAGTCGGGTCGGAGTCGGGATGGAGTCGGGTTGGAGTCAGGATGGAGTCGGGATGGAGTCGGGTTGGAGTCGGGATGGAGTCGGGTTGGAGTCGGGTCGGAGTCGGGTCGGAGTCGGGTCGGAGTCGGGTCGGAGTCGGGTTGGAGTCGGGTTAGAGTTGGGTTGGAGTCGGGTTGGCTGTTCGGCGAGTTCCGGTCCCACTGTTGGTTTCATCCGCTCCGAAATAACGATTTTAATTTAATTGGGCTGATGAAGCCAGCCGTGTGCGCTACCCGGCCCAATCAGTGGGTGCGGGTCTGCTGCTCGCCTCTGCTGACGTCGTCGATTCAGGTGCTTTTACGGGGCCCTTGTATCCTTTGGATTTCTTACCTTTCTGATAACTGGTCTTTGGAAGATGACTGCTGCAAGAGAAAAGGCTGCTCCTCGATTTGATGATGTCTCCCTCCATGCTCTTGTGGAGGGAGTAAGAGTGCGCAAGGAGGTTCTGTTCCCTCCCGATGGCCTGAGAAAGCCTCCTCAGCAAACAAAGGCAGACTGACTGCAATTTGCTGAGGAGGTAAGCGTTAGGTCCTTGTGTTCACCCACCTGGGTGCAGTGACGAAAACGGTTCAATGATCTGCTGTGCTCAGCAAAAGTGAGTATAACATCACACTTACCTTCAATCTGCTTCCCATCTCTTCTCATCACTAGCACTCTGCATTGTCAACCTACTCCTCCACATCCCAACTTAACCTTACATCCCTTGCAACCTTAACTATCCCTCTCTCTCTATGTACAGAATCACTTCACCATCCTACTGTGCACCACTCACACTCACTCTCACTGTTATGCAATGACAACAACTAACAATGCACAGGGAGGCACCTTGGTATTGAAACCTCACTCCTTCTTTGTCTCCCTCTAAGCATCTATGCTATGGATTCTTTACACTCACTTCATCAATCTTGCTGAAATTCCACTTGTGTCCCTCATTGCAGGAAAAGAGAGCCCACAATAAGAGGCAGAGGGACAGGACAAGAGGAGGCCCACCTTCGTTGGCACATATAACAAACGCTGAGGAGGCTGCTCTCGACATCGTCGGAGGTGCAGAGGAGCTGGAAGTGGGGGACGGAGAGACAGGCGCAGTAGAGTAAGCTGGTGACACAATAGATTTGCAACCCTCTCATTTAGATTTCATGAGTGACTGAGATGGCATCTGATGTTCATAGAGATTGACTTCTGATCATCTTCACAATAGTATGTGTCTGCTACCTAAATATCTAACTCATGCTTTACTCCCCCACAGGACCATCGAGAGCCCCCCTCCCCACTGTCCAGGAGGAAGAGCAGGATGACTCCTCAGAGGAACCTGAAGCCTGAGGGAGCAGTGTCACCAGATATCAGCGCAGCCAGCACCAGCGCAGAGACGCACACCTCGGTGGGTCCTTCGCGAGATAGAGTAGTGTTGTCACCTGGTGTATCACAGCTCACAAGTGAGCATCAGCAGATGGTGGAGACAGGGACAGCAATGGAGAGTCCTCATTGGAGGCCGATGGACGCTCCTAACTCTGCTCAGCTGTATGTAGACACTGAGCCTCGGGGGCCATCCAGAAAGAGAGCGGTGCTGGAACTTCAGGAACAAGTGCAGGAGTCTCTGACAGGGTTTGCATCCACGGTAACTGCGAGTATGCAGAGAATGGAGGAGTCCATCTCAAACATGAGCAATGCCGTGGTGCACTCAATGGCGAATGTAGGTGCCGCCATGGAAAGGATGGCAACCTCCATAGAGGACATAAATCGCCAGACTCAACAGAGCATGGTGACTCTTCTAAATAGATGGTCTGCTATGGAGGATAGATGGGCAGCTATTGAGGAGAGGACCTAGAGATACATGGACGTCCCCAATATGAGGACTGTCAGTACAGAGACGGGTCCTCATGGCCCCACTGATGTGCAGCAAGGTGCTTTCCAGCATCTTGCTAGCAGTGAAGTGCGGGTGACCCATGAGAGGGATGTTGGTGGTCCACAACAAGGAAGTGTGGGCTCCTCTCCAAGCGCTCACACTCCCATGCCACTGCGGAGCCCTCGGTCAGAGCCCAAGATTCCTCACCCAACTGAGATGGCCATCTCAGTCACTGCACAGCCGCAGGAGGAGCAGATTGTTGCGGAGCCCTCCCAGGCTCCCAAACCCAGAGGACACCCGCCAAAGGTGTCTAAGCAGGCTCAGCATAGAAGTGAGCAAGGTACCTCTACATCTGCTGAAGCCACAGGGGAAGCACCATGTAGAAGCACGCGTAAGAGAAAGTTAACACACAAATAGTCACAAGGGTAGTCACTTGGCTGTTTTGATCTCATACAAAGTAACGTTTGTCATCATGATTTTAAATGTACTAAAGAAATGCGATGGCAAAGATTCAAAGAGTTGGCCTATATGTACTCAGAAATGGAAGTTGCACAGTGAGGGGTCAGGGCACCTTTCATCTGTAATGATGGTGGTGAGAGTGATAGGAAACCACAGTTTATTGTACAGATGCTGTATGGTATGTTAAGAAGGTCGGCCAGACATTCATTTCCATGTGTAATCCTATCATTCCTGTCTCTGTAATCTCCTTCAGCCCCACAACGAGATATCTGCGCTCCTCTAATTCTGCCCTCTTGAGCATCCCTGATTATAATCGCTCAACCTTTGGTGGCCATGCCTTCTGTTGCCTAGGCCCTAAGCTCTGGAATTCCCTGCCTAAACCTGTCCGCCTTGCTACCTCTCTTTCCTCCTTTAAGACGCTCCTTATAACCTACCTCTTTGACCAAGCTTTTGGTCTTAAAATGATCCTGTGCAGCGCCTTGGGACGTTTTGCTACATTAAAGACGCTATATAAATGCAAGTTATTATTGTTGTTGTGCCAGCCACATGTGGTTGATGCGTAAAGTTACGCGAATCTGGCATGGATCTCTTGCCTCACGGCCAGCAATGTGGTCGCATGCTGGTGAAATTGGCACATCCGGCCCCGCAAGGTGTCTGTCATCTGTCACCTCCTCCTCTTCCTCCTCTTCCGAGGAGGCTGTGCGCTGTGCCACTTGTTCCTCAGGCAGCGCTAAGCCACGCTGCTGTGCGATGTTGTGCAGGGCACAGCAGACCACGATGATTCTGGAGACCCTGGCTGGTGCATACTGTAGAGCTCCACCAGATCTGTCGAGGCAACTGAATCGCATTTTGAGCAAGCCGATGGTTTGCTCTATGATGCTTCTGGTGGAATTGTGACTGGCATTGTAGCGCTCCTCAGCTTCGTTTGATGGCCTCCTCATCGGTGTCATTAGCCACTTTTTCAGGGGATAGCCCTTGTCGCCAAGTAGCCATCCAGAAAGTTGGGTTGGCGGATTGAAGAGCTGAGGCACAGTAGACTGCCGCAGGATGAACGCGTCATGGCAACTGCCAGGGAACTTGGTGCAAACATGCATAATGTTCTTCCTGTGGTTACACACCAGCTGGATGTTAAGGGAGTGGAAGCCCTTGCGGTTCACAAATACAGTTGGGTTGTGATGGGGTGCCCTAATGGCCACATGTGTGCAGTCTACGACGCTCTGCACCCTTGTGAAGCCTGCCATATTTGCAAAGCCAACTGCATGCGCAGTTACACTTGCTTCATTCATGGAGAAGTGGATGTAATTGTGCGACTTTGCAAAGAGGGCATTGGTAACCTGTGTGATGCAAGTGTGTGCGGCCGACTGGGAGATGCCGCTGATGTCTGCTGTTGATACCTGGAAGGGCCCCGAAGCAAAGAAGTTGAGTGCAGTGGTGACTTTGACAGCCATTGGTAAGGAATGTCCACTTGTTCCTCTGGGCTCCAGGAGTTGGTGCAGCATTGTGCAGATGTCAGCGACTACCTCTCGCAAATATCTCAGCCTCCTTTGGCACTGCTGCTCAGTCATGTTGAGGAAGCTCATCCTCGGCCTGTACACCCTGTGTTGGGGGTATCTCCTATGGCAAGGTGCAGCCCTGCACTGATGCCCTCTGCCCTGTGCAGCAGCAGGTGGCTGAGAAGGTTGGCGCTCCTGTTGTTGGTGCCGCTGCTGTGCCTGGTTCTGCTGCTGCCGCGGCTGCTCTTCGTCCGCTTCTGAGGACCAGGATGAGAGGGTATAAATGATTCCCATTCCATTAGTATATATCTCAGTTGAGGATTGATGTTATAAGCGCTCAGTCAATGTGGGGAGAGGGCTTTCCATGGAGGTCACAGTGCATATGGATCTCAGCTTAAACACTTACAAGCTCAATAGACCTGCAAAATGTGTTCCAAACCCTCAAAGCACTAAGTTCTGCCATCTGAAAGTCAGCCATGTTGCAGGTCTGCTTTTATGCTGCAGGAGCAGCTGTCAACAATTCAGCTAGTTGCTGAGCCTGGCACAATCAGCTGGCGAGTTTGTCGCACGACGGGCAACATGCTAAAAATGTACTAAAATGGGAAGAGCCTGTTAAAAATGGGATTATGTAGGCAGTTAACAAGCTGTTAACTGCCTAAAGAGCCTCTCCCATCGTTTGGTGTCGGGTCTGATCGGGACTCGCAGACCCGACACTTTGCAAAGTTGCGTGGATGCGGGATGGCGGCGGGTTTGGATTTTCACTCCAAACCCGCCTCCAAACCCGCCCTCTGAGCGCCGGCAAAATTGCGGCTGTAGATTTTCGGGAAGTCTGTGCTGCGTATCAGGCGTAGGGGTGGAGAAGGACAACAGCACAGAATTACATCTAAATGGAGTTGCAGCTATATACTGGACCAACTGTATCAATTCAGCCATTACACACATTGCTCATCATGTGTCATTAGAAGAAACTGCCGTGACATTAAAACTTATTTGAATGTGAAAATAATGTTCCCGAGCCGAAGAAATGTACCTGTTAAGTATAGAGAGCAAGGCACAACCTCACCCTTGGTTGTAATTAAAGGGAACAAGCAACATTGTTGAATAGAAACTGCATACATACCAACCAGCAGTGTTTCCCCAGCCCGGCCACCACGTGCTGATCAAAATTTGCATTTTTTTGTTGTTGTTAGCAAGTATGGACTTTCATATCTGCACGAATCCATACAGTTCCATACGAGAGTCAATAGTGGAAATTTGTACTCACACACAAAAGTTGGGGAAACATGCAAGTCCCACATTGACTTGACTATCCTTTGGTGGCAGACAGAGAAGGAGATTAAGAACCTTGACCTTCGTTTTAAACTTGAGAATCCTATTCTCTACTGTAAGACTAGAGCACGTGAGAGTTATTAGTATGAGCTACAGTATTAAATCATTCCTAATCACAGATCAAATAAACATTCTGGAATATCACCAAAAGAAGTGTGGAAAAATCTAAATTTCCTTCGGGCTGGGAGGGGGATGACATTGCCCCTAGAATTTAAGATACAATACAACATTTTCTCATGACATATCATTAACAAGCCTACAACAGGCCTTAAACAAATACTGAATTTTTTTTGCAATTTTTCGGCAATGTTTGCACTGAGTGGGGATAATTGAAACTTTTGCCGATAGTGTAAGACGGGCGATCTCGAAGCAGCCCCTCGTTATACCCCTTGTCCGATCTCCAATTGAAGTCAATGGAAAGGAAAGGAAAATTCAGCGAGGGGTAAAAGGGGGTGTCCAATTCCCTTTTTGCACTGTCGCCAAAAGTTAAAATCACCCCCAGTGTTTTGAAATGGCAGAAAACGCCCTCGTATTAACACTAGCACCAGGCCCGTGTGCCACATTTCACCTGATAGTTTTTACACACCACTCCATGGTTGCTAACTTTTAACACCCAGCAGAAAATATAGCCATACCATTAACTAACCTTAAGTGGATTTAATTAGGCACATTTTAAAAAGCCAGTAAATATATATAAAGGTAAGTGATGCTAATGATTGCTTTTTGATAATAAAGAAGGGAGAAGCAGTATACCTGTAAAAATGTGACATCCATAAATTCTACACTGGGAATGCAGCAAAATTGAAAGCATACTTTGTACAACATAATCTATAAACTGGATGGAAAATTATTATGCAAGATGTACTTTTACCTAGGAAAATTATAGATAATGGGTGTCATTGACTTTGATTTAGCAATTACTTCAGTAAGTTTATTCCTGTGCTGATGTCAATGATATATATCTGAACATAGGGATATGCACAGATGTGTTGCTTGCTATAACTGCTGCAGTTTCAAAAGTGAAAAATATGATCACAATAGTTCAAATAGAAACAATGAGATTACATTTTGAGCAGCTATGGACATAATTATGCAGTCTATTTATAGCACTTCCTTTTTAATTATCACACTAAATTGTTCAGAGATGTTGCAGCCTGGAATTAAAGCATGAATTTTTAATGTTGACAGCTAGAAGTGGAGCCACTTATCTCTAAACCGTTAGACATTCCAGAGTCCTAGTCAGAAACATGCATATGCATTTTTAAATCATGTAATTAATACAGCATACATAGCATTGTCAATTTGCAAAAGAACTAGAGTGAATGAAAATGCCCTTAATGAAAATTCATAACAAATTCATTTAAAAGGAGCCTTACACTACTCAAAGCATTTGCTTAATCTCAGTCTTAATATCCATCAATTCATGTTCAACAGGCAGGGTTCAAAGTACAAATAAACATAAGGGGAGTACCAGTCGAGGAACTACGGGCCATGATACGGGACAGAGACAAAAGACAGAGGGATCAATGTTATCACCCTTTTTCAGAACATTAGCAATGCATAAATAGCGCAGAAACTTATTTTAAGTAGGAAAATTGGATGGAAACCCTTTCCGCCTGATTTCCACCATCGAAACGCTTCTGAGTTCCTTTGCTTCCTTTGATCTGCCTGCTGAGTCCTGAGTGACCTGATTTGCATGTTTCAGAGTGAGGGCCAGTGGGGCTGCAGCTCCCACTTTCCTGGTTTTACACTCCTATTGCGCTCAGACTGATTTTTAAGGCCAGGAGCAGCTGATCATGGCGGAGATGAGGAGCTCCTGACACAGAAGAGTCCGAAGATTTTGAATGTAGATTTCTGGTGCTGGAAAACACTTTTTAAAAGTGTCTTGTTTGTTACTCTCCTTACAGATATCTGGGCTTGCTTCTGGCTGTTTCTCAAAGGGTCAGACTATCAGCAGATTCTTGGCTCCCCCACCCACAGTGAAGGCTTCTCAGGAGCAGGTATGACATTCCCTCTGGGCATGCCCTTATATGCCATTATCATGGAGGAAGAGGTGGAACAGCACTGGATAGAGCAAGGAGAATCAGGCACAATTTAAAGCAATTTATACTTACATTTTAACAGTACTGTAAGCGTTATTAGTAAAGATAGTACTGGGCCAGAAATTCGGCTTTCCAGCTTCCTGCGGGTGCAAGCATCGCGCGCATACTTGCCTACCGCGCCTGCAGTTGTGCTTTGGGCCCACGAGGACTTCGGGTCCTGGGCCTCCTCCAGCTGCCGGCGCGCAGTGCTTGCGTATCCCGGGGCGCAGTCAGTTCGAAGCGTCCCCTGGGATCACGTGGGCCATGGAGAGCCAATCCTAGCGGGGCATTTTCATTTATAGATTTGACAGGAAGACCTGTCAAATTTATGAATAGAGATCGGCCCCAAAACCACACTTAAACTTCAAATAAATTGGGGGAAAAAAATCACATTTTTAAAATAACTATAAGTTAAATAAATTAACGACTTTAAACAAAAATTTTAATTTTTGAAAAAATTAATTATACTTTTTAACGGTGCTAAAAATAAACTTACCTTTCTTTAAAGTATCTAAAAAAGATAAACCTGTTGAAAACATGTTTAAATTGTAATTAATGAACCACTTACCTTGTTAAAAACAGGCCTTGCGCCTCCTTTTTAAAAGTGCAGCTTCTCCATACTTACCCTCACAGAGAAACCTGAAAAAAAAACGAAATTCGCTGCGTGCGCGCAGCCTCTCCCGCGCACGCGTTCGACTTCTGAACCCCTCCCTTCAGGGGAACGGAAGTTCCGGTTTCCCGCGCATGCGCAGTGCATGCAGGAAACCGGCACTTCAGGTGGCCTTACGGGTGAGCACACAGCGCGTACTCACCCGGCAACAGCCGAATTTCTGGCCCACTTCTGATATCTCTGTCCTACTGCCAAGCTGGCTCAGAAGCAATAGGAGGTGATGTGGCTTTCTTATTTTTTTATGGTATGAAACGATCTCCGAAAGCTCTGGTGTATGTGTGACAGTCTTCCCTGCAACCTTGAAAAGGCAGACATGAGGATGATTTTTCATGCCCATTAAAACTCCAGAGTATTAACCAACTCACCAGGTGCAGATGTGGCTGTGATGTTCATTTACTTCTTTCCAGAGAGGTCTGCTCACAAACTGTAATTCAGAACTAGCGTGATGAAAAAGGACAGCAGATTCTAGTACAAATGATAGCTGATAGAATTGGCTGCTTGATGCAGATCATACCAGGATTCCACACAATACTGGATGTGGTGTATAAATGCTTTGAGCCACATCATAACAACTCCTGGAGAATTATAAAAGTGCAAAGATCGGCCATGGTTGACCTTGGTAATAGACATGAACCAACTCAAAAATATATGTTGTGGCCTCTCCCTAGGATGTATCAGCAAAAGTTGACAAAGCCCAACATAATCTGGAGGTGAAGTCTCTAGCTTCAAATGCCATTGATTTGTACGTTCAAAGAGCAAATTATCAAATGCTCTTCTGGAAGACAGTTAATGAAGCCCTTCCTAGAATATTTCCTCCAGCTGGGAAAGGCCGGATGATGAGAGAGAGGGAGTGAAGTATCTTATAAGGAAGACTTCTGTTCTTCAGATGGCATTACAAGGCCTGGATTTCCACCCAAATATCAGTGTAATCTGGGTGGAATCGAATGAAATAGCGCTAACGATCGCGGAATTTTAAGCGTAAGTGAGTTGCGCCCATAACCACGTATCATTGGAGTATCCGCGATCTGTTGCGCTGGTTTGAAAGAAGTTTAACCTCAAACTGTAATTGCGGGACATGCAGCTCCAAAATTAATGAGATGCCACAAATAGATTCTTGTGTGTGTGGAAGAACTCTGCCAGAATCTATTTAATCAAAGAATGCTGCTGATGACACTCAATGATATTATATTAATTGTGATATCAAGATCAATTTAGAAAGTGTTAAAAATAGACAGTAAGCAAAAAATGACATTTATTGTAATGCAAATACTTTGATATATATAACTTCCTCTTTAAACATTATATACAGTGCCAGAGTGTATATAGGAAAGTAGTAACTGGACCACTTGCTCCTGAATTATTGATTTGATTGGGTGTTCAATGATGTTTCCCTGCTCTAATTCAACAGTAGTCAACAGAAAAATATAACACTTGGTTACCATGTTCAGTGCAAATATTGGCCCGGAATTTCGTAGATCGCAGTTACGCGGAAATTTATGTTGGTTCAGCGCTGATCTTGCCGATGGCAACTTAACATCCAAATTTCCTGAGCAGCTTATTTACCTACGCCAGAACCGTAAAACCAATAAAGCAAGCCCAAATTCAGTGGTATTATCTTGCATTCTAATTTCCATGTTCTAAATGATTGGACAGAGGCTTAAATTTCTGGCTGTTTTAGTCATGCCCTAATCAAGTTGATCAAAACTATACACCTGTATGCTAACATTTTTACTTCATTGTATATTCATTTAAATAGTTAAACTTGCTAATAAATTAAACTGTGTTCTTCACTAATTGTAATGTATTATCACATGGTTTGGTATGAGCATGCTCAGTTTGCTCTGGCCTAGTAAAGCAAGCTCATGAACTAGCAACTGGTGTCTCTGTCCTTCATTTGTTCTACCCACATATATTACATTTTGGCGACGAGGATGGGATCCCAAAGCCATTTTTAGGGATTATGGAAGGACACAGTGTTCAACCTTTGAGTGGAAAAGTTTAAGGTGAATTTGTGACACCTAAACTGAATATTTTGCGATGCTTTACTGTTAATGCTCATGCAGAATCGTCTGTCCTTCGCCTTCGCGTGTATGTATACACAGCAACAGCAGCATTGATTCTCACAGGTACACAGGTAGCGTGCTGAGTCATTGTTCAACGGGATCGGGACAATCACGACCGCGTCTACGGGATTCATCGGAAGCCTCGGAACGGATGGAGATGTTTTTTTTAGGCCAATAGCATTATTGAGACTCAAGCTGCAGATGAGAATGTTCAAGCTCAAAATAAAGTAATTTGTGAACGTAAAAAAGCAATTTTTCTAACTGAGATCGGGCCAGATGTTTACGGAACGTTGACAAATTTACTCGCGCCACGGAAAGTGAAGGATGTGTCATTTGAAGACATTGTCGAGAAACTTGAGGACCATTTCGACCCAAAGCCATTAGAAATAGTAGAGAGCTATAAGTTTGGCACCAGAAACCAAAAACAAAGTGAAACCATCAGTGAGTACATTGTAGCTCTTAAAAACCTGTCTTTGCACATTTTTGGATCATGCATTGCGAGATATTTTGTGTGTAGACTGGTGGATGAGCATGCACAGTCCAAGTTACTGAACACTCCAAACCTAACGTTTGACATAGCATGCAAAATTGCCCTATCCATGAAGATGGCATCTAAGAATGCTAGGGAGCTCCGTCCAACTCAAGTGACTAGTGCAGCTGAGGTCTACAGTCACAAAGCCACCGCTGAACCTAAAGCTGTGAGACCAAGTCAAAAGCATGTCGGTGAGAGCAGTTCAGTGAATTGTAATCACTGCAATGGAAATCACTCACCACAGTCCTGCCAATATAGAAATGCGAAGTGTTTTCACTGTCAGAAGCAAGGCCATATTTCAACAGCTTGCAGAGCGAGATCTAAAGCAGGAAGTAAGAACCATTCTAGTGGCAATGCAAAGCAGCGACAACAAAAGGGAGGAATTCACAATATTGAAGTGAACACACCTGATGTTGAAGAACTAGGCATCTACAGTATCTATGCTACTAGCGGCAACGCTAGCAGTCGTGAGAAAGACTTCCGTACAAAACGTTTGATCAATGACCAATATATTGATATGTGTATCGACACAGCGGCGGACTGCTCTATCATGAGTAAGGATACATATGAGAGTAAGTTTAATCAGAAACCACTTACAAAGAGTACCGTAGAGTTAAAAACCTACTCCGGAGAAATTCTAAAGACATGTGGAGAAATGGAATGTACAGTTCAACACAATGGCCAGTCAGCAAAGCTGCCTATTATTGTAGCGAGCTACAACAACAGGCCAACCTTCATGGGCAAAGACTGGTTGAGAAAGTTAAAACTAGACTGGAAAAACATCTTCAGTGTAGATGCTTCAAAGAAGCAACTTGACACAATGCTGAACAAGTACGAAAGCATGTTCATAGACAGTTATGAGGGCATCACTGGGTATGACGCACATATCCGCATCAAGTCCAATGTGAAGACTGTCTATTGTAAGGCAAGGCCGGTCCCCTATGCATTGACAAGTCAGGTGGAGGAAGAGCTCACAAAACTGAACGAGAACGGAGTGCTAGTAAAAACTGACAAAAGTGAATGGTCTACCCCGATTGTGGTAGTGCCCAAAGCAGACAAAACTGTACGCTTGTGTGGTGACTACAAAGTTACTATCAACCAAACAGTTGACGATGAGCAGTACCCGTTACCTACATCGCAAGATTTGTATGCAGCACTCTCTGGGTCAAAGGTTTTCTCCAAGCTTGACCTGTCGCACGCTTATGCTCAGCTGAATATTGACAAAGAGAGTCAACAGTATCTCACCATCAACATACACAAGGGACTGTGCTCATACACCAAACTGCTGTATGGTGTAAAATTCTCCCCAAAATCTTTCAGGCTATGATGGATAAGATTTTGCAAGGAATTCCAAATTCCTTATGCAATCAAGACGATGTGCTGATCACAACAAGCAGCGAGGAAGAAAATCTAGAGGTATTAGATTTAGTGCTTCAAAGGTTGAATTCCCACAATGTCAAATTGAAAAGGAGCAAATGTGCTTTTGTGCAGCCCGAGGTTGTGTACCTTGGTCTGAAAGTTGATGCAAATGGCTTGCAACCAGTTAAGGAAAAGGTTGATGCTGAAATCAATGCCCCAAAGCCACAGAACGTGTCTGAGTTGAGATCTTTCCTTGGAATGGTCCAGTACTACGCACGTTTCTTACCTGAGTTAGCGACCATGTTATTTCCATTGCACGAGCTCCTCAAGAAGGATGTCCAATGGAAGTGGACAAAAGCGCAACAGGAAGCTTACAATGCCTGTAAGAGAAGTCTCTCTAGTGATGCTCTCCTTGTGCACTACGAAACAAAGCGTGAGCTTAAGTTAGCGTGTGATGCTTCTAGCTATGGTGTGGGAGCCACGTAATGGACGACGACCAGGAGAAACCAATCGCGTTCGCATCGAAAACACTCACAAAGAGCAAAAGAAATTACGCGCAAATTGAAAAGGAAGCACTCGCCATAGTGTTTGGAATCAAGAAATTCCAACAGTTCCTGATCGGCAGAAACTTTACCCTGATAACTGATCACAAACCGCTCCTAGCAACATTGGGGCCCAAATCTGCCATCCCTGCAATGTCTGCCTCAAGAATGCAATGTTGGGCAGTGTTGTTGTCACAATGTGACTACACGATTGAATATCGCACTTCAAAGCAAAATGCAATCGCAGATGCTTTGTCCAGGTTGCCACATGAAGACTCGTGTGTTGGGAGTGAAGGTGAGATTTTCAAGCTAGGTGCAGTTGACAAAGGGCTAGAAATTGGCCTCCTTACCGCCTCCTGTTATTGCCTCCGGGGGGCAATAACGGGGCAATAACAACTTACTGCCCAGGCGCGGCGAGATGAACGACTCCCACTAACTTGGCCGGGAGGTTTGCGGCGGCGGTAACACTCTGCGCCACGATCTCCTGCACCCGGAGATCGTGACGTCATTGTCGTGCACATTGCCCCGGTAGCGCCCCGGAGCCGAAATTCGGTTCCGCCCCCTGCAGCATCGCCGGGCAAAAACACCAACAGCTGCAGGAGGCGTTCATTGGGAGGCCGGGCGCTTCAGGGGCGGAAGTTAAAGGGGAGGTTGCCGAGGTAAGTAGCAAAATTTCTAAAATGGTTTATTTCCATTTTTTTCCATTTCTCCTAGGCTGCGATCGATCAGCCCGGCACTTTGCTGGAGTGCATGGGGCTGATCGAGCCGGATCGTGGCTGCCGTCGTGGACTAGCTAACTGGTCCTAATGCAGAGCCTGCTGCGATGGCCCTTCCCTTTAAGGGAGGGAAGGAGCCTCGGATCATGGCAACGCTGCATGGGACATTGTGCAGCGCTGCACCTCCCCCGCCACACCTGCGTCCTTTAGTGCTCCAGGAAGTGGAGCGCTTGATTTAGTGCTCCACTTCCTTCCTGGAGCGCAAACACCGAATTTAGGAAAAGCTGGAAATCATTAGTGCCTGGCGCTAAGTTTCCCAGCTTTCAAAAGTTACTGCCCCCAAACAGGGCGAGATCGAATTTCTAGCCCAAAGACTTTCCCGTGAATGCAACTGAAATTGCAGATGAGTCTCAAAAGGACTCACTACAGAAAAGAGTGTATGAAAACACCTTGAATGGGTGGACTGATCAGTGTCTGGACACAGAGTTGAAACCATTCCATAACCGTCGTACTGAATTGTCTTGTGAGCAAGGTTGTATCAAGTGGGGAAACAGAGTGATGGTACCTACTTCTTTGAGAGTTAGAATTCTGGCCGAACTTCATACTGAGCATCCAGGGATGGTCAGTATGAAATCAATTGCAAGAAGCTTTGTTTACTGGCCTGGATTGGACAGTGATCTTGAGTCACTTGTCAGCAAATACAACGTTTGCCAAAGTTGCAGAAACAAACCACCCAAAACTCCACTACAACCCTGGTCATGGCCAAGTAGACCTTTTCAGAGAGTACATGTAGACTTCTGTGAGAAAGCAAATGATTATTTCCTGGCACTTATAGATAGTCACTCAAAGTGGATTGAAGTGAAACACATGGGTTCAAATACTACAACTGAACGTTGATAGATGAGTTGAGGTCTATCTTCGCATGTCATGGCTTACCTGAAGAGCTTGTTTCTGACAATGGTCCTCAGTTCCATTCTGCTCTATTCCAGGAGTTCATGAAATGGAACGGTATCAAACACACTCTCGTTCCACCATATCATCCAGCTTCAAATGGAGCAGCCGAAAGGACAGCCAGAATAGTAAAAAAAGCTCTCAAAAGCAAGTGTTGCAGGGTTGTTCGGGACTCAGCATGAAGCAACGTTTGGCAAATTTCTTGCTGAAGTACAGAACTACCCCGCACACTACAACTGGATATACCCCAGCAGAACTCTTGATGAAGAGGAGATTGAGAACACGATTGAGTCGCCTTCAACCAAATTTGGCCTCAAGAGTTGAACAGAAACAGTTGAGTCAGAAACGTTATTATGACAACAATCAGAAAGAACGCAGTTTCAGACAAAACGAGTGTGTTCATGTTCTTAGTCCCCCTGGCAAGTCGAGTTCACACAAGTGGGATATAGGAACTGTGGTAGAGGTAGGTGGAACCAGGAGATATTTGGTTGAAATTGGTGACAACATCCAAAGTGTTCATGTAGATCAAATGATCT
Source organism: Squalus acanthias (assembly GCA_030390025.1). Lineage (NCBI taxonomy): Eukaryota > Metazoa > Chordata > Chondrichthyes > Squaliformes > Squalidae > Squalus > Squalus acanthias. The sequence goes on from CM059434.1 coordinate 105,470,139, forward strand.
CTGCTAGAGATGAACCAAGACATGATCTTGAACCACTTGATCATGAACACATACAGGAGTTTGACTCAGTTCAGACTTCAGTAACTGAAGTACCAGGCTCAAACAAGTCTGAGATAGAAACAGGATCATCTTTGAGTTCGGAACCAGAACAAAGCAGTCCGAAAATTGGTTCAACACCAAAACCTTTTGTAAGATCAGGAAGGCTCCGCAAACCTGTTATTAAACTGGATTTGTAGTTCATCTGTAGCATTTGTAGTTCATTTAAAAGAAAAAACGCCAGGAGTTTTTGTTATGTGGTACATGTAATGCTGGGAAAGTTGGAACCATAGTTTTGTTGTATTTGAGAGGGGAATATGTGCATTTTTTTAAGGGGAAAGCAGTGTAATGTATTATCACATGGTTTGTCACATGGTTTAGTATGAGCATGCTCAGTTTGCTCTGGCCTAGTAAAGCAAGCTCATGAACTAGCAACTGGTGTCTCTGTCCTTCATTTGTTCTACCCACATATATTACACTAATTATTAGTCCTTGATAAGTGCGACTAATTCATGAAGTCCTCATGTGAATTTTTAGAAAATGAGATTTGAATAGTAGCTATAACTGGATCACATGATTTCATACTTTTTATAATTGTATTGCTGAATTAAACCAATATTTATTTGTTTCGATATATACTTGCAAAATCTCTCCTACCCAACATATCAATCTCTATTTAAGCAAACCACATAACAATGAAGAATTAAGCACTACCAAGAACTCTGCAGTTGTGCTTTACTTATTTACAAAACATAAGTGGTAGCTTGAAACTTCATGAGCACAGTTCTTCAAAATGACACTAATATGCGCTGATACAGTTCTACAGAGAATGGTCTGGATCTTGCATTTTACGTATTCAGGTTGAATGTTCATTTAAATAAGTTGATGGTGAACTGGAAGGGAATTTGAAAAAGTATTTGAATCTCTAGGGCAGACATTGCAGCTTCTAGTTAACAGTTTAAATTATTTATAAGGAAGGAATTAAAAATTGTATATTTGAACGAGGAAGCATCAATAGTTAGAAAAGTGTCACTTTCCTAAATATAATCAAAGCTTCAGACCTGAAAAATGCAGTTACTCCTCCAGTAACACCGATATCAGGCGACTTTAGGTCCTGCTACACCTAAACCTACATCAGTGCATTACTGGCGTAAATTCAGGAAACTCTTGAGATGGTCTATTGCTTGGGGGCGGTGTTATGTAAATGAGTGACAGAGGGTTTTGGTGGGCGTACCTCGGAAGCAGCACAAATGATTGATGAAATTCGCGCATAGCGATGTTTTGGCACAAAACCGACGTAAATCAGTTATGCGCAAATTTCCTTGGATATAAAATAACGCAACTCCATTCTTACCCCTTAGTTACACTGAAAGGTCCAGCAAATTTCATTATTTCATATAACTATTTTGAATTTTGTGTCAGTAATTTTCCTCACAATTAAAATTAGAAAAAGATATAACAGTCAATCGTCATCTGTAGATAATTAGTGAGATTCTCAGCTTCTAGCTCGATCATCCACCAGTTTAGATACAAGTTGCTTATTTGCACTATTCTGCCAGCTGCTTTCGGCAATACAGTTTTTTGGGGGGTAGTTTATCAATATTATTTAAACCCTAAAACTATTTAAATGCATTTACATTTAAAAATAGTTCTTTTCTCTTTGCTTGCTAGTCAAATTCCCATGTACTTCTTGTACTACTAGTACACTAGTAGCTGTTTTTACAACCTCAATTTCTTACCAAATGTGTAATGCTTCTTATCCATCATGGCTATATCAGCGTTAATCCGTTTTCAGTTGGAACTGTTTGCAGAGCACAGTACTTCAAGCCTTTCCTGGAGCATTTATGTATAAATAATACCTAACAATATAAAATTGCTTCTCTGAAGTATTAATGTTAACTAATGACAGAGTATAACAGCATATTACTGTAGTCCACAATACATTATTTGTTTTGTTGCTAAAACTATATGACATGCAATGTTCCTGCTAAGGTGTGCGCTCGCGCGGCTGTGCAGTAATCTGAAAGGTCCCACGTAGGCCGCTCACCGGCTTTTACATTGTAAATACTGCGCATGCGCAGAAAATGAAGAAAGAAACAGGCCACACAGAACAAAGTGCAGCTTACAGGGAACATTGATGACAGGTATGATTTACTTTGTTTTATTTTAATTGTGCAAGCACAGATCACATACCTTTCTCAATAGAGGAATTTTTAGAGGAAGAGACAATTTTTACATCACAATTTGTCTCATTTTGTATGGTCCACTTGCTCATCTAACAGTAGCAATTTCTTTCTCTGTACATTATTTTTTTTCAAGCATATAGAATTTGAGGAAAATGGCATCAGATTCAAAGGAGACAAAAACACACTGGGTGCATTCAATAAATGTATTTTCAGATGCCAAAGCATAAGTAAAGATATTGGCCCAAAAATTAGTCTTAGTACGCGAGAGTACGCACTGTGTACTCTCGCGTATTCTGTCTCTAATTGCCGGTTTTCTGCATGCACTGCGCATGCGCTGAAAACCGGCACTTGGTGAACTCAAAAGGGGGCGGTTCCTAAGTGAACCGCGTGCTCGCTACAGGCTGCGCGCACGCAGTGCACTTAGTGCTTTGAACGCGCAGGTAAGCATGGAAGATTTTGCACATAAAGAAAGGAGGCGTAAGACCCTCTTTTAACAAGGTAAGTAGTTAATTAAGTATTATTTAAAAAAAATTTCAACAGGTAAGTTTATTTTTATAACTTTTAAAAAGATTTTTAAATTTTTTCAAAAATTTAATTTTTTGTTTAAAGTGGTTAATTTATTTAACTATACTTATTTTATTAATGTGATGGTTTTTTTTTTAATTTAATTGAGGTTTAGCTGTTCTTTTGTGGGGGTATATATTCATAGCTTTGACAGCCCTTGCTGTCAAAACTATGAATGAAAGATGGTGTGCTGCCATTGGCTCTAACTGAATCACGTGATCCCACAGCTCGCACGAATTAACTGCGTCTGTGGGATACGCACACACTGCACAGCTGCAGCCTTGAAACTAAAGTTCGTGTGAGCTCGGAAGGAAAAGGCAGGCGCGCAGTGAGATATCGCGGGGAAGCCTTACCCCCGCAGGAAGGCTCCGTCTTTAATTTCTGGGCCATTGCCATTGACAGATGTACTGCTGCTGAATAACTCAAGGGTAATAAAACATTATAAGGAAAGTAATTTGAGTGGGGGGAACAGACAAAGCAATCCCACGAGTATTCTAACGAGCAAAACAAAGCTTATTTCAAAAAGACAAACTAATTGATATACCTGGCATAGAAACTTTGCTCTCGATTTGTGTGAAATTATGCTAAACAGAAAAAACTAATAATGAAAAAAAACACTACTCAAAGGTTTCAATTTTTGAGTATTCTTTTGTAATGGTAAATTATTTCAATAACAATATATTAGGTTTTGCGGTAAAATTAAGGGGGAGGCTAACAGTGCTCACCGTTATTAATGTGTAAATCAGACAGCAACTTCCAGTGACAACACATGTGCAGTTAAATGCGTAAATCAAGAAGTTGATGTCCAAGATGCTCTGCTCTTCAGAAGCTGCACAAGAATGGTATCTCAGCAAGAGACTCGGCATTGAAATACATGGAACGGCATGAAGTTGCTCTACTTACCTGATGTACATGCACTAAATCTGCCAGAAAAAGTTAGGGCTTTTCCATTCCAGCATAAGTACCCTTTTAACGGCATGGTAAGTCTTAATTACTGCTGAACAACCGCTCTGGCACTGAAAATTAACTTTAACGAGTGTGGAGTCTCATTCCTTCAGATTTTAATTATCGGCAGAAATTTAAAAAAAAATTTAAATAATAATTGTTTTTACTTTTTCTTTCTGTCTCTTTTATCTCTTTCATAATGCAATCACATTTTCCCTCTCTTTACCTGATTTGACATTGAATGAAATATTCTAACTGACACTTTCTGGTTCAGATTCTGTGCTGCTTATTAACGATTCTTCAATCTGATTGGTTAAGGAGATACGTAGTTGCTTGCCCTGGTCACACAGGTCCCAGATGCTCTGTAGAGCGTGATGCTGCAGCAGTCGGCACAGACTCCATGGATTTTTTTTAGATTATGAACATATACCCTTATTAAAAACTGGACAGGCTGTTTGGGGGGAAGCAGTGGAAAACCACTCAAGCTGAAGGTGGCTGGCCTAACCAGGTTGCATTTGTATGGTAACGGACTGTCCTTGGGAACAATGGCCCGAGATGCCCACTCCCAAGTCATGAATAACAAGGCTGGCGACTCATTGTTTCTGGAGAAGATGAGCTCGATAAGTTAATCGGCTGGGAGATCGAAACAAGATCTAAACCATCCAAACCTGGGAGGAGGCCTGGAAACCATTTCCCTGAGGCCATGTGTCCATTAAAACCACAGACAGCAGTCTGTGTATTGGAGGGGTATATCAGAGAACAGTTTGGATAGCTCTCTCTCTCTCTGCTGCCCTCCACACAATGGAACGTCAAGAGGAGCTGAGCCTTGCTCTTCCAACCGAGACGGACTTTGACTCAGACTGGGACTCGCATGCCGCAAGGCTGGTACGGAACCAAGTAGCCGAGTCGGACAGGAGGAAGCTACAAGCAAGATCAAGGGCAATCTAGGTGAGCATTGCCAAGCCTACACACCCACAAGATCACTTAGCTGTGTGAGGGGGTGCCTGTATATTCCTACCAAACCAGAGGGGGTTTAGCGTTGGAAGGGTCCTGTGATAGTTTAGTTCACGGGAGGGTGTTTTTAGGCTGTGGTAAGTCAGCACGACAGGGGCTTGTTGGATAAGTCAGGGTTGTACTGTTTTAAACTGTACTGTTGGGTTCACACCGCTCGTACTGTATGCGAGTGGAGTGGTTTTGTCAACATTAATAAACACTGTACGGGTGAGCCTGAAAACGCTGTCCGTGTTCCAATCTGTCCTCAGTAATCCCTATCGTCCAGAACTTGTAGTAAGGGAGTTTGCGTGCTCGCTACGGGTGGGGCGAAACCACTTACAATAATTGGCGATTGCAGCAGGGCCCATAGGAAATTGGCCACTGCAAAAACCGGTTACAATGCGCTTTTGCGATAGTTGACCACAAGGAACTTACATAGATACATAGATACATAGAAGATAGGAGCAGGAGTAGGCCATCCGGCCCTTCGAGCCTGCTCCGCCATTTAATGAGATCATGGCTGATCCTCCAATTCAGTATCCCGTCCCCGCCTTCTCTCCGTAACCCTTAACCCCTTTTGCCTGTAGAAATATATCTAATTCCCTCTTAAATATATTTAATGAGCTGGCGTACACTGCCCTCTGTGGCAATGAGTTCCACAGGTTCACCACCCTCTGAGTGAAGAAATTCCCCCTCATTTCTGTCCTAAATGGTTTAGCCCTTATCCTTAAATTATGTCCTCTAGTTCTGTTCTCACCCGCCAAGGGAAACATTCCTTCTGCATCTAGTCTGTCTAGACCTGTCAGAATTTTATGCACTTCTATGAGGTCCCCTCTCAATCTTCTAAACTCCAGTGTGTACATCCCTAAACTACATAGTCTCTCCTCATAGGTCAATCCCGCCATTCCTGGTATCAGCCTGGTGAATCGCCGCTGCACCCCCTCCATGGCAAGAACATCTTTCCTCAGATGAGGCGACCAAAACTGTACACAGTACTCGAGGTGTGGTCTCACCAGTGCCCTGTACAGCTGCAGCAAGGTATCCCTGTTCCTGTATTCCAACCCTTTTGCTATGAAGGCCAGCATACCGTTTGCCTTCTTGATCGCCTGTTGCACCTGCATGCTCGCCTTCAGTGACTGGTGTACAAGAACACCCAGGTCTCTCTGTACTTCCCCCTCTCCCAATTTATTGCCATTTAAATAATAATTTGCCCTCCCGTTCCTGCACCCAAGGTGGATAACTTCGCACTTGTCCACATTATAGTGCATCTGCCATTTATCCGCCCAATCACCCAGTCTGTCCAAATCGCTCTGGAGCTTCCTGGTCTCCTCCTCTGAGCCCACCCCCCCTCCTAGTTTAGTGTCGTCTGCAAATTTGGAAATGCTGCATCCGACTCCCTGATCCAGGTCATTAATGTAAATTGTGAACAGCTGGGGACCCAGGACAGATCCCTGTGGTACCCCACTTGTTACTGCCTGCCATTCAGAAAATGAGCCGTTTATTCCAACTCTCTGTTTTCTATCTGACAGCCAGTTCTCTATCCACGTCAATACTTTCCCCTTTATCCCATGAGCTTCAATTTTCCCTGCTAATCTTTTATGTGGGACCTTATCGAAGGCCTTTTGGAAGTCCAGGTACACCACATCGACTGGCTCTCCCCCATCTATTTTACTATTCAAGTGCAAAAGCCCATAAAAAGTCTATGGGCAAGTGCAGTGGAACAAACGTTCATTCACCCTGACCATCCCATTGAAATTTTGGGTCTTGTTTGCACATATTCACACTTATGGCAGAAACTATCTACCCAAAATATTTTTAGCGATAAAGTATAGAGTTATCATCATACCATCATATTTTTTCTTCCTCGTATCAAGTTTACGTCAGCCTGGGACTATGCATACGCACTTTTCATTTTCTTTTAATGCCTACCTCAGAAATGTTATTAAAAATGGGCAAAAAGTATTTTGTCCGTCATTAAATAGTTATTGGAAGACAAGAGGAACTTTATCGGTGGTCTCCAAGTTGACAAATCTTCTTTGTTTAGATCCATGAACAACAACAACACCTTGCATTTATATAGCACCTTTAATGTAGTAAAATGTCCCGAGGCACTTCACAGAAGCGTTATCAAACAAAATTTGACACCGAGCCACATAAGGAGAGAGTAGGACAGATGACCAAAAGCTTGGTCAAAGAGGTAAGTTTTAAGGAGTGTCTTAAAGGAGGAGAGAGAGGTAGAAAGGCAGAGAGGCTTAGGGAGGGAATTCCAGAGTTCAGGGCCTAGGCAACTGAAAACATGGCTGCCAATGGTGAAGCGATTAAAATAGGGGATGTGCAAGAGGCCAGAATTGGAGGAGCGCAGAGATTTCGGTGGGTTCTAGGGCTGGAGGAGGTTTCAGCTATTTTAGTCAGTCACAGGAATGATTTTCTCAGAAACAGTAGTTCAAATGTCAGATACAGTTTTGATCCTCCTTCTTTTCAACAGCATTCCATCTGTAATGGCCATCTTTTACTTTGTCAATCAATCAGTTCCCCATAGTGTTACTATGCACCCTCCACAGAGAAACTCCTTAATTCACTTGCCATGTCTTACCATTTGGGTAACTAGATTCCTAAAGGTTACCATTGTTGATAAGATTATGACCACTATCCTTTTTAACCACTCTCTGAACACCTACCTTCATCATGTATGCTGTTGTACAATGTTCCAGGCTAACTATTGCAAATCTGAGACTACTTATCCTTTTATTTCATTGAGGAGTCAAATGTTAAGCAATTTGCTTTAGCTACACATGCTCAGACTTGAAATATTAAGGAATCCTAGTTACGATTGGCTTTTATTTGAATTTTCCTCGCAGTCTCCAACCTATGTACGCCACAGTTGCATTCATTGCCAGTTTTGGGTGTAGTAAATCCTAGATAATCACCACTTCTAGAAATTGATCCTGATGGCACCACAGCACCTTTAAATTCATTGCTAGTCTCAGGAAAGATTTTCTTACTGTCTGTAGAAGTAACAATTTACACTGGCTTCACCCTGTTTTTGGAATGGTTACAATAAGGCTTTAGAATCTCATTTATTTGTCAACTGTTCCAATTTCATTCCAGTTTCAATTTTCTCCTTTCACAGGAAAGCCACTAAATCTTAGGCACAATCATCTAAACTAATTGACCTCAACTATAGAACTTGTTCCTTTAATGGCTTGTCAGGAAGTTAGCATAGTTCACTATTTAGTATCCAGAAAAGCTCATCAGCTGTATGTTGCACTTCATCTAAAGATTGTGTTACAAATTCAGATCTCCCTCGGGACCTTCTTGGGTTCAATGGTGTCTATTGCTCCCGTAAGCAGTCTATGCATTTTACTTTTATGGAAGTTGATTCACACTACCCGATATCTATGTGTACGATAGCGGGACCGGGGGGTATAACAATGCTTCCCTCGTGACCTGAACTGAATATGTCTCTTTGCCACATGTATTTCTTCAAACTCTCTGAAGGTGGACCAAATTAACACTAGATAAGGAGAAGCCTGATTTGAATCATTAAGCTGCTTTATTCCACAATAAGATTAATGTACAAAGGAATAATTATGATCTGATTCACTCGATACAATTTATCTCTGTGTAATAACATTAAAATCATGAATATGCTACACTACCCTCATGTTGCTTAATTTAAACAGATTAACTGCTTTATGTTCTGTTCTACAGTTTAGGGTAGAGACTCCTCTCCTTGCAAACGTCAGTCTTTCGCTACCTTTTGTTGCCTGAATTCTTGCGCAGTGTCCTTTTTCCAAAGGTCCAACTGCCTTTTTGGTTTTCTGTGGCTTTCTTCTTAACTCACTTCAAAGACAGGCAGTGATCAAAGGGATTCCAACACAATGGATAAGAGATGCTTTGCTGATTACCCAGACAAGCTAACTAATTGTTGATACAATAGCAAAATACTGCGGATGCTGGAAATCTGAAATAACAACAGAAAATGCTGGAAACACTCGGCAGGTCAGGCAGCATCTGTGGAGAGAGAGAAACAGAGTTAACGTTTCAGGTCAACGGCCTTTTGTTTAGCATATTAATCTCCCTTTGTCTGGGTGCCCTGATTTAAAAAAAAAACTCATGAGAACACACATTGATTTTAAGAACTCACCATTAAAAGTAACCAAAACGCTTCTGAAACCTGACAGTCCGTAATGATTTCATCAGAAGCAAGACCTCGGATTCTGTAAAAGATGCCATGCATAGCGTTCGAAACTTTCCCCTTCAGGAAACTCACTGGTGAGGGGATTTACTGCTTCAGCTTATTTAATGAGTGGAAAAGTGCAGTTTGGCAGAAGCGGAAACCCCAGCCACTAATTCCGGCTCTGACCTGAATAAAATGTTCAATTTTTCATTTCACTCTACAGCTGAGGAAAGCTCCCCACATTCATTATTAACAACATTAACAAAACAAAAAGTGCATTTTCCTGGGCAGGCGCTGTCCTGGAGCAATTTGGGCAAAGCACATCGTGATGAGGGCCTCAGAGTCTGATCTTCCTTTAGGACCTAATTTACTGAGGCATGCACCATTTACAAATGGGGCACACTATTGGATGCAAGAAAGCAAGGGAGACGATGTCTGCACTCTGCCTGCGCCTTAAAGGCAGCAGCAATCTTAACGAGGCAGTTACAATGGAAAGCCAGTGAAAAAAAAGGACTTTGAGAGGGAGAAATTCGGTTGGTTAGTGCCTCCAGTTAGCGCCTGGCGGGAGCGCTAATGGGGCACTGATGCAGTAGCGCTGGGGCGAGACGAATCCAGCGCCCCACGCCAAATTCGGACCCCCCCCGTAGCGTCGCCGCTACGAGTTAGCACCGCCGCTACGAGTTAGCACCAGGGACTTCAGCGCCAGGCAGATCATGACGTCAGTGAGTGTGCAACGCTCACTGAGCACCCGATCTGCCAAATTGGGTATCGCCCCCCCCTGCCTTAGCGCCTCAACCAACAGCGACAGGGAGATGAGGCATCAAGCAGTGGATGCCAGCTCCAGGGGCGCTACTTAAAGAGATCATGAGTAATGAGTCGCAGCTGTCAGGTTAGTGCAGTTTCACTGCTTCCTTGTCAGTTTGACATTGTGCAACAGTTTAAATCAGTCATTTAAAGGTTGTTTAGTCTCCGGAGTGATGTGGCTACTAAAAATTAGTTACATTTATTCTCACAAACTATCAAAGTGCTGCACTTCCTTACATTAATGGGAGCTGTACTGAAAGTCGACCTCACCCTCCAGGATCTACTGTGGAGGGAGCGGAGGCAGCGAGAAAGATTGGAACATGGGGCCAGATGGAGGAGGAGGGCCATCAGGGCTCTCAACAGAAGGCCTTAACCTCCGAGGGTCTTCCGACAGCAATTCTCCTACCTCCAATTAAGCCAGGAGCAGTGTCTTAGAAGGCTCTGCTTCAGCAAGGAGGTGGTCACAGAACTCTGCCACCTCCTGCAACCAGACCTCGAACCTCATATCAGGGCGACCAGGGCTCTCTCAGTGGCGGTCAAGGTCACCATCACCCTCAATTTCTTCGCCAGTGGATTCTTCCGGTCTGCAACAGGAGATATAGGTAACATCTCACAGTTCGCCATCTATCGCTGCATTCGGGAGGCACAGAGGCTCTCTACAGTAGGAGAAGGGACTAGATTTCCTTCCCCATCACCAGCGAGAAGCAGGACGAGTGTGCATGTGGCTTTACATGGATAGCTGGATTCCCCATGGTGCAGCCCGTCATTGACTGCACCCATGTGGCTTTGTGGGCACCACATAACAATCCTGAGACCTTCCATAACTGCAAAGGCTACCACTCACTTAATGTCCAGCTGGTGTGCGACTACAGACAGCGAATCCTCAATGTGAATGCCCGCTATCCTGGCAGCAGCCACGATACCTTCATCCTGTGCCAGACCTCTTCCAGCCGCCACTTCAAGCTCGCGGCTGGTTGGTCAGAGACAAGGGCTATTCGCTCTCCACCTGGCTCATGACTCCCCTCCATAACCCCAACACTCCTGCCCAGCACTCATATAATGAGATCCAGGCTGCCACCAGGAACATCATTGAGCAGACCATCGGGGTGTCAAGCAACAATTCTGTTGCCTTGACCACTCGGGAGGAGCCCTCCAGTACTCGCTGGAGCTGGCGTCCCATTTTGTGGTGGTCTGCTCCACAATCTGGGAATCATGAGGGCCCAGCCCTTGCCAACACGGATTGCGGGACCACCTCGGGAGGAGGAAGAGGGAGAGGAGGAGGAGGAGGAGGATGACGAGGAGGAAGAGGAAGACGAGGAGGACGATGAGGGGGATGAGGAAGACGAGGAGGATGATGAGGGGGATGAGGAGGAACAGAAGCGAGGGAGGAGGCAGCCACTCAATCAACCTTCCGGAAGGGCGGTCCATGACTGCCTCATCAGACTGCGTTTCCAATCATTTCAACCCCAGATCCCCGTTGCTCACCACATCCCCATCATTCCATCCCTGTCGCAGGCCATTTCACAGCGCACAGCTGAAATGAGAGACAGTTCAAAATTATCTGAAGTGAATTAATAAATTTACCAATAATCAGTGAACACATCTTTACAACAACAATATTTACTATTCACCCTTGTGCAATGCCTTAGTGCCTCGCGTTACTGTGCCTTTGCCTACTCTAGTGCTCCTATGAAATGTTGGCCCAGTGGCTGCAGCACGACTGGTGGAAGGCTGCTGAGTGTCCGTGCAGGAGACTTCAGATGGCCTTGCAGCACGCCCTCGACCAGCTCTGGGCCTGGAAGGCCCGGCTGTAGACTGCACCACCTCAGCATGGGCGGCAGCAGTCTGGGCTGGCTGGATGAGAGGCAGTGACAAGGAAAATGGCAGAGTGGCAGCGGTGGGAGCAGGAATATTGTCATCCTGAGAGAGAACAGCAGCTTCCTGCTCCACTGACACACTGACACTCCCACGAGGCAGCATCCCTAGCAATCTGTTGCAGCACAGATTGCTGGCCTGCTGCAACACCGTGAAAGCCCCGGTCAACGATGGTAGACCCAGCCACAATAACAGCAGTCAGAGCTTGCGTGTCATCAAGCTGAGACTGCATGAGAGCAGTCTGAGATTGAATGGCACCAAGCATACACTGCATTACAGCACTAAGACGTTGCGTCGCTTCCGCCTGTGCTACAATGGAAGCTGCCAGATCACCTATCACACGTGGCATCAGGTCTGGGCCGCCACAGTCTCTCTGGAAGTTCAGCATCCTTTGCAGACTGGAAATGATGGGCTCCATGGTGTGCGCAGAGCTTTGTGCAATGTTGGAGATGGACTCCTCCATGCTCCTTACCATTGCCGAGAGGCTCTTGGGCACCCTTGCCATTGCACCTATCATCTCCGTGTGCATACCCATCACCCTTCTTCTAAAGGCCTCCCCATCGAGGTCCTCATCTGAGTCCTATGCAGCAGAACTCGCGAGCATACTCGCCCTCCGGAGAGCTGGCCCCTGAGCTACCCTTTCCCCCTGGCCTTGCTGCAGCCCGCTCGTTGCCAGTGCTTCACCCTGTGCCAATCCCACTACTATATTAGCCTCTAAAGAATGCGTAGTGCCAGTATCTGAGCTGGTGTCTGCAGGTGAGACATGCAGTGACACGGTATGTTCTTCCTCCTCCTCTTCTTCCGTCTCGCTCTCTACGGTGCCCTCAGGGACAGGCTGCTCCAGTGCTTGCTCATTATCTGAAAGCAGAAAGGCACAACAGATGGGTTAAAGTGAGGGGAGGGGGGCAGGAAGGGAGAAATGCATGCATACAGCATGATGAGCTGGAAAGTGCGAAAGGCTTGTGGGGTGAGGGGGAAGTGGGATGTGAGAAGAAGGAGTAGGGATGAACATACCATTGTTGTCTTCAAGGGGGTCAACGTCACCGGTGGCCACGACGCCCACCACCTGGTCCCCAATAATCTGCAGCACTCTATTTTCCAGCGCAGACAGTGGTTGGGTGTCGGCTTGTCCCCAGCCTGTGCTCTCCTGCTTTCTCCTGTTGTGAGCCACCTTGGCCTGCAAGAGAAAGGAAAGTGTGTGAGTGAGTGTGGAGCAATGGGTTTGGGTGATGTGCCTGCCATAGTTGAATAGCTGTCTTTGTGTGCAAGGCGTGAGATGTGGGTGTGAGTGTTGATAGGTAGAGATTGTTGGTGGGTGAGTGCTGGTGGTGTGGCGTTATGGGCAGTGTGTGTAGACTATGGTTCAGACAGTGGTATGTAGCATTTGTTGAGGCATTGACTCACCCTGACCACCCGAGTGAGGTCATTAAATTTCTTCCTGCACTGTGTATGGGTCCTAGGGACCATAGTGTTGCCCGAGACCTGATGGGCAACCTCCCTCCACATGGCACGGAAGACTTGTGGCGAGGGCCCCCTGCCACTTGCCGGGTACAGCACCGCCCTTCGTCTCTCCACAGCGAACACCAACTCATCCAATGCTTGGTCTGAAAATCTGCGGGCTCTCTCCCTGGGGCGTAGATCTGCCATCATGACACCTGCTTGAGTTATCCGGCTCCTTGGACTTGGCCTGCTCCTGCTTGCTGACACAGGTTCACAGCCAGCAATGCTGAGAATGAGGTTCTGCAGCATGAATGAACCTCCCCTTTAAGAACTGGAAAGAGCCTGTGGCAATGATGACTTGCGATTAGACTGCACCTGATATTGGTTAACACTTTGAGTGTAACGCCCTGAGCTAGGCCGTTGATTTAGCGCTCCCATCCTTTCTTTGAGCGACGACAATGAATTTTGCCGCAGCGAGATTCATTAGCGCCTGGCGCTAAATCTCAAACTTCTCCGAAGTTAGTGCCCATTCCTGGGCAATAATGAATTTCGCCCCCTGAATGTTTTAGTTTATCAGAGCAGGACTTTCATCTTCACAGCTTCTGATGAATAGTGGTAGAGTTGCCAACTCTGGTTGAAGATATTCCTGGTGGTTTCATCACATGACCTCCCGCCTCCAACCGCCATGACCAGTCAAACAATCCTTTCCCCCAAACCCCCAATATTTTACAATTCAGAATTAAAGCATTCTTTTTAAAAAATACACCTTTTTTTTAATGCCCTTATGATTTTTCTCCCAAGTTGCTTACAACAGTGTTTAGGAGATTAATCTTTAATTCCTGGTGATTCCAAGACAATCCTGGAGGGACGGCAACCCTAATTAGTGGTCAGCTTTTAAATCCATTTAGGCCACCCAGAAGCTACAATTTGCACGTCTGTGGTCTATATGTTTATTTACAACAACAACAACTTGCATTTATATAGTGCCTTTAAAGCAGTGAAACGTCCCAAGGCGCTTCACAGGAGCGATTATCAAACAAAATTTGACACCGAGCCACATAAGGAGATATTAGGACAGGTGACCAAAAGCTTGGTCAAAGCTTTATGGAGCGTGTTAAAAGGAGGAGAGAGAGGGTTTTTTTCATTTGTTTTTATGGGATGTGGGCATCGCTGGCAAGGCCAGCATTTATTGCCCATCCATAATTGCCCTTGAGAAGGTGGTGGTGAGCCGCCTTCTTGAACCGCTGCAGTCCGTGTGGTGAAGGTATTCCCACAGTGCTGTTAGGTAGGGAGTTCCAGGATTTTGACCCAGCGACGATGAAGGATCGGCGATATACTTCTAAGTCAGGATGGTGTGTGACTTGGAGGGGAACTTGGAGGTGGTGGTGTTCCCATGCGTCTGCTGCCCTTGTCCTTCTAGGTGGAAGAGGTCGCGGGTTTGGGAGGTGCTGCTGAATAAGCGTTGGCGAGTTGCTGCAGTGCATCTTGTAGATGGTACACACTGCAGCCACGGTACGCCGGTGGTGGAATGAGTGGATGTTTAAGATGCTAGAGGGGGTACCAATCAAGCGGGCTGCTTTGTCCTGGATGTTGTCGAGCTTCTTGAGTGTTGTAGGAGCTGCACTCATCCAGGCAAGTCGAGAGTATTCCATCACACTCCTTACTTGTGCCTTGTAGATGGTAGAAAGGCTTTGGGGAGTCAGGAGGTGAGACACTCGTCGCAGAATACCTAGCCTCTGACCTGCTCTTGTTGCCACAGTATTTATGGTCAATGGTTACCCCCAGGATGTTGATGGTGGAGGATTCGGTGATGGTAATGCCATTGAATGTCATGGGGTGGTGGTTAGACTCTCGCTTGTTGGAGATAGTCATTGGCTGGCACTTCTGTGGCGCGAATGTTATCTGCCACTTATCAGCCCAAGCCTGAATGTTGTCCAGGTCTTGCTGCATGCAGGCATGGACTGCTTCATTATCTGAGGAGTTGTGAATGGCGCTGAACACTGTGCAGTCATCAGCGAACATCCCCATTTCTGACCTTATGTTGGAGGGAAGGTCATTGATGAAGCAGCTGAAGATGGTTGGGCCAAGGACACTGCCCTGAGGAACTCCTGCAGCGATGTCCTGGGGCTGTGATGATTGACCTTCAATCAGCACAACCATCTTCCTTTGTGCTAGGTATGACTCCAGCCAGTGGAGAGTTTTCCCCCCAATTCCCATTGACTTCAGTTTTACTAGGGCTCCTTCATGCCACACTCGGTCAAATGCTGCCTTGATGCCAAGGGCAGTCACTCTCACCTCACCTCTGGAATTCAGCTCCTTTGTCCATGTTTGGACTAAGGCTGTAATGAGGTCGGGAGCCGAGTGGTCTTGGCAGAACCCAAACTGGGCATCAGTGAGCAGGTTATTGGTGAGTAAGTGCTGCTTGATAGCACTGTCGATGACACCTTCTATCACTTTGCTGATGATTGAGAGTAGACTGATGGGGCGGTAATTGGCCGGATTGGATTTGTCCTGCTTTTTGTGGACAGGACATACCTGGGCAGTTTTCCACATTGTTGGATAGATGCCAGTGTTGTAGCTGTACTGAAACAGCTTGGCTAGAGGCGTGGCTAATTCTGGAGCACAAGTCTTCAGCACGATAGCTGGGATGTTGTCAGGGCCCATAGCCTTTGCTGTATCCAGTGTGCTCAGCCATTTCTTGATGTCACATGGATTGAATCAAATTGGCTGAAGACTGGCTTCTGTGGTGGTGGGGACCCCAGGAGGAGGCCGATATGGATCATCCACTCGGCACTTCTGGCTGAAGATGGTTACAAATGCTGCAGCCCTGTCATTTGCACTCACATGCTGGGCTCCACCATCATTGAGGATGGGGATATTTAGGGAGCCTCCTCCTCCCGTTAGTTGTTTAATGGTCCACCACCATTTGCGACTGGATGTGGCAGGACTGCAGAGAGCTTTGATCTGATCCATTGATTGTGGGATCACTTAGCCCTGTCTATAGCATGCATGTAGTCCTGTGTTGCAGCTTCCCCAGGTTGGCACCTCATTTTTAGGTACGCCTGGTGCTGCTCCTGGCATGCACTTCTACACTCCTTATTGAACCAGGGTTGGTGCCCTGGCTTGATGGTAATGGTAGAGTGAGGATATGCTGGGCCATGAGGTTACAGATTGTGGTGGAATACAATTCTGCTGCTGCTGATGGCCCACAGCGCCTCATGGATGCCCAGTTTTGAGCTGCTAGATCTGTTCTGAATCTATCCCATTTAGCACGGTGGTAGTGCCACACAACATGATGGAGGGTGTCCTCAGTGTGAAGACAGGACTTCGTCTCCACAATGATCTGTGCGGTGGGCACTGCTACCAATACTTTCATGGACAGATGCATCTGCGACAGGTAGATTGGTGAGGACGAGGTCAAGTAGGTTTTTCCCTCATGTTAATTCTCTTACCACCTGTCGCAGGCCCAGACTGGCAGTTATGTCCTTCAGGACTCGGCCAGTAGTGGTGCTACCATTGGTGAAGGACATTGAAATCCCCCACCCAGAGTACATTTTGCACCCTTGTTTCTTCCAAGTGGTGTTCAACATGGTGGAGTACTGATTCATCAGCAGAAGGTGGTAATCAGCAGGAAGTTTCCTTACCCGTGCTTGACCTGAAGCCATGAGACTTCATGGGGTCCCGAGTCAATGTTGAGAACTCCCAGGGCCACTCCTGCCTCACTGTACCACCACCCTTGGTGGGTCTGTCCTGCCGGTGATGGTGATGGAGGAGTTTGGCTCGAAAGATATGATTCTGTGAGTATGACTATGTCAGGCTGTTGCTTGACTAGTCTGTGGGACAGCTCTCCCAATTTTGGCACAAGTCCCCAGATGTTGGTGGGGAGGACTTTGCAGGGTTTACTGGGCGTGCACTTTTACACTCCTTATTGAACCAGGATTGGTCCCCTGGCTTGATGATAATGGTAGAGTGAGGGATATGCTGGGCCATGAGGTTACAGATTGTGTTGGAATATAATTCTGCTGCTGCTGATGGCCCACAGCACCTCATGGATGCCCAGTTTCAAGCTGCTCGATCTGTTCTGAATCTATCTCATTTAGCATGGTGCTGAGGTTGATGCCGGGTGGTCCGTCCAGTTTCATTTTTATTATTTTGTTTCGTAGCGGTTTGTTACAACTGAGTGGCTTGTTAGGCCATTTCAGAGGGCAATTAAGAGTAATCGCTGCGGGTCTGGAGTCACATATAGGCCAGACCAGGTAAGGACAGTAGATTTCCTTCCCTAAAGGACATTAGTGAACCAGATGGGTTTTTACGACAATCCGATAGTTTCGTGGTTTACCATTACTGATACTAGTAATTATTCCAGATTTATTTAATTAACTGAATTTAAATTCCCCAGCTGCCGTGGTGGGATTATGAATTCACATCTTCTGGATCATTAGTCCAGGCCTACTGGATTACTAGCCCAGTGACATTACCACTACGCTACCGTTCCCTGCAGTAGAGAGGTAGAGAGGTGGAAAGCTTTAGGGAGGGAATTCCAGAGCTTAGGGCCCAGGCAGCTGAAGGCACGGCCGCCAATGGTGAAGTGAAGAAAATCGGGGATGCGCAAGAGGCCAGGATTGTAATTCACGCATGCTGTCCCCTGTTAATATGTTCATATTGCTCTGTTATGGCTCTGATGGTAGCAGCATCCTCTGCAGGAGCTCTGGGCATCTCACTCTGGGGGGAGATGGTAAAAGGGCAACACCATGGTGCCAAACAGTAGGTGGAGGAACAGGGAAAACAAGTGTGGGCATGAAGAGTGAAATTGCAGAAACAGCAGGTGGTTCTGGTTTGACTGTGAGGCCAGGTGAGATGAAGCATCTGCATGGTCAGAGGAGGAGGGATTTTTATTCTGTATTAGGAAGGCCAGGGAAATTACTTCAGTGGCTGTCAAGGGGGCTCGTGCCCATCTCCCTCATCTGCCTCCAAATAAGTCATATCACATAGGTGGAGGCGCGGAACAATTCTAGATACTGCTCCCATTGTAAAGGTTAACAGCATTCTGCAACAAATACTGAAGCAACAAAACTAATAGGCCTTCCTTGACAATACCCATCTGTCGCCATAAAATAGATAGCACCTAAATTGCACTTCAGGAAGCAGTAGCTCCAGAGTTTTATGGGGCTTTCTGCCTCGATTTGCACTTGGCATTATTACAGGAAATCTGTGTGCAGAATCATCTGGCATTCATTTGCATGTAATCTACATTGTTGCACCCTCTTCCGGTAGAGTCAGGTGCAGCCACCAGAAAAGGCAGATGAAATTTGGATGCAGTGCTATTCAAGTGAGAATGGAAACGAAGAATTAGTGCGCATTTTTCCTGTACATTGTACCTGTTTCTCAAGCACTCAGTGAGTACTATATCCATGGGGCACGTTCACAGGTAATGACCAGTGGGGGCAGGAATAGAAGCCATTACTGGAGATGTTCTGGCTACAATGTTCATTTGAAATAGGGATTTTTTGATTTTTTTTTAAATCTTGTTTAAATCCTTATTATGGGAATGGAAATTTCAATTACTGAGAAAACAACTGGCAGATCAAAAATGTTTGGTTGAAGGTTGACAAATCTGTTCCACAATGCCCAATGGCCAGATCATGGAACTGCTCGTATATTTAAAATGAATCTGATGTATTTTTCAACACTAATTGTGGTGCTTATGTAGTATTGCCAACATAAAATACTCACCAACTCCAAAAGTAACTCCTGTGCTTTGCGATATCTCAAGATGATATGACATTATAGAAATGCAAATATCAAGATAACTAAAAGGAAAGTCTGAATAGAACCGCATCGTGATGAAGCCAGTCTATATTTGTATATTTCATAATTTGAAATTTGTTGCTATTATTTCTTAGGAATATTTGAAAACTGCTTGTTAATAAATGTGATGTTTCAGGTTTAAATGGTTGAAATTCTTCGAATGGTTGGTACAAGAGCATACTCAGTCAAAGTACATATCCTTCCCTGATGCGTAAGTATGATAATCTAAGTGCCATCTAAGTGCCAAGTGACTTGTCCCACCAACTCATCTTTTTCTCAGCAGCTTTGCACTCACTTAGAACTACTTGTCCACCCTTTGGTTACCTCTTTTGCTCAGCTTCAGTTCGTTGCCCATGTAAAGGTTCAGAGGTTCAGCTGAGTGTGTACAGGTCGCCTTGGTTACGTGATGCGCTGTGGTTGAGGGTGTTGGCTTGAGAAAAAATAAAATATCTTAAAAGCAAAACTCACATTAAATGCATTTTTGGTAAACCGTTTTAATTGTGAACATTTATGGGGCAGAACAACCTCAGAACATCTAATTTATTCAGAAAACATTTTAATTGTATGCAGCATAAAGAATTAACATAACTTTCTCAAAAGCTGTCCTGCAATGTTTCCATTTCTGATAAGTTTATTATTACTGTTTTGCTACAATAGACACAAATTACATTTTCAACCAGTGCAGAAGTTTTTATTAAAAGCACTGTGGTGATCCATTACCATGCTAAATGTAGAATGTCAAACCCACTGCAAGTTAATTACATATTCTAAGAGTAAAATTGGTTTCAGGATTTTTAAAAACTGTTACTAGGGGTGCAAAATGTCAAGGTTATTTATCTTGTGTAGCGTAAAATGAAACAAGTATTCAAATCACTCAAGCTCCTGTTGTGACTTCAGGCAATGTTATATAGTTCATTTTATTCATATTGTAAGCACAGAAAGTCTTTGAATAGTGATACAGAATGCATACTTGAAGTAAACTGCCTTTTTATCAGTTGTTCACTTGGGACTGTGGGCTACATGCGACCTGAGGTCAAGGACTCATTTCCAAGTGCTAGCTGTTGTTACAATCAATTGCTATTACTTGAATAATAGTGACATTTCAGCTGGTATATATTGCAATGGACAGCAAGTGCCAGCAGAGGTCAAAGTTAACTGTTTCAAGTTTGACAATGCAAAAATTAGAGAGCAACTATTCCTTACCGATATATCCAAGCGTTAGCTCAGACTCATCAAACATGTGTACTCCACAGGCTGCTGCTGATGTTTTACAGAAATAACATTCATACTATCTAGCATGGGATTTTTCTTTGTGTGCTGTGGCAGGAAGACACTTTAAGCACTTTGGCTTCAAACTTTGTAAGGGGCAACAGTGGCAGACTTCATGGAATAGGTTTGCAAGGCATTCATTCCCACTCCATTTCTTTGCTGTAAAAATGCTTGATTAACAGGCAGAAAACCGGGGGGGGGGGGGAAATAAATTGCTGCCTGGATTATCTTTCAGTTGACATCGACAGTAAATGGGAATTTCTAACCTCGTTTTTTAAGACTGATATCCAAATTTAAAACAATTTAAATTCTTGGGCAGTAAAGTGTTGTTGCTACATTGGCCACAAATGGTGGAAATAAAATAAGCAAAAAAAAAAAAATCTTTGTTCCCATTTCACCAATAATCATTTTAATTGAATGATAAAGTGACTTGCCAGAAGCTGGAAATCTTTGAATTCCCCCAGTCCCAATTTTTTCCCCTTTTCCCTTGACGTCACTGACTCTTGCTGGAACATGGTTCCAGAGGCTCCTGCAGCCCTTCACTACCTTTTTCTAAGACCCTTCCACCCTCACGGTGTAGGGGGTAACATATTGGCATGGATAGAAGATTGGCTAGCTAACAGGAAACAGAGAGTAGGCATAAATGGGTCATTTTCTGATTGGCATGATGTAACGAGTGGTGTGCCACAGGGATCAATGCTGGGGCCTCAACTTTTTACAATTTATATAAATGACTTGGATGAAGGGACTGAAGGTATGGTTGCTAAATTTGCTGATGACACAAAGATAGGTAGGAAAGTAAATTGTGAAGCGGACATAAGGAAGCTACAAAGGGATATAGATAGGTTAAGTGAGCGGGCAAAGATCTGGCAAATGGAGTATAATGTGGGAAAATGTGAAGTTGTCCATTTTGGCAGGAAGAATAAAAAAGAAGCATATTATCTAAATAGTGAGAGATTGCAGAGCTCTGAGATGCAGAGGGATCTGGGTGTCCTAGCGCATGAATCACAAAAGGTTACTATACAGGTACAGCAAGTAATTAGGAAAGCTAATAGAATGTTATCGTTTATTGCGAGGGGAATTGAATACAAAAGTAGGGAGATTATGCTTCAGTTATACAGGGCATTGGTGAGACCACATCTGGAGTACTGTGTACAGCATTGGTCTCCTTATTTAAGGAAGGATGTAAATGCATTGGAAGCAGTTTAGAAAAGGTTTACTAGACTAATACCTGGAATGGGCGGGTTGTCTTATGAGGAAAGGTTGGACAGGCTAGGCTTGTATCCGCTGGAGTTTAGAAGAGTAAGAGGTGACTTGATTGAAACATATAAGATCCTGAGGGGTCTGGACAGGGTGGATGTGAAGAGGATGTTTCCTCTTGTGGGAGAATCTAGAACTAGGGGTCACTGTTTAAAAATAAGGGGTCGCCCATTTAAGACAGAGATGAGGAGAATTTTTTTCTCACAGAGGGTCGTGAGTCTTTGGAACTCTCTTCCTCAGAGGGCAGTGGAAGCAGAGTCTTTGAATATTTTTAAGGCAGAGGTAGATAGATTCTTGGTAAGCAAGGGGGTGAAAAGTTATCGGGAGTAGGCGGGAATGTGGAGTAATCGGATAAGCCATGATCTTATTGAATGGGCCAAGTGGCCTACTCCTGCTCCTAATTCGTATGTTCGTATGCACCTCCCAAAGTGCGCTTGTGATTTTCCAATATGTGCTGGCTGCACACAAGGACCTGCTGGCGGAATGTATCCTTATAAGGGTACAAACCATATTATTCCTCAAATTAGCTTCTGTGAAAATGTAAGCATTCTCATAACTGATGGTGTTAGAAGGACGTTTAAGCTTTTTTCTTTAAGCTTTTACTTGTAATTAGAAAACAATAATTTCAGAGCAATCACAGGAGCTTTAGCTTCTTTATGTTACCACATACAATAGCTCTACAGAATAAGTAAGGTATCTTTGGAGTGTGAAAACTGGCTTTTATGCTTTATTGGACTTCAACTAAACCAATAAAATACATAATAGTAAAAATAAAACTAAAACAGTAATGATCTAATAGCAAATAATTGATGGTGTTTTGATGTATGCTCAACTGGAATTTTCCATGGAGTTTCTCCTGATCCATTGCTGTAACTTCAACAGAAACCCTGGAGAAATGGCATAAACGAGCATATACACTCTTTCCGCTGAAATTACAGTAGGACATTGGAGAACTTGGTGGAAATTCTATTCCATACAGTATTTCTGGTTGACAAGATGGAAATTCCTGGTGACAAAACAGCTTAGAAATATTCTACTCAGACATTGTTTTGCAGAAAGCCTTTCTCCTTTCACTTTAGTCTGTCGATGTCCTTGAGTGATTCACTACATTCTGTTTCACCTTTTGTCTGCAGTCTGTCGGTTCCCAGCTTTAGTAATCAAGGGAATGAAGGTGCGACACAGAGTAAATAGGAAGATATATCAAGGTCACAACCAATTTAAAAAAAGGTAAAATGTCACCCTTTCAATTCAGGGGTTCTCCAAATTACTCGGCTGAATTCACTGTTGCTTTACAAAATGTGTGACATTTTCTACCTAATACTCTAAAGTGAAATGATTTACTTCAAAATTCTAAGTTGAACTACAAGGGCACATAATTGTTGAAAGCAATTGTTACATTCAGTGGCAGCCTGTATTTAAAGACAACATATAGGAAGAACATTGGGCCAGAATTTGCGGTCGGTATGACGGCGCACTCTCAGAGTACGCCGTCATACCACCTTTGAAATGGACAGCAAGTTCGGCATTTCAAATCCTGAACTTGCAATCTGTCAAGTTCTGACTTGACAGGTGATCCATACCGACACTGAAATCATAATTGCTGGCACAGATTTGGGCTAATTGACCACCAACTGCCCAGCAATTACGTATGAAAATTTTACGGCTGGTGTAAACAGGCGCAGGGCCTGTTTGCACAGCGTAAGGTGCTACCTCCTGACAAGATAATTAAGAAATTGCACTATATTAATTAAAAAAGGAAGGTTAAACAGTAATACAAAGTGGTGAAAATAGCTTTCCAATTTGTACATGAAAAAAATAAATGATTTGCTTCGACGATCCTGAAATGCATATTATGGAAGATCGAACATAGTTCCCAGAGACTATAAGAGTTCAATGTGTATAAGAAGGCCACACTTCAAATTTGCTTTGCAGAGGGAAAACTTCTCCAGCTCTACGCGCAGCAGGTCTTGGGTCAGTCCTTTCTGGATGGAAGCATTCTAACTGGAGAACACTTGGTTGTGTGTAGTCCAGAAGGGTAGCGGTGATTTTCAATCTAAATCATTGCAAATGTAACTTGCTCTAAATCGGTACTTTGTTTAAAAAAAACAGAGTAGCACCTCAATTTCGAGCTATCCATACTTTTTTTGAAACACCCCAGACCCCAAAATCACAAATGTAAGTCTATTTTTGAAGCACTGAAGTTTAAATGGAGACTAGCCCTACGATCTCTCATAGTATTAATGAGAACCTTCTGTTTGCTGATTGGAGCACCAGCCCACATGATCCCAGGCATGCTTCCGCACACGGTGCATCGGTGGGCCACTATGCTCTACTCCGCAGTGTCTGACAGCAACTTCTCGGAGGAGGGTTCCCAGCAGGTAAGTGCGCATTCGGTTCAGATGTCAGCGGTGTAATCCTTTGTTATGCCACCGACCGCAAAATCCGGGCCATATGACTTCAGTGACCAATTCAACATCAGCCCTAGCCAAAAATGTATACATCAGACCTATCTGTAATTAGCACCCAAAGTCAATTACAATGATTGATATAGCCTGGTTAACTTATCATCTTCCAGACACTATACTCCCTACACCTCCTGCCGTACTCCACTGTAAAATGATGTACATTAACATTTTGACTGAATACAAGAATTACTAAATTGTCATTGAGTGATTAATAGAAAGGATTTTATCTTCCAATTGTATTTTTCTAAAGCCGCAGCAAAATATTAAGATAAACAAAAGTAATGCTTTAACCAAGGTAAGAGCCCAGTGTCCGAGTTAGATCTATGTTAAATCCAGATGCAACCATGTTTTATTCTTTTGGAATGGCTGGTACTGTTACATTTTACATCATTTATACATCGTACAAACTCACTTGCAAAATTCCTAAATTCCTCACTTTTGGTCCTCCACCCATAACAACGCTTCTGCCACTTAACTCTTGATAACTCATCCTTTTCTTAGCTCTCATGCTAGCTGACATAGTCAGCGATTCCCTTTTCTTGGGCACCATTCTTTTCCTCTTCAAAATAGTCATCATGTTTCACTTCCTCAGTAAAACCGTCAACCCATCTGTCCTCTCCAACTAATGCCCTATCTCCAACCTGTGTTTCCTCTCTAAGATTCTCAGTTGTGTCATTGGACCGCAGCTCCATACGCACCTTTCACAAAACTGCCTCTGAATCCCTCTCCTCTAACTTTCACCTTTTTCAGAGCATTGAAACTGTCCTAGTTACCTATTAGTGATATCCTGTGACTATGACCATGGTGCACTATCCTTCTTCATGCTCCTCAATTATTCTACAGCATTCAATATGGTTGACCATGCCCTTCCACCTCCAGTGCTTCCCCTCCATTGTCCAGCAATATGGGACGAACCTTGCACGGTCTTATTCCGACATATGCAATTGCAGCCAGTGTATCTCTTGCAATGGTTACTCTTTCCTACCCCACACCATCACTTCCAGGATCCCCCAGGAATCTGTCAGAATTCCCATCTCTTTGAATAGGCTTAGGTCACTCTTCCCAATCTCTATTTCTGGCTCAGTGTCTACTTTTATTACACTCATTTTGAAGTACCTTGGGACTTCTTGTAAACAATAAAGGCACTATATAAATGCATGCTTTTGTTGAAGTACTGATCAAACATGACAATTCATATATTTGAGGAATTACTAATATAATAAAAAGAATATATCACCTGTCCAGTCCTTTAAATTTCAGCTCAGCAAAGGATCATCATAAAGCTTGTGAATCTTTTGCACATGGAAGAGTTGCCATTACTCAACATCATTGAGCTATTCTCTTTATTAAGCGATAGAAAGCAATAGTGCTGAAATCTGTTACTTGTGCATTCACCTTGTTAGATTTCAGCAATATCTGCTCTAGAGTAAAGACACAGTTACAGCTGGAACAAGGAACATGGAATATAATGGAAACACATTGGACATAATAAATAAATGTCCATTAGCAAAGATGGAAAAGAAAAAGGAGTGGAATATGATTAGTGACCACTCACTGAACAAATCTATATTTTGAAGCTGTTATCCACAAGGTTAATCATGTAGTGGGATGCATCACAAAGGGATTTGACTATAATTCAATTCAAATTATTCTAGCTTTATATAAAGTATTGGTGAGGCTACATTTGGTATTTTGTGTGCAATTTTGACACATTGGCCTAGAAATTGGGCCACAACCATATTTGGGTACGCGGGGGGAGGCAGTAGTTCGCGCCCGCCAAGCCACCCCTCCCCCCGGCACCTGAATGGTGAGGCCCATGGCTCTCCAGCTATTGTGCCTCCAGCCACATTTCAATACTGCCAGTGAAGCATGAAGAGCCTGCCTGTGAAGAGGACTCCAAATTTGTCCGTCAGGCCAATGCTGTCAGAGATCGAGGCTGGGATCAGGGGTCAGGGCCGGGTCTGGGGTCGGCTCTAGGCATCGGGATCAGGTTTCGGCAGAGGGAGTCGGTGGTAGGATCTGGGGGTCAGGATCGCCGGCGATCAGGAGTGGTGTTAAATGTGGAATCGGGAGGAGCAGGAGTGCTTACATTCAGGTAAGTTACTTACCTTTTTTGTTGCAGGTGATCTCTAGGGCTGGTTTCCCCGAATGCAGCCCGTGATGATGATGGCTTCCTCAGGGCAAACCAATATTGGAAAGGAGACCTCAAACAGGCATTGCTCCCTTATTTGCATAGGCAAAGAACCAAACGCCTGCTTCAGGCGTGGGTAAAGGACGCCTCTTGTTTGTCCTTACCCAATATGGCGGGCGGCACACATCCATCCGGAACTGCACGCATGTTTCCTGCCTGCCATATCGTGGATTTAGTAGTCCAAGTAGTGCCCAAAAAACAGGCACTGTGAGGACCAATTTCCAGGGCATTACCTTCAAAAGGGCATTGGCGAGTTGGGATAATTTCAGGACTTAGGCTCCAAGCGTTCTAATTTACTCTTTCCACAAGAAAAGGTCAATAATCTATACATTGTAGAAATTAAAGTTAAACCAATATCAGCATCAAGGTGGTGGATGAAGCCTGGAGCATGACGCAAACTAGAGAAGCTACACACAGTTAAATATTTAGAGAGCTTAGTAAATATATGGAAGAGACTGCTTGGGAAGGTGTATATTGTCAGCAAATAAAAGAGGAACTGAATATTTTTAATGGTAGAGACTAGAAGTGGTATTAGAGATAGAGTCGGTGCACGGTACTTTTTGATTTTTGATACACAGCTGTGTCCCTTCTAGGTCTATATATTCATTCCCACGTTTCAACATTCCCTATGTGTTTCAAACTTCTTATAATAAAAGCAGAATACCCAAACAGAAATGCTTACTTGGGTACTATTTCTTTCCCATTTGCGGTCTTCACAGAGCGGGGAGAAGTCAACAGGCTTCTTTGTACATCGAATAAGATTGTTCGCGATCGCACATGAATAATTCAGGAGCTCAAGTTCACAAATTTTATGGCCATGATTTATTAGATGTGGAGGAGGCATTAGAGGGTGAGGCACAGGTCACAGGTGATGAATGGGAAGAAGTGAAGGTGGCTGCCAAGGCGCAGCTGGTGAAAGGCCGAAGCCGAGGTGGTGAACAACCCTTACCAGTTGCCGTACTTTGTAGCAGGTTCCCCATGTTGAGCAGGCACTTACCTCCATAGCCACATCACTGCAAGGGATGGACCAATGAGAGTCTGCAGTGCCATCTGCCATTGAGTCAGGAGTCTGAAATAGAGCAGTTAATGCTGCATCAATGAACGCTTTTAAAAGAAAAGTTGGATGAATATTTGTCAGGAATGGGAATTGCGTGTTGTAAAGACATATACAAAAAGAGATAACTGCATGCTGTGTGAAATGTAATGTTTTCTAAGGGGGTGATTTTGCCAATGGGGACGTGATGGAGGCGAGACTACTGCTTGTCGGGTTTTAGTCCCGCCTCCATCGACGTCTGGCCAACCCACACTATTTTCCCTTAATTTGCCTTGTTAAGCCCGTCCAGCGGGTTTAGCCGGCCAATTAAGGGAAAGCCGGTGACAGAGAACGTCAGCGTATAACGTTTCATCTGTCAAGATTTTTTGACAGATGAATTGTCATCGTTTGACTGCTTTGAGAAGCTGTCAAACACCGACATTCTCTGTTGTTTGGTGAGTCCTTGTATTCAGGAATCACCAAGCCTATTTCCTGAGCAGAAAGCAGATGGCTGTTACATCGGAGAATGCAGCAGCCATTCTGTCATCTCTGCCGTGGAGATGCCGGAGCCTCCGGATCTCCAACGATTGAAGCCTGCAGGAAGAAACAAAGGTAAGGAAACTTTTTCTAAGACTTTTCACTCACCTCACATACTTACCTCTCCACACTTGCACCCATCACTCACCTCCACAGCGCACTTTTCGAACCCTCTGACCCCCGCAGACCCACTGCTCGCCTCGCTGACCCTGGCGGGGTTTCCCGACGTCGGGAAGCCCGCACTTGTGTTGGAAAAATGGGGATAATCCTCTTAACTACCTGTTAACATGCAGTTAAGTGGCTGTAATCCCCTTCCCGCCCTGAGGAGACGGGTCCCAACGCGGGTTGGATATCCGCCTCCTGGGAAGATGGCATGGAGGCGGGTTGGGGGGCGGGTTCGGTACCCGCTCCCAGTTTCTGCCATTTTTCCCGGCAGTCCCGCCACCATACCCGCCTCCCCAGGGCTGGCAAGATCGCCCCGAGTGTCTGGGGCCTTGGAGATGGTATGTCAAGGAAGGCAACTGCTCTGGAATGCATAATGGGTAGAAAATAAGTTTAGATATACCTTATAGAGTGAATTTAAAGAGCACAAAAGTCTTGGAGAAATTGTACTGGTGTACCAATGAGCAAGTTAGCCTAAATCTAGAACAGGCTCCAGCAATACAAATTGAACATGTGATAATTAACTCTGCCTTTTAACTTCTGTGACCAGTTTCATTTCGCAGTTAACTCATCCAAAATCCTAGCGGTACATGAACCTGTCACAATTCTGTACTTTCTATAGCACTAAAGGAAAGACTGCAAGTCAGGTGGGCAAGCTCTAGTAAAGCAAACAAGATAGAGGGGGAAAAATTGGACATCGTCAGAAACCTGCCGATGTCACCGCAGCCTCGCGTTTACGGCCGTTGAAAATGACCGCGGTGCTACCCGGCAGAAATTCACGCTGGGGGCTGGAGAATTATAGCGCAGCGCTAACATACAGTGTAACGCCCTCCTGGTGGCCTCCACCCCGAAGTTCCCATCCAGCAGCGGCGTTGCAACTTCTTACAGACTCTGGGAGCAAGGCAATGAATTGTGGGCAATTAAAAGGGCTACGAATTAAAGGGGCAATGTGTTCAAAAACTAATAAAAATTAAAATCAAGTGAAAAAAAAGCATTTTTCAGCCCTTACTGCCTTGCAAAAAAAATAAACATTAAAAATAAGTCCCAATTGGCAGTCTTCAGCTCTTAAAGTGGGGTTCCGCAGGGCTCAGTACTAGGTCCCTGGCTTTTTGTGATATATATCAATGATCTAGACTTCACAGAATCACAGAATCCCCACAGTGCAGATAGAGGCCATTTCGGCCCATCGAGCCTGCACCGACACATATCCCACCCTATCCCCGTAACCCCACGTATTTAATCCCCCCTAACACTAAGGGTCAATTTATCATAGCCAAATCAACTTAACCCACACATCTTTGGACTTGAATATAGATTAAGAAGTTTGCAGATGATACTAAAATCGGCTGTGTGGTTGATACTGAAGAAGGAAGCTGTAGACTGCAAGAAGATATCAATAAATTGGTCAGGTGGGCAGAACAGTGGCAAATGGAATTCAATCCGGAGAAGTGTGAGGTAATGCATTTGGGGAGGGCTAACAAGGAAAGGGAATACACGTTAAATGGTAGGACACTGATTAGTGTAGAGGAACAAAGGGACCTTGGAGTGCATGTCCTGAAGGTAGCAGGCCAGGTAGATGAGGTGGTTAAGAAGGCATACGGAATGCTTGCGCTTAAAGGCAAGCATTGGTGAACAGATGGTGGAGGGTGGAGATTGCGCAGGAGATCCAGCAGCTAGCCGACAACCACAACGTGCATGGATTCTTTAGCGCAGTCAAGACCATCTACGGCCCAAGCACCCAAGGCCCTACCCCACTGCGGGCCAAGAACAGAGAGGTACTCATCAAGGACAGAGAGGCAGTCAGTGCCCACTGGATGGAGCACTTCGAAGATCTCCTTAACCGAGACTCTGTCTTCGATGCGAGTGTCCTCAACTCCATCCCGCAGCATGCTACCCGCCACCACCTCCGCACAACCCCAGCCCGGCATGAGGTTGAAAAGGCAATCCGACAACTGAAGAACAACAAGGCCTCAGGAGCAGATGGAATCCCAGCCGAGGCACTAAAGCATGGCGGAGAAGCACTACTGGCGCGAATTCATGAACTCATTTCTCTTATCTGGAAGGAGGAGAGCATGCCAGGGGATCTCAGAGACGCCGTAATTGTGACCATCTTCAAGCAAGGTGACAAGTCCGATTGCGATAATTACAGAGGAGTTTCCCTGCTGTCTGCCACAGGGAAAGTCATCGCAAGAATCCTCCTCAATCGCCTTCTCCCAGTGGCCGAAGAGTGCCTCCCAGAGTCACAATGCGGATTTCGCCCACTAAGGGGCACAGTGGACATAATCTTCACCGCACGTCAATTACAAGAGAAATGCAGGGAACAGCACCAACCGCTGTACATGGCCTTCTTTGATCTCACAAAGGCCTTCAACACTGTCAACCATGAGGGATTATGGGGTGTCCTCCTCAAATTCGGCTGCCCTCAAAAGTTTGTCACCATCCTCCGCCTGCTTCACGATGACATGCAAGCCGTGATCCTGACCAACGGTTCCACCACAGACCCAATTCACGTACGAACCGGGGTCAAGCAAGGCTGTGTCATCACACCAATGCTCTTCTCGATCTTCCTTGCTGCAATGCTCCATCTCACCCTCAGTAAGCTCCCCACTGGAGTGGAGCTAATTTACAGAACAAACGGGAAACTGTTCAACCTCCATTGCCTCCAGTCCAGATCCAAGGTTGTCCCATCCTCTGTCGTCGAATTACAGTATGCAGACGACGCTTGCGTCTGTGCTCACTCGGAGGTCGAACTCCAAACCATCGTCAACACCTTCACCGAAGCGTACGAGAGCATGGGCCTTACACTAAACATCCGTAAGACAACGGTCCTCTACCAACCTGCCCCCGCCACACAGTCCTGCCCCCCGATTATCAAAATCCACGACAAGGCCTTGGACAACGTGGACCACTTTCCATACCTCGGGAGCCTACTGTCAACAAGGGCAGACGTCGATGACGAAGTCCAACACCACCTTCAGTGTGCCAGTGCAGCCTTCGGTCGCCTGAGGAAGAGAGTGTTTGAAGACCAGGACCTCAAACCCGGCACCAAGCTCATGGTCTACAGAGCAGCAGTGATACCCGCCCTGCTGTATGCCTCAGAGACATGGACCATGTACAGCAGGCACCTCAAAGCACTGGAGAGGTACCACCAACGCTGCCTCCGCAAGATCCTGCAAATCCATTGGCAGGATAGGCGCAGCAACGTCAGTGTTCTCGCTCAGGCCAACATCCCCAGCATCGAAGCTTTGACCACGCTCGATCAGCTCCGATGAACGGGTCACATTGTCCGCATGCCCGATACGAGACTCCCGAAACAAGCACTCTACTCGGAGCTCCGACACAGCAAGAGAGCCCCAGGTGGGCAGAGGAAACGCTTCAAGGACACCCTCAAAGCCTCCTTGAAAAAGTGCAACATCCCCACCGACACCTGGGAATCTCTGGCCCAAGACCACACAAAGTGGAGGAGAAGCATCCGGGAAGGTGCCGAACACCTCGAGTCTCTTCGCCGGGAATATGGGAATGATGAGTTGATTTCTTGATGTCATTAGATGGACAGATGTATAAAGTTGGATTGGAAAGTTTACTTTGTGGTGGCTTTTATTTCAACATTGTGGCCAAGAGGACGCTCTGCTGGTCAATAACAGAGGGAAGGTAAGGTGTGGGACAAATGGTGAAAGGGGAATTGGGGTTGTGGTCACTGGTACCACGGGCGGATGATTCCATCCCGGATATTCCAGCCAGAAAGGGGCTGTCTGAGTTGCATCCTTCCTTCTGCTTCCTCCTCTTCTGCTTTCTCCTCTTCTACATCCTTCTCCTCGGCTTCTTCCTCTTCTGTTTCTTCCTCTTCTGTGTCTTTCTCTTCCATCTGCGAGCCAATCCTGTAAATCTGCAATGACAGCATCTCAACCTGAGACATGAACTCTGTTTATCTTTCCACGGATGTTGCCTGACCTGCTGAGTATTTGCAGCATTTTCTGTCTTTTCAGAGGCTTTCCTTTATGACCTGAGGCCTTGCAAATGTCTAGCAGCACTCTCTACACACTTAAAAAACTTTTAACATCTATTGCAGCAAGCCACCTCTTCAATAAAATCAAAAAACCCCAGTCCAAAAGATTAAATGCAAGCTTACCTGTAAGATGTGTGTGTCCCTTTAAGAGGTGCTAACAGCTCCTCTGTCAGTCTCCTTGCACGCTAGGTTTACCTGGCATGTTGTGTGGCACTACCACCGTGCTAATGGGATAGATTCAGAACAGATCGAGCAGCTTAAAACTGGGCATCAATGAGGCACTGTGGGCCATCAACAGCAGCAGAATTGTATTCCTCCACAATCTGTAACCTCCTGGCCCGGCATATCCCTCACTCTACCATTACCATCAAGCCAGGGGACCAACCCTGGTTCAATGAGGTGTGCAGAAGAACATGCCAGGAGCAGCACCAGGTGTACCTAAAAATGAGGTGCCAATTTGGGGAAGCTGCAACACAGGACTACATGCATGCTAAACAGTGGAAGCAGCGTGCTAAAGACAGAGCTAAGCGATCCCACAATCAACGGATCAGATCAAAGCTCTCTGCAGTCCTGCCACATCCAGTCATGAATGGTGGTGGACAATTAAACAACTAACGGGAGGAGGAGGCTCCATGAATATCCTCATCCTCAATGATGGTGGAGGGTGGAGCCCAGCACGTGAGTGTAAAAGACAAGGCTGTAGCGTTTGCAACCATCTTCAGCCAGAGGTGCTGAGTGGATGAGCCATCTCGGCCTCCTCCTGAGGTCCCCACCATCACAGAAGTCAGTCTTCAGACAATTTGATTCACTCCATGTGATATCAAGAAACGGCTGAGCGCACTGGATACAGCAAAGGCGATGGGCCCCGACAACATCCCAGCTGTCGTGCTGAAGATTTGAGCTCCAGAACTAGCCGCGCCTCTAGCCAAACTGTTCCAGAGCAGCTACAACACTGGCATCCACCCGACAATGTGGAAAACTTACTCACCAATAAGCTACTCACTGATGCTCAGTTTGGGTTCTGCCAAGACCACTCAGCTCCAGACCTCACTACAGCCTTGGTCCAAACATGGACAAAAGAGCTGAATTCCAGAGGTGAAGTGAGAGTGACTGCCCTGGACATCAAGGTAGCATTTGACCAAAAGTGTCATCAAGGAGCCCGAGTAAAATTGAAGTCAATGGGAATCAGGGGGAAAACTCTCCATTCGCTGGAGTCATACCGAGCACAAAGGAAGATGGTTGTGGTGGTTGAAGGTCAATCATCTCAGCCCCAGGACATCGCTGCAGGAGTTCCTGCGGGCAGTGTCCTAGGCCCAACCATCTTCAGCTGCTTCATCAATGACCTTCCCTCCAACATAAGGTCAGAAATGGGGATGTTCACTAATGATTGCACAGTGTTCAGTTCCATTTGCAACTCCTCAGATAATGAAGCAGTCCATACCCGCATGCAGCAAGACCTGGATGACATTCAGGCTTGGGCTGTTAAGTGGCAAGTAACTTTTGCGCCACAGAAGTGCCAGGCAATGAATATCTCCAACAAGCGAGAGTCTCAACTACCTCCCCTTGACATTCAACGGCATTACCAACGCCGAATCCCCCATCAACATTCTGGGGGTCACCATTGACCAGAAACTTAACTGGAACATCTACATAAATACTGTGGCAACAAGAGCAGGTCAGAGGCTAGGTATTCTGCGGCGAGTGTCTCATCTCCTGACTCCCCAAAATATTTCCACCATCTACAAGGCACAAGTCAGGAGTGTGATGGAATACTCTTCACTTGCCTGGATGAGTGCAGCTGCAACAACACTCAAGAAGCTCGACACCATCCAGGATAAAGCAGCCCACTTGATTGGCTCATCCACCACCTTAAACATTCACTCCCTCCACCACCGGCGTACCGTGGCTGCAGTGTGTATCATCTACAAGATGCACTGCAGCAACTCGCCAATGCTTCTTCGGCAGCACCTCCCAAACCCGCGACCTCTACCACCTAGAAGGACAAGGGCAGCAGGCGCATGAAAACACCACCACCTCCAAGTTCCCCTCCAAGTCACACACCATCCTGACTTGGAAATATATCACTGTTCCTTCATCGTCACTGGGTCAAAATCCTGGAACTCCCTCCCTAACAGCACTGTGGGAGTACCTTCAGTACATGGACTGCAGCGGTTCAAGAAGGCGGCTCACCACCACCTTCTCAAGGGCAATTAGGGATGGGCAATAAATGCTGGCCTTGCCAGCGATGCCCACATCCCGTGAACGAATAAAAAAAAATGCTTAGGACCCAGCGCTGAACTCAGCACTGGGGTCAAATTTCGTAGTGATGGCACGCCGACTGACATCACCACTCCGCCATTTTTTTTTGCAGGGCGCTACCCAAGAACGCCAGTGGTGCCATGACTTCCAAAATGGAGGACACCACGGGTCCTGCCACCAGCTGCCGGATGACTTGCCGCCGCCGCTTTCTTCACTTAACACAGCGCTAACGGGTGGTGCTAAGGTAGGGATTTTCTCCCCCATAAACTTTAAACAGTAAAGAGCTCCACAGTCACAGTCAGGCATTTGGGAGGAGGTGAGGGTGATGATTCACCCAGTATTAAAGTGAAAATGGAGTTAAAGGGCATCTTCTGCAAAATCACCAGGTCTTTTTAGGCAATATTGACATCTTGCTGCAAATATAATTTAGACTTTAGTGATCGACAGCCCTCACAACCTGCTATGTAGCGGTGGAACTCTTGGGGTTTTGTAAAGCAACTAGCTAGGTTTCCCTGTTGACATCAAACTGTCTGACAGGTTTCCTAATCATGAGCTTAGAAATAGTTGATCGACCAAGATATAGTGGGCTGTGCTGGATGAAACAAATTCTTCAGAAAAGATTGAGAATTGATCGATATGGAATATCTTCATTAGAGATAAAGCAAAGAAGACTCTTGCTTAGCCTCCAGGAACTGATAGGCAGGTCTTGTAACAGAAGAGCACTTGATCCAATAATAAGTAAGATATTGTTAACATTGAAAGACGTACAGAGAATTGTTGTCCTTTATTCATCATCTGATGGAGGATGTTGTCAATTCAGACATAATAATCACTCAGATCTCACTTTACTTTGATCAAAATGTGTATGTTTTTGACTGGTAACTTATTGAACAACTTTAACAGATCAAGGTAGAATCAAATGACCAAATACTATAAGCACATTCATACCAAACATGGTTAAGAACAATTATTTCAAAAGGTTTAAGTGGAATCCATGGAACTACATAACAAATAGCCACTGGCAGCATTGGAGTTAATGGAGGATCCAGAATTCTTCTTGTGGGAGCCACAAGGGGCATGGGGACAGATAATGCGTAGTGGCACTTGGACTGCTGCCCCTTAGGGGTTGCGTGCTTCTGCGCACAAGTGAGCTAACCTTATATATTAAAAATGAGGTCTGCTCATTTGAATAATTAAATGTTGCTCCCACTGCATTTCTGATGACTTGCTGGGAAAACATCAAGCAAATTTCCTGCATCAGAAGCTCATACAGGGCATGTGATGCTTTGGTTGTACCATTCTTTTGTGGGGGGTGGAAATGAGGGAGGAAGCGGTGGTAACAGGAACACATCAGCCTTTGGAGGCCAGGATCCAGAAAAGGAGGAGTTGAGGGGTAAGTGGCCCTAATGGAAGGGAAGGGCCAACCAGGAAGAAATTGCTCACCTTCAATGGAATGATTGGTGACAGAATAATATAATCATAACATTGTTCTCCACTAAATGTCAGGTTGGCTCAGTGGTAGTACCCTCAACCAACACCACCAAAACAGATTAACTAGTCGTGCATCTCATTGCTGTTTGTTGGACTTTGCTGTGCATAAATCGGCTGCCTACTTAACAACAGTGACTGCACTTCAAAAGTAATTTACTGGCAGTGAATCACTTTTGGAGATGCTGAGGACAATGAGAATTGTTAGATGAATTCAAGTTCTTTCGCTCTAGCAAATTCATTTCCTGACTATACAGCATTAGATCTTTGTATATTAACTATCATCTACTACAGTAGCAGCCTATGCAATGCAGTTTTTAATCAATCCCATCACCAATCACATCATTGGACCGTAATTTCCGAAAGGAGGCTTCCTGCTTTTACCAGGCATAAGATTTTGAAGTGTTTTCAGCGGGTGGAGATTCTGCAGAAAGCAGAACTCTCCCCCCGCAAAGGCCCTTCTCTAGGGCAGGCGTGCGATCTGTCAAGAGGATTCTTGACAGATCGGAAATGCTGGTTTTCAGCGCATGCACTTCGCATGCCTGAAACTGGCATTTTTGCTGTCCCTACGGGTGTGTACACAGCTCGTACGCACCCATAGGCATTGGAAAATACGGGCCAATTATATCTCCTCCAATTAACATGACCAGTTAGCTTAGGGGCAGCTTGCTTGAAAGCGAGTTTTGCCTCGAACAGAGCAGCGTTCACTTTTTTAAATTTTTATGGGACGTGGAGCGGTAGAAAATAGATGAATCTCACTAAGAAAACCACATTTTGTTCACTCTTGTATTCTGTGTAAATCAAGCCAGTTTGTTGGTTTATATGTCGAGCCTTGCCTTATTAAGTATACTTTTCAGTCGGCCCTCTGCAATGACAGGAAAACGCATGTAGTGACACATAATGCAACACAGTAAAAAATACACACAAAAAGGGTTCGAAGTTATGATCCCCCAGGTCACACCATCACTTAATTAGGTATTAGGCAGTAATGGTGCTTTTCTGAATTGTAGAGAACGCAAAGACTGCTGACAGAAGTGACCAGTGACACTGAACCCGAGAGAATATCAAGTGAAAACCTGCAAAATTTGTAACAACCATACTGAATTATCACTTGCACATGATGCCTCCTAGACTAAAATGATGCCTAGCTCTTCATGCTTCTTTTCACTCCTCAAACCAAAAACTGAGGTAATAATGAAAACTGTTGCACATGATTTTCCAACCATTTAAACTCATAGTCGGGGAAGGCAGAATCTTCAATATTCGTTCTCCATGGGCGAGCCTTCCCACTGGTAGTAAGAAAATGAAAAATTACTTTTATATCCCATTAACCTTGCATTCTCATGCCAACAAACAAGCTCGAAGCAAATCACTGCCAAGTTTGCTTTGAATTTGGAGGACTGATTCATAATGGTACCTCCAAAACCTAATCTGAGTTTGTTGGTATCTGTTTCTGTGGTGAAGGCATGACATCACAATACATACACACAGAACAGTTATGTTAATGTTGGAGGCAATAAAAATATTTTTAAATTATCTCAAGGAGGGACAACAAATTGGAAACTAATTTCAGCTTTGATTTTTTTTTCCCTGTGATCCTGTTCAACTTTTTGCTTTTGGACACGAGCCATGCAGCCTCTGACTCAAACCACAGGTTCTGACAGTTTAATTTTGACTCTAAAGATCGATTTGTTTTTTATTCATTCACGGGATGTGGACGTCGCTGGCAAGGCCAGCATTTAATGCCCATCCCCAATTGCCCTTAACTGAGTGGCTTGCCATTTCAGAGGGCAGTTAAGAGTCAACCACATTGCTGTGGGTCTGGAGTCACATGTAGGCCAGACCAGGTATGGATGGCAGATTTCCTTCCCTAAAGGACATTAGTGAACCAGATGGGTTTTTATGACAATCATGGTCACCATTACTGATACTAGCTTTTCATTCCAGATTAATTTAATTAACTTATCTTAAATTCCCCAGCTGCCGTGGTGGGATTTGAACTCATGTCTCTGGATCATTAGTCCAGGCCGCTGGATTATTAGTCCAGTAACATAACCACGATGCTACCGTACCATACCCTTCGATTTGATCAAACATTGACCCTGTTTACGCATCACCTTTAGCACTAGATAGTGTGCGAATTATAGAATCATAGAATAGTACAGCACAGAAGGAGGCCATTTGGCCCATCGAGTCTGCGCCGGCTCTTTCGAAGAATGCACCCTAGAGCAATTGGAGTTTCTCTTGCAGATTTTCTGACCTGCAAACTCAAGCCCAGATGCAGTAGCTGTTCCTGTTGCAAAATAACAGTGTGGGGATTTCTAGTTACATTAACAACCATGTATTTCACACTGCAATGACAGATGTTCTTGATAGCAATATTTTAAGAAAATGAAAAATGTTAATTAGCAAAGCATCATTTCAAATAACTTGCACAGGTTTATGAACATATTAAGCAAGTTTTCAAATCGTAAAAATAGTGTTAACAGAATGTGAACCCAGAAGAGAAGCATCTCAGTTCATAACTAATTATAGCAGTATCAACGTTCGGTCCTCTGGTGTCATTTTTCACCCCATCACTGCTGAAAGCAGAAAAGCTTGTTCTCACTAGGGCTAGATATTTGTACACCAAGCCATGAATTTGACACATTCCGCTCTCCAAGTAGGAGCAATCAAATATACAACAATCGTCATCTAGGTTTCACAGTCTGTCATTTCGGCTGAGAGAAAAAAATCATCACGTGATGTATATATGAATTGCAAAGGAAAGCATTCTTCCAGTCAAGGTAGCATTTATAATGACAGATCCTATCACAGTGTGCATGCTATTAATCAGAAGCCATGTATCATTAATATCCATACGACCACATCAAACTGCAATCTAAGCATTTGATTTGCAGGAACAAAAAAATTTAACCTTTGCATGGTGCATGCACTTGGTTAAATTTTGCTCAATTCCTTCTTTGACATTTAATTGAGTTACCTTGATTGTACATCTCTATCTGAAGCAAGATTTGCCAAAGGTAAATCTTAGTGCAAAATGTTTTGAACATGGAACTCTGGTTATTTTATTGTCGTCTGCATGTAGTTAGCAGTAAGGCATGTCATTTACTCAACTTGAAAGTAAAGCATGAATATTATTGTAATCTGAAGTCATTTGTTGTGACTGATAAATCAGTGTGATGTTTGCAAATAAAGTTCATTAGGACTTGCATCTTGTAGTATGTAAAGCTTATCTAAGAACTATGGATCAATGTTGGCTGTTTCTTCCTCAATATTTCTGTCTTTTTGAATTTAAAGATCAATCCTGATTCACAGGGCAGTGTGAAATCTCTCATAGCATAGAGCATCAGGGAACATATCTGACAGAACTTATCATTAGACCATCAAGTATTGAATATATGCCGACCACACTTCTGATACATTCAAGATTACCAGAAACTACGACAACTTAACACTTTACCACCTGGAATCAAAAACACTGGGGAAAACCCCTCAAAAGCCATATTAAAATGAAGCTCTAACCCTCTGCTACTCTGAGTGTAAAATAAACACCTACCAAAGATGTGAATATTGTAGAAAATGTATTGTTTTCCATCCCTCATAATTAATCCAGTTTCATGTTGGAGACAGCCATTTTGTGGGTATTTAGCTATTAATGGCACCGTTGAGATAGGCGTCTCCCCCATAAATGTGAATAATAAAAATTGTGGAATAAAAACAGAAAATGCTGGAAACACTCAGCAAGTCAGGCAGCATCTCCGGGGAGAGAAAAGCAGGATTAACGTTTCAAGTCGATTGTGGGCCTCCTTTTCTTATGGTAATTGTACTAAGCATGCTCAATGCCGAACATTTTCTCAAATACTTTGCAACATTTTGCCAACATTTTCAGATATTGATATAACCGCTGAAGATTCACCCTCCTCTTCCTCAACGAAAAATGAGGCTTTTGCTGCAGGCACCAGTTAACCTGATGGAGCAATAATTCTTCGCAGGACACCAATCATGAACATAAAATGGGATATTCTGTCATGCTGCACATGCTCAGTCATGGAGGTCACAGAATATCACGTCTTTGGTTCTTAAAAGAACAGTCACAGGCAAACTCAAATCATTTTGGAATTTCAATTTTATTTCACATTGAATGGGCACTTTTTGAAGGACAACCAAGAAAGTGGGATGTCTGAAAGCTTTGTCGTGTGCAGATAGTCATCGATGTAACCTTAGTGTCACACATTATGAATTCAGTAGTCAGCACACAGAGACATAAATAGAAACAACATCACGGCCTGGAGTTTCCGTTAGGTTGGGCTGGTATTTCCAGCGCACTTCGCTCAAATTCGGTAACAACAGCTCAAAAGATCGAGGAATTTCAAGCACAAATTAACGTCCACGCAAATTGAGATTCCACGATCTTTTGCGCTAGTTTAAAAAACATTGCGCTGGAAGCCGGCCCCACCCACAAAACTGGCCACGCCCGCAGATCGAAATAATCACCATGGTGAGTTTCCGCTAATTGCGTCCGTTTGTGGGCCTTTGAAGAGACTCTAAACATTAAGCATTTTTTTTTTAGGCACAATGGGCACCTTTTAAAAGCTTTTATTTATTTTTTTAATTTACGAAGAAACTGACTACTGTACTCCAATGTAACTAGTAAATGGTTCTGTATAGTTTTTTTTAAGTCATTTTCAGTTATTTAAAATCGGGTTACTCACAGGTGGTGAACTAGACACGCTTATTAAAAATGTTTATTTTTGTAATAAACTCATTTTCAGCTGTATTAATCAAACAATACCAAGTTACCACGCTTAAATATATCAAGGAATTTTTTAATGCAAGAAAAATAAATTACGTTCTAAAACGCTGTCCGGTTGCGCTGGTTCATGGAAGATTTTACATTCAGCGATATGCAAATGCATTTGAGCCGAAACCTGAGCAAAAAATTCAATTTGGAAAACTAGCGCAATATTGAGCGCAATTTGCGCCCGGATTGCCGATTGCGCCCAAAGCGGAAACTCTACCCCATACATTCCACTACTTTCAATGGATCCTCATATTTCTTCCGGTCACTACTTGATATCGCTGGAAAGCTTAGTTTAATTTAATTTTTTGACCATTCCACTCGCAGGATCCACAAAGCAATATTGCCAACTGGAAAGTCAATGACATAAAAATTGCACATGTGAATATTGCAGGTTCAGAAAAAGATCTTTAATTTTAATTTTTGGTAATCGTACAAGTATTCCTAATGAAGAAAATAATGATATTTCATTGCAGTTGCATCATCTGAAGTAAGTTACTGCTGTATACTTAGACATTCAAAAGTCCTAACTGCCCAAGAACTAGTTGTTTCTTCCTCATGCATTGCTTGGCTTGTCACATCCAAAGAAGAAAGAAAATCGATTTCCAACAAAATTAAAGTTGCTTAGACTTTGAAGTCACGATAATCCTTTGTAAGTAATTTTTTTTTACACCCAGACTTTCACTCTTTTACTTTGACCTGTCATAATATAGAATGCAAGGTGAACACAAAGGCATCCAACAGTCACACAATTTTTCCTTCCAGGCGATAAAATCCAAAAGCTAATAAAATCAGACAGAGTATACTATTGTTGATGAATGACTCTGTCTGGATTTCCTGTCTGGAGACTAGAACAGCCAGTCTCTGTAAAAAAGACAAGCCAGTCACAGGAGAGCGCATCCAGCAGATGCATTGTGTCTGGCTGCTTCTATTATTATTAATACTGATCTGTATCAGACGGGTGATGAATAAGTGGCAAAGCTCAAAAATACAGATAGGTTAACTCTCAAATGTTCTAATGGAATCATCTATGCACCACAGGCAAATGTTATCTGCATCTTTAAGAAACAGTAATGAAACATTCTTCATAATTAATTTGCATTTTCCATTGTTATAATTAACACCTTTTTAAAAAAACTCTCTC
This sequence comes from Squalus acanthias, assembly GCA_030390025.1. Lineage (NCBI taxonomy): Eukaryota > Metazoa > Chordata > Chondrichthyes > Squaliformes > Squalidae > Squalus > Squalus acanthias. The sequence continues at coordinate 105,511,585 of CM059434.1, forward strand.
CTTCCCTGAAGATGGTAGATTGTTTCAGAAGCTAGCTGAATTTGAAGGTAGACCGTTAAGCTGCACTCATCTTCATTATTGAAATATTTCAACAACCAAAAAAATTGTACCATATGGTGTGAATGAATGCCAACTGATTTAATTTCTGAAATTAATAAAACCATAAGCTATTGGCAAATAGTATTTATTCCTCAAAGGCTGTTACCTTGCCGTTCACTTGAAACAAAAATCATTTCAGTTAGACGTTTCGGGGTGAATTTTAACCCCCAACAATGGGTGGGTTGGGGTCGGGTGAGATGTTAAAATTTTAAAATCCCAAACCCGACTCCGCACATTTCCAGGTTTAACTGAGGCAGGACAAGGGACGGGAAGCTAACGTGCTCCCAGGAGGCGGGTTGGCCATTTAAATATTTTAATGAGGCTGGCAGCCTCAGATTTAAAATAACAGCAGAAAACGCTGGAAAAACTCAGCAGGCCAGGCAGCATCCGTGGAGAGAGAAACAGAGTTAACGTTTCAGGTCGAAGACCTTTCGTCAGAACTGCACCTCAGATTTAACTTGTTTTACAGGTTTAACCCTGGCCGGCCAGGATTCCCAGGCCTTGGGAAACCCGATAGCTCAAGGGAGGTGAGGACAGCTTCAGTGAAAGGGTAAGTGCCCTCACAGTACTGCTTGTGGGCCAGGAAGAGCAGGAGTGCTTCCCCCCAGCCTCCCAAGCTTACCTTCTTCGCTTGGAACCGCCCCCCCCCCACCCACAAATCAGAACACCCAATACAAAGACCCCCTGATCATTGATCAGACCCGCCCCCCAGGGGTCGGGGATCGGACCCCACTGCTCTACACTCTCACTAGCAGCTGCAGGCTCCTTACCTGGGGCTGCGGCCTGCTCCCCGCCCGAATGCAAACCAAGCCTGTCAATCAGGCTGACTTCCGGGCAGGGATCCTACTGTAAAAAAAAAATCTGCTCGCTGTGGAGTCAAAACTCAACAGCATGTGGGGAAACCCGGACTTCCAAAACTGCCCCCCCCACCCCCGACAACTCACCAAACCCGTCCCTGTCAATATCAGGGCCTCAATTTCAGTAAGGCAGTTTAAAGGTCACTTACGTAGGTAGCTTGCCACAACTTGGCAATATTGACAATAATGAGGCCCCCAAATATGGTCAGGAGATTTATCGCCCAGTTAATGCCGACACTCCGGCCTCCACCATTTCTAAAGGGGCCTAATGCTGGGTGGCCAAAGCACCCGCCTGTTTCCGGTGTAGGCTCTTTTGATATGCAAAGTGGGCTCCTATGCTTTTCCATCTTTCAGGTGATCTTGCCCATTCACTTTCCCCCCTACCCATTTCCTTCCCACAAAAAAATAGAATTGTTTCAGAATAGGAAACAAATCTGTATTCTTCCCACAATATAAACAGATATCAAACCACTTGCACTGCCCTCTTATTCATTTTTCCCACCATCAATTGCATTCTTTGGGGTCAACTTGGCTACAAGAGTACACATCTGACAATAGAAAATTGAAACCAAGTTAACCCTACCTGGCAGACTTGGTAATTCAATACCTGGGCCAGGCACTCCACAGTGCAACAGGGTCCTGATGATGATTTACTGGCTCATTAATAAGGCCTGTAAGATAGACCCGTTAATGAATTCTTCCTGCTCAACTGCAGATAACTCTGCAAGCCAATATCCTAATGGGAAGGAAGTATTAGCTGGACAAGTAGCAGGAAACTTATCAGTGTTTTGTATCAGTAAGAGACAGGCCTGAGAATTCCATGAGTTCAATTACTTCAGTTTCACACTGCGCTCTGGTTAAGGGGAGCAAGAACTTGGGATCTTACAATAGTTGCTGCCATCTCCCCTAACAGCAAATACATCCTTGGAGAACCTTAAAAGGCGTCAGCCGTGGCTCAGTTGGTAGCACTTTTGCCTCCGAGTCAGAAGGTTGTGGGTTCAAGTCCCACCCCAGAAACTTGTGCACAAAATCTAGGCTGATGCTCCAGTGCAGCACATTTGGAGGTGCCATCTTTCAGATGACACATTAAACCAAAGCCCTGTCACCCTCTTGGGTGGACGTAAAAGAACCTATGGCACTATTTGAAGAAGAGCAGGGGAGTTCTCCCTGGTGTCCGGACCAATATTTATACCTCAACCAAGATCACTAAAGCATCCACCACAGCAACTGAGGGGCGGGGGGGACATCAAAGCAGCATTTGACCGAGTGTGGCATCAAGGAGCCCCTGTAAAACTGAAGTCAATGGGAATCGGGGGGAAATTACAAGTCAGGAGTGTGATGGAATACTCTCCACTTGCCTGGATGAGTATAGCTCCAACAACACTCAAGAAGCTCGACACCATCCAAGACAAAGCAGCCTACTTGATTGGCACCCCATCCACCACCTTAAACATTCACTCCCTCCACCACCAGCGTACGTGGCTGCAGTGTGTACCATCTACAAGATGCACTGTAGCAACTTGCCAAGGCTTCTTCAGCAGCACCTCCCAAACCCATGATTTCTACCATCTAGAAGGACAAGGGCAGCAGGTGCATGGGAACACCACCACCTCTAAGTCACACACCATCCTGATTTGGGAGTACATCGTCGTTCCTTCATTGTCGCTGGGTCAAAATCCTGGAACTCCCTCCCTAACAGCACTGTGGGAGTACCTTCACCACACGGACTGCAGCGGTTCAAGAAGGCGGCTCACCACCACCTTCTCAAGGGCAATTAGGGATGGGCAATAAATGCTGGCCTTGCCAGCGACGCCCACATCCCATGAACGAATAAAAAAAAGTTTCCACAACTGGACCTTCTGAGGATGGATTGATCGCCCAACCCTCGTCCCACCTCCCTTAAAACCAGAAGTGGGCAGGTACAAGGCGGGTTGGATTCTGGTTACAGATTTTTAACATTTTAACTTCCCACTCAAACCAAACCCACCCATTTTTGAGGGTTAAAATTGCCCCCATTATCTCTGTTTCTCTCTCCACAGATACTGCCCGACCAGCTGAGTATTTCCAGCATTTTCTGTTTTTAGCCCAGATTCTCTAGTCTTTCCACGTGGCTGAAGTCCTGCATCCCTGGTATCATTCATAAACCTCCTCTGCACCCTATCTAAGCCCTTGACATCCTTCCTAAAGTATTGGACATACTACTTAAGCTGGGGCCTAACCAGTATTTTATAAAGGTTTAGCATAGCTTCCTTGCTTTTGTATTCTATGCCTCTGTTTATAAAGCCATGGATCCTATATGCTTTTTTAACAGCCTTCTCAACTTGTCCTGCCACCTTCAAATATTTTCAAAGACATTCGACAGTTCAACTCCTACAAGGAACAGGCCATAGAGCTTCTAGGGAGGCACACAGATGTAGCAATAGAGGTTGGTAAGGTCAGTGGGACAGGGTAGTCTTCAGGTTAGTGCCAGCACAGTGTGACATCCTGTGACACACCTTTCCCTGTTTTCTTGATTCTGATGAGAGTTTGCTCACCCATTCTTAGTTTATGCCTTCCTTTCCTGCACTTCCACCACAGCAACTGGGGGGTGGCGGGCAGAGAAAGAGTAGGAGGAGGAAATTCATCCTTGTCAACGAGAATGATGACGACAATGAGGATGATAATAATTAAGGAAAGGATGTGAAGGACAAGCCCACCCAGGTGTCCCTGCAGCAAGATTCGGTGCCATGTTCCTCTGCCACAACCCTCTGTGTCTCTTGCTTTTTCCTTGCCATGTACCAGCTCAGCTACTCTCATCCGGCAGGAATTAGATCGTATTAGTGAGGAGCTGATTCATAGAGATGAGGGAGCCGGAGGAGTAGGGAGTGGTGAGGATGTGCCACCTTTCCAGCGGAGGCGGAGAGACTGCTCACGGCTTCGGAGTTGTGCGTTCCAGAATTCATGGGTACTCGCCTGAAGTTAAATCTATTCAAGGGACATCACACCTATGTTGCAGGCTTTGAGCTCAGTCTCTGAGGATATGCAGCAACCGACAGCTGTGACTGTGGAATCCACAGTCCTCGTTTGTGTCAACATCAGAGATGCTTTTTCTTCATTGGCGGCATCAATGGAGCATGTGACAGCTGCACAGGAATCTGCAGCAGCCCCTCAACTAAGAAGTGGCGTGGAACCTGTCATTTCCTCCTTCTTCAAGCCTCTTGAGTCTGACTGGTGCCCTGGGGACAATAGGGGAGAGAGTAGAAAGTACCCTTCATACCACCTTTCAGACTCCAGAGCCTGACCTGCACACTGCTTCCTTCTCGGGTGTTTTAAGATCTGGTAACTGCCATTAGACCATCCAGCTCTCTGACCAATGGGGACATAGATCCAGGGCTCAGTGAAGTGGCAATAGCTGGAGGCAACCCATATCAGGGTGGCATTTCTCAGGACAACAGCACATGTTGGCCTCCAGCCTTCCCCTTCAGAGCACCATGCAAATGGCATGCAGGAGGTGACACCAGGCTGTCCTGGCATTAACTTCAAGGATGCAGCTAACAGTGGCTCCCTGCCAGGAGCAAGCTGCCATGAGAGCAAGGCCAAAAGGGACCCAGCCAGGCCTAGGTCAGTAGGCAGGAGGAACTCAAAACAGATAATGTCATGGGATTGGGTAGAAGAAGCCAGAATGTGGAATACATATTAAATGACAACATGCTTGAGGTAACAGAGCTAGATATTTTGTTGGATACGTTTTTAAAATAGTTGATTCAGTGTTTGCATGTGGTGAATAAAGGAAATAAAATGTTGGGAATGTATGGTGAAGCGTGTGACTTACAACTTTAAGGATGTGATGTTGAAGTTGAATCTTGCCTTCATGAGGCCACAGCTGGAGCATTGTGCTCAGTTTTGGTCTCTATTTACAGAAAGATGTAGAATTGTTGAAGGTAGCACAGAGGAGGGCTGTAAGGCTGATCCCTTAACTAAGAGGGCTTAGTTATGAGGAAAGAAAGTGTACCTGGGAAAGAGGAGAATGATGGGTAATTGGTACTTCATTGGCTATGAAGATCTTTGAGACATCCTGAGGTCATGAAAAATGCTACATAAATGTAAGTTCTTTCTTTTAAGATTTTCATGCGTATGGTGATCTTGAATCTAGGAATATTATTCTATTGAGCACAGGATTCCAAGACTAGGGGACAGTGTTAAGTGCCAAAAGTAAGAAAGGAATTTTGGTAACTTTTTTGCCAGAGAGTTATAGGAAGATTGCAAATGTTACACCTCTGTTCAAAAAAGAGAAGAGGGATAAACCCGGTCAGATAAACCTGGCAACTATAGGCCAGTCAGCCTAATGTCGGTGGTAAGAAAACTTTTAGAGACAATAATCTGGGGCAAAATTAATTGCCATTTGGAAAAGTATGAGCTAATAAATGAAAGTCAGCATGGATTTGTTAAAGGCAAATCGAGTTTGACTAACTTGACCGAGTTCTTTGATGAAGTAACAGAGAGGGTTGATGAGGGTAGTGTGGTTGATGTTGTGTATATGGACTTTCAAAAGGCATTTGACAAAGTACCACGTAATAGACCTGTTAGCAAAATTAAAGCCCATTGGATAGTGGCAGCATGGATACAAAATTGGCTAAGGGACAGAAAGCTGAGAGTAGTGGTGAACGGTTGTTTTTTCAGACTGGAGGGAGGGATACAATGATGTTCCCCAGGGTTTGGTATTAGGATCACTGCTCTATTTGATGTATATTAATGACCTGGACTTGGGTATACAGGGCATAATTTCAAAGTTTCCAGATGACACGAAACCTTGAAATGTAGTAAACAAGAAGAAGAATAGTAACAGATTTTAGGAGGACACAGGCAGACTGGTGAAATGGGCAGACACATGACAGATGAAATTTAATGCAGAAAAGTGCGAAGTGATACATTTTGGGAGGAAGAATGAGGAGAGGCAATAGGGACTAAATGGTACAATTATAAAGGGGGTGCAGGAGCAGAGAGACCTGGGGGTGTATGTACACAAATCTCTGAAGGTGACAGGACAAGTTGAGAAGGCTGTTAAAAAAGCATATGGGATCCTTGGCTTTATTAATAGAGGAATAGAGTACAAAAGCAAGGAAGTTTGGCTAAACCTTCAGAAAACACTAGTTAGGCCTCAGCTGGAGTATTGTGTTCAATTCTGGGCACCACATTTTTGGAAGGATAGCAAGGCCTTGGAGAGGGTGCAGAAGAGATTTACTAGACTGGTACCAGGGATGTGGGACTTCAGTTTTGTAGAGAGACCGGAGAAGCTGGGGTTGTTCTCCTTAGAGCAGAGAAGGTTAAGAGGAGATTTTATAGAGGTGTTCAAAATCATCAATGGTTTTGATAGATTAAATAAGTAGAAACTGTTTCCAGTGGCAGAAGGGTCAGTAACTAGAGGACACTGATTTAAGGTGATTGGCAAAAAGAACCAGAGGCGAATGAGGAAACATATCTTTACACTGCGAGTTCTTGTGATCTGGAATGCACTGCCTGAAAGGGTGGTGGAATCAGATTCAATAGTAACATTCAAAAGACAATTGGATGACAACCTGAAGGGAAACAAATTACAGGGCTATGGGGAGGGAGCAGGGGAGTGGGACCAATTGGATAGCTCGACAGAAGAGCCGGCGCAGCCAGCATGGGCCGAATGCCCTCCTTCTGTGCTGTATCATTCTATGATTCCAATTGTGAAACAGATTACCAGCTGGAATTGTAGAACAGAAAGCCCTGGCAAGTGTTACATTTTAGGCTCTTTTACTCGAGATATTTTACAGCTTTCATGTTTCAGACTAGTCTCATAAGTCAGCCCTGACTCCCCATGTCCGAGAGTGTTTTCACTTGTGCTGGTACCTAGTTAAAATATTACAGTGCACCCCCAGGATAATGAACACAGAATCCTTTTTTAATAAAAACAAAATTATTTTTGCTATTGATTCTGTTTCATGTCTCCTTGGGATCTTTCTTGTCCTAAAGACTGATAGAGCAATACTCATGACAGTTTCAAATGCCAAACAAGTTAATTAAACAGCAAGTGAGCAAGCAAATAATCGCAGAAACATAACCTATAAATTTACGGTAGCTGTTAAACGTTACTAGCTTCTTGTAATGCGGTGAACTATTTATTTCAACTCATGCTGAACTATGACTAAAATTATTTTACATAGATTTATTAATCCTTTCCTCGTTATCTATGGAAGATGTCTGGTATATCTAATTCTCTTCAGACGTCTACTCAAATAACCCATATTCAAAAGCTCCAGATCAAACAGTGATTTGCAAAAGGCAAGCTATAAAACCTCTCCAAAACAGTAATTGAAGTTTTGTGAACTTAAATAACTGTCAGTTTAATTCAAAAAGCTTCCAACCAGACACATATCTCAACGATATTTATGTTTGAATTGAATGTCTAGGCTCTCACCTGAAGCAAACTGCTCAGCAACTAAACTATAGTCACGACATTGTATCAAGTTAAGCTAGGCTATGATATGACTTCTATGAGTGAAGTATGCTTTTTAACTCCTTAAAGAAGACAATACAAAGCTAAAACTTAAACACATTGGGCTAGAAATTCACTATAGCCCAGGAATGGGCGGTATCTTTAGAAAAGTTTGAGAATTAGCGCCAGGTGCTAATGGTTTGGACTGCATGCGAAATTCATTCTCACTGCTCAAAGAAATGATTGGGGCACTAAATCAAGTCTTAAAGGCCTAGGTCAATGGCGTTACATTCAAAGGGTGGACCAATATCGGGTGCAGTCTGATCTCAACTCATCATTGCCACAGGCTTTTCTCAGTACTTAAATGGGAGGTTCATTGATACTGCAGCACCCCCTTCTCAGCATTGCTGGCAGTGCAGCTGCGTCAGCAAGGAGAAGCACAACAAGGAGAAGGAGCTGGAGGACTGAAGCAGGTGTGCTCATGGCAGGTCCACCTCAGCCGGGTGGTCAGGGTGGTTGAATGCTTCAACAAATGCTACATACCACCATCTGTACCAAAAGCTTCACACACTGCCCAAAGCACCACTCCCCCAGCGCTCACCCACCAACAATCTCTACCTACCAACACTCACATCTCACGCCTTGCACACAATGACAGCTATTCAACTATGGCAGGCACAAGGGTCATTAATTAGAATGAATGTAATATTGCGTGATATGTTTATGCATAAATGTATTAATGGAGTTTACAATATTTTATGGTCTTGCTCATTTCACCTTTGCGCCTAGGACGATGCTGTGTTATGGCATGACACAGTGATGGTATGATGGGCATGTAGTGAGCAAAAGGGATCTGGGGTTTAAGTCATCCTGGTGTGAGGCTGGAGGTCTGTTTGGAGGAGGTGGCAGAGTTCTGTGACCACCACCTTCATGATGCGGAGCCATCTAATACACTGCTCCTCGCTTAATTGAAGGTAGGAGAAGTGCTGTCGGAATACCCTCGGAGGGTAAGGCCTCCTGGTGAGAACCCTCATGTCCCTCTTCATCCCTCTGCGCACATGTTCCCATATTTCTGGCTGCCTATGCTCCCTCCGCCATAGATCATGGAGGGCGAGGTGGCGCCAGTACAGCCCCCATTAATGTTGCCAAGTGTAGCAGTTTGAATCTTTGAACAATAAATGTAGCTACTTTGCACTTGCCAGAAGACTGCTGATAAAAAAGAAACTTGAAATTACTCATACAAACTGCTCCACTGGCTGAAACTGACAAGAAGCCACTGAAACTAACCTGCCCTGACAGCTGCGAGTGATTAATGCTGATGCCTTTAAATAACGTTGCTGGAGCCAGCTTCCGTCAGCTGTGCGCCTGCTCTCCCGGTCGCTGTCTGGTCGAGGCGCAAAGATAAGTGGTGACAATCAATTTTGCAGATCAGGTGCCCAGTGAGCATTGCACGTTCACTGACGTCACGATCTGCCTGGCATTGAAGTCCCCAGCAGTACCTTGTACCAGCGGCGCAACGGGGGCAGGGGGCAGATTTGCCGTGCAGCGCTGGATTCGCCTTGCCCTGGTGCTACTGCATCAGCACCTCGTTACCACCCTCTGCAGGCGCTAACAGGAGGCACTAACCTAACAAACTTTTCCCCCACTGAATTTTTGTCATAGCAAGTCTTAAAAATAATGTCTGGGTGAATTTGCATTAGAAAAGATAATACAGAACCACAGCAAGGGAGGGTACACCAGATAGCACAATCATCTTCTCCTGCCTAAAACATGACAATATAAAAATTGATTATGTAAGCTGAATTTTAACTTTGAATACAATTGCTGAGATCACAAGGGAAAAAATGGTCAAATAGTGCAGGGATGGGGAGGGGAAAAAGAGAACGAACAAAAGTAAATAGAAGGAAAGGGGAGAAATACCAATTGTGCAGGGGGGTGGAGTGGGGGAAATCAATAAACAAATACAATATAAGTTGAGCCAACAAAATGCATGCTATAGAAGAAAAAATCATATTTTGAATGTATTTTTACAGTTACACTTTCTCTGTGCCAACATGTCGAGTGCCAGGCATGATTTCCTGGGAACTGCTGTTTGTAATGCATTTCATTCTCAAGAATAAGTTGGATTTAACATAAAAATAGGTAAGAACACATCTAACTATGTGTGGTTCCTTTAACAGAAATAGTCCCAGCTTGTATGTCCATGCCATAAGGCAGCTTTGATATCAAGTATTATTTTGGCTTCCTTCCGAGCATTAAACATATTTAGCAATGACAGTGATAAGTATGTTACAATATCCATAGTGGAGTGAAATGGCCTGATGCCCAACTGATTGGAGTTTATCATTGAAGTGGAACAGATGCTTAGGACTAGTGTTGCTCACAACATACTCTATCATCTTGTCCATGATATTGAAGAGGGAAAAGAAGTTGTGACTTTCAAGTAGCTCGGTACAGCCTTAATATTCTACTTGTATAATTACGATGGTTAAGGTAACCAAATATACTGTGAGTGACAAAGATTTAGAATAGAATACTGCTCTAACTTCTAAAAAAGAGTTTCCTTTTTGTGTAACCTTAAGCGGGTTTGAGACACTAGCCCTGATTTGCAATCCTGAAAAAATTGGGTCTGTGCAATTCACACCTGAGCCCGTAGCGCAGGTCACATTGAATTTTGCAATGCAAGGTCCACACCTTGTTTTCAATAGGCTACAAGCACAGGAAAAGCTTGCTCAGAGAGCTTGGTCCTTGGCGCATGGCTGGGAGTGCAAAATCTGATGATGAACAACTCTTAAAAAAGGGCTGCAGGTCACCATAAAGAGGAAGCTGCGGTGGTGGCAGAACAGTTGACTAATTGATCATAGTGAAGACATGAAAGCAACACTGCTCCTTTTGATGTTGAAGAGATGGAAATCCTTCTGCAGGAAATGCACCAATGGAAGATGGCTCTGTTTGGGCCTGAATGCCAGTAAAAGCGTAGGTCTCTGCTGAATGGAAGGAGGTCACAGATAGAGTCTATGCAGTTACCCAGCCAGCCCCTTCATAACCAGCTGTAAATGAGGGAGAGGTGTGCTTGTATCAGGAGCACAGCTAAGATGACTGTGTTCCTCACTTCTGTACACATTTCTCATGGGACAAACCCAAGTTGGGAATCTTGCATCTTCTGCAAGGTATCATTTCAAGCATTGTACTGTTGCATACACGCTTTCATGCTGAAGTTGTATGGCACACTTTTCTTGACGATGGAGGTGGCAGCTGAGAAACAAAGAGATGCCGACGGGTCCAGGCTGACATGTTCTCCCTCTTCTGTTAGGGGGGGGGATTTCTCACCAAGGTCAGTGATCATGGATGCAGAGCATAGATGAAGAGCTCTCCTTGAAATATTGTGAGCACTATCAAATGCTGCTCAATGAATATTTCTTGGCCGCGTACCGGATAATGGTCACAGACATACATGATAATGCGATGTTCAGGTAGTGTCTGACCATTAGTTGAAAATACCTCTCCTCACGAAGGCCATGGGAGTGAATTGAAGAGTCCTAATGCTCACATGAGTATCATGTGCAAGCCTTTGTACTTGAGAGAACCTTACCGTTTGGTGAACTATTCACACCCTGTCCAGCTTATGCCTCCTTTCCACGGGAAAAGTAATGAAGAAGTTGCCTCTGATAAACATAGTGGTTGTAACTTCCCTGATAAACACGTGTACTGCAGGCTACCTGATGCGCTAGAGGTCCCCTAGGATCTCATGGAAGGACGCAGTGGCATGAAAGCATCCTGCTGTGGTAACTTTGACTTCTAAGAGTAGATCCAGATAGTGTTTGCAGGTCATTGTGCAGCAGGTGGTGTAACTCTGTGGCAACCTGTTTTGTGAAGTGAAGACAGAGAAAACTGGTCTCCTCTGACATTTCCCGGTACAGGCCCTGGGGTAGCGACGAGCGTTGCCAGAACACCCAATGGTCATTGCCCCTGAATTTTTGGCCCTCAAACTCCTTTTCCTCATTTCTTATATGGAGTTCATTTGGACTCTGAAGAAATAACCATCCTCACCGCTTTGTAAGATGTGATGTCAAAAGAAATGAAATAAAAATACACAAAATTGCAAAATTGGTGGATCACCAAGCAAACCAAACTAATGCATGAACCAAAATGCTGGCAAGCTGAGTCCTGGGACTTCAATGCACAAATGTTTCATTGGCAAAGTTAACAATCTGGGCATAGGCTTGTCCACAGATGTAAAATGTAATGGACAAGTTTAAAACTAGATTTAGAAATATTTAAATGAGGCTCTACATGATGCCAGGTGACCAAGGTTGGGGGGTAAAAGGGATAATAAAAAAATTAGGTCTTGAAGTTTTTGAAGATGGGGCGAGATGTGTAAGGCTATGATGGATGGCACCACCACCAGTAGAGAAGCAGAGGAAGGGAAGGAGGAAGAAATACTAAAATCAGAGTTGGAAGAACAGAAAATGCAAAGAGCTGCAGGAGGTTGCAGACATAGGGCTAGGGAGATATTGGTAACCAAGGAAGATTTTCAAATCAATATACTGTGGCATGGGAGCTAATGGAGATCAGCGCAAACAAGGACAATAGGTCAGCATGACTTAGCACATAGAATACAGCAAGCATCACCTATTACAGGATAGTTTGCAGGCTGGCAAAATGCTTCCTTAAATACTTTGCTTTCATCTCTCTGTGATGCTTGAATCTGCCCTTGTGAAGTCAGGTTGGTAGAGAGCTAACAATAAAGATTTTCCTCTACAGCTGTTGGAGCCTTATCATTATATACCACGAAATATCTTATCTTGTTGTGTAAGGGAAGAGATTTGTATCCTTATGCAACATATCTATCAGATTTTATCAGACATATATATGCATAAATATAGGAAACATATTGATTTTTATAGAGTTCTAAATATAAGGCAGAATGTCACAGTTCAATGAGTATTAAAATCAACAGTAAATTAAAAGTTGATGGCCTTTTGTAACGGTCATCAGGCATCAACAAAAAGTTCCATTATTCTAACGGCAAAACACAGCTCAAATATTAAATAAATACAGGTCTTTGTTATTAGGAAATTAATTCAAGGTGTCATCAGAACAACTTGATTACGTTATAGACTCAGACTCACCCATGAGTGTCAGATACAGAGGTACGGATTCAAAATATGTTCCAATACTGGATTGTTCACAGATTTTGCAATTAAAAGTAGAATTTATTTCACCATCCCCTATTCCTTTAAGCTTGAAGGCAGTGATCTGATTCATTATTGATTTCTAACAGAACAGGAAAATAAGAGTTATTGCAGTGGTTATTCTTTTCTCCATTTCTACTGTAGCTTTCCAGCAGCCCATCACATTCCTGTTTTTAATTTCCATGAGGCATCCATTTCCCTGAGTGTGGCCCTTACTGAGACCCAGCGATGATAACTCCTTCTCCTCTTAACGTTCACTTTACTGGACTACTGTCCTTGTACTCATTTTCACCTGTACCGTCTGCTGCATTTATAGAGCTAAACCCCTACAACATAACTTATAGATGACTGAACAAAACTGATTGTATTTTAAGACTTGTGAGGGAAAAAAAAACTTGTTTAAGTCCCTTTGCCCCGCGATTTCTTTTCACAGAAAAATAAAACAAGAGTTAAAAACATGATGCGGTACTTAGACATAATGACAAATATCAATAGAGGTTAATGAGACCTTGAGTTCCGAAGACTATTCAACCTCCACCTCCAAATAGTCAGTACTCTATTAACATGCTGAATTATTAATGTAGTGATTTGTTCTGTCTGGGATATGTGCAAACATTTGTCAGTATCAGCGCTTTAATCCAAGGCATACATCACACAGCTGAATTGGGACAGAGTGTGCCTTCATGTTAATTAAGAATTTTTGTGGACAATCAAAATGTTCTAAAACAAATGTCAGTGCAATTCACGTATTTCTGACAAAAATCAGATTATTAAAACAGAGTGAACTGTCCAGGGAAGTTTCTCTTAAATACACGTCTTCTGAAAATCACAAGACAATAAACAGATTAGTTTTCATCCTGCCTGCAGGATGATGAATGAAAGAACACACTTCCCTTTTTTTTCCAGTTTTCTCTGCTGATGGCACGATTCATCCTGGGGTCTGACTCCACAAGCACCAGCAGCCCTCGATTACTTTGCCCAAGTGGCCATTCACATGTATAAAGTCTAGATAATGAATGTTGACGGTTTATTTAACTGCAGGGGAGGGGGCATTGCAGCTAAACCGGATCCTGTTCTCACCCAACACCCACACAAGTGCATTTTCAGCTGGCGTCACTGGATAGCAAATAGGGCAGGAATCCCAACTGGCTTTTCCTCTCCTTAACCCAAAGACTACTGAAGCCAACTTCCGCATCCCACCACTATCCTGAGTTCAGGTAACTCTAGAGCTGATGGCAAATTCATTAACATTGTGATTTAACCAACTCCATTTTGGGCAAACATAAAAATAAAAATTGGTGGCATTCGTCTCGCTGTCCCGCCCATCTGATTTCCACTCCCGGTTAAAAAAAATCGGGGTTTTGTCATGTAATATTTACCCGGCGTTTTCCATCCTGCTTCTCAGTGCATTAGTCCAGGTACAGGTTTTAAACCCAGCCGGATTGCTGTCTCCTAATCTCCCTGAGCAAAGCCAACCCTCTTCAGTTATGAAAAGCACGCAGCAAGGATTGCCTTGCCAGAGCCTGGAAGTGATAGAATGACCTTGTACAGGAGGGTTACGTGTCCACATGCCACTGCCACCAGACTGAACAGGCGGTTGTGCTTCACATGGATGCCGGACACAGGCTGATGGAAGGAGTAGATGGGTAGACCTTTTCTGCTGCTCACCCTTTAGCTCCGCTCTTTGCAAAGAAATGTTCTTTTCAAATTTAAAAACAAAAAGCAATCACTGGAATGTGATAGCAAAATACTGCGGATGCTGGAAATACGAAATAACAACAGAAAACGCTGGAAAACTCAGCAGGCCAGGCAGCATCCGTGGAGAGAGAAACAGAGTTAACGTCTCTCCATGTCTCTTAATCTCTCCTTTTGTTTTTTCATCCCCTCCCCCTTTTCCCAGCTTTATCCTTGCCTTAAATCTATTTCATTTACTGGAATGTGAAGCTGGTTACAGTAAGAATTGCATTTAATATCGCAGCTTTAACATAGAAAGCATCTCAAGACAGAGCTTCATCAAAATGCAAAAATATTTGTATCAGAGCCGGCACAAATGTGGGTTTTGACAAATGGCACTGTGGTGACTACCCCTATGCTGCTGGGTGATCACTGTGCAGAGACCGGAGGGGACATTATGAATACATACATCCATTTGGATATTGTATGGTCATTACTTGGACTATTAAGCAGTTGTGCACAGTTTTAAGGACACTTCGATTTCTTTATGGATTTTTAGTTGCCACAGATGGTTTGTGCCTGCGCACTATTTGTCTCGTGTATCACAAGAGGGCAGATGAGTCACCTCTGCCTTGGTAGACCACTTATCAAAAGTTAATTACCAAATCCACATAGGTGGCAGAAACACTTAATATTGATTACTTGACTGCAAGGAGAAGGTAAAGAAGGCACATGTTCATTTACTTTTTCAGAGGAGAAGCAGAGAAAGAGGAGTGGAATCTTTATATATATCTCCTTTTATCTTCTTTCTGTCTCAATGCTGCTAAACACTTGAAACTCCCCACCCCCCAACTCCGAGTGTAACTCCCACACCTCCTCGGTGAAGACCCCCACTCCCTTGGTGTTGCTGTATCTCTGTTATTTGTCATCTGGTGTTGCAAGATTCCCCAAAGATCCAAACTACATATTCCATCCCCCACCCCCATTCTGTCAAAAACCCAGGTGCAGTGCTGCCAAACTGTAGAATATACTCCACTCGCTGTTGTCAATCCTCAGGATCTCCTTCCTCTCACCACCCCACCGCCAACTCCCCCTCCCCCTCCCCGCTACTGAATCCCAGGATCCTCACCCAGTATTATCAATCCACAGGATTCCCCTCCCCCCATTACGCTAAATCCCAAGCTACCCCCCACTGCAGTGCGAGTCAACTCCAAGACCCCAATCACAGTTTTACCACCGCCATTGCTGCGAAACCCCATGACTCTTCCCTTCTTTATTACTGCTAAATTCCAGGTAGCTACCTCCAATCTGGTACATAGCGCCTGCCATTTTCCTGAATATCCTTGCTTTCTTTTTTAAAAATGCAAGAAATAAAATTGCGGGCATTTGTAAGGAACAGATAATAATGATGGCCACTGATTTTGAATTTTCACAGTAAAATGGACAGCTGTGGCATTCAGTCCCCAAAATATCGGCAAGAATTGTATTATATAAAAAACACACAATTTGACAGTCAATACAAGATAACCTTGATAATAAGTTATGCATTGCATGGTATAATGCCGTCAGCATAGCCTCTCGCTCACCATGAATCATTTATAAATGCATCTACTTTTGCTTGTATGGCTCCAGCTACAAATTGAGCCCATTAGGAGAGCCATCTTGCAGTAGACCAATTGAATGTACACAAAATACATTTATTCCTCTGTGCATGTGCAATATGATTGTCCGATTATGCTTCCATGAAGCGCCTTGGGATGTTTTTCTGTGTTAAAGATGTTGTGTAACCGCAAGTAGCAGTTGTTCTTAAAAGGTCAGGCGCATCGCCCCAATTTTGGACCCTTGGGATTCCAAATTCAGTTGCAGCATAATACACCGAGTGAAGAGCAAAAATCATGTTTTTCAGATGAACAAAAATTCTGCTCATGTACATTTTCATTGTCACTTTGGGAATGTAAAATTTGTAAAAAGACATATTTTACACTTTTTATTCAGTTCAGATCACGAGTAACATTCCCCCCCCCCCCCCCCCCCCCCCCTCAAAGTTGCATCTTTTGGCCTTCAACACAGCAACTGTTCTTCTGGAGATCTTACTAGTAAGATTTAAGGGCTTAAACTATTTATTGATTTTTCTTGGATGTAAGAGAGGCAGGTCCCAAGGTTACATACACACAATCCCTTTCATGACCAGTAACCCTTCACCTTAACCAAACACTGCATTGATTAAAAAAAACAGCAAAAGTATGGCAACAGATGAAAGTGCACTGGACACAGCACCTGTGAATTTGAACAAATAACTAAAAAGGGTGGTTGAAAACTGGTCTCCCTTAATCACTCAAACCATGTCATCAGGTGGAGAAATTCCAAAACAAATTATTTATAGGTTTTAAGAAGCACCTCATGAGTAAAACATAAAGGCCAGAGATTGAGGGAGATTGATTTCTAAAGCTCCTTAGAGCTATAAACCTATGGCCTCAGTATTCTCACATGGGAACACTTTCTGCTAAAGGTCACATTCTCACTTCTGGCTCATGCTAGTAGAGCACTGGGAGTACTAGGGTCCATCGTTACACTGCCTGTAGGGTTAAGTAAAGGACCAAGTCTTTCAGTGTTTCATATTTCTGGAAAAAGGACCATGAGCCTGATATTTGTATTCTACTGAAAGGTTTGAGAGGACGCATTAATAAAAATCCAAGAATGCATATTTTTGAACTGTGCAATTCCAGAGAAAGCAGTTTCATTAATAATGGAAAAAACTCAGTCAATAATGATTCACATCATAACGATCCACTCCCAAAATTTGTTAGTGCAGTTATAGAGTGGGAGATAGTGGTAAGTAAAGGCTCAGGGCCAAAACAAAAATCTAATTTTAATAATGATGCATTCTACGGTGTTGTGAGCCCTGTAAAGGGATATTACAACAATATCTTTGGTGGGCAAGGAAAGAGCCCAACATACAGAGAAGGAATACAAAAAGAAAATACTGCAGATGCTGGAAATCTGAAATAAAAACAGAAAATGCTGGAGATACTCAGCAGGTCAGGCAGCATCTGTGAAGAGAGTAACAGAGTTAACGTTTCAGGTCGATGACCTTTCGTCAGAACTGGAAAAAAGCAGGAAATGGAACAGATTTTTAAGCAAGTGCAGGGGCTGGGAAAGGGGGGAGAAGATGAAAGAACAAAAGGGAAGATCTGTGATAGGATAGAAAGCAGGAGAGGTTAAGAGACATTAAGAGATATTCAAGGCAAAAGGAGATGGTAATGGGACAGGTTAAGAAAAAAAAGGATGGCGCTAGATGAAGTGCCATAGAAACAAAGAAGATAGGAGCAGGAGTAGGCCATTTGGCCCCTCGAGCCTGCTCCGCCATTTAATGAGATCATGGCTGATCATCCAAATTCAGTACCCTGTCCCTGCTTTCTCCCCATATCCCTTGATCCCTTTAGCCTTCAGAAATATATCTAACTCCTTCTTGAATATATTTAATGAATTGGCCTCAACTGCTTTTTGTGGTAGAGAATTCCACAGGTTCACCACTCTCTGGGTGAAGAAATTCCTCCTCATCTCTGTCCTAAATGGCTTACCCCTTATCTTTAGACTGTGACCCCTGGTTCTGGACTCCCCCGCCATCGGGAACATCCTTCCTGCATCTAGTCTGTCTAGTCCTGTTAGAATTTTATAAGTTTCAATGAGATCCCCTCTCATTCTTCTAAACTCCAGCGAATATAAGCCCAATCGACCCAATCTCTCCTCATACGTCATTCCTGCCATCCCAGGTATCAGTCTGGTGAATCTTCGCTGCACTCCCTCCATGGCAAGAACATCCTTCCTCAGATAAGGCGACCAAAACTGCACACGATACTCAAGGTGTGGTCTCACCAAGGCCCTGTACAACTGTAACAAGACATCCTTGCTCCTGTACTCGAATCCTCTCGTTATGAAGGCCAACATACCATTTGCCTTCTTAACCGCCTGCTGCACTTGCATGCTTACCTTCAGCAACTGGTGCACAAGGACACCCAGGTCTCATTGCACTTCCCCTTCTCCCAATCTATTGCCGTTCAGATAATAATCTGCCTTCCTGTTTTTGCCACCAAAGTGGATAACCTCGCATTTATTCACATTATTCTGCATCTGCCATGCATCTGCCCAATCACCCAACCTGTCCAAATCATACTGGAGTTTCTCTGCATCCTGCTCACAGCACAGACATCCACCCAGCTTTGTGTCGTCTGCAAACTTGGAGATATTACATCTAGTTCCCTCATCTAGATCATTAATATATATTGTGAATAGCTAGGGTCCTCGCACCGATCCCTGTGGTACCCCACTAGTCACCGCCTGCCACTCGGAAAATGACCCGTTTATTCCAACTCTTTGCTTCCTGTCTGCCAACCAGTTCTCTATCCAAGTCAGTACCTTACCCCCAATCCCATGTGCTTTAACTTTGCATGCTAATCTCTTATGCGGGACCTTATCGAAAGCCTTCTGAAAGTCCAAATACACCACATCCACTGGTTCTCCCTTATCTATTCTACCAGTTACATCCTCAAAAAATTCCAGTAGATTAGTCAAACACGATTTACCTTTTGTAAATCCATGTTGACTTTGTCCGATCCTGTCACTGTTTTCCAAGTGCTCTGCTATTACATCTTTTATAATGGACTCTAGCATTTTCCCCACTACCGATGTCAGGCTTACTGGTCTATAATTCCCTGTTTTCTCTCTACCACCTTTTTTTAAATAGTGGGGTTACATTAGCTACCCTCCAATCCATGGGAACTGTGCCAGAGTCTATAGAATTTTGGAAGATGACCAGCAATGCATCTACTATTTCTAGGGCCACTTCCTTAAGTACCCTAGGATGTAGATTATCAGGCCCTGAGGATTTATCAGCCTTCAATCCCGTCAATTTCCCTAACACGATTTCCCTACAAATACTGATTTCATTCAGTTCCTCCCTCTCATTAGACCCTATGTTCCCCGACATCTCTGGGAGGTTATTTGTGTCCTCTTTTGTGAAGACAAAACCAAAGTATGTATTTAATTGGTCAGCCATTTCTTTGTTCCCCATTATAAATTCCCCTGATTCTGACTGCAAGGGACCTACGCTTGACTTCACCAATCTTTTTCTCTTCACATATCTATAGAAGCTTTTACAGTCAGTTTTTATGTTCCCTGCAAGCTTACTCCCAGACTCTATTTTCCCCCTCTTAATTAATCCTTTTGTCTCCTTTGCTGGATCCTAAACTGCTCCCAATCCTCAGGTTTGTTGCTTTTTCTGGCCAATTTATATGTCCTCTTCTTGGATCTTATGCTATCACTAATTTTCCTTGTTAGCCATGGTTGGGCCACCTTTTTTTTTAATTTTTTATGCCAGACAGGGATGAACAAATTCTGTAGTTCATCCATGCAATCTTTAAATGTTTGCCATTGCCTATCCACTGTCAACCCTTTAAGTAACGTTCCCCAATCCATCCTAGCCAACTCGCGCCTCATACCATCGTAGTTTCCTTTATTTAAATTCAGGACCCTAGTCTCTGAGTCAACTACTTCACTCTCCATCTCAATGAAGAATTCTATCATATTATGGTCGTTCCTCCCCAAGGGGCCTCGCACAACAAGATTGCTAATCAATCCTTTCTCATTACATAATACCCAGTCTAAGATGGCCTGATCTCTAGTTGGTTCCTCGACATATTGGTCCAGGAAACCATCCCGTATACACTCTAGGAATTCCTCTTCCACAGTATTGTTACTAATTTGGTTAGCCCAATCTATATGTAGATTAAAGTCACCCATGATAACTGCTGTGCCCTTATTGCACGCATCTCTAATTTCCTGTTTAATGCCATCCCCAACCTCAGCATTACTGTTTGGGGGTCTGTATACAACTCCCACTAACGTTTTCTGCCCCTTGGTATTTCTCAGCTCTACCCATACAGATTCCACATCATCAGAGCCAATATCCTTCCTTACTATTGTGTTAATCTCCTCTTTAACCATGCTACCCCACCTCCTTTTCCTTTTTGCCTGTCCTTCCTGAATATTGAATACCCCTGGATGTTGAATTCCCAGCCTTGGTCACCCTGGAGCCATGTCTCCGTAATCCCAATTATATCATATCCATTTACATCTATTTGCACAGCTAATTCATCCACCTTATTACGAATGCTCCTCGCATTAAGACACAAAGGGGGAAAAATTCAGTCGCGCCCCGTTTGGGGCGCAAATATCGTCCGGGCGCAAAAATTAGCGCCTGGCGCTAATTATCGCCACTGACTGCAAACTTGACTTTTATCGCCCCTGGAGGTGATTGCAGCACTAAATCAGGCGCTTCACACCTGTCTTAAGGTGCAAAGGCCGAGGAGCGAGGCGCTAACTCAGAGCGCTGGCGAAGCTCATATAATGTCAGTCAGCAAAGGAACACACACACAATGGCACGGGCCAGTTCTTAAAGGGGATGGTTAATCTTGCTTTCCATCCACATCCTGCTCATTGCAGCCTTGAATCTCGGCCTGGAGAGACCTGCACATCAAATGTGCTGGAAAGAACAATGGAGAGTACCAGGCAAAGAGCTCAGAGTGCAGCCCCCACAGTCTCTGCTAAATCGATACAAGGAATGGCAAATCAAAATGAACCTGCAAAGTGCTGCTCAGTATCCAAAACTCCTTCACACAATGTTGAATCTCTCCAGAAGTCTCTCCCTCTCTCTCTCAGAATGCGTAGTTCAAAAATGGCACCAACAATAAAAGGCAGGAAGCGGTCACCTTTAAATAGCGCTCCCCCTTTCCCTTCATGACTGCAGAACGCTCCCCTCAACCTGTCGTTGCTAGCGTCGGGCGGTAAGGCAGGGGGCGCCACTCAATATACGCTCCGGGGCGATACCGGGGCGTTGCGCACTCGAGTGACGTCATGATCTGCCGGCGCAGGAGATCGCGGCGATAAAGTTTAGCGCCGCCGCTAAATGTCTAGTTAAGTTCCCGAGCAGCGCAAACATCGCTGCGCCCGGGCGCTAGCTGCTTTGCACCCCATTAGCGCCCTCTTAAGGCGCTAACGGGAGGCGCAACCAACTGAATTTTTCCCCCAAAGCCTTCAGGCTTGTTTTTTTTACACTCTTAGTCCTTTTAGAATTATTATTTACTGTGGCCCTGTTTGATTTACACACTTGATTTCTCTGCCTTCCACTTTTGCTTTTCTCCTTCCTGTCTTTTGCTTCTATCCTTGCTTCCCTTTCCTCTGTCTCCCTGCACAGGTTCCCAACCCCCTGCCATTTTAGTTTAAACCCTCCCCAACAGCACTAGCAAACACTCCCCTGAGGACATCAGTCCCGGTCCTGCCCAGGTGCAAACCGTCCAGTTTGTACTGGTGCCACCTCCCCCAGAACCGGTTCCAATGTCCCAGGAATTTGAATCCCTCCCCCTGCACTTGCTTAAAAATCTGTTCCATTTCCTGCTTTTTTCCAGTTCTAACGAAAGGTCATCGACCTGAAACATTGGGCTGGATTTTGTCTTGGGGTCGGGTTGGGGTCGTGTAATCCGCATTTCGTGTTTCCCCCCCGACTCCAGATTAATGTGGATGAATGATGCAATTTTTACTTAATTGGGCAATTGAGTTCCAGCATGTGGGAACCCATGAACTAATTAGTGGATTCAGTCTGAAAGTCGCCTCTGATGATGTCATCATTCCTGCTGCATTGCAGGTGAGAGACTGTCTGCCTGGTCTCAGAGACTGTCTGGCTGTTGCTCAGAGAGGACCTGCCTGGCTTTTGATGTGATTGGACCTGGATGCAAAATATGCGGGGGGGGGGGAAGAGAGAGAGAGAGAGAGAGAGAGAGAGAGAATTTTTTTGCATCCAAGTCCTCTCACAGCAAAGGCCAGGCAGTCTCTGAACACATTCAATGCAGCAGCGGCGACTTTCAGACCTAATACTACCTTCATCACATCTCCGTTGTAATAGTGGACCTGTAGCTAATAGTCAGCTGTCCATTTGTGCTCCCGCCAGGTTTCACTGGAGTGTTTCACACCAGGCGTACTTCACGTCAGAAAAGGGTTAAACTAGCTAAAATGTTTCAAAATGGCATTACAGAGCCAATTTAGAGCTTGTTAAGGGCTTTAATGGCCTCTCCTGCCTCTTGGAGGTGGGACGGAGTCGGGAACCCCGCGACTGATTTTGTCAAAATTGCGTGGAGGCGGGATGGAGTCGGGATGGGGTCAGAAACCCCGTCCCCGCAAATTTAACCCCCCACACGCCTCCAAACCCGACTCCATGGGTCATTCAAAATCCTTAACTCTGTTTCTCTCTTTACAGAGAAGGAAGCTTGCTTGGGAGTAGATCAACCAGATGGTGAACATTGTCTTGGGAACTAAATATACCTGACTGGAAATGAAGTAAATGACAAGACTTAAGGATAAGCAGCAAAATAGGGCTGGATTTTCCAAGCCCCGAGGAGGCGGGCATGGAGGCGGGACAGCTGGTAAAATTGGGGAAATTGGGGGCGGATGGCAAACCCGTCCCCATCCCGCCTCCGTGCCCATTTACCAGGAGGCGGGAAGATGTGCAGCTTTGGGTCTCGTCTCCTGGAGGCGGGAAAGGCATTTAATCCTTTTAACTGCCTGTTAACATGTAGTTAACAGGCAGAAAAAAGGATTAGTGCCATTTTACCTTCACAGGTGAAGGCTTCCCGACCTCGGAGAACCCCACTGGGTTGGAGGAGACGTGGAGGAGGTCTGCGGCGGTCGGAGGCACCTGGAAGTAAGGTGTAGAGGTGAGTGATGTGTGCAAGTGTGGAGTGGTAAGTATGTAAGGTGAGTGATAAGTTTAAAAAAGTGTTCACTTACCTTGTTTTTCTTCCATAGCCTTTAGCCGCAGAGGATCGGGAGAGCGACATCCTCCTTGTCAATTTCAGGTAATGGCTGATGGACCCTCTGATCCATCAGATATCTGAAATTTACAAATTTGCAATGTTTGATGAGTCCTCACCTCAAAGACTCATCAAACTAAAGAGAATGTCAGTGTTTGACAGCTTCACAGAGCTGTCAAACGCTGTCATTTCTTCTTTCAAGAAGTCTTGACAGATAGCATGTCTGATGTTGACGTGATCTGTCAGTGACTTCTTCCCTAATTGGCCTGCTGAGCCCGCAGGGCGGGCTTAACAAGCTCAATCAAGGGAAAATCCCTCTGAATGGTCAGGCAAGGATGGAGGCGGGACATTGACACGACAAGCAGCTGTCCCACCTCCAACTCGCCTCCATTCACAAAATCCAGCCCATAATGTCTGATTATTATAAAGTTCCACAAAACTGTACTGACATTTTTTTTTAAAAGATGTAGCAAGTAAGGTATTAGAAGTAAAAATTGCAGATATGTGTAAATCACGTTATGCCTAGCATGATGGGATATACAGTGCACCACAAGAAGCAATTTCAATGGGCCAGCTCATACTGTTTTGATCTTCAACTTTATAATTCTTGAAGGGAAAGCCACCTATCCATGGCTATCAAAAACAGGTGCCTACCTGTGGTTGGGCAGCAGGGGGGGGAAGGGAGGGAAAGAGGAGGAAGCTGCCCAGACCCCTGTCCCCCTCCTCTAATCTGAGCCATGGAACCTTTGGGTAAGGGAGCCAATCTGTCCACAATTTTATTTTTTAAATCCTCTCTTCAAATGTCCAGGCCATTAGCCCGGCCTGGACTTCACCAGTGGGGCTCATATGCACCCTTTCTGGAGGTCGGTATGTCTCAACTCACTTGCCCTTCACTGATGTATCGGTTCTCAGTCCAGTGCAATCTATTGGAATATGCAGAATAATTCACAGTGATATGAAGAAAGCTAAACCAGTACCCTCTTTAGGGCACTTTTAAAGACATCCAGCATACTGTAAGCCTAAACTATTGAAATATATATGCCTGGAAATTGTAAGTGATGTTATCCTATGAACATGTTTTCATCAAATTCCATTGTTTGCTGTTTTAATGGAGGCATTAAGCCATGAGCTAACACCTCTTAAAATAGCAGAGGGAGGAATTTCATATGAATGTGTTAAGTGTTCACAGTAATTTGCAGACAATTGATATTACCAATTGAACTATGAATTCTTCAGACTACCCTGAGTTATTCCACAAATATGTCTTATACAAACATTAATACAAGGATATGTACACTGACATGAAAGCATTAATGTGTAACCATGGTTATGCTATATACCTGAATGATGCTTTTAAATGTTGGGATACAACTATATTGCCACTTGGAAAATGTTAAAATAAAGTTGAGAGGATAATTCTATGATTAATTTTCAAACATATTGGCCCAGAAATTCGTCCGAATACGGGAGAGTACGCACTGTGTACTCACCCATATTCGGTCCCGAAGTGCCGGTTTCCTGCATGCACTGCGCATGCGCGGGAAACCGGCACTTCCGATATTGCGAAGGGGGCAGTTCCTAAGTGAACCGCGTGCGCACTACAGGCTGTGCGCACGCAGCACACTTAGTTTTTTTTTCAGGTTTGAACGCGAAGGTAAGTGTTGAAGATTTTACACATGAAGAAAGGAGGCGTAAGACCCCCTTTTAACAAGGTAAGTAGTTAATTAAGTATTATTTTAAAACATTTTCAACAGGTTTATCTTTTTTAGAGACTTTAAAGAAAGGTAAGTTTATTTTTATAACTTTTAAAAAGAATTTAAATTTTTTCAAAAATTTAAATTTTTGTTTAAAGTGGTTAATTTATTTAACTATAGTTATTTTATTAATGTGATGGGTTTTTTTTAAATTTAATTGAGGTTTAGCTGTTCTTTTGGGGGCAAGTTGTATTCATAGCTTTGACAGCTCTTCCTGTCAAAACTATGAATGAAAGATGGTGTGTTGCCATTGGCTCTAACTGGCCCACGTGATCCCAGAGGTCGCATCGAACTAACTGCGCCTCTGGGACACGCACACACTGCACGCCGGCACCAGGGAGAGGCCCATGAACTGAAGTTCGTGTGGGCCAAAACCATAAAGGCAGGCGCGGAGTGCAATATCGCGGGGGATCCTTACCCCCGCGGCAACCATCGAAGTCCAATTTCTGGGCCATTACTTTATCAAAAATATTTCCTCCACTCACCTTTGTCCTTCATGATCGTTGGGAAACTTATGCTGAGCGACACACATTAGCCAAATGCGGACAGGAATTTAACACAAATGTGTTAACTGGTATGATACAAAATGCACAAAGGAGATTAAACTCCAAGATATAGATTTTCAACTTGCAATTGAAGTCAATGGAAATGAGAATTGGGCAATTAATGCAACAGGCAATTAATGTAGCGGGAGGTTAATTTAGCGGTAGGTCACTATAGCGGGAGGCCCATGTCCAGGAGGTCCATGTAGCGGGCGGCAGTTTTATGGTCTGACAACAGGTTGGAAATCTACCCCCATGTGTCCAAATGGAATCAAACTCCAGTATCCGATGCATGAGCCTGAATGGACCAGTCGAGTGGCTTCGCATTCAGAATTTAAATTTGGGGGTTTATCCATACACTTACATTTTTAATATTTTGTCAGAAACATTATACAATGCCAAATGATCATCCAAAACAAAAACATATCAATCAACATCAATTATTTCATTGGAAATAATCAAAGTAGGACATAAAGATCAACCAGAATAAAAATCTCATTATGAATATGAAATAGAAACATAGGAAAATAGGAGCAGGAGTAGGCCATTCGGCCCTTCGAGCCTGCTCCGCCATTCAATATGATCATGGCTGATTCTTTATCTCAATACCATATTCCCGCTCTCTCTCCATACCCCTTGATGCCTTTTGTGTCTAGAAATCTATCTCTCTCCTTCTTAAATATATTCAGTGACTTGACCTCCAAAACCTTCTGTGGTAGAGAATTCCACAGGTTCACCACCCTCTGAGTGAAGAAATTTCTCCTCATCTCAGTCCTAAATGTCCTACCCCATATCCTGAGACTGTGACCCGTTGTTCTAGACCCACCAGCCAGGGGAAACATCCTCCCTGCATCCAGTCTGTCTAGCCCTGTCAGAATTTTATACGATTCAATGAGATCCCCTCTCATTCTTCTAAACTCTAGTGGATACAGGCCCAGTCGACCTAAGTCAAACATCAGCATTGTATCAGTACATAAAGATCTCCAGATAAAAAGAATATCTGAATTTGCAGCATAAAAGCCTTAGGGGTAAAAATTGGGTAATGGGAGGTGTAAATCAACCGAATTTAGCCCCCTTAATATACTCAACTCTTGGGTACCAGGCCAATAGCACTCCATGGTAACATTGTCATTTATTCAGTTTATTGGGAATTGCTATAGACTGCGATGGAAGCTCAAGTTCTACCATGTGCTATAACAATGAAAATAAATACATATTATTGCTGAATCTGTAAGTGTTACCATATATGGACGAAATTTAAAAAATCAAGATAAAATTACTTCCACTAAAGACACAAGGGGGCGATTTTTACCAAATACTTTAGGCGCTAAAGAGGTAAAGAGGTGGTTAAGATGGGGGTCTTAAGCTGAAACGTCAGTTTAGCCCACGTGTAGCGCAAGACGCCATCTTGGTGAAGGAGTTGAAGCCAACACTAGGAACGGCCGCCTGATTGTCATTAAAACTGCCCGCTAGCGTTCCTTAAACAGGCTGCACGGCATTTTGGTGGCTAGCACTTCAACTAACGCCTTTTTCTAACAACGACAAGCTGTTTGGGAGTAAACACAGCGTTGATGTCGATTTCAAGCGCTACTTAAAGGGATACTCACCACTTATAGGGATACTCACCTTTTAATGTTCACTTGCTACTGGAGCTGTGAAGAGGACCTCTGAAGCACATTGGGAGACTTTCTGGGACACTTTATCAAGACTTCACCAACACTCGAGCAACATTTATTCTGCAAATTCTCTGAGGACTTCACCTAAAAAGAGTAAGTGCTGTGCTACTCTACCTTATAGGAGTCACCAGGAGAAAGGGAGTGCTTGGTCATCGGCATCTTGTTAGGAGTCCACGTTGGTCTGGACGAGGAATGGAAGGAGGAGATGATGCCAGGCAGAGCAGCACCAGCTGCTGCAGGAGAGGGGGACAGGAGGGCAAGGATGGCGTGGTGGCGTTCTCCCCCCTGCGGGTACAGGACATCCCTTCTCCTCTGAAACTCCAGTGCCGCATCGACAACCTGTGTGTCCTCTTCCTCGGTCCCTGAGCCATCCTGCAACGTGCCATTGTGTACCAGCCAGCACACTTCACACCTTCAGTGGAAGTGGGTGCAAGGAGCCCACATATACTGCTCCACGAGAATTGTGTCTAATCAGCACTTGATGCTAAACCTGCAGGTGTCTGTTTAGCACCTCCAGGCAAGTTCAAATTATGGTAATCAGCAATTAGGACCAAAATTGCGTGCTAAATCCGGACTTTCAAACAGGCTAGTCTTATCAGCACAGCACCTATTTAGCGCCTGTTTTCACTCTTTAGCCAAAACAACTCCCAGAGTATGTACAACATATAGGAGTGCAGCTGTCCGAAATTGTAAAACTCTGCAAAGTATATCAGTGAAAAGGGTCTAAAATAAATGTAACAGCAGAAATGATATGTAAATTAATTTAAGCTTTACTACTCCCCTGCAAAGCAATTTAAGAACATCAGTCACTGTGCACATCACAGAGCAGTCCTGAGGGACAAAGTCAGCTCACATCCATACTAGATTCAATTAGAACGACCAAATGATAAATATAGCATTTAACTCCAGGAAGCAATGAAAGCTGTATTCCATTTGATTCTTTAAAGACACCATTTCTTCGCATTATGCACAAGCCTAACCAACAGTTACCACCCCTTACCTTTGGATGGCTCCACCCTAAGCCCCTATTTTGATATTCTTGGAGATTCACAAAGACCTGTTGCTACTAAAAGCACCATGATGACCCCTTACAGCTCCTGTACCCATTCAATGATTATCTATACTGGGTGCTCTTTCATCTCACCAATTTCCTCCACTTCCCTTCTCTTTTGAAAATGTTGATGTCTTACTAGGGTACAGTTCCATGGTCACAACTTGGTACTTCATCCAAGTATCCCATTACTCATGCATGAGTCTCAACAGTGCAAATTCAGCAAGCTATTTGACCACAGGGAGAAGGTGTGATGCTCACATGAAGTCCAAGCACATGCAGTTCCAATGGGACTGGCTGGATAGTAGTCAGTAGTGTCAATCCGGGGCAATTTATCCAGGCATTGAGGTCCATTAGATAGTGCCCCAATCACTGTTCCAGCTGAGATCAGTTAACGGAGAGGACTAGGCATCTAATTTGAAATTTTGTGCAATGCTTTTAAGCATTTCTACAACTATCAATTGTCTATTATCCCCTGCTCTCCTTTTGCCTTTTCAGTTTTTTTTCTTATTAGAAGACATGAAACTCAGTTCAGATCAATAACATCTATATAAATAAAACATCATAACCATAGCATACCTACTTAGTGTCAAACCTCTCAAATGCTTCGCACATCAAAATTTCTATGTATCAGCTGTGGCTCAGTGGGTAGCACACTTGCTTCTGAGTCAGAAGGTTGTGGGTTCAGAGTCCCACTCCAGGAACTTGAGCACATAAAGCTAGGCTGATACTCCAGTGCAGTGCTGAGGGAGTGCTGCACTGTCGGAGGTGCTGCCTTTTGGATCAGACGTTAAACCGAGGCCCTGTCTGCTCTCTCAGGTGGACGTAAAAGATCCCAAGGCACTATTCGAAGAAGAGCAGGGGAGTTATCCCTGGTGTCCTGCCCAATATTTATCCCTCAACCAACATAACAAAAAACAATTATCTGGTCATTATCACATTGTTGGTTTCTGGGAGCTTGCTGTGTGCAAATTGGCTGCTGTGTTTTCCACATTACAACAGTGACTCCACTTCAAAAAGTACTTCAATTGGCTGTAAAGCGCTTTGAGACGTCTGGTGGTTGTGAAAGACGCTATATAAATGCAAGTCTTTCTTTCTTTTTATGTTAGCATTGGGCAATCATAATTGGCTCAATGTCTTAAGAAAACTATGCTTATTAATTTGTATTTAGTCATTGGAATATTTGAGCTCATGGGCCAAAAATTCATCCCGCGACGCGAGAGTACGCACTGCGTACTCTCGCGTATTCTCTCTCCAATTGCCGGTTTTCTGCATGCCCTGCGCATGCGCTGAAAACCGGCACTTGCTCTTTTGAAAAGGGGGCGGTTCCTCGGTGCATCGCGTGCGCGCTACAGGCTGCGTGCACGCTGTGCACTTCATGCTTTGGACGCGCAGGTAAGTACGGAAGATTTTAGAAATGGAAAAAGGAGGAGTAAGACCCACTTTTAACAAGGTAAGTAGTGAATTAAGTATTTTTTTGAATTTTTTTTAACAGGTATATCTTTTTTAGAGACTTTAAAGACAGGTAAGTTTATTTTTATAACTTTTTAAAAGATTTTAAATTTTTTCAAAAATTTAATTTTTTATTTAAAATGGTTAATTTATTTAACTATACTTATTTTATTAATGTGATTTTTTTTTTAAATTTAATTGAGGTTTAGCTGTTATTTTGGGGGGGTGTAAGATTCATAGATTTCACAGCACGTATGTGAAAGTTATGAATGGAAGATGGTGTGCTGCCATTGGCTCTAACTGAGTCACGTGATCCCACAGCTCGCACGAATTCACTACGCCGGTGGGATACGCAAGCACTGCCCAGCTGATGTCTGGAACATCAAGTTCGTGCGAGCTGGATCTGAAAAAGCACAAGCGGAGTGAGAGATCGCGGGGAAGCCTTACCCCCGCGGGAACAGAGCGAGATCAATTTCTGGGCCAATAAAAAACAGTTCCAAAAAGTTATGTATCAATCAGTCAGCACAAAATTATCCAAATCACTAAAAACCAATGTTTACAAAATAAGCAACCATCACCAAATTTTCTTCAAGTGAGTTATATTTTCCTCCACACAAGCAGGTACATATGAGCAAAAATTATATTAAAATATACTAACTCATCAATAAAGATAGCTATTATAATTCACAGACACTTTCAAGATGTTTCCCCTGCACAGTTCTGTTATTCTTTCTGGAACCCAAGACAGGGGTTCTGCTTCATTCCTCAATCCGTCAAGTGTGGCGGGAAGTTTTAGCTCTTGTCAAAAAACTCTTGAGGTGAGTGAGATGCATCCTAGGACTTGTAGTCCTCCCTCCTCTTGTGGAACTACAATACCCAGCGTACACGGTGAAAACCCTGACACATATGATTATCGATTAGAAAATTTACAAATGCGAAGCCCAAACAGTGGAATATGATTTTTTTCTAAACTTTAATCTGTTTGTCCCAGCTTATTTGTTTTAAAGTTTGGCTGAGAAGGACTAATTTTTGAGCTGAGGGATGTTTGAGATATTCAAATATACTGGTCAGGGTCGGTCAGTCAGCCTACCCCATTTAAGGTGCAGTCACTGAAAACAATGTGGAAGATTTCCTTGATGCAGCAATACCCCAGTGATGGTTTCAGCTATAAACAGTGGAAAGAAATAGGAAAAAAATATGGGTGAGAAATTCGGTATCGCCCTGTTTGGGAGGCTAAATTTTGAAAGCTGGAAAAATTAGCGCCAGACGCTAATCATTCTCAGTTTTCAGTAAATTCAGTGTTAGCGCTCCAGAAAGGGAGTGGATCGCTAAATCAAGCGCTACCACTTCCCTTCTGGAGCGCTAAACCAAGCAGGGGGGGCGGTAGAGGTGCAGTGCTGCACAATGACCACTGCAGCGCTGTGGGGATCCGAGGACTCCTTCCCGTCCTTAAAGGGAAGGGCCATTGCTGCAGGCTCTGCATTTGAACGAGCTCCCTCGTCGCCAATGGCAGCCGGGGTCCTCGACGATCAGCCCCAAGCACTCTAACAGAGCGCAGGGCTGATCAATCGCGCCATTTAAAAATTGGCAAAATGCACCCTAAAGGAAGGAAACACATTTCTACTGAAGACCAGCGGCCTTACCTTTAATTAGCGCTTCCGAAGTGCCCCGGCCTCCCGAACAACGCCTCCTGCAGCTGTCGGTGTTATTGCCTGGCGATGCTGCAGGGGGCGGAAACCGAATTTCGGGTCCGGGGCGCTAACGGGCCGCTGCGCAGCCGGATGACGTCACAATCTCCGGGCGCAGGAAAGCGTGGCGCTAGGGGTTACAGTTGCCGCAAACCGCCAGGTGAATTTCACGGGCGGCGGTAACATTGCCCCGGAGGCGCTAATGGGAGGCGCTAACCAACCGAATTTCTCCCCCCGTATGTTTTATAATTAAGTAATAATGGGAGATAGAAGAACAAATAAGGTAACCAAAATGCATTTAAGATACAACTAAAATGGTAAATTGTATCACAAATACATCCAGGGTCTCTTTTTTCAGTATTTAAAGGCATGTCAGGGTAGAGTTTCCGCTTTGGGCGCAATCAGCGATTACAGCGCAAGTTGCGCCCAAAAATTGCCCTGTTTTGAAAAGTGTTTCTTCTCCCCACGTTTCCACTTAAACTCATTTGCATATTGTCGAACGCAAAATCTGCCATGAACCAGCACAATCGGGCAGTGGTTAAAAACTTAATTTTAAAAAAAATTCGCTTTAAAGAATATTCCTTGATATATTTAAAAGTGTCAACTTGGTAAAGTTTGATTATTACACCTGATAATGGGTTTATCACAAAAAATAAGCATTTTAAATCACAGTGTCAATCCACCACCTGTGAGTAACATGATTTTAAATGACTTTTAAAAAATCTATAAAATTATTTTCTCGTTAAATTTGGGTACAGTAGTGGATTACTTAGTAAATTTAAACAAAAATCATTCAAAACCTTTCAAAACGTACCTATTAGTGTCCTTGCGGCAAAAAGTTCCAGCTTACTTTTTGGAGCCTCCGCGAAGGCCGGCAAACGAGCGCAATTAGCGGAAACTCCCAATGGTGATTAATTCACCCTGGAGGCGTGGCCAGTTTTGTGGGCGGGGCATGTTTCCAGCGCGATGTTTTTAAAACTAGCTCAAAAGATCGTGGAAACTCAATTTGCGCTGAACGCAATTTGCGCTTAAAATTCCGTGGTATTTTGTGCCGGTTACGCCAATATCAGGGGAATTGCACAGAAAAAAAACGGCGGAAACTCTAGGCCATAACATTTTTACCTCATGGCAAGTCATGTGACATTGCTTCAGCAAATTTGCTGTTTTAAAACAATGGGCAACGTGTCATCACATTTAGGCTCCTGTGAGGCTGAAGTAAGCTCAGAAACTGAGCTTCAGGACCCATCTTGCCACCATGGAAGATCTATTAGTGATACGAACAATGTAAAAATCTCACAAGATTCCTAAATTCATTCTCATAAGATGAAATGCTTAATTGCTGCATCATATTCTACCGGTCTAAATTATAACTGATAATGACCTAAACTAAGGTAAGTAGGTTTGAATGACAAGTACCCAGAAACATTACCAACACCTGTTTGGAAACTAAGGTCACGATTTTGCTGACCGAGGTGGCTCCGGGGTGGCCGGGGTCGGTGTCGCGGTCCCAGCCCACTGCCTGCTCCAGCCTGCACTCTCCAAGTGATTTTACGTTAATAGGGCTTATTAAGCCCGTCCTGCGAGGTTTCCGGCCAATTAAAAGGAAGCGGGTCTGACAACATCATTTGATGACGCATCATCAGCTGGTTTCCTTAAAGGGGCCATGTCCAAATTGATTTTGACATTTGTGCTGTCAGTGTTCTGCAGCATTGAGGTGCTGCAAACACTGACAAGCACTGCACAGAGGTGCATGGCTGCACCCAGGCTCTCCCATGTCTCCCTCCATATGCTTATGGAGGGAGTCACAGTAAGCAGGGAGGTTCTCTTCCCTTCCAATGGGTGGAAGACACCTCCCCAGGAGACCAACACAGCCTGGTTGCACATTGCACAGGAGGGCACAAGCAGGGATTTCGTCAGGAGGACCAGGCTGCAGTGGCGCAAAGCTTTCAATGATCTCAGTGGATCACAAAGCAATACTGCCATGCCACACTCAAACTCATTCTGCTGTGCCACTCATCACATCCCCATCATTTTGCCTTCCTTACCCTACTCCTGCACATCTTTACTCACACCAACTTACCTTGCACCTCCACCCATCCCTCTCTATCTACATTATCACTTCCCCATCTCACTAGCCACCCCTCACACTCACCCTCATCCTACTGCAAGCATACCAACTAACAACACAAAATGGTAGGCACTTGGGTGTTTTAGCCAATGTTCATGTGAAGTTTCTGGTAATGTGCTGGCAAACATTGAAATCTTTATTTTCAACACTTTGCATTCTTGGACAGATTTGTGTGAATCTTAGGAAGTGGCTTAGTGAGTTGCAGTGAATGGTGAGACATAAGGGTACCCCCACCCCCCGCAATGGTGATGAGTGTGAAAGGAATGGCTTGGGCATTGTAGGGATGCTTTATGGTGTTGGTGTGGGGTGGTGTCAACCTGGTGCATCATGTGGCAGCCAGAGTGTACAGCATCAAGTGAAGTAAATCTGGCCATGGTGAGGCCATCCCTGGCGTCCCGGGTAGCAATGTGGTCGGGTGCTGATGCCCTGTGTCCTGTGCAGCATCAGCTGATTGTGGAGAAGGTTGGTGTTGTTGTTGGTGCTGCTGGTGTGCCTGGTGATGCTGGTGTTGGGGCTGATCGTGGTGGGATTCTGAGGACCAAGGGGGATTTTTCAAGGGCACCAATGCTGATGGAATAGATGGCAGGTGAGGTTGAGATGACAGAAGCGATCTGTCAATGGTGAGAGAGGTTGTTCCAATGAGGTGACACTGGATAGGGAGTTTACTCCAAACATTTGCAAGCTGCAGAAAGCTCAATCTGTCTTCCAAATGCAGTAAGCAACAGCTTCTAACCTTGGAAAGTGAAGACCTATGAAATGAGAGCTTTTATAGACCATTTGCAGCTGTCAAGTAAAGAAATCATCCCATGCTGATACAACTCCCGACCTCCTTACCTGGCGTGATCCCTGAGCAGTGGGGAAGCCATTGGCGAACTCTCAAAATCTAAAAGTAAGCTTAAAATACTATTTAATTGCCTCTTAACTATGCATTTAATGATCTAAATTGTCTCCCCCGCCGCTTGGTGTCGGGTCTGTTCAGTGCCGACACCTGGGAGACTCGCTGTCAACCTTTTCTATTTTGACAGCTGACCCGCCTCCGATCCCGCCCTCTCAGTGCCGGTAAAATTCCAGCCTAAGTGCTCGACATCCTGAGTTATTTGCCATTCCAGAACCAAAGAATTGGGGGGGAGGAATTCAATATTTTTGCACTAACAAATTCAAAATACCAATTTACAGCATGGATCCAATTCAGTGCTGATCACAATATTCAACTTCAATTAATTTTCCCCAGTGTTTATCAGGACACTAATATCAAATAATTATCTGAGTTGGGGAGAGAGGGAAAAAATGTAATAGGACTGAATGATGTGAGTCTTTCTGTTCACAGCCTATTTTAAACTGATTTCTAGATGAGGCAAGAGCTTTTACTCCAGACTAACATCACAACACAAAACCTCATACTTCACTGTGCCTGTTAATTTTGAGCCAGTTGTAAATCTGCAAGAACAATTTGACAGCTGGAGTACCAGCACGATGTTAAGTCAGCCTTTACTGTGGGTTTTAACAGACCGGTCGGTGTCCATTTTAGCAATCCAGCCTTACCTACAGCGTACACCAGCTTGCTAGTCATTGCCCAATTAACTTAACAATTCATATACAAGGATGTTAATTAGTGTGTTAAACAAAACTATGATAATGAACAGTTGAACAGAAAATTTGCTTAATTTATCTTTAGTTCTGTCTAATCTAGTTTAAAAGAAAGACACCAAATACTTCCAACTGTAAATCCTTCAGTCACAAGCCAGAGCTAATGCTAAGGCTAGCAGTACTGGCATGCCATTTGAAAATACAGATATAACAATGTATAACTGTTGAAGTACGTGGAAAAAAGTATATTATAACAAAACAGAGACCAGTGAAATAAAATGTTATTAAGTTGCTGTCTTCAGGATATTGCTGGTAGGTTGTCCCACTTCATAATGAAAGGGGAAGAAAGTAAGAAAATCCCTGCAAGATCCCCACCAAGTCACAAATCATCCTGACTTGGACATATACCGCCATTCACTCATTGTCATTGGATCAAAATCCCGGAATCCCCAAATATCATCAAGGGAGCACCATTAGCACAAGGCAACAGCAATTCAAAGAGAAGGTCCACTTCCGCCTTTTCAGGGAAAACTAGGGATGGGCAATAAATGCAGCCTTGCCACCATCGCCCGCATCCCACAAACACATTTGTAAAAAACAAATAATAATTACTGCAAAATAACTGAGTATGATGAACACACTGCATCAAGCAGAAGGATATAAAATACTAGGATTCTGGCTTCAGTACAGTAAACAAACTGGTGATTCAAACGCTGAACTCACATGTATTCATTCAGTAATGCTTTAAAACCTTTACACCATCAAGAATTCCCTGCTTGTAAAGAGGAAACTCCTATCCGTGAAGTATCTTTGATTGGAGTATGAAGTGGTACAGAAGTGCAAATCCGCTGTGATATTTTCAATTACAGTATTTTTTTTCGGAAGCTAACACTTTCAACCTGTCCCGGAATTGAATCAGTTTTAGGCACTTTCCCTGATTGAATCCATGATGACAACAGCTTAAGATGTTGCCTAAGATCACCAGAGGATGGTATAGATGAATTAACTCTAATGTCTAGACGTCTTCCACTATTTTACACTGGTCTTATTGGATGCATTAAAGCTTTGCTGACAAATTAAAAAAAACTCATTGTATTAGAATAACGTGATAAAATCAGAGTTCTTGATCAGTGAGCAACAAAGAGCTGTAACATTTGTAAACAGCACATTATGTGCACAGCAAATTAGAACACGTTTGGCAATTAATCTTACTTCCTGCAGATAAAGGTCTTGAAGGTCAATAGACAGACAGCCTGTGAGCTATTGTATTATGGGTAGGTTAGTAAGGTCACTGTCAAAAAGATTATGTTAACGCTAAACTGATAGCACCAGTGTGGCACATGCTGCTTCAAATGGACTTGTCTATGTCCGTGCCCTGGGGCTATTCTCTCAGCAGGCCACCATTAACTTCACACATTCGTTTACTTCATGTCATTCTCTTCCATGTGCATCAGTATCTCACACAAGTATTGCATTTCATGCATTCATGAAAGCATAAAGTATTAGACCTTATCTAATTGCACACAGATATATTTAGCTACCACAATCTGCTGAGAAGAAAATCAGATCTTTGATAGAATTATGTGGCTGACAACCCTGTATTTTGACTGTAATTGACTCAGGATGAGTGGGGTTTTCTTAATTTAAAATACAATGAAAAACAGATGATTTTATTTTTCAATGATGTGTCTATCTTTGTGGGAAACTTTGCAGAATTATATTTGACAGATCATTTGAGATCAGAACACTTATTCCCTTCTGAACTCCATACACAATCTTGCTGAAGTACTCCAGTTTAATTCCATTTACACCAAAGGACACAATTAGAATTAAGATAGATAGAAAGATAAAGATTTATATAGCGCTGTATCACATCCTTAAGGTGTCTCAGAACACCAATTTATTACTTTTGAAGTACAGTCACAGCTATGTGGGTAAGCACAGCAACCAATTTGCACACAAGATCCCACAAACAGTAAATGATTGACCAGGTAGTCTGTTTTTGGTGATGGTGGCTGAGAGAGGAATATTGACCAGGGTAAAAGGAGAACTTCCTTTTCTTCTCTAAATAGTACTATAGGATCTTTTATGTCCACTTCAGCAGACAGAGAGGGACTTGGTTTAAGCTCTCATGCAGGATTCCCTCAGTAATGCACTGAACTGTTAGCAGAGATTAGATGCTCAATAGAAAGCAAAAGGCAAAGATAAATGGAAGTAGCACTAGGTGAGGGCAGTGACTCGTGGATTTCTGCAAGGATGTGTTCCAGGTCCTCTGGTGCTCGATTTATTTGCAATGTTATGGAGAAATGTATTTCTTGTATTATCAAGACACCATTTGCTGATGATTTCAGAGGTTTGAAATTCCGCTGTGCACCATTTTTAAAAACACTGGCTAATGCGTTGGCATCAAATTTCTATGCATCCATTTTAGAGAGGTTATTCATTCATTTTTAAATCAGCAGCTCTGGAATTCCCTCCCGAAACCTCTCCGCCGCTCTAACTCTCTGTCCTCCTTCAGAACTCTCTTTAAAACCTACCTCTTTGATCAAGCTTTTGGTCACCTGTCCTAATATTTCCTTATGTGGCTCGGTTTCATATTTTGTCTGATAATCACTCCTGTGAAGCACCTTGGGATGTTTTACGATGTTAAAGGCGCTATATAAATGAAGGTTGTTGTTGTTGTGGGGTCTTTGGCCTGGAAGTGATGGGGGGGGGGGCGGTTGGGTGGGGTGGGGGGGGGAGTTGGGTGGGGGGAGGAGGAAGGAAACCCTTTGGGATTGTAATCTTGGTGTGGTAAAATTTAGGCTAGACTCCAGCAGCACTCATGGGGGATCTTGGACATGGGAGCACTCATAAGGTTGCATGGGAAGCCTGGGACCACTGGAAGCGAGGGTCCTGGTCCTTGAAATACTGAGAGCAGAGGAGTACTCGAGGAGAAATTCTGGACACTAGGAATACTCAGTAGGTTGTGGGCAATCAGGATTTTAAAGCTTCTGCATTTTTTTAAAATTGGTACATTTCCCTCACGGCTCATAGTTACAAAGAGGAAATGCGTGGATGATTAGACTTCCCTGATACTAGAAAACCTAACCCGACTGAACCATGTTAAGTCCATCAATCTGCCAGTTTCTCCCTGTAGAAAATTCTAACTGTATTTGTAAAAGCAGATAGCACCATCTACTGAGGGAGAAATTAATTGCAAATGTTTAGAATTTGAAAGAACATGCTAAGCAACTACAAATAGCACTAATTATAAAACTAGAATCATAGAATGATTTGGGACAGAAGGAGGCCATTCGGCCCATCGAGCCTTTGCCAGCAAACCAGCTGCCAAAATTAACATAACATTTCACTAAAATTAATGGCTTCTCAGATGAGGAAACATGTGATATATGAACGAGCCATACACTTGTTCCTGACTCTAAAATCAGGACAATTGGAAAATATTTAATTTTTTCCCAGTCCAGATGAAACCTCAGCCTATTCTATGTGTGTACAATGGGAACACTTTGATTATGATATCTGAAGCTATCTCGATAACAGATAACATATTAAGATTTTTGAATCCAAAAATCAGACTCAGATATCCAGCATACAATAGCAAAATACTGCGGACGCTGGAAATCTGAAATAACGACAGAAAATGCTGGAAACACTCAGCAGGTTTCGAGTCGGGGACCCTTCGTCAGAATGGAAAAGGTTAGAGAAGAGAGGTTTTTAAGCAGGGGCAGGGAGGATGGGAGGAAAGAATAAAGGGAAGGTCCAGCAATTGGAATTCGGATTCCCCAACAAGTTTAAAGTTTATTTTACAGCATATTTTATTATAATAACATCGTGCTTAATTTATGTACTAAGCTGTTTATATGCGACAGGTGATGGAATAGTACTTGCATTGAGGAGTCAATAGAAAAAGTGTGATTTACAATTATACATATTACCAAATGAAGGGAAGACAAAGGCTTTAATGCCTAATTTATCAGCATTTTAGAAGTGATAGAATGCAACTGAGGGATGATGCATTGTTATAAAGCTATGTTCTACTCAGAGCTCCGACACGGCAAGAGAGCCCCAGGTGGGCAGAGGAAACACTTCAAGGACACCCTCAAAGCCTCCTTGAAAAAGTGCAACATCCCCACCGACACCTGGGAATCCCTGGCCCAAGACCGCACAAAGTGGAGGAGAAGCATCCGGGAAGGCGCCGAACACCTCGAGTCTCTTCGCCGGGAGCAAGCAGAAGTCAAGCGCAAGCAGCGCAAGGAGCGCACGTCAACCCAAGCACCCCACCCACCCGCCCCTTCAGCCACCGTCTGCCTCACCTGTGACAGAGACTGTAGGTCCCGCATTGGATTCATCAGTCACCTGAGAACTCATTTTTAATGTGGAAGCAAGTCATCCTCGGTTCCAAGGGACTGCCTAAGAAGAAGAGAAGAAGATGAGGATGTTAAGGTTCAAAATACCAAATTATTTGTTGATTTCAAATAAAATATAATTATTCTCAATTTTATGTCATATTACTGGAGAGGTTTTGAATACAGGTGGTCCCATTGGCCGAGAAAGCAGGCATCAATGGATAACTGAAGCCTACACTCAGAGAACAAGTTAAACTGTCAGTGCTCAGTGGGTTATTTTGCTATCTAGGAGTGTTCAGTATGAATGTTCTAGTTTGATTTTAGGTGAAGTACAGAATGTCATGCGGATTAAAACTCAACAATGCTATTCTCAAACAAAATACACTTGCACAGTCATAACAGACGAAAACCCATGAAACGTAACCTGGGATAAGGCACCTCAACCAGCCTTAAGAGCGCTGATTTTAATGTGCAATGACACAATCCTTTCACACTTCACCTAGGCGTGAACTGTCCTCTTTATAACCTCGCAGACACATTAACACATTAACACGTGAATAACCATGACCTTTGAATTAATCGGGTCCAATCACAGAGAAGGAGTTTATGGTTTAAATGACCTGCAAACTGCTAGATGATATAAAAGATCATCCTGGAGGTGAAGCAGGGATATAAAAAGGCCAAAGAATGTGGAAATAATGGGGAGGTGAGAAAATGGGGAAAAGTAATGAAAGAGAGGGGAAAAAACAAGCTGTGAATAGAACAAATCTGAAATTTGAATACAGAATAGAAGCGAAACATTAGATTCGGTTAGATTTTCATCTTCAATGCATAGCGGGGAAAGATCGCATGCGCTTCACAGAAACTGCTTGATTATCATCATAATGGGGTGAAAAGCATGCAGGTTCTGTAAAGGGCGTAAGAAGTGTCCTTCCAGATTACCATCTATGCAATGAAGATGAGAATCTATACCAGTGGTTCTTTTAACCTAAAACCTGGCTGTGTGTTTACACCATTTTAGGAGTGACAGAGGATCCAACTGGAAATGTTAATCTACCATTCTTTATCAGCTGCTGACCAACCAGCCGTGACCTTCCACCATTACCTGGTTCTATTTATGGTTATATGTAACTCTTTCACTCTACATATTGGGATGATTTTTGTGGGTGGTGCATATCAGACAGGCGGTGGGTGAAGCAACCGCGACCTACACTCAGGGTCACCCGAGAGGCCGGAACTATTCTATTTTGAAGACTAGGCCTCATTTAAATTCCATAGGGGAGCTGCCAATGATTGGCCGCTCACCAGTTTAGAGGGCGGAATTTCCAGCGGGCCCGACGTCTATTTAAAGCGAGTTTGCATCTCTTAAAGCCAGGTGTCCTTTAATTTGCAATTCATTTTTGGTGCGATTTCTCAACTTTGAGGCTAATCTCTCCTGCAAGGGCTCCCAGATTTAGTGACGCAACAGTTGATGCCCTGGTGGAAACAGGTGAGGGCCTGGAGACAGGTCCTCTTCCCCTCAAATGGCAGAAGGATGCCCAGGCAGATGCTGCAGCAGGACTGGAAGGTGGCAATAGAAAATGTGAATACCAGAAGCATCATCGCTAGCACACGGTTGCAGAGACGGAATATATTGCCCCAGAAATTCGGGTCCCCACGGGTGAGTACGCGCTGTGTACTCACCCGTAGGGCCACCGGAACTTCCGGTCTCTTGAAGGAAGGAGTTCGCGGGTCAACCGCGTGCTCCGGAGAGGCAGCGCGTACGCAGCGAACTTCCGCTTTTTTTACAGGTTTCTCCGTGCGGGTAAGTCCCTAGCAGCTGCGCGTGGAAAAAGCAGGCGCAAGGCCTGCTTTTAACAAGGTAAGAGGTGAATTAAGTAAAATTGAAACATTTTTTCCACAGGTTTATCATTTTTAAATACTTTACAGAAAGGTAAGTTTATTTTTAGCCCCGTTAAAAACTTTAATACATTTTTTCAAAAATTTAAATTTTTGTTTAAAATAGTAAATTTATGTAATTTATAGTTATTTTAAAAATGTGATTTTAAAAAAAAATGTATTTGAAGTTTTACTTAGGTTTTGGGGCCGATCTCTATTCATAGATTTGACAGGTCTTCCTGTCAAATCTATGAATGGAGATTCCCTGCTCCGATTGGCTCCCCATGGCCCACGTGATCCATGGGGACGCTGCGAACTAGCTTCGCCACTGGGATACGCAAGCACTGCACACCGGCAGCTGGAGGAGGCCCAGGATCGGAATCCCACGCGGGCCCTCAGCACAACGGCAGGCGCGCTATGTAAGTGCACCCGCTATGCTTGCACCCGCGGGAAGCCTCCGACCTGAATTTCTAGGCCATCGAATGACCTTACTCGGACAGCAAAGGTCCTTTCTCAGGATGATACCTTGCCACCAATGTCCCTGCTAATTTTTCTTTGGCACTGTGCGGCCCCATTAAGGCCATTTAAAATACCGCGTATGCACAGTTTTTGCATTGAAAAGCCAGCAAGTCGGCTGCGCGGGATCCCTGGAGCATCACGTGGCCACGCAGCTTAAAGGGAACATTGCTTGCCACACCAACCCCCTCTCCCCCAGCTCTCCAAACTCTTCCCTCCCACACTCCACATGCTTCTCCTCCAATCACAATGAGATACTGCACCAACCCTCACCACACCCACATGCTGCTGTTCACAGGCGCATTTCCTTTTCCCTGGTAACAACTGCAAAGCATTTCACTCTTCTGCTGACTGTTTTTTCAATTTCACACTGGAGCCATTTTCCACTTCTGTAGGAAAAATAAAAATGCAGAATATTTTGAAATGATGAGAGACTGCGAAATGTTGGTATTCAGAGGGACCTGGGTGTCCTTGTACATGAATCACAGAAATCTAACATGCAGGTACAGCAAGCAATTAGTAAAGCACGTGGTATGTTAAGCCTTTATTATAAAAGGATTGGAGTATAAGAGTAAAGGGGGGAGAAATTGGGTGCCTTTGCGCCTCCCATTAGCGCCTCCACGGGGCATCAACAGGGCACTACCGGCTTTGCAACCTGGCGCGGCGCTAGTACCGACACCCGCGAGATTGAGCTGGAAGTTTGCGGCGGCGGTAACCACTAGCGCCACGATCTCCCGTGCCCGGAGATCATGACGTCATCCGGGTACGCAGCGCCCCGGCTCAGAAATTCACTCTCGCCCCCTGCCTGAGCGCCAGCAGTTAGCAACGACAGGTACAGGAGCGCGATATAAAGGGGTCAACTTCCGGGCTTTTTTTTGTCAGCAAACAATGCTGCCTTGTCAGTTTGACACAAGCAGACAGAAGTTTTGACCCATTTGACCATTTTCAACTTGAAGGAGTATTCTGGCTGAGAAAAATTTATCACTTTCATTTGGGTTACATTTGATAGTGCAACATCTCCATAATTTAATGGGGGCTGTACTAGCATTGGACCTCGCCCTCCAGAATCACCATCGGAGGCAGAGAGAAAGATTGCAAAACGTGGCCAGAGGGAGGAGGGCCAACAGGGCTCTCAACAGGAGGCCTTACCATCCCAGGTTATTCCGGGAGCAGTTCTCCTACATTCATCTATCAGAGGAGCAGTGCCTTAGAAAGCTCCGCTTCAGCAAGGAGGTGGTCACTGAGCTCTGCAACCTCCAGCAGCCAGAGCTTCAGCCTCGGCTCAGGACCAGGACATCTCTCTCAGTGGCAGGTAAGGTCACAGTCACTCTAAATTTCTACGCCAGCATCTCCTTCCAGGCTTCAACAGGGAATATTGCAAACATTTCGCAGTTTGCCGTCCATTGCTGCATCCGGGAGGTGACAGATACTCTCTACAGAAGGAGAAGGGAGTACATCTCATTCCTCATGACCAGAGAGAAACAGGATGAACGCTCATGTGGCTTTGCAAGGATGGCGGGCTTCCCCATGGTTCAAGGCGCCATTGACTGCACCCACATGGCATTGCGGGCACCTCATCACAATGCAGAGGTGTTCCGCAACCGCAAAGGCTACCATTCTCTAAACGCGCAGTTGGTGTGCAGCCACAGACAGCGCATCCTCACCGTCAATGCCCGCTATCCTGGCAGCAGCCATGATGCATTCATCCTGCGACAGACCCGTGTCCCAGCACTGTTCCACCCATCACGAGGCTCGTGGCTGGCTGCTCGGAGACAAGGGTTATCCACTCGCCACCTGGCTGATGACACCCCTCCGCAACCCAAACACTCCTGCTCAGCACGCATACAATGAGAGCCATAGCGCCACCAGGAACCTAATCGAACAGACTATCGGGGTGCTAAAGCAATGGTTCCGCTGCCTTGACCGCTCTGGAGGAGCCCTGCAGTACTCCCCTGATCGAGTCTCCCTTTTCATCGTTGTGTGCTGCACTAGGACTAGGGGGTCACAGTCTCAGAATAAGGGGTCGGCCATTTAGGACTGAGATGAGGAGAAATTTCTTCACTCAAAGGGTTATAAATCTTTGGAATTCTCTACCCCAGAGGGCTGTGGAGGCTCAGTCGTTGAGTATATTCAAGACAGAGATCAATAGATTTTTGGATACTAAGGGAATCAAGGGATATGGGGATAGTGTAGGAAAGTGGAGATGAGGTAGAAGATCAGCCATGATCTTATTGAATGGTGGAGCAGGCTCGAAGGGCCAAAGGCCTACTCCTGCTTCTATTTCTCATGTTCTTGCCCATTACCACCTCCCCATCTTGCTCACAACTTGCCCACTATGTGAAGCTGCCTCACACATCTGCACCACCCTTTACAAGAACAACAAACTAACTCAGTCCCACTCTTTGTGCAGGATAAACTGGCTCACAACTGGTAGAGGACCCAAACTGAGGGATATCCAGCCTCCATACAAGCCCTCACTCAGGTGGAGGAGCAAGTCTTGGAGATAATTGGGACAGGCAGCATGAGAAGCATCAGAGATGCCACTGCCGGATGCCAAGTGCAGCAGGGTTGTCTGCTGTTTATTTCTCTTACCTTATCGCGTTCCTCATGCAATCACACATACAGGCAGTGTGGCAGCCCAGTAATGCCACTGCCACTCATCTGCATAACCTTCCCATTACTTGCTGAACCTTGTCTCTATTTTCAGGTCCATCCAGCCATTTTATATTCCTGTGTGATGATCTTTTATATCATCTAGCAGTTTGCAGGTCATTTAAACCATAAACTTCTATTCAG
Organism: Squalus acanthias; assembly: GCA_030390025.1. NCBI lineage: Eukaryota > Metazoa > Chordata > Chondrichthyes > Squaliformes > Squalidae > Squalus > Squalus acanthias. Next base: position 105,556,130 of record CM059434.1, read on the forward strand.
TTCTGATGTCATAACCTGTCTTTTTACAGATGTTGATTGACCTATTGTGTATTTCTACCATTTACAGTTTGCGACCTTCCAATCCACTGGGACCATTCCAGAATCTAGGGAATTTTGGAAGATAAAAACCAATGCATCCACTATCTCTTCAGTCACCTCTTTTAGAATGCTAGGATGTAGGCTGTCAGGTCCAGGGGATTTGTCGGCTTTTAGTCCCATTAGTTTCTCTAGTACTTTTTCTCTACTTATATTAATTACGTTAAGTTTCTCACCCTTAGTTCCCCACCATTTTTTATATGCTTTTTGTGTCTTCTATTGTGAAGACAGATACAAAATATTTGTTTAACATTTCTGCCATTTCCTTATTCCCCATCATAATTTCTCCTGTCTCAGTCTCTAAGGGACCAATGTTTACTTTTGCTACTCTTTTCCTTTTTACATACTTGTAGAAACTCTTACAATCTGCTTTTATATTTCTTGCTAGCTTTCTCTCATATTCTATTTTTTCCCTTTTTATCAATTTTTTGTCAACCTTTGCTGGTTTCTGAACTCTCCTAATCCTCAGGCTTACTATTATTCTTTGCAACATTATAAGCTTCTTCTTTCAATCTAATGCTATCCTTAACTTCTTTAGTTAGCCACGGTTGGATCACTTTTCCTGTGGAGTTTTTGTTTCTCAATGGAATGTATTTTTGTTGAGAATTATGAAATATTTCTTTAAATGCTAGCCACTGCTTATCTACCACCATACCTTTTAATCTATTTTTCCAATCTGCCTTAGCCAACTCGCCCCTCATACCTATGTAATTGGCTTTATTTAAGTTTAAGACTTTAGTTTCGGACTTAGGCAAGTCACTCTCAAAATTAATGTGAAATTATATCATATTATGATCACTCTGCCCCAGAGGATCCTTTACTATGAAATTGCTAATTAACCCTGTCTCATTACACAAGACAAGATCTAAAATAAACTGTTCCCTGGTTGGTTCCCTGACATATTGTTCTAGGAAACTGTCCCGAATGCATTCCATGAACTCGTCCTCCAGACTACCTTTGCCAATTTGATTTGTCGAGTCTATATGAAGATTAAAGTCCCCCAAGATTATTGCATTACCTTTGTTGCAAGCTCCTACTATTTCTTGATTAATATTCTGTCCAACGGTATAGCTACTGTTAGGGGGCCTATATACCACTCCTACCAATGTTTTCTGCCCCTTGTTATTCCTTATCTCCACCCATACTGATTCTACTTCCTGATCTTTCAAGCCGAGAATTCTCCTTTCTCGCTACTGTCCTTATGCCATCCTTTATTATCAGGGCTACTCCCCCTCCTTTTCCATTCTGCCTGTCTTTTCGAAACATCAAGTACCCTGGAACATTTAGTTCCCAACCTTGGCCACCTTGCAACCATGTCTCTGTAATGGTTATTAGATCAAACCCATTTATCTCTATTTGTGCCATTAGTTCATCTATCTTGTTACGAATGCTTCGTGCATTCAGATAAAGAGCATTTAATTTAAATGTTTTACCATTATTCCCTGCTTTGACCGTATTCTCTGCTGCACTGCTACCATTAAACTCTCTGTCCCTTCCTGTCATGCTCTGCTTATTTTTACCCAAATACTGCTCTATTGCCATGACCTTTCTCTTTAGCTTTCTAAATTTCCCCTCACCTAACCCCTCCCCCCTCCTTTTTTAGTTTAAAGCCCTATCTACAGCCCTAGTTTTTTGATTTGCCAGGACGCTGGTCCCAGCCTGGTTTAAGTGGAGCCCATCTCGACGGAACAGCTCCCTCTTTCCTCAGTACTGGTGCCAGTGCCCTATGAATTGAAACCCCATTTTCCCACACCACTCTTTGAGCCACGCATTTAACTCTCTGATCTGCTTGACCCTATGCCAATTTACGCGTGGCTCAGGTAGTAATCCAGAGATTATTACCCTTGTGGTTCTGCTTATTAATTTAGACCCGAGCTCCTCAAACTCCCTCAGCAGAACCTCATTCGTAGTTCTACCTATGTCATTGGTTCCTACATGGACCACGACAACTGGATCCTCCCCCTCCCACTCCAAGTTCTTCTCCAGCCGCCAGGAGATATCCTTAACCCTGGCACCAGGCAGGCAACACAGCCTTCGGGACTCTCTTTTGTGGCTGCAGAGAACAGTATCTATCCCCCTGACTATACTGTCCCCTACTACTACCACATTCCTTCCTTCTCCCCCCACTTGGATGGCCCCCTGTACCACAGTGCTGTGGTCAGTTTGCCCATCCTCCCTGCAGTCCTTTTCCTCATCCATACAGGTAGAAAGTACCTCGTACCTGTTGGACAAGGTCCAGGGCTGAGGCTCCTCCATCACTGCATCATGGGTCTTATATTGCATATGTCTCCAGCTGCTGCTTGAAGTGACCCTGACGCTTTGAAATTCAAGGCTGTGGTCACTTTAACTGCTATAGGCCAGCTCCAGCCATAGTATTCTGCATATTTCTGATATGGCCTCTTGTGAGAAGTGCAATCTCCTTCTTCACTGCTCCACCCGGATGTTCAGGTTGCTCAATATGGGCCTGTTACCCTATTAGCAGGGTAAAGACACCTGTGAGCAGCCCTCCTCCTTCCTGGACTCTTTTCACGGCCATGGGCTGCTCCCTGAAGCTTCCCCACCTGTTGCTGTGGCAACCGTTCATCTTCTTGCAGCCATTAAACGTGGCTAATATCACTCCCATCTTTCAGTAAAGCAAGCACTTTTCTGTGCTAACAGAATGGTTGAAATACCAAGAAATAAAAAGAAAAGCACAATTTTGGGCAAAAACATATGTTAGAAAACTCTCCAGCCAGATAGCAATGATCTGACTATTTGCAGGGCCCCTTTAAATATCACTGGCAATGTCTATTCCCAAGCTATGCTACCCAGTACTACTGGGCAGTTACAACACTGAGTGTTCCCCTCACTAAAAGTGACTGAAAATGGCATTGGGGTCCAAATGACATCACAGGACCCCGATTTGCATATGTTAACGAGGCTCCAGCCTGAAACAGGCAGGATTTCTGGCCGCCTGCATCCATGCCCCAATCAAAATGGCAGCAGGCGGATTGACAGTGGGAATATGGCAGCAACTTCTGCACCTATATTTTCCTTCTACTACGGCTTCGTTCCTGACCTAAAATGGGGATGAAAATTGTCCCCATTGTGTGTAACAAGGTGCAATTTGTTAATTTTTGCTTTTTACTCTCTCAGTGAACTTTTAATTCTTAGAAACAGGACTCGGACAACTTGCCCTTAAATTGTATTCCAAAATATTCTTACTACAATAATCAACCATAAATGAGTACATTAAAAAGTTATACATTATGGGCTAGACTTTCCAATCATAACGGCAATTAGAAAGTGAATGGGTTATGATTAGAAAATCAAGGACTATGGGGGATAATTCGTGCCCTTAGCGCCTCCCGTTAGCACCAGCAAATGACGCTAATGGGGAGCTAGAGCATTATTGCCGGGGCGAGGCAAATCCAGCACCGCACCCCAAATCCACCTCCCCGCCCTACCCCCCCCCACCCCCGTAGCGCCACTGGTAACAGTTATCGCCGGGAGCCTCAACACCAGATGGATCGGAACATCAGTGAGTGTGCAACGCTCACTGACCGCCCAATCTGCAAAATTGATTGTCGCCACCTACCTTAGCGCCTGGAGTAAACAACGACAGAGAGAGCTGGCGTGAAGCACCAGGAAGCCGGCTCCAAGATGTTATTTAAAGGGATCATCAGTAATGACTCGCAGCTGTCAGGTTAGTGGAGTTTCAGTGGTTTCTTGTCAGTTTTGCATAGTCCAACAGTTTCATTCAGTAATTTCAAGGTTATTTTGTGTCAGGAGTGTTGTGGCAACTAAAAAGTAGTTACATTTATTCTTAAAAAAATCAAACTGCTACACTTGGTTACATTAATGGGGGCTGTACTGGCAGTTGACCTCGCCCTCCAAGATCTACAGTGGAGGGAGCGGAGGCAGCAAGAACGACTGGAACATGTGGCCAGAGGGAGGAGGAGGGCCATCAGGGCTCTCAACAGGAGGCCTTACCCTCCGAGGGTATTTCGAGAGCACTTCTTCGACCTCCAATTAAGTGAGGAGCAGTGTATTAAAAGGCTCCAATTCGCCAAGGACGTTGTCACAGAATTCTGCCACCTCCTGCAACCAGATCTCCAGCCTCAGATCAGGGCAACCACAGCTCTCACAGTGGTAGTCAAGGTCACAGTCACCCTCAATCTCTTCACCAATGGATCCTTCCAGCTAACATCTTGCAGTTCGCCATCCATCGCTGCATCTGGGAGGTTACAGAGGCTCTCTACACCAGGAGAAGGGACAATGCTGGCTTCCCCATCACCAGAGAGAAGCAGGTCGAGCAGGCACGTGGCTTTGCCAGGATAGCAGGATTTCCCATGGGGCAGGGCACCATTGACTGCACCCATGTGGCTTTGAAGGGCACCGCATAACAATCCTGAGATCTTCCGTAACCGCAAAGACTACTACTCACTTAATGTGCTGTTGGTGTGCGAACACAGACAGCGAATCTTCAATGTCAATGCCCGCTATCCTGGCAGCAGCCACGATACCTTCATCCTGCGCCAGATCGGTGTGCCAGCACGCTTCCAGTTACCACGTCAAGCTCGCGGCTGGCTGGTCGGAGACAAGGGCCATCCGCTGTCCACCTGGCTCATGACTCCCCTCCACAGCCCTAACACTCCTGCCCAGCACTCATATAATGAGAGCCATGCTGCCACCAGGAACATCATCAAGCAGACCATCGGCCTGCTGAACCAATGGTTCCGCTGCCTTGACTGCTCAGGAGGAGCCCTCCAGTACTCGCCAGAGCGGGTGTCCCATTTCATGGTGGTCTGCTGCATGCTCCACAACTTGGCCATCATGAGGGCCCAGCCCTTGCCACCAGGGATTGCGGGACCACCTCAGGAGGAGGAGGAGGAGGAAGACGAGGAGGACGACGAGAAGGAGGAAGAGGAGCAAGAGAGGAGGCAGCCACTCAGTCGGCCTTCCAGAAGGGCGGTCCGTGACCGTTTCATCAGACTGCGGTTCAAATGAATTAAACCCCAGATCCCCATTGCTCACCACATCCTCATCATTCCATCCCTTTCGCAGGCCATATCACAGCATAAAGCTGAAATGAGACACACCACAAAAGAATCCAAACTGAATTAATAAATTTATCAAAAATCAGTAAACACATACTAAAACAACAAAATATTACCTATTCACCCTTGTGGAATCCCTTAGTGCCTCTCGTTACTGTGCCTTTGCCTACTCTAGTGCTCCCCCAAAGTGTTGGCCAAGTGGCTGCAGCAGGGCTGGTGGAAGGTTGCTGAGTGTTCGTGCGGGAGACTTCAGAAGGCCTTGCAGGATGCCCCCGACCAGTTCTGCGCCTGGAAGGCCCAGCTGTAGACTGCACCACCTTAGCATGGGCGGCAGCAGTCTGGGCTGGCTGGATGACAGGCAGCGACAAGGGCAATGGCAGAGTGGCAGTGGTGGGAGCAGGAATGCTTTCATCCTGAGAGAGGACAGCAGGTTCCTGCTCCACTGACCCACTGTCACTCCCCCGGGGCAGCACCTCAGCATCCCTAGCAGTCTGTTGGAGTACAAATTGCTGGCCTGCTGTGACACCGTGAAAGCCCCGGTCGACGGTGGTAGACCCAGCCACAATGACAGCAGTCAGAGCTTGCGTGGCATCAAGCTGAGTGACATGAATCTGTCATTCATGAAAGAAAGACTTATGAAATAATACTGAGTGGCCTGCTGGTGGCGCTGTCCAGGGAGAGTATAAATACTCGGGCACGGGCCCAGCTTGCGCAGGACATTCTTAACAGGAACTAGTGAAGGACACAACTAGACCTCCATGTTGTAAAACAGTTGATTAAAGCTTTGTTTAATGCTTAGACCAAGTGCCTAGTAGTTTTCTTACGTCACTGAGACTGCATGAGAGCAGTCTGAGATTGGATGCCACCAAGCATAGACTGCATTACAGCACTAATACGTTGCGTCGCTTCCGCCTGGGCTTCAATGGAAGCAGCCAGATCGACCATCACACGTGGCATCAGGTCTGGGTCGCCACGGTTTCTCTGGGAGTCTAACATCCTTTGCAGACTGGAAATGATGGGCTCCATAGTGTGCGCAGAGCCTTGTGCAATGTTGGAAGTGGACTCCTCCAAGCTCCTTACCATTGCCGAGAGGCTCTCGGGCACCCTTGCCATTGCACCTATCACCTTCATGTGCATGCCCATCACCCTTCTTCTAAACGCCACCCCATCGAGGTCCTCATCTGAGTCCTGTGCAGCAGAACTCATGCATGAACTCGCCCTCCAGGGAGCTGGCCCCTGAGCTAACCTTTCCCCCTGGCCTTGCTGCAGCCCACTCGTCCCCGGTGCCTCACCCAGTGCAGATCACACTACTATACTAGCCTCTAAAGAATGCATAGTGCCAGTATCTGAGCTGGTGCCTGCGGGTGTCATGCAGTGACGCGGTGTGTTCTTCCTCCTCTCTTTTCCAGCCTTGCTCTCTACGGTGCCCTCAGGGACAGGCTGCTAAGGTGCTTGCTCATTATCTGAAAACATAAAGGCACAAGAGTCAGGTTAAGGTGAGGGGAGGGGAGCAGGAAGGGAGAAATGCCTGCATACAGCATGATTAACTGGAAAGTGCGAAACGCTTGTGGGGTGAGGGGGAAGTGGGATGTGAGAAGAAGGAGTAGGGATGAACATACCATTGTTGTCCCCAAGGGGGTCAATGTCGCCGGTGGCCACGGCGCCCACCACCTGGCGCCCACTGATCTCCAGCACTGTATTCTCCAGCACAGACAGTGGTTGGGTGTCGGCTTGTCCCCCGCCTGGGCGCTCCTGCTCCCTCCTGTTGTGAGTCACTTGGCCTGCAAGAGAAAGGAAAGTGTGTGAGTGAGTGTGGAGCAATGGGTTTGGGTGATATGCTTGCCATAGTTGGATAGCTGTTATTGTGTGCAAGGTGTGAGATGTGGGTGTGAGTGTTGGTAGGTAGAGATTGTTGGTGGGTGTGTGCTGGGGGTGTGGTGCTTTGGGCAGTGTGTGCAGACTGAGGTTCAGATGGTGGTATGTGGCATTTGTTGAAGCATTCACTCATCCTGACCACCTAAGTGAGGTCATTAAATTTCTTCCTGCACCATGTGTGGGTCCTGGGGACCACAGTACTGCCCGAGACATGCTGCGCTACCTCCCTCCATGGTTCAGAAGACTTGCGGCGAGGGCCTCCTGCCACTTGCCGGATAGAGCACCGCTCTCCGTCTCTCCACAGTGAACACCAATGCTTGATCACAGAATTTGTGGCCTCTCTCCCTGGGGCGTGGATCTGCCATGAGCACAGCTACTTCAGTCCTCTGACTCCTTCTCCTTGTTCTGCTTCTGCTTGCCGAGGCAGTTGCACAGCCAGCAATGCTGAGAATTAGGTTCTGCAGCATCAATGAACCTCCCCTTTAAGTACTGAAAAAAGCCTGTGGCAATCATGACTTGCGATTAGACTGCCCCTGATATTGGTCCACCCTTTGAGTGTAACACCAATGAGCTTGGGCTTTAAGACTTGAATTAGAACTCCAATCATTTTTTTGAGCAGTGAGAATGAATTTTGCCCGGCGTTAATTCTTCAACTTTTCAAATGACACCGTCCATTCCTGGGCTATAATGAATTTCTAGCCCTATGTTTTCAGGAAAGGGCAAGTTCAGATAGGTAGAGAACTACTAACAAATCATCTTATAAGTAGTTCTGAAGTTTCAGAGGCTCAAATTATGACAAAACCTAATAGTTTTTGTATATTCACCTGTATGTGTAAACTCGTACTCGCAAATGATGCTGCTAGAGATACCTCCAGACATCCATCTATATAAATGTATACACACACACACACATCTATATGCACAGAAATATGGGTATATCATATATCATGAGAGCACGAGCAAAAGAGAAGAATCAGTGTCAAAAGCTACTTTGAAATACACACGAAATAACAAAACTATTGAATTAATACTTTGTCAGACTGCCTATGATTACTCCCCCCTTTAAAAAAGCTTTACAATTCTGTAAAAGTTTTGATCAGAATATTTTGGAGCCACACCATTAGAGATCAATTCATATTCTGATTTTTCTAGCACCCTTACTGAGAGCGGATCAGATCCCTGCCAATCAGGACCAGCAAATTTGAATGACAAGTATCTTGTGAACTTGAACTCAAGACCTTGGGAGAAACATTTGTCCCCTTAGCGCCACCTGTTAGCACCAGTAGATGGCGCTAATGTGGCATTGAGACCAGTATCGACAGGGCAAGGTGAATCCAGCAGCACACGCCAAATCGGGACCCACCCCCTCGTAGCGCTGCCGGTAACAGCTATTGCCAGTGACCTCAACGCCAGGGAGATCATGACATCAGTGAGTGTGCAATGCTCACTGAATGCCCGATTTCCCAAATTGCTTTTAGCCACTTACCTCATCGCCTGGAGTAAACACCAACAGGGAGAGCTGGCCTGCAACACCAGGAAGCCGGCTGCAGGGATGTTATTTAAAGGAATCATCAGTAATCATTCACACCTGTCAGGTTAGTGCAGTTTCAGTGGCTTTTTGTTAGTTTCAGCTACTGCAACAGTTTCATTGAGTAATTTCAAGGTTCTTTTGTATCAGGAGTCTTGTGGCAAGTACAAAGTAGCTACATTTATGCTTCAAAGATTCAAACTGCTACACTTGGTTACATTAGTGGGGGCTGTACTGGCATGCCACCTCGCCCTCCAAGATCTACGATGGAGGGAGCATAGGCAGTGAGAAAGACAGGAGCATGTGTGCAGAGGGAGGAGGATGAGGAGGAAGAAGACGAGGAGGAAGACGAGTAACAGGAGGGAGGGAGGAGGCAGCCGGGCAATCGGGCTTCTGGACAGGCGGTCTGTGATGTGGTGTGCCACATGCCTCCACATAGTGCGGCAAACTTGTAGCGAGAGCCTCCTGCCAGTTGGTGGGTACAAGACTGCCCGCCTATGACAGCTGTCAATGGCACTTTAGCGCCATCGCCTGGCACTAACATGTGGCCACATGAATTTCTCCACCAACCTGTCTAATTGTTGTGCTACCAAATGATTTTGAATTTGATTGTTTTGTACTGTGAAGAGCGAGGAATCCTTACAGTTCCTTATATAGCCTTCAAAAAGATATATCAGGAAAAATGGATTGTTGAGAACCCATGAGAATCCCATTAAATATTTTGGTAAAACCTATGCTTGTAATTTAAATAAATTGAAAGATGCAACCCACATGAGCTTGAGGTCATCTTAATTAAAAGACAATCAACAACTACATTTTGCAATTCATATTCCACCAGAATCAGGGCCAATTCTATGATCAAATTTGTGTTAGCTTTAACACAATTAATCAGATATGTTGTAAGAGGCTCGTGATCTATAGAATTTTTCATTCTTGTGACACTGCACATCGTGTGTCTCTGAAATGATTTCTTCCAGTTAAAAGATCAGTTGGGCATTTTGGATGAGCTGGTCAACCACCTGGAAGAGGTCGTCAGACCACTTTGGCTTTACAACCACTGCAAAGCAAACTTCAAAAAAATCTTTGAAAAGCTTTAAAAGGGGGTAGGTAAGCTGTTAAACTCTCTTTAATTATCTAATGTTAGCAGTCAGCACCTTTTCTTACAGTAAAGATTTCACCAGATTTCTGGCTGGTAACCAGAGCTCTGTGTATTAATTTAATACATGCACCCAAAGCTTGCTTTCTTTAATTAGATTTAATGGATTGTGAGTAGACAGTGTAACTTAGTGCGGCCAACGCAACACTCTAAAAATGTACCGGTGTCAAACATATAATATAATTGCACCATAAAAATTACAAACTTTACACAAGGAGGAAATTGAGATATCACAATCTATTACAGGCACATTAAATTAAAACCGTCAATATTCATAGGACATTTCTAGATATATTTTACCACCTGCACTACTTTTCTTCTTCCCACAATTCCTTTGAGGTGTTGACATAAGCTGCACATAATTAGATTTACTTATTACAGATGATTGTCCATCTTTAATTGTATTGATTTTTAAACAGCTTTAATTAGTCTCTTTATTGATTAAGTGCTTTGCATAATAGGTATATTTCTAGACAACAATGAACCTAAAAGTCAAATGCTTAAGGGGATGACATTACAACTTGCAGGTATTAAGGCTCATTAGTTACAGAGCAGTAAATTTCTTCACTTCTCACCTACAGAGGAAAATTGCAATGGTCTGACAAAAGTAGCTTAATTCACCACCATTGGATAAGACACCCAATCAGAAGTTAGCATCACCTCAAGCAGCCACCTCATGTGAACTGCTGCATATTATCAAAAAAGGTAAATTAATGTCAAATCATACACTGCTAATGATAAAGGCATAAAATAAAGTTCAAAAAAGGAGCGCGAACTCATATCAAAATATATATTTCAGTTATAATTTGTAAATTTAAGGGCACATCCTCACTGTGTCAAAATCCTGGAACTCCCTCCCTAACAGCACTGTGGGAGTGCCTTCACCACACGGACTGCAGCGGTTCAAGAAGGCGGCTCACCACCACCTTCTCAAGGGCAATTAGGGATGGGCAATAAATGCTGGCCTTGCCAGCGATGCCCACATCCCATGAACGAATAAAAAAAAAACATTGGGCCAGAAATTCGGCTTTCCAGCTTCCTGCGGGTGCAAGCATCGCGCGCGTACTTGCCTACCGCGCCTGCAGTTGTGCTTTGGGCCCACGAGGACTTCGAGTCCTGGGCCACCTGCAGCTGCCGGCGTGCAGTGCTTGTGTATCCCAGGGGCGCAGTTAGTTCAAAGCGTCCCCTGGGATCAGGTGGGCCATGGAGAGCCAATCCTAGCAGGGAATTTTCATTCATAGATTTGACAGGAAGACCTGTCAAATCTATGAATAGAGATCGGCCCCAAAATCACACTTAAACTTCAAATAATTTTTTTTTTTTAAATATCACATTTTTAAAATAACTATAAGTTACATAAATTAACTACTTTAAACAAAAATTTAAATTTTTGAAAAAATGAATTATACTTTTTAACGGTGCTAAAAATAAACTTACCTTTCTTTAAAGTATCTAAAAAAGATAAACCTGTTGAAAAATGTTTAAATTGTAATTAATTAACCACTTACCTTGTTAAAAACAGGCCTTGCGCCTCCTTTTTAAAAGTGCAGCTTCTTCATACTTACCCTCCCGGAGAAACCTGAAAAAAAAAACGAAGTTCGCTGCGTGCGCGCTGCCTCTCCCGCGCATGCGTTCAACTTCTGAACCCCTCCCTTCAGGGGAACGGAAGTTCCGCTTTCCCGCGCATTCGCAGTGCATGCAGGAAACCGGCACTTCAGGTGGCCTTACGGGTGAGTACACAGCGCGTACTCACCCGACAACAGCCGAATTTCTGGCCCATTGGGCTGGAGAATTGAGAAAACACAAGTCTTCAAATTAGGATCAAAAAGAAAAAACTTTTTTTATTGTAGTAGAGATTGCATAGGAGAATATTATAGTTAATATTCTGCTTTTCTTTCTTCATTTGACATTGTACTGCCCTCCCCATGATTTTTAACTGTTGGGATAGAGGTCTGCATTGTGTATATCATGTGATCTACAGAGCTCTCTCCCAAAAATTGAAAGTTAAAGTTCCATCCAGGCAGGAGCCAAGAATCATAAACAAGGTACTGCCTTGAACCCAAACCGCATTGTAAGTCCACCGTCAGTTCTTCTGATTGGAGATTTAAGTATGTTGATGGGTTTCTGCATGCTTCGGACACCCAACTTTATATTTTTTAAATGTGTAAGTAAAAGATATTAGTGCTGGTCACTACTGCCTCCTTTTCCTCCAACATGTGGAACCTTCAATATGATGTTTGTTCACTTTCCTGCAAGTGTTTAATTATTTCTGGGCCTTTCAATCTGATTTGGTGCTTTCCCTTCCTGATGGCACTGATATTCATGTGTGTCGTGTCTTAATGCCAATGGAAAAAAAGTATAATTATTCCTTACATCTACCTTTGCTTTACACATCTATCCATTTTGTATGCGTTCTCATGGTTTGAAGCATTACTATAATGCAACAACAGAGTTGTTGCACATAAAATTTAATGTGCATTAAATCTGTTCATCATCTATTTGTATTGATAGACAAAGTTGCCACATAGATTAGTATAATATCATTGCTCATTTTAATTGACGGACTGTGAATAACAGTAAAAACTGGCCATCATATATCTTTGTGACACTGCTGGTTAAATCCTAGTCTCAGTGGGAGTGAAGTTATTCCCAGCAATACAATTGTAGGAAAGTTCATTTGCCATTTCCCTATAAATATTTTTGCTGAAATTAGTCAGCAGAAGGAATTTTTGCTCCATGAATTTTTTATTATTCATTCCTGGGATGTGGGTGTCGCTGGCATGACTGTGTCTGGATGAAAAAAAGGGCTTTAGGCAGTGTTTAAATAACCAAATAGTCAAATGGGGGGGGGGGGAGGAAATTGGCTGGGGGAGGTCAGGAACCCGGGGGGGGTAGAAGGTCAGGAACTTGGGTGGGGGGAGGAGGTCAGAAACTTGGGATGGGGGAGAAGTTCAGGAGCCCGGGGGGGTGGGGGGGAGTGGGGGGGCAGGGGGGGAAGGTCAGGAACTTGGGCGGGGGGAGGAGGTCAGAAACTTGGGCAGGGGGAGAAGTTCAGGAGCCCGGGGGGGGAGTGGGGGGGCAGGGGGGAAGGTCAGGAACTTGGGTGGGGGAGGAGGTCAGAAACTTGGGCAGGGGGAGAAGGTCAGGAACTTGGGTGGGGGAGGAGGTCAGAAACTTGGGCAGGGGGAGAAGGTCAGGAACTTGGGTGGGGGAGGAGGTCAGAAACTTGGGGAGGGGGAGGAGATCAGGAACATGGGAGGGGTGCGGGTGGGGATGTTCAGGAACTTGGGCAGTGGGGGAGGTCAGGAACTCGGTGAAGGGGGAGGTCAGGCACTTGGGCAGGGGGAGAAGGTCAGGATCTGGGGGGGCGAAGGTCAGGGTCAGGAACTGGTTGGGGAGGGAAAAGGTCAGAAATTTGCGGGGTGGGAGGGAGGTTAGGAACTTGTTGGGGGGCAGGAACTTGTATTTATATTTTTATTGCATTTTAAATCCCTTTTTCTTATTTAAGTACCATTTTGTGGAAAGAGTGACAAGGAGCAACACAGGCAGTGGGCAGACAGCTCATTTTCAAGCCCCTACAAATGCCATGTTATGCAAATGTCAGTGGCCATGAGAAGAGGTGCAGAGTGTCATTGGTTTGGTGTTGCCCCTAGATAGCCAAGATCAGGAACTCATTTGCTAATTGATAGATATTTTGTAAACGGTCAGGATACATTTGTCAAAATGCCTTCAAACAGCTCATAACACCAATTACCGTTTAAGTGCAGTGAGCATTACAACGTAGGTATGCTACTGTCATTGCATTTCTCTGATAAAAGTAACAAATATAAATTTAATGAATTTTCTATAGAATCAGAGCCTTAAAAAACGTTTGTGATAAATTAGATGTTTGTGCTTTATGCAACAGTAAGTTCTTGAACTTTAGCTTCTTATGTCTATACGGGGACTCCTTCTGATGTCCACAATTGTGCAATTCTTCCACGCTATATTGTGAAATAAAACCCATTAGCTAATTAACAAAGCTCTTGTAATTATTTTAATAATCAGCTAAAAGTCATGTATTCTTTGCAGTTTGGCACTGGAGGATGAGGACAGTGTATTGATAAATGCTCATTCATCTTCAGAAATGAATCACAACTTGCTTTCTTTTTGTGCTGAGCAGCCCACATTTGCAGAAACAATTACCAGAAACAGAGCAGCCGAGAAGCCAACCAGCAGTGGTTGATCAAAGAAGAGTCATGAGGTTAATTTTAGCCTATTTTTTAATGGAAGATTGCAATGCTTTTCTTACAAAGTACGAGACACCAATACCTTTTCCAAACAAGGTGGCTAATACCATGCATCCTGTGTGAAACTGAATGAGGCATCATTAATCTTTCATGAATTTATAGTACGGAAAAGATGTTCAAGTACCCAAAAGCTAGGCAAATCCATTTCTCCCTTAATCACTGGGAAAATTAATCTGGAATCACTGGGTGACAAGCTCTCACACACAAGCACGATTTGTTCAACTGTCAGCATGCATCTGATGGGAAAAGGCTTCTTTCAGAGCAGATATATCGGAAGAGCTTTCAAGTGTGATTTTGTTTTAGCATTAATGTTCATTTACTATTCATAGTCATCCGTCTTTTAGATGAGACGTTAAACCGAGGGCCCGACTGCCCTCTCAGGTGGATGTAAAAGATCCCTATTTCGAAGAGTAGGGGAGTTATCCCTGCGCCAATATTTATCCCTCAACCAATATCACTTAAACAGATCATCTGGTCATTATCACATTGCTGTTTGTGGGAGCTTGCTGTGCGCACATTGGCTGCTGGGTTTCGTACATTACAACAGTGACGACACTTCAAAAGTCCTTCTTTGGCTGTAAAGCGTTTGGGACGTCCTGAGGTCATGAAAGGCGCTATAGAAATGTAAATTATTTCTTCCTTTTCTTTTAGATCCTGGTTGATAGTTAGAAATATTTACAAGTGAATGGTGCATCAACTTAATTAGTTAATATTAATTTAAAGCCAAGCTATTGTGAGATGTTGAAGCTTTCAAGTAAAAATATTAACAAAGGTGTTTAAAGATACAAAAGACAATGTTATAGATAAGTTGAATCGTGTTATTATTAATGCATTTGTTCAGCTTAAAAACTTATTCTGCATTGATAGTCAACAAGCTGAGGGAAAATAATCTGAAATGAAGATTTTCATGATATATTTTGAGCAATTTGATTGGTTAAATTTATGTAGGTCTGATTTTAACTTGGGGCGGTGGTGGAAAGTGGGCAGTAGCGACTGGCCACTCATTATACATCCTGCCAGATTTTCTTTTCCCGTGACTTTAACGGTAATGTATAGTGGAAAACAATAAACAGTGAAATGATTCAGTTGAGCACCCACGTCTGTGTATGGTGGGAATTTATTGCAGTGTATATATAGATATGGTTATAGCACCATGTTCTTCATTTTTAGGCACATAAATTAATTTATTCCCATTCATTAACAGGGAATCTCTGAAGTTACCCTTTATCAGCCATGAAAGGATGGCAAATGATCTAGGCTGTACAATGTAGTGAAGGGCTATTTACTAGTCCTAGCCCCTTTAGGGCTACCCCGGATCAGGCGTATTTCTCAGACGTTCACTTTCAACTAAAGTTTGAGGTAGCTGAATCCTAAAGAAGCTTAATTGGGTCTAAAAGTCCAGGCTATCTCTCCCTAAAGGAAAGGAATAACCCGAGAATGTTACCATCCTCCAGATAGAGCTTTTAATAAGTTTAACTAGACTGTAATGTCCCGGATATTATGAGGGTCCGGAAAACTCCCCCAGAAATGTAACTCTCCACCAAAGAGTGTACATAAATTGAGTTCGCGAGTTTTTGATACAGAAGATTTATGTGAGACAATTCTAAAAATATAGAGATTTATTAAAAGAACCGACATGCAATTTACAGTTGGTGAATCAGTCAATCGCAACTTTAACAGCTCTAAAAAGAGAAAACATACAATCTTATTATTAACAGAGAATCTTACTTTTAAATCTTAACTTCGCCACAGTATTACAGTTCTTCAAGGTTTCTTATACAGGATATCCATCAATATCAAATACCTTTTATCCCTGAGGTACAAAGAGTGGTAGACAACAGAGCTGCCTCTGAAGCCGAGAATCGCTTTGCCCGATTAAAGCGAGTCTGATATCCCATTTGAGAGTTCAATATTTATACCCTTTTCCAGTGGTATTTCCTTTAAGGTTTTCTGCTGATGCAAGTTAATTATCTCTATTCATCTTTCTGTCGACCTCTGCAACTCTTACTGCCACATCAGCCAGAATCTTGTCTCATCTCTAGGTGTTCTAGGGTCACCATATAGAACGGTGTGAATGGCAGGTGTTCCTTATTTTATGTCATCTTTACGAGGGCAGATGTTCCTTATCTTATGTGCCATCTTTACAAAGTTTAAATTAGAACACCTTATCCAGGGCGAACCATTGTTTTGTTCCCAAAAGGTCAGCTTGTCAGAGTCCTGCACCTTCTGTTTCAATAAGGTTATTTATTCAGGGTCAACAACTATCTTATCTCAATAACCAGAATTCTTTCATAGCTATTTCATAGTTAGGTTTCTAAATTTCCATACCCAGTTTGTCATGTTTTAATAAGGCCAGAATTCTTTCATAAGATAGTGTATTTTTCTAAATAGGTTATATGGCTTATTCCTTCACAGTAGGGCAACATGGTGGCATAGTGGTTAGCACTGTTGCCTCACAGCGCCAGGGACTCGGGTTCGAATCCGGCCTCGGGTGACTGTCTGTGTGGAGTTTGCACATTCTCCCCGTGTCTGCATGGGTTTCCTCCGGGTGCTCCGGTTTCCTCCCACAGTCAAAAGATGTGCGGGTTAGGTTGATTTGGCTATGATAAAATTGACCCTTAGTGTTAGGGGGGATTAAATACGTGGGGTTACAGGGATAGGGTGGGATATGTGTCGGTGCAGGCTCGATGGGCCGAAATGGCCTCTATCTGCACTGTGGGGATTCTGTGAGTAGGATGCAAGGTTAGAAAGCGATATTGGAATTTTTACATAGAATTAACAGCACAGAATCAGGCCAGTCGGCCCAACTGGTCCATGCCGGTGTTTATGTTCCACACGGGTGTCCTCCCACCCCTCTTCATCTAACCCTATCTGCATATCCTTCTATTTCTTTCTCCCTCATGTGTTTATCTAGCTTCCTCTTAAAGGCATTTATGCTATTTGCCTCAACTACTCTATGTGGTAGCAAGTTCCACATTCTAACCACTCTCTGGTTAAATAACTTTCTCCTGAATTATTTATTGGATTTATTCGTGACCATTTTATATTTATGGCCCTTAGTTTTGGTCTCCCTCACAAGTGGAGACATCTTCCCTACATCTACCCTATCAAACCTCTTCATCATTTTAAAGACCGCTGCTACGTTACCCCTCAGCCTTCTCTTTTCTAGAGACAAGAGCCTCAGCCTGTTCAGTATTTCCTGTTAGTTACAACCTCTCAGTTCTGGCATCATCCTTGTAAATCTTTCTTGCACCCTCTCCAGTGCCTCTATATCCTTTTGTTTTACTTATCTCTAAGGGACAGGGAGAAACATTGCAGAAGCTTTCCCCAGTAGATTAAATGGATTGGGTATAGTCTGGGACAAAGTAAATTGTGTATGCTCTGTCAAAAGAACAGGTCTGATGCACCGGAGAGCTGGATACTTCATTGAAGCTATCGTCCCCTGTGGGGTTAGATTTCAAAATGTGATTTCTTACCCATCACTTCCATTTACAATATGACTCCTACGGGGGTTATTTCAAAGGTGATAATGATTGACATTATGAATGACAGGCTGTAGATAACGCTGGCAGCCAATGATTGAACAGGTGCAAAACAGCTTTAAAACTCCTTTTTACCGTAATGGTTTATTTTTCTTGAACAGAAAAAAAATCCACTTTCATAACAGTGCCTGTCAGTTCTGGATGAACAGCACAGTAACCCCAAGACACTGATCAATCAAATGTCACCTATTGTGATCTGTTCTATGATGGGGCCACGGACATATCTGGCAGATGTTATGTCTGTAGAGTATCATTGAGAAATGAAACTGTAGTACAACAGCATATAGTTGAGACAATGATGCCTCTAACAGGTTGGTCATTAATAATTAAATTTTAAAGGTTGAATGTTTCAAAGGCCTTGCACGTTACAGAATACAGCAGGACAACTCTATATTAAATGAAAACTGTCCATTGACTTGAAGCATCAAAGGGAAAATAAAGAATATATTGCTCTACGTTCCTGGGTTTAAACCACTTTGTCTTGCCTCTGAAAGAATCATGAATTAGTCATGTCAGTGATAATGCCTGAAATACATAAATAGGTACTTCACACTTCAAGGCTTATTCTACTATTCCACAATGGTTTGATCAATTCAATAAGAAGAGCATAAATACAATACAAGAGGATAAATAGTGAATACTAGCTGACATTGCAAAAGGTTCCCTCTCCTCAGGCACTGTCCCCCTCTCTTTCATAACTGCTGTCATTATTTCCCTCCTCAAAAAACCCACCCTTAACCTTTCTGTCCTAGCAAACTACCACCACATCTCCAATCTCCCATTCCTCGCCAAAGACCTTGAACATGCTGTTACCTTCCAAATCCACCTTTCTCACAACTCTATGTTTGAATCTCTCCAATTAGGTTTCTTCCCCAGTCACAGCACTGAACTGGCCCTTATCAAAATCACCAATGACATCTTCTGTGACTGCGACCGTGATGCACTATCTCTCCTCATTTTCCTCAATCGCTCTGCACCCTTTAGGTGGATCACACTACCCTCTTCCAACACCTCTCCTCCATTGTTCAGTTCCAGACTCGACCTATCCAATGCTCTCCTAGCTAGGCTCCCACCCTTAGTAAACTGTAGCCCATCCAAAACTCTGCAGCCCGTATCCTATTTCACATCATCCACTGATCTACATCGGCTCTCTGTCCCTCCAATTTAAAATTCTCATCCTCACATTTAAATCCCTTTGTGGTCTTGCACCTCCCTATCTCTGACAACTCCTCGAGCCCTACAACTCCCCCTCAGAGTTTTCTGTTCTTCCAACTCTAGCCTCTTGCGCAACCCGCCCTTCGCCCACCATTGGTGGCCGTGCTTTCAGCTATCTAAGCCCCATGCTCTGGAATTCCTTTCCTAAATCCGTCCACCTCTCCACCTCCCTCTCCTTCTTTCAAACCCTCATTAAAACCCATCCCTTTGCCCAATCTGTTGTTTGCCCCTCTTAATACCTCCTTCTTTGGCTCGGCATCCATTTTTGTCTGACTATACCTCAGTGAAATGCCTTGGGACTTTTTTATACTCAAGATAAATGCAGGTTGTTGTTGAATGGTAAAAACTTTTAATTTTCAATTTGTAATGTTGTACTTTCAACTTGACATGACAAAGGAAATACATAAAAACACAGAACCATGCTAACATGGCAAGATAACAGGCATTGAAAATTCAACATTTTTGAACACACAACTGCTTCTATTTATATGTCATGTCCAGACTGTAAAAATGAAGATATTTTCCATAATTCTCCTTTTATGCTGTTAGTTACCGAGCAATGCTCCCAGATAATTATCAGACTTCCCTGTAAATTCTTATGTTCTTATGTAAATTACTTTGTTCCCGTATTGTAAGGGTAGTTTTTGAACCAAACAGAAACATTTTAAGGAATGAAAAAGTCAAACTGCAAACACTAGAAATCTGAAAGAAGAATAGCGTTCTGTAACTGCACAGGAAATTAGTCAGCAACGGAAGGAGTAAAGGTTAACATATTGCTGAGTTCTGATGAAGGGTCCTACCCAGTAATCTCTCTTTCTTCTTTCAGAACCCGCTGTGCATTTTCAGATTTTTCTGTTTTTATTTCAAAAAAGGGTTAAATTATGAGGACAGGTTGCATAGACTAGGCTTGTATTGCCTTGAATATAGAAGATAGAAGGGGTGATCTAATTGAGGTGTTTAAGATGATTAAACGATTTGATAGGATAGATAGAGAAAAACTATTTTCTCTAGTGGGGGAGAACAAGGGGACATAATCTTAAAATTAGAACTAGCCCATTTAGGGGTGATGTTAGGAAGCACTTCTTCACACAAAGGGTAGTGGAAATCTGGAACTCACTCCTCCAACAAGCTGCTAAGGCTGGGTCAATTGAAAATTTCAAAACTGAGATTGATAGATTGTTGTTAAGCAAGGATATTACGGGTTACGGAACCAAGGCGGATAGATGGAGTTAAGATACAAATCAGCCATGATCTAAGTGACTGGCAGAACAGGCTCAAGAGGCTTGTCTTCCTATGTTCCTAAAAACATTTAACATATTATTTTGAAGTGTTTTGATTCATTTAAGCGACAACCATTCTAGGCTATCGATATTTTGGAGGTGAGATTGTTTTCTTAACTCATAAAAGTATAGCTAACCTGAAACCTGAATACCAGACACAGAAATTTACCTCTTACCTGTTTAATATAAAGTAAGGTTGTTCAGTTTCTTGAATACTCAGGTGTTTATATTCCCAGTGATATGTGAAAGAATAAAAATCCAATCCAAATTCCAATTGTAGAAGTCAAAGCTGTACAAATGGTACCCGTACAGAAAGACAGACTTTGATAAATGAAAAGTTATCTCCAGAACTGAAACAAAGACATTCTTCTTCTTTTTAATTAAACTGTCAGCTCATAAAATAAAATATTTATTTATCCCTCAACACAAGGTCAACCATCTGTGGGTCAAACTGAATGTGAAGGTCACACATCTTAAATGAAATGCATAAGCAAAGTGTAATAGCCACTAATCAGGGTACACTGGGCTTTTAGTGTCATCTAGTGGTAAAATCTATTTATTTTAACACCTTACAGACGACTGCAGTGAGCTAGGTAAATTCAGAACATGAAACAAGAAAACTACAACTGCATTGAGAAGGTATAGCCCTTTTTGAACTCGTTCCAGTTGTTCGAAGCTGACGGCATATTGGTAACAGTGGTGGTTTTTATTTGATTATAAATAAGACTTAATACATTAAAGTATTTGCGCAGCCGTTTACAAGGTATAGTTGAGAATTATATTGGGTAGAAGTTTCAAAAAGGCCATCGACCTGAAACGTTAACTCTGTTTCTCTCTCCACAGATGCTGCCTGACCTGCTGAGTGTTTCCAGCATTTTCTGGGGTTTTTTCAGATTTCCAGCATCCGCAGTATTTTGCTTTTGAGATTAAAGGTAAACTACCAAGACCCAATATTATAAACGAATCAAAGTGGTTGTGGATTGGACAAAGGAATAAACAGCACACTCGTTAGACTGGTAAAGCCTATTATCGCCTGTCGGAGTTAAAGCTGAATCCACTACTTCAGGCATGGCTGCAATTTTTAATTATTTCAGACCAATTTCCCCAACACAAAGGGTGGGAAGCAGCTTGTATCAAAACCAGCAGGTCCAAAAAGAGGAGCCCTGGCATTAAATGAAAATGGTCTACAGTAAAGCCTGAAAGTGCAAGACTCCGCTCCCAACACACAGTGGGGGTCATTTTGACTTTGTGCGATAGTGTTAAACGGGCACTAGCGATTCGGCCGATTCACGATTGCCTGTTTTACATTATTGCACAAAGTCAAAATTATCCTTGGTCTCGCTTGATAGAAGCACAGATTGGAGAATGAGACACAGATGGGAGGGCAGCTCAGTTACATGGCACCGGAGGGCACCTGCGTCACTACAGGCATGTCTTTGGCACCTTCCTGCCCCTGTAGCTATAAAATCTGTGGCCTTCCCACCATCACCCCATAGGACCCTCCTCAGCCCACTGTGCAAGGAGGCCGGTGTAATGCTTTTTGGGGTTTGAGAGCACTCCACTTGCCTGGACTCCCTCCAGTGGGCTCCCCTACTTGTGCCCAACGGGAGACCAGTACTCCTCTTTTCACTGAGCATACCATCTTCATTACTTAAACCGGGTGCTGAATACACCAGAGAAGGGTAAGGAGTCCCTACCCCTGGCTGAATCCTCAGGGCCGTCTCTTGGCACCATTGATCTTGTAAGGGGCAGGCAGAGGTCCCGCTCCTGACCCAGAGTTACAGTGGAAGTCTGGCAGAACTCCAAAGAAAATTCAGCCTCATACGCCTCTGTTCCACAGGCACTGGTCACCGAGTGATCATTGTCCATGTGTGTCAGGTGTCAGCCTTGCCTCTGAGTCAGAAGGTTGTGGGTACAAGCCACACTTCAGAAATTTGAGAACATAATCTGGGCAGGCACTTCAGTGCAGTACTGAGAGAGTGGCGAATTGTTGGAGGTGCCGTTTTTTGGATAAGATGTTAAACTGAGGCCCTATCTGCCTTTTGAGGTGGATGTAGAAGATCCCATGGCAGTATTTGAAGAAGAGCAGGGGAGGTGTCCTGGCCAACAACCACTTCCTCCACCACCAAGTACAGATTATCTGATCATGCATTTGATGTTTGAAGGACTTTGCTGTGTGCAAATTGGCAGTCACATTTCCCTACACTACAACTACACGCTAAAAATAATTCATTGTTGCGTTACCCTTAGTGTCAGCAGACCATCAAATCATGTAGGACAATAACCTGCAGCTCAAATCATGCAATGTGATTGCAAAAGCCTCCCATTCACAAAAACTAAATCAAATTTCCTCCACACACTCACCCTCTTCATTTAAACTCATGGTGGAGAGTCTTCCAAGAGTGTAATACACCTCAGGATTTAAATGATATTGAATCAAGCACCTAGACTTTTCTCTCAGTTGTGATAGAGCGTGAATCCCTCAAATCATCGTAGCTCCCTCCAGCTAACATGTTATCATATTCATCTTTTCTTGTACAAATGAAGTACTTTATATCTGTCCCATATATTTTATCCTGCTTTTCTATCGCTGGAAGGGCAGGCAGGCATTGTCTTCCCAAGTTTCGACTAATGCAATTCTGGAATCAGTTAGAGAGAGGTAAGGAAGAATAGCTTGGAGTGAATCTCATGACGTTTCCCCTCTGTCCGTGGGGAGAGGTGGCTCGTCTTTATTTGACGTTCTTGGCAGGAACGGGAATTAATAAGCGTTGAATCGCAGGCACAATCCTACATCTACTCCGCCAACACATTGGTGCATCAATCAAAATGTGTAACTGGTCTGAAAGGACAAGAGGGCTTTATCTCTTTTTAAAATGATCAGCATAAAATTAACGAAAAGGCATTTAACCTCGCCAGGCCTTTTTTTAAATAATAAAAAAGGATTTGATGGAGGGGGCACCTTGTTGTACTAACTCTGTCGATGGTCAGTTATTTCCACTGCTGCTCCAAACAATGATATTTTATGACAGCAATTGCTGGAAACCCATCACACTGTCATTTCAGTATTTTAGTAATTTTGCCACGGATGGGTTTTTTTCAGAGCGGAGTTAGCGATGGCATTGTTAGCTTCTGGAATACAGAGGCCAATGAATTGAACAAGGGATTAATGGAGCTTTACGGGCAGATAGCTGGGCCTGGAGTTTCCGCTCGGTTGCGTCATATTTTTCGACGCAATTTGGCTGAAAATTGGTGTAACTGGTGCAAAAGATCGCGGAATTTTAAGCATAATTTGCGTTCAGCGCAACTCGGGTTTCCGCGAACTTTTGCGCTGGTTTTAAAAACATCGCGCTAGAAGCAGGCCCCGCCCACACAATCGGACACGCCCCCCATTGATCACCATTGGGAGTTTCCGCTATTACGCTCGTTTCCAGGCCTTCGAGGAGGCTCCAAAAATTAAGCTGGAACTTTTGGCCGCAAGGACACTAATCGGTACGTTTTGAAAGCTTTTAAATGTGACTTTTGTTTTAATTTACTAAGAAACTGACTACTGTACCCCAATATAAGTAGAAAATAGTTTTATATAAGTTTAAAATGAATTTCAGTCATTTAAAATCGGGTTACTCACAGGTGGTGGATTCACACTGTGATTTAAAATGCTTATTCTTTTGTGATTAAACCCATTTTCAGCTGCATTAAGCAAACTGCACCAAGTTACCATCTTAAATACATCAAGGAGTATTTTTTAAAGCAATTTTTTTTTTTAAATTACGTTTTTTAAACGCTGCCCGATTGCGCTGGTTCAGGGCAGATTTTGCGTTCAGTGATATGCAAATGAGTTTGAGCGGCAACTCGGGGAAAGAACACACTTTTCAAAACGGGCGCAATTTTGGGCCCAATTTGCGCCGGAATCACCAATTGCGGCCCAAGTGGAACCTCTACCCCTCTGCTTATTATTTGTGATAAACCCATTTTCAGCTGTATTCATAAAACTGCACCAAGTTACCACTCTTAAATATATCACGGAATACCTGTTGATAAAATGTAACAGAGTCCTTGTGTGGAGCCTTTATCACGACCGTGGATACAATCGCTAGCCTCCTATACACTGGGGAAGCCAGCAAGTCTGTGGAGGTTGATGGCCCTGTCTCTTTGCTCCGACGGGGACAGGCCATATTTGATTAATCCTGGCCTGCTGAGTTTTTCCAGCGTTTTCTGTTGTTATTTTTGATTAAGTCTATTGCTCTGCAGAAAAGGGCCTCTTGTCACCTGTCGCATGCAGGCCCTCACCGATCCCTGGCTGATGTTGCACAGATCTCCAGTGATGACTGGAATGAACCGGAACTGTAGAAATTGAGGGCTGTGGTCACCTTCATTTCGACTGATGAGGCCCTGCAGGAACTTAACCGCGGGTTCACCTGCAGCATTTCACAGAGGAGGCGAATTGCTTCCTTGGTGAAGCGCTGTCTCCGCACACACAGTTTCTCTGATAGCTGCTAGACTGACATTCTTTCCCTGTACACTCTCTAAGGAGGGTAGTAGCGAGTTCAGTAGTCTCCGAAATTCCGGATAATATTCACATTTCATTGCTTGTTGATGGACTCAGCCAATTCCATATTTATTTATTTAATTGCTGGTTCATTATTATTTACTTCATTTGTGACCCCCAATCTATTTCTTATATTCTTGACCCCAATGCTATTTAATTCCAGTGGGAGACCCCATATTATTTACTGAATTCTTGCCCCAATATTATTCAATTCATTCTTTGCCCCCAATATTATTCATTTAATTTATGCAGTCCAATATTTTTAATTTTATTTATTAGGTCTAACATTATTTACTCAATTCATCAACTCCAATATTATTTATTTAATTCTTGGACTCTGTAGATTCCTGCTGACTTAGTTCTGATATTACTGATTGAATTAACAAACTCTTATTTTAAAACAATAAATATCTTTTGACTCTCCTTCAGCAATATAAAGAGTGATCGATCTTACACCTAAGATCTAAAAATCTTACATCTGAGCATACTTCTTATCTATAAAAACTTACTTTCTGTTGTTACTGTATTGGTCATGCTTTTTGTGTCACCTTTTTTCCACTATAAATCGCAATGCTCACATTTATAAGGGAAATCACTGATGTAAATCTGTCATCCTGTAATTGCACAATGTGTCCACCAGGTGGTAGTGTACAATCATTTTCCACAAATTGCTCAAAATGCTTTCTGAAACATGGGCTGAGCAAATACAAAAGTGAAACATATATTTATTCCAGAGCTTCAAGGTTTTGATCCAACAAAATCAGGTGTGTTCACGCCAAAAGAAGTCACAGTGATACAGACACCATAATGAGAAAAATACACGACTGGGAAACAAAGGGAGAGTAAAGATGGGAGACCAGGTAAGACAATGCAATACATAAAGAATTAGTGCAGGAAGGAAGCAGAGATACTGCTGTTGGGAGAGATATGTATCTTTCCTTTCATTTTTGGAGTAATACTACAGGACATCAACTGCAGTAGAATGCATTAGGGGTGATTCTGCAATCCTGGGTACCCAGCAGGGAAGCCAGCCATGCATGTCTGTAGGTCAGAGGTAGGGCCACAAAACTGTAGCCCCGATTCTCTAACCCATGCTCCCTGTGAGTAAGGCTCCTCACTTGGAGTGCAGGATCACAGAATCACCCCTATTACATGTTACATGTTATAATAACGGCCCTGTCGTTGTAAAATAATGTATCCTCTGACTCACTGTGAGCAATGCCAAAAGAAATCTGCTGGTATTTATCTAAAAAAAAACTATTTACATAAGAACATAAGAGATAGGAGCAGGAGTAGGCCATTTGGCCCTTTGAGCCTGCTCCGCCATTCAATAAGATCATGGCTGATCTTCTACCTCATTTCCACTTTACTGCACTATCCCCATATCCCTTGATTCCCTCAATATTCAAAAATCTATCGATCCCTGTCTTGAATATACTCAATGACTGAGCCTCCACAGCCCTCTGGGGTAGAGAATTTCAAAGATTCACCACCCTCTGAGTGAAGAAATTTCTCCTCCTCTCAGTCCTAAATGGCCGACCCCTTATTCTGAGACTGTGACCCCCGGTTCTAGACTCCCCAGCCAGGGGAAAGATCCTCCCCGCATCTACCCTGTAAAGCCCTGTAAGAATTTTGTATGTTTCAATGAGATCACCTCTCATTCTTCTAAACTCCAGAGAATATAGACCTAGTCTAATCACTCTTTCCTCATAGGACAATGACCCCATCCCAGGAACCAGTCTGGTGAACCTTCGTTGCACTCCCACTATGGCAAGTATATTCTTCCTTAGGTAAGGAGACCAAAACTGTACACAATACTCCAGGTGTGGTGTTATGAAACAAACTCGCTTGTAGTGGCATCTCCCAATATTTTCCACTGCTCGCTCTATTAACAGAAATACAGCTTCAGTGGGGGCAAATTTCCACCAAGGTTCCCTCGTTCATCTGCCTTCAGCTATGGTGGACGGGGAAGAGAGCCCTATAGAAATCCCCCCAATGTGTGCAAGTACATTGTTGAATGGTTAAATCATCTCTTTATGTACTTAGCAGTCTTGTAAGTAAGGTTTTTGAAACAAGTTGAGCCTGTCGCACAAGCATTCTCTTTCACCAACACTTGGTGGTGCTGACGCAATAGTCGAAACAAGACCAACTTCTGAAACAATGTTAGATTTTGCCGTGCTTCACTTTCTACACATTGTATTGCTGGAAATTGTCTGTATGAGGGGGCTCTGGAGGCTAAATAAATAAAGGGGCATCATTTATTGTGGAGTAAAAGATAGGCAAGTGTGTAACAGCCCATGACCCATGCCCGGCATCTGTTAAATCGTTTGACAAGCTAAGTGTAACAGTGTGTCGAAGTGCATTCCCTTGGATTAATACCTTGGCATAGAATACACCTTAAATGAATTCTTACACAGACTGAAAAGTATACATTGTTTATAGGAGATACTGGATATAAATGAATCTACGGGAATTTAGGAAGGAGCGTAAAAAAAAACAGAATGAAAAGGTGCATGAAATAGCCTCAGCGGACTGAGGTACTTTGGAACTGAATTCAAAGTACGCCATTCAACCTGAAGCATATAACGATTTGGCCGTCGTTAATGTTGCTGGAAAAAGGTAGGGCAGCATTTGAGGCATAAAGTTTTATTGCAAATACCTTTGTGTAGTTTGCAGAACATGGTTATGTAAATGGCAGTAAATGTGTAGAGAGTTTAATATCAAAAAAGCATTGCGAGTGCACAAAGTGGCTGATGGTGTCATTACTGGGACAGTGCTTGAAATCACTCACTAAAAAAAAAACTGACACAGAAAATATTATTTTGATTAGGGTCAAGATATCAGGAGGAGACTCTAAGGGTAGTTGGCACTTTCAGAATGGCAGCGATGTCTGCTTCTATAGATGGACTGAAGAGCACCCTAGCTCAGGGTCTTCAGGAATTCATTGGGACTATTTAACCTGCATTCATGCAGACCATTCGTCCAACCAAGCCCATGGCCAGCACTGGATGCAGATGTTGCTGCTTCTCATGGCAGCGACAAGGCGTCTGCATAGAAAGGAGCTTCTAGTCTGGGCCTGGTAGGCAATGGATGCACAAGCAACATGGCATTGGAGGCAGGTCCTTCAAGGATATTGGCTTCACTGAGAAGAGTGCCACATCAGTCCTTGAGGGCTCCATTAGTACAGATCCAGCCACAAACCTCACAACCTACAACCTTCTGATACTGAGGTAGCACCATGTAGGAGTAAGAGGTTAGGATCACGCATGAAAAGAGTTTGAGGCAGAAGGCATACTCATGATGATGAGATATCAATAGTAATAGGTCACAATGAAAGGACAAGATGGTAGTAAACATGTACATTTCTGCTAATAAAGTGTGTTTGTGCATTTTCTCCAGGGAAGCCTCCTGTTATCCCTCTTGTAAGCTGTGTGATGTTTGTAACTGCCCTCTGCCACAGAGGATATTAGTAGTATTACAGATTAGCTGAAAGGTTGTGTGAAAGCAAGGCAAGGGATCATGAAGGGCTTTATTGTGTCACACAGACGGAGGGTACCCTATTTATTGGTTTGTGGTGATCTCCTGGCTGATGGCATGTGCTGCTAGAAGCCAGGTGTCTGGGCTGACCTCCTCCCTCTCCTGGGCCTCTTCATCATGGGCAGGGGATTAGTCTCCAGCATTTTCTTCCTCCTCACCACCTGTGTTTGGAGGTCCAAATCCCTTTGTAATGTCCATATCATGGAAGGTGCAATGAACCTCCACAATTCTGTAAACCCGGCTGAACTGTACTGCAGGGCTCCTCTGACCTGTTCAGGCATCAGAAATGGAACTTGAGAACTCCAAGGGTCCTTCCAAAATGATCCTGGCAAAGCCCAAGGCCTCATTTAACCGGTTTTCAGCCTCTATCCTTGGAGTCCAAAAAAGTGTCATCAGACAAGGCTGAAGGGAGTGGCCCAGTGTCCCATCAGCCGCCTGGTCACATAGCTGTGGTTGAGCAGTGCAGGAATCCTAGATTACCCAAGAATAACCGAATCATGACTACTCTCAGGGTAGCATGCCGTCAGCTGACCTAAGCTAATGTAACTCCTGCCATGTTCAGAATGTGTATCAGCATTCACTGTCAAGGGTCCTATATGAAGAATGGTTACTAGGGGGAGTTACCAAAGGCTGCAGTGACTGTAGAACCTTGCACCAGCATGAGTCTTCACCAAGCAGGGCTCAGACTATCAAGTCATTCACCTGCATGGACTGACGGACCTTTCTCACTTTGCTGTGTCCTGCCTTAATGCATTTTTCTCTCATATTGCTATCCATCATAGAATCATAGAGTCATAATGGCACAAAAGGAGGCCATTCGGCCCATCGAGTCCATGCCAGCTCTCTGTAGAGCAATCCAGTCAGTCCCATTCCCCCGCTCTATCCCTGTAGCCCTGCAAGTTTATTTCCCTCAACTGCCTATCCAGTCTCCCCTTGAAAACATTGAGTGTCTCCGCTTCCACCACTTTCGTCGGCAGCGAATTCCAGGTCATCACCACTCGCTGCGTAAAAAAGTTTTTCCTCACATCCCCCCTGTATCTCTTGCCCAAAACCTTAAATCTGTGTCCCCTAGTCCTGTACCATCAACTAGTGGGAACAGCCTTTCCCCATCTAGCCTATCCAAACCTGTTATAATCTTGTACACCTCTATCAAATCACCCTGCAACCTCCTTTGCTCCAATGAAAACAAATCCAGCTTCTCCAACCTGTCCTTGTAGCTAAGATCCCCCATCCCCGGAACCATTCTGGTAAATCTCCTCTGCACCCTCCCAAGTGCCTCCACATCCTTCCTAAAGTGTGGTGACCAGAATTGGACGCAATACTCCAGTTGTGGCCTAACCAGCGCTTTATAAAGGTTCAGCATAACTTCTCTACTTTTGTACTCAATACCTCTATTTATGAAACCCAAGGACCCATGTGCTTTGCTAACCACTCTCTCAATATGTTCTGCCACTTTCAGGGACCTATGCACATTAACTCCCAGGTCCCTCTATCCCTACACACTCTTTAAAACTGTGCCATTAAGTGTATATTGCCTCTCCCTGTTCCTTCTGCCAAAATGCATCACCTCACACTTCTCTGTATTAAATTCCATCTGCCACTTGTCTGCCCATTCTGCTCACCTTTCTATGTCCTGTTGCAGTTGATTGGTATCATCCTCACTGTTTCCCACACACCCAAGTTTGGTGTCATCAACAAATTTAGAAATTCTACTCTGTATTCCAATATCCAGATCATTTATATATATCAAAAAAAGCAGTGGCCCCAGCACTGACCCTTGGGGAACACCACTGTCTACCATCCTCCAGTCTGAAAAACAGCCATTTACCACAACTCGCTGTTTTCTGTCCTTAAGCCAATTCCTTATCCAAGCTGCCACTGACCCATCTATTCATGAGCCTCAATTTTGTTAACCAGCTTTCTATGTGGTACTTTGTCAAACGCCTTCCGAAAATGTAGACAACATCCATTGCATTCCCTTCATCAATCCTTTCTGTTACTTCATCAAAAAATTCAATTAGATTAGTCAAACACAATCTGCCTTTTACAAATCCGTGTTGGCTCTCCTTAATTAGCTTAAACTTCTCCAAGTGCCCGTTAATTTTTTCCTTGATTATTGTTTCTAAAACTTTACCCACCACTGATGTTAAACTGACCAGCCTGTAGTTACTAGGATTATCCTTGCACCCTTTCTTGAACAATGGTGTCACATTTGCCACTTTCCAATCCTCAGGCACCTCCCCGCATCTAGGGAAGATTGGAAAATTATGACAAGCCCTTCCACTATCTCCTCCCCCAATTCCCTTAGCAACCTGGGATGCAAGCCATCTGGACCAGGCGACTTGTCCACTCTAAGCATACCCAGCCTTTCTAATACATCCTGTCTATCAATTTTCACCCCTTCCATTGCTTCTACCTTTTCCACTTCTACTGATATTTTGTCAGCATCCACCTCCTTAGTAAACACCAATACAAAGTACTCATTGAGTATTCTAGCCTTGCCCTGCGCCTCTAAGCATATATCACCATCTTTGTCTCTTACTACCCGCTTACTGTTTACATGCCGGTAGAAGATTTTTGGTTCCCTGTTATGTTAACCGCCATTCTACTCTCATATTCTCTCTTTGCCAATCTTATTTTCATCTTCACTTCCCCTCTCAACTTATTGTATTTGGTCTGGTTCTCCCTTGAAGAATTCACCTGACATTCACCATACACCCTCTTTTTTTGTTTCATCATCTTCTCTATCTCCCTCGTCATCCAAGGAGCCCTTGCTTTGGTTCCCATACCCTTCCCTCTTGTTGGAATGTACCTAGCCTGTACTTGGAACATCTCCTCCTTAAAGATCACCCATTGTTCCGTTACAGTTTATCCTGTCAATCTTTGGTTCCATTTTACTCTTGCTAGATCCTTTCGCATCCCATTGAAGTTAGCCCTATTTCAGTTTAGAAGTTCCACTCTAGATTGTTCCTTGCTCCTCTCCATTGCTAATCTAAATCTTATGATATGATGATCACTTGTACCCAAGTGTTCTCCCACAGACACTTGGTCGACCTGGCCCACCTCATTCCCCAGCACCAGATCCAGCAGTGCCTCCTTTCTAGTTGGGCCAAGAACATACTGGTCAAGGAAATTCTCCAGAACACATTTCAGAAATTCCTCCCCCTCCATTCCCTTTACCCCAGCATTATCCCAATCGATATTTGGGTAATTAAAGTCGCCAATATCACCACTCTATAGCTCTTGTATATCTCTGCAATTTCCCTGCAGATTTGCTCCTCTACCTCCCTCTCACTATTTGGAGGCCTGTAGAATACCCCCAATAGCGTGATCATACCCTTTTTGCTCCTCAACTCTAACCAAATGGATTCTGTCCTTGTCCCTTCAAGAACATCCTTCCTTTCCAACACTACAATGTCTTCCTTAATCAGCACTGCCACCCACCTCCCTTTTTTCCTTCCCTATCTTTTCTGAACACCTTGTACCCTTGAATATTAAGTACCCAGTCCTCACCATTTTTAAGCCACGTTTCCGTAATTGCCACAACATCATATTGCCACACAGCTAATTGTGCTTGTAGCTTACCAACCTTATTCACCACACTTTGTGCGTTTACGTACATGCATTCTAAACCCATTTTTGAATTTTTCGTAGTCTTTCTTAGTCTGCTCCTATCTAATATGGTACTACTCCGCCTCTAGTACTACTTTCTTCTCTAGTACTATCCAACACACTCACTCTTTTATGCACCTTATTCCTCTTTTCTACTCCTATATGCTGGTGCCCATCCCCCTGCCAAGCTAGTTTAAACCCTCCCCAACAGCACTAGCAAACCTCCCCGCGAGAATACTTGTCCCGGCTCTGTTGAGGTATAACCCGTCCGGCTTGTACAGGTCCCACCTTCCCCAGAAATGGTCCCAATGCCTCAGGAATCTAAAGCCCTCCCTCCTGCACCATCTCTTTAGCCACGCATTCATCTGTTCTATCCTCCTATTCCTGTACTCACTAGCACGTGGCACTGGGAGTAATCAGTGCAATATGCTGTTGCTGTTTTTACTGGCATCAAGTTTATGTCCAAGTTTATATTTCAATTGACATAATAATAGGAGTACGGTAGCACAGTGGTTATGTTACTGGACCAGTAATCCAGAGGCCTGGATTAATGATCTGTTGACATGAGTTCACGGCAGCTGGGGAATTTAAATTCAGTTAATTAAATAAATCTGGAACAAAAATGTTTTTTTACAACAATCCAGTCGTTTCATGGTCAGTAATGGTGACCATGAAACTACCGGATTGTTGTAAAAACCCATCTGGTTCACTAATGTCCTTCAGGGAAGGAAATCTGCCGTCCTTAACCGGTCTGGCCTATATGTGATTCCAGACCCACAGCAGCAATGTGGTTGACTCTTAACTGCCCTCTGAAATGACCTCGCAAGCCACTCAGTTGTTTCAAGAAGGTTGCTCACCACCACCTTCTCGAGGGAAATTAGGGATGGGCAATAAATGCTGGCATTGCCAGCGACGCCCACATCCCGTGATTGAATACACAATGAATGTAGGAGCTATGCTTGGGTGTACAAAATTATGAGGGGCATAGATAGGGTAGATAGAAAGGAACTTTTCCCCTTAGTAGAGGGGTCAATAACCAGGGGGCATAGTTTCAAGGTAAGGGGCAGGAGGTTTAGGGGGGATTTGAGGAAAAACTTTTTCACCCAAAGTGTGGTTGGAATCTGGAACTCACTGCCTGAAAGGGTGGTAGAGGCAGGAACCCTCACAATATTCAAGAAGCATTTAGATGAGCACTTGAAACGCCATAGCATACAAGGCTATGGACCAAGTGCTGGAAAATGGGATTAGAATAGACAGGGCTTGATGGCCAGCGCAGACACGATGGGCCAAAGGGCCTCTTTCTGTGCTCTATAACTCTATGGGTTCGATTTTGTCATTGGGGTGGGCTAGGGTCGTGTCATCCGCTTTTCGTGTTAGCCACCCGACTCCAATTGGATGTGGGAGAATTATGCGATTTTCCCCTAATTGGGCAATTGAGTTCCAGCATGTGGGAACCCATGACCCAATTAGTTTTTTCAGTCTGAAAGTCGCCTCTGATGATGTCATCATTGCTGCTGCATTTAAGGTCTGCAAAGACTGCCAACCTTTTGGCCTTTGCTGTGAGAGGGAGTTGGAGGCAGAATGAGCAGCAGGAGACCTAAGTCTGCTCCCAGATTTGTTTTTCACCTCCACCACCACCACCAGCCCCCGCCCCCTCCCCCCCCCCCCACCCCCCCGCCCCCCAGGCTCCAAACTTCCACAACAATGGTTATGCCTGCTAAATCTCCTTTTTAATGGTGGAGCTGCAGCTGATAGTCAGCAGTCCAAGTGTGCTACCGCCAGGTTTCACCGTCGTGTTTCAGAGGAGGCGTGCATCACGTCGGAAAAGTGTTAAATTCAGAAAGGCCTCTCAAAATGGGATTATAGAGGCAATTAAGTGGTTGTTAAGGGCCTTAAGGGCCTATCCCGCCTCTTGGAGGCGGGACAGAGACGGGATCAGAAACCACGCATTTGGGAAAATTGCTCGGAGGTGGGATTGAGGCGGGTCGGGCCTGCCCGCCATTTTTTGCAATTTTAACACCCCACACACCTCCATTCCCACCTCCTCGGGCCTGGCAAAATCGAGCCCTATGACTCTATGACTATGAATAAAAAAAAGTCATCTGTCTCTTTCTCTGTTTTACTGGGCGTATCGGTTTGAGATTGGTAGAGCCCAAGCAGCCTCAAACTACACTGCCAGCCCCTGTCTCACATCACTCTCTGGCCAGGGAGAATGGAATTGTACATGTGGGCGCATACACAAATCTCCTCTCACCAAAATCTGCAAACTGGTGCAATTGTAATGCTCACCGCTGTGCCATAGGCTCCACTAATGTTAAAAGGATTTTAAATTTCTTTTTTTTTTTAAAGCTCTCAGATATTGATTGGGAACTTTGGAAACTTTGGTTTCAAATGGCCTACATAAATGTTGCATCCATTTAAGCATTATTAGGCTTCTTCCTGGAGGTATGGCTTCATATCTCTTGCCTCAGTTCACTTCAGGCGACTCATACCTGAATTACATTACAGTTTGCATTGAGGCAAAGACTAAACTGCAAAACTGTGCAGTGCCAGTGCAGAGATCATGATTTCCTGTTCTGTCCACAGAAACCCAGGAGTCTCTACCTCATCAGATGCCAGCGACCACAGCTGATGCAATGGCTTATCTCAAAATACTTTTTTAATTCTGTTCTGTACTCCAGAATAACTAGTTTCAGCGAGCATTTCTCTCCATAGCATAGCTCCATTTAAGCAAAAATCAGGACTATTAAACTCGCCTTTGTTTACAATTTTGTACATCATTGTGCTTGAAATCAATTCAAAATGAGGAACCATAACTTGTGTGAAAAGAATATGTTGCTATCATGCTAATTAATTTACCATAACGGTTTGATACACTGTAGAGTACATACCACTGTGGATCTTCCTGTTAATGTAACTTGCTCAGAGAATGTATTGTAAACCACATGACGCACTTACATCTCTTGCAGGCACCATGCCAAGAACCAAAAAAATGTTTGTATTTCTTGAACACATTTCCGTGTGAGGCTGGACAATAAACCAAATTAAGCCAAAAGAAGACATCTGCCACCCAACTCAGAAACAAAATTCAAAGTAGACAATGGTGGAAATACGCAACAGGCCCATCAGCATCTGAAAGGAGAAAAGACAGTTTCATATTTTGGGTGTCGATCCTTTCTTCTGTTCTGTATTTCGACAATTTTCTGTTTCTAATACAGAATTCCAACATGGGCTGTTCTTTAAAAAATTGTTCCAAATCAAAGCTTAGCAACTCCACCTTGGGGAAGGTGAAGAGTTTTTTTTACAGCCTTCCTGTTGTACACCATGACATACTCCTCTCTACTTTTACACAATCAAAAAAGGTAACTTTCAGCTTGCCCTCTCCGAGCTCAGCTTGTCCATGAGACCCACCTCCAGCTCTCTCGCCCTTATTCCCACTAAACTGCTGACTACTCAACTTCCCTTCCTGGCCCCCGTGCTAGCTGATATTGTAAACGGTTCCCTCTCCTCGGGTACTGTCAATCTCCCTTTCAAATCTGCCGTCATCAACCCCCTTCTCTAAAAACCCAACCAGGACCCCTCTTTTGTTGCAAGCTACCGCCCCATCTCCAACCATCCTTTCCTCTCCAAGTCCTTGAACCTGTTGTCACTTCCCAAATCCATGCCCAACTTTCCCGCAACTCTATGTATGAATCTCTCCAATCAGGATTCCGACCCGCCACAACACTGAAATGGCCCTAATCAGTCACAAATGACATCCTATGTGATTGTGACCATGGTGCAATTTCCCAACTCATCCTTCTCGACTTGTCTGCAGCCTTTGACACAGTTGATCACACCATCCTCCTCCAAAGCCTCTCATCCATTGACCAGCTGAGTGGGACTGCTCTTGCCTGGTTCCACTCTTATCTATCAAATCATAGCTAGATAATCTCCTGCAATGGCTTCTCTCCCTGCACCCACACAAGGATCTATCCTTGGCCACCTCCTATTTATCATCTACATGCTGTCCCTTGGTGAAATTATCTGAAGACATGACGTCAGGTTCCACATGTACTCTGATGACACCCAGCTCCACCTCTCCACCACCTTTCTTGACCCCTCCAATGCTTCTTATTTATCAGATTGCTTCTCAGACATCTAGTCCGGGTTGAGCCGCAATTTCCTCCAGTTAAACATTGGAAAGACGAAAGCCAATGTCTGCAGTCCACGCCACAAACTCCATTCCCTAGCCTCTGATTCCATTCCCCTCCCTGGCCATATCCTCTCCATCACCATGACCTGCTACCTCCACCTCCATAATATTATCCATCTCCGACCCTGCCTCAGCCCATCTGCTGCTGAAACCCTCATTGGTATCTCTAGATTCAACTATTCCAATGTTCTCCTGGCCAGCCTCCCATCTTCCACCCTCCATCAACTTGAGTTCATCTAAAACTCTGCTGCCTGTAACCTAACCTTACACCAGCTCCTGCTTACTCCTCACCCCGTGCTCGCTGACCTGCATTGGCTCCCAGTCCACCATCGCGTCCATTTTAAAATTCTCATCCTTGTGTTCAAATCCCTCCCTGGTCTCACCACTCTCGATCTCTGTAACCTCCTTCAGCCCTACAACCCTCCAACAACTCTGCGTTCCTCCAACTCTGGCCTCTTGTGCATACCCCAGTTTCTTCGTCCCACAAATGGTGGCCATGTTGTCAGCCATCTGGGCCCTAAGATCTGGATTTCTCTCCCTAAACCTCTTCATCTCGCTCTACTCATTTAATACACTCTTTAAAACCTACCTCTTTGACCAAACTTTTACTCACCAGTCCTAATATTGCCTTCTTTGGTTCAGTGTCAATTATTGACTGATTACACTCCTGTGAAACGCCTTGGAACTTTCTTCCTACATTAAAGTCGCTATATAAATGAAAGTTGTAGTTGTTGTTCTAATCCCATGTGCCAGTTCAGTTCTCATATCCCTTTATTTCCCTTTTCTTCAAGCACTTAGATTTAGTTTTGGGAAATGAAGTGGAGCAAGTAACAATTTTTCATTTTATTCCATCACGGGATGTGGGCGTCGCTGGCAAGGCCAGCATTTATTGCCCATCCCTAATTGCCCTTGAGAAGGTGGTGGTGAGCCACCTTCTTGAACCGCTGCAGTCCGTGTGGTGAAGGTACTCCCACAGTGCTGTTAGGGAGGGAGTTCCAGGATTTTGACCCAGTGACGATGAAGGAACGGCGATATATTTCCAAGTCAGGTGGTGTGTGACTTGGAAGGGAACTTGGAGATGGTGGTGTTCCCATGGGCCTGCTGCCCTTGAGCCTAGAGGTCGCGGGTTTGGGAGGTGCTGCCGAAGAAGCCTTGGCAAGTTGCTGCAGTGCATCTTGTAGATGGTACACACTGCAGCCACATTGCACTGGTAGTGGAGGGAGAGAATGTTTAAGGTGGTGGATGGGATGCCAATCAAGCCGGCTACTTTGTCTTGGATGGTGTTGAGTTTCTTGAGTGTTGTTGGAGCTGAACTCATCCAGGCAAGTGGAGAGTATTCCATTACACTCCTGACTTGTGCTTTGCAGGTGGTGGTAAGACTTTGGGGAGTCAGAAGCTGAGTTACTCGCCACAGAATACCTAGCCTCTGTCCTGCTCGTATAGCCATAGTATTTATGTGGCTGGTCCAGTTAAGTTTCTGGTCAATGGTGACCTCTCTCAGGATGTTGATGGTGGGGGAGCCGACGATGGTAATCCCATTGAATGTCAATTTCTTGTTGGAAATGGTCATTGCCTGGCACTTGTGTGGAGCAAATGTTACTTGCCACTTATCAGCCCAAGCCTGGATGTTGTCCAGGTCTTGCTGTATGCGGGCATGGACGGTTTCATTATCTGAGGAGTTGCGAATGGAACTGAACACTGTACAATCATCAGCGAACATCCCCACTTCTGACCTTATGATGGAGGGAGGGTCTTTGATGAAGCAGCTGAAAATGGTTGGGCCTAGAACACTGCCCTGAGGAACTCCTGCAGCGATATCCTGGGACTGATGATTGACCTCCAACAACACAACAATCTTCCTTTGTGCTATGTATGACTCCAGTCAGTGGAGAATTTGCCCCCTGATTCCCATTGACTTCAATTTTACTAGCGCTCCTTGATGCCACACTTGGTCAAATGCAGCCTTGATGTCAAGAGCAGTCACTCTCACCTCACCTTTGGAATTCAGCTCTTTTGTCCATGTTTGGACCAAGGCTGTAATGAGGTCTGGAGCCAAGTGTTCCTGGTGGGACCAAAACTGAGCATTGGTGAGCAGGTTATTGGTGAGTAAGTGCCACTTGATAACACTGTCGACAACCCTTTCCATCACTTTGCTGATGATTGACAGTAGGCTGATGGCCGGATTGGATTTGTCATGCTTTTTATGGACAGGACATACCTGGGCAATTTTCCACTTTGTCAGGTAATGCCTGTGTTGTAGCTCTGGAGCACAAGTCTTCAACATTACAGCTGGGATATTGTCAGGGCCCATAGTCTTTGCTGTATCCAATGCGCTCAGCCGTTACTTGATATCACGTGGAGTGAATCAAATTGGCTGAAGACTGGCATCTGTGATGGTGGGGACCACAGAAGTAGGCCGAAATGGATCATCCACTTGGCACTTCTGGCTGAAGATAGTTGCAAATGATCAAATGCTGGGCTGTGTCATCATTGATGATGGGGATGTTTATGGAGTCTCTTCCTCCCATTAGTTGTTTAATTGTTCACCACCATTCACAACTGGACGTGGCAGGACAGCAGAGCTTTGATCTGATCTGTTGGTTGTGAGATCGTTTAGCTCTGTCTATAGCGTGCTGCTTTCGCCATTTATCATGTATGTCGTCCTGTGTTGCAGCTTCCCCAGGTTGGCACTTCATTTTTAGGTACGCCTGGTGCTGCTCCTGGCATGCTCTTCTACACTCCTCATTGAACCAGGGCTGGTCCCCTGGCTTGATGGTAATGGTAGAGTGAGGGATATGCCAGGCCATGAGGTTACATGATTGTGGTGGAATACAATTCTGCTGCTGCTGCTGCCCCACAGCACCTCATGGATGCCCAGTTTTGAGCTGCTAGATCTGTTCTGAATCTTTCCCATTTAGCACAGTGGTAGTACCACACAACACGATGGAGGGTGTCCTCAGTGTGAAGACAGGTCTTCATCTCCAGAAGGACTGTGCGGTGGTCACTGCTACCAATGCTGTCATGGACAGATGTACCTGCGACTGTTAGATTGGTGACGACGAGGTCAGGTAGGCTTTTCCTTCATGTTGGATCTCTCACCACCTGTCGCAGGCCCAGTCTGGGAGCTATGTCCTTCATCTGGTGTGTGTCCCACCCAGTGTGCATTCTGTGCCCTTGCTATCCTCAGTGCTGGAGGAGTACAGATTCATCAGCTGAGGGAGGGCAGTAGGTGGTAATCAAAAGGAAGTTTCCTTGTCACTGTTTGACCTGATGCCATGAGACTTTATGGGGTCCAGAATCAATGTTGAGGACTCCTAGGACCACTCCCTTCCTCCGTGCCATCACCTCTGGTGGGTCTGTCCTGCCGGTGGGAAAGGATGGTGATGGAGGAGTCTGGGACATTGACTGATAGGCTGTTGCTTGACTAGCCTGTGGGACAGCTCTCCCAATTTAGTGAGGAGGACTTTGCAGGGTCGACTGGGCTGGGTGTGCCTTTGTCATCTCCGAATCCGATGCCAAGGTCGATGCCAGGTGGTGCGTCCGGTTTTATTCTTATTATACGATTTGTAGCAGTTTAATACTGAGTGGCTTGCTAGGCCATTTCAGAGGGCAGTTAAGAGTCAACCATATTGCTGTGGGTCTGGAGTCACAAAGAGGCCAGACCGGCTAAGGGCAGCAGGTTTCCTTCCCTAAAAGACATTAGTGAATCAGTTGGGATTTTACGACAATCTGATAGCTTCATGTATTTATTTAATTCACTGAATTCAAATTCACAAACTGCCATGATGGGATTTAAACTCACGTCTCCGGAGCATTGGTCCAGGCCTCTAGATTACTCGTCCAGCAACATAATCATTATGTTACTGCACCTGCGGATGTGAGAATAAGAGGACAATTTGGAAATAACACCCACAACATAGTTCGGTGTAATGCAAGAATAGAAAAGGATAATGAAGAGTCAAAGAGGCTTTTTTAATTGGCCATGATTCATGTAGACAGCTGGCACTGAAAAACACTGCAAATCGGAAGACTCACAAGTGAGCTGCGAGTATTGGCTAATATTCACCTTTCGTTGCACCTCATAGCTGTGGAATGCAGGAACAGTTAATCACTTATAATGTTTAACAAGTTATAACATAGATTACTCGCTATCTGATTTTCCCTCCTTCCCTGTGTAAAAGCAGTTGACATCCACTCTCTGCCTCTGCTTCCCGACACAATTGAGATTTGTAAAGACGTCTATTTAAAAAAAAAAATCTACCATAAAATGAAAGGAAACTGACATAACAGTGTGAGTCATACAGCTGAATTTATCGGAAATATGAGTGCCATTATGAGCGAGAACAAGCTATTATTTACTTCGATCCTACTACAATGTACAGTGAAGCAGAACAACTCTCACAGAGAAGAATATTGCAAAAACAATGCTAGTCTTTATGTTGCCATCTCTCAGATGCAATAAAAATGAACATTTGAATATAACCAGGAAATGACCTAAGCAGTTTGAGTTTCTGGTAAGGAACATTAATTTGGGGTGAACTGCATTGTGTAAATTCTGGCAATGACACAGTAGAATTAGTACAGAAAGTCAATTTGTGCAGTTTACAAAAGGGCCCAATTTCCTTTTGGATTCAAAGATTATTTGCAGTAGTTACATAACTACGAGAGCAATGAGCTGTAAACTAATGCTCAAAAGAAAATAAGTATATCTTGTAAGCTACAGGTAATAAGGAGAGAAAATGGGAGTTAAATTGGATAAGACCTGTAAACGGGTGCGGGGATCTCGGCACGCGATTAACCCACGCCCGTTCATTGCGTTGCAGGCAGCACGGTAAATTTGTGCTGCCTGCTGCTTTACATGATTGCTGCATGCAGCCAGGCTACCCACGCTGTTCATTGGCTGCACGCATCAGCAGGGGGCACGATATCGCAGGTGGCTAGTGCGACTTAAAGGCAGCCTGCACCTCTTAAAGGGGAGGTGCATTGTGGCTGCAAGAAGTGGTGGGAATCCTTTGGGAACTGAATCTGTTCTACAGAAGATTGAAGAATGGCTGAACATGCGAGAGAGCGTGCATCGAGGTTTTCCGATAATGCACTGGAGGCTTTGGAAGAAGAGGTGGAAAGGAGGAAAGATGTCCTGTACCCGTAGAGGAGCAGGAGGCCCTCCAGACATATGCTCAGGAGACAATGGGAAGAAGTAGCGGCAGAGGTCAAGGCACAGAGTGTTGCTCCTAGAACCTATGCTATCCTCTAAATTACGTGCAGAGTCAGTATCTCAGCTGCAGGCTGTGAGTGTCAAATCGAGTAATTGTGTGTCTTCATCATCACTGTCTTCTTGCTCTTCCACCACTGCCTGAGCAGGTTGCAATTCTTGGGTATCTTCATAGAGTCTTCATAGAGTCATAATGGCACAGAAGGAGGCCATTTGGCCCATCAAGTCCGTGCCGGCTCTCTGTAGAGCAATCCAGTCAGTCCCATTCCCCCGCTCTATCCCCATAGCCCTGCAAGTTTATTTCCCTCAAGTGCCTATCCAGTCTCCCCTTGAAAACATTGAGTGTCTCCGCTTCTACCACTTCCGTCGGCAGCGAATTTCAGGTCCTCACCACTCGCTGCGTAAAAAAGTTTTTCCTCACTTCCCCCCTGTATCTCTTGCCCAAAACCTTAAATCTGTGTCCCCTAGTCCTTGTACCATCAACTAGTGGGAACAGCCTTTCCCCATCTAGCCTATCCAAACCCATCATAATCTTGTACACTTCTATCAAATCACCCCTCAATCTCCTTTGCCCTAATGAAATCAAATCCAGCTTCTCCAACCTGTCCTTATAGCTAAGATCCCTCATCCCCGGAACTATTCTGGTAAATCTCCTCTGCACCCTCTCAAGGGCCTTCACATCAAGGGCAACACGGTGGCATAGTGGTTAGCACTGTTGCCTCACAGCGCCAGGGACCCGGATTCGAATCTGGCCTCGGGTGACTGTCTGTGTGGAGTT
This sequence comes from Squalus acanthias, assembly GCA_030390025.1. Classification (NCBI taxonomy): domain Eukaryota; kingdom Metazoa; phylum Chordata; class Chondrichthyes; order Squaliformes; family Squalidae; genus Squalus; species Squalus acanthias. The sequence goes on from CM059434.1 coordinate 105,598,030, forward strand.
TGCACATTCTCCCCGTGTCTGCGTGGGTTTCCTCCGGGTGCTCCGGTTTCCTCCCACAGTCCAAAGATGTGCGGGTTAGGTTGATTTGGCTATGATAAATTGACCCTTAGTGTTAGGGGGGATTAAATACGTGGGGTTATGGGGATAGGGTGGGATATGTGTCGGTGCAGGCTCGATGGGTCGAAATGGCCTCTATCTGCACTGTGGTGATTCTGTGATCCTTCCTAAAGTGTGGTGACCAGAACTGGACGCAATACTCCAGTTATGGCCTAACCAGCGCTTTATAAAGGTTCAGCATAACTTCTCTACTTTTGTACTCAATACCTCTATTTATGAAGCCCAAGATTCCATATGCTTTGCTAACCACTCTCTCAATATGTCCTGCCACCTTCTGAAAGGTGGCAGGACATATTGAAAAGAGAAAGGCACAAGGGTAAGGTGGTGGTGAGGGGATGGGGGAAAGTAAGAGATGCATGCTTACAGAATCTGCAGCTTGTAAATCAGAAGAGATTGTGGGATGAGGGGGATGTGGGATGTGAGAAGGAGGATTAGATATGAGGATACCGTCATTTTCGATGGTTTCAGCCCCTCCACTGGCCACAGTCTCAGCAATGGCCATTCCAATAATGACCAGCACTGTCTCCTCCAACTTTAACTGTTGCTGGCAAGTTATGATATTGGCCCCCTGCTGATATGTCCAGTCAATGAACAGTGCAGTTAGCACTGGCTGGACATTGAAATCATGTTAATGTGCAGGCAGCACGAAGTTGGCATGCTGCCTACATTTCAATCAACAGGCATGGGTTAGTCACGCATCGCGTTCCCCGCACCCGTTTTCGGTGGCTACCCAATTTAGCCCCCAGTGTATCTGTCACCTCCTGAACATAGCCAAGACCACTGTAATCTTCTTTAGGTGCCTGGACAGACTCTGTAGCAAACAAAAAATAGCTGGTGTGACTTTTGCAATCACAAGCAAATCTGGAGCCAGCATTAGGTGTGTCTCTGTGACAATCTTCCCGCTTAGCTTAAATTTCTTTACACAATGAGAATCCAGGTTTCTTGCACTGCAATGTAGAAAATATGATCAACACTTCGCACGAAAGTAATGTTTTTTTTTCCAATGTTCTTGCCAAGTTTTTTTTCCTGAAGGTGGTGACTGATACTGGGGTACAATTCAATAGCACCTCACATGTCTGACTAAATGGTGAATCCCATAAGGCTATTTGATTGTAGGGACCGTTACAGTGGCTCTTTACTCTGCCCTCACATAGCATTTCCTGCGAGGGTCATTGGATACAATTGATTGGGGGGGGGGGGTGGGATTGATCTCCTTGTCATGTGCAATGACATCATTAGTACTTATAAAAGAAATGTATTTCAGATATGACTCCACACAACTCCTGCAGCACAGTTTTTCCCTCCAAGAGTGGTTTCTCCGGATGAGTTACTTTCCTCTCAGTAGCTCAGGTAAGCTGCTGCTTTATTCTCTTTTTATTCATTCTCGGGATGGGGCCACCATTTATTGCCCACCCCTAGTTGCCCTGAGAAGGTGGTGGTGGGCCTTCTCCTTGAACCGCAGCAGTCCATGTGGTTGAAGTTGCTTCCATAATGCTGTTAAGTAGGAAGTATTTTAAACTGAGTGGTTTGCTAGGCCACATAAGAGGGAAGTTAATCGTCAACCACATTGGTGTGGGACTGGAGTCATGCGTAGCCCAGGCCGAGTAAGGACGGCAGGTTTCCTTCCTCAAAGGACATTGATGCACAAGTTGAGTTTTTACGATAATCCGACAGCTTCATGGTCACATTTACCAATACCAGCTCTTTTTTTTATTTCTAGATTTTTTTTAAACTGAATTCAAATTCTCAAACTGCTACGATGGGATTTTAACTCTCGTTCTCTGGATTATTAGTCCAGGCTTCTAGATTGCAAAAGAAAAAGCAACTCACTGGATAAACTGTTTAACATTGTTCAGCTATGTTCCATTATATTTTATGCTGGTTAGCGGCATAAACAAATGCCTTTTCATTGCCACTAATTAAAAAGCCGTTGATTAGTTCCTAGTGTGCTGGTCTTACAGCACATCATGTCACAAAGTATTGAACTTCTTTGTTGTTGCTGCTGTGGATTTTTTAATGTGTGCCAACTCCAAGACAGGGAGGTCTGTATTGTTTCTATTTTGTACTGGGAACAAAAGACTTTCATCCCTGCCTAATCAACCATGTGACTAATCAAGAATTCTGTAAGTGCAAAACTGAACATAATGGCCTTTTACATCAGTCTACATTTCTAACTCAGTAACTTCGAATGTTCTTCGCATGCCCTTTGGCGCTGGTTTTATGCCAACATTTTCTTTGCACCAGTGCCAAATAAACAAAGACATTTTGCTAGTATTGGCTTGTGGGAGTGTAAGGGCTTCAATTTGCAAGAAATAAATAGATACTGTTGGGAATGGTAGCATAGTGGTAATGTCACTGGACTAGTTAATCCACAGGTCTGGACTAATGATCTGGAGACGTGAGTTCAAATCCCACCACGGCAGCTGGGGAATTTAAATTCAGTTCACTAAATAAAAATCTGGAATAGAAGCTAGTATCAATAATGGTGACCATGAAACTGATCAGATTGTCATAAAAACCCATCTGGTTCACTAATGTCCTTTAGGGAAGGAAATCTGCCGTTCTTACCTGGTCTGGCCTATATGTGACTCCAGACCTACAGCAAGGTGGTTGATTCTTAACTGCCCTCTGAAATGGCCTAGCAAGCCACTCAGTTGTAAAAAACCGCAATGAATAAGAATGAAACCGGACGGACCATCCGGCATCGACCTCGGCACCAGCTACGTACACGACAGAGGCACATCCAGCCCAGTCGATCCTGCAAAGTCCTCCTCACCAACATCTGGGGACTTGTGCCAAAATTGGGAGAGCTGTCCCACAGACTAGTCAAGCAACAGCCTGACATAGTCATACTCACACAATGTCCCAAACTCCTCCATCATTATCCCTGGGTATGACCTGTCCCACCAGCAGGACAGACCCACCAGAGGTGGCGGCACAGTGGTATACAGTCGGGAAGGAGTGGCCCTGGGAGTCCTCAACATTGACTCTGGACCCCGTGAAGTCTCATGGCTTCAGGTCAAGCATGGGCAAGGAAACCTCCTGCTGATTACCACCTACTGCCCTCCCTCAGCTAATGAATCAGTACTCTTCCATGTTGATCACCACTTGAAGAAGCACTGCAAGGGCACAAAACGTACTCTAGGTGGGGGACTTCAATGTCCATCACCAAGAGTGACTCAGTAACACCACAGCTGGCTGAGTCCTGAAGGATATAGCTGCCAGTCTGGGCCTGCGACAGGTGGTGAGAGAACCAACATGAGGGGAAAAACCAACCTGACCTCGTCCTCACCAATCTACCTGTTGCAGATGCATCTGTCCATGACAGCATTGGTAGCAGTTACCACCGCACAGTCATTGTGGAGACGAAGTCCCATCTTCACACTGAGGACACCCTCCGTTGTGTGGCACTACCACTGTGCTAAATGGGATAGATTCAGAACAGATCTAGCAGCTCAAAACTGGGCATCCATGAGGCGCTATGGGCCATCAGCAGCAGCAGAATTGTATTCCACCACAATCTGTAACCTCTTAGCCCGGCATATCCCTCACTCTACCATTACCATCAAGCCAGGGGACCAACCCTGGTTCAATAAGGAGTGCAGAAGAGCAGGCCAGGAGCAGCACCAGGCGTACCTAAAAATGCGGTGCCATCCTGGGGAAGCTGCAACACAGGACTACATACATGCTAAAAAGCGGAAGCAGCATGCTATAGACAGCAAGGCGATCCCACAATCAACGGATCAGATCAAAGCTCTGCAGTCCTGCCACATCCAGTCGTGAATAGTGGTGGACCATTCAACAACTAACGGGAGGAGGAGGCTCCGTGAATATCCCCATCCTCAATGATGGTGGAGCCCAGCACATGAGTGCAAAAGACAAAGCTGAAGCATTGGCAACCATCTTCAGCCAGAAGTGCCAAGTGGATGATCCATATTGGCCTCCTCCTGAGGTCCCCACAACTACAGAAGCCAGTCTTCAGCCAATTCAATTCACTCCACATGATATCAAGTAACAGCTGAGTGCACTGGATACAGCAAAGGCTGTGGGCCCCGACAACATCCCGGCTGTCGTGCTGAAAACTTGTGCTCCAGAACTAGTCGCGCCTCTAGCCAAGCTGTTCCAATACAACTATAACACTGGCATCTATCCGACAATGTGAAAAACTGCCCCGGTATGTCCTGTCCACAAAAAGCAGGACAAATCCAATCTGACCAATTACCGCCCCATCAGTCTACTCTCAATCATCAGCAAAGTGATGGAAGGTGTCGTCGACAGTGCTATCAAGCAGCACTTACTCACCAATAACCTGCTCACTGATGCCCAGTTTGGGTTCTGCCAGGACCACTCGGCTCCAGACCTCATTGCAGCCTTAGTCCAAACATGGAAAAAAGAGCTGAATTCCAGAGGTGAGGTGAGGTGAGAGTGACTGCCCTTGACATCAAGGCAGCATTTGACAGAGTGTGGCATCAAGGAGCCCTAGTAAAACTGAAGTCAATGGGAATCAGGGGGAAAACTCTCCATTGGCTGGAGTCATACCGAGCACAAAGAAAGATGGGTGTGGTAGTTGGAGGTCAATCATCACGGCCCCAGGACATCGCTGCAGGAGTTCCTCAGGGCAGTGTCCTAGGCCCAACCATCTTCAGCTGCTTCATCAATGACCTTCCCTCCATAATAAGGTCAGAAGTGGGGATGTTCGCTGATTACTGCACAGTGTTCAGTGCCATTCGCAACTCCTCAGATAATGAAGCAATCCATGCCTGCATGCAGCAAGACCTGGATGACATTCAGGCTTGGGCTGCTAAGTGGCAGGTAACATTCACGCCACACAAGTGCTAGGCAATGACTATCTCCAACAAGTGAGCATCTAACCACCGCCCCTTGACATTCAGCAGCATTAATATCGCTGAATCCCCCACCATCAACATCCTGGTGGTCACCATTGACCAGAAACTTAACTGGACCAGCCACATAAACACTGTGGCAACAAGAGCAGGTCAGAGGCTGGGTATTCTGCGGCGAGTAGCTCACCTCCTGACTCTCCAAAGACTTTCCATCATCTACAAGGCACAAGTCAGGAGTGTGATGGAATAATCTCCACTTGCCTGGATGAGTGCAGCTCCAACAACATTCAAGAAGTTTGACACCATCCAAGACAAAGCAGCCCGCTTGATTGGCACCCCATCCACCACCTTAAACATTCACTCCCTCCACCACCAGCGCACCGTGGCTGCAGTGTGTACCATCTACAAGATGCACTGCAGCAAATCGCCAAGGCTTCTTTGGCAGCACCTCCCAAACCCGTGACCTCTACCACTTAGAAGGACAAGGGCAGCAGGCGCATGGGAACACCATTGCCTCCAAGTTCCCCTCCAAGTCACACACCATCCTGACTTGGAAGTATATCGCCATTCCTTCATCGCTGGGTCAAAATCCTGGAACTCCCTCCCTAACAGCACTGTGGGAGTACCTTCACCACACGGACTGCAGCGGTTCAAGAAGGCGGCTCATCACCACCTTCTCAAGGGCAACTAGGGATGGGCAATAAATGCTGGCCTTGCCAGCGATGCCCACATCCCATGAACGAATAAAAAAAATAATTCATCCTGGTAGTAGTATGTGTTGTCATATTGCTACCACTTCGACGCCCATCTTTTATATACATTTTCTTTTAAAATTCCAGAACCGGAATTCTATTTATGAACCATTAAGAAATGTTGACTATTTTGTCTGCCCTTCAAGTAGCAAAGGACTCATCAGTAGTAGGAAATCAAAAAGTAATTCTCCGTGCATGTACATGAACGTAAATGTCTGTCATTCTGTCAACCCCCCACTCCATGCTGCTGTGAACAGGCAGTGTTACTGTACACTCCTTGGGGTCAGTTTTGACCCTTGGGTGGCTGACCGGCAGAGCCAGGGACAGTTTTGAACATTAACACAGTCTAGGAGCAGCCCTAGCACAGGGATGCCCCACTGACGGGCCCTAACACTAGCAGAAGGGGCTAGAAATTTGAGCACATGTGCAGACCTCTTAGGCCTGCAACTATGGCAGGAATTTTCTTTACCTGGGTGGGTCTGGTGCGGCCGGTGGCCATGGCGGGTCCCGACCCCGTTGCTGGCTCCATCCCACTGTTGAAAATGAACTTACCTTAACAGGGCCTATTAAGCCCTCCCAGCATGTTACCCGGCCCAATTAGATGGAGCGGGTCGGGTGATGTCATTCATGACACGTTTTAAGCCAGGATCCTTAAAGGGACCATGGCCACAGTAAATTTTAAGTTTAATCTAACATAATGGGTGTTGAATCTTTACTGTACAATCATATAATAAAAGTTATATATGAGTGACAAAGAAATATTTAAATAATATTATCATTAAATAATATGACTCCATCTACAAATGCAATCAAGAACATAATTTAAAAAGTACATTAATTGGGAAGTTATTGGTGCTTTAGTCACAAATCTATAAACTTTTATAACAGTAACTGGTACAAATAAAAGATGTGTGTGTATAGGTAAGACATAAAATTAAGCAGATTTTAAATGTAATTGTAAAGGGATGGATTTACAATCTTATGCAAGTTCAGCGGAGGAGCTGCGGAAACCCTGACAAACAGTGTAAGTGGTGCTTACAATGTGTTTCTGGGATTTCTGCAGCTCTTCTGTTGAAGTTAACAATGGACAAGTGAGAGAACCTCTGCAGAAATTCACCCTAAAGTCTCAGACTGAAAAATTAAATTAGTCATATTCAGGGACTGAAAGCAAATTGAACCAGTGGAATAAGTGATGAGAATAAAATTGTTACGGTTGATGACTTGATTTAATGTGTAACTGGACAATCACAGTATACTGTGAGGAAAACCTGACCAGAAACAACACAAACATTTATTTAAATGGTATGTGTCGTTTTTTATAGTGCAGATCAATTCACTGCAATTACTACAAAAGCAAAATACTGCAGATGCTGGAAATCTGAAATAAAAACAGAAAATGCTGGAAATACTCAGCAGGTCAGGCAGCATCTGTAGAGAGCAAAACAGAATTAACGTTTCATGTTGATGACCGTTCGTCAGAACTGGAAAAAGTTGGAGACGGAACAGGTTTTTAAGCAAGTGTAGGGGCAGGGGAAGGTGGGAGAGGAGGAAAGAACAAAGGGGAAGGTCTGTGATAGGGTGGGAAGGCAGAAGAGATTAAAAGACAAAAGGGATGATGGTGCAAAGCAAAAGGAGATGATAATGGGACAAGTTAAGAAACAAAAGATGACTCTAGATGAAGTGTAAATGGCAATGGCAGAATCATCAACAGTTGCCATGTGAGAGAGAAAAAGAAAAAATTGGGGCCAAGGTTATGGTCTGAAATTGGTGAACTCGATGTTAAGTCCAGAAGGCTGTAAACTGCCTAATCGAAAGATGAGGTGCTGTTCCTCGAGCTTACGTTGAGCTTCGTTGGAACAGTGTAAGAGGCCGAGGACAGAGAGATCAGAGTGGGAGTGGAGCTGGGAATTAAAGTGACAGACGACCGGAAGCTCGGGGTCACCCTTACGGACTGAACAGAGGTGTTCCGCAAAGCGGTCACCCAATCTGCGTTTGGTCTCCCCAACGTAGAGGAGACCACATCGTGAGCAGCGAATACAGTATACTAAATTGCAAGAAGTACAAGTCACTGCAATTACTGTTTAGTTGGAAGGCAACAGCCGAGAATGACCAGTGAAAAATTAACATTTACCAGTAGCTTTACAAGTAGAACAGAACCTCCATCAATCTGTTAGCTGATGTAATCAGCATGTTTTTATTTTGGTTTGTTTTCCATGCTGTCAAGTAATCAACTGGAGCAATGAACTCACTCCTCAGGTTGACAGATGTGGTTCCTGAGCTGTGTGAATTCCGTGGCCATGCAGGGAAATTTAAAAAGTAGGGGGAAAAAGTCTCTTAAGTGCCTGTGAAGTGCCTCATAATGACTTCAATTGGGTCCCCTGCAGCTGCAGGTCGGGTCAGCTCCACGCTGAGAGATGCGCCTGTGGAAAAGGCACGTGGGAGCGAGATGGCAGCGAGTTCCCGACCCACTGTCAAAAAAAACCTTTCCCACCTGACCCGTCACCAATCGCGCCCGCTACCACCACGGAATATTCAGCCCAATGTGTCAGGCCTCCACGATCAGGGTCTTCTGGCTGCTGATGGAGAAGGTTCTGATTACCTGCCACACATCCTGAGAGTATTTAGTAATTACTTGTGTGGAGGATCTTTGGCCTATTCCTGGGACCTTCATGAACCCTCTGGTTAGTTGGGGTCTGAAAGCAGGTCATGTTTTCACAGCACCCCTGTACTGGGTCACTCAGTGAATAATGTCCCAAGAATATGAGGGAAGATGTCAGGAATGCCCCCTGTCACCTCATTAACATGTTTTCAATGGGCCTGTACCTGCTATAGGTGCAGGTTTAGTTCCCCACCGCCCACCCATGGGAGCCCCAATTATCCCAGGGCAACATAAAAGGGGCAGAGACCCAACAAAATAGTTTTCAACCCCTTTATTTCTGATCTTTGTGTCTGAGGAAATGGGTGTTCCTTGAGGACAAGGTCAGGAAAATCTACCCTAATAAGTCAGACACAGTTGTCTAATTGACATTCTGACGAAAGGTCTTCGACTTTAAACATTAACTCTGTTTCTCTCTCCACAGATGCTGCCTGACATGCTCAGTATCTCCAGCATTTTCTGTTCAGATTGCAGTTGTCTCTTTGGTGTCCACCATTTCACAGAATCATAGAAATTTACGGCACAGAATTGTTTCTGTAACAATTCCCACAAAGCCCCTGAAAACACGGGTCACCTTTCAGGAATTTTGTATCACATCACTGGCTGGAATCATACCTAGCACAAAGGAAGATGGTTGTGGTTGTTGGAGGCTAATCATCTCAGCCCTAGGACATTGCTGCAGGAGTTCCTCAGGGCAGTGTCCTAGGCCCAACTATCTTCAGCTGCTTCCCCTCCATCATATGGTCAGAAGTGGGGATGTTCGCTGATGGTTGCACAGTGTTCAGTTCCATTTGCAACTCCTCAGATAATGAAGCAGTCCATGCCCACATGCAGCATGACCTGGACAACATTCAGGCTTGGACTGATAAGTGGCAAGTAACATTCACAGCACACAAGTGCCAGGCAATAACTATCTCCAATAAGAGAGAATGTAACGACCGCCCCTTGACATTCAACGGCATTACCAATGCCGAATCCCCCAACATTAACATTCGGGGGTCACCATTGACCAGAAACTTAACTGGACCAGCTGTATAAATACTGTGGCTACAAGAACAGGTCAGAGGCTGGGTACTCTGCAGCAAGTGTCTCACCTCATGACTCCCCAAAGCCTATCCACCATCTACAAGGCACAAGTAAGGAGTGTGATGGAATACTCTCCACTTGCCTGGATGAGTGCAGCTCCAACAACACTCAAGAAGCTCGACACCATCCAAAACAAAGCAGCCCGCTTGATTGGCACCCATCCACCACCTTAAACATTCACTCCCTCCAGCACCGGCGTACCGTGGCTGCAGTGTGTACCATCTACAAGATGCACTGCAGCAACTCACCAAGGCTTCTTCGGCAGCATCTCCCAAACCCACAACCTCTACCACCATTTTTTAACCACAGAATAGTGGATATGTGGAACAGACTATTACTGTTGAGAAATCACTTGTAAAACTCCCTGCTCTTCAACAATGTTGAGAGGTCGCACAACACCAGGTTATAGTCCAACAGTTTTATTTGAAATCACAAGCTTTCGGAGCTATCGATTGCCCCTTCCTCAGGTGAAGTAAATAGATACAGAATCGCCAAAGCATATATAGATAGAGAACAAAGCATGTGTACCTTACAATTGCAGACAACTAAATTAAATCATCCTGACTATCTGCCGAGGTGTGATAAAGTTAATCAGGTCAGCCAGGAAGGTACCACATCAAAGACATAGTAAGATACAACTGAGACAATGAGGTGGAGTCGCAGGGGGTCTAATGTGTCAAAAGCTGCCGTCTGTATGTAAAACGAAAAGCTTTAAAATTTTTACTTTTTTACTGGGAAAATTTTTACTTTTTTACTGGGAATCACATCTGTGAACAAGCCAACGACGACTCGAGTCCGGATCACGTCATGTATCGTGACATGAACCCAAGATCCCGGTTGTGTCATGGGATCTTTTACATCCACCTGAGCAGGCAGACAGAGTTTTGGTTTAACATCTCATTTGAAAGACAGCATCTCCAGTCAATGCAAGTCCTTCATGCCTGCACTGAAGTTTCAGTCTAAATTATGTGCTCAAATCCTAGAGTGGGGCTTAAACCCATAATATTCTGACTCGAAGACAAGAATGCTACCATTGTTAAAAATACAGTCAAAAAGGGGAAAAAATATCAAAAGGGAACTGAAATTAGGAAGAAATAAATATACAGGGGAATTCTGAAGCAACCAAAATCAAGAACTGGAGTACAAGACAAAAGTTGAATAATAAAAATAGAAAATAAAGCAAAGTCATGCCTAACAACAGAATGAGTGGGTTTGTTTTTATGTTTAAGCAACACATTTTCATATCAGTTACTGGCAGCAGAGCACGTTGTAAGTGCTTTATAGATTGAATCCGTTTGTGCGATAAGGGATACTAATGTGAAAAAACCCCGTGTAATCTCTACCTCTGGGAGGGTTACTACTGTCACACAGCTGGAAAAAATACAGCGATTCAACCTCACTTTAAACTTGTGAGCGTGTAATCAAACTGAGCAGCACTGCAGCAGCCGTATTGGAAAGCACACAAATCTCCTAAAACAAGTTAAAAATAAAACAAGTTGCGCTTTTTTGTTCCTTCCTGGGGACAAGATTTAATTGCAAGCAGAAAGATTTCACTGAATACCCAACTTGCGTCTCAGAAAGTTCACCCAGTGGGAAGGTGATCCTTTCAGATCAGGAAGTTCTCAGATTCCATTAGTCCCTTGAGTATAGAAGGTTGAGGGGTGACCTGATCGAGGTGTTTAAAATGTTGAAAGTATTTGATAGGGTAGATACAGAGAAATTATTTCCTCTAGTGGGGGAATCAAGAACGATGGGACATAATCTTAAAATTAGAGCTCGGCATTTAGGAGGGCAATCAGGAAGCACTTTTTCACACTAAAAGGCTGTGGATGCTGGAACAATTGGAGCTTTCAAGACTGAGATCGATAGATTTTTGTTCGGTAAGGGTATCAAGGAATATGGAGGTAAGGCAGGTAAATGGAGTTAAGGTACAGATCAGCCATGATCCAATTGAATGGCGGAGCAGGCTCGAGAGGCTGAATGGACTACTCCCGTTCCTATAGTCCTATCAGCAGTAGGTATTGAATTAGTTAGTCTCAGCTAGGGCAACAGTAGAAATGCAACAATTGTCCTTGGTGCCCCTTTAGTTAAGGAGGAAAAAAATGGCTAGGGTTCCTATTTTTGACTGCTATCCAGCTATCCCTACTAGAAGTATCATGTACCGTTTTGGTCTCCTTACCCAAGGAAGGATATACTTGCCTTAGAGGGAGTGCAATGAAGATTAACTAGACTGATTCCTGGGATGAGGGGATTGTCTTATGTGAGAGATTGAGTAGACTAGGCCTATATTCCCTAGCGTTTAGAAGAATGAGAGGGATCTTATTGAAACATATAAAATTCTTAAGGGGCTTGACAGGGTAGATGCTGGGAGGATGTTTCCCCTGGCTGGGGAGTCTAGAACTAGGGGTCACAGTCTCAGAATAAGGGGTCAGCCATTTAGGACTGAGATGAGGAGAAATGTCTTCACTCAGAGGGTTGTAAACCTTTGGAATTCTCTACCCCAGAGAGCTGTGGTGGCTCAGTTGTTGAGTATATTCAAAAATGAGAAGTCGCACAACACCAAGTTATAGTCCAACAGTTTTATTTAAAATTACGAGCTTTCGGAGCTGCTGCTCCTTCATCAGGTAGAGGTACAGAGGTACAGTCTGACTATACCTCTACCTGACGAAGGAGCAGCAGCTCCGAAAGCTCGTAATTTTAAATAAAACTGTTGGACTATAACCTGGTGTTGTGCGACTTCTCATTTTTGTCCACCCCAGTCCAACACCGGCATCTCCGCATCATGAGTATATTCAAGACAGAGATCGATAGATTTTTGGATACTAAGGGAATCAAGTGATACGGGGATAGTGCGGGAAGGTAGAGTTGAGGTAGAAGATCAGCCTGCAGGAAATCAATGTCATCAGAAGAGGAGGAGGGGGTAACAAACTGCTGAGGAAAACTAGCAAGAAAACAAAGTTCAAACTACCTTGAGAGAGGTAATAGAGGACAGTCAACACCTATGAAGCTGTAACCCAGAACGAGCCACAAACTTCAGGAAAGAAGAGCATTTTTTTCAATGTCTCATTCACATGATTCACAGGCCTTCTATTAAGCTAGATGTACCTAATCAGTCCGGAGCATTTATTTATTTTCTGATGTAATTTGGATAGGGTATAGTTATTTCTTTGCTTATTTCATAGAATCATAAACACTTCAGTACAAAAAAGAAGCAACTTAGCCCATCAGGTCAAAGTTAGCTTGACATCATTGGCACTGATATATACTGGGACGGCGTTCCAAGCAGTGAGGAGAATTAGTGCTCGGGAAACCCGGGAGTCTGGTGTTTCTTTCAACAGATTTCCCGCCCAGAAGCCAGACTGAATAACAGGCTTGGCTCCCTGCCGGGCGGGGAACGCTCCGGAAGAATCCGCAGCCCAGGAGCAAGTAGGTTTCCTGCTGCTTGGGGTAGAGATCGTGAGGGAGGGTTGGATACAGCATGGTCTTACTGGTCGGGGGTGATCGCGGTGGGGGGGGGGGGGTCCAATCACGGGGGGAGTACGATCACATGGAGCGGGAAACAGGTTTGCTTGGGGGACCAGGGGGAAGCATGACTGCTCCTCCTCGCCCACCAGCAATTACCTCTTCCATGCAGCAGTCCTGGCCTCCCATTAGCTGACAGGTTTCCTGAGGCCTGGGAAGTCTGGCCGGCCAGCATTAAAGCTGGAAGCGAAATAAAAGCTGAGGCACGCAGCCTCATTAAAATATTTAAATGAGCGACCACCTCCGAGGAACGGGTTGGTCTCTCACCCCCCAGCCCGCCTCCATTAAAACCGGAAGTGGGTGGATTCAAGCCGGTTTGGTTTGAGTTTGAGATTTTTTACATTTTAACATCCCGTCCGACCCAAACCCACCTGTTTTGGGGGGTTAAAATTAACCCCTTTGACTCGAATTCCATATCAATTGCTCTTTCACTGTACCTTTTCATATTTTTTTTCAACAATTTATCTAATTCGCAGCACAAAGGAAGATGGTTGTGATTGTTGTAGCCAATCAGTTCAGCCCCTGGACATCACTGCAGCAGTTCCTCAGGGCCTTGCTTCATCATCACACTCCCTCCGCCATAAGGTCAGAGGTGAGGCTGTTTGTTGATGATTGCACGATGTTCAGCTCCATTCATAACTCCACAGATAATGAAGCAGTCCATGCCCACATGCAGCAAGACCTGGACAACATCCAGGCTTGGGTTGATAAGTGGTAAATAACAGACTGCAATGGTTCAGGAAGGCAGCCCACCACCACCTTCTCAGGGGAACTAGGGATGGGCAATAAATGCCAACCTTGCCAGGGATGCCCACATTCCAAGAATGAATAACAAAAAACAAAGTCCTCTTGAATGTTGTGATTAACTCAACTCTATTGGCCACTTAGAATAATGCATTTTATATTCTAATAACCCTTTTCCATGAAAATAATTCTTCAAAACCACCAATTTATGCTTATACTAATCCTAAAGTTAGGTCCCCTTCTTGCTAATTTAGTAACCAGTGGAAATAACCTTTCACTATTTACCTATCATCATTTACCTCTTTTCTCTGAACAGTTTTTATTGGAGTGGGTTATATAATTCATCTGATGAGCAATTGTGGGTAATGGAAGAAGCAGTAATCATAAGTTTTTTGCCATAACCAGACAAACAGTTGCAGAATATCTCAAAATATCTTTCTAACATTGATGTATAATTTAAAGTGAAAAATACATTTGTAAGAGCAAATTTTGCTATTCACAACTGCAATCACAGTGGGCAAGTACAGCCGCATGCCAATCAAAATGCATAACCAAAAATGGGTGCAATGGGACAGCAGACTATCCTTTTACCTTTTGGATCTGGGTTCAAACCCAAACTGAGATTAACAGGACAAAAGATTAATCTCTCTGCTGCCAGTGACCTTTCGATGAGAAAGGGGTTTTGAATAAGTCTCAATCAATTGGGTTTACTGTGCAGGGGTCCATAGTACAAAGCTGATCCATTGTTCTGTTTGTAATAGTGCAGTCAGATTTACCTGTAACTTTAGGAGCCAAGAGCTGACATAAGTGATCCAGAAAGCTGACTTTTGAACTTGGCTCTCTTGAGCTGGAGTTCAGCACTTCTATACCAAAGCTATCAGGCCTTTTAAACAGCTACACTACACTAGTTATAAAAAGATAGTTTAAAAGGAACTACACGTTGACAAGGAACCAGGAAATAGCTACAGAAGCCTACAGATCTGCTGTGCTTCCTCTTGGGACAGTGTTTACTCTGTGATTAATTGTTTGGCTTTTCATATTAATTTACTGTTTAAATGTTAGCTAAACATTCACTAGTAGGTTTTTGCTTACAAAGATAATCCAAAGGTTTCCAAGGTTTACTTCCTTGCTGGGAGCCATCCATACCAAAGCGTAAAATTAGCAGACATTGACTAACAGATTCAGAAAAGCTGATATATTCTCGAAAAAAGCTGATAGCTCAAAAACAACTCTGAATATAAGCCTTATTACTTGTAAAGACAAGAGATTACACTGAAAATGCAGGAGGCATGAGCCTGTCATAACTAAAGATCCAGAGAACATAAAAGCTTGCAGCACAGAAGGAGGCCATTTGGCTCATTGTGCCTGTGCTGGCTCTTTGAAAGAGCAGTCCATTAGTCCCACTCCCCTGCTCATTCCCCAAAGCCCTGCAAATGTTTCTACTTCCAGTATGTATCCAATTCCCTTTTTATTGAATCTCCTTCCACCACCCTTTCAGGCTGTGCATTTCAGATCATAACAACTCACTGCGCAATTTTTTTTCCTCGTGTCACCTCTGGTCCTTTTGCCAATTACCTTAAATCTGAGTCCTCTGGTTACTGACCCTTTTACCACTGGAAACTGTTTCGTCTTATTTACTATATCAAAATCCTTCATGATTTTGAATATCAAACCTCCTCTTAACCTTCTCTGCTCTAAGGAGAACAACCCCAGTTTCTCTGGTCTCTCCACGTAACTGAAGTCTTTCATCCCTGGTACCATTGTAGTAAATCTCCTCTGTACCCTTGCTAAGGCCTTGACATCCTTCCTAAAGTCTGGTGCCCAGAATTGGGCACAATTCTCCAGTGGGGCCTAACCAGTGTTTCATAAAGGTTTAGCATAACTGCCTTGCTTTGTACTCTATTCCTCTATTTATGAAGCCAAGGATCCCGTATGCCTTTTTAACAGCCTTCTCAACTTGTCCTTCAAAGACTTGTGTGCGTACACCTCCAGGTCTCTCTGTTCCTGTACATCCTTTCAAATTGTACCAATTAGTTTATGTTGCCTCTCCTCAATCTTCCTACCAAAATGTACCACTTCACACTTCTCTGCATTAAGTTTCATCTGCCATGTGTCTCCCCATTTCACCAGTATGTCTATGTCCTCCTGAAGTCTGTTACTATCCTCCTCACTGTTTACTACATTTCCGAGTTTTGTGTCATCTGCAAACTTTGAAATTATTTCCAAGTCCAGGTCATGAATATACAGGTTGAGCGTCCAAAATCCAGAGTTCCGGAATCCGGAATGTTCCGGAATCCGGACTCCGGGACGATTGGTGGCAGGGTCGTCCAGAATCCGTAAAATGTTCCGGAATCCGGACACCCTGTCAAACCGCAACCTGGGCCCAGGCATTTCCGGACTCGGAACGTGTTTCTGATGTCCGAAGTCCGGAAACGCCCGAGCCCAGGTTGCGATATTTCCGGACTTCGGACATCAGGAACACGTTCCGAAGTCTGGAAAAACACGAAAGCAGCTCGGCCTCGGTCCCGAGGTTGCCAGATTCAGGACGCTCAACCTGTATATTAAAGAGAGCAGTGGTCCCAACACCGACGTCTGGGGGACACCACTGCACACTTCCCTCCAGTCTGCAAAACAACCGTTCACTGCTCTCTGCTTTCTGTCCTTTAGTCAAGCTCATATCCACTCAGCCACTGCCTCTTTAATCCCATGGGCTTCAATTTTGCTAACAAGTCTATTATGTGGTACTCTATCAAATGCCTCTTGAGAGTCCATATACACAACATCAACCACACTACCCTCATCAAACCTCTCTATTACTTCATCAAAGAACTCAATCAAGTCAAACACGATTTGCCTTTAACAAATCCATGCTGACTTTCATTTATTAATCCATATTTTTGCAAGGGCCAATTAATTTTGTCCTGGATTAATGTCTCTAAAAGATTCCCCCACCACTGACATTTGGATGATTGGCCTGTAGTTGCCGGGTTTATCCCTGCAGAGGGCAAAATCTAAAGTGTACAAAAGAACAGTTTGCAGCAGGGCTGGATTTTAAAAAAGACTGAAGAGCGATATGAAGGCTGAATCCGGAGAATTATTTTCTAGGGAGGGGATTTTCGGGTGTCCTGGCCAAAATTCCTGCTTCAACCAACATCACCTTAACATATTAGCTGCTCATTCATTCCCATTGCTGCTAATAGATTATTTCTGCATGCATATTAGCTACCTTGGCCCACAACAGCGAATAAACCTAAAAAAAAAGTCATTCACTCGATTAGAAATACATCTTGAGGCCATGATAGGGTACTATAATAAAATAAAGGGGTAGAATTTCTGTATGGATTCTCCTGATCTCCCACCATAACTTTGGCAGAAGATCAGCAGAAACCCCGGAGAAACGGTGTAAACCGCTATTTATGCGAATTTACGGCAGGAGATTGGGAAATCCCCCACAGGAATTTTCCCCGTAGTTCTTTCTTGGGGGGTGGGGTCTCTGAGCACACCATTCCATCCCTTTGCTAAAAATTTTGAGTTTTTTGTACTTTGGTGCATTTTCTCACATTTGGATCCAAAAATTCTATCTCCCACAAGTGATACCGATATTTTCAATATTAAAAAGAAAAGCAGTTGAATGGACTTCAGCAGAACTTTACAGAGTTCAGATCTTTTCATTAGGAATTTAACCCCAGATACATTGTGCTGGATTTTCCTCCGCGATCCTATCCCAAATCGGGCAGGGGCGCGGCTGCAATGACGGGAAAATGGTGGCTCACCACCCGGTCATCGACGTCCCTCCACATGCCCTTTCTCTGGCCGCCACATATAAATGCCGATGGGTGCAGGGACCCGGCTTCCTGTCCCATTTCTTTCCCATCTGTCCCAGTTACTGCCGCTCCCCGGGGCCACCTAAAACTCTTGAAATGGCGGGAGAGGCCCATTTCTGGCTGAAGCCTCACCTGTTTAGGCCTCAGTCTCCGGGGCATTTCTTACCATTAAGGTCCCTCGCCGCCTCTTTGGAGTCTGCAGCAGCCTTCCTGCAGCAGCGCCATTGTGATTTTCCTCTGTTTCACTGGCAGGCTCCCTCTTGGCGGCAGCAATCTTGCCAGGAGCCCACCATGCATGTGAAGTGACCCCCGCCAAGGAAAGAGGTTGCAGTAACAACAGAAGACGCTGGAAAAACTCAGCAGGCCAGGCAACATCCGTGGAGAGAGAAACAGAGTTAACGTTTCAGGTCGAAACCCTTCGTCAGACCTGAGAAAAGAGCAGGAAATGAAACAGATAAAAATGCAAGGGGGAGGCTGGGGGAGGAATAACTATGGTAAGTAGAGACATTAAGAGATGCTCAAGGCCAGACGAGATGGTAATGGGACAGGTTAAGAAACAAGAGGGCGCTCCGCTTCTTCCTTGAACAGAGGCCCAACCAGTCCCCATCCACCGCCACCCTCCTCCGCCTGGCTGAACTTGTTCTCACATTGAACAACTTCTCCTTTGACTCCACTCATTTCCTCCAAATCAAAGGTGTTGATATGGGTACCCGCATGGGTCCTAGCTATGCCTGCCTTTTCGTGGGATATGTGGAACACTCTTTGTTCCAATCCTACTCGGGTCCCCTCCCTCACCTCTTTTTCCGGTACATTGACGACTGTATCGGTGCCGTTTCCTGCTCTCGCCCCGAACTAGACAATTTCATTCACTTTGCCTCCAATTTCTACCCTTCCCTCACCTTCACATGGTCCATCTCCGACTCTTCCCTTCCCTTCCTCGACTTCTCCGTCTCCATCTCTGGGGATAGGTTATTGACCAACATTCACTACAAGCCCACTGACTCCCACAGCTACCTGGACTACACTTCCTCCCACCCCGCCTCCTGTAAGACTCTATTCCCTTCTCCCAGTTTCTCCGTCTCCGCCGCATCTGCTCCGACGATGCCACCTTCCATACCAGTGCTTCCGACATATCTTCCTTTTTCCTCAACCGAGGATTCCCCTCTACCGTGGTCGACACGGCCCTCGACCGTGTCCGTTCTATCTCCCGCACTTCTGCCCTCACCCTGGCCCCTCCCTCCCGGAACCACGATAGAGTTCCACTTGTCCTCACCTTTCACCCCACCAGCCTCCACATTCAACGGATCATCCTCCGCCATTTCCGCCACCTCCAACGTGATCCCACCACCAAACGTATCTTCCCCTCACCTCCCCTTTCAGTATTCCGTAGGGACCGCTCCCTCCGAGACACCCTAGTCCACTCCTCTATCACCCCAGCACCCCTTCCCCCTCACCTGGCACCTTCCCGTGCAAGCGCAGGAGATGCAACACCTGCCCTTATACATCCCCCCTTCCCACTGTCCAGGGCCCCAAACACCCCTTCCAGGTGAAACAGCGATTTACTTGTACTTCTTGCAATCTAGTATACTGTATTCGCTGCTCACGATGTGGTCTCCTCTACATTGGGGAGACCAAACGCAGATTGGGTGACCACTTTGCAGAACACCTCCATTCAGTCCGTAAGGGTGACCCTGAGCTTCCGGTCGCTTGTCATTTTAATTCACCTCTCCACGCTCACTCAGACCTCACCGTCCTCGGCCTCGCACATTGTTCCACGGAAGCTCAGCATAAGCTCGAGGAACAGCACCTCATCTTTCGTTTAGGCACTTTACAGCCTTCCGGACTCAATATCGAGTTCAACAATTTCAGATCATAACCTCGGCCCCTTCCACATATATATACATTTTATCCATCCTTTTGGTTCGTGCCTTTTTCCTTTTTTTCTCTCTCTCTCCCCCTACGGCAGCTGTCTCTCATTCTGCCAGCATTTCACACTTCACCTTTTGTTTCTTAAACCTGTCCCATTACCATCTCGTCTTGCCTTGAGCATCTCTTAATGTCTCTACTTACCATAGTTATTCCCTCCCCCCAGCCTCACCCTTGCATTTTTATCTGTTTCATTTCCTGCTCTTTTCTCAGTTCTGACGAAGGGTTTCGACCTGAAACGTTAACTCTGTTTCTCTCTCCACGGATGTTGCCTGGCCTGCTGAGTTTTTCCAGCGTCTTCTGTTGTTGTTTCAATTTTCCAGCATCCGCAGTATTTTGTTATCGAAAGAGGTTGCAGTGGTGGCAGTAGAGAAACCAGTGGCCCTGAGAAACCAGTTTTGATCCCATTATGTGGTGAGTTATATAGCGTCCTTGAATAATTAATATGCATGTCAGCTAAGGCTCAGTGGGTAGTACACTCGCCTCTGAGTCAGAAGGTTGTGGGTTCAAGTCCCACTCCAGAGACTTGAGCACAAAATCTAGGCTGACACTGCAGTGCAGTACTGAGGGAGCACTGCACTATCAGAGGTGCCGTCTTTCAGATGAGACGTTAAACCGAGGCCCCGTCTGCTCTCTCAGGTGGATGTGAAAGATCCCATGGCACTATTTCAAAGAAGAGCAGGGGAGTTATTCCTGGTGTCCTGGCTAATATTTAACTCTCAATCAACATCACTAAAAAAAACAGATTATCTGGTCATTATCACGTTTCTGTTTGTGGGAGCTTGCTGTGCACAAATTGTCTGCTGTATTTCCTACATTACAACAGTGACTACACTTCAAAAGTACTTCATTGGCTGTGAAGCGCTTTGGAATGTGCTGAGGTCGTGAAAGGTGCTATATAAATTCTTTCTTGCTTTCTATATCACTCACCAAGTGCAGCCCAGAATTAATCAATAAATTGATTTAAATATAGTTTTAATGACAAACTACATAAGCAGAGGTTGCACAATATAGTTCACTTTTTGTTTCTGATTTCAAAATTCAGAGTAAATACTTTGGCTAGGTAATTCCTCGAAGCTGACTACTAGGTTGATATCTAGCTTAAAAGCTCTGTGTTACCATGATAGGCCGAGAGAGCTGGTCCTTTTACTCTAACAAAGTGTAGGCTTCAGGGAGATTTAATTGAGTTCTTGCAAATTATAAAGGGAATAGACTTTGTCCATGTGGATAGATTATTTGAATTTTACAGTTTAGGGAGAGCCAGGTGACATGCATATAAGTTATGTAAGCATCAAACTAGGGAAGAAGTCAGGAACTTTTTCTTTTCGCACAGGGTTGTCAATCTTTGGAACAACAGGGATGAGGGACTTCCGTTATGTGGAGAGGCTGGAGAAGCTGGGAATGTTCTCCTTAGAGCAGAGAACATTAAGGGGAGATTGAACAAAGGTTTAATAATTGTGAAGGATTTTGATAAGAGTAAATAAGGACAAACTGTTTCCGTTGGCAGGAGCATCGGTAACTTGAGGGCACAGATTTAGGCAATCGGCAAAAGAACCAGTGGGCGATCAGGAGAATTTTTTTTAATGCAGCGAGTCGTTGTGATCTGGAATGCACTGCCTGAAAGGGTAGTGGAAGCAGATTCAATAATAACTTTCAAAAGGGAATTGGATATAAGCTTGAAAAGGAAAAAATTCCAGGAAGGAGCAGGGGAGTGGGACTAATTGGAACTCTTACAAGGAGCCAGAATAGACATGATGGGCTGAACGGCCTCCTTCTGTGCTGATGCTACGATTCTAAGTTGCTAGCTCGTGCAGTGATTGCAGATTCTCTGGAAGAGTTCCAAAGGGAGCTGGATGTGTTCCTGGATGAGGCTGATATCACACAAAAGGTAGGTGGGATGTTGGGTGAAGTGCCTCATTGTCACTGTGATCTCCTGGACCTTGCTTTCATTGCCTTCGGGGATTGGAAAGGAATTTTGCAGATTTAAGATTTTGTTATCAATGTTTTATTGCCTCTTGCAGGAGATTACGTGGCTGCTGGTGGGTGGGGGGGATGTCAGGGATCATGATGCTCAGTTGCACCAAGATTGCATAGGACAAGCTCAATGGACCAGCTGGTCTTTACCTGTCTGTCATTTTCGTATGTTCATCTGAGAATTGCAATTTCTCATGAAATATACAGCTGAGCAGTAAATTAGCATTTTAATCAGTTTACCCAAACCTGTTTAAAGTACCCAGCTGATCAACGTGCCTGTCTGGAGACTGTTAAAAAAGCTCTGATGGCTTTTCATGGTGCGAGAATCTTCCAGGAAAAACTGACAGGTTCAATTTGTGCATTTCTTTATTATCTACGTGGTGTGATTTAAAACCCTGTACGTGGTTTATTGAAGTGATTCGATTAAATAAGTAGTCTCACTTTTTTTGCCATATTGAACAAGTTTAAATGTGTACACCTTATTAGTTCATGCTTGTCCACTACTTTGTAATTGAGGCTAAGCACTAGAAATACATCTTTGTTTTTCTTTAAAAAAAACACAAACTCTGATGGCAATTACTGGGGTGGGTGCTCAAAGCAGCTTTCTCCCCTCAACGGCAGCATGAAACGAGTTAACGTAACAATTGCTACAAAATCCATTTTAGCAGAAACTTTGTCGAAGAGTTAACCTAACTCCATTATGAAAAGAAAATACTGCAGATGCTGGAAATCTGAAATAAAACAGAAAATGCTGGAGATACTCAGCAGGTCAGGCAGCAACTGTGAAGAGAGAAACAGAGTTAATGTTTCAGGTCGATGACCTTTCGTCAGAAAGGTCATCGACCTGAAACATTAACTCTGTTTCTCTCTTCACAGATGCTGCCCGACCTGCTGAGTATCTCCAGCATTTTCTGTTAACCTAACTCCATTGTTGAACTAACTGCAGCTTAGTGAGTGAGTCTCGTTTCTAGCTGGTCATTTTAATTTGCCCTGGTGAAAAACTGCTACAATTTTCTCTGCAAGCTTGTTAACTGACTTTAATAAGCAAGAACAGATTTTTCAAAACTGTTCCAGTCCTAATTTCACTTTTGAACGGAGAACAAGGAGCAGCTCAGAAAAGGAAAGAGGTTGAGAAGAACGAGGAGGGATAGTACACCACAGTCAGACAGGATGCCATTTGTGACTTTGATTAGGGCCATTTCAGTGCTGTGGCAATGGCAGAAACCTCATTGGACAGATTCAAACCTGGAGTTAGAACATAAGAACATAAGACGTAGGAGCAGGAGTAGGTCATTCGGCCCCTCGAGCCTGCTCTGCCATTCAATAAGATCATGGCTGATCTGATCTTGGCCTCTACTCCACTTCCCTGTCTGTTCCCCGTAACCCTTGACTCCCTTACCATTCAAAAATCTGTCTATCTCCACCTTAAATATATTCAATGACTCCGCTTCCACAGCTCTCTGGGGAAGAGAATTCCAAAGATTCACGAGTCTCTGAGAGAAGAAATTCCTCCTCATTTCCGATTTAAAAGGGTGCCCCCTTATTCTGAAATTATGCCCCCTAGTTCTAGATTTCCTCACAAGGGGAAACATCCTCTCTGCATCTACCCTGTCAAGCCCCTTCAGAATCTTATATGTTTCAATAAGATTTGCGGAAAAGATGAGCACGAATTTGGGAGACAACAACACGTTCAAGGAATTTAGAGAGGAAAGGGAGGTTGGAGACGGCACTGTAGTTTGCAAGGACAGAGGGGTCGAGCGGGGATTTCTGAGCAGTGGGTGATGAATCTCTCCAATCAGGTTTCCGCCCCCGCCACAGCACTGAAGCAGTCACAAAAGATCTGCGGCTGTGACCGTGGTGCACTCTCTCTCCTTGATCCTCTAGGCCTCTCCGCAGTCTTGGACACGGTTGGCCACCAATGTTCCCCTTAAATTGGTTTTGGGTGCGCGGACCCTTTAACGGGCTGCGCGGCCCATTCAAAGTTTTATGCAAGCGCAAATTGCCGCATTGGAAAAGCCGGTCCCGGGCTGCGTGGGACCAGCAGACAGCTGTGCGGCAGCGTGGCTGTGCAGCGTAGAGGGAACTTTGTTGACCACACCAGACGTTAGAGGTAATATATAAATGCAAGACTTTGTCATTTTTGTTGAAAAAATTGCGGTTACAGTTTATATCCTGGTATTCCGCCAGTTTTAACATCCGTCCCTGTCATCATTGCCATTAAGTGGCAATGAGAATTAGCTCCCTTTGTGGCTTAACTGTTCGTGGATAAACAGCTTCTATTGCAACATGTTTCATTTACCACACTAGCAATAAAGTACCTCTCTGATTTTAAAGAAAAGACCATTTCAAAATGATATAGCTTTGTTCAAACTTACCCTGTGACAGAATAGTTTTCATAAAGAGACTGCCAATGAGTGCAATGGTTCTTTTAGCGGTAACTTGTAAGGTCAAAGGGTTTGCGCTTAGATCAGCGCTCCTCTCGCCTCTGAGTCAGAATATCATTGGCTCAAGCCCCACTCCAGGACCTGAGCACATAATCGAGGCTAACACTTCAGTATAGTGTGGAGGGAGTACTACACTGTCTGAGGTGCCATCTTTCAAGCGAGACATTAAGCTGCTTGCTCAGGTGGATGTAAACGAACCCATCACACTATTCGAAGATCAGGGTGGTTCTCTCAGTTTATTCCTCAAGTAACAACATCAAAAGCAGATTAACTGGTTATTTCTCTTTTTTGCTGTTTGTGTGGCCTTGCTGTGCACAAATTGGCTGCAGCGTTTGTATACAAAACAACAGAGACTACACTTTAAAAATAATCCATTGATTGTAAAGTACTTTGGGACATCCTAAAGACATGAAAGATATTATATAAATGAAAGGTCTTTGTACTGAACAATTGAAGTGCAAGTGCAGCTATATTATACTCTTGTTGCTGATATTGCACATCATAATTTCACCCCATCAATCTCAGTCCCTGTCCTCCCTCCTACTTATTGTTGTGTATAGTAATTCCATCAAAACTTGGATTCTAGAATTCTGGCTGCAACCTTGGGCCTGCTAAATATCTTCTAAAGATGCACTGCAACAACTTGTCAAGGCTTCTTTGACAACACCTCCCAAACCCGCTATCTCTACCACCTAGAAGGACAATGGCAGCAGACGCATGGGAACACCATCACCTCCCCGATCCCCTCCAAGTCACACACCGTCCTGACTTGGTCATGTATCACTTTTCCTTCATCGTCACTGGGTCAAAATCCTGGAACTCCCTCCCTAACAACACTGTGGGAGGACCTTCACCACAAGGACTGCAGTGGTTCAAGAAGGCGGCTCACCACCACCTTCTCAAGGGTAACTAGGGATGGGCAATAAATGCACAAGATAAGGACTCATGGGATTGGAGGTAATGTATTAGCATGGATAGCGGATTGGTTAATGGACAGAAAGAGAGTTGGGATAAGCGGGTCATTTTCAGATTGGCAGGCTGTAACTAGTGGGGTGCCCCAAGGATCAGTGCTTGGACCTCAGCTATTTACAATCTATATTAATGACTTAGATGAAGGGACAGAGTGTAATGTATCCAAGTTTGCTGATGATACAAAGTTAGGTGGGAAAGTAAGCTGTGAGGAGGACACAAAGAGCCTGCAAAGGGATATAGACAGGTTAAGTGAGTGGGCAATAAGGTGACAGATGGAGTGTAATGTGGGGAAATGTCAGGTTATTCATTTTGGTAGGAAGAATAGAAAAACAGAATATTTTTTAAATGGTGAGAAACTATTAAATGTTGGTGTTCAGAGAGATTTAGATGTCCTCGTACAGGAATCACAAAGGGTTAGCATGCAGGTACAGCAAGCAATTAGGAAGGCAAATGGCATGTTGGCCTTTATTACTAGGGGGTTGGAGTACAAGAGTAAGGAAGTCTTGCTACAATTGGTATGTTGGCCTTTATTACAAGAGGATTTGAGTATAAAAGTAAAGATGTCTTGCTACAATTGTACAGGGCTTTGGTGAGACCACACATGGAGTATTGTGTACAGTTTTGGTCTCCTTATCTAAGGAAGAATATACTTACCTTAGAGGCAGTTCAACGAAGGTTCACTAGACTAATCCCTAGGATGAGAGAGTTGTCCTATGAGGAGAGATTGAATAGATTAGCCCTATACTCTTTGGAATTTAGAAGAATGAGAGATCTCATTGAAACATATA
The DNA here is from genome assembly GCA_030390025.1 of Squalus acanthias. Taxonomy (NCBI): domain Eukaryota; kingdom Metazoa; phylum Chordata; class Chondrichthyes; order Squaliformes; family Squalidae; genus Squalus; species Squalus acanthias. The sequence goes on from CM059434.1 coordinate 105,623,679, forward strand.
ATATTCTGAGGGGGGTTGCTGAGATGCTGAGAGATTGTTTCCCATGGCTGGAGATTCCAGAACTAGGGGGCATAGTCTCAGGATAAGGGATCGGCCTTTTAAGACTGAGACGAGGAGGAAATTCTTCACTCAGAAGAATTCTCTGCCCAAAAGGGCTGTGGATGCTCAGTCGTTGAGTGTATTCAAGGATGAGATAGATAGATTTTTGGACTCTAGGGGAATCAAAGGATATGGGGATAGGGCAGGAAAGTGGTGTTGAGGTCGTAGATCAGCCATGATCTAATTGAATGGTGGAGCAGGCTCGAGGGGCTGTATGGCCTACTCCTGCTCCTAATTATTGGCCCAAACATTCGGCCGTTCTCGGGTGAGTACTCAGTGTGTACTCACCCGTATTCGTTCCCGAAGTGCCGGTTTCCTGCATGCACTGCGCATGCGCGGGAAACCGGCACTTCCGGTATGGCGAAGGGGGCGGTTCCTAGGTGAACCGCGTGCGCACTAGAGGCTGCGCGCACGCAGCACACTTAGGTTTTTTTTCAGGTTTCAACGCGAGGGTAAGTATGGAAGATTCTACGCAAGTAAAAAGGAGGCGTAAGACCCCTTTTGAACAAGGTAAGTAGTTAATTAAGTATAATTTTAATTTTTTTTCAACAGGTTTATCTTTTTAGAGACTTTAAAGAAAGGTAAGTTTATTTTTATAACTTTTAAAAAGTATTTTAATTTTTTCAAAAATTTAAATTTTTGTTTAAAGTGGTTAATTTATTTAACTATAGTTATTTTATTAATGTGATGGGTTTTTTTTAAATTTATTTGAGGTTTAGCTGTTCTTTTGGGGCCGATTTCAATTCACAGATTTGACAGGTCTCCTGTCAAATCTATGAATGAAAGATGGTCTGCTGCCATTGGCTCTCCATGGCCCACGTGATCCCAGGGGTCGCATCGCACTAACTGCGCCCCTGGGACACTCAAGCACTGCGCGCCGGCACTAGGGAGAGGCCCAGGACCCGAAGTTCCTGCGGGGGCAAACAAGAACGGCAGACGTGGTAAGTGATATCACGCGCGATCCTTACCCCCGCGGCAAGCCTCCGAATCGAATTTCTAGGCCATTATGTAGAACCAGAACTGCCTTAAAGTTTTAGTCTAAAGTTGCAACACAAGCAAGAGCAACAGACTGGCCACCAAAACGGGTTCAGGTTTCCAAAACTGTCACCAGACATTTCATTACAGGGAGCGAAGGAATAATCAGAAGCAACTCATTCCTGGACCATTCTTATGCATTTTTAAAGGGAAGGTGTGATCCACCCACCCAACTGGGTCTAATTAGTGCACGGCCCAGGGAGACAAGGGGAGAGGAAAGAAGACAGAGGAGCACTCAACCTTAAATTTTACACAGAAAATGCTGGAAATACTCAGCAGGTCAGGCAGCATCGGTGGAGAGAGAAACAGAGTTAATGATTCAGGTCTATGACCCTTCGTCAGAACTGGAAAAAGCTGGAGATGTAATAGATTTTAAGCAAGTGCAGGGGCAGGGAAAGGGGGGAGGAGAGGAAAGAACAAAAGGGAAGGTCTGTGATAGGATGGAAGGCAGGAGAGATTAAGAGACATTAAGAGAGATTAAGAGATGGTGCAAGGCAAAAGGAGATGGTAATGGGACAAGTTAAGAAACAAAAGATGGCTCTAGATGAGGTGTAAATGGCACTGGCAGAATGAAAGACAGCTGCCATGTGGGAGAGAGAAAAACATTTTTTTTAAATAAATAATAAAATAAAATAAATGGGAAAAAAAGGATAGGGGCAGAGGTTATGGTCTGAAATTGTTGAGCTCTATGTTGAGTCCAGAAGGCTGTAAAGTGCCTAATCGAAAGATGAGGTGCTGTTCCTCGAGCTTACGTTGAGCTTCATTGGAACCGTGTAAGAGGTCGAGGACGGTGAGGTCTGAGTGGGAGTGGAGCGGAGAATTAAAGTGACATGCAACCGGAAGCTCGGGTTCACCCTTTTTTTTTTAATTTTACACATTGCATCAGCTCAATCACTGCCTAATTATTTTTCAATATGCAAAATCAATTTGATTAGGGAAGTTATTTTTGTGATAAATCACTTCTTCATACTGCAAGTACACACAGAACTCAGAATCTTCTGCAAGACTGAATTGTTTCAATGTCAATGATTACGAAATTTTTAAAAATTATAATTTCAGCATCTTCTGTCTATATGTCAACAACTCTGAACTTGAAAGATAATAACAGGCAGATAATTCCGATCATGTAACAGAAAAGCATAAATAACTTCCTTCTGACAAGCTAACTTCCTTTATATGGGAAAATCCCTAAATATTGCTGATGTAACATAGAATTCCAGGATCACTGAAACAAGTATATAAAATCGCTTAACTTTTATTAAAGAGCTGGCTCTAAACCTCAGGCAGAACTGACTAATACATCAATGTGGCTCTAAAGGTTTTCCCCCAATTGTCTTCCGTGCTCTTAAATGGGTAATGATTCATGTTTGGATACACTGAACATTGCACTGTAATTATAGACTATGGAAAGAGTCAAGTCCATGCATGTTCTCACCCAAAGTCCAAACACATGCGCTTTCCAGCATGGATTATTGAATAGTGATCAGGAATGGAAACCCTGGCTGATTTTTTCCTTTCCTACCCTGGGTTGCTAAGGCCAATTGTGGTACACCTGCTATCACCGTGGACTGAAATCAGCTAACTTGGAGCAAAGATCAAACATGGAATCTTCCTGATCTCCACTGTTATATACTCAGTGAAGTTAGTGAGCGAAAATCTGAGGTATAATTGGTCTCATTGCCCTTGGGTTAGGAAAGGGAAATTTGGCCCGTTTCCCACTGCCTTTCCTGATGTCCACACGTGTACTTCCAGCAATCTACGCTTGTAAACGTTAGGCTTCGCTCTGATGCCCTGATAGTCAAATCACCTACAGGCATTCTCTGTTCAAGCTCATATATAAATAATGATCATTTGTGCAAGGTACTGCTGGGCAACTGGTGCTATGGAACCCATATTCCAGAAAGGACACAACAGTTTCAGGAATGAAGAGTTAGAAAAATGGTAGAGCAAACTGCCAAAAAGAAAAGGAAACTGTGAAATGGGGGAGTGACTTTTATGCAATGGGTTCTGCTGTTCAGTCTGTGAGGTAACACTCTCCAGATATTATTTTACTAATGCTTTTATTTATGTACCACTTTTCACATTTAAAAGCTTCAAAGTGCTACACAGAATGGACTACTTTTTGAAATGACTTTTTATGATTTACACAGAACTGTTTATATTCCAGACCTGGGTATAATAGAACTTGCTCATTGTTTAAGCTCCAATGCCTCTCTTCCCTTCACCCGCATGAAAAACAAAATCAGGCTATATATGGCAAAATGCTGCCTTAACAGCAATGTTAACACCCATGAATGTGAGACTTGGCCTAACCTGTTAAAATGTTCCCTGCTTTCATTGCTACAAAAATGGTGACAGATTAGTAAAATTTCCAATTTCCAATTAAGAAGTTGTTGGGCATGAAATTGGTCTTTGGGGAACAGTGCAAAACAGATGAATCAGCAGCCTGTTTTATACCCTGCCTGATTTTCTTTTCCATTCACTTCAAGACCAATTTCACCCCCATTATGTTTTCTATGATGTCACCATGTTACTCATTGTTTACTCAGTTTGGCCAGATATTACATGGAAGTTAAAAGACAGAAACAGGCCATTCGGCCCAACCAGTCTGTGATGGCGTTTATGCTCCATGCGAGCAAATAGTCCTAATCACATTTACACACCCTGATCCCATCTCCCCTCATCCTCCATTCCTTCATCCGCCTATCCAATCTAATCTTGAATGTTGATGTAGTTTCTGCCTCAACCACTAACCCTGGGAGTGAATTCCATAGCCTCACAAACTCTCTATGAAGCGGTTTCTCTTACCCTCTTGGTCTCAATCTCTTGCATTTAATGTTTTATCTATGGTCCCTCGTTTTAGACCCTTCAACTACTGGAAACAGTCTAATTTTATCAATCCTGTGCCATTCCTTTCATAATTTTAAACACGTCCAACATATCACCCTTTAATCGTTGTTGTTCTAATGAAAGAATCATCATTTTCTTCAGAGTTGTATTTCCTCATACCAGGATAAAATTGGTTAAATATCATGTCTGATGGGCCCTCAGTATGTCTTGGGATTGATCCAAAAAAAACCTCAGATCTGGTATAATAAAAACAAATCTAGTGAATCCACAGTACCAAAGAGACAAAGGGGGAGAAATCCATTATCGCCCCGTTTGAGGGAGTTAACCTTTGAAAGCTGGGAAACTTAGCACCAAGCGCTAATGATTCCCAGCTTTCACGAAATTGGGTTTAGCGTCATCAAGCGCTCCACTTCCTTCCTGGAGTGCTAAAGGACGCAGGCGGAGTGTTGGGTGTGCAGCATTGCCACGATCCAAGGCTCCTTCACTCCCTTAAAGGAAGGGCCATCGCTGCAGGCTTCGCATTGGGACCAGTTAGCTTGTCCCAGATGGTGGCCGCGATTTGGCTGGTTCAGCCCCATGCACTCCAGCAGAGTGCCGGGCTGATCGATCGCGGCCCAGGAGAAGGAAAAAAAAAATGACCAAAACCATTTCAAAAATTTAGGGACTTACCTCGGCAACCTCCCCTTTACCTTTCGCCCCCGAAGCGCTCGGCCTCCCGATCAACGCCTCCTGCAGCTTTCGGTGTCATCACCCGGCGATGCTGCAGGGGGCAGAACCGAAGTTCGGGTCCGGGGCGCTACCGGGGCGATGCGCACGGTGATGACGTCACGATCTGCAGGCGAAGGAGATCGGGGCGCAACGCCATACCACCGGCGCAAACCTCCCGCCGAATATAGCATGAGTCGATCTTCTCGCCGTGCCTGGGCGGTAAGTGGTTATCGCCCCGTTATCACCCCCCGGCAAAGGTACCCAATTTCTCCCCCAAAGACTTACGTGCATTTAAATTATAACAATATAACTCTAAGATGAAGCATGTGAGCAATGAAAGGAGTTTGATGGAAAGAAAGTTGAAGAAAAATAAACATAAAGCTTAGAGAAAAAATAATTACATAAAATGTAAACTCAGCAGGGTGTGGACAATTTGGCATCACAGGTGCATTGCTACAGCCAATTGGGATTTTCTGAATTGGACCATTTTGCTGTCAATTTCTGCAGACAAAGAAGTTTTCTAGAGCTGGTCTATCCTTCAAGGACCGGGAGGGTTCAACACATCTGCACTCACTTTTTTCTCAGAATGTCAGTTAAGGCCAATTAAGACAAGATAAGAATAGAATGGCAGATTATAAAGTGCAGAAAGAGGGATCCAAAGGTTTTATAAAACTATATTAGTAGTAGATGGTGCATTGAAGGCCAAATAGAACCTTTACAAGCTATATCAGATAGAAATATTATAGAACATCAGGAAATGGCAACTAAAAGAAATAAATATGAACTTAATCTTGAATGGCAGAAAATTATCAATAACCTGAAAAGACTTGTGAAACAAGAATGAATCACAATACCCCAGGATGAAAAGGATATGATTGTGGTAAAGTCCCATTTGGCCAGAGGGAAATATTTTCAACTCCGAGTGTGAAATATCAACACAAGAGTCTTTAATGTCTGATAAGTTTACATTACAATCTGTTCTCCATCCAATCTCCGAATATAGTAAATGTAGTTGGAAAAGCACTGTGCACATGTGCAACTCGCAGTGAACCCCAGATGCAGTCTGTGAAGGCTCTAATGTAAATGCTGTAAAGTCTTTTGTGTAATAACCCCATTTCTCTTCATGAGACGTTGTAAGTCTCCGTAATCAGCTGGATGCGGGACTAAGCATCTTTAGCACATAAAAATGTCCCAAGGCACCTCACAGAAGCATAATCAGACAGGAATGGATGCTGAGCCAAAGAAGAGATATTAGGAGGGGTGATTAAACGCTTGGTCAAAGGGGTGGATTTTAAGAATGGTCTTTAAGGAGGAGAGGAAGATGGAGAGGCAGAGAGTTTAAGGGATCGAATTCCAGAGCATGTGGCCTAGACTGCTGAAGGCATTGCAGCCAATGATGGGGTGAAAAGAAAGGAGTGAGAGATGCACGAGGATAGAGTTAGACGAAGCAGAGGTCCTAGAGAGTTATAGGCAGCAGGAAGTTAAGATAGGGAGGGAGAGGCGAGGCAATGAAGGGATTTAAACAGAGGAGAGGCGTTGGAGGAGGATGATATGGTCAACTGTGTCAAAGGCTGCAGAGAGGTTGAAAAAATGAGGAGGGTTAATGTTGCTTATCCACTTGGACCGAGTCTAATCCTTTCACTATTTTAAAATCTCAATCATATCTCCTCGAAGTTGACGCTTTTCCAAAGTATAAAGCCCCAGCTCTCTTAGTCTGTCCTGGTAACTGAAGGCCCTTAAACTAGGTATCAACCAAGTGGCCCTCCTCTGAACCTTTATCAAGGCTATTTTCTCTCCCTCACAATATGAGGAGACCAAAACTGGACACTGTATTCCAGATATGGCCAGCCCAATGTCTTATACAAAGAAAGGATAGTATTGTTTTATATCTGTTATCTTTACATATTTAGCCCTCTTAAAATCTAGCACTAGTATTACATTTTCAGCAGCCTTGGTTTGGCTGATCAAGTTAAATCTAATAATATTATATTCACTGTTGTCCAAGTGTTCCCCCAAATGGAGGTCCGATAGCACATCCAGATTATTACTAAAAACTGCGCCCAGCACCCAATTTCCCCTATTTTCTTTCCATTACATGTTGCGTAAGGAAACAATCATTTATAATATTTACAATTTTTTAGCCATCATGTCGATAATACTAAATAGATCATAAGTGGACCATTGACTACTGGGGAAGCTTGTCCTTCTAGATGGTAGAGGTCGTGGGTTTGGAGGGTGCTGTCGAAGAAGCCTTGGTGAGTTGCAGCAGTGCATCTTGTAGATGGTACACACTGCAGCCACGGTGCACTGGTAGTGGAGGGAGTGAATGTTTAAGTTAGTGGATGGGGTGCCAATAAAGTGGGCTGCTTTGTCCCGGATGGTGTCGAGCTTCTTGAGTGTTGTTGGAGCTGCACTCATCCAGGCAAGTGGAGAGTATTCCATCACACTCCTGACTTGTGCCTTGTAGCTGGTGGAAAGGCTTTGGGGAGTCATGAGGTGAGACACTCGCTGCAGAATACCCAGCCGCTGACCTGCTCTTGTAGCCACGGTATTTATGTGGCTGGTCCAGTTAAGTTTCTGGTCAATGGTGACCCCCAGGATGTTGATGGTGGGGGATTTGGCGATGGTTATGCCGTTGAATGTCAAGGGGCGGTGGTTAGACTCTCGCTTGTTGGAGATAGTCATTGCCTGGCACTTCTGTGGTGCGAAAGTTACTTGCCACTTATCATCCCAAGCCTGAATGTCATCCAGGTCTTGCTGCATGTGGGTATGGACTGCTTCATTATCTGAGGAGTTGCAAATGGAACTGAACACTGCAGTCATCTTCTGCACTTCTCGTTGAACAAGGGTTGATCCCCTGGCTTGATGGTAATGGTAGAGTGAGGGATATGCCCGGCCATGAGGTTACAGATTGTGGTGGAATACAATTCTGCTGCTGCTGATGACCCACAGCGCCTCATGGATGCCCAGTTTTGAGCTGCTAGATCTGTTCTGAATCTATCCCATTTAGCACGGTGGTAATGCCACACAACACGATGGAGGGTGTCCTCAGTGTGAAGACGGAACTTCGTCTCCACAATGACTGTGCGGTGGTCACTGCTACCAATACTGTCATGGACAGATGCATCTGTGACAGGTAGATTGGTGAGGACGAGGTCAAGTAGGTTTTTCCCTCGTGTTGGTTCTCTCACCACCTGCCAAAAGCTCAGTCTGGTAGCTATGTCCTCAAGACTCGGCCATTCCGGTCAGTAGTGGTGCTCCTGGGCCACTCTTGGTGATGGACAGTGAAGTCCCCCACCTAGAGTACATTCTGAGCCCTTGCTACCCTCAGTGCTTCTTCCAAGTGGTGTTCAACATGGAGGAGTACTGATACATCAGCCATGGGAAGGCGGTAGTTGGTAATCAGCAGGAGGTTTCCTTGCCCATGCTTGACCTGAAGCCATGAGACTTCATGGGGTCCGGAGTCAATGTTGAGAACTCCCAGGGCCACTCCCTCCCAACTGTATACCACTGTGCTGCCACCTCTGGTGGGTCTGTACTTATCCAGGGATGGTGATGGAGGAGTCTGGGACATTGACTGTAAGGTATGATTCTGCGAGTATGACTATGTCAGGCTGTTGCTTGACTAGTCTGTGGGACAGCTCTCCCAATTTTGGCACAAGTCCCCAGATATTAGTGAGGGTCAACTGGGCTGGGTGTGCCGTTGTCATGTCCAAAGTTGGAGAAACCATTTCACGTTATGGCTGATAGTCTGGTGGGAGTGAGGCTTTTTAACACTTTTATCTTCCAGTTTTACAGTACGTTCTAGTATCGAGTTTTGTTGTTAAGTTTTTGTTGATCATGGTTGATCTCCACATTCATATTCTGGATGGTTGCTTTCTACTTTCTACCACCTGGTCAGGGTAGAGAGGTGTGATCTGTCTGTCTTTGGTGCCGAGAGTCATCTCAGTCACATTGTGCTGGTTCATGTGAAAGGTCTGCATCAGCTGTCCCAGGGAGCCTGCGGTAGGAGAGGTTTGGGTTTGGATTGGAGCTCTCTGCATTCCAGAGTTGGATGTCACTCAGTTGTAAATAAAAATAATTACACAGCAAGTAATAACAAAGAAAAAAGAGCCATAGAAATAGATAATTAAGCACTCCATAGGCGGCTTTGAGCAATGTTGCCTGGAAGGCAAGGTTGAAGTGCCAAGATGTGATCATAGATGTAGGTGAATACTCTGGAAATTTACTTGTTTACCTTTGGGATTAGGGAGTATTTATAGATAACTTTACTGAATATAAAAGTTTGGTAGGATTGAGTCGATAATGGATTGTAATATGGATGTGACAGTAGGTTGTACCTAGGCTTACAGAAGGCACTTGACAAAGCTCCCCATGAAAGGCCATTATTTAATTGAAGGTGAGTGTTTATTTCAGGGAGAGAGACTCTGTACTAAATGGATGCACCAGGTTGATGGGGATCTGTTGCAGGGGCTTTGATTCTGCCCCCAGTGGCTTTGCAGCTGCTCTCTCTCACTCAGGTCATCCATTGCAGGGTAGGGTCAAAGGTGGGGTTCAATACCTTTCTTAGCAAATTTCACTTTAATCACTGAGCAGAATTTTCAGATTTCATTTTGAAATTTGCCTTTCACTAGGTTGAAATTGCATTCCCTTTTCCTACTGTCATACTTCAGTTTGAAGTAGTACTCCAGATTTTCGTTTTCTATTCCAGTTGCTATGTTAAATATCTCTAATACGTCCCCTCTTGGTCACCTTCTGGGGCTAGGTTTTCCTCATAATTCATTCCTATGGCATTAGGAATCAGCCTTGTGGCTCTTCTCTGCACCACCTCAAGGCTTGAATGTCTCCCTTTTGTCTTGGGACGTAGTAGCCAAGGTGTAGTCTGACCAGAGCGCTGTACAGTTTTAGCATAACATCCCCCAACTCGTGGTTTGTTTCGGCTATGTAGCTCAGAATTCTGTTAGGTCTATTTCTATTCTGTTCTAATTCTATTCTGTTGATTGCCGCTGCACAGGGCCTGGACATGTTAACCGTCAGTCAGCGAATGCCCCCATTTTCTTACTTCAAAGCTGAAGCATGTGTTCAGTTGGTTGAAAGCACCAATTATCTAACAGTTGGCTGCTTACGAGGTTTCTTTTATCAGAATTAGTTGAGGCATGAAGAAAGGTACTGCCTATTTAATGCAAACTTTTGAGTAAGGTTACAGTAATACAGTCAATTTTACACAGACATGTCGGGCTGAATTTTGCCGGTGCTCAGAGTGCAGGTTTGGAAGCGGGTCTGCTGTCAAAATAGCAAAGATTGACAGCGAGTAGGAAACCCGCTGTCAACCCACCTCCACGCAAGTCTCCCAGTCTGCGCAGAACTGACCCGACACCAAGCAGCGGGGGAGACAATTGAGATCATTAAATGGCTTGTTAACAGCCAATTTAATGCTATTTTGAGCCTACCTTGCAATTTTACGTGCTCCCCCATGGGTTACCCGCTGCTCGGGGAACACGCCAGCTCACCCTGTCGTGAGCTGAGTCTGCTTTGATTTATCTGATAACCTGACAGCTGCAGAAGTGGTATAAAGGATGCCATGTTGCAGCTGTTCAGTTTCAGAGCTCAGAAACTGTTGGTTACTGCATTTGTAAGACATATACGGCTAAAAATCGTTTAGCGCCCCATTTGGGGTGCTAATGTCGCCGGGGAGCGACTGTTAGCACCTCGGAAAAATTGGCACACCGCGGGGGGGTGGGGGGGCGTTCAGGAGGCCAGGGACAGGAGCGCAGGCAGGTGCTGGCAGGCGCCCAGCAACAAAAATGGCCGCCCTGCACCTCGCCTTTAAATAGCGCCTCCCCGGCCGGTGTCCGGCGGTAAGTCAGGGGGCGCTCCCGAAAATCACGGCCGGGGCGCTACGCACGGCGATGACGTCATCGCCAGCGGCGCAGCGCCGCAGGGCGCTACCGGTTAGCACCGCCGCTAACCTCCCGCTGAAATTCGTGGGAGGCGCAGGTGGCGCCGTGCCCGGGCGCTAGCTGCTTTGCGCCCCGTTAGCGCCCTCTTAGGCGCAAAGCATTCCAATTTTTCCCCCATAGAGATTTCTTTAGCTTGCAAATGTTTAGAGCCAACTGTATATCCAGTGGCACCTCATTGGAACAACCTCTCTCACCATTGACAGATCCCTTCCACAATCACCCCCAACACCAACATCACCAACAACAACACCAACCTTCTCCGCATCCACCTGATGCTGAACAGGACACAGGGCATCAGCACCCAACAACATTGCTGCCCGGGAGGCCAGCGATGGCATCACCATGGTCAGATTTACTTCACTTGACGCTGTACCCCCTGGCTGCCACATGATGCGCCAGGTTGGAACCATCCCACACCATCACCATAAAGCATCCCTATAATGTCCAAGCCATTCCTTTCACATTCATCACAATAGCGGGGGGGGAGTTATGTCTCAACATTCACTGGAACTCACAAAGAAACTTCTCAAGGTGCGCACAAATCTGTCCAATAAGGTAAGGCGTTGAAAATATAGATTTCAATGGATGACAACACATTAACAGAAACTTCACATGAACATTGGCTGAAGCTCTCAAGTGCCTACCCTTGTGTGTTGTTAGTTGGTATGCTTGCAGTAGGATGAGGATGAGGGTGAGTGTGAGAGGTGGCTAGTGAGGTGGGGAAGTGATAATGTAGATAGAGAGGGATGGGTGGAGGTGCAAGGTAAGTTGGTGTGAGTAAGGATGTGCAGGAGTAGGGTAGGGAAGGCAGAGTGATGGGGATGTGATGAGTGGCACAGCAGGATGAGTTTGAGTGTAGCTTTGCAGTAACGTTTCGTGATCTACTGAGATCATTGAAAGGCTTGCGCCACTGCAGCCTGGTCCTCCTGACGACATCCCTGCTTGTGTCCTCCTGTGCAATGTGCAACCAGACTGCGTTGATCTCCTGGGGAGGTCTCTTCTGCCCATTGGAAGGGAAGAGAATCTCCCTGCGTGCTGTGACACCCTCCATAAGCATATGGAAGGAGTCATGCGTGAGCCTGGGTGCAGCCCTGCACCTTTGTGCAGTGCTTGTCAGTGTTTGCAGCACCTCAATGCTGCAGAACACTGACAGCAAAACTGTCAAAATCAATGTGGCCGTGGTCCCTTTAAGGAAACCGGCTGAGCACAAGTCACCAAATGGCGTTATCAGACCCGCTTCCTGTTAATTCACCAGGCACCCCGCAGGGCGGGCTTAACAAGGCCAATCAACGGAAAAGAATTTTCAGAGAGCGGCTGCAGACGGGAGCAGGACCGGAACCCGACAACCAGCTCTCCCGCCGCCATCCCACCTCCGCAGGGAAAATCCAGCCCGTAGTTTCCGTGATATATATCAGCACATCTTTATTTTAAGAAGGGAAGGTGAAAAAATATTTCACAACATCTTAGCAAATACATAACTGCTTGAAAGAGTGAGAAGAACAATCACATATAAACAGATATAGAGATGGCAACAAAAGACAAAAGTGAAATGGAGAAAGAAATTGAAAGACTTAGAGAGTGGGTGATAAGTAGAAATCTAAGGCTTTATAAAAAGGAGGCGACTGCTGCCAACGAACTGGAAGCGGACTGCGCATGCGCGCTGCCGGTTCGTCATGGGAGCGGGTTTGTTAAAAAAAAAAATGTAAATGCCGGGAGGGAGCGGGCTGTGAGGAAAAATGTCGGGAGGGAGCGGGCTGTGATCAAAAATGTCAGGAGGGAGCGGGCTTTGATGAAAAATGTCGGGAGGGAGCGGGCTGTGATCAAAAATGCCGGGAGAGAGCGGGCTTTGATGAAAAATGCCGGGAGGGAGCGGGCTGTGATGAAAAATGCCGGGAGAGAGCGGGCTTTGATGAAAAATGCCGGGAGAGAGCGGGCTGTGATGAAAAATGTCGGGAGAGAGCGGGCTGTGAGGAAAAATGCCGGGAGGGAGCGGGCTGTGATCAAAAATGCTCTGTGGAAAAGAAAAGCTTCCGGTTCCAGATTAATGCGCAGTAAGCTTCTGCGCAGCTTCCAGTCGTTGGCGGCAGTCACTCCGTTATAAAAAATGCCCCTCTGCCGGCAGGAGCAGCTTGAGGGGGGGAATAAGATGGTGGGAGGAGGGGAGGTTTGCAGCCCGTTCCCACCCTTCCCCATCATTTTAACTATCTTAAAATCAGGCATGGGAAGGCCACCCACCCCAGACGAGCAGGGCCCTAATTTACATTACATTACAAAGAATTTACAGCACAGAAACAGGCCATTCGGCCCAACTGGTCTATGCTGGTGCTTATGTTCCACACGAGCCTCCTCCCACCTTACTTCATCTCACCCTATCAGCATATCCTTCTACCCATTTCTCCCTCATGTGCTTGTCTAGCTTCCCCTTAAATGCATCTATGATTTCACCTCAACTACTCCATGTGGTAGCAAGTTCCACATTCTCACCCCTCTTTGGGTAAAGAAGTTCCTCCTCAGTTCCTTATTGGATTTATTAATGACTATCGTAAATTTATGACCCGATGGGCTAGAAATTGGACACCTTAGCACCTCCCGTTATCACTTCCGGGGGGGCGATAACAGGGCGCCAAGCACTTACCGACCGGGCGTGGTGAGAAGATTGACTCCCGTTATATTTGGTGAGTGGTTTGCAGCGGCGGTACGGCATTGCGCCCCGATCTCCTTCGCCCAGAGATCGTGACATCATCGCCGCGCGCATCGCCCCGGTCCCGAACTTCGGTTCCGCCCCCTACAGCATCGCCAGGCGAAAACACCGGCAACTACAGGAGGCGTTCATCGGGAGGCCGGGCACTTCGGGGGCGATGCTTAAAGGTGAGGTGGCTGAAATAAGTGGAAAAAATTCTTAAATGGTCTTTCAGTTTTTTTTTTCATTTTTCTTCTCCAGCGCTCGATCAGCCCGGCGCTCTGCTGCAGTGTATCGATCGGGCTGATCGGGCCGGGTCGCGGCTGCCGTCGGGGACCCAGTAAGTTGCTTTCCCTTGCAGAGCCTGCAGCAGGTGGCCCTTCCCTTTAAGGGAGGGAAGGAGCCTTCCAACGCGGCAGTGCTGCACGGCCCAGTGTGCAGCACCTACCGCCCCGCCTGCTGCCTGTTGTGCTACAGGAAGGAATTGGAGCGCTTGACTTAGCGCTTGATTTAGCGCTCCACTTCCTTCCTGGAGCGCAAAACCGAATTTTTGAAACGTTGCTAAACATTAGCGCCTGGCACTAATTTTTTCAACTTTTAAAAGTTAGTGCCCCAAACGGGGCTATAATGAATTTCTCCCCCCTAATTTTGGTCTCCCCACAAGCGGCAACATTTTCTCTGCTTCTACCCTATCAAACCCCTTCATACTTTTAAAAGACCTCTATTAGGACGCCCCCCTCAGCCTTCTCTTTTCTAGAGGAAAGAGCCCCAGCCTGTTCAGTCTTTCCTGATAGTTATAACCACTCAGTTCTCTTAAATGGTAAAGTTGTCTCCCGATGACGTTGTCGGGATGTGCATGCCATTTTAACCGTGGGCCTGACTAAGGGCTGCACAGACTCGAACCCACCAGCAAAAGCTGGCAGCAGCCAGGTTCCTGGTCACAGGAGGACAAAGTAAGTTTAATTTAAAGGTTCCGTGTGGGCCAGGATCAACACTCTTGCTCCTCCTGGCCCCACAAGGATATCTTGGGCTTCCCTTGTCTCGGGCTCCCCCCCCTCACTGATTCAAGTCTCTCCTGATTCCTCCACCCCCCCCACCCCACATTCCTTACTTGCCTTGCCTGGGACCATTTCCGTGGGTCCGACCCCAGTGTTTATTTATCAGAAAGATCCATTTAAAGAAGTGACAGCCCCATATATTAGTGAACCAATGATAGTAAGATGCAAAGTGAGTAATTTTCACCTTCACTACTTGGGCAGTAAAGTGGCAGAGCAGATCGCCCGCCTGTTATAGAACCCTTTCAATTCTCACCGATTGATTTCAATGAAACTGAATATCAGGCGGGTTCTATAACAGGCAGGTGCTCTACCCCATCAATTTACCACCCACTTGGTGAAGGTGAAAATAACCACCAAGGTAACAATCTGCTTTTAAACCTCTACGAGCTGATTTCCTCCTCCATTGCTACAAGATGCAAATTAGGGGTAAACATATTCACAGATTAGGATACATCAAAGCCAAGGTAAACTTTAGAAATCATGTGGCTGAAAGCAGGCATCAAAAGATTCTTTTGTGTGGAAAGAGAAATTGGGGGAAAAATTCGGTTGCCTTGCGCCTCCCGTTAGCGCCCTAAGAGCAATGTTTATGCCGCTCGCGAAATTGACCAGACATTTTGTGGCGGCGCTAAACACTACCGCCACGATCTCCTGCGCCTGCAGATCGTGACATCAGTCGAGCGTGCAACGCCCCGGACTGGATATTGAGTGGCGCCCCCTGCCTTACCGCCTACCGCTAGCAACGACAGGTTGAGGGGAGCGTTTTGCAGTCGGGAAGGGACTGGGGGAGCGCTATTGAAAGGCGACCGCTTCCTGCCTTTTTTTGTCGGCGACATTTTTGCACCATGCATTCTGAGAGAGAGCGAGAGAGAGACTTCTGGAGAGATTCAATGCTGTGTGAAAGAGTTTTGGGTACTGAGCAGCACGTTGCAGGTTCATTTTGATTTGACCTTCCTTGCATTGATTTAGAAGGGACTATGGGGGCTGCACTCTGATCTCTTTCCCTGGGCCTCTCCATTGTTCCTTCCAGCAGATTTGATGTACAGGTCTCTCCAGGCCGAGATTCAAGGCTGCAATGAGCAGGGTGTGGATGGAGAGCAAGATCGACCCTCCCCTTTAAGAACTGGCCGGCGCCAGTGTGTCTGTGTTCCATTGCTGACTGACATCACATGAGCTTCACCAGCGCTCTGAGGTAGCGCCTCACTCCTCGGCGTTAGCACCTTAAGAGAGGTGTGTAGCGCCTGATTTAGCGCTCCAATCACCTCCGGGGTGATAGAAGCCAAGTTTGCAGTCGGAGGTGACAATTAGCGGCAGGCGCTAAACTTTGCTCCCGGCCGATAATTGCGCCCCAAACGGGGCGATACCGAATTTCTCCCCCTTTGTCTTTCTCACATAGACACATTTGTCGAGGGAGTAAGTTGTTTTAACTTATTGTTTTACAGCAGATTCTGCAAACTAATGAAATCTGTTGCGTTTGCTCTGTTGTCTGTTTTATTTTACTTCTTAACGAATCTCATTCACAGTTTGTAGTCCGAGTCTTGTTTGTCAGTTTTAGTTGTCCTGCCAGTTAGAAAGACCAGGAGCCTCAAGGTATTCCATATCAATTCCAGCTTGTGTCTCATTGGTAAAAAGGTTCATTGTACCACTCCACAGCGCACCATAGCACGTTAGTTAGCATATGAGGTCATGTTTCAGTTTATAGGAAGCATGGGCTTTCCCTTGGAAATTCCCTTGGCATTGGATGCAAGAAGTAGTATCTAGATTGTGACAGAATCACAACAGCATTCCCTTGTAGATTACCCGATGTAATATCTTACATGAGTAAAGCAATTCCTGTGTTGACTGTATAGAGTGCAACTTCACGAGTGAACTGTACTAAAGATATTGAGCACAAACTTTTCAGACCAAAGACCTCAGAATAAGGAGCTGGTGTAAGCATCAGTGCAGGCCCCAAGGATTTTTGTATCGGACATTTTGTATGATTGTTACTGCTGATTGACCAGCAGCCTGTTTGGAGAAGATGGGAGGGGCCCAGGTGTTCGTGATGGACAGGAGATTCCAGCCAGGCCTACAAACTGATTACGGGAGAATGTCTGAGCAGACAGAGTCTGGGAAACAATGGACAGAAGATGGAGGGCCATTGTAAATCAATGGGAAACCACTTAACCCAGGATCGGGTGAGAAGTGCGGCCCATCATCTGCCATTAACACTAGCGCCTAGATGGGATAGCCCCGAAAGGCGGGAAACCAGACAAAGAAGGGTGATTAAAAAGACATCACTGAACTTTTAGGGTATAACAGAAGGCAGCTTTGGCCATTCTCACTCTCACGCTTGCTCTCGCCTTCGCGTGCCCTCATCTCTGAACCAAGAACCGAGCACTCCGTCCGAGACGGAGAGAAGAAACCACCACGAGCGACAAGAGCCTTGCCTTGCTCTTCGACTGTAGGAACAAACATCGAAACTGGGACTTGGATACTGCATCGGCAATATGGAACCAGGAGACACAAACCTGAGGATTGGGAGCAGTTTAGGAGTCAGCAAAGGAGGACAAAGGGATTAATTAAGAGGGGGAAAATAGAGTATGAGAGTAAGCTTGCAGGGAACATAAAAACAGACTGTAAAAGCTTCTATAGATATGCGAAGAGAAAAAGATTAGTGAAGTCAAGCGTAGGTCCCTTGCAGTCAGAATCTGGGGAATTTATAATGGGGACAAAAGAAATGGCTGACCAATTAAATACATACTTTGGTTCTGTCTTCACAAAGGAGGACACAAATAACCTCCCAGAGAGGTCGGGGAACATAGGGTCTAATGAGAGGGAGGAACTGAATGAAATCAGTATTTGTAGGGAAATGGTATTAGGGAAATTGACAGGATTGAAGGCCGATAAATCCCCAGGGCCTGATAATCTACATCCCAGGGTACTTAAGTTCTTTCCTCCCCTCCCCTCTTTCCCTGCCCACTTGCTTAAAAACCTGTTACATCTCCAGCTTTTTCTAGTTCTGACGAAGGGTCATTGACCTGAAACGTTAACTCTGTTTCTCTCTCCACAGATGCTGCCTGACCTGCTGAGTATTTCCAGCATTTTCTGTTTTTATTTCATCAGCTAGACATGGACAAACAAAATAAATAACAATACAGAAATACAAAAAATAAGTTTCTCTTATTTGTTTGTGTTTTATTTTAAATTATAATCGGGTTCTAATTCATACACTTAGCAAAATGTTAATATGCATTCTATAGTTACACAATTAAAAATGTCAAGAAGTTACGAAAGTATAATTGACTTGTATTCTCCCATCATTTTACAAATTAATTTTTGGTTTATAAATACAGTTAAGAGAAAATATTTCAGTAACCATGAAGAACACTGTAGGATATTTATTTAAACCACAACTATCTAAGCACATTCATCTTTTTATATGGGTAAGAATAAAGCAGTATGATATTTCTGTCAAATTATAATCAATTGCAATGACTGTGTCACATCTTATACATCTTGTATTGTTTTATATTAAGAAGAACATTTACAAAACTGCTCCTTAAAAGTGGCAAGGGATATGGTTCATCCATAAAATGATATAAGTTCTATGTAAAAAAAAGTCTATCTTTTCACTATCTAGTGGAAATCTCTCATATTTTAAGTAGTTGTTTTTAAACTCTGCGCAGTTCCTAGTTGCAGATTCACTAGTATTAGTTTCACTGTACGTTGTAACATTGAAATAAAAACATTTTTCCTAAAAAGAAAAGATGTACATTCAGATAAAGTATAGTTGTATAATACTCAACAGTACATTTTAAAATACATTTAAAAAAAACAAACACCATTTTGATATTAACACATTAGCAAATGCAAAATGGTTGTACAAGTTACTTTTGACAATTGTTTGGAATATCTGCCTAGTGGAGACAAATTACATATTTAATACACCTCTTTGCTCAATTAAGTCATTATCAGTCCTACGTTAAGTTAGAGTTTAAAATATATTAATTTGAGCATTGTACACTGACCACTGAAACAGGTAATTTTTCCAAATAGATTGTCACAGAAAGTCTTTACAAAATACATATTCACTAAAAAAAAAATACAGTTAGTTCATTAAGGGTTAACAAATAGTATATCCTGGTTCAAGATCGGAACTAGTGCATCTTGAACACATTTTTGTATTGCCATTTATGTCACTATTGCTTTGGACAAGGTGAGACAATTTGATTGGCATTCTGCGAAGAAAGAAGTCTTTCAAGTCCTCTGTACCAAGCAAAGGTATGTTGTCCCCTGGAGATTCTAAATGACTCAGATTTACAGTCATCCTTAGACTCAAGGATATTTTCACATAAAAAAAGAGGTTATTTTTTCCCCACAGCTGCCAGCAAGCTACAAGGAATCACTAATCGAACATCAAAAGATGAAAACCACTCCAGTGATCTATTTTTACATGCACCAAAGAATAACCCGCATACATTTGACACAGAGTATGGCAGTCAAATAAATAGCTGCATGTGGAATTGCCCACATATGTTTATATGTTAGGACCTGAAAGCATAAAGGTTGGCCTATTATCAAGAAGCAAAATATCCAGTGTCAAGCTTATCTGTCTTTCCATTTTTCTTAACTAAGCATTGAAGTTTCTCTGTAGCATACATTTGATCAAACTAGAATAACTGTTGCACCCATAATCTTCAACAGCTTCTGCTGCAATAAATACCAGGACATCTGCGGATGCTCCACAGCATTCTTTTCACACAAGCAGCTTAGAGTAAACTTCATCTTCATTTCACAGAGGAATATAGCAAAAACTTCAATTAGCTCAATGGGGGTGGCAAATCCATCAGAAGAGAGAGGTTCCTTTTACTTCCGCAGACATTCTGAAAAACAAGAAGAAGAACACTTCTGTAATGTAGATAGAAAGACGCAGATCATGGCCTGGAGTTCCCGCTCGATCGCGCTGGATTTTCAGCGCAATTTCCCCGATATTGGCATAACCGGCGCAAAAGATCGCGGAATTTTAAGCGCAAATTGCGTTCAGCGCGACTCAAGTTTCCGCGATCTTCGAGCGCTGGTTTTAAAAACATCGCGCTAGAAGCAGGCCCCGCCCACAAAGCTGGCCACGCCCCCAGGGTGAATTAATCGCCATTGGGAGTTTCCGCTAATTGTGCTAGTTTGCAGCCCTTCGAGGAGGCTCCAAAAATTAAGCTGGAACTTTTGGGCTCAAGGACACTAATTGGTATGTTTTGAATGATCTTTTTAATTTACTAAGCAACTCACTACTGTATCCCAATCTAATGAGAAAATAGTTCCGTATAAGTTTTAAAAGTCATTTTCAGTCATTTAAAAATCGGGTTACTCACAGGTGGTGGATTGACACTGATTTAAAATGCTTATTTTAATTGTGATAAACCCATTTTCAGCTGTATTAATCAAACTTTACCAAATTACCACTCTTAAATATATCAAGGAATATTTTTTAAAGCAAAATTTTAAAAAAAAATTACGTTTTAAAACGCTGCCCAACTGCGCTGGTTCATGGCAGATTTTGCGTTTGGTGATATGCAAATGAGTTTGAGTGGAAACTCCGGGGGAGGGGGGAATGCAATTTGCGCCGGAATCGCTGATTGCGCCCAAAGCAGAAACTCTACCCCCATATGTTAATAACTATCGATAAAGAACATTTTCTGAAGACAAACAAACCACAACTGTTGTCTATCTGTTTCTCAAATCGGACATGGAAGGAGATTCAACAATAAAAGTCAATATTCCATGGATTGCTGACAATTTTTAAATATCGATCTTAGTATTAGCTAATTAAAATATTATCCATAATCGTTTGCTATGTTTTCTTTAAATGAATTAAGAATTCGGATTTGAGAGTGAGAGGATTCTTCATGGAGGAATAAGCAGACCCAAAGGAAAAGGAAGATTGAGGTGCAGTGTAGAAACTTACACTTCCAAATATTATTGCGTTGGATCCAATATCAATGCCAATTTCAAATTCAATTCCAAAAATCATTGGCCGGAATTATCTCCAGGGAGGCGGGTTGGGGGCGGGGGCCCCCCCCCCGAGGTGGGTGGGAAGCCCGGGTTTCCCGCAGGCCCTGCCGACTTTAATGGCAGGGCCTGATTTAAATGCGAGTCCTCGGATTCCCACCTGCAGCCAGCCAGATTGAGAGGCTGACTGGCTGGCTGCGGGAGGGTAGGCCTCAGAAGCGAGGGATCGCGGGAGGGGGGGGGGGCGGTCAGCAATCGGCCGGGGTCGGAGATCGGTTTGTGGTGGGGGAGCGCATCGGCAGGGGTTGGGGATCGCGGGGAGGTTCGGCTGAGGATCGGTGGTGGGGTGGGGAGGTTGGCCGGGGATGAGAGGGGATCGGGGCCGGCCACCGGAGGTTCGTGGGGGGGGTCTCTGATCGCGAGGGGGTGGGTATGGTAGGGACCCTGGATCCAGGAGGTAGGTATAAAGCCACTTACCTCCTGGATGCAGCAGTCCCCGCCTCGGTTTAACTGCTGGATTTCATGAATTGTGTGAAACCCCTCCACAGGAACTTTAGCACAAAATGGAGGGGGAAAAAAGAGGCTTCCAGCCTCATTACAATATTTAAATTGAGGTACCGCCCCCTGGGAGCGGGTTGGTCGCCCGTCCCGTCCCCGTCCCGCCTCCGGTAAAACCGGAAATGGGAGGGTTGGAGGTCGGATCAGGTCGGGAATCCCATTTCTAAGCACTTTAACTGCCCCCACGTTCCAAACCCACCCGTTTTTTTAGGGGAAAAACCCAGCCATTATCTTCAATGATTAATTACTTTCTATTTAATAACAGACTAAAACAAAGTCATCCACACATATCTACACTACAAAAATCTCCAGGTACAGACGACCGACAAGAAAAGTTTTGTCTTGCTTTAATGCTTCTGCTATTACGCACTATTAAAGATTTCCTACCTTTTGGATGACTGGCTTGAATGCAGAAGCACTTTTCTGTAAGGCTGACGAAGAGCTACATAAATGTTGAGTGGTATGAAAGATAAAGAAAATAAATCTTTAATATTAAACACATGCAAATTTTTTTTTTAAACACAACTGTATGACAAATGTTGGCAGTGGATGTCCCACTTGTAACTCCTTAGTACAGTTGAAACTTTTTTTTTTGTATATGGGATGTGGGCGTTGCTGGCAAGGCCAGCATTTATTGCCCATCCCTAATTGCCCTTGAGAAGGTGGTGGTGAGCTGCCTTCTTGAACCGCTGCAGTCCGTGTGCTGAAGGTACTCCCACAGTGCTGTTAGGGAGGGAGTTCCAGGATTTTGAACCAGCGATGATGAAGGAACAGCGATATATTTCTAAGTCAGGATGGTGTGTGACTTGGAAGTGCTGGTGTTCCCATGCGCCTGCCGCCCTTGTCCTTCTAGGTGGAAGAGGTCGCGGGTTTGGGAGGTGCTGCCGAAGAAGCCTTGGTGAGTTGCTGCAGTGCATCTTGTAGATGGTACACACTGCAGCCACGGTACACCGGTGGTGGAGGGAGTGAATGTTTAAGGTGGTGGATGGGGTGCCAATCAAGCGGGCTGCTTTGTCCTGGATGGTGTCAAGCTTCTTGAGTGTTGTTGGAGCTGCACTCATCCAGGCAAGTGGAGAGTATTCCATCACACTCCTGACTTGTGCCTTGTAGATGGTGGAAAGGCTTTGGGGAGTCAGGAGGTGAGACACTCGCTGCAGAATACCTAGCCTCTGATCTGCTCTTGTTGCCACAGTATTTATGTGGCTGGTCCAGTTAAGTTTTTGGTCAATGGTGACCCCCAGGATGTTGATGGTGGGGGATTCGGCGATGGTAATACTGTTCAATGTCAAGGGGAGGTGGTTAGACTCTCGCTTGTTGGAGATAGTCATTCCCGGGCACTTCTGTGGCGCGAATGTTACCTGCCACTTATCAGCCCAAGCCTGAACGTCGTCCAGGTCTTGTTGCATGCAGGCATCGACTGCTTCATTATCTGAGGAGTTGTGAATGGTGCTGAACACTGTGCAGTCATCAGCGAACATCCCCATTTCTGACCTTATGTTGGAGGGAAGGTCATTGATGAAGCAGCTGAAGATGGTTGGGCCTAGGACACTGCCCTGAGAAACTCCTGCAGCGATGTCCTGGGGTTGTGATGATTGACCTTCAACCACCACAACCATCTTCCTTTGTACTAGGTATGACTCCAGCCAGTGGAGCGTTTTCCCCCCCCCCCCCCGATTCCCATTGACTTCAGTTTTACTAGGGCTCCTTGATGCCACACTCGGTCAAATGCTGCCTTGATGTCAAGGGCAGTCACTCTCACCTCACCTCTGGAATTCAGCTCCTTTGTCCAAGGTCGGGAGCCGAGTGGTCTTGGCGGAACCCAAACTGGGCATCTACTCTGAAGCTTTTTTTAAAAATTTGTTTATGGGATGTGGGCGTCGCTGGCAAGGCCAGCATTTATTGCCCATCCCTAATTGCCTTTGAGAAGGTGGTGGTGAGCCACCTTCTTGAACTGCTGCAGCCCGTGGGGTGAAGCTACTCCCACAGTGCTGTTAGGGAGGGAGTTTCAGGATTTTGACCCAGCGACGATGAAGGATCGGCGATATACTTCTAAGTCAGGATGGTGTGTGACTTGGAGGGGAACTTGGAGGTGGTGGTGTTCCCATGCGCCTGCTGCCCTTGCCCTTCCAGGTGGTAGAGGCCGCGGGTTTGGGAGGTGCTGCCGAAGAAGCCTTGGCGAGTTGCTGCAGTGCATCTTGTAGATGGTACACACTGCAGCCACGGTACGTCGGTGGTGGAGGGAGTGAATGTTTAAGGTGGTGGATGGGGTGCCAATCAAGCGGGCTGCTTTGTCCTGGTTTCTGCTGGCCTTGGTAAAGTGCTAGTGATGCTGGCTCTCCAGGTCTCCAGCAGCTGGCCATATCCTCTCTGTAAACTTGCTGCATTTGCTAAGTCTAGCTGCCAGGAAGATCCAGTTTAAAAAAATAAATAGGGCATATTGATCCATTTCCCACACTCCCTTTTTTTATTTGATAAAGATAAGCTGGATTGTGGTGATAGCTTTTATATTTAAAATATTAATATATTATAAGTAAGGAAAGCATAATTTTCCAGGAACTAACATGAAACATATGTTTCACTCTCTCCGGGCAGATATCTTACAAACAATTGTAAAATCATTTCCCTGAATATGTGTAACCCGCCCGTACCTCAGCACCCCTCCCTTCCCCCAACTCTGTGAGGTTTGACTCACCGGAGGTCACTTTAACTCTTGGCACTAGTGTAAAAAGGGCGATATCAGATTGGCTGCTCGTTCTTCCTGTCCCAGTCTTTGTTTCCATTGGCAGCAATGTAATAGGCAATTTTACACTATTGCGAAAATTAAATTAATTACTAGGCAAGCTACACGCCCCGGATGGGCGTCCTGTTGCGGCTTGCCGGCTGGTGCAATATCGGGTGGCCCCAAGGTCAACCTGACCAGCAGGAAGGTAGGTCCGGGGCGGGGACGGGTGGCGTGAGGCAACATTCCTCCTGAGCTGCGTGGCCAATCGGGAGGTCCTGTGCAGGCCGCTCACCCAGCTGCAACGCTGGAAAAGATATCACGCAGCAAATTTAAAGGGACCGCGCACCGAAAATAAAAATTAGAGGGAACATTGGTGTGGGGGTATTATTCCTGTGGAGACCACAAGGTCACTCCTACTCCTCTTGGCCCCACAAAAAATGACCTTTCACTTACCTGTTATGGGCTTCCTCCTCTTCACCACCCTGTGTACCTGGGAGGAGAGCGCATGGCTCACACTCCACCCAGTTGTCCTTCAAAATTGCATCGGGGGGTTTTATGTATATCATAGGACCCCATTTTGCATACAATAATGAGGCTTCTGCCTGATCCAGGTGGGTGCTTGGGCTGCTCGATGGAAGGCCCCGGTAAATAGAGCAGCGGAGTGCAAATTGGCCGGTAAGTTCACCATCGCTATTTTAACTCCGCTGCCACCCTTTTTCCGCCAGGCAGGCAGGCAGAGTTAAAATCGGCCCGATCATCTCAAGATGGCAACTAAGCCAATAAAAAGTGAAACCAGGAAAAATGTCTCCTCATAAATAGTGTGGGAATGTGGAACTCACTGCCAGAAGTCCATAGATGCAAAATCAACTCAAGTGTCTAAGAGGGAGATAATACTGAATCAGGATGTAAGGATATTAAGGGACAGTGGGATTTAAGATTTAAAGTTGCCACTACTAAAAAAATGGTGCAGTAGTTTCAATGGTCTATTTTTAATTCCAATTGAAATTTTAAAATATCTAAATACCTATGAAAAACTGGACCACTCGGAGAGAATAATGTTACTTTACTGCTGATTATCACCATAGCACTTTGCTGCTCTGATCTATGCAAAGTGATAGTTCATACATAAATTATGTATTTCAGCTTGAGGCATTTATGTTTTCATTATTTTCAAGACCAGAAACACTCAGTCAATACCGACTGTTCAAAAAAGATGACTATTGTTCCTTTATTATTTCTCACCTGTAAATAACATGTATCCAGAAAAGAGCATCAGAGTCACTAGGATCAATAAAATCGCAGTGATTGTAATTGGCCAGATATATTGTGGGGAAGCACCTGTGGAGTTTAATTCTGTAATAGAAAGCAAATAGATATTAGATAACATATGTACAGTACTGTGTAAAATATACAAGGAGGCATACCACCCTAACTTGAACTCCCCTCCCCCCACGGCCCCACCAGTGGCCCCTTCCCCGCCCGCAACATATAAATGCCAGCGGGGGATGTGGGGGTGAGGCGTGGAGCCTGGCCCCCATTCCCATTTTCCTCCTGTCTGCCCCTCATACTGCCTGATATGAATCTTGTCATTCATGTGGAAATTACTTATGAAATAATACTGGGCGGCCTGCTGGTGGCGCTGTCCAGGGAGAGTATAAATACTCGGGCATGGGCCCAGCTTGCTCAGGACATTCCTTAACAGGAACTATAAAGGACACAACTAGATCTCCATGTTGAAAAACAGTTGATTAAAGCTTTGTTTAACGCTTAGACCAAGTGCCTAGTAGTTTTCTTATGTCACTGCCGCTCCCCAGGACCACCTGGTGGAAGGTGGTGGCGAGCCCATGGAGGAGGCCTACAAAAGATCTCATATCTCCCTCCAACCTGGCCTCACGCACTTATCTTTGTAGATCTCGGTCTCTGCCAAGGCCTACAAAGCTGCAGCACCTGGCTTCTTTATGGTTCTTCTGCCCGTTTTAAGATCTATCGTGCCACTTCTGGTGCTGCAACGCCGTCCCCGTTGCAGCACCACTTCCATTTCTTCATCTGCTCTGGTGGGCTCTGATCTGCCCTGCATAGCCAATGATTCTTGACCCAAGAAAATCTGTCAGGGATTGTGACCAGGTCGGAAGGGTGGACAGAAGTCCCACTCTGCCTGTACCACATTGGCTGAAAGGAAAATTCAGCTCTATGTGTTAATATTAGTAGCTAATTAAGGTAGATGAAGACTGATAATGTTGTTTATCCTCCAACTCTAAAATTAGCCAGTGTGTTTAAGATTTTTATTTCTCTCATTCCCTTTGAGGTTTCCCTGTGACACACCTCTCCTTCAGAGAAGAAAACAGGCCAGACCCATCTTAATGCAGCTCTGGAAACTGGTATGAGTGATCCATCTGATTTTTATTCCTTTCCTGTTGCATTCTACGCAGAAGCTCCAAATCACAGCATGGCTAATACCTCTAACTCCTAATGGTGAAAGCTTTCCCTGCTTGCTACTTATAGCAAAATCATTAACACATGTTTATACTCGCGTTTACCATTTTGTTACAACCCGTGAACAGATAAATACTTTCTCCCCCAAGGAGATTTGAGCTCTCTGCAACACTTTGCCATTCCAGTTTTAACAGGTTTGTTGGGCATGCTCCATCATGGATAGAGTCATCTGTACACATAAATACCACATGGCACAAAGAAGATTTCTTCTGGCTACAATGTGCCAGCAAAATCATAAACATAGGAGGAATATTTTCTATGATTGCTTCTGAAATTGTAAACAATTTTGCTAGAAACAGCACACAAAGGAAATTTTCACACTATATTTACACTGTCACTACTATAGTGACCAGAAGAAATCTTCCCACCAGCTCCAAAATTCCATGGGACGGCGCACTTTGGCATAAATGCTGATTTGAGCCCGCCCTGAACCTCCACTATTGGCCCAGCAAAAATTCTGCGGGACAGGAGGTGGTTCCGTGATCTGAATGCCTTCAGCAGGGTCTGGGTGCATCTGGACATCCCGCCCTTCTCCCCCACCCCAACGACAGGCCGGAAAGAGTTCTGATCCAGGGCAGCGCCAGGATCTCCTTCATCCCGCTGGAAGTAACAATTTGCTGCCATCGTGGCACCACCCCCGCCCCTCCAACATTCTTAACCAGATTTTCAGGGGTCCATAACCTTATAAGGAGTAAAAATGAGAAGTCGCACAACACCAGGTTATAGTCCAACAGATTTATTTAATTTTACAAGCTTTCGGAACAGTTCGCTCCTTCGTCAGGTAAGTTAGCAGTGAGAGAATCTCCCAGATTCTCTCACTGCTAACTTACCTGACGAAGGAGCGAACTGTTCCGAAAGCTTGTAAAATTAAATAAATCTGTTGGACTATAACCTGGTGTTGTGCGACTTCTCATTTTTGTCCACCCCAGTCCAACGCCGGCATCTCCACATTATAAGGAGTAGGCAGAGGCTCTGTCCCCACAAAGCCATCACAGAAACTCAAGCACAAAGCCACGGCCCAGCACAACCAGGTCCCGGCCTAGTTTCTGGCCATTCTGGCCCGCTCCCACTGAAGTTATGCTGAAAGTCTGCCACGGATTTTCAGGCTTACCATTTTTATACTGTCACAGGTTTGGTAGCCTACTGGGTACTGGACTAGCCACCAGGAAGTTAGGAGTTCAAACACTACCATAGCAAATTGTGCAACAGAATTCAATAAATCTGGTAATTTGTGGGCGAGCACCACCAAAATAACCATGAAAGTTGCTGGACTGTTGTAAAAATCTAACTAGTTCACTGATGTCCTCCAGGGACTGGAACCTGCAAGCCCCAGCTCATCTAGTCTACAATTGACTCTAGTCCCAAACTACGTTGTACACAATGTCCTTAGAGCAAATAGGGATGGGCAATAAATGCCTCGTCAGATTTTCCACATAAAAAGAACAAATTAAACTACTATCGAGAGACAAGAGGAAATATTCTAATTATATTTACAGTGTCACTACTATAAACTATCAGAGCAAATCTTCCAGCTGCGTTTTTGTTTTCCTGTTGAAGGTAAATGGGTGTTTAGCTTCCTATGATGAATCACTTGACCTTTTCGTCTCACATTTCCTCATGCAGACTATTCAGCCCATCATCCTCCTATGGTCAAGGACGTAGGTCAAAAAACCTGTTCCCCAAGTGCCAGGGATTGATGAGCACTTTGGATCAGATGCTCATCCATCCCTAGCATAAGAACATAAGAAATAGGAGCAGGAGTAGGCCATATGGCCCTTCGAGCCTGCTCCGCCATTCAATAAGATCATGGCTGATCTTCGACCTCAACTCCACTTTCCCACCCGATCCCCATATCCTTTGATTCCCCTAGAGTTCTGTGATGGGATCAGTGCTAATAAAGACTTGGATATGCCAGTCCTCTGATCAGTACAGCTCTGCACAGCACAGCTAAGATCAGAAATTCATTACAATGGGGGATTGTGTCCCCTCCACTTGGAGCTCCACACATCGGTGGACTAATGCACAGTGCCATCATGCTGCATCCACTGTGCAATTCGAATAGCTTTTCTCTTCTAACTTGGTCAATCTATCTTAAACCCAATAGGTCAATCTATCTTCAACCTTGTTGCACAGGTTAAACTAAAGGAAATTATTTATTCTCACTTGAGAATAGGAGTGCATTAATAGTGACAGCGAAGTGATTGTCCACAACTGTCACACTGGTCACATCAGGTGAAATGAAGCATGCTTCTCCATCTTTACATAATATCACATAAATGTTTCAACGTCATTATTTGACATTCCCAGTTAATAGAAAGAACTTTCATTTATATAGCACCTTTCACCACCTCAGGACATCCCAACGCACTTTACAACCAATGAAGTACTTTTTAATGTAGTCACTGTTATAATGTAGGAAACGCAGCAGCCAATTTGCACACAGCAAGGTCCCACACACAACAATGTGATAATGGCCAGATAATCTGTTTTTTTAGTGATGTTGGTTAAGGGATAAATATTGGCCAGGACACCGGGGGGAGAATAGTGCCATGGGATCTTTTATGTCCACCTGAGAGAGCAGACGGGGCCTTGATTTTATGTCCTATCCGAAAGACGGCGCCTCTGACAGTGCATATTTATTTCAAACAGGTTTCTTAACAGAATTAGAGATATATTTCTAAAAAAGATAAATCAGCTACTTACTGCACATTATGTCACAGATCTGAATCCGAACAGAATATTCTATATCTGTTCGCCATCCCTGTCAAGGCAAATTATTTAGATTTGTGTTACCAATTGTTAAAATATTATTACATTTCAAATAAAACCAATGTAACCCTGACAGCTCAATAGGCAAATGTACTGTGTGGAGGTTCCTTGGCCTGCACTTAGCTGGCTGATCTCAAGCAACTGGCAGTGAGTGGGGGTGCCTTAGCATCCCTGGCTAGACAAGGGAACAAATGGCCAGCTTGCCTGCTCTGAACTGCAATCGAGCAAACCTCTGCTGGATGGGCTCTGGTGAGGACAGGTCACGCGCTACAATGATAAATCCCCAAGGTAAAATTGCCACACGCCCCCCTCAGTCTGGCTTGTCTTATACATGAATAAGATACCAAAGGACCATAATCACTCGTGGAACCTAATCGCACGGAGTTTCGAGCTTCAGAACAGGAAGTGAAAAATTAGAGGAAAAGCTCATTAATTTAGCTTAGCTGAAGAGAGAGCATTCACATACCTGCACACAAAAATTGCTGCCACATTCTTCATGAGACAAGTTGAAAACTTTAGAATAGGCACCAATCTATAACGGAACAAACATTGTAATGTTTTATTGTTTTGACAGAGAAGCTAAAATGTAAATCAATGTGCAGTTTTCAAGCTATTTCAAATTTTTCTATTTAAACATCTACCCTAATAAAACACAATATTCAAATGACATTACAGGTGAACCAAATGGAAAGGTGATTTTTCTTTCCATAATGTGAGGTTTTTCTTAGTGCAGAGCAAGATTAGTTTTGAATGTTAACTCTCCTACTAATGTATACCAAACGAAGAAAATAAAAAAATTGATGTCATGAATTTAATTACGTAATTTAAAAAAGCTAATATTAAGAGTTTACGTTAAATTTTACATCAGTGGGAAATACTTCCCTGTTTTTTGTAGGTGCTCGATAAATTTGAATAGTTATAAACCTTCCCAGCCTATGGCAAAAATATTCTCTTGTTGCAAAAACTGCATTATATTAACTTTTATAGTATCTTTAGCCCCATAGTCTAACCTGTGGTCTAATCAACAAGTCAACATGAACTCACTGTATTTGCAGTAACGTACAGCTCCTTTAGTGGTTTACACTTGTAGGGTGCAGTTCTTTTACACAGAGCCATCTTGAATTCAGCCTTGTCCTGAGTCACGAAAGTAAGTTGGAGTTTGCCCAGCTGCCCATCAGCACTCATGTTCCAAACTATAAATAAATACAGTTATGAACTAGTGACAATCGTGGTTAGAAGTCGGTTGTGAAAATAGTATATTTGAGCCAGTGAACACCTCATCCAAGACCAGGAAATTTTCCAATGGCCCGGAATTTGCAGTCGGGATGACGCCGAACTGGCAGCGTTGGCCATCATTCCGCCTTTGAAACGGACCGCAACTTCGGGATTCGGCGTATGTGCAGACGCATGTGGAAATCCTGGGTTTGCGGTCTGTCATTGGCAGCTCCGAAACAGGCTGCACCGTGAAGTTCTCAACACGGGGATCGCTTGTACGAAGCGTACTTCGGGGCCAGCAGCCACTTTGCTGCTGCCCGCAAATTCCGGGCCACTTTGAATCAACTCCGGAGGCCTGATTTTAAAAGAGGAGTAGATCTTAACTTTGTGTGATGGTGTAAAACAGGCGATAGCGACTCGGCAGGCCGTTTTACATCACTCCCACTGAAGTCAATGGAAATAAAAAAATCGGGAGAGATGTAAAATGGGCTGCCGACTCACTATCGCCTGTTTTACACTGTGGCACAAAGTCAAGATCTACCCCATTAACACACACTTTACATGGAGTCTGCTGCCTCGTGCACAAGACCTTTGTACCTAGCAGTGTATTTGTCTCGCTGTAGGTCTGCTGACTCTTGAAGTAGCTTCGAGCCAAAGGGGATGCTCCAATGCTGAAAATGTTCCAAACTGTAAGGCAGTTCCGACCACCAGTTCTGATAGGGTGTTTTACCCACATGGGAAACGAAGAGGAAAATGTGTTTCCATCACAATAAAAAAAAAAGAGACCTGATGGTGACAAGAATCAGCTAACCACAAAACAGTCCTCATAACTGTAGAATGGTCAAATAAACATGTTTGCATCTTTTAGGTATTTGGTCCTTCTTATAAAAGGAAACAAATGCTCAATCACAAGGCTGTGAAATGTCTTCAAATTGCTGGTGGAAGCAGGAGTGATGTGCCAGACATCCTCTTGCACCATCCTATCATTATCTCACTCGAACATGTTTACACATCTCCAGTAATTTAATGTAAGGGTGAATTAAAACAGTGCCATGTTTTGAACAGGTGTGCCTCAGGTACTTTTTCTTTTGTTCGTTGTTTACCTTTTGCATAACTCAGTTCGGAGCATGGCAGACTTCCTCATCTCAGGAACTATGAAGAAAAACTAGTTCTTTTGTAGATTTCTAAATTTACTAACAAATCTCCAGGAAGTCCCCACCCCTGCAATCTTCAATACAATACAATACAAAAATTCATTAAAAAACATGTCCATCAATTCAAAGCTGGACGTATAACTCAGGGGTCAGGTCAGCAATTTGACAACTTTTGAAACTTCATTTTCAATATTTTTAGTGTTAGTAGAGGGTCAATGGTCCCATATCTGAGCAAATGTCAGCAAACGATTCAAACTTAGAGGGCATCACAACCGAGCCCAATGCTGACCTTAGCCAATGTCTACATGCACGCACATTTCCACAGGGGCCACCAGATAGCAATCATGGAGTTTACTTTCCTCCAGTGGTTAATACGTTCACTTCAAGTTTCTTAAATGGGTTGACGATTACTTAAAATAGTGCACAATAGATTTTCACATGAGCATGTAAACCCACACACCACCCAGAGTATGAACCGCAGCTGCCTCGCTCCCTAACCCATGGCTGCTGCACCCCGTTGTAGTGTCACAACCTCTGCCCGGACTGAGGCCAGCTAACTCAGATCAGAACAGATCAGATTTTTGATCAGATCAGATCTCATTTAGGATCTGTGTGACGCATTGCCAAACCACACAGTGAGTAGATTTCTTTTAAAATGCAAATTTACCTGGTAAATATCCAAAAGCAAAAGGACATCTGACCCAACAACCCTCGTCTGTGGTAAACTGGAAAATAAGTTTAAAATGCAATACGTTAGGTTAGGATTACAAACATACATCGAGTGAAAAATGGTGTAAGTCTGTAAAATGCTCAGATTTTTACATAGAAACATAGAAACATAGAAGATAGGAGCAGGAGTAGGCCATTCGGCCCCTCGAGCCTGCTCCGCCATTCGATGAGATCATGGCTGATCATCTAAACTCAGTACCCTGTACCTGCCTTCTCCCCATATCCCTTTAGCTTTAAGAAATATATCTAACTCATCCTTGAATATATTTAATGACTTCGCCTCAACTACCTTCTGTGGTAGAGAATTCCACAGGTTCACCACTCTCTGGGTGAAGAAATTCTTCCTCATTTCTGTCCTAAATGGTTTACCCGTTATCCGTAGATTATGACCCCTGGTTCTGGACTCTCCGACCATCGGGAACATTCTTCCTGCATCTAGTTTGTCCAGACCTGTCAGAATTTTATATGTTTCGATGAGATCCCCTCTCATTCTTCTATACTCCAGTGAGTATAAGCCCAATCGACCCAATCTCTCCTCATATGTCATTCCTGCCATCCCAGGTATCAGCCTTGTGAATCTTCGCTGAACTCCTTCCATGGCAAGAACATCCTTCCTCAGATAAGGCGACCAAAACTGCACACAGTACTCAAGGTGTGGTCTCACCAAGGCCCTGTACAACTGCAGCAGGACATCCCTGTTCCTATACTCAAACCCTTTCGCTATGAAGGCCAACATACCATTTGCCTTCTTCACCTCCTGCTGCACCTGCATGCTTACTTTCAGCGACTGGTGCACAAGGACACCCAGGTCTCGTTGCACTTCCCCTTCTCCCAATCTATTGCCATTCAGATAATAGTCTGCCTTTCTGTTTTTGACACCAAAGTGGATAACCTCACACTTATCCACGTTATATTGCATCTGCCACGCTTCTGCCCACTCACCCAACCTGTCCAGATCATCCTGGAGTTTCTCGCTATCCTCCTCGCTGCACACACTCCCACCCAGCTTTGTGTCATCTGCAAACTTGTACACGTGAGGATAGGAAGCGTAATGTAGCATCCAAGAACAGGGCAGATTCTCTTTTCTCAAAACATATTTAAAAGTACAAAGCTTTTCCCGTTCTAAAAAAAACTGTTTCCATGTTTGCCAATTTACTTTCAACTCTGTGCATTTGATTGTTGAGAAAACATAAAAACGCTCAGTCGGAAAACTCAGCACATAATGCAACCACACAAATCAAAAGATCCCAGCTTTGATCCCCAGTCTGCACTCAGTTGACTGATTTCAACAATCCAGTAGCAGTAGGAGTATGACAATTCACCTCAGCATCCCTAGGCTGGGCAGGAAAAAAAAAAATCAGCCAGGATTCCTGCTCTTGAATGCTGTCCAGTGCTGGAAAGTCTGTGGCCTGACATTCATCTCGGACGGTGGCGCAAAACGGGCGGTATCGGATCGGCCGCCCGTTATTCGCAGCACCTGATATTCAGTGCTATTGCAGTCAATGCAACTCAACATCAGGCGCTAAATGTAACGGGCGGCTGAGCAGATACCGCCCGTTTTGCACCACTGCCCGAGACGAATTTCTAGCCCTGTGTGCGGAGGACAGCACCGGGCTTAGATGCTTCTTTACTACAAGGTAAAAGAAAATCATAAATTCTATTTAAGATGAAAGAATGGAAAATGCTTTACCTTTACACAGAGCCTTGGATGTGGATCTACGCGTGAGAACTGGACCTATTCAACAAAGTAATTGAAATAGCCAGTATTATTTTCATACAAGAATTGACTTTCGAGTGTTTAAAAAAAAACTATATACATAAAAAGTTTTCTTCACAAGATAGTTATGGATGAGGAAGGCCATGCAGCTCAGCTTAGTTCATCCATCCAGAGTGACCCTAAACTTCCCTAATCGCAGCACCTAATAGTTTCTTAGACGATGCCAGGGTTTTCACCTCCATCACTCTATCCAGGAGTCTATTCCATGTATTAATCACTCTTTATATAAAGAACAATTTCCTAATATCAATCCTAAACTGGCCTTTTATTTTACTCTCGCAATTTAATTTGATTTCAGGGTCCCAGATTGCCATTCACATGAAATGGTTCTATTATTGTGTACACAGCATGCACTGTCTGGTAAGACTATAAGAACTTGAGAGAGAAAAGGTCAGTATTATTGGTAGTTCTACAGACAAACCTCTGGACAAGGGAAGGGTCAAAGCTTAAGCCCACACCACACCACCCACCACCACCCCTACTTTCTGTGGACATAGGGAACAAACAAACAGGGACCCAAATGTTCTAGGTCAGTTGGTGGGGTCTACTGGCAAATAAGGCCCAGGACTATAGCGGACGAGGCCCAGCATAAGCCATGGTCTGATTTAATGCTGGGACTGACCAAAAGCAAATATATTTAGCACACTAATCAGGACAGGACAGGACGGCGTGGTTTTGTATTTATGAGAAGGGACCAAGGCAAAATTGAAGCGAGATTTGATATATTTGTTACTCTGTGTGTTCACTTACTGACTGTAAAATAAAGCAGCTTAACAATTCACATCGGGCCTCATATCACTAACATTTTAATCAGTCCACCTACTGGAAGATTGGAGAAGTATATGTGAAGGCATGTGCAACTGTATGCTTTATCCTTCCTCATGTAAAGCTAATTTTTAAACAATCATTGCAAGTACAAAGAAGGACAAAACGAACCAAGAAATTTGCTATTCAAACTATACATTTTTTTTAAAAACTGAACTGTAGTTTAATCTTTGCTTATCAAGTCTGACCCCCCAATTGATTCGCTGAAATATCTGCCTTATTATTTCAAAACTCAAAGCTTTAATACATATAGTTCCAATATTATAGATCTGTGAATCACTCTTTCAAAATCTGGAAACTGCCCGGTAGGAACCTGGGCTGCACCTATTTGCTGCTGTGTTTCATTTCCTATAATCTCCAGCTCTCCAGAATTGGACTAGTTGATTGGCTGTTAAGCCACATGGGGGATGCCAAATGTGCTTTATTGCATTCTGGTCATGATTGGCCAGGTTTCTGTTGGGGTGATTAATAAAATCTTATAGAACAAAGTCACCCACCAGAAAATGGATCTAATTGACACTGAAGTAATGGCATTAAAATGAAAAATAAAAGTCATAAAGAAAGACTTGCATTTATATAGCGCCTTTCACGACCGCCGGACGTCTCAAAGCACTTTACAGCCAATGAAGTACTTTTGAAGTGGAGTCACTGTTGTAATGTGGGAAACGCGGCAGCCAATTTGCGCACAGCAAGGTCCCACAAACAGCAATGTGATAATGACCAGATAATCTGTTTTTTTGATTGAGGAATAAACATTGGCCAGGACACCGGGGATAACTCCCCTGCTCTTCTTCAAAATAGTGCCTTGGGATCTTTTACGTCCACCTGAGA
This sequence comes from Squalus acanthias, assembly GCA_030390025.1. Lineage (NCBI taxonomy): Eukaryota > Metazoa > Chordata > Chondrichthyes > Squaliformes > Squalidae > Squalus > Squalus acanthias. The sequence continues at coordinate 105,659,124 of CM059434.1, forward strand.
GAGCAGATTTAATTTGATTTCAGGGTCCCAGATTGCCATTCACATGAAATGGTTCTATTATTGTGTACACAGCATGCACTGTCTGGTAAGACTATAAGAACTTGAGAGAGAAAAGGTCAGTATTAAAAGCAGAGAGAGCTCGGTTTAATGTCTCATCCAAAAGACGGCACCTCCGACAGTGCAGCACTCCCTCAGCACTGCACTGGAGTGTCAGCCTAGCTTTATGTGCTCAAGTCCCTGGAGTGGGACTATGAACCCACAACCTTCTGACTCAGGTGAGTGTGCTGCCAACTGAGCCACAGCTGACACAGCTAACATCCTGGTTTCTAAAAGTGGAACACATCCCCTGAAGTAGCTATAACTTAAGCTAATCAAATTTCAAAGTTGGAAATGGTCCAATATCGAAATATTTTATTGTGCCGAAGGTCAAATTCGTGGTTGCATAGTTTGATCCTTAAAAAGGGAGTTACAGTCTCTGTATTAGCAACATATAAAATAAATTGTTTACTCTGTTTCAAAGTATACTGTGCAAATTGCTGTTTTGCTCATCGCCTTTTGAAATAGCTATGTGCTGAATTACATTTAAAAATATTTATCCACTTCCTTTTGAAAAGTTCTAATGATTTTTCCCTTCATTCCTTTGATGTTATTCTCAAATTCATGCCCTCTAGTTACTGACTTATCAACCAGTGAAAATAGTTTCTCCCTATTTATCTTGTCAAACTCATTGAAGATCTCTTATCACATCTCCTCTTAACCTTCTAAGTTCTAGAAAAATACTATGCAGCAGTTGTCAGTTTATCACGGTTTGCTTTGTATTTAACTTCTAAATTCATTCACTTACTTTCTGTTGTACTTTGTGGAAAGAGTTTTGTAGATCAATGCAATGGTCATTGCTTCCAGTCATCCAGCAGAGGTTTACATCAACTTCCACAGGGCAGGCCGGTTGCCATGTCAACTCCTGCGATACAGGATCGTATGTTATGCCGTTCCAGAGTTCAGCTGTATCTGTAGTCAGATATCAGAAACTGGGTTGAAGAATGTTTGCAACTACAAAATTATAATTTGTAGAAACAATTAGACACCTGTATTAGTTAACACCCCACCCACCCCAAGAGTTTTTGCAGGAACGTACTGTAATGGCAACCATTTTTTTCCACTACTCATTGCCTTTGGGAAATGATCATGCTCGTATTCCTCAGGTCATTAACCTATAAAAGAGATCCCAGAGCCACTGTATCAGTGTGATTTTATTCATTCCTGATTCTTATCTTTATGGTTTCTTTGGCCTTGGTGTTATACTGTGCCAATATTCCTTTGTGCTCGAGTTAACTGAAGCAAGAGCACAGATATTTTAAAACAACTGGGGCTAGAGTTTCCACTGTGGGTACAATTGGGAAATTGTACCCAAAATGCACTTGAAATTGCGCTGATTAGGCTATGCGTCAGGTTTCTGCTAAAATTCATTTGCATAATCACAATCTTCCATGAACCAGTGCAATCGGACAGCGTAATAGAACGTAACCGTTCCTTTTTGTTTTCTTTCCATTAAAAAAAGTATTCCTTGATGTATTTAAGAGTGGTACCCTGGTGCAGTTATATTAATACAGCTGAAAATGGGTTTATCACCAAAAATAAGCATTTTAATAAGCGTGTCCAGTTCTCCGCCTGTGAGTAACCTGATTTAAAATCACTGAAAATAACTTTATAAAAAACTATACTGAACTATTCAATAGTTTAATTGGTGTACACTAGTCAGTTTCTTAGTAAATTAAATATTTTTTGATATGAAAAATCTTTTGAAAATGAGCACAATTTTAATAGCTTTTCCAAACCAGTGCAATCGGCAGCATCTTGCAATTTCGACCTGGGGTGTGTGGCCAGTTTAGTGGGCGGGGCCTGGTTCAGGCGAATTAAATCTTGAACCAGCGTAAAGGATCACGAAAAACACGAGCACAAAGTGGTTTTGGGTGTAACTCACCTGCGTTTTAAATTCCCTGATCTTTTGCGCTGGTTCGGCCGATTCCCCCCGGATTGCGCTGAATAGGAGCGCAAATCTAGCAGAAACAAGTGGAAAGATTCCCCCTCCCACCCTGAAAGATCCCCCCCCCCACTCCCACCCTGAAACTTTCATTAAAATAGCAGACAAAGAAGAATGTAGCAAGTACCTTAATATTTGTACAACAATTTCAAGGTCTCTGACTGGAATTAACAAGTTAATGTGAATTATACTAAATTTTGGGGAGACACAATGTAGACAATTTGTTTTATATTACACTAAGTCTAAGCATAATACTGCACCACTCTGATACTTCCATTTGTGAAACCTTTTTCTTTAATGGTTTCTCTAACAGTACTAACCTAGTGTCAAATTTGAAAGCATTTTGGTAACACTGATTTATATCTACCAGAACATTTGCTTAAAAATGGTCAAAGGTATTTTAACAGCTGTATGAGAAAGGTAACACTCATCATTCTGGTCTAGACTGGATTCAAACTGCACTCCTGGAAGTGAACGCATTGCTTTCTCATCTTTTTAATTTTCAAATGATTGTTCTAATGACCAGTGATTTGCTGAATTGGTGGAACAGTTAACAATCTTCAAACTAAAAGCATTTAATTTAACACATCAGAATGATGAATTTACAATGATTAGACAAAGCAAGATGTCAGATGAAAAGGTTGTAGATGGTGCTGAAATCCTTTTCTGTATTACAAATTCAAACAGTTCTCTGAAGAACATGCTACTTTTGGCTTGTTTGGCTGTCATGAATCACATTGGGTTTGATGCAATGGATAAATATTCATCTTAAATAGGAGTTTTTTTTTGCATTTATTCTTTGATGAAATGTCAGTAATAAATATATATGGCATATTATATGGGATAAAGTATCTAAGGAGTCAGATACTTGATCTGGATTAGTGATTTAATGAAAAATAATTAAAGATGAACTCATTTCCCTGAAACTCAGGCCCCACCCGATTATAATTGTTTTATAATCTAATTCAGCAACAAGAAACCACAATGATAATACTTCATGGATTAACAGACAGAAATCACACTAGTTTGTGTGTTGCTCAGCTGTAATTCTCTCAGATTGCTATACTAATTGTAAAGCACGTATATCAAATTCAAATTATCTTTACTTTTTCGTGCCAAAATCCACTGCTGGCACTAGAATTCTAAAGCTTTAAATCATTTGCTACCAATTTCTGCTGTGCCAAATATGCTTCAAATACCAGTAGAAACAAGTTAGAATTTGCTAAGTTAGGAGTAAGAAAGGAAATCGAGTAGATCTTTCTCACCGAAAGGGTAATAGAGTTACGGGATAAGTTACCAGGGAAAGCCACTGAAATAAAAGTATAAATAGACTGAAGAAGCAATTAAATGGGTTTTTTTTTTTTAGAGAGAAGAGATTGAGGGATATGGTGAGAAAACTGGTGTCCAGGTTGGAACTATCAAACAAAGACATTCTGTACAGACAAGTTGGCCTTTTTCTATTCCTAAGGTCCTTATGGTATTACCTCTTTAAGCAGATACATTTATTCTAAGTTAAAGCTATTGTATTGCACAGATATATTGGTCTAGGCTTTCTGTGCCTGCCTTGGATTGATGCGCACTCCAGTAGGATGAAACTTGCTGCGCCACACGGATGTTCCCCATACCCAGCAAACTTCCTAGACTCAGTCATATTTGAGGTGGGCCACTCAGGGAGCCCTACTGAAAAAATGAGTGGCGCTTTGACATGGCAGGCCTCAGGATGCAGCCCACCCCCCCCCCCCACCCCACCCCACCCCCTTGGGGCTGTGCCAGGCTGCAATCCCTGAACAGATGCACAGGCCCTGGCTGTGCATTTATTTTTGCTTCCCACTTCCTGACTTCTATCGACCATTGAACACTGGGTGCCTGGACAAAACAGGCGACCCCTGTATGCAACATTCATGCAGTTCAAATGCTGGGATGCCCTTAATTAAATGTGGTTTGCATGTGCCTACCCATTTGCGGCTGGTACATTTTAGGTGCCCTCTTTGGTGGGGGTGGGGGGTGCGGAGGCAGCAGAGCGCAACCCCAAGCACATTTCTAGCGTCGTCCATCCCACCTCCACAAGAAAAACAATGGGACAAGGCCGGAAAACCTAGGCCATTGTATTCTATACATAAAGAGCATATCTGTGTGAAATATATTTTAAACAGACAAAAAAATTCAATGAGTAAAAGTAACTGTTTAAACAAACTCCAGATTAACCACAACAAAAGCAGTACAATGGGGTGAAATTGGAGATGTGCGGGGTTGTAAAACGGGAGGTATCACATCGGTTTCCCCATTATACTCCCTGCCCGATATTCAGTTCCATTGACAGCAGCAAAAGCAATGCCACCTGTTTTGCGTCCCCTGCTCCTCTCCAATGTCACCCCTGATGTGTTGAGCTCAGCCACTTAGAATACACACGAGAATGTTTTTTTAATTAAATTCTGTGACTTACAGTTTTTAAATGGACAAAGCTGTACCCTCCTCGCATCAGGGAATGCTGGCCAGCCCTGGAAATACAACAAAGCACATAAACGGAGTTCTCAAAAGGAAAAGAGAATAGGAGATAATTTACATGTGGAAAACAAGTTTAGCTACAATAAAATGAGAACCTTAGAAGAGTATTATCAGAAGATTATAAGATTTTTCTTTTACAAATTTGATAACATAATAAACAGCTCTACAAATTTTACAGCACAAGACTAAATTTAAGGACAATTACAAATAAATATTCTGAATTTTTAAGTTCTAATATTAATTGCATTTGGTCACCTTTTTAAATCCTTTATAGTTTCAGCACATGGTAAGCCATTAAACTGTTAATTTGATATTTTCAATCATTGATCATACTTCTTCAACTGAATATGCCACAGTAGCACACACTTATTACCTCAATACACAAACAGGGCAATATCTGAGAGTATGGCAAGGTGACCTCTTTGGAGTCTTGAACTTTAATCTGTAAAAAAACAAATACTTTTAGCAATCCCACAGTGAAAATAAGTATCCAAATTACATTAGGGAGCAAAGAATCAAATGTATGGCCCCGAAATTCCTGAGACTGAAGGGGACTGAGTTGGGGGCGGGGAGGAAATATGATGCGGAACCTGGTTGCGTAGAGATTCTGCTCCATTTTCCCTGGCCTTTCCATAGTCCCAGGAGGACAGTGGGCAGATCTTCAGCCTGCCTCCTTCTATGTTAAAGGGGTATGTTGGGGGAGAGCTCCAGGGCTTCCCCCCAAAATTCCGTCCTTTACACCCTTGAAAGGCCTCAGTGGAACTCATGGCTGGTTATTAGGAGTTCCTTTAGTAGACTAAGGTAATTGATCTTGGAGGGGCTCGGTTACCTTGTCTAGTGGCAGCACAGCTACACTAAAAGCTGTATAGCAAGGCCTTGGGGGAACCGCATGACATCGCTCCACCTTACAAGGGCTCATCAGCGGTGCGCAAAATAGCCTTGCAAATAACCCGGCCCTCGGAATGTGGGACAGGGTATGCAGCCCGGGGCTAGGGTGGGTGGGGGTTCCACTCCACTATGCATGAACCAGCAGAGCAGACCGCCCAGAAATTTTGGGGCCTATATTTTCAAAGGAGATGGAATTTATATTGAAACAAAACAGTGATCATTTACCAATGCATTGGTTCCCAAATCTTCACACGTAAACCATTTGAGGCATAAACGCACATTGTAGGCATGATCTTCTAAGAAGTCAGAAACTTGAACAGATAATGTCTTCTGTTTTTTGTCAATAACATAGTCTAATTTACCAGCTGAAATATAGTAAGAAAGTCAATAGTAATTTATTTAGTATTCAAATTCTAAAACATGCTGAACTGTCAACTAATAACTTCAGCATGTCAACAACTCTATGGCAACACCTTCATTTTTCTTTAAAAGATGATATATATAAAAAAACTTTTATGCACAGCATCCAATTTGGTAATTATAAATCATATACATTGAAAGCAAGCTTTGAGGGATTAACGTATATTTATACTGTATTGTACTTTATTAAAATGTGCACTACAGAGGGCAGTGAACACGTTGGAATTCAATCCCCATACATTTTATTCTTTACTCCCTGATGTAATTGTAAATCCCCACACAGTAAGTCCCTAATCTTAGCCGTGCCATTACTATGAGGCACCAAGCAACTGCCAAGTACTTCCCCACATGGGGGAGCAGGCAAAAGAAAATGAGACCACCCAGCAACTGCTAATGCTTCATTACAGAGTCCAAGGAACAGGTCCCCCAACTGCCCTCTAGGTCAATATATGACACAGGGAGACTTCAGGAATAAAATAAAAAGAAAATAATGAAATGCCCGAGCTTGAAATGCTTATTACATGAATCATATAATTTATTATTAGAATATTACTGTACCTATGCAAGTTGGGATATTTCTTCCAATATCTTTATTAGTACAATCTAAAAATAAAGAAAAAGCCAGTTGAAGCCTTATGATGCCAAAGTCTCTGCAAGAATTAAAGTACAATCGTACAATTCTAAATGAGTGTGTTTTTTTCCCAGGCTAAATCCACCTCCTAGTCATGGACATTTAATATGCACCAATTAAAAATTGTGTATTTATCTACTGATGTCATTATTTCCGCACCAGAGGGGAAACACACTTCTTTCGGGGTCAGGTATTGGAATCAACCACTTGTCCTAATTAGAATCTGCTTAACCTAGATTAAATAAGATATATGTGGCCCAGACTACATTGTCCTCTTAATAAGCCCAATTTCTATCAACTCAGAACAGTTTTAAAACATTCAATTGAACAGTTACTCAACATTTGGAACAAAATGTTAAACATGGTTAGGTGAAGGGCAGTCATGTGTGAGGAAATATTTTCACTATTGTCCCCTTATTCTATTACTCACTGAAATTTAATATGTGCAGTCGGACAAAGCATTCAAACTGCAAGCTCTGGCTTCACATAAATGGGTCAAAAGGTGTTCAATTTTGGAAAATAGTCCTAAATGTATAATAAATATTAAAAAACATAAAATTTAGTTGGTTTTTTTCTTGCCAATTTTCTCCCCTTCCATCCTTACTGGGGTATGGTTCCATGGGTGGTTGTTACCCTTCAACATCTCAACCAGGTGGTCATTATTCATATGTAAGCCTCCACTGTGGGTGTTGCATGCTATTCATCATGGGATCACAGCCATGCCCACACTTGTCCTCACTCGACATCCATGCACGCACATTTCAAACAGGAGAATAGGAACCCTGGTTAACTTTTTCCTCTGTAATCCCGGGACGCTGAGATCAATTGTAACACTATTACCACGGTCACAGCTGAGATTATCCAATTCAGCACAGGCTCAGGATCGAATATGGTGCTTCCCAGTCTATTGAGCTCAACTCCAATTGGATAAACTCACTAAACCAAGGAGGGAACCCTTTACCTTAGTTTACAAATCAAGTGTTACATCATTTTCTGCTTCAGCTTCAGGCATCATATATGTTCATAGATCTCTCTGTAATGCTTATATCTAAAGTGCTGAATTTACTATTATTAAGTTCTGCATGTGAAATATTGAACGTAATTTTTTGCTGTCCCAAGGCTAAAGAAGGATTTTAACTTCTGGGTCTCATTTAATTGCCAGCGTTCAGCTGCTCTCCCATTTTTGGACGGAAAGTGATAGCTGGCCGGCGAGGTGAGGGTCGAAGGTCGAAGGTCAGGTGGCCAGTAGGCTGCCCACCAGCACCAAGAGAACGCTGCCGGCAACAAGGCAAGTCCAGGGTGGGGGGAGGGGAGGTTTGCAAGTATCTCATGGCTGGTGGGTGGGGTGGACAGAGCAACAGAGACCCGGACTTTCCTCTTGAGGCCGGGAGGAGCACTTCGGCAGGGTTGGGCTACCAGTTGCCAGTAGCTGTTAAAAGGCTCTTAAAGCAGTGCCTGAATTTTTTCAAATGGGCCACCACAAAAAATGGCTAACTTGCTGGTTGGATATTGGAGGTCAAGCAATAGGGGGTCCAGGAACATTCCCCATGTGGAGGAGAAGACTGCCCAGGGGGGGAAAAAAAAGGTCAAGTTTTGTTATATCCCTCCCTTGGAGTGCCTACTGAGTGACTGTTTCTGAATTGCTCCAAGCTGCATAATGAGGAGCTCCCTTCATTTCCATGGAAGTTAAGACCTTGCACATAGTTGGTGCACAAACGCAAAGCACACAAAATGCTTGCAGGCTGCAATATGGGCTGCTGTGCACATCAAGCAACCTGAATAACATTGTGCATTCAAATTGCCAGTTATTTTCCTGAAGCAAGTCATGCTGTCTTTTAACAACACGATCCAGACTATTTACTGAGGTGAAAATAATAGATCTAAAAACTAAATCCATTTATTCATATGACACTATTATTCACATGCTGTCAACTGCTCTTGGGATTATGCTTCTCACAATATTCTTTCTTGGAGTTTTGCAATTTAATTTTGCTAGAAATTTGCTTCCTGGCGAAAAATAGATATTCCTGCTATGGGCAGCTGACCAGCTATTGAGTATACACACCAGTGCATCTCTCTCAGGTATGGGTTTGCAGGTCAGAAAAACCTGCATGTAAGTTTGACTTACGTACTGGAATTTATACTATATTATATGGGTAATAAACCTAATAATTAAAATAATGTTGACTTCTTTGAGTTGTGCTGCTCAGAAAGCTGTAGAAGTGATCCAGAGTATGTTACAGGTATTGATAATAATACCCTTGTCCTTTGTTAACACCCAGTTAGTAAGCTACTGCTTAAGTGTACTAGAGTCTATTTACAAATTAATAGTAGCGCCAAAATAGGTGTAAGGGCACAGTTGATAAAAAATATTGCTTTACATGATTTCTATTAGTGAGGGTGTCTTAAAAAATATTGGCCCAGATTTTACGGGGCCTATGACGGCATGCGCACAGCGTACGCGGCCGTAAGTACCCTGCACGTTCCGCATGCGTGACAACCTGGAACTTGTGATCGGTCAAGTTTCAGCTTAACAGATCATCCGCATGCGCAGGAAATAGACATTCACTGGCGGAGAGTTGGGCTATTTGCCCAACTACTGCCCAGCGAATGCCCACAAAACTCTTATGCCTGGTAAAAGCAGGCGTAGGGCGTTCTTTAACAAGCATAAGGTTTTAAATGAATATTAAAATACATTTTTAAAAATCATTTAAACATTCAAAAACCTTGAAAAAATAGTTTAGATTATTTTTGGCCCCATTAAAAAATGTTTAAATTTATTTTTCAAAAATTAAATTTTTGTTTTAAATGTTTAATTAAATTGTATTTTCATTAATTTTAAACATGTGGCGATTTATTTTTATTTAGGTTGTGTGAAAGTGTGTTTTTTATGTCATTCCTATTATACTTATGAGGATTCCGTACGTAAATGGAATCCCCATAAGCATAATGGGAATCCCCTTTTTGATTGGTTGGGCCGGCCCACATGATCCCAGGGACGCTTGCGAACCGCATACGCCCCAAGTCTCCGCCATGGGCCTTTACATAGGCCTACGCACAGAAATAGTGCTTTACCACAAGAGTCCGAAGATACGAAGGCACCAGGTAGGTACAAACTTTCTTGCGGATCGGAGGCATTTGTCCATGGGACGCCTCCGACCGCAATTTCAGGTCCACTGTTTTATACTGGATATTGTAGATTATCAAAGTGTTATGTTGAGAGGCCGCTGTCTACTTACGATGGCAGTAATCCTAGTTTTATATTGGTAGACAGTAATATTGGCCTCTATCAAATTTCACCCAAGATTTGCCCAATAAAAGGGAAGGTTCAGTCAAAAGTCGAAATGATTTTAAGTCATGCACAATATTCATGATTTTCCACCACAACAATAAAAAAATAAGAAATCACATCAGAAACAACCCCACACAGTGTTAAGGAAGAGTTTGATATTACATATTACAATAAGTTACATGTATTTTTACCTTCGACTCGGTACTCCTGTTTTAGAATGACATCACAATAGTAAGGGATTGTTTTAAGCGTCACATAAGTATAATCAGCCATTGCAACACTGAAACAGTCATATTCAACTTGCACCTGTAATAAAAGAATTACAAATGTTGTTTGTCATTTCCTCATTGAATATATTAATGATAACAGAATTTGATATTCAGGGCCATACTTACTTAAACCTGTGTATAGTAAAATTTCCAGAAATGTTTTGAGGTTTAGATTAGAAATTCTACCATCTTTAAGAAACTTGACTGTTTGCAAGACTCAAATTAGCTATTCTCAGAAGCAAATTTAAAATCGACTAAATCTATCAATCAACATGGCAGGAACATAGGAACAGGAGTAGGCCATTCAGCCCCTCGAGTCTGTTCTGCCATTCACTTAGATCATGGTTGATCTGCATCTTAACTCAATCTACCCGCCTTGGCTCCATATCCCTTAATATCCTTACCTAACAAAATTCTATCAATCTCAGTTTTGACATTTTCAATTGATCTAGCCTCAACAGCTTTTTGAGGGAGAGAGTTCCAGATTTCCACTACCCTTTGTATGAAGAAGTGCTTCCTGACATCACTCCTGAATGGCCTACCTCTAATTTTAAAGTTATTCCCTCTTGTTCTGGATTCCTCCACAAGAGGAAATAGTTTCTCTCTATCGATCCTATCAAATCCTTTAATCATCTTAAACACCTCAATTAGATGACCTCTTAATCTTCTATACTCAAGGGAATACAAGGGTAGTCTATGCAACCTGTCCTCATAATTTAACCTTTTCATTTTCCATCATCCTTTTCCACATTCCTGTGGACATGAACATATCAGTAAATCATGAGACCCAGCAAATTCAGAACATGCGAGGTACTCACATCAGATTTAATGTTTGTATAAAAATATAGCAAAACAAAAGATAGTTTAGGTTGCCACAAAACATGCTTAGAAACATAGAAACAGAAACTAGGAGCAGGAGTTGGCCATTTGGCCCGTCGAGCCTGCTCCACCATTCAATACGATCATGGCTGATCATCCAAATCCAGTACCCTGTCCCTGCTTTCTCACACAGAATCCCCACAGTACAGATAGAGGCCATCTCGGCCCATCGAGCCTGCACCGACATATATCCCACCCTATCCCCGCGTATCTAATTCCCCCTAACATATCCCATCCTATCCCCGTAATCCCACATATTTAATGCCCCCCTAACACTAAGGGTCAATTTATCATAGCCAAATCAACCTAACCCGCACATTTTTGGACTGTGGGAGAAAACCGGAGCACCCGGTGGAAACCCACGCAGACACGGGGAGAATGGGCAAACTCCACACAGACAGTCACCCGAGGCCAGATTCGAACCCGGGTCCCTGGCGCTGTGAGGTACCAGTGCTAACCACTATGCCACCGTGTTGCCCATGCTTGCAATGTTCATGACTTTCATTATGATTTTAGAAATTTTTGCCATGAATAATCCATGATTTTCCCAAAAATGTACCCGCATAAAAGAGTATTAGGCTAGAAAATTATTTTAAAAGCATTATGCCCCTTATAAAATAGAAGAATTTGGTACAATGCATTAAGAGTTTCTGCGGTGACATCAACAACAGTAATTTCTACCCTAGTGACTTGTCTCTGAAGCTAGTAAATTTGAAGCTGACAGGACAAATTAATAAGACTGCTAAAAAAGCACAGGTAACTTTATAAATAGAGGCATAGAGTACAAAAGCAAGAAAGTTATGCTAAACCTTTATAAATCACTGGTTAGGCCTCAGCTGGAGTATTGTGTCCAATTCTGGGCTCCGCACTACCACACCATAAGGACATCAAGGACTTGGAGAGGGAGCAGAGGAGATTTACCAGAATGATACCAGGGATGAGAGACTTGAGTTACATGGATAAACTAGAGAAGCTGGGATTGTTCTCCTTTGAGCAGAGGAGGTTAAGGGGAGATTTAATAGACGTCATCAAAATTATGATGGGTTTTGATAGAGTAGATAGAGAGAGACTGTTTCCACTGGTGAGTGGGTTGGTAACCAAAGGGCACAGACTTAAGATAATTGACAAAAGAACCAGAGGGGAGATGAGGAAAAACATTTTTACGCAGCGAGTTATGATGATTTGGAATGCACTGCCTGAAAGGGTGGTGGAAGCAGATTCAATCGTTAACTTTAAAAAGGAAATTGGATATAGATTTTAAAATAGAAAATTTGCAGGGTTTTGGGGAAAGAACAGGTGGGTGGGACTAATTGGATAGCTCTTTCAAAGAACCGGCACAGGAACAATGGGCTGAATGGCCGCCTTTTCTGCTGTATGATTCTATAAATTGTAATATTTATGACTTGCTGGACAGTATTCAAAATATTATGGAACGTTAGATCCTGTGAACCTGAACCTGTTGCATCAGCAGGCAAATCAACATTTCATAAAAATGAAGTATACTCAGCAGACACTGATGTCGGAAATATAGCCAAAACATTAAGTCGTTTTCTTTTTCTCTCTGCCAGGAATTGCTGTATATTTCCAACATTTTCCATTTTTATTTCCGATTTTCAGCATGTGCAATTTTTTCCCCCTTTTTTAAATCGCCATTGTTCACTCATGTCCACTGGTATCTCCCTCCACACTTCTCAAGACACAAGTGGCTAGTGTCCACAGAGTATCTCCCTCCACACTCCACAAGCGGCTAGTGTCCACCGAACATATCTGCTCCCTGAAATGTCAGCCTGCTGCAGGCTGCCGACAAAACATTCAGCAAGTGACTAATGACCAAGGAAGGGATACTAATGGGGAAATCTTCAAATGGCTGATCTTTTGATGTGGGCACTCAAGGCACAGTCACAAAATTCCTGCCAGGATTATCTTACGGCAAAGGTTAACCCATTTAAAATAAGCACATTAAAACCATCTTAAATAGCGAAGGCAGGAATTTGATCCGACTGACTTAAGCACTGGAAAATTGCCAATCAGGAACTTCCTCATAATTATCAAACTTTTGGCATGACTATTGAAATTACATTGAAAAGGCAAAATGTCAACACAGATAAAATTACTGTACGATTTGAAAAATGCCTGTACGAGAAATGTCAAGCCCTCTTTTGTACAGCGTATAACAAAATCCTAACGTTTTGTATAAAAATGGTGCTGAAACTTGTACTGATTCACTCGCCCAACAACATTTCTTTAAAAATGCTTCACAAATGGTAACATGGGGTTAAAACCTCCCTAAAAAGCTAAATGTCAGATTGAAACAAATTGTTAGGCATTCATTTTCCAAGCCTGTAGCAATCAGATCCTTGTAGCCAAATCGAATCAAAACGTCAGGGATAGTTCTCTAAATCAGTACACAAGGGATGGTGAATCTAAAGTTTTGATTGGGATCTCAGTCAATTGGAGTCAGATCCTATCCTAGGATTTTCACAGTAAAGCTGGTAGGTTTTTTTGAGCTTCTACATCTTTCTTTAAATAAATCAAAAATATCAAACAAATTATACATGCAAGTTGTTAAGTAAGCTGGATACATATATGATTAGAATGAATTCAGAAACTTCCAAACAGGTTCAAATTTGGATCCATTCAACTTCACACAAGAAAAATGTCTGCATCTTACTCTGTTGTCTTAATTATTATTAGATTATTTTGGGCCCAATGACACCCATCATAATTATTTTTTTTAATTGATTCTCGAGATGTGGGCGTTGCTGGCAAGGCCAGCATTTAATGTCCATCTCTAGTTGCCTCGAAAAGATGGAGGAGGGTCTTTGTGTACCACTGCAGTCCATGCCATATTCTTTGTAGTTATTTGATACAATTGAGTGGCTTGCTAGGCCACTTCAGATGGTCGTTAAGAGTCAACTACGCTGGATTCACATATAGGCCAGACCGGAGTCACATATAGGCCAAGCTGGGTAAGAGCGGTAGGTTTCCTTTCCTAAAGGACATTAGTGAACCAGTTGTTTTTTTACATCACTTTTACTGATACCAGCTTTTTATTTCCAGAATTTTTTAATTGAATTCAACTTCTCAAACTGCCATGATGGCATTTGTACTGTTTTGGTCTCCTTACCTAAGGAAGGATATACTTGCCTTAGAGGGGGTGCAACAAAGGTTCACTAGACTGATTCCTGGGATGAGAGGGTTGTCCTATGAGGAGAGATTGAGTAGAATAGGCCTATATTCCCTGGAGTTTAGAAGAATGAGAGGTGATCTCATTGAAATGTATAGAATTCTTAGAGGGCTCGACAGGGTAAATGCTGACAGGCTGTTTCCCCTGGCTGGAGAGTCTAGAACTAGGGGTCATAGTCTCAGGATAAGGGGTCGGCCATTTAGGACTGTGATGAGGAGGAATTTCTTCACTCAGAGGGTGGTGAATCGTTGGATTTTTGGACACTAAGGGAATCAAGGGATATGGGGATCAGGCGGGAAAGTGGAGTTGAGGTAGAAGATCAGCCATGATCTTATTGAATGGTGGAGCAGGCTCAAGGGTCGTATGGCCTACTCCTGCTCCTATTTCTTATGTTCTTATGTTCTCTGGATTATTAGTCCAGGCCTCTGGATTACTAGTAATCATTACACTACTGTGCCCATTACTATGGAACATAACGGGCTAGATTTTGCTGAAAAATAACAGCGTCTTATCTGATTGGACATTAAATTCGCCCACTCTAATTCACCCTCCTTTTCAGTCCTTGCTCTGTTTATTTGTCAATCCTTTAATCTCATTGGTTAAGGAGATGCACTGTTTGTCCCATTGTTCACCAAGCTCCCAGATGCCCTATTTCCCCTCGCTGCACCGTTATCAATTCGCACTTCCAGCAACTTTGTGGGCAAAAGATTTTAAAACCTAAACATGCAATTATAAGTCTAATTAACCAGATGTGCAGCTTTATAGCAGAATCCAGCCCAATATATACAGTGCATTTATACCACAGTTTAATCAATTTTTAAGAGGTAAACATTCAAGAGATTCAAACTTACAGGCTGTGCAATAAACTTCTTAGATGTATTTTTATTGAATTTCACAACTGCACATTGGTGTTGTAAGGTGCTCATTGAAATAGAGCATATTTCCACACCACGGATATGTTCTGGAACATAAGAACAAAGTAAATGTAAAACACTTTGTAATAAACAGAGCATCTGAGGAGAAGGAAAAGACAGTATCCTCCTCAAGGTCAACTTCTGTACTTTGTATAAGAGATGGGCCTCTTACAGGCTGGGATATGTGGTAGCAGGGAGATTCATTGCATTCCAATGGGAGTGTTCACCTGCACCTATATATCGGGCCTCCAAGCGCTCGCACAGTTCTAAAGGCCAATCAAGTACACCAGCATGGTCAGACCACACAAGAGACACTTCCATCTTTTGTTCTTCCGTTCTTATTATCACCCCTTCACCTCCAACCAGGCAGAAAGGATAGTTTGAATTGCAGATGTCTCCATAATTACCATCAATGCTGCTCTACAACTGGGCAGCAGGAAGTGTGATACAAGCAGAGTGTTTTGGAGATTGCTTTCTCTCCTTCTCTCCCCAAGATGGAAAATGATAACATGTAAATTCTACACAGCTCTTCATCTACCAGCAAAAACTGACAATATAACAGAGAAGTTTAAGTAGTGTGCTGCGCTCAGATTCAAACTTATGGCCAATTTATTGGGAGCAAAGAGTTCAGCTGCTTGAGATATTGGATTTTCAACTCGGTCCATATCTTCAAACTAGATTATCTTTGGATCTCTGATACGGCTGGAATTTCCACAGTGGTTCTCTGTTGGGAGATTGGCATAATCCCCGGAGAAATGGCATACATGGCTAAAAGCAGCTGCTAATGCTGTTTCTCCAGAGGTTCTACCAAGGTTACAGCAGGAGACTGGGAGAACCCCACAGAAATCTTGTCCCATAATTTTAAAGCTAAAAAAGAGATATATGCATTTTTCAGAATCTATATTTGCTGTACATAGATGCTCACTGCAATGAGGATACAACTTTCTTCCAAATGTATTTTCAAACAGTTTTTGATGAAAATATATTAAAAAAATACCATTAAGTATCAATGTCCCTTTAACTTTCAGGTGTATGGAACATTGCTTTTCCTTTATGCATTTCAACACTGTAAACATTTTGAGATCCTCCACAATTTTTGAGGGCAGGGATGATGGAGGCTCATGGCAGACATTGTACTGGTCATCTAAAAAAGGAAATAAATTGCACAATATTGTTAGACATGCAAGTATCCATATCTCACATTTGAATGTAAACTATATTTAGTGGTTAGCCCCAAGTTAGACTAATTACATCAAGATGCCCCAATCTACTCCGAGCTGAGCGCTGAAGTGCCTGACCTCCAACTATGCCCAGAGTTTCCCTACTTAACACCTTTGTGGGAGCACCTATGCCACATGGACTCCAGCAGTTCAAGGAGAACTACTGCCAGCACCTTTTCAGGCCAACTAAGGATGGTCAATAAATTACAGCAATGCTCACTTCTCAGGAACAAGTAGAAGAAAAATTTCCAATGTGTACAGCAGAGCGGAAAATGATGGAAAGATTGTAATAAGGATACATTTTTTTGTTGTGTACATAAAACATAATAACATTGGCACCTCTATATGGTGCATAGCTATACAATGCACAACACAGCACATACATCCTGTGCCTTGGCAGTGGGACTCCAAGTTTCAAGGAGATTAGAGTGCTAACAGGTTTGAAATAAGAAACACATCACTTGGAACTTTATTATTCTGTGCCACAGCAGATAGGGCAATAACACATTAGTGCTAAGACACATGTTGGATGCAGCTTACACCACGATCACACAAAAAAGCAAAAAACATGATCAATTAGTTGTTAATAGGCAACTTAATCACAGTGAAATAACCAACTTTAATGGTGATTTACTGGTTTAACATCATGAGGGCGTTGTGAACAGTTTTCTAAAAGAAATTGTTTTGCAATTTTGCTAGAATTACAGGAGGAAATCTTCACGGCTGCGTTTATAATAGGGCTAGACATAGTGACCAAATGAATTTGAACATTGATGTTGGTAAAATAACTCAACAATCTGAAAGCAGAACCATTAGAGCAGATGTACTTCTCCCCCACCACACACACTTGACAGGAACAGTGCACTATGTTTTGTTTTTATTTGAATGCATTTTGTGATTATCAAGGTGTTGATATTAGTGTTGAAAAATTAATATTCAGTATCAGCATTGAACAATCCCAGGCAAGCTACAGAACAATTTGATGCAGAATAAGGCTCTCGCTGCTCTTTCCCAGTAACAGATTCAGACGAGTGCCTGCTGCAGCACTAACCATTTCATTATTGGCTCATGCCCCTTAGCAACTGGGTCGAGACTGTTCAAACACATTCTCATAGCACTCTTAGAAATACCAGCTTTTCATCAATTAGTCTGGTTCTAAACTGAAAGGCTAGAGTGATAACCCACTGCACCATCCAATTCATTTGCCAATGTTCTCGCCTTGTTTCCTGAAGGCCATCTTGTGCTGGGTTATTTCCAGCGGGTGCTGGCAGCACGCTGATACCTCATTCACTTGGCTGTTCTTCATGCAAGAGGATCAGAAGGCTATCAACTGTGAAGGGAGCCATAGTTGAGCTGGGTTATTTTTCCCTTTCCCCGAGGGTATCAGCACTGTGGCCAAATGCAGCCCCAAATGGTCAACAAACTGAGCAGAGACGGAGGATTGAACTCTGGGACCTTCCTGCTCTGTGTAACATAGTACAACACTAGGTGGGGTGTTTACTCATTGAGCTGTTGGAGGAGCTACTTGTTATTGTTATTTTAAGATTGACATATGAGTAAATACATGAATGCAATCTTGGAACTCAGTAGCACAGTGCCCTTGAGGAATCCCTGCTGAGTCACAATGAGGCACTAAGTTTACTCATGATTAAACCAACAGAAATAATTCTCGTTAAATGAGAATTTTATAATGGGATTTATGGCATAAATAAGGTGGTATAAATTCAGCTTTGATTAAATCTATTTCTTATACACATGGATAACTGTGATATGATCAATGCCTGAGAACGGAATGAACTGGAAAAAGCAGAAAGCAAATCCACCTGACTGTGACTGTAAATCATGGCTTCTATTCTGTCCTGGACAACATTCGTCCTTCAGTCACTAGCAACATCTCGTGGGGGTGAGTGGGCGACGGTGGGGGGGGGGGTGGGATTTGACTTCCACCTGAAACAGGAGCAGTCGGTGGTGCAGTGTGTCCTCTGCCCGAAGCCGGTGTCAGGAGGCCGGAACTATTTTCGGGTTCAGGCCTCACTTGAACAGCTCCGGTTTATTCAGCTTTTCCCCAGAGATACGGATTTGTTACATCTATAAATTACATATTACATAGGATTACACAGGCTATACAGCACAGAAACAGCCAATTTAAAAAGTAATACTTACGAAAAGTCATGTTTCTGCTTCTGCATTGGAGACCCTGAAAGAGCATAAACATAATTAATTTGAGATCTTTTCTGCACTATTTGTGTATGTATATGCATGTTTGTATGTGCTTGTACATATGTAAGTGTATGTACAGGTGTTGCGTGTTGTATGTGCATGTGTATGTGCTTCCTTGTGTCTGTATGTGCGTGTGTATATGTGCCTGCATATGTGTATGTACTCAACCTGCCATTAAGGTTAGTAAAAGAATACCAGTAAAATGAAAGATAAGTGGGGGTTGGTAGTGTAGCACACTGGTCAAGGAAACCAAGCTGGAAATTCATCCCAGCAGCAAGTGAAAATGCTGCGAGGGCAACCTCCTGGGATCACCATTAATTATCTTCACTTGCTTTGCATTTATACCGCGCTTTATCAGATCTCTCAAAATTGTCTCAAAGCGTACCATGAATTATTTTTAGGATAAACAAAGGTAAAAAGAGAAGTTCTGGCAAAGGGCCTCAATTAAACCTTTAGGTGATCTTCCTCTTTCAGACACTGACCAACCTGCTGCACACTTCCAGCTAGGCAGTAGTTTACACTTGAAATCAATCCTCTGTACATCATTGAGGAAGTGGTTCATTTTTTTTTTGTGCTTGCAGCTGCTATTCAAAGTAAAAATAAATGGCAAGAGTTTCATATTGTACGCTGCAAAATTAAAACTGCCTGGAAACAGCACAATGCACAAGATCACGTCACATCAAAATTGTACCTCTGTTGAATAGATAACATCTCTCTTCATCTACAATATCTAGGTTATACCACCAGTATATCTAGGTTACAATGTAGGTTATCAGGCATCAAATTCAAATGGTAACAAGGGCTTCTGGCTTAATTGTAAGTGATCTTTTGAAATGGGGAGAAGGGAGAAGAAAAGAAAATCACTTCCACTTAATGCTTTACTACAAATATTAGCATTTCTCCAATGTGGTCTTCTGTTTCTAAAAGAATAAGGAAATCTATACAAATCATGTGAATAATTTAGCAGGTTTTATTTGCATATAGATTAGCAGATACCTCAAGCTGCTTTTATATTATTGCCTGGGTCTCAGGGAAGGGCTCAAGTGTGCCGTTGGCCCACATTTATATCCAAATTGTGCAGCCAGTATCCATGTGAACCGCTGTAAAGTGAAGCCCACGCACAGACTGCCCATGACAGTTTGGCCAGTGAGTATGTGCGAAGTACTAGCATCATGATGTCAGCAGGAAGTGATATTGTGATACCCAAATGTCCAAGGCTTGAGTCTTGATGTCACTACAGGGAATTGCGCTGTAGTGCAGTAATTGGGGCAGCCTGTTTACTGATGCCAGATAGCCTAGTGGCAACAAGGAAAATCTGGTAAGAAATGGATTTTCCTGCTCCCTGGTCTTCACTAATCCATGGAATTTACCTATACAACTGCCACTGACTGTCCAAGACCTGCTCATCAAGAGCCAGTGTTACAAAGGCACCATTAAAACAGCTTGAGAGCTATTACAAGGCAAGTAATCCAATCAAAGGGTTCAAATTCTATAAGAACATAAAAAGCACAGTGTGCTATTGAAAAGGGGTGTTTGGAGTTGTCCTTAGGAAGATGATTTGATTGCAGAAAGGGAGAGGCAATATTGCTCGAGATGGTCAGGCCAGATCTGGCAGTGTAATTTGAGTACATCAGGAGAGTACTATACCAGGGCAACAGAAGGAGTGGAAGACCATGAGGGATTTGGTGGGGATGAGAACATCAGAAGTAAAAGCAGGGCAGTAGTTGAGCAGGTTGATGGTCATACTGATATCATGTTGGTTGAAGAACAGAGGGTGTTTGGAGTTACAGAAGGTGCTAATGAAGGAGCTGGGGATAGTTTTCCCCATGGTCAGATGGTAAAGGAAGAATGGTTGGAGTTGGGCAAGGAGATGTAGATAGTAAGGGAAATGAGGAAGTGATCAGAGAAGGCCTCGTCAGTTACCAAGATCTCAGAGATGATGAAGCTTTAAATGTTGGTGAGGTCAAGGAGGAGGCCATGGATATGATTGGGTGAGTTGATCTGCAGGGCAAGACTGAGTTGGTGAGGAGTGCAGAGAAATCCAAGGATGGCGGGGTAGGGGACAACTTAGGTGTAGTTTTAGTTATCAAGGATAAGGAGTCACTTAGTGCAAAGGCTTAGTGAGGGAAATAAAGAAAAGATTTCAGCAAGGAAGTCACTGTGGGGCTTGGAAGGGTACAGACAGTGAGTTTAAAGGAGAGGAGGTAGCGGGTGAGGTGCTTAGACAAAGAGAAAATACTGGCGAACTAGGGTACAGGCTGATACACGTTCTGGAGATGACAGCCACACCACCACCATGGTAGTTTGGGCCAGAGAACTTATAACCTATTCCAGGGCCAGGTATTTTTATCTTTGTATACCAGCTGCAATTATCAGCTATTAGGTATGTAAACAATAAAAATCTGGATCCTACAAAATAACGCATTACTGATTTAAGTGTATGAGTGAATAAGAAAATAATTTAAAGGCACCATAAGTTATGTTTCGTTTCATACTCATGAATAAACACCAACAGACATGCAAAGTCAATTTTACTGCATTGCTTTATTTTCATTATCCAGTTGATATTTAAGTACTCAAAGCAGTAACGTACATTGTTTTTAGTAATGTCTAAATGTGAAATGCTGCTGTTCTCAAGATCAGCACATAAATATACAGCAAAGCTATCTGAGTAAGTCCCAGACTGTTTTGCAGAATGTGACCAGTCTCAGCTCGTCCACATCTTCAAATTTGAGTCAAAATTGAGAAAACATCAGTACTGTAACTATATTTTGTTCAATGAACACCAATATTGCACTTTTATTTTTTTTTATCATGGTAACAGCCTGTCCAATTTAGATAGCTTGGATCATTTCTAAGTTGTCCAATTGCGATATCAATGGTCCACTGGACACTGCTAGATCTTTTACCGAAGTGTATCTGGGTGGACCTTCACAGCATCAGTCAATCACATTGTGATCCTTATGAAATAAACATCAAGGTTAAAATGACCTGCTTCAACCAGTGCTGAAATAATTGTTGCAGTTCAGACTTTATCCCAAGACTTTTGTCTGGAGCACAAAGGTGGTTCCTATGTTCCATAAGCAGACCAAGTCTCCTAGGAACTGAAACCAGCATGCTGTGAATGGGATAGCATGACTGGGATTAATTGCAGTGTTGAAAGAAAGACTTGCATTTATATAGCACCTTTCACAACCACCAAACTTCCCAAAGCACTTTACAGCCAATGAAGTATATTTTTGAAGTGTAGTCACTGTTCTAATATAGGAACACTGCAATCATGTGAGTTTCTTATCATGTTCTCTTGACACTTTCTAAAAGGCAGAAAATACCACACCATCAGACCGTTGCCCGGATTTTGGGGTCAGTGGCAAATGAACGGTGCTCACCATTCATTACACTTACAGCTGCCCAGAGACTTTCTGTGGGCTTTTAAGTGGCAACTTACGGTCATCGGGTGTCTTAATAGCACGGCGCCCTCTACAGGGGATCTGGGACCTGTGTGAACAGGACAAGCAACAGCGTGTCGCTTCAACCACTCAGATTGAAGAATCCTTACTGACGCACGCAGAGTCTAAACCAGGAAGTGTAAGTTAGAATGTAATTCAAATTAAAATCATGCACAGAAAGCAAAATAAAGAGAGCGAATGAAAGATGGGACTAAGAGAGAAACATAAAAGAGACAGAAAGAAAATCTCCAACAATAATTAAAATCTGAAGGAATGAGACTCCACACTTGTAAAAGTAAATTTTCAGTGCCAGAGAGGTTGTGCCGCAGTAACTAAGACATATCACACTGTTAAAAATTCACTTACACTTGAATGGACAATCCCGAACATTTTCAGGCGTGTTTAGAGGGTATCTAGTTGGTAAGTACTGCAACTTCACACCCTTCGGGCTGGATTTTATGAATGGAGACGTGTTGGAGGCGGGACTGCTGCTTGCCTGGTTTCAGTCCGCCTCCATCAGCCTCTGGCCAACCAGCGGGATTGTCCCCTGATTGAGCTGGTTAAGCCCGCCCGGCGAGCTCAGCAGGCCAGTTAGGGGGAAGTCAGTGACAGAGCATATGACGTGTCATCTGTCAAGAATTTTTGAAAGAAGAAATGTCATCGTTTGACAGCTCTGTGAAGCTGTCAAACACTGACATTCTGTGTAGTTTGATGAGTTTGTGTGTTCAGGACTCATCAAACCTTTCTACTTTGTAGAAATCAGATGACTGTTGGATCGGAGGATCCAACAGCCAGTCTGTGATCTCTACAATGGAGATGTCGGAACTCCGGCTCCACAGCGGCTAAAGGCTGTAGGCAGAAACAAAGGTAAGTTAACATTTTCTAACACTTTACACTCACCTCACATACTTTTCACTCCACACTTGAATTCATCACTCACCTCTACATCTCACTTTCAGACCCCTCCGACCCCCGCAGACCTCCTACTCGGCTCCTACACCCTGGCGGGGATCCCCCAGGTCGGGAAGCCCACACTTAGGAACGAAAAATGGGGATAATCCTATTTTCTGCCTGTTAACTACCTGTTAACAGGCAGTTAATAGGCTTTAATCCCTTCCCGCCTCCAAGGAGATGAAACCCGGGGCCGGACGGCTTCCCGCCTCCTGGCAAGAGGGCACAGAGGCAGGTTAGGGGCGGGTTTGCCACCCACCCCCAAATTCTGCAACTTTACCAGCAGTCCTACCTCCATACCTGCCTCCTCGGGGCTGAGAAAATCCAGCCCTTCATGTGTTTGAATGCTGAGTCTCTCAGCGAGATACAGTTATAGCGAAGCTTGTGGAGGAGCTGCGCAAATCGGACAGCAACTCCGATTTCCACTTTTAACTTTGCATGAGCGGACACCGTAAGTTGCTGTCCAATTTACTCCATAATAACGGTGGGTGCTGATAGCCTCACCGTTATTCCTACCGCAAAGTCTGGGCAATGTGTTTAAGCTAAAACCAATAGTGAGATTTAATTCTTCTGGGAGCTAATTAAAGTGTTGGTAATACCACTCAAAGTATTCGTAACACCTGAACTGCTGCTGTGTATATGGAAGGATGTCATCATAAAAATGAACAATACTTCAATTATCTACAATATTATTCCCTGACTACCCACTTTGAAGGCAATTCTAAAACAAGAAGGCTTCATAGTGGCTGAAATTAGACAAACAAAAAGATTGTTAATGACAGTCGAAGGAAAAGGAAGGTGCATGTTGTTAAATAAGTGGTCAGATGTTATCAAAGATGAGGCACATGACTTCACCGTACAGAAAGTTTGCATATGAACAGGAGATCACAAACATCGAGTGAAGGAGTGAAAGTGACCAGTGAAAGCCTCATGCACCAAAGAAGCATCTGCAGTAAAAATATTTGTGCCATTTTTATTACTGGTAATTGTTTTGTTACTTATTAAAATACCTTGAAATCAGTTTGAGAATAGAGTAAAAGATCTGGCTGAAGCTGTATGTATCCTGTTGCACATCCATTTCCTAGTTGAGACACTGTTACTGGCAGTGTTGTCCACCCCTCCAAACTATGTACTGTAAAATGGGTTGTTTTGAATGGATTTATGTTTTCATATCTGCTCGTTGAACACAAAAATGTAATCTACAGGAATTTTTGTTTGGTCATAATCTTAACAGTGCACATGTGCACACATCTATCTAGATTTTATTAAACATCTTGCATCTACTCCTACATCCTATCTGCACAACTTGATTTCCTGTTTTTGTCAACTTTTTGTGTCAGTTTTTTCCCCCCATTATAAATTTCTATGTCCATCTTTATAATGGGTTTTGTCTATGTAAACTCCTCACTCTAGTCACCGGGTTCCCATAAAATCACTCAAAATGTTTCTGATACTGTTTTTACATCTGCCTTTTATTCTCAATAACTAAAAGTTATGTCTAAAATGAAGGTTTGAATAGCACTAAAAAAAAAAAATTTTAATTGCCATCTCACAGTAACATGATTACATTTATCCATTGAATTGCCTTTTGTACTTTTTAATGCCCTCTTTAAAGTTTTGTACTGAAGAACTCAGCCTCTCCCAACAGCCTGGGTTTGGATTTGATATTTTTGATTACAGTTGTGACTGTGAGCTAAACCAATTGTGCGGTCACAGCATGTTCAATGTATCTCATTTCCTAGTATCAGTCAGCTGTACTGATGGAACATTTGTATTTAGTTTCTAGCACTTTCTGATCAGTAGATTTTCTGTAAATAATTACAAGAAGAAAAATGTCAAGATTTTCATTGAGATAAAATTTATAAATTCAAAAAAGAGGATGTGTGTGTGCATGTGAGAGAGAGAAATAGTTTTCATAATTCATACTTGTTGAAGCTTTTGTTTTGTATTCAATAAACTTCAGAAAGTGTATTAAGTCGAAGGTGAATGAGGAGACTGGGGTCAGAGAGAGAAAGCAAGAGAGACAGATGGAGACTGAGGTAAGAGTGAGAGGAAGAGAGGGAGGTGAGGAGAGAGAAAGAATATCTTTTTTACAGGAATATTAGTTTAACTTTCAAAAATGGAAAATTTTGAATCTAATTATCTCGTGTTTCATTGATAACCTCCAATCAGAAAGGAAAGAAAAGAAAAACAGACAAAGAGAGAAAACAGAAGCAAACAGAGAATAGCAAAGAGAGCTGGGGTAAGCAGAAAAGAGAAAGAGGCAGAAGCAGAAGATGAGAGAGAGAAACAGCAACAAGACAGGTAAGAGAGTAATCATAGTCTCCAACTTATCATATGCAACCATGAGAGATCAACTATCAATATGTTAAATTTACTGTGTATTTTTCACAATCCTTATTTGCCATCACAATTCTGTGACATACAATGACGCTTGCAGCTCTACACTTCTACCACTAGATGGAGATTCATAGGTTCCAGAAACTGGAGATCTTCACCTCTGTACATGGAGCATCACTAATGCAGTCTGAGGGAAATTCTCTTTGTCCTTTTTTAATGGGCCAAACCATAGGACATCCATTAGTTATATTTATGTTTACAGCTTTTTTACTTCTCACTACCTGAGCAAAAGTAAAATATTTTACTAGTGATAAAATATTTATCACTTTTCATTCTCCCATACAAAATATGATTCTAATCTTGTATCAGAAGGTTGTGGGTTCAAGTCTCACTCCAGAGACTTGAGCACAAAAATCTAGGCTGTCACTCCAGTGCAGTGCTGAGTCGGTGCTACATTGGCAGAGGCTCTCTCAGGTGGATGTGAAAGATCCTATGGCACTATTTCGAAGAAGAGCAGGGGTGTTATCCCCAGTGTCCTGGCCAATATTTATCCCTCAATCAACGTCACTAAAACAGATTATTTGGTCATTATCACATTGCTGTTTGTGGCTGCCGTGTCTCCTACATTACAACAGGGACTACACTTCAAAAGTACTTCGTTGACTGTAAAGCGGTTTGGTACATCCTGAGGTTGTGAAAGGCGCTATATAAATGCAGGTCCTTTCGTTCTTTTAACTGCTGTTAAAAAATAACAATGAACCAAAAGGATGTCTTCGGACCAGGTGGTCCTATGGGTTATGCTTTCATCTTTGGGAACTGGGTTCAACCTAAACCTGGGAATGCTTGAAAGTGCTCCATTCAGCAACACTAACATCCCTCACCTTGATCAAGGCCAAAAATTCACAAGAAAAGCTTTAAAATTGTGAAGAAAAATAACTTATGGGGGGGGGGGGGGGAGGGAGGAGCAACAGATTAAAAGCATTAAAACAAGGTGAAACGTTTTAAGAGTATAATGAAAATTAAAAAAAATACAAGCATGACTGTAAAATTAACACTTCACATTTTTGTCGTAATAGAAGATCATTAAAAAACTAAACTCTACCTGAGAACACCTGAGTCCACATTTAGTGATGTTTTCAACAGCTCGACAGCAAGAAACGAGCAAACCCAAAGTAACTAGGAGGCAACTGAGACGACAGCAGCTGTCCCTGCACATTATATCTTTGTCACCTTACAAATTAAATTCAAAGATATCACGAAAGACACAAACTCGACAAAACACGTTATTATATCAGAGGCGCGACAACCTGCATGGAGTTCGCTGACTATCAGCATGCAACAGTTTCCTTCAGGGATGCTGTCATGCAGTATTACGTTGCCTCAACACTGACTCGCCGCCTCCGACAGCTTACTAAAAGCCGACCCAAAGTCCCTGCCCCGCCTCCAGAAATTCCTGGGTCCTATCCCCTGGCGCTACCTAAGAAGCCAACCCTTCGAATTAAAGCACATGATTTCTTCGAACAAGTTGTAACAGTGCATTCCACCACAATTTGAAATTTGCCATATGTGTTCCTAAAATGAATATCCTGTCATGAAGTGCTCTAATCTACAGCCTGTTAATCAAGTTGGGGGGGGGGGGGGGGGGGGGGTGGAAGCGCTTAGCAATAGACAATTGTCGAGAATTGGTCCTGGATTCTGCGTAATTTCCAGTTGCACAATTTATCTCTTCATTGTAATAGAATATTTCCAAAAATGTTATACCTTTTACTTGTTATAGTTTAGCATTTTACTGCTGGAATTAAAGCCTTGCAACACATTACAGATGACGTGTGTGGCAGATATCGAAAGAACTGTCGATGGAAAGGTTCACTTCAGATGAAGTTACAACTGCAAAGTAATTAACTAGAATCAAAATGCCGACTCTCGAGATCTATTCACTGGCCAGAAATATGCTTGTAACCAGACAGTCAACTAGAATTCATTTTTATAAAAGCGTTCACTCCTATAAATATGAATGTCCTCAAAATAGTATCTGAATGTTTCATTCTTTCTTCACCTGTCCTCCATGGGCTCTTCGGGTATCAGTAACTTTTTATTTTACTCACAATATATAATGGAGTCTAACCCGCATTTGAATGCCTCACCAGTGTCAGTAAGTGCCCAGGCATCAATGGGCAAGTCTCTTCCTCAGAAACATCAGTAATTAGTATCAAATTGCATCGGTGAGATGCCCTACACTCACACACGGGATCCAATAGTTAGGGCAAAGCTTTGTAGGCTACTGAACCATACACACCACACACACCCCTTCCCCTCCCTCCCAGAACCAGGACAGAGTTCCCCTTGTCCTCACCTTTCACCCCACCAGCCTCCACATTCAACAGATCATCCTCCGCCATTTCCGCCACCTCCAGTGTGATCCCACCACCAAACGCATCTTCCCCTCACCTCCCCTTTCAGCATTCCGTAGGGACCGCTCCCTCCGCGACACCCTAGTCCACTCCTCTATCACCCACAACACCCCTTCCCCTTCGCCCGGCACTTTCCCGTGCAAGCACAGGAGATGCAACACATGCCCTTATACCTCCCCCCTTCCCACTGTCCAGGGCCCCAAATACCCCTTCCAGGTGAAACAGCGATTTACTTGTACTTCTTGCAATTTAGTATACTGTATTCGCTGCTCACGATGTGGTCTCCTCTACATTGGGGAGACCAAACGCAGATAGGGTGACCGCTTTGCGGAACACCTCCGTTCAGTCCGTAAGGGGGACCCCGAGCTTCCGGTTACCTGTCACTTTAATTCACCGCTCCACTCCCACTCAGACCTCACCATCCTCGGCCTCTTGCATTGTTCCACGGAAGCTCAGCGTAAGCTCGAGGAACAGCACCTCATCTTTCGATTAGGCACTCTACAGCCTTCTGGACTCAACATAGAGTTCAACAATTTCAGATCATAACCTCGGCCCCTATCATATATATATATATTTTTTATCCACACTCTTTGTCTGTCTTTTTTTCTTCTCCCCCACATGGCAGCTGTCTTTCATTCTGCCAGCGCAATTCACACTTCATCTGGAGCCATCCTTTGTTTCTTAACCTGTCCCATTACCATCTCCTTTTGCCTTGAATATCTCTTAATGTCTCTTAACCTCTTCCGCCTTCTATCCTATCACAGACCTTCCCTTTTGTTCTTTCATCCCCTCCCCCCTTTCCCAGCCTCTACATTTGCTTAAAAATCTGTTCCATTTCCTGCTCTTTTCCAGTTCTGACGAAAGGTCATCGACCTGAAACGTTAACTCTGTTTCTCTCTTCACAGATGCTGCCTGACCTGCTGAGTATCTCCAGCAGTTTCTGTTTTTATTTCAGATTTCCAGCATCTGCAGTATTTTCTTTTTGCATACACACCACTACCCTGATCATCGACCAGTAGCCCCTTTTAGTACTGTCTGCATGAGGACACAAGGTGAAGAAAGTTTAGACCAGGCTCCCATGATCAGCTCTGATCAACTAACTGATACTCACCATTCAGACTCACACATGAAGAATGGTCATTTGAGATCTGTTTCCAGCAATGTCGCTGTACCTCATCTTGAATTGCCATCTCCAGGAAAGGATGACAATCAGTGGAGAGGAGAAATAGATTACATCGTTTAAATGACCAAATCAATCCAAAGACTCCCATTGTCCTCTCTCTGTCTCACACACACACAAAGTAAATAGCAATTCAATCATGTATATCAATTTATGGATTATGTGTGCTTCCTGTACACCTTAATGTAAATTAGATAATGTGTATGTCCACCACTGTAGAAAAATCTGTCAAATATAAACCAAAATAAAATAAAGTGCACCTGCTTTTAAGGCTAAACGTAGTGATGTTACTGGATATCTTTCAAGCGCTGTGGGTTAAACGAATGTTAGGCTGTGTAAGTGGTAGAATATTTTTGCTTTGCCAAGGAACACAGAGTGTAGCTCACCATTAATACTTAGTTACAGCAGTTCTGTCTCATGTCCAAAAGATCCATAATTAATAAAGGTTCCAGTGAGTTATAATACTCGTTTTCACAAGTGAACGAACACATGGAAGTCCCCATCATTGCTGAAATGTTTTATTTTTTGTCTTGATTTCATGGCTCCTAGTGCAACCTTAAGCATATCTTTAAATGTGTGTTGGAACATGACTAAATGCTGCTGGTTGTTAGTGTTTATTTACATGTGAATTTTACACTGGGATTTTTCTGGATGTGAAACTTTGATCCTGGGAGCATTGGCATGCTTGATTGTATATTGAATTGTACATATTATGAAAAAAGCCTTACTCAGCAGTCACACTTCATAGAGTAACCATAGAAACTTACAGCACGGAAGGAGGCCATTCAGCCCGTTGTGCCTGTGCTGGCTCTTAGAATGAGCAGTCGTGCTTAGTCCCACATCTACACTTTTTGTCCGTAACCCTGTAGGTTCCTCAATGCACTTACATTGAAAATGAATGCTCTATTTATTTCCATCCTGAATGGATGTATATCTGTTTATTGTATGTTTAATTAGGCTAGAATCTTTTTGTCCAATTTATAACGTTTTGCTGAACTAATTCATGCCAAGTTTGATGCGTAAAGAATTATTAGACTATAAGAATGATCAACAACGTAATCTCTGTGATAGGAAATCAAGAAGGCTTATAAATGTTATTGCCATATGGACCTGAGCCCAACTGTACATGTGTGTGAATATTGAATATAAGGAAATAACAATAGGGGATGCCCCAGATCATTTTAGAAAGGGCATATTGCCAAATATCTATAACCATAGTTTTTGTCCGAGGATAATACGGTTGAGCGGTTCTACAATTTCACAAAGGGAACAGGACTTAAGCATGTGGAGCAGAGTCCCAACAATAGAAAAGAAAGACTTGCATTTATAGAACATATCCAGGGAATTATAGACCAGTCAGCTTAACATCGGTGGTGAGAAAAATAATGGAATATCTACTAAAGGAGAAAATAGAAAAACATCTAGAAACCAAAAACATAATAATGAATAATCAACATGGATTTCAAAAGGGAAAGTCTTGCATAACCAACCTTATTGAATTTTTTGAAGAGGTAACAGAGAGAGTAGACAATGGTAATGCAGTAGATGTAATTTATCTGGATTTTCAAAAGGCCTTTGATAAAGTACCCCATAGTAGACTGAGAAACAAGGTCAGAGAATGCAGAGTCAGGGAACAATTAGCAGAATGCATTGCTGGCTGGCTTCAGGACAGAAAGCAGAGAGTAGAAGTAAAGGGCAGCTATTCACAGTGGCAGAAGGCGGGTAGTGGTGTTCCACAAGGATCAGTGCTGGGACCATTGCTGTTTCATATTTACATTAACGATTTAGACTTAGGAATCAAAAACACAATTTCTAAATTTGCAGATTACACCAAATTGGGGGGGGAATAGTCAATACTGAGGAGGACGGCAACAAGTTACAGGAGGACATTAATAAACTTGCAGAATGGGCATATAATTTGCAAATGAAGTTCAACACAGATAAATGTGAGGTATTACATTTTGGTAGGAAGAATAGGGAGGTCACTTATCACTTGGAGGGTGCGAGTCTAGGTGGGGTAGAAGAACAAAGGGATCTCGGAGTACAAATACACAAATCACTAAAAGTTGTGACGCAGGTTAACAAGGCCATAAAAAAAAAACAAGCACTAGGGTTTTTTTCTAGAGGGATAGAATTGAAAAGTAGGGAAGTTATGCTAAACCTGTATCGAACCTTGGTTAGACCACACTTAGAGTACTGCGTACAGTTCTCGTCGCCATATTATAAAAAGGATAAAGAGACATTGGAGAGGGTGCAGAGAATTTTACAAGGATGATACCAGAAATGCGAGGGTATACATATCCGGAAAGGATGAACAGGCTTGTAAGGGATTCTGACCCTGCGTGTCTCGCAGCCTGTGAGATTCACGCGGCTCTGTGCAGCCTGTATGTCAGTGCGGGTTTAGGCCTTGTTGCCTGTTCTGGTCTCCAGCCAGTCTGGGAGCACTAGACACACCTGTGAGTGGTTCGAATCACTCGCCCTTACGGTTCTAGACACTGGACTTAGATGCGAGAGCAGTAATGGAGATGAAACTCATGTAGACTCGGTTGAATGGTACGAAATGGAAAATCTTTATTGCATGATATTTAAGATTACGAAATACATGTCATAAGCACAGATTAATGACAGTACAATCTTACAAGCAGTTATATAGCTGATCCTAGGGAAACGAGGAACGAACGACACACCGTAAATAGGGGCACACATTACAAGTATCCTTAATACTTAAACCCTCCCCTATCAATATCTGTCCTAGCTAGATTCGTAGGATTTCGAGACTCATGCTCACCACTCGTGATAACTCAGAGAAATTCCGAATAGCTGATCGGATGTTTTTCACCGCAGCACCCACGTGTCGGTCAGGAGATCTCCTGGTCCCACTTGTTTACTTGCTTCTGCTCCGGCTAGCAGGCTGGAACGTCTGCTGTGATGAAGATCTGTGTTGGTTGGTTTAACAGGCACTGTCCGAATGGGTTTCACAGACCAGTCAATATCATCGGTGATAATCCGTTCTTGCAAGTTCAAAGAAGTCTTCCTGGCAAGGAAAACTTGGCTATTCGACCTACGGGCGCGGTCGGGATTTACTGACCGTGGCGATGAGTATGGTCTTCCTCTCTTCTCATCTCATCTCATCTCATCTCATCTCATCTCGGGCCTTTGGTTCCGATGCCAGTTACCAACATAGGTCTTCGTTACGCGACACGAGGTAGATCCGAACGGATCAGAAAGTTCAACAGTCTTTTTCAAAGAGGCACCAGGCAAGCAGGAACAAGACTACGAGTCAAAACACAGGAGCAGCCACGAGGTTACGAGTCGATCGGATAAGAGAATAAGAGAAAGATGGACGGTTGGAGCTTGTAATTATAGTACAAAATCTTCCGTTTCCCGCCCAACCTTAATGTCCTTTCTTTTGTTTGGGTTTGGCGCTCAAATGTCTTGTATGGGTGATCTCCGTTCTTAATGGGTTTCGGGGCTACTCGTAACTGTCTGAGTACCTGTTAATATTTCTCCCATTGTTAAATCGGTCGGTGTTCTCCCTGGAGGGGTTTTGGGGCTTCCAAGTGTTTTGTATAACTACCCGCTAACGGCTCTCTCATCGTAGAGTCGTTGGGATTTTACATATTAATGTCTTTGGATGGGCCCTTGATTACTCGGTACAATAGCTTTCATTCGTACCTGGGAGACCGATTTCAGTATTTATGTGTATACTGCAAACCCATAATGTCTCGTGTATTATCTTCAATGTGCTGAATCTTAATCGATCTTGCACAAATGTTTATTGGAACGCCATCTTGTCTGCCTGTCGAAAAGTCTAGAATGTTCTGTCACGAGGTGCGGCGGCCATTTTACAGGCTGCTTGTGTCCACTTTGAGAAACCTGACAGCATTCTGCTGAAATAAAAGCTGTTTGAACGAGACTCTGTGTTTTCTCCTTATTAATAAAATCGCGATATATTGCGAATTCTACAGTCCCTCCTGTTGATGCGAATAACTCCGCTTATCGTATCAAAAATCATAGTGGTGAGCAATATTATCTCGATTTTCTCCGAATCCAGCCAATTAATCCCATAACTTTAACCTAGCTAGGGTCTCTGTGTCGTCCTTATCTCCCAAGAAAATTACATTTTATAGCACCGTAGGCATTATTTGCCTTTAAACTTACACCACTTGTTTTCCTTCCCGGCGTAACCAGGCCGATGCCTCTCGTATCACCTGTATATTCATCTTTTATTCAGGGAAAGGAAAAACAAAACCCAAAACCAAACAATCATTTTTAACTGTAACACCATCACCAAAATAATCAACACCAACTCTTAAAACATGTCGAGTTCCCAAACGTATTTACAATCTTTGAAAATCATGATCGAGTACAAACTTCCGCGGCGCACGTGGCGAGCGGGAGTGACGCCATTTTCCGATTACACGGTACTTTCATCGTGCACGCGCACGTAACGTTCTCGCCACTCTCCCGTGTTTTCATGCTTGGTGAGGCGTTTGTCTCTTTTACAATGTACGACCAATAGGTACACTACAATAAACACTTGACATACGACTAAAATGTGGGAGGCTATTCTGATCCATGAAGGCACTTCAATATTGGTGAACAGATTCCACCACGGTGGAATTACTATATCCAGAATGTCTGTTCCTATTTCGACAGTTTTCTGCTCTAATGTATAAAAATGTTTCTGTGACACCGCGACGGCTTTTAAAAGCTTGGTGAGGTGTTCAGGGAGAGGGGGAATGAGGTATCTGAAATGCGCGACGAATCGCTGCAAGTCGGTGAAATTCTCTTTTACTGTTAGATGAACAGTGGATGGTTCAGGGATTGGGACAATTCGCTGTTGTGCTACTTGAACTTCCGCCCTGGGTTTAAAACAGAAACTGCTGTCACTCACCGGACACCGGCTACGGTTTCCATGCTGGTAGTGTTGCGCTGCAGTGGTAACACAATATGTTCCACCCCCGATGTATGCTACCTGCGGAGGCACATGATCTTGTGCCATTGCCTCCATGGTGCAATTCATGGACTTGGCGCCAGCCGTTCTGAACCCGCACTGTGGTGTTAAAAAGGCATTCAAGTGCTGGGGACACAGTATTATGTGTGCTCCCCTGCCACGACAACCAGAGAGATCTGTACCTGTCATCGTTTGCTCCCAGCGGATGACGTAAGGTGGAACCGCTGCATAGCGAATGTGGGCTCCCCCCTGAATGACACCAATGTTCTCTACCCGATACACCGGGGCGGGCTTTGTTGTGTCGCCCAAAACCGGCATGCGTAATACTATTCCCATAATAGTATGGTTTGATCGTCCGCAGTCCACGGGGACTGGGTATGCTTCTGAAGCTAGCCTGAGCTGGCACGGGCTTAATGCGTTCTGAAAAGGGTGGAGCGCCCGCAGGTGTTTGTTACTTATCCAGGACGGGACCAAACCTTGTTTTAAATCCTCCAAATTACTGCGGCCCTCGCCCAGTAACCACGCCCCGTAAAGCACGCACACCTCGTTCTGCGCAGCTTGATCGGATGCATTCCGATCTTCCCTAATCAGGGCATTTACTGTCTTTGTATGTTTCTCTAACTCTGCTATAATTTCCTTTAGATGGAGAGTCATGGCTTGGTCCTCGTGTAGACCCGACCCTACCACTTTATTCTCATCTGTTAGAATGTCTTTTAATTGTGTCTTTAAACCATTAATCTGGGTCTGCAGCTCCACACTGTCTAGAGCGTTGACCACAGATGTACCCGTGTTAAAAGCAGTGAACGCATCGTTCACCAAACCCCTTCTTTGCCTCCCTACTTGATCCAAAACTTCATGTGGTGCGGTGTACAAACTTGTTTTATCAATTTCTGCAAAATCGAATTCGTAAAATTGTCTGAACATCTTGGTCAACAGGACCTGATACAACTGTTCCGTCTTTTTGGGGCACCACTCTGGTAACCGTACCTCGGTGAGATTTAAAATCACCGAGGCCACCGCGTAATGTACCCCCTGAAATAGTATCTGGTCTGTGGGGACCAGTACCAAACCATTCCCGGGTCCCTTACTAGTTTTAGGGCACCCTTCTTCCTCAGCTAGAACCACCGGAATCGTGGGCGGGGCTTTGCGTGGGCGCGTAATGAGCTCAGTGGCATTTACCGGGATCGAAGAGTATGGGGCTCCGCACCCCCTGGTGCTCGCATCCCACCTCATCCCCTGTCCGTTATCCTGCCACTGATTAATGAAAAATATGGATATGCCTTTGGGGCAAGGGTATTTTGACCCCCACATGCATACATAAATTCCCTCGTCCGGTTCCCACCATTTGTCCCAACAGACTTTCACTTGTCCGTTTGTCCCCGTAATTGTCCGATGGGTATTATTACCCAGTCGTTCCCACTCGACCGAAGAGTTCCTCATGTTTTTGCTCAGCTTTCGCAGCCACCACCATCGGCTCAATGGGACATTCCCATTACAAGTCAAACAAATCCGTTTGCCGACGGTGACGCTGATCCTAGGTGCGATGATCCTTACTTTGGGGCACATTAAAGAAGTCTCTTGGTAGGCAAACCCCGATGTGCTAGAATACTCCGTTGA
Organism: Squalus acanthias; assembly: GCA_030390025.1. Lineage (NCBI taxonomy): Eukaryota > Metazoa > Chordata > Chondrichthyes > Squaliformes > Squalidae > Squalus > Squalus acanthias. The sequence continues at coordinate 105,694,495 of CM059434.1, forward strand.
GTTTGTTCCCAGCCATCCTGGCCACCTTCCCTTGTGGAAATAGGTGGTGGTCTCCTCAGCCTCCCGTCTTCCGGTCCCATCCACCGCGATGGGGGCCGTGTCCCCGGAGCATCCACACACCACGACATCCTTGGTGCGGCCTCGATAGGCCAATCCACATCCGATTGCCGCGAGCAATACTAGAATTCGTTCCATCCTTCCTTGGTTCCTGTGATCAGATAGAATGAGGTAGCCAGCCTCGCAAGAGTCTCTGGCTTTTGTGAAGGGTGAGCGGGTCCCCTGACCTCGCCTCACGTAAACTTCAACGTTCGCTGAATAAACTTTAACTAAACCTATCTTTAAAGCTCCCATCATTTTATCGTTTTCTGTTAAAATTAAAACTACAAACTTAACCTTATTAAAACTATAAACTTAACCTTGAACTATGAACTTAAAACTTAAAACTTATTACTATACAGTGCCGCCCGTTCTCAGGGCGGCCCCTTTAAATTCTGAGAAGGCTGCTGCGAGCTCTTCCCGACGGTAGGAGGGCACTGACCCTTCCCTTTGATCTGCCGCAGCCTGTTGCTGCACTGACCCCTTCCTCTGATCTGCCGCAGCCTGTTGCTGCTGCGATGGGGCCGGGCTGTATCTGGGTTGCCTTAACCTTAAGTCTACGCCTTGGGGCAGTCTGGGGACATGACCACATCCTCCTGGGCTGGGGTTCTCTACTTGACCTACGGGGAGTTGCCATGGGCGGGGGTTCCGTGACTGACGGACCGGGTTCCGAGACTTCCATCGGAACGACCTGGGGTTCCACCACAGTCGCTGGCTCCGCCTCCGCTGACTCCGCCTCCCTAACCTCGGGGCTCGCAGTTTGTGGCTCCGCCCTGCTCGGCCCAGCAGGCGGCCCTTCACTCGCGATCTCTGCCTCCCCCGAGGGCGGGACGTTCAAAGCGGGCGGCTCTGTCTCTGGGGTCCTCACCGTCACTCCCTGTACTCCCACAGCGGCTGGCCCCGCCTCCCCTAGCTCCTCCCTCCTGTCTTCGGGACCTGCAGCTTGTGTGTCCATCCTGTGTGGATCTCTATCTGCAGCCCGTATCCTCCCTATACCTAAAATGGGAACGTTCCTTAGGTTCCCCAAAAACCACTCGCCTTCATCACCATCCTCATCTGACTCCCATCCCCACAAAAATGCTTCATGATCTTCCAGATGTCTCCTCCCCTGATGCAAGCTGCTTTACCTGCCTGTGTGCCTTGTGGTCCTACCTGGGGCTGTGCTTCCCCACTGGCGGGGTTTACCCCGGTGGTTTTCCCTTGCGCACCTGGCTTGTACAGTTTGCACTGGTTTACATCCTCATACTCCCGGCTTTTGGCTACCCTGTAGGCTGCTTTTATCTCACTAAGCTGCGCTTCTAGCCCGAGCACGTCTAACTTTCCCATTAAGCAGGCGTTCTCCTCCCGCAGGGCCTGCTCTCTAAGCTGCCCTTCCAGCCCATCTATTTTCCCTATTAAGCGGGCGTTCTCCTCCCGCAAGGCCTGCTCTTTTAACCTGGCCTCCTCACCGCAGACCCCCTCCTGTGCGTGTCTTTTAAAAGGACACAGGTAGGCAGGCTGCGTGGGCTCTAGTCATTGGGTATGGTTAGACGGTCCTGCGGCACCTACGGGGCCGGTAGCAACCGCCACCTTTCCATGTGCACTCAATAAACTGCGCATGGCTCCCAACACTACTTCGAGGTCGTCGGGAGGGGTGGGTGCACCAGCTTCCCTAGCAGGGACAGGCGTCTGGGCTCGGGCTGCGGGAATTTTATCCCTGGAATCCTTCCAAGGGTTCCTGCAATGCTTGCGCCAGTGCCCTGTCTTCCCACACCCGTAACAAGCATTACTTGCCTGTGGGGCGCGATTACCCTCCTGATGCCACTCTCTTTGATACGGGGCTGCGGGTCGTACCTCATGTACTTTTCCCTTAAGGGGACGTGTTGCCATACCCCTTATATTGCGATATCCTAACGTGAGCCGATTCAAGACCGACTCTTCCGTAATGTTGGGGTCATTGGGATCAAACCATGCTTTTGCCTGCTCTCTGACGGCTGGTAAACTGTTGGCTATTATGCACCTAAGCCAATGAGCTAAACCGGCGCCTTCCACATCTTCGCGCTCTGGCGCACCTAGACAGCTGCGCTGATATACTGGCCACAGCCTGTCGGCAAAAACCTTCGGGGGTTCTCCCTCCATCTGCACTGTCTGTCCCACTCTAGCAAACGGACCTTCATCGTCCGCCCCCAACACTTCCAGGACCTCATTCTTTAATGCCTCATAAGTCTTGGTTCCCCTCTTGCTCTCGCCCGAGAGACACTGAAGGATTGTACTGCCTAACGAAAACAACAGCATTTTTGCTGTTTCCCCATCATCGCAGCCGTTAATGGCTGCGGTTTGCTCAACTTCTCTGAAATGTACGGAAGGGTCGTCTGCCTCGGTTAGCTTCCGTACGTGATTTATCATAACTCTCAGCTGATGTGAACTGTGAGGCAATACAAGCTGTCCGAGGAGATCCCCTGGTTCCTCCCCACCGTTTCTGTTTGGGCCCCTTTTTATACCCGTTAATGGATACAACGGTCCCTTTTCCACCTCTTTCTCAATGGGGTCTTTCGTTTCTTCCATTGCTTCCTCCCTTACCCAGGTTTCCGAATAGCTGGGTGGCGCGGAGGGCGCAGTGGCTACTACTTCCTCTGCTTTACTTGGTGGGGATTTCTTAAACTCCTCACTTACTAGCGGCTGGTGTGCTGACGGACTGATAAGGCACACCATGCCGTGCGCTTTGTTCACGGCCTTTTTGAGGTGCTCTATCTCTTTTTGGCAGGCGCTATGATCGGCTCCCTGAAACTTATCCTCAAGGGCCAACTTATATGCCGCCCTAACCCCCGTTAAGCTCTCTTCCTGAGTTCTTATCTGGGCAGCTTGGCGGGCACATCGTTCCTTTAACCTGCTCTCATTTAACTTTGCCTCAGTGACCTGGCACTCGAGGTAATCTATCCTTGTTTTATGGTGACTGGAGATTTCCTGGCGTTCTTGGTGCAACGCACTTAAATTCCTAATGAGCATTTCCCCTCCAGAAACCTTCTCATCCATTTCTCCCTCTAAATGACTGATTCGAGCTGTTAGCGCTGTAATGGTCTGGTTTGAAATCTGGACCTGCCTTTTGTAACACATAAGCCAGACTGCTTTCTCGAGTGTCTTTTTATGTTCTTTACTATCTGTCCACCTTTCGGCTGCCTCTAGCGGGCTTTTATCCGCTAACAATTCACTTATCCATTTCTTAGTTAGATTAACCTTTCTGAACACATAATCTGCTATCTTTTCCTGCATAACATTTCGTACAGTCATTCCAAAGTCTAACACACTACCCTCTCGCTGCCAGTGTCCTGCCGCGGTCGCCATTTTCTGTAAGGGATTCTGACCCTGCGTGTCTCGCAGCCTGTGAGATTCACGCGGCTCTGTGCAGCCTGTATGTCAGTGCGGGTTTAGGCCTTGTTGCCTGTTCTGGTCTCCAGCCAGTCTGGGAGCACTAGACACACCTGTGAGTGGTTCGAATCACTCGCCCTTACGGTTCTAGACACTGGACTTAGATGCGAGAGCAGTAATGGAGATGAAACTCATGTAGACTCGGTTGAATGGTACGAAATGGAAAATCTTTATTGCATGATATTTAAGATTACGAAATACATGTCATAAGCACAGATTAATGACAGTACAATCTTACAAGCAGTTATATAGCTGATCCTAGGGAAACGAGGAACGAACGACACACCGTAAATAGGGGCACACATTACAAGTATCCTTAATACTTAAACCCTCCCCTATCAATATCTGTCCTAGCTAGATTCGTAGGATTTCGAGACTCATGCTCACCACTCGTGATAACTCAGAGAAATTCCGAATAGCTGATCGGATGTTTTTCACCGCAGCACCCACGTGTCGGTCAGGAGATCTCCTGGTCCCACTTGTTTACTTGCTTCTGCTCCGGCTAGCAGGCTGGAACGTCTGCTGTGATGAAGATCTGTGTTGGTTGGTTTAACAGGCACTGTCCGAATGGGTTTCACAGACCAGTCAATATCATCGGTGATAATCCGTTCTTGCAAGTTCAAAGAAGTCTTCCTGGCAAGGAAAACTTGGCTATTCGACCTACGGGCGCGGTCGGGATTTACTGACCGTGGCGATGAGTATGGTCTTCCTCTCTTCTCATCTCATCTCATCTCATCTCATCTCATCTCGGGCCTTTGGTTCCGATGCCAGTTACCAACATAGGTCTTCGTTACGCGACACGAGGTAGATCCGAACGGATCAGAAAGTTCAACAGTCTTTTTCAAAGAGGCACCAGGCAAGCAGGAACAAGACTACGAGTCAAAACACAGGAGCAGCCACGAGGTTACGAGTCGATCGGATAAGAGAATAAGAGAAAGATGGACGGTTGGAGCTTGTAATTATAGTACAAAATCTTCCGTTTCCCGCCCAACCTTAATGTCCTTTCTTTTGTTTGGGTTTGGCGCTCAAATGTCTTGTATGGGTGATCTCCGTTCTTAATGGGTTTCGGGGCTACTCGTAACTGTCTGAGTACCTGTTAATATTTCTCCCATTGTTAAATCGGTCGGTGTTCTCCCTGGAGGGGTTTTGGGGCTTCCAAGTGTTTTGTATAACTACCCGCTAACGGCTCTCTCATCGTAGAGTCGTTGGGATTTTACATATTAATGTCTTTGGATGGGCCCTTGATTACTCGGTACAATAGCTTTCATTCGTACCTGGGAGACCGATTTCAGTATTTATGTGTATACTGCAAACCCATAATGTCTCGTGTATTATCTTCAATGTGCTGAATCTTAATCGATCTTGCACAAATGTTTATTGGAACGCCATCTTGTCTGCCTGTCGAAAAGTCTAGAATGTTCTGTCACGAGGTGCGGCGGCCATTTTACAGGCTGCTTGTGTCCACTTTGAGAAACCTGACAGCATTCTGCTGAAATAAAAGCTGTTTGAACGAGACTCTGTGTTTTCTCCTTATTAATAAAATCGCGATATATTGCGAATTCTACAGTTGGGTCTCTTTTCTCTTGAAAAAAGAAGGCTGAGGGGTGACCTAATAGAGGTCTTTAAAATTATGAAAAATTTTGATAAAGTGGATACAGAGAGAATGTTTCCATTTGTTGGGAAGAGCATAACTAGAGGCCATCAATATAAGATAGTCACCAAGAAATCCAATAGGGAATTCAGAAGAAACTTTTTTACCCAAAGAGTGGTGAGAATGTGGACCTTGCTACCACAGGGAGTAGTTGAAGCGAATAGTAGGGGGCTAGACAAGCATATTTGGGAGAAGGGAATAGAGGGTTATGCTGATACATTTAGATGAGGAAAGACGGGAGGAGGCTCGCGTGGAGCATAAACGCCGGCATGGACTGGTTGGGCCGAATGGCCTGTTTCTGTGCCGTATATCCTATGTAATATAGCACCTTTCATGACCACCAGATGTCCCAAAGTGCTTTACAGCCAATTAAGTACTTTTTGAAGTGTAGGCACTGTTGTAATGTAGTAAACGCAGCAGCCAATTTGCGCTCAGCAAGCTCCCACAAACAGCAATGTGATAATGACCAGATAATCTGTTTTAGTGATGTTGATCGAGGGATAAATATTGGCCATTGCACCTGCTCTTCTTCAAAATAGTGCCGTGGGATCTTTTACGTCCATGTGAGAGAGTAGACGGGGCCTCGGATTAACGTTTCATCTGAAAGACGGCACTTCCGACAGTGCAGCACTCCCTCAGCACTGCACTGGAGTGTCAGCCTAGATTTTTGTGCTCAAGTCACTGAAGTGGGACTTGAACCCACAACTTTCTGATTCAGAGGCAAGTGTGCTGCCCACTGAGCCATTGGATGACACCCTAAGAAGTTGAGGCTGAGAAAATGAACTCCTTTAAAAAAAAAGTTAAATAAAAATTTGATAGGGACTGGGATAGTTGGTTTTAGTGATAGGCATAGACTGAGATAACCAAATATTCCATGGGACATAATGGTTTTTGTACTGTAGGGTGAGGGATATCATCTGATGAACAGTAGAGAGTTGAGGCTGAATGAATATTCTGGAGTTTTGCTTGATCATGTTTGGGACCGCTGAGTTTTTATGCAGAACTTTCCTTCAGGACATGGAAATGGGTGGGGTCGAGTCAATTAAACATGGTTTGTGGAAGGCTGGATTGACCAAATGCCCTTTTCTTGTCCCATGCTTTCTTATCTGTAATATTAAGAATTCACCCAATAAAGATTCCCAGGATGCATCTCTAACAAACGTCAATATTGGTATCATAGTAAAAATAGACTGTCCCTGCAATTTTACAGACTTTGGCCCCTAGCTTTATGTATCACCCTCACTCCGTTTATCACTCTGTCTCAATTTACTAACTAATTACTTGACAGACAAGTAAACTTGTTGTTTATCAATATTGATAAGATAATTCCATTTATTGTAATAGAGTCAAACCCAATTATTTCCTTCTTTTTCAGTGTAAATTCCTGCACTTTATCATGGTTTTCTAAAGTTACAAATTGTACACACCATTTCCTTATCCAGTTTTGACCTGATAGTCACGTTACTGTCAATTCCAGCTTTCTGTCACTTTTACAGCAAAACATTTCATATACATTTACCTCTATAATGATATTCTTGGCAATCAGTCAGATGCAAATGTCAATATCCCATTTAAAATGCTCAAATATCTGTAAATGCCACAATTGGCTTCAGCACCCCCTGGGTGGGGTAGGGGAAAATCATACTAGGGTCCCACACCTAATCACTGTCCAATGACTCCTGTTGAGACAGTGGCTGCGGGTTAAGCACAGAATCCCCCGTTGTCAAATAGACTGGCAACAGTGTCAAGACTGATACATGAAAAATGGCCACTTAGATTAGGTATACCTCAGAGTGCCTAGTGCCCATGAAACTGTAACCCAGCAATGAGTCAAAGCCTTCAGAAGAAATTCGTTAAGAAATTGTGCTTCTTTCTGAAGGAATGGAACTGCTTATGATCAATTCATATTTAGCCGATTGGATGTTTGATTATATACTTGACAGACTGAGATTATTTGAGTCAATTATAACATTTTGCTTGTTGACATGACACCTTTGAAGTGCGATGCTTTTGAGGTGCCACACTTGGAGGAATGGTACCTTTGAAAGGTCTGACACTATGGAAACATACAGGATGCAAGACTTTCAATTCAATGATGTTTATGTGTAGCATTGTGGTGTATACTTTCAAAAGGGATGAAATCTGCTAATGTAAAATTGCTAATCCATTTTGCCTAAATCGTTTTCTGATTCTGTTTTAACCATTTAAAAAATCTACGTTTCGTCAGCCCACCTTGTAGAATTCGCAAATTATCGCGATTTAAAAATAATGAGAAAGAGACATACAGTTTCGTAAAACGGCTTTATTTCAGCAAAATGCTGTCAGGTTTCAAAACGGACACAAGCAGCCTGTAAAATGGCCACCGCGCCTCGTGGCAGAAGTTTCTAGACTTTTCAGTAGGCAGACAAGATGGAGTTTCAATAAACATTTCAGCAAGATCGGACAGTACTCAGCATAATGAAATAAAGACAAGACGCGATCGTTTTACATTTTGTACACCTAAGAGAATATAAGTGCTGGAATCGGTTTTCCATGCACAAACGAGGGCTATTGTACTGGGCAATCAAGGGCCCATCCAAAGACATTGATACGCAAATTCCCCACGGCTCTACGATGAGAGAGCCGTTCGCGGGTACTCACAGCAAGAATTCGGAGGCCCGCAAAACCCCTCCAGGGAGACTCCTAGCCGGTTCCATAATGGGAGAAATATTAACGGGTACTTAGACAGTTACAAGTATCACCGAAACCCATTAACAATGAGAACCACCCCATACAAGAAGTTTGAGCGCCAAAACATGACAAAAGATGAACATTAAGATTGGGCGGGAGATAAAGAATTACAGTACTATAACTGTAGTAAACAAACGTCCATCTTTCTCTTGATTCGACTCCTGGCTCTTGTTTGCGGCCCACCGAGCGCTTGGTCCGCTGATCTTCCGGGAGTCAACCTCGTGGCTTGCCGCGAAGATCTGTGAAGAGCTGGGCTGTGAAGGCCGGTAAGCGGGTGCACCATCCTGAGGGTCGGTAAACGGTGTAGGGACCCGAAGGCCCGACGAGACGAAACAAGACAAGAAGAAGAAGACGACTGCACGTGCCGCCGCGGTCAGTAAACCCCGACCGCGCCCGTAAATATAAAGACCATTTCTGAACTCTACAGGGTACTGCATGAACTGGTCAAAAGACTCTTCTTTGAATTCTACCGGCTAACTGGTGTCGGTCCAGGAAGACTCTTCTTCGAGTTTTATCGGAGTTCCGAGGTCAACACAGATCTTCATGACAGCAGACGGTCCAGCCCGCTAGCCGGAGCAAAGCGAGTAAACAAGTGGGGTACAGAGACCCCTGATCAACACGTGAATAGTCAGGTGCTGTGGCGAAACCATCCGAGCATCGTTTTAGAATTCTCCGAGTTATCACGAGTGGTGAGCATGGTTCTCGATCCTACAGATCTAGATTAGGACAGGTATTGATAGGGGAGGGTTTTTGTTTTAAAGATAATTATAATGTGTGTCCCCTTTTACGATGTGTCGTGCGCTCCTCGTTTCCCTAAACCTAGTTGCATAAATGTATGTAAGCTTGTACTGTCATTAATCTGTGCTTATGACATGTATTTCGTAATCTTGAACAATATGCAATAAAGATTTTCCATTTCGTACTATTCAACCGGGTCTACCTGAGTTTTCTCTGCATTACTGCTCTCGCACCTAAGTCCAGTGTCAGAACCGTAAGGGCGAGTGGGTTGAACCACTCACAGGTGTCTAGTGCTACCAGGCTGGCTGGAGACCAGAACAGGCAACAAGGCCTAACCCCGCACTAGCACCCAGGCTAAGCACAGAGCCATGCGAACCCCTTACAACCTTAATACTGTAGCCAAATGTTGTTGAGGAAAAATATGATGGGGAATACGTTTGATAACACTCCTGTGAAGCGCCTAGGGTTAAGAACATAAGAACATAAGAATTAGGAGCAGGAGTAGGCTATACGGCCCCTCAAGCCTGCTCCATCATTCAATAAGATCATGGCTGATCTTCTACCTCATCTCCACTTTCCCGCCCTATCCCCATATCCCTTGATTCCCCTAGAGTCCAAAAATCTATCTATCTCAGCCTTGAATATAGTCAACGACTGGGCATCCACAGCCCTTTGGGACAGAGAATGCCAAAGATTCACAACCCTCTGAGTGAAGAAATTCCTCCTCATCTCAGTCTTAAAAGGCCAACCCCTTATCCTGAGACTATGCCCCCTAGTTCTAGACTCTCCAGCTGGGGAAACAATCTCTCAGCATCTATTCTGTCAATCCCCCTCAGAATCTTGTATGTTTCAATGGGATCACCTCTCATTCTTCAAAACTCCAGAGAGTATCGGCCCAATCTACTCAATCTCTCCTCATAGGACAACCCTCTCATCCCAGGAATCAATCTAGTGAATCATCATTGCACCGCCTCTAAGGCAAGTATATCCTTCCTTAGATAAGGAGACCAAAACTGTGTACAGTACTCCAGGTGCGGTCTCACCAAAGCCCTGTACAATTGTAGCAAGACTTCCTTACTCTTGTACTCCAGCCCCCTTGCAATAAAGGCCAACATGCCATTTGCCTTTCTAATTGCTTGCTGTACCTGCATGCCAACTCTCTGTGTTTCTTGTACTAGGACACCTAAATCTCTCTGAACACTAACATTTAATAGTTTCTCACCACTTAAAAAATATTCTGTTTTCCTATTCTTACTACCAAAGTGAATAACCTCACAGTTTCCCACATTATACTCCATCTGCCACCTTATTGCCCACTCACTTAACCTGTCTATATTCCTTTGCAGGCTCGTTGTGTCCTCCTCACAGCTTACTTTCCCACCTAGCTTTGCATCGTCAGCAAACTTGGATACATTGCACTCGGTCCCTTCATCTAAGTCATTAATATAGATTGTAAATAGCTGAGGCCCAAACACTGATCCGTGCGGCACCCCACGAGTTACAGCCTGCCAACCGGAAAATGACCTGTTTATCCTACGCTGTTTTCTATCCATTAACCAATCCTCAATCCATGCTAATACATTACCCCCAACCCCATGAGGCCTCATCTTGCTTAACAACATTTTATGTGGTACCTTATCGAATGCCTTTTGGAAATCCAAATATACTACATCCACTGGTTCCCCTTTATCTACTAGTTACATCCTCAAAAAACTCTAATAAATTTGTCAAACATGATTTCCCTTTCATAAAACCATTTTAACTCTGCCTAATCATATTAAGATTTCTAAGTGCCCTGTTACCACTTCCTTAATAATGGATTCCAGCATTTTCCCGATGACTGATGTCAGGCAAACTGGCCTGTAGTTCTTTGTTTTCTCTCTCCCTCCTTTCTTGAATAGCGGGTTACATTTGCTTTTGAGTTTACTATGTTAAAGGCACTATATAAATGCAAGTTGTTGTTGGTTTTGATACAGCAGCTTTATTTTCTCCTGCCTGCTGGCTTCAACATTTACCTATAAATTAGAATCATAGAATCATAGAAACTTACAGCACAGAAGGAGGCCATTCAGCCCATCGTGCCTGTGCTGGCTACTTGAAAGAGCAGTCATGCTTAGTCCCACATCCCCGCTTTTTGTCCGTAACCCTGTAAGTTCCTCATCCTCAAGTGCCTGTCCATCTCTCTTAAAATTATTCATGGAATCAGCTTCTACCACCTTTTCAGGCAGAGCGTTCCAGATCCCGACAACTCTCTGAGTGAAAAGATTTCTCCTCATCCCCCCTCTAGATCTTTTGCCAATGATTTTAAATCTACGACCTCTGGTTGTTGACCCACTCGCCAGAGCGAAGTTTTTTTCTATCTACTCCATCAAAACCTCTCAGCACAAAATCTCTATTAGGTCACCTCTTAACCTTCTCTGTCCCAAGAAGAACAGTCCTAAGTTTTCCAACCTCCCCTCATAACTGAAGTCCCTCATCCCTGGTAACATTCTGGTAAACCTCTCCTGTACCCTTTCTAAGGCCTTTACATCTTTCCTGAACTGTGGTGCCCAGAATTGTCCACAATACTCCAGCTGAGGCCTAAACAGTGATTTATAAAGTTTTAGCATGATCTCTTTGCTTTTATATTCTATGCCTCTATTTATAAACCCAAGTAACCCGTATGCTTTTTTAAACACCTTACCCTGCCACCTTTAAGGATTTGTGTATATAGACACCAAGGTCTCTTTTCTCATCTACACTTTTCAAAATCATGCCATTTATAGTATACTGTCCTCCCAAAGTGCATCACTTCACACTTCTCCGCATTGAACTCCATCTGCCATGCTTCTACCCATTTCACCATCCAGTCTATGTCATCCTGTAGTCTATAACTATCCTCATCACTATTTACTACGTTGCCAAGTTTTGTATCATCTGCAAACTTCATAATGCTGCTCCCTACACTCGAGTCTAGGTCGTTTATAGATATTGAAAAGAGTAATGGACCCAAAACTGACCCTTAGGAACACCACTGCAAACCACCTCCCAGTCTGACAAACATCCATCCACAACCACCCTTGGCTTCCCGTCACTGAGCCAATTCCATATCCATACCGCCACTTTCCCCTTAATTCCATGGGCTTCCGTCTTCTTAATAAGCCTCCTGTGTGGCACTTTGTCGAATGCCTTCCGAAAGTCTATATATACATCTACTGCACTACCTTGATCAACCTTCTCTGTTACCTCATCGAAGAATTCAATCAAGTTAGTCAGACACGATTTGCCTTTAACAAATCCATGCTGAATCTCCTTGATTAATCAAAGCTTTTCCAAATGAAAGTTTATTTTGTCCCTGATAATAGTTTCCAATAACTTCCCCACCACTGATGTTAGGCTGACTGATCTGTAGTGTCCTGATTTATCCCTCTCCTCTTTCTTGAATAGTGGTATAACATTAGCAACCCTCCAGTCCTCCAGCACTACTCCTGTATCCAATGAGGAGTGAAAGATTGTGAGCAATGCCTCTGCTATTTCTACCTTTGTTTCTTTCAGAAACCTAGGATATATCCCATCTGGACCAGGTGACTTACCAACTTTCAGTAATGCTAATCTTTTTAGTACGTCTTCTCTATCTATTACTATCTTGTCCATAACTTCCCTCTCTTTTAGTATAACTTTCACATCATCCGCTTCCTTTGTGAAGACAGATGCAAAGTACTCATTTATTACTTTATCCATGTCCTCTGCCTCACATGAAGATTTGTCTTTGGGTCCTTAATAAGCCCAACTTTTTCCCTCGCTAACCGCTTACACTTTATATGTTTATAAAATGTTTTAGGTTTCAATTTAATGTTGCCTGCTAATCTTTTCTCATAACCCCTCTTTGCCTCCCGTATTAACATTTTCAATTCCCTCCTGTACTTTCCATAATCGTCCTGGTTATTAACTGAATCTTGCTCCTGACATTTGTCATAAGCCTCCCTTTTCTGTTTTATTTTAACTGTTAGCTTTTATTTCCTTTGTCATCCAGGGTGCATTAGCTTTGCATGCTCTACCTTTTCCCTTCAAAGGAATATGCCTAGTTTGTACCTGAACTATCTCTTCCCTGAATTGCAGAATCAAACTTTATTGTTCCTGGAATTATAATACCTTGGATAAATGTCAAAACAGTAATGTTGTGCTGAAGAAAACGCCCTTGCACTGAAACTTAGTCCGATTACTCTCAGTGTTGCTGCTGACAAGTTGAACCTTATAACAAAAAGGTTCCACTCTAGGCTGAAATCAAAACAAAGAAAATGCTAAAAATACAGAGCAGGTTTTCCACATCTAAAAAGAGAAAAACTTGTTTACTTTCATTCATTTGTTGACTCTTTATCGTTACATTGTACTCTGTATATGTCACGTCAATTCAGCCTGGTCATCTCAAACTTGGCAGTGCCACCAACTGCCTATAGCAAGTACTACATGTGAAAAAAAATGGTATTCATTCTTGTGCTGCATTCAGACTGAAGCTACTTGACATGATTTTGCTAGACATTAATATTTCCCTTCGCATAGTATATGCCACAATGTTACACGTAAGCATCTATATACAGTAATTAAAAGTCTTGCATCTTGCATGTATCAATAGTGTCAGACCTTACAAAGGTACCACATCTCAAAGTGTTTTACCTCAAAAGCATCGCACTTCAAAAGTGTCACGTCAACAGGCAACATTCACCTAATGCAGCAAAACTGCATTTGCTGGATCAGTTTCATTTAAGCATAGAATATTATGATATGATTTGCTTTAGTATTAATGCAGTGTGTAAACATTTCACGGGCCTATTTCTTCATGCATTTTACTGCACATTTGTGTTTTAATGGAGGGGGGTGTTGTGCTGGGGGTTACGGAGGTGCCTGAGGCCTCAAGAACTCTTAATTCAGTTCTGTGGGGGACAGTGATCACAGAATGATCAAGTTTGACATAAAGTGGTTGCTCAATTAAACCTAAGATTAGGAGCCAGGTGTAAAACTTTAAAAGAGTTAAATTCAAAGAGACAAAAAAAGTTTTAAAACAAATGGATCGAAGGAAGATGGTTAAACAACACTTTGATAGAAGATAAATGGAACATCTTTAAAAGAATAATGCTCGACATGCAAGACAAGTACATACTGATGATCAGTAAACTCAGACTAAACAAACGTGACCCTGAATGGATTAACAAACACATTAGCCGGATTTTGCGGTCAGCATGGTGCCAGCCGTTCATTACACTTATACTTTTCCACAGACTTTCTATGGGCTCTTGTATTGGAACTTCTGGTGATTAGAAATCCATTTTGGCACAGCACCCTCTATAGGGGATCTTGGACCTGTGTGAACCGTATATCTCCTTAACCAATCAGATTAAAGAATTTTGAATGAGCAGTGCAGTCTGAACCAGGAAGTGCCAGCTAGAATAGTGAATTCAATGTCAAATCAGGTACAGAAACCAAAATAGAGAGGGAAAGAAAGATTGGCTTAAGAGACAGCAAGAAAAAGTTTTTTAAAATTATTTAAAGTTTTTTTTCATCTCCAACAATAATTAAAATCTGAAGGAATGTAACTTCACACTTGTAAAAGTTAATTTTCAGTGCCAGAAAGGCTGTTTGGCAGTAATTAAGACTTATCACACTGTCAAATATCCACTTACACTAGAATGGACATTTCCTGATGAAATGGGTATCTAGTGGGTAAGTACAGAAACTTCCCGTGTTCCATGTGTTTCAATAGCGAGCCTCTGGGCGAGATACTGTTATAGCGAAGCTTCTGGAGGAGCTGGGAAATTTGGACAGCAACTTCCTGATTTCTACGTTTAACTGCGCATGTGCAGTCACCAGAGGCTGCGCTCCGATTTACTCTTTAATAATGGTGAGCGCTGATAACCTCACCATTATTTCTACTGGAAAATTCAGGCCATTAAAAGTGAAATAAAGAGGGAAAGTGACCTCTACTACAGGGAGAAAGGAGAAGGCACTCACTGGGATGTATTTAAGATCATGCAAAAACAAGCTAAAAGGGTGACTAGAGAGGCAAAGAGAGGCCTAGAAAAAAGCATAGCTGCAGAGACAAAACATAACTGTAAAAAAAACTCTTTCGATACTACAATTTTAAAAGGACTGTCGGAGAAGAGGTGAGAACATTAAAAGATGCAAATGAACTTGAAACTAAGGATGAGTAAAAGACAGTAAATATTCTGAATGATTATTTCCTCCAAGTATTCACAAGGGATAATTTTTGGGCCAGAAATTCGGCTCTTGTCGGGTGAGTACGCGCTGTGTACTCACCTGTAAGGCCACCTGAAGTGCCGGTTTCACGCATGCACTGCGCATGCGCGGGAAACCGGAACTTCCGTTCCCCTTAAGGAAGGGGTTCAGAAGTCGAACGCATGCGCGCGAGAGGCAGCGCGCACACAGTGAACTTCATTTTTTTTCAGGTTTCTCCGTGAGGGTAAGTATGGAAAAGCTGCACATTTAAAAAGGAGGCACAAGGCCTGTTTTTAACAAGAAAAGTGGTTAATTAATTACAATTTAAACATTTTTTCAACAGGTTTATCTTTTTTACATACTTTTAAAAAAGGTAAGTTTATTTTTAGCACCGTTAAAAAGTTTAATTAATTTTTTCAAAAATTAAAATTTTTGTTTAAAGTAGTTAATTTATGTAATTTATAGTTATTTTAAAAATGTGATGGTTTTTTTTTAATTTATTTGAAGTTTGAGTGTGGTTTTGGGGCCGATCTCTATTCATAGATTTGACAGGTCTTCCTGTCAAATCTATGAATGAAAATTCCCTGCTAGGATTGGCTCTCCATGGCCCACGTGATCCCAGGGGACGCTTCGAACTAACTGCACCCCTGGGATACGCAAGCACTGCGCGCCGGCAGCTGCAGGAGGCCCAGGACCCGAATTCCTCGTGGGCCCAAAGCACAACGGCAGGCGCGGTAGGTAAGTGCGTGCGCGATGCTTGCACCCGCAGGAAGCCGGAGAGCCGAATTTCTGGCCCAATATAAACAACATGCTCTTTGCAAAGAAAAGAGTACAAGGCAAAATTCATGGCAAGATATAAATGACATGGAAGTCCAGACAAATTGAAAGGTCTTAAAAGCAATAAATTCCCTAGGATAGAAGGTATTTATCCCAGGGTGTTGAGAGAGACAAAGCATGGAGATTTGCGAGACACTGATGATCATCATGAGGGATACTGGGGCGGTACCAGTAGCTTGGAAAAAGGCTAACATGGTACTTAAATTCAAAAAAGGTGATAAAACAAACACAAGCAACTACAGACCCATTAGTCTTACTTTCCTTCTCTGTGAAATAATAGAATCAATTATCAGGAGTAAACTTGAGGATTATCTGTTAAACAACTACCCTAGTAAACAACAGTTGACACAGCTCTAGAGAAGGAAGATCTTGCCTGACCAACCATCCTAATTTTTTTGAGGAAATGGCAACCACAGTTGTCATAATGTACTTAGACCTCCGAAAGACATTTGATAAAGTTCTACATGAAAGGTTACGAATTAACCTCAATGCTGTGGGGATTCAGAACAAATCTAGGGTATGGATAAGAAATTGACTGGAGTAGAAAACAATGGGCACTGGTTAGAAGTGCAATGTCCGGGTGGGGGGCCAATACTGAATGGGGTGCCCCGAATTCAGTATTGGGACCACTGCCATTTCTAACTTATATCATTGACTTGGACTCAGAAACTCAATGCAATTTGATTAAATTTGCTGATGATACTAAATCTAGACAAGACAGATTTCACAGACATTGGAACTCAAGGTCCCTATAAAATGAGTTAGAACATTTCCAAGAAAGCCCAGAGGTGTGCTTAGGACCTCTGTTAATGAAGGCTGCACTGCAAATGACTGTGGAGCTGCCATGTGCAGTTCTGAGAAGAGTTCAAACACAACTGAACAGATGTGATTCGTAAACTCTTCTTTACTAGCCCAAAGTCTTTCCAGGGTGCTTCTCAAACAACTTTGTTAATTGATGGTGCTCAGAAAGAAACATTTGTTTGTATGCAGGCCCTGGATGGCACCAATCGCAAAACTCGACATCTTCGGGAGGACTTGAGCTGGCTCTCCAGCCGGCACTTTTCTGCTCTTCTGTACTTGCTCCTCTTCGCTGGTACTCTGTGCCTAACTTGGTGCTCCCTCCTCAAAGTCTAAACTCATTCCCTGAGTGGATGGACCTCTGCTGGCCCTTGCTGCAGGTGGGGTGAGTGATACTGCGCACTGTGACATGGTGGGTGTGGCTTTTTGGAGGGCAGCTTCTTGTGGAAACCTATGAAAACAGAAGAGGAATGTCATTGCAATGGAATCAACAGCTCACTCCTTGTAACTAATATAACTTGCCAATACATGATAGAAACATAGAAACATAGAAACATAGAATCTAGGAGCAGGAGTAGGCCATTCGGCCCATCGAGCCTGCTCCGCCATTCAATACGATCATGGCTGATCATCCAAATCCAGTACCCTGTCCCTGCTTTAATCCCCACAGTACACATATCCCACCCTACCCCCGTAACCCCACGTATTTAATTCCCCCTAACATATCCCATCCTATCCCCATAACCCCACATATTTAATCCCCCCTAACACTAAGGGTCAATTTATCATAGCCAAATCAACCTAACCCACACATTTTTGGACTGTGGGAGGAAACCGGAGCACCCGGAGGAAACCCACGCAGACTCGGGGAGAATGTGCAAACTCCACACAGACAGTCACCCGAGGTCAGATTCGAACCCGGGTCTCTGGCGCTGTGAGGCACCAGTGCTAACCACTATGCCACCGTGTTGTGACATGATGGTGCACGCTATCAATGGCAGAGTGTCTGAGTGTATGAAAGGTTGAGAGATGGAAGAATAAGCATCAATGTTAAGTACAAACTTGTGGGTACATAATATTCTCCTTGTCAAGTGGCTCATTACACTGGCCCCATTATTTAAAGATTCACTCCTTTGAGCCTGGTTAAGGATTTCGGGTTATGTTGGCCAACCATCTGTTTTTTTTGTATCTGTTCTTTGCCTACAATGAAAAACAATTTATTAAAGTGCCACAAGGTTTACGAGCCCTGACATTTTGTGCCAGAACACTCTAGGTCAAACTAAAAGATTGTTGGAAGATTGTGTACTACACAAATCAGGCAGAGTTCCCAGCCTCTGATTGAACCTTACGGCTGGAAAATTAACCCTTTTGTTTACATACAAGAGCCTTAATTTTCTTCATATCATTTAAGTATCCACCACACTCTATTTGATTTCTATTGCAGATACTGAATAAGGAAAATCAAGAATTAACAATATATTAATGTACATTGATGAAGGAGTTTCTGCACTGTGGCAGCTATTTTGCAAGTAGTTGTTTGTGGAACCTTGCTGTGCACAAATTGGCTGCCACGTTTCCCTACATTACAACAGCGACTACACTTTAAAAAGTACTCATTGGCTGTGAAGTGGTTTGGGATGTCCTGAGGTTGGAAAAATGCTACATAAATACAATTTCTTTCATTTTTTCTTTCATAATTATTAGCACTTGGCTCTATTTTATATCCAAATAAGAAAAAAGAGCTCCTTATCACATTGGTTTCTTAAAAGAACGTATCCAAATCTGTTGTTTAGTCAAAAAAAATCACTATGTATTTGCTTATGGATTTTGAATTGGTTAATTGCTGCCCAACCAGTAAAACAGCTCCAAAAGAGGACAGCTTTTGAATGCTCCTGGTGTATCCTTGTAGTTTGTTTTAGGCATGAACATTGTGCTTATATACAGTACATCAATCACTTTTCTCCATTGGCTCAGGGGGTAAATGCATCACCCAGTGCAGTACTGGGCCACGCAATCTAAGAAAGGTATCAAATTTGTTCCCTGGTCTGTACTAATATCAATTAGGCAGTAATGATGCTTAATTGGCCTCAGTACTCCCAGGATAGGGAATACAAAATTCAGCCAGGATCTCATTCCTGATCACACTTAAGTGATCCCTGCTGGAAAATGCAAATGAGTGAGTGTTGGCTGAGGTCAAGACTGGATCAGTTGTGATGTCCCTTCATTGCCAAATAGCCTGCTCACTGTTTACTATGTAGATTTATACATATAGATTGGCGAATTGGCAAAGGTACTGGAAAGTTGTTGGTGGCATTATAACTGGAGCCAGTATGAGTCAGTGGGAAAAAGAATAATCCTTAAGCTACTTGTTCTGTGAATTCGGTGAGATTTATCAGGCGTTTCCTGTCTCATTGTTTCCCTTTACTCATGCACTGTTATCTTCCTCCTTTTGCAGTTTCCTGCTGCTAATAATTCATAGGTTCTGATAATCAACATTTTTTATCCTTCTTCTCCTACAAATTCTTAGCCACAGTTTGCTTCAGAAAACCAGTCAATGAGTCATCGAAGTGAGTGATTACCAATTGTGACAGTCCACGAGATGAAATAAGAACAATCAGTGTGAGATTAGCAGTAAGAAATGGTGGGACAAGTTGTATTCAGAAAAACTGACACAGATACTAGAACTGGAATAGAAATAAAATTAATGTACACCACAGGGGAGTAGTGAAGTCACTAGAAACAGTCAAATGCTATTGATGTATTAAAGCTTTGGCATCAATGCCAAACAAAGCTGTTTATCAAAAGTATAAAGTACACTCCTTTTAAAACACAACTGGCTAACTCACAACTCTGCATTAGATTTCAATTTGGATTATACCCCCTTTACTTTTTAATTGCTGTACAAAAGAAACATTAAAAAAAATTAGGGCCAAAAATCTGCACATTCCCACGGTAAGTTTGGTGGGAGTGAGGCAAAGAGTCGGATATTGGGCCAGAAACCAGATACGCCAGGTCTCAGGCTTCCCTGCCAGGTTCTGGAGGGTCTTGTTTGGGACAAAACCTCCTTCTGCTCCAAATATGCCCCCCCTGCATCAGTGGAGGTGTGGCTGGGAGAGTTTATTAGTCAAAATAGCTGCCTAGAAACAATGCGCAAATTTTGCTGTTTGTGGGATCTCACAAAATTTGGCCGTAACACATAAACTAGGCCGACATTCAAGTGCAGTGTTGAGGGAGTGCTGCACTGTCTGAGGTGCCGTCTTTCGGATGAGACATTAAACCGAAGCACCGTCTGCCCTCTCAGGTGGACGTAAAAAATCCCATGGTACTATTCAAAGAAGAACAGGAGAATTCCCCTAGTGTTCTGACCATTATATATCCTTCAACCGACATCATTAAAAAATAAATTATCTGGTGATTTATCTGGTGACTACACTAAATGGCCTAAAAATTTGGTTGCTTTGAGCCTCCCGTTACGGGGCGCAAAGCAACTAGCGCCTGGGCGCGGCGCCACCAACGCCTCCCGCGAAATTCAGCGGGAGGTTAGCAGCGGCAGTAACCGTTAGTGCCCCACGGCGCTGCGCCGCGATGACATCATCGCCGTGCGCAGCGCCCCAGCCGCGATCTTCGGTAGCGCCCCCTGACTTACCACCGGACGCCATGTCTGACAGGATCAGGGGGGCCTACCTGCAGCCGGGGTGGTGCAAATTAAAGGGGAGGTGCCAGGCGGCCATTTTTGTTGCTGGCCGCCTGCCAGCACCTGCCCCCTCTGCCCTCCCCGGCCTCCTCTGCAGCCCCCCCCTCCCCCACCCCCCGCAGAGTGCCGGCTGCGCTCCGTGAGCCCAGCACTTCTCTTGAGTGCCGGGCTCTTTTGCCGGCACGCCGATCCCTGGTGGCCCAGCTGGGCCCCGGGTCGTGCTGCACTAGGCCCCTTCTCTTTAAGAAGGGAGGAAGCCTGCAGTCCCACGGCGCGACGTGCCGCAGAGCGTGGTACTGCGGCACGTAGCGCCGCGATATTCCCTCGCAGCACCCCAAGAGGGAGGCGGGGCGCTTGTAGTAGCACCCCGCCTCCCTCTTGGGGCGCTACCGGTGAATTTCGACTGCGGGGGCGCTAATTTTTTCGTGGCGCTAAAAGTAGCACCCCAGCGAAGTTAGCGCCCCAAAGGGGGCGCGACTCAATTTTTCCGCCAATGTTTTTAACTAAACACTAATGAGCTTTGATGTATTTCTTCCTAAAATATGCATTACAGCAAATGTTGGCTTGGCTCAGTGGTAGATCACTTGCTTCTGAATCAGAAAGTCCTGGTTCAAGCCACATTCCAAGACTTGAACATATCATATAGGCTGACATTTCAGTGCAGTACTGCATTGCTGGAGGTGCCATCTTTTGAATGAGACATTGGACCAAAATCCTATCTTCCTCATCAGGTCAATATAAAAGATCCTCTGGAACTATTTGAAGAATAGCAGGGAGTTCTCCTGACCAACATTTATCCCTCAACCAACACCGCCAGAAACAAATTAACTAGTCATTTATCTCACTGACGTCTGTTAGACAAATTGGCTCTTGCCTTTTCCTATATAACAGTGACTACCCTTCAAAAGTAACTTGTTGCCTGCAAAGTGCTTTGGAATGTTCTTTATTCCATATGGGCGGCTGCAAGAAACACCAAAAATTAAAACAAAACACAATTGCGATGCAAATGTGAACACATTAAAAAAAAAATCAAAATTGTTTGACACAAAACAAAAGCCACAACCAAAACCACAGCCCTGCAACACAAACCAGTAAATTTGCAGGAAATTACAGTAAGTCTGCAGGAAAAATGCAGAGAACCACAATGGAAGTCATTTCACAACTAAGAACATGGTTCTTAAAATAGGCAATCAAACTAGATCGATTTTGTCCACCTTAAACTCATGTTTGTCACCAAATTCAGTGCTTATCACACGTTAAATTAGGTAGGACAATTAGGTAAATAATGAAAATACATTATGGAATCAGTCCACAAAATTGAGTTGTTTACATAATAACGTGTAGTATTATGACCTAGTTCTGTTACCTGTCTTTGATGCTCAGCTAGGTGGTACATTCAAACAGAAGAAACAACTGTTAGGTGACATCTGTGACTGGTAGGAGGTGAAACGTGAACATAGTAATTAATTGCAGGCAACCAAATCATAGTTGTGTTTTATAAAGTTCTCTCACTTTAAAAAGTAATCATTCTGAGGATATGGATGTCGCTAGCAAGGTCAGCATTTATTGCCCATCCCTAGTTGCCCTTGAGAAGGTGGTGGTGAAATTTTCTCTTGAACCACTGCAGTCCGTGTGGTGAAGGTACTCCCACAGTGCTGTCAGTTAGGGAGCTCCAGGTTTATGACTACTTAAAAAGCAGGATCTCGAGGGTAATAATCTCTGGATTATTGCCCGAGCCACGTGCAAATTGGCATAGAAGCAGACAGATCAGGAGAATTAACACATGGCTAAAGGGCTGGTGTGGGAAAGAGGGGTTCCTTTTCATGGGACACTGGCACCAGTTCTGGGACAGGAAGGAGCTGTACTGATGGGACGGGCTCCACCTGAACCGGGATGGGACCCGTGTCCTAGCAGAAAGGGTAAATAGGGAGGTGGCAAAGGCTTTAAACTAGTAAGATGCAGGGAGGAATCTACAAGAAACATAACCAGCCTAAATATAAACAAAACAGGAAAAGAGAGCGTAGAAAAGAATAAAGTAAGGGAGTATATTGATGGCAAGGGAATAAATAGAGTTATAGAACAGGAGTCTAAAAGATGGTTAAACATAAAGTGAGAGGAAATCCTATTAAAAATGAGTTAAACTGTCTGTACAGCAATGCACAGTGTCTGTAATAAAACAGGGAAGCTGGAGGCAATCATGCGTTGCAAGGAACCAGACATAGTAGGGATTACTGAGACATGGCTACAGAAAAATCAGGACTGGGAATTAAACATTGCAGGGTATAACATATTTACAAAAGATAGAGAGGGAAAAAGGGGAGGTGGAGTAGCTGTACTTATTAGGGATAACATAATGGCAGTAGAAAAAGTGACGCAGCTATCAGCAAGACAAAAATAGAATCCATATGGATAGAGATAAAAGATAATAAATGATCAATCACACTAATAGGCGTAGTCTACAGACCACCTAGTAGTGGAAGGGAGGTGGAGGAGGAAATATGCAGACAAATTAGGGAAATGAGTAAAAAACATAGAAGAATAATCATGGGGGATTTCAACTACCACGATATTAATTGGACAGAAGAGGTAGGAAAGGGGATAAGGGAATGGAGTTCCTACAATGTGTACAGGACTCCTTTCTAACCCAATATTTAAAAAGCCCAACATAGATTTAAAGTAATTGGTTGGAGGTTTAGAGGGGAGTTGAGGAGAAATCTTTTCATCCAGAGGGTGGTGGGGGTCTGGAACTCACTGCCTGAAAGGGTGGTAGAGGCAGAGACCCTCATCACATTTAAAAAGTACTTGGATATGCACTTGAAGTGCCGTAACCTACAAGGCTACGGACCAAGTGCTGGAAAGTGGGATTAGGGTGGATGGCTCTTTGTTGGCCGGCACGGACAAGATGGGCCGAATGGCTTCCTTCTGTGCTGTAAATATTTCTATGATTCACTATTGGTTCTAGTAATGGGGAATGAATCAGAGCAGATAAGAGAAGTAAAAGTAGGGGAACATCTAGGCAATAGTGGCCATAATATAAAATGCTTCTGGATGATAATTGAGAAAGACATAAATATGACAAAAAACAGGTTAATAGATTAGAGAAAAATTGATTTTGAGGGGCTGAGAATAGAACTTGGGGAAATAAAATGGGCAGCAATATTGGCAAACAACAATGTAGAACATCAATGGGAAACATTTAAAACAATGTTCAACAGAGTGCAGGAACAATATATTCCGCTAAAAGGAAAGCATTAATGAGACTCCATGGATGAATAAAGCCATAAAGGAACAATTGAGGGTAAGGAAAGAGGCATACATTAAGTACATGGACATCAGGGGAGTGCATGATAAGGGAGAATACGAAGTGATCAGGAGAGAAGTCAAAAAAACAATTAGGAAGGCAAAGAGGAAAAATGAAATTAAATTATCAAGGAACATAAAACAAAATAGTAAAATATTTTACAGGCACATCAATTATAAAAAGGAAGGTTGGGATGGGAATCGGGCCATTAAGGGATAGACAAGATAATACCACAGGTAACGATAGAGAGAGGGCAGAAATATTAAATAATTATTTTGCTTCAGTATTTACCAGGAGATAGAACAGGTGGACATGACATTGGATAATGAGAGTAGTAATGAGATAAGTGCATTTAAAATAAAAAGAGGGGATATATTAAATAAACTAATCAAACTCAAAGAGGATAAAACCCCTGGTCCGGATGGATTGCATCCACGCACTTTAATAGAATCTAGGGAAGAGATAGCAGAGAGATTACTACACATATTTAAAAATTCATTAGAAAAAGGTGTAGTGTCAGAAGACTGGCGGATAGCTAACGTAATAGATATTTTCAAGAACGGGGATAGAACATGTCCTAGGAATTATAGACCAGTCAGCTTTTCATCACCGTGCGCAGCGCCCCGCTCACACCCCGGCTGTAATATTGGGTGGCGCCCCCCGACTTACCGCTAGACGCTATGGCCGACGGGGTTAGGGGGGGCCTACCTGCAGCCGGGGCGGCGCTAGTTAAAGGGGATGTGGCGAGCAGCCATTTTTGTTGCTGGCCAACTGCCAGCACCTGCCCCCGTTGCTGTCCCCGGCCCCCGTGAAGCCCCCCCGCGGGGTGTGGGCTGCTCTTCATGAGCCCGGCACTCCTCTTGATCCCTGGTGGCCCAGCTGGGCACCAGGACGCGCTGCACCAGGCCCCTCACCTTTAAGAAGGGGAGGAAGGCCTGCAGTACCGCGGTGCAATGTGCGCTGCAGCACTTAGCGCCGCGGTTTTGGCTCGCAGCGCCCCAAGAGGGATGCGGGGTGCTTCCAGTAACGCCCCTCCTCCCTCTCGGGGCGCTACCTGGGAAAATCAGCCACGGGGGGAGCGCTAACTTTTTTGGGGCGCTACCGAATTTTTACCCCTAGAAACCAAAAATATAATAAGGAATAGTCAGCATGGATTTCAAAAGGGAAAGTCTTGCTTGACCAACCTCACTGAATTTTTTGAAGAGGTAGCAGAGAGAGTAGACATGGGTAATGCAGTAGATGTAATTTATCTAGATTTTCAAAAGATCTTTGATAAGATACCCCATAATAGACTGATGAACAAAGTCAGAGAATGCAGAGACAGGGGACAAGTAGCAGAATGGATAGCTAGCTGGCTTCAAGACAGAAAGCAGAGAGTAGGGGTAAAAGGCAGCTATTCACAGTGGCAGATGATGGGTAGTGGTGTTCCCCAAGGATCAGTGCTGGGACCACAATTTACATTAATGATTTAGACGTAGGAATCAAAAACACAATTTCTAAATTTACAGATGACACCAAATTGGGGGGGATAGTTAATACTGAGGAGGACTGCAACAAATTACAGGAAGACATTAATAAACTTGCAGAATGGGCATATAATTGGCAAATGAAATTCAACACAGATAAATGTCAGGTATTACATTTTGGTAGGAAGAATAGGGAGGTCACTTATTACTTGGAGGGTGCGAGTCTAGGTGGGGTAGAGGAACAAAGGGATCTCGGAGTACAAATACACAAATCACTAAAAATTGCGACGCAGGTTAGCAAGGCCATAAAAAAGCAAACCAAGCACTAGGGTTTATTTCTAGAGGGATAGAATTGAAAAGTAGGGAAGTTATGCTAAGTCTGTATCGAACCTTGGTTAGACCACACTTAGGGGGAAAAATTAGGTCGCGCCCCGTTTGGGGCGCAAATATCGTCTGGACGCAAAAATTAGTGCCTGGCGCTAATTATCGCCACTGACTGGAAACTTCACTTTTACCGCCCCGGGAGGTGAGTGGAGCGCTAAATCAGGCGCTGCACACCTGTCTTAAGGCGCAAAGGCCGAGCAGTGAGGCGCTAACTCAGCGCGCGAGCGCAGCGCAGGTGCTGCCAGTTAGCGAGGGAACACAGACACACTGGCGCCGGCTAGTTCTTAAAGGGGGGGGCCAACTTGCTCCCCAGCCACACCCTGCTCATTGCCGCCTTGAATCTCGGCCTGGAGAGACCTGTGAATCCATTTTGCTGCCAAGGATGGAGAGGGTGAGAGAACGAGCTCAGCGCTTCACCGAGCGGGCCTTGGATGCTCTGGTTGGCGCGGTGGAGCGCAGAAGATCTATACTCTTCCCTGAGAGTGGCAGGAGGCCTTTGCCACGCGAGTACAGAAGAGTGTGGAGGGAGGTGGCTCAGAGCGTCTCCTCCAGGAGCATGGTGCCCAGGACCCATGTTCAATGCCGCAAAAAGTTCAACGACCTCACTCGGGTCGTCAGGGTGAGTGGCTTTTTCTCAATGCCTCTCCATCCCTCCATCTCAACCTCACTCTATGGCCAGAGGGTCTTAAAACCCCAATGCACAACACTCATCCAACACCTATGGCCCTTTCATGAAACACACACACACATTCCACACTTTGCATACAGTAAGGGCTATTCACCTATGGGAGGCACATCAGGCAAGACCATGGCTGCATACAGTAAGGGCTATTCACCTATGGGAGGCACATCAGGCAAGACCATGGCTGTATATTTACTCAGATGCTGTCCTTTTTCTTGCAGGCCAAGCTGGCGCATAATAGGAGACAGCAGCAACGGACAGGTGGAAGGCGGCCTCAGCTGCAACCCCTCAGCGATCTTGAGGAGCGCGTCCACAGGATTGTGGCAAGCCGGGTGATCGGTCCCGTCGCCACTGGAGACGCCGACCCCGTTCTGGACAGCAATGGTAAGGTCATCACCTTTTTGTCCTCTGTCCTTCCACTTGTCCCTCACAACACCAGCCTTTGACACTTTCAATCCAACTTGCTAACTCGCTGCACTTATTCCTCCCTTACTGCCACCCTGTCCTCACGCTAAAGCCACTCTTGTACCTCCCTGCTTTCAGATGGTGATTCACCAGCTGAGGAGACGGGCCCTGAAGCTGCCAGTGGGAGTGAAGCTGCAGCCGAGGAGGAAGAGGAAGCCGGAGCATCAGTGCCACCCTCTCCCGAGGAAGCCCATGCCCACACTGGGAACACGCCTTCCCTGGAGGGGAGCAGGGGGGAAGGGTCTGATGAGGGTGAAGCTCCAGGACCCAGCGGGCTGCAGCAACGCCATGGGGGTAGGGAAGAACGGGGGCCTTCTCCCCAGAGGGAGAGTATGCCAGCGACTCCTACTGCAATGGACGCAGAGGAGGAGCGGCTGATCGCAGAAATGAACACCCAGGCGGTGGGCATGCACACTGAGCTCATGGGTGCAGTGGGAAGGGTGCCCGAATGCATTGAGTCACTGGCAAGGAGTGTGGAGCACTTCGCTGTAGCACAGGCGGATGCCACACTAAAGCTTAGTGCTGCAATTCAGTCACTGACTGCCGTGATCCCATCTCTGACTGCTCTCATGCAGACTCAGATTGAGGCCACGCGAGCACTGACTGCTGCCAACCTCGATGGTTCGTGCACATGTCCCCGGGGCTCTCACCGCGCCGCAGCAGGCCAGCAATCTGTGCTCCAGCAGATTGCTCCGGATGCTGAAGTGCTGCCCCGTGGGAGTGCCAGTGTGTCGGTCGAGCAGGGAGTTGCTGTCCTCTCTCACGATGACAGCATTCCTGCTGCCAACACTGTCACTTCTCCACTGCACTTGCCACCGCCTGTAGGACAGACTGCTGCCGCCCATGCAGAGTTGGTGCAGTCTGCAGCCGGGCCCTCCAGGCCCAGAACTGGTCGAGGCCATCCTTCAGGGGCATCTGCAGTGTCAGGGTCTGACAATCAGCAGCCTTCCACCAGCCTTGCTGCAGCCACTGAGGTCCCATTACGGAGGAGCAGTAGGGTTAGAAGGGGGGAAGTGCGCAAGGGAAGGAGATCACCCTCGAAGGGCAAAAAGTAGGAGGTGTGACAAAATGCTGGTCATTTTTTTATTAAAGGCCGAGGTTCGTGGTCCAACTTTTGTCTAGTGTTTTGGACATTATCTCCAGGTTGTGAGAACCAGTTATGTTAATGACTGTTTTTTTGTGTTTATTTCTATGAGTTTGTCATGAGGAAATGACACACACAGAGTTTGTAAAATAAATAAGTTTTTGTATTCAAAATATACATGTTTGGTGTTTGGAATCATTGGTGCCTTGGCCGGCTTAGGGGTTGCGTGCTGGGTTCATTGATGTTGTTAGCAATGGCAGAAGCCATTTCCACAGCAGGGGCCCTAGAAGCGGCTTGCTATCAGCCGTTGACGGACGGCCCTTGCAGTTTCACCATTGTGGGCCGCCCTCCCGCCTTGGTGCTGCTGATGATCATCCTCCTCGTCCTCTTCCTCCTCTTCCTCCTCCTCCTCTGGTGGTGCTCCAAGGCCTGGTGGCATTGGCTGGGTCCTGACGATTGCCATGTTATGCAACATGCAGCACACAACTACGAAGTTGGATACTCGCTCAGGCGAGTACTGCAGGGCTCCTCCAGAATGGTCGAGACAGCGGAACCGTTGCTTCAGCACGCCGATTGTGCGCTCAATGATGTTCCTGGTAGCTTGATGGCTCTCGTTGTACCGCAGCTCAGCAGGGGTGTTGGGCGTACGGAGCGGTGTCATCAGCCAGGTGCTCAATGGATACCCCTTGTCCCCGAGAAGCCAACCAACTGGCTGATGCGGTGCCTCGAAAAGTTCTGCCACAGTAGTCTGGCGCAGGATGAAAGCATTGTGGCAGCTGCCAGGATAGTGGGCATTGACAGCGAGTATCAGCTGTCTGTGGTCACAGACCAACTGAACATTCAAGGAATGGAACCCCTTTCTGTTCCGGAAATCCTCGGCATTCTCATGTGGAGCACGCAAAGCCACATGCGTGCAGTCAATGGCGCCCTGCACCATGGGGAAGCCCGCTATCCTCGCAAAGCCCAGAGCGCGGTCACGCTGCTTGTCTAGGGTCATGGGGAAAGAGATGAACTCTCGTCTCCTTTTAAAGAGGGCATTTGTGACCTGCCGGATGCAGCAATGCACCGCGAACTGGGAGATATTGGCGAGGTCCCCAGCAGCAGCTTGAAATGAGCCTGTAGCATAGAAGTTGAGAGCCACTGTGACCTTCACTGCCACCGACAGAGACGTCCTGGACCTCAGTTGAGGCTGCAGATCTGGCTGCAGCAGGTGGCAGAGCTCAGTGACCACCTCCTTGCTGAATCGCAGCCTTCGCAAACACAGCTCCTCAGACATATGAATGTAGGAGAGCTGTTCACGATATACCCTGGGAGGGTAAGCTCTCCTGTACAGACGCCTGTTGGCCCTCCTCCGTCTGGCCATCATTGCCACTCTCTCTCTGCGTCTCTGTGTCCTCCGATTCAGCTGGAGCAGGACGACGCCCCCATTCAGTGCAGCCCCCATAGTCTCTTTGCAAGCAAAGTTATGAAGGACAGCAACCAAAGTACCAGCGAAGTTAGGATCAGTAGGCAAAACTACCTCACAAAGCGTTGACTCAATGCAGAAGTCTCTCTTTCTCTCTCTCAGAATCTCTCTCTCTCTCTCAGAACGAGTGGTGCAAAAATGTCAACCACAGAAAAAGACAGGAAGAGGCCCCCTTTAAATAGCGCCCCCCCCAGCCCCACAGCGATTGATAGCGTTCCAGTCTTCCGGTCGTTGGATGCGCCAGGCGGTAAGGCAGGGGGCGCCACTCAATTTCCGCTCCGGGGTGCCACAAGGGCGTTGCACCATGGAATGACGTCACAATCTGCGCGCGCAGGTGGTCGCGGCGGTAAAGTTTAGCGCCGCCGCACAATGTCTAGTTAAGTTCCCGAGCGGCGCTAACGGGAGGCGCAACCAACTGAATTTTTCCCCCTTAGAGTATTGTATACAGTTCTGGTCGCCATATTATGAAAAGGATATCGAGGCACTGGAAAGGGTGCAGAGAAGATTTACAAGGATGATACCAGAAATGCGAGGGTATACATATCAGGAAAGGATGAACAAGCTGGGTCTCTTTTCTCTTGAAAAAAGAAAGCTGAGGGGTGACCTAATAGAGGTCTTTAAAATTATGAAATGTTTTGATAGAGTGGATACAGAGAGAATGTTTCCACTTGTGGGGAAGAGCATAACTAGAGGCCATCAATATAAGATAGTCACCAAGAAATCCAATAGGGAATTCAGAAGAAACTTCTTTACCCAAAGAGTGGTGAGAATGCGGACCTCGCTACCACAGGGAGTGATTGAAGCGAATAGTATAGATGCATTTAAGGGGAGGCTGGACAAGCATATGAGGGAGAAGGGAATAGAAGGTTATGCTGATAGATTTAGATGAGGAAAGACAGGAGGAGGCTCGAGTGGAGCATAAATGCAGGCATGGACTGGTTGGGCTGAATGACCTGTTTCTGTGCTGTATATCCTATGTAATTTACTTATGATGTAAATTTTCTTGTGAAGTAACATTAATTTGTTCTGTCTGCCTTTCATTCAGGTATGCCAGTAATTCATTAACTTACTGGCATTTCATTCAGTTACTGGCATTTCATTGAGGGTTACTGGTATTTCACGTAGACTGGTTTGTCTTGTAGGATTGTGGTTTTTGCTGTGGCTTTTTCTGGGTGATTTCGGAGCCCTTGCTTCAATATATCATTGGCATATCTACATTAATGACCAGCTTGTTTCTTTTAGAAGTCAAGAGGCACACTTTCTGCTGGTTAAGGTGCTAAACTGTAATAATCATTATTGTGCAATGAACAGTTCACTACAATTCACAAGGCTCCCACATCCTTTTAAATTACTTAACCTGCAGAAATCTTCCACTAAAGACTAAAATTGCCTATCCTTTACTTTCCCCTATGCTTATGTAGGACATAATCAAACATATTAGAAATATAACATTGTTTATTATGCAAATAAGAAAAATAGTGATAATTATATAGGAAAGGTGGCTTAGTACCAGTTTTACAACTTACAATATTGTTTTAATTACTGTGTACAGTCATCTTACATAATTTTTATGACAGTACAAAAATAGAGGTTATACAAAGGAATTTTATAAAGCAGAATACAAAGTAGTATCTAGAAAATGTAACACCATGGGCGATTTTAACCCTACCTGCCCGGCGGAAACCAAGCAAGTAGACAGTTAAAATCGCCCAAGTTATTTACCCAGCCTGGAGCCGCCAGGTTTGGATTTTCACCTGCTCTTCTGGGCAGGTGGCAAGGACACCCGCCCAATGCTCGTGGGGTCCTTTTTAACATATGCATGCTGGGTCCTGATGATGTCATTGGGTCCCAATGCAATTTTTACCAGGCTGCCTGAGTAGGAAGTGGCAGGGAGTTTCCTGCCAGACCAACACAGTGGTCAAGCGGGTTGCAGCCAGAAAAGGCTCAAAAGGTAAGTTTTTAAATTTATTTTAAACTGCCTTGTGAGGCCAGGAGGAGGAGTCGCTCTTCTGGCCCCCACAAGGAAAGCTTAAGCCTCTCCTGCCACAAGCTCGGACCCCGCTACCCCATCTCCGATCGTGGGACCCCTGCGAAACAGCCCAGCAGTCGATAATAAAGATCAAAGTGCAAAAGAACAATAGGCATCTAACGCTGAAAGTGCAAGATTACAGGAATTATTCTTCACATTCTGATGTTGGAATATGCAGTGTACAGGTATAAAAGATTTCGGAGAAATTCGGTATCGCCCATTTTGGGGCACTAATGTCGGCCGGGCGCAAGGTTTAGTGCCTGGCGCTAATTATCGCCTCTGACTGCAAAATTCGCCTCTATCACCCTTGGAGGTGATTTGAGCGTTAAATCAGGCACTACACACCTCTCTTAAGGCGTAAACGTCGGGGAGCGAGGCGCTACCTCAGAACGCTACCGAAGCTCAAGCGATGCCAATTACCATGGAAGCCAGACAGACTGAAGCCATCCAGTTCTTAAAGGGGAGGGGCCATCTTGCTGGCCAGCCACACCCTGCTCATTGCAGCCTTGAATCTCAGCCTGGAGTGACCTCAAAAGCACTTGTGTGGAAGCGCTAATGGATAGGCCCAGGGAAAGAGCTCGGCACTTAGGAACCTCAAAAGTGGTGCTGAGGGCCAAAATTCCTTAGGACAGTGTTAAAACCAAAACTTTTGCCGACAAGAAAAGGCAGGAAGCGCCCGCCTTTAAATCGCGCTCCCCCAGCCCCTTCCCGACTTGAAAACGTTCCCCTCTACCTGTCGTTCCTAGCGGCAGGCGCTAAGGCAGGGGCGTTGCACTATCGACTGACGTCACGATCTGCAGGCACAGGAGATCGTGACGTTAGTGTTTAACGCCGCCGCAAAATGTCTGGTCAATTTCACGAGCGGCGCAAACATCGCCGTGCTCGCCGCCAGTTGCTTTGCGCCCCGTTAGCGCTGATCAACCGAATTTTTCTCCCTTAGAAAATACAGAAGGGTATTTTTCTATATGTTACAGTGATTTTGTCACGTGAGTGTGATCCTGCCTGCAGTGCAAATAATTGCTGACTTTTTAAATTATCATCGGCAGCTAACTACTCAAAACCTGTAAAGTATCAGAGAAAGAACAAACAATCACTGAAAGTTAACATGCACAGCAAGCAATTAGGAAAGCAAATGGTATGTTGCCCTTTATTACAATGGAATTTGAGTATAAGAGTAGAGACGTCTTACTGCAATTATATAGGGCCCTGGTGAGATCACACCTGGCGTATTGTGTACAGTTTGAATCAAAGAATCATAGAAAGTTACAGCACGGAAGGAGGCCATTTCTGCCCATCGTGTCCACGCCGGCCAACAAAGAGCTATCCAGCCTAATCCCACTTCCCAGCTCTTGGTCCGTAGCCTTGTAGGTTATGGCACTTCAAGTGCACATCTAAGTACTTTTTAAATATGGTTAGGGTTCCTGCCTCTACCACCCTTTCAGGCAGCGAGTTCCAGACCCCCACAACCCTCTGGGTGAAGAAAGTTCCCCCTCAAATCCCCTCTAAACCTTCCATCAATTACTTTAAATCTGTGCCCTTTGGTTTTTGACCCCTCTGCTAAGGGAAATAGGTCCTTTCTATCCACTTTATCTATGCCCCTCATAATTTTATACACCTCAATAAGGTCTCCCCTCAGCCTCTTCTGTTCCAAGGAAAACAGACCCAGCCTATCCAGTCTTTTTTCATAGCTAAGATTCTCTACTCCCGGCAACATCCTTGTAAATCTCCTCTGTACCCTCTCTAATGCAATCACATCTTTCCTGTAATGTGGTGACCAGAACTGCATGCAGTACTCTAGCTGAGGCCTAACTAGTGTTTTATACAGTTGACGCATAAACCCCCTGCTCTTGTATTCTATGCCACGGCTAATAAAGGCAAGCATTCCGTATGCCTTCTTAACCACCTTATCTACCTGGCCTGCTACCTTCAGGGATCTGTGGACATGCACTCCAAGGTCCCTTTGTTCCTCTGCACTTTTCAGTGTCCTACCATTTATTGTGTATTCCCTTGGCTTGTTAGCCCTCCCCAAATGCATTACCTTGTTAAGGCTGCCGGGAAAAACGAATTAAGACTGAATCCATGTGTGGAAAAACAGAGGCTTTTTAATACAACTGCATGGTCCAAAATGGCTGAACAGACTGCTCCCAGAATTCTCTGGAAAAACCCTGAGGCCCCGCCCACTCCTTTTCTCCTGCCTTAAAGGCAAGGTGCCTTAAAGGCAAGGTGCTCGATATATTGTCCACGGACGGAAAAGTGGATTATGCCCATTTAGGTGGCGATCCGCCACACAGCTCCCCCCAGAATCCGCTTAGGAGGTGTGGACGAGACGGTGCGGCGGTCTGATGGGCCGTCGGAGCGGCTCTTGTAGGACGCCGGTGGACGTGGAACGGCCGGGCGTGGAGCCGCCGGGTGAACCGGCTTGAGGGCAGGTCGGCCGCGTGGTGGTGGACGAGCTACAGGGACCTGCTCACCGGGCTCTGAGTGTGCTGGCTTGAGTCGGTCAACCGAACACTTTTTCGGTCCTGTCGCCTACTTGCAGGGTGAAAAATTTGTCCCCAGCCTGTAGCACCTTGTAGGGCCCGTCGTACGGGGGTTGAAGGGGTCCGCGGTGGGCGTCGTGCCGGCTGAAAACGAACCGTGCCTGGTGCAGGCTTAGTGGGACGTGTGAGGTGGATTCGCCGTGTCGGGTAATGGGCACCAGGGCGAACTGCAGCGCCAGTGAGGCGAAGTCGTGGCGCTGCTGGTCGGCTGACCAGGGTGTCGTGGCGGTGGGCAGGGGCCCGACGATGTCCACGTGGATGTGGTCGAATCTCCGCGAGGGGACGGTAAACTCCTCGAGGGGTGCTTTCGTGTGTTGCTGTACCTTGGCCCGTTGGCAGGCTAGGCAGGAGTTGGCCCAAGTACGCACATCCTTGCGAAGGCCGCGCCAGACAAAGCGGTTGGCTACCAATTTGATGGATGCGCGGGCGCTGGGGTGGGAGAGGTTGTGGAGAACGTCGAATACCTGGCGGCGCCAGGACGCTGGGACGACGGGCCGAGGTTGACAGAGGGATATGTCGCACTTGACCGTGACTGCGGTCGGGCCACAGGCGACGTTGGCCAGGCGTAGCCCTGGTAGGTTGGTAGGTGCGGAGAGCAGATCAGGGTCGGTGATCTGGTCTGCTGCGAGTTGAGCGTAGTCGACTGCCAGGAGTGCGGCGTGGATGGCGGGGCGGGAGAGGCAGTCGGCTACCACATTGTCTCGGCCGGAGACGTGTTGGATTTCCGTGGTGAACTCGGACACTGCCGCGAGCTGGCGCTGCTGCCTGGCAGACCAGGGGTCAGTTGTCTTTGCCATTGCGAATGTCAGGGGCTTGTGGTCGACAAATGCAGTGAAGGGGTGGCCCTCAAGCAAAAACCGAAAATGGCGGACCGCCAGGAACAGCGCGAGGAGCTCGCGGTCGAAGGTGCTGTACTTGACCTCCGGGGGGCGTAGTTGGCGGCTGAAGAAGGCAAGTGGTTGCCAGGCGCCGTCGACCCACTGCTCATACACGGCGCCGACCGCGTGGTCGGAGGCGTCCGTGGTGAGCGCTACCCTAGCATTGGGCCGTGGGTGCGCGAGCAGGGTGGCGTTGGCGAGTGCGGTCTTGGTGGAGTCGAAGGCGGCGGACGCGTCTGCCGTCCATTCGACCGCCATCTTGCCGCTCCTGCCCCGGAGGGCTTCATACAGGGGCCTCATGAGGGACGCCGCTTTGGGGATGAAGCGGTTATAGAAATTCACCATCCCGAGGAACTCCTGGAGGCCTTTGATGGTTGTGGGGCGGGGAAATTGTTGGACGGCCTGAACCTTGGTGGGCAGGGGAATGGCCCCAGCATGGGTGATGTGGTGGCCGAGGAAGTCGATCTTGTCCAGGCCGAACTGGCATTTGGCTGGGCTGAGGATGAGCCCGTGG
Organism: Squalus acanthias; assembly: GCA_030390025.1. Taxonomy (NCBI): domain Eukaryota; kingdom Metazoa; phylum Chordata; class Chondrichthyes; order Squaliformes; family Squalidae; genus Squalus; species Squalus acanthias. The sequence goes on from CM059434.1 coordinate 105,729,462, forward strand.
TCGCTGAGGCGCCCGAACAGGATGCGAAGGTGTTCGAGGTGTTCCTGCTTGGAGGAACTGGCTACCAGGATGTCGTCCAGGTAGACGAACAGGAACTTCAGGTCCCGAAGGACCGAGTCCATGAGCCGTTGGAATGCCTGGGCCGCGTTTTTGAGGCCGAAGGGCATCCGCAGGAACTCGAACAGGCCGAAGGGGGTGATTACGGCCGTCTTGGGGACGTCCGCGGGGTGGACGGGGACTTGGTGGTAGCCGCGCACCAGGTCGACCTTGGAAAAGACTGAGCGGCCGGCCAGTCTAGCCGAGAAGTCCTGAATGTGCGGCACAGGGTACCGATCAGGGGTGGTGTCGTCCTTGAGGCGGCGGTAATCCCCGCAGGGGCGCCAACCTCCGCCTGGTTTGGGGGCGATGTGGAGTGGGGAGGCCCTGGGACTGTTGGAGCGACGGATGATGCCGAGCTGTTCCATGGTGGCAAACTCGGTCCGCGCGATCTCCAGTTTGGCCAGGTCCAGCCTGCGGGCGTGGGCGTACACTGGGGGGCCTGTGGTGGGGATGAAGTGTTCCACCCCGTGTTTGGCGGCCTCCGCGGAGAAAGTCGGATTGGTAAGGGCCGGGAATTCGGCCAGGAGTGCCGAGTAGTCATCCGTGGCCCGGGCGTGGCACTGTGACGCCATGTCGGCGGGTTGACGGGGGGCCATGGCGCCCAGGATGGGGGACATGGTGTTCATGTCCACGAGGCGGTGACGAGGGATGTCTACCAGTAGGCTGTGGGCGCACAGGAAATCTGCGCCGATGAGAGGGGAGAGCACCTTGGCAGTGATGAACTCCCATCGGTAGCGGTGACCAGCGAGGTCGAGGGTGACTGTCCGGGTGCCGTACGTCCGGATTTCCGAGCCGTTAGCAGCGGCCAGCGCCGGTCCTCGTTCGCCCTTTTGGATGTCGAGGGAGGAGGCCGGGATGATGCTGTGCTGAGCTCCAGTGTCGCACAGGAACCGGCGGCCGGTTTTGTCATCCGTGACGTACAGCAGGGAGCCCGCGTGGCCCACGGCCATCACGGGGGCTGGTACGGGGGCGGACCTGAAAGAGCAGGGAGGTGTGCACCGTTGTGCCCTGGCGCCGAACCGTGTGTGGTAGTAACAGTGGCCCGGGTTAGTGGGGCGCGAAGGCCCCGTGGGCCTGGTGGCTGGTCCTTGTGGCCGCATGGTGGCCAGTGAGTGGCGCGCCCAGGCATTGGCTGCCAGGTCCGAAGTGACGTCGCGGCTGTAGTGAGCGGACAGCAGCTTGTCGGCCTCATCGGCCAGGGCTTCCAGGTTCGTGAGGCCGGACGCCACGATCGCTGGGTGGATGCTGAGAGGGAGCTGGCTGATGAACAGCATGCGGAAGAGGGATCCAGGTGGGCTCTTGTCGATGAGGGAGAGCATGTGGGAGAGGAGGTCTGACGGTGAGGCATCACCGAGGCCTGGAAGGTCGAGGAGGTGGCAGTTTCGCTGATATGCTGAGGCCGTAAAATTTTTAAGGAGCGCTGCCTTGAGATGTGCATACTTGCCTTCCTCTGGTGGGTTCTGCAGCGCTGTCCAAACCTTCGAAACTGTGGCGCTACCGAGTGATGTGACGAGGTAGTCGTACTGCGTCCCATCTGTGGTGATGTTTCGCAGCCGGAAGCGGGATTCAGCTTGGAGAAACCAGGCTTCGGGCTGGTTTTCCCAAAACTCCGGCAGTTTCACGGAAACTGCGTTCGTGTCCGCCACTGCAGTGCTCGGAATACGTTCTGAGCGTCGGGGTCACCAATGTTGAGGCTGCCGCGAAACACGAATTAAGACTGAATCCATGTGTGGAAAAACAGAGGCTTTTTAATACAACTGCATGGTCCAAAATGGCTGAACAGACTGCTCCCAGAATTCTCTGGAAAAATCCTGAGGCCCCGCCCACTCCTTTTCTCCTGCCTTAAAGGCAAGGTGCCTTAAAGGCAAGGTGCTCAATATATTGTCCACGGACGGAAAAGTGGATAATGCCCGTTTAGGTGGCGATCCACCACAACCTCACACTTCTCCGGATTGAATTCCATTTGCCACTGTTCTGCCCACCTGACCAATTTATTGATATCTTCCTGCAGTCTACAGCTTCCTTCTTCAGTATCAACCACACAGCCGATTTTAGTATCATCTGCAAACTTCTTAATCATACCCCCTATATTCAAGTCTAGATCATTGATATATACCACAAAAAGCAAGGGACCTAGTACTGAACCCTGCGGAACCCCACTGGAAACAACCTTCCAGTCACAAAAACACCCATTAACCATTACCCTCTGCTTCCTGTCTCCGAGCCAATTTTGAATCCAACTTGACACTTTGCCCTGGATCCCATGGGCTTTTAACTTCGTGACCAGTCTGCCATGTGGAACCTTATCAAAAGCCTTGTTAAATTCCATATACACTACATCAAATGCACTACTCTCATCTACCCTCCTTGTTACCTCCTCAAAAAATTCAATCAAGTTTGTCAGACACGACCTTCCCTTAACAAATCCATGCTGACTATCCTTGATTAATCCGTGTCTTTCTAAATGAAGATTTATCCTGTCCTTCAGAATTCTTTCCAATAATTTTCCCACCACCGAGGTTAGGCTGACTGGCCTGTAATTACTTGGTCTATCCTTTTCTCCCTTTTTAAACAAGGGTACCACATTAGCAGTCCTCCAGTCCTCTGGCACCACACCTGAAGCCAGAGAGGATTGAAAAATGATGGTCAGAGCCTCTGCTATTTCCTCTTTTGCTTCGCTTAACAGCCTGGGGTACATTTCATCCGGGCCTGGGGATTTATCCACTTTTAAAGCTGCTAAACCCCTTAATGCTTCCTCTCTCACTATGTTTATTTCATCTAATATTTCACACTCCTCCCCTCTGATAGCAATGTCTGCTTCGCCCCTCTCCTTTGTGAAAACAGATGCAAAGTATTCATTAAGAACCCTACCGAAGTCTCCCGCCTCCACACACAGATTACCCTCATGATCTCTAATAGGCCCTACCCTTTCTTTAGTTATTCTCTTACTCTTAATATATTTATAAAATATCTTTGGGTTTTCTTTGATTTTACTTGCCAAGAATTTTTCATGCTCTCTCTTTGCTTTCCTAATATCCTTTTCAATTGCACCCCTGCACTTTCTGTACTCCTCTAAAGATTCTGGAGTATTTAGCCCTTGGTATCTGTCATACACCTCCTTTTTTTTCTTTATCCTACCCTGTATGTCCCTAGACATCCAGGGGGCTCTTGATTTGTTCGTCCCACCTTTTTCTTTAAGGGCACATGTTTGGTCTGAACCCTCCGGATCTCCTCCTTGAATGCCTCCCACTGCTCTGACACTGATTTACCTTCAAGTAGCTGTTTCCAGTCCACTATGGTTAAATCCCCTCTGAGCTTAGCGAAATTTGCTTTTCCCCAATTTAGAATTTTTATTCCTGGTCTATCCTTGTCCTTTTCCATAACTACCATAAATCTAAATTTTGGTCTCCTTACCTAAGGAAGATATTCTTGCCATAGCGGGAGTGCAACGAAGGTTCACCAGACTGGTTCCTGGGATGGGGGGATTGTCCTATGAGGAGAGATTGAGTAGACTAGGTCTATATTCTCCAGAGTTTAGAAGAATGAGAGGTGATCTAATTGAAACATACAAAATTCTTACAGGGCTTGACAGGGTAGATGCAGGGAGGATGTTTCCCCTGGCTGGGGAGTCTAGAACCAGGGGTCACAGTCTCAGAATAAGGGGTTGGCCAATTAGGACTGAGATGAGGAGAAATTTCTTCACTCTGAGGGTGGTGAATCTTTGGAATTCTCTACCCTAGAGGGCTGTGGAGGCTCAGTCGTTGAGTATAATCAAGGTAGAGATCAATAGATTTTTGAATGTTAATCGAATCAAGGGATATGGGGATCGTGCAGGAAAGTGGAGATGAGGTAGAAGATCAGCCACGATCTTATTGAATGGCGGAGCAGGCTCAAAGGGCCAAATGGCCTACTCCTGCTCCTATTTCTTATGTTCTTAAACACAAGAACCACACTCAGTTAATGAGAAAAATGTGTGAGTACTGAAAAGTTAAAAACACTTTAAACAGCAGCTCTTTAATAGCCCTGGAATATATGGAATGTAAGATCATTGAGAACGGAAGGCAAACAGTATCAGCTGCTGAACAGTAACGCAGTTCCGCAACAGAATATCTGGACAGATGAAGAGTCTACTAGAGATATGAAATAATCCTACTCGTCTTTGTGCAGGACTTTTGCTTGAAGAGAATAAGTTCTTCTGCTGAGATACCTTCTTTCCTGGAAATAATGCAGATAGAAAAGATATGGCAGTAAGTACAAGCTCAAAGAGTTGGGCCGCAAGATAGATCAACACAAATTATGATAAAATCTCTAAAAGCATCCACAAGGACAACATTTCACAGGCATTGTGGATGTGTCACGAGAGCAGGTAAGTGTATAAATCAGGACAGTTATCTACTGAATTTCTTGGAAATTACTGGAGAAAAGTGACCATATGTGAAAAAAAGATCACCAGAACTGATCCACAAGCCACACATCTATTTGAACTTTCCCCCCGAGTCTGCAGGGCTTCACCACCTTTTCCGGATCTGGAATCCATGCTGTTCAAAATAGGCCTCTGCTTGGCTGAAAACTGGCTCCAATAGCCTGATCAAATTATCGAAATAACTATGTCAACATTTTCATTTCTGACCACAACATCAGATGTTGTTGCCATCTTGGTTTGATTGGCAGCATTCTCTTCTTTGAATCAGAGGTTATGGGTTCAAGTCCGTATAAGTGCATATTGTAGGCTGGCACATCAGTGCAGTACTCAGGGAGTGTCAGAGGTGACACTTTGTGGACAGGACTTTAAACAGAAGTTCTGTTGCCTGTTCAAGTGGGCATTGAATGTCCAATGGCATTATTTAAAAAAGAGCAATATTTTTCCAACAACAACAACAACTTGTATTTATATAGCGCCTTTAACGTAGTAAAATGGCCCAAGGCACTTCACAGGAGTATTAAAAGACAAAAAATTTCACACCGGGCCACATAAGGAGAAATTAGGGCAGGTAAAGCGGTAGGTTTTAAGGAGCGTCTTAAAAGAGGAAAGCGAGGTAGCGAGGCGGAGAGGTTTAGGCAGGGAATTCCAGAGCTTAGAGCCTAGGTGACAGAAGGCACGGCCACCAATGGTTGAGCGATTATAATCAGGGATGCTCAAGAGGCAAGAATTAGAGGAGCACAGATATCTCGGGGGGTTGTGGGGCTGGAGGAGATTACAGAGATAGGGAGGGGCGAGGCCACGGAGGGATTTGAAAACAAGGATGAGAATTTTGAAATCGAGGCCCCTCAACCAAAAAACACATTGAGGAACCATTTGTTTCACTTGCTTGTGGGATGTTTCTGGTGTAAAATAGCTGGCATGTTTGACTGCATAAGAACAAGCATTGCAATCCAAAATTAATTCATTGTTTGAAGCACTCAGAGATGTTTCAATGACATAGTAAAGTGCTGTAAAAAGGCAAGTTTTTTTTAATTTGTCTATTTGATAAAGACTTGGATTGTGTCCACTCTCAATTGTTTTTCCAATGATATTCCAGTCCCCACTTGCTCAATTTAAAGGCTCATAGTTAATAAATTTTAATTGACTGAAATTCCTGTAGGACACACTGACCATTGTGCCCGAGTTCCCAATGCTCTCAGAGGTTCGATGAGTTTATTTTCTTAACTTAAGAGTTCTAAGTCCCAGAATCATCCTTGTCACTTTTCTCAGAAAACTCTCCAATTGAACACATTTTTGTAAAGTGACTTTCCAAAATTATGCACAATTTTCCAAATGTGCTGTTATCAATGAGCCGTTTATGATTAAGTCTAAAGGTTAAATTTTATTAATTCCTGCTGCTGGCATAGAACTTCAGCTTCCAAGAGTGCATGTGGGGAATTAGGGCACAGTGGACAGTGTGTCTGTTAAAATGAATGACTTGCTCCATTAAAATGAAAAGTGGGGACTTTAAAACTCCTAGTTCAGGAACGCACTGTTTTGCTGCCCACATTGCTGATCTAGGTATCTGCTAGGGCTCTGCTCTCCTGCATTGAATGCACAAGAGCTTCATTGCAACGTCAAATCTGATGCTGATGTCAGAGCTAAAAGTCGCGGCTCGACTACACACAGAGGAGGACGTGCGTTCAGCAGCATGAGGGACCCCCCACCAGCGGTATTTAAAGGGATCATCAGCAACTTGCAGGTGACTTGCTTTTTGATTTCTACTGGCTCTGTGTAAGTTTGTGCAAATGTTTGGAGCTTTCTACAGTTATTTAAAGTTGGTGAGGTGACAGGGAGTGGTGCTGCAAGTGGAGAAGGCCTTGCTTCTGAATTCAAGGGTTCTGCTCAGACCACTTGCTCCCAGTCATGGCGGCTCTACTTGCAGTCCCCCTCACACTGGAGCATGACAGGGAGATGGAGCAGAGGCAGCAAAGAAGAGGACAAGACGCTCGCAGAGGGAGGAGGAGGAGGAGCAGGAGGGGCAGGAGGGCTCTCAGCTGGAGGCCTTAACCACCTAGGGTCTTCCAAGAGCACTTCTCCTACCTGCACTTAAGCCAGGTGCTTCACCAAGGAGGTGGTCACGGAACGCTACCACCTATTGAAACCAGACCTGCAGCCTCAGAGCAGGGCGATGATGGTGCTGCCAGTGGCCCTCAAGGTCACCATGGTTTTGAATTTTTTCTCCACCGGATCCTTCCAGTCTGGAGCAGGAGACATAGTTAACATCTCCCAGTTCACCATCCATCACTGCATCTGGGAGGTCACTGAGGCGCTCTACACCAGGAGAAGGGACTTCATTGTCTTCTCTCTGATCAGAGAGAAGCAGGAGGAGCATGCATGTGACTTTGCCAGGATATTGGGCTATCCCATGGTGCAGGGTGCCATCATAATTTATAAAAGTATCAATCCAATACTACATAACAAAGTCAACTAATCACCCTTGTGCATTCCCTTAGTGTCTGTCTTTCGTGTTCCTTTGCTTATTCTAGTGCTCCCTCACAGTGCTACCCCAGTGGCTGCAGCATGGCTGGTGGAAGGTTGCTGACTTTCCATGGGGACACTGCAGATGGCCTTTTAGGATGACATCAAGCAGCTCTGGGCCTAGAATGCCCGGCTGTAGACTGCACCCCCTCGGCATGGGTGGCTGACAGGCAGCAACAAGGGCACTGGCGGAGTGGTTGGGGTGGGAGTACAAATGCTGTCATCCTGAGAGAGGACAGCAGGTTCTTGCTCCACGGAGCCACTGCCACTCACCCGGGGCAGCGCCTCAGCAATCCTAGCCATCTGTTGGAGCACAGATTGCTGGACTACTGTGAGACCCTGCAAGCCCCTTTCACCACTCGTAAACCCAGCCACAATGGCAACAGTCTAAGCTTGCGTGGCAGCAAACTGAGTCTGCATGAGAGCAGTCTGAGTTTTCGAGTGCAACACTCGGACGTTGGATTGCATCTTCTTGTGCTCCAATGGAAGCTACGACATCATCCATCACACCCAGCATCATGGTTGGGTCCACAAGTGCTCTAATGGAGTTGCCCATCATTCCCATCCTGGAAATCATGGGCTCCAAGCTCCGCGCGAAGCCCCGTGCAATGTTGGAGCCGAACTCCCCCAGGCCTGCCGTTGCACCAAGCGTTTCTGTGTGCCCATCATCCTTCTTCTGAAGGCCGCCCCATCGAAGTCGTCATCTGAGTCCTGTGCAGCAGAACTCGTGTGCAAACTCGCCCTCCGGGGAGCTGGCACCCGAGCTACCCTTTCCGCCTGGCCTGGCTGCAGCCCACTCATGCCCAGTGACTCACCACATGCAGATCCTGCCTCTATACTACCCTCTAAAGTACACGCAGTGCCATTTTCTGAGCTGGTGCCTGTGAGTGTCAGATCGAGTGATGGTGCCTCTTCTTGTCCATCGCTCTCCTCCTCTACTAGGTTGGGGACAGTCTGGGCTGCTGGCAGTTCTTGGGTATCTGAAAGGAGAAAGGCACAAGGGTCAGGTTGTGGTGAGGGGAGGGGGTGAAAGCAACGTGTGCATTCTTACACCATCGGCAGCTTGTAAGTAAGAGGAGACTGTGCCATGAGGGGGAAGTGGGATGTGAGGAGAAGGATTAGGTATGAGCATACCATCATCAGAAATGCTTTCAACCTCATCGCTTGCCACGGCCTCAGTGATGGCCTGTCCAATGATCTCCAGCACCGTCTCCTCCAACGCAGTAAGGTTTTGGAGACGTGCTTCACCCCCGCCTGTCTGCCACTGCTCACTGAGGTTGTGAGCCACCTTCTCCTGCAAGAGAAAGGGAAGTGTGTCAGTGAGTGTGGTGCAATGTGTTTGGGTGATGTGCCCGTCATGGATGAATAACTGACATTGTGTGGAAGGTGTGAGATGTGGGTGTGAGACTTGCAGCAGTGGTAAGTGTGTGAGGGTGAGGTGAAACTATGATTGTGAGGTATGAGTGGTGATTGCTAAAGATTGTTGGTAGGTGAGTGATGGGGGTGTGGTGCATTGAGCAATGTGTGAGGCTAGTGGTGCAGTTGGTGGGATATGGCATTTGAAGATACATTCACTCACCTTGACCACTCGTGTGAGGTCATTAAGCTTCTTGCGGCACTGGATCTGGGGGCTACACACGTGGCATTAACAGCTTCTGCTATCTCCTCCCAGTGCCTTCTGGCTGGAAGGCCTCCTGCCCCCCATGCTGGCAGAGGACCTGTCTTCTTCTGTGTACCCCGTGGACCAAGGCCTCCAGTGCTGCATCAGAGAAGCGCCTAGTTCTTTCTCTTCCCTGTTGCGACATGGCTGCATGCAGAGTGACAATGAAGTGCTTCTGCAACAAAGCGCCTCCCCTTTAAGAAGTGCAGAGAGCCTAGGCAAAATGTTATTGACCAGTAGACTGCACCCGATATTGGCCCTCCCCCTCTTGAGCACTGAGCCAACCAGCAGCGCGTTTAACGCTGAGCTCAGCGCTCCAATCATTATAATGAGCAGGCAGCACGAATTTTAATTCTAATAGCAACATTCCTGAAATTAAAGATAAACCACCATAATTATGGCATGTAGTACATTTCAACTTGTATGATTGATCACACTACTGCAGTGGTCAGAAAATATCAATCCTACACACAGTAATGCTTGTTTAGAAAAAAATATTGTGATGGAGGTAAGATATTCTTACCTGTCTAGACAGACACTCAAATTGTCCAATGTTACACTTGCTGTTATATTTTCTGTCAATGACTACTTTGATGGTATCTTCCTGCACATTTGCACACAGCAGTGCAGTAACAGAAGTAGAGCGTGACATACTTGGACTCAAGTTGATCTCAATTAGCCATGGTTTAAAGTCTTCACCCAGCAAGAAATCAGCACCATATAGTCCAAAATTGTTTTTGTGTGCTTGTACAATCGACTGAACCGTCACCAGAGTACAAATGATAGCCTTTTTCATAGAAGGGTAGACAATCTCCTGCCAGATGTTGTCGTGGCCTTTAATTTTTAAGTAGTCTTGGAACTGGCCACTTGACCACATGTTTTCTTTTGGCACCAAAGGGTTACGTTCAGTAGACGGTTTGAATCGCTTCTGAATGGCATTGTTGCAGAGATGCACTGAACTGTGGAAAAATTAAACATCATTTTACCCATTTTGCAAGAAGTTTGGCATAAACACTGTTATTTCATTTTAAAACATTATTTCCCAATATTGCTTTGGAAGTCCACATGATAAAAGTAATGGTAAAAACGTGCACGCCAAAAGGGCAGTAGGGCCCATTACTCTGCTCTCACCTTGACATCCTGGCAACAAGGTCATTAACATAACAGTAACGCTACACGTAGCGGTTCAACCAACTGGGCAACCACCCAGTATGAAAAGCATTATACTTAAAGGACTAACTTCAGGATACCACACTTCAAAGTGTCACACATTCTTAGGGCAAAAATTGGTGATTGTCGAGTTACCAAATTTGAGTCGCCATCTTGATTTTTCACCTACTTGAAAATTCACCAGTATAATTAATATTCGTAACATAAAACCCTATAAAATATTAGTCATTGTTCTTACTCGTAGAGTTGCCTGTAGAGTGTTGTAAATCCTGGAATACGTTTCCTTGCGCCAGGTGCTAAACTTGGAGCGCCTGGTTATAGATTTAATTGTTGACTTAGGCTTTGCTGCCTGTTTATTTGGATCAGAAATGGTTTCAACTATGCACACACAGCTTGGGTTCCAATAGTGCATGTACTAAATAAATTATGCAGCCACTTTCTCTCTCTTGATGAAGCCAAACAACTGCTATACTCACTCCTGTTGCAGCCATGTCCACTTTGTGGCTTCCTGGTGCAGCTACTATCTGGGGTCCTACAGCAGCCATGGTCACTTTGAGCCTTCACTGTAGTGATGGCCACTACTTCGTTGTTGCCGCAGCTGTGGATGCTTTTCAAGCTCTGGCTATAAGAACATAAGACGTAGGAGCAGGAGTAGATCATTTGGCCCCTCGAGCCTACTCCGCCATTCAATACGATCATGGCTGATCTGATCTTGGCCTTAACTCCACTTCCCTGCCCGCTCCCCACAACCCTTGACTCCCTTATCGTTCAAAAATCTGTCTATCTCCACCTTAGATTCAATGACCCATATAGTCACTATCTCTGTTGCTGCTGCAGTTGTGGTTGCTGTCTGTTCTCTACCTTCTGGCTTTTTTCTGCTGCGCTGCCCGTGTGCCTCCTCCTTCAACTACTCCCTTCCCCTACTGCTGCTGAAATTCCAGAACAACTCCTCTACAGGCTCCAGAAGCAATCCCTAGTACTGACAAATCCTAACCCCCTGGCAGTGCCTCCAAGACCCAGGTCCTCCTTAATGCTGATAAATCCCAGATCTTGTGAAGTGCTTCCATATCCTCTTGTACTCCTAGACCCTCCCCCGCAGAGTATTGACAGACCGCACAGTCTAGCCTCCTTTACCAACCCCCCGCGACATCCAACAATTCTTTCCAGATGGTCTTTCCCTGCCCTCCAACGTATCTGTGTTTCAGCCCCACCGAATGCTCCCAAGCCCCCATCATCTATCTAGACTCTAACCCTCATGGGTACTTGCAGATAGCAACCTCCAACCCGACTCCCTCCCAGGCCCTGTTTTCCTGCAGCCACTACCTTCCATGTGTTGCAAGCCATACTACCTGCAACTTCCTCCTGGTTACTGCTTTCCTACAGGCCAAGTCCTCAGCCCTTCACTTGTGTATGCTTCACTGTCTCTCAGATAGCCTCTCCAAGCCCACTCCTGACACCTACCTCAAACCTGGTAAATGTTGACCACTATCTTGCTGTGGATCCTGGGCATTAAATAAGGCAAGAAGTAAAAGTTGAGTGCAAAGGAACACGTGTGAGAGCCACAAGGACAGCTTGGGAGAGATATAGCAGAGAGAGGTGGCACTGTGAAGGAGAGGCTTTCACACAGTAAGTGAAGGAATGAGATAAAATATTCAAGGACAAATAAACAGAAGGATAGCACAACGTAAAAATGTGTCAGAGTCATACAGAGAGAGAAGAAAAAGAGTGGAAGACAAACAGGTTGACACAGATGATGACAGAGAAAAAATTACAGAGTAGCAAAAGAACAAGAGAAACAATTGAAAAAGAAGAGTTCATTTTGTTTTTATTTTGCTCAGGAGCAACAGCACTAGAATCAACGCTGCATTAAATGAAATCGGTCATAAAAATGCATATTCTCTGACTCATCATCAGCTCTGCCACAGGTAATCCCCTAACTTGATTTGTGACCTGGTATATCCTCGACCTTATCTCTTGTTTTTGTGATACACACATTCTTTCCATTTAGCTTTCATAGCTGTAATCACTAAGTTATTGTTTATGATCCAATGTTTTGTATCTCTCTTATAGATTTATCAAAACATAACATATCACCAACTCGATTCATGTTTTGACAAGTTCATGATAAACAGATTTCTTATTCATTCTCAGGGTGTGGTGGTCTGGATGTTGTCCAGGTCTTGCGAATGTAGCTGAGCACTGTGCAATTATCAGAGAACAGCCTCACTTCTGGTCTTATGATGGAGGGAAGGTCATTGATGAACCAGCTGAAGATACTCAAGTCTGGCACACTGCCTTGAGAAACTCCTGTAGCGCTATCCTGGTTCTGAGATGATTGGCCTCCCATGGCCACAACCATCTTCCTTTGTGCCAGGCATGACTCCAGCCACTGTAGAGCTCCTCTCCCCCCACCCCTGACCTCATTGGCTTCAGTTTTACTATGGCTCCTCGGTGCCACACTTGATCAAATGCTGCCTTGATGTCAAAAGCAGTCACTCTCACCTCACCACTGGATTTTGGCTCTCGTTTCCATATTTGGACCAAAACTGTAATAAGGGCTGGGGCCAAGTGGTTCTGGCGGAACCTAAACTAAGCATTGGTGAGCAAGTTATTGGTATGTGTTGCTTGATACCACTGTTGACAACTCTTCCCATCTCTTTGCTGATGATTGGGGGTAGGCTAATGTGACAGTAATTGGCTGGATTGAATTTGTCCTGCTTATTGTGGACAGGACGTACCTGAGCCTAACAGAGAGGCTGCTGGAGATGCCTGGGATATTGGCTGATAGGTATGATTCTGTAAGAATGACTATGTCAGGCTGTTGCTTGACTAGTCTGAGAGACAGCTCTCACAACTTTACCACAAGTCCCCAGGTGTTAGTGAGGAGGATTTTTCAGCATTGTCTGGGTTAGGTGTGCCTTTGTCCTAATTCGATGCCGCGGTCACAGCCGAGTGATCCATCTGGTTTTATTCTTTTGTTCTTTTCTAGCGTTTGATACCATTCAGTGCTTTTCTAGACCACTTCAGAGGGAAGTTGAGAGTCAACTGCGTTGGTGTGAGACTGGGGTCACATATAGGCCAGACTGGGTAAGGGCAGCAGGATTCTTTCCCTAAAGGACATTAGTGAGCCAGTTAGGTTTTTAAAACAACCAGACAGCTTCGTGGTCACTATTACTGGTACGAGCTTTTTATTTCCAGTTTAACTGTCACGATGGGATTTTGAACTCAAATTCTCTGGATTATTAGTCCAGGCCGCTGGATTACTCATCCAGTAACATAACCACTACACTACCGTACCCATAAATAGCTTCAAATATAATATATTTGACACAATCTGCATTATTTTTTGCTTTACCTGTCTAGGTTTTCCAGTGTGAAGGGCTGAGTGGAAAATCTTAAGTAGCAGTCCTTATAGAACCAGATGGTTATCGGGTTCCAGTCTGTGACAAGAAACCACAGTCTGATGTCGAATTTGGTATCATAAATCAAAAGTGGCTTCTCGATGTACTTCTGCACAACCCACTTGGGGTTTACTAAAGAATGGTCAAAATCCTTTAGTTTTAGAAACTCATCCAGTCTGTCTACACATTTTATACCTGTAACATGAACATTAACAAAACATTATAGCTGCACTTTTCAACATTCTAGATTTCATTAGGAAGGCTCTGGGCTTATGAAGATGTAAGCATTTGATTAAATTTAAGTAAATTTTGCTGGTGACTTCATGGAATATGTAGAATGACTGATACCCAGGAAGGGAATGCTTTGAGAAAAATAAATTAATAACTATAATTTTATTACTATTTCTTAGGACTTTACAATAGGGCTGGTTGGGAAGCATTTTCAACAGAAAACCTGTCCTTGTAAAATGTTCTGTCATCTCATAGGGTTTTAAGAAGATTAACTACTCTGGCCGCGACTGCTTTGAGTAGTACCAGCCTTAAAATAGCCACCAGTACATTGTCTAGACTTGCAGTGGAATTATTGGCATTGGATCAGTGACTATTAAATATGTGCATCATCTGGAAATGCTTTAGAAGTGTGTCTTCATGTAGTTTAAAAGGAGCTTTGGAAAATGCTTATGAGGGGTCACCGACAAGTTAAGCATAAAGCTGCATCAATGAAAAAGATTCTTATACCAACGTGGGTTTGATCAATGACACCCTATTCTCTTGGAAATATCAGCCATCCTGTAGAAGCCAACAGCCATTTCACACTGTGATCCTAAGTCATTTGCCATCGTTCTGTAATGTTGTGATGGATCGCCACCTAAACGGGCATAATCCACTTTTCCGTCCGTGGACAATATATCGATGCACCTTCCCTTTAAGGCACCTTACCTTTAAGGCAGGAGTGGGCGGGGCCTCAGGATTTTTCCAGAGAATTCTGGGGGCAGTCTGTTCAGCCATTTTGTACCATGCAGTTGCATTAAAGAAGTCTCTTGTTTTACACACATGGATTCAGCCTTAATTCGTGTTTCGCGGCCGCCTCAACAATGTAATTCTTTTTTGAATAATGTATCACATTCCTTATAAATACTTGTGCTGTTGATCTCGACACATTGCTAATGTTTGCTCTTACAATCTGAAAGAATCCAGAGGCCTGTTAACCAGGGCCTGAGCAGGGAACCTGAGGAAGGCAGGTCTGCAGCTGTCGGAATGGCGAAGAGGCCCTCCAAAGTAAGTGGAACTCTTCCCTTTGTGCGGCCAGGAGGACCAGGAGTGCTTCTCTGGGCTCCACAAGGAAAGTCATGGGTCTCCCCTGGTCCAGACTCGCTCCCCCTTCTTCTCTTCCATGAAACCCTCCCGAAATCACCTCCCTGTGACTTACCTGGTTTCTGCGAACCTTCCTTTGGTGACTGCTCTGGCCACATGAACCTCTGCTGGCTTGCTGCTGCTTTCCGCCTGTTTCAGATGGGCAGCTGACCAGCAGCGTGCAGCTGAGGCCCAGAAGTTAAAATACTCCGATCCTTAAATTTAGGCCTGCAAATGCAATTTGCACTTGCTACACACCCTCGCCTGGCTGAAACCCGCTGGGGGTTAAAATTGTCCCCATTATTACTGTATGCTTGTTATTCTATACAAGTATGTTGGGTTTGACCTGTATATGCAGACAACAACAACAACTTGTATTTATATAGCGCCTTTAATGTAGTAAAACGTCCCAAGCTGCTTCACAGGAGTATTAAAAGACAAAATATTTGACACCGAGCCACATAAGGAGAAATTAGAGTAGGTGGCCAAAAGCTTGGTCAAAGAGGTAGGTTTTAAGGAGCATCTTAAAGAAGGAAAGAGAGGTAGTGAGGCGGAGAGGTTTAGGAAGGGAATTCCAGAGCTTAGGGCCTAGGCAACAGAAGGCACGGCCACCAATGGTTGAGCGATTATAATCAGGGATGCTCAATAGGGCAGAATTAGAGGAGCACAGCTATCTCGGGGGGTTGTGGGGCTGAAGGAGATTAGAGATAGGGAGGGGCAAGGCCAAGGAGGGATTTGAAAAGAAGGATGAGAATTTTGAAATCGAGGCGCTGCTTAACCGGGAGCCAATGTAGGTCAGTGAGCACAGGGGTGATGGGCGAACGGGACTTGGTGCGAGTTAGGACATGAGCACCTGAGTTTTGGATGACCTCAAGTTTACGTAGGGTAGAATGTGGGAGGCCAGCCAGGAGTGCGTTGGAATAGTCAAGTCTAGAGATAATAAAGGCATGGATGAGGGTTTCAGCAGTGGATGAGCTGAGGCAAGGGCGGAGATGGGCGATGTTATGGAGGTGATGGGCGATATTATGGAGGTGGAAATAGGTGGTCTTAGTTATGCTGCGGATATGTGGTCAGAAGCTCATTTCAGGATCAAATATGACACCAAGGTTACGAACAGTGTGGTTCAGCCTCAGACAGATGTTAAGGAGAGGGATGGAGTCAGTGGCTAGGGAACGGAGTTTGTGGCGAGGACCGAAAACAATGGCTTCAGTCTTCCCAATATTTAATTGGAGAAAATTTCAGTGAAATAATAATGCCCAGACTCACTGCCACAAGTTTCCACCAGTTCAACCACCACGCTTATTTATGAAGTATCCTCCATTTCATACACGGCTACAGGCATAAGAATGAATGGCACCGCCCAGGTTTTGTGTTATGTTACCTCTACCCCGTGACTTTGCAGCCGGTTTGACGATCCAGATGTTTCTGATACCATCTATTTCCAACTGCGGATGGACAGACTTTAGCCTATTGAGAATGTTCTGGCAATGAATCAAATAATTGTGGGAGCCAGGAATTGTAGCTTGCTTGCTGAAGAAACACAAAATAACAAGAAAAGAAATCTCTAGGTATCTAAAAAAACAATTGCTGCATTTCACTTAGTCTACAAATAGTGTTATAACTTAATACGGTCATAACCCAACAGAAATACAGAACAGAAGTAGGCTCCCGGTCAAAATATTTGACCTATTTTGAATAGATGTTCTTGCCTGAGTTCAAAGAGAAAGGACGGTTAACCACAACTTGTGTGTGACATTTTAATTTTCACTTAGCGAACAGATGTTGGAGGCTTGAAGTACAGATAAGGTTCACTATCAGATAGTCTTGTCTATGCACATCAAGACAACGCCTTATTTTAAGAGAAACAAATTAATAGAAGTTGTTCTACGAATAAGAAAAATAATTTTGACTAACTTTAAATTTCAGGGAAATGAAAACTTGCATGTCGGTGACCAGGATACTTCAGTAATGCACAGACCAGAAAATGGTCACCAGGAGTACATGTTTTCACACTGATATCATTAGTATATACTTCATATGTATTGATTAACCACCATCTCGCAAAAATCTACGGGGTCCATATTCAGAGATCCATTAAAATGATGGACCACAAATCGGGTGTACTGACCTCCGCACTCCTATCACAAACCTATGCTTCTGTCAAATAAAACTCCATACCAGGAGCAGAGCCTCCAAAAATGTACCCCTATGTTTTTGAACATGGCAACAAGTCCGGTCCTCTCCTTGCACCCTAATCTGTGTGCACATGGGATCCCATGTCTCTGCTACAAAAAGAAGGCTTGTTTGAGGTTGTAGCTAGCAGAATGGGCATTTCTCACAAAGATTCTTTCAGGTGGTTCCAGAAATCTTTTTATATAGATTACAAAAGTGAGGGGAAGATTTGCTCTGATCACTAAGTGTAAGTGACATCGTAAACATAGCAGGAAGAGTTCTTGGCTTAGGCTTTCCGATTGGAGGCATCCATGATGGGGTATGACTTCCACCGGTTCCAGAGATGGCCCCCCTCACCCCGGCCATATTCCAGTTCCAGCAACATTGTACATGCGGCTGGTAGGCTCCCCAGCCTCTGGGGCGGGGGTGGGGGGGTGGTTGCGGGAGGGGGGCGGATCACACTCGACTGGAGGTGGAGACTATCTGCAGCGCAGCAGGAGGAAGAGCAGCTGCCAAGCTGCCTGAAGAGAAAAAATAAATTGTGAAAATGTTTAATTTTGTTGATAGGACCTGTAGATGGTTACACCCCAATTGTGCTTGCATGGGCTTCTCTTCTATTCAAACGCTGAGGTCCATTCCACCAGCCTTGGAACATGCCTCGACCTAACAGATAGCCTCTATGTCTGGCGTTCAAACTGGGAAAATACAGGAAACAGGATGCAGGCTGTGTTTCTCTCTTGATTTACATACCCCTGTCCAAAATATCAGCAGGTATATCTCCCGCCAGAAAGATGGGGGGAGAAGTGCTCGAGGCAGCGATCGCAGGAGGTGGGGGTCAAGTGGTGGACAGCAGTGGCACTCCAGCACCTCCGGGCTCCACATTCAGGTAAGTACTTTTATAAAAGTTACCTTTTTGGTGGCGGACTGCAGCAGTCCCTTTAAGGACTGCTGGGTAGGTCGTATGTAGACCATGTTTTACAGCGCACAGTCAGTACCGGGCCAACTGCGTTCAGGGCAATCCAACTTGGTAAAGGGGGCATCAAACAGGGGTTAGGCCCACTATTTGCATATAAAAGCCTAACAATTACTTCAGGCGTGGACCCTGGACGCGTCTTTTGATGCCTATGTTGAATGACGAATAAAGTACTTTCATCACATCTTTTCAGACTGCAGGAAACTTTGCACAGGTTATTGAAAAAAGTGCAACAGTGCACTTTCGTTCTCTCAACAGCAATGTGTGAGGGATTTACACACCTGGGGCGTAGATTTTGACGCTGTGCGATAGTGTAAAACGGGAGAAAGCGAGTCAGCAGCCCGTTTTACATCTCTCCCGAATTTTATTTCCATTGAAGTCAATCACCCATTTTACACCATCTTGCAAAGTCAAGATATACCCCCGCCGACCTCCCTCCCCCCCAACCCCCCCAGAATGGTGACCTTTCTCCCCCCGACCCACCCAGAATCATGACCTCCCTTCCCCCAATCCACCCAGAATTAGTAGCCAATAATGGGCTATTTTTGGTGAGTGATGTTAACAAATAAACTTATTCGAATAAACAAATAAAAATGATCCCCTAAAAACATTGTTTCAAAACTATAAAATATCAATTCCATATTGAAACCATACCATACTAAAAATATCCCCCTTTAAGAACCCTTCATGTGTGGAGCTTCCTTTGTGCCCACTCGAAACAAGTTTTGAAGGCAAAAGGACAACCCAGCACAACAAATGGAAAGTTGGGCCGTGTACTCATTTAAATACTTTTGCACGCATTCGAGGATCCGAATGAAGCTGTGACGCAAATCTGTAACTTTTTGGTCAAAACACTTTTGCTACCGTGATTGGCGAATCGGGAGGACATAGTGGGAGTTTGGGTGTGCACCTGATTCGGGGGACCATAATTTTCAATCCAAATCGTGGGCCTGAGAGTCAGAGTATTCCATATTCTCAAATATGCACAACTGCCGCGCGAAGCTCTGCGTTGAGAGTGCTGCAGATGAACATTCACCACCAAATGTACACAAGCACTCAAGAAACAAAATGCAGCCAGTGGAAATTGCATACGGAGGATTTGAGCGCAAAACACACCTACACCCTGCACTACAGCTCATCACAAATCCAGCCCAAGTTAATCACAAAATAATAAACAATTAAACAAATACAAAGCTTCAACGGTAGAAATTCTGATCAGCGATGTTCACACAACAAACACTTAACACACTCATACTACATCCCTGTGCGTGCTAAGTTTACGCACGGCTAACTCATTTAAAATAAATGCTTAACACCTGTGTAGAAATAGCACACACAAGATTGTAGTACAAGCAAGTTAAGCAATTATACATGAAATGTGCCAATCAATTTCTAAAGGCCTGGAAATTGCGGTCGGAGGCTTGCTGCCCGCGTACGCCTCTGAACCGCGAGAAAACTATGGGCCGTATTTTCCGATCGGAGGTTTCCTGCGTGCGGAGGCCTCCGATCTGGAAAAAATCTACGGACTTACCTGAGGGCTCCCGAAGTCCGGACACTTCCGTTCCTGGGCCTCTCCAAACTCCAAGTGCGCAGGGCCCACGTATCCCAGAGGCCATGCGGTTTGCAAGCGTCCCTGGGATCACGTGGGCCATGGGGAGCCAATCAAAGAAGGGAATCTCCCTTCATACACTTGACAGATAGACCTGTCAAATATATGAATGGAGATCACCCCAAAAACACTGTAAAACATTAAATAATTTCTTTTTAATCACATTTTTAAAATTAGTTGCAATTACAATAAATTAAATATTTTAAACAAAAATTTAATTTTTTGAAAAAATAATTAAAGATTTTTACAGGGCTAAAAATAAACTTACCTTTTTTTAAAGTATTTTTAAATGATAAATGAGTGAAAACATTTTTTTTTACTTTTTTCAACTCTTATGCTGGTAAAAGCAGGCCTTATGCCTGCTTTTACCAGGTGTAAGATTTCTAAGGGTTTTCAGCGGGCGGAGGTTCTCCAGAAAGCGGAACTATCCGCCCGCAGAGGCCCTTCTCCAGGGCAGGCGTCCGATCTGTCATGAGCATTCTTAACAGATCAGAAATGCCGGTTTTCAGCACGTGCGCTGTGCATGCCTGAAACCAGCATTTCCAATGTCCCGACAGCGCGTACACACCCATAGGGATCAGAATATCTGGCCCTATGTACTTACCTGATGGCTCTGGAGCTTCGGACTCTTGCGCTCCTGGGCCTGCAGGCGTATGCTTGCATAAACGCCCACGCATCCCGGGGCGCATGCGGTTCTGAAGGGGGAGGGCGAACAGTCAGAGGTTGTGGTTCACATTGGTACCAACGACATGGGTAGAAAGAGGGATGAGGTCCTGCAACAAGAATTTTTGGAGCTAGGTAGCAGATTAAAAAGCAGGACCTCAAAGGTTGTAATCTCTGGATTACTCCCGCTGCCACGTGCTAGTGAGTATAGGAATAGGAGGATAGAGCAGATGAATGCGTGGCTAAAGAGTTGGTGCAGGAGGGAGGGCTTTAGTTTCCTGGATCACTGGGTCTGCTTCTGGGGAAGGTGGGACCTGTACAAGTCGGACGAGTTGCACCTGAACCGGAATGGGACCAACATCCTTGCGGGGAGGTTTGCTAATACTGTTGGGGGGGGTTTAAACTAACTTGGCAGGGGGATGGGATATGGAGTGGAGCTATAGTAGGGGGTGCTGCACAGCCAAATATAGAGGAAAAAACAAGTCAGCCTGGAAGGCAGAGCAAATATGTAATGGCACAAAGGAGTATGGCAAGGCTGGATGGCATTTATTTTAATGCAAGGAGTCTTGCAAGTAAGGCAGATGAATTGAAGGTGTTGATGAACACATGGGAGTATGATATTGTTGCTATCACAGAGACATGGTTGAGGGAGGGGCAGGACTGGCAGCTCAATATTCCAGGGTATAGAATCTTCAGGCGAGACAGAGGGGGGTGTAAAAGAGGAGGGGTGTCGCAATATTAATCAAGGAGTCAATTACTGCTGTAAGGAGGGATGATATCTTAGCAGGTTCCTCTAATGAGGCCATATGGGTAGAACTTAAAAACAAAAAGAGGGCAAGCACTTTGCTGGGAGTGTACTATAGGCCCCCAAACAGTCAGGGGGAGATAGAGGAACAGATATGTAGGCAAATCTCGGAGAAGTGTAGAAATAATAGGGTAATAATAGTAGGGGATTTCAACTTCCCCAATATTAACTGGGATAGTCAGAGTGTGAAAGGCTTTGAGGGTGCGGAATTCTTAAAGTGCATCCAGGAGAGCTTTCTGAGCCAGCATGTAGAAAGTCCTACAAGAGAGGGGGCGGTACTGGACCTAATTCTGGGGAATGTAGCCGGGCAAGTGGTAGAAGTGTCAGTAGGAGAGCATTTTGGTGACAGTGACCATAATTCGGTGAGATTTAAGGTAGTCATGGAAAAGGACAAAGATGGACCGGAAATAAAGGTTCTAAATTGGGGGAAGGCCGATTTTAATATGATAAGGCAGGATCTGGCCAAAGTGGACTGGGATCAGCTACTTGTAGGAAAATCCACATCAGAGCAGTGGGAGTCTTTCAGAAAGGAAATAGAGAGAGTACAACGCCAACATGTTCCCGTAAAGGTCAAGGATGGGACCAACAAGCCCAGGGAACCCTGGATGTCAAGCGATATACAAGAATGGATTTGGAAAAAAAGGGAGGCTTTTGGCAGATACAAAGGACTAAAAACAGTGGAAGCCCTAGAGGAGTATAGAAAGTGCAGGGGGGTACTTAAAAAAGAAATTAGGAGAACGAAGAGGGGGCAAGAACAAACACTAGCGGGCAAAATAAAGGAAAATCCCAAGGTGTTTTATAAGTATATTAAGGGCAAGAGGATAACCAGGGAAAGTGTAGGGCCCATTCGGGACCAATGTGGCAATCTGTGTGTAGAGCTGGAAGATGTAGGTGAGGTTTTAAATGAATATTTTGCATCTGTGTTCACTATGGAGAAGGACGATGTAGGCATAGAAATCAGGCAGGGGGATTGTGATATCCTTGAACAAATTAGTATTGAGAGGGAGGAGGTACTAGCGGTTTTAGCGGGCTTAAAAGTGGATAAATCCCCAGGCCCAGACGAGATGTATCCCAGGCTGCTGTGTGAGGTAAGGGAGGAGATTTCAGGGGCTCTGACACAAATTTTCAGAACCTCTCTGGCCACACAGGAGGTGTCAGAGGACTGGGGAACAGCTAACGTAGTACCATTATTCAAGAAGGGTAGTAGGGATAAACCAGGGAATTACAGGCCAGTGAGCCTAACATCAGTGGTAGGGAAATTATTAGAAAAAATTCTGAGGGACAGAATTAGTCTCCACTTGGAGAGGTGAGGATTAATCAGGGATGGTCAGCATGACTTTGTCAGGGGGAGATCGTGTCTAACCAATTTGATTGAATTTTTCGAGGGGGTGACTAGGTGTGTGGATGAGGGTAGTGCAGTTGATGTAGTCTACATGGACTTCAGTAAGGCTTTTGACAAAGTCCCACATGGGAGACTGGTCAAGAAGGTAAGAGCCCATGGGATCCAGGGCAATTTGGCACATTGGATCCAAAATTGGCTTAGTGGCAGGAGGCAGAGGGTGATGGTCGAAGGTTGTTTTTGTGACTGGAAGCCTGTGTCCAGTGGTGTGCCGCAAGGATCGGTGCTGGGTCCTTTGCTGTTTGTAGTGTACATTAATGATTTAGATATGAATGTAGGAGGTATGATCAGCAAGTTCGCAGATGACACGAAAATTGGTGGCGTGGTAAATAGCAAGGAGGGAAGCCTCAGGCTACAGGACGATATAGACGGGTTGGTTAGATGGGCAGAACAGTGGCAAATGGAATTTAACCCTGAAAAGTGTGAGGTGATGCATTTTGGGAGGACTAACAAGGCAAGGGAATACACAATGAATTGTAGGACCCTAGGAAGGACAGAGGATCAGAGGGACCTTGGTGTTCATGTACATAGATCCCTGAAGGCAACAGGACAGGTAGATAAGGTGGTTAAAAAGGCATATGGATACTTGCTTTCATTAGCCGAGGAATAGAATATAAGAGCAGGGAGGTTATGATGGAGCTGTACAAAACACTAGTTAGGCCACAGCTGGAATACTGTGTGCAGTTCTGGTCGCCACACTATAGGAAGGATGTGATTGCATTGGAGAGGGTGCAGAGGAGATTCACCAGGATGTTACCTGGGCTGGAGCGCTTCAGCTATGAAGAGAGACTGGACAGGCTGGGGTTGTTTTCCTTAGAGCAGAGAAGGCTGAGGGGGGACCTGATTGAGGTGTACAAAATTATGAAGGGGAATAGATAGGGTAGATAGAAAGGAACTTTTCCCCTTAGTAGAGGGGTCAATAACCAGGGGACATAGTTTCAAGGTAAGGGGCAGGAGGTTTAGAGGGGATTTGAGGAAAACTTTTTCACCCAGAGGGTGGTTGGAATCTGGAACTCACTGCCTGAAAGGATGGTAGAGGCAGGAACCCTCACAACATTCAAGAAGCATTTAGATGAGCACTTGAAACGCCATAGCATACAAGGCTACGGACCAAGTGCTGGAAAATGGGATTAGAATAGACAGGGCTTGATGGCCGGCGCGGACACAATGAGCCGAAGGGCCTCTTTCTGTGCTGTATAACTCTATGACTATCCCTGGGATCACGTGGACCAGGCCAACCAATGACAAAGGGGTTTCCTATTATGCTTATGGGGGATTCCATTTTCGTACGGAATCTCCATAAGCATAATAGAAATCACCTAAAAAATAAAATTTCACAACAATGGAATAAAAATAACCACAGGTTCAAAATTAATTAAAATATCCTTTAATTAAACATTTAAAATAAAAATTAAATTTTTTGAAAAATAAATTTAAACATTTTTAAATGGGACAAAAATAACCTAAACTAATTTTAAATGTAGCTGAATGATTAAATAATTAAAAAAAATTATTTTATCATTTATTTTAACCCATACGCTGGTAAAAGGCCCTATGCCCGCTTTTACCAGGTGTAAAGGTTTTGTGGGTATTCACTGGGCAGTAGTTGGGCAAATAGCCCAGCCCTGTGCCAGCGAAAGTGAATTTACAGCGATGCATACAATCTGTCAAGGCGAACCTTGAAAGATCGCAAGTTCCGGATTTTCGCACGTGTGCAACGCATGCGGAAACCGAAACTTGCGGGGCACTTACGATGGCGTACGTTATGCGTACACGGTCATAGGCCCCGTAAAATCCGGGCCATCACTTATTATTCACTGTTCCACACAGTAGACAAACTCATGGCACAAGCTTATTTTCAGCTGATATTGTGTCCTTAGAATTATATTCCATGATTGCTAGATCTGACCAAAATAAAAGTTGGTCAAATAGCCAGTAAAGGGGTTTATCAAGTAGAGATCTATGGGTATGCAATATGATATTTATATAATTGTGTACAAAAGTAGTATAGTAAAATCCATCATTGTCTTAGCTTTTAGAATGATTCAAATGATTGTGCTTTCAAAAATACCAATCATAAAAAACTATTGTATGAATTTTACAGCAGTAGTAACAAAAGACCTGTCCCACCATAACTTTGATGAGAAATCGGCAGGACCCCTGTAGAAATGGCTCAAATACCCATTCATATAATTTCTCCAGAGGTTCTGCTAATCTCTCACCGAAGTTACTGCCAGAGATCAGGAGAAATCCAAATGGAAATTGAGGGCCAAAGCTTCTATACTGTTCAGAGAATAATGGTTACAGCCTTTCTCTTACTTACTGAATGAGGTCATAGTGCTGTTCAATTAGATCTGCCCACTGAGTTTCACTAAGTGTCAGTAGGAATTCTTCTTCAATATCATCTTCATCGTACATCAGACTTTGCAAGAAATCCTCACACACTTTGATGGCAGTTTCTATCAGCGCAGTGGATAACTGACTATATGTTCTGCTGGGCAGTCCAGAATCTGTGAAAAAGACAAAGAAATGTACCATTACGTAGAATGTATTGCGAATAATTATTTTGAGTAAATGTAGGGTAGGGCATTACAATCATGAAACCCTTTATACAAGTGGGATTGAAAGAGGACAGCGGAATGTGGATGATGAGGAATACAAGGAAGTAGTTGTAAATGGCCTTGTCTGTGAATGAAACCGCAGACCACAGGAAATGGCATGGCCAAGGGAATGACCATGAATATGGTCTGGGGATTTTATATGGAGACAGAGATTTAGGGAGGACAGGAGAACAGTGAATTTGCCGTAGTGAAATGCACACCACATGGCTACTCTGAGTTCTGTAGCAATAGTTCCAGTTAAAGTTTGCATCTATTATATGACTTTGGATTGATTTCAACAAAACTTAACATAAAATATCTTCAGGCAATTTTTCCCCTGATAATACCCATGCAAATTGACAATAAAATCGGCAGAAAACCAGGAAAGGTAGTATTAGCAGTGTCAGTTGGCAGTGCTGTTCCAGTTTTCTGCCCCATGAAAATAGAACTTATCATTAATATTCCATCATTATTTTAATACTGACTGCTTAGTAATGCCAATTAAGAACTTGTCAATGCCTCCTGCTTGGGGTGCTACCATTCAATTTCGGGTGCGGGGGCGCTACTTTTTTCGGGGCGCTAAAAGTAGCGCCCTGGCGAAGTTAGCGCCCTAAAGGGGGCGCGAGTCAATTTTTCCCCAAAAAGTCTTATGGCACTATTCAAAGAGCAGAGATTTCCCAGTGTCATGGTTAGCATTCCTATCTCAACCAAAACCAGGTTAATTGTCTTACAAAATTTACAGCACAGAAACAGGCCATTCGGCCCAACTGGTCTATGCCAGTGTTTATGCTCCACACAAGCCTCCTCCCACCCTACTTCATCTCACACTGTCAGCATATCCTTCTATTCCTTTCTTCCTCATGTACTCATCTAGCTTCCATCATTTGAATACCATTACAATAAACTAATTATTTATTTCCTGTTTGTGGATATTGCTGTATGCAAATTGGCTGCTGCGTTCTGCTTACAAAACAAATGACTACACTTCAAAAGTAATTCATGGGCTGTGAAGCATTTTGGCATATTTTCAGGATGGGAAAGGTGCAGTATAAAAGCAAGTTATTTCCTTACCAGCAGAAATTAATGCTGACATAATTTCACATGAAATAATGTTCGCATTAATTAACCCAAAACATAATGATAAAGCGACCGCAGGAACCAAAAGCCGAAAACATTCCACTTGTGTGCTCAACTCTATCAAGCGGCTATTCAACGTTCAGAGTTGCTCCAGGGCAGCATTATGAAATACAATCCTGCTGTTTCAAATCACATTCATAAATGGGCTCCTGTGTTCAATGCATTACCTTTGTGTCCCAAAAGTTGCAAATAGGAGTTTCTTTTCTTTCTGCATTTAGAATGTTAATGGTTGAGTGAGTGATTGATGTGTCTGAACATTGAGAAAATGAGTTTGTTTTGCTTTAAACTATTGACCTAAATTATCCCCATGTCAATAACATGCCCCAACGCCTAATTTTTGAATGAATGTAAAGCAGTAATTGTGGTACACTGCAAAAATAGTATTAATTGCCTGTGCAGCAACCGCATGACTAGTGTTGCAATGGTGCAAAGGAAGGAAAATGTATCAGACAATCTGTTTACATCATTTGAATACCATTGCAATACACCCATATATCTATTTGCTGTTAAAAATCAAGCCATATGAATTTAACACAAGCTCTGTTAATTGCTCCACAACAAGCCAAAACACTGGGGTCGATTTTGTCTCCGGAGTGGGAAGTGGTCCAGCGAGCAGCTGGATCATCCAGGAGCCACAGCAGGGAGGCTCGAACAATTTTAATGGCCGTCTTCATTTGCACGCCGCTTGCCAACTTCCCAACCAAATGGGGCGTGAAGTCGCCAGGGAGCGGCTGCCCGACCGTTAAAATCACGCAGCTCGGAGGCCACCGCCATGGCAACAGTCCCCGGCACAAGGTAAGTGGCTGCAAGGACTTAGGGAGTGAAGTCCCGGTGGGAGGAATTGGACATATAGGAACAAAGAAACATAGGACATATTTCAAAAGGATCCCACCAGCTTAAAATTGCAGTCAGCCTGATCGGGGTGGGAACAGAGTGGATAAGCCCTCCCCCCTCCATTTTAACTGCCCCCGCCCTGTTTCTGCTGGACGGGGATGGTTAAAGCTCCCCCCTCTGCCAGTAGGAGGTCTGAGCTCTAAGCATTATAACCACGATTACCCACATGAGTAATTTTGCAAGAGGGAGCAAAAATAAACAAGTGTTTAAATAATACGAACAAACAAAATGACTACACACACTTAGCAAGTCTGCTACCTCAAACTCCTACAGCATGATTTCCACCAAAATAATAATCTATTACAATATTATTGTTGGTATTTTGTAACGCTAAGGATGCATATGAATCAAACACTCTCACAACAAGTTTCTACTTGCATATGTATGCAACTATGATTGTAGTCTTCAGATGTAAAATTGCAGTGGCAAACTCCTATGAATTGTCAAACCCACTTAGGAACGGGCTGCAAAACGTACCACTTAGATAATCAATTTTAAGCCTCGTTGGCTTGTTTTTTTTCCAGCATGCTGACCTAAACAATATCTGATACAATGCATCTCACTACCGATGCTTCTTACCTGTTCATGCCGTTTAAAGTGGTAAATTCCTCGCAAAGCTATCAAAAATATGGGCGGGAAATTGGTCTACAGGCTCACAGTGAATCAGCAGCCTGTTTTACATCCCGCCCAAAATCAATGGAAAGAAAATCGTGCGCGGTGTAAAACGAGCTGCCGATTCGCTGTAAGCCTGTTTCACACAATTGGTGAAGAGCAATTGCAACCTCAATTTTGTTTTCATCCCTCCTCTCCCGAAGTGGCTGACTTGCATTGTGTTCACAGTATATGCAGATACCAGGGGCTGGATTTTGCCAGGCCCGAGGAGGCGGGTTTGCAGACGGGTCAGGTGGGAAAGTTGCCAAAAATGGGGTCGGGCTCCGATCCCGCCTCCAACCCGCCTCTGAGCAACTTTCCCAAATGCGGGCTTTCAGACCCCGTTTCGGTCCCGCCTCCAAGAGGCAGGATTGGCCCTTAAGGCACTTAACAACCACTTAAGTGCCTCTATAATGTCATTTTGAGAGGCCTTTCAGAGTTTAACACATTTCCCGCGTGCTGCACGTCTCCTCTGGAACACGCCAGTTAATCCTGGCGGGCTCACAAGTGGATGGCTTACTGACAGCTGCAGCTCCACCATAAAAAAGGCGTTTTCCACAATGAGCATTTGCAGGTGGCAGAACTTTCTTGTCTCAGGTTTGGGAGAAATTTTTGCAGATCTACTGATTTTGGAAGTTTTGAAGCTGAGATCCATCTCCACTGTGACCTCCTGGGAAACCCCTCTCCCCACCTTGACTGAGCGCTTCCTCAACTGAGGTATATACCTGCAGCATGGGAACCATTTATTTCCTTTCCTCCTGGACCTCAGATTCGGACGAAGACCAGCCGCGGCAGCAGCAGAACCCGGAACAACAGCAGCACCACCAGCTGGAGCAACAACAGGAGCACCAACCTACTGCTCATCCACCTGAAGCTGCACAGGCCAGAAGGCGCCAGCGCAGGGAAGCACGTCGCCACAGGAGATACCCCCAAAACAGGGTATACAGACAGAGGATGAGCTACCTCAACGTGACTGAGCAGCAATGCCAAAGGAGGCTCAGACTTTCGCATGAGGTAGTAGGTGACATCTGCGCAATGCTGCACCAAGACCTGGAGCCCAGAGGAGCGGGTGGGCACCACCTACCAGTGGCCGTCAAAGTCGCCACCGCACTCAATTTTTTTGCTTCAGGCTCGTTCCAGGGATCAACAGCAGCCATCAGCGGCATCTCCCAGGCGGCCGCACACACTTGCATCACGTAGGTAACCAATGCCCTCTTTGCCAACGCGCACAATTACATCAACTTCTCCAAGGTTCAAGCAAGTGTAACCGCGCATGCGGTTAGATTTGTTAATCTGGCAGGCTTTCCAAGGGTGCAGGGCATCGTAGACTGCACACATATGGCCCTTAAGGCACCCCATCACAATCCAGGTATTTTTGTCAACCGCAATGGCTTCCACTCCCTCAATGTGCAGGAAATTTTGCATGTTTGCGCCAAGTACCCTGACAGTTGCCATGACTCCTTCATCCTGCGGCAGTCGAGTGTGCCTCCACTTTTCAGTCCGCCAGACCAACTTTGCGGATGGCTACTTGGAGACAAGGGCTATCCCCTGAAGACGTGGCTAATGACGCCATTGAGGAGGCCATCCAACGAAGCTGAGGAGTGCTACAACTCCAGCCACATTTTCACCAGATCCATTATCGAGCAAACCATCGGCTTGCTGAAGATGCGATTCAGATGCCTTGATAGATCAGGTGGAGCCCTGCAGTACTCAGCAGCCAGGGTCTTCCAGAATCGTCGTGGTCTGCTGTGCACTTCACAACATGGCACAGCGTCGTGGCTTGCAGCTGCCTGAGGTACAAGTGGCTCATCGCATAGCCTCCTCAGATGAGGATGAGGATGAAGGAGGAGGAGGAGGAGGAGGAGGAGAGCGACAACGAACAGTTTGCAGAGGCGCATCAACCAGTGGCAGCAGCCCGTGAGTACATTGCTACCCAGGATGCAAGGGATGCACTGATCTTGGCCAGATTTGCTTAGCCTGCCCAATCAAACACATTTGGCTCGCACCTTCTTACCACACCATCAACAATGGACAAGAACCTACGGCTTCCTATCACTCTGACCACCATACTGACAATTCCAAGTCGCCCTGAGCCCTCAATGTGGAAGTCCCATTTGCAAAATGACATAGCCCACAACTTCAACAGTTTGCCATCAAGTCATTTTATAACATTAATTCACGGATGGCATTTCACAATTAAACACAACAGAACACCCAAGTGACTACCCTTGTGACTACTTGTATCTTCCTCTTACACATGCTCCTACGTGGTGCCACCCCTGTGGTTTCACCAGATGTGGAGGCCCCTTGCTCACTTTCATGCTGGTCCTGCCTCGACACCTTTGGCGGCCGTCCTCTGGGGTTGCGAGCCTGTGAGGGTTCGCGAACAGTCTGCTGCTCCTGTGGCTGTGCAGGGGCTGAGATGCCCATCTCAGTTGGGTGGGGACTCTGGTGGGACTCTGACCGCGGGCTCTGCAGTGGCATGGAAGTGTGAGCGCTTGGAGAGGAGCCCTCACTTCCTTGTTGTCTGCCACCAACATCCCTCTCATGGGTCAGGCCCACTTCAGAGCTAGCAAGTGGCTTGACAGCACCTTGCTGCACTTCAGGGGGGCCATGAGGACCCGTTTCTGCACTGGCAGCCCTACTCCAGAGGACTTCCATGAAGCTCTGGTTTCTCTGCTCAATAGCTGTCCATCGCTCCTCCAGAGATGCCAGTCTATTCTGAACAATGACCATGTTTTCAATACTCTGGCGACTTAGCTCCTCCATGGTCATAGCCATCCTCTCCTCTACCGTAGCTATCCTTTCCACGGAGGTTGCCATCCTTTCCGTGGTGATGCGTTCATGCACCAACGCCTCCACAAAGGCTCTGCTCATGTTAGCGATGGACTCCTCCATTCGCTCCACACTCGCAGCGACCCTGGAGATAAAACCTGCCAGAGACTCCTGCACCTGTTCCTGGAGTTCCAGCACTGCTCTCCTTCTAGAAGGACCCGGAGGCACAGGGTCGACATGCAGCTGAGCCGAGCTGGGAGAGTCCTGCGCCCTCCGACGAGGACTCTCCACTGCTGTCCCTGTCTCCACCATCTGCTGATGCTCATTTGTGAGCTGTGATACACCAGGTGACAACACTACTCTATGTCCCGAAGGTCCCACCAAGGTGTGAGTGTCTGCGATGGTGCTGGGTGTGCTTAATTCTGCTGACACTGCGCCCTCAGAGGTTGCAGCTTCCTCTGAGGAGTCTCGTGGCTCAGGCTGTTCCTCCTGGACAATGGGGAGGGGGGTTGTCGATGGTCCTGTGGGGGAGTAAAGGAAAGAGTTAGACATGTGAGATATACATTGCATGCACATGGAATTGTGCAGATGATCATAAGTCAATTTGTTAGAGCATCAGAATAAATTTCAGTCACTCATGCAATGTCAATGAGAGAGATGAAAATCTATTCTGTTACCAGCTTGCTCTGATGCGCCCGTCTGTCCGTCCCCCACTTGCACATCCTTCTCGGCTCCCACGATCTCGAGGGCCGCCTCCTCTGCGCTGGTGAGCTGGGCCATTGAGGGTGCCCCTCCTCCTGTCTTTACAGAATCATCAACTTCTCTCATGGCTCCATTCTCATTTCACCCTCCAAATGGGGCGGTAAGTTGACGTACCTGGGCGGGTTGGGTTAAAATTGGGGCCATTGTTTTTTGAAAATACCTTTTTAAAAACAATTCCTCCAAACAGAGTGATTGAAAGGAATATTTTGTGAACCCTTATAAACAAGAGGGATTTTTTAAATTAGCAAGTCCTTTTTAAAAAAAAAACTCCAACACATCTAGTATGATTCATAATGTATGTAGTTTATAATAGCCATAAACCAGATTGGGCTTGTTAGTGTTGGCAACATTTACCGATAACACCTGGCCCATGTAATCTCCCAGATGTTTTTTTGCCTGAGGGGGTCGGAGAGTAATTTTCCAGACTGTTTTTCTGGGTTTTTTGCCTCTCCCAGGAGATTACATGGTTGTGGGCGGAGGTGGGGCAGGGTGCGGTGGTGGGTAGGAAATGTCTGGTTATGATGCTCCAGCCATCATGAGTCTGTGGCAATCCTGATGGATCTGCTGGTCTCTTCCTGCCTGTCATCTCCGTATTGGCACTTGTGCACCTTGTAAGGGTTGAATAGCCAAAGCTGGCTTAAAGCCTGGAAGGTGCCATTCTGGGTGTGACGCTACACGGTTGAGTTTTCATTTTAATAAAATGTTATCCCTTAATCTGCCGAATGTGTGAAGTGTACAATATATAAGGAAGTTAGATTTCCTTTGTATTCCAGTAAGGGTGCAACCTTGTGCCAGGAAAATTGTGATACTTTTGCATATCTTCTAAATACAAACACAGTGGCCCAAAAATTAGTCTCAGTACGTGAGAGTACGCACTGTGTACTCTCGCGTATTCTGTCTCCAATTGCCGGTTTTCTGCATGCACTGCGCATGCGCTGAAAACCGGCACTTGGTGATTTCAAAAGAGGGCGGTTCCTAAGTGAACCGCGTGCGCGCTACAGGCTGCGCGCACGCAGTGCACTTAGTGCTTTGAACGCGCAGGTAAGCATGGAAGATTTTGCACATAAAGAAAGGAGGCGTAAGACCCTCTTTTAACAAGGTAAGTAGTTAATTA
Source organism: Squalus acanthias (assembly GCA_030390025.1). Taxonomy (NCBI): domain Eukaryota; kingdom Metazoa; phylum Chordata; class Chondrichthyes; order Squaliformes; family Squalidae; genus Squalus; species Squalus acanthias. Next base: position 105,761,642 of record CM059434.1, read on the forward strand.
AGTATTATTTTGAATTTTTTTCAACAGGTATATCTTTTTAGAGACTTTAAAGAATGGTAAGTTTATTTTTATAACTTTTAAAAAGATTTTTAATTTTTTCAAAAATTAATTTTTTTGTTTAAAGTGGTTAATTTATTTAACTATACTTATTTTATTAATGTGATGGTTTTTTTTTTAATTTAATTGAGGTTTAGCTGTTCTTTTCGGGGGGTATAGATTCATAGCTTTGACAGCCCTTGCTGTCAAAACTATGAATGAAAGATGGTGTGCTGCCATTGGCTCTAACTGAATCACGTGATCCCACAGCTCGCACGAATTAACTGCGTCTGTGGGATACGCGCACACTGCACAGCTGCAGTCTTGAAACTAAAGTTCGTGCAAGCTTGGAAGGAAAAGGCAGGCGCGCAGTGAGATATCGCGGGGAAGCCTTACCCCCGCAGGAAGGCTCCGTCTTTAATTTCTGGGCCAATAAAGTTTATAAAGAGTTTAAACAAAAACAATGATATTGGGGTTGAATTTACATGGGGGCTCTGCCGCTCATCACCATAACTTCAGTGGAAGAACTGCGAAAACCCCAGTAAAAGCGTAAATGGTGTTTACATGTTTTTTCCAATGGTTCCACGGCTCTTCCACTGAGTCTACAGCAGACGATCGGGAGAAACCCTGCCGAAGTTCACCACCCTTTGATTTATCTAAAGTTACCCATTTTTTCAGTTAACACATATGGGCCTGCCAGTATTCATTCAACGAGGATTGATTTCACATTTTAAATCCATATTATGGTTTCATGTTTTATGGCTTGTTTTGTTTTGACAGCCAACCTCAACTGGGAAATCCCAGTGCAAAGTAACAACCTTTTTACTGCACCTGTTGAACGGCTAAGCAAAATGCATGTTTTACCTGGCGTGCAGACTTCTTTAGTTCCTTCAGTATCATCATTTTCTATCTGACTTTCTCCAGTTTTTGGACTTGTTAGATCACTTGCAGGATTGTAAATCACCCATTTCAGTATACTGATTGCACTAGTAAGCCTGAAGTCATCTGAAAGCAACATTGTCTGTTTTTAGACTTGAGTTATTTGTAAGCTCAGTAAAACAAATGTGCTTCCTCTGCTTCTCAAACACAAACATCAGTTTCAGTAAATTTATCCTGTAGGTTTTCGACAAAAACAGATTTGTTGTAGTCACTTTTACTTCTGTGTCCCACAAGCATTTACAACGTTTGATTGTGTGACAATACTGAGTTAATTAGTTAACTGACAGATTCGGATTGATATCCAAGAACAGAGAGGAGCCCCGATTCCTGTAGAGTCACAAAGGTTCTCACCAGTTGAGCCTGTGGCTGATACCAAAGGAATTGAACTCAGGATCTTCACCCAACTGGAAATGTTGGGTGCTCCTGGAGGAGATTTCCTTCCATCAACACTGGTTTGCCTTAACAGGGAGGGGAATTTTGTTAAATCGCCTATCTCAGACATAAAACGGAATGGCACCTTCACTTGAAGGTATTTCCCTGTACAGTGTGTCCACCCTTAACTAAAAGTCAACACCTTTTTTTTTTATACATCAGGTTCTTATCAAACTCTATTATATTATAGCAGCATAATAAAAAAAAGTTAGGAGACATGTATGCAGAATAAAAACATATTCAAATACGTAATGGGAAGTGGAGAGAAAGTAAGAGGTCATACTCAAACGCAAAACTGAAGGAAGGATGTGGTGGGGATGGGGGTGGAGAGGGCGATAGAAGTATGGGTTACAATAATGTGCAAAGATTTACCAAATATCCCCAAAATATGCAACGTGTCAAGTGTCAAGTGAATGTGCAGTCCAGAAGGAATATTTTCAATAAACCCCCAGTCGAAAGTCATTTATCCATTTTGCACTTCTGAATCAAAATTACTCCTTTCCTTGAAAATGTCTCAAATGAGTATTCATTTCTTTGCAGTAATTTTTTTTACGACACAATCAGGAGCATGCGATTTTTAACAGACTGCTTTTTATGAGCTGGTATGAGATACAACACATGCATAGCAGAGGAGTCAGTCCTTTGATTGTGCATCGTGTTGCATCAGCAATAATGCTGCTGAGTCATTTGTTAAGGTGCCAGTGAGACTCCTAACTGCTTTAAGACATGTATTATCCAGTAATTCAGCTGTGATTCAGGAAAATATTCTGAACAAAGCATAGAAGATGTAAAGGAAGGCGAGATGCAGGAGCCCTCCAAACTCCTGTAGCTGAATTGAGAGTGCGGCAAATTAGCCTTTGCAGGGCCAAAGGGTGCACAACCAACAGTGGGAGGGGATAGCAAAGTGACCAACATCACCTCACACACCAGAAACACTTGGGGACAAGAACCTGAAGAGAATTTCCAAGTAAACCAAAAAATCTTGGTGTGAAATTCTCTAGTATCGTCTAGTCAAACAAGACAAAAAAGCCATGCCCTTGATATAAATCGCGACACAAATGCCATAACTCTGATAGTACTCCCCACAGCCATGTGACATTCTAAGGTAAACAAATAACATTAATGAACTCTATATAAAGGACATGCTCTTCACTTTCATGTGATATTGAATTAGTTATAATCTGAGCAGTCATGTGCCTTTCTGCGATCATGGGTAAAAGAGGCAAACAATGAAAATTGATGTGCAGGAACTACACGAAGTCCATATGTGGGTTTGACCGGAAGGTGCAGCTGAGAAAGGTACAAATGTAAGAACTGGCAAGAAGGAGGTGCGCAGTAAGTTCGTGGAGATGGTAAGTTAGATTGATATATCGGGAATTCAGGCACAGGGGTCAGCAGGCCCTGCAGGATTTTCCGTCCATTAATTTTAACAGACGGATAATCTTGCAGAGCACAGTGACCTCAGCGCACAAACTCTGTGAAGCTCTGCACCACGGGCATGTGTGGAGTCACACAGAAACAAGACAGTTGGCTCTCAGGTTTGTACCAGTCTCATGCCATCACATCCCTCCCTGCCAATGACAGGATTTACCCTTGAAGGTATGCAGTGAGCACATCATGGACAGTCCTAGCCCAGATTTAGGACTCTCTGGGCCACTAGGACAGGAATGTAGCCACCTCAAGACCACCTATCACACATTCTCCTTCAGTTAGTTGTTCACTAAGCAACAGGGTTATTCACAGTAAAATTAGTTCGCAAAGCAAAAAGGGACAGCACCGTGTCACATCACACGGAATGTACTTACACCACATGCACTATCTCATTGATCAAAGATGTAAGAGCAGAGAGTGCATGTGATATGGGCGGGAGGGAGAAGGAATTTTGGGGAAAACATGGGTTTCTATTTCTTTCTAACTAGATTCCTAAACTCAATGGATGGGATGGACATTTCATCCACCTGTTCCCCCTCCCTCACCCGCCCTTTGTCGTGATGGCACATTTGGAGGCGGGACAGGCAGGCTGACATTCTACCCAGTGTACAGCCAACAGAAAATACCTCTGAATGATGCAGGTGCGCTTTCCGTACAAGGGGCCCATAATCCTGTACCCCAACATCAATTGATCTCAATGAGATTGATTGCTGTTAGAAGAGCAGCACAACTGCAGAGCAGCTAGCAGTTAAAATGCTTCACTTTGAACACTTAAGCCAGGCCACCTGCATCCGCCCCCTCCGACTGAGTAGGAAGATGTCACTCTAAAACCCCAGAGCCCCTGCAGAGCGGATGTCCCAGTAGTGTTGCAACTGAGCCTGTCCCTTGGATTTGGGACGGGTCATCGCCAGGGTAGGCAGGTGGGCAGATGTCCAGCCCTGCCCCACTTACAGCAGTGCAGCTGCCGAACCAGAATTTCTGGGTCCAGATTTGCACATGTTGAAGTCTGATCTTTTAAAATAAAAGCTGAAACAACAGCACTTCTTGGCTCAGAGAGCAACCTTGAAGTCTGTGTGGCTTTTGGATGTTCTTGCCCGGAGGTCTTTAGGGCTGCATTACCTTTACGATCCCACCCGATATCAGACGGGATTGAAACAGAGAGCGTGGCAAAACCAGGAGGCCAGGCCGCTTCTCCGCTCCGAGTTCCATTTCCCTCCACTCTGTCCCCACTAGGACCGCTTCCTGCCTGCCATTCTTACTGCTGCCCACTGGAACTGCCTAATGAAAAGTGGCAGCAGACTGGGAGTAGTGATGGTAAGGAGCTGAGTTTTATAGATGGAGGGAGAGGGCTTGGGGGAGGTCCTCTCTAAGTTTAATTTGACCCCTGTACACTTACCTTTTGTAGACTGCTGTCTCTGCCGGGACCCACAAAGCAATGAGCATTCTTCATCTTTGGGGCCCTTTTAGGATCCTTGCCGTCTCTTCTTGTGCTGCCGCAGCAGTCCCTCTGCAACGCTGCTCTTCGGCACTGGCGGGCTCCCTCTTGGCAGCGGGAATCTCACTGGGAGCCCAGCTTGCATGCCAAATAACCACCGACCCAGGAAACTGGGGCAGAGGTACAGCGGGGCCGGAGGGACAGTTGCTACCCTGCCCCAAAGAGGAGATTCCCGCCCCTGTCTTCCTCACCATGTCTCGCCAAACCCAACCATCTCCTTTCTACACCAATTCATGCTTAGAATAATTTTAGGTTTTATCCTACAGATTAGTTAGTGGCTCTGTTTAATAACCCGGGAATACTAGAGGAATTTTAAAATTTCCATTTGAAAAATCATGGCCTAGAAATTCATCTCGGGCGGTGGCCCAACACGGGCGGTATGGGATCGGCCGCCCATTATACACAGCGCCTGATATTCAGTTCCATTGACTGATCCCATACCGCCCGCTTTGCGCCACCGACCAAGACAAATTTTTTTTTTTTAATTCGTTTATGGGATGTGGGCGTCGCTGGCAAGACCAGCATTTATTGCCCATCCCTAATTGCCCTTGAGAAGGTGGTGGTGAACCGCCTTCTTGAACCGCTGCAGTCCGTGTGGTGAAGGTGCTCCCACAGTGCTGTTAGGGAGGGAGTTTCAGGATTTTGACCCAACGACGATGAAGGATCGGCGATATACTTCCAAGTCAGGATGGTGTGTGATTTGGAGGGGAACTTGGAGGTGGTGGTGTTCCTATGCGCCTGCTGCCCTTGTCCTTCTAGGTGGGAGAGGTTGCAGGTTTGGGAGGTGCTGCCGAAGAAGCCTTGGCAAGTTGCTGCAGTGCATCTTGTAGATGGTACACACTGCAGCCACGGTACGCCGGTGGTGGAGGGAGTGAATGTTTAAGGTTGTGGATGTAGTGCCAATCAAGCGGGCTGCTTTGTCTTGGATGGTGTCGAGCTTCTTGAGTGTTGTTGGAGCTGCACTCATCCAGGCAAGTGGAGAGTATTCCATCACACTCCTTACTTGTGCCTTGTAGATGGTGGAAAGGCTTTGGGGAGTCAGGAGGTGAGACACTCGCCGCAAAGCCCATGTTTTCTTCCCACAAGGTTGTGCTGAATATAGTCTGCTAAATTTGCTAGTACCTTAGACAATAATGTATTATTTTTCAGAATTTAGTCAACGTTCAGCTCCATGGCTAAAAAAAAAACTTTAAAAATAATTACAAGCATTACTCAACATGTGAGGGGGCTGAAAATCCACTGCTCTTCCAGTGCCCTTTCACTGTAAGTCCAGCGCATATTCCAGAACTTAGAGCAGGACCCAGAAACATTGGATCTCAAACTTCAACGCCAGTTTCTGCGGGTCCTCATTTGGGATGGAACCTCCGTCTGTCTCAAACATTGTACGTCCACATCAGAGAGGGCGAGGGGATTCCCACACTGAGAGTTTCCTCATCCCTGGCCTGATAGAATGAGGGTGGGATGATACACCAATTGAGAGGCGGCATCTGCCATTGGGCAAAAGCAGGTCCACCTGGGGGTCCAAACCTGGGTCGTGGCCTGAACCCCCAAAAAATGAGAAATTTTAAAGGTTTTTTTTTTTGGCCACCTTTTAATGGTAGGAAATGGGCCACACAGGATTAATTTCCAAGGGGTCCCGACAACCTACCAGAGGAGACACCCTCTGCCACATTTTGCAGCCTTCTCTGTCTAACAGGTGCCCATGATGTTCCCCTCATGGCACAAGCACTCTGCTGGCTTAGGAAAATAAGGTAACCACTCCTCTGACCACTCATACTCTGGTGGAGTCAGTGCTGGAGGTCACTTGTAGGCACATTCCAGCACTTACACTTGAATAGGCAGCCTGCAGATTTTTAGGTTATCAACCTCATAGGTCTGCTCGACTCTTTAGGAGCACTTCAACAGGGCCTCTCAGAGAGGGATTGAAAGAGTAGGAACCCTGGCAATAGCTACCATGGTTCACTGAAATATTCACCCCCTCTTGGCCAATTATGGAGTACTTTAATAGCAATCAGAAAAGCTTAAGGCCTACACTGGCCTACCCTTTAGTTCAATGAGGTGGTATGACAGTGTTCCTTTGGAAAAGTAAGAGAAAAAATCTGGGATGAACTTTAACAAAGCAGATTTTATCAGGTGGGCAAGATTAAACCTGATGTGGGCTTCTTCAAGCACTATTTTATATTTCTTTCTTTTACACCTGCAAGCAATCATTTCCAATTCCTCATCTGGTGACATCTTTTTTTTATTATGTTAGAGGTAGGGGAATCTCATACTTACTGCAGAGTGCACGTTCCTCATTCACATTAGAAAGCAGATAGCACCGTGGAAAGAAAGTGTCAGGGTCCTCATCCAAATAGGAAGGCAAGTTCCTCAGATTCATGCAGAGTCTAGCCTTCAGTGAAACATTCAAAAATCTTTGATCACATAAACATCTGTGTGGATGATTATCTTTAGATGAAATGTTTATAATCAACATAGTAATAGAATCCGAAGATATTTTAACATCCTTTAGAAGGAAAAGCTTGTATTTATATAGCACCTTTCGCACCCTCAAGATGTCCCAAAGCATTTCACAGCCAATGAATTATTTTTCAAAGTGTAGTCACTGTTGCTACTTCTGTGAATGCACCAGTTAATTTGCAGTAAGTTAGGTCCCACCGAGAGCAGTGAGATAAATGACCAGTTCCATTTTGGTGGTGTTGGTTGAGGGATAAATCTTGGCCAGAACTTTAATCATGTTCCTTTTATTATCCCACTTCTAGATTATATAGATATAATAGTTCTTAACTGGTACTGAAACTATACATCAGAACTATAAAAATCATGATAGCTATAATTATCTATCATAGGTGAACTGAATTATATTCAGTTAAAGATTCATTGCTGCATTGTCGGAAAAATGTACTTAGTGTTAATTAAGGAACAATGTGAAAGCAGCATTTGGTAAATTAATGGTCCGTTGTCACCACAGTGAAGTGTCTTTCAAGACCTTTTTATCATACTTATATGCAAAGGATTCCACAATGATTCAATCATTAAAGTTATGACGATGCCTGTCCAAATATTTTTATTAATAAAATTCATGAGAGAATTGCTGTTTAAAATCACGGAAAACAAAAACAGACCAAAGATGGGAAGCAAAAAGGCAAGGCAACTTGAGCTAGGTGTATTACCAAACAGTAAACTATTCATTAGTTGGATCACATAACTTACTTCTTCCTGTAGCGCACACAGGTTGCATACTCCAATACCACTTGAGGCTACAAATTACTGTTGACAATAACAGAGGATGAATGTTTAACATGTTTGTATGACACTCCTCTATCACTATTTTAACATTTAAAATAAATGAGTGACTGTCTCCGTTAAAATAACAGATAAAGGAATTCATATAAACATGGTGACTTTATCCCTAAGTGTAATTGCTACCCTTTGATCACTTATTTACTCAGGAACATACTAAGTCCTCTCCTTTAGCCTTTACATCATCTGTGATGGTGTAAACAGTTGAAATACTTTGTGAGATAGACCTGGATTTTCCTTATCGTCAGGGTTTCTACTAGAGGTGGGGCAGGCAGGACATCCAGAATCAGTAGAACCCCTCTGTGACCCTGTCCCAATTTCCTGGGGTGCTTAATTATGTATTCAGGTGGACTCCCAGTGCTAATAGCACTCCTATTAAGATTATAGGAATTGCTAGATGAAAATAGACCAAGGTCCATCTAGTTCGCCTTCTATCATCCTCATTGTCACATGATACAACAATAATGGTGTTGTTGACTAATCATAGCAATCAATCTCTATTTATTAGTCTACAATAGACCCATAGATGACGAGGAAAACCCCAGTGGTGGAGAGCTTTGGGAATCATTAGTTCAAAGTCTCCTGTTCCTCCCAAGCACGCTACACTTACCATAATTCATGTATTAAATTACTCATATACTATATCCCAAAATATTATTTTCTCTGGGAATCTGTCTCTGATTGGGAAGGAAATCAAGTGTTGTTGCAGCAATTGAAACCTACAGCAGCAAGAAGGGGCAAGCCATCTATTGTGTCCAGCAACAGCATACAGTCAGCAGCAGCAAAGTCTCCGTTTTGCAGTATTGCAGTCTCCTCTGTTTGGATTGCTCCAAATGAGTACCTTTAACTCTCCTCCGCCTCTGGGCAACCATAACTGCTTGGTGAATGCCTCATATTGAGTAGTTATTTCTGGGAGGCAGAGCTTCAACGGAAATAGAGGGAAATATCATGGCGACCTGAACTCTGCCTACTTTTGCATATGGTGGGGCGGGCAGTGAGCACCACCCCTGGGACATGTTGGAGCAAAGTTCCAGCACACATTTTTAGGGATGGAGATTCAGAGGGAGGCCTCCCTGTCCCATTTACCTCCATTATCCACCATTGCGCCGCTGAAAATGGATGGTATACAGAAAGAAAAATCTAGGCAATGGCATTAATACTGTGGAAGTATCACAAAGTTCTGGTCCCACTGTTTCTGTTTTAAATTGTTTCTATGTTTTCACTTGATATTTAGGGGGGGAATTTTTGGGAGGTCAGCGGGTGTGTTCGGTAGTGGGTCGGGTGGGGAAAAAAATTTCAACAGCGGGTAGGGACCCCGCTGTCAACCCGCCACCATATGCCTTTCCCAGATGACGGGTCTGTCAGAGCTGAACAGACCCGACAGGCAGCGATGGGGGAGGCAATTTAGGTCATTATGACCTTGTTAACAGCCCATTAAAAAGTATTTTGAGCTCACCTTACCATTTTGCGGGGTCCACGCTGCTCGGGGATCATGTCAGGTAAGCAGGTCGAGAGTTGTATGACCAGGGGATCACCTCATTACTTGACAGCTGCAAATGTGCTATAACAGCTCCCATCTCACAGCTGTTCACTTCCCAAGTTCAGAAGCTGTTGCTTACTGCATTTGGAAGACAGATTGAGCTTTATGCAGGTTAAAAGTGTTTGGAGTAAACTCTCTATCCAGTGTCACCTCATTGGAACAACCTCTCTCACCATTGACAGATTGCTTCTGTCATCTCTACTTCACCTGCCATCTATTACATCAGCATCGGTGCCCTTGAAACTATCTCACCTTGATCCTCAGAATCCCACCACGATCAGCCCCAACACCAGTAGCACCAGGCACACCAGCAATAACACCAACCTTCTCCGCAATCAACTGATGCTGCACAGGACACAGGGCTTCAGCATCCGACCACATTGCTGTCCGGGAGGCCAGGGATGGCCTCACCATAACCAGATTTACTTCACTTGACGCTGTACACCCTGGCTGCCACATGATGCGCCAGGTTGGCACCACCAACACCATAAAGCATCCCTACAATCCCCAAGCCATTCCTTTCACACTCATCACCACTGCGAGGGGTATCGTTATGTCTCACCATTCACTGCAACTCACTAAGCCACTTCCAAAGGTGCACACAGATCTGTCCAAGAACACAAAGTGTTGAAAATAAGGATTTCAATGTTTGACACCACATTAACAGAAACTTTATATAAACATTGCATAAAACACCCAAGTGCGTATCCTTGTGTGTTGTTAGTTGGTATGATTGGACTAGGATGAGGGTGAGTGTGAGGGGTGGCTACTGAGATGGGGAAGTGATAATGTAGATAGAGAGGGATGGGTGGAGGTACAAGGTAAGTTGGTGTAAGGATGTGCAGGAGCAGGGTAGGGAAGGCAGAGTGATGGTGATGTGATGAGTGGCACAGCAGGATGAGTTTGAGTGTAGCTTTGCAGTAACGTTTTGTGATCTACTGAGATCATTGAAAGGTTTGCCCCACTGCAGCCTGGTCCTCCTGATGACATCCCTGCTTGTGCCCTCCTGTGCAATGTGCAACCAGACTGCGTTGGTCTCCTGGGGAGGTCTCTTCCGCCCCGGGAAGGGAAGAGAACCTCCCTGCATGCTGTGACTATGGAGGGAGCCATGGGAGAACCTGGTTGCAAGCGTCCACCTTTGTGCAGTGCTTGTCAGTGTTTGCAGCACCTCAATGCTGTAGAACACTAACAGCACAACTGTCAAAATCAATTTGCGCATGGTCCCTTTAAGGAAACCGGCTGATGACGCGTCATCAAATTACGTCATCAGACCCGCTTCCTTCAATTGGCCGGCAAACGCGCTGGGCGGGCTTAAGCCCAATCAGGGGAAAATCATTTTAGACAGCGGGATGGAGCCAGCAGCGGGGTCAGGACCCGCCACCGACATCGCTCGTCACGGACCCGCCGAAGTAGGGGGAAATCGCAGCCTTAGTTTTTGCCAATGTACCTTACTGTAGGTGTGTGGGCAGGCTAGCATCCTGGGCCTGTGCTTCCACCCAGATCTTTCATCCTAACTCATGTCGACTTACTTGCTAGGCTCCCTCTTTCCCTCCTCCCCAGCAACCCCAGCTGAGGTTCAAGATAACCCACATCCTTCTCCTCTATGAGGCATCATCTTGGTGCACCAATGTATCATGTTGCAAGACCACCGAGTTGAGTTCAGTTGCAGATGCAGTTAGTTTCATCATCAATACCAAGAATTGCTCAGGACGACCACATCCTGTTTTCTGTATTGCTAAATCCTAATCTGAAAAGGACGAAGACAAAATATTTGCATATTCTTTGTCAATAAAACAATTCTGTGGTTTTTGCCGCATGTCCTAATTACACACCTCCTAAACTGATACTGTGATGAGTGCTTCTAAAGAATCTACTCAAAATTGCAATTAGAGAAGGTAGCAAAAGTCATTCAAAAGTGATCACAGCACTAGGAAAATAAAGTACACATGGATACAGTAAATGCAAAACAAAAGGCTTAATTTTTCCAAAGTTATTTAATGCTATATTGCCATTATTTTTGGATACAAAGTACAATTTTCCCAAGTCATTTTGTCACATTTTGGCATGGTACACAATTAGAATAATAGCTAGGTGGTGCTCTTAGTGATCTCAAAGAAGGCATTCCTTTTATGCCAACTTGTTAAAACCGATCCAGCAATATGAGGGGCAGCGGTATAAAATGGGACTGTCAGTCTCACCTCTTAAATTATTAGTTCGATTAGCAATTCCCTTAGTATCCCTTTAAATTACATGCAGAAAATAATGCCAAACAAGCTCTTACCACCCACTGAGCATCAGTTTTTCCAGAACCCAGCCTTCTTGAACACCTCCCCCACTGAGCATCACTTTGCTGATCAGAGCCAACCACCCTGTCCTCTTTCTCCCATCCTCATTGCTCCATTCCTTTTCTCCCTCTCCCCTCCATCCTCTCCTCTCCCATTAACCTCTCCCTCCTCCTACATTCCCCTTCTCTCCTTTCCCTCCTCTTTTCCCTCCCCTTCTTCCTCTCTCCTCCTTTCTTCTTCCTCTCCCTCTTTCCCCCTCCCTCCTTCTTTCTTCACCCACTCTCACAGTGTCAGTTGTGGCTCAGTTGGTAGCTCCATTGCCTCTGAGTCAGAAGGTTGTGGGTTCAAGTCCCACTCCAGATCTAGGCTGATCACTGTCTGAGGTGGCGTCTTTCGGATGAGACGTTAAACCGAGGCCCCGTCTGCTCTCTCAGGTGGATGTAAAAGATCCCATGGCACTATTTCGAAGAAGAGCAGGGGAGTTATCCCTGGTGTCCTGGCCAATATTTATCCCTCAACCAACATCACTAAAACAGATGATCTGGTCATTGTCACATTGCTGTTTATGGGAGCTTACTGTGTGCAATTTGGCTGCTGCATTTCCTACATTACAACAGTGACTACACTTCAAAAGGGACTTCATTGGCTGTGAAGCGCTTTGGGACGGTCATGAAAGGCGTTATATAGATCCAAGTCTTTCTTTCTTTATCCTTCCTCTTTCTCCCATTTTCCTCGCTCCTCTCCTTCTCCCTACCCACTCCTTCCACTTTTTCTCCACCTTCTCCCCTTCCTTCTGGCCATCTCCCTCCCTTTCCTCACCTCCCTTTTTCCTCTCTCCTCTCCCTCTGCCACTTTACCTCTCTCCACTGCTCTTCTTCTGCCCTTCCATATGCTCAGTAGCTTAGACAGGTTTGGATATAAGCTGGCCAGACCAACAAAACTACTTTGAAAGGTTCATTTTGCAAATAGGTATTTCACAATAAGGTTCAAATAGAAACATAATTACTTTCATTAATCTAACAATACAAATAAAGCAAATGAAAAGTAAAAGTAATCTTGTCGGAGAAAAATTCTGAAGCATGAAGTCCAAGTGCTGCTTTTGTGTCGCTGGTCTATCAATAACAAAGACACAGCGCGGACCTGAGCGGCAACGGAGGCGGCGGCATAAAGAGAGCTGAGAGGAGACTTAAAAAAAACAAGGAGTGATGTCACAGGACAGCGAGGAGGCAGAGTATAAATCGAGCGGGAGGCCCAGAGAGAGCGCAGACCGGAGCAGCGGCGGCAGCGAGGAGGCAGAGTATCTCCAACGAAAATAACAACAGCAAAATAAACAACTGCAAAACAGCTAAAGTGACATCACAACCAGGGAAGGAGCTGATTGGTGAGTAGCTGGTAAGTGTTTCTAGTTAATAGTCTATTAAGTCAAGGCATGGCAGGTAGCTCAGTCCCATGGAATGCACATCCTGTGCCATGTGGGGACTCCAGGACACTTCCCGTGTCCTGGACAACCACATGTGTAGGAAGTATCGTCAGCTGGAGGAGCTCGAGCTCCGGGTTTTGGAGCTTGAGCAGCAGCTGGCATCACTGCGGTGCATCCATGAGGCTGAGAGCTTCGTGAATAGCACATTGCAGGAGGTGGTCACCCTGCAGATAAAGAGTGTGCAGGCAGAAAGGGAAGACTGAAGAGGAGGACCAGGCAGGTAGTGCAGGAGTCCTCTGAATGCAGCTCGCTGTCCAACCAGTATTCAGTTTTGAGTACTGGTGAGGGTGATGGTTCCTCTGGGGAGAATAGCCAGATCCAAGTCTGCGGCACCACGGGTGGCTCAGCTGTATGGGGGGGAAGGAAGAAGAGTGGGAAAGCAACAGTGGTAGGGGAGTCAATAGTTAGGGGAGCAGACAGGCGTTTCTGCGGCCGCGGATGTGACTCCAGGATGCTATGTTGCCTCCCTGGTGCCAGGGTCAAGGATCTCACCAAGCGACTGCAGAACATTCTGAGGTGGGAGGGTGAACAGCCAGAGGTCGTGGTCCATATTGGTACTAACGATATAGGTAGAAAGAGGGATGAGGTCCTGCAGGCAGATTTCAGGGAGCTAGGAAACAGATTAAAAAGCAGGACCTCAAAAGGTGGTAATCTCTGGATTACTCCCAGTGCCACGCGGTAGTGAGTATAGAAATAGGAGGATAGCGCAGATGAATGCTTGGCTGGAGAGATGGTGCAGGAAGGAGGGCTTTAGATTCCTGGGGCATTGGGACCGAATCTGGGGAAGGTGGGACCTGTACAGGCCGGATGGGTTGCACCTCAACAGGGCCGGAACCAATATCCTCGCGGGGAGGTTTGCTAGTACTGTTGGGGAGGGTTTAAATTAATTTGGCAGAGGGATAGGCACCAGGATGTAACATTAGAAAGGGGAAATAAAGTGCTCAAAGGATTGGGAGAGGCAGAGGGCACTAAAGTAAGAAATAGTAAGGTATTGGGGGGTCAAACTAAGAGAGAATACAGGATGGTCTAAGATGGGTTTACAGTGTATGTATGTGAATGCACAAAGTGTAATAAACAAGGTCAGTGAGCTGCAGGCACAAATAGCCACATGGGAATATGATGTTGTGGCAATAACTGAGACCTGGCTCAAAGAGGGCAGGATTGGGAATTAAATATTCCTGGTTATAAAGTGTTCAGGAAAGATAGGGAAGGAAAGATGGGAGGTGGTGTGGCAGTATTAGTCAAGGAGAATGTTACAGTGCTGGAGAGGGAGGATGTCCTGGAGGGGTCAAAGACAGAATCTATATGGCTAGAGTTAAGAAATAATAAAGGTGCCATTACACAACTAGGTGTATTCTATAGCCCACCAAATAGTGGGAAAGATATGCAGGAGCAAATTTGCAGAGAAATTACAGAGAGGTGCAAGAACTATAGAGTAGTAATAATGGGGGACTTCAACTATCCTAATATAGACTGGGATTGTAATAGTGTTAAGGGCAGAGAAGGGGAAGAATTTCTGAAGTGTGTTCAGGAGAACTTTCTTGATCAGTATGTTTCCGGCCTGATGAGGGAGGAGGCATTGCTGGATCTGGTTCTGAGGAATGAGGTGGGTCAAGTGGAGCAAGTGTCAGTTGGTGAACATTTAGGGAACAGTGATAATAGTATCATAAGGTTTAGATTAGCTATGGAAAAGGACAGGGAGCAATCTAGAGTAAAAATGTTTAACTGGAGGAAGGCTAATTTCAGTGGGGTGAGAACGGATCTGGCCCAGGTAAACTGGAATCAAAGATTGGCAGACAAAACTGTAATGGAACAATGGGCTGCCTTTAAAGAGCAAATAGTTCAGGTACAGTTGAGGTACATTCCCACTAGGGGGAAAGGCAGGGCAACTAAAGTCAGGGCTCTCTGGATGATGAAAGAGATAGGGAATATGATGAAGCAGAAAAAGAGCGTGTATGACAGATGTCAGGTTGTAAATACATCTGAGAATCAGGCTATATATAGAACGGTCAGAGAAGAAGTGAAAAAGAAAATAAGAGGAGCAAAGAGAGGGTATGAGAATAGAATGGCAGCCAACATAAACGGTAATCCAAAAGTCTTCTATAGGCATATAAATAGTAAAAGGGTACTAAGAGGAGGGGTGGGGCCAATTAGGGACCAAAAAGGAGACCTATGCATGGAGGCAGAGGGTATGGCTGAGGTATTAAACGAAAACTTTGCATCTGTCTTCACCAAGGAAGAGGATGCTGCCATAGACATAGTAAAGGAGGAGGTAGTGGAGATACTTAATAGGATAAAAATTGATAAAGAGGAGGTATTAGAAAGGTTGGCTGTACTTAAAGTAGATAAGTCACCAGGAGCGGATGGGATGCATCCTAGGATGCTGAGGGAATTGAGGGAGGAAATCGCGGAGGTACTGGCCATAATATTCCAATCCTCCTTAGATACGGGGATGGTGCCAGAGGACTGAAGAATTGCAAATGTTACACCATTGTTCAAAAAAGGGTGTAAAGATAAACCCAGCAACTACAGACCAGTCAGTTTGACCTCGGTAGTGGGGAAGCTTTTAGAAACAGTGGACAAGTGTGGATTACTTAAGGAAAGCCAGCACGGATTTGTTAAAGGCAAATTGTGTTTAACTAACTTGATTGAGTTTTTTGATGAGATAACAGAGAGGGTTGATGAGGGTAATGCAGTTGACAGTGTACATGGATTTCTAAAAGGCGTTCGACAAAGTGCCACACAATAGGCTTGCCAGCAAAGTTGAAGCCCATGGAATAAAAGGGACAGTGGCAGCAGGGATACGGAATTGGCTAAGTGACAGGAAACAGAGAGCAGTGGTGAACGGTTGTTTTTTGGACTGGAGGTAGGTATACAGTGGTGTTCCCCAGGGGTCGGTTCTAAGACCACTGCTTTTCTTGATATATATTAATGACTTGGACGTGGGTGCACAGGGCACAATTTCAAAATTTGCAGATGACACAAAGCTTGGAAGTATAGTGAACAGCGAGGAGGAGAGTGATAGACTTCAGGAAGACAGACAGGCTGGTGAAATGGGCGGACACGTGGCAGATGTAATTTAACGCAGAAAAGTGTGAAGTGATACATTTTGGTAGAAAGAATGAGCAGAGGACACATAAACTAATTGGTACAATCCTGAAGGGGGTGCATGAACAGAGAGACCCGAGGGTATGTGTGCATAATCATTGAACTTGGCAGGGCAGGTTGACAAAGCAGTTAAAAAGGCTTACGAGATCCTGGGCTTCATGAATAGAGGTATAGGGCCAGAAATTTGGCTCTCTGGCTTCCTGCGGGTGCAAGCATCGCGCGCGTACTTACCTACCACGCCTGCTGTTGTGCTTCGGGCCCGCGTGGACTTCGGGTCCTGGGCCTCCTGCAGCTGCCGGTGTGCAGTGCTTGCGTATCCCAGGGGTGCAGTTAGTTCGAAGCATCCCCTGGGATCACGTGGGCCATGGAGAGCCAATCGGAGCAGGGCATTTTCATTCATAGATTTGACAGGAAGACCTGTCAAATCTATGAATAGAGATCGGCCCCAAAACCATACTTAAACTTCAAATAAATTTTTTAAAAAACATCACATTTTTAAAATAACTATAAGTTACATAAATTAACTACTTTAAACAAAAATTCAAATTTTTGAAAAAATTAATTATACTTTTTAACGGTGCTAAAAATAAACTTACCTTTCTTTAAAGTATGTAATAATGATAAACCTGCTGAAAAAATGTTTAAATTGTAATTAATTAACCACTTACCTTGTTAAAAACAGGCCTTGCGCCTCCTTTTTAAAAGCGCAGCTTCTCCATACTTACGCTCCCGGAGAAACCTGAAAAAAAAAACGAAGTTCGCTGCGTGCGCGCAGCCTCTCCCGCGCACACGTTCGACTTCTGAACCCCTCCCTTCAGGGGAACGGAAGTTCCGGTTTCCCGCGCATGCGCAGTGCATGCAGGAAACCGGCACTTCAGGTGGCCTTACGGGTGAGTACACAGCGCGTACTCACCCGGCAAGAGCCGAATTTCTGGCCCATTGAGTACAAAAGTGTGGAAATTATGATGAACCTATATAAAACACTGGTTCAGTCCTAACTGGAGTATTGTGTCCAATTCTGGGCACTGCACTTTAGGAAGGATGTGAAGGCCTTGGAGAGGGTGCAGAAAAGATTTACAAGAATGATTTTAGGAATGAGGGACTTCAGTTACGTTGATAGACTGGAGAAGCTGGGGTTGTTCTCCTTGGAGCAGAGAAGATTGAGAGGAGATTTGATAGAGATGTTCAAAATCATGAGTGGTCTGGACAGAGTAGATAGAGGGAAACTGTTCCCATTGGCGGAAGGGGTGAGAACCAGAGGACACAGATTTAAGGTGATTGGTAAAAGAACCAAAGGCAACATAAGAAACAACGTTTTTACGCAGCGAGTGGTTAAGATCTGGAATTCACTGGCTGAAAGGGTGGTGGAGGCAGATTCAATCACAGCTTTCAAAAGGGAATTGGATAAGTACCTGTTAAATTGACCCTTAGTGTTAGGGGGGGATTAAATACGTGGGGTTACGGGGATAGGGTGGGATATGTGTCGGTGCAGGCTCGATGGGCCGAAATGGCCTCTATCTGCACTGTGGGGATTCTGTGATTCTGTGAAAGAAATTTGCAGGGCTACGGGGAAAGGGCGGGGGAGTGGGACTAGTTGAAGTGCTCTTGCAGAGAGCCGGCACGGGCTCGATGGGCCGAATGGCCTGCTTCTGTGCTGTAACCATTCTATGATTCTATAGCATTGCTGCAATTCACTGCGATATCCTGGTGAACATGTAGAAGCACAAACCCAGTTAATTGGTTTTCACTGGTTGTAAAACTGACTAGCTCTTAGAAAAACTTTCGTTGTTTCTCTGTTCTATCATGTAATCTAATGCACATTCTTTAGAAAGAAGTGGTCCGATTTGGTCCGATTAAAAAAACCAGAAATTTTCAAGCTGTGTTTGAACACCCTGAACACCGCCCTGCATCTGCCCCCTCCCCTCTCTCCCATTTGGTACAATTCAATTATCCTCTGCCCTCTAACCCTTAATACTGTTCTTGATCTTGACTCCCATGTGCGCACCATGGGAGATCAACTGGTAATATATAAAATTTGCTGTGCACTCCTTATTTGGGCATTACTATTTCTGTCATGTCTTTTAGCGGCACTTCGGTAGAATTTCCCAGTATTAAATGAGCAGTTTCCAGCTGAACACTTCAATCACTAGGCGGAGCTTTGAAAGCTCCAAATCTCCAGCTTTCTGCACATTTTCACAGACTGCGTCCTCCAGCTTGCTTTCCCTTCAGCTAAGTTCTTAAGTTCAGTTTTCGCCTGAATTTTTTTTTTCACTCTTCAATGTTCAATACTACTTTCCATTTTCAGGTTCTTGCTATTTTTAGCCTCCTACTTCCCCTGTCTCTATAAAGTTTAAAATGACCCTAACCGCTCCCGCTGGTGCTGCCCTTTGCCTTTCCTTCTGGGGCCTCCAGTCACCATTCCGCATCTTGCTGGCGAGCAGAAATGGCTGCCATTATAAAATTGCTATTTGTTTGTTTTTTTATTAACACATTACCTCCCTGCTCTCCTGTCCTGCAACCCCCTTTTAAAGAAATATTTATTTCTGTGCCAACATCACTCGCACCTCCCGCCCTGCTGGCTGCGAACCTCGCTTGAACCACAGTCCCCCAGTTCGCAGTCATAGGCCCATCTCAGAATATCGCTGTCACCTACTGTCCCTCCTCCCGTCACACTCCAACTGCAGCCTTGGTGCCAAAAATAGATGTCACCTCCCTCAATTTAAAATTTAATGAAAATTAAACCATGATTGAATTACAATTAAAATATGTAAATAGGAATATTAATATCTATTACATATAAACATTTACAATTCTTTCTTAGCGTGTCACCTTTAATATCAGGAAAAAACAACTCCTCTCCACCCTCTGTTCCCCTCCTTGCCCATCCTCTCCCTCCACCCCCCTCTCCTCTCCCGCTTACCCTCTTCCCATTGTCCCTTCTCTCCCTTTGTGCACTCCCCCAGCACTCCCTCACTCCTCCTTCCCCCTTCCCCTATTCTCCCTACCCTATCCACTCTCCTCTATAAATAGTACTGAAAGGGTTAAAATATTCAACTCGCAATATTGCCATACAAGACTTTTTTTCAGAGTAACGGAATTTTATAGAGCAATAGTAGCCCATTTATAATTTCTAATACAACTTACATTTATATAGCACTCTTTACATAGAGAGAGCTGTCTCTATGAACGTAATAAACATGCATAAAGATGTACACAGTCGTAGGTTTTATATTGCACACTGTAGTTTTTTTTTTAAATGTATTGCTTTAAACGGTGTCTGTAACATTATTTGATGGCCTGCAACTTGGAAAGGAAGGTAAACTGAGGAATGAATTTGTTTCATTTGTCCTGCTTTAGGAAGTTTTCGGCTGATGCACAAGAGTGGAAAAACATTGCCAGAAACAAGCTCCGCTCCACTTGGCAAGGCCCGGCTTTTGGCAAAACTTGAGGCTGGCATCAGTAGAGCACATTCATTCTGCACAAATATCTGCGGAGCTGCTTTTCAGTAAAAGATGGTTCTCCTCAGGTACATGCCAGATGCAAACGTTAGCCCATGAGACACATGAAGGGATAAGTCTTTTACATTAAAGGCCGTGCAGGCAGCATCTTCTTTAATTTAAGCTACAATAAACAAACCTTAAACTAGAAGTCATATTCTTCATTGAGTTGGTGTCAATTTTTTCAAAGAGATGCCATCACTGCATCAGAGTATAACATTTTAAAATACTTCAAGAAAAACAAGTTCAAATGAAAGCTAAGGACTGAAGCCAAAAGTGATGAGAATGCCAAACTGTGTCTTTGAAGGAAAATGTTACGTTGCTATAGCTACGGAATGGATTGTTCCAAGGAACTGCTACAAAGATTGCTCACTTCTGGTTTCCAAAGATAAAGGTTTTTCAAAATTATGCATAAGCAAAATGTGTAAGATCAAACAGATGTTGAATAGCTAAATAGTGATTATTTATCAATAATAATATAATCTTTGTACATATAACTCATTTTTAAAATGCAGTGGTGCATGAAGATTATTTCCAAAACTATGTTCTGGTGTTTTATTGACCCAGCCACCAGTATAATCGCGACAACTAACCTTTGTAGCAGCACTGCCCCACAGTTTAAATTGCGACATTTGAAGATGAATATAATGCACACATTTGAGTGCAATCAAGGGATACAGGAATGGCTGTTATTTATTGTATATGAAACTAAAGGCTTGGGGGGCGAAATTCCCCTCGAGGGCCATTTGGGATGCTAACTGCAAAAAGTTTGAAAAGTTAGCGCCCGGCGCTAATGATTCTGAGCCTCACCTAAATTCCCTGACATCGCCCCAGGAAGGAATGGGGAGCTAAATCAAGCGCTAATCTCCTCAGTGGGGCGCTACAGGGGCGCTAACACCAGAGAGCTGCCGAATTTCAGGTGAGTTCCAAACAGATTTGATCGCTCGCGCTGCTTCTTTCCAGCTCTTAAAGGGGAGGTCCGATCATTCACCAGATGCTCATTTGCAGCTTTGCTTGCTTCGAGGAGAACAGACACACACTGTAGACCCTTTTCATCGCTCTGAGAAGAACTGCCTAATAACCAACAAATCACACCCTCATGCAAATGAAGATTGCATATTCAGCAGCAAACTCTGAAATCTCAAAAACGCTTCCAATAATCAAACGGGTTCTTTGCTTCTGAGCAGCAAAAGGTTTGATGTCCTGGCCGACACAAACAACAACCGGAAGTGGACGCCTTTAAATAGCGCTCCTCCACAGGCCTCCCGACTGGAAAAAGCCTGCCGAAGCTGTCGCTAAAAAACAGAGGCGCACAGGCAGGCGAAAAACGGGAATTTTGCATCGGAGGCGCTAACGGGGCGATGCGCCCGGAGATGATGTCATGATCTCCGGGCGCAGAAGATTGGGGTGAAAACCGGTAGCGTCGCTGCTAACCTCCTGCAGAATTTCACGGGAGGCGCAGTTATTGCCTCGGGGGGGGGCGCAAAGCCATTTGCGCCCCGTTAGCGCCTCCAATCGGAGGCGCAAACGAGGGGAATTTCGCCCCCTTGGAGTAGTAATGCACTTCTGAAGTTACCTCTGTAAATCAGAGAGTTGCCAACACTGGCTAAATCTAGGTATGAGATATTCAGTCATGAGTTAGTCGCACACTCGAAGTGTCCCCTTGTGCCAAAAGCTTAAAATGGTTAAAGGCGACAAAGTGTATCTTTCACACAGATCGTAACAGGTGGCCTGTCTGTGCTTAACTCTAAAGTTCACTGTCCTATTACCACTGATCAAAGTTACTGATATTTTCCAGTTATGGTAAGACTAAGTGATGCCTCCTGGTAGCCATAGGAAGAAGCACTTTCAGCCAATCACCCATGAGAAATTACCTGAAAGAGGTGGTCAAAAAGGAAGAAAAAGCATTGGCTCTAATGTAAAAGCAACCGAGGTAGAGCCTTGGCAAAGCTTGTAAAGTTAGAAGTTTGGGGGCCTGCTGTAGCAACAATTCACATTTTAGTGATTCAAAAGAACTGAGGCTATTGATAATTTTTGATAATTAAAAATCACACAGGTCAGTGACTGTGCTCTGTACATGTATCTGTGTATTACAAATACCATCTTCCGTAACCAAAATAACATCAGAAAGCAATGAAAATGTGCCCTCAGATTGAATCCATGAAACTTGAGTGGATTCTGCATCCTTCAGTGAATTATGAATGCAGCATTAAAATATTTGTCTCCTTTATTCGCCTTCTCTTTCCTCTATTTTTGTTTTTTCTTTTTCTTTATATCTGTCTTTATTTCTTCATCATTCATCTGGCTGCAAGTGCGAATGGTGTGGGTTTCTTTTGCTTTTTCTCATTGAGAAGCGAGAGGAAACAAAAGAATGTTACGGAGTTAGAGATACCCAGGGGTAGAAATTATTTTGCATTGCACCCGTCTTTTTGGGCGCAAAACAGGCGTAAAGCATACCAATTTAGCAGTGGGATGGCCTGCGCCCAATCTCCACAGGCGTTGGACCCTCTGCTAAATTCATGGGGCACATTTTTCAGGTGTCCTGGGTGGAGGCCGAAAACAGGCTTTAGGCCCCTTGAGTATATAAATGAGGGGCTCAACGTCAGTTGTGGATCCCTTTTAGAAATTTGTCTCCAGCTCAGGGATCCTCAGTGGCCTTGATGGCTGCCAACCAAAGGTTTGGTTGTGAAAAAAAAATTATTTTCATTAAAAAAATGTTCCCGTGAAGCCGGAGGAGCAGTAGTATTCCCCCGACTCAACAGGAGTCGTGATCGCCCCTCCCCTTCCTGTAGCTCACTCCAAACTGTCCTCTCGGGAGTTACCTGAGGGCCACTGCTGGCGATGCAGGCGGCCCAGAATTGAAGTCTTCGCTCGGACGAGCTGCCTATGGAGGCAGCTCATGCTGAATCTGCTGGTGAGGCCTGAGGGTCAATTTCTATCGATCCTTGGGCCTCTTGCTTTGGGCGCACGCTGGTCGCACAGCGCCATGTCTGGGCCTGGAAACGAGTCCAGACTCATTTTAACCCTCCCTCCGCCCCCACAGTCTCTAGCTATAACAAAAGAGTTATCACTGGCACTATGAATGCTGGCAAAGCCTCTCCTCCTGAGTATTCTTGTCCTTCTCACATGTTCTAGTGAGAGAAAGCAAAAGAGACTTACAAAGCCAGGATTTTCTGACACAGTGGAGAAGTGAAGGTTTCTCTTACAGTCTGAAAATGATGGCCAATATTTATTTTAAATTACCCTTGCACCTAGAGTGGATAACCTTTCACCCTTTGACTTCAAAGGAAAGTAAAATTGGGTGGGGTGAGGGGTCGGCCGATCAAATTTGTAACAGTAACATGGTATTGAATTAGTTTTGTTAATAACAGCTGCACATTGATTGGAAACCTTGGCCCAGAAAATCCACAGAAGCGACATCCCAGCGTAACTGCTGGGATCCACTCACCAGTGACCTCTACTCCTAATTCCACCAGATTATGCAGGGTCAAAGGGAAGTTACTTTATTTTAATATTGCTACCTCAGGCGCCCACACTAGGGAGGTCAATACTTACAGAAACATTCTGCAAGAGCGTCCATTACAATTTTGGGTCTACTCTAGATTTTCTCTCAGGGTTCAGCATCAACAGCCATTCCTGTAAGTGGACTTTGTATCCCTAATGATCAGGAGTTTACCGTACTGCTCTATATCTACTTATACAATAGCATGACCAGGAGGTGGAACAATGAACCGCCTTTGTTATATGAACTGGCTATCATGATCCTTGTACCTGCCCTCACATGCGCTTCTCCAATTTTACGAAAGGCAGACTGATTAACACTTCAGTGAGAGGAGGCCAGATGCATATTGTCAAGCTGATTTATTTTACAATCAACAAGTGAACATATAAAGTAGCCGTTACAGCAAATCTCCCCTCTAACTTAATTTCAGTTCCTCCTCATAACAAAGAAAATAATAAGCGTCCCACACTGTCCCTGTTAGTGGGCTAAGTAACACTTCCTTGTGGTCAACCATTTCACTGACTCAGCCCAAAGCTTACTGTGAACCCAGTCAGCTTCCATCTTAAGGTAGACCCATCTAGGCCCTCACCTGCTTCTGTAAGCAGATCTTATCAACTGACCTCAAACATATGCTTCTACTGTCCTTTGTCCTGTAGCTGGACAGGAAGTTTGACATTTGACACCTGACCTTCTTCCTGCCAGGTATTGGCCAATAAAGCTGCTAATTAAGCCGGCTATCGACTGCATGGGTGGAGCCTCCTAGAAACTGCTGTTTTCAAAGTGAATAGGGCTATTCCAACATAGTAAGCCTGGCTGGCCCCCATTGTCTGATCTAAAGACAGTCAGCATTCCACAGACTGACCCATCTAATGTGGCTTGAATACATAACTCCCCACCTTCTGCCTGCCAGGTAGATTTTAACCCTCACTTTCATTTAAAATTAACACCAAAATAAATCATATCCAGATCCTTCTGCAACAAAATGGCTGAACATCATGAAATGAAACATTTTCCATCGGCCCCTTTACACCATAAACGGTGAAAAACATTCCTCTGTGGCCCCAGGTGGGGCCATACTTGCACCACTGCAGAAGCCGGTCCATCTCCTTTGACTGAGCGTACCGACCACTGTAATTCTACCAGGACAGGGTCAAGAAAACTCTCAGCCTGGGAGACCCCGCCCCAGGTCACACCTCCTCTGACACAGGTGACTTTGCTTTGGTCTGACATAGGTTCTGCTCCAAACAAGGCCCCGTGGAACCTGGTGGAAAAGGCGAGGACCCGGCATATCTGGATCCCGACCTAATTTCTGGACTTTCTGCTATACTATCAGTGAGCTTACAACGACAATGCACTGGGAGGGCTGTGAATTTTCAGCCTTTCTAAGTGAGCGATCCATAATCAAACCCGAATCCTTTTCCGTCTTCAACGTTGTTAACTGACACCCTTCATTATATTTGTTAATGTGTTTTGTTAATATTAGTTTGGGTTGCCGGCCCTCCTCTTTGAATTTTTTTACCGCTGCCCTTCCTGTAAGTGGAGGGACCTGATGATGTATCTGTGAGGCTGGGCAGCAACCTATCCCACAATCCACCAACCTGCTGCAAAATAGGATCAGTTCACCCGATTCCAAAATGCATACCTTACATTTGTCCACATTAAAATCCGTATCCCATTCTGCTTAATTACGTTCAATCATCTTAGTGGGGATTGAAAAATCAATGAAAATCAATCATCCCGAGCAGAACGAATTGTACCTCATGCTGACTGAGCACAAGAAACACTGGCCCATATTTTCCGATCCCTACGGGTGTGTACGAGCTGTGTACACACTCGTAGGGGCCTCGCAAGTGCCGGTTTCAGGTATGTGAAGCGCATGCGCTGAAAACCGGCATTTCCGATCTGTCAAGAATCCTCTTGACAGATCGGACGCCTGCCCTGGAGAAGGGCCTCTGCGGGTGGAGATTTCCGCTTTCTGCAGAACCTCCGCCTGCTGAAAACCTTTAAAAATCTTACACCTGGTAAAAGCATACGTAAGGCCTGCTTTTACCAGCATAAGAGTTTAAAAAAGTAAAAAAATATATATATTTTAATCATTTATAATTTAAAATACTTTTTAAAAAGGTACGTTTATTTTTAGCCCTGTTAAAAAACTTTAATTATTTTTTTCAAAAAATTAAATTTTTGTTTAAAATATTTAATTTAATGTAATTTTAACTCATTTTAAATATGTGATTTTTTTTTAATTATTTAATGTTTTGATGTGTTTTTTGAGTGATTCCCATTCATACCTTTGACGGGTCTAAGCTGAGAGACATGTCAAAAGTATGAAGGGAGGTTCCCTTCTTCCATTGGTTCCCAATGGCCCATGTGATCCCAGGGACGCTTGCGAACTGCCTGCGCCCCTGGGATACCTGGGCCTCTGTGCGCGTGCACCAGGAGAGGCCCAGGAGCTGAAGAGTCCGGACCTCAGGAGCCCTCAGGTAAGGGCGTCGATTTTTTTCCAGATTGGAGGCATCCGCACGCAGGAAGCCTCCGATCGGAAAATCTGGGCCACTGACAACAGTTGTTCAGAAGTTTGTGGCAGAGACTAACCACAGTTCTTGGCTAGAAGAGTCTGCGTCGAGGAAAAGGGAGGAGAGGAGAGGGGCACGAGAAACCGAATCGTTAACGATCAATGAATCGTGTGGATCTCTATCAGAATTATCTCTCTATAGTCACGATTTCATGCTAAATGAGTTCAGCTCTCCGTTATTACTGATAAACAAGAAAGGCATTTAAGTAAAGAATATTTCTTACTTTGGTTGTAAAAGATGCATTCCTGCCGTAATGATTGATCATTTGGTCTCTGTGTAAATAGCGGCAGTCAATTACGTTCCTTCGTACTGTCCAGATGAAATAGGGAATTTCTTTTGATATCATATTTGACTAAGATAAGATAAGATTTTATAAATAAGGTTATAAAAATTTTAATGCACTATTTTGCAAATAAGAACATAAGGAAGTATAGATTGAGAAAAGGCCCAGACCATGTACAATCTATCTCACCTGGACACAAATGGTAACATACTAGAGAAGACTACAGGGCCTTGACATTCATTCCCCCACTGGAGGTGAATAATTGGCACACTCTGGCAGGCAGGGAATTTGTGGCCGGATGCTGTTCACTGGGCCTCTGCCCTCTTTTGTCAATTGCTAGATTCCACCAGAAGTGAGGCAGATGCTTCTTGCATCCATCCCCTACCATGCTAACAGAAGAAAGAGAGACGGGATTGGCTGGATGGTATTATCCACCAAAAAAGTCCTGCCAGTCCTGCCTCAGTTGCCCCCGATGCAATGTACACCTGCTGGCCTTGAGCATCTGTCTAAGAGAGAAAGTTAATTGCCACATGATGTCCACCATCTTTGTCACTTACAAACACAAGGGTCTGAAGATGGCAATTCTGCAGTGTTCAATAAGAATGGTAAATATATATTGTCTGTAGTTTAGACCTTTGATACTATCTGATGGCATCTATATGAAAACATATAGGGGGAGAAATTCGGTATCGCCCCGTTTGGGGCGCAATTATCGGCCGGGCGCAAAGTTTAGCGCTTGGTGCTAATTATCGCCTCCGACTGCAAACTTGGCTTCTATTGCCCCTGGAGGTGATTGGAGCACTAAATCAGGCACTACACACCTCTCTTAAGGCGCTAACGCCGAGGAGCGAGACGCTACCTCAGAGCGCTGGCGAAGCTCATGTGATGTCAGTCAGCAATGGAACACAGACACACTGGCGCCGGCCAGTTCTTAAAGGGAAGGGTCGATCTTGCTCTCCATCCACACCCTGCTCTTGCAGCCTTGAATCTCGGCCTGGAGAGACCTGTACATCAAATCTGCTGGAAAGAACAATGGAGAGTCCCAGGGAAAGAGCTCAGAGTGCAGCCCCCAAAGTCTCTTCTAAATCGATGCAAGGAAGGTCAAATCAAAATGAACCTGCAAAGTGTTGCTCAGTACCCAAAACTCCCTCACACAGCATTGAATAGCTCCAGAAGTCCCTCTCTCTCTCTCAGAATGCGTGGTGCAAAAATGTCACCGACAAAAAAAGACAGGAAGCGGTCGCCTTTAAATAGCGCTCCCCCAGTCCGTTCCTGACCGCAAACCGCTCCTCTCAAGCTGTTGTTGCTAGCGGCAGGCGGTAAGGTGGGGGCGTGACTCAATATCCGGTCCGGGGCGCTACCGGGGCATTGCACGCTCGACTGACGTCACGATCTGCAGGCGCAGAAGATCATGGCGGTAGTGTTTAGCGCCGCCGCAAAATGTCTGGTCAATTTCGCGAGCGGCGCAAACATCGCCGCGCCCGGGCACTAGTTGCTTTGCGCCCCATTAGCGCCCACGGGAGGCGCAAAGCAACCGAATTTTTCCCCCATAGCCTTCCTTATTAGATTAAGTGAATGTCTCTGATGGTCATTTCACTCTTAGTGACTTATGATTGCATTGGCCTGGATTCTCCTCTTCCCCCACCAGACCATATTGGCCTCAGAAAATTTTCAGGCGTTCAGGGCAGCCACCTAAAACAGTCCCCTTGAATATGCTAATGGTGGCCTAACTCATGTATTTGGACCCCTCTGAGGAATTGTGCTGCGCTACAAGGAGCAGGCACCAGGCCTGTTCCACTCAGGTTTTCCTGGCATCGTTTCCTGGCCAGCAGCACCACCAGAAAGGTAAGTTCATTTTTTTTTAATCTTTGATGTGGAGCCAGGAGGAGCGGGAGTGCCTCTCCCAGCTCCACAGCACTCCCAAGCACTACTACCAACCCGCAATCGGCCCTCCTCCCGTTATCCTTTCTCCTCCACGGGACCTGTCACAAACTCCACCTGCTGCCCTGGTGACATCAGATAATAGAGCATACACCGATGATCGAACCTGGAGCTTTCTAGGTCTGTACGATTGTGGCATATGGTGCATTTACCCACTGAGTCATTGGAGGAGTTTCATAAGACAGTACAAGTACTTTCTAACACCAATAAGGGTTTTGTAGAATAGCATGACATTGGGTTCATTGGCACGTTTTTCACTCTCAGCAGATCTGTCAAGTGAAAGTATCAAGTGGAGGACAGAAACTTTCCCCACAATGAAGAAAGGGAAATCTGGAATGTGAGTCAACAAGGACTGTTCTCGTGTATCTCAGGGCAGCTATCTCAGTAGATGCACTATCACATCTCTGGGAGCAAGCCACCTTTCCATACCTTCTAAATTTGAAAGGCTTTTGCTAATATTGAAAAGATCTCATTTGATAGATTCCTGTAGATAGCAGAGTAAAATGTTGTTCTATATGTGGGATCTTTACCATACCACTAAATGATGAATGCTGTCTGGATGATTCAAGTTACATTGGCAATCGTCCTCGTCCCGAAGCTGCAAAGACTCATCATCTAATATTAAAAAAAAGTAATTTACATTAGGAAAGAGTAGAATATCAGTGTGAAAGCAGCTCAGATAGGTCAGATAAGAATGTGAAACCTTTTACAACTGCCTTTAATGGGAATAATTTTCTGTCAGAATGGGTATTTTTCCTCTGTTCCTAACTCCGTACTTGTATTCAGTGCTGAGCTGGTTTGCATTAAATTCTGAAAGCCTGAGGTATGGAATTTCCACTGCCTACCTTAGGCGGGTGTTCACTAATGCATCAGGTGGCAGTTTGTTTCTCTTACTCCAAGGCTAGGAAACTTATTTTGCTGTTTACCATCAATAATTATTACTTTGAGCTGAGCTTCATTTAGGCTACAACAGTATTTGGGGCAGTGGACATAATCAATTATGTTACGAGCCTACTCTTGTGTACAGTAAATTATTGCCACCCCAGTAATGATCCTTCTCCCCTGCCCATGTGATACTGTCTAAAACAAATGTAGAGAATACACATATCTAAAATAAACCGAGACAAGGTTCTCAGGTTTGTAGCTCCATAAAGGGACCACTGGAGACCGCAGCCAAAAAAGTTAGTTTTTAAAAATATGCTTACCTTAATGTGGAGCCAGGAAGAGCAGCTCCACATTAAAACTGTTGGATATCGCTCGCCGCCCCCTCTCAAATGCCCTGCCTTCCCCCAGCCCGGGACTCACCTTAGACATGCTGCCAACATCCCAGCTAACCAATCTTGCTGCCCTCTGCGACCGGCGAGCTGCCTCTGATGCCGCAGCTCACCAGCACTATACTAATGAGGCCAGTGGACCAATTTGCCGTGGTTTTGCCGTGGGTTTCATTAGGGGCACGCGCTGCCACCGGACGACGCTCCAACTCGGGCGCGATGCAATTGCTCGGCCGTCAAGTTTCAATTGAGCTCATTATAATATATGGTGATGAGAGCCAGCGGCACTGCAGCCCCGAATTCCCTGGTTTTACACTTGCAATGCATTAGGGGATAAGGCACAGCTGCTGCCAGGACCAGAGGCAGGTGGAAGTCAGGTGACTGATGCTCTTCACACAAGAGCTGGGGAATTGATTCGACTTTGGCATCACAGCAAAGCCGCAGCAAGATAGGGCCATCCAGTTTTCTGGGCCAGCTGCCTTTCCCAAGTTCCAGGATGCAATAGATGGTACCCAATGTTCCCTGGAATATTTTTTGGGGGCCATGCGGCCCCTTTAACGGGCTGCGCGGCCCATTCAACATAACGCGCATGCGCGGTTTTTCTATTTAAAAGCCAGCTGCGCGGGACCTTCAGAGAATTGTGCGGCCGCACAGCTTAAAGGGAACATTGATGGTACCACATTGATTCGAGGGCTCCTACAGAAAATTCCCTCAACTACCTCAACAGGAAGGGCTTCTCTTCCCTGAATGGACAGATTTGTGTGCCAACATGAAAAGGATCCGACACATCAATGTGAGATATGCTGGAAGTTGTCGCAACGCATTCCTCTTTCAAAATTCAACTCTTCCCTGACCTTTTCAAGGAAAACAAATCATGTGAACTGATGGCGTGGGGGTGACAAAGCCCACCCCCCACTCCTATGGAAATGCCCTCAGTAAGAGTGACCAAACAGCAGCAGAGAAATGCTATGACGAAGCATAGGCCTCTACAAGAGTGGCCATTGAGAGCACCACTGGGGTCTTAAAGAGGTGCTTTTGCTGCCCCGACAGGTCAGTAGGGGCTCTGCAGTATGCAGACCATGTGTCACATATAATTGTACCCTGCTATGCCCTGCACAATTTTGGGATAAAAAGGCCTGGGTTTGGGCATTCCTAGGGAGGTCACCCTCTGATGGCTTGCTTCTTACGGCATTATGTGCCTGTTTGTCCTACAACAAGACTGAGTGAAGTGATGGTATCACCCTGTTAAATAGGGTTGTACACGCAAGTAACTTCTGTTAGCGAAGATGACGACATATACTGTAAGATCGCAAGTTACTGCCACTTAACCAGAGTGTGAAGGTTTATATTTACAGCTGTTAGTTTCAGAAGGTGAAGAGTGTACCGGTGCCCAAGGAAGAAAAGGGAGAGTGGCCAGGGTATTACCTTGCCTGCCCTGGTCAGGTCATTGAACTTCCTGCGGCACAGGTCTACAATCCTGGGGGTGATATGCACATATGCGGACCCACATAACTCTGGTACAAACAGTTCTTCAAACCATCAATGAGTGCAACACATGTTGCATCAGCGCAAATGTAGCAGAATTCACTGTGTGGAAATTCAGGACCTCTACGTTTATCCTGCAGGTGCATCTTAGTATTCCTTGCGAATATAAACCGGTATTTCAATAATTAAATCTTTTGGCATTTAATACAGAATATATTTATCAGGCAGTTAAGTTTCAACTGCACCTCTGAGCAATTTTATGAAGGAATATTGATTGAACGTTCTGCTTTGAATCAAGGCGTATGGCTGTGTAGTGCCACATGGTGGTAGGATATGGATTCACAGCTGCAATCCTCCATAAGCTGAGTTTCCAATCTTAGCCATAAATATTCCACTGTTGAGCCAAGTGCTTCTCCACAGGAAGAAGAAGAAAACTGGAGAGAGAGTTGGTCCAGAATGCTCTTCTACACATTCCTTATGACCCGCTTCAGAGTTGTAATCATAGGCGACTTAAAGGAGAGATATACTCAATTGTATTGCCACCTAATCCTATATGTTTATATAGAGGGAGATATCTGAATTGTTACTGGTGTCTCTTGGTTGTTCTGTGATACCCTGTTTTATACTCCAGAACTGCTGGTAAAAGGCAGTTTGAGAACAGGCATTTTCTATAAGATTTCTCCTTATCTTTCCAGTGATGTTGAGAACTTCATAGTGTCCAATAAGAGGAAGTTCTATGCAAAATGGCAGCCCTTAAACTTCCTTTAACCAGTAGCTCAACATGGTAGCCAACAGGAAATGATTGACACTAGTAAGTTAGCGATAGCTGAAATAATTTGGTTGTGGATAACCTACTTGTTGCACCCTGATTTTTAGCTTCAGATTACTCTGCTTTTTTTGCTCACAATTTTAAATTATGTCTAATTAATAATTCAATACAATTTACATTGACTTTTTCTAAATATCGTGAAGGATTTCTCTTCTGTTTGACAATGCAATCTTTTTACTTGCAAAAAACAAATGATAGCGCTACCTATGACACATGGAGCGTCAGCCGTGGTTCGCTGGTAACATTCTCGCCTCTGAGTCTGATGGTTGTGGGTTCAAGTCCTACTCTAGGGATTTGAGTGCAAAATCTAGTCTGACACTCCAGTGCCAGTACTGAGGGAGTGCTGTACTGCCAGAGGTGCTGTCTTTCAGATGAAACGTTAAACTGAGGCCCCGTCTGCCCTCTCAGGTGGACGTGAAAGGTCCCATGGCACTATTTCAAAGAAGAGCAGGGGACTTCTCCCCGGTGTCCTGGCCGACAGTTATCCCTCAACCGACACCTAAATATAGATTGCCTGGTCAATATCACATT
Source organism: Squalus acanthias (assembly GCA_030390025.1). Taxonomy (NCBI): domain Eukaryota; kingdom Metazoa; phylum Chordata; class Chondrichthyes; order Squaliformes; family Squalidae; genus Squalus; species Squalus acanthias. The sequence continues at coordinate 105,793,606 of CM059434.1, forward strand.
ACTGTGTCTGAGACCTTGCTGTGTGCAAATTGACTGTGGCATTTCCTACTGTACAACAGTGGCTACACTTCAAAAGGATGTGAAAGGCGCTATGTAAATGCAAGTCTTTCTTTTTTTCTTTTTACCTTCTACAAATCTCAAAATTTTTCTTGGATGCCTTACAATGTGTAAGTTAAGTGTAAATTGTTGACTGGATACTGGGGTCATAAAATAATCTTTTTATTGTAACACAAGTCAGCTTCTAACAGCATCAACAGGCGCAATTTTGTACGGTTTCACACCTAGCGTGGAGCTTTGCTTGTGACGAGCACATAGTAGAGATGAGGCTACCACACTACAGCCCTGAATTTCGAGCCCTTGCTTGCTGCTAATGAAGCCCTGCACCAGGAGTGGAGCCTCGCAAAGTTACTCCGATGAAATCCTCTACTTCCTTAAGTTTCCCTCCAACAACACTCGCAGTTAGGGTTACCTGGAATTTTTACACCCTGCGTAAGAGCTCTCCGGAAGTTATAGGTAAGGCAAGTGATTTGTTACTGCGAAAAAATGTGGGAGATTTGTCACAGGAAGTTGCTCAACACCACACCAAATAATTTCTCCTAATTACAGGGGAAGCAAATTCTACAAAGTTGCTCCATTTTTTTCAGTGTTATAAAGATATCTGTATGCTTACTGATGTCTCTCATTTGCCCTTTGTCACCACGTTGAATATGCTGAAAGAAAATCTGAGGGCAGGTATTTTGCGTATAACTCCCCATTCTCTGACATCATGAAGTTCATGGTATCACTGGCGAGTTATCAATGGTGTCGGTTAAAGGCAGTTAAAATACTGCCTGAAAGTTAGACCAGTGAGTGCATTTTGCACTCGCCCCGCTCAAAGCCCGCTCAGGATTAAAATAGATCCCTTTTATGTTATACATAAGGCCAGTGAATTGTGGAACGTGATCAAGAAACACTAATAAAAATCATGAAATCCAATGTAACAAATAAAACTTGCATTTATATAGTGCCTTTCACAATGTCCCAAAGCTCTTCACAGCCAATGAAGTACTCTTGAAGTTTAGTAACTGTTAGAATGCAAGGAAACATGGTTGCTGAGGTTCCACAAACAGCACTGAGATATGTGACCAGATCAGCTGTTTTTTGGTAGTGTTGGTTAAGAGATAAATGTTGGCCTCGACACCTCCCCTGCTGTTTTTTAATATCCAACTGAGAGGACAGACAGGGCCTCAGATTAACATTTCATCTGAAAGACAGTACCTCCAATAGTGCAGTACTTCATCAGTACTGCAGTGAAGTGTCATAGAATCATAGAATAGTACAGCACAGAAGGAGGCCATTCAGCCCATCAAGTCTTTCAAAGAGCAATCCAGTTAGTCCCACTCCTGAGCTATTTCACCATTTCCCTGCATTTGTTTCTCCTTCAAGTATTTATCCAATTCCCTTTTGAAGGATACTATTGAATCTGTATCCACCAGCCTATCAGGCAGTGCATTCCAAATTGTCACCACTCATTGCGTAAAAAAGTTTTTCCTCATATCACTTCTGGTTCTTTTGCCAATCACCTTAAATCTGTGCCCTCTGGTTATCAAACCTTCAACCATTGGAAACAGTTTCTCTTTATTTACTCTATCTAAACCATTCATGATTTTAAACACCTCTATCAAATCTCCTCTTAGCCTTCTCTGCTCTAAGGAGAACAACCCCAGTTACTCAAGTCTCGCCATGTAACTGGAATCCTTCACTCCTGGAGCCATTCTAGTTCTTCTGTGCCCTCTCCAAAGCCTTCACATCCTTCCTATAGTGTGGTGCCCAGAATTGGACACAATACTCCAGCTGGGGCCGAACTAGTGTTTTGTATAAGTTTAGCATAACTTCCTGGCTTTTGTACTCTGTGGCCGAGATTTTCCTTACCTCGACGGGTCCAGAGCGGGCAACGTCTGTGGCGTGTCCCAACCCTGCTACTGGCTCCATCCCGCTCTGGAAAATTATTTTACGTTGCTGGGGGCTTGTTAAGCCTGCCCAGCGCATTTGCCGATCCAATTAGAGAAAGCGGGTCTGGTGACGTCATTCATGACGTGTCATCAGCCGGTTTCCTTAAAGGGACCAGGAGCAACTTTCTTTTAACATTTGAACTGTCAGTGTTCTACAGCATTGAAGTGCTGCAAATACTGATAATGACTGCACAGAGGTGCAGGGCTGCACCCAGGTTCTCCCACGACTCCCTCCATATGCTTATGGAGGGAGTCAGAGCATGCAGGGAAGTCCTTTTCTGTTCTGATGGGCGGAAGACACCTCCCCAGGAGACCAACACAGCCTGGCTGCACATTACACAGGAGGGCACAAACAGGGATGTTGTCAGCAGGACCTGGGTGTAGCGGCGCAAATCTTTCAATGATCTCATTACATCATGAAACGTTCGTACAAAGCCACACACACCTTCATCCCTTCCCCATCACTCTGCCTTCACTACCCTACTCCTGCACATCCTTACTCACACCAACTTACCTTGGACCTCCACCCATCCCTCTCTATCACATCCCCAGCTCACTAGCCACCCCTCACACTCACCCTCATCCTAGTGCAATAATACCAACTAACAACACACAAGGGTAGGCACTTGGGTGATTTATCCAATGTTTATGTAAAGTTTCTGTTAATGTGGTGTCAAACATTGAAACCTTTATTTTCAACACTTTGCGTTCTTGGACAGATTTGTGTGCACCTTTCAAAGTGTCTTAGTGAGTTGCAGTGAATGGTGAGACATAATGGTACTCTCTGCAATAATGGTGAGTGTGAAAGGAATGGCTTGGACATTGTAGGGATGCTTTATGGTATTGGTGTGGGGTGGTGTCAACCTGGCGCATCATATGGCAGCCAGGGTGTACAGCATCAAGTGAAGTAAATCTGGCCATGGTGAGGCCATCCCTGGCGTCCTGGGCAGCAATGTGGTTGGGTGCTGATGCCCTGTGTCCTGTGCAGCATCAGGTGATTGCAGAGAAAGTTGGTGTTGTTGTTCGTGCTGCTGGTGCTGCTGGTGTTGGGGCTGATCATGGTGGGATTCTGAGGACCAAGGTGAGACAGGAAAAAAGGGCACCCATGTTGATGGAATACATGGCAAGTAAAGTAGAGATGACAATGGTGAGAGAGTTCTTCCAATGAGGTAAGAGTGAATGGAGAGTGGAAAGTGGAAAGACTTCAGAACCTGTGCTGGAAATGGACTGAGAAACAGCTTGTGGCTGAGGAAAGTGATGAACTGTCAGGTGGGAGCTTTTACTGTACATTTGAAGCTGTCAAGTAATCAGCTGGAGCAATGGCCATTGAACTCCCGCCTCAGGTTGACAGCCGTGGTCCCCGAACAGCGTGGTTCCCGTGGCCATGAAGTTAAAATGAAAAGGCAAGTTAAAAAAGCCTGTTAATGATCTGTCAACTAGATGGTCATCCGCCTCTGCCTGTCGGGTCTGCTCAGCGCTGACAGACCCGACATTGGGAAAGGTGCGTTAAAATGGGTTGACAGCAGGGTCCCGACCCGCTGTCAAAATAATAAATTTCCCATCCGACCCGCCACTGATCCCGCCCGCTGACCCCCCTGGAAAATTCCGGCCTATGCCTCTACTTATAAAGCCCAGGATCCCATATGCTTTATTAACTGCTTTGTTAACCTATCCTGCCACCTTTAAAGTTTTGTGCACAAACACCTCCAGGTCTCTCTGTTCTTGCACCCCTTTTAAAACTGTACCATTTAGCATATATTGTCTCTCCTCATTATTCTGACCAAAATGTATCACCTCACACTTCTACATCTGCCGTGTGTCCGCCCATTCCATTAGCCTGTCTATGTCCTGTTGAAGTCCATTACTATCTTCCTCACTGTTTACTACACTTCCAAGTTTCATGTCATCTGCAAATTTTGAAATTGTGCTCTGTAGCCCAAAGTCCAATTCATTAATATATATCAAAAACAGCAGTGGTCCTAGTACTGAACCTTGGGGAACGCCACTGTATACCTTCCTCCAGTCACAAAAACAGACATTCACCACAACGCTCTGTTTTCTATCCCTTAACCAAATTTGTATCCATGCTGCTACTGCCTCTTTTATCCCATGGTCTTCAATTTTACTAACAAGCCTAATATGTGGTACTTTATCAAACGCCTTTTGAAAGTCCATATACACACATCAACTGCTCACCTCATCCACCCACTCTGGGTTTTTTTTATTCGTTTATGGGATGTGGGCGACGCTGGCAAGGCCAGCATTTATTGCCCATCCCTAATTGCCCTTGAGAAGGTGGTAGTGAGCCGCCTTCTTGAACCGCTGCAGTCCGTGTGGTGAAGGTACTCCCACAGTGCTGTTAGGGAGGGAGTTCCAGGATTTTGACCCAGTGACGATGAAGGAACGGCGATATAATTCTAAGTCAGGATGGTGTGTGACTTGGAGGGGAACTTGGAGGTGCTGGTGTTCCCATGCACCTGCTGCCCTTGTCCTTCTAGGTGGAAGAGGTCGTGGGTTTAGGAGGTGCTGCCGAAGAAGCCTTGGCGAGTTGCTGCAGTGCATCTTGTAGATGGTACACACTGCAGCCACGGTACACCGGTGGTGGAGGGAGTGAATGTTTAAGGTGGTGGATGGGGTGCCAATCAAGCGGGCTGCTTTGTCCTGGATGGTGTCGAGCTTTTTGAGTGTTGTTGGAGCTGCACTCATCCAGGCAAGTGGAGAGTATTCCATCACACTCCTTACTTGTGCTTTGTAGATGGTGGAAAGGCTTTGGGGAGTCAGGAGGTGAGACACTCGCTGCAGAATACCTAGCCTCTGACCTGCTCATGTTGCCACAGTATTTATGTGGCTGGTCCAGTTAAGTTTCTGGTCAATGGTAACCCCCAGGATGTTGATGGTGGGGGATTCGGCGATGGTAATACCCTTGAATGTCAAGAGGAAGTGGTTAGACTCTCGCTTGTTGGAGATAGTCATTGCCTGGCACTTCTGTGGCGCGAATGTTACCTGCCACTTATCAGCCCAAGCCTGAACGTCGTGCAGGTCTTGTTGCATGTGGGCATGGACTGCTTCATTATCTGAGGAGTTGTGAATGGCGCTGAACACTGTGCAGTCATCAGTGAACATCCCCATTTCTGACCTTATGTTGGAGGGAAGGTCATTGATGAAGCAGCTGAAGATAGTTGGGCCTAGGACACTGCCCTGAGGAGCTCCTGCAGCGATGTCCTGGGGCTGTGATGATTGACCTTCAACCACCACAACCATCTTCCTTTGTGCTAGGTATGACTCCAGCCAGTGGAGTGTTTTCCCCCCGATTCCCGTTGACTTCAGTTTTACTAGGGCTCCTTGATGCCAGACTCGGTCAAATGCTGCCTTGATGTCAAGGGCAGTCACTCTCACCTCACCTCTGGAATTCAGCTCCTTTGTCCATGTTTGGACCAAGGCTGTAATGAGGTCGGGAGCTGAGTGGTCTTGGCGGAACCTAAACTGGGCATCAGTGAGTAGGTTATTGGTGAGTAAGTGCCGCTTGATAACACTTTCGATGACACCTTCCATCACTTTGCTGATGATTGAGAGTAGACTGATGGGGCGGTAATTGGCCGGGTTGGATTTGTCCTGCTTTTTGTGGACAGTTTTCCACATTGTCGGATAGATGCCAGTGTTGTAGCTGTACTGGAACAGCTTGGCTAGAGGCGTGGCTAGTTGTGGAGCACAAGTCTTCAGCACGATAGCCGGGATGTTGTCGGGGCCCATAGCCTTTGCTGTATCCAGTGCGCTCAGCCGTTACCTCATCAAAAAACTCAATCAAGTTCGTCAAACACGATTTGCCCTTAACAAATCTGTGCTGGCTCTCCTTTATTCGTCCATGCTTATCCAAGTGGCTGTTAATTTTATCCCAGATTATTGTTTCTAAAAGCTTCCCCACCACGGGCGTTAAACTGACTGGCCTGTAATTGCCAGGTTTATCCTTCTCCCCTTTTTTGAACAAGTGTCAGTCTAGATCATATGCTCAAGCCTCTGGAGGGGGGCTTGAACCCACAACGTTCAGACTCAGAGTGCTACCACTGAATCAAGGCTGACATCTAAATGAAAAGCAACTTATTTAGTCACCTTGAAGCAGTGGCCTTGGTCACAGATCTTATTTATGGCCATTTTGTGAGTTGTCTTTTTTTGAGCTGTTCGCTTTCCTGAGGCTATGTCGGCTTTCTTGAAGCTGTTCACCCGCTTTTCCAGATTTTATAGGTCGATATGCACGATTGACGTTTTTCTTCATAACTTTGTCTAATAGGAATAAATTCAGTTATCTTATGTTTCCAGCGGGGCAGTGCACAGGAAGCACAGGTCAGAGAATTGGCACCATGTCCAACTCATGTCCCCATCAAGCACAACTCTCACTGCGAGCTGGAAATCACTGAAATTATACTATAACGTATTAGACATTTCACAAAAAATAATTCAAAAGTACAAAATGTTTAAAGGCTTATGCAAATAAAAACTGACACAATGCACGGTGAACATTGGTGTTTCGTTAATTATGTGCCGCGCGTTTTTTTCCGAAACAAAAACAGCTATAGGCACTAATGAGATTAGTTATAGACTTTTCCTTGACTCTTACTTGCGTGATTGTCCTGTGAAATATTGTCACTCCTTGTTAACTGCTTTGTAATCCACATCCTGATGTTCAGGTGACTGAAGTCTGAATTAACTATGAAAGTCAAGAAGCATTCATTTAGGAGTTACTTAGCAGAAGCAGCCAACATATCTGAATTGGGCAATATTCTAATATGGAGAAAGTTACAATCAATTGTTTGGGACAAAATTGTCCGTTTAAGGATGGCTGGTTAGGCTGTTCAACGCCTGTGCAAGGCGTACATTCTGCCCATTGCAACTGGGGTCCATTTTGCATTTAGAAGCTGCCTACCACCTGCAAAATTGCCCATTTGCAAGCCCACTTCGAAATTGCATCACAGCGGCCCTTGGGCATCAATGAGGCGGCTGAGGTGCCCCCTCCCCCCCAATTTTCAGTTGCCAGCCGCCCACTTTTCATACAAGAAATGAAGGGCCATCTGTTGAAAAATCACCAGCACTGTAACTAAAGGGTTAATCAGACTGACTTGATATGTGCTAATGTTTTGTCTTCACATTGTAGTAACGTTGGCTTTTCGGTAGATTAGGTTTGTTAGGTGGGAAGTATGATTCTTAAATTGTAATATTTTAAAATAGTTACAAGTGTACAAAGATGGTGGCAACTGAACATCTGAACTGAGCTTGACCCTGGCAGCTCTTAATGAGTATTTAGGGACAGCTTAGGAGTCAAATCTTGACATTTCCCCACTATTGACACCATTTCCAATAATTCCTCCAATAAAAATGAGGTCAAAATGATTGCAGTAATGATTAGGATAAATTCAGCACTCCCAGGAGCAAGCCAGGCCCAAAGGGAACGTGGACCAGAGAATCCGGGCTACAATATTGTATCCCTTTCTCCGTTCTGCAGTCTCTTCAAGTGCCGGAGTGCTGACTTTACCCTATTGTGATTTGTCCGTTATACCATCATCATCTTCATTTTTCTGTTCCACTTGATTTATTGTTGGAAAGTTCCTCTCTGCCCAGCCCCTCTTCCTCAGGCTGGTTCTAATTACTGGATAGTAGCCAATGATTGTAAAAATTTTCTTTTCCTGTGAAAAAGAAAGAGGCACAGACTTGCATTTAGAGAGTGACTTATCACATTTCTCAGAAATGTCCTAATGTGCTTCACATGTATTTCTTCACACAAAGAATGATTAATACATGATAGGGTAGTCGAGATGGAAAGCCCGAGTCATTTAAAAAACAAATGGATGTTGCATTGTGGGTGGGGGGAGGGGTGGAATTGGATGTACGATTAAAATGGGTCAAATGGCTTTCCTGATCCATAATTATCTTGTGAACTGTAAGGGGGGAATTTTTCGGGGGGTCAGCGGGCACATTCGGTGGCAGATCGGGTGGGAATTTTTTTTTCCTGACAGCGGGTCAGGACCCCGCTGTCAACCCGCCGCCACGAGCCTTTCCCAGATGTCGGGTCTGTCAGCGCTGAACAGACCCGACACGCAACGGCGGGGGAGGCAATTCAGGTCATTATGACCTTGTTAACAGCCCAATAAGAAGTATTTTGAGCTCACCTTAACATTTTACGAGGTTGCTCACGGGGTCCACGCTGCTCGGGGATCACATCAGGTAAGCAGGTCGGGGGTTGTATGACCATGGAATCATCTCGTTACTTGACAACTGCAAATATGGTACAATAGCTCCCATCTCACAGCTGTTCACTTTCTAAGCTCAGAAGCGGTTGCTTACAACAACAACAACAACAACTTGTATTTATATAGCGCCTTTGACGTATTAAAATATCCCAAGGCGCTTCACAGGAGTATTAAAAGACAAAAAATTTGACACCGAGTCACATAAGGAGAAATTAGGGCAGGTGACCAAAAGCTTGGTCAAAGAGGGAGGTTTTAAGGAACGTCTTAAAGGAGGAAAGAGAGACAGGTTTAGGCAGGGAATTCCAGAGCTTATGGTCTAGGCAACAGAAGGCACAGCCACCAATGGTTGAGCGATTATAATCAGGGATGCTCAATAGGGCAGAATTAGAGGAGCGCAGATATCTCAGGGGGTTGTGGGGCTGGAGGAGATTACAAGATAGGGAGGGGCAAGGCCATGGAGGGATTTGAAAACAAGGATGACGGGTGATGTCGGTGGCGGGTCCCGACCCCGCTGCTGGCTCCAGCCCGCTGTGCAGAATTAATTTCCCTTGATGGGGCTTGTTAAGCCCGCCCAGTGCGTTTCCCGGCCAATTAGAGGAAGCGGATCAGGTGACGTCATTTGATGACGCGTCATCAGCTGGTTTCCTTAAAGGGACCATGTCCAAATTTATTTTAACATTTGTGCTGTCAGTGTTCTACAGCTTTGAGGTGCTGCAAACACTGACAAGCACTGCACAAAGGCACAGGGCTGCACCCAGGCTCTCCCATGATTCCCTCCATATGCTTATGGAGGGAGTCACGGCCAATGTTCCTTCTAATTTTTTTTTGTACTGTGCGGGCCATGACCTCCTTTGAGCGCGACCTTTTCATCCGTGGGCAAATTTTACAACAACAACAACAATTTTACAACAACAACTTTTACACCAACAACGGCAGCAACAGCATAAATACAGTAATGCCATATCGTCACCCCACCGTCTCAAATCATGAGACAATCAGACAAGTTTCTATACAAGTTTAACATAACTTCTCTGCTTTTGAATTCTATTCCTCTCGAAATGAACCCCAGTGCTTTATTTGCACTTTTATGGCTTTTTTAACCTGCTTTGCTACTTTTAATGATTTGTGAACCTATACCCCTCGATCCCTTTGCCTACCCCATTTAGACTCTTATTTTTCAAGGAGTAGGTGGCCTTATTCCTCCTACCAAAATGCACCACCTCACACTTATCAATATGGAAATTCATTTGTCCTTTACATGCCCATTCTGCAAGTTTGCTTACGGTAAAATTAACATCACTTTCCCGTAATTTTTTCCGGCTTTAAACAACTTTCCAAATTAAAAAAAAATCTCATATTTTTGTTTCTGACAAAGGCAACCTTTGTTGTCCCCAGGCGGTTTGAATTCTTCAACAGACAGATGCGCTAATTGGGTTGGCCTGTAGAAAGTGAGATGCCTCAACATTTCCAAAAATATAAACCTGACGCCAGGATTCTGATTTTCAAAAATAAGCTCCAATTTTCCCCACTTTTTATGATATTAAGGTTTTTATGAACTTTCATCAGCAACAAGACTAAAACCATAAATCCACCCCTGGTGCAATATTGGATTTATTAAAAAGTAGCAAATAAAAGTAAGTTAAACTTGTGTTAATCACTCTTCTTCCTTCTGCTAAAATGCTTCCTTGCTTCACCTAATGATTGAAAGCCTAGTCTTACAAACCCATCTGCAGTAGGATCATTTTATTTTAAAAAGCGGATTCACGTTCAGCTCAAAATACACACAAACTCGTTTCTCATTTCCTCTCCTGAAACATGTCACTGCCATCTGACAGCAACAAAGTCCCTTCTTACTCACCTGTTGCAGGTAAAACTCGACGACTCACTCACCTGTAATAGGTTTAATAAGATGAGGTACACCTGGTTATCTATCGATCCCTCCCACTGATTTTTAAAGCTTCGTCCAGTCCCATAGAGGTGGTTGGCTGCAGTGAGCTGGCCCGCTCTGGAATGGCCCCGCTCAGGAAAGGCCCGCTCTGATTTGCCCCGCGGGAACTGTGGGGTTTGTGTAACACAGGACCCTGTAACCGTGGCGCCAAAGGAGGAGGAGGGAGACGCTGCCCTCATCACCATGGCAACCGGCAGAGCACGGCTCATCTACAGATTCTGCCTGCAGCACGTGGAACTTCTCAGAGAGCGACACAACCAACCCCGCACCCACTCCCTTATCATGTGGCCGCTGCCCCAACTCTTTTGTTACTTTCCAATTGGGTCAGCTCTGAGGTCGCAAGACTCACAAACAACTCTGTCTGCATTCTGGGCAATTGTGTCCTGTGCCCCTCCCCCACTCTAGCTGTCCGGCAGTCCAGTTCTCTGCGCGGCATTTAATTTGAAGTGCGCGCGAGCTCTGGGACGAGTGCGCGGCCACGCAGCCGTGCACCTTTAGAGGGAATAGTGGTCACAGCACACAGGTAGGTCCTCTTCCCTTCCCATGGGCGGAAGAGACCGCCCCAGGAGATCAACACATTGCACATTGCACATTGCAGAGGAGGGCACAAGCAGGGATGTTGTTAGGATGACCAGGCTGCAGTGGCGCCAACCTTTCAATGATCTCAGTAAATTAGGAAACATTAGTACAAAGCCACACTCAACCTCATCCTGCTGTGCCTCTCATCACATCCCCATCACTCTGCCTTCCCTACCCTACTCCTGCACATCCTTACTCACACCAACTTACCTTGCACCTCCACCCATCCCTCTCTATCTACATTATCGCATCCCCATATCACTAGCCACCCCTCACACTCACTCTCATCCAAGTGCAATCTTACCAACTAACAACACACAAGGGTAGCCACTTGGGTGTTTTATCCAATGTTCATGTAAATTTTCTGTTCATGTGCTGTCAAACATTGAAACCTTTATTTTCAACACTTTGCATTCTTGGACAGATTTGTGTGCACCTTTGGAAGTGGTTTAGTGAGTTGCAGTGAATGGTGAGACATTAAGGTACCCCCCGCAATGGTCATGAGTGTGAGAGGAATGGCTTGGGCATTGTAGGGATGCTTTATGGTGTTGGTATGCGGTGGTGCCAACCTGGCACATCATGTGGCAGCCAGGCTGTACAGTGTCAAGTGAAGTAAATGTGGCCATGGTGAGGCCATCCCTGGTCTTCTGGGCTGCAATGTGGTCGGGTGCTGATGCCCTCTGTCCTGTGCAGCATCAGGTGATTGCGGAGAAGGTTGGTTGTGTTGTTGTTGGTGCTGCTGGTGTGTCTGGTGCTGCTGGTGTTGGGGCTGATCGTGGTGGGATTCTGAGGACCAAGGTGAGAGAGTATAAAGGGCACCCATGCTAATGGAATAGATGGCAGGTGAAGTAGAGATGACAGAAGTGATCTGTCAATGGTGAGAGAGGTAATGAGGTCAGGCTGGATGGAGACTTGTGTAAAGACTTGCAGCATGATGAATCTGTTGTGGAAATGTAGTGAGGAAGAGCTTGTGGCTGAGGGAAGATATCTCTGTAAGCTGGAAGCTTTTACTCTACATTTGAAGCTGTCAACTCATCAGCTGATTCAATGGCCACTGAACTCCCGCCTCAGCTTGACAGACATGGTAAGCTGTCAAATACAAAAGGTAAGCTGAAAATCATTCTTAAGTGGCTCTAAATAAGCCACTAATTACCTGAATTGGGTCCCCCGCTGTGAACCCGCCACTGCGTGTCAGGTCTGCTTAGCGCTAACAGACCCGACATCGGGAAAAGATGTGTGGTGGCGGGTTCACAGCCGGGTCACAACCCGCTAGGGGAAAAAAAACACTTTCCCACCCGACCCACCACCGATTGCGCCCGCTGACCCCCCGGGAAATCTCGGCCTTAGACTCAAATACTGTAGTCCCCTCAGAGTAAAACTGTACACATAGCATGTGCCTGCCTCTGTCCTTGGAAGCACCTGCATATGGAGCCGTGGCAATGCAGGATGTAGGTTCAATTCCACAGTGCTAAGTTCCTGATCTCAGACACACTGCTGTGGAGAGACAGTTGCCATTGCAGCAAAAGTTAATCCTCAGATTACTGTTGTGCTCCACGTGGTCGTTGGCTGCAGACAGTAAGTGAGCTGGGAAGGCGGAGGGACTACAGAGAAAAATAAAGTGGAATTTCATACCCTCGTGATTTTTTTAGAACTGGTCCTGTCAATGATACATCTCACTGGCAAGTTGACCAACATTGTTGGGTTGTTAGGAGGTGCTAAGTACAATTGCAGCCTTTCTTTCCATCAAGGAAAAAAAAAATCAGCGAACAAGTCAACTCAGGTCATTCAACCATTACTTCCTTGTACATCAATCATGCACCTGTCCGCAGGGTGGTGTCAAGCTGTTCTTCAGGCTGAGAATACCATGACTGCAGTGAACACAAGTCTGCGAGCCCTAAACAATGAATAAAATCTTATTTGTAAAGACAATGGGCTGGATTTTGAATGACCCATGGAGTCGGGTTTGGAGGCGTGTGGGGGGTTAAATTTGCGGGGTCGGGGTTTCCGGCCCCATCCCGACTCCATCCCGCCTCCACGCAATTTTGACAAAATCAGTCGCGGGGTTCCCGACTCCGTCTCGCCTCCAAGAGGCGGGAGAGGCCATTAAAGCCCTTAACAAGCTCTAAATTGGCTCTGTAATGCCATTTTGAAACGTTTTAGCTAGTTTAACCCTTTTCTGACGTGAAGTACGCCTGGTGTGAAACACTCCAGTGAAACCTGGCGGTAGCACAAGTGGACAGCTGACTATCAGCTGCAGGTCCACTCTTACAATGGAGATGTGATGAAGGTAGTAGTAGTATTAGGTCTGAAAGTCGCCGCTGCTGCATTGAATGTGTTCAGAGACTGCCTGGCCTTTGCTGTGAGAGGACTTGGATGCAAAAAAAATTCTCTCTCTCTCTCTTCCCCCCCCCCCCATATTTTGCATCCAGGTCCACTCACATCAAAAGCAAGCCAGGCAGGTCCTCTCTCACCAACAGTCTCTGAGACTAGGCAGTCAGCAATGATGACATCATCAGAGGCGACTTTCAGACTGAAACCACTAATTAGTTCATGGGTTCCCACATGCTGGACTCAATTGCCCAATTAAGTGAAAATTGCATCATTCATCCACATTAATCTGGAGTCGGGGGGGAAACACAAAATGCGGATTACACGACCCCAACCCGACCCCAAGACAAAATCCAGCCCAATGAGGCTGTTTAACAACATTTCTCTGCAAAGCTTCCGTAATATAGTCCGACAGCAAGAATCTCAAAACTTTTGCAAATAACCAATGAATAATTTATTTTCCTCCAGTTCTTTAGGTTTATAACATGGATAAGATTATAGATTCACATCCCTGGGTTTCTTCAAATTAAGTCACTGAATTCTATGGTTTTCAGATATTAACTTTATGCAATTTGTCCATACCTTGACTGCTTTCTTTGCCAGGAACGTAACCAGTTTCAACTTCTCCTCCGATGTGCACTTTAATATATTTTCTGTCAAAAAAGATAGCAAGGTTTATTGTACTGAATGTAGCTTCCTGGACCAAAGCATTAACATCTATGTAGACTAATAGTCTATCAGCGGATTAGTAATGCAAGCCAATCTGTAGACCTTTGCTTTAATAACGGGGAGGGTACTTTTGATTGTAAAGCGTGACTTGTTTCAGGCTACCCCTATAAAGCTTTTATAGCATCCTATCTGGAGGGGGTGGGGAGAGAAAACCTGGTTAAAATGATTGCCCAGTACTTCTGAGAAATCCTGAGATTCCAGAAGGGCGCCCAAATGAAGTCAACCAGGCTTTCAGTCAGTGAAGACTACAACTTGCATGGTCGGAAATGTTACATTTTGCATGCTGATAGGGAGCTGTCAATCATTTCCAAACTATTCTGGCATGTATGTTCAAACTAAATTTGGGAAGGGAAGGAGCATACAGGATGGCTACAACAAAAAGACTTCCTTATCCACCCAACTAAACTTCTGACTTGCTCTTTAACACTGAATCTCTGACTTAAACATCAGAATAACAGTATGGGATGCTCATTCATATATTTAATTGTGAGGTGGATTTATCTCTTACTGCCTGCTGATATTACATAGAAACATAGAAACTAGGAGCAGGAGTAGGCCATTCGGCCCGTCGAGCCTGCTCCACCATTCAATACGATCATGGCTGATCATCCAAATCCAGTACCCTGTCCCTGCTTTATCACACAGAATCCCCATCGAGCCTGCACCGACACATATCCCACCCTATCCCCGTAACCCCACGTATTTAATTCCCCCTAACATATCCCTTCCTATCCTATCCCCGTAACGCCACATATTTAATCCCCCCCTAACACTAAGGGTCAATTTATCATAGCCAAATCAACCTAACCCGCACATTTTTGGACTGTGGGAGGAAACCGGAGCACCCGGAGGAAACCCACGCAGACACGGGGAGAATGTGCAAACTCCACACAGACAGTCACCCGAGGCCAGATTTGAACCCGGGTCCCTGGCGCTGTGAGGCACCAGTGCTAACCACTATGCCACCGTGTTACCCATTAGGTTCTGGCCCATAGGAGATCAAATATCAACTAAAGCATGAATTTAAATGCAGGTCCCAGCTTTGTATATAACTATATAACTGAAACTAAAGTATCAGGTTTAATGAAGACTTGAAACTACTACTGTAGATGTATTAATGTAAACAATTAATTACATAGCTCTAATGCAAGAACAAGCTTTAAGCGGCAAGTTATAAAACAACAAATTACATTAAATAGAAGCATTTTTATCTTTTGTGTTTCCAAATGTGTGGAGTTATTATGCAAATTAATTAATAGCAGCAGCCAAGATTTGTGTTATACATTCAAAAGTTCTGGTGAAGTTAGTAAAGGCTTCTTCTGCAACCAACAACAAGCTGTTAAAAATCCTTGGTTACCAGAACATTATTATTTCTACTGGAAAAGCTCACTAAAAGAATACTGCCAAATTATCCCAAACATGCTAGAGTGCAGTCATGAGTGTGCTCTTGGCAAATTAAGTGATGTATTGGAGAAGTATACCCATACTTTTAAGTTAACTATAAGGTTTGTTGTATATACATTTGAAAGAGAATTAATTTGTTCTTTATAAATGAATGTTGCAATCAAATACACATAATTAGAAATTTAACATAATATAAATATGTTTTCCTAGCTGTTTAGTCAAATTATTGTAATGCTTATCAATTATTGGCCCGGATTTTCCTGGGGATATACTGCCACTTCTACATTGTCAGGACCCTTGAATGTTGCAAAATAAAGAGGAAATTATGAAGTGACTTTTGCCATTACTTATGGCGTTCCATATTTTCCTTGGTCTTTTGCGGCACTCCGCAGCCATCCCTCACCGTAAACAATTGGAAACTCATTTTCATAGCTCTGTCCCCACTGTTAACTCAGGCAATCACAATTTTGCTGGATCCTCGCCAGTTTTCATGTCACTACCACTTGGAATTAAAAATAATGGTGCTGGCGCTGGCATTGACGTGACTTATAGCTGATAGATTGCTGCATGTGATGTTACCATACAGAGCAAGGCATTGGCTACCACGTGAACCAAGCACCCTCACAGACCGAGGAATATTATTTTGAAAGGTTCCACAATCACAACCCCTCCACATAGAGAGAAGCTTGCAACCATGCTACAGAACCTATCAGCACAATTAGTTTGATCTTTCACCATCCTCCCCTCACATGTTTGGGGTTAGTGCTGAAAGGTGAATAATTGGGCTAGAAATTCATTATAGCCCAGGAATGGGCAGTATCATTAGAAAAGTTGGAGAATTAATGTCAGGCGCTAATGCTTTAGACTGCACATAAATTTCATGCTCACTGCTCAAAAAAATGATCGGAGCGCTAATTTAAGTCTTTAAGCCCAGGTTCATTGACGTTACACTCAAAGGATGGACCAATATCAAGTGCAGTCTAATCACAAGTCATGATTGCAAATGGCTTTTTTCAGTTCTTAAAGGGGAGGTTCATTGATGCTGCAGAACCTCATTCTCAGCTTTGCTGGCTGTGCAGCTGCCTCAGCAAGCAAGAGCAAGTCAAGGAGAAGGAGCCAGAGGACTGAAGCAGCTGCACTCATGGAAGATCCACATCCCAGGGAGAGAACCCGCAGAGGGGAGTCATGAGCCAGGTGGAGAGCGGATAACCCTTGTCTCCGACCAGCCAGCTGCGGGATTGACGTGGTTGCTGGAAGAGTGCTGGCGCAGGATGAAGGCATCGTGGCTGCTGCCAGGATAGCGGGCATTGACATTGAGGATTAGCTGTCTGTGCTCGCACACCAACTGCACATTAAGTGAGTGGTAGCCTTTGCAGTTATGGAAAATCTCAGGATTGTTATGTGGTGCCCGCAAAGCCACATGGGTGCAGTCGATGGCGCCCTGCAACATGAGGAATCCCGCTATCCTGGCAAAGCCACATGCACACTCGTCCTGCTTCTCTCTGGTGATGGGGAAGGAAATGTAGTCCCTTCTCCTACTGTAGAGAGCCTCTGTGACCTTCTGGATGCAGCGATGGATGGCAAACTGCGAGATGTTAGCTATGTCTCCTGTTGCAGACTGGAAGGATCCACTGGTGAAGAAATTGAGGGCGACGATGACCTTGACTGCCACTGAGAGAGCTGTGGTTGCCCTGATCTGAGGCTGGAGGTCTGGTTGCAGGAGGTGACAGAGTTCTGTGACCACCTCCTTGGTGAAGCAGAGCCTTCTAATACACTGCTCCTCGCTTAATTGGAGGTTGGAGAAGTGCTCTCGGAATACCCTCAGAGGGTAAGGCGTCCTGTTGAGAGCCCTGATGGCCCTCCTCCTCCCTCTGGCCACATGTTCCAGTCGTTCTCGCTGCCTCCGCTCCCTCCGCTGTAGATCCTGGCGGGCGAGGTCGACTGCCAGTACAGCCCCCATTAATGTTACCAAGTGTAGCAGTTTGATTTTTTTAAGAATATTTTTAGTTGCCACAACACTCCTCATACTAAATAACGTTGAAATTATAGAATGAAACTTGCACTATGTGAAACTGACAAGAAAGCACTGAAACTCCACTAACCTATAGCTGCGACTCATTACTAATGATCCCTTTAAATAAAATCCCTGGAGCCGGCATCCTGTTGCTTCATGCCAGATCTCCCTGTTGCTGTTTCCTCCAGGCGCTAAGGTAGGTGGCAATAATCAATTTCGCAGATCAGGCAGTCAGTGAGCGTTGCACAATCACTAACATCACAATCCACCTGGCATTGAGGCTCCTGCTGATAACTGTTAGCAGCAGCGCTGCAAGATTTGGCGTGCGGCGTTGGATTCACCTCGCCGTGGCGATAATGCTCTAGCGCCCCATTAGCGCCATCTGCTGGTGCTAACGGGAGGCGCTAAGGTACCGAATTTTTCCCCCTCTGACTCTAAAGTCTTGGAAATTCCCTCACAGCGCCCCAAGAGGGAGGAGGGGCGCTTCTAGTAGCGCCCCGCTTCCCTCTTGGGGCGCTACCACTCAATTTCGGTCGCGGGGGCGCTAATTTTTCCAGGGCACTAAAAGAAGCACCCCGGCGAAGTTAGCGCCCCAAGGGGGCACGAATCAATTTTTCGCCCCTGGAGTTATGATTTTGGCAAAAGGTAGCCCACAATTGAAAGCAGCAGTTTGACGTTGTTGAAGTTTCGGCCATAATTCCAGAAGTTCGGGTCCGTCTACCCTGGGAAATTAGACAGGGGAGCACCATGGGTGAATCACTTGACACAGGTGAGTGGGGGGAAGAGGTAGCTGAGAACGAGAAGGCCCTTTGTTCAAGATTAAGAGCACCCCCAGCAACTGCTGAGAAAAGGTTCCTGACCTACGGGATGCAGTCTTTGGGGATGTACCTGACAGATAGAAGGAATAAAAATATTACTTTTACTATTTCACATCTTAAAAAAATTATTAGAATGATTTGAGGATGTGACAGATGGTGAAAATAATGTGCTGCATATTTCAGGCTGATTCCACAGCCCGGAGCTCCCAGTGGAGAAGTGAATCATGAGAAATGGCAGGCACACAGCGCATGATTTCCCATGCATTCCCTAACAGTGCAGACTACCCGATGGGAGCGCAGGATTGGGTACTCACCCTTTGTGTGTCTTCTTTCTAAAGATATCCCCACAAGAGAAATGAAACTAAAGTGAAAGTTCTTGAGATAAATGATGATATTGTAAATCAGAGCAATAAGGAAACTAAGAGTAGTGGTCAACCAGCAAAGTACGGTTTGTCCTGTAAACTCTGCAGTAGACAATGGCCTGGATTTTGCCACCAGTGGCGAACAAACGGCGCTCGCTGTTCATTACACTTACACTTGCCCACAGACTTTCTGTGGGCTTTTACACTGCGATTTGTGGTTATCAACAGGCAAAACAATGGGGCGGTCTCTACAGAGGATCTGGGACCTGTGGGACAGGGCAACGAATGGCGTGTCTCCTCAACCAATCAGATTGAAGAATCTTTACTGAGGCACGCAGAATCTAAACCAGGAAGTGTAAGTTAGAATATTTAATTCAATGTAAAATCATGTACAGAAAACGAAATAAAGAGAGGGAAAGAAAAATGGGATTAAGAGAGAGAGATAAAAGAGACAGCAAGAAAAAGTTTAACAAATTATTAAAATTTTGTAATTTTTAAAAATCTCCAACAATAATTAAAATCTGAAGGAATGAGATGCCACACTTGTAAAAGTTAATTTTCAGTGTCAGAGAGGTTGGTTGGCAGTAATTAAGACTTAGCATGCTGTTAAAAATTCACTTACACTGGTGTGTCTAGTGGGTAAGTATCGCAACTTCACACCCTTCACGTGTTAGAATGCCAAGTCTCTTGGCAAGATACTGTTATAGAGAAGCTTGTCGAGGAGCAGGGCATTTCAGACAGCAACTTCCTGACTTCCGCTTTTAACTGCGCATGTGCAGATGCCGGAGGTTGCTGTCCGATGTACTCCTTAATAACAGTGAGCGCTGATATCCTCACCATTATTCTTAATTTGTAAGTGATCTTGATGAAGGTACAAAATGTCAATGGGTTGGATTTCCGCAGGGGTTCTCCCATCATCCACTGTAAGTTTGGTGGAAGACCTGCGGCGGAAACCCAGGAGAAACAGTGTAAACAATGTTTAAGTTGTTACTCTGGGGTTTATGCGGATCTTCCATCAAAGTTACAATGATGATCGGGAGAGCCCCCATGGAAATTCAACCTCACAATGTATGCATTTTCAGGTGATAACTAATGTAGAAAGCAGATGTTTGAAGGAAGAAAGATCATTCAAACAAGTCTGTAGATACTTAGCAACTGTTTTTTTTTATTCGTTCATGGGATGTGGGCGTCGCTGGCAAGGCCAGCATTTATTGCCATCCTAATTGCCCTCAAGAAAGTGGTGGTGAGCCACCTTTTTGAACCGCTGCAGTCCATGTGGTGAAGGTACTCCCACGGTGCTGTTAGGGAGAGAGTTCCAGGATTTTGACCCAGCGACTATGAAGGATCAGCGATATATTTCCAAGTCAGGATGGTGTGTGACTTGGAGGGGAACTTGCAGGTGGTGGTGTTCTCATGCGCCTGCTGCCCTTGTCCTTCTAGGTGATAGAGTACGCGGGTTTGGGAGGTGCTGTCAAAGAAGCATTGGTGAGTTGCTACAGTGCATCTTGTAGATGGTATACGCTGCAGCCACAGTGTGCCAGTGGCAGAGGGAGTGAATGTTTAAGGTGGTGGATGGGGTGCCGATTAAGCGGGCTGCTTTGTCCTGGATGATGTCAAGCTTCTTGAGTGTTGTTGGAGCTGCACTCATCCAGGCAAGTGAAGAGTATTCCATCACACTCCTGCCTTGTAGATGGTAGAAAGGCTTTGGGGAGTCAGGAGGTGCGACACTCGTCGCAGAATACCCAGCCTCTGACCTGCTCTTGTAGCCACAGTATTTATGTGGTTGGTCCAATTAAGTTTCTGGTCAATGGTGACCCCCCAGGATGTTGATGGTGAGGGATTCGGCAAAGGAACTGGACACAGGAATCATAAGTGCCATTTAATTTTGACCTGTAAGATAATATATTAATACTAAAAATGTTACATACTATTATAAAATGAGGGCTATGTCATTTTAGTGAGGTAAGTCCAGATATAGATTAGAGGTAAGGGTTTAATTCTATTGTTGAATCCAATCTTACCCTCCCCATTGCTAGACCTGAACTGACCCAATTCCCCAACGGTTACCAGACCCGACCCAAGTCCTGTTGGATCTGAAGTGCATCAAGTATTTTTTGCAATTATTGTTCAATAAATAAGCAAACTAGTTTCATTAATCCAGTGTATTTCATTATTTCATTCATAACTTTAAAAATTTGACGCTCAGAACTTCAAGTCATCCACTCTTGATTTGGTGAAGCTAGACATATATGACAAGTCTCATTTATAAGTGTCAACTTTTTAAAGTTATGAATGAAATACACACTCGAATGAACAAAACTAATTTTTATGATTCTCTTCAGATTCAGCAGGATTCAAGTCAGGTCTGCCTTAAGACTAAAAGCAGCCTCAACTCCCTAATTTCCCCATAATCCGCTACTGCTTCTGTTAGTGCTAAGGTGAAACTTCAACAATTGACAGTTTAAGCAATCATAGAAGAAATGGATTAACTCATGATTCAGCAAGATGTGGAAGAATATAGGTTTGAGTCAGGAAAAAATAAACAGTGAGCAGATCAGAACCTGAAACAGGCCCAGGCAGAGCAAACTGGAATGATTTAAAGTCTTTTCTTATTCCTACATTCTTATGTAGCTGTGTTCCTTAACAAAAACTAAAATTGCAAGTATATCTACCTCCATTACTCTGGATCCAGACAGTATTTGATTGTTCACCATCTGCAGGGAAACATACACCAGGACATAATGGACAATTGGTAGCACAGAAACATAGAGGAATATTTATTCTCTGCAACTAAGCAAACAGGTCATCCAAGATGTCTGATTGGGCCAAATTGGAAAGTCAGTAAATTAAATGACCCAATTCCATTCAGATTTGAAATTTGGCTCATTTCCCTCTTGATCTTGCAGTTGGCTTTTTTTTTCTTTTTAAATGTATTTATTTACTAAGTGTCAGCTTTGCTAGAAAAAAGTTGTGGGTTCAAGCCCCCCCACCCCAGTCCCCGCTCCCCCCCCCATCCCCCCTGCCCTCCCCCACCGCCTAGAGGACTTGAGCACAAAATATAAGCCAATATTTCAGTATAATACTAAGAGAGTACTGCACTGACGTACAGTCATTCAGATGACATGTTAAACTGAGGCCCTGACTCCGTGCTCAGGTAGATGTTAAAATTCCAATGGCACTATTCGAAGAAGAGCAGGAAGTTCTCCTGGTGTCTTGGGCAATGTTGTTCTCTCAGCCAACATTATCAAAAATAGATTAATCAGTCATTCATCTCATTGCTGCTGAAACCCAGAAGGTTCTGAGAAGAGATAGAAAGACATGATTATGTGATGTTGTGGGATCTTGCTGTGTGCAAAATGGCTGCTGTGTTTGCCTACATAGCATCAGTGGCTACAATTCTAAAAGCTACCCATTGTATGTTGTGAAGACCTATGTAAGATCATCAGCCTTTTCCAAACAAACTCCAGCCACAGTTACATACAGAAGAGTGTGTTTAATAATAAACAGGAACTGTGGTAAAAGTGAGCAACACAACATCACATAATTTTTCACGTCTTTCTATCTCTTCGCAGCACCTTCTGGGTTTCCCACTTTCCCAGAGTTGAAAGAGCCTTGACTCCACCTTCCCGCAGCCCAGCCCCTCAAGATCATTACAACGTGAACTGCTTTCTTTCTGAGACACGATGAGGTGCTTTATAAATACATGTTTTCTCTTTCTATTTCTTTATGTTGTTTTTTCTACTGCTTCCTCTCTGTTCCTGTTTTCTGCATCTATTTTATTTTTCGATTCCTGTGATTTATCTCTCTTTTCCTCATTTTCTTTTTCTCCATTATTTACATTCCACCATTTTAAAGAAGTTCCATAAACTCTGGAAGGTGCATAGGCAAAAAAGGAAGGCCCAACATTGAACCAAAGTCTATTGACAATTCTTACCCATAAGGAAAACTTCTGCCTAATCCCATTATTGTCCTTACTTTATTGCAAGGAAATTAAAGAATTGAAATGGTGTCCCTGATTGGGATAGCTAGTTACTTGTGAGGGTGTTGGTAATTACCAAATTTGGAGCAGTATACCACTCAACAGTGCATGGAGAACACTAAAGTTTAAATTGTTGGCACACCTCTCTGTTTATTAGAAACACGGGACACTGTCAGCAGTCTTCATTATAATTGCAATGAAATCATAGGTAGCAATCAAAACATAAGATAATGCGAAAAGGCCATTCAATCCAACCAGATGTTACACGAGCAAAAGGTCATGGGAATCACTATGTGCTTTGATTTCCCACATTCATTCAAGTATAAATGCAGTTACAGTTGACAAACCATATACGGTAGCTTAGAAATTAGGTTTTAGGAGATAAAAGGAATAGCTAAAGAGTCAGTCATTGGTAAAGTGCAGGAGTTAGACATTAAATGGGTCCATGGGAACATTCTTCAAACCAGTGCCTCAACTCATGAAGGAGAACTAAAAATGTGTCACACCAAATATGAAGATATTATTCATTTTATAAAAGATGAGCTGGGTATGTATTTATTCCACAAAGTTGGTTTTAACTGATGTTTTCATACCTTTATAGGACTCAATACTAGCATAATATTAAATTCCAGGAACCCATCTCATGTGACTGTAAACAGGTATCAAGGACATGAAGCACAATCATAGCTGGCATCAGGGCAGACATTCAAACTGGCCAAAAACTGATTAAGAATCCTACATAAAATTGAAACAGTGCATATTTTTGAGAAGGTGTGAGAGGAATAATATATAATTTACAATTTTGTCATTCAAGCTGTAACCTAGTCTCAGGATTCTGATGAAAGTTATAAACTGCTTATACTTTTCACTGATGTTTTATGGCATTATCAGATTCAATGAATTAGATTATTATTTTGCAATCCCTTTTATGTATTATTCTTTACATTATTTGGAAAAACACTATTGCAGCTTTTCAAAAAATCTGTATTGGTGATTCATTGGTCTAAGATAGGTTTACAGTGCATGTATGCGAATGCATAAAGTGTGGTAAATAAGGTGGGTGAGCTGCAGGCACAAATAGCCACCTGAGAATATGATGTCATGGCGATAACAGAGACCTGGCTCAAAAAAGGGCAGGATTGGGTACTAAATATTCCTGGATATAAGGGGCTGGATTTTCTCAGCCCCGAGGAGGCGGGTATGGAGGCGGGACTGCCGGTAAAGTTGCAGAATTTGGGGGCGGGTGGCAAACTCGCCCCCAACACGCCTCCGTGCCCTCTTGCCAGGAGGTGGGAAGCCGTCCTGCCCTGGGTCCCGGCTCCTTGGAGGCGGGAAGGGATTAAAGCCTATTAACTGCCTGTTAACAGGTAGTTAACAAGCAGAAAATAGGATTATCCCCATTTTTCTTTCCAAAATGCGGGCTTCCCGACCTGGGGAAACCCCGCCAGGGTGTAGGAGCCGAGTAGGAGGTCTGCGGGAGTCGGAGGGGTCTGAAAGTGAGATGTAGAGGTGAGTGATGGGTGCAAGTGTGGAGTGGTAAGTATGTGAGGTGAGTGTAAAGTGTTAGAAAATGTTAACTTACCTTTGTTTCTACCTACAGTCTTTAGCCGCTGTGGAGCCGGAGTCCCGACATCTCCATTGTAGAGATTACAGACTGGCTGTTGGATCCTCCGATCCAGCAGTCATCTGATTTCTACAAAGTAGAACGGTTTGATGAGTCCTGAACACAAGAACTCATCAAACTACACAGAATGTCAGTGTTTGACAGCTTCACAGAGCTGTCAAACGATGACATTTCTTCTTTCAAAAATTCTTGACAGATGACATGTCATACGTTGACGTGCTCTGTCACTGACTTCCCCCTAATTGGCCTGCTGAGCCCGCCGGGCGGGCTTAACAAGGTCAATCAGGGGAAGATCCTGCTGGTTGGCCAGAGGCTGCTGGAGGCGGGACTGAAACCAGGCAAGCAGCAGTCCCGCCTCCAACACGTCTTCATTCATAAAATCTAGCCCAAGGTGTTCAGGGAAAATAGGGAAGGAAAGAAAGGAGGTGGGGTGGCAGTATTGTTTAAGGAGAATATTACAGTGCTGGAAAGGGAGGATGTCCTGGAGGGGTCAAGGACAGAATCTATTTGGTTAGAGTTGAGAAAAATAGCGGTGCCATTACACTACTAGGTGTATTCTATAGGCCGCCAACTAGTGGGAAGGATATAGAGGAGCAAATTTGCAGGGAAATTACAGAGAGGTGCAAGAACTATAGAGTAGTGATAATGGGGGACTTCAACTATCCTAATATAGACTGGGATAGTAATAGTGTAAAGGGCAGAGAAGGGGAAGAATTTCTGAAGTGTGTTCAGGAGAACTTTCTTGATCAGTACGTTTCCAGCCCAAAGTGGAAGGAGTTATTGCTAGATCTATTTCTGGGGAATGAGGTGGGTCAAGTAGAGCAAGTGTCAGCAGGGAAACATTTAGGGAACAGTGATCACAGTATCATAAGGTTTAGATTAGCTATGGAAAAGGACAGGGAGCAATCTAGAGTAAAAATAGTTAATTGGAGGAAAGCCAATTTCAGTGGGTTGAGAATGGAACTGGCCCGGGTAAATTGGAATCAAAGATTGGCAGGCAAAACTGTAATCAAACAATGGGCTGTCTTTAAAGAGGAGATGGATGGGGTACAGTTGAGGTACATTCCCACGAGGGGGAAAGGTAGGGCAACTAAAGCCAGAGCTCCCTGGATGACGAAAGAGATAGAGAGTAAGATGAAGCAGAAAAAGTGAGTGTATGGCAGATGTCAGGTTGAGAATACAAGTGAGAACCAGGCTGAATGTAGAAAATTCAGAGGGGAAGTGAAAAAGGAAATAAGAGGGGCAAAGAGAGAGTATAAGAATAGATTGGCAGCTAACATAAAAGGGAATCCAAAAGTCTTCTATAGGCATATAAATAGTAAATGGGTAGTAAGAGGAGGGGTGGGGCTGATTAGGGACCAAAATGGAGACCTATGCATGGAGGTAGAGGGCATGGCTGAGGTACTAAATGAGTACTTTGCATCTGTCTTTACAAAGGAAGAAGATGCTGCCAAAGTCATAGTGAAAGAGGAGGTAGTTGTCTGGATGGGATAAAAATTGATAAGGAGGAGGTACTAGAAAGGCTGGCTGTACCTAAAGTAGATAAGTCACCATGGGATGCATCCTAGGATGCTGAGGGAAGTAAAGGTGGAA
Source organism: Squalus acanthias (assembly GCA_030390025.1). Lineage (NCBI taxonomy): Eukaryota > Metazoa > Chordata > Chondrichthyes > Squaliformes > Squalidae > Squalus > Squalus acanthias. The sequence goes on from CM059434.1 coordinate 105,819,214, forward strand.
ATTGCGGAGGTACTGGCCATAATCTTCCAATCCCCCTTGGATACGGGGCTGGTGCCAGAGGACTGGAGAATTGCAAATGTTACACCCTTGTTCAAAAAAGGGTGTAAGGATAAACCCAGCAACTACAGGTCAGTCAGTTTAACCCCGGTAGTGGGGAAGCTTTTAGAAACAATAATCCGGGACAAAATTAACAGTCACTTGGACAAGTATGGATTAATTAAGGAAAGCCAGCATGGATTTGTTAAAAGTAAATCGTGTTTAACTAACTTGATTGAGTTTTTTGATGAGGTAACAGAGAGGGTTGATGAGGGCAATGTGGTTGACGTGGTGTACATGGACTGCCAAAAGGCGTTTGATAAAGTGCCACATAATAGGCTTGCCAGCAAGGTTGAAGCCCATGGAATAAAAGTGACAGTGGCAGCCTGGATGCAAAATTGGCGAAATGACAGGAAACAGAGTGTAGTGGTGAACAGTTGTTTTTCAGACTGGAGAAAGGTATACAGTGGTGTTCCCCAGGGGTCGGTACTAGGACCACTGCTTTTCTTGATATATATTAATGACTTAGATTTGCAGGGACAGGGTACTGGATTTGGATGATCAGCCATGATCGTATTGAATAGTGGAGCAGGCTCGATGGGCCAAATGGCCTACTCCTGCTCCTAGTTTCTATGTTTCTATGTTTCTATGAACCTTTATAAAACACTGGTTCGGACTCAACTGGAGTATTGTGTCCAATTCTGGGCACTGCACTTTAGGAAGGATGTGAAGGCCTTAGAGAGGGTGCAGAAAAGATTTACAAGAATGGTTCCAGGGATGAGGGATTTCAGTTATGTGGATAGACTGGAGAAGCTGGGGCTTGTTCTCCTTAGAGCAGAGAAGGTTGAGAGGAGATTTGATAGAGGTGTTCAAGACCATGAGGGGTCTGGACAGAGTAGATAGAGAGAAACTGTTCCCATTGGTGGAAGGGTCGAGAGCCAGAGGACACAGATTTAAGGTGATTGGCAGAAGAACCAAAGGCGACATGAGGAAAAACTTTTTTACTCAGTGAGTGGTTAGGATCTGGAATTCACTCCCTGAAAGGGTGGTGGAGGCAGATTCAATTGTGGCTTTCAAAAGGGAATTGGATAAGTACCTGAAAGAAAAACATTTGCAGGGCTACGAGGAAAGGGCAGGGGAGTGGGACTAGCTGAAGTGCTCTTGCAGAGAGCCGGCACGGGCTCGACGGGCTGAATGGCCTCCTTCTGTGCTGTAACCATTCTATTCTATGATTCATCCATCTGGGTGAATTCAAACCCTGCAACCCCAGATGAAAGGATACAATGCAAATCCACAGCAGCACTTAGTCCTCAAAGGGTAGCTCCTAAAAGTTTGTTTTAAATAGATTCCCATGCAAGAGAATGTTTACACATATTTATTAGATTGATAAATTAAAAGTGGTAAAACTGCTCTGTGCTTTAGAGTTAGTGCACTAGTTAAGCATGCATTAAAGTTAGTAATTTGAGTTTTCATATTAATGGGGCAGGCACTAATTTTTTTCCCACACTCCTAAAAATAACTACTGGGAGTAAACAGGGGCAACATCTCAGCTGAGTTGGATAAACTGAGCTATTCCAGGAACTATTACATTTGTTTTTAAAAATCCATTGGTGAAATGACTTTAATCTTTATCATTCTTAGTCCAAAGCAGTCAATATAAACAATGTAAGAATCAAGCTTTGTACCTTGCTGTGTTGCTACCTGGCATTTCTTGATGCTGTTACATCTCAAGGGATTAATTACCTAATGAAGAGAAATGTGCAGTAGAATCAGAATGGTATGAGATTTCACAGCAGAAAGAACAAGTAATATGGTAGTGTAATGGTTATGTTAATGGACTAGTAATCCAGAGGCCTAGTCTAATAGTCCAGCGAATGTGAATTCAAATCCCACCATTGCAGTTTGAGAACTCAGTTTACAAAATATAGATTAGTAAAATTGAAGCTGTTGGATTGTTGTAAAAACCCAACTGGTTTACTAATGTCCTTTAGGGAAGGAAACCTGCTATCCTTACTCAGCCTGGCCTATATGTGACTCCAGTCTGGCCTAACTGTGGTTGACTCTTAACTTCCTTCTGAAGTGGCCTATGAAAGCAAGCCACTCAGTTGTATCAAACTGCTTCAGTTCAAGAAGAAGGCCCACCACATTCTCAAGGCAACTAGGGATGGGTAATAAATGCTGGCCTTGCCAGTGATGCAAAGAATGAATTAAAAAATGTGACATGTAGTTGAAGTGAGTACCATGTGAAAATCAAAGTGTTAATAATGGCACCTTTCCAACATGAGAGTCACCACATACTCTCCCTCAGAATCTTCATTGGATAGTTTACTCATTTTGTTACTGCTCTCAGATGACATAGCAGAATCTGTGAGGTATTTTTGCTTCTTTTGTACTGAAGGGTCATCATGCTGCAAGTAGATGTTGGATCCGTTACAATAAAAATCCTCCCTGAAGCACTTTAAAATGCAATGGATTAAAACTTGTCTCAAAGTTTTTGTAAAGACCAACGGCTACATCCTCCTACAAAAGTTTTGATGTGGAGATGCCGGCGTTGGACTGGGGTGGACAAAAATGAGAAGTCGCACAACACCAGGTTATAGTCCAACAGATTTATTTAATTTTACAAGCTTTCGGAGCTGTTCGCTCCTTCTTCAGGTAAGGTAGCTGTGAGAGAATCTCCCAGAATTCACAATATAAACACAGAAAAAATGTATTCAAATCTTTCCCTACATCAAAGACACACTAAGAGCACAGCCAAGACAATGGGATGTGTCCCAGGGGGTCCAACGTGTCAAAACACCTGCTGGCTGCATATCCTCTCCATTTGTGTTGGTTCTTGTGTTAGTTTTTTTTTTTTAAAACCTGGAAAGACCGGCCAGTAGACATTTGACAAAGTTTGACATTGTTATTCTGGGGCTGGAATTGGGCCCCATCGCGCCTGATTTCTGGGTAAAAAATAGCAGTTGGGAGGACCAATTTCTGGGCCTGATCTCCCCCCCCGCCCCCATCCCCAATCCACACCCCCGAGTGCCCCTTAAATATGCTAATCAGGGGCCTAGTGCCTGTTTTAGAGCCCTGATGCCAAATTCGGCAAATACTGGTTAGTGGCTGCTCTCTTCAAACTTTCAGTTTTAAAGCATGAAATATTGCTGCAAGCAGTGACTGAGACATAGCAGTAACTATATGGATACATCCCTGTGTAACATTAAGGATTTTGTGATAATTCCTCAGAATGTACTTTCCTTTTAAGTAATTAAATGGCATGTGGCATAAATATATTTTATGTTGTCCCTAGAAATCCTGATACGACAATGTTTTTAGACCAATCATGTGTTTATCAGGATCCAACTATATTAAAATAATACACATAAAAAATGGTACAGTAGGTCACTTTTTCTTGCACAGCAATTATTACATAGCAAGGCAAAAGTAAAGCTTGTCTCCAGATCATCAGATAAAAAGCCAGCTGGCAACTTTGCAAAGGTGAGACTTTCCAACATACCTCAGAATCTTCACCAAATGGTTTATCCCTTTTGCTGCATTCAGGAGACATTGGAGATTTTTTGGAGAATTCCAGACTTTTTTTGGGGGGGTTCTTCTTCTTTGTACTGTACATAGATATTGCTGTCATTACTATAAAATATTTATCATGTTGTAGCATTCAATATAGAAACATAGAGCAGGAGTAGGCCATTCGGCCCGTCGAACCTGCTCCACCATTCAATACGATCATGGCTGATCATCCAAATCCAGTACCCTGTCCCTGCTTTCTCACACAGAATCCCCATCGAGCCTGCACCGACACATATCCCACCCTATCCCCGTAACCCCACGTATTTAATTCCCCCTAACATATCCCATCCTATCCCCGTAACCCCACGTATTTAATTCCCCCTAACATATCCCATCCTATCCCCGTAACCCCACATATTTAATCCCCCCCTAACACTAAGGGTCAATTTATCATAGCCAAATCACCTAACCCACACATTTTTGGACTGTGGGAGGAAACCGGAGCACCCGGAGGAAACCCACGCAGACACGGGGAGAATGTGCAAACTCCACACAGACAGTCACCCGAGGTCAGATTCGAACTCGGGTCTCTGGCGCTGTGAGGCACCAGTGCTAACCACTATGCCACCGTGTTGCCCATTATAATTGCTCGATTATAATGTGATAATTGAACACCATAAATTATGGACCATGTATATGTTTATCTTGTTATGCCGAGGACCACTAACTCTGCCATGTCATGAACTTCCTAAATTTTAAGAACGTGTAAAACTATGCAAGAAACTGCAAGAAACTACAGGCCTGATTATTAGGCCAAGAATAGACAAGGTGAATCCCAAAAGAAAGAACTTACGCATGAATGGCGAATTTGGCTGCTTGCTTTGAACTATAGGGCTGAATTTTATCAATGGGGGCGCGTTGGGTGCGGGACTGCTGGTTGTTGGGTTTTAGTCCCGCCCCCAATGACGTCCAGCCAACCCACGCTCTTTTCCCTTGATTGACCTTGTTAAGCCTGCCCTGCGGGCTTAGCCGGCCAATTAAGGGAAAGCCGGTGACAGAGGATGTCAGCATATGACGTTTCACCTGTCAAAAATTTTTGACAGATGAATTGTCAGCATTTGACAGCTTAGAGAAGCAGTCAAACACTGTCAATCTCTGTTCTATGGTGAGTCCTTGCACAAAGACTCACCAAAAACTCTTTCCTCTGCAGAAATCAGATCTCTGTCGTTGACATGGGGCACCTCCGAATCCCCAAGAGTTGAAGCCTGCAGGAAGAAGCAAAGGTAAGTAAACTTTTTGAAAACTTTACACTCACCGCTCATACTTACCTCTCCACACTTACACCCATCACTCACCTCCACAGTGCACTTTTCGATCCCTGTCACCCCCGCAGACCCACTGCTCGCCTCGCTGACCCTGGTGAGGTCCGCAGCCGTCAGGGAGCCCCGCACTTGCAGGGGCAAAATGGGGATAAGCCTCAAAACTGCCTGTTAACTACCTGTTAACAGGCAGTTAATTGGCTGTAATCCCCTTCCCGCCTCGAGGAGATGGGTCCCTGCTCGACTCGGGGACCCGCCTCCTGGGAAGATGGCACGGAGGCGGGTTGGGAGCGGGGTCGGTACCCTCTCCCAGTTTCTGCCATTTTCCCGGCAGTCCCGCCTCCAAACCCGCCTCCTCAGGGCTGGGAAAATTCCCCCAATAGTTATTCCTTGCTCCGAGACTCCACTTGTTAAAATTTGAGACATAGAATGTGCTTAATACAATTGCATTTTTTCTGGCTAATTTTATCCCATTTATTATACAATAGTCACTCATTTTACTTATCCAATTGCTAAGGATGCTGGGCAAAACAGTGCAAATCCTGTCATCAGAAGGAGACTCATGGACATGCCTCTTTCACCATAAGCTTTTTAAACACAAAGAAGTGATATAGCTAGAATCTTGAGGACCATCCATTCAGAGGATCAAGTCTTCTTTTCAAGGAGCTTCAGGAAGTTTTTTTTTACTTACAGCTTCATTATAAAGGAGAACCAGTGGATGTAGTATATTTGGATTTTCAAAAGGCATTTGGCTCGAAGGGCCAAATGGCCTACTCCTGCTCTTATTTCTTATGATAAGGTGCCACATAAAAGATTGTTACACAAGAAAAGGGCTCATGGGGTTGGGGTTAATATAGAAGATTGGTTAACGGATAGAAAACAGGGTAGGAATAAACGGGTCATTTTCAGGTTGGCAGGCTGTAACTAGTGGGGTGCCGCAAGGATCTGTGCTTGGCCCTCAGCTATTTACAATTTATATTAATGACTTAGCTGGAGGGACCGACTGTAATGTAACCAAGTTTGCTGACGATACAAAGCTAGGGGGGAAAGTAAGCTGTAAATGGAATAGCCATAAGCATAATAGAAATCCTCCTTTGTCATTGGTTGGCCTGGCCCATGTGATCCCAGGGACGTTTGCGAACTGCCTGCGCCCCTGGGATGCGTGGGCCTCTTCGCACGCGTACGCCTGCAGGCCCAGGACCGCAAGAGTCCGAAGCTCCGGAGCCATCAGGTAAGTACGGAGTTTTCTTGCGGTTCAGAGGCATACGCGGGCAGCAAGCCTCCGACCGCAATTTCCAGGCCAATATTTTCAATTACTCCGTCTCAGCCACTGCGAGGTGTAAGAGAGCAACACGGTGGCATAGTGGTTAGCACTGTTGCCTCACAGCGCCAGGGATCCGGGTTCGAATCCAGCCTCGGGTGACTGTCTGTGTGGAGTTTGCACATTCTCCCCGTGTCTGCGTGGGTTTCCTCCGGGTGCTCCAGTTTCCTCCCACAGTCCAAAGATGTGCGGGTTAGGTTGATTTGGCTATGATAAATTGACCCTTAGTGTTAGGGGGGATTAAATACGTGGGGTTACGGGGATAGGGTGGGATATGTGTCGGTGCAGGCTCGATGGGCCGAAATGGCCTCTATCTGCACTGTGGGGATTCTGTGTGATTCTGTGAATTGAATTAGCTTTTACCTACTCTTGATCAGGGTCCCACTGGAGCCACAGATGTAGCTTAAAAGCTTAATAAAATAGAGGGAGCTGAGTCGCGAATTTGTAAATACAATTGAAATTGAATCACTATGAACAATGCCACAGGAGATTTGTTAATAAGATAACAAAGTATGATTGTGCACATTTCCTATCCGTCTTCTTAGGCAGTCCCTCGAAACCGAAGATGACTTGCTTCCACATTAAAAATGAGTTCTCAGGTGACTGATGAGTCCAATGCGGGACCTACAGTCTCTGTCACAGGTGGGGCAGACGGTGGTTGAAGGGGCGGGTGGGTGGGGTGCTTGGGTTGATGTGCGCTCCTTCCACTCTTTGCGCTTGGCTTCTGCTTGCTCCCAGCGAAGAGACTCGAGGTATTTGGCGCCATCCCGGATGCTTCTCCTCCACTTTGTACAGTCTTGGGCCAAGGATTCCCAGGTGTCGGTGGGGATGTTGCACTTTTTCAAGGAGGCTTTGAGGGTGTCCTTAAAGTGTTTCTTCTGCCCACCTGGGGCTCTCCTGCCATGCCGGAGCTCCGAGTAGAGTGCTTGTTTTGGGAGTCTCGTATCGGGCATGCAGACGATGTGACCCGTCCATCGGAGCTGATCGAGCGTGGTCAAAGCTTCGATGCTGGGGATGTTGGCCTGAGCGAGAACACTGACGTTGGTGCGCCTATCCTGCCAATGGATTGGCAGGATCTTGCGGAGGCTGCGTTGGTGGTACCTCTCCAGTGCTTTGAGGTGCCTGCTGTACATGGTCCATGTCTCTGAGGCATACAGGAGGGCGGGTATTACTACTGCTCTGTAGACCATGAGCTTGGTGCCGGGTTTGAGGTCCTGGTCTTCAAACACTCTCTTCCTCAGGCGACCGAAGGCTGCACTGGCAGTTGGACTTAGTCATCGACGTGACATTTCCTATCACATAAAGCTAACTGGATATATTTCAGAAATCATTCTCCAAATGTAACTATTCAGTACCTATTTTTCACTCTGTTCCTGTAATATTCCTTGTTACAGGAAAGCATGAGACTAAGCCTCAGATGTCCGACTAACTGTTACTGACTTACATCTATTCTTTTGGACAGAACCAGTTCTTGTGTGTGCTGAGCACTAGGCACTGGACACAACAAAGGCACACCCAGCCCAGTCGACCCTGCAAAGTCCTCCTCACTAACATCTGGGGACTTGTGCCAAAATTGGGAGAGCTGTCCCACAGACTAGTCAAGCAACAGCCTGACACAGTCATACTCAGAGGCTCATACATTTCAGTCAACATCCCAAACTCCTCCAACACCATCCCTGGGTATGTCCTGTCCCACTGGCAGGACAGACCCACCAGAGGTGGTGGCACAGTCGGGAGGGGGTGGCCCTGGGAGTCCTCAACATTGACTCCGGATCCCATGAAGTCTCATGGCATCAGGTCAAACACGAGCAAAGAAACCTCCTGCTGATTACCACCTACCGCCCTCCCTCAGCTAATGAATCAGTACTCCTCCATGTTGAACACCACTTGGAAGAAGCACTGACGGTAGCAAGGGCACAGAACGTACTCTGGGTGGGAGATTTCAATGTCCATCACGAGGAGTGACTCGGTAGCACCACTACGGACCGAGCTGGCCGAGTCCTGAAGGACATAGCTGCCAGACTGGGCCTGCGGCAGGTGGTGAGAGAACCAACATGAAGGAAAAACCTACTTGACCTCATCCTCACTGATCTACCTACCGCAGATGCATCTGTCCATAACTGTATTGGTAGGAGTGCAAAGTTCTGTCTTCGCACTGAGGACACTCTCCATCATGTTGTGTGGCACTACCATTGTACTAAATGGAATAGATTTGGAGCAGATCTAGCAGCTCAAAACTGGGCCTCCAAGAGGTGCAGTGGGCCATCAGCAACAGCAGAATTGTATTCCACAACAATCTGTAACCTCATAGCCCGGCATATCCCTTATTCTACCATTACCATCAAGCCAGGGGACCAGCCCTGCTTCAATGAGGAGTGTAGAAGAGCATGCTGGGAGCAGCACCAGGCGTACCTAAAAATGAAGTGCCAACCTGGTAAAGCTACAACACAGGACTACATAAAGGCTAAACAGCGGAAACAGCATGCTATAGACAGAGCTCAGTGGTCCCACAATCAACGGATCAGATGAAAGCTCTACAGTCCTGCCATATCCAGTCATGAATGGTGGTGGAAAATTAAACAACTAACGGGAGGCGGAGGCTCCATGAACATCCCCATCCTCAATGATGGCGGAGCCCAACACGTGAGTGCAAAGACAAGGCTGAAACATTTGCAACCATCCGACCCAACAGCCATCTGAAATCTACAAAGTTGAAAGGTTTGATGAGTCCTGAACACAAGGACTCATCAAACTACAGAGAATGTCAGTGTTTGACAGCTTCACAGAGCTGTCAAACGCTGACATTTCTTCTTTCACGAAGTCTCGGCAGATAGCACGTCAGACGTTGACGTGCTCTGTCAGTGACTTCACCCCTAATTGGCCTGCTGAGCCCGCAGGGCGGGCTTAACAAGGTCAATCAGGGGAAAATCCCTCTGGTTGGCCAGAAGATGATGGAGGCGAGACATTGACCCGACAGGCAGCAGTCCCGCCTCCATTCAGAAAATCCAGCCCAAAGTATTTGTTTAATTTCTCTGCCATTTCCTCATTCCCCATTATAACTTCTCCTGTCTCAGCCTGTAAGGGACCCACATTTACTTTTGCTAATCTTTTCCTTTTTACATACCTATAGAAGCTTTTACAGTCTGTTTTTATGTCTCTTGCTAGTTTACTCTCAGATTCTATTTTCCCTTTCTTTATCAATTTCTTGGTCCTCCTTTGCTGAATTCTAAAATCCTCCCAATCCTCAGGCTTACTAATCTTTTTGGCAGCATTATAAGCCTCTTCCTTTGATCTAATACTATCTTTAACTTCTCTTGTTAGCCACGGTTGGAACACTTTATCTGTGGGGTTTTTGTGCCTTAAAGGAATGTATATTTGTTGTAAATTATGTATTAATTCTTTAAATGCTAGCCATTGCTCGTCCACTGTCATACCTTTTAATGTAGTTTCCCAATCTACCGTAGCCAACTCGCGCCTCATACCTACGTAGTTTGCTTTGTTTAGATTTAAGACCCTAGTTTCGGATTTAACTAAATCACTTTCAAACTGAATATAAAATGTTTTCATATAATGGTCACTCTTCCCTAAAGGCCCCTTTACTACAAGGTTATTAATTAACCCTTTCTCATTGCACAATACTAGATCTAATATAGCCTGTTCCCTAGTTGGTTCCTCAACATACTGATCTAGAAAACTATCTTGCATACATTCCATGAATTCGTCCTCCACACTATTACTATATGTAGATTAAGTCCCCCATGATTACTGTATTACCCTTGTTACATGCGCCTCTAATTTCCTGATTTATACACGTTACAACTACTGTTTGGGGGCCTATAATAAACACCCACCAATGTTTTCTGCCCCTTGCTGTTTCTTAGCTCCACCCAAACTGATTCTACTTCTTGATTTTCAGAGCAAAGATCCTTTCTCTCTACTGTCATTATCCCATCCTTTATTATCAGGGCTACCCCGCCTCCTTTTCCATTTTGCCTATCTCTTCTAAAAGTTAAGTATCCTGGAATATTTAGTTCCCAACCTTTGCAACCACGCCTCCGTTATGGCCATTAGATCAAACCTGTTAATTTCTATCTGCGCTATTAATTCATCTATTTTGTTGCGAATGCTTCGCGTATTCAGATATAGAGGCCCAAAAATTAGTGCCGCTACGCGAGAGTACGCACTGTGTACTCTCGCGTATTCTGTCTCCAATTGTCGGTTTTCTGCATGCACTGCGCATGCGCTGAAAACCGGCACTTGGTGATTTCAAAAGGGGGCGGTTCCTAGGTGAACCGCATGCGCGCTACAGGCTGCGCGCACGCAGTGCACTTAGTGCTTTGAACGCGCAGGTAAGCATGGAACATTTTACACATAAAGAAAGGAGGCGTAAGACCCTCTTTTAACAAGGTAAGTAGTTAATTAAGTATTATTTTGAATTTTTTTCAACAGGTATATCTTTTTTAGAGACTTTAAAGAAAGGTAAGTTTATTTTTATAACTTTTTAAAAGATTTTAAATTTTTTCAAAAATTTAATTTTTTGTTTAAAGTGGTTAATTTATTTAACTATACTTATTTTATTAATGTGATGGTTTTTTTTTTATTTAATTGAGGTTTAGCTGTTCTTTTGGGGGGGTATAGTATTCATAGCTTTCACAGCCGTGCTGTGAAAGCTATGAATGAAAGATGGTGTGCTGCCATTGGCTCTAACTGAGTCACGTGATCCCACAGCTCGCACGAATTAACTGCGCCTGTGGGATACGGAAGCCCTGCACAGCTGCTGTCCAGAACATCAAGTTCGTGCGAGCTGGGAATGAAAAAGCCAGCGCGCAGTGAGAGATCGCGGGGAAGCCTTACCCTCGCACGAAGGCTCCCTCACGAATTTTTGGGCCAGTGCCTTTAGCTTTGACTTATTTCTATTTTTCCTGATGTCACCTTAGTCACTGATGCCTTATTACCTTTGTTAGTCTCTCTGTCCCTTCCCGACCCACTCTGCTTATTTTTACCCAAAACTCTACTCTGCTCTAGAGCCTTGACATTTCTCTCGCTGCTTTTAAATTTACTCTTTCCTGAATCCTCCCAACCCCGCCCCCCCCCCCTTCATTAGTTTAAAGCCCTGTCTACTGCCCTAGTTAAACATTAAACATACTGTGCCAGGAAGAGAGGAATCCATTACAACAAAAATAATTCAACATTTTAAATAATCATATTATGTGTTCTATTAGGCACCTACAGTATTAAATCTTTTCATTTCATTGGGCGTTTCGTTTTGAGAGAAAGGTGTTCGGAATATTGGGCTCTTTTTTAATTAACAATTGCAATTAACGATTAACCAAATCAAACAGGGAATTCAGAAGGAACTTCTTTACCAAGAGAGTGGTGAGAATGTGGAACTTGCTACCACAGGAAGTAGCTGATGTGGATAGTATAAATGCATTTAAGGGGAAGCTACTTAAGCATATAAGGGAGAAGGAAAGAGGGTTATGCTGAAAGAGTTAGATGAGGAAGGATGGGAGGAGGCTCGAGTGAAGCATAAACGCCAGCATGGATTGGTTGGGCCGAATGGCCTGTTTCTGTGCTGTATATCTATGTGATTCGATGTAATTAAGTGCATTGTTATTGAATTCATTTCTCAGCATTCCTGAGTAACTTATTTCTGACACCAGGTTCCTGTTCTTACCAATTCCTCCTGTTTTTTTCGTTTTCCAGCTGCGGCTGCTGCCTCTGGCTGAATGTTATTCCTAAATGCCGCTCAATGGTCAGTGGGAAGCCAAGTTTCTCTCTCGCTCATTTCTGAATCCTTAGTTTTTGTGTCTTTTGGAAACCTGGCCCTCAGCTGCAAAATAAAATACCAACCCCAACAGCTCAGGGTGAATGAAACCTATCGAATTATTCTGAATGGAGAAAGTCGAATGATAATCACAATACTTACAGAACACCTGGAATGCTGCGGGGGGGGGTGGGGTCTTCCTTCACGCCTAAGGACAAGTAACGATGTCCCTTGTGATTATGTGGGAAGATCTGTGCACATCGAAGTTGTCAGCAGACATTAAAACAACATTGGCGCTGGATTAATCAAACGATAATTCAAGTGCATTCAATCAGATTTTGACGCAAAGCAGACACCACAAGCTAACATTACGTCAGCCTAACGTCACATTAAGCGTAAATTTCCCGGTGATGACACCAAAAGAGGCGAAACTCCCCCTCGTAGCCATGTTTTGATATGCTGGGGAGTTTGTCATTTTAATGTGACTCAATGGGACGTATGTAATCCGTACTTGTTCCGTTCGGTTTTCTGTCTGAATCACACTTGTGCTGGATTGCTAATGTTGCTGTATTGTTCTGTGAACACGTATTCAGGAGGCCGATCGTTTGATTACTGTAGATTGTAATTTTCTGCCTCGTACATCGATCGTCATTAATGCCATTTGTATTCCAGGTTCCTTCAAAAATTGTGTCTGTTTTTTTATATAAATATGGTTCGTGCCCGATATAACCTCAGATTTCAAGATTTTGTCATTTTACATGATGATCAACATTGTTAAAATAAAAGACGGACTCATGAGGCAATGGCCAGAGTTGCCATGAATTCGAGCTGTGGAACTGATCTTAAAGGAGCATCATGTAAAAGTGTTTGACAAACATTTGCTCCACTTGTTGACAATCACACATGCGCTAATGTGCTAGTGTCATCCTGGCAAAAACAAGGCATGGCTCTTCTCCATCTGAAAATAAATTTAAAAAGATGTACCTGCTACTTCTTTTATAAAGACCGTACCCCTTTAAGAAAGTTCTGCCGAGAAGCTCTACTGTATGCATAAGAGGGTAAATGTTTTCCTTCAGTCAGGCCAGTTATCTGGTGGGGTGGGTTACCCGTCCTTGTATTATTTCCAGATGTTTAAAAAAAACAATTCAATTTTCAATTTACCAGAGTGGGATTTGAACTCGTTTTCTCTGGATTATAAATCTAGGCCTCTGGAATACTAGTCAAATATCATAAACACTATACTAACGGACCCTAACCTTATGAGACTCACACCAGGAGGTTATGCACCAGTTTGCATTTACACTGGCTGGAGTATTTTAAGAGTTATGTCCAGTGGGATTCATATGAACTTTTAAAACTTTATATAGTATCTGTTTAATGTTATGAGAGAATGGATGATTCCACTTAAAAATCTGCATCAGGGGAATGGAGCACATGTAATAGATACAATTGTACTTGTTCAGCTTTGCCTTTTGGATTATATGGCTCTGGCTATCTGAATATCATAATCATTGTGACAAATTTCCATGGTATTGACATTGCATATATGTAGATCGAGGCAGGACTAGCTTTGTGTAGAATTATAGATTAATTATGCTTTGTGTAAATGTAAAGTCAAGGTTGGGGAAGGGCTAAGCATGCCTGATTTCCAGCTTTTTTAAATCTTCAACTTCCTTACAGTATTAAACAGTTAATTAAGCCAGTAAGATCTTATTTGGGCAGTGTGAACAATGTATCCTAAATACATTAGTTTAATGTTGCTAAATAAATCTAGTTATTTAATTCAGAAGCTGAGCCTAGCTTCCAGAGAGTGGCTTGGTCACAAATGATCTCGGCTTGTGTGAATCCTAAACGATAAAAGGTCTCTGCGGGGCAGAAAACCACAGAGCTGCAGTGTTTGGGAGTGCAGCAAGACTGTTGCAGGAGGAAATGGCTCATATCTTAAAATCAATCAACAGTTGGCAGGGACTTGTGAGAGATACCTGCGCCATCACAGTTATCATAAATATTCCCTAATATTACAACTTCACAAAATGCTATTTTAACTATTGATTTAAAATTTTGTTCTGTTCATGATGTTCTTTGTATAGGAAACTGTTAATTAAGTCAGTAAGATTTTGTTTGGGTAGTGTGAGCAACTTATCCTAAATACATTTGTTTAATCTCTCTAAATAAATCTAGCTATTTAATTCAGAATCTGAGCCTAGCTTAGATATAAATGAGAAGTCGCACAACACCAGGTTATAGTCCAACAGATTTATTTAATTTTACAAGCTTTCGAAGCAGTTCGCTCCTTCGTCAGGTAAGTTAGCAATGAGAGAATCTCCCAGAATTCACAATTTAAACCCAGACAAAATCTATTCACATTATTCCCTGCAACAAAGAGCCCAGCCAAGATAATGAGATGTGTCCCAGGGGGTCCAACGTGTCAAACCACCTGCTGGCTGCATATCCTGTCAATTTGTGTTCTTGTGTTAGCCTTTTAAAAAAAAAAAACACCTGGGAAGACCGGCCATGATGTCAAGTCACGTTCTGTATCGTGACATGAACCCGATATCGCGATTGAGGCCATCCTCATGAGTGCGGAACTTGGCTATCAGTTTCTGCTCTATGATTTTGCGCTGTCGTGTATCTCGAAGGCCGCCTTGGAGAACGCTTACCCGCAGATCCGAGGCTGAATGCCCCTGGCTGCTTAGATATGACTGTGCTCGCTGACCTACATTGGCGCCTGGTTGAGCAACACCTCAATTTTAAAATTCTCATCCTTGTTTTCAAATTCCTCCATTGCCTCACCCCTCCCTATCTCTGTAACCTCCTCCAGCCCTACAACTCTCCGAGATATCTGCACTCCTCCAATTCTGGCCTCTTGCGCATCTCCGATTTTAATCACTCCACCATTGGCGGCTGTGCTTTCAGCTGCCAAGGACCAAAGCTTTGGATTTCCCTTCCTAAACCTTTCTGCCTCGCTACCTCTCTTTCCTCCTTTAAGACGCTCCTTAAAACCTACCTCTTTGACCAAGCTTTTGGTCATCTGCCCTAATATTTCCTTATGTGGTTCAGTGTCAAATTTTGTTTGATAACGCTCCTCTGAAGGGCCTTGGGATGTTTTACTACATTAAAGGTGCTATATAAATGCAAGTTGTTGTTGTTGAAATGAAGGCAAGAAGTAACATTTACATTGGCTTTGACACCTTCACAGTGTGTACACAGTGAAACAATGAACAGTGTTGCCTTTTGTCCTTAATATTTGACAATTTAGAAGTGTAGTAGCCAAGAATAATGTGGAATTCCCTTAGGTAATATCTGATCTAGGGATTTGACTGGAGGACTTCCAGGAATGTTTGGGTCTCAGGAGTGAGCCAAATTTCTACAGTCACTGCTGTTGCTAGGAAGACCCCGATACACTGCCATGTTCACTCTGGGAGGCAGTTTTGATTATGTGAATTAATAACTCTTCACAGTTGGTGGGAACTAATATATTTAAATACCAGAGAAAGTCCATATTTAGGCAAAATATCTTTTCAATAGAATGATTTATGAGACATCAATTGATTCACGAATTCTGCTGTCATGGAAGTACTGGCAAGTAATATTCTTAATTGAGCAATGTGGCTTTTTGTTGTATCCCACCCACAAACGGATCCAGAAATCCACCTTTTTTTTATTTTGCTCATTGCATTTTTGCTAGTTTTATGACCCGGTGTCAGCATCAAACATTCCAAAGTCAGTTGCATAGCAAATCACTGTGTTCCAACCACAGCAGAGGATCGTGGCACTAGTCATAGAGTCATACGGCACAGAAGGAGGCCATTTGGCCAATCGAGTCAGTGCCAGCAGTGCTGTAACAGAAACAGGTATAAAAAGAAACTGGTGATGTATTTCCATATTATTTGATGTTTTCAATGAATGAACACACAGCAAAACGGGCCTGGATTTTGCGGTCAGCGGCGAACAAACATTCATTGCACTTACGCACAGACTTTCTATGAGCTTTTGCACTGGAAGTTGCGATACTTAGAAATCCCAAACAGTGCAGTGTCCTCTACAGGGGATCTGGGACCTGTGTGAACAGGGCAAGCAAAGGTGTGTCTCGTTAACCAATCAGATTGAAGACTCTTTTCTGAGGCACGCAGAATGCAAACCAGGAAGTGTGAGTTAGAATATTTAATTCAATGCCAAATCATGTACAGAAAGTGAAATAAAGAGAGGGAAAGAAAGATGGGATTGAGAGAGATAAAAAACAGAAAGAAAAAGTTAAAAAAAAATGTACATTTATTTTTTTTAAATCTCCAACAATAATTAAAATCTCAAGGAATGAGACTCCACATTTGTAAAAGTTAATTTTCAGGGCCAGAGAGGTTTTTTTGCAGTCATTAAGACTTACCACACCATTAAAAAATCATATACATTTGAATGGACAAGCCCTAATTTTTTCTGGTGAGTTTAGTGTGTATCTATCGCGTAAGAACATTGAATATGTTTAAGGTGGAGATAGACAGATTTTTGAATGATAAGGGAGTCAAGGGTTATGGGGAGCGGGCAAGGAAGTGGAGTTGAGGCCAAGATCTGATCAGCCATGATCTTATTGAATGGCGGAGCAGGCTCGAGGGGCCAAATGACCTACTCCTGCTCCTACGTCTTATGTTCTTATGTTCCAAGAACATCAACTTCATACCGTTTCATGTGTTTCAATGCTGAGTCTCTCGACGAGATACTGTTATAGCGAAGCTTCTGGAGGAGCAGGGCAACTTGGACAGCAACTTCCTGATTTCCGCGTTTAGCTGCGCATGTGCAGTCGCCGTAAGTTGTTGTCTGATTTACTCTTTAATAATGGTGAGCGCTGATAGCCTCACCATTATTTCTACTGCAAAATCCAAGCCCAGAATTAAAAAGTTAAATTTATTGTTGCTGATACTTCTGTAAAAAAAACTGATGTTCATGTGAAATCCTGTTACACCACCTTCAGCCAGTAGGCACTGCAGTTGTCAGAGATGCAGCAGCCTATGGCTCTTTATTGCAGTAACTGTTCATATGTGGTATCCCCTCTTTTGGAATGGAAACAGTGTACTTGGAGATGGTTCTCAGGGTTGCTGCTCACATTCTAGAACTGACACATTTAAAGGTTTTGTACGTGACAATGGTGGTTTTGTGTCACATTGATAGACTGCTGTAACAAAACTTGGACCCTGTATTTTATATTGTTTATAGCTCTGCAGACGCCTTTGGCTATTACTTTTTATGACGGTCTGCATTTGCTCTGCAGGTGCCTTTGGCTATTGCTCTCTTTATGCCTGTCTGTATTTCACAAAAATACTTTAATTTATAAGATTTATGCTGCAGCAATATATTGTGCCTAATTTTTTGTCATTGTTTACCGCTGTTATGTTGTTAAAGGACATTAAAAAGTACTCGTCCATTAACATTCCGTTTCTGCATGAGGTTGATCCATATTCTGAGAGTATATAAGTTGCAGAGTTTGTATTGAGCGCAAAAGGCTCAAAACCAAACCTAATTACCTTCTGTTCAGAAATGTTGGTGTACATTTCCATACATTAATTCATTTGTACATGAAGCCTCCCTGTCTGGCTATATATTTCACCCAAACCATTGTCGTGATGATGTGGCAGATAAGATGCTAGCTAAGCAGCAAGATAATGTGGACAAAAATTGTGTGCAAAAATGTCAACAGAGACACTAAGGAAACAAAACACAAAGGTAAGTATCAGATTACGGTACCAACTGGGCACCAGGGCAGGATTAATGACAGGTGAGTGCTAAAATAAAACAAGTTCTCGGAAAGACACTGAACATGTAAATGCTTGGTAAGTTGTCATGGAAAGTGTTGGACAAGTATCAATATAATGTTCCAGGCCAGCATCAGACAAATGCGCTAAGAGAGCAGGGAGTGAGGAGTTAACAGGTTGGGTACTAGTGGACTATCAGAGTCCAAAGTCAAAGGTATGACTGACTATCCAAGGAAAGGGATTATAGACTCGAATTGTCAATGGCATCAATGAGGGGTGAGATGGTAAGTAACCCTAATAGGATACAGGCACCACTGGTGATAGCGGCCACAACATGATTAACTTTAACATGATCTGGAATTCAAATATTTCCATAAACCAACACTCAGCTGTAGCGTTTTAGAAAGGCAAATTTAAGATAAGGGAAGAGCTTAAACAAATTGACCGGAGGAAATTATTTTATTAGCACTCCGGATGAGGACAAATGCAATACCTTCAAAAAAATACCCAAGAACTTGCAGGATAAATATATAGATCCAGGATCAGCAAGCATAGACTGAACAAGCTTGATAAACAAATCACCTGAAGTAAAATAAGTATAGAAAAGTGAACCCTACAAATTGTATAAGGAAAAAGGTGAGGAATTCCAATGAAAAACAAGCACAACAAAATGATAGTCAAGGAGAATCAACATAGCACAATAGCAAAATACTGCGGATGCTGGAAATCTGAAATAACGGCAGAAAATGCTGGAAACACTCAGCAGGCCAGGCAGCATCCATGGAGAGAGAAACAGAGTTAACGTTTCAAGTCTGGGACCCTTCATCAGAACTGGAAAAAGCTCGAGGAACAGCACCTCATCTTTCGATTAGGCACTTTACAGCCTTCTGGACTCAACATTGAGTTCAACAATTTCAGACTATAACCCCTGCCCCCATTTTTCAGGCTGTATGATTTTGCCATCTCCATTTGCAACATTTTATCTTTCCTGCCTCCGACCTGAGCAGAGAATGTTCCTTCAGTTCCTTCCTCCCTCTACCCCCACCCCACCACCCCACCCCCCCCCCCCCACCCGCCTCTGTATCTGCTTAAAATCTGTTACATCTCCAGCTTTTTCCAGTTCTGATGAAGGGTCCCAGACCTGAAACGTTAAATCTGTTTCTCTCTCCACGGATGCTGCCTGGCCTGCTGAGTGTTTCAGCATTTTCTGTTGTTAGAATCAACATAGCTACTACATACACTAAAAACAACACAAGAAATTATTTCGCTCCATACAATAGTAAGAAAACTGTCTGATAAGAGGTAAAAACCTTAAAAAGATTCTAACAGGGAAACTGAGGATCAACAGAGAATCTCTAATATACTCAATGATTGTTACTTTGAAGTATTCACGAGAGAAGACTATAGTCGTTGCTCAACCATTGGAACAATAATGACATCTTAGCCTGGGATATTTGGTTGGTATGTCTCCTCTCATGAACTGCGGTGCAGTTTACTCGTCTGATAAGAGAGGCAGATGCAACCACATTTAGTACAATGAATTCAACATTTTTTGTTGCAGTCTGGTTGCCAGCCCAGTGGCATGGTATTTCCTTACGTTTTTTCTACGGCTTTTCTTTTCATTCTTTCTATCATTTCTTGTGCACAGCTTCAACACATTGGACTGATTTTTGTCTCCCTACTACCCTGTTTTCCACATGAACATGACTGTAGTGGCATGAAAAATAACCCCCCCACCCCCCCCCACCCTGCAGAATTATTTTTTAAATCGCTGACTTATCGCCAGAGGCCTGCCAATTGTGATTTTCAAGCGGGCCTCGATTTAGGCAGCTAGTGCTCCTGCCCAAAATCGGCGGGGGCCTAATTGATATATTAAAATGAGTGTCCTATGATATAATTGGGATCCAAACATCATTTTTGTATCAATCATCAGTGCCACCACTGCATCTGACAACTCTGTAGGTTTATTTTCAATATGTCCTTATAATACTTGAACTGTTCTACAAGGGACCATTTGCTTTTTTTCAGTGGGAGTAGAAGACTCAAGTACCATGCCCTCCATAAGCAGGGCTAATCGAAGTATATTTACAGAATTTGATAAAGATATACAAAATCAAAATACTGCGGATGCTGGAAATCTGAAATAAAAAGAGAAAGTGCTGGAAATACTCAGCAGGTCAGGCAGCGTCTGTGGCGAGAGAAACAGAGTTAACGTTTCAGGTCGATGACCTTTTCCAGTTCTGGCGAAAGGTCATCGACCTGAAACATTGGGCTGAATTTTGCCGGCGCTCAGAGTGTGGGTTTAGAGACGGGTCCGCTGTCAAAATCAAAAAGACTGACAGCGGGGCGGTATCCCGCTCTGAATCCGCCTCCTTGTGAGTTTCCCCAGTGCCGGTTCTGCCTGCGCTTTGCAGACACGGCACTAAGCAGCAGGTCAGGCAATTGAGATAGTTAAGAGGGTGTTTAAAGCAATTTAATCAGCATTTTACCAGGTACAAACCATTCCCCAAGTTTTTCCTACGTCGCTCGGGGATCACGCCAGGTAAGTGTGTCGGGTTTTAAACAACTCTCCATTTCTGTGAATAGGTGACAGCTGCAAAAGTGATATAAAAGCTACCATTTCATAGTTGGTCACTTTCCAATCTTAGAGGCTGGAGCCTTCAGGATTTGGAATACACTTTTCAGCTTTATGGAGGTTTGAAGTGTTTGGAGCAAACTCTCTATCCAGTGTCACCTCCTTGGAGCAACCTCTCTCACCATTGACAGATCGCTTCTGTCATCTCAACTTCAGCTGCCAGCTATTCCATCAGCATTGGTGCCCTTGAAAAAATCTCACCTTGGTCCTCAGAATCCCACCACGATCAGCCCCAACACTGGCATCACCAGGCACACCAGCAGCACCAACAACAGCACCAACCTTCTCCGCAATCAACTGATGCTGCACAGGACACAGGGCATCAGCACCCAAGCACATTGCTGGCCGGGAGGCCAGGGATGGCCTCACCATGGCCAGATTTACTTCACTTGATGCTGTACACCCTGGCTGCCACATGATGCGACAGGTTGGCACCACCCCACACCATAAAGCATCCCTACAATGCCCAAGCCATTCCTTTCATACTCATCACCATTGGGGGCGGGGCGGGGCGGGGGGGGGTGGTGGGTACCCTAATGTCTCACCATTCATTGCAACTCACTAAGCCACTTCCAAAGGTGCACACAGATCTGTCAAAGAAGGCAAAGTGTTGAAAATAAAGATTTCATTGTTTGACAACACATTAACTGAAACTTTACATGAACATTGGCGATAACACCCAACTGCCTACCCTTGTGTGTTGTTAGTTGGTATGATTGGACAAGGATGAGGGTGAGTGTGAGGGGTGGCTAGTGAGATAGGGAAGTGATAATATAGGTAGAGAGGGATGGGTGTAGGTGCAAGGTAAGTTGGTGTGAGTAAGGATGTGCAGGAGTAGGGTAGGGAAGACAGAGTGATGGGGATGTGATGAGTGGCACAGCAGGATGAGGTTGAGTGTGGCTTTGCAGTAACGTTTCATGATCTACTGAGATCATTGAAAAGGTTGAGCCACGCAGCCTGGTCCTCCTGACCACATCCCTGCTTGTGCCCTCCTGTGCAATGTGAAACCAGACTGCGTTGGTCTTCTAGAGAGGTCTCTTCCGCTCATTGGAAGGGAAGAGAACCTCCCTGTGTGCTGTGACTCCCTCCATAAGCATATGGCGGGAGTAATGGGAGAGCCTGAGTGCAGCCGTGCACCTTTGTGCAGTGCTTGTCAGTGTTTGCAGCACCTCAATGCTGCAGAACACTGACAGCACAACTGTCAAAATGATTGTGGACATGGTCCCTTTAAGGAAACCGGCTGATGACACGTCATCAAATGACATTGTCAGACCCGCTTCCTATTAATTGGCTGGGAACCTCGCAGGGCAGGCTTAACAAGCCCCATCAACGGAATATCTTGTTGGAGGCCGGGATCGAGACAGATGCGGGTCTCCACACGCCACGGACGTCACCCGCCCCGGACCCGCCGAGGTTGGAAAATTCCAGCCCGTTAACTCTGTTTCTCTCTCCACAGATGCTGCCTGACCTACTCAGTATTTCCAGCACTTTTTGTTGGTAATGATATAGACAAATTTAAAGGCTTAAACCAATCCTCAAGACAGATAACTTTTCAGCAAATTATAATTTACTTTGAGGATTGTTAATTCTCTCTCCCACCCAAATACCTAAACATATTCTTTAACGAACAGATTGCAAATGTGTATCAAGGAGGGGCAACATTGTAACATGCAGGACAATTGTCAATTGGTCTAAAATATTACACTGTGATTTGTGTTGCTGTTGTCAAGCTTTATTGTTTATTTTGTACACCAATAAACAAAACTAGTGCTTGCCATTATGTATTAGAACTTCCACAATTGATAAAAAAAAATTCCAGTTAGTCTGGTACAATCCAAAAGAAGCCTATATAAAAATCATCAGTTATGGTGTCAATAAAAGCAATATTGTGGAAAATGTTATTTTATGAATGGTTAACTCAAATGAAACACATTTTTAAAGTTACAGATTTATTTGTTAATGTCAGTTTGATTCAGAAGTACTAATTTAATTGAACATAAATCCTATTATTTACAATGTTTACCTAAAGCTTTAAGGTTAGATAATATGCAGAGTTCTAAAATGACCAACGGATAAATAAATGTACATGTCAGGTGCTGGTGCTATTATTTGAAGGCACATCCAGGAAACAATCTGTTGCTACTGCACCATCTGTACCATGACGGCTTTCCATGCCTTGTCTTTGTCAAAGTCCTTTGTAGCAGCTTTGGGTATCTGGATTAGAAATATAATCATTTCAATCCTATAGTAAAAATAATCAAATAGAAAAACAAAGGAACGAATAAGCTGACTGTAATGTTTAACTTATAATATCAGTAAATATGGGAAAATAATTCATTGATTTCAGCTCATGAAGTATAACAAAGTAATCTTTCTATTAATAGCAATGTTACTAAATAAAATTACCTGTCAACTCTTCAGCCAAAAAGTGCAGGAAAAAAACCATGACAGAATACTTAGGTGAGACAAGCTATAGTATGGTTCTTCACTCCTGTATTTACCAGTCCATGATTTTCCTTCGTAGACTGGCAAGTGGAGAAGTGGAAAACCCTGGTCCTGGTTTATTACGAATTTGTGCATTTTTATACTTGCCTCAACTGCCTTGCCATTCTCCTTTTGGAAGTCTGAAATATTCCATGTTGAATCATAATATTTAATTTGAATCTTGTAGCTCACGCAGTGGACGATTGTGGCAAGTGAGAGACTGGACTGAACCAGCAACAAAAGCATCAGAACAAACACCAGGATATCATAAGACTGCTGAAATAACAAAAATTGGAGAAAGTTACATTTCAAGGACATTTTATTACCGGAATATTGCTTCAGAAACAGCAGCAATTATTTTTCAGGTTGAAATGAAATATAATGGGAAAATACTAGTAATAAGCATCACTTAACGCTGGAGAGATGTGAAATGAGTGGCTCTACCCTTAAGCACACACCACATACCTCTGTGGTTTCCACATTAGAATCCCAAAAGCAGAAACAATTCTAAACTCCTTTCAATAATGTGCAAGGTGAGCTTTATAATTTTTCAAAGTAACCCTCTTCTTACTGAGTAGTTATGCTACCATAAAGAAAGGAGCTTCCTCAATGACTCCGCTAGTTTATCCACTGAGTAGTTGAACCATGGAGACCAGATTCAAATCGGCCCAGAAATTGATCTCGCTCTGTTCCCGCGGGGGTAAGGCTTTCCTCGCTTGTGCTTTTTCAGATCCAGCTCGCACGAACTTGATGTTCTAGAGATCAGCTGGGCAGTGCTTGCGTATCCCAGCGGCGTAGTGAATTCGTGCGAGCTGTGGGATCACGTGACTCAGTTAGAGCCAATGGCAGCACACCATCTTCCATTCATAAGTTTCACAGCACGGCTGTGAAATCTATGAATCTTACACCCCCCCAAAATAACAGCTAAACCTCAATTAAATTTTTTTAAAAACCCATCACATTAATAAAATAAGTATAGTTAATTAAATTAACCATTTTAAATAAAAAATTAAATTTTTGAAAAAATTTAAAATCTTTTAAAAAGTTATAAAAATAAACTTACCTGTCTTTAAAGTCTCTAAAAAAGATATACCTGTTAAAAAAAATTCAAAAAAATACTTAATTCACTACTTACCTTCTTAAAAGTGGGTCTTACTCCTCCTTTTTACATTTCCAAAATCTTCCGTACTTACCTGCGCGTCCAAAGCATGAAGTGCACAGCGTGCGCGCAGCCTGTAGCGCGCACGCGATGCACCGAGGACCTGCCCCCTTTTCAGAAGAGCAATTGCCGGTTTTCAGCGCATGCGCAGGGCATGCAGAAAACCGGCAATTGGAGTGGGAATACGCGAGAGTACGCACTGCGTACTCTCGCGTCCCGGGATCAATTTTCGGCCCAATATGTGCTGAGTTGACTGATCTCAGCTGGAGCACCAATAGGGTACTACACTTGACCTTTGGGTTAGGGAGATGTAAACTGGCCAGGATTACTGGTCCTAGTTACTATCGAGTGATCCCTGCACATGTGTGAACATCGGATGAGAACAGCAGCTGGAGTGTCTGTGATCGCTGTAGTCAAATAGCTTGCTGATACTCACAGTGAATGCTCACTTTGGTGAGGTGCCAGAGGGTAACCAATGCCTGTGCAACTTATGCCAAGGTAGGATTCAATTTCTTTAGCAAAGGAGGGGAGATAATTAGTGAAAAACAAAGACTTTAAATGTTCACTTGTGGCTTAAAAATGTGCACATTGCCCCAGCTGATCCATAAAGTGGCAGCGATCCATAGAATCAGTAATCCATCTTTCCATTCATCTAACTGGAGTATTGCTAGTGGGCTACTAGTAGGGGAAGAGAGAGACAACCAAAAAAAGGAATTAAAACAGGAATGATCAGTAAGTCACCCATTGAACACAAAATAAAGTTTGCATATAATCACAGTGAAATGGCCAAACCTTACTTCTGTGAGCAGAATTTAAGCATACATTACGTGCACTCTCCATTCAATACAGCCTGCATTCTTAAGTACTATCCTCCGCAAGGCTACTAACAAGGCAAGGGAATACACAATAAATGAAAGGATACTGAGGAGTGTAGAGGAACAGAGGGACCTTGGAGTGTATGTCCACAGATCCCTGAAAGTAGCAGGACAGGTAGATAAGGTGGTTGAGAAGACATACGGGATACTTTCCTTTATTAGCCGAGGCATGGAATATAAGAGCAGGGAGATTATGCTTGAACTGTATAAAACACTAGTTAGGCCACAGTTAGAGTATTGCATACAGTTCTGGTCACCACATTACAGGAAAGATATGATTGCACCAGAGCGGGTACAGAGGAGATTTACAAGGTTGTTGCCAGGACTGGGGAATTTTAGCTATGAGGAAATATTGGATAGGCTGGGGTTGTTTTCTTTGGAATAGAGGAGGCTGAGGAGAGACTTAATTGAGGTGTATAAAATTATGAGGGGCCTAGATAGAGTGGATCTATTTCCCTCAGAAGGATCTATTTCCCTTAGCAGAGAAGTCAATAACCAGGGGGCATATATTTAAAGTAATTGGTAGAAGGATTAGAGGGGAGTTGAGGAGAACTTTTTCACCCAGAGGGTGGTGGGGGTCTGGAACTCACTGCCTGAAAGGGTGGTAGAGGCAGAAACCCTCAGCACATTTAAAAAGTACTTGGATAAGCACTTGAAGTGCTGTAACCTACAAGGCTACGGACCAAGAGCTGGAAAGTGGGATTAGGCTGGAAAGATCTTTTTCAGCCAGCACAGACACAATGGGCCGAATGGCCTCCTTCTGTGCTGTAAATTTCTATGATTCTATGGGAGATGACAATATTCAGAAATGAAATATACCCAATTAAATTTTTGGCCCAGGTCCTGCAGTAAATATAGGCTACATCAACTCATTCTTTGCCAAACCAGGACATGTACTCAAGCACAAAACAAAAGCTTTACATCTGGATTATAATACAACAAAATTATGCATCTCCATTTCTAATGCAAGCATATTTGTAGCCTGAACAAGAGTGGCTATGAGTTATCAAGTAATTAGCAGAGTTGTTTCAATCTTATGTCCAAGGACTTAATTAAGAAGGCCAAAATGAATTTAGTCTCATACTATTTCAACCAGTGGCTCTTGGTTAGATTGAAAAGCTGAGTCCAGAAGTAAAAACCCAGCAATTTTCCCAGAATCCTTCCTTTGGAAATCAAATATAATGGGCCGTATTTTCCGATCGGAGGCTTCCCGCCTGCGGAAGCCTCCGATCTGGAAAAAATCTACGGACTTACCTGAGGGCTCCCGAGGTGCGTATAGTTCTGATGCTGGGCCTCTCCAACTCCAAGTGTGCAGGGCCCTACGTATCCCAGAGGCGCAGGCAGTTAGCAAGCGTCCCTCGGATCACGTGGGCCATGGGGAGCCAATCAAAGAAGGGAATCTCCCTTCATACACTTGACAGATAGACCTGTCAAATATATGAATGGAGATCACCCCCAAAACACTTTAAAACAATAAATAAATATTTTTTTAAATCACATTTTTTAAATTAGTTGGAATTACAATAAATTAAATATTTTAAACAAAAATGTAATTTTTTGAAAAAAATAATTAAAGTTTTTTACGGGGGCTAAAAATAAACTTACCTTTTTTAAAGTATTTTTAAATGATAAATGAGTGAAATTTTTTTATTTTATTTTACTTTTTTCAACTCTTATCCTGGTAAAAACAGGCATTACGCCTGCTTTTACCAGGCATAAGAATTCTAAGGTTTTCTGCGGGCAGAGGGGCTCCAGAAAGCGGAACTATCCGCCCGCAGAGGCCCTTCTCTAGGGCAGGCGTCCGATCTGTCAAGAGCATTCTTGACAGATCAGAAATGCCGCTTTTCAGCGCATGCGCTGTGCATGCCTGAAACCGGCATTTCCGATGTCCCTACGGGTGGGTACACAGCGCGTACACACCCGTAGGGATCGGAATATCCGGGCCAACACAATTGTAACATTTTGTGGTGGTCTAAGTTAAGTTTGCAATGATCTTTACGTCCAAATTTGCTACTCTAATGATTAGTGTCAATCCTAATTACAGATATAACAGCAAATGGCCAGAGGTACTGTACTTAAAGGGGTAGCAATATTTAAGTCCACTCAAAGGGGTAGCAATAGCTAAACATTTTGGTCACATCCAATATCAATTTGGAAATAACTAGTACTGTGTAGGTATCAGCAACTCAGTAGAAACCTTTATCAAGTCCAACAATCTCAGCTCCATTATATATTTCAAAGGTGCTAATTTGCAACCAGTCTAGAAAATTGAGTTTGCCCACATTATATTTAGCATAATACTTAATATTTATAGATGTGGTCTGGAATGTATTGCACTAATAGAGCATAACATAAAATTAAGATTTTTTTCTCAGCTGACATACTTACACGCAGACTTGTGGAACTCTGTCGAAAGATGTTAATGAATTTCATAATGCTGAAGGATAGATATCCAGAGGCTGTAAATAGCATTGGAGTTGTGACACTGCTTATAGCAATTAAGACCTCAATCTAAACAACAACAAAAAAATTACCTGTACATAATTATAGGATGCCACACGCATGGTACTTTTTATATGCAATAATTCACAAGATAAAAATCCAATATCCAACCCATATACGAAGCAAGCTATATGTGGAATATTTATTGCAATTGTGATTTATCTTTCACATGTACATTGATGATCAAAAGATTCAGAACCTTTGACTTTCAAAACAGAACCTGACCGTTGAGTCTCATATGAGATTAGCATTGTCCCATTTACAATAGAAAGTATTGTGGAAAATATTAGAAAAATAGTTCTATAAATGACCAGATCTAGTAATGTTACAATATGAGTATTAACAGTTCCTTTCTTAAAAATCAAACCATGAAACTTTAACCTCCCCTTTTGTTAAATTTTGTTTATTTCCGTGATATTTTTTAACAGTGAATGAGATCATCAAGATACATTGGTTCCAAAGAGCTCAACAGTGTGATTGAAATGAGCTAACTTATGCATACAGAGTTAAAATGACTCTGGGGGAATCTAGAACTATGGGGCATAGTTTCAGAATAAGGGGTCGGCCATTTAAAACGGAGATGAGGAGAATTTCTTCTCTCAGAGGGTCGTGAATCTTTGGAATTCTCTACCCCAGAGAGCTGTGGAGGCTGAGTCATTGAATATATTCAAGGCGGAGATAGACAGATTTTTGAAAAACAGGGGAATCAAGAGTTATGGAGAGCGGGCAGGAAAGTGGAGTTGAGGCCAAGATCAGATCAGCCATGATCTTATTGAATGGCGGAGCAGGCTCGAGGGGCCAAATGGCCTACTCCTGCTCCTATTTCTTATGTTCTTATGACATAACTGAAGTACGCTATGGGACAGTAAATATTAATTTTAACTTAGTACCTCACTTTGGGTCCAGGTTACTCCTCCAATCCAATCTTCTCAATTGGGCCTCAGTACTCATGGTTTAAATAGACTTTTTTTTTAAATCAACAAAAAGAGGCAGGATTTTTTTAAAGATTACGAATATTAATCATACTTCTTTTCAATGATCTGACTTTTAAAAGCATTATACTAATGAATAACTTCCTTTTTATTAAGGATGATCTGAGATGATTGCTCTTTCACTAAGTAATGGTTCCTGCCATTTAGAAAACAAATTCCCTCTCTCACTCTCAGCAACTCTTAGAACCAAACTTTACAGAAATGTCTGAATTTGAGTCTTTGAAATATAATACTAATTTGGTAGTTTAGATTTAATATACCCTACTCTCAATATATGACTCTGGTACTTTGAAACAGATAGGCCGAGAAATTGGGACACGCGGCGCCCATTTTTTGGGCACTAAACGCCCTCCTAAGGTTCCAATATGGTGGACAGAAAGCGCACGCTGATTACAAGCTAGAAGTGCGTCGCCCACCATATTGCTAAAGGCCAAAAAAATCGGCGTGCAGTGTCCTCGCCTGAAACAGGAGTTAGTCCTTTTACATACACAAATAAGAGGCACAACACCTGTTTGAGGCCCCCACGGCAAGATTGGTTTGCCCTGAAGGCCAGCACCAGCAGCACTCAGGAAAACCAGGTCTACACGCAGCCTAACAGGCAGTCCTAAAAGGGACCGCTGCAGGCTGCAACCAACAAGGTAGGGTTTTAAAACTTACCTGAATTTGGAGCCACCCAAACATCGTCGCTACACCATCCCCTGATCGCCGCTGCTATGTCTCCCCCGAGCCACCGCAACCTCTCCCCCGGGCCACTGCTGCCTCTCCCCCAGCCACGGCTGCCTCAACCCTATCCACAGCTGCCTCTCCCCTGAGCCACTGCTGCCTCTCCCCTGGCCACCACTACATCCCCACCGGCCACCGCTACCTCCCTCATGCCACCGCTACATCCCGCTCCAGTTAAGCCCCTTCCCGACCCGGTCACCCCACTTTCCCGGTCACCTTCACTTACCTGAGGGCTGCTACTGATGTCGCAACGGCCTGATCTTCCATCACGCTTCACCAGCGAGCTGCCTGTTACTGTTCACAGCTCGCCGTCTCAATGGTAATGAGGCCCGAGGCCCAATATCGGTGTGCCTCAGGCCTCACCATTCAAGCCCAGGGATCGTTCCCAAATTTCTAGGCCCACAGTGTTGACTCCTAGGCCTTGGCTCCCAACTTATGTTACTAGACAATCCTGATAGCATACAACTCATTAAAACAGTCAAAATGCTTTGCTCCCAAGAGCAATCTCATAATGAAAATGTAGTGTACTGAATAATAGAAATTCATCACATTTGTTACCTACATACCAAGAACTTGCTGGGATATTCTGCTGCCACATGGCTTGCAATAGCACCAGGAAAACACTGGAAGAAGAAACAATCATATTAAGAAAGTTGTGTAAAGTGTGTTAGACTTCCTCTTATTTGAAATGGCTCAGTGAACACCTCAATCTCCCGAAAACAGAAGTTCAGAAAAGCTGTGCTTGAAACCCATTTATCTCATTTTAAAAAGAGACCAATTAGTAAAAAGACCACATTTTTTCACAGAAGTTCAACTTCCTCACACAAATGAGATATTGCTTTCATGGTTGGGGGTTGGGGCAAGGAGGGGGCTGAACATCACAAGAGCACTATTCTTGTGAGGAATTCACATCACAGAATTGATCTTCCCCTTCAATGCAGTATATAAAACCTTGTTCTGAATAGCTTTTATTTTTCTTTGACCAGAGGAGGTATTATTAAACTTTGAGTAATAGAAGCAACAATCTCTTTCTCTCTCTCTGTCACACACACATCAGGTCACATATGGGTGAGGACATTATATGTGGAAGTTGATTTTTCAAGAAATAAGGAATCTAACCAATGGTAGTTCCTTTTAATGGAACAAATGTGAGGTAGCAGATAAAACATCAGTGTTGTGATTTCTTAAGCCAAATGAAACTTCCTCATTCGGTCAATCTATATGTATATAAATGGGAGTATATCAAAGTAGTGCAAAAATTGGTGGTGGGTTTCTGATGGAGCTTGGAGCATTGTTGTAGTGAAATGACTATCATCCTGAGCTGTCAGGTCAAGATGATAACATAAACAATGGGGAAAACATAAACAACTGGTCCAGGGTCTGATGGTTAGCTTTAAGAGGAACCCTCCACATTTTGGCTCAAGTGGTGGCTACAACAAAAATGGGCTTTGGCTTTCCCTGCCGGGTCTCGCTCCGTCAGAAACAACAAAATACACCCTAGTAATCAGTTTGCTAACTTTTAGGTAATAGGTAGACTCACAGTTTCATTCCCAACAAAAAAACTGTCTGGATTAGAATGAACTTGTGCACTTTACAGATGTATCTGGGTGCAAATGTAGAGGAAACTCCAGGCCCACAAGTATAAAATCTCATCACACCACTTTGCAGTCGGCACTTTTGTAAAGCAATATACTTTATATCAGAATATTCGACTGAATTATGTCCTTGGCGTTGAGTGAGTTAATAGTTGATGCAAAGGTAAGCAAATATAAATACCTAGACTAATCCATTCAGCAGAAAAAAAGTTTCTATTGATCAAAATCTGATTGAATTGTTACAATCTTATAGTTTTATTAGCTGGATTTTTTTAAAAACAGCTTTGCTTGTTCAAAATCAATTCCAATTTTCCCAATACTGTTTAGTTGATTATGATAATACAAAATTCATACAAACTAAATTACTAAATTTCATATTGACTTACGGCAGCCAAAATCCAAAAGAACGTCACAGATAGGTAAGGTCCAGGAACCAAGGCACCCATGTTCAGAGCAATAATTCCACCAAACACTGCACAAATTGCCACAATCACTTCAACTACCTGCGGACATTCAAAGAAAGTGTTGACATAGTTTTAATAGCTAATACATGATTTCACTGGACACTCTTTATTCCCTCACTGTACCTGAAGAAGGAGCAGAGCTCCGAAAGCTCGTAATTTCAAATAAAACTGTTGGACTATAACCTGGTGTTGTGCGACTTCTCATTTTTGTCCACCCCAGTCCAACACCATGACTCACCATCTCCGCATCATGACTCTTTATTCCAGCAGTCTTTAGAGAGTACCATATTATTTCACCAAGCTAGCCCTAATAGTTGCAATAGAAGTAATGCTGCTGAAGGCTGAAAGCGTTGCATGTCATTAATATATCACAGAGTATTATATTAACACCTAACAACTGAATTCATCATTTGTTTTATATCACTCACATACTGATTTAGAGAGTACCTTATAAAATTTATACCAGTCGAGTGCCAGAGATCAGCAATGATCTAATATTTTACCTAAATATTCCCCCCAACTGACAATGTACATCAGGCAATTCCTGTGCTGAGTTGATCCGGCATAAATGTATCCAACTCAACTTAATTTCATGTTGAGACCAATTTGAAAGATTAAGTTGTTATCCTATCAGCTCAGTTCCCACAGCATATGAGTAAGTACAAGAGTGAAATATTAATCTGGTAAACAGACAAACATAAATGTTAAAAATGATCATGGAGGTACAGTGTAGTCATGACTTAAATAGGGCAGTTCTGCTCATATTACAAACGTGACTGTTGTGCTCAGGAAGCTATAAAGCAGTCCACTCAAGATAAAAATAACTTCTTAGGATGTTCTGATGTCACCTTTTAAAAAGTGAAAAACAAGGAAGAATGAGGACCAAGACTGAAAAGGACATAGATTTTTCAAATTCTGCTGCCCAATAGTAATCTACAGGGGGCCACATCCTAACATATAGAGTAGGTGTGCACCATCCTAAAATATTTCTTGGAGATCTTTGCACTGGTTTTGCCTTGTGATGGCACTCACTGAAGGCTATTGCCCATTAAATTAATTCAATTTGCATGAACTGGTGAAAAAAGACTTCTACAGGGTACTCCCTGCACTAGAAATAACTTTAGACACAGACCATTGTGAAACAAAAGACAACTTTTTCCCCCAGTTCCTCTGCTCTACATTGTGCCATGAATATCTCAAGGGGGTAGAAGTTATGCTTAGAATACAAGGGGGTTGAAGTTATGCTACAGCTATACAAAGCCACACCTGGAGTACTGTGAACAGTTCTGGGCACCACAGCTTAGGAAGGATATATTAGCCTTGGAGGGAGTGCTGCGTAGGTTTACCAGAATGATACCCGGACACCAGGAGTTAAATTACGAGTAAAGATTACACAAACTAGGGTGTATTCCCTGGAATTTAGAAGATTAAGGGGTGATCTGATCGAAGTTTTCAAGATATTAAGGGGAACAGATAGGGTGGATAGAAAGAAACTATTTCCGCTGGTTGGGGAGTCTAGGACTAGGGGGCATAGTCTAAAAATTAGAGCCAGACCTTTCAGGAATGAAATTAGGAAACACTTCTACACACAAAGGGTGGTAGAAGTTTGTAATCCCCTTCCGCAAACGGCAATTGATGCTAGATCCATTGCTAATTTTAAATCTGAGATTGATTGATTTTTGTTAACCAAAGGTATTAAGGGATATGGGGAAAATGCAGGTTAGGTCACAGATCAGCCATGATCTCGTTGAATGGTCGAACAGGCTCGAGGGGCTAAATGGCCCACTCCTGTTCCTATGTTCCTATGAGAGTAGGCCGCCAACATACTTCCAGGCTTCTGTCAATGAGACTTTGAAAGGGCAACTAGAAGTCAGACAACTGCCAATAGATAGTTGTACTTTTGATTTTCCCAAGCCAACAAGGAAGAGCTTAACCTCAGTCCAGTGCTTCCTCATTTGCTGTGGCTCAGCTGGTAGCTTTCTTGCTTCAATCTGATTGGTTGAAGAGACATGCTGTTGCTTTCCCTGATCACACAAGTCCCAGATCCCCTGTAGAGGGCGCTGTGCTGTATCAGATTCCCGATGACCATAAGTTGCCGCTCAAACGCCACGAGAAGTCTGTGGGCAGCTGCAAGTGTAATGAAAGGCAAGCGCTGTTCATTCGTCACTGACTGCAAAACCAGCGCCATAAAAATTTGACTGCAAGTGGTGATCCTGTTAATCTGCATCTCTCCTAACCACAGGTGTAGTGTAACCTGCCTCTCTCAGTCCCCCCTTCCTCCTACAATCTACAGGCTTTTAAAAACCCAAGCTTAACTACTCTTGTTGAATCCCTGATTTTGGCTCCACTGTGATGTGGAGGTACTAGAAAGGCTGGCGGAACTTAAAGTGGATAAGTCACCCGGTCCGGATGGGATGCATCCTAGGTTGCTGAGGGAAGGGTAGAAATTGCAGAGGTGCTAGCTACAATCTTCCAATCCTCCTTAGATACAGCGGTGGTGCCAGAGGACTGGAGGATTGCAAATGTTACACCCTTGTTCAGAAAAGGGGAGAAGGATAAACCTGGCAATTACAGGCCAGTCCGTTTAATGTCAGTGCTGGGGAAGCTTTTAGAAACAGTAATCTGGGAGAAAATTAACAGCCACTTGGACAAGCATGGACTAATAAAGGAGAGCCAGCATGGATTTGTTAAGGACAAATCATGTTTGACTCACTTGATTGAGTTTTTTGATGAGGTAGTGGAGAGGATGGATGAGGGCAGTGCAGTTGATGTTGTGTATATGGAATTTCAAAAGGCATTTAGCAAAGTACCATATATTAGGCTTGGTAGCAAAATTGAAGCTCATGGGATAAAGGGGGCAGTAGCATCATGGATATAAAATTGGCTAAGGGATAGAAAACAGAGAGTTCTGGTGAATGGCTGTTTTTCGGACTGGAGGAGGTATACAGTGGCGTTCCCCAAGGTTCAGTACTAGGACCACTGCTGTTTTTGATATACATTAATGAATTGGACTTGGGGGTACAGAGCACAATTTCAAAATTTGCAGATGACACAAAACTTGGAAGTGCAGTGAACAGAGAGGAAGATAGGAATAGACTTCAAGTAGACATAGACAGGCTGGTGGAATGGGCGGACACATGGCAGATGAAATTCAACGCAGAAAAGTGAGAGGTGATACATTTTGGTCAGAAGAATGAGGAGAGACAATACAAGCTAAATGGTACAATTTTAAAAGGGGTGCAAGAACAGAGAGACCTGGAGGTGTTTGTGCACAAAACGTTGAAAGTGGCAGCACAGGTTAACAAAGCAGTTAATAAAGCATATGGGATCCTGGGCTTTATAAGTAGAGGCATAGGCCGGAGTTTTCCAGGTGGTCAGCGGGCGAGATCGGTGGCAGGTTGGGTGGGAAATTTGTTCAAAAGCCAGGAAGTTATGCTAAACCGATATAAAACACTGGTTTGGCCCCAGCTGGAGTATTGTGTCCAATTCTGGGCACCACACTTTAGGAAGGACGTGAGGGCTTTTGAGAGGGTACAGAAGAGATTTACTAGATTGGTTCCAGGGATGAGGGATTGCAGTTACATGGATAGGCTAGAGAAGCTGGGGTTGTTCTCCTTGGGGCAGAGAAAGGTAAGAGGAGATTTGATAGAGGTATTTAAAAATCATGAATGGTTTAGATAGAGTAAATAAAGAGAAACTGTTTCCAATGGCTGAAGGGCACAGATTTAAGGTGATCAGCAAAAGAACCAGAGGTGATATGAGGAAAAACCTTTTCACCAACAAGTGATTAGGATTTGGAATGCACTGCCTGATAGGGTGGTGGATACAGATTCAAAAGTAGCCTTTAAAAGGGAATTGTATAAATATTTGAAGGAGAAAACATGCAGGGATATGGGGAAAGAGCAGGGGAGTGGGACTAAAGGAATTGCTCTTCGAAAGAGCCGACGCAGACTCGATGGGCCGAATGGCCTCCTTCTGTGCTGTACTATTCTATGATTCTATGAGGCCAAGCTCTCTCTTAACCATATATGATTTGGACTCAAGAATTGGAGGTATGATGTTGAAATTTGTAAATGATGCTTATCTTTCCCCTTCTTCCCCCATCCCCTAATAACAGGTATAACAGCACACTCTCCAGTCACATCCCTTCTCCAGTGGCACTGGTAAGGACTGGTACCACCAGTATGACAAAGATAAACAAAAAGAAGTATTTGTAGACAAAGCAGATGATGCTTCATCAGTGATTACTCCCATGATTAGATTTTCCAAATAACTACTATTAGCAAAGCAATCAATGCTGAGCATTATAGCTCTTAACTTACCGAATAGGACTTCAGAGTACGAGATGGGAATTTTATGTGGCATAAGAAAGCTGTTTCATCGTATGACAGGACCTGCAGGTATATTTTATAAAAAGATAAATCAGCATAAAATTAGAACGCAAGGCATTTACACCTAAAGAGAAAGTCACCAAGTCTCAGAAACTTCACATCTGTTATTCTAGTGCAAAGTAGCATCTTTATCCTCCATATCAGTGTATTCAGTATGTATATATGTACACACATAAGAAAACAGCTGGTAGTATATTTAAAATAGTATGTAATTTAATTCCACATAAAGCTGCTTTAATTGTGTTTTGAATTTTATAATTCAACAATAAAAAGGCCTGTAGACATGGTTTACGTTAGCTGAATCAACTTGTAAAATAGTGTTCTTATTCAGTACGTTCTGATTCTCAAGCTGAAAGCCACGACTACATTTTAAAATATATGGTTTAGTAGTCTGAAGATTTAGACTTTGCAACTGGAACACTTACTTTCTTTCTCTTACAGCATTCAGTGTCGGATCTTGCTGATAGGATGACTTTACATGCCATGAGTATTTCCAGAAGTACAAGTAAAACCAGGTTAAAGTTTATCTATGAAAGAAAATAAATTGTAAAATATACATGCATTAGATGAGCCGATTTAAGTAACAACCTGTTTGCTTTTTAACCTAAGTGTATAACTGATAAAAGTCTTCATTTTTCAAATGATTTGCATCCTCTATTAGGAGTATAGCCTAATTTGACAGGTTCTGGGGAAACCATGTGCTGTGCACACACACAAAAATGTTAATTATGTTGCAGATCGGTAGTGACATATCTGTCTATTTCCATGCCGTATAAAGCCCAGACATGTGCATTTTGCCAGTTCATTTTGACCTGAAGCTGAACTTAATCTAGCCAACTAACTATGTATCACTAACACCCCAATAACCCTGCAGTAATAAATGGGTGGGATTGTCGTGCGTGTAGGTTCCATATTATTCTAAGAATGAAGAAGATCTACCAGGCAGACAAATCTATCCATCATCTTCATTTCGTATTCTCCACCAAACTTGTAGAGCATTAGAAGGAGTGATGTGGTGTGTGCTTCAGTTAAATCTAGACAGTAACGGTCAGTAAACGTGAAGGTTGCTCCATGTGGCAACCTTGCATAATCAACACTATCAATTAGAATCTGATTGAGAGATGCCGAGGGAGCAGCATGTAATAGGAACAGGAGTAGGTCATTCTGCCCCTTGGGTGGAATGGTCTTTAACCTGCCCCCTGAACTTATTTCCTGTAAAGTGGACTCAACCATCTATGCGGCTATCAAGTGCTTAATCACCAGTTTGCTTCAGGTCTTTACACCAAAGCAAATTAATAAGTGTTCAGACTTCCTAAATTGTTCTGCACAAGAAATATATTATAATAACTTAGGGCTCGCTTAGCATCTGCATAGTAGAAGCAATTGTTCCAGTTCTGATTTGCATGGTGACAGATAAAATTTGGAACAGTTTCTTGGCTCAAGTGAAATTGGGAAGCAATCTTAGGTAAAAACTCTGGGTGAGTCCTAAGGACTGTCCTGCCAGAATCTCAAATTAACCATAACTAACCTACAATAAGGGCTTGCAGTGCACTAACTTTGCAAACCAAAACTAATGCTAGCAACAGTGCAGCTTTCCATCTATCAAACCTATAACTCATACTATCAAAGAGATAGAATTGTGGTTACATTAATTTGTGAAGAACTAAAGTCCCATTTGGGAACCAGTGAGGATCTAAGTGAGCATAATTTTAAAATGGTTTGCACCAATTGATGATAGCCTAATAATGCAAAAGCAAATGGGTCACAAAAGACTGAAATAGCCACAACTGAATACAATTAGGTATTGAACCATTATCAACAGATGCTGGAGATATTTCAGATCTGTGGGACACCACAAGGACTAATTGACTTTGCATAACACAATGCACACACTTTTCCATTTTGTGTTTATAAGTTTTGTTAGTGGATGGAAACTAATCAAGATATCTACCACTAGGGACAGGAGACACAATGTAAAACTTCTGCTGTTCGCTCATGTCTTTTGAGCAACTAATGGGATCTTGGAAAATAAAGGGGCTGTTTACAGAGATCTTCACATCCAGGAAAAAGAGAGACCATTCAGCCAGCTGGCTGACAGCTTCTGTCCCTAAGCAGAAATATGAGAACTGTTGGTTGTTCAAACAGGCAAATAGGACCATCGCTGGATGCCTCCTACTTCCTGAAAATATCCTTCACCACCACCGGGTGGATCTTCTATTTTTCTCCCTAAGCCACTGACGAATGGGCTGGAGGTGATAAGAATCTGGAGATATATTGTATAACGATGCGCGTTTTGAAATTGCACCGGTTGTTTTTAATCTAACCTTTTTGTATATGCCCGGCGGATTGTGTCATGGTAATTACCTTAATTTGTTTCATCTTATGTTGTAGGAGTTAGTAGAGGACTCACAGGTCAGAAACCAGAGGAAGGACTGGGGAAGCCCTGACTTGAATAAGAAAGAGTGAGTAAAGGCTCAAATGCGGAGGGAATCTAGCCGACAGGGTAGGAATAGGAACCACAGCCGGTGTAGCAGGAATGAATCGGATAGACATAGAAAGTATGTGGGAACATGACTAGGTCGTGCGGAATTAGCTGAAGGGATTATTGACTAAACTAAACGACCAGAGTGGCAACCTGATTCACAAACAGGGTAAAACCTTGTTGTCCCGCAGCCCTGCAGTCCATCTCAGATAAGGTCAATGAAATCATTGGGGCAAATAACCAAGATTATGCACAGCAGAATATTTCTCAAGCAGTTATGTGGTAGCATGTATGGAAATTTCATACTCACTTTAATCCAAAAGGGACTGTCCAACTTAAGAGTCCAACCAAATTCCTGCCTTTGTTAAGAACCATCACTGAGCTATCTGGCTGGGAGCCAATAAGACGGGGGAGGAATAGAAACGTATAAGGTGACACAGCCTAGCTTTCTTCGCCCCTCAGGCCCACTCCCAAAGTGAAGGTAGCCAAATTCCAGTGATTCTAGCAGTCCCTATTGTTGCCAACTCCACAGTCCCTCTGGTACGGTTGTATAGAGTAGTGTCTGTCAGAGTTATTGGACCCTCTAAAGGTAATACCATCTTCAAGGAATTCAAAGATCACCCACGATGGTTAATTGATAAAAAGGGCTCATGGTTGGCCCCAGACCTAAGATGTTGTCGGCAAATTGGAAATAAATGGGAATGTTGGTATGACGTTTATCAGCACATCACGCCAGCATGTGGCTTCACAATGAATGAACACTCTCCTAATTGTACGGTGGTCATAAGCCGGTGGAGCCATGACCAGGCAAGGAGTGTTTATGTGGGGAATTAACTGTAAATATCTGTAATTGTAAACTGTATGCAATGGTAACTTGAATTATATTATACATGTAACCCTTTGCCTATAATTAAAGTCTCTTGGGCTGTAACCTAGACAGCCTGGGGTGAGCGAGAGGACAGACATAGTTGAATAGGGAAGTTGTGGGTGAGTCAATGAAAGTTGGATATTGGCTAACAGTAAGAATATAGGATAGAGTGAAGCTAGCTGTGTATGGGAACCAAGGTCAGTTGTAGTTGTACCTGTGTTGGAATGTTATGAGAAGGAAAAGGGAGGACCGGTGTCTGGCTGGAAGCTGGAACATGGACCTCTCACAGGAGCATTGATCATCAAGGATGCCATATCTCTTCAGTGTGGAGACATGGGGCTGGATTTTGTCATTGGCGGCGGGCTGGGGGCGGGTCAGGTGGTCGGCGTGTCCCGACCCCGCCTCCGATGTGAGGTGGGACAATTGAGCGATTTTCCCCTAATTGGGCACTTGATTCCCACCGTGTGGGAACCCCTGGCCCAATGAGTATTTTGGTGCTGAAACTCGCCTATGATGATGTCATCTATGCAGCTGCATTTAAGCCTGCAAGCAGCCTTGGTTCTTTTTCTGCCTTAGAACTTTTGGTTTATACTTCTGAGGGATTCGTGCTCCAACCATTCCAAGCACCAGACCAAAGTGTGCACCCCGTTTCGATGAGGCCTCACTCCAAGCTCTTGTGGAGGGAGCAAGAGCGAATAAGGAAGTGCTGTTTCCTTCTTCTGGGAGGAAAAAGCCTCCCCAACAGACCAAAGCTGTGTGGCTGCAAGAGGCACAGGAGGTGAATGCCATATCAATGTGCAGCAGAACCTGGCTGCAGTGCAGAACGAGGTTTCATGACCTTCTCCGCACAGGAAAAGTGAGTATTCCATCCCCATGACCCTCTGTGACACATCTCATTGTCTTGGCTGTGCTCTTGGTGTGTCTTTGATGTAAGGACACCTTCCCTGAAAGATTGTATCTCTGCAGTTTCTGTGTTTATATACTGTGAAATATTGTAGATTCACTCATTGTAACTTTACCTGAGGAAGGGGCGACAGCTCCGAAAGCTTGTAATTTTAAATAAATCTGTTGGACTATAACCTGGTGTTGTGCGACTTCTCACTATAATGTATGATTGTGCTGAATAAAATTAAATCACTCTCACCAATACGGGTCAACTTCGAATCATTCGGAATCAGGGTCCCTCTGGGATCCTTAAAAGTGGTACTGCATGAAAGAAGGCATGGCAGGGTGATCAACAGCCAGCATAGTCTGATTGGCCATACCTGTCAAAATAGCTGCAGACACTGTTGCACCTACTTGACAATGACCGTGGGGAACTGTCTTCAGAATTTTCTGTTCCACCCATTAATGTGCCTTCTGCATATATCCAAATCTGCACATGGAGCTGGTCACTGGACATTTAAATGTCATATGCTGCAAGAAAAGTTGCAGCATATGTTTAGCACAGTCTGTATCAGTAATAGGACTGGTCAGGTGTGGCCTGAAAACTGCCTCCACCTCCATTTTGCTGCCAGGCTACATTTTAAGCTCAGAAGGCGATCACACTTTTTCTGTCTATCAACCAAGATGCATCTACCTAGACATGTCTGAGGAGATTGGCCTTCACTATCTACGCTTCACAGAAATATGCCATCTCTTTAAGGCAAACCTTCAACAACCCTATTCCACAGCAGGGAGAGCTCTGCCACTGGCTGGCAATGTGTCCACAGCCTTGAGCTTCTACACTACAGGGTCCTTTTAAGCAACAGCTATAAGAATATATGCCAATAGGTAAAGCAGTGCACTAATACATAAAGCAGATCATAGATGCCTTGTTTGCTGGAGCTAACTCCTTCATCATTTTTCTCACAGAAAGCAGCCAACAGCATGAAAGAGCATTGCACTTATGTGTTGCAGAGTTTCCCAAAGAGCATTATTGATGGCATGCATGTGGCTTTACAATTGCCTATTCCCAATCATTTTATGAACAGAAATGTGTTCCATTCCATTAATGCATAGCTGGTCTGTGACAAAAGGCACAAAATTATGTATTTGAATGCTCAGTACCCTGGTCACAATCATTCATTTTTTACTGTTTAATTTTACTGCGATCTACAGTGCCATGTTATTTGAAGGGGCATAGAAATTGGACAGCTGGGTCCAGGGACCAACAATGTGTTCTCTTGCTCTTTGAAGCAGGAGAATAACATTATATTGAGGCAGCCATGGCCAATAGAATCATAGTAAAACGTACCATCAGAAATTTGCAGATGCTTGGATAGATCAGGGAAGGTATTGCAGTATAGGCATGCCAAGGTCTCAACAGCAACTTACATTTATATAGTGCCTTTAACATAGAAAAACATCCCAAAGCGCTTCACAGAGGTGTAAAAGATCATAGTAGCCTATTGCCTTTTGCACAACGTCTCTACATCATTGCCTCTATGCTACATCAACTAAATGAAAGAAAAAAAACTGGTGTTTATACCGTGCCTTTCACATCCTCAGGACATTCCAAAGTGTTTTACAACCAATGAAGTACTTTTGAAATGTAGTCACTGTTGTAATGTAGGCAAACATGGCAGCCAATTTGTGAAGAACAAGGTCCCACAAACAGCAACGAGATAATCTGTATTTTTTAGTTTGTTAGTTGAGGGTTAAATGTTGGCCAGAACACTAGGAGAATCCTCCTGATCTCCTTTGAACAGTGCCATGGGATATTTTATGCCCACCCGAGAGGGCAGATGGGACCTTGTTTAATGCCTCACCCAAAGACGGCACCTCCGGCACTGCAAAACTCCCGCAGTACTGCACTGAAGTGTCAGCCTAGCCTATGTGCTCGAACCCATAACCTTCTGACTCAGAGGCAAGAGTGATGCCATTTAGCCAAGGCTGACAGCAAATCCCACTGCCTTTATCATGGGTATTGATTCATTCCTCTGCTACACTCAGGGCACAGTTGAAATAAAGTCAATTTTATTCTTCATAATACTGTGGGATGCATGCAGTTTGTCTAAGCTCAATGTCTCTTACCCCAGTGTGTCCTATTTGTGAAAGATTATGGTGCATGTCTTCTATTGTCTAACCTATTACTCTAACTACCTAATTTCCCAGTGGGAGGAGGAAGTGTGGTGGATGGCTGCTGGGTGTCTTGGGATGCAGTTGAGCCAGTGCCTCCTTGTGCTAGGTCATGAGATGACACTGTAACTGATAGCGCCACATCTATTGGTTCTGTTGTGTTGTGTAATGCATGCAGTTTTCCTCAAACTGGGCAATTAAACTCCCACCAACCCCCCTCCTCAGAGTGGATGTATCTGTACTGGTGCTTGCCACTATTGGAGTGAGTGACACAGGATCCAGTAAGGTGTAGGAGACAGGGTAAACATTGCCTTATCGGGTTTCCTCCTCATGAACACCTATGGGATCAGAAGAACAATGATGGCAATAAGACACCTCTTAAAACATAGCTTACATGGCAAGATATTGGAGGTAATTTTGACATTTGGGCGAGAGTGTAAAACGCGCGATATCGGATCAGCCGTCCATTATACATCTCTCCCGATTTTCACTTCCATTGTCAATTCCCCCATTGTGTGTTATGCTGCTGCAGTATAGTTTATGCCTACGTGTCAATGAATAAAAGGCGGGGGGTGGGGTAAAGGAATAATAGACAACCGATAGTATTAGCGCTGAGTTTGTATGAGGCCTATGACCTCCTCCTCCCTGATTCTCCATACGGCCTCATGCCATAGAATTTGGAAGGCAGTCTCCTCCTATTGCCATAGAGTCTATAATTAAGGATAGGGTGACTGAACACCTTGAAAATTTTCAGCTGATCAGAGAGAGCCAGCATGATTTGTAAAAGGTAGGTCATGCCTGACAAACATGATTGAATTTTTTGAAGAGGTGACTAAAGTAGTGGACAGGGAATGTCTATGGATGTTATTTATATGATACAAGACTCCCAAAACAAGCGCTCTACTCGGAGCTCCGGCGCAGCAAGAGAGCCCTAGGTGGGCAGAGGAATTGCTTCAAGGACATCCTCAAAGCCTCCTTGAAAAAGTGTAACATCCCCACCGACACCTGGGAATCCCTGGCCCAAGACCGCACAAAGTGGAGGAGAAGCATCCGGGAAGGCGCCGAACACCTCGAATCTCTTCGCCGGGAGCAAGCGGAAGCCAAGCGCAGGCAGCGCAAGGAGCGCACGTCAACCCAAGCACCCCACCCACCTGCCCCTTCAACCACCGTCTGCCCCACCTGTGACAGAGACTGTAGGTCCCGCATTGGACTCATTAGTCACCTGCGAACTCATTTTTAATGTGGAAGCAAGTCATCCTCGGTTCTGAGGGACTGCCTAAGAAGTATTTATATGGACTTCCAGAAGGCATTTGATAAAGTCCCTCATAAGAGATTGTTAACTAAAGTTGAAGCCCATAGAATTGAAGGCAAATTATTGACCTGATTAAGAAATTAGTTGAGTGGCAGGAGACAGAGAGTAGGGATAATGGGCAGGTACTCTAATTGTCAGGATGTGACTAGTGGTGTCCCGCAGGGATCTGTGTTGGGGCCTCAACTCATATCTCCAGATCATTAGTTTAGGCCTACTAGATTACTAGTCCAGTAACATAACCACTATGCCATCGTTCCCGAGAGATATATTGGCCTTGGAAGGAGTGCAGCGTAGGTTTACCAGAATGATATCCGAACTCCAAGGGTTAAATTACGAGGAGAGATTACACAAATTAGGGTTGTATTCCCTAGAATTTAGACGGTTAAGGGGTGATTTTATTGAAGTTTTCAAGATGTTAAGGGGAACAGATAGGGTAGTTGAGAGAAACTATTTCCGCTGGTTGGGGATTCTAGGACTAGGGGGCCTAGTCTAAAAATTAGAGCCAGACCTTTCAGGAGTGAAATTAGGAAAAACTTCTGCACACAGAGGGCGGTAGAAGTTGGAACTCTCTTCCTCAAATGGCAATTGA
This sequence comes from Squalus acanthias, assembly GCA_030390025.1. Taxonomy (NCBI): domain Eukaryota; kingdom Metazoa; phylum Chordata; class Chondrichthyes; order Squaliformes; family Squalidae; genus Squalus; species Squalus acanthias. The sequence goes on from CM059434.1 coordinate 105,863,045, forward strand.
TGCTAAATCAATTGTTAATTTTAAATCTGAGATTGATAGATTTTTGTTAACCAGAGGTATTAAGGGATATGGGGCAAAGGCGGGTATATGGAGTTAGGTCGCAGATCAGCCATGATCTCATTGAAAGGCGGAACAGGCTCGAGGGGCTAAATGGTCTACTCCTGTTCCTATGTTCCTATATTGAGTCAATGCATAATAGTTGCAAGGGTCTTCTCCAGTCTGGAGTTGTTCCCACTTGGTATTTGCAGCTTTTTCTATAAGACAATGTACTAAAGTAGTCAAAATGTGGGTAGCCTTGTCTTGGCAACCTTTGCGTCAGAAAATGTCTTCCTCATCTGCTCCCATAACCTTTGGGCATGGGAGATGGTATTGACCAACTTGGCCACCTCTACTCAGGCATTTCTAACAGTGCTCCTGATCGGAGGAAACTTCTCAACTTCAAAGAGGAGAACCCTCCTTGACAGCACGTCCTAGTGCAAGATTTCCAGGGAAACATCATCAAGAGGATCAATCCTGCTCCTGCCCCTCTTTGCTTCCATCCTCAACTGCTACTAGCAAGACTAAATTTGTCAATGTGCATTTCTGCTTTAACTGGGAGTAACTTTTAAGAACTGCTGACACAGGACATCCCATCTTACCTACCCAGCAAGCTCGTTGTGTATCAGAGAATTTGTGCAAGGAGTAGATGATTGTTAAAGTGAGCTGACCTCTCACTAGCACGCGTCAGCTTTCTCTACTGCTTGTGCATGAAGCGTTGCAGTCCTGCTAGCACTGCAATAGGACTGCATAGTTAAGTCGAAATTGTTCAGATCCTGGGGTTTCCCATTGATGATTTGCTTTTTATCAAGACAATTCCAGGAACTTTGTATCAAATTTGCATGAATGAATTTGATTGTGGTCTGTACAAGTGCCAACTCTTTTGTGCCAGTATTTTACTGTATAGTACTGGTTGTAGTTCTGTAAAGTCTGTGTTTTCAGGTGCTATAATATTCTTGCACACGAAAATACTGGTCATGCAAATTAGGTTGAGCTACCTCGGCTGGCAACTGTCCCTGTGAGCACAAGAAGCTCAGTGTGTGAACTGAAGAAAGTCATTCAATGGAAATAAATATATGCAGTTAGAGCAGTGAAGCTTGATTGAAACAGCCCTGTAGTGCAGTTTATATTAACTGAGGATAAACTTCATATACATTTTTACAAGGCAGGGTATTGTTGACTTTTAGAGCATATTTGTGTGTGATAGGAGAAGCTGATAGAACTGTACCCTTTACTGAGGGCACCCTTATTGTGTGTTGCAGCTGTGTGCTGAGCCACCCATTACTTCTAAGTAGAATTGTTACTTTTCAAATCTTCATTAATTTCAAAAAGGATAGATTTGGTTTAAATCATTCTGAAATATTAAATCAAATTTTCTAAAAAGAGATACGGTGGAGAATTGTCAATATAAATAAATATACAACAAATACTGTTCTAAACAGAGATCCCAATCTGCAATTAGCACACAGACAAAAGATAGTGAATGAACTTTGAACAGACAGTACTTTCACTTGTTGACCATGTCTACCATTTTGTTGAATTGACCTAATTGATTTCCAGTAACAGCATTTAAAGTTTAGTTGATTCAATTAAGTAGGTAGAATTTGCTACAGCACAGAAAGAATAATGAAATGATTTATCGTATTATTATAGTTTGTGACATTCAACTGCAATAACAATAAAAGGGAAAAGATAACAATTTTTCACTTCTTAAAAATTTGAATTTAGGCACTGGTTATACAGGATCAGTTTAAATCAATAAGATCCCAAGGTAAAAATAGAAATTAGGTGGCATGTGCAGATGCCTGTGAGTAGATCACTCACCTTCTGAGGTACAGGAGTATCTTGGGTATTGGGAGTGTGTGGCCAATTGAGACAACATGGGAGAAAAGGAGATTCAAGAGAGAAATAACTCCCCCCGGGAAATAAATACATCTACAAGAGTCACATCGCTATCTGTATATCTTACTGATAGATATACATCCAATGTTTGATGTTTGAAGGCTTGTATCATCCATAACATCTATTGTTACTTAAAGTAACAGATAGAATCATAGAATGATAAATCTCAGAAGGAGACCTTTCGGGTCAGCGTATCTATGCCAGCTCTTTGATAGAGCTATCCAATTAGTCCCACTCCCCTGCTCTTTCCTCATGGTCCTGTTATTTTGAAACAACTTGAAACATTAACTTTGTTTCTCTCTCCACAGACGATGCCTGATCTGCTGAGTATTTCCAGCATTTTCGGTTTTTACTTCAAAAATATTTAATTGGCTGTGAAACACTTTGGGGCATCCTAAAGACATGAAAGGAACAAAACAAGGCTTCAATTTAACATGTGAGTGTAAAGGGGATAATATTTTTTCTGTTATTGCCTTGTATTGGTAAATTATTTACTACTAATTCCATTGCTGTAACATTACTTTATATATACTGTATATATACTTAATATAGAATATTCAGGTGTTCACTATAGATTATTTAACAGAAAGACTCCAGCAACAATTTTCTCTTGGATGAACACCATCACTTGTTAAGAACATAGAGGGCACTGATGGTCGGCATCCACATAAACACAAAACTTGACCAAATGCAGAATGAATTCACCACACATAAAAAATTCAAAGAGCGCACATTATAAATAATCAAACACAGGAGCACTGCACCAAATCTTAAAATGAAGGTTATGAACCTTTGTTAGTTTATAACTTTCAACTCCTGATTAGATAGGATTGTCTAATCATTGTCACATGCCAGTGACTCTCCTTGTTTTGTTTTGAAATAAAAATTTCCATGAATGAATGGTGCATGTAGCAACAGGAAGTAAAGGTAAGCTTACATTTAATGCAGCTGGATTGAGGACGAGCTTGCACCCATACCAAATCATACAAGTTGTCGTGATAGCAAACGTTGAGATAAAGAGAAGCTGGAAGTGCGGCATCTGAAGAAGATAATTCTTTTTAACTCTGCAATTTTACTCTTTAAACAATACAAAAGTATAAATAATAAAGTGTAATTTGTAATGATGTACCTACTGCATTAACTCTTCTTTTAGCTATAGCAAAACTGACAACCGCTGCAGGAATACTCTGGGAGAAAATTTAAAAAAAAATTTTAAGAAAAAGGAAACAAGCACTTAAACCATTAACATCATATTTACAATAAATTCCCATCATACAAAAAAACAGCTTAAATAGAACAATTATTTTGTGCAATATTTCACTGAGATTTTATATTTGGAAAATAATCCAATTGTTTATTTCTATATTTCTGATAAAACGTGTTCTTTATTTAGAAGAATAAATAGATGGATTTAAAATCTCTGCTCTCTCTCTCTCTTGCTCTCTCTCTGCCACCTGAAAGGGTTGACTTGAAATGAGTTTGGGACAGTCTTAACCCAGTTCCTGATAGTCACGATCTTAAAATTAACAGAAATTGGCAGTCTCACTCAGAGAGGCCTTAAGAATGGCAGGGGCAGGAAGTGCAAACATTCACAAGGGGATGTCTTTTTATGAAGGTGGAGAGAAGGCATGTTGTGGGGCAGAAAAGAATAAACTTTACTCTGAATTTAGCCCCATGGTTTACCCAATCTGGGATGACTTGGCACTAATACTGAATAAGAAAAGTTGAAGTGTTTAATTTCCCAGAATTAACATTCATCACCTTGCTTAGCATAAAATATTTTCATACTGAAAAACAATATCTAACAAAGAATTTAGAATGGTAATGGCAAATACTGGATGCAATATTAAATTTCAACAAATAAATTATTTCAAAAAACAGCTATGAATGAATTTTGGTCAAATGGGCCAATGAGTTAAAATCCAAATTTACACAAAACCTATTTAAACAACTTTGCTTAGAAAGTTAAACATTTTCATAACAATTGTATTCTGTGTTCAATTCTATTTTCAACTACACAAGATTAAAATAAAAGGCTAATAACAATCATATTGAAAGGGTGCTTACTGAACCTGCTGCGCAACGCAAGTAGTCCATTTCATCAGGAAATACATTTCCCAGATAAACTGAAAAGCCAGAAACTATCAGGAGGCAACTCTGTAACACAATTTTTTTTTTAATACAATTTTTGCAAAATACATTAGCACTTTACTATAACACTGATATCACATCACCTCTGATTATAACTACTGTGCTAATAAGGAAACAATATGAAACACCCTGTAACAGGCTACCCACTGTAACACATTGTCCTCAAAATCTAAATAAAAAACATAGCACCTACAAGATTTATATTACAAAACATTTCGCAAAACAAAATCTTATTACTGTATTAAGGCTTATTTCCCTTGTTAGTTGCTTTACTGTGAATATTATTGCCTAAATCTATTACTTCTTTCATGATACTTCAAATATCATATATTACTTATAAACTGCAATTCCACTTTCTATGTCAACTTTCCTTGGTAAAGTATATATAAAATTTCAAATTCACAGATGAGCATTGCTTTGAGGTTTGTAAACAATATAGTTTGCTCTTAGTATTGTTTTAATTTACAAAAAAATATATATAATGGGTACATTTACCCCAATCATCAGACTGTAGATCCATCCCCTGTGATGAAAACAAGTGTGAAATTTTCTGTCTAGCTGAAGTTCACTGGATTCAAAGTCAGTGGTGTAATTTCCATTGTCCTGTTTTCCCCGTTCCAATGTAGACATTTTGTCATAGCTAAACTCTTCTTTGTAATTATCTTCCTTGGTCATTTTCCTTTTTGCTATAACAGAAAGACGTTAGTCATAGGCAAGTGACAGTTCATGACAAGAAAATAAATATTTGTTTCAAAGGAAAACTCACTACAGTTTTGATGAGGGAAAAAATGCAAGTGACAGCAGACTCGGTGTTGTGCAGCAGTGCGCTGTACTCATGCAAAGAGCTCTGGAAGATTTTACAGTGCAGTGAGCTTCCTTTGAAAAGTTTGCTCATCAACTTTGGCTTTGGGCATAATCTATTCAAGTCGCGAACAAAGCCGCAGCTAAGAAACAGTGAATTAAAGCCAGGAGAGTGGAGTGCATCCTGAATTTAAATGAGCAGAAAAGGCTAGAACAGGACCTCCACTAAACTTATTCCACTCAACGTTTTACCTTTTCTAAACTTTGTGAATACATAAATCTAACGTAGAAGGAAACCATAGGACAAAAGAAAGATAAGTCTGTTTAGCTATGTTGTATGTATCTCTTTGCAGTTTAAATATGGTTTACTGCCTGAGAAACATGATTAGTTGTTTTGCCCTGTGTGTTTTGGCTACAAAATGGTCGCACATGCAAGGCACATCTTTGTTGAACACTATGGTGATTAATGCCCATACAGAGCAAGACAAAAGCATGGATTACTTTGGAATTTTTCAACCATTTAGCAAATGTTATTTTCAAATGTTCTCTTGAATGTTGTTCTGATAGAAAAGCATTTTCTATGTCTTTTTTACCAGCAGACCTAGGAAATCTCTTCACTTAAATAAGTAGAGGTCTTCCATTGAAACAGTTAGTGCTTTGAGAATATCATCTTACATAATAGAAATACCAATGATGCGCTTCTTTTCTAAGCACTTCTTGGAAACTTGGCCCAAATTACAGGAATACTTGAAACAAATAATATACATTTTGAAGCATCAAAGATACTGACTACTGACTGCTGGATCTAGTCCTGGGGAATAAAGTGGGTCAAGTAGAGATTGTCATAGTGTGGAAGCATCTCGGGACTAGTGATCATAGTATCATGAGGTTTAGATTAGTTATGGAGAAGGACAAGGAGCAATCTAAAATAAAATATATTTAACTGGAGGAGGGCTAATTTCAGCAAATTGAGGAGCGATCTGGCTTGGATAAATCGGAGTCAAAGACTGTCAGGCAGAAATGTAATGAAGCAATGGACGTCCTTTAAAGAGGAGATTGTTCGAGTAGAGTCTAGGTATATTCCCACAAGGGGGAAAGGGAGGACAACCAAAGCCAAAGCTCCCTGGATGACTAAGGAGTTAGAGAGTAGGATGAAGCAGAAAAAGAGGGCATATGATGTCAGCTTGTTAATATAAACATAGAAACATAGAAACATAGAATCTAGGAGCAGGAGTAGGCCATTCGGCCCGTCGAGCCTGCTCCGCCATTCAATATGATCATGGCTGATCATCGAAATCCAGTACCCTGTCCCTGCTTTAATTCCCACAGTACACATATCCCACCCTACCCCCGTAACCCCACGTATTTAATTCCCCCTAACATATCCCATCCTATCCCCATAACCCCACATATTTAATCCCCCCTAACACTAAGGGTCAATTTATCATAGCCAAATCAACCTAACCCACACATTTTTGGACATAAGGGAGAATCAGGCTGAATATAAAAAGTACAGAGGAGCAGCAAAAAAGGAATAAGAGAGGCAAAGAGACAGTATGAGAATAGATTGGCGGCTAACATAAAAGGTCTTCTATGGGCATCTTAACAGTAAATGGGTTGTCAGAGGAGTGGTGAGGCTCATTAGGGACCAAAATGGAGATCTATTGGTAGAGACAGAAGGCAGGGCTGAGGTACTAAATGACTACTTTGCATCAGTGTTTACCAAGGAAGAGGACTTTGCCAAAGTTATGGTAAATGAGGAGGTTGTCAGGATGAGATAAAAATAGATAAAGAGGAGGTATTAGAAAGGTTGGCAGTACTTAGGGCTGGATTTTGAATGACCCGTGGAGTCGGGTTTGGAGGCGTGTGGGGGGTTAAAGTAGCAGATTCGGGGGTCCCGACCCCATCCCGACTCCAACACGCCTCCATGCAATTTTGACAAAATCGGTTGTGGGGTTCCCGACTCCGTCCCGCCTCCAAGAGGCGGGAGAGGCCATTAACGCCCTTAACAATCCCTAAAGTGGCTCAGTAATGCCATTTTGAAGCATTTTAGGTAGTTTAACCCTTTTCCCACATGAAGCACGCCTGATGGGAAACACTCCAGTGAAACCTGGCGGGAGCACAAGTGGATTGCTGACTCTCAGCTGCAGCTCAACCTTTAAATAGGAGACTTGATCAGCCATCAATTGCAGGTGGCAGGACTTTGTTGTCACAGGTCTGGGGGAACTTTTAGAAGGCATAACCACAGCTCTGGAAGTTTGGAGCCTGACACCCATCTGCAGTGTGACCTCCTGGGAACCCCCTCTCGCCACCCTCATTGAGCGCTTCCTCAACTGAGGCATATACCAGAGGCATGGGAGCCATTTATTTCCTTCCCTCCTGGGTATCCGATGAGGTCGAACAACAGCCGCGGCACCAGCAGAACCATGAACAACAGCAGCACCAACAGCAGCAGCAACAGCAGGAGCACCAAGCTGCTGCTCACCCACCTGAAGCTGCACAGAACAGAAGGGGCCAGCGCATGGAAGGCCGTCGGCGCAGGAGATACCCCCCAAACAGGGTCTACAGACAGAGGGTCAGCTACCTCAACATGTCTGAGCAGCAGTGCCAAAGGCGGCTCCGACTTTCGCGAGAGGTAGTGGGTGACATCTGCGCAATGCTGCAACAAGACCTCGAGCCCAGAGGACCAGGTGGATGCCCCTTACCAGTGGCCGTCAAAGTCACCACCGCACTCAACTTTTTTGCCTCAGGCTCATTCCAGGGATCAGCAGCAGACATCTGCGGCATCTCCCAGGCGGCCGCACACACCTGCATCACGCAGGTAACCGATGCCCTCTTTGCCATCGCGCACAATCACATCCATTTCACCAAGGATCGAGCAAGTGTCACGGCGCGTGCGGTTGGATTAGCTAATCTGGCAGGCTTTCCAAGGGTGCAGGGCGTCGTTGACTGCACACATGTGGCCCTTAAGGCACCCCATCGCAATCCAGGTATTTTTGTCAACCGCAAGGGCTTCCACTCCCTCAACATTCAGCTGGTGTGTGACCACAACAAGGAAGTTCTGCATGTTTGTGCCAAGTACCCTGGCAGTTGCCATGACTCCTTCATACTGCGCCAGTCTAGTGTGCCTCCGCTATTCAGTCCACCAGACCAACTTCACGGATGGCTACTTGGAGACAAGGGCTATCCCCTGAAGACGTGGCTAATGACGCCGTTGAGGAGCCCATCCAACGCAGCTGAGGAGAGCTACAACTCCAGCCACATTTCCACCAGAGCCATAATCGAGCAAACCATCGGTATGCTGAAGATGCGCTTCAGATGCCTGGATAGATCAGTGTGAGAAGTCGCACAACACCAGGTTATAGTCCAAGGGGTAAAAATTCAGTTGGTTGCGCCTCCCGTTAGCGCCTTAAATGGGCGCTAATGGGGCGTTAAGGCGCTAACGCCCGGGCGCAGCGCTGTTTGCGCCGCTCGAGAACTTAACTTGAGATTGTGCGGCGGCGCTAAAACTTACCGCTGCGACCACCTGCGCGCGCAGATTGTGACGTCATTCCGTGGTGCAACGCCCTTGGGGCGCCCCGGAGCGGAAATTGAGTGGCGCCCCCTGCCTTACCGCCTGGCGCTTCCAACGACCGGAAGACTGGAACGTTATCAATCGGTGTGGGGCTGGGGGGGGCGCTATTTAAAGGGGGCCTCTTCCTGTCTTTTTCTGTGGTCGACATTTATGCACCACTCGTTCTGAGAGAGAGAGAGAGATTCGGAGAGAGAGAGAGAGAGACTTCTACATTGACTCAACGCTTTGTGAGGTAGTTTTGCCTAGTTCATCCTAACTTTGCTGCTACTTTCGTTGCTGTACCTCATTACTTTTCTGGCAAAGAGAATATGGGGGCTGCAATGATTGGGGGCGTCGTCCTGCTCCAGCTCAATCGGAGGAGAGTGAGACGCAGACAGAGAGTGGCAATGATGGCCAGACGGAGGAGGGCCATCAGGCGCATGTACAGGAGAGCTTACCCTCCCAGGGTATATCGTGAACAGCTCTCCTACATCCACATGTCCGAGGAGCTGTGTTTGCGAAGGCTGCGATTCAGCAAGGAGGTGGTCACTGAGCTCTGCCACCTGCTGCAGCCAGATCTGCAGCCTCAGCTGAGGTCCAGGACGTCTCTGTCGGTGGCAGTGAAGGTCACAGTGGCTTTGAACTTCTACGCCACTGGCTCATTCCAAACTGCTGTTGGGGACCTCGCCAATATCTCCCAGTTTGCGGTGCATCGCTGCATCCGGCAGGTCACCAATGCCCTCTTCACAAGGAGACGAGACTTCATCTCCTTCCCTATGACCCCAGACAAGCAGCATGACCGTGCTATGGGCTTTGCGAGGGTAGCGGGCTTCCCCATGGTGCAGGGCGCCATTGACTGCACGCATGTGGCTTTGCGTGCTCCGCGAGAGAATGCAGAGGAGTTCCGGAACAGAAAGGGGTTCCATTCCTTGAATGTGCAGTTGGTCTGTGACCACAGACAGGTGATTCTCGCTGTCAATGCCCACTATCCGGGCAGCTGCCACGATGCTTTCATCCTGCGCCAGAGTACTGTGGCAGAAATTTTCGAGGCACCGCATCAGCCAGTTGGTTGGCTTCTGGGGGACAAGGGGTACGCATTGAGCACCTGGCTGATGACACCGCTCCGTGCGCCAAACACCCCTGCTGAGCTGCGGTACCAGGAAAGCCAACAAGCAACGAGGAACATTATTGAGCGCACAATCGGCGTGCTCAAACAACGATTCCGCTGTCTGGACCATTCCGGAGGAGCCCTGCAGTACTCGCCTGAGCAAGTTTCCAAATTCGTAGTGGTGTGCTGCATGTTGCACAACATGGCAATCCTCAGGACGCAGCCAATGCCACCAGGCCTTGCAGCACCACAAGAGGAGGAGGAGGAAGAGGAGGAACAGGCCGAGGACGATGATCAGCAGCAGCACCAAGGCAGGAGGGCGGCCCACAATGGTCAAACTGCAAGGGCCGTCCGTCAACGACTAATAGCAAGCCGCTTCTAGGGCCCCTGCCAGTGCTACAAACACGAATCAACCCAGCACGCAACCCCTAAGCCGGCCAAGGCACCAATAATTCCAATCACCAGCCATGTATATTTTGAATACAGAAACTTATTTATTGTACAAACTCTGTGTGTGTCAATTCCTCATGACAAACTCATAGAAATAAACACAAAAAAACAGTCAATAACATAACTGGTTCTCACAACCTGGAGATAATGTCCAAAACACTAAACAAAAGTTGGGCCATGAACCTCGGCCTTTAATAAAAAAATGACCAGCATTTTGGCACACCTCCTACTTTTTGCCCTTCGAGGGTGATCTCCTTCCCTTGCGCACTTCCCCCCTTCTAACCCTACTGCTCCTCCGTAATGGGACCTCAGTGGCTGCAGCAAGGCTGGTGGAAGGCTGCTGCTTGTCAGACCCTGACACTGCAGATGCCCCTGAAGGACGGCCTCGACCACTTCTGGGCCTGGAGGGCCCGGCTGCAGACTGCACCAACTCTGCATGGGCGGCAGCAGTCTGTCCTACAGGCGGTGGCAAGTGCAGTGGAGAAGTGACAGTGTTGGCAGCAGGAATGCTGTCATCGTGAGAGAGGACAGCAACTCCCTGCTCGCCCGACACACTGGCACTCCCACGGGGCAGCACTTCAGCATCCGGAGCAATTTGCCGGAGAACAGATTGCTGGCCTGCTGCGGCGCGGTGACAGCCCCGGGGACATGTGCACGAACCATCGAGGATGGCAGCAGTCAGTGCTCGCGTGGCCTCAATCTGAGTCTGCATGAGAGCAGTCTCAGATGGGTTCCTGGCAGCCAGTGACTGAATTGCAGCAGTAAGCTTTAGTGTGGCATCCGCCTGTGCTACAGTGAAGTGCTCCACACTCCTTGCCAGTGCCTCAATGCATTCGGGCACCCTTCCCACTGCACCCATGAGCTCAGTGTGCATGCCCACCGCCTGGCTGTTCATTTCTGCAATCAGCCGCTCCTCCTCTGCGTCCATTGCATTAGGAGTGTCTGGCATACTCTCCCTCTGGGGAGAAGGCTCCCGTTCTTCCCTCCCCCCCCCATGGCGTGGCTGCAGCCCGCTGGGTCCTGGAACTTCACCATCATCAGCCCCTTCCCCCCTGCTCCCCCGTTCTTCCCTCCCCCCCCCATGGCATTGCTGCAGCCCGCTGGGTCCTGGAACTTCACCATCATCAGCCCCTTCCCCCCTGCTCCCCTCCGGGGAAGGCGTGTTCCCAGTGTGGCCATGGGCTTCCTCGGGAGAGGGTGGCACTGATGCTCCGGCTTCCTCTTCCTCCTCAGCTGCAGCATCACTCCCAGTGGCAGCTTCAGGGACCATCTCCTCAGCTGGTGAATCACCATCTGAAAGCAGGGAGGTACAAGAGTGGCTTTAGCGTGAGGACAGGGTGGCAGTAAGGGAGGAATAAGTGCAGCGAGTTAGCAAGTTGGATTGAAAGTGTCAAAGGCTGGTATTGTGAGGGACAAGTGGAAGGACAGAGGACAAAAAGGTGATGACCTTACCATTGCTGTCCACAACGGGGTCGGCGTCTCCAGTGGCGACGGGACCGATCACCCGGCTTGCCACAATCCTGTGGACGCGCTCCTCCAGATCGCTGAGGGGTTGCAGCTGAAGCCGCCCTCCACCCGTCCGTTGCTGCTGTCTCCGATTATGAGCCAGCTTAGCCTGCAAGAAAAAGGACAGCATCTGAGTCAATATACAGCCATGGTCTTGCCTGATGTGCCTCCCATAGGTGAATAGCCCTTACAATATGCAGCCATGGTCTTGCCTGATGTGCCTCCCATAGGTGAATAGCCCTTACAATATGCAGCCATGGTCTTGCCTGATGTGCCTCCCATAGGTGAATAGCCCTTACTGTATGCAAAGTGTGGAATGTGTGTGTGTGTTTGATGAAAGGGCCATAGGTGTTGCATGAGTGTTGTGCATTGGGGTTTTAAGACCCTCTGGCCATAGAGTGAGGTTGAGATGGAGGGATGGAGAGGTATTGAGAAAAAGCCACTCACCCTGACGACCCGAGTGAGGTCGTTGAACTTTTTGCGGCACTGGACATGGGTCCTGGGCACCATGCTCCTGGAGGAGACGCTCTGAGCCACCTCCCTCCACACTCTTCTGAACTCGCGTGGCAAAGGCCTCCTGCCACTCTCCGGGAACAGCATGCATCGTCTGCGCTCCACTGCGTCAACCAGAGCATCCAAGGCCCGCTCGGTGAAGCGATGAGCGCGTTCTCTCACCCTCTCCATGCTTGGCAGCAAAATGGATTACAGGTCTCTCCAGGCTGAGATTCAAGGCTGCAATGAGCAGGGTGTGGCTGGGGAGCAAGTGGCCCCCCCCGCTTTAAGAAGTGTCCGGCGCCAGTGTGTCTGTGTTCCCTCGCTAACTGGCAGCAGCTGCGCTGCGCTCGTGCGCTGAGGTAGCGCCTCACTCCTAGGCCTTTGCGCCTTAAGAGAGGTGTGCAGCGCCTAATTTAGCGCTCCACTCACCTCCCGGGGCGGTAAAAGTGAAGTTTCCTGTCAGTGCCGATAATTAGCGCCAGGCGCTAATATTTGCGCGCGGACGATATTTGCGCCCCAAATGGGGCGCGACCTAATTTCTACCCCCAACAGTTTTATTTGAAATCACAAGCTTTCGGAGCGCTGCTCCTTCGTCAGGTGAACGACTGACGAAGGAGCAGCGCTCCGGAAGCTTGTGATTTCAAATAAAACTGTTGGACTATAACCTGGTGTTGTGCAACTTCTCACTTTGGCCACCCCAGTCCAACACTGGCATCTCCACATCATGGATAGATCAGGTGGAGCCCTGCAATACTCAGCAGCCAGGGTCTCCAGAATCGTCGTGGTTTGCTGTGCACTTCACAACATGGCACAGCGTCGTGGCTTACAGATGCCGGAGGACCAAGTGGCTCCTCACATAGCCTCCTCAGATGAGGAGGAGGAGGAGGAGGAGGAGGAGAGAGAGAACGAACAACTTGCAGAGGCCCCTCAACCAGCGGCAGCATTACGCGAGACCATAGCTGCCCGGAATGCAAGGAACGCACTCATCTTGGCCAGATTTGCTTAGCCTAGACAAGAAAGCACTTTTGCCTCGCAGCTTCTTACCAGAGCTACGACAATGGCCCAGACCCAGCGGATCCCTAACAATGTGACCACCATACTGACAATTGCAAGTTATCCTAAGGCCTCATTGTGGAAGTCCCATTAGTGAAATGACAGACGCCACAACTGCAGCTGTAGCCATCAGAGTTTTTATTTAAACTTTAGACCTGATGGCTTTTTCACAATACACATCAAAATTCACCCAAGTGACTACCCTTGTGACTATTTGTGCAGTTTCTTTCTCTTACACGTGCTCCTACGTGGTGCTTCCCCTGTGGCTTCAGCAGAAGTGGAGGCCCCCTGCTCACTTTGTTGCTGCTCCTGTCTCGACTCCTTTGGCGGGCGTCCTCTGGGGTTGCGAACCTGAGAGGGCTCGGCAACAGTCTGCTGCTCCTGCGGCTGGGCAGGGGTTGAGACGCCGATCTCACTTGGGTGCGGACTCTGGTGGGGCTCTGAGCGAGGACCTGTCAGTGGCATGGAAGTGTGAGCGCTTGGAGAGGAGCCCCCACCTCCTTGTTGTGTGCCACCAACATCCCTCTCAAGGGTCAGGTCCACCTCAGCGCTTGCAAGTGGCTTGAGAGCACCTTGCTGCACATCAGGGGGGCCATGGGAACCCGTATCTGCACTGGCAGTCCTACTCAGAAGGACTTCCATGAAGGTCTGGTTTCTCTGTTCAATAGATGACCATCGCTCCTCCAGAGATGTCATTCTATTCAGAACACTCACCATGTTTTCTGCACTCTGGCGACTTATCACCTCCATGGAGGTTGTCATCTTTTCCATGGTGATGCGTTCATGCGCCAATGACTCCACAAAGGCTCTGCTCATGTTCGCTATGGACTCCTCCATTCGCTCCACACTCGCAGTGACCCTGGAGACAAAACCTGTCAGAGACTCCTGCATCTGTTCCTGGAGTCCCAGCACCGCTGATCTTATGGATGGCCCCAGAGGCACAGGGTCGACATGCAGCTGAGCTGAGCTAGGAGAGTCCTGCGCCCTCCGACTAGGACTCTCCACTGCTGTCCCTGTCTCCACCATCTGCTGATGCTCACTTGTGAGCTGTGATACACCAGGTGACAACACTACTCTATGTCCCGAGGGTCCCACCGAGGTGTGAGTGTCTGCGCTGGTGCTTGGTGCGCTGAGTTCTGCTGACGCTGCGCCCTCAGAGGTTGCAGCTTCCTCTGAGGAGTCTGTCTGCTCAGGCTGTTCCTCCTGGCTAGTGGGGACGGGTGCTTGCGATGGTCCTGTGGGGGAGTAAAGGAAAGAGTCAGCGATGTGATGCCAAGGTTACATGCACATTGCATATGCAGATGATCATAAATCCATCTGTTAGAGCTTCAGATTCATTATCAGCGACTCATGCAATGTCAATGAGAGAGATGGAACACTATGCAGTCACCAGCTTGCTCTGATGCACCCGTCTGTCCGTTCCCCACTTGCGTTTCCTCCTCTATGCCCACGATCTCCAGGACCGCATCCTCCCAGGGGGTGAGCTGGGCTAATGAGGGTGGCCCTCCTCCTGTCCTGGCTCTTTCCCTTTTATTGTGAGCTCTCTTTTCCTGCAATGAGGGAGACAAGTGGAGTTTGAGTGAGATTGAAGGAGTGAGTGTAGAGAATCCATAGCATAGATGCTTAGAAGGAGACAAAGATGGATTGAGCTGGCGAGACTAAGGGCCCTCCTCCTGTGTGTTGTAAGTTGTTTTCAAAGCATGACAGTGATAGGGAGTGTGAGGGCTGCATAGTCGAATAGTAAGGTGAATGTGACCATAGAGGGAGAGGGAATGGGTAAGGGTGCATGGATGTCAGTGTCAAGTGGGATATGGAGGAAGAGGTTGGTAAAGCTGAGTGCTGGTGAGGAGAGGCAATGGGGATCAGATTGAGGGTGAAGGGAAAGTCATACTCACTTTAGCAGTACGTAGAAGGTCATGAAACCTCTTCCTGCACTGGATCCAGGTTCTGCATGTGAATGATAAAGAGGTGACCTCCTGGGCGATCTGGACCCACACAGCCTTTGTCTGCTGGGGAGGCTTCTTCCTCCCTGAGGAGGGGAAGAGCACCTCTCTGTTGGCTCTTGCTCCATCCACCAAAGCCTGAAGGGCAACGTCATGGAACCTGGGAGCAGCCCTGGGCCGTTGGCTGGCCATTCCTGCTGCAGGTTTTTAGATTAGAGGCCCAAAAGCTTGGCAGCCTGCAGAGGAAGCAAGGCTTGTTGCAGACCTTAAATGCAGCAGCAATGATGACGTCATCGGAGGTGACTTTCAGACTGGAATAACTCATTGGCCATGGGTTCCCACATGTTGGAACTCAATTGGCCAATTAAGTTAAAATCGCATCATTCATGCACATTAATCTGGAGTCGGGGGGGCAACACGAAATGCGGGTAACACGACCCCAACCCAACCCCAAGACAAAATCCAGCCCTTAAAGTGGATAAGTCACCCAGTCCGGATAGGATGCATCCTAGGTTGCTGAAGGAAGTAAGGGTAGAAATTATGGAGGTACTAGCCACAATCTTCCAATTCTCCTTAGACACAGGAGTGATGCCAGAGGACTGGAGGATTGCAAATATTACATCCTTTTTCCAAAAAGGGGAGAAGGATAAACCTAACAATTATAGGCTAGTCAGTTTAACGTCGGTGATGGGGAAGCTTTTAGAAACAATAATCTGGAAGAAAATTAACAGCCAATTGGACAAGCATGGAATACTAAAGGAGAGCCAGCACGGATTTGTTAAGGGCAAATCATGTTGTATATATGGAATTTCAAAAGGCATTTAACAAAGTACCATATATTAGGCTTGGTAGCAAAATTGAAGCTCATGGGATAAAAGGGGCAGTAGCATCATGGATATAAAATTGGCTAAGGGATAGAAAACAGAGAGTTCTGGTGAATAGCTGTTTTTTGGACTGGAGGGAGGTATACAGTGGTGTTCCCCAGGGTTCAATACTCGGACCACTGCTGTTTTTGATAGATATTAATGACTTGGACTTGGGGGTACAAGGCATAATTTCGAAATTTGCAGATGACACGAAACTTGGAAGTGTAGTAAACAGTGGGGAAGGCCTCAACTGGAGTATTGTGTCCAATTCTGGGCACCACACTTTAGGAAGGATGTGAAGGCCTTAGAGAGGGTGCAGAAAAGATTTACGAGAATGATTCCAGGGATGAGGGACTTCAGTTACGTGGATAGACTGGAGAAGCTGGGGATGTTCTTCTTAGAGCAGAGAAGGTTGAGAGGAGATTTGATAGAGGTATTCAAAATCATGAGGGGTCTGGACAGAGTAGATAGAGAGAAACTCTTCACATTGGCAGAAGGGTTGAGAACCAGAGGACACAGATTTAAGGTGATTGGTAAAAGAACCAAAGGCGACATAAGAAAAAACTTTTTTATGCAGCGAGTGGTTAGGATCTGGAATGCACTGCCTGAAAGGGTGGTGGAGGCAGATTCAATCACGGCTTTCAAAAGGGAGTTGGATAAGTACCAGAAAGAATTTTTTTTACAGGGCTACGGGGAAAGGGCGGGGGAGTGGGACTAGCTGAGGTGCTCTTGCAGAGAGCCGGCATGGGCTCGACGGGACGAATGGTCCTCTTCCGTGCTGTAACCATTCTATGATTTTATGATTCTATGAAGGTAGTAATAGACTTCAACAGGACATAGACAGGTCGGTGGAATGGGTGAACACATGGCAGATGAAATTCAACGCAGAAAAATGTGAGGTGATACATTTTGGTAGGAAGAATGAGGAGAGACAGTACAAGCTAAATGGTACAATTTTAAAGCGGGTGCAAGAAGAGAGAGACCTGGGGGTGTTTGTGTGCAAATCTTTGAAGGTGGCAGGACAGGTTAACAAAGCAGTTATTAAAGCAAATGGGACCCTGAGCTTTATAAATAGAGGTCATGATGTGGAGATGCCGGCGTTGGACTGGGGTGGACAAAAATGAGAAGTCGCACAACACCAGGTTATAGTCCAACAGATTTATTTAATTTTACAAGCTTTCGGAGCTCCTTCCTCAGGTAGGGTAGCTGTGAATTCACAATATAAACACAGAAACACTTCAGCAGTCAGGGGCATTCAGCCTCGGATCTGCGGGTAAGCGTTCTCCAAGGCGGCCTTTGGGATACACGACAGCGCAAAATCATAGAGCAGAAACTGATAGCCAAGTTCCGCACTCATGAGGATGGCCTCAATCGCGATATCGGGTTCATGTCACGATACAGAACGTGACTTGACATCATAGCCGGTCTTTCCAGGTTTTTTTTAAAAAAAACTAACACAAGAACCAACACAAATGGAGAGGATATGCAGCCAGCAGGTGTTTTGACACGTTGGACCCCCTGGGACACATCTCATTGTCTTGGCTGTGCTCTTAGTGTGTCTTTGATGTAGGGAAAGATTTGAATACATTTTTTCTGTGTTTATATTGTGAATTCTGGGAGATTCTCTCACAGCTACCCTACCTGAGGAAGGAGCGACAGCTCCGAAAGCTTGTAAAATTAAATAAATCTGTTGGACTATAACCTGGTGTTGTGCGACTTCTCATTTTTATAAATAGAGGCATTGAGTACCAAAGCCAGGAAGTTATGCTAAACCAAGATAAAACACAGGTTCTGCCAGAGCTGGAGTATTGGCCGCGATTTCGCCAGCGGAGGCACGATCGCGGCAGGAGAGGTGGTTGGCAGCTTCCGGTTCCGGTCCTGTTCCTGGCTGCAGCCGCTCTGTAAAAAGGAATTTCCATTAATAGGGCTTGTTAAGCCAGCCCTGCAGGGTTGCCGGCCAATTAACAGGAAGCGGGTCTGGTGACGTCATATGATGACGTGTCATCAGCCGGTTTCCTTAAAGGGATCGCATTCATTTTGACAGTTGTGCTGTCAGTGCTCTGCAGCATTGAGGTGCTGCAAACACTGACAAGCACTACACAAAGGTACAGGGCTGCACCCAGGCTCTCGCATTACTCCCTCCATATGCTTATGGAGGGAGTCACAGCAAGCAGGGAGGTTCTCTTCCCTTCCAAGGGCGGCAGAGACCTCCCCAGGATACCAACACAGCCTGGTTGCACATTGCACAGGAGGGCAAAAGCAGGGATGGCATCAGCAGGACCAGGCTGCAGTGGCGCAAACCTTTCAATGATCTCAGTAGATCACGAAACGTTACTGCAAAGCCACACTCAACCTCTTCCTGCTGTACCACTCATCACATCCCCATCACTCTGCCTTCCATACCCTACTCCTGCACATCCTTACTCACACCAACTTACCTTGCACATCTACCCATCCCTCTCTCTCTATCTACATTATCACTTCCCCATTTTACTAGCCACCCCTCACACTCACCCGCATCCTAGTCCAATCATACCAACGAACAACACACAAGGGTAGGCACTTGGGTGTTTTATGCAATGTTCATGTAAATTTTCTGTTAATGTGTTGTCAAACATTGAATTCTTTATTTTCAACACTTTGCCTTATTGTACAGATCTGTGCTCACCTTTGGAAGTGTCTTAGTAAGTTGCAAAGAATGGTGAGACATAACGGTACCCCCCCCCCCCCCACCCCCCCACCCCCGCAGTGGTGATGAGTGTGAAAGGAATGGCTTGGTCATTGTAGGGATGCATTATGGTGCTGGTGTGGGGCAGTGTTAACCTGGCGCATCATGTGGCAGCCAAGGTGTACAGCTTCAAGTGAAGTAAATCTGGCCATGGTGATGACATCGCTGGCCCCCCGGGCAGCAATGTTGTCAGGTGCTGATGCCCTGTGTCCTGTGCAGCATCAGGTGATTGCGGAGAAGGTTGGTGCTGTTATTGGTGCTGCTGGTGTGCCTGGTGATGCCGGCGGTGTACCTGGTGATGTTGGTGTTGGGGCTGATCGTGGAGGGATTCAGAGGACCAAGCTGAGATTTTTTCAAGGGCACCAATGTTACTGGAATAGATGGCAGCTGAAGTTGAGATGACAGAAGCGATCTGTCAATGGTGAGAGAGCTTGCTGCAAGGAGGTGACAGTGGATAGAGAATTTACGCCAAACACTTGCAAACTGCATACAGCTCAAAAGTTTCTTCCAAGTCATGAAGCTTCTGACATTGGAAAGTGACCAGCTGTGAAATGGTAGCTTTCATACCACTTTTGCAGCTGTCACCTATTCACAGCAATGGGGAAACATAGAGAACCTGACCTACTTACCTGACGTGATCTCTAAATGACGTGAACCCCATTAAAAATGTGGTAAAATAGAAAAAGGCTGGCAAAATAGTAGTTAACAAGCACTTAATAAGCAGTTAAGAATTTTAAATGCCTCCCTGCCGCTTGGTGTCGGGTCTGTTCTGAAATCGCAGACCCGACACTCTGGAAACTTACATGGAGGCGGGTTTGCAGCGGGTTCCCAACCTGCTGTCAAACATTTCAATTTTGACAGCGGATCCGCCTCCAAACCCGCACTCTGAGCGCCGGCAAAATTCAGCCCATTGTGTCCAATTCTGGGCACCACACTTTAGGAAAGATGTGATGCCTTTGGAGAGGGTACAGAAGAGATTTACTAGAATGGTTCCAGGGATGAGGGATTACAGTTACGTGGATAGACTGGAGAAGCTGGGGTTGTTCTCCTTAGAGCAGAGAAGGCTAAGAGGTGATTTGATAGAGGTGTTTAAAATCATGAAGGGTTTAGCTGGAGTAAATAAAGAGAATTGTTTCCAATGGCTGAAGAGTTGATAACCAGAGGGCACAGATTTAAGGTGATGAGTAAAAGAACTAGGACGGCATGAGGAAAACTTTTTTACGCAACGAGTGGTTAAGATCTGGAATGCACTGCATGATTTTTTTTATATTCGTTCTTGGGATGTGGGCGTCGCTGGCAAGGCCAGCATTTATTGCCCATCCCCAATTGCCCTTGAGAAGGTGGTGGTCAGCTGCTTTCTTGAACCGCTGCAGTCATGTGGTGAAGGTACTCCATGGTGCTGTTAAGGAGGGAGTTCCAGCATTTTGACCCAGCGATGATGATGGAACGGTCATATATTTCGAAGTCAGGATGGTGTGTAACTTGGAGGGGAGCTTGGAGGTGGTGGTGTTCCCATGCGCCTGCTGCCCTTGTTCTTCTAGTTGGTAGAGATCGCGGGTTTGGGAGGTGCTGTCGAAGAAGCCTTGGCGAGTAGCTGCAGTGTATCTTGTAGATGGTACACACTACAGCCACGGTGGTGGAGGGAGTGAATGTTTAAGGTGGTGGATGGGGTGCCAATCAAGTGGGCTGCTTTGTCCTGGATGGTGTTGAGCTTCTTGTCTGTTGTTGGAATTACACTCATCCAGGCAAGTGGAGAGTATTCCATCACACTCCTGACTTGTGTCTTGTAGATGGTGGAAAGGTTTTGGGGAGTCAGGAGGTGAGACTCTCACCACAGAATACCCAGCCTCTGGCCTGCTCTTGTAGCCACAGTATTTATGTGGCTGATCCAGTTAAGTTTCTGGGCAATGGTAACCCCAGGATGTTGATGGTGGGGGATTCGGCGATGGTAATGTCGTTGAATGTCAAGGGGCGGTGGTTAGACTCTCACTTGTTGGAGATAGTCATTGCCTGGCACTTATGTGGTGTGAATGTTACTTGCCACTTTTCAGCCCAAGCCTGAATGTCATCCAGGTCTTGCTGCATGCAGGCATGGACTGCTTCATTATCTGAGGAGTTGTGGATGGAACTGAACATTGTGCAATCATCAGCAAACATCCCCACTTCTGATCTTATTGATGAAGCAGCTGGAAATGGGGCCTAGGACACTACCCTGATGAACTCCTGCAGCAATGTCCTGGGGCTGAGATGATTGACCTCCAAGCACCACAACCATCTTCCTTTGTGCTTGGTATGACTCCAGCCAGTGGAGAGTTTTCCCCGATTCCCATTGACTTAAATTTTACTAGGGCTCCTTGATGCCACACTCTGTCAAATGCTGCCTTGATGTCAAGGGCAATCACTCTCACCTCACCTCTGGAATTCAGTTCTTTTGTCAATGTTTGGACAAGGGCTGTAATGAGGTCTAGAGCCGAGTGTTCCTGATGGAACCCAAACTGGGCATCAGTGAGCAGGTTTTTGGTGAGTAAGTGCCGCTTGATAGCACTGTCGATGTCAGCTTCCATCACTTTGCTGATGATTGAGAGTAGACTGATGGGGTGGTAATTGGCCGGATTAGATTTGTCCTGCTCTTTGTGACAGGACATACCTGGGCATTTTCCACATTGTCGGATAGATGCTAGTGTTGTAGCTGTACTGGAACAGCTTGGCTAGAGGGATGCCTAGTTCTGGAGCACAAGTCTTCAGCACGACAGCCATGATGTTGTCGGGGTCTTTGCTGTATCCAGTGCACTCAGCTGTTTGTTCATATCACATGAAGTGAATCGAATTGGCTGAAGGCTGGCTTCTGTGATGGTGGGGACCTCAGGATGAGGCTGAGATGGATCATCCACTCGGCAATTCTGGCTGAAGATGGTTGCAAACGCTTCAGCCTTATCTTTTGCACTTGCGTGCTGGGCTCCGCCATCATTGAGGATGGGGATATTCATGGAGCCTCCTCCTCCCATTAGTTGTTTAATTGTCTACCACCATTCACGACTGGATGTGGCAGGACTGCAGAGCTTTGATCTGATCCGTTGGTTGTGGGATCGCTTCGCTCTGTCTATAGCATGCTGCTTCTGCTGTTTGGCATGCATGTAGTCCTGTGTTGCAGCTTCCCCAGGTTGGCACCTCAGTTTTAGGTACGCCTGGTGCTGTTCCCGGCATGCTCTTCTGCACTCCTCATTGAACCAGGTAAGGTTAGAGTGAGAGATATGCCAGTCTATGAGGTTACAGATTGTGGTGGAATATAATTCTGCTGCTGCTGACGGCCCACAGCGCCTCATGGATGTCTAGTTTTGAGCTGCTAGATCTGTTCCGAATCTATCCCATTTAGCACGGTGGTAGTGCCACACAACACGATGAACGGTGTCCTCAGTTTGAAGACGGGACTTCATCTCCACTGTGCAGTGGTCACTGCTACCAATGCTGATAGGGTGGTGGAAATAGATTCAATAGTAGCCTTCAAAAGGGAATTGAATAAATGCTTGAAGGAGATATAATTGCAGGGATATGAGGAAAGAGTGGGGAACTGGGACTAACTGGATTGCGCTTCGAAAAAGCCAGCGCAGACTTGATGGGCCAAGTGGCCCCCTTCTGTGTTGTACTACTCTATTCTATGATTCTATACATTATTTGGATAAGTAGGTGATTGAAAATTGGATTGGAGATTGTAGGGACACGTGTAGACTGATATAATCAAATACACCATTGGACATAATGATTCCTGTGCTACTGGCACTCATATTGGTGATAATTATGCTGATGCTGGCAGGTGGTCATCTGTGGAGGGTATTTGATCCAGTTTGAATAGAGGGGATGCAATGATGGATAGTCTGGTGTATGGCTTGATTGCCTTTAGGAATCAGGGAAAATGTATTTGGAACTTTCTCCAAACAGATTAAATTGATGGGGTAAAGTGTAAGATATGAAGATTGTAGATGATAACTAACAACACTACTATGGCAAAAGCAAAATACTGCGGATGCTGGAAATCTGAAATAAAAACAGAAAATGCTGGAAATACTCAGCAGGTCAGGCAGCATCTGTGGAGGGAGAAACAGAGTTAACTTTTCAGGTCGATGACCTTTCATCAGAACTGGAAAAAGTTAGAGATGTAACAGGTTTTAAGCAAGTACAGAGGCAGGGAAAGGGGGCAGGGGAGGAAACAAAAGGGAATGTTTGTGATCGAGTGGAAGGCAGGAGTGATTAAATGACAAAAGGGCTGATGGTGCAAAGCAAAAAGGGGTGGTAATTGGACAAGAAACAAAAGATGGGTCTAGAGGAGCTGTAAATGACAACAGCAGAATCATTACCAGCAGCTGCTATCCGAAAAAATGGGAGCAGTGGTTATGATCTGAAATTGTTGAACTCAATGTTGAGTCCGGAAGGCTCGAAAGTATCTAATCGAAAGATGAGGTGCTGTTCCTTGAGCTTTCATTGAGCTTCAATAGAACAGTGTAGGAGGCCGAGGATAGAGAGGTTAGAGTGGGTGTGGGGCAGAGAATTAAAATGACAAGCAACCATGAGCTCAGGGTCACACTTGTGAACTGAACGGAGGTATTCTGCAAAGCGATCACCCAATCTGCGTTTGGTCTCCCCAATGTAGAGGAGACCAGTATCGTGAGCCGTGAATACAGTATACTATATTGAAAGAAGTACAAGTAAATCGCTGTTTCACCTGGAGGGAGTGTTTGGGTGGTGAGAAGGGAGGAGGTAAAAGGGCAGGTGTTGAATCCCATGCGTTTGCAAGGGAAGGTTCTGTGGGAAGGGGAGGGCTTGTTGCGGGTGATTGAAGAGTGGACCAGGGTGTCTCGGAGGGAACGATCCCTTCGCAATGCTGAAAGGGGAAGGGAAGATGTGTTTGGCAGTGGCATCACACTGGAGGTGGCGGAAATGGTGGAGGATGATCCATTAAATGTGAAGGCTGGTGGGGTAAAAGGTGAGGACAAGGGGAACCCTATCGTGGTTCTGGGAGGAAAATAGCAGCACACACATGAAACCAACACTACAACTCTTCCATGCATATGCATCAATATATTTTGTCTGTTCACTTTGCTCTTTCATCAGCCAAATTAGTATTCCTTCTGGGAGTTTTCAGAACACCCAGAAAGGCATCAAAGTGTTTTGCTGTCAGGCTTTTAGTTAAATCCACAGGTAACACAACTATTAATGTTATCTCAAAAACAACAAGTTTTTAGTTTCCCTCTCTCCCCTCACATACTAATCTCTGTGCACATGGGTTGTTGGCCAAAGATGCAGGAGCATTGCTTCAGTGATAACTCATCCATAAAGTCACACTGGGATACACAGTTTCCTCAGTTCAAATTTAAAATAAACAGATGTCTTGTCATTTCCCATGAATAACTCTACAAGACATCCAGTCTCGAACCATGAAGAATTTTGTGGAAAAGCATGTTACTCTCACCATGAAATAATTCACCAGAAGCAGTTTCTCTAGCTATATTTTGCAAAGATCAGACACGTGGAGTTACACAAAGATAATGAAAACAACCAGCAGCTGAGTGGAACTCCCAGTTCCACAATTCAAAGACAAGTTGCATTCCATTCAATTTTGTGATGGAATACTAGCAACACTCTCTCAAAAAAAAATTGAATCACTATAACTGAAACGTAAATCAGATTACCAATACTATAAAGTAAATAAACAGAAAATGCTGGAAACACTCAGCAGGTCAGGCAGCATCTGTTTTAAGATTTCATGTTTGTTAACTTTTTTTTAGCATGGGAAATGTCATTTTATTTAACTTCTTTACTGTATTTTTCATGTAAAACAAAGACAAAACTGCCATGTTGCCAGGTGACTGATGCCATTTAAAGTTTCAGATCCACAGTCCTGAAATTACACTGTATGTTACTAACATATGAACACTTAATGCATTCATCGGAAATTCCTCTCTCTACTATTTTAGCAAAGGTGATAACCCACGCCTCCACTAAAATAGTGGTGATAACTAAATTCTTCACAGAATAGAACGGGACTTGTGTTGCAGGAATCATGCATGAGCTGCGTGAGGAATACAACTAGTCAGGTTTGATAAGTAAAGTTGAATTTATATCCTGCACTTTTCATCCTCAATCAATAACCTCAGGTTCAGGGGGAAATTTCATGGAACTTCATTTTCTTAAATGTTTATACATATGTTTGATAAGGAGATTAAGTGGGATCCTTAACACTCACACAAAGTTTTTGGACAGAAAGGACAAAAACAACCTTTATTTTCTTACGTAACATTGGTTCCTAGCGCTCCTATTGTTTTCAATATATAGGGGGATTGGGGGAGGGGGGGTAGGATGAGGAAGAGGCTCTTGGAGTCAAAGCTCACTGACAAAATATCACATTTCTGTTCTACAGCCTGAATGAGTCCAGTCACCTCATGATGAATTAAGTTTTTTTTAAGTGAAACAAAAAACAAAAACAAAAAATAATTTGAGCATAAGGTCATTGTGCAGTGTTATCATAGTGTATTACCTTAATGAAGGCATTGATTTTATATGTATCTGTTAACACATTTTACTTTGCAATCTGGCTATCAATTTTTTTTTTACTCCCTCTGTACTAACAGGTCTCTTCTCTAACCAGGGGAGTTTCGTACAATAGTACATTGTTCATTTGCCTCACATAGTTGCTTGACAACTGGTGATTTAGGACTTGCTGTGAAATAAAAACCTGTTTAAACTGGATTATTCAAAAGAAATCTTTTTGTCCCACCCAAAATAGAGTAATTACCATGGGCTCTCCTGTGGTAAATAGAGAATAGGAAAGAAAAGAACCACAGATAAACTGTAGAAGAAATAAAAAGGATGCAGAAAAACAATGCAGAAAGATGCTGCTTCGCTAAGTAAAAAGCATTTGTTGTGTGTTCCATATTTATCCAGTTGTACTTACATACAAACAAAAGACTTATAAAGGAAAAATGTTAACAGTTTTCAGTCTTACAATGGTACAGCTATAATAAACACTTTAACTGAAAATTCTGAAGGGAACAAGACCACCTGCATTTGAAGTGTGTTAGAGAAAAAGGAAGTTGTTGTTTTCAAAAGGACAATAGTTCCTTCCAATTGGATGTGGGGATTACACTAATTATTTTTTTTTTAATCTGCATTCCCTTCTCCAGCTGTGACACAACAGCCTATCTCATCCCCCCATATTCCCTGATATCTCCGAACCCATGTTTGCCACCTCTTGTGCCATGCTCCCTCAAAGAGAAATAGAGTACTTACCAGTATGGGTCATATAACTGCTCAGGAAAAGGATCTAGTTAAAGTTAAATGATCAAGCATAGACACAGATAATCAAATATTCTTCACACAAAGAGGAATGAACACTTGGCATAGACAGGTACAGTGGTGGAGACAAAAACTTTGGGAGTAATAGTTGAATGCTGTGATGGAAGAACTACCCCCTGTAAGAGTACACTAGGATGGGCTAAATGGCTTTTTACATCCATATCTATCTTATTCCCACATAGCATTCCAAACCAGCCACCCAATTTCAATAGTGACGAGCCAGACAAGAACATATCTGCAGCATAACAAAGATCGCCTACTTCCACCTCCGTAACATCGCCCATCTCCGCCCTTGCCTCAGCTCAGCCGCTGCTGAAACCCTCATCCATGCCTTTGTTACCTCTAGACTATTCCAATGCACTCCTGGCTGGCCTCCCACATTCCACCCTACGTAAACTTGAGGTCATCCAAAACTCAGCTGCCCATGTCCTAACTCGCACCAAGTCCCGTTCGCCCATCTCCCCTGTGCTCGCTGACCTACATTGGCTCCCGGTTAAGCAGCGCCTTGATTTCAAAATTCTCATCCTTGTTTTTAAATCCCTCCATGGCCTCGACCCTTCCTATCTCTGTAATCTCCTTGAGCCCCACAACCAACCCCCCCCCCCCCCACAAGAAATCTGCGCTCCTCTAATTCTGCCCTCTTGAGAATCCCTGATGATAATCGCTCAACCTTTGGTGGCCGTGCCTTCTGTTGCCTAGGCCCTAAGCTTTGGAATTCCCTGCCGAAACCTGTCCGCCTCGCTACCTCTCTTTCCTCCTTTAAGACGCTCCTTAAAACCTACCTCTTTGACCAAGCTTTTGGTCACCTGCCCTAATATATCCTTATGTGGATCGGTGTCAAATGTTTTGTCTTAAAATACTCCTGTGCAGCGCCTTGGGACGTTTTACTACGTTAAAGGTGCTATATAAATACAAGTTGTTGTTGTTGAATGAGAAAATAAGTCTTTCTCTCTAAAAATACACATCGGGGCAGAAATTCCGATCCCTACGGGTGTGTACGCGCTGTGTACTCACCTGTAGGGCCAACGGAAATGCCGGTTTTAGGCATGCACTGCGCATGCGCTGGAAACCGGCATTTCCGATCTGTCAAGAAAGCTCTTGACAGATCCTCCGCCTGCCCTGGAGCAGGGCCTCTGCGGGTGGAGAGTTCCGCTTTTTGGAGACCCTCCGCCAGCAGAAAACACTTACAATTCTTGCACCTGGTAAAAGCAGGCGTAAGGCCTGCTTTTACCAGGATAAGAGTTGAAAAAAGTTTTTTTAAAAACTTCCACTGATTTATCATTTAAAAATACTTTAAAGAAAGGTAAGTTTATTTTTAGCCCCCTTAAAAACTTTAATTATTTTTTTCAAAAAATAAAATTTTTGTTTAAAATACTTGATTTATTGTAATTTAAAGTCATTTTAAAAATGTGAATTTAAAAAAAAATGTATTTAAGTTTTACTATGTTTTGGGGGCGATCTCTATTCATATATTTGACAGGTCTTCCTGTATAGAACTGTATTTCGCCAGCAGTTGAATTAGAAGTCTTATGCAAATTCGGCATATCTGACACGGAACTATTGGTCATCCTAATTACACTTGGTTTGTGTTTGCAGAACATGGGCAACTGAAAAGAGGCAAAACTTTTTTGGTTCGAAAAACAATAATACAACTTCAGAGAGAGTGAACGAGCAGAACAAATGCTTGGACAAAAAGACCTAAAGGCCACCGAGCTTGCACGCGGCGCGTGGCACATGCGCCGCACCCGGGAGGCGGCTGCGCGGGAGCGCGCCGGGGCACGTGCCGCTGTGATGTCAGAGGCGGGTGACGCGTGCGCATAACTGTCCCCGGGAGGTGCGCGTGGCGGGTGAGTGCGGACGGCACGTGCGTAGAACAGACTCTGGGAGGCGTGCAGGGCGGGTGAGTGCCGGCGGTGGAAGGAGGGACAAGGCCTGGTGCAAGGCTCAGGCTGTCTGAGGGGGGCCCCTGTACACGGTAGTCGTTTTTGGGGAAAAAAAGGTTTGGTCGATGCATTTGAGTTGATGACATATGCTTATTACTAATACAACATTTAATGTGCTTATTACTAATGCAAAAACAAAATGGATGCTGGAAAATAGCAAATGCTGGAAACACTCAGCAGGTCAGGCAGCATCTGTGGAGAGAGAGAAACAGAGTCAACGTTTCAGGTTGATGACCTTTCGTCAGAACTTATTGCTAAGTTCAGTTAGACTTTATTCTCGTGCGTTTATTTAGTGGATATCTGCATTTGTAGATTTATTTTATTTTGCCCCATTTCAAGAAAAAAACCTTGATATTACCACATTGGTGCGATGTTGCACATGTAACTAGGTGACGGCTCACTGTTTCTAATTATGTGTAATTTCAAAGTTTTATTCTCCAGGCCTGAAGAATACTTGTGAAAAGTAATTCAGATAATGTTAAGTATCATAAATATATAAATGCCGGCTGGAAAAATTGCAGAGGATTAAAACATGGCAGAGATGTCGACAGTAATTGAATCCAAAAGTTTTTGATGCTGACAATTTTTGGAATATAGGGACAGGAGTGGGCCATTTAGCCCCTCAAGCCTGTTCTGCCATTCAATGAGATCATGGCTGATCTGCCACCTAACTCCATACACCTGCATTTGCCCCATATCCCTTAATACATTTAGTTAACAAAAATCTATCAATCTCACATTTAAAATTAACAATTGATCTGGCATCAATTGCTTTTTGTGGAAGAGACTTCCAAACTTCTACCACTCTTGTGTGTAGAAGTGTTTCCTAATTTCACTCCTGAAGGGTCTAGCTCTAATTTTTAAACTATGCCCCTTAGTCCTAGACTCTCCGACCAGCAGAAATAGTTTCTCTCTATCTACCCTATCTGTTCCCCTTAATATCTTAAACTATTTCAAATCACCCTTCAACCTTCTAAATTCTAGGGAATACAATTGTAATTTGTGTAATATCTCATTGTAATTACTAAGTTCAGTTGGACTTTATTCTCGTGTGTTTATTTAGTGGATATCTGCTTGGAGCCCAGGTATCATTCTGGTAAACCAATGCTGCACTCCCTCCAAGGCCAATATATCCTTCGTAAGGTGTTAAGGATCCCAAATAACAACAGAAAACGCTGGAAAAACTCAGCAGGCCAGGCAACATCCGTGGAGAGAGAAAGAGAGTTAACGTTTCAGGTCGAAACCCTTCGTCGGAACTGAGAGAGCATTATTTCTTGCTCTCTCAGTTCCGACGAAGGGTTTCGACCTGAAACGTTAACTCTCTTTCTCTCTCCACGGATGTTGCCTGGCCTGCTGAGTTTTTCCAGCGTTTTCTGTTGTTGTTTCGGATTTCCAGCATCCGCAGTATTTTGCTATCGTTAAGGATCCCAACATTGTTATTGCTGGTATGGTTCTTGAGTCTGCTCTAAGTATTCTTTGTGTCACTGGTTTCTCCCACAAGTGGACTTTGTAGCCTCCTACAATCAGTAGCTGACCTGTATTGCCTAATAAGTTGTCATGATAGCATGACCTGGGAATAGAACAAAAGCACCATGTTATATGAACGAGATGCCCTAATCGCTCTCGTGCGACTTTGTGCATTTTGCCAATCTTCTGAGAGGCGGAATTGATGAATGCTGTGGTGGGACAAGATCAATGGGGGGGGGGAACCCCAAGAAATTGGTTTATTTTGCACATTGCAAATGCCTGAACAGAGTAGTGCATCCTACATTTGAATTTATTCCATAGCAATATAAAACAAAGCCACACCATGTTATCCTTATTAGCGAGGTCACTTACTTTTTCTGGTTAGCCTGATCACTGAATCAGGCCAAATCTATTTTTAAGCAGGGGAGATCTGTTCCCTCCCTGTCTCCCTTACCAGCCTTCCACAGTTGTCCCATAACCATCCAATGCTCTCCTCTCCGTTCTCCCGTCTTCCGCCCTCTGTAAACTTCAGCTCATGCAAAACTCTGCCGCCCATATCCTAACTTGCCCCCATCACCCCTGTGCTCGCTGACTGACATTGGACCCGATCCCCAAACACCTCCAATTTTAATTCTCATCTTTGTGTTCAGGTTCCTCCATGGTCTCGCCCCTCTCTATCTCTCTAACCTTCTCCAGTCCTACAACCCTCTTCTCTTGGGATGTGGGTGTCGCTGGTAATTTTGTCATTTATTGCCCATCCCTAGTTGCCCTGAGAAGGTGGTGGTGGGCCTTCTTACTAAACTGAGTGGTTTACTAGGCCACTTCAGAAGGCAGTTAAGAGTCAACCAAATTGATGCGAGACTAGTCACACATAGGCCAGACTGGATAAGGATGGGAGGTTTCCTTCCCTAAAAGCCATTAGTGAATCAGTTGGGTTTTTACAATAATCCAACAGTTTCATGGTTGCGTTTACTGATACTAGCTTTTTATTTACAGATTTTTTTTTAAACTGAATTCAAATTCATTTTCTTTGTATACAATATAGTAGGA
Organism: Squalus acanthias; assembly: GCA_030390025.1. Classification (NCBI taxonomy): domain Eukaryota; kingdom Metazoa; phylum Chordata; class Chondrichthyes; order Squaliformes; family Squalidae; genus Squalus; species Squalus acanthias. The sequence continues at coordinate 105,893,444 of CM059434.1, forward strand.
TGCCAATATGTGTTGGGTTTTAATGATGTGATATCTACAAAGTTATCCTGAATGTACTTGCTCTTTTTAAAGAGTTCTTTATTTTATTTTTAAAAAATAGGGATTTATTGTGTCCATGCATTTTTTTTTTTACACATCTGGTTAATACATTTGTGATTTTCTGTGTATATCATTTGTCATTTCAAATATTGGGTCCAGATAGTCTGGCTGTAACCCCTCATCAGAACTGTGGAATAATTTTGTACAATGTAATTTTACACTATTTATATTTATGTGGAAGGGGGGTGGGGAGAGAGGAACAAAATTGCTTAATATTTTAGTCTTGGAGCCTAAACGCATACAGTTTTGTATTTCTAGAGGCTGTTAATTGAGCTCACTGTTTTAGTTCTGTGTTTGCCACTGCACCATCTAGTAGCAAAGATTGAGTACTACATGAACAATGAATCCCAAGACCAAGTAGCATCTAAATCTTCAAATATTCCATGCTGATCTGGATCTAAAAATTGTAGACTTTAGAGAAGTGGGATTTGTAGTCTCAGTTAATTCAGAATATTGAATAACTGTAATTGTCAATGGCTTACCCCTTTGCTCCCCCATATTGGGGAGGGGTGCCCCCCATTACATGTTCAAATCCATTTGGGATAAATATGAATTTGCCAAAATCTGTTTTATGAATCACCAGCACCAATACATCCAAAGTCGAACACTAATGCCCCTGCACACTCACCCCTGCCAATCTGCCTGTAACAAATCCCCTATTGCCTATCTTGTCAGCTGGGTCTTCTCATGAAGCTGTTTTTAAAGCTACATTTTTGCTATTGCAAAGTACACTTTTTTTTAAAAAAGCTTCATGCTGGGCACTCCTACCCCCACACTCTCTCATCCTACTCCCACACTTTCTCATCCTACTCCCACACACTCTCATCCTGACCCCAATTTTCCCCTTCTACTGTGTTTGCAGACTTTCTTCCACAGACCCTGGAACACCCCCCCCCCCCCCCCACCCCCAACTGCTCTTTCCTCCCCCACTCTATTTCTCTCTCCCCCCCCCCCCCCCCCTCCCAGTGGTGTCTCAGATGGAGGGAATCCCAATATTGGCGAGAACACCAGGATAACTCCCCTGCTCTTTGAAAAGTACCATGGGATCTTTTGCATCCATCTGAGGGCATTCGAGGCCTCGATTTAATGTCTTCTCTGACAGACTGCACCTGCAACAGTGCAGCACTCCCTCAGTACTGAACTGAAGTGTCAGCCTAGGTTATGTGTTCAAGTATTTGGAATGGGACTTGAACCACAACCTTCTGAACCATAGTTGACACTTGCAAGATAAATAACCAGTTAATCTGTTTCATGGCGTTAGCTATGGGGAAATTATTATCCAGGATACGGGGAGAACTCTCTGAATAGCGCTGTGGGATCTTTTTCATGTACCTCAACACGTTTAACATCGCATCCGAAAGACGGTACCTCCAACAGTGCAGCATTCCCGCAGTAGTGCACTGAAGTGCCAGCTTAGTTTGCTGTGTGCTCGAGTTGTGGAATGGGGCTTGAGCCCACAGTCTTGACTGAAGCATGAGTGATACCACTAAGTCGAGCTGACACTTGGAATAACACCTTGACACTGAAGATTAGCAGTTGTAAGTTTATACCATATGCAGAGACTTATGTGGATCAAATCAGTTTGTTACAATTGGCATTTTAATTAATGAAGTTACACCATTATTTGACACCAGATGATTTGAGTTGTCGTGTCTCAAATCATAAGGGACTCAATATTTCTTTATAGCATCTTGTAGCTGTATCTACATTGTAGCTACTTTTAATTTGGTTGCTGCGACCGCATGCTGGGAAAGATTCTCCTGCTGTCTGTTGCTCATTATTGGGACCAATGTTGCTGGATGTTATGCAGACCAGTGGTCACCCCAGATACTTCGCATTTCAGGTCATGCTTTGGTTCATAAGGAAAGGTCTTTTTCACTATTTAGGATAATGCTCAAATCGTAATAACCATATAATGTTTAGAGTGATGGAGCGACCAGCACAGAGTTATTCTGCCTGTTCGCAACACTTTGTATGGGCAGAACAAAACTCTGGTGTCTGACTGCCAGTGAAATTTCCAAGAGCCAAGTTAAACTTAAAGCTAATTACGTAAATGGATTGACTGCCCTAATTTGTTTTAAACTTAAATTAAAAAAAATTGCTTCAAGCTAGTTGTGAAGCTGAAGTAGCAGAAGACTACTTCCTCCAGATTGTGTCTCACCTGGCATAAAATTCCAAACTAATGTTGATTAAGCTTGTAATTCTACCAGGGAACCTACTCTGCAGCAATGTGAGATGTGCAGTATGACTGCACCATTAGCAATTGCTTACTGTAGCTGTCGAAACCTACTTTTAATAAACATTATTAAAATATGTGTTGCTGCTCGTTGCTCAGGACATGTTTTTGATGTTGACTTCATGTTGTTTAAGTTGTCACTTGGTTGAGCTGCTCCGAATCTCAAATCTGTTTGTACTCTGACAAAAATGAGTTATCTAATTTTCTGAACTCCTGCTGCTAACCAACTGACAAGAACCTCTGCAGCAGCTATCTGCTTGTACAGATATAACCGTTTACTTTCATATGCAGAAGTTTGTACTTTTAGGGACAGTCGAGTGTTTTTTCATGTACGCTCAACTAGGCAGGCTGTGTTTTGTCTGTATTAAAATTTTCTCCAATTTTAGATATAGTGAAGAAATACTGCAATGCTCTCCCTCTTATTGAAAGCTACCACCTTCTTGTGGAGGAAAGTCGATGATGACTCGGAACAGGATAAATGTGAAGCTGCAGGTACTGGATTTTACTCAATACTGTGATAAAGTGGGAAATTGTCCTATACGTTGAAGGAATATAATCACATACATATGTGCTGCTGTCACTATTACTGAAATATGGTTGTTTTCAGACTCATTAATATCGCCTGATGTGCACCCCTCACACACCCACCCAACACCCTCTGCATTGATAGTATTGCATACCATTATCAGTAGCAAGCAAGAAGCGCACACACCACTTTAAATAGTTTGCTGCTTGTGGATGTTTTACCAGCTTTTTGCTCCATAGATTATGTACAGTAAATAAAAATGGCCAGTAATAGTCTTGGGAGGGGAAGAATTTGTGAATGATAGATTTAGATTTTTTATAAATGAGAGCAGTTGCATTGGTGCATGTATGAGAGCAAAGAAATTTGATAACCTACGTAGTATTGGTCTGAAATGTTTACACTGCAGCATTACTATGGATTGTTCAGTGGAAATAGAAGCTAATGGGTTCTTTGAGCAGTTCTTCTCATTTACTTTTGATTTATGTTCTCTCCATTCTGACTGTCTTTGAATTTATTTAAACTTCAACTGGTTTGTATTCATCGTGTCAGTTACTTCTATTTGCAAATTATGTAGGACTTGGAATATGTTTTAAGAATATTTAAGAACACCATAAGAGTTTGAAATGACATTTGAATTTCTGCCATGTTCAGCGTGTTCTTCACAAGCCAGTGCAACAGCTTCTACCTGAAGGCACTGACTCGTTAGTTTTCCCACTCTGAACGTATTCCTGAAGTTTTGATCATGTAACAATTGCTCACCGTTTGCATTTACCTCGAGTGTCTCAGTACTCTAGTATTCTTAAGATAATGTAAAATAATTGTCATAATGATTTTTAGACTAGATGCACAATTTGGGCAGAAATGTTTAGGAATCATGTTCTGTAGACAAGTAGTATTAACGTGTACCAGAATTAGAGTGGCCAAGCACAAAATTGATGGCAAACTACCCATATACACCAACAACTTTGTGTAGCTTTTAGGTTGCAGATGGTCGGTTCTTATCTGAGCTGCTGGCCCGCATTCCTTTTTCCCTCCTCCTTCCTGCAGTACACAGCTGCCGCCGCTATGGTAACCATTCACCGCCCCATTCAGCAGTGCCCCCGGCTGCTCCCCACCACTTCACTCTCCATCAAGCAGTTGTTTTCTCAAATCAACTGTATGACCGCACGGGAAGGAGCTGCTGTTTTTTAATGAACAGCCATTGCCACTGCGCTTGTTCATTACCTGCGGCCTCCTCGCAGACACACAGCTGTACGATCTTCATCAGCAGATGGCTGCCCAAATTGCTTGACCTTGTGTAATCTGCCATGTGTAAGTTATTCAACAGTGACCGTATCGCAGCCATCTTGTTCCCACCTAATGTGTATACATACACTCGTACACCCACACACATTTACCTTCCAGCAGGGGACCTTGGAGAATGATCAGGAGTGAAAACCTTGGCTGTTTTTAATTTTTCTTCAGCCAAGGGACACTGAGGCTAATTGCAGTAGTTCAAATGCTATCCCAGCTGAGATCAGCTAATTAAATACAGAGCAGGAATTGAACTTGGAATTTTTTGTCTATATGGCTTAGTGCTACACAGGACAGATGGTGCTTATACCCAGTAAACCATCAGGTGATCGAGCAATAGTAAATTTAGGATTTTGAAGACTGGATTTCAATAAAGGACAATTAGCTTTAATTATAAAAAGGCAGATTTTCTGATTCTATTGCGTTTAGTGCTATCGTGTGTAAATGATTGACTGATACCAGTAGTATAAATAACTTTAAAAATATTATTTTCTAGATTGTACAGAGTATAAAAATGTACTTGGAGGTACTGTGACCAGGTTTTGTGGTAAATATGGTTTAATTGATGACTCCATCTACTTCACTTCTAATGATGTGTTGGGAGGTATGCCTTTGCAAATCGGCCAGAAGGTGAACATAGTGGCCCAAAAGAATGAGACATCGGGAGGTTGGAAAGCAGTCAAGGTAGGATGTGATATAGATGGTTACTTCATTCTGATAAAGTGAACTTTGAAAATAGAGTTTAAAATTTCTAACAAATTATTTGCATTAGTTCACACTGGATATAATTCTTGAATTGCAAACCGAATGTAAAACAGAGATGCGCATTATCATCTTTGTAAGGATATTTGGGCACATAGTTTAGAGAATCCCCAGAGTATACTTCCATATGGAAAGGTCACCAGTCTCTCCCAAAATAAGAAGGAAAAGCTACTAATGCTGGAAATCGGAAATAAAAACAGAAAATGCTGGAAATACACAGCAGGTCATTCTGTATCTGTAAAGAGAAAAGATAGGTTATGACCTTTTCAGGTATGTACCCTTCATCAGACTGCTCTCCTGTTTGCTGATGTTGGTTTCTTGCACATTCGTTACCCCTGTCTTTTATAGTGCTGCTTTTTTATGCTGGAGTGAAGTCACCTTGAAGTGCTTTCAAGACCACTGTCGCCATCCCTGTCCTCAAAAGACCATGCCCTCGACACCTCTGTCCTTGCAAACTACACCCCATCTCCAAGGTCCTTGAATGTGTTGTCGTCTCCCTAATTTGTGCCCATATGTCCTGCAGCTCCCTATCTGAATCTCTCTCCAAGTTTCTGCCCCTCTCTCAGCACCAAAACAACCCTAACAAAAGTCACAAACCACATTGAGTGTGACCATGGTGTGTTATCACTGCTCGTTCTCTTTGACTTTTCTGCCGCCTTTAACATGGTCGACCACACCATCCTCCTCCAAGTGCCTCTACTCTGGTGCAGTTTGGTGGGAATGCCCTTGCTTGATTCCACTCTTATCTAAACAAGTCTAGCTGGAGCATCTTTGGCAATGGCTTCCCTTCCCACTACTGCACAGTCACCTCGGGCATCCCCCAATTATCTATCCTTGATTACGTCTATAAAGAGCCTTGAGAAATTTTTCTATGTTAAAGGAGCTCTAAGTGCAAGTTGTTGTACACTGCTCTCATGGAATTAGTTTTCCACACCACAAAAATTGGTAACCACTGTACGAGTTGGTGCTTAGATACTGGTTGTCGAGCATTTTTGTCCAATATAAGGCATGCAGAGTTGGGAAGGTTTTTGGTGGATTAGTTAATTGAAAAATTCAAGAGCAGTTCTAACACCCAGATTATATCTGTTATTTCAAGCTGCTTATGTGAATGCAGGTAGTTGTCATTGTTGCTGCTGTTAAAGGTTCCTTTGTGTACTGATATCATGCAGGCACTTCTGTTCATTTCCAGTCTGCATTACAAGATGTTAGGGCAAAGTTGGATTGCTGTCTGCAGTTTAGGGCACTCCGTTGTAGAAAGATATCGATGCCATGAAAAAGATGCAAGGCAGATAATACCAGGATGAAAAATTTGGGGACTACTGCTCAGATATTGATTGGAACAGAGATGGCTAACACTAAGGTGGGATCGAATAGTATTCAACATTTTGAATGGGTTTGAGAGAGTAAATAGTGAAAGATTATCTTCACTGGTGAATCACTAACGAGGATAGCTTTGGTACTCAAAGGGGAAGGTTTGAAGGATTTTTTTTTTTCCATGGGAAGAGTTATCAGAATATGGACTGCATTACCATACATATTGAAACCATTACACTATACAAGAGGGAATTGGATGGAGACTTGGAAAAAATATTGAAGGGTAGAGAGAACATGGAAATGGGATTAAAGTACATAGCTCCAGTGTAAAGCTAGCACTGGGATAGGCACAGTGGGCCAAGTATTTTTCTACCATGCTAGAATTTCTGAGATTCTATGGATCTCACTGCTGTTAAGTCACATGCCTGGTGAAATATGAAGTGTCATGTCCTCACAAGTTGATTACAGATGTTCCTGTTATCCATGATGACAGCCAATTTAGTCAAAACACTCCTGATTGCCTAAAAATGCTTGCTCATAGATTTTTGATTGTTTTTCAAAAGCCAACCCTGTAGTCAGTTTGTAATTGCTTCAGGTGCAGTCTCATTGCATTCAAATAGCATATAAAATTATCTTGCAACCCTTCATTAGCAAACTTTTTCTCTATCACTTTTGGTGACTCATCAAGATGAGAATAGACTGCAAGCTTTTAGGCATTAGGTATCATCACACTGTTAAGTCAGGTTTGTTATTGTATGGTTCAAATGCAGAAGTAAAGCCTCCTATGTTCTTAGCAATATCCTTTCGCCCCAACTATGGAAGAAACCCTCCTACACCAGTGACTTTTTTTCTATTTTCCACAAAGCGGACCTGCTGCTTTGATTTGAAATTGCTAGTTTATGTCCTGTTAAATTCAGTTTAGTGCCGAAGATGCTTACCCATAAGGAATGAGGTTGAAACATGCTAACTAATTTCTGTCCTTCAAGTGAGATATTAAATGGAGCTCTGTCTTCCTGTTCAGGTGGACTAATATTGTAACGGGAAGATGGTAGGGTTGATATTCTGGAAGAATGAGAGCAAATGAGCTGAAGGGTCTTTTTTTATTTGAACTTGTCGTGAAATTCTTAGTTGCCAGAGTCTTTCCATCAGTCTGGGCAGGATTCAACATCCGGTCCCAGGAAAAAAAAAAGATAACGTGTTAACACCCACCCTCTTGTGTTAAATCCAATTCATTTCCCCCTCTCCCCCCATATTATTTTCCTGGTTTCATTATTCTCGTAAATTGATTTATAATTTGCTTCAGTTCTAAATGAAAATGTATTGTTGGTTTAAAACTATTTGGAAAGCATTTACTAAAGGTAAGTTTTGATGTGTTACTAATACTGACATGGATTTAAATTGCCAGTGTGCAAAGACAGCCAATTCTTGAAAATTTTACTTTAATTGCTTATGCTCATTTAAAAAAAAAAATGAACATGTGCATTACATGCAAATTGTACAAATACCCAGAAGAATGGAATTCTCTTACATTTATTGTATTTTTTCTTGCAGGTGGAACCTGTAACCATTCAGTGGGATGATGATGGTGCTCGTGGTACCTACTCGAACCCTTCAGCACAAAGTGAGACTCTCAACCTGATCGGCATTATAACTTCATGCACCAAGGACGGTGGCTACATTAATGAAACTACTTATTTCTCCATGGCAGATGTTTGTGAAGGTAAAAGTGCAGCAATTTTTTTAAAAGCCACACAATTAGCTTACCAGATTCCTTCAGTGTCAGCTGTACCAATTGCATATTGTCCACTGCATATCATCTTGTGTAAAAAGATAAATGTATTGAATGTAGGGCATGTCCACACTTTATAAATTAATTGTATGTCACTGCAGTGAAAAAATATATTTTTTTTTAAAGTACATAGCTCCCCGATTGTATTTACCCAGTAAGCTTTGTCTGATTTCAGTTGGCACACTGCAATCTGTCTCCATGCTCTTTATGTAGGAAGTGGGAAAATCATCCAGGGTTGCTTTTCCTGATTGCATGTAGTGATCCCTGCTGGAAAGAATATGTGTGGTATGTCTCCAATTCAATAATCTGCTGACACTTGCAGGTTGGGTGGGGAACATCAGTAGCAAACAAATAGTGGCAATTCATTCCTACATTCATACATACTAGAAATAGAAGTTACAACACAGAAATAGGCCTTTCGACCCAATCAGTCTGTGTTGGCATTCACCCTCCACGTTGCCCAAAAGATTATCTCCTCTGACAGGAAACACTTTTTCTCGAGCTTATTTTCCCTCCCTATTTCTGGGAAGAGCACCTGAAGTTTTCCCTTTCCAAGAATACAGGAAACTTTCGTTTATCCGGCATCGACGGGACCGGCGTGGTGCCGGTTTATCGAAAGTACCGGATAACGGAGAGTTATATCTACCGAGGCTATTTTTAACAAAGAGACTCCAGACAGCACGGGAGAATCAACTCCTGCTACTGTAGTGTTTCGGACTTCCGACAGCGCCAGGAGGCCGAGTAGTGGCACTTTTGAAAAGTACCCCTACTGACTAAATCGGCGTTCGCGGACTCGGACTCGGACTCGGGATCGGCAACATTGCCGGTTATTTGAGAGGCGTTTTCGGAGCACTCGGCGTTTGCGGAGACTCGACTGCGACTCGGCAACATTGCCGGTTATTTGAGAGGAGTTTTCGGAGGATGATTTTTGCCGGTTAAGCGAGAATTCCGGATATTTGGGTGCCGGATAAACGAAAGTTTCCTGTATATGCCCTCTCCCATCAAGAATACTGTGTGTCTTTTATAGACTTTCCTTGTACCACCAAAAGCAATTCCACTCCACATTACCATCTTCTGCTTAGTTTCTAAAACAATAGCATTGGCTCCTTTCGCCACCACGTTTGTCGGGTAATCTGAACAATTTTCTTAGGCCCTGCTGCTGAGGCTGTGAAGGCAAAAACAATCAACTGCAAGCATTTTCAGTTATTAACCGAGGATTAAAGCCATACAGAACATTAGTGACCTTAACTAACATTTATTTTTGCTCTCTTGTCAGCTTTGGTTTTCTTCATCCATTTCTTTATGGACAAACCACAAAGAAAAAGTTAAACTTTATCTACAGCTTTAACTGTCTCAGTTGGAGTCAAGAAAAAAAATCATAGTTAAACTATCAGTAAATCCTAATGGATGGCTTCCACAATGACTTAGTGGAAAAATAAACCTCTTAGTGTGGTACTGACCACAGAGACCAGCCCAGGCTTCATCCCTTCTCTGCTGTCAGGTTCACTCTACCCAGGCAGGACACTGGGTCTACCAAATGTGTTCCTCTCTGTGCTCTGCCCAGTCCTCTGACAGACTTCTAATTCAAGGTTTAACAAATGTGGCACTCGAGGCATAGGGTGGCACAGCTGGTTAACACAGTGTGCTCTCACCTCTAGGCTGTGGATGTGATTGCCCAGTCTGATGTGCGTGCAGTCTCCATTTTTATGATGGTGAGGGTGCAAAGTGAATAATTTTGTGCAGTCTGAAAATGCAACCAGTCTGCAGATGAAAATCAGCTGTAAATAAAATATGACGGCTTGCTCTGAGCTCTTGTATTTTAGTCATTGGGGGTCTTGCTTGAATCTATTTGGGTTTGCTCTCACTCGAGCTCTCGCGATCGTGATCCCTCTAGACCTCTCGCGACCTTGATCGCTCATGTTTAGGTGCATGTGTGCCAAAATTGTTTGTTTTACAGGTTTTCAACCCTATAAAGGTGATTGGGTACAGACACAATATTTCATTGAACAAACAACTTGGAAAAGTCAAGCCTGCTGCATGAAGCCACTTAGATATAAAAGAGTAGATAAAGTAAGTGCTCATTAAAGATGCAAAGACATTTTTTGGAAACTGCAGAATTTTGTAATTTGAAAAAAAAATTGCTTTGATACTGTGTAGCAAGGGGTCACTTATATTTCATGCTGTTGAGTTGCTTTCCTTCCTATTTGAGCATTCAGTAAAATATTTTTGCACATGTAAATACCCATTGGGTTTATAGTAAGACCATTTCCACATGCCCAGGATACACTCCATATACTTTGATTTACTTTTTTTTTAAATCACAAACTGGCCTACAACCTTCATTCCAACAACATCCCTCTTTTAACCCTTCCTCTCTCCCTTTTAACAAGCAGCACAGTGTACCCAGCCAGGCCTCTGAACAGCCTCTCCCTGGCAAATTTCTATCCGATTTGTCTGGCATCCCCAGAACTACTACAACTTTGTATAACACAGGAACCCCAGGAGCCACTGCCTGGCCATCTCTCTGCCTCCCCTGCCACCAACCTCCCAGAATGAGAGATGGTATGAGAATTTTTTTAATGCAGCAAGTTGCTATAATCTGGAATGCACTACCTGAAAGGCTGGTAGAAACAGATTCAGTAGTAACTTTCAAAAGGGAATTGGATATATACTTGAAAAGGAGAAATTTGCAGGGCTATGGGGAAAAAGCTGGGGAGTGAGACTAATTGGATAGCTCTTTCAAAGAGCCAGTATGATGGGTTAAATGGCCTGCTTCTGTGAATGTGTGGAATTTTCCTCTGTTAGAGAAACTCCAAGGAGTCGCTATATAGTCATTACCCCTCCACTCCCCAAGCTTGCACAAGGGTCATTTAGCTCAAGTTTGTTCATCCAGCTCCTGACCCAGATGCCCAGGCCAATAGTTCCTGGTATCTCCAGCAAAACCATGGCCCCCTCAATGCCTTTTCCATGGCTTGAACCTTCCTGATATCTCTGTGGTTTCTTTGTGGCCTGCACAGTTTCTCTCATAGTAGGAAATCAAGGTGTGAGGGAAGCCTTGCTGTTTTTTTTTTTAAAAAGGGAAAGGTTAAAACGGAAATGAAAGGAGGGGGGGGGGGGGAAAAGGGAAAGTAAAAGGAAATAAAGAAAAAAAGTGTGGGGGGAAAAGCAGCAGAGGACAGAGTGGGTCAAGCGATAGCAGCCTCACTGAAATGAAGTCCTGAATTTATTTGAGTGCAGGAAATGGTGAGGGAAATGAGGTAGTTGCTGCTGCTGGATCTATGGGGGAATTTTTCGGGGGGTCAGTGTGCGTGGTTGGCTGGGGAAAAATTTTTTTGACTGGGTAGGGAACCTGCTGCCAACCCACCTCCACGCTAGTCTCCCAGATGTCTGGTCTCATCGCTGAACAGACCCGACACCAAGCGGCGGGGAGGCAATTTAGATCATTAGATAGATTAAGAGGCAATTAAATAGTATTTTAAACTTACCTTTAGATTTTTAGAGTTCGCCAATGGCTTCCCTGCTGCTCGGCGATCATGTCAAGTAGAGGTCGGGAGTTGTCAGCATGTGATGATTTCGTTACTTGATAGCTGCAAATGGTCTATAAAAGCTCCCATTTCATAGGTGTTCACTTTCCAAGGTTAGAAGCTCTTGCTTACTGCATTTGGAAGACATATTGCGCTTTATGCAGCTTGCAAGTGTTTGGCGCAAACTCTCTGTCCAGTGTCACCTCATTGGAACAACCTCTCTCACGATTGACAGATTGCTTCTGTCATCTCAACCTCACCTGCCATCTATTTCCTCCGCATCGGTGCCCTTGGGGGGAAAAAAAATCTCACCTTGGTCCTCAGGATCCCACCACGATCAGCCCCACCAACAACATCACCAACCTTCTCTGCAATCAGCTGGTGCTGCACAGGGCATCAGCACCCAACCACATTTCTGCCAGGGATGGCCTCACCATAGCAAGAGTTACTTCACTTGACGCTGTACACCCTGGCTGCCACATGATGCGCCAGGTTGGCACCACCCAACACCATAAACAATCCCTACAATGCCCAAGCCATTCCTTTCACACTCCTCGCCATTGCGGGGGGGGTCCGTTATGTCTCCCCATTCACTGCAACTCACTAAGCCACTTCCAAAGGTGCGCACAGATCTGTCCAAGAACTCCGTGTTGAAAATAAAGATTTTGGTGTTTGATAGCACATTAACAAAAACTTCACATGAACATTCGCTAAAACACCCAAGTGCCAACCCTTGTGTGTTAGTTGTTATGATTGGAGTAGTGTGAGGGGTGGCTAGTGAGATGGGGAAGTGATAATGTAGATAGAGAGGGATGGGTGGAGGTGCAAGGTAAGTTGGTGTGAGTAAGGATGAGCACAAGTAGAGTGGGGAAGGCAGAGTGATGGGGATGTGATGAGTGGCACAGCAGGATGAGGTTGAGTGTAGCTTTGCAGTAAGATTTCATGATCTACTGAGGTCATTGAAACGTTTGCGCCAGGTCCTCCTGACGACATCTTTGCTTGTGTCCTCCTGTGCAATGTGCAACCAGGCTGCGTTGATCTCCTGGGGAGGGAGTCATGGGAGAACCTGGGTGCAGCCGTGCACCTCTGCAGTGTTTGCAGCACCTTAATGCTGCAGAACACTGACAGCAAAACTGTCAAAATCAATTTGCGCATGGTCCCTTTAAGGAAACTGGCTGATGACGCATCACCAGACCCGCTTCCTTCAATTGGCCGGCAAACGTGCTGGGCGGGCTTAACAAACCCAATCATCAAAATCTTTTCAGAGCAGGATGGAGCCAGCAGCGGGGTCACACCCCGCCACCGACCCCGGCCGCACAGGACCCGCCTCGGTAGGCGAAATCGCAGCCTATGTTTTTGTAAGGGAAGTTACTGATCAATATGAATGCAATTCCATTCTGCACAACCTGGATGACCATATTTGTGGTGTTGTAAAATTTTCTCTTGTAACTCTTAACCTCCAGTATAGCAGAGTTGGGCAGAATAACCAAATTTCTAATCATACAGCTTGCCTGAATTGACTATAAAACGTAAAAATTTATTGCTGTGTTTCTTGTATGAAGGTACCAATAACCAGAATACTTTGTCGAAGTGGTGTAGTGGACGACGTCATATTCTTCACTCTTGAATCTCTCCGACTACCACACCTTTATGTACCCAAGAAGGATGATTTGGTCAACCTTGTGATTATTGAGAGTAATCAGTCTTTATACCAATGGAGAGCTTTATGCATCGCACCTGCAGAGAAAGAGAGGTGTGGTATAATCCAGCTTTGCAATTACACTGGATACTTTGCCATGTGCATGTTTCACTTAATTGGTTAAAATTTTGCGATCCAAAACCAATTGGTGTACAACCCTCTAGGTAAACTATTAGTCCATAATTGTCCGTTGATCGGTAACCCGTTTAAAGGGAATGCTTGTTCAGGTATTGCTTCATTTATCATTGCTTCCCTAATTTGCTTAAATATTTTGAGAAAAGGGAACAGTTCTCTCCCTATGGGGTGGTCTTTTTTCAGAAGCTTCTAGTGTACAGTATTTCCAAGTGTATAGTAATGTTGATTTATAGCTCTGTTTTACACCCAAAGCTTTTAGTCTAATACTGTTTTAATGTGGAACTGCAGTCCACAAACAAATACCCAACTCCTCAAAACTGGGACTTAATTACTTTATTGGTATATTTATCACCAAAAGAACAAAGGGAGAGATTAGATTTTTTTCCTTTAAAGGGTTGCTAGAACATGGACTGCCCGAACAGAAACAGCGTTGGAAGCATGATCTATTATTCCTTTTAAAGGGGTAGCAGATAAATAATTGAAAACAAATAATTAAAGGGTATGGAAGAAGGGCAGGAGAAAGGGAGTAAGTGGATAGATGCTGCAGGGAGCCGGCACAGGCACGCTGGCCTGATTGGCTGCCTCCTGCTTTGCGTTGTATAATTGTGTTTTTCCCCTTCCTGAGTGATTACATTTTGAGTCATTGCTGTGTGAGTGTACATGGCACTGTGATTTCATGGCCAATGTTAATATTTCATGTCTGAATTTCCACATAATGGTCAGTAATGTAAAGTATTCCAGAATTAATTTGAAAAGGTGCTCAAGTTTCTACCAGTATCCATGTTCAGTCAATAATCAGAATATGTACCTGACACCACAAATTGTTCAAAAGTAGAGATAGTAATTTAAACTCTCATGGTTCTGGAATAACCTACTGTAGAGAATCAGCAGTGATGTAGTGTAGAATGCAGAGACGCTGAAATACTATGTTACAGTTTTGGATTTTTCCTCTACACCATTTTTTTTAATGTTTGTTTGGATTGTTCCCATAAGCAGACCAATACCAGAATTTTTGTCTTTATTTCTGCCAGGTGTGGGTTAGTGTAGCCCAGATCTAAAATGAACTCCAAATCACAGTAAACCACTTACTTGAGAATTTGTGGATGTATTAGAAGGTGGAAAATACTACATCACTAGACCACTGCATACAAACTGAAACGAATGCTCACATTTAATATATAGAAGCCGAAACATTAGCCGGATACTGTTCAGTACACTAAACTTGCACTTTATGCAAACTGGGTTGATTGTTTAAAAAGGCAAATGCCTGTAGTTGTTGCAGCTCCTCATTAAGTTGTTAGAAATACACAATCTATGATGGTGTACACACAAAATTATTCCCACGGTGCTCTAATTGTCTCTTTCATGTAGGGAAGCATGGTGAATAGAAAATTGAAGACCCAGGAAAGTCTCTGGTTTATTAGGACATCTTTTCCATTGCAGTTCAAAGCCTCTCAGCAAATCATGACTCCTACCTCCTTTCTTTCCCTCCCCTCTCCCAAAGCTGTTTCTTTTTTACCCTAATTAAAACAAATTTAGTTCCGTATCTCTCATCGTAATGAGACAGAACTATAGAATTATTCTTGTCATTCTTCTCTGCCCCATCTTGTTTTATCTCATCAATTTTTCCTCCTCCTGATCACCCTCCAGTACCTTGCTAAAGTGGCAGTTATGCATGAGCCTTGACTTTGATACTGAGTTTTGGCAGGTTATTTGACAAAAGGGTAAATTGCAATCAAGCCGACGCCTATCTTTGTCACGTGGCTTCCTCCTGTGCAACAATCTCTGTTTCTATAACACAACTTTATGGAAAGTTTCTACAGAACATGTACAATGAATTCAGCTCAGATTAAGTTTTATTCATTCTCTATTTCATTTTGTGATAAAACAAGAACACAGGGAAAAGCCTTCAGTAACGAGTATTTCAGGTCGAGAGGCTTAGGTTGAACTAAAGACTCAAATGGAATACAGACCCTGTAGCTGAATTCTACAGAGCAGCCACTTTAGTTCTGAATGTTCAGAAATTCTGACTTTTTTAAACTTATTTTTGCTAAGCTTTTACGTTCTGTTCAGCAGCAGCGATGGAGGAGGAAACCCCAAAAGAGTAGTAGGTGGAGATGGACCAGACCAGGCAGTAGAAGAAGATTTAATGTGCATTAAATAAAGTAAACTGGCAAATCACAAGGAGAAATTAACACTGTTTTAAATAATACCTAATATCCCCTAGTATCCTTCCCCTTCTTGAATGAAACACTCTCTGCACTGTTGGAAATGCGGAAGTCGTTTTTTTTTTTCTTCCTTGTTTCCACCTCCCCAGCCTTTTCTCTCAGGGAGGGTGTTCAGACAGAGTGCCTGTGTGTTTCTTTTTATATCTGCATAAATTGACATTGTCTTTAACCTACATTATCACCTATGGTTACTGAACAGTAACAGGCCTATAAATTTTGTGGGTTTTTTAAGTATTGGTATATTCAGTACTTTTAAAATAATTTTGGATGCCAATTCCCATTTTAATATCAGTTCAATTTATAACCTAGCAAGATGGTAAGCTGTTTGTTTTTGACATTGGTTTTTATTTTAACTAAATACTGTTCCAATTACCAAGACTAAATTAATGGCCAAAATAATATGGTGATTTTGGTTTGTAATGTCAGTAGTGTTCTGTAGTGCAGGATCAGTGTCAGAGAGATGCATTTAGTAATGTTCTTGGACTGTATCTGCTATCTCTCTTCAATAATTTAGGGAGTATTGCATGACATTGCAGTAGAATGCCAATAGTGATCCAAGATTGTGTAAATAGAGGCCACTATTAAAGGGTGTAACAGGATAGATGCCTCCGTGAGATGGCTGACATAACAAGTCATCGTGTATGCTTTAACTGTACTGTAACCTTCCCAAACATCATGATCTGTTTATTTTTGAAATCTCCACTGTCAAATTTATTAATGAAACTAATCTGGGCTCCACAAACTTTTTTAAAAATTCTACCAGCACAGCACAGGAGAGGGGGGAAAATGGAAACTAGCGACCATGTGCTTTCCTTTTCTCCCTTTCACTCCTCCCCCACCCCACCAAATGCTGCCCTCGCCCAGGCCCCAATCCTCCTCCTCCTTGCCAATGTATAATATTGCTTTTGTGTGTTGCATGATATAACCTTCTTGTTGTTATAAAGCCTCTAACTGTGTAAAACAAGGCCCATTAGCTTACTTGCGCATAAGGAAGGTTTGGCTAAGCAGTTCAACCATCCCGGGCCTGGAAGACTGGAAAACGCTACTTTCTGAGCCCTGGAGGTTTTGAAAAGGCTAAAACAGGACAGTTAGGATTTGGAGAGTAGGTCAGCAGGAGCCAGCAGCAGCAGTGGTGGTGGCAGAGAGGATCCCAAAACAGCAGCAAGGAGAAAATAGAGGTGGACCAGACCAGGCAGTAGAAGATGATTTCATGTGCATTAAATAAAGTAAACTGGCAAAACACAATGAGATGTTGACACAACTTTAAATAATACCTAATATCTCCAGGCATCCTTCTCCTTGAATGGAAGACCTGCTCCTTCTAGAATTTACCCATCTTGGACACTGATTTTCCTTGCTTCCCTTCTCCCTAGACTCCCAACCTGAAACTCGCTTTTCAAAATTCAAGCTTCACAAGTCTAATTTTCACATCTTTAGCTCCAAGATTCCCTTGCGTGTCCAAGAGCTGGTCTAAACTTAATTCTGGCCAAGGAGATTATCAAAATATCTTGCAGGGTTATCCATCTTATTGCCCTCGTACAAATTAAGAAGCATTCCCCCACCCCTATTTATTTAAATAGAGTGCAATCTGTTTCTTAAGCTCGCTCATTCTGCCCAGAAAAAAGATGACCCTTCACTGGGGGGACATTGTATGAAGCATACAAAAATGAACACAATATATCTTGTTCAAACAGAAATAGTGTGAACTAAATGTAGACTGAACCTGAAATGAAAACATTACATCTGGAGTGGAAACAGAAAATTGTGTTTGTAATGCCCAATAGTAAATCCAAAGATTTGTTTCCTTGTTTGTATTGATTCACCAAAAATTAATTAGGCAAGTTTTGCCTCCTGTTTGAATTGAGCTGTATTTCAGATGAAGGCTACCCAGTTCAGTGTAATGAAGATAGTGTAAAAGCACAACAAGGAAAAAAATTGCAATTTCCTGTAATACAACTTTTTGCAATTTGGCTGTTTTTCAGTTTATCAGTTCCTTCAATGACAAACCAAGAGCTTGAACAAATTGACTTGGAGTTCTCTAACAAAGGAGGATTGGAAGTTACAAGGAAGATTGACTTTGGTACCATCAAGCAGGGAGAGAAGAAAGACTTGCTGGTGTGGATTGAGTAAGTTTATATAAAGTCCAGTATTCAGTATCTGTAGGAAAGCCATAAATGAGTCTCTGAATTACATTTTAGTGTAGCTGGCATACAGATTCCACGTATTGAGAATATTTTGTTTGACTAAAATAAATCAACTGTTTCATTTAGTACTGTTCATACAAAGATTTAAGTAAATTTAGATGTTACTTTGTTGGCATTGAGGGCCTTTAGAGGCAAAAGTGGATTGAATGAAAGCTTCAGAGTCCACTGCGTGAACAAAATATTGACACTTCAGTGCAGTCACGAGTACAAGCTGGTTGGTTAGGTTGCATTGAAGAATGATCAATGTAATAGGAGACCAAATGTGTCCATTAACCCAAGATTTGGCAGGTAAGCAAATAAAAAAAAGTGTTTGAGTCTTGTGAGCAGAACTGTGAAATGCTACCCCGTAGATACTTCATCAGGAGGTATCACCGAGAATGAATTTCTCTATTAAGAGAACAAAGCACTAACCTTTTTGGTACAGGTCAAAGAGATCACAATATTCTAGCCTTTTCTCAGATGTTGCCCACTCCTGGGTTATTCAAAGTCAGGGAAAAGAAAGACCAGAATTTAATGTTTACCAAAATCTTTAGTGCCACTACATATGTATTATGAACTTACAGTATCCTGTGAGGAACACAATTAATGGGCCAGTGCAACCCGAACCGATTGAGTGAGGCTGGAACCAGTACCATAAATGCATTTATTTGGAACATGCTGTACTTCTGCCTTTCTGTTCTCCCTCCTGGCAGTGCTATTGATATTACCTGTGAATAGAATTTGGTCTAGTACAAGCTTCTGTATTTTCTGTTTCACCCCTCCCCCTTTATAAACTAGAACATCCGGTGACCATTGAGCTACCCAAGTTATGTTTTAGCTTTGGTCTCCACTGCAAGGACATCATTTAATCAGTCAGACAGAACTGCTGAAGTACAGCCACCAATCACAATGTAATATGCTCTTGAGGATACGGGTATTAAAGTATGACATTTCTTTAGTTTTATTGTCCTAACAGCTGTAGGTGTGGTCAGCTAATAATTAATGAGGAATTATAATTACATGCTATGAGATACTACTGGATAGTTTGATCGTCTGCATGGGACATGTTATACTGTGCCTCCCTTCATGCTGTGCATGATGTACTGCAGTGATGTTGCTCATGATCTGCACTCCTTGTACGCTTACAGATTTTTACACTAATAATAAGTTGACCATGGTGTTATGTTATGGAATAGAGCATTGCAGCATCAGTGCTAGATTCCAGTCAGAAGATCCTGTGTTGTTTATGGAAAACAATGCAAAGGCAAGAAAGAAGAACTTGGCCAAATGGAGTTGAATGATATTGGGTGGGTTTTTAGAAATGCTATGACAAGTCTGAAAGTCTTTGGACTCCTAATTAAATGATTGTGGCTTCTCTCCGCTCTGAAAGTAATGGAGGGAATGGTGTACATTGCCATTTTATTTATTTTACATTCTTCATCTGTGATTTTTGTTTTCAGGAACAAAGGCAAAGAGACCCATAGCCTTCTGAACTACAAGCTGGCAGGATGGGAGAGAGGAAATCAGTTCTTGTTGGTGTCCCCACAAGTAGTTCCAACTCCATTTGTCTCTGAAAACACAGCCATACAACAACCGAACCCCACTGGATTTGCATCTAACTGTAGTGTGACTAGATCCCAGTCATCATATATGGACCTCCATTCTTCCCTTCACACAATGTCGATTCAGCCAGACTCTAAGTCCCCCTATATGACTCTTGATCACACGAATGTACCTACACCTCGTGAGATAACTTCATATCAACAAGATGTTGCACATGGTTCACAAAGCACTCGAGATAAATTGTTGAACTTGCCATCAATCTCTGCAAGTTCAGTAGATCGGCTAAATTGTCCACAAACTTGTGATGATGCTGATGTAAAACGTGAAAAGATGAAACAATACCTCAATACAAATGCAGAAATTGGTGAAACAGCACTGCAAATACTACCTGATGGAAAAGCCTACATAAACCTAGTGTGTGAAGCAAAGTAAGAGTCTTATTATTGACAAGTTCTATTGAAAAGAGTATTGACATGCAGATCAGTGTCTGTAGCTTAAAAGGTAACCAGCACTAAATTTAATTCTTAAACTACATTGGGATTTAAGTATTAGATATGATCAAAAATGATGGCACAGAAGGTGAAAGCCTCAGCTAATTTTGCCTGAATGTTAACACCTCCTCATTCCTTTTCTGGTTTTAAAAGCCTGCTCCGCCACCTGCAAGTTGTTCCTGCTGTCTCGTTTCATTGTACCTTTACCTGACGAAGGGACAACAGCTCCGAAAGCTCGTAATTTTAAATAAATCTGTTGGACTATAACCTGGTGTTGTGCGACTTCTCATTTTTGTCCACCCCAGTCCAACACCGGCATCTCCGCATCATAGTTTCATTGTGGTTGACCACTTCATTCTCCTACACTACCTTCCTCCTGCTGTTCACTACCTACCTCCTGCTGTTCCCCTCTTTGCTGCCACTCTCGCATGCTCCCATTCCTACTTGTCCCAATCTAGTCAGTATATCGTAGTATCATACAGCACAGGAGGGCGACATTTGGCCCATTGTGCCTGTGCCGGCTCTCTGAAAGCTATCCAATTGGTCCCACTCCCCTGCTCGATCCCCATAGCCTAGCAAATGTTTCCTTTTAAGTATATATCCAATTCCCTTTTGAAAGTTACTATTAAATCTGCTTCCACCACTCTTTCAGGCAATCCATTCCAGATCGCCATTATTCAAGTAAAAGCCGCCCCCCGGCTTTTTTGCCAATTATCTTCAATGTGTCCTCTGGTTACCAACCCTCCTGCCAGTGGAAACAGTTTCTCCTGTGATGGTTTCTCCTCCCACGACCATACTCCGATTTTCAACCTGCCCAAAGTTCCATCTTCATCCCTTCCAATTCCTCATATACACGATGCCTCTCGGAAATAGCACACTTAAGAGATCAGCTTCCATCTGTATGTTGACAACATTCAGCTGTACCTTTCCGCCATCTCCCTTGACTCTGCAAATGTTGCTATGCTGGCCTATCTAACATGTTGGGGCTGAGCTTCTACTCCCATGCACTAGCATCAGGCACAGAGGAAGTGGAAAGCCAAGATCAGCGCGAGTGTGTTGGATTTGCATTTGCCCTGGCAGGAACTGGAGAAGCGTTAGACTTGTCCCCTGTAGAGCAAGCCTCACCTTGTGCATTGGGGGCATATCCTTACTGCCCCACAGTTTGCAATGTGGATGCCATTGCAGTGCGCCAATAGTTTATTTTTTAGGAAAAGTTGGCTGGGGTAAATGCAAAGTCAGCAATACAAATTATCACAGTCCCAAGGTTTCCCTTTTTCATGCACTGCATAATTCAATTCCCAATAACTTCTGATCGTACATGTAGAGTTTATTTTGTTAGCATACCACAAGAACAATACTTTTATTCAAAACTAGAATGGATTTCCATGCTATGAACTTCACTATCATGACTATAAATTATTGTTAATAGGATGAGTTAAAATCATCCCAGTAGATGTTAGATAGTACACTGGATTTTTTAGTATTTATTTTACTTGTAATACACATTGCTTGAAACAAATTCCAGTTATTCACTTGTTTTCTTTCAGATGATTCTCTTTTTAATGTAATTTTGACTTTTTTACAGAAATCCTGGTCGTTCTAAAGATCTTCTCTTGCTTTATTTTAATGGCTTTGTGATGGGACGTTATGTGGAGGTGGATGTGATGAGTGATGAGGAATCTCTTCTTGTACCAAGATCCCAATATCATCCCATACAACCCAAATCCCTTCAAACAGACCAAAAGGAAACTAACTTCATGGTTGTGAGAGTGCAACATCCTACAAGGTACCGTAAAGTTTTTCAGATGATGCACTAGCAGATCTCCTGTGGCATTGCTCATGGTTTAATCCGAGGATTCAATGTTTTATAACAAGGAAATGAACAAAGTGTGATGGGAAAAGTGTGAACTTAGAGGAAATGTGCACCCTATAGGCGATGTCTCCTGGCATTGCACACTGGTCACCCAGCCCTGCGTTATTTTAAAATGAGTTATGTGCATACTGGTTAGAAACATTAGATTACTTTGTCAGGTAGGGAATTGGGTCTGCCCAGTAATTGATTAAATGAAGTCTGTGAATAAATGCATTAATTAAATAAACATGGCATGTTTGAAAGTAATAACTTGAAGTTGCAATAACGCCTTTGGGGTACTGCATTAATGAAACAAATCTTTGTTAATAAATGGATTTAAATGCAGGCTTTTGGTAAAGTAAGGAGCATTAGAGAAGGAAAAAATTAAGTGGGAAATGGGATGAAATCAATGAAATAAAATCCAGCTCGTTTCCCTCTAGGATTCTGTAAATTTAGGTGAAATTAAATTTAAACTTTGCCTTTTTGGCTGGAGCGAGGTTTTTAATAAAATAAGAGCGGTATATTAATTAAATCAACTGGCACCTGTTGCCTTTTTGCTTTTAAGTGACTTATAGCAATAAGTAAATAAATTCAGATTCATGAATTGAGGTATTAGAAAGAATGGGCTGAAATAAATTTTAAAAATTGGGATACTTAAATAGGCAATAGATAAAAACAGGCCTTGGAAAAGGGAATAAGAAACTTGCGAATGAACTAATAATTAAATAAAAACAGAAAATGCTGGAAATACACCAGGTCAGGCAGCGTCTGTGGAGAGAGAAACAGAGTTGATGTTTCAGGTCGATAACCCTTCATCAGAACCATTCTGATGAAAGGTCATCGACCTGAAACGTTAACTCTGTTTCTCTCTACAGACGCTGCCTGACCTGCGGAATATTTCCAGCATTTTCTGTCTTTATTTCAGATTTCCAGCATCTGCAGTATTTTGCTTTTGTAATAATTAAATAAATTTGGGATTGGTGGGGGTTGTGGGAAATTAATGAAATAACCGTAGCGTCCTGAGAAGGAGTTCGCCAATGAACATAAAAGAAAGGAAGAAAAACTTGCATTAAATTGGATACCAGTGGGGTGGAGGCCCGCGTAAGTTCCCAGATGGGAGTCCTGAGTCCGGGTGGGGAAAAACAGCCAGGATCGAGGCCTTATAACTGGGGATCAGATGCCAGAATCAGGCCCTCAAATGAATTGGACTGGAGCTTCTTGCATGAAGGAGGATTTTGGAAAGTAGCAGGGTTGGCAGCTGGAGGATGTTCCTGTAAGGGAGGCCGGAATCCAGGTGGAGGCCCTGGGACGTTCGGAAGCCGAGGCGGGAGCTGAAATAAATTGAACTGGAGCTTCTTATCCAAATAAATTTGGTTTTCTTGCTTAACTGAAGTGGAGGGATAAATTAATTAAATTGTTACGTGGAACAAGGCTGGACCCAGGGGTGGTAGAGGAGAGAAATCTTTCATTTAAATCTTATAATTAGATTAGATGGAAAATAGTCAGAGGTGGTAAGTGCTTAAAGAGGGAAAAAATAACTAACTTGTTAAAATTAGAACTTATTAGAAGAGAAAATAATATACAGGGCAGTTGGAAAATTTGCGGAAAGATAGAGAATGGGACCTTTTGAAGCTCCATCTAGTGGTAGAAGTGTGCAGCTACAGGTATGACTGTCTACCTGTGACACCTAAGGCTGGATTTTACAAACCTCGGCGGGTCTGTGGCGGGCGATGTTGGTGGCGGGACCTGGCCCCACTGCCGGCTCCAGCCCGCTGTGTAGAATGACTTCCACCCGATTGGGCTTGTTAAGCCTGCCCAGCGAGTTTCCCGACCAATTGAAGGAAGCGGGTTTGATGAAGCGTCATCAGCCGGTTTCCTTAAAGGGACCACGGCCAACTTTAATTTGACAGTTGTACTGTCAGTGTCTACAGCATTGAGGTGCTGCAAACACTGACGAGCATTGCACAGATGTGCACGGCTGCACCCAGGCTCTCCCATGACTCCCTCCATAGGCCTATGGAGGGAGTTGCAGAACACGGAGGCCCTCTTCCCTTCCCATGGGTGGCAAAGACCTCCCTAGGAGATCAACACAGCCTGGTTGCACATTGCAGAGGAGGGCACAAGCAGGGATCTGGTCAAGGGGACCTGGGTGCAGTGCCGTAAACCTTTCAATGATCTCAGTAGATCACAAAACGTTGGTACAAAGCCACACTCGCCTCATCCTGCTGTGCCTCCCTTCGCATCCCCATCACTCTGCCTTCCCTACCCTACTTCTGCACATCATTACTCACACCAACTTACCTTGCACCACCACCCATCCCCCTCTCTACGTTATCACATCCCCATCTCACTACCCACCCCTCACACTCGCCACACTCGCCCTCATCCTAATGCAATCATACCAACTAACAACACACAAGGGTAGGCACTTGGGTGTCTTATCCAATGTTCATGTAAAGTTTCTGTTAATGTGGTGTCAAACATTGAAACCTTTATTTTCAACACTTTGTGTTCTTGGACAGATTTGTGTGCACCTTTGGAAGTGGCTTAGTAAGTTGCAGTGAATGGTGAGACATAACGTTACCCCCTGCAATGGTGGAGTGTGAAAGGAATGGCTTGGGCATTGTAGGGATGCTTTATGGTGTGGGGTGGTGCCACCCTGGCGCATTGTGTGGCAGCTAGGGTGTATAGCATCAAGTGAAGTAAATCTGGCTATGATGAGGCCATCTCTGGCCTCCCAGGCAGCAGTGTGGTCGGGTGCTGATGCTGCACAGGACAGAGGGCATCAGTTGATTGCGGAGAAGGTTGGTGTTGTTGGCGTTGCTGGTGATGCTGGTGTTGGGGCTGATTGTGGTGGGATTCTGAGGACCAAGTTGAGAGTATAAAGTGCACCGATGCTGATGGAATAGATGGCAGGTGAAGTAGAGATGACCGAAGCGATCTGTCAATGGTGGGAGAGGTAATGAGGTCAGACTGGATGGAGACTTGCGTAAAGACTTGCAGCATTCTGAATCTGTAGTGGAAATGCAGTTTGAGAAATGTTCCCTTAGCTTCTCTAATCAGCTGGGAGCTTTGACTTGACATTTGAAGCTGTCAACTCATCAGCTGAAACGATGGCAAGTGACCTCCCGCCTCAGCTTCACAGACGAGGTCTAGGCACAGCAGGAAAACAGTGGGTGACTTGTCAAATGAAAAAAGCATTAAGTGGCTGTAAACAAGCTGCTAATTATTATAATTGCCTCCCCCGCCGCTGCGTGTTGGGTCTGCTCAGCGCTGGCAGGCCCGACATTTGGTAAAGGCGCGTGGCGGCGGGTTGACCCGCTTTTTGGGGGGGGGGGGGAACACTCTTCCCACCGATCACGTCCGCTGACCCCCCCCCTAGAAGATTCCCCCCCTAGGAACTGCTCACTACATAATGGGAAATCCTATAGAGATGCCACCTGATGGAAATAAGGAGCGACATTAAAAAATGTACCAGATTAAGCAGGATTGCCTCTACTGTTTTCAGAGGCGTAAGTCAAACACGATTAAGAAGATATTTAGAGAATGTAATTTAAAAATTCTCTGACGATGCTAACCTAGCTTTGAATGATTAAAACTGGTTTACGGTTTTTAGAGCGTAGTTGATCGTTGTGCTGGGGAGCACAAGTTTGAAAATAAAGTTTAAAAACTGTTTTTAAATGGAGAACAGCACATCAAATGTCAGCAGCCAGATTCTTCAGTTGTGGAATTTAATGAAAGCAGCTGCTTGGTCCCTCTTCAGGACAGAATAGCTGATTGAAAGAAAAAGAAAGATTTGCATTTATATAGCGCCTTTCGCAATCTCAAGACATCCCAAAGTGCTTCATAGCCAATAAAGTACTTTTTGAAGTGTAGTCACTTGTAATGTAGGAAATGATTGGGTAGGGAGTGGAAAGTACTTTCAGAAGTTTGGGCAACAGCTCATCTAGCTTTGAATGTTAACTTTGTGAATGTTCTGTCTAGACTTGCCTAGAAGACACATACCGAGCTTTCTTCCACATTACCCCATACCTGAGAGATTGAAGGAGTGCATTGAAAAAGGTGCAGATGTCCTCACTGTTCAGCCAAGTCTTGGGGAGGTTTGTAACTTCACCTATTTGCAGTCAGACCTTTTCCCATTTTAAAAGAAAAATTATCCCTTTTGAAAGTGAATATTTGTTTTGAATCTTTTTTAGGCTATGAACATGTCAAAATATAAAGACCGTTTTTCAACTCTTCTGTGGCTGGAGGAGATTAAAGTGGAGTTCGAGATAAGAGAATTTAACATGATTGCAGTGGTTTTGAAAAAGCGTGGAGACTTCCTAATTCTGGAGGTGCCAGGGTTGGTTGAAGGCCGGCCATCTGTAGTTATTGGTTAGTTGGACATAAATCCATTTATAAACTCTAGACTATTGGGCTTTGAGCCAATTCATTTTGTGCTGTTGCCCCAGTTTGAGAGGTCGGAAGGGACAGTTAATCCCCAAAGTTACCTCGATCTAAGCTTTTAAAACTGTATTTCAATTATTTGTCATGAGGTTAATTTAAATTTCTAGCTCGACTATTCATGGGTACTATGCCGAATGGCATGGCTGCAAAAATAATCTAATCGCATCCAGAACAGCAGCTGAAGTTTGCTAAATCGAAGAGTATCTGATTGTCTCCATTGGGAACTATCAATGTGAAATTAAAGCATGATTGTTGGCAAAGCAGCAAAATACCTCATTGTGAGAGAGCTTCACTCTTTTAAAAAAAAAAAAAAAAAAAAAATTAGGGATAGAATGCAGGTATTCCGCTCGAGTAAAGAAAGGAGTACGGATTCTTTGTTTTAAAAACTAAAAGGACAGCAGCTGAAAAGTAAATTAATGTTAATAGAGGAGAGGAGCTAAGCTGTAAGAGAGCATCTGTATGTGACTGCTAATAAAGCGGTCTGCTGAAGCAGGGGATATTGAAAAGGATACTCAAAAGGAAGTGAGAATCAAAAAGGGAGACTAATTAGCAGTAAAAGCAAAAGAGAACACGAGAGATAATAAAATAAAACTGAGAAACAAATGGGGCGCACAAGACTAAGCAGTATGTGACACAAGTAAAATTAAGATGGAGGTTATGAGATGTCTTTGGTGTGGAATGTGCTCAAATGAGAGAGCCAGATACATTAAAAAGGTGAAGAATAAAGGGTTATGGCCTTTTAAGAAAAAGAAGAAATAATATAGGGGCCTTAAGTGATGCATAAACAACATAACCTCAAAGTATCAAGGCAAAATTCAGGACTTTGATATAAATGAGATGAAAGTCCTAGACAAGCTAACAGAATTTAAAACCAATGACTCCCCTGGGTTATATGGTATTTATCCCAAAGTGCTGAGACTAGCGTGAGGACTTGTGAAGCACTAAGTATCATTGAGGGAGTCAGTGAAAGAAAAAAGACTTGCATTTATATAAAATAACAACAGAAAATGCTGGAAACACTCGGCATCCGTGGAGAGAGAAACGAGTGAACGTTTCAGGTCTGTGACCCTTATAGTTCCTTTCACAACCTCAGGATGTCCTAATGTGCTTTACAACCAATGAGTTACTTTTGAAGTGTAGTCACTGTTTTAATGGAAGAAATACGGCAAGCAATTCGCGCACAGCAAGTTCCCACAAACAGCCTGGATACTGGGAGAAGTACCCTGGTCATCTTTGAAAAGTGCTGTGGGGTCTTTTACATTCACCTGAGGGGGAAGACTGGGACTTGGTTGAACATCTCATCCATCAGTACAGTATTCCCTCAGTAGGGAGTGGCAGCCTAGAAGTCTCTGGATTGGGGCTTGAACCCACAACCTTCTGACTCGAGAAGAAAGAGTGCTACCACTGAGCCAAAGCTGATCCTTCATGGAAACTCGTAGTATTGGGGAATAATACTACCAGTAAGTCTTGGAGAAAGAACTTAAACAGGATCTGCTGCTTAGTGGTAAGGCCTCTTGGTATAAACCAGGGATTTAAATTGGAACACTGCCCGTCTGCATGATCCAGTATTGCCTTGTGCATTTATCTACTGAGGAATGCCCCAGAACTACTGTTTGCTGTATTGTATGTCACTGCCCATAAAATGAAAAACGTGCAGCAACAACATTGCGCTTTCAATGTAGTAAAACGTCCCAAGGCACTTCACAGGAGCGTTGTCAACCAAGCCACATAAGGTATTAAGACAGGTGACCAAAAGCTTGGTCAGAGAGGTAGATTTTTAAGGAGCGTCTTGAAGGAGGAGAGAGGTGGAAAGGCTTAGGGAGGGAATTCCAGAACCTAGGGCCGAGGCAGCTGAAGGCACGGCCACCAGTGATGGAACGATTTAAAATCGGAGATGCGCAAGAGGCCAGAATTGGAGGAGCACAAAGATCTCAGAAGGTTGTAGGGTTGGAAGAGGTTACAGAGAAAGGGAGAGGCGAGATAATCTAAGGGATAGTCTGATCATTTGTTATTTCTAGCACTGAACAAAATTGAATTAACCAATAATTTGAATGAAGCAATATACATAACACCGCTAAGTAGGTATTTAGTATCAAAAATTGAATTACCAGATAACTTGAATTAAGCAATGTTGAATTAAGAGTAGGCTGTAATTTTCAAGTGAAACCACACACAACCTATGTTTAGTGGTCACAACTACAGTGTTTTATGTTCAAGGTCACATGACTTGACTTCCTTTATGCAAATCCTTTGGGGGAAACAAATATCTGAAACATGATTTTTTTTACTTTACTGAATATAGACACGAAGAGTGCAGCATATGATTAGAATAAAAGGTGCATTGTTAAATGTTGTATTTGTGCAAATGTCCAAATATTCATTTAGTTTTGTAATGCTTTCAATGTATTTTGTTTGTCATTAGGTGACCGAATAATATTGAAGAATTCTTGTTCTAAGGAAGCTGAAGTGCGGTATTCTGGCTTTGTAACTGAGGTAAATGGGCATCTCTGGGCTACCAATAATTGTCTGGAAAGAGTACAATAGCTAATTCAGTTACCAATTAAAATAGTTCCCATTCTTAATACAAACTGAACAGTGCGCTCCAAACAAGAGCACACTGACACTTTGGAAGCAGAGTTCTTAATTGCAACCATAAGTGAAATTGTGGAGATTGAAAAACCTGCATTTATTGTTTCAAAATATTCAAACATATGCATTAATTCAGGGAAAAAAAACAAGTTTGTATCTTGTAACTTACACTAATGGCGGAATCTATTGAGGAACTTTTTGTCTCTGATTTTACGTTTTGCCATTCACACAAGGTGCTGATGACTCTTGACATTAAGCATTCCTATTGAGGAATTAGCATGTGGCTGTATTTTGGCCTCTACTTTAAATTCCTCCCTATAGATGTCAAATGTTCTTCTCTCTGGTGATTATGGTAAATTCCCAGCATATGATCCCTTTGATGTGAAGTGCAGCTTACCTGCCTTCACTATGGTCTTGCCAATTCTCTGAATGTAGGCTCCTGCAGATCCCAACCTTTTTCCTTGCATTTAGTGTCGAGTGCTTGGTAAATGATTCTTGTGCTGTAAGGTGCTAACCTCTTCTTGAAACTGCCTTCTTTAAAGGAACTAGAGAGTGACTTGGGTGGGGGAGGGGTGGTGCAAGAAGATCATAAGCAAAAAACATTTGACAGTCTCGATAGGACTGTTCCTCTTTTTCTGCTCCCTCCTGCCCTCTGAATGACTTGAACAGTCCATTATTGTGTAGGCTATTAACTGCATTCAAAGATTGAAGACTGCAATGAAGATAGCTAAGCTAATTTTAAAGACTTTATTTTATTTTATGGATTCCTACAAGTATGGTAGGAAATATACAGGCTGAGATTCATAGATTTTTGTACGGCAAGGGTATTGAGGGTTACGGAACCAAGGCAGGTGAATGGAGTTAAGATACAGATCAGCCATGATCAAATTGAATTGGGGGAATAGGCTTGAGGGGCTGAATTACCTACCCCTGTTCTTGTGTTCCTTCATATGTTCCGAACAACTTTGAAGATGTGTCAGATTTAAAAGAATATGTAGAACATTTCGGCGGATGGATGTTGTTTCCTCCAGCTGTGGGTGGGGAAATAAACTTCTCTGACTTCAAGGGGCTATCTTTTAATTACCCTAAATAATACCATGAATTTTGTGCTGGACCTCCTAGTATTCTTGCTTCATCTCTCTTCCTTCACTGAACTTGGTGACTTGTGCTAAAGGCATTGTTTCAAATGTGCCTTATGCTCTACAGTATTTCACTTAGGTGGCCATTCTCAGTGAGTAAGTCTGTTTGACTGTGGAGAGCATTGCAGTTAAGACTGATTCTGCTGCCACTTGCGTACTTTTCAGTCACTGGATAGTGTTCAAGATTAGGAGCGTTCCCCTTTTTTCTGTTTTTTAATAACTTTGAACAAAACAAAGGGAAACTTATAAAACTAAATTATAATATTATTCCTGGCACCACAAAACACGCCTTGCGGTGCCCACCAGTTGCGGAAGGCCTCACACATACAAGCTCCTTCTCCAGAGCCACCCAGGCGGGGACAAGACCACGGAAGAGAGGTAGGCAGTCAGAGCGACCTCTTTCCTCCCCCCCCGGGCCATGTCTATCCTGGACCTATAGAGACACTGGAGCCACATCACTGCTTCAATTCAGCATGGGGATCAAACTAGGGGCTGTTTTGGTCTCTTGTGACTCAGTATCCCATTTGTTCTGAAGTCTTTTATAAAGTTGCCTTCCCTGGTTGCAATGTATAAAACTGGTCTTTCTGTACTCAAAAGTAAATAGTTTTTTTCCTCCCCTCTCTTGGTGCAGGTATGTGACGACGAGCTTGTGCTGAAGTTTAATTCTTCATTTCAACAGACCTATGGAATGGAGCCTATGGATGTGGAGTTTATGTATAACAGGTAAAACCGGGATGAATAGTAGTTGCATTTTGGAAAAACCAGCCCTGTGATAGGCATACATTAAAGTAGAATTTGAGGGCAGTAGAATTCACCAACAGAATTAGTTGGTACAGCCTATGAATTGGTCTAATTTCATTTGGAATGCTCATGTTTTAGAATCTCAACCCGAAGATGTCAATTTGCAGTGGAACAAGCTGTTCATCTTGGTGAAGCAGGTAAAATGACTTCTAATTCTAGGGGAGCTTGTTTTTTTTGAAAAATGTCAAAGTAGAAGGAATTTTTGGGTTTTCACCTCTAATATCTGGAAGTGGCATCATGATTTGTATTTGAAAGACTGTTAAACGTTATAAAGATTTCAAATAAACCAGTCAAAACTGACGACCTGCAGAAAGCTAATTTGCTATTTTGTTTATCTCGCTATTTCTCGTCTATCATAAAGAACGCTGTTATTAATTATGTTGAGAAAGGAAAGTGATTATGGTTTATCAGTCATTTTTCGGGATTCAGCTTTCAACCACTATGTATGTGATATTTTATATTGTGGAGTCTACTGGGATTCTTTGAGAAGATAACTAATTTAATGGAGGAAGGATATATATCCAGTGGATGTAAATTAGATTTTCAGAAGCATTGAATGAATTCTTTGTTGGGGTTATAAAAGATTTTTTGGTTTTATACTCTGCATCAAAATGAAAACACAAGACATTGAGAAGTTTTTTTTTTTAGTGTATTTAGCAGTATGAGTTTGAGAAACTGAATCAGTCAGCAAGCATGGAGTCCATGTCACTTGCGCAAGCATTAACCTGATTATACTGGGTTCGGTTCCAGCAAGGCAGCATAAGAGTGCAGAGTTTTGCTTTTGACGGTGGTAAATTCAGGCAGCTCATTAATATTCTGGCAGAATGTGTATTAATGGTACATTAGCTGGATTGAAACTATCATGGCAATAGAAATTAGAAGGTGATGCTAAATAAAAAGGCTCCATTTTGGGCCTGTGGTGGAAGGAAGGAATGAGTGAATGAGAAGTGGAAGTGAAAAAGCAGGAGGATGTTTTGTAATCTGAGTGCATTTAGTGGGATGAGCTGAGGAATAGGGTTTTTTAATGTGGGTAAATGTAAAGTAATACATTTCGGAACAGGAAATGTGGAATATCCATATTAATGGAAAAGAAAAGGATTTGGGGGTGAACATTGTCTGCAACTGCTATCAACAGCCGATCAAATGCTGCCGTAAATAACGAGTGTTTGATTAGAACTTGAAACAAGTTTATTTTAAAATAAACTATTGCGGATCATTGGTGAGGTTCCATTTTACGTGCAGTTTTGTGCGCCTTGCATTCAAAATATTAATGTTTGACAAAGAACCTGAAGGATCATTGTGGGATGTGGATCTCTAAGTTTAAAGAGAGACTCTCAAAGCTGACCTTGCATTTAGAGAAAAGATCAAGGGCTTCAAAATGATGAGGCATAAATAATGTGATTGTGCTATTTAGCATGTGATTTCTGAACTGCAGGACACAAGTTATTCAACTCTAATACGGCTGGACATTTTTTAATCTTCGCCCACATGGTAGTAGATTTAAGCAATTGATTTCTAGCAAAAAGTCATTATTTTGGGGGAAAGGAAGTTGGCTAAATGTTTAGTTTAAAAATAAGTACGAAGTTTAAGCATAATAGATAGCTGAGCAAATATTTCCAAGTACAATAATTCTCATGTTGGGACTTTTGAGAATAATGTGGCCAAGTTGGAGGGCATGGGGTTGGATTGATACCATGGAGTTTCACTTAAGCACCTTCCAAGGTTGGGGAGAAATTGTGTCCCTTGGAAGATTGAGTAAATTTTGTAATGGAACAAATTGAATCCAACGGTGAAGTTTTAAATCGTCTCTCAGTTCTTTAGTCCAGCCAGTAACTTCCCTTTCCTTTTACCCATCCCAACCCCAGTTTTGTTTCCAGAAAATGTTGTGCCAAAAACTCCACAGACTGTTACCACATGGAATGATATTGACATGGTCGTGAGAAACAAAAAGAAAAGTTGCTGCAGGTCACAAGGTCAGACTAAGAAAGTAAGAATATTTTTAGGATTTTTAAACACAAATATTTCTTATCAAATACTTGCATTAGAATCTGATCATCAGTTGTACCATAAATACTCGTGTTTGCTA
Source organism: Squalus acanthias (assembly GCA_030390025.1). Lineage (NCBI taxonomy): Eukaryota > Metazoa > Chordata > Chondrichthyes > Squaliformes > Squalidae > Squalus > Squalus acanthias. The sequence goes on from CM059434.1 coordinate 105,926,199, forward strand.
TGCTTGCATGTTGGCCTGTTCTCTTAAACTGAGATTGATTTTTTTTTTTCCCTTTCTATTATGATTGGGTTGAGCCCAAGTAGAGGAGAGCAGTGAATTCAATATTTTTTGCATTTTGCCATTAGAAGCAAGATGAGTGCAAAGATACTGCACTAAACAATCAGTGGCGGTATAGAGAAGACAAGCAGTCAAAATCCTTGTTCAGGTTTTGAGTTTGGGATCTTGACTTGGGCTGAATTTATCGTTGACCTTAAACCAGTTAACTCATCCTAATTTGAATAAAAACTACTTTTGTGAGCATTTCACATTTCAGATTTTAATTAGCAAAGGGAGAATTTCATTTTAAAAATAAAATTGAGGTTTCTGGAAGCTTTTTACTTGAACAGGAAATATCAATGGGTAAAACTGGCTTGGAAAATTACTGAACTTGACGGTTTGAAGGAGCAGCCAGTTGCCCAGTGTTTTTGCTAACACTGTATTTAAATAATATATTCGGGAGGGAAAATGGAGTCAATTTTTTTTTGATATTTAAAACAAAAGCGATGGACGGACTCTTCAACATGAAATACTGAACCTGATTATTTAATACAGCGTGATGTGTTCATAGTTTATCTACATACATGTACAAAATAATTATATAGCAGAATGGAAAGTGCCCTATTTCATGCTCCTGTCCTTTTTAAAATTGGAATCACGTTATATATTTTTTAGTCTTCTGGTGCCTTGTGTTAACTGGCCAGTTGAGAAGTTGGTAAATACTGTGAAGTCTGTAAAACTGCCAGTAACGCACCTTTTATTCATTTTTACTGTGAAATTGTATTCCTACACTTTCAGGAAAAGGATGTGGATGCAAAATTAAGTAGTTCCTGTACAGGTAAGGAGGACTTGTGCGAAGATACTGGGCACACAGTTGCTAAGGAGAGAACAACTGAAGTAATGCACGTGTCTGATGGATTGTCAGTTGCTGCACAGACTGGTCATGGTGGGTGCAAATCTCACACTTATGAAATCCACTTGTTTTTAGTACAGGCGAAAACCTTTATAATTTAACTTTTGATAATCAAATTACTGTATAGGGCGGACTGATTGCAATTGCTGCAACAGATGATGTAGCCTATCCAATTAGAAAACTGCGATAATTGAGATGTTCTTTTAAGCTGTAACCCACATGACTCTTCCACTGGCGGTCAACATCCATTTTCCACCTACCTTTAGCAAATCATACTGTAGTTTGCTCTCGTGTGAGGATTGTATTTTGGCCCTTCTCAGCCTCCAGTGTTGTATTGCACCAAGTTTCTAGACAACAGTAAAGTGTTTGTAGAGAAGCTTTCTGGGTCCTTGACACGTACCTGGTCCAAGTCCAGTGTAAAGAGACTTCTCTGAAATCAGTTAACTCGGTCCACACTAGGGATCATGTTTTTAACAAACTATTCACCTGCCGAGCTAAAATGAAATCTTTAATCATCTCCATACATTTCAGTTTCTGGTGGACAGTGTTAGTAGATTATGCTAAACCATTTTAACAGTTTCTAGGTAGTAAGCCATTAAAACCTTGAACTACTTCTGATTTCATCAAAAATATTGTAGGAGGAAAACGTATAGGTGAGCCATCCAACCGGCAAGAATATAACTTTTTCAACTCTCTGCTGAATGAATATCAAAAGTCTGCAGTCAAGAGAATCCTCCGTGGAGAATGCAGACCAACGCCTTATATTCTGTTTGGACCCCCTGGCACTGGAAAAACAGTCACTATCCTTGAAGCCATCTTGCAGGTATTATATATGTTGTAAGTTATTGGACTCGATGCATTTTAAGATTACACTATGGCTGTTCACAGCCTCTGGTGACTTGCATTCTATAAGCATGGATGGATTTGCCCTCTGTATTTAAAGCAAGTCAACAGTCCATTCCAGCAGGGGACACCAACGTACTTGTATTTTTTTTTTCCCATTCCACTTTCTTTGGTTGGCCTACCATTCCCTATTTGGCCTCCATCAATGCCAGTACTAGGAGTTGACTTTCCCTTACTTCTTCCTGTGGAGAAGTGCCTGACCTTAGTTCAGCACCTTCCCACATTGCTATAGCTGACGTTGGTAAGTCACCTTCCCAGGAACCATGTGCACAAACTTGTGTCCTGCCACACACTGGGCTGCATTTTTCCAATCTCGGCGGGTTCGTGGTGGGCTACATTCGTGGTGTGTGGGGACCTCGCATCTGTCTCTATCTCGGCCTCCAACAAGACTTTACGTATATAGGGCTTCTTAAGCCCGCCCTACGAGGTTCCAGGCCAACTAATAGAAAGCGGGTCTGATGATGTCATTTGATGACATGTCATCAGCCGGGTTCCTTAAAGGGGCCATGTCCAAAATGATTTTGACAGTTCTGTCAGTGTTCTGCAGCATTGAACATAAGAAATAGGAGCTGGAGTAGGCCATTTGGCCCTTCAAGCCTGCTCTGCTTCAACAAGATCATGGCTGACTTTTTACCTCCACTCCACCTTCCAGCACTATCCCCATATCCTTTAATTCCCCTGTTCCCAAAAAATTATCAACCTCTGTCTTGAATATACTCAACGACTGAGCATCCACAGCGCTCTGGGGTAGAGAATTCCAAAGATTCACAACTCTTTGAGTAAAGAAATTTCTCCTCATCTCAGTCCTAAATGGCCTACCCCTTATTCTGTGACTGTGACCCCGTGTTCTAGATTTCCCAGCCAGGGGAAACATTTTCCCAACATTAACCCTGCACGCATCCATTGCCTGGATGAGTGCAGCTCCAACAACACTCAAGAAGCTCGACACCATCCAGGACAAAGCAGTCCGCTTGATTGGCACCCCATCCACCAAGGCTTCTTCGGCAGCACCTCCCAAACCCACGACCTCTTCCACCTAGAAGGACAAGGGCAGCAGGTGCATGGGAACACCACCACCTGCAAGTTCCCCTCCAAGTCACACACCATCCTGACTTAGAAGTATATCATCGTTGCTGGGTCAAAATCTGGAACTCCCTCCCTAACAGCACTGTGGGAGTACTTTCACCACACGGACTGCAGCGGTTCAAGAAGGCGGCTCACCACCACCTTCTCGAGGGCAATTAGGGATGGGCAATAAATGCTAGCCTTGCCGGTGATGCCCACATCCCATAAACTAATTTTTTTTTAAAGCCCCTTAAAAGAATTTTATGTTTCAATTAGATCACCTCTCATTCCTTGAAACTCTAAGGAATATAGGCCTAGTCTACTCAATTCTCCTCATAGAGCATTCCCCTCATCCCAGGAACCAGTCTAGTGAACCTTCGCTGCACTCCCTCTAAGGCAAGCATGTCTTTCCTTTGGTAAGGAGACCAGAATTGTACACCGTACTCCAGATGTGGCCTCACCAATGCCCTCTGCCCTGTATAATTGTAGTAAGACTTCTTTACTCTTATACTCTAATCCCTTTGTAACAAAAGCTAACATACCATTTGCTTTCCTAATTGCTTGCTGTAGCTGCATGCTAACTTTTCTATGATTCATTTACAAGGACACCCAGGTCCATCTGAATCTCTCTCCATTCAAAAAATATTCTGCTTCTTTGTATTTCCTACCAAAGTGGATAACTGCACACTTCCCCACATTGTATTCCATTTGCCATGTTCTTGCCCACTCAGTCAACATGTCTATATCTCTCTCCAGCCTCTTTGCGTCCTCCTCACAGCTTACTTTCCCACCTAACTTTGTATCATCAGCAAACTTGGATACGTTACACTCAGTCCCTTCATCTAAGTCATTAATATAGATTGTAAATAGCTGAGGTTCTGCAAACAGTGACGAGCACTGCACAAAAGTGCACGGCTGCACCCAGGCTCTCCCATGTCTCCCTCCATATGCTAATGAAGGGAGTCACAGCACGCAGGGAGGTTCTCTTCCCTTCCAATGGGTGGAAGACACCGCCCCGGGACACCAACGCAGCCTGGTTGCACATTGCACAGGAGGGCCAGGCTGCAGTGGCGCAAACCTTTCAATGATCTCAGTAGATCACGAAACGTTACTGCAAAGCAACACTCAACCTCATCCTGCTGTGCCACTCATCACATCCCCATCACTCTGCCCTCCCTACCTTACTCCTGCACATCCTTACAGCAACTTACTTTGGACTGCCACCCATCCCTCTATCTACATTATCACTTCCCCATCTCACTAGCCAACCCTCACCCTTGTCCAATCATACCAACTAACAACACACAAGGGTAGGCACTTGGGTGTTTTAGCCAATGGTCGTGTAAACTTTCTGTTAATGTGTGGTCAAGCATTGAAATCCTTATTGTCACCACTTTGCCTTCTTGGACAGATTTGTATGCACCTTTGAAAGTGTGTTAGTGAGTTCCAGTGAATGGTGAGACATAACGTTACCCCTCAGCCCCACCCCCTCAAATGGTGAGTGAGAAAGGAATGCCTTGGACATTGTAGGGATGCTGTACGGTGCTGGTGTGGGGTGGTGCCAACCTGGTGGTTCATGTGGCAGCCAGGGTGTACAGCGTTCAATGAAGCAAATCTGGACATGGTGAAGCCATCGCTAGTGTCCTGGGCAGCAATGTGCATGGGTGATGATGCTGTGTGCTGTGCAGCATCAGTTGATTGCAGAGAAGGTTGGTGTGGATGTTGGTGCTGCTGGTGTGCCCGGTGATGCTGGTGTTGGGGCTGATTGTGGTGGGATTCTGAGGACCAAAGTGAGATTTTTTTTCAAGGGCACGATGCTGATGGAATAGATGGCAGCTGAGGTTGAGATGACAGAAGTAATCTGTCAGTGGTGAGAGAGGTTGTTCCAAGGAGGTGACAGTGGATAGAGAGATTACTCCAAACATTTCAAAAGTAGGTTACAATTCATTGATGCTCCAGCATCTAAGATTGGAAAGTGACCAGCTGTGAAATGGTAGGTTTTAGACCACTTTTGCAGCGTTCACCTATTCACAGCAATCCACAGTCATTGAGAACCCAACATACTTACCTGACGTGATGGTCACTCTCAAGGAACCTCGTTGAAATCCTGGGGAAATGGTAAGTACATGGGAAAATGGTTCTTAACTACCTTTTTTAATAAGCTTTTAACTATCTAAATTGGCTGACCCGCTGCTTGGTGTCGGGTCTAGTCAGGGATGACCGACCTGACACTTGGGAAACTGACATGGAGGCGGGTTTACAGTGGGATACGGACCCGCTGTCAATCTTTGTAATTTTGACAGCGAACCCGCCTCCAAACCCGCACTCTGAGCGTCGACAAAATTCAGCCTTTGAAACAGTGAATGACGCCAGTTTGATTTAGCACTTATTTAATGCTGGATTGTTACTGAATCCATTAGCTGACAGAGTTCTAAGAAGTGTTCTTTAAGCCAGATTTACTTATGAAGTGAGAAAACCATAAATATACCTGGGGTTTTTTAAAAAAAAAACTTCACTTGCAGATTAACCAATTGCAACAACATTCTCTCTAGGCAAGCCTTAATTTTGGACACCGATAAGCAACTCTGAAAATGGCCCTACCTGAAGTTTTAAGAGTTGCTAATTGCAGTTTCAACAGGAGATTAATTTTCTGTGCCTTTTATGTATTTTTTTTTGACGGGAGTGGGGAATGTTTAACGCTAGTATTGTGAAAGGACTTTTGCTTCTGTTTAGATTCACTTTACTTTACCAGACAGTCGGATTTTGGCTTCCGCTCCATCCAACAGCGCTGCTGACCTACTGTGTTTACGTTTACATGAAAGCAACGTGCTGAAGCAAGGAGACATGGTGCGAGTTAATGCCACTTGCAGACCTGAAGAGGTATGATAATGTTTTACTTTGGATAAAAACTTTAGGAAACATTTTGTCAGGACAGGAAGTATTGATTGTGCTTTAAAAAAAAAACCTTTCCAGTCTAGACGAGACCAAATCATCCTTGAATTGTAAAAAGCGATAGTCTACAACTATCCTTAGTACTTGTTAACACAGGTGCTCTCCCATCTGACAGCTGTTGCAACTCTTCATTCAGATCTTCCTGTACACAATACCACCAACTCACTTTGGCCTTCCTTTGATCTTTTTAATCAGTGTACCTACTCTGTCCCTTGGTCTTCTCCCCATTTTGTGCTCTGCATACTGGCTAGTTGTTCTTTATTACTTTAGTAATGTCACTATATACTCCTAACATCTTCCCCTCAAATCATCCACATTTGCATGCTGAGCCTTCACTGGGGTCCAGATCTCAACATCTGAAGTGTCACTTGTTCACTAACCTTAAACACTCCCTTTCCACGTTCCAAGCCAACGCATTTGTAATTTAATGAGATTTACCTGCTTGAAGTTTGTTCTGCAACAATAAGATTTGGCTGCTTTTGTGTATTACACTCTTGCCATTTTGACAGCAACCATATTGATGAAATTAAATCCTTTATTTAAAAATGTAGTTACAACAAGCAGTTCACTGTGGACCCCAGCCAATATGGATCTTTTGAACTTCTCAATTCAGTTGTAGGAAAAATAAAAATTGATAGAGTATTATATGGGAGGGGAAATTCTTTGAGGTCGTGTATGCAGAATGATCACTGTCATAGGGCTATCATCAACCTAAGGATATGTGTTAACTACTGGTCAGATAGATGGATATTAAAACTAGCAGAGTCTTTGGGCTAGAAATTTGGTATCGCCCCGGTTGGGGTGCTAAATTTTAAAAAGTTGGAGAATTAGCGCCAGGCGCTAATCCTTCTGACCTCCGCTAAATTGATCGTTCGCACTCCAAGAAAGAACTGGGGCGCTAAATCAAGCGCTATCACCTAACTTAGGGTGCTACACACAGAGCGGGGCGCTACCCTGCAGAGCAATAACCAATTTCTGGTGCACGCCAATCGGAACTCATCATTCACACTGGCTCCTTCCAGTTCTTAAAGGGGAGGTTCAATCATTCTGCACAACCTCATTCTCAACATTGCTGGCTCTGAAGGTGACCTCCAAGCAACTCTGCAGCTTTCACCTCTTATCCTCATGGCTGATCCCAGTCCCAGAGAGAGAGCTCGCCGTTTCAGCAACCAGGCATTGGAGGCGGCAGTTGAAAGAAGGAGGGCAGTGCTGTTCCCGGCCACTGGCAGGAGGCCATTGCCCCAGGTCTTCAGGGCAATGTGGAGGGAAGTGGCCCAGGACATCTTGGCCAGCAGTGTGGTCCTCAGAACCCTCACACAGTGCCATAAAAAAATTCAACAACCTCACTCAGGTGGTCAGGGTGAGTAAATGCTTCAAGTCCTACATCCCACCATCTGAACCTCAGTCTGTGTACACTGCACAAACCACCACACCCCCTCCACTCACCCACCAAGCATCTCCACCTACTAAATCTCTCATCCACATTTCACGCCTTGCCTACAATCACAGCTGTTAAACTATGGCAGGCACATCTCCAAACACATAGCTGCCCACTCCCTCTCACACTTTCCTTTCTCTTGCAGGCCAAGCTGGGCCACAATAGGAGGGAGCAGGAATGAACAGGTGGGGGTGAAGCTGACATCCAACAGCTTACAGACCTGGAGGAGAGAGTGCTGAGAGTCGGTGGGCGCCGTGGCCGTCGGTGACGTCGACCGCCTTGGGGGCAACAACGGTATGTTCATCCCCTCTCCTCTCATCCCACTTCCCCCTCACACCACAAGCCTTTCCCACTTTCCAGCTAATTATACTGTCTGCATTCCTTGCTCCCTTCCTGCCCTCTTGCCTTCAACTTAACGTGGGTCTTGTGCCTTTCTGGTTTCAGATAATCAGCAGCCAGCTGACCAGTCTGTCCCTGAGTCTCCCAGTGAGAGGGAGGAGGAGGAGGAAGAAAGCACCGCGTCACTGCATGTCTCACTCGCAGGCACCACCTCTGATACCGGCACTATGCGATCTTTAGTGGTAAGTTTAGTAGAGGGGTCTGCACTGGGTGATGCAGCAAGGCCAGGGGAAAAGGGTAGCTCGGGGGCCAGCTCCCCAGAGGGCGAGTTTGCGCACAAGTTCTGCTGCACAGGATTCAGATGAGGACCTCATTGGTGAGGCGTTCACAAGAAGGGTGATGGGCATGTCCACCGAGATGATGGGTGCAATGGCAAGGGTGCCCGAGAGCCTGTCGGCAATGGTAACGAGCGTGGAGGAGTCTGCCTCCAACATTTCACAAGGCTCTGTGCACACCATGAGCCTATCTTTTCCAGTCTGCAAAGGATGGTGGACTCCCTGAAAGACTGGGGACCCCGACCTCATGCTGTGTGTCATGTGCGATGTGGCAGCATCCATTGCAGCACAGGTGGAAGCCACGCAATGTCTTAGTGCTGTAGTGCAGTCAATTATTGCTGCCATCGAGTCTCAGACTGCTGTCATGCAGTCTCAGCTTGATGCCGCACAAGCTCTGACTGCTGTCATCATTGCTGGGTCCATCACAGTCCACCGGGGATCTCACGGTGTTGCAGCAGGCCAGCAATCTGCTCCAGCAGATTGGTAGGGGTGCTGAGGTGCTGCCCTGGGGGAGTGGCAGTGTGTCAGTGGAGCAGGAACCTGCTGTCCCCCCTCAGGATGACAGCATTCCTGCTCCCACCACTGCCACTCCGCCATTGCCCTTGTTGCTGCCTGTCATCCAACCAGGCCAGACTGCCGCCGCCCAGCTTGAGGTGGTGGTGTATAACCGGGCCTTCCAGGCCCAGAGCTGGTCGAGGGCATCCTGCAAGGCCATCTGTAGTCTCTGGCTCCAACACTCAGCAGCCTTCCACCAGCTGTGCTGCAGCCACTAGGGACGGACTACGTAGGAGCAGTAGATTAGGAAAAAGCACTGTAAAGAGGGGAAGTAAGGGTTTGCACAAGGGTGATTAGTTAAAATTGTTGTTTATACAGGAAACTTTCGTTTATCCGGCACCCAAATAACCGGAATTCTCGCTTAACCGGCAAAAATCATCCTCCGAAAACTCCTCTCAAATAACCTGCAATGTTGCCGAGTCGCAGTTGAGTCTCCGCGAACGCTGAGTGCTCCGAAAACTCCTCTCAAATAACCGGCAATGTTGCCGATCCCGAGTCCGAGTCCGCGAACGCCGATTTAGTCAGTAGGGGTACTTTTCAAAAGTGCCACTACTCGGCCTCCTGGCGCTGTCGCAAGTCCGAAACATTGCAGTAGCATGAGTAGATTCTCCCGCGCTGCCTGGAGTCTCTTCTGATCCACCATTTTGCTGTGTGTCTCCCACGCTGCTGGTACTGTAGTCTCTTCTGATACACCATTTTACTGTGTGTCTGCCACGCTGCTGGTACTGTAGTCTCTTCTGATCCACCATTTTGCTGTGTGTCTGCCACGCTGCTGGTAGTCTCTTCCTAGCCACCATTGTTCTGTGTGTCTTTCCATCTTCATCGGCAATTATCTCCTCCATCTTGCATTATGGAATTCCCAAAAGCTGGTCCAAGCAAAAGGAAGAGAGTGGTCTTAACTTTAAAACAGAAAATCGAGATATGCCAACGACTAGAAAGGGGAGAGAAGCGTATCAACATTATGAATGAATTCAAAATCGGTTCGTCAACAATCTACGACATCAAATCGCAGAAGGATAAGCTGCTCAAGTTTTATTCAAGCTCGGAGACATGCAAGAGTGTAGAGAAACGGCGTACGCTTCGTAAGCCTAAGCTTGAAGAGCTGGATACCGTGCTTTATGAATGGTTTTCTCTTAAGCGTTCAGAGGGTGTTCCAATTTCCGGATCCATGCTCATCGAGAAAGCGAAGGAATTCTACGATAGGATGGAGCTCACTGACAAGTGTGCTTTCTCCGATGGATGGCTAACGTGCTTCAAGTTACGGCACGGGATACGACGACTCGATATTTCCGGGGAGAAGAAATCAGCTGATCACGAAGCCGCAGAAGAATACTGCAATTATTTCAATCGGATTGTGCAGCAACATGATTTGTCGCCAGCACAGATCTACAATGCCGATGAAACTGGCTTGTTTTGGAGGTTTTTGCCAGAATCAACGCTTGCTGGGGCTAGTGAGGCTAATGCTTCAGGTTACAAGAAAAATAAAGATTGTGTAACCGTGCTAACATGTGCGAACGCTGCTGGATCACACCGGGTTAAACTTCTTATCAGGAAGTATAAAAATCCCCGTGCATTTAAAAATGTGAGGCACTTACCTGTTGAGTACAAAGCTCAAAAAAATGCTTGGATGGATAAGGAAATCTTCTCCGATTGGTTCCATCATATTTTTATTCCATCTGTGAAGGAACATTTCCGCAGAATAGGGAAACCTGAAGATAGCAAATGCATTTTATTGCTTGATAATTGCAGAGCCCATCCGCATGAATCCCAGTTGGTTTCGGGAAATATTTTCACCATTTATTTGCCACCAAATGTAACTTCTCTCATCCAACCCATGGACCAGGGCGTTATCCAAAATCTGAAGTGTCATTACAAGAAAGACTTCCTACGTAAACTGCTAAGCCAAGATGAGAATATTCAAGATTTGCAGAAGGAATACAATATTAAAGATGCCATCTATAATGTTGCATGTTCCTGGAAATTGGTGAAAGGTCACACTCTGAGGCAAGCCTGGCGCAAATTGTGGCCTTCTGTAATGTTTGCTGAAGGTTCTTCTTCAGGAGGAATTTCATGGGTTCAGTGTTCGTCCCAAGAAGAGTACAATAATGGAAATGGCTGGAATGGTGAAAAATGCAGGCCCAGCAAACCCTCTACGTCACCTCAGTGAAAGTGATATCGAGCAGTGGGTTGATGCAGATAGAGAAGTTGGTGTTGTGCATATGCTAAGTGATGATGAAATAATTCAGAATGTTTTGAATCCAAAGAAAGAAAAGGAAAGTGAGATGGAAAGTGAAGAGGATGAGATTTCTGAAGAAGAGAAGATTTCTTGGGCTAAAGCTGCAGAAGGATTTTCTACAATCCTCAAATTTGCTGAAAGGCAGAATTGCTACACTGCACAAGAAGTTATGCAACTCCATATTCTGCATTCCACCTTTCTACAGAAAAGGCAAGAGTCCACTAAGCAAACCGACATCCGCAACATGTTTAAGAAAGCTTCCAAAAGAGTCGCAGCAGCGGAAGTGCCTGAAGAATCGGTGGAACTGCGTGATCCTGATGACCCAGCTGGCACGGATATTTCTGATGAACCAGATGACTCGGAATAAGTGTACAGTCAACTACAGTACTGTAGACAGTCGTTTATAAGTTTTGTTTTACTGTTAAGTAATTAAAGAGTTATGGATTACCCTCAACTGGCAGTACTGTACTTAATCAAGCATCTTCCACCATCCATTTAACACAACATTCTGTAGGTGAGTACCCAAATACTGTATACTGCACATTTCTTGATTTTTTTAGGTTAAAAATAGCCTCTGTAGATATAACTCTCCGTTATCCGGTACTTTCGATAAACCGGCACCACGCCGGTCCCGTCGATGCCGGATAAACGAAAGTTTCCTGTATATGTGTCTGAATGTTAAATTTATTAATTGAATTTTGCAGAATTTGTGGTGTCTCATTTCAGCTTTGCGCTGTGATATGGCATGCAAAATGAATGCAATGATGGGATTGTGGTGAGCAACCGGGATGTGGGGTATAATTTATTGGAACCGCAGTCTGATGAGGCGGTCACAGACCGCCCTTCCAGAAGGCCGATTGAGTGGCTGCCTCCTCCCTCGCTCCTGTTCCTCCTTGTCCTTCTCCACTCCCTCTTCCTCCTCCTGAGGTGGTCCCGCTATGCCTGGTGGCAATGGCTGGGCCCTCATGATGGTCAACTTGTGCAGCGTGCAGCAGACCACGACGAAAAGGGACACTTGCTCAGTAGAGTACTGGAGGGCTCCTCCTGAGCAGTCATGGCAGCGGAACCATTGAGCACTCCGATGGTCTGCTCAATGATGTTCCTGGTGGTGGCATGGCTCTCGTTATGAGTGCTGGGCAGGAGTGTTGTGGTTGCGGAGGGGAGTCATGAGCCAGGTGGAGAGTGGATAGCCCTCGTCTCCAATCAGCCAGCCGTGAGCTTGATGTGGTGGCTGGAAGAGTGCTAGCACACAGGTCTGGCGCAAAATGAAGGCATCGTGGCTGCTGCCAGGATAGCGGGCATTGATGGTGAGGATTCGCTGTCTGTGGTCGCACACCAACTGCACATTGAGTGTTGGCCTTTGCGGTTACGGAACACCTCAGGATTGTTATGCGGTTCCCGCAAAGCGACGTGGGTGCAGTCAGTGGCGCCCTGCACCATGGGGAAGCCCGCTATCCTGGCAAAGCCACATGCATGCTCGTCCTGCTTCTCTCTGATGATGGGGAAGGAAATGTAGTCCCTTCTCCTTCTGTGGAGAGTCTCTGTGACCTCCCGGATGCAGCAATGGATGGCAAACTGCGAGATGTTGGCTATGTCTCCTGCTGCAGACTGGAAGGATCCGCTGGCATAGAAATTGAGTGTGATGGTGACCTTGACTGTCAGAGCCATGGTGGTCCTGATCTGAGGCTTGGTTTGGCTGCAGGAGGTGGCAGAGCTCTGTGACCACCTCCTTGCTGAAGCAGAGCCTTCTAAGACACTGCTCCTCAGTTAAATTTATGTAGAAGTACTCCCGGAATACCCTGGGAGGGTAAGGCCTCCTGTTGAGAGCCCTGTTGGCCCTCCTCTCTCTGGCCACATTTTCCAATCTTTGTCTCTGCCTCCGACGTTGATGCTGGAGGGCGAGGTCGAGTGCCAGTGTCAGCCCCATTAATGTAACCAAGTATAGGACTTTGAAATCTTAGCAGAATGAAAGTGACATTTTTAGCAGGCAGAACACTCCTGAGTAAGAAATGTTTAACTCACTGAAAACAGCTGTTTCGCAATGAAACTGAGAAGGCAGCATTGATTCGGCACTAAAATGAAACCGGATGTTGATCCCTTTAAATACCGCTCCTACAGTGGCCATCCGAATAGATAACTCCTCCTCCTTCCTGCCGTTGTTCAGGCCAGGCGCTAAGGCAGGGGGCGACAGTCACTTTTGCATCGGGGCCGTTAACGAGGCGTTCCAAACTGCATTAACGTCACGATCTGCCAGGCGCGAAAGGCCTAGGTGCTAACTGTTAGCGCTAAATCCCGGGTGAATTTCGCGTGCGGCGTTGGGTTCGCCGCTGACCGCCGCAAACCCATTAGCGCTCTCCTCTTTCTCTTTCTCCCCCCCCCCCCCCCCGTGCTAACAGGAGGCACTAACATGCCGAATTTCTCCCCCTTTAAGTCATTAATACAGCTTTTGCTGGCTGAGTTTTTTTAATTTAGGCATGTAAACCGTTTGAAGGATATTTATATAAAAAATATATAAATAGTAGCTCTAATTACCAGAACTATAAGTTTAATTTTAAGCTCCGTGAAACCATTGAAGATTGTGAATAACTACAACATAACATCTGTGTATGTATAAGTCATATTTTGACTTCAGGTAACATCTGTGCATCCACAATGCACACACTTCTCTGCAAAAATTCTATTCTTTTTGGTACAGATAAGAGTGTGTGCTGACTAAAGTGTCTTGAACCCCAGTACACTCAAAATTGGGAGTAGATTTTTAGCTTGCATAAAACTAGTGTTGTGGATTGGTCGACCCACAACACCACTTTTACTCTCTGGCTGCAAGTTGAAAATCTGTCCCTTGATGTCAAGACCCTGCCTGAACAAACAGTATTGAAGCATTTTATTTACTTGTATAATGGCCCAAAAATTAGTCTTAGTACGCGAGAGTACGCACTGTGTACTCTCGCGTATTCTGTCTCCAATTGCCGGTTTTCCGCATGCGCTGAAAACCGGCACTTGGTGAACTCAAAAGGGGGCGGTTCCTAAGTGAACCGCGTGCGCGCTACAGGCTGCGCGCACGCAGTGCACTTAGTGCTTTGAACGTGCAGGTAAGCATGGAAGATTTTGCACATAAAGAAAGGAGGCGTAAGACCCTCTTTTAACAAGGTAAGTAGTTCATTAAGTATTTTAAATTTTTTTCAACAGGTTTATCTTTTTTTAGAGACTTTAAAGAAAGGTAAGTTTATTTTTATAACTTTTAAAAAGATTTTAAATTTTTTCAAAAATTTAATTTTTTGTTTAAAGTGGTTAATTTATTTAACTATACTTATTTTATTAATGTGATGGCTTTTTTAAATTTAATTGAGGTTTAGCTGTTCTTTTGGAGGGTATAGATTCATAGCTTTGACAGCCCTTGCTGTCAAAACTATGAATGAAAGATGGTGTGCTGCCATTGGCTCTAACTGAATCACGTGATCCCACAGCTCGCACGAATTAACTGCGTCTGTGGGATACGCACACACTGCACAGCTGCAGCCTTGATACTAAAGTTCGTGAGAGCTCGGAAGGAAAAGGCAGGCGCACAGTGAGATATCGCGGGGAAGCCTTACCCCCGCAGGAAGGCTCCGTCTTTAATTTCTGGGCCAATAGCTTTCTGGACCAGGCCTTATCTTTCCTTAGTGTTGCTGTGACTGCTGTTTTGGAATTGGGACCAGGTAATCCCATCATGCATTTAGTAAACATATATTTTTAAAAAGCTAGCAATGAATTCTGCTTCTGGGAATGATAACGGTAAGTATGGCAGTGAGCCCATCAGTTAAAACCTTGGGCCACATTTATGACATTTTTTGGGGGGGGAGAGAAATAAATTGTGATATTCTTAACGTGGACTGATGATGCTCACTCTTCCAGAAGTGTATCTTTGTAAAAATCTAATCTAAAATATAAATGGAATGTGTGTGCGTGCATATTTGATGCCATTCCCTGCAGTGGAACACTGGGTAGGTGCCATATGTCTGGTGGTACTGAGGGCTTACATACCAGGAACGTTCCAGATTTGAGCCCTGATTCATACCGAGCTAATAGTTTGCTGGCTCCATCTGCTTTTAGCACCTGTGTAGATAATCGGTGACAATTGGATTGGGCTTAACTCTGATTCCCCCATATTCAAATTATCTTCACAAATGAAGAATGGGCAAAGCGCCTCTCGAACCGTACTCCAGCATGAATCTCCGCTGTCTGAAGCGATAGAGAAAATTGCAAGAAGAAACACTGCCATTTGAGAAACACCAGGTTACTACTTTAAAATGCTACAAAATCTAGTACGTGGGCTTCATTAGTAAATAAATTGCCTGATTGACAGTTGGTGTTTAATTGTGCTTGTGTATAATTTTTACTTTTTGGATTAAACCTTTTTAAAATATTTTATTCTGAGATTTTTCTCTCGCTGAGCTTTAATTTAGTCCTTTTGTCCTTTTTGCAGGATCTTTATACACTAGCATGTTTAAATTATTTCTCCTTAAACTACACTCTAATTCTAATATTGATCATTTTGCCAATGTCTATACTTTATATAAAAAGGGAGATCCACATTCACATCCTTTGTCCCAGCCCCATCCATCTTCAAAATAACCAATACACGCAATGCTGTGACCAGAGTAAAATAGATTTGCCCTGTAAAGATAAAGACCAATATAGGGAATACACAAATTTTAATATTCTTTGCTTAAAAGGCATAGAAATGTGCATGGAGCTTTGACGCACTGGATTTTTACAGTAATTAGTCATTGAGTCTGGAAGACCCATGTTTTGTCATAAATAACATAATCAAAGAGATGACAACAGAGCTGGCAATTTGTTTTCTGATTCTACCCATTTTATTTTCCCTCCAGTATATACCTGAAATTGTACAGCTGTACAGTAAAGATGGAGAAGATCTTTGGGATGCAGCACGCTTCAGGATAATAATAAGCACATGTAGCACGGCTGGATTATTCTACCAGATTGGATTAAGGTATATTGAAGCATGTAGTATTCAATATTCTGTATTAGATTTCTATTGTATCATAATTACATAGTGTTTCTGTGTGATGCATCTTGTTCTCTAGTATGGCAGTTATAAATCATTATAAGAACAAACTTAATCTATTCCATTTAAGATTTTGAATTTTTAGAAATGTGTGGTATGAGTATGAATTCTATCTTATGTTTTTTCAACATTAAACTAGACTTATTTTCTTATATAAAATTGTAAATTTGCCAAGGTACTGCTATAGTAAAGCATTTGAAAACATATTTGTTTATTAAAAACTAGCGCTGCAATAATTTAATATTCTGTTAGAGAATAAAGTGACTTATTTTAGACTGGTGCTTGGCACTTGCCTTTTTGGTTATCCCTAAAAAGATCAACAGAAAAGAGGAATTGATTGTCTGTACTTCAGAAACTTGGCTCCTTGTGAATACTTTTTTTTTTACAGAAAAGACTGAATTCTGCTTTTGAATGCTAGGAAATAAGATTTTTCTGTCCCTTTTTAAATACTGTTTAGCCAATGCTCATGTAATAGTTTATTTCTGCAACACCCTTTCTACTCCCCACCCAGTCAATCGTCAGTTTCTTTTTGACAGTCTGCTTCTCTTACTGTGAGAAAATGCTAGATAATTACCATGTTTAAACTTCGGTAAAAACTTTGGCTTGGTTCAAAGTGCATTTGGTGGTTGTTCTTGTATAAAGCGTCTGCAGCAATTGATACAGAACACCAAATAAATAATTGTCACTAGCTATCAGTTCATTTGTTCCTGATAAGCAATTGGCATAAGTTCTCTAGCAGGCAGTCACTAGGACATCCAAACCGTGTTCTGGAGCATATGGTCTTTTTTTTCCCCTTGTTGATGGTGATCCACTACTGCTGTCTTTTCTTAGACAAACCAACTGCTTATGTGACGCAGACTGTGGTCCAAATCCATTGTCCTATTGCATAAGTAAGCCCTGTGTGGAATATTAGTTTTCATGACTTTTGGTAGATCAAAGCAACTGCCTTGTAATCCTAAGACGGCAAATGCATGGGGGGGGGGGGGGGGGGGGTAATTTTGACTTTGGTTGCTGGTGTAAAACAGGCAATATGGATTCAGCCGCCCATTACACAGCTCTCCTGATTTTTCATTTGGAAATGAAAGTGGGTGAGGAATATCAGTGGAGATAAAAATCGCGAGAGGTGTATAACAAGCGGCTGAATCGATATTGCCTGTTTTACACCATTGACCAAAGTCAAAATTACCCCCATTGTTTCTGTACTTGGGAACCTTGTCACCTTGCAGACAGAAAAGATTTGACCCCAGAAACCAGAAGAATATTGCCTACATCATGTTCTTGAGGAACCAGCTGACACCACAAGGGTGGATTAGATGGAGCCATGTCAGGACAGAAGTTCTTTAAAAATGGTGTCTGCACCAACTAGTAACGTCGATGCATTGCTGAATCCCACAGTTGAGTTGGATGTACCTTTTTGTGAAAATTATTTCAATGAAAGTATGAAGTTGACTATTTCTGAAGATATCTGCTCCTGGAGGCTTATTAGAAACAAAAGTACGAGACAGAGAACCAGCAGAAGTTTCCAGGGCTGCTAATACCAGCATTTTAATATGCTAGATAGCTAAAACAATCTGGGTCAGCTAAGTTTTATGTTTAGGATCTCAGTTTTATTCTAAAAGACTGGTGAAAAGAAAGGAGACTTTTTCCTTCAAAACTAGACAATTGTAATTATCCACTTTTTGTTTTCTCTAATCAATTAAAGGACCGGACATTTCACTCATGTTTTTGTCGATGAAGCTGGTCAAGCTAGTGAACCTGAATGTCTCATTCCAATGCTGCTAGTATCTGAGGAAAATGGACAGGTATGACATGATAGCAGATAAGCTAGATTTGGTTTTGTTTGGATTGAATGATTTTCATGTTCACCCTTGAACTAGTAGTATGAGCATTTCCTTAACCTGGCTGTATCTCCAACATGCAAATTCCACTCTCTGGTCCCACTGAAAATCCTCTACTGAATTACTTTGATACACATTGCGGACAATGGGAAGTAAGCTAGAAAAATATCTGCATTATGTAGAATGTGGATCATTTGCATGTAGCTCTACCAGAAGTCATGTGCTTTGATGGATTGCTATATTAAGATTGATAACAAAATCACTTTGCAATAACATTTTCCAAGTTATTCAGAGTTGTGTTTTGGTCTCTTGCCAAGAATGGAAAAAAAGCTATTGATTGGACTGCTGTCAAAAGAATAGTTCATCAATCCACTAATTAACTTTTGTAATTCTTTTTCCTTTCCTTTCCTCCTGTCCCTGCCCTTCCCACAGAGTCCAGCAACAGTTCACTTTGTTCACACACAAATGAATTAGATACCTACCTAGACTTGTAACCAAAATCCTTAGAAAAAGTTGTGATGTAGTAGAGTATGACTGAGTACAGTCTTTTCCTGCTGATTTAATACTCCTAATTGATTCGCTAAAGTATTTAAAATTGTGGAGTTTTTTCTTTGACCAACACAGATGTTTTAGTTTAGTTTTAGCACTTATCATTTCATGTTCATGAAGCATTTTAGGGCTAGAGTAGTCCTTTTGTGAACTCGCGTTAAAGGTGGATATTGTGTATATTATCAGATTGTGCATTATGGATACCTTGCATGGAATCACATTTCTGACCTTGCTGGGGCTGGGGAACGAATGTGAGGCTACAAAAGAAGGTAGCGCTGAGATTCTGTGATGGTTTGAAATGTCTCCCAAGTGTACTGGAGTAGTGTATAAATGAAAGAAGGCTTCTGTAACTTGCAACATGATAACCCTAGTGCAATTGTTTATTAAACCTACAGATTGTGCTTGCTGGAGACCCAATGCAACTGGGGCCGATAATAAAGTCTAGAATTGCCACTGCTTATGGCCTGTCTGTTTCACTTTTGGAGAGACTAATGGCTCGGCCTTTGTACTCTAGAGATGAAACTTTTGGTGCATTTGGATCCTACAATCCTCTTTTGGTGAGTTTAGTCCTTTCCTTATTTACAGTAGCCAAATACATGTACACACAGTATAAGGCGATTTGTTTGCATTTCTGTCATTTGGCACAGCAGTTTCATGTTCATATCCTTGTAAAGTATAACTTTACTACTAGTTATTAAAATAAGGCTTTTGGGAGATTTCTTGGTATTAGCTCAGCGTAGACGGGC
Source organism: Squalus acanthias (assembly GCA_030390025.1). Classification (NCBI taxonomy): domain Eukaryota; kingdom Metazoa; phylum Chordata; class Chondrichthyes; order Squaliformes; family Squalidae; genus Squalus; species Squalus acanthias. Next base: position 105,945,175 of record CM059434.1, read on the forward strand.
AACAATGCATACAGGAGACCAGCAACTGCGTGTTGGAAAAATGCACCTTGGGAGGGTGGATTACAAGGCGTCTCTATCACACCACACAAGCCAGATAATGTTAATGGGAACGGGCTTATTTTCATAACGCTGTTTATTCACTTCTGATAGAAGTATAAATTATGTTTTCAATTAGTGTACAGAACTAATTATTTGAAGTGTTAAAAATGCATTTATAGTTCAACTTTAGTGACTCATCAAATCAGTCTCTGCTTCACTGCAGCGCTAAAGTGGCAGTGTGAACAATGGAATCGGATCATTGCTCTGTACTGCACTTCAGACCACAAAGCAAAACCTCTATCAGTTGGGGTCTCTCACCAGGAGTGTAAATCGGTGCAATGCCGTTTTCCTGAAGGTTGGATGGCCAGCAGGATATTGCTGTGCTCTGTGTCTTGACATAATTACAGTACTGGAGGCTCTGACCTTCTGAGAGCCGCTTAAATAATCTTGCTGTTTCTGGTATAAAGGGGGATGAGGCCGCTGGTTGAGGCAGCTAGCTCAGGTAAATAAGGGTCATCTTCCTTTCTGCAGGAGATGGTATTTTGAGGCAGCTTTAGGCAGAGTTTCATGTTTATTTGAGTCTGTGTTTGCGCAGAAGCAAATTACAGATGTGCCCAGAGGGACAAAAAGCAGGGTACAAGAAGAAACAGTGGGGGTTCACAATATAACTGTTACATTTTATAAAACAGTATAGAATTGTAGTGTGGTATTTTAGTGTAACTGGAATCCACTTGCATGTGCAAAATTTGACTTACAAATAGATCATCTTTTGTATTGATAACTGGGGAAACATAACTTCATTGTGAAGTCTGTGTAGGTCGGTTTACACTCTGCAGTAATCACACGGCCTCTCCAGAACATATAGTACACAAGTAGATTTCCCATGGCATTGCTCATTGCGAGTCAGAACAGATCTTTTTATTAAAACAGGATATTATACCATGAATTGCACAATGTATGATATAGTATAGCTAATTTTCAGTGGTGTTGCAGATAAATTGTATTTTCTTCCTGTAACTGTCCTTTTACTTGTCCCCCACTTTCTGATACTTTCTGTCTCGCATCCTGTATCCTTCAAGAGGATAGAGCCTAGCACCATACCAAGAGCTAGGCAAAAGTCAAGTTAATATAAAAATTGACCCAGTAATTCCAATGAAGAAATTTGCAGATCTCATTTCTTTTATTTGCACAGAAATCTGCCAATATCTTTTGCCAACCCAGTTAATTCCGTAGGTCAGAGCCATCTATTTTGAATTCTAGCTTATTGTACCACTTTCAACAAAAAACACTAATTCATCGGTTGGTTTTAATTTAGGATCATTTGGAGGTGCACTAAATTGCAAATCAGTATGGCAGGGGAAGACAGGTGGGTTGCATAGATAACCATAAATGTATTGTTTTGATTCAGGCATACCATTGGAATTTAATCTCCCCGTCTTTTTTGTTTAGGTGACAAAACTCGTGAACAATTATCGATCACATTCATCTTTGCTTGACCTGCCTTCTAAACTGTTCTATCATAAAGAGCTAAAGATGTGTACAGATCAGTCTGTGGCCAACACATTTTGTAACTGGGAAAAATTGCCCAAGAAAGGATTTCCGATAATCTTTCATGGATTGAGGGTATGTTGTTGAGTATAATGCATTTCTAAAGACTTCATTATACTTTTCCATAGTTAAAGCATTTTAGATTGCATGTTTTTTTTTATTTCAATGGATCTATCTAGAATGAGATGTGATTTTCTTTTGTGTCCAATTTCAATCTCGCTCCCTCACTCTAAGTGGTTTTACTAAAACATTCACTTTTTTTTAATTGAAGCCATATGTCCTTGGTGCACTTATCTCTGGTTTCTGTTGAAAACATTATTAAATATGTGGTATCAGATAATTGATAGATCAGAGTTGTGCTAGGCTGAAGCTCCTGGCTAAAGATTCCCTAAAATTAGTCTCTCTTTGTACTGTTAACAAAATGGAGGAGGAATAGATCGAGCAAGTCCAAACACTTCTAACAGTTTGGAGCCTACCAAACATCTAATGTTACGTCTATTGTTTTTCTTACAGCAGTGGTAGAATCTATATTTGAAGTCCTTAAGGTAGTAAGCTTGAAATTCAAGCACACTATTGCATAAGAACTACAATGATCTGTACTTTTGTCTACTGTTTTGGTGGTAAATGCACAGCCCAATGTGGTACTAAGCTGTACAAACCTAGAAGAAAAAGATGAACGTGTATTTACATAGCACTTTGCATATCCAAAAGCACTTCACATCCAATTAATTACTTTTGAAGTCCAGTCACTTATTATGTAGGCAAACACAGCATCCAATTTATGCACAGCAAGGTACCACAAATAGCAATGATATAATTGACCAGCTAAATCTGTTTTTAATGGTGTTGGTTGAGGGATAAATGTGAACCAGGATACTGGGTGAACTCTTGGAATAATATCATAGGATCTTTTACATCTAATTAAAGTGTCAGCCTGGATTAGGTGCATATGTTCTGGAGTAGGGCTTGAATTGATGATCCTCTGACTCGGTGGCGAGAATGCTGTTGTGGAGCGTTACCTGGGTACCTCGATGTCCTTTCTGGGCTGTCTGGGACCAGCACACGATGAGGTAAAACAGCTTTCTGCTGAGCATGGGATGGATTGTGTACGGAGGCCTAAAGCAAGGATCTCTCCACAGAAAAGGAGGATGGTGAATGTCTAAGTCACTCAGCCATGTTGGTGATGGTCTGGAATATATTAGCTTGGTCACTTGTGTTTATGGATCGGAAGAGTTTAAGAGGGCAACGTAACCATGGTAACAAGATGATTGAGAAGAGTTAAGTGCATGTTTCTTGGGTTCATGTTGTTGCCCTGTTGTCATTTATATGTATCTTTGTACTGTGATTTATTGGTGGTATGCATGGAATGTAGAGATCAAAGGTAAAAAATGGTACAAGATTGTGAGTCAGTCTCTGTTTTAGCAGCTCTCATACTGGATTTGTGAAGTATGATGGTTCAATACAGATCTGCATTGCTACAACTGAATGTGTGTACAACCTAGTGTTTAAAGTAACGAGATGAAAAGGAACAAGAAAAAAGTCTAACAGCTGCCACTGAGCCAGGCTAACAGTTAAAGATTTGATCCCTGTCTGTGCTCAGCTAGCTGATCTCGGTCAGCCATGTCAGTACAATTGGCATGTGGTGCTTCAGGCTGGCCTTCTACAGTGGGGGGGTAAAAAAGCTTCCTGCTGGGTACAGCTCAATCTGTTTCATCATCTCTCCTCCCTCATGTGGATAGATCTGACCTTTAATTCACAATATATAAGAAAACATACAGAAGATGAAGAGGTGCTTGTAAAAGGATTAAAATATCCTCTTAGCAGTTGGGCTAGAATAATCCAGGCAACGATTTGAATAGGATGTATTACACCCTAAGCAGCCAGTTTAAGTGGGAGGTCAAAACTCTCATGAATTGGAAGAATCAAATTGCCATAGTAATTGAAGTATTTTGTCTGCAACTTTAGAGAAAATAATAGCTACATTTGAGTAAAGACAATATGGAATATTGAATTCTTAAACCATCCAGAAACACTTTCTGACTACTTGGTGTTCCTCGGGGATGGTGACATGCAAGTAACTGTTGATCTCATTAGGAGATTAATAATATTGATCCTTATGCAAATTTTGTATGTATGGAAATTAGTAATTCATATACCTTGTAATTGTTACTTGTACTGTGAAATACAACATAGTTCCCTTGAATGGAATGACAAAGAAGTGAAAAACTCCTGTAGATTTAGTAAAGGTAAATTGCATCTCCTTGCCAGAAGCTGCACCTTCAGCTATGCTTCCACTTTCAAGGGTTTTTTTAAAATTGTCACTTTTATCCCTAAATAAACATTTTCAGGAAAAGCCTTATGATGATTCATTCTTGCAAGTCTTATCTGATTCTAATTTTGTAATCATTTTTAATTGCAATGAATTTGCTTAAATTTCAGGGAAATGAAATGAGGGAAGGTAGCAATCCTTCATGGTTCAACCCTAAAGAGGCCGTTCAAGTAATGCGTTATTGCTGTCTCCTGGCAAAACACTGCACAAGCCCAGTAAAGCCTTCTGACATTGGGGTCATTGCACCCTACCAAAAGCAGGTAGGTACATACAGATAACTTTATAATAATTCTTCTCTGTTGTAGGGCCTCTTTACTTATTTCTGTTTTAGGTGACATTTCAAATACCTATTAAACCTTGCACACACCCAACTTGCAATCATGTTTGTTGCCTGCTTCTAACCTGTTTCCCTGTTAAAGTATGTCAAGACAAGGATTCAAAATGCAGAACACTGAGGAGGTAATTTGGATCTTAATATAATTATTTGGGACACAACCCTGTTTGTAAGCTGGGTGCACAAAAATGTAAAATGGAAATATGATCAAATTCTCCAGACCTGTATCACGATGAGCATAAATATACAAGGTCATGTATTTTTATTTTGTGCACACAGGTACAAAAAATCCGAATTCTTCTCCGAAGTGGTTACCTCTCTGACATAAAAGTTGGATCTGTTGAAGAATTTCAAGGCCGGGAGAAACTGGTCATTATTGTGTCAACAGTAAGCTCCATTAACTCTTAATGTTAACTTGGCATCTTTAAATCACTTGCAACAGTTCAGTAGCATTTAGGCATTCTTCTTAATATGGAAACAATACTGTTTCTCGCATTACACAGTGGCATAGTGGTTAGCACTGTTGCCGGGTTCGAATCCGGCCTCGGGTGACTGTCTGTGTGGAGTTTGCACATTCTCCCCGTGTCTGCGTGGGTTTCCTCCGGGTGCTTCGGTTTCCTCCCACAGTCCAAAGATGTGCGGGTTAGGTTGATTTGGCTATGATAAATTGACCCTTAGTGTTAGGGGGATTAAATACGTGGGGTTACGGGGATAGGGTGGGATATGTGTCGGTGCAGGCTCGATGGGCTGAAATGGCCTCTATCTGCACTGTGGGGATTCTGTGATTTTTGTGAACTTTACATCCAGAAAACTGCAGTCTACACTTCTATCCTTGCATTAAACTTATTAAATGGAAATGTTTGTTTTACCCATTGTTCTGTTGTCCTTGGATATTGAGCAGAATTTTTAAGTGTATAATCTCTTTTAGCCTATCTAATGTTTGACCACTTGATAAATGTTACGCCCAAAAATAGATGCAGTTACAATAGGAAAGAGTTGCACAGTTGGGATCTTCATAATGGATAATAATTTCAATATGGTACCACATCTGTTGTATGTTCAGAGCTAGAATTATTATTTGTATAATTGTGGAGTTATTACAGTATTATCTGTACAGTGATAGAAAATATATAGAGCAGGTTTATTCACCCTGTAATCTGCAGACTAAACAATAATATGGCTTTATTGAACATTAATGCATGGGTGATTACAATTTAAAATCTCAATTGATATTTCCAAATAACTTGTCAAAATTAAAATGCTGAAATGCTGTAAATGAACAGATCAGACAGTGCCTGAATAAGGAGGATGGGCCAATGTTCAGATAAACCCCCTCATCATCATTTTCTGTCTGATACTGACCAACCTGCTATGTTTCCAGCATTTTCTAATTTTATTTTGGGTTATTAGCTCTAATGCATATTTTCTTTTCTCTCGATCGTAAATCACTGTTGTGGTTTACAATGTCATCTAACGCTGATTAGATTTTTTTTTGTGATCTCTTCTACTCCCCTATACTCCCTGTATATTTGTTGTCTGCATTCATCAAATGTAAAGATACTTCTGTAAAACTACATTAAAAAAAAAACTGGTACACAAATGTTTGTGTAATATTAAAACTGGTATAGGTAGATAAAATAACATTTAAAATTTAGCAAATAGTTGTGAAGGAAAAATGCATGATAAATTGGAGGCTTTATCAACTCCCCAAGAACAGAAAAGGCATTTTTAAAGTCATTTTGAAGCCAGAGCTTACAGTGCAAACTCTATTCAAGGGGAGGAGCTGATGATTGCCAACATTAGGCCAACAGATAAAACTTGTGTTTCTAGTTTCTTCTAAAATAAACCTTGATCATAAAATAAATTCAGTAAATAGTGGAAGATTCCAAGTGATAGCTAGTTTAAAAGAAAATGTTAGTAACATGGGAGGAGGGAGTTTCTGCTCTTAATCTTCTGCCGTAACTTGGGCAGAAGAACAACGAAAACGTTGAAGCAGTGGAAACTGCCAATTTTAGCCATTTGGGGTTCCGTCAATCTTCCACCAAAGTCATGGCAGTAGATCAGGCAAACCCCATGGAAATCCGGGCGAAGAAGTGCTAGAATCACAGACATGAATTATTGGTCGGGTTGTGGCATGAATAGTTTATTGGTTGACTCCTGATAGATGTTCTGTTTTGCTTTTAGAAAAATCTTCCCTTCACCCTTCCTGAGAATAAAAATACTTAAATTGTTATTTGGTTTCTTTGTGGTCAATTTTCAAAAAGACTTGCCAGACTTGCTATGTGATGGGTTGTACAATGACACACCTTGAAGTTGCTTAAGATGGCTTGAAATTGAAGTGAAAAATTAATAGAAACCTGCTAAGCATCTACTGTTAAATGTGTTAAAATACAACACATGTTGGGACAGGAAGTTTACAAGATAAATCATTCCTTCATTGACCGTATGAGGTTTTTTTTTAAGTTCTGGTACTCGTTAAGTTGTAAACCACCAATATAACCCAACACCCATGTACAAATGCGAATTAGAGGTGAATCAAATACCCACAAGTAATAACCCTGCTCTAAATCACTATTTTTCACACTTATTCAGTGATATTTTAAGCTCATTTTCTTAACCTATTTTATTGCAGATTTTCAGGTAGAATATTAAATGTGTAGCAAATCAAAATGTACACTTTTTTTTAGGCTGTTGCTTTATGGTTATATTTTGTTGGGTTGCATTCGTGAAACCTTGCAAACAAAATAAGAAAACATAACGTTGGAACTGCTTAACAAACTTTTTGTTCAGGTACGGTCCAGTGAAGAAAATCTGGCTGAGGATACGCGTTATGTTTTAGGGTTCCTTTCCGACCCCAAAAGATTTAATGTGGCCATCACTAGAGCAAAAGCACTACTGATTGTGGTTGGGAATCCACACATTCTCCTCAAGGTGGGTAACATTCTTTGTAGAATTTCTGACTGAGTCTTGGTTTTGTTTTAATGTCTTGGTTTACTTGTAAAGTGTTGATTTGTAACTGTTGTAGCAGGATCTGTGTGTGTGTCTTAACAGTTTAACTTTCAACTATGAAAGATTTTAATATTGCAAGAAAATAGTGCATGAATTGATTGTAACAAGTTTATTAAATATAATTACTTAATGAAGGAATAAATTTTTAGGTTAAATGGTGCTCCCTTGAAAGTATTATGACATTCATTGTAATAAGACTGTTTAAAAATGTCTAAATCGTTACAGGATCCATGTTGGGGTGCACTTCTGGAATACTGTGTTGTTAACGATGCGTATGTGGGTTGCAATCTCCCACATGAACTTTTAGCTCAACGGGGGTAAGTTTGTTTTTAAATTGCTGTTAATCCACTGTCTCATCTCGTCTTCAATGAGGTGGTTTAAACGAAGCTAATAGGTCAACTAAAACAAACAGTAAGCTCAGGCAGCATCTGTGGAGAGAACAAAAGTTGACAGTTCGGCTATAGACACTTCGTGAGAACTAGAAGATATTACAGACGAACAGCATTTAAAGCAAAACACAACGAGGAAAAGAGGAGTACAAGGAGAAAATAACACCACGACCAGGAAAAGACGTGCTTAGGTGGAGAACAGGAGATACGTAATTGGTGAAAGTGATATTCGTATGAGACAAAAGAAGGTATAATGAGAGAAATCAAAGAAATAAAAGACATGAGACACAAAGTGACTAGCTAAAGGGGATAACTATGTATGGGTTAGGTAGGTAGAAAAGTGGAGCAGGCTCCAGTGGCCCAGGAGGCTGGTGGAAGAAAAAAGACCTACTTTGGCTGCCAGCCCCCGTAATGTCTCATTTAAATTCTCATCCTCGGGTTTAAATTCCATTTTGGCCTTGCCCCTCCCTATCTCTGTAACCTCCTCCTGCCCGAAAACCCCCACCCACCCCAAAACTCTCCAATCCTCTGACCATGGCATCTTGTACATCTCTTCCCTTCACCCACTGTTGGCGGCTGAGCCTTCAGCCACCTTGGTCTGGAATTCCCTACTAAATGCTTTCACCTCCCTTTCCTCCTTTAAGACTCTCCTTAATACTCACCTCCTTTGACCAAGCTTTTAGTCACCCCTCCTGATATTCTTCCTGGGCTCGGCATCCATTTTTTGATTTATGCCTCTGCGACATGTTTTGATGTTAAAGGCGCTCTGCAAATACATCCGTCGTTATTGTTGTCCTCACAGCTTTTATAGAAACATAGAAACATAGAAACATAGAAACATAGAATCTAGGAGCAGGAGTAGGCCATTCGGCCCGTCGAGCCTGCTCCGCCATTCAATACGATCATGGCTGATCATCCAAATCCAGTACCCTGTCCCTGCTTTAATCCCCACAGTACACATATCCCACCCTACCCCCGTAACCCCACGTATTTAATTCCCCCTAACATATCCCATCCTATCCCCATAACCCCACATATTTAATCCCCCCTAACACTAAGGGTCAATTTATCATAGCCAAATCAACCTAACCCACACATTTTTGGACTGTGGGAGGAAACCGGAGCACCCGGAGGAAACCCACGCAGACACAGGGAGAATGTGCAAACTCCACACAGACAGTCACCCGAGGTCAGATTCGAACCCGGGTCTCTGGCGCTGTGAGGCACCAGTGCTAACCACTATGCCACCGTGTTTTATGTTATACCTTTTGCCATGAAACCCAGTATTCTTAGATTTTCTATGGCCTTGTCCACATAAGCTGTTAACCAGAATACTATTTGAATTTGTGATCTTGCAATATCAGGTGACATAAATAGTAATTTTGGTGTTTGGGCAGATGCTGCTGATTGTAAGGGGAATGACTGGGACAGATATTGACATGACTGTTAAGCCAACAGACTGTTCAGATGATGTTCTCTTGCCAAACAGCTCTGGCAACAAGTAACCACTGAACCCCAGGCATCTGATATATAACCTGTTGATGATTACCACCAACTGTCTTCCCCCCCACCCCCATTCAACTGTACTCTGTTGAACATCACTTGGAGGAAACTTTGGAAGCAAGGGTGAAGAATGTACTCCGGATGGGGGACTTCAATGTCCACTTCCAAGAGTGGCTCAGTAGTACCACCACTGAGACATCGCTGCCAATCTGAGCCTGCATTACAACAGTGACTACATTTCAAAATAGTACTTCATTGGCTGTAAAGCCCTTTGGGGTGTCTTGTGGTTGTGAAAAGGCGCTATATAAATGCAAGTCTTTCTTTGCATCAGGTAATGAGGGAATCAACATGAAGTAACCGACTTGACCTTGTCCTCACCAGCCTACCTGTTGCAGACATGTCTGTCCACGATAGAATTGTTAACCACTGCAGAGTTCTTGTGATAACAGTCTTGTCTCCACAGTGAGGATATCCTCCATTGTATAGCAGGCACCACTGCTGTGCTAAGTGGGACAGACTAGGACAGATTTAACAGCCCAAAAATGGGAATCTATTAGGCACTATAGGCCATCAGTAGCAGTAAAATTGTGCACCACCGCAATCTGTAACCTCATGTCCTAGCACACTCTTCACTCACTCTCCATCAAACTGAAAGACCAACCCTTATTAAATGGACAGTGCAAAAGGGTGTGCTAGGAGCAGTACTAGGTATGCCTTAGAATTAAGTAGGAAGCTAGTGAAGCTACTACACAGGGCTACCTGCATACTAAACACCAAAAGCAGAAGGCTTTGAATAGAGCTAAGCACAACCAACAGATCACAGCAAAGCTCTGTAACCCCCTCATTACATCCAGTTGAGAATGGTGGTGGACAACCAGGCAATTAACAGGAGATCCTCATCCTCAACCATGTACTGGACATAAAGGACAGTGTTTATGATTCAGAAGTCAATCATCACAGCTCAAGCACATCATTACAGGGTTTCCTCAGAAGTGCTCTTGGCCCAACCATCTTCAGCTGATTTATCAGTGAGCTTCATTATATGGTCAGCAATGGGGTGGTCCGCTGACGATGCCACAGTGTTCACCTCCATTCATAACTCCTCTGATGATGAAGCAGCCTATGCCAGGCTACAACAGGACTTGGATACCATCCAGGCTTGGGGTGATGGGTAATGGCCATCTTGAACAAGAGAAAGCCTAGCCATCATTCCTGAAATTCAACAGCACCACCATTTCCAGGTCCCCTACCATCAACATCTGTGAGTCACGATTGACCAGAAGCTTAATTATCAACACCGTCACCAGAAAAAGCAGGGCAGAGGCTGGGTACACGTTGACAAGTGGCTCACCTCCTGTACCCTCAAAGGTCTCCATTCAAGAGTGTGATGGAATACTCCCCTCTCTCTAAATTGGTGCAGCCGCAACAAAACTAAAGCTCAGCATCAGCAGCAGGACAGAGCAGTTCATTTGATCGGCTGCAGTGATACTTCAATATTAACCCCCTCCGCCACTGCCGCACTGTGGCTGTAGTATATACTGTCTATAGAATGTACTGTAGCAATTCACTAATGTTATTTCAGCAGCACTTCCCCCGCTCCTAACTTCTAGCACCACAGACAAAAACCTCCAGGTTCCCCTTCAGGTCACACATCATCCTCCCTTGGACATATATTGTCTTTCCTTCATAGTCAATACCCAGAATTCCCTGCCTCAGTCATGGGAGCACCATTGCCACAAGGACTATAGCAGTTCAAGGAGCAGACCCACTACCACCTTCTTGGCAACTAGGAATGGGCATTAAACATGGCCTTGCTGGTGTTGCCCATATCCTGAAAACAAATAATTTTTAAAAATCTTGTTACCTGAAGCATATTGCCCTTTAATATGTACTCCACACTCTTGCTATTTCTTCTTAATTTCATCACATTAAGCTTCTCTGTATTGAACTCCATCTGCCACCTCTTTGTCCATTGACCTGGCCTGTCCCGATCCATTTTGATTTTTGTGTATTGGTTAGCATCATTGATCACTGCATGTCATTGCAAATTTAAAAAGCTTGGACAATAGGTCCTTTATTAAAATTATAAACAGCAGCCCCACTTCCAATCCCTGTGGACTCCACAGGTGGTTTCCACTTTGACACCTCCCATGCACCACCATCGCTTAGTCTCTACCTTTCAAACACACAACAATCCAGCCAAATACTTTTCCATCTGTCCCTTGGGCATGCATCTTGTGAATCAGTGTGTTATTTGGGACAGTGTCAAACGTCTTCCTGAAATTCAGGTAAATAACATCTAGCATTTTCTCCTTATCTACCAGATCTGTAACCTCCTCAAAGTAAATTGGTTAGATACAACCTGTCCCTTCTGAAGCTTTCTCTAGCTGCACCCTGTCTTTCCAGATGATCCCTGATTAAAGTCTTCAAACTGCTTTTGAGGCAAGGCTCGCAGTTCTGTAATTTAATAGTTCGCTCCTGGATTATTTTTTAAATTGGAGGCCGCATTTGTTACCTTTCAATCTATTGGGACATTACCCAATTCCAGTGAGTCTCAAAGATATCAGTGTGGGAATTTGCAATCTCTTCAGCCAATTCCAACACCGTTGGATGGAAATTTAGAGCCTGGATCCTTATTTACGTTGGCTTCCTAAACCTTTCTACTATTCTTTCCCTTGTGATTCTAATAGTTTCTAGTCTGCTATCGCCCTTCTAGTTCTCTTTCAACTCTGGTATTTCTCTTCCCTCCCACCCCCGCTTTCAGTGGTAAAAATGGTTACAAAATAATGGGCCAGATTTTGCTGTTAAAATTGACGAGCTATTGACGCTCAGTGTTATTTATGCGGAAATAATACAGCAATTTCAGGCGAGGGGCAGATGCTCAGTTAAACGTGCTTATCCAAAGTTGCTGTCCGAATTGCGCTGCTCAGCTGTTAGCTTCGCAAAAAAAACAACATTGCGCTGTCTGCCTCGCCATTGAATTGTGTGAAATTGCTGTACTTGCGCGATAGATAAACTAAACTCTCAGTTTTTATATTTCTTGCTAGTTTACTCTCTCTTTCCTCCCTTATCAATTTTTTGGTCATCCTTTGCTAGTCTCTGAAGCTCTCCCAATCCTCAGGCTTGCTACTATTCTTTGCAACATTATAAGCATCTTTTAATCTAATACTATCCCTAACTACTTTAGTTAGCCACGGATGGATCACTTTTCCCGTGGAGTTTTTATTTCTCAATGGAATGTATATTCGTTGAGAATTTTGGAATATTTCTTTAAATGTCTGCCACTGCTTATCTACCGTCATACCATTTAATCTAATTTCCCAATCCACCTTGGCTAACTCGCCCCTCATACCTATGTAATTGGCTTTATTTAAGTTTAGGACTCTTGTTTCCGACTGAAGTATTTCACTCAAACTCCTTGAAATTTTAATCATATGATCACTCTTCCCCCCAAAGGATCCTTTACTATGGGATTACTAATTAAACCTGTCTCATAACACGATACAAGATCTAAAATAGCCTGTTCTCTGGTTGATTCCATGACTTATTGTTCTAGGAAACTGTCTCGAATGCATTCCACGAACTCATCCTCCAGACAATCCTAGAAAATCCTTGCAGCATTAGATATCACCAGAACTTCACAAATACTACCATATGCTGGGGGATTTTGAGACAATTCTGGATATATATGATACTAGAGCCACTGGGATATGAGCCAGTCGTTGACATGATATGCAGTCATAGAATAAATAAATCATGGGGCCAATTTCTCTTTTTTGAAGCTCTTTCAATTTTCAAGCATTTACAGTTATCGCTTAATCTCAATTTCATAGAAATATCGAATCGTACAACACACAAGGCCATTTGTCCCTGTGCCAGCTCTTTGAAAGTGCTATCCAATTACATAAGTAATTATTTATTCATGTGTGTTATGAGTATCACTTAAGTTTTTTTCTTTTGTTACCTGCAGATTTGATGCATCTGTTTCCGAGAAGACCTGCTAATATTACGTTCAGTTTTGGAACTTTTTTTTTAAAAAAAGAGGAAGACCTCTTCAGAGGAAAGTGGTGCCATCACATTTTGTTTGTGTTGCTGGTTCTAAAGTTTTTAGCTGTAGGTTCAGAGACTAATGATCCTTTTTTCCTTGATTTCTAGAAGCGCTTAAAGTTTGAATTTAGTTAACGCTCTTAAATTTAGTTTTACAACAGAGGTGCATTGAATATATAAACTAATATATTCAGATCAGTTATTTTTGTGGCATCACTGTTTAACTGTTCCCACCCCAATTCATTCATGTCTTAAAAAGAAAATAGTGTGAACTCTCTAACAGCATTGCTCTGGTTGAGGTCCTTTATCTTGGGTGCACCAGAAGACCCCATTGGAATTGCACATTTTCTTCATAAAGCTGTTTAATTCAGGGACCAGCCACAAGATGGAGCACTAATGCAAGACATGATATCCCATTGCTAAGGGGTAGGGAAGGAGAAATGGGGGGGGAGAGAACTGATGCTTGCAGAACACACTACAATTCTATCTGACCAGCTAGTCCTGTAGCTATGTTGGCTACAGTTATGAGGAAATCTGCAACTTGGGCCTTGTGCTCCTCCCAACTTACTGCTGGAGTCTATTCATGGCAAGTAGATTACATAGGATATACAGCACAGAAACCGGCCATTAAGCCCAACCAGTCTATGCTGGTGTTTATGCTCCACTCACGCCTCCTCCCATCCTTCCTCATCTAACTATCAGCATAACCCTCCATTCCCTTCTCCTTCATATGCTTATCTAGCCTCCCCTTAAATGCATCTGTACTATTTGCCTCAACTGCTCCCTTGTGGTAGTGAGTTCCACATTGTCACCACTCTCTGGGTAAAGAAGTTTCTTCTGAATTCCCTATTTGCTTTCTTGGTGACTATCTTATATTGATGGCCTCTAGTTTTGCCCTTCCCCAGAAGTGGAAACACTCTCTCTATGTCTGCTCTATCAAAACCTTTCATAATTTTAAGGACCTCTATTAGGTCACCCCTCAGCCTTTTCTTTTCAAGAGAAAAGAGATCCAGCCTGTTCATCCTTTCTTGATGGGTATAACCTCTCATTTCTGGTATCTTGTAAATCTTTTTTGCACCCTCTCCAGTGCCTCTTTTTTTGTAATATGGCAACCAGAATTGTACCCAGTACCCTAAGTATGGTCTAACCAAGGTTCGATACAAGTTTAGCATAACTTCTCTACTTTTCAATTCTATCCCTCTAGAAATAAACCCTAGTGCTTGGTTTGTATTATATTGCTATGGAATAAATTCAAATATTGGATGTACTACTCTGTTCAAGCATTTGCAATGTGCAAAATAAACCAGTTTCTTTTTTTTTTCCCCCATTGATCTTGTCCCACCAGAGCATTCATCAATTCCACCTCTCTGAAGATTGGCGAAACACACGAGAGATTAGGGCATCTTGTTCATATAACATGGGGCTTTTGTTGCAGTCCCAGGTCATGCTATCATGACAACCTACTAGGCAGTAAAGGTCAGCTACTGATCGTAGGGGGCTGCAAAGTCCACTTATGAGAGAAACCAGTGACACTGACCCTGAAAGAATATTTAGGGCAGACCCAAGAACCATACCAGCAGTAACAATGGTGGGATTCTTAACACACAATTGTCTATCAAAAACCGTTGGATTTAATTACTGTCTACATCTCTGCCTTGTTTTAATCCTTTGCAATTTTTCCAGCCAGAGGGAAGTATTGAGGGATGAAATAAAATATGAAAAACAAAAATCTCAAGTTATTTTAGTGAGTCTGAGGTATTCCTCAGCCACCATTTTAAATAAGATAATTAAAAGATTGTTTCAGTGTACTTTACCTCTTTAGACAGCTATGGTTCACAAGATCGTAAAATAAAATGAGGGAGGGTAGTCAACCCATCTTAGTTTCTCCATTCAAAGGAGGGTAAAACAGTCCCTATAAAATCATCTAATTGTAAATCCAAGGTTTTCTTTCCAGTATCTTTGCCCAATGCTGCAACACATCAATATTTTGTAATTTTTTTAATTTCCCAGCTTAAGGACAGTTTAGTAGTTTCCAAAAGGCAAACCTTTTATTCTAGCAGATGTGCTCCATGGACATCAGATGGGAATCCTCAATACATTATCTGCGCAGTGATCTTAGCTGGTCTGTTTAAGCTTTGCTCCCGTTCACCAACAAAGCAGACCAAAATAATTTCTCTACAGGATACATTCTAAAACAGCACCTTGAATGGGCAAAATGTAGCCAAATATGTGTACATTATTGCAAGCTAATGGATGTGCAGCATGAGGATCCCTGTACATGTTTCAGCAGAATCCACATGGTTTTCTGCTTAATTGAAATGTTAGCTGGTATACTCGAGGTACCCATCATACCAGGATTTCTGCAGTGGAACATGTGAATACATTGAAACTACTATTCTCTAATTACCTTTTCCTTTATACAATTTCACTATTGCACCCCTACCTCACATAGATTACCTCTTAAAAGGAACAGTTTTTTTTGTTAATATTTGTGTAGCAGTTATTCTTGAATTTTCAAATCTTATTCATTGCAGCCTTAGTTTGTGTAAATGATGGAAAGAAGCAATAAGTATTCAAATTTTCTAAGTTTTGGAAAAGAAAAATCAGAATTCTAATGGTTTGTTTAAAACCTAAGGCTTATCAAAATGTACAATGTGTCTACCTGGTGAAGCTTTATTTTAAAAAGCACAGTATTAAACTTTTTTTAAATCCTTACTCAAGTTATCACACATTTGAGTATGAAAGTGATAATCAACCTTTTTTTAAGTTGATTAAAGGGAAAACTTTTTCTACTCGTGAATCAGTAATTAGAGGGCATAAATTTATTACCAAAAGGGAGAGGTTAGGTGAATAATGCAGAGGGTTGTTAGGACATGGAATCCCCTACCAGAAACAGTGGTAATCCATTAATAGCATTTAAAAAAGATTAAAGGGCAGGGGACCAGCACAGCCATTGTGCTGTAAAAGAGCTGAGTTGAGAAAGATGGCTCATGGGCTGGTAACTTCCTACTGAGCTCTCCAAATCTACATGTTAAAACCACCTGTAACAAGTTGCCCATTCCCCCCAACCTATGTTCTATGTTCTTTTGAACAGCTGGGACTCTGCTCACACTTGATTTCCTGAACTCCTGCCACCAGGACTGTTGGACTATATTGTATGCCTCAGCTGCCAGGATTCTGCTCGGCCACTTAATCTTTTCTCTTCCAGTCCAGTGTCCATCCAAAACCTGATAGTTTCTCTGTCACTCTGCTGCTCTGTTGGGTCCTGAGCAGAAATCTGCTTTCTCTTGGGCAGAATTCCATTTTTCTGCCAGCTTCTGGGCTTTACTGTGACCCAATACTGCTAACACCTGAGGTCACTATGCACCTCCACTGGACCAAGATCAATTCTGTTGGCTCATTGTCAACTCTCCACTCCATTGTAGCCCAGGTTCCATTGGCAGCCTACAGCAGCACACACTGATACTGAGCCTTGAACAGCTCCTGAATCCACCACTCCCTCACCACAACTGTTTTCCAACCTGAAGACCAGTTCTCCTTTGTTGAGCACCTCATCTTGTTCTGCTCGTCTCATCTCCTTAAAATCCTCCTTGCATACTCCTCCCCCCTCCAAATCTCCAAGATTTCATTCCCTCAGCCTTTATACTGACCAACTCCTGATCCTCAGTGATTTCAATCACAATCTCAGCTTCTCTGCTCCCTAAACCTCTCCCTCCATATAAACTCTCCTACCCATATTCATGGCCATCTCCCGTGGCCTCTCTACTTGCATGGTCTTGATCAGAGTCCAGGCCATCCTTGACCACTTCCTTATATCCCTTGCCACCCACATTCCCCAATCCCCTTACAGCCTTGTAGACCTTGACAGAACTTAACATTAAAGGAATTGTTTTCGTTCTGGGAAGAAAGATAAAGAATCTGTATTTACCAAACTTTCACACCTTTAGACCATCCCAAAGCACTTTCCAGTCACTGAATTACTTTTGAAATGTAGGCAAATGTAATAACCAAAATGTGCACTGCAGGGTTGCTCAAAAGGCTGACTACTTTTTTGACTATATAAAATGACAAGTTTTAAATGATGTTGGTTTAGAGAAGAATATTGGTCAGGACCTGCTTTTTTTTATGTCCACATAGGCAAACGGCATCTGCTTAACATCTCATTTGACAAAATGGCACTCCCTCAATATTGCACTTAAATGTCAGCCTAGATTATGTATGAAGGAATGGGGTGTGAACCTGTATAGGAAGTCTAGTTTTCATTAAGCTAATATAATTTGACACACCTATTAAAGTAGCCAGGTGGCTGAATTGATCCTGTCACTGAAATACTTTACCCACCCAGTCAGGGCTTTATAAAGTTTACATGGAGCTTTTGAAGACATTAGGTCAGAAGACTATAAAAGGTTGATGAAAATTGACAGCAAAAAAGTACATACAAGGGTAGCTGAAGCTAAGAGGAGAAAGCAACAATTCACTGCAGGTATCACCAGAGGTGAAGTACAGCATTCAACACTACAGCAGCCAACCTACTACAAGGAGAGAGGTTAAAGAATTTTATGCTGCTGCAACAAAGGACTGCTGTAAAATTGGAAAACTACCAGCAATAAATTGAATACAGACTGCAAACTTAATGCAATGTAATCTTGGACATCAACTGTATTTGTTACTAAGCAAAACAGTTATAACTGAGTGATACACATGATTTGGATTTGGTCTACTTTTGTGGTAATTAATACTTGATCTTGTGATGGTATTAATTGTTAAAATAGATGTTGCTAAATAGTATTAAGGGATCTTTGTGTCCAACTCCACTCTGTTGCATGGAGATCCTGCTACATACAGAACTGGCTTAGTTAACCAGACTCTGCCAGGTACTAGCTATTTTAGAAATTATAAAATCCTAGACATGAATGATAAACCCTTCAACTAATAAAGGCTACATACTAGAATTTGATGCAGTATATAGTGTGGGATCTCTGTGCATTGTGTTGAGAAAAGGAGACACATCAGGGAAAGTGCCATTTATATACAACAGGAGACAATTAGATGAGTAATACTCCATAATCTACAAAAAAAAATGGACTTTGTAATTCTCTCCTTTTTATAATCAGTTTATTCCAGTGGAGGATACCTCCATTCAAAGAATGAAGATCATTAAAGGTAGTGCAGTACCAATCAATCATTCAATGCCATTGTTAGGTGTAATCTTAAAGCTGTTATACCCACGTACCCATATACTTTTTGCACATTGGTAGTCTTCCCAATGAGAGGCGTCTTTAAATTAAAGCGGTTATTGAAAATCACATTCTATATAAAATTGTAATAGGGCAAACAGAATTCCATTGATGCTCAGAACTAGTCCTCACAGTCTGACTTACAGCCTCAAAACTTTTAAGTAGCCATTATCTCACATTATGGACTGAACATCATTTCCCCTCTGAAAAACCTGCATTAAATATTAACAGGTTTAATACCCTTTTGAGATCAAAAAAACTCAGTTACAACAGAAACGGAAGAGGCAAGTCAAAAACATTTTAAAAAGTATCCTCATGCTATAAAACAAAATAACTACACTTACCAGCACCCCTCATTTCCCTGATTACTGTTCTTTATGCTTTGACTGACTTGTCAAGAGGCAGCTTATGAACAGGCATTGTGTGCAGCACTCATCACGATATGAAATTGCATTTAAAGAGACTTCATTAATGAGGATGGTAGACTCAGCAGTACTTCCATTCATCATTACACCAGAGTTCTACACAAATAACTGGTCCTAAAATGCATCTGATCAGGGATTTTAAAGTACAAGAAAAAACTAAGACACATCAATAAATGTACAGAAGATAGTAGCCTAAATTTTCCAAGTATGGCTGCGATGGGCACAGTTCCTTTTTGCCAGTGCATACTTTGAAAATTACCCTCAATAGTTTAGGAATGATGAGCCAATTCCCTATTTAAAGAAACTAATGTTAAGGCATTAAAGGGTGCTAGATTAAAGTATGATACTGCTGTGAAATTGGTCATGGGCTGGTGTTTGGAAGCTATAGGCCTAAGAGAAGTCCCACATGCATCTTAAAACAGGTGGCCAATAGAAGTAATAACTTAGGCAAGATGGTACAGATTGTAAGAGCCTACAACATAAAAAACAAAAATTAAACTTATTAAATTTACAGCCATAGGAAACAGTATAGGATTAGAGATAAAGCAAAACAAATCCTTATTAGGAACATGTTGCACAATGTGCCCCCCAACAAAAGGAGAGCTCACCCCCCAAAACACTTTCAGGGTCCTTTTGGTGGCTAGTTAAATTATAGCTTTCTGCAATCAGATGGGCTTGCCTGTCCTGAGTTGAGAATGCGGTTTGGCACATGATGACCAGAAGGGAAAATATTGAAAAAAACTTCATAATCTGCATGATTTTGGGAGATTAATCAAAACACACATCTAACCTTCCACTTCATGCATTCTAAATGCATACGTTTGAATGGGCTGTAGCCAAACTGATTTGTCAGCTATCTGCCCCTTTTTAAACTGTTCATGGATGGCATATATTGAAGACTAATTTTGGAGGTTTTCCTTTTCTTAGAGATTTCAAAAGGAAACTTCATATTCAAAACAAACCAATAGTGCATTTTACTTTCATAGGCAAAATTTATTGTTTCTACCTAGACCAACGAAATTAGTGAATGATTTGTATAAAAAAATTACAAAGGTAACATGATATCCCTGGTATGCACTACATGAGTATAACAGTATTGATTTTATTTTAATCAGTGATTCAAAACGAATTAAAGTGAAAAAAATATATATAATTGTCCCCCATAAAAGTAAAAACCACCAAACCTAACTATTCAAAAGCTTTCTAGTACACTATAGTCCATAAGAAATTATCCCGTGCCTGTCTAATACCAAGGCACAATATCACAGGTCTGTGAGGTAAAGTTGATCCGGTTTAAAACCTAAAGCCAACATTTTTTTTTTTTTTAAACCTAGTTTAATTTCTGTTCATGCAAATGCAATTTTTATATTTTATAAAGTTTCTTCTCAAAATCTGTAGTGGAATATCCACATTAGGCACAGAAGTACACCAGGTACATTACATACAAAAAAAAAGACACTGTTAAAGAACATGTCAGTCTGCTAAAAAGAAGACTGTTCATGGAAGCATCTGTAATACAGGTAGAGACAGAACTGGAGTCTAGATTCAAACAAGTAGTTAAGTTATACAATGATCACAATTATCTGTGTTGCCACAAATTGGAATGCACATAATTTATATTTAATTTCAAAGCTCCATTAAAGAATTTATAGATGAAGTAGCAAACTTTACTACTACCAACTGGAAGAAATAGTTTTTAAACTTTCCTCTTATTTACAGTTTGTTCAGTTAGACAGTTACATTTTTCTGTATAGTTTAAGGAAACAATAGAACTGGTCAGGCTTTTAGAACTGGAACACAAATCACCCACAAATTCACTGGGGTTTACAAATTCTGACATCCATATTCATAATACAAGTCCTCAAGCACACCGTGCATGAACATCTTCTGAGAGCAGGAAGAGACAAAGATGCTTCTCTTTCACAAAATAATCTTCCTATGACTTGCTATGGGCAGGCAGTTCTTCCCCCGCCCCGCTTGGGGAATTTCTCACTGGAAGGGAGAGATGTGCGTAGTTACATAAGCTTCTTGGACCTCCCTTATCATAAGGATTCTGGTCAACATTTGTTCCATTGCCTCATTACTGACTGGCTGTGTCGAATACCAGATTGGGCTATTTGGCGCAACCACTGGTTCAGCATTCAAGTAGAAGGCATCATTACGCCCTTTAGCACTCTGTGGACTACAAAAGAAGAATGCCATTATGACATGTCAGTTATTCAGATGATGATAGAGAAAAATGAAATCAAGAAATTCCTTTGGTTTCCAAGCAAGATCTAATAGCAACTAGAAGACAGATGGAATTTCAACTTATTACCTCATTATAGAATGAAATGTTAAGCTTTAATTCCATCAGAACATGTATATAAAACATCAATTTTGCATTCTCCTGTCAGTTCTTCACTGAATGTTGCACCAACATAAAACAAAAAAAATATGTAAAGAGGTCCAGTTTTAGACTTGTGTGCACCTGTAGCAACTGAATCATATATACAAGTTCAAAACCAACTAGCTTGACTAATTAATCTGGATGATCATCTATTAATTACACATTACATTTTTGTTTAAGAGGCTTAAAATTCATGTGCATGTTTTATGTAAAAGTTTATAAAAGGTAGAAAAGTATGTATTACATGCAAATGCAGAGTTACAGTAATGAATGCTAGGAGTACAACACCGGATCACACCTGGTTTTAGAACAATCTCGCTTGATTTGCTTTTGTAGTTGGGAGGGGGAAGGGGAGGAAAAGCAGGAAGAAACTTTGCAGAATCTTTTCTCAGGAAATGGTAGGTTGGGTAAAACCATGCTCGAACAAACTGCAATACGGTTAATGGGCTGAATGGCCACGTCTCATGCTATGCTTAATTTAACTGATTTTAAATGGCCAACTTCTCACTACTAAAAACACATCAAGGAAGTAGTAAAAAAAAGTCATGCTTTCAAACAAGCTGGTAGAAAAGAACTTGAAATGTTTTGAAATGTAAGAATTACTGGAGAGTAGCCAGCTTGTTGACAAAGGAGAGACATCTAATCAACCTAAGGGAAGGTTAAAAAATGCAATTGTTACTCATTACATTGGTGGTATGCGCTCAACATGGAGCAAAGTGGTAATATAGGCCCGTAATTTCCGATAGGAGGCATCCGCACGCAGGAAGCCTCCTATCGGAAAAAAGAAAATCTACGAACTTACCTGAGCGCTCCCGAGGTCCGGACACTTCCGCTCCTGGGACTCTCCAAAGTCGAAATGCGCAGGGCCCACGTATCACAGGGGTGCAGGCGGTTCGCAAGCGTCCCTGGGATCACGTGGGCCAGGCCAGCCAATAGGAGAAGGGAATCTCCCTTCATACACTTGCCAGATAGACCCGTCAAATATATGAATGGAAATCACCCCAAAAAGACACAAACATTAAATAAATTTATTTTAAAACATCGCGTTTTTAAAATGAGTTAAAATGACATTAAATTAAATATTTAAAAAAAATTAAAGTTTTTTACGAGGCTAAAAATAAACTTACCTTTTTTTAAGTATTTTTAAATTATAAATGAGTGGAAATTTTTTTTTTTAAACTTTTTTTCAACTCTTATGCTGGTAAAAGCTGGCCTTACACCTTTTACCAGGCGTAAGATTATTAAGTGTTTTCAGCGGGCGGAGGTTCTGCAGAAAGCGGAACTCTCCCCCTGCAGAGGCCCTTCTCTAGGACAGGCGTCCGATCTGTCAAGAGCATTCTTGACATCAGAAATGCCGGTTTTCAGCGCATGCGCTTCGCATCGGAAAATATGGGTCGTTCATTTACAGCTGGTGAGATCCATATGGGTATTTTATATCATGTATATTCCCTAGTCTTATTACCGTGGGAAAATATTTTCATAGCATGACAGAAGGGAAGGTCACATGATCAGTCATCTAGCGACACATCTGCATTACTTTTTCCATCGTCAGTCTGGGCTCACTCATATGGTATATGAATGAAAATAAACCCTTAAATAATGCTGCAAGGAGCAAAGAAACTTCAATAGTGAACAGTGCAACTTAAAAGAAAATCACAATTACCGGAAACTGGACACAAAAGGAATCTGGTATGCCTCACCATTTAAAGAGGTAGAAGTCATAGAGTTTTATGGGACACCTCAAGGGATTCTCTGAATTCTCAAGTTGCTCAACATACATATCTTCTGTGACTAAAACAAGAAAAAAAAATCAAGCATTAAATTCATAACTTGCCTTCTAATGACAGATTCAACAAAAATTATACTTAAGCTTTTAAAATAAAAAGTAATAACCTTGCAAATAAAAAAATAAATAAAAACAGCAAGTCTTGATGGACTGATGCAGTCTATTCAAAGGTGGCCCTTCCATGATTAGGGCTTGAATCCAAATTCATTCCACCAGTGACTAACCGCTTGCTCTTGCAAGGGTGCCAGCTGAAATTAGCTCATGTAGTTACACTTCAGTTTCCAGCAAGGCAGGCATGAGTCTGAGGCAATGGTTCTCAAACTTTTTGGGTTGAAGGACCCCTTTTCCAAATGGATTAGTAATCACGGACACCCCATCTAAATTATACTATAAACTCCTTGCACATTTACATTTCTGAATGTAAAGTTCATCAGTGTCCTTTTAAAGGGACTTGCATGAAATTTTGCCGGTGCTGTCCGATATAGTGAACATTAATAAAATTGGTGATATGAAAAATTTTTCTTCCCTTCAGGTTCCGCAACATGCCTGTTGGATACTTCACCGCACGACACCTCCCTGCTCTTCCTGGAGTGGGATTAGACTTGGTGGCTCCTGTTGGGAACACTGGCACTGTTTCAGATGTAACCCTCCACCACCCACCCCTCACTCACTGCACAGCTGCCGAGTGTTTCAGGGTTTTTTCCTCCACTTCTGCTGTTTGCCAGCCTGTCTGTGCGGACCCCAGTTTGAGAATCACTGGATTATTCTTCCATTATCCAAATACATGATGAGAAGGCTGCTGTCATATCCAATTAGCTAATTACAACAAGAAGAATGTTCTGATTGACCTAGGGCAATGCTACATTACCGGATATTGATCTATAAAGTCACTTCAGTTAACTAGGCATGTGGGCTTACCTACAAGAATGAATTTTGACACTGGACTCAAGAAAACCATCTGCTGCAGCCTAAAAACGAACACCCTCCTCATCGCCCTCCTCTTTCCTTTCCCCCCATCCATTACATCAGACTCCTCCCTTTTCTCTCCTCTCTCCCTTGCCTCTGGTCTCACTCCCCAACTCCTCTGGTTTCTCTCTTCTACGCCCTCCTTCCATTCTCTCTCCCTCACATCTCTCCGTCAGTCTCCCGTCTCTCAGTCTTTATCCCATTACCTCTCAGTTTCTTTCTCTCATCTGTCTTTTCCCTGTATCTCTTGCCCTCAGTGTCTACTCCTCTCTCTAGCTGCCCGGTCGGTCTCCTTCCCCCAATCTCTCCCACACTCCTCTCCCCCTGACCGCATCAATCTCTTCCTTTCACGTCTCCATCCCTCTCTTCCCCCCTCCCCTGCATCTCGTCCTCTCGCTGTACCCATATCTCTCTCTCCACCTCCATCTGTCTCCCATTCCTCTCTGTACCCCCTTCTCTCTCTGCATCAATCTTCCACCACCTCTTTCTCTGTACCTCCATCTCTCCCATTCCTCTCTCTCTGTACCTTCATCTCTCTCCCCAGTCCTCTTTGTACACCATCTCTCTCTGTACCTCCATCTCTGTCACTCTTCCCCAATCTCTCTCTCTTTATATATACCTCCATCTTTCTCCCATTCCTCTCTGTACCCCATCTCCCCATCACTCTCCACCATCTCTCCTCCCCCCACCCAAGTCTCACCCTCACCAGATCGCACTCGCTGACGCTGCCAAACTGCTTGAACAACGGCTGGATCTCGTCCCGCCACACCTTAGAGGACAGCTTCCCCACGAAGTGCTTCACAATCCTCGCCGTGCGGGCGGGTTATCAGTACTGTCACAATGCAGCTCGGCTCAGGGAATGGGAGAAACGCAGAGCCGCGGCCCGACTCACAAAATTGCGGCCGCGGTCTCCACCTTCCTTGCTCTTCCATTGGCTGCTCCCCGTCACTTTGCTTTGTGATTGGTTCCCTCTGCTGCCAATTAACTGCCAGACATGTGAACAGCTGTCAATAAAAGAATCTTATAGGCTGTCAATCAAGCATCTGCTGGCCCGCAGTTTTTTTTCCTCCCTCCTCCTCTTCCTGCAGCGCAGAACCACCACCATGGTAACCATTCACCACTCCGTTCAGCAGCGCTCAGCACCAGCTTGCTCGCCATCACCGAATGGGTTTTTTTTCCCCCACAGACCCCCTGGAAATTCTCTACGGACCCCACTTTGAGAACCACTGGTCTGAGGCTTAAGGTTGCCAAATACTGCACCTAAACATGGACAGTGTAATTTACGACAGACCACAAGGATGCTTAATGCAATGAACTCCCTCAGTTGCACAGCAAGTACTCGAAAATGAGTCAAGAGATACTAGTGGGAGATTTGAGGGAGGGGGGACGGTTTAATTTATATTCAACATCTGCTATAATTGACTGAATGCAGAATATCAACTTAGCAACACTTACACACCTATTAGTGGCAAGTTGTATGAGACACCAGCAGAGGCCTAGGACTAGCTTATGGTGGTAAAAGAGGGGAGTATTTAATACTTATGTATAATGCTTCAAACCAAACACTTCAAGTTTATCTGACGAATAAAGACAGATAATGACCACTGAAAGTATAAGCAGTTGCTCATTGGTAACTATAGCTTGGAAACCAACTTGGAACTTTATTTACAGCCATGAAAGTACATCAATATTCTCAATGTATTTGCATATTGGCCATTAAAACCAATGTTACTTTTCTGCTGCTATAAATAGGCCTCATTGTTACAATCTTTCATTATAAATACAAAAAAAATCAAAATAAGTTCTTTAAAATGTGCACTACCTTTCTGTCCAGCTTGAAGTTGTCCATATAATCGTAGATATCGTATACTCGAGCACTTATCCTTTGAATTGCCTGGATTCTTCTTCATCTGCTTTAATACTTTGGAGAAAGCTAATTTGGAGTGTTGTTCAACTGTTTTCAGCATAAAATACCTGTCAAAACATTTCACCGTCAAAGTCATTTATAAATGGATCTCACTGAACCAAAATTCTTGTTCCTTTCAAATTTACCTCCTAGTCAGTACAATTATTCCATATTAAAAAAATATGAAATTGAGCATTATATTGCTTATTTTCTTATCTTGTATTAATAAAATGCAATACACAAACGGTGTAAAGAGCAAGCCACTTTTTGTAAAAACAGTAACAATTTCTACAGTACATCTAGTCCTTCAAATACACAAGTTTAAGAAGATAGAATTATTCCTCATTAATCCTTAAATTAGTCTTTTCAGATAAATAATAATGCAATAACAAGTCATACTTGGTGTTGAAATACATCAGTGTGTACAAAAGAGTAGCTGGAGAGTGTGCTCCCAGTTGCTTACAATCCCATAGCATCTCCTCAGTAATACGACTAGGAATGACATAACCTGTCAAAAAAATAATGTGTTTTTAACCATTTTGTACAATTTAAAAAAGATAAAGCTTGTTTGAGTGGTTTACTGCTAAAAAAAAAAAAAATGAAAATGTGAACTTGCAATACTGCAGTAAAAAGTTTTGTGGAATTACACGTACAAATTCTGTATGCAGGGGAGTAAACCTTACACTGCTACTGTATTCCAATTAGCTGAAACAAATTTGAAGTAGAAACCTAAGATTTTATGTTAGCTAATAAATCCATAAGATTTAGAGACATGATAGTATGTAAAGATTGATGCACTTAAGGAAAGATATACAACATTCAGAACTAAATCAGATCAAGCCAGCTTTAAAGAAGTCATGGTTAAAGGAGTAGAAAACCAGTATATAAAGACCAAATTTCATTTACGTCTTATGAATATATACTACAATTTTGACATGTTTAACACATCAAGTTCACAAATAATTCCAAGAAAGGCTGACATTAGATTATGTTGGCTTCCAATAAACATTGAAGCAGAATCTTTGGAACAGCTAGGTCATCCACTTGTTGAAAAATACAGTGGAATAATTTAAGTTTTTTTCTTAATTATAAATGGCTCAATACCTTTCTATGCAGATGATGAAAGATAGAGCCCACCACAAATTAAGTGTTCCTCCATGGAGCCATCTTAATCCATTTGATCAGTGAAGCTGCAAATCAGGACTGCTCAAATTGCATCAACTAAGGAAATCCCCACTGTTCACATCTGCTTACCACTGATGGGATGTTTTCAGACTATTTTGCCCAGCAAAAAAAAACCAAATTGCCATCAATCTGAATACAGCCCAAAAACACATCAATGCTAGGAGGCAAGCGAGTCCAATCAGATTCCCTTGGCTTGTCAGCAGAGTGCAGCCACTTCACTAAATGAGGCTCATAAGAGAAGTCTTTAACATTGTGGCAAAACTTCAAATTTGTACAGCAGCTCGATGTCTCTTAAAACTGGATCAGTGTATTAACAAAGCATGGAACAAGAAAAGGCCATTCAGCCCATCAAACACCACCCATATAGTCACTGTCCCTACAATATACATTATCCACAATCTCAGAAAAAGCACTTTCTAATACATTAGTGTAATTTTTCTATTTGATGCACTATCAGAGATAGACAATTTATAGCAAATTATAAACAGTTTCTGCCAAAGACATGTACCTATCAGGAACTGCCCAAATTAATTGAAGTTTTAGCATACAGCCAGTAAAATACTTTCATCCTATTCATTTGGAATAAATCAGAACCCAGATTGCAAGATGAGAAAAGGCAGTATTGTAATCCACTAAACCATTCAGGATATAATGAAAATACTTTTTCTCTTCCAGTTTTTTCCCATAGTCTGCCTCTCCTAAAGGCAGCAATTCAACAGCAACTACTTGCATTTATATAGCACTTTTAATGCAGGCACTTAACAGAAGCATAAGCAGACAAAAACTGACACCAAACCAAAGCGAAGATATTAGGAGGGGTAACTAAAAGCTTGTCCAAAGAGGTAGGTTTTAAGGAGGGTCTTAAAGGAGGAAAGAGAGGTGGCGAAGCAGAGTGGTTTAGGGAGCGAATTCCAGAGATTAGGGCCTAGACCAGGCTAAAGGCACGGGCGCCAATTGTGAGGCAAAGGAAGTGGGGGATATGCAGTCGGCCAGAGTTGGAGAACACATAGTTGTTGACAGGGTTGTAGGAGGTTACAGAGATAGGGAGTGGAGCGGTGAGGCCATAGAGGGATTTAAACATTAGGATGACAATTTTAAATTTGAAGCTTTGGCGAACCGCGAGCACGGTAGTAGGTAGTCGAGCACAGGGGTGATAGGTGAGCGGTGCCCAATCTTAAACTGGAGGAAACTGCGGCTTTTCCAAGACTGGATGTTCGACAAGCAGGCCAACAACATAGAGACAGTGGAGGGGTCAAGAGAGGTGGTGGTGGTGAAGTAGAGCTGGGTGTCGTCAGCGTTAATGTGGAACCTGACGTCATAGTTTCCGATGATGTCGGCAAGGAGCAGCAGGTAAATGAGAAATAGTAAGGGGTCAAGGACTCCAGAGGTAACTGTGGGGCAGGAAGAGAAGCAATTGCGGGAGATTCTCAAGACTGGATAGTTAAAAGTGGAACCAGGCGAGGGCAGTCCCACTCAGCCGCATTAGAGGAGAGGCGTTGAAGGAGGATGCTGTGGCCAATCATGTCAAAGAATGCAGAGGTTGAGAAGGAGGAGGAGGAATAGTGCATCATGGTTACAGTCAGAGGATTTTTTTGTGTTTTGATGAGGGCTGTTTCAGTGCTGTAGCAGGGGTGGAAACCTGATTGGAGGGATTCAAACATGCAGTTGCCGGAAAGATGGGCACGGATTTCGGAGGCGCCAACACGTTCAAGGATTTAGGAGATTAGGGTGGTAGGTTTTTTAGGAGGCGCGTGATGTTGCAGATTTGAAAGGGAGGGGGACAGTACTTTAAACGGTTCTCTCTTCAAGATGTAGGTTCAGGACTAGGCCAGAGGGGAACCTTGGGCTATGCTTGCCTTGGTGGGCAAGGAAAAGGGTGGGATACAGCAAAGGCAGCTGAATGGATGGTCTCAATCTAAGTGATGAAGAAATCCATGAGCTCCCTGCACTTATTGGAAGGGAGGGTGAAGGGGATAGGCAAGAGGGGTTTAAAAAGAGACATTTGATGGTGGAGAAAAGAAGCCGGGGGTTATCCTTGCATTCCAAGATGATCCTGGAGTAGTGAGCAGTTTTGGCAGAAGAGAGCAGGGCCCAATAGTGCTTGCTGTTAATGAATGGCTAAACCATATATGTGTCAGATACGTTTCAAGTTAGTGCCCTTTGGACTTAAGGGATCAAAATTGGGGGACATACCAGGGGGAACAACCATGGTGGGAGAGAGTAGGGGTTCTACAAGAGCATCAAAGGCAAAGGTGAGGGGGTGATTGAACAAATCGACAACTACATAAGTATCGTGGCAAACGGAGGGCCAAAGGCTAGACAGCTAGGAATTTCAAAGTGCTGTTGCAAGTGACTTTGGGGGGGGGGGGGGGGGGGAAGAGATTTTTCCAGGACCTTACACAGAAGAAAGTGGAGTTGGAAGGGGGATTTGAGTGGTGAGGGATTCAAGGAAATTATCAGAGATGGCCTTGTCTGTGATTGAGATGATGGGAATAGAGAGGCCACATGAGATGGCAAGATCGAGGGGGCGGCTGTGAATATGGGTAGGAAAATTTCTATGGAGGGAGAGGTTAAGCGAGGACAGGAGGGCAATGAGCTCAGAGGAGAGAGGGAAATGCGAGTTCAGATGGAGGTTGAAATTACCGAGGTTGATGAATCGCTCAGTGCAGAGACCGAGGGAGGATATCTAGGTGGGACTTGGGTGGGCAGTAACGAACGAGGATTTTAAAGGAGGCGAGAGGGTGGAACAAGGTGAGGTGCTCAAAAGAGGAGATGGTGCCAAAGGAGAAGGGGGAGAGACCAAGGTGTGATTTGGTGATTTCTCATTCTAGAATAATCACACAGATGCCAAGCCCAACATTGTGCACCAAGGCATCCATATCAGACACCAAGTTTAAAGCTGACAACCTTGAAATTATAAAAGATTGGCATCATTACTTAACAGTAACAAACTCTGATAATCTGTTTACAACCCCATAAACCTCAATGTATACACTGTAATTAGAGAGTGAAGTAAATTACAACTCACCAAGCGGGCTTATTTTAGGATGCCATTCTTTTAGCGCTTCATGTAATCTTTCAGTAAATTTAGAATAGTAGAGATCTGCAAAAATATTATCTATTCTTCCATTTTCAAACATATGCTGTAAAATAAATAAACGTTGTTCAGAGACATTACAGAAAAGTGAACAATTCTTGCTCATGCAGCAGCAACATTCCATTCACTCGATTACAGGCAACATTTAAAAAGAAACATGAAGTATGAGCATAAGTAATGTTCCTCCACCCCCAAAAAAGGAAAGAATGCAAAGACTACCTTCTGAATACAAAGAAAGAAATAATACAGCAAGTCTGCTTCATAGGGGGAGCCATCTGAATCTCTTGCTTCTTTGGTCATCAAACAAAGCCCATAATTGAGTTCTACTAATGTTGCACAAAGGGCATCTTCTCTAAATTTCATTGGCTGCCGTCCTAACATTTAAAAAGAAAAGAAAGCCTATTATAGTAACCAAAAAATATCAGCATTTCATTCATTCATCCACACTTTATACGTTTTGAGCCAATATTTTATTAAAATGACATTTTCAGGACAGATTGAGTGAGAAAAGGGAATATAAAAACATTGCAGAAGACGCTAGACAGGGTGAATAGACAAAGTACAAGTTGTCAAAAATCTCAAGATTCAAGAGATTCTCTCGTTTTTATAAACATCACCATTTTAAACAAATTATGTTTAAATTTTTTGTTTAATTCTGACTTTCTTTTAAAGATATTTTAACACAAGTACTGATGACACCAAGGATACTGGCTTGGAGAAGCCACAGAGCCTGATGGATACTGTTCAATTCCTTTGCACCATGAATCAAAAGGGTGACTCAGAAACTCAGTTACTCCTCTTCCCCTCTGCCAACAAAGTCTCAGCTGTCGGCTTTAGGACAAAAATATTCACAAGATACACTATGTTAACATGTTTTGATTTCAAATTCATGAAGCAACTTCATCAATCATTATTCAGAACTAGAATAGCTATCCTACAACTAGCCACTCTGCTAAACTGCTGGTACACAATTAGTGTCAAAAAATGCAGTTTGTAGCAAAAACATTTGAATTAGAGTTTGCCTTGTAGATTTTGCTATATATTTAACACAAACACAAAGGAATCTTAAGATGACACACACCCAACCTTAACACCAGGCCTGTTAAAAGTTCAAGTCTAGTATTGCTCAGCCAGCTTTCACAGATTCGTCCAGTTACACTGGCCGAATCCTAAACCACAGCAGCTGCAAGATGGTCAATCAATTCTAGACCTTATTAGGCTGACAGGTTAAAAAAAACTGTTCTATTAAGCATTTTTATTACTGTAAAACTAAAATCCACATGGCAGAGGGTTAGGCATTTGTGAGTAGCTGCTAGGCTTGAGATTTTTTTTAAAAAAGCTAAATGTTCCATTAATATTCTTACAAGATAAATCTCTGCCTCCAATATCAAATTATTTAATTTAATATATAAATCCTCCTCTTCCCAGCTGGGTTTTAGTACAAGTGAAACTGCTTTATAACCCAACAGTTTAATTTATGTTAATACACATGTAAACTCTGCCTCCAAATTGTGAATCCCAGCAACCCTGTTGGAACAACAAAATCAATTCTTAAATGTTAAAGAGCAATATTCAAAGTAGGCAAATTAAGCCATTACCCTCCTTTTTAAAAAAAAATTTAAGATACAAAGCAAATCATTACTTCCTGGCAAAGGTGGTTTACTTTCAGCTTCCTTCATTATTTCTGCATTCTTAACTTGAGCCCAGTTCTGCCAGACACTGGCTCCTTCTTCTGGTTTCAGAGACTCAGGAAGCATTAGATCAGCCTGCACCTCAATTTGGTGTTCCGTTGAATGAGTCTGCATCACTTGGGTCTACACAAAAAAAAACAATATTTGTGCAGGTACATGGTATACAATTCCACAAATATATTTTCTAAGGTACATGGTAGATACAACTTTGATTGTTTCAGAATAGTAACTCCTTTCCTTTGTTTCAAAAGGCTTCCTCTCACATTTAAAATATAGGTCATGATGTGGAGATGCCGGCGTTGGACTGGGGTGGACAAAAATGAGAAGTAGGGAAAGATTTGAATGCATTTTTTTCTGTGTTTATATTGTGAATTCTGGGAGATTCTCTCACAGCTACTCTACCTGAGGAAGGGGCAACAGCTCCGAAAGCTTGTAATTTTAAATAAATCTGTTGGACTATAACCTGGTGTTGTGCGACTTCTCATTTAAAATATAGTAAGAGGTAACATTTTTATACAATCTGAAGACACTAAATTTTAAGTTAAAGAACAGTCTTCTGCATACCAACAAAAACTCCAACTTCTGCTGATGCTTGCATATTGTACAAACTGTTAGTCTTCAATGGCATCATTATATAATGAATGAACAGCTTATCCTCTCCAAATATTCTGAGATCTCACTAATTTATCTACATATACTGATAAGCCCAGTCATTCATACTGTGATCCTGTATCTTCATGCAGATTTTCCAATGTTGTGTGTTACGTAGCACATCAACTAAGGTTAACTGTAGAAGTGAATAAGCCCTGCCTCAAATCTTGCCAACACATTTCCCCCCCATCCTGGTCAGTTCTTTCCACTCCTCAAGATGTTGACTGCTTGCTCAGATATCAGTTACCCTTGGTACCTTGTTTAAGCGGCCACTTTTCACATGAGCCTCAACACTGCGTGTCAGCAGGTGAGGGGCATCACAGAATAGCTCGATTTTATCCTCACTCAACATTGACACGTCTGCCCTTTCATCAGGGGTTGCTGGATAGTGATTGGGACTAGAAACCTCGGCCAATTTCTCCCCTCCTTAAATTAAGACCAGTTGTAGTGCCTGAGACAGTGAAGCATTTTTTAATCTAGGTGCATCATGTTATTGGCTTTTTCTATCACAGTACATATGGAAATTTTTTTTAAAAGGTTCACTCAAGAGAAAGCTTCTTTTGAGACACAACAGCCCCAGAACAGATGCTGGAGGAGAGGGGGAAGGAGAGGCAGTGGTGAGCTACTTAGTGGGTCAGCAGCAACGGTAACCTGAAGAGTAATTTTGAGAGGGACTATCAGCCATAATGTCTGAATCTCAGCCTTCCACTGCAGTCCCTGGGAACTTGCACCAGGAGAGCACTGGAAAGATCTGCAGATAGATAGGCCAGAGATACGTGGAAGGTCAACAGCGAGCTGCCACAAAAGATTAAGCCAGGAACCTTGGACTGAGTCCAGTTCACATTACACAGTAATTATAATTTAAGTGCTTACACATTGAGACGCACAATGAGCAAAATACGCTGGACACTGCGGTAGTTTTACCGAGGCAAAGTTACATCCACGTTTCCACATAAAAACAGCAGCATAAGCCCGAATGCAAGATTGACAACTGGTCACTGCAGGTCAGTGATTAACACTGGATTCATGTGACCACGGGTGACCCTATCTGAGGGAGCAACATTAAACTTTCCTAATCTCACTGTCTTTTTTTATATATATATTCATGTCCTCCACTTTGTACTCAGTGGAAGATAAATAACCTGCCTGTATCTACACTATCCACTCTCAGAATTTTAAAAACTCTTTTCTCTAAAAAAAACAATTTCAATTTTGCAAGATTCCTTTCATAACTTAAAGCACCATGTCCTGGAATGATCTCTGATGCTTTTCTGTGAGCTTTCTCCAACGCATCAGTGCCTAACATGATATGTTCTTAGCTTCACCGCTGCCTGACTATTGCAGCAGTGAAAGAAATGAGAAATAGTATCACACACATTCATCCTTATATATCCATTCTTTGTAACATAGCTCTGTAATTTTCAGGCACATTTTGAAAAGATGCTTGGTAAAAATAAACAGCCCAGAAATGCTATACCACATATTAGCAACATCTGCTAGCCAAACACTTAAAAACAAATTTTCTATGGCAATTGCTGAGATTATGTCATATAGTTTACTTTGCAAGAAAAACACTGATAGAGAATCAAGGGTGGGACCAAGAAGCCCAGGGAACCCTGGATGTCAAGGGATATACAAGAATGGATTAGGGGGAAAAAAAGGAAGGCTTTTGGCAGATACAAAGGATATAAAAACAGTGGAAGCCCTAGAGGAGTATAGAAAGTGCAGGGGGGTACTTAAAAAAGAAATTAGGAGAGCGAAGAGGGGGCATGAAAAAACACTGGCAGGCAAAATAAAGGAAAATCCCAAGGTGTTTTATAAGTATATTAAGGGCAAGAGGATAACCAGGGAAAGAGTAGGGCCCATTAGGGACCAAAGTGGCAATGTGTGTGTAGAGCCGGAAGATGTAGGTGAGGTCTTAAATGAATATTTTGCATCTGTGTTCACTATGGAGGAGGGTGATGTAGGCATAGAAATCAGACAGGGGGATTGTGATATACTTGAACAAATTACAGTAGTATTGAGAGGGAGGAGGTACTAGCGGTTTCAGCGGGCTTAAAAGTGGATAAATCCCCAGGCCCTGACGGGATGTATCCCCGGCTGCTGTGTGAGGCAAGGGAGGAGATTGCAGGGGCTCTGACACAAATTTTGAGAACCTCTCTGGCCACACAGGAGGTGCCAGAGGACTGGAGAACAGCTAATGTAGTACCATTGTTCAAGAAAGGTAGTAGGGATAAACCAGGGAATTACAGGCCAGTGAGCCTAACATCAGTGGTAGGGAAATTATTGGAAAAAATTCTGAGGGACAGAATTAGTCTCCACTTGGAGAGGCAGGGATAGTCAGCATGGCTTTGTCAGGGGGAGATCATGTCTGACCAATTTGATTGAATTTTTTGAGGGGGTGACTAGGTGTGTGGATGAGGGTAGTGCAGTTGATGTAGTCTACATGGACTTCAGTAAGGCTTTTGACAAAGTCCCACATGGGAGACTGGTCAAGAAGGTAAGAGCCCATGGGATCCAGGGCAATTTGGCACATTGGATCCAAAATTGGCTTAGTGGCAGGAGGCAGAGGGTGATGGTCGAAGGTTGTTTTTGTGACTGGAAGCCTGTGTCCAGTGGTATACCGCAGGGATCGGTGCTGGGTCCTTTGCTGTTTGTAGTGTACATTAATGATTTAGATATGAATGTAGGAGGTATGATCAGTAAGTTTGCAGATGACACGAAAATTGGTAGAGTGGTAAATAGCGAGGAGGGAAGCCTCAGGCTACAGGACGATATAGACGAGATGGTTAGATGGGCAGAACAGTGGCAAATGGAATTTAACCCTGAAAAGTGTGAGGGGATGTATTTGGGAGGACAAACAAGGCAAGGGAATACACAATGAATGGTAGGATCCTAGGAAGGACAGAGGATCAGAGGGACCTTGGTGTTCATGTACATAGATCACTGAAGGCAGCAGGACAGGTAGATAAGGTGGTTAAAAAGGCATATGGGATACTTATATTCTATTCCTTGGCTAATGAAGGCAAGAGCAGGGAGATTATGATGGAGCTGTACAAAACACTAGTTAGGCCACAGCTGGAATACTGTGTGCAGTTCTGGTCGCCACACTATAGGAAGGATGTGGTTGCATTGGAGAGGGTGCAGAGGAGATTCACCAGGATGTTACCTGGGCTGGAGCGCTTCAGCTATGAAGAGAGACTGGACAGGCTGGGGTTGTTTTCCTTAGAGCAGAGAAGGCTGAGGGGGGGACCTGATTGAGGTGTACAAAATTATATGGGGCATAGATAGGAAGGAACTTTTCCCCTTAGTAGAGGGGTCAATAACCAGGGGGCATATTTTCAAGGTAAGGGGCAGGAGGTTTAGAGGGGATTTGAGGAAAAACTTTTTCACCCAGAGGGTGGTTGGAATCTGGAACTCACTGCCTGAAAGGGTGGTAGAGGCAGGAACCCTCACAACATTCAAGAAGCATTCAGATGAGCACTTGAAACGCCATAGCATACAAGGCTACGGGCCAAGTGCTGGAAAATGGGATTAGAATAGACAGGGCTTGATGGCCGG
Source organism: Squalus acanthias (assembly GCA_030390025.1). Taxonomy (NCBI): domain Eukaryota; kingdom Metazoa; phylum Chordata; class Chondrichthyes; order Squaliformes; family Squalidae; genus Squalus; species Squalus acanthias. The sequence goes on from CM059434.1 coordinate 105,981,267, forward strand.
CGTGGACACAATGGGCCGAAGGACCTCTTTCTGTGCTGTATAACTCTATGACTCTAATCCTCTTCACCCTAGCCTCCAACCTTTTCTCTCAGTTGCAACGATCCTGATCTATTTAAATTAATACCACAATGGGCATTGCCCCTCTGAACTTTCTTCACACTCTTAAGTGGCTTCAAATACACCAGCCCAACATATTTGCTTCTGAAGCCTAGTTATGTTCCTTCTCACTTCAATTAATTCTTTCCCAAGACCTCAAACTATGGAAATCCCTATCCTACAATCGACATGCTTTGATAATGTAAGCCGAGTATCACTTAGATCATTACTTCTCAATTTACTTCCCCTTCTCTGCTACTCTGCAACTACAGGCTTTGATCCAGCACCTTGGTTTCTTAGTAAAATACTTTTATTGAATAAAAGTGGGGTATGGGGAAAAAGAAAAAAGGCTGTACATTAGAATTTTGAGAAATCTGTGGCTTGTCCTGACATCCAACTACTCCAAACCTTCCCCCCTCCCAATTTTGTGATTCAATTAATCAGGTCAAATGTGACAAGAAATCTGATTGTTACAATTATCTGCGAGTATACAAAAAAGTGCCTCAGAAAACTAACTAAACAAGCATTAATTAAGTTTATTATGTTCCAATAGCTGGTGCTGGAGGCAGTATGGCAGATGGAGTTCAATGTGGGGAAGTGCGAGGTCATCCACTTTGGATGGGAGAAAGTCAGATCAGAATACATTCTTAATGGTGAGAGATTAGAAGCTGTGGAGGAGCAGAGGGGTTTAGGTGTCCATGCACACAAATCACTAAAAGCTGGTGCACAGGTACAAAAAGTAATTAAAAAGGCTAATGGAATGTCAGCCTTTATTTCAAGGGGGCTGGAATTCAAAAGTGAGGAAGTGATGGTCAGGTCTCATCTGGAGTATTGCATTCAGTTTTGGACACGGAATCTCAGGAAAGATAGCACAGATTCACCAGAATTATACCAGGGATTAAAGGGTTAAATTACGAGGACAGGTTGCATACACCCGGCTTGTATTCCCTTGAATTTCGAAGGTTGAGGGTTGATCTAATTGAGGCGTTTAAATTGATAAAGAAATTCGATAGGGTCGATACAGAGGAACTATTTCCTCCAGTGGAGGAATCCAGAACAAGGGGCCATAATCTTAAAATGAGACCTAGGCTATTTAGGAGTGAAATCAGGAAGCAGTTTTGCACACAAAGGGTGGTGGGAATCTGGAACTCGCTCCTCCAAAAGGCTGTAGATGCTGGGTCAATTAAAATTTTCAAGACTGGGATCAATACAATTTTGTTGGTTAAGAGCATCAAGGAATACAAGGTGAGGCACAGATGCCATGATCTAATAGAATGCTGGAAAAGGCTTGAGGGGCTGAATAACTACTCCTGTTCTTGAAAGTTTGCCATCACTGGTTCCCGAGTGGGTTGGCACCAAAGGCCATACTAATTTCACAGACAGGAACTGGATCCCTTGACCCAAGAAACACCTGACTGCCACCACAAAAGAATGGACTGGTCTTTAGCCTGGTTTTGTGGTTCAAACACACTTGTGTTTTCTTGGTCTGGTATTTAGAAAGCTTCTTGGGATCAAAATGTAAGCTGGTGAGAAAGTTTTGAGTGCAATGTTTTTATCCAGTTGTTTATTGTGGCTGTACCAAAGGGTCCAGATAGAGAGCAAGTTTAAACCACTCTTTGTGCTTACATCTCTTGCACTGTGCTCCAGAGCTGTTCTCATACTTAGCAACCAAAACAAATCTGGCCAGTGTACCAGATAAATTGCAATTAGGGCCTGTACTGTGCTCTGAAATTCTATATTGTACCTTACATGACATTTACTTAGCGTGCTGCGTTGCATACCTGGAGCTTTTCCAAGTCCCTTGCCAATTTGAACTGCATTTGAAACTAAAGATTTAGCTGAAGATTTTTCAGAGATGAAGTAGAGAGTTATTTAGTGCTCTATACAGATCTAGTTTGGTAAGTTGAGGAAATCTTTCCCATCCCACAATGCATGAGTGTACAGTAGGTTCTAAATTTTGGATTGACATTCTATTGTTCATTACCAATGGTCTCATCACCTATACAATCTAATTGTCCCAATGCTGTATTTTGTTTTCAGTGAAAAATCATCACAAAGGTAACAGACAGAATGAAAGACTTCTATGATGTCCCCTCACTGGTTTGGTTTACAACCAACTCAGGAACACTTAAATTTGTAATTAGTTCCAGATCAGCCATGTTCATAAAAGTTACAGTATATGGAATACCTGTATTTGCTGTGGATCCCAGTATTTCAGAGACTGGTAGGCTCTCCCACCAGCTTGTATTGTAACAGGAATATGAAGATTTCCATTCACATTCACAAACTGTGTTGAGAACGCAGCGGTCACAGATGGATGTATCATTTTGTCCTGTAGGTTTTTCCCACCATCTGATAGGACTTGAGTCTTGTCCTTGTCCTCTTCTATTTTGATCCCAGTCATACTCATTGGGATTTCATCAATTTGGACTAGGTTACAGCCATCATGAGGAATTGCAGTATGGAGTACAGTTTGACCTTCTGAGCAAGGTGCAGGAGTCGTATATATAGTCCATGATTCAGTGTTGGATAATGGGCCAGTAGCCGAGGTGGTAGCTGGAACAACACCATACAACTGACTGCTGTCCACTGTAAGCAGTTCCTGACGAACAGGAATGTAGCCTTGCTGTTGGGCCTGAGAAGGCAGAGTAAGCACAGTGGTCACTGTATTTTGCACTGAAGGCTGACTCATGGTATAGCTTTCTTCAGTTGGTAAATCAACTTTCCTTTTCTTCACAGGCTGTGGAACACCTGAAGAGCTTGGCCTTCTTTCTTGTGCTATAGAGTTGACGGCTTGACTGCCAGATTGTGGTTCATCAGAAGTCTGCGACTGCAATTGGACTTGCATCTGCTTTGCTTGCAAGGACTGGTGATCTGTTTGAATTTCCAACTGGTGGGCTTGTTGTGCCTGTACATGGTGAGACTGCATCTGTTGCTGTCCTATTGGTGACCCCTGGGATGTGTGTTGCTGAATTGGAGAACTAATAGGTCTAGCTAACTCTAGCAATGATCCAGCGACATCAGCACTGTCCATGTATATGTAGTGTCCTCTTTGTTGGTACATTGTAACAGGAGTTTGAACAAACTGCTGGACTTCTTCAGACCCTTTGCCATTCATGGAATCCAAAAATTCCTTCATGCGATGCTGTGGTATTGTCCGTGCTTTCATTCGTAAATATTCCTCATAGGGAATTGAATTCTCCAATGAATGATTCATTTTGGGCAACTAAAAAAGAAAAGTACATTAGAGATACAAGAATAATAAGCAAGGACAAACTTACTTAGTAGATTATTTAAAGTCCCAAATCAAAATAAAATATCTCAATAAGAGATGTCTTTATTGTTCTACAATAATAGGCTTTACTACTAACAAACAAGCACAAACAAAAATAAAGCACCAGTAACGATCGGGACAAAAGCAAATGATTTTGCAAATGAAAACTCAATAGGAAATGAAGAATGAACTAAAATAAATTAACTGGCGATTTCATCTCAGGTGAGTACGTACCCAATCACCAAAATGGAGGAATGGGGCAACTAAACTGGGATGAAAAAACCCAAATATACAAAGACTACAGTAAAGAAGGGGAAAATTGAAGGAGCACAACAATTTGCTAAAATAGGTTATAAAAAGGTGCAACAAAGAAAAGGCAGAGAGGAGCATGGACAAAAGTAAGCATGATACAAAAACACTCCAAGTATAACAGCAAAAGAGCAGGAATTCAGAATTCTAAAAGATAAAGTGGCAGTGAAACTCAAACTAAAATGATTAAAACTATTAAATGTACAATTGCTAATTCATGTAGTACACCCAATATCCTATAGGATTTTGAAGTCAATATGGCAAGGGTACTAGTTTAAGAGACAGTCTTAACAAATCCTCTGGAGCAAATGCCATGTATGCTAGGATGCTGATAGATTACTGGATACAGCAAAGGCTATGGCCCCCGACAACACCCCGGCTATCGTGCTGAAGACTTGTGCTCCACAACTAGCCACGCCTCTAGCCAAGCTGTTCCAGTACAGCTACAACACTGGCATCTATCTGACAATGTGGAAAACTGCCCAGGTATGTCCTGTCCACAAAAAGCAGGGCAAATCCAACCCGGCCAATTACTGCCCCATCAATCTACTCTCAATCATCAGCAAAGTGATGGAAGGTGTCATCGACAGTGCTATTACACGACACTTATTCACCAATAACCTGTTCACGGATGCCCAGTTTGGGTTCCGCCAAGACCACCGGCTCCCTACCTCATTACAGCCTTGGTCCAAACATAGACAAAGGAGCTGAATTCCAGAGGTGAGGTGAGAGTGACTGCCCTTGACATCAAGGCAGCATTTGACCAAGTGTGGCATCAAGGAGCCCTAGTAAAACTGAAATCCATGGGAATCAGGGGGAAAACGCTCCACTGGCTGGAGTCATACCTAGCACAAAGGAAGATGGTTGTGGTGGTTAAAGGTCAATCATCACAGACCCAGGACATCGCTGCAGGAGTTCCTCAGGGCAGTGTCCGAGGCCCAACCATCTTCAGCTGCTTCATCAATGACCTTCCCTCCAACATAAGGTCAGAAATGGGGATGTTCGCTGATGACTGCACAGTGTTCAGCGCAATTCGCAACTCCTCAGATAATGAACCTGGACGACATTCAGGCTTGGGCTAAGTGGCAGGTAACATTCACACCACAGAAGTACCAGGCAATGACTATCTCCAACAAGCGAGAGTCTTACCACCTCCCCTTGACATTCAACAGCATTACCATTGCCGAATCCCTCACCATCAACATCCTGGGGGGTCACCATTGACCAGAAACTTAACTGGACCAGCCACATAAATACTGTGGCAACAAGAGCAGGTCAGAGGCTAGGTATTCTGCAGCGAGTGTCTCACCTCCTGACTGCCCAAAGCCTTTCCACCATCTACAAGGCACAAGTAAGGAGTGTGATGAAATACTCTCTACTTGCCTGGATGAGTGCAGCTCCAACAACATTCAAGAAGCTTGACACCATCTAGGACAAAGCATCCTGCTTGATTGGCACCCCATCCACCACCTTAAACATTCACCCCCTCCACCACCGGCGTACCGTGGCTGCAGTGTGTACCATCTACACGATGCACTGCAGCAACTCGCCAAGGCTTCTTCGGCAGCACCTCCCAAACCCGCAACCGCTTCCACCTAGAAGGACAAGGGCAGCAGGCGCATGGGATCACCACCACCTCCAAGTTCCCCTCCAAGTCACACACCATCCTGACTTAGAAGTATATTGCAGATCCTTCATCGTCGCTGGGTCAAAATCCTGGAACTCCCTACCTAACAGCACTGTGGGAATACCTTCACCACATGGACTGCAGCGGTTCAAGAAGGCGACTCACCACCACCTTCTCAAGGGCAATTAGGGATGGGCATTAAATGCTGACCTTGCCAGCGACGCCCACATCCCATAAACGAATTAAAAAAAAGACAAGGGAGGAAATCTGCATGGCACTGGCTATCGTCAAGAGGGAGTCTTTGGGCACAGGTAATGTTCTAATGAAAAATAAATAAGCAAACACAGTACCTTTTTTCTTTTTCCTTATAAAGGGCGATACATCTGACCTAGGTAATAGAGGCCCATCAGCCTATCAATAACAAGTAAAACAATGGAAACTACTCTCAGGTAGGGTTGAAGGAGTAGCTGTATAGCTGAAGGAAGTAAACTCAATGCAAATTGGTCAAATTTGATGATGATACTGAACTAAGGACCACAGTGGAATCAGAGGATGCATGTTCTAAATTACAAATTGGGTAGAACAACGGCAGATGCAATTTAATGCAAAAGTATAAAATGTACACAGGAAGGAAAAACAGACAACACGTACTGCACGAATGGCACTGAACTAAGGGTGAAGTTCAATGATATCTAGGAGTCTTATTAGACTCAACTCTCAACATTTCCAACCAATGCAGAGCAGCAAACAGCAAAGCCAATAGCGTGTTGAACTATACAGCCAATACCCAAGTCAAAAGAAGTCATAATCAAACTGTAAAGTGCGCTAATCTTACTGCATCTTGGGTACTGTATCCTGTTCTAGTCACAGAGGCACAAGAGAGACATTCAAGTGCTGGATGCAGTGCAGGAAATAGCCACAAAGAAGGGATCTAGGATGCAAGGTTTTGGAGAAGAGTTGCAAAGAAGAAAGACATATGGTTGAAAGATCAGACTGCAATGGAGAAGTGGAAGGAGTGGAGTTAATAATAATCCAGAGTCAAAGAAATGAGGGTGCAGGCTGGAGATTTCCCAAATAAGGTGGGGCAAGGCCATGAGGAGTTTGTAAATGAAGATCCTGAAGTTGATTCACAGGTGAACAAAGAGACACTGAAGCTGGCAAGGGCAGAGGTATTGGATGTACAGGACTTTATAATGGAGGGGACTGCGGCCGTAGCTTTCTAGACTAGCTGAAATTTGTGAACTCTGGAGGCCGGAAGGCTGGCCAGCATTAGAGAAATAGATCCATGAGGTAAGATGGGCATGGGTGGGGTTTTCTAGAGTAGCAGCTATAAACAGGTAATGTTCTGGAGTTGGAAGAAACCAATCTTTGTGACAGACTGGACATTAGACAGAGAGTTTAGTTCAGGGTTAAAGGGAACACTGAGACTGTACACCACCAGTCTTAAGCCTGAGTTTGCAACTATGGAGTTTCATTGGAATCAGCACCAGAGGCATTTAGGTCCCAGAGAAAGATACAAAAGCTTTGTTTTGCCAACATAACAGCCCTGGAGTAAATATTAACTTAGTACAATAGTAAGTGGTGTGCCATGTCAAGCCCTCAGTGTCCAACAAATTAATTAGGGCGAACTTACACCTCAGCTGCTGTTCCGAGACCAGTAGCTGCAGTTCAGGTTCCAGCCAGGCATAACGTTATTTACTTTGCTTAGCTCTTGCCTGCTGGAACTCTGATTGACCTCCCTAAGGGAGAGTTCTGTGTACACTCATGTGCAAAGCTATGGCCCAATAATTAAAAGTTTAAATGTCTAGAGAGCAGGGAGAGGAGGGTTCCTAATCTTTAAACAATTCAAGATTCAAGAAGTAGGTTTAAAAATACCCAAACGAGTACCAACCAATGGTCCCACTGAGCACTTTGTAAACCAGGCTTGATACCACACTGAATTTGCACTCCATTTGATGTCAAACTGAAGTAGTGCAAAACTATCACTTCCAGCTCAGGTCCTGACACCAGTTTTACACTGCAAGTCCAGCATCTGTCCAAAGTGGAAATTACTTTGCACTGATGTTAAACTTAGTGTAAATTCACCCTTACCAGTACCACGTTGCATATTAATGGATGACTGATTCATCGTTCAAGACCTTTTAATGTCACAACAACTTCCAGCCAAAGATTGTCATAAAATCATTAACTTTAGATACAAAACCCAAATCAATCTTTCCTACACACAATTAATTTTGAATAATAAGCGTTCGGTTTGTGAATATTTCATTAAACTAGTTTCTTTGTTGTTCAGCCAAAGCAGTTAAATTACATTTTTCTTCTATGATACTGCATGTTAAAGACAGTAAGGAACATAAGAACATAAGAAATAGGAGCAGGAGTAGGCCATTTGGCCCTTCGAGCCTGCTCCGCCATTTAATGAGATCATGGCTGATCTGATCTTGGGCTCAGCTCCATTTCCCTGCCCGCTCCCCATAACCCTTCACTCCCTTATTGTTCAAAAATCTGTCTATCTCCACCTTAAATATATTCAATGACCCAGTCTCCACAGCTCTCTGGGACAGATAATTCCACAGATTTACGACCCTCAGAGAAGAAATTCCTCCTCATCTCAGTTTTAAATGGGCGACCCCTTATTCTGAAACTATGCCCCCTAGTTCTAGATTTCCCCATGAGGGGAAACACCTTCTCTGCATCTACCTTGTCGAGCCCCCTCAGTATCTTATATGTTTCAATAAGATCACCTCTCATTCTTCTAAACTCCAATGAGTATAGGCCCAACTTGCTCAACCTTTCTTCATAAGTCAACCCCTTCATCCCAGGAATCAACCTCGTGAACCTTCTCTGAACTGCCTCCAATGCAAGTATATCCTTCCTTAAATAAGGAGACCAAAACTGTACGCAATACTCCAGGTGTGGTCTCACCAATACCCTGTACAGTTGTAGCAGGACTTCCCTGCTTTTATACTCCAACCCCCTTGCAATAAAGGCCAACATTCCATTTGCCTTCCTGATTACTTGCTGTACCTGCATGCTAACTTTTTATGTTTCATGCACAAGGACCCCCAGGTCCCTCTGTACTGAAGCATTTTGTAATCTCTCTCCATTTAAATAATAATTTGCTTTTTTATTTTTCTTACCAAAGTGGATAACCTCACACTTTCCCACATTATACTCCAATTGCCAAATGTTTGCCCACTCACTTAGCCTGTCTATATCCTTTTGCAGATTCTTTGTGTCCTCTTCACAACTTGCTTTCCCACCTATCTTTCTATCATCAGCAAATTTGGCTACAGTACACTCTCGGTCCCTTCATCCAAGTCATTAATATAGATTGTAAATAGTTGAGGCCCCAGCACTGATCCCTTTGGCACCCCACTAGTTACCATTTGACATCCGGAAAATGACCTATTTATCCCGACTCTCTGTTTTCTGTTAGTTAGCCAATCCTCTATCCATGCTAATATATTACCCCCAACCCTGTGAGCTCTTATCTTGTGCAGTAACCTTTTATGTGGCACCTTATCGAATGCCTTCTGGAAATCTGGAGACAAGGGGATAGAGTTTCCGCTTTGGGTACAATTGGGAAATTGCACCCAAAATGCACTTGAAATTGGTTAGGTTACAGTCCAAGTTTCCACTAAAATTAATTTGCAAAATCACAAACGTAAAATCTTCCATGAACCAGCACAATCGGGTAGCGTAATAGAACACAATTGTTTCTTTTCATTAAAAAGTATTCCTTGATATATTTAAGAGTGGTAACCTGGTGCAGTTTTATTAAATTTAGCTGAAAATGGGTTTACAACAAAAATAATCATTTTTAATAAGGTCCTCCACCTGTTTCAGTAAAAAAAAAATCACTGAAAATTACTTTAAAAAAAACTATACTGAACCATTTAATAGTTTCATTGGTGTGCACGTCAGTTTCTTAGAAAATTAAATGTTTTTTGATATGAAAAAACTTTTAAAACGAGCCTACTAGTGTCTGCGCGCCTAAGAAAATGAGCGCAATTTGAAGAGCCTTCCCGAACCAGCGCACTCGGCGAAATCTCACAATCTTGATCTAGGGGTGTGGCCAGTTTTGCAGGCGTAGCCTGACTCGGGTGAACTGAATCCTGAACCAGCGTAAAAGATGGTGGAAACAGGAACACAAGTGGTTTTGGGCGTAACTCACTTACATTTAAAATTCCCCGATCTTTTGTGCTGGTTCAGCCGATTCCCCCCGAATTGTGTTGATTTTACGGATGGAAACTCTACCTCAAGCTCTACATAGGGTTAAGACATTTTTTTTCCCTTATGATTTTACAGAACAAAAGTTTAAATTGCTAGCACTATAGCAATAAAATAACTTCTCACTCTTGGGCACTGATTTTAATTAGTGGGATTGAAGCAGGCAGGCAATCAGTACCTTCTCACACAAAGTTAAGAGACATTGCACTCTTTTGGTTACTTACACTTGAAGTCATAAGACAATGCGCAAACAATACTCAAAAATGTCAATTGTTTGAGTGGACTGCCATGATAAGACAGCATTTAAAAATTGCACACAAATGCTAGAGACAGAAGAACAAAAAATACATGCATTTATATCGTGCCTTTAATTTGGAAAACACTCCCAACATGTTTCTCCGAGATCTCAAACAAAAATACACGCCAAGACAAAGAAGGAAATATTAGGAGGGATGACCAAAAGCTTGGGTTTAAGGAGGACATTAAAGGAGGAGAGGGAGGTGGAGGATATTAGGTTGGGAATTCGAGTGTATGGGGCCTGGACTGCTGAAGGTCGTCAATGGTGGGGTGAAGGCATGGGGGGGGGGGGGGGGGGGAAGAGAGGAGGGGAGAAAAGCACAAAGGTCTGATCAAGACCAAAAATTACCATCAGCACAATGGCTACTTAACATTCAATCACTGACAAGACCATCTCTGGCCACTTCCTTGTATCCCTCACTACCCACATCCCCTAATGCCTTCCAACCCCACAACCATCTTTGTCCAACCCTGGAAAGTACTCTCCACCAAGTCACTTACAGCTGCATTTTGAAACTCCCAACATCAGCCCTCCATTGGCCGATAATTCTGCAGCCACTGATTTCCTCAACCACTCTTATCTATCCAATTGAAGCCAGAGTATCTACCGGAAAGACTTCTATTCACGCCCCCACAGCATTACCTCCGGAATCCCCCAATTCTCTATCCTTGACCCCCTCGCTCTTCCTCATCTACATGCTCCCCCCTTGGCGACATCATCTGTAGACTTAGGGTCAAGTCCAGCATGTACGCAAAATCCATATCCTTGCCACCGATTCCATCCGCCTCCCCGATCACCATCTCAGGTTGAACCAGACTGTTCGCAAACTCAGTGTCATATTCAACCCCAACTGAGTTTCCGACCCTATATCCTCTATATTACAAAAGAACGCCCACTGCCACCTCCATAGCCTGCAGATCAGATCTCCGAGATCCTGCTCTAAAAAGGATACGGAATGAGCATCACACTCACATGGAGGTACTGAGGACCACCTCAGGAGAACCTCAGATAGATGGTAGGAGTCATGGAGGAGTCCAATTCCATCCTCAATGTCAATAGCCGAGAAGGATTTGACACACTGCAGTGCTACGGACCAAGTGGCGTCAACCAAGAAAAACTTCCCTCTTGACAGAGAGAGTTCAAGATCAATCCTAGCATCCCAGATGATTGCTTTCACCGCTGGCCTTCAGACATTGGGCGAAATGTTGGTGAGAACAATAGCAACTGGCTTGAGAGATTCAGGATGACATCTCTCAGCGTTTGCAGTACCTAACTAATACCATCAGGTCTCCACTCCCGCTGATCAGTGGGCACTCAAATCCAGGACCCAGCAGAAGTGGCACAGCTATAGTCTATCTTCATTATGTCATCTTCCATTCCTGGTGACACGTGATCTTTCTAGCCAAGCTATCAGATGCCTGCGCATGAAAGAGTCAGTAAACAGGATCTGGCTGTCCACGCAAGTACAATGGTGATGCAGCCTGCTGAAGAATCCTCCCAAAAGTCAGAAGCCCGGAGATAAGAACACCTTGGTTCCAAGAGGCTCACGATACCACAGCGCAGCCAAACACTGGCATCCTTGGCCCTCATATCACCTTAGCACAGCTTCAGAACAGGTTTAAGAACAGCACAGAGAGGCACCAGGACTTATCATATTGGCAAAAAGCAGCAGTCTGTAAATATACATATGCATAATAAAACCACTATGATATGAAATCCAGTGTTCCGAAGTATGTCTGCTCTTTCATTTTTGTGTTTGAGAAGAAGTTTGGAGATCAGTTTGGAACAGGATATGCAGTTCCTCTATGCCTCCTTACTGAACTGTTGCCTTCTTAAGCAGATCTCTTATGAGACATCATTGAAGGAGCAGCATGGTCTGTAGACTCTGGTGGAGTTGGTCGCCTCCTTTGGTGTAGCCTTATCCTGTGTGCCTCTCATTTCCTCTTCCTCCTGCTCCTATTCTGCCTCCATTGTAAGGACAAATATAAGAATGCCCTAAGTGAAACCAATGAGAAGGGCTCCATGACAGAAGGATGGAAGCAAAATATGTCCCTGCATGAAAGGCAGTGTGCAGAATCCTTTCTTAGAAAATTATTTTTTGTCAGCTGTGCATCTAATAACTTCAGTCAAAGCTGCTGTTTTTGATGAATGATGCGGAGATTTGTAATTTTAAATAAATCTGTTGGACTATAACCTGGTGTTGTGCGACTTCTCGTTTTTGATGAAGTTTGTGAACATTCAAAGCCTGTGAACTCAATCACTTTTTTGTTTGACAAGTCATGCCGGTAACTCACCCCTCTTTCGACAGGTTTAACTTAAGTCTGATGCTATTCTGGTCTAAATGGCAAAATTTTCCTGGGGCAGCAACTTTGGCCCTCATTATCCTGTAATTTGCATATATACATCACATTGCAGGCAGATACATCTTCTACCAGCAGCCAATTATACCGGAATTTAGCATTTTAGAACTGGTGCAACTCTGGAATATCTGACTTATGCCCCAAATTTCCATGTCACACTTTTGCACCAAAAAATTGGAATTTTGCACCTATTAGCTTTATTAGGCTGAAAATCCTCGAATGATAATTCTGAATACCCTCATCTTGGACCAGAGACCCACTACTGCATAAAAAGGTTTCTTGCCCATTGCATAAATAGTACGATCACACACAATGAGGCCCCATCTGCCCTCTCAGGTGGACATAACAGATCCCATGGCACTATTTCGAAGAAGAGCAGGGGAGTTTTCCCTGGTATCCTGGCCAATATTTATCCCTCAACCAACATCACCAAAACAGATGATCTGACATTATCTCATTTCTGCTTCTGGGACCTTGGTGTGTGTAAATTGGCTGCTGCGTTTACATTACAATAGTGACTACACTCCAAGTTCCCCTTCAAGTCACACACCATCCTGACTTGGAAATATGTCGCTGTTCCTTTGTCATCGCTGGGTCAAAATCCTGGAACTCCCTACCCAACAGCACTGTGGGAGTACCTTCACCACAAGGACTGCAGCAGTTCAAGAAGGCGGTTCACCACCACCTTCTCAAGGACAATAAATGCTGGCCTTGCCAGTGACGCCCACATCCCATGAATGAATTTTTAAAAAATTCAAAAGTACTTAATTGGCTGTAAAGCACTTTGGGACGTCCTGAGGTTGTGAAAGGTACTACAGGAAACTCTTTATTAACCGGCACCCAAATATCCGGAAATCTCTCTTAACCGGCAAAATTCTTGAGTAGGTAACCGGGGTTTTCCTTCATCTCTCGTTTAAAATTAACTTAAAAAAAAACCCCGAGGCGTTTGCCTTGAATCGGAGCGTGTAGATTGGGAGGGGAATGTGCAGCCCGGGTAGGCAGCGGACACGACAGATGGTCAGCTGGCGGTCCCCGGGGAGACGGAGCTCCGAATGCAGGCGCATGTCAGTGTGTACGGGGCTCTCGTACGTTGGGAGATATAACTCTCCATTATCCGGACTTTTTGATTAACCGGCACCACGCCGGTCCCGGTTAATAAAGAGTTTCCTGTATATAAATATACATTCTTTCTTTTAGTCCACATGGCATCTTAAATTAATAACTGCTGGGTCTTAACTTCCCTTTCATAATTGTTATATAAATGGGCAACTCTTAAGTCCAAAAAAGATGCAAAACTCTACATTTAAAACATTCTAAATATCTTTTCTGTACCCTCAGGTGAAAAACAAAAACAAAATATATAGGATACTGTAGCTTTAAATAAACAAATATCCAAGAGCGATTATAAGAATATTGGAGAGGGTTCAGCATACACAAATCCTTGACAGCAAGTGATTTCTAACTATCTGAGCCCCTTATAGATCACTTTCACTAAACCCCATTAGAAATCCTTGCAGTAAGCAACTGATTTTTACGGAACTACTCGATGAACCAGCTGGTCTTTTGTGTGTTTTTTCTAATGTTCATATGATTTAATGTTCATATGATTTTAATAGATTTTATCTACAGATGAAAACAGACATAATGGCGGAACTAAATACTGGAAAGTGACCAATTAGTCTAATGAAGGGTGCGCACCCCAAATGTCATAACCTGTCTTTTCTCATCACAGATGCTGACTGACCTGCTGTGTATTTCCAGCATTGTGTTTTTATTTCAGATTTCCAGCATTTGCAGTTTTTTTCTTTATATTGTAAATGGGCAGCAATGCCACCTTGAAATCATATTTTCAGTCCTGCTTAGAAACATAGGAACAGGAATAGGCCATTCAGCCCCTCGAGCCTGTTCTGCCATTCAATGAGATCACGGCTGATCTGTGACCTAACTCCATATACCCGCCTTTGGCCCATATCCCTTAATACCTTTGGTTAACCGAAAGCTATCAATCTCCGATTTAAAATTAACAATTGATCTAGCATTGAATCCATGCAATCCAAGAAACATTACATACATATATAACTCATGTAACAGGCACATCTTATAATTTGCTTAAGCACCATAGACCAGTATCCTCAACTCTGCTAGAGTTAGTATAAAACAAATTTAAAAATGTCAAAATTGTAATACTGAAGATCTAGTCATATAATGCTGGATATCTTCAGGTCTGAAATCACAATAAGCTTATACAAAAGAATATTTTGAAAATGAAACTATATCAAGTTAAAAACAGTACTGAATGCATTCAAAATTAAATTCAATGGAAGGGTCCCAGCATTCTTATTTTTCTCTTATAACTTAAGAGATTTGAACCCTTCAAATGAATTACCAGTTTCTAACTCTCACTCCAAGGCACAAGCTTCAAATATATTCTGATGTGAATCTACCTAGGTTCTGTTATCCTTATACTGCGCACATGCTACTCCTTTGCCCAATTTACGGAGACTAATCAAAACAAATGGTATATACATATAAAATCAGACTTAAGTTAGTATGCTTTAATGTTTGCCAATTCACTTCTCGTGATGGTTTTAAATCAATTCATATTATTCGTAATCACTGTCACCATTAATGATAGACCTGGACAGCACCCCAGCTTTTACACAACTCAAAAAGCTCATTAGAAACCTTTTGTAAATCCTTATATGCCATACCCTACTCCAACAAATGCTGGCAAGAGTCAAAACAAATACGAATGATAGCGGTTTTATGGGAAGGGATATATTTTCTTTTCACTGGTATGACCAACTTCATAACTTAGTTAATTAAGTATCACCTATGTGGACCACAGATCATAGACAAACAACCAGTCTGCTGAACACTGCTGGCCAAATCCTGTTACTCTAGCATTATCCTGGAAGATAAGAGCAACCCAAACTCCTTTACACCACCATGAACCCCCTTGTCCAACTTTATTTTCATGGACTTTTTAGTGTCTAAAATCAAGGTGTCTGCTCATCTGTTTCCACCTTTTCTGCCCATGCACCACAAACTTCAACTTTTCTTCCTCCTCTCCAAAACCAGCCTTCAAACTTATTTTCTCAAACCCATTCCAACTCAGACCGTGACCACCCAACTTCTCTTCCGTGGACCCATTTTCAGTAAAACTGTCAACTTCTCACCATCTTCAGAGATATTCATTCTTTCCCCAAAAAAGCTCACTCTCAACTTCCTAATCCTCACAAGTTACTGCCCTATTTTTCCAAGATCTTTTAAGACATCAACGCCAGCCAACTATGCGCTCGGACTCCCTCCAATCCGATTTCTGATCAGTACCAAGACCGTTCCAGTCAAAGACCAGAGCTTGCTGTCCTTCCTCAGCCTCTCTACTGCTTTCAATGCTGTTAACCACTCTATTCCCCTCTGCAGTCCATGAACTGCTCAGTCACAGTGCTACCCCTACCTATCACAAAGTTATCACAACACCTCCTCAAACAGCTTCTCCTCTCATGTTCACAGTCACATCCAGTATGTCCCAGAGCTCTATCTCTGGTCTTCGCCATTAACCATCTACATGCTGTCCCTCAATGACATTTCCAAACACAGGAACAGCTTCTACATGTATACCAAAAGCAGCCCCATTTTAACTCCCTCAATGGCCATTTGGGAGACCTTTCAAACAAAGATTTTGCGCCTGTTCTAAATTGGCATAGTTTTTAGCCCAAAGATTTGAAAGCTGAATGTACATTTTACAATTGTGCAATTGATTTGGTGAATAAGAAATGCTTAAATTATAAGATTATATACATTTTCTTTAGATTATATATGTTTCTCTTAAATTGGAATGTTTTTATTTAGTTAGTTTTAATTTTATTGGGGGGGGGGGGGGGGGAGGGAGGTAATCTATGAATTTCTCCATCTTTTCCCAATCCCCTTGACCTTGAACCAACTATAGGGAAAAGGGTGTTGCTCCCAGTCCCTGCCAATATTGCTGTGTAGCAAATACAAGTACATCCTGACAGTTGACTTACATGGTGAGGGAAACAGAACCTGCATGCACAATACTCAGTGGATTTTAGTTTATATCTGAAAAAGGTCTTAAAATCAATTATAATGCATCGGACTTCATTACATAGTTGAAGATAGGACTTTGTTTCTCTATAATGGTGGTGGAAATAGTTTGGGAGACAGCTGTTGCAAGTGTCCAGAGATCTGAAAAATCATCAAAATGCCTTTCAAGAATTTAAACTCGTACTGCAGTTGACAAACTAAAACTAAGAATCCTTTAGAATTTTTGGATCTTGCAAAACTAGCATCTATATCATCCTCTTAAGCACAGTAAAACCCCCAATATAAATAACTTTGACAGAATTCCTCTTCAAGTCAGTCATCAGCAAGGATGAAACATTTATAATAGTTGACTTTACAACTGGTCACTTAAACTGGCTCTGACGAAAGGTCATCGACCTGAAACGTTAACTCTGTCTCTCTCTCCACACATGCTGCCTGACCTGCTGAGTGTTTCCAGCATTTTCTTTTTATTTCAAATTTCCAGCATCTGCAGTATTTTGCTTTTATATCTTAAACTGGCTCTACGGTATTGAAGTTTAGTCATCAAAATTGCATTGCATTCATATCGTGCCTTTAACATAGTAAACATCCAAGGCATTTCACAGGAGCGTTATCAAACAAAATTTGACACCGAGCCACATAAAAAGATGGAAAGACTTGCATTTATATAGCGCCTTCCATGACCTCAGGACATCCCAAAATGCTTTGCAACCAATGAAGTATTTTGGAAGTGTAGTCACTGTTGTAATGTAGGAAACCTGGCAGCCAATTTGCGCACAGCAAGCTCCCACAAACTGCAACGTGATAATGACCAGATAATCTGTTTTAAGTGATGTTAATTGAGGGATAAATATTGGCCAGAACACCAGGGATAACTCCCCTGCTTTTCTTCAAAATAGTGGCATGGGATCTTTTAAGTCCACCTGAGAGAGCAGACAGGACCTCGGTTTAACGTCTCATCCAAAAGACGGTACCTCCGACAGTGCAGCACTCTCTCAGTACTGCACTGTAGTGTCAGCCTAGATTTTTGTGCTCAAGTCTCTGGAGTGGGACTGTGAACCCATAACCTTCTGACTCAGAGGCGAGAGTGCTACCAACTGAGCCACGGCTGACACATCGGTCAAGAAGTAGGTTTTAAGGAGCGTCTTAAAGTAAGAAAGAGAGGTAGAGAGACGGAGAGGTTTAGGGAGCGAATTCCAGAGCTTAGGGCCCAGGCAGCTGAAGGAACGGCTGCCAATGGTGGAGCGAAAATAGGGGATGCAAGAGGCCTGAATTGGACGAGCACAAAGATCTCGGAGGGTTGTAGGGCTGGACAAGGATAGGGAGGGGTGAGACCATGGAGGGATTTGAAAAGAAGAATTAGAATTTTAAAATCAAGACATTGCCGGGCTGGGAGCCAATTTACCTCAGTGAGCTATGGGGTGATGGCTGAACAGGACCTGGTGTGAGTTAGTATACAGGCAGCAGAGATTATGGAGGGTGGAAAATGGGAGACCATTGGAATAGCCAAGTCTAGAGGTAACAAAGGCCATGGACAAGGGTTTCAGCAACAGATGAGCTGAGGCAGGGTCGGAGACGGGCCATGTTACGAAGGTGGAAGTAGGCAGCCTTGGTGATGGAGCGGATAGGAGGTCAGAAGCTCAACTCAGGGTCAAATAGGACGGCAAGGTTGCGAACAGTCTGGATCAGCCTCAGACAGTGGCCAAGGAGAGGGATGGAGTCAGTGGCTAGGGAACGGAATTTGTAGTGGGGACCGAACACAATGGCTTTGGTCTTCCCAATAGTTAGTTGGAAGAAATTTCTGCTCATCCAGTACTGGATGTCAGACAAGCAACGTGACAAATCAGAGACAGTGGAGGGGTCGACAAAGGTGGTGGTGAGGTAGAGTTTGGCGTCATCTGCGTACATGTAGAACCTGACGTGTTTTCGGATGATGTCACGAGAGGCAGCAAGTAGATGAGAAATATGAGGGGGCCAAGATAGATCCTTGGGGGACTCCAGAGGGAATGGTGTGGGAGCGGGAAGAGAAGCCATCGCAGGTGATTCGCACCCAGCTGGACAACAGAGAACAGGAGTTGGAGGTGGATCTAGAGGCAACAAAGGCATGGATGAGGGTTTCAGCAGCAGATGAGCTGAGGCAATGGTGGAGACGGGCGATGTTATGGAGGTGGAAGTAGGCAGTCTCGGTGATGGAGAGGATATGGAGTCAGCTCAGCTGAATCAAATAGGACACCAAGATTGTGAACAGTCTGGTTCAGCCTCAGAAGAAAATACATGTGTGTAAGGCTTTTATTTTGCCAACAGTCTTAACTATGTTTTCAGAACATATTCTTAATGATATATGGATTGTAACACTTGGTATTCAAGTTGGAAAAAAGCAGTAGTAAATTAGCTTAGTTGCCTACATAACAGTGATCAGTGACCACACTTCAAAAAAACAAAATCATTGACTGTGAAGGACTTTGGGATGTTCCAAAGATGTGAAAGATGCTATATAAATGCAAGTTCCTGCCTTAATAAAGCATGTCCATGTACAAGACCACCCCATGGAAACACAAATGATACAACTTATGTGACCACACTTATTTTACATACCTATAAATTTCTATTTAAACATGATATAATTCTACTATTCATGAAATGCGTGATATTTTGCACTACATGCCAACACGATGGTGAGTACAATGTATACTCCAACTGCCACTGTGTTTTATTAAATTTCACAAATTCCAAATCTGTCATAGGTAAATTCACAAAGAATGACAATTATAAATGCTTCATTTTTGATAATTACTGACTTGAAAATCAACTATCAAAGTTGTTAATACAAGATCTGAGGCATTTTTTAAGACCCAAATCCGCCATCGAGACTTGGGTTCAAATTCAGCTTAGATCAATAGGATGAAAGTCTCTTCCATGAGCTGTAAAGATCCTACATAAAACAAGCTTAGCAGACTCAACACAGCAAGCCTATGGGTAAAGATCCAAAGCACAAATTAGCATTTTTTTTCCAGAGCGCACACAAGCAAAGCTGATGCAGAAACTGAAAATAATATATACTGGTGCAGTAAGGGATAAGTGGATTGTTGGAGCAAACTTTACTCTGCATCTGGGTTGTGTTATACTAAAAGAGGTTTTCAATGAACAAAACCTTGCACAGAAATGTGATTCCTATTTCTACTAAAGTGAGGTAAAACCATTTGTATGATAAAGAACACTATACCCCGTTTGCAATAACTTTACAGAATAGCTCAGTTTGGGATTAAAATAAATAGAATCATTTGGCTGGCTATTAATTTTTCATCCACTAAGGAGGTTTGCCTTGCCCACATCTACTGTTCAGGTGTACTGCAGAATAAGAAAATAGTTTTACAACCATAACAGGAATTCTACTGTAAAGGAAGGCATTTCTTACAGCAATCAAATTATCAGTGTCCATACAAACTGCAAGAAACTAACATTCATATACTGTTGTCAAGCAGTAGATCACTTTAAAAGTTAAAATTGAAAAAACGAGTCATTTGTTGAAAACTCGCAAGCGGATAAATATGATCAATTAACCCTGTCTGATACTGACATTTAGTGGCACAAAATCAAGGTCATCAACTGTATTGGTTGAAGGAACATTTATATTGTGATTATAAATGATCCAATTTATTATTTTAATTACACTTTTCAGAAGCTATGTAAAAATGTTTGTGCTAAACTCCTGTACATCCCCTCTCGAATTAAACTGTAAATCTGCACCCAAGAATACATCATGCAATAACAGGCCTCACGTACCAATGGTGCTTGGTTTATAAAGCCAAACTGACAGATCGGTGCAATCGTTTTCTTAACAATCGTGATTTTAAGAGGAAAAAAAGTTTGCCCAGCTGCACTGATCCCTACAAAAAAAATATGAATTTGCAGACTTTTCAGTGAAAAATAATGAGGCAGAAATTTAAAAATTAAAAAAAAACTTACCAGATAAACCAGGACATATAAAATAGTGAAAACAAAGGAATTCATGCAATGGAGGAATGAGTTATGGATCTGTCATCCACGATCAACAGCTGTAGGCCTCAAACCAACCCCATACCTTCCCCCCGGGGAAAGAGGTGATTTTGAAGAGAAATATTTGATAAAGAAAAGATTACGAGAAACCACTCGTCCTCCTGCCTTGCATTTCTGCAGAAATTGGCACTTTCAGTAAGGTGCCAAGAAGCCCCAGCAACATGCGGCTCCTGAGCAGCGGGGCCCAGCCGGAGGACTTCTCCTGACTTTCGCTGAAATATGTGTGATTTCTGCCTCCTCTGGTTTGATTTTTTTTTATATTCTTTTTTTTACCTTTGTCTCTTTTTTTTGTTTGTTTGGTTTCCACGGTTCCTGCTACGGCCGGAGGGCGACGACCAACATCGAAGGTGGTGGCGGTGGTGGGGGGACGGGAGACGGGACGGACACGGGAGAAGCCGCCACCGACGGAAAGTGTTAACCGTCCGCGCACACGCGCATGCGCGCTCCCGAGCTTCCCTGGATTCTCAAAAAAAAAGGCCGTTTTTTTTTTAAAAACCGACAAAGTGCGGACGGGAGCAACAGTTTCTCCTTCCCCCCGCCCCCTCCTCCTCCTCTCCGCGCGCACGCGCAGCTCCAAGCCCGGAGTCTGCGCCGTTTCTCCCCGAACCCTTGAACGCCGGCTCAGTGAGCAGCCAATCAGAAGAAAGAGAGAGAGAGAGAGAGCCCCAGCGGCGCGTGTGGCGCTCTCACCGCGCCTGATACATTTCGGACAGTGTCTGCAGCGCGCCGGCGCTGTGTGTTCATCAGCAAAAGCCGCAGGCATTTATTGATAGTCTGCGCTCTCGCTGCAGGCACGCAGCACGTTATCCTGTAGACTTCCCCCCCCCGCCCCCGCTGCCACTAAGTGAGGCCTTGTAACGCGAAATGCAAATAGTCAAGTTGCGCCCTGATCCTTTAATATCAGCAAGTGGTACGAAATAAGGTTTCCTTCCCCCCCTCCCCCCTCATTGGTACCATTTCAGCATCAGATCACAAGATAAAGACGGATGTGAGGTAATGCATTTGGGGCGGGCTAACAAGGCAAGGGAATACACTATAAATGGTAGGACACTGAGAAATGCAGAAGAACCTTGGAGTGCATATTCACAGATCCCAGAAGGTAGCAGGACAGGTAGATGAGCTGGTTAAGAAGGCATACGGGATACTTGCCTTTATTAGCTGAGGCATAGAATATAAGAGCAGGGAGGTTATGCTTGAACTGTATAAAACACTAGTTAGGCTGCAGCTAGAATACTGCTTGCAGTTCTGGTCACCACATTACAGGAAGGATGCGATTGCACCAGAGGGGTTGCAGAGGAGATTTACGAGGATGTTGCCTGGGCTGGGGAATTTTAGCTATGAGGAAAGATTGGATAGGCTGGGGTTGTTTTCTTTGGAACAGAGGAGGCTGAGGGGAGACCTAATTGAGGTGTATAAAACTATGAGGGGCCCAGATAGAGTGGATAGGAAGGACCTATTTCTCTTAGCAGAAGGGTCAATAACCAGGGGGCATAGATTTAAAGTAATTGGTCAGAGGTTTAGAGTGGCTTTGAGGATTTTTTTCACCCAGAGGGTGGTGGGGGTCTGGAACTCACTGGTTGAAAAGGTGGTAGAGGCAGAGACCCTCATCACATTTAAAAAGTACTTGGATGTGCACTTGAAGTGCCGTAACTTACAAGGCTACGGACCAAGTGCTGGAAAGTGGGATTAGGGTGGATAGCTCTTTGTCGGACAAGATGGGCCGAATAGCCTCCTTCTGTGTGGTAAATTTCTATGATCCCTCTCCTCAGGTACTGTCCCTTTCAAAACCATCATTGTGACATACGTTTTCAAAAAAAAAACACCCTCAAGCATTCTTTAGTCTTTGGCTGGAGTAGGTCCTGGTTGTTCACCACTTATCTGGTGGGAATGTGGGTCAGAAAATTAGGTCTCTGACCTTGCACTTCACACATCGCCTGATCTTCCAATGGGAAATTTTGCTGTCCAAATGTAGGCCTCGCTGTATGTATGGGAAACCACGCTTTACATACCCAAATTATTCAAATGTCTCGTACCAGATTTCTTATGGTCGGTTGAGGGTTCAGTGCTCGTATCGCCTATTTACAATGGGTGCTTCTGTGGGAAATGGGCATCTGAACTTTCTCTTAAAGCTAGGGTTGTTAGATTTGCATTGATGATTGGAAACCTATTGTGCCCTGTCTGAAGAGGAGGGGCGGGAGGTAGCACCACAGCAAATGGTGGACAGGCAGATTCTAAAGTAATTGTCAGGAGCAGAACAAACAAAAGATCAGTAGAGAAATAAAGATTCTGCAAAGCTTTTCTGTGCTTCGCTCTTTAAATTGACTTTCACCTATTCCCCAGTGACTTAGCAACCCTTGGTGTGATTATCTCTGAGTGCAAATGAGATGGAAATGACTGAAAATCGAAGATAGCCAACACCACGTCATTGCCATCTCATTTGAATGTGCCAGCTTATTTTTGGTGTGCACTTCCTGCGTCCACCAGAAACAATGGTGAAAAGGTAGGTAAGGATCCCGCCTGCCTCAATGATGCCTAGGCATTAGGCAGTAAGAAGAGGAAAATCCAAGTTAAATTTTCTAATGTATAATTCCTAAATTATTTACAATTCTTTTCCATCAATATAATTGATTACTTAGTTTTGAGATTACATTCCTGGTGCTAAGTTACTAAAGACCCATTTTTATTTTATTATTTAACTTTCTTTATATTTTAGATCCCTCTGCACCACATGCTATCCCTGGTGGGCAGACTTTCAAAGCAATGACACTAACCATTAAGAGGTTTACTGGTGCAAGATGGGGTGAAACGCACTGTGATTCTTCTCCTCCCCGTAGAAAAGTGTTTCATTGCAAGTTGTGCCTTTGCCCATTAGGCTGACCAAGATTGCAAACACAGTGTGGTGATAAGTGTGTGCATCCCTGAATCTTACCACATGGTGGCGCAGTGCATCAGTACACCAACAAATGTCGTCACCAAGTAATCCCAGTCAAAATTTGTAGGTCAGCATTACTGTAAGTATGTTATTACCATGTACTCAGTAATTTGATTCGCCAGTATTTCCAGATTATTTTATCAAAACAAACCCCAAACAATGGTAGTTGATTCTATGAGACTCAAGGTAAGGCTATGAAGTAAGATGAGAATAATACATTGAAAATGTATTTGGGTTTGTTACTACAGATTTTGTAAAGCATAGGAAAGATAAAATTAATAGTTTTAAGTTGAATGAAAGCAATATAACAAAAGGTGTAAAGCATTCATATTTCTGCATGAATTGAAGATTTTTAGATAATTTATTTAAAATCTTTAAACAGGAGTCCTCAATGTAACTGAGACCATCTATCAGTTGAAATTATGTTGTACCATATTAGTAGCAAACACATTAATCTCCTCGTATGAACTCTCTTTGCTATTTTACCAAAGACATTAACCTATTTCACCTTCATTAAAATAGAAGATGGAGGAATTTCATATGAACGCATTAATAACTCCTGCTCCTCTCGGCTCCACAGTTAGGTAAGTTAAAAAGAAAAAAACTACCTTTCTGTTGGCGACCTCCAACAGCCCTTATAAAGGTGTTTGGTCAAGGGGTAGAAAGAAGAGAGAAACTGAGCGTAGCACGCTCGCTGCATGCTCCGCTCAATTGCTGACCAATTTCGGAGAGGAGTTATTAAACAGGCATAAGCAGAAGCAAGGGGCCTAGTGCCTGTTTAAGGTCGTCGGCAAGGACGCCTGAATATTGTCCAAGCCAATATGGTGTCGGATGTACTTAAGGTGCCCTTCGGGACACAGCCTCGCAAAATTGGATCTTTTGCCCCCGTTTTGCACCTGTAAAATGGACAAAACAATGTCCAATTTCAAGTTTCCTAATCAATATAATTTCTCTTGAAGCATAAATTTGGATTCCAGCTGATCACAAAAGAATGATGCTTGTGCTAAAATAGTGTTGAGTTGAGAATAAATTATGCAGTGTGTGGTGTTGACTTCGAAAAAACTATTTTCTATTTGAACTAGCTTAATCAATACAATATTCTAAATAACTGAGGAGGAAGCAAGCTAACAATCCTAAAGCAAAATATCATTGCTTAACTGAGAATTTTCTATAAAAGTATTGAAAGGAAATTGACGGGGAAAATCAAAATTGCTGCTTCAGGTTTTCTACCTCAGACTGTTCTGCTAATAACAGAAAACGCTGGAAAAACTCAGCAGGCCAGGCAGCATCCGTAGAGAGAGAAAGAGAGTTGACGTTTCAGGTCGATGACCTTTCTCTCTCTACGGATGCTGCCTGGCCTGCTGAGTTTTTCCAGCGTTTTCTGTTGTTATTTCGGATTTCCAGCATCTGCAGTATTTTGCTATCGTATTACTGTTCTGCTAAGCCTTCAGAGGCACGCTGACATAAGGACCTTAACAATGCAAAGATGGGACTTTGAGATAGCTAGGGTTCTAAAGGTCACAAAAGAATATGGAGGCACAGGTCCTTAGAATGAGTAGAACCCATTTTTAATGAATTGGGCTGTTAATGCCCGGTCAGCAGAGTATTAACAGCGCAGTAACCAATTTCTTTAGCCAATGTTGAGAAAACTCCCAAAGATCTGCCTCAGAATTATGTCTGGGCCCTCAAGGTGTGCTTCCGAGTCCTCTGCAGCAGGACAAGGAAACAAGGTTGTGCTCTGGCAAGCTGGTTCCTGCACCATCCGATTTTCCTGCCCTAGCTCATATGCACTTTTGCTCAGTAATTTGCCATGTGAAGACTCCTCTAGCCTACCATCTAAACTACAGGTGGTGCCAATCTCTGTGCTGGTGCTTGGCAGAGTAAAATCAAATGACGCTGCATCTTCATGGGTGCTGCCCTCCTTGTCCTGTGCCCTCTACATTTTCTGCACCTGCAATGGAAGAAAGGGACAAGGGTTAGCTTTTAGTGTCAAGGGTAAGCAGAGAGATGAATGACTTCTGAAAGCAGCTGCACATTGTCATGCAGAGTGTGTAGGGTGAGATAGAACGGAGAAGGGAAAAAGCCATGTGGGCGTCTTCTCCAATCTGTCTACGGCCATGACTCGTCTCTTCCCCCCCCACAAACAATGTTCAACACCTCCTCCTCAAGTGGGGACAGGATGTGGCTGTGGACCCACCCTCCTCCAGTCGCTGCCTGCACCCTTGTATTGCTTGCCAGCTTCCCCTGCAAAAGGTAAAATCAGAAGGAAGGCTGTTATTCACCCAGTTTCTTATGACTTCTGAAGGCCATTCCTTCAGTAGAATGAGCTCCCTGTGCATGGAAAACGTGCGTAGGAGCGAGGTCTAGATGCTGGTTGGCGCCCATTAGGAAAATTGGGCCAGCTAGCAGGATCTGAACACTCAAATAGTTATGGCACTGTGGACTAGTGCAGAATAAAAGGTTCATAGTTACTCCCTAGGAAACAGGTTTAGATGTGAAGGATTATATTTTTGTGATCACCAACTGTCTGCACTGAAGGCCTTCCTGTTGAATAACATGTTGGGGTTCTCATGTGGCACTCTGAAGGCCACATGGGTTCCATCAACAATGGCGTGCGCTCAGGGAATGACCCCAGTCTGAGAGGTTCTGAGCCCGCTCGAGGTTTACCCTTGGAAAATGATGAAGATACTGCTCCTGGCAAACATGGCACCTGTAACTTTGTTGGTGAATCCTTACACAACTGACTGACTGATGTTCCTCACTGTGGCCTGAAAGAATCCTGTGATATTAAAAGTTAAGCCTGCTGTCAGCTTCACAGCTAGCGCTGTTGCATCACTGGAGGTGATCTGCAGAGAAGGCTGCAGCTGGTGGTCCAACTCAGTCACCGACTCTCCGGTGAAGCGGAGGCACCGAAAACAGGTTTCCTCAGATATCCCCATGTATAACTGCTGTGGTCTGTATATACGGATCCCAGGATACTACCAAGAGTGAACCTGAGGTGATAAGCCTTTGTAAATTTGCCCTCTTCATCCAGGTTGTGAAGCTCAATTGGAATCCCCAAAGGGTTTCCATTCTCCCATTTGCTTGGCTGCAGCAGTAACGAGGACTGTAGGCAAATGTGACTTGCAGCATTTCACCCTTCTGCTGCCAAAAAGAACAAAAATGCAGGTTGGCGAAAATGCTCGGGCAGAAAATCACCATGACAATGTTGCAAAACGAAATTGCAGCAAGCCAGCTTTGAGACAATATTCAAGGGAGGCCAGGCCTCTTTTAAAAAGATGCACCCTTTTTACACAGGCAAGCAGCTCACAACTCACTGTTGAAAGATCCAATGTGGGACCTGAGTTATGTAATTTCCCAATGCAAACAAGGGTTACGCAGGCCCACAGCGAGGCCCACTTTTTGCCCGTCAAAATGTACATCAGGAAATCAAGAGCAGGACGGTAGCAGCGAGCGAGCGAGGTTATGAGCCAGATATTTTTAACCTGCTGCGAGGCTCTGTGCCCTGTGTAGAGCCCGAGCAAATCGAGGCCAGTCTGTTAGATAGTGACAGAACATTCAGAAAACAGCAATCTTCTGTTTAAACATTTAATATATTGTAAATCTATCGTCTATTGGGTAAACAGAGTCCCCTGAAAATTGTATAGGGTGGTCGCTAGGTTATGGACTGAACAATTCAGCTAATTGTACAATAAACAGTAAACATTTTCTTGATAGTTTTAAGTTTCATGTGTAGGTGTGCTGTTTTGAAGCAATGTTAATTGGTTAGCCTTCAGGCTTGCGCACCTAACTGGGGATTATTGGGAAGTCTAAATTGATCTCTGGAGCTTGCCTTTATTCTCAGCCACTCCAAAAACCTGTTTCTCTGGTTGGCCTTGCTGATAAACTGGATTATGTAAATCAGTAACTCGATACACAAGCAGCAATCAGGTTTCCTGCAGAGACAGATGTTTCAGCAAAACACTACAGCCTAGATATTTCTTTTGTTAATATTAGTGTGCGAACACTTAATCTGCACACTTATAGCGTATGTATCGCTGGCATTTTTAATTATATTAATTCCCTGTCATCTAGAATATTCATAATTTATATACATCAGACACAACAGGGATTTATGGCCAATGGGACATTGTGCATAAAGTCATAAAATTTCCATAATGTTGAGCAAATGCACCACGTCATGAGAGTATTGCATTACAGTATGCACTTTGCCTAAACCTCTCTACTTCTCTTTCTTCCTTTAAGACGTTCCTTAAAACCTACCTCTTTGACCAAGCTTTTGGTCACCTGCCCTAATTTTTTTTTATGTGGCTCGGTGTCAAATTTTTTAGTCTTAAAATAATCCTGTGAAGCGCCTTGGGACGTTTTACTACATTAAAGGCGCTATATAAATACAAGTTGTTGTTGTTGGTTGGGTATGGTAGGCAGAGAAGGTAATTCTGTTCATCACACTCTGTCCACTATTTTAGTGGAAGAATTAACCCACTTAAAATAAACAGGTTGCGGCGGGAGTTAAAATAGCAAAGAGAGAAAACACGATTCTTCAGATATCCCCATGTATAACTGCTGTGGTCTGTATATACGGATCCCAGGATACTACCAAGGGTGAACCTGAGGTGATAAGCCTTCATAAATTTGCCCTCTTCATCCAGGTCGTATTAAGCGTTTATTCACTAATATCGCTGACAATTTTCAGCCTTACATTATGGAAACTCCTCGAAGGATCTTTCACAGGATCATGCTCTGATTGCTTGTGCATTAGCTACAAAAGAACTGGAGTTAGCTTTAGAATCCCCACAGACTTTCCTGTCATGGACTCGAGGGAAGCCTGGCTACATCCTGCAGCTGCAAGCAGGACTGTTATTTCTCCTCTGCCTACTGTACCCAACCAAACTCCATAATGTAATGCAATACCATCATGACGTTGTGCATCTGCTCAGTGTTATGGAAATTTTGCATGGCTTAATGCACCTCCAGCCTGAGAGGGCCCAGCTGCAGACTGTAACAGCTTGAAATTCAATGTAGAAAAGTGTGTGAAGTGGTACATTTTGGTAGGAAGAATGAGGAGATACAATACAAGCTAAATTGTGCAATTTTAAAAGGGGTGCAAGAAGAGAGAGACCTGGGGGTGTTTGTGCACCAATCTTTGAAGGTGGCAGGGCAGGTTAACAAAGCAGTTAATAAAGCATATTGGATCCTGGGCTTCATAAATAGAGAGGTCGCACAACACCAGGTTATAGTCCAACAGTTTTATTTGAAATCACAAGCTTTCGGAGCTTACTACTCCTTCGTCGGGTGAAGTAAAAAGATACAGAATCGCCAAAGCATATATAGATAGAGAACAATGCATGTGTACCTTACAATTGCAGACAACTAAATTAAATCATCCTGACTATCTGCCGAGGTGTGATAAATAGAGGCATAGAGTACAAAAACCAGGAAGTTATGCTAAACCTATATAAAGCACTAGTTCGGTCCCAGCTGGAGTATTGTGTTCAATTCTGGGCACCACACTTTAGGAAGGATGTGAAGGCTTTGGAGAGGGTGCAGAAGAAATTTACTAGAATGGTTCCCGGGATGAAGGTTACAGTTATGTGGATAGACTGAAGAAGCTGGGGTTGTTCTCCCGAGAGCAAAGAAGGCTAAGAGGAGATTTGATAGAGGTCTTTAAGATCATGAAGGGTTTAGATAGAGTAAATAAAGAGAAACTGTTTCCAATGGCTGAAGGGTCGATAACCAGAGGGCACAGATTTAAGGTGATTGGCAAAAGAACCAGAGGCAACATAAGGAAAAACATTTTTTTGCAACAAGTGGTTATGATCTGGAATGTACTGCCTGATAGGGCGGTGGATACAGCCTTCAAAAGGGAATTGGATAAATACTTGAAGGAGAAAAAATTGCAGAGATACAGGGAAAGATACAGGTGTGGGACTAACTGGATTGCTCTTCGAAAGAGCCGGCGCAGACTCGATGGGCCAAATGGCCGCCTTCTGTGCTGTACTATTCTATGATTCTATTCTATAACAGCTGCTGGGGCAGCCTGGCCCAGACACCAGGGTGGATATTGGTTGAGAGGGTGCAGATGTGCTGTCATCCTGCGAGAAGGCAACACGTTCCATTCCCATTGCATGACTGCCCCTGCCAGTGGGGTGCAGCTCAGCACTTCCACTGATCTGCGAGAGAGCAGACTGTACGAGATCTGTGATCTGACTGAAGCCCCTATCCATTCGATGTCCCAGCCTGTCAAAGGTGGAGGAGATGGTTGAGCCTAGAACCTGCATGGCCCCAGTAAAATCTTCCCATGACATTTTAGCACTAGTGCCACTGACTCCTGCAAGGAGGGCCTGGCTGCAGCTTCTATTGAGGTGACCCCATTCTCCATGGTTGACTGCAGAGTGTTGATGCCGTGCGGCAGAACCCCACACAAGTTGATAGTGGACTCCTCCACACTTCTGACATGTTGCGCAAGCTCCCTGCCAGGCAGTCCAATACATTCAGCAATTACTGATGCATAGAAAGCATTTTTATTTTAAAGGCGTTAATGATTCCCAGCTTTTCCTAAAAACGGTGTTTGCATTCCAGGAAGGAAATGGAGTGCTAAATCAAGTGCTCCACTTCCTTCCTGGAACGCTAAAGGACGCAGGCGAGGCGTTGGTTGTGCAGCGCTGCACAATGGGCCGTGCAGTGTTGCCATGATCCGAGGCTTCTTCCCTCCCTTAAAGGGACGGGCCATCGCTGCAGGCTCTGCATTGGGACCAGTGAGCTGGTCGCCGACGGCAGCTGCGATCCGGCCTGATCGGCCTCATGCACTCCAGTAGAGTGCCGGGCTAATCGATCGCAGCCCAGGAGAATTGGGGGAAAAAAACATTTTAGAAGTTTTGCTACTTACCTCGGCAACCTCCCCTTTAACTTCCGTCCCCAAAGCGCACGGCCTCCCGAACAACGCCTCCTGCAGCTGTCGGTGTTTTTGCCCGGCGATGCTGCAGGGGGCGGAACCGAATTTCGGGACCAGGGCGATGCGCACGGCAATGACGTCACGATCTCCGTGGCGCAGAGTGTTACCGCCGCCGCAAACCTGCCGGCCAAGTTAGTGGGAGTCGTTCATCTCGCTGCGCCCGGGCGGTAAGTCGTTATCACCCCCCAAAGGCGATAACGGGAGGCGCTAAGGAGGCCAGTATTTAAAGGGTACATCAGTAATGAGTTGCCACTGTAGGCTAGTGCAGTTTCAGTGCTTTCTTGTCAGTTTCACATAGTGCAACAGTCTCATTCTGTGATTTCAAGGTTATTTAGTATCAGGAGTGTTGTGGCAACTAAAAAGTAGCTACATTTATTCTTAAAAAATCAAACTGCTACACTTGGTTACATTAATGTGTATTAGAAGGCTCCACTTCACCAAGGAGGTGGTCACAGAACTCTGCCACCTCCTGCAACCAGACCACCAGCCTCAGATCAGGATGACTACGGCTCTCTCAGTGGCAGTCAAGGTCACCGTCGCCCTCAATTTCTTCACCAGCGGATCCTTCTAGTCTGTAACAGGAGACATAGCTAACATCTCACAGTTTGCCGACCATCACTGCATCCGGGAGGTCACAGAGGCTCTCTACAGTAGGAGAAGGAAATACATTTCCTTCCTCATCACCAGAGAGGAGCAGGACGAGCTTGCATGTGGCTTTGCCAGGATAGCGGGCTTCCCCATGGGCAGGGCGCTATTGACTGCACCCATGTGGCTTTGCGGGCACCACATAACAATCCTGAGATCTTCCGTAACCGCAAAGGCTACCACTCACTTAATGTGTAGTTGGTGTGCGACCACAGACAGCTAATCCTCAATGTCAATGCCCACTAACCTGGCAGCAAGCATGGTGCCTTCATCCTGCACCAGAGTGCCAGTACTCTTCCAGCCACCACATCAAGCTCGCGGCTGGCTTGTCGGAGACAAGGGCCATCCGCTCTCCACCTGGCTCACGACTCCTGCCCAGCACTCAGAAAATGAGAGCTATGCTGCCACCAGGAACATCATTGAGCAGACCATCGGCCTGCTGAAGCAATGGTTCCGCTGCCTTGACCGCTCAGGAGGAGCCCTCCAGTACTCGGCTGAGCGGGTGTCCCATTTCGTGGTGGTCTGCTGCATGCTCCACAACTTGGCCATAATGAGGGTCCAGCCCTTGCCACCAGGGATTGCGGGACCACCTCAGGAGGAGGAAGAGGGAGAGGAGGAGGAGGAGGAACAGCAGCGAGGGAGGAGGCAGCCACTCAATCGGCCTTCCGGAAGGGCGGACCGTGACCGCCTCATCAGACTGTGGTTCGAATGAGTTAAACCCCAGATCCCCATTGCTCACCACATCCCCGTCGCAGGCCATGTCACAGTGCAAAGCTGAAATGAGAGACACCACAAAAGAATCCAAACTGAATTAATAAATTTGTCATTAATCAGTGAACACAACAATATTACCTATTCAGCCTTGTGCAATCCCTTAGTGCCTCTCGTTACTGTGCCTTTGCCTACTCTAGTGCTCCTACGAAGTGTTGGCCCAGTGCTTCAGCACGGCGGGTGGAAGGCTGCTGAGTGTCCATGCGGGAGGCTTCAGATGGCCTTGCAGAATGCCCTCGACCAGCTCTGGGCCTGGAAGGCCCGGCTGTAGACTGCACCACCTCAGCATAGGCAGCAGTAATCTGGGCTGGCTGGATGACAGGCAGTGACAAGGGCAATGGCAGTGGTGGGAGCAGGAATGCTGTCATCCTGAGAGAGGACAGCAGCTTCCTGCTCCACTGACCCATTACCACTCCCCCAGGGCAGCACTTCAGCATCCCTAGCAATCTGTTGGCACACAGAGTGCTGGCCTGCTCCGACACCATGAAAGCCCCGGTCGACGGTGGTAGACCCAGCCACAATGGCAGCAGTCAGAGCTTGTGTGGCATCAAGCTGAGACTGCACGAGAGCAATCTGAGATTGGATGCCACCAAGCATAGACTGCATTACAGCACTAAAACGTTGCGTCACTTCCGTCTGTGCTGCAATGGAATCTGCCAGATCGCCCATCATACGCGGCATCAGGTCTGGGTCGCTACGGTCTCTCTGGAATCTACCATCCTTTCCAGACTGGAAATGATGGGCTCCATGGTGTGCGCAGAGCCTTGTGCAATGTTGGAGGCGGACTCCTCCACGCTCTTTATCATTGCCAAGAGGCTCTCGGGCACCCTTGCCATTGCACCTATCATCTCCGTGTGCATGGCCATTACCCTTCTTGTGAACGCCTCCCCATTGAAGTCCTCATCTGAGTCCTGTGCAGCAGAACTCGCCCTCTGAGGAGCTGGCCCCCGAGCTACCCTTTCCCCCTGGCCTTGCTGCAGCCCACTCATCCCCGGTGCCTCACCCTGTGCAGATCCCGCTGGTATACCAGCCTCTAAAGAACATGTAGTGCCAGTGTCTGAGCTGGTGCCTGCGAGTGAGACATGCAGTGACGCGGTGTGTTCTTCCTGCTCCACTTCTCCCACCTCGCTCTCTATGGTGCCCTCAGGGACAGGCTGCTCAGGTACTTGCTCATTATCTGAAAGCATAAAGGCACAAGAGTCAGGTTAGGGTGAGGGGAGGGGGGCAGGAAGGGAGAAATGCATGCATACAGCATGATTAGCTGGAAAGTGCGAAGTGCTTGTGGGGTGAGGTGGAAGAGGGATGTGAGAAGGAGTAGGGATGAACATACCGTTGTTGTCACCAACCACCCAGCGCCCAATAATCTCCAGCACTCTATTTTCCAGCGTAGACAGTAGTTGGGTGTCAGCTTGTCCCCCGCCTGTGCTCTCCTGCTTTCTCCT
Source organism: Squalus acanthias (assembly GCA_030390025.1). Lineage (NCBI taxonomy): Eukaryota > Metazoa > Chordata > Chondrichthyes > Squaliformes > Squalidae > Squalus > Squalus acanthias. The sequence goes on from CM059434.1 coordinate 106,014,333, forward strand.
GTTGTGAGCCACATTGGCCTGCAAGAGAAAGGAAAGTGTGTGAGTGAGTGTGGAGCAATGTGTTTGGGTGATGTGCCTGCCATAGTTTAATAGCTGTCATTGTGTGCAAGGTGTGAGATGTGGATGTGAGTGTTGGAAGGTAGAGATTGTTGGTGGGTGAGTTCTGGGGGTGTGGTGCTTTGGGCAGTGTGTGAAGACTGTGGTTCAGATGGTAGTACGTAGCATTTGTAGAAGCATTTACTCACCCTGACCACCCGAGTGAGGTCGTTAAATTTCTTCCTGCACTGTGTGTGGATCTTGGGGACCAGAGTGCTGCCCGAGACGTGCTGCGCTACCTCCCTCCACATGGTGCGGAAGACTTGCAGCGAGGGCCTCCTGCCACTTGCCGGGTAAAGCATCGCCCTCCGTCTCTCCACAGCGAACACCAACGCCTACAATGCTTGATCGTCGAATCTACGGGCTCTCTCCCTGGGGCATGGATCTTGCATGAGTACGGCTGCTTCAGTCCTCCGGTTCCTTCTCCTTGACCTGCTGCTGCTTGATGAGGCAGCTGCACAGCCAGCAATGCTGTGAACGAGGTTCTGCAGCATCAACGAACCTCCCCTTTAAGAACTGGAAAAAGCCTGTGGCAATCATGACTTGCAATTAGACTGCACCTGATATTGGTCCACCCTTTGAGTGTACTCTTCTTGGTGCACACAAAAACAAATAAACTGTAACTTAAAACATTAAAGGAAACTTAATAAATTAAATTAAAATTTGGTTCCTGGGAGTAATGATGCATTCCAGTCCCCGTGGTGCCCACCAGTCGCGGAAGGCCTCGAGCGTGCCGGCGGACACCGCGTGCTCCATCTCCAGGGCCACCCTGGCGCGAACGTGGCCGCGGAAGAGAGGCAGGCAGTTGGGCCAAACGACCCCCTTGACCGCCCGCTGCCTGGACCAATTAATGGCCACTTTGACCAGGCCCAGGAGCAGTCCTATGAGGAGGTCCTCCGATCTGCCCGCTCCCCTCCGCACCAGGTGACCAAAGATCAGGAGCGTGGGACTGAAGTGTAGCCAAAAATCGAGGAGCAGCTCCTTCAAATAATGGAAAAGGGGCTGCAACCTCTCTCACTCCATATATACATGAAAAACAGACTCCACCAGGCCACAGAAAAGGCAGGCGGCCTGGGAACCCTTTGAGTGTTACGCCAATCAGCTTGGGCTTTAAGACTTGAATTAGGACTTCAATCATTTCTTTGAGCAGTGAGCATGAATTTTGCGTGCAGTCTAAAGCATTAGCACCTGGCGCTAATTCTCCAACTTTTCTAATTACACCACCCATTCCTGGGCTATAATGAATTTCTAGCCCATTACATCAGACAGAGGAGTCGGCTATTTGAGCACGACAGAGGCAGTGCATAAGGTGACTTCGGCTTAGCAGGGAAGCTGTGACTGATTGTAACACAAGTCAGCTAGCTAAACTACACACATGGATTTTCCAGACACCCACAGGGGAGATCTCAGGAGTCAAATCCTTTTGAACTTCTGACACTTATTTTCTGCACAATGAAAGGATGACACACTGCTAAATGTGTTAAATATTAATTGATTTTTATTGAGTTGTGCATTACTAGAGGTGTATGGATTTAATGAGCTTTGCTCATGTGTTTGCCTTTGTGTCATGATTTTCTTGTGGTGAGTGTGTTCAATCTCAATTAAAAGTGGGCATTTTTCTCTTTTTTTGAAGAGCTAAATATAGCCTTAAAACTTCAAGTTAGCTGATAGAATGATATTAGGAGATTTTATGCATCCTAAGAGATTCTTCAGATTCACACGTTCAGACTGCAGCATTTTGGAAATTGCTAGCACAGGTGTAACTTTTTTTCCTGTGACAGAGTGACAGTTCTGAGATGAATATCAACTCAAACCCTAGGCTTTTCAGAGAGGCTGAGACCTCTGGGTAAAAATGTTAATAAAAGTTTAATAATAAGATTAATCTTGAATGTCTTTTTTATGTAATAAACCTTATTTTTATTTTTTTGTCATGTTTAAGGCCTGGCTAATGGAAAAAATAGATGAGAAAGGATTTTTTGAACATTTAATTAATTCAATTCCTCTTTTTCATTGGTAGATCTTGCCTCTCTGTTCATTTACGGTGTTCTGATTTTTGGGGGGCTGAAATCCTGTGGGAGTTTTGCTGGTATCCCACTCTAACTCAGGCCGGAGACTGGCTGAACTCCCTAGAAAGAGTAGCAGGGCCCTTCGCCATATCTGGGAGCTTTCAGTTTGTCTTGTAAGGGGCGGAACCTATACCTGTCCCGTACAAGGCAAATGACACCAAGGAGGAGGAAACAGGGATGGGGATTCCCTACACCTGGGAGTTCCCACTCCAGTGGCTCAGAGGAGGATGGTACACCAAGTGAGGTGAGGTAGACCAGCTTCCACATGGACAGATATGGGCCCCACTGGTGGGGTTCAGACCAATGAAATGGCCTGGACCCCCGAAAATAGTGAGTTTTTTTGTAAATTTTTCAAGATTGCTCCCCTTGTTCAGGGAGCTGAGGGGAACATGGCTGGGGTTGGGCGGAAGCCTTGTAACCCCGCCCCAGGTTGGTTCCAACCACCTGAGGTAGGTGGGTGCTGGACATGTGGGCACCTGTGGGCCCCATGCTAATGAGAAGCCTTCACAATGAATCTACATACTCTGTCAGGGGCAGAGCTGGAAGCACCAACGGGCGTGATCCCAGTGTAATTACCAGGAACACATCCCGAGGAATGTCAACCCTATTGCATTTTACGAATACAACATTTGAGCCAATGAGCTGGATTTTGCATAACTGAAGTGTGAAGCCCGAGATATGCCCTTTTGCTATTCTACCTGTGTTTAAAAAGGAAGTTTACCCTCAGCAGTTTGGAATTGATCCTGAAGGTGATTACTTAACAGGTTTCTAAAAAGTGTCTAACTTTGATACTAGCTAACCAACAAATGCCAGTGAATATTCTTCTTCCATTTCACTATTAGTACTCAAGCTGCTCGCAACATTTTCTGGATATTCCTGCTAGTTGCAATCAGGAATTTTGCTTTAATTAATGGTATGCATGGTTTATCACTTTCTCACCCTAATCAGTCGCACTTTCATTTCTTCGGTCTTTCTGATAGAAAAGTAAAACTTACCATCTGTGCAAAAATGTAACCCCTGCCATGTTTTACAATATTCAGAAATATGAAGAAGTTATAATTACATTCATGGTTACACGTAAAATCAAAAGCAACATTGTCAGAAGAGAATTTTTGAATAAAATGTGTAGCTGATAACTAGATTAAACATGTATTAATTGTTTAATTGCTAAATTATTTTAAATTGGATTTTCAGTTAACAGGACAACACAGAATCTGAGGACAGATATGGAGAACATCTGTTGCCTCATTTATTGTCTTCCATGCTGAGGAAGCTGAATTATTTCTCTAGAGACAGCAATTATGGTGGTTAAGAGTTCTCGGGAAGTGAAGGCCTTCATTTCAATTTTCTGAGTAGAACTTAAATCTAAGTCATAGCTGTATCCTATCTAGTATACAGCACTATCCAATCCATTTGATTTAGTATTTTAATTTACCTATCTGAATCCCATCTCATATGAAGAAACAATTATTTACTCTCCAGTCTTTTGTCTGGCATTTTCCACTTATATCCTCTCATAAAGGTGATCATTTATGCAGGGTGCTGTTCCACTGGCACCAGAAGCCTTCCCTTCAAGTGGTCAATCATTATGTCTGAGCCCAGAAAGTGAGTGTCAGTATGCTATTCAACTGCGAGAGCCAATCCTGATTGCATCCTAATCCAATGTCAGCAGAACTAAATTGTCAGATATAATATCATGGCCCCAAAATTCCTCTGGGGTTCTACCGGTCTCCTGTTGTATTTCTGGCAGAACTGCAATCTGTACCACTTCTCACTGTTTCATATTCGCATTGTAAGGGGTGGAGCCTCTGCCCTCCTCATACAAGGCAAATGACAGCAAGGAGGTGGAGCCAGGGGCTGGGACTCCCTGCGTTGGGAGCACCTGTTACTTAGGCTCAATCGGAACCGGGCTGAGCAGACCATAACTAGGGTTGGGAGGATCCTGGCGAATGCCCATCTTCACCCGCAGGCAAGTGGGAGCAGAAGGTTCCAGCCAACCACTGAAGATGCACCCGAAGTGGTGCTCACAGTTGCCTGTCCCATGATAATGAGGTGCCATCCCACCGACTGTAAACAATTCATGGTCCACACCGGTGGCTACTGTCAAATGGCAGGTGATTCACACACTTGTGGCCGGATTCTCCACAGAGCAACCTTTGGATTATGCTGTACATTTAGGAGGGTCTTCGACGGAATATAAGGGACGCATCATTTATAACTGACTAATGCTAGCTCCATCACATACTCGAAGTATGTTGGAGGAAAACATTGAGCCGGTTCCTTAAGCCATTCAAAATATCTGTGCCAGCGTCCAGTCTGGAAACACCCACGTCCACAGTGGTACTCCAATGCAGTGCAAATGATTTTCATCAGCATAATCGGGCATGAAGTGAACAGGACATGTGCTGCCCCCGCCCGAAGCAGTCGGCATGGGGCTCGTGCTATTTTCGTGGTTGTGGTTCATTTAGATGAAATCAGTGAGCTGCCAGCATGAAATGAACTCCCTATAAACTGACCTGGAGTCGGGAAAACCAGCGGGGGCAGCCATAACTTAAAGGGGAGGACTGAAAGCATCATTAGTGAAAGGAAGCACCAATCTTGAGGAGGACGGAAAGTTTTAGCAGCGCCTACAGCAACAAGGACATTAATTGTGGAAGCTTTTAAGTCTGAAAACCCACACAAAGCTGTAAAGTGCTTTGGGACACCCTGAGGTCGTGAAAGGCGCTATGTTAATGCAGGTTCTTTCCTTATGACTAAACACACTTGGATTTAATTTGCTGTGTGGGTTAGTGCAAGCACACATGCTGTTTATTAAGTAGTAGTGATTTTATTAGGTGCTGTTAACTGAGTCAGCATTAACTTTTGCCAATCTCCTAAACTATTTCTAATGCATGAAAATACACAGATCTACTGTCAATGTTTTTTTTGCTCGTTAACTGCTTATTAAGCAGCAATTACAATGGAGCAAGCATACATTGTTGTCCTCTCCTCAAGCTTCAGTATATCCCATTACCTATATCGCCCCCCAGCTTATGACATCCATAATGACCTGCTCAAAATGGGTAAGGGGTTATATTTGTTACATTCCATCGGCAGTATCAGCAGCCTGTGGTGCCTGTTGAAGGCCATTTTTATCTACAAAGAACAGTATGCTTTACTTGAGCTGTAATTTTGCAGAGAGAAGCAAAGGCTGCACAACAAATGTGAATACAGGTTGAGCGTCCAAAATCCGGAGTTCCGGAATCCGGAATGATCCGGACTCCGGGACGATTGGTGGCAGGGTCGTCCGGAATCTGTAAAATGTTCCGGAATCCGGAACTCTGGATTTTGGACGCTCAACCTGTACTTCAAAAAGCCATTAACTTTTGTGGTCTTTTTTTGAAAAATCCTATGAAAAATGCGAGTGATGCAATAAAACTTTAGTGTTGTGTTTTATCCTCCTTAATCTGCACAGCTCCACTAAGTGTTTCCGCCAGGCTGTGGCCACAGCACCACGCCGCCCTGGTGGCCTAGTGTGGGCCATCGGATGCTCTGCAGAGCTCGCAGCGCCCCTCCCCTTTAACAGAAGGGGAGGGGCGGAGAAAGCGTCAGCGCTACACGGAGCGGCCCAGGCATTTCCGGACTCGGAACGTGTTTCTGATGTCCGAAGTCCGGAAACGCCCGAGCCCAGGTTGCGATTTCCGGACTTCGGACATCAGAAACACGTTCCGAAGTCCGGAAAAACACGAAAACCTGCTCAGCCTCAGTCCCGAGGTTGCCGGATTCAGGACGCTCAACCTATACTGCCAGTCTAGTACTGTAGCATGACGTGTAAAACCCCTTCTAACTGAAAATACAAAAGCAAAATGAATACCTTTGTGTTGTCAATCCTACCCGTGCATCAGTAAAATTGCCCCCAATTATTCTATAGTCAGACAGTTTGTTTGTTTAATAGGCTGCTTATATACAAGCCACACACAATCTCAGAGTTGACAACTTACCCTCGGTGCAGAGACTCCAAGTTTTCTCCAAGTTTCTGTGAACCTTTGTGCTTGTGTGGGAGTAGATTTGTAGTACTCAACTTCCTGTCAAATATTGCAGTCACTCTCTACTGCTACCAGACACTGCAAAGTTGTTTGCAAGGCATCTGTTCCTGTCTAATCTACAGAGACCAGAACACACAACTAATGCTAATGCAACATAACGGGCCAGGAATTGGTTTGCATGAACCCAGCGGCAGCAATGATGGTCCTCTTGTGTCATCAGGACACGACCGGTGCGCTGGGAGCATTAGTCGCCTCAAGCTGGTCGCAAAGAGGAGGAAAGTCAGCCAGTGGGGACGCTGTCACCAGGCTCAGGGAAAGACCGGGCAGGAGGGAGGAGAACGGGAGGGTCGGGGTGAGCTACCTTTTTGGTGGCAACCTCCAACAGTCCCTTTAAGTACCTAGATTCAGTGCAGGAAGCACTTTAATGACCTAACCAGGTCTGGAAAGGTGGGTACAGTTGCACATTCACCTACATCCTGCTGTGAGCATCACCCCAACCCCTCACTCTCTCTCCTCAAGCATACTCCATCACACCACTTACCTTTCAGGTGCACCCATTCTTCTCTGTCCATGCACTTCCTCATATCCCCATCTATCCATTCACCACTTCTACTCACCCTCATCCTTATGTAATTTCATGCCTCTCGCTGATACTCACCCTCGCCAAATGAACTCCATCTATCGGCTAAACACATGCTATTACACTCACTCATAGGTCTGTGCTTTCCCTCGTTGCAGGAGAAAAGAGCACAGAACAACAAGGAGAGGGAGAGAACTGGAGGTGGCCCTCCAGCCATCTCACAACTAACAACTGCAGAGGAGGAGACACTGGAGATCAGTGGAGTTTTGGTGTGCCTGGCCGTCGGAGATGGGGAGACAAGGAGCTCCCAGCTACCTGGTAACACAATTAAATATCAGTCACCCACATGTCATACGGCACTCAGTCATATTGACTTGATTTCAACAGCGAGTGACAAATGATCATCTTCATAATGGTAACTTGCAACATTCTTACCTTGCCAGGACTGATTCATGTCTTTCTTCTCCGACAGGGTCTTCACTCGTGCAGCAGGTGTTGCTGGAGGACATGAACGATGATTTCTCAGAGGAGCTGAATCCTTCGGAGGGTGCACCGTCTCAGGACTCATGCATATCATGCACCAGCTCAGATATTCACACTTCGGTGGGACCTCTTAGATGGATAGTTGGGTTTTCACCTGGTGACTCACACTTCACAAGTGAGCAAGAGCAGATGGTGGTGGCAGGGCCAGCAGTGGAGAGTCCGAGGGCACTGCCCTCTCCAAGCTCTGCTCAGCTGGACATAGGTGCTGTATCTCAGGGGCCGTCAACGAAAAGGGGAATCATTAATAAGCAGCAGATAAGGTGCGATGACAAGCCTTCCAAGCACACTCGCCATAATTGCACAGAGAATGGAGGAATCCACCTCAAGCATGAGCGGGTTGATGTCGCAGGCCATTGAGATGATGTGTTCTTCGATGAATAGAGTGGCCAGCACTGTGGAACATCAAACGCTGTAATCAAATGAGTCCAAGCACACCCTGACCACGGTCGTACAGACTCCGGATGCTAACATGTCTGCCACTTTAACTAGGATGACAGATACCTTAGCTTTGGCCTTACAGTGTCCCACTGATCTGCATCAAAGTGCTCTCCAGCTCAGTGGTAGCAAAGAAATGTGGCTGGGCCATGAGAGGGATGATGGCAAAAGGGGACATGAAAGTGAGGACTCCACTCAAAGCGCTTCCACTTCTCACCCATTGCCCCCACCCCCCACCCCCAGTCATGGGCCCACATGTTGCCTCGTCTCCAAAGTGGTCGAGTATGCCCCTGCACAGGTGCAGGTGGAGCAGTCTTTGGTGGGGCTCTCATGGGCTCCAATACCCAGAGGACGTCGGCCAAGAGCAGTTCAGCAGTCAGAACAGGGATCTGAGCAGCCTGCCTCTACCTCTGCTCAAGCCACAACGGTTGCACCATGTAGGAGTTGTAGGAAAAGGAAGAATAAAGCTTTGTAGTTGCACAAGGGTATGCACATGGGTGTATGAGAAAATGTGTTCTTTAGTTAGGTCACATAAATCTTATTATTTTGCACCACTTTCCCGTCTTGTTCATTCTTAGATGCTGGGTGGCTAGTCGCTTTTTAACTTGTTTGATGATGAATGGGAAGACATGAATTGATGGGGACCATTGGGGAGGGTGTTCAAGGGGTGGTTGGTTGTTTGCAGGATTGCTTTGTGTCAGTGGCATTGGGCGGGGGTTGGGGGGGGATTGCGGGAAGAGTGGCCGTCGCATTTTCTTGTGACATGGGTCCACTGTTGCAACCTAAGTGAACCTTGCATTAATAAGGGCATGCCTGGCAACCTGAGCAGCTGGGGGTGCATTGCCCTTATCACCTTTCTCCTCCTCATCTTCCACTTCCTCCTCCTCCGAATCGTCCGAGGAGGATGTGAGTTCTCCGCCTTGTTCCTCCTGCAGGTCCAAACCTCGCTGCTGCGCAATGTTGTGCAGAGTGTGGCACACCACAACCATTCTGAAGACCCTGGCTGATGCTTACTGAAGGGGGCCTCCAGATCTGTCTAGGCACCTGAAGCACATCTTCAGCATGCCAATGGCTAGTTTGATCACATATCTGGTGGTCATATGGCATTGATTGTAGCACTATTGCGCTTCATTTGTCAGGTTTCTGTCGGGTGTCATCAGCCAAGTTTGAAGGGGATATCCTTTGTCTCCTAGCAGCCACCTCTTAAGTCTGCTTGCAGGTCCGAAGACATCAGGGAGCTTGGACTGCCACAAGACAAAAACATCATGGCAGCTCCACGGGAATCTAGTGCACACCTGCAGATATATCTTTTTGTGATTGCACACCAGCTGCACATTGATGGAGTGGAAGCTCTTGTGGTTGACGAATACTCCTGGTTGATCTGGGGGTGGCCGGATTGCCACATGTGTGCAGTCGATGGCGCCCTGCACCTGTGGGAAGTCAGCCAGAGCCGCAAACCCGCGCGCCCGCTCATTGTGACTGGCATCATCGCTGGCAAAGTTGACATAATTGGCTACCCTGGTGAACAAGCCATTAGTCATCTTTGTTATGCATTTGTGTGCTGCCAACCGGGAGATCCTGCAAATGTCTCCGGCAGAGCCCTGGAAGGATCCGAAGGCAAAAAAGTTGAGGGCGGTGGTGATTTTGACAGCCACTGGTAAAGCGTGGCTACCAGGTGTTCTTCTAGGAGGCTGCAGACCACCTGATGTGACAACCTGAGCCTCCTGAGACACTGCTGTTCAGGCATGTCAAGTAAACTGAGCCTTTGCCTGTAGACCCTGTTTCGCGGGTAGTGCCTCCTGCGAGCTGCACCCCTCTGCTGCTGCTTCTCCTCTCTGCTCCACCCCTCTGGTGTTCCCCTCTCTGCTGCTGCTCTCTCTGCTGCTGCCCTCTCTGCTGGTCCCCTTTCTCCTGTGCAGCTACAGGTCTGTGACCAGCAGGCTGCTGGTGTTGCTGCTGCTGGTCATGTTGCTTCTCATCTAAGGTCCAATCTAAGGCAGCCAAAGCACCGCCCGTCCTGATGTGATGGAACAAATCTCCAAAGTGTAGAAAGTAAACTCTCTGCAAAAGTACTATGAACACCCTTTCCCACGAGCAGGTAAGAAAGCAGCAGTGAGTACTGAGTATTTATTGTCATATTTCCATGAGATGGATTGACCCCCTCAATTGCCGCTGTGTTCTCGCCTTGCTTTCACTGGCGAGTTTCAGGAAGCCCGAGAAACCCGTGGACCCGACGTTAAACTCAAAAGTCTGTGTCAATATCACTCTAATTGAGCAATTAACATATGTTAATTGGCAACCCGCCTCTCCCGAGTGGCTTGCGCGCACACAGCCTAACGCGCTCGAGTGAAACCCGGATGGTGGTGGGTTGGAGTCGGCTTCCCGACGCGCTGAAAATTTCCCTGGTTTTAACCCTCCACCCGCACCCGAACCCTCCACCATGTTAAAATTCCCCTTTGTGTGTCTAATTGAGGATATTTCAATCTGATTGGTTGAAGCGACACGCTATTGCTTGGCCTGCTCACACGCGCCACAGATTCCCTGTAGAGGACGCCACGCTGGACCAGACGCCTGATGACAGCAAGTTGCCGCTCTGAAGCCCACGACAAGTCTGTGGGCAGCTGTAAGCGTAGTGAACGGTGAGTGCCGTTCTTTCATCACTGACTGCAAAATCAGGGCCATTTTATCAGAGGTTCTTTGAAGCACTTTGCTGCAGTAAACACATTGTATAAATGTAAATTGTTGCTGTGGATTCTTGAAACCACAGAGACTGCTCCGCCCTCCCACTTCTCCTTTCTTGTTTTCCTTTCTTCCTGGGATTAGCTCAACCTGGTGAACTGTGGATTATCATGGGAGTATTATACCCATTGAGACAGCTACCACTAAGAAGAAGGCATCAGTTAACATCCCCTGTAAAATAAGATAGAAAATTATCACGTGCGATCAGCTTGTTTACATGGATTAAAGATGTGGGTTTATATACTGAGATTTAAGAGTGCATTACTGTGGTGTAACTGATCTAAGTGTAGAATGAAATATTATGGCATTTATATGTGTACATTCTATTAATATAATACTCTAAAATGGAAATGTGTAAAAATGGCTGCAAAAAATTCCAGACTTTATTTTGAAGCAATATAGGCATTCAATTCAATTCATATCCAGTTAAAACTATCACACAGGACAGTTAATAGGATCCAGCATCATTTAATCTGCCAAAATAGATTCAAAATTATAATACATGCTAATACATAAATTGTATCTGGTTATATCTATTCTTGCATAAATGGGGTTTTTAAGGGGCAGAATGCTCAAAAGCTCCAAGCTGCTATTATATTTTGAATTGTATAACAATTGAGCAATAGTTGTTCGAAAACGGTAATAGTCTTCCATAGGCTCTATGGTAGCTGTCTACATTAGCTATTTCAGTGCAAAGGCCACACTGATATAATAGAAGCAGCTCAGACAGAAATCCAACGGCTGTTGAATAGTGCCAATAGTTTAATTCATTGGTGTGTTTCTGATTAAAGGAGGAGCAATTAAACTGAGCAAGATCAAAGAAATAAAAGCATTGAAAAGCAGATAGCACAGAAAATAGGATGACAGTTATAGAGCACAGCAAATTTGAAATAGGATGGAAAATGCAATGTTGACCCATATTTAACACTAGAGCAATGCCATGTAACAGTGGGAATGAATGGCACTTACAATTTAATTACATACTGAAGCAAAAATCTCATCTCATTTTGTAGGATCACAGACAGTGAAATGTTCTTTTCATCTTCTGCAAAGGGTAAATTCAGTAATTATGCATACGAAAAACCCAAGCTAGGGCAGAAAATTGTGTGCAAAACAAATTTTACATGTCAATCAAGTAAAATGCTGAATAAGAATTAAAAGAGTAACCCATCAGATTCATAACATGTTTTAGAATATAAACCTAGAAATTAAATGGGCCAAAGCCTTTGTTAAAATAACAAAGAGAGAAATGTGATACGAGCACACTAATTTCACAGTAATTTCCAGGCTTCACTTGCTTGCCATTTAAAAAAATCTTCTTCGCAACTAAAAATTAAACAGGTGTTTATATTTTACACCTTTATTGAGTTATATTGAACATATATAAAAAGGTAAGAAACATTTGTATATCTGTGTATAAAGTAGAGAAGAGACTACAGGGCTTCAACAACACAATGGCCACAAATCACACACAGGTTCCACAGGATGTAGTTGTATATTGTCAAATCACTAATACATAGAATCCATGAAGTAAGACTTAGCCTGCATAAGGCAAGGAGAATAAATGGTGCAGCACATTAGCGCTATGCTGAATCTTTTTATTTCCCTGTGTGAGTTTTAACTGGATATGGTTGAATGCTTAGAGTGCTTTACATTATATTCTATGGCTCTCATATTTACTGAGCCACGCATGCGGAGCGGGGAGGGGGGGAGGAGTTATGCACGGGAAACCCAGAAGTACAGATTTCCTGAATGTCCTGCCATTAAAAACTTTTAAATTTTTACATTTTTTCTCTCCAGGTTTCCCGCCCGACAGCCAGCCTGATTGACAGCAGAAGGGGCGCAGCAGAGGAGAGGGTAAGTCTAGTGCTGGGGGGGTGGTGAGATCAAGGTGGGGGGGAGAGGTCGCGGGGTGGGGTAGAACGTGGTCGGGGGGGGGCAAGGTGGAGGTCACAGAGGGCGAGATTGTGAGGGGGTCAGAGATCGCGGGGGTGGGGGGTTGGACAGATTGTGGGGCGGTTTACAGCGTAGCTTGTTGGGCCGAGGGAAACACTCCTGCTCTTCCTGGCCCACAAGCAGTGATGTAAAGGCACTTACCCTATGGATCCAGCCCTTCTCGCCTCCTGTGACATGAGTTAAAAACAGAAATCATGTTAAAATGGAGTCACGCATCCTTAAAAGCTTTCAATGACCGACCTGCCTTCTGGGAGCGGATTGGTCACCCACCCCCCGTCCCGCCTCCGTTAAAACAGCAAGAGAGCGGGTTCGAGATGTGTTGGGTTTGGGTTTAAAAATTTTAAAGTTAAACTTCCCACCCGACCCAAACCCACCCTTTTTGGAGGTTAAAATTACCCCCATGAAATAGTACAATCCAAAGAGAGTAGGGAATGCACTATATAAATGGCTGGATCATTTACTAGCAGCATTTGCAGAAATGGAGTTGACATTCACTTTTGAATCATAGAATCATAGAATGTTACAGCACATCGCGCCTGTGCAGACTCTTTGAAAGCTCTGTCCAATTAGTCTCATTCCCCTGCCCTTTCCCCATAGCCCTGCAAATTTTTCCTCTTCAAGTATGTATTCAATTCCCTTTTGAAAGTTATTATTGAATCTGCTTCCACCATCATTTCAGGCAGTGCATTCCAGATTGAGAAATGTTTGCACTAACATTTTAGCAACTGTGGGTAATAGGTGACTTTCTCAACAGATGTCCTTATTCAGTTTGGCGAGGGTAACACAAATGTGAACTTATTTATTTTGTTTAGGCACCAACACCATTCTGCTGCACAATTCAGTTGGTCCCCTCTAGTTCCCTCTTACTTCTATCCACTCCATAAAACCAGTTCATCTTTACCTTCAATGTTAGGGAGCCAATAATGCAGTCCCAGCGCAGTGGCACACTGGGCACTGGTTGTGCCAGTGCAGAAACCAGCTGACCTTGCACGATAATGCACGGTTACCTCCATGAAATATTTTGGTGGTGCTCGTGGTGAGAAGTGCATGACCCACTGGGTATGCCATTTTTCTTTATTTTTCAGCCACATATGGACTTCCTGGCTGAAGGCCAAAACACAGCGGCCACAAGAAAGGGTGGCTCTATATTAAGGAGAGGATTGTCAGGAGTAAACTTTCTCTTCTCCACCCCCCCCCCCCCCCCCCCCAATCGCTACCATCATGGACCTACCCAAATGGGTGCGTAGTGTCTGGCAAGCTGCTGAAGTCCATTATAAGGAAGCCTCTAATATTAAGATATTTCAGGAATTTGTTGCGCTCTGGGTACATTTTATATGCAAGCTACCAATGCACTAGTCATTAGCCAGCCAGAATTGAGTGTGCTAAGTTTCATAATAGGCCTTCATGCTTCATAATACCAGATCTGGCGCTTAAAGCACCACAGCACTGTTGGCCACTAGAAGTAATAGTATGTATTGTGCAGTCTTGTGAGTATTTGACTTGACCGTTATAGTGTACTTACTGTCTATTCTCCCAGATTTAAAAACAAACTTTGGAAATTTCTGTTTGAGTTTCTTTTTTCAAAGTCCACTGTGTCAACTATTATGATTAAAAGATTTTGCAGTCTCCAGGGTTGGGAACATGCAGTGTAAAATCAGGCAAAGAAGCTCATATCTCTAGTGTAGAGTGAGCTGCATTTTGCCACAGAGAAATTTGTCCATTTTATGAGGCAACTTGTGTTGACAGCAGAAGTCTCATTTTATTGTTTTCCCGTCAGCACTTCCCCTCTAGCACAGCTCACCAATATAAAATGGATACATGAGTGTTTGTCTGGCCTGGCCGGTAGATGTCAACTTCTTAAAGCTGTGCTGCAGTTTTCAATGTTCTTTGTAAAGTTTCATTTTTATTTAACTTACTGAATAGTTTCATCTGCATTTCCTTTGCGCATTAATTCTTGTTGCTGTACACACCACATTCTGTGCATTACAAAACTTTCAGTTGCTATTCCTTTTCCTACAATATTCTTGCTTACAGCTTCAATTTCAGTTACAACAAAGAAAGTTCTCAGGATAGGAATTACTTTTTTTTTTATAGAACTCCAAGGTTTGCACAAGGAAGATGAATTCATAAGGGGACAACAAAAGGCAGGTGCGGTGTGCATACACCTGTTCTTACCAGAGGACCATCCAGCCTTCACAAACCTACCTAGGCATCTCCGTGCTGCTGCTTCATAAGGGAGGCTGTCACTGAGCTATGCTATCTGTTCCAAACTAACCTGCAGACAACTTAGCGAACAGGGTCAGCTCTTCCTGTAGCTATACAAATCACCACTGCATTAAACCTTTAATGCAACCAGATAGTTCTGAGCCACGGCAGGGAACATATGTCAGATCTACCAGGCTGCTGTTCACAGATATATCAAGCAAGTGACAGATGCCACGTCTGCAAGGGCAATACCATTGACGCTTTCCCTGTGGAAGGAAGTATCAGGTGGATAGGGCGCAAAACCTTTATCAGGTGCCAGGGTTCCCAGGAACTCATGGCATCATAGATGGCACCAATATGGCTTGCTTTGCCTCTGACAACATCTCCTTGCTCCTTCTCAGTTGTGCATTTCAAAGCAGGGAGAGAGGAAGAAAAAGTCAAAGCAGCAGGCTTCTCCAAGCTGAGGTCCAGTATCATCTTGCTTTTATGTCTTGTCCTCCTTCTCACTTACTTCCACACAAGCTACGTACATTCACACAAGTATCACACATTATAGCCCCGATATTAAACGCCGTGCCCAACGAGAACGGGCCAGTTCGGGGGGTTAAAATTGGGGCAACTTCCTTACCTCCACGTTCGCGCCACGCCCCCATCCACCGTCATTTTAACTCCCGGGTTTCGGCAGCTGCATTCGGTTCCTGAATTTCATGAATTAAACAATAATCTGAACCTGGGCAGGAGGCTATCTTATTCATATCTTTATATATATATATGTCATCTTCCATAGGCAAAAAAAACTACACATTCTCCTGCATGTAATTTGGTGATAAACATTGTTTAAATAATGTCCAAGCTGCCACTTCAGAGCTTTGTTAACCATTCAAATCCTTAAATTTCATTGGTTAAGGAGATAGACTATTGGCCCCGTCGTTCACCAAGGCCCCAGTGCCCCTTGACCTCACCATTAACAGCTCATACTTCTAGCAATTTGTGGGGCAAAATTAATTGGAGCTGAAGGGTGAAGAAAAAAAATCTAACTCCTGGCACTCATGCCCCGCTCCAGCAATTTTTTAAAAATTCATTCCTGGGATGTGGGCGTCGCTGGCAAGGCCAGCATTTACTGCCCATCCCTAATTGCCCTTGAGAAGGTGGTGGTGAGCCGCCTTCTTGACCGCTGCAGTCCACAGTGCGGTTAGGGAGGGAGGTCCAGGATTTTGACCCAGCGACGATGAAGGAATGGTGATATATTTCCAAGTTCCCATGCGCCTGCTGCCCTTGTAACTCGTGATCAGGTGAGTTGCATTGAGTGTTAGAGCCGCCAGTTAAACCTGGTGGCAAATCGGAGCGGTGCCATTGTGGTTTATTGAGTAAGAATGCTGTATATTTGCTTTAAATAAAATAATCTGTCTGAAACAACTATGCTGTTTCTGGTGTTTTCACAGTATAGAGTGTCTGCAATCAACTAAACTCAGCACGGCCACAATATGACTGTAAAAAAACAGGGCTTTGTGTCTAGACAAGTATAGTCCAATAGAAAAGGATTTTATTTATTTTTAGCTGCAGTTATAGGATACACTGAAGACAATGTTATGGATTGTGATGGATGGGGCAGGGAATTCAGGTTGCAAAGTCATGGGTTTGGAAGTTATCAGAATAAGAAAAACTGCATGAAGACCATGAAATACATATTGATTGGCATTAAATAACTGTGTGTACTGTCATACTGGCTTAAACTTAAAAGGGTTTGTTTTGACAATTTATTTTGGTTGTCTCTTGGAATTGTTTAAACTGTTATGCATTACATTCAGGTTTTTGAGTGCATTTATCTTGCAAGATTGTGCCATCCCCCCAATATTCCACCCTCCCAGGAACATAGATACATAGATACATAGAAGATAGGAGCAGGAGTAGGCCATCCGGCCCTTCGAGCCTGCTCCGCCATTTAATGAGATCATGGCTGATCCTTCAATTCAGTATCCCGTCCCCGCCTTCTCTCCGTAACCCTTAACCCCTTTTGCCTGTAGAAATATATCTAATTCCCTCTTAAATATATTTAATGAGCTGGCGTACACTGCCCTCTGTGGCAATGAGTTCCACAGGTTCACCACTCTCTGAGTGAAGAAATTCCCCCTCATTTCTGTCCTAAATGGTTTAGCCCTTATCCTTAAATTATGTCCTCTAGTTCTGTTCTCACCCGCCAAGGGAAACATTCCTTCTGCATCTAATCTGTCTAGACCTGTCAGAATTTTATACACTTCTATGAGGTCCCCTCTCAATCTTCTAAACTCCAGTGTGTACATCCCTAAACTACATAGTCTCTCCTCATAGGTCAATCCCGCCATTCCTGGTATCAGCCTGGTGAATCGCCGCTGCACCCCCTCCATGGCAAGAACATCTTTCCTCAGATGAGGCGACCAAAACTGTACACAGTACTCGAGGTGTGGTCTCACCAGTGCCCTGTACAGCTGCAGCAAGGTATCCCTGTTCCTGTATTCCAACCCTTTTGCTATGAAGGCCAGCATACCGTTTGCCTTCTTGACCGCCTGTTGCACCTGCATGCTCGCCTTCAGTGACTGGTGTACAAGAACACCCAGGTCTCTCTGTACTTCCCCCTCTCCCAATTTATTGCCATTTAAATAATAATTTGCCCTCCCGTTCCTGCACCCAAGGTGGATAACTTCGCACTTGTCCACATTATAGTGCATCTGCCATTTATCCGCCCAATCACCCAGTCTGTCCAAATCGCTCTGGAGCTTCCTGGTCTCCTCCTCTGAGCCCACCCCCCCTCCTAGTTTAGTGTCGTCTGCAAATTTGGAAATGCTGCATTCGACTCCCTGATCCAGGTCATTAATATAAATTGTGAACAGCTGGGGACCCAGGACAGATCCCTGTGGTACCCCACTTGTTACTGCCTGCCATTCAGAAAATGAGCCGTTTATTCCAACTCTCTGTTTTCTATCTGACAGCCAGTTCTCTATCCACGTCAATACTTTCCCCTTTATCCCATGAGCTTCAATTTTCCATGCTAATCTTTTATGTGGGACCTTATCGAAGGCCTTTTGGAAGTCCAGGTACACCACATCTACTGGCTCTCCCCCATCTATTTTACCAGTTACTCCCTCAAAAAATTCCAATAGATTAGTCAAGCACGATTTACCCTTTGTAAATCCATGTTGACTCTGTCCTATCCTGTCCCCATTTGCTAAGTGCTCGGCTATTTCATCCTTAATGATGGACTCCAGCATTTTGCCCACAACTGATGTAAGGCTTACAGGTCTGTAATTACCTGCTTTTTCCCTACCCCCCTTTTTGAATAGTGGGGTAACGTTAGCTACCCTCCAATCCATGGGCACTGTTCCCGAGTCTAATGAATTCTGAAAAATCATGCTTAGTGCATCCGCTATCTCTAGGGCCACCTCCTTCAGTACCCTAGGATGCATGTTATCAGGCCCTGGGGATTTGTCCGCCTTCAATCCCTTTAGCTTCCTTAACACCATATCCTTAGAGATATTGATTTGCGTCAGTTCCTCCTTTGCCAATGTCCCTATTTTTCCCGATATCCCAGGGAGGTTTTTTGTGTCTTCCTTCGTAAAGACTGACCCAAAGTATGCATTTAGTTGGTCTGCCATTTCCTTATTTCCCATTATATATTCCCCCGTATCTGACTGCAATGGACCAACTTTGGTTTTCACCAGTCTTTTCCTCTTGATATACTTATAAAAGCTTTTGGAGTTAGTTTTTATATTTTCCGCCAGCTTGCTTTCGTAAGCTATTTTGCCCTTCTTGATTAAGCCCTTTGCCCTCCTTTGCTCTATCTTAAACTGTTCCCAATCTTCCGCTCTGGCGCGTTTTTTGGCTATTTTATACGCCCTATCTTTGGATTTTATGCTGTCTCTAATTTCCCCTGTTATCCACGGTTGAGTCACCTTTTTAGATTTCCTTTTATGCCAGATTGGTATAAACAATTTTTGCAATTTTGTCATTCTATCTTTAAATGCTTGCCATTGTTTATCTACCTCCAGTCCTCCCAGGAACGTTGTCCAATCAGACCTACTCAGTTCCCGTCTAATGGCATCATAATTCCCCTTGTTTAAATTCAGGACCTGAGTCTCTGAGTCAATTTCTTCGCTCTCCATTTCGAGTGAGAAATCGATCATGTTATGATCGCTCTGACCCAAGGGTCCCCGTACAACAAGATTACTAATTAGTCCCTTCTCATTGCACAGTACCCAGTCCAATATAGCCTGTTCCCGAGTTGGTTCCTCGACATATTGATCCAGATAACCATCCCTTAAACACTCAAGGAATTCCTCCTCCTCATTATTTTTACTGATTAGGCTAGTCCAATCTATATGTAAGTTAAAGTCACCTATGATGACAGCTGTGCTCTTATTGCACGCTTCTCTAATTTCCCTCGTGATGCCCTCCCCAACCTCTATTTTACTATTTGGAGGCCTATATACCACTCCTATTAATGTTTTTCGCCCCTCGCTATTTCTTAGCTCCACCCATATAGATTCTGTATTAACTGAGTTAATATCCTTCCTTTCAATTGCATTTATCCCCTCTTTTACCAGCAATGCTACCCCTCCTCCCTTTCTTTTTTGTCGATCCTTCCTAAATACTGAATACCCCTGTATGTTAAGCTCCCAGCCCTGCTCACCCTGCAACCATGTTTCCGTAATCCCAATTAGATCATAATTATTAACCTCTATTTCCACAGCTAATTCATCTACCTTGTTCCTGATGCTTCTCGCATTAAGGTATAAAACCCTCAGGCTTTTTTTATGCTCACATTTTTTATGAATTAGTTTGGCCCTTTGTTTTTTGTTCCTCTCCTTTTTACCATTTATTTCTGTCTGCCTTTCACTTTCCTCTATTTCACTACATGGGTTTCTAGCCCCCTGCCATACTAGTTTAAATGCTCCCGAACTGCTTTATCAAAATTTACCCCGAGAACCTCAGTTCCATCTTTGCACAGGTGTAGACCGTCCCTTTTGTATAGGTCACACCTACCACAAAACTGGTCCCAATGCCTCAAAAATTTAAAACCCTCCCTCTTACACCACTGCTCAAGCCACGTATTTAGCCTAACTATCCTGTTCTCTGTACTCTTACTAGCACGTGGCACTGGTAGTAATCCAGAGATTACTACCTTCGAGGTCCTACTTTTTAGCTTGGCTCCTAACTCCCTAAATTCTACTTGTAGGACCTCTTCCCTTTTTTTAGCTACGTGGCATGATGGCTGCTGGGGAACAAGGAATATCCCCTACAGACATGGCTCAGGACACGCCTTCGTAACCCCACCATGCCTGAGTAACACAAATGTAGTCAGGGTAAAGGGACCACCAGGATCATTATTGAGCACATCGTTGGGATGCTGAAGCAAAGGTTCAGGTGTCTCGACAGTCTGGGGGCTGCCTACAATATGCCCCAGAAAGAGTCGCCCTCAGCATAGTGGTGTGCAGAGAAGTCTGCATTTGGAGGATGCGCAGCAGTAGCAGTCCTCATCAGATGAGGAAGACCAGAGGGAAGCGAGGAAGCAGCAGAAGAAGGAGGGCCACCTCAATGCCTAGCAGCAAGAAATGAGAGGGATGAGCTAATCGCTCAGCGATTCTGGTGACCTAATCATTCCCCTGCCCTTACACAGAGCCCTTCTGCATTAACAGTGCTTGTAGCATCCTTCACCACTCCCTTCACCCTGCATTAAAGAACATTTAAAGCATTCAGACAACTTCTATATCACTGACAGGCTGACAATGCAGACGCAAAAGCTGCTATTAAATCCCACTGAAGATCAAAGTGCCAAATGTGATAAAGGTGGTTAATTTAATGGCATACATAATAATTGCCTTCCATTCATTTTATACCCAAGTGATCAGCCCTTAGTGCTTTTCTTAAGGTTTGCTAACCTCTAGGGGCCTCAGCAGAGCTGGTGAACGGCTGTTGTTCCTCATGTTGGGACCCCTGAGGCGCTCTTGGCCAGTAACTTCTGGGTGCTCAAGCCTGTGCGGCATCGGCTGCTGCTGGGGCAGTCTAGCCCAGCTGCCTTGCTGGCACTATGGAATGTATTGATTGAGGGGATAGCAAAGGAACAGGCGTGCTGACATCCTGAGAGCAGGCAACACATATTGCTACCATCGTGCCACTGCCACTCCAGCGAGGCTGGGGCTCAGCACTTCCTCTCATCAGGCTGCAGAAGATGAGTGACTCCATCAAATCCCCCATCTATCTGGTCCATCAATCTCTCCAGGATGGAGGCCAGAGCATACATAGCAGCCGTCTGAGCTTTTGCCAAAGCTCCAAAGGGCGGTGACTCCCTTTGTGAAGGCGTGGCTGCAGCATCCCTGGAGGTGATCACAGATGTGTGGAGCTTGTGCATATAATGTATGTGCTGAGAGGTGAAGAAGAAGCAAGAAGGAATGAGGATAGGGACGTGATGAATGTAAAGGCTAATCTGTTTAACATGAAGTGAGGAAGGAATGGTGGGACAAGATGATGATAGTGCAAGTGCGAAGAGAATGGTGCTAGTGTGTGGTGTGAAGAGAGGAAAGGAAGAGGTGAGTATGTTTAGAATGAGAAAGAGAGGCGTTGCAGTGTGACCTTGTGATTATATATTGATGGATGTGACAGACAGGAGAGAATTGTTGGGAGTGGTGGGGAAGCAGGTGAAAGAAGTGTTGTCAGGTGCTTCTGAGAGAGCTGGCAAGATGAAGAGGTGTGATCACCTTGCTGCTTTTGTGAGGTCATTGAACTTCTATCCAAGCCTCTACAACTATGGCCCTGGGATTGCTTCTGCGGCTTGTGGGGAAGAGGACCTTCCTCCTTGCCCTCACTTCCTCTATTGGGGCCACCAGGGAGGCTTCTGAAAAGTGGGGGAGCAGACCTTCTACTCATCTCCGTGGCAAACAAATCCCCCAGAGATGGCCACGCAAGAATCCAAGCAGGGGGATGCAGCCTTGCTTTAAGAGGTGCATTCCACTTTAAATCGGCCTCGGGAGTCGCGTCGGAAATTGCGCGCGGCAGTTGGGCAGACTGCTCGATACCTGACATGATCATGAGGGCAGCCCATCAGTCAAATGGAAATGAGGCCTAAGACTTAAAATGTCGGTGCAACCATGCGAATTTAACGCATCCCAAGTTAAAATCGGGGTTTATATCATGTAATGCAAGCTTTGTTCGAAGGTGTGTCAGGAATCCAGTAATACTTTTCTGTCATTATAGGCCAGAAAGAACAGCCTTAACCTGAGCTAACTCTTTATGCTCACTAACTGTAGTTGTGTTAGTTCATGTAAACTTTGGTGAGAGAGATGCAGATGTAGTGTGGTTTTGCCTTGGTATGAACTGCTGGCAGCCCTGACAGGCTCTCTCCCATTCTCTCTCATCCCTCTCTCTCCCCTCTTTTGAAGTCACCTTTGGTATTTACCTCCCTCAGGAGATTAAACAATTTGGCTAGCGGTCCTGATAATACAAATTGTATATGGCCCACGCAGGCTTGATGGGTTGAATTGGCTTATTTTCATTATATACTTTTCCATGTTTTTCTGCAAGTAATATATATATTAAACAGTGAATGACAATGAAACAGCATGGCTATGCCATTTCTAAGCATCAGCAGTGCAGTGCTAATGCTGGTTCAATAGTGAAAAATCTTTAATGCATTGTGCCTACAACTGTAGATTTCTTTGTCCCTGCCCCCTGTGAGTCTGTACTAGAGAGAATGGATGTAATATGGCGAAACACAGTTTGACCATTTCCCTAAGCTGCAGCCATGCTGGATCAAAGTCTGAGCATTTCTCAGAGAATCAAAGGTGGGGGGGGGGGGGTGCGAGGTGGGTGGATTAAGATCCTAGTGGATTCAGCAGGCTGCTAACTATGACTCCTGAATGATTTTCCAGTATTGTCCACATAAGAAACAAATTCAGTTCCTACTTTCTATGGCACAAAAATGCATGGCCCCTTTTTATTCAGGTCCATGAATGTAATAAAAGAGAAATTAACTGTACTGCTTCCAGTAATTCAACCACAAAAGGGCCATTCTCTGGACAGCTGATTTTCAGTCAGCAAAACGCCTCTTTCTTGCATAGGTTAAATATACAGTGTATCTCATTGATGATTCAGTCTGATGCTCAATTACAGATACGTCTCAAATTAGTAACCAGATGTGTCAATTCCACTCTAACCTAACACATATGGGAAGTGTCTGACGGTTTACAAATAACTCATATATGCTCCAAATTATATACCAAGGAAAGGCTGTAGGAAATATTTAGGTGGATATTTTCTTGTATATGTTAATTGCAATGAAAATGTAGATGCAAATACTGTTAAGGTCACATTAAAGATCAACCAAATGAAAATCATATGAAATTACATGGGGGTTGAATAGAAATAAAAATTAATTCCTGGGTAGTTCATATGTTAGTCAGTTTAATGAATGGGGAGAATTCTATCTATCACCATATTTTTTTGACAATTTTATGTCATCAAATCCATGACACAATTTATAATCTAGGCTGATATTTCAGTGCTGAACTGCAGGACTGCTGCACTGCCTAAGGGGCTGTGTTTTTGATGAGACGTTAAACAGAGACACAATCTGACGTCTCAAGTGGACAGATAAAAGATCCCATGGCACCTTTCAAAGAAGAGCAAGGGAATTCTCCCAGTGTCCTGGTCAATATTTATCCCTCAGCCAACATCATTAAACAGATTATGTGGTCATTTATCTCATTGATGTATTTAAGACTCTGCTATGTGCAAATTGGCTGCTGCATTTCCCGACATCACAATAGTGGCTGCACTTCAGAAATGCGTCATTGGCTGTGAAGTAGTTTGGGACATCCTGAGGTTGTGAAAGGTGCTATATAAATGCAAGTTTGTTCTTTCCTTTTTATTTATGTTTGTAAGAATACGCATGTCTTTAACTCAATTAACCATCAATACCATCAGCGCACAAAAAATTTTCAGCCTATTCAGAGGTATTTGTACATCAAGTGGACCAGAAGAAGAAAATTGGGATCGGTTCTGATGGAATTGGGGTGGAGGAAATGGCCTGTGCAATTTGTCAATGTGGTCCGTATCAACAAGACTTGACAATGGAGATTGGGTTTGCCTCTCCTTATCACATGACTTTTCGGCAATATTCAGGGGAAGGGGCAGTGAATGGAGTTAAGATTTGCTATGCTGGATCATAAGAACCTAGGAACAGAAGTAGGCCATTCAGTCCCTTGAGCCTGTTCATTAGATTATTCAGTGGCTATTTACCCATCTTTGGTACTTATTCCTTATACCCTTATCTAGCAAAAATCTATCGATCTCAATCTTGAAAATTTTAATTGACCGGCATCTACAGCCTTTTGGAGGAGAGTTTTCCAGATTTCTACTACCCTTTGCGTGAAAAAGTACATCCTGATTTCACTCGTAACTGGCCGAGCTCTAAGTTTAAGATTGCGCCCCTTGTAGATTTCCCCACCAGAGGAAATAATTTCTATGAATCTATCATATCAAAACTGTTTTATCATTTTAAAGACCTTGATTAAATTACCCCATAACTTTTTAAACTCAGGAAATACAAATCAAGTTTATGCAACCTGTCCTCATAATTTAACCCTTTAAGCCCTGGTATAATTCTGGTGAATCTGCGCTGTTCCCCCTCCAAGGCCAATAAATTTTTCCTGAGGTGTGGTGCCCAATACTGAACGCAGTATTTCAGATGGGGTCTAACCAAGGCTCTGTACAACTGAAGCACCACCTCCTCACTTTTGTATTCCAACCCCCTTGAGATAAAGGCAAATATTCCATTAGCTTTTTTGATTACATTTTGTACCTGTGCCTCATCCATTTTAGCACCCACACAATTTTCTGCCATAATTTCCAACAGATGGCAATATTTAAAGGAGACGGTAATGTAATTCTTTCCAGTGTCACCCAGTGGCAATCATGCTCATGTAAAATGGACATCCAACATTGCTAGGGAAAATGTGGAAGTAAATTTAAAGAACCAAGCATAGATATTTGAAAGACTTTGTCGAATCCTAACTTTTCCACTGATTTTGGATTTCTTTTTCATTTTTGGTCCTGGCAACTACCTTAGCGTCAGCCTTTCTGCCATTTGCTGTGGGACTGTCATTCTCTCTTCCTCTTTCAGATAGGGCACAATCGATTTCCCATTGGAGATTCCCCTCAGCCTTTGCTTCCTGGAAGATGAAGAAGAATACCAATGTCTGGACTGGCAAAACTGGACTGGAGATGCAAGGCATCCTCTCATTGGTACCCCACCTCAAGATGATACAAGCAGAGGTGCTTCTACCTGTATTTGCTCAAGGATAATGAGATGGAGCCTAGAGGATGCAGAGGCCAACTCTTTTCTGGTTGCAAGGTACATTCATGCCACACTAATATAGGAGACCTTCTCTTGACTGCCTCATCTGGCCACTGCATGAGCAGTCCTGTGTACATCTTCCCACCATTAATATTCCATCATCTAGTGAAACTTCCCTGTGCACTGCAAATCACAAAGCTCCTGTTCATTCTACCAAATGGCATCAGCCTCCAAATCTTGAAAAGAACAATCTTTGTACACACCAGAAATTTAGTGCAGCCAAAATGTTAACATAATACCATTAGTGTGAGTGCTTTCCATCATACTTCAGCTTGAAGCGAGCGTGTAATATGTGGCTTTTACACCAAACGTCCTATTTCTCCTAAATGCTTTCTGAATGGCAGGAATGCATGACGTGGATGGCTGCTATAGTAATAGAAGAGCCTTTTGGGGATTGAGGTAGTCCTCGTGTCATGATAGCTAAGTACTGAGATAGAGCTCTTGCAGACTGCATCTCTTATGCAGGCTTATGGACAGCCGGTTTCTACATCCTTTCAGCCACAAATGTAAATATTGGAGGGGGCAGGCAGGAGGGCATGCATGTACTGCTATGCTGACAGACAACACCATCATCTGAGTGCATTCCTGCCCTGCCATTAGTACTGTGCATTGGTTCTGCATGTCTGCTGATCTGTTGGCTAGAGGAGGTTACAAAGATAGGGAGGGGGGCGAGGCAATGGAGGGATTTGAGGAATGTGAGCTTGTCCAAGGAGGCAGTCATAGTGCAGCGCAGGGCCTGCATTGCAGTAGTTTGAATATTCGTGGGAGAAGCTAAGACTGGCCACAAGGCCTCAACTATGAGAGGCTGCACAGCAGATGGCCCTGGAGCTGCCATCTGCTCCAAGGATGTCTCCATGCTGCCAATTCCATGCATTAACACATCACACATACTGGATGTGGACTCCTCCACACTTGTCACCATGTGCAGAAGCAGCTAGACAATGCAAGTATGTAATACGTGAAAGAGCTGCAACTTAAGACGACACTCACAGTGTCACTGCTACTCATTCTTAGTGTAAATGGGAAAGGATGTGAAAATCTTGTGGGGTGTCCTGGTGCTGCATATATACACGAAAGTGTTATATTTCTTCATGGGAAAAGGAGACATTTAACAGAAGGCAAGTCACAGCTACTAGAGGAGGACCTGCTGCAGTTCAGAAAGTCACCTCATTTGAAAAACAGGCAAAGGTACTCCAGCAAGACAACTTAATAGAGGTGGCAGGTGGTGGTGAAACAGGAGGGCAAGTCCCCACTGCAGGTTTGGTGTCCTCTTTTATTCCTTCCCTCCAGTGCTGTAGAGGATCTGGCTGTGCCATTCTTGTGAAGGCATAAAAATGGACAAATTAGGTTCATGTATATTCATGGCTTGCATCATAACTGTTGTATCTTGACTGTCATCTGCACAAGAAGGTCCTGAATGTTGATATTTTCAGATACTTTGACCAGGAGTGGGAAGAAAGGAAGGAAATGGAACAACAAAGCCTCTAGCCAACACCTATGCAGTCAAGCAAGCAGGCTTTTGAGTATGGCAGTCCACTGTGGAAGTCTCATTGCCAAATGTCCTAAGCACAATGAGAGCATTTCTCATGAATGCTTTGGGGACATTGGGAACAAACCTTTCTTTACCAGCTTGAAGATGCCAGTGAATCAGATGGAGATAGCCATTACACTAAGCTTCATTGTCCTAATTGGTGCCCAGAAGTCTGCTCCCCCAATTGGTATGCTAAGGGAGTGCACAGCAGCAGCTGTGTGGCTAATATCGGCATGGATGAGGCTGCTCTTGTTAGGGCATGGGCACATACACAAAATCTAGGCACTGGTTTGAATGACAGCAGAGCAGTGCACCAGGCAGCCCCTACAGTACTGGCAAAAGCAGTAGCAGGGCCATCTCAACTTGGCATAAGGAATTAGAAAGCCACCTCAATCCCCAGAGACTCCCACAAACAGCCATTGCCCATTCATCTCATGGGAGGACCAGACAAGGATACCCCATACAATAGCAAACTACTGCGGATGCTGGAAATCTGAAATAACAACAGAAAATGCTGGAAACACTCAGCAGGTCAGGCAGCATCGAAGAGAGAGAAACAGAGTCAACGTTTCTGATGAAGGGTTCGACCCGAAACGTTGACTTTGTTTCTCTCTCCTCGATGCTGCCTGACCTGCTGAGTGTTTCAAGGATACCCCATATCCTGCCTCCTCTCTGCCCTGGCCATTGAGCCCTTAGCAGCAAGCATCAGAGTGAGCTCAGACATCCATGGAGTGAAGACTGGAGGGGCGAACACAAAATATCACTAATTACATTCACATCTAAATAGCAGGAAAATCAGGCAGTTCCATTATGAGCGCACTATCCTCCCTGCCTGATTTTTATCTCTGCATTTTGCTCAAATGATGCTTAACATCAAGGTAAGAAAGAAAATGTTTTAACCCCAGTGACTGTTCCTGGGGAACAGTTCTGCAGGGGCTGCTTGTCCTCTGATACCTCAGCCAAGTAACCACTATTCATATGTGAGGCTGGACAGTGATTGCGGGCAGGCTACTTGACCATGGTTTGATCCTATCCTCTTCTAATGTTTACACACATGGGGGGGGAAATTCAGTTGGTTGCACTTCCCGTATACGCCTTAAGAGGGCGCTAATGGGGCGCAAAGCAACTAGCGCCCGGGCTCGGTGATGTTTGCGGCGCTCGCGAAATTAACTAGACATTTTGCGGCGGCGCTAAACACTACCACCACAATCTGCTGCGCCGGCAGATCGTGACATCAGTCGAGTGCGCAACGCCCCAGTAGAGCCCCGGAGCGGATATTGAGTGGCGCCCCCTGCCTTACCGCCTGCCGCTAGCAACGACAGATTATGGGGAGCGTTTTGCAGTCAGGAAGGGACTGGGGGAGCGCTATTTAAAGGCGACCGCTTCCTGCCTTTTATTGTTGGTGACATTTTTGAACCACACATTCTGAGAGAGAGAGAGAGACTTCTGGAGAGATTCAACGCTGTGTGAAGGAGTTTTGGGTACTGAGCAGCACTTTGCAGGTTCATTTTGATTTGCCCTTGTATCGATTTAGAAGAGACTCTGGGGGCTGCACTCTGAGCTCTTTCCTTGGTTCTCTCCATTGTTCTTTCCAGCAGATTTGATGTACAGGTCTCTCCAGGCCGAGATTCAAGGCTGCAATGAGCAGGATGTGAATGGAAAGCAAGATCAACCCTCCCCTTTAAGAACTGGCCGGCGCCATTGTGTGTGTGTTCCATTGCTGACTGACATCACATGACCTTCGCCAGTGCTCTGAGGTAGTGCCTCGCTCCTCGGCCTTTGCGACTTAAGACAGGTGTGAAGCGCCTGATTTAGCGCTCCAATCACCTCCAGGGGCGATAAAAGTCAAGTTTGCAGTCGGAGGCAATAATTAGCGCCAGGCGCTAATCTTTGCGCCCGGCCGATAATTGCGGCCCAAATGGGGCGATACTGAATTTCTCCCCCATGCTCTTTATGTAGTGGCCAATGGGCAGCCATAAGAAGCAGGAGTCTAGGCCAGTTTTCCCCTCTCTAACTCAGGGTTGCTGAGCCACTTGCTCGCTCACAATTCCTCTTGCGTGTTAAGTAGGGATATCAACATATTTTTCTTCTTTGCACCAATCAATTCTACAGCCAACGCATTTGTCTGTGCTTTATTCTCCTGATTACAAGTGTTTATATTAACTATCTTTTAATTCTAAAACAAAGCCAGTACAGTAGTACTGATATCATAACTTCACCTACCGAATAAATGCAAATTTTAATTCTACACCAATTAACATGATTGTTATGCTAAAGCGACTTTTATTACATATTGTAGTAAGGAACAATGTAACCAAATGCAGCTGCATCTATCAGGTGTCTATTGTACTGAAGTGGCGATATTCATTCAGCGTAGATTGATTTTATTACGTCAAACTCTTTTACAAAGTAAAAATTAAAATGTAACTTCATAAAAATATTCATCCTATGAATATATTGAAATTTATGCAGTGAAAATCAATTTCAGAAACATGGGGTGGGGGGGGGCAGTTTTAAAGTAGCGCCTAAAATGGGCACGAAGTGGGCGGGATATGGATACGAAATTGGCTAAGTGACAGGAAACAGAGTAGTGGTGAACGGTTGTTTTTCGGACTTGAGGAAGGTATACAGTGGTGTTCCCCAGGGGTCGGTACTAGGACCACTGCTTTTTTTGATATATAGTAATGACTTGGACTTGGGTGTACAGGGCACAATTTCAAATTTTGCAGATGACACAAAACTTGGAAGTGTTGTGAACAGTGAGGAGGATAGTGATAGACTTCAAGAGGACATAGACAGGCTGGTGGAATGGGCAGACACATGGCAGATGAACTTTAATGCAGAAAAGTGCAAAGTGATACATTTTGGTAGGAAGAACGAGGAGAGGCAATATAAACTAAAGGGTACAATTCTAAAGGGGGGTGCATGAACAGAGAGACCTGGGGATATATGTGCACAAATCGTTAAAGGTGACAGGGCAGGTTGAGAAAGTGGTTAAAAAAAAGCATACGGGATCCTGGGCTTTATAAATAGAGTACAAAAGCAAGGAAGTTATGATGAATCTTTATAAAACACTGGTTCAGCCTCAACTGGAGTATTGTGTCCAATTCTGGGCACCGCACTTTAGGAAGGATGTGAAAGCCTTAAAGAGGGTGCAGAAAAGATTTACAAGAATGGTTCCAGGGATGAGGGACTTCAGTTACGTGGATAGACTGGAGAAGCTAGGGTTGTTCTCCTTGGAGCAGAGAAGGTTGAGAGGAGATTTGACAGAAGTGTTCAAAATCATGAGGGGACTAGACAGAGTAGATAGAGGGAAACTGTTCCCATTGGCAGAAGTCGAGAACCAGAGGACACAGATTTAAATTGATTGGCAGAAGAACCAAAGGCGACATGAGGAAAAACTTTTTTACGCAGTGAATGGTTAGGATCTGGAATGCACTACCTGAAAGGGTGGTGGAGGCAGATTCAATCATGGCTTTCAAAAGGGAATTGAATAAGTACCTGAAGGAAAAAAATGCAGGGCTACGGGAAAAGAGCAGAGGAGTGGGACTAGCTGAAGTGCTCTTGCAGAGAGCCGGCATGGGTGCGACGGGCCGAATGGCCTCCTTCTGTGCTGTAATCATTCTATGACATTGGTTATGCCTGCCCAAACTAGCTGACATGCGGCACGTGCCATTTTGAGGTACTTACCTCATTGCCATAATGTGGGCGAGCTGTCAGCGCTATTCGCGCTTGTAATTGCCAGTTTACCCATGGTGAGTGGGGTTGAGTGGGAAATCTGGCAGGGCTCTCGTAATTTGAAAGTAGCCTGCACCTCTTAAAGGGGAAGTGCCTTGAGCCAATGGTGGATGTCAGAGCTGCTGTTCCAAGGACCACAACACCGCCCCCTCCCCCCCCCCCGCCCCCCCGCCACTGCCATGAAGGTCTTAGCGGAGGAGGTGACCAGGAAGATAGCGGTGCTGTTTCTCGCAGATGGCACAGAGTACCCTGCCAGACAGCCCAGCAACAGTGGGTAGAGAGAGCAGAGCACGCAAATGCCAGGGGGGAATTTTAACACCACAGACGGGCGGGAGAGGGTCAGGGAGGTTAAAAATTTTAAATCGCGTAACACGACCCCAATCCACCTGCGTACGTGCCTGCCGGCATTTCTACGGCAGTGGGTTGAGTGGCGATCTGTGTACTGCTCTCGAGAGACAGGGCAGTTCATTACAATATTTAAATCAGGCAGTTGTAAGGCTGATTTAGATTTAACACTGGCCGGCCAGCCAGGTTTCCCAGGGCTCAGGAAACCTGGCAGCTAAAGGGAGGCGGGAGCAGCTGGATCAAGCAGGTAAGTGCTTGCCGGTGCGACCCCACCACTTCTGCCCCATGATCTTTGCCACCCTCCCCGCTATCTGCTGACCTCACCGTGCCCCGATCTTTCCCTCCCTCCTTCCTTTTTTGCCATGCTCCGAGCCCCCACCACCACCCACTCCCCGATCTTTTCTGATTGCTGCGGAATAAATAAAAATAATGAGGTCCTGCTGTTAAATTTGGCAGGACCTCCACATTCTCGGGATTTCCGGATTCCCCCCCATCTCTGCAACCGTGTTACCCGCTCCCTCCCCACCTCCCCGTAAATATCGGGGCCCAGGAATCTGACACCACAGATCTGGCAACAATGTAGGAAAAATTCAATGACCTGACCAGATCTGCTCAGGTAAGACTCCCATTCATAACTTTCTTACAATCTGAACAGCTCTGCGCCACTCTACTGTAGCCCCAACACTAACAAGCCTTGCCATCCCTGCTTTCCATCTCTCCCCTCCAATCACAGCAATACACATCAATATGCCTCCTCTGCTTCCACGGCACACTCTGCACTTGCTAATGCCCTCACAATTACTGGGTCCTCTTCACCACACCTCGGACTATCTACAGCACAGGAAGTGAAGGGCAGGTCGCCTGCAGATGCACTGTCATTCACTCTGACACTTGTAAGTAACAGTTCAGAAATAGGCATTCCGTGTACTTTAGGCACTGAGTTTTACGGGTCTGTACTGGATGATTCACCATGAACGGGTGAGCAGGAACAAGGTGCTAGAAAGTCAGCTGGGCCAGACCGTCCTGACAGTAGCCAAGATGCTGCAGTCTGTAGCTGGGCCCCTCTCAGGTCTCAGCTTCTCAGGGTCACCAACCACAGCCATCTCAAGTGCTCTCATCGGAGTCTCAGCTGCCCTCTACCTCCCATGTTGAACCACTAGGATAGCACCTTGTTGGAGCACCAGAATAGGCAGGAGAGGACTAAAGTCAGGCACTCGGGGCTTAAACCAGGGTGATCATTAGTGGATGGATGCGTTAATGCTCATTTTCAATTGGGACCAATGTTGAGAGGGACTGTTGCTGCAGATGAATAAGAAGTAGTTAGCCAAAGCACTGCTCAATGAGCTGCTGTCAGGTTAGGTAGGCCTTGGTCTTCTTCGTTATCCACTGTGTCTTGCTGTTCTTCATGCTCCTTCACCTCCATGTCTTTCTCAGCAGGTGGCCCAATGGATTGGATGGCCCCAGATCTATCCAGGTAGTGAAAGTGTTGCTTGAGGGTGCTGATGGTTTGTTCTATCAGAGCTCTGATGAAGGCACGGCCTTGATTATATCTCATTGCTGCTTCTGTGTGAGGGTCACTGACAGGTGTCATGAGCCATGTCTGCAAATAGCCAGCCTTTGACCCAATGGTCTGGGTAAAAAAAGAGGGGCAATTGACTAGCAGTACAGGATGAAGGCATCATAACAGCTGCCAGACCTGAGACAGACCTGCATGATGTACTGCATGTAACTGCACATTCAGTGAGTGGAAGCCCTTCCTGTTGACATATACTCCAGGGTCTTGTTTTGGAGCATACAAGGCTATGCGTGTGCAGTCGATGATGCCCTGCACCTGGGAGAAGCCTGCGATTCTGGAATTCTGGAAAAACCCAGAGCCCTGTCTTCTTGCTTTGTGAGAAGTCGCACAACACCAGGTTATAGTCCAACAGTTTTATTTAAAATTACGAGCTTTCGGAGCTGTTGCCCCTTCATCAGGTAAAGGTACAGTGAGGGAATCTATTACACAGTATATATACACAGAGAGCAATTTGTCTGCAGAGATACAATCTTTTAGGGAGGCATTACATCAAAGACACATCAGAGTACTTGCTTTGTGGCCTCCATAGGGAAGGAGATGAAGTCATTGGCTCTTGTGAAGTGCACATCCGTCACCTGCTTGATGCAGGCATACAAAGCTGATTGACTAATGCTGCTCATGTCACCTGCTGCAGCCTGGAATGACCCCAAGACATAAAAAATTAGGGTCACAGGCAAGGACGAGCCACAGGCAAGGACGAGCATGACTTATGTTGGTTGCTGCAGCAGGTGACATAGCTCTGTGATGGCCGCCCTGGTAAAGCAGAGCCTTTTCACACACTGCACCTCGCTGAACTGGAGGTACAAATTATTTGGCCTGTACACTCTAGTGGGGTGAGGGCTCCTGCGAGCTTCCCTTCCTCTGCCTCTGCTCTCTGCAGCTGCAGGTCTCTGGACTCTTGAATGATGCTCCTTCTCCTCCTCCTCTTCCAGCCACAATGGCATCCCAATCACCAAGCCCATAATGCCATAGAGTATAGAAGATTAAGGGGTGATTCTAATTAAGATGTTTAAGATGATTAAAGGATAAATGAAAATAAGAATTTAAGGAAGCTGAATATTTTTCTATCACAATGTGGCAGAACTCAAAGACATAACCAAATTAATAGTAATACTAATACAAAAAGAAAATACTGCAGATGCAGTATTCTTAACCTGTCCCATTAACATCTTCTTTTGCCTCTTAATGTCTCTTAACTTCTCCTGCCTTCTGTCCTATCACAGACCTTCCCTTTTGTTCTTTCATCCCCTCCCCCATTTCCCAGCCCCTACCCTTGCTTAAAAATCTGTTCCATTTCCTGCTTTTTTCCATTTCTGATGAAAAGTCATCGACCTGAAACGTTAACTCTGTTTCTCTCTTCACAGATGCTGCCTGACCTGCTGAGTATCTCCAGCATTTTCTGTTTTTATTAATAGTAATACTGTCTGCTTCTGTCAACTCTCTGAAGGATACACTCACCAGTGCACTAAAACACTTTCAAAAACTCAACATGCTGTGGTCAGAAGACAGAAATACTACAGTTAAGGTATTGTAAAGATTCCCACCCATCCTTCACCTCGAACACTTCCATTCCTGGACTTCTCTCTCTCCATTTCTGGTGATGGGCTTTCCACAGACATTATGACAAGCTCACCTACTCCTACAACTTCTTGGATTATACTTCTTCCTAACCTGCTTCTTGTAAGGACTCCATCCATTTCTATTAACTCTCAATGCCCTCTGAAGTGGTCCAGTAAGCCACTCAGTTGTAAAAACAATCACCATTTCTCAAAAACAAGACCCATGGACATGGAATAACAACAGAAAGCGCTGGAAAAACTCAGCAGGCCAGGCAACATCCGTGGAGAGAGAAACAGTTAACGTTTCAGGTCGAAGACCCTTCGTCAGAACTGAGAAAAAAGCAGGAAATGAAACAGATGAAAAAGCAAGTTGGAGGCTGGGGGAAGGAATAAAAGAACAAAAGGGGAGGTCTGTGAGAAGTAGAGACATTAAGAGATGCTCAAGGCGCGACGAGATGGTAATAGGACAGGTTAAGAAACAAGAGATGGCTCAGAAGTGTGAAATGCGCTGGCAGAATGAACATGGACATGGGCCAGGGAGGAAAGATGGTGAAGACAGATGGGATGATCAACCCTATTGAAACCCATGGATAGGTTAAGGAGGAATCGCATGCTAAATTGCCAACATGACCAGGATGCTCTAAGTGCTGTTGAGAGGATAAAACTCAGATTGGAGAAACTCGAATAAGGAGAGGTGGGCGGGGACTTTGCTGGCGGCGATCCATTCGCACACTTCAGAGAAGGAGATAAAATTAGTGTGCATTTAGAAATGCATGGGTTAGTCAAGGACAAAGAAAATTGATTTGTTAAAGGCAAGTCGCGTTTGCTAAATTTAATCAATTATTCGAAGAAGTGACTGATTGGATAGATAAAGGGAATGCAATAAATATGGTGTATATAGATTTTCAGAAAGTGCTTGATCAGGTGTCTTTGAGATTTATTGAAAAATTCAGGCATATGGTCATTTTGTTCTCAGTATATATGATACTTTTTGTCCCCGATATATGTAATTGATTTGGACTTTGGCATAGGAAGCATCATATCAAAATTTGCTGATGACACAAAAGTAGGGGGTTTGGCAACATCAAGGAAGACAGTGAAAGACTTCAGGAGAACATAGAAAGGTTAGTGAAATGGACAGACAAATGACTGATGCAACATGGGCCCAGAATTTCCTTGTAATCTCTTACACACAAATGATCTCGATCATTTGCGGCACTCCCAAGTTACGTCCACTGAAAACCCACTTAGCTCATTACCACTGCTCCAACCACAGTGCAAAAAAAACCACAGAATGTGAGTTTCCTCATTTATGCCCATTTTGAATGGGCAAAATTTGGGAACAGCAATGCCCGAAGTCACTATTTCTGGTGTTTTATGTGATTTTTTTTTTAATTCTCATTCCTGACCTGCTTTTTTATGGTATTAGAATATTACAGTAAAAAGAGAAAAGCTTTTACAATTGTTTTTCTTAAACATGCTGGGAGTTAAATTGAACTGTGTACAGCCCGTTTTTCAGGTGCTGCGTGGCCACCCAAGGTCCCAAAATGGCGTTCAAGATGCACACGCACACTTCTGATGGGAAGTGCACAGGTGGCAATATAGACAAATGTGAGGTGATGCGCTTTGGTAGGAAAAAACAGAAACATCACCTACACCTTAGAAAATAAGAAATGTATGGGGTAGAAGAACAAAGGAATCTAAGGATACAGGTGAACAAATCATTAGAAGCAGCATCACAGGTTAGCAAAGCAATTAAAAATGCTGGCAAAGCACTGAGATTTATTTATAGGGGTATAGAATTCAAAAGTAGTGAAGTTATGTTAAACTTGTATAGGACCCTGGTCAGGCCACATTTAGAGTACTGTGCACAGTTCTGGTCTCCATACTATAAAAAGGACATAGAAGCAGTGGAGGAAGTGCAAAAAAGATTTACAAGGATGGTACCAGAACTGAGAGATTACAGCTATCGGGAAAGATTGAACAGGTTGGGGCTTTTTTCTTTAGAAAAGAGAAGACTTAGAGAAGACCTGATAGTGGTCTTTCAAATTATGAATGTGTTGGACAGAGTAGCTGTGAAGAGAATGTTTCCACTTGTGGAAGAATCTAAAACTAGGGGCCATAAATACAAGATAGTTACTAATAAATCCAATAGGGAAAAAAGGAGAACTTTCTTTACACAGATTGTGGTTAGAATGTGAAACTCGCTACCACAGGAAATGGTTGAGGCAAATAGCTTTGATGCTTTCAAAAGGAAACTTCATGAGTACATGAGAGAAAAGGGAATAGAAAGATATGCTGAAAGGCTGAGATGAGGTAGATGGAATGGGTGGAGACTCGTGTGGAGTATAAATACCACTAGTTGGGCCAAATGGCCTGTTTCTGTGTTGCATATTCTATGTAATTCTATGTAATTGGTAGGACAGTAAGAAGTGTAGACGGGAGCATAAAATTACAAGAGACATTAAGTGAGTGGGCAAAACTGTGGCAGATGGATTTCAACACAGGTAAATATGAGGACATCCATTTTGGACCAAAAAAGAATAGATCCAAGTATTTTTTAAATGGTGAAAAGCTAGGAACAGTGGTGGTCCAAAGAGATTTACAAAGAGTACTAAAATGTAGTAGTCAGGTACAAAAAATGAATCAAAAAGGCTAATAAATGATAGCCTTTATAACTAGAGGGCTAGAATATAAAGGGGAGGAAGTTTTGCTACAGCTAAACAGAGCCCTGGTTAGACCACATCTGGAGTACTGTGTACAGTTCTGGGCACCGCACCTTAGAAAGGATATATTGGAGTGCAGCGCAGATTCACCAGAATGTTACCAGGGCTCCAAGGATTAGATTATGAGGAGAGATTACATAAACTAGGCTTGTATTCCCTGGAATATAGAAGGTTAAGGATGATTTGAGGTTTCTAGGATTTTGAAAGGAATTGATAGAGTAGATAGAGAGAAACTTTTTCCGCTGGTGGGGGAGTCGAGGGCAAGGTCATAACCTTCAAATCAGAGCCAGGCCATTCAGGAGAGAAGTTAAGAAACTTCTTCACGCAAAGGATGGTATAAGTATCCACAAAAGATGCTATTTCAATTAATTTTAAATCTAAGATCGATAGTTTTTTTCTAGCCAAGGGTATAAAAGGATATGGAGCCAAGGCGGGTGGATGGAGTTAAGATACAGATCAGCCATGATCTCATTGAATGGCGGAGAGGCTCGAGGAGCTGAATGGCCTACTCCTGTTCCTATGTTCCTGTGCTGATAGGGTATATATAGAAAAACTATTTCCTCTGGTGGGGGAGTCCAGAACAAGGGGGCATATCCTTAAAATTAGAGCTAGGCAGTTCAGGGGTGATGTCAGGAAGCACTTCTTCACACAAATGCTACTGAAAATTTGGAACTCTTTCCCCCTAAAAATAAGTTGTTGAGGCTAGGTCAATTGAAAATTTCAAAACAGAGCTTGATAGATCTTTGTTATGCAAGGGTATTAAGGGATATGGAGCAAAGGAGTTAAAATGGAGTGAAGATATAGATAAGCCATCAAGGGGCTGAATGGTCTACTCCTGCTCCTATGTTCCTTTGTAGGAAGGGTTTAGTCATGAGACTCCAGGCATCATGTGTGTAGGGCAGGCTTAATGGACCAGCTGTTTTTTTCCTGTCCGTCATTTTAATATGTTCGTATGTTATTTGGACGGAATACTTAAAATACAAACAATGTCATCGCAAAAATCAAAAACATGATATTAAAAGCAAATGTGGCAATTCTAGAATTGCTCCCATGTGTATGGTTGGCTTGACATAGCAATGGTGTGTCACTACAATAGACGTGAAAACAAATAAAGAGAACTAGAACATTTCTGTGCAAAAGAGAGTGGAACAACAAAAGTAATCTGAGTTCAACTTGAATGTCATGTTCAATATAAATGGGCAGTCAAATGTCCCTCATAATAGGTAAGGCTATGTTCAATGTTACTTTAAGTTGGAGTTGTACAGAAGGGCAGATTAGTTGACTTAAGTTGGTAAGAGCATTTCTTGTTCTCTGGGGGTCTCTCAGTTTGGTAATTCCAGAAAACAAAGTGCACCCATAGTGCCTGAGTCTATGGGAAGCCCCTCAGTGTCACTCTCTCTACCCCAGTGTTGGCAATAGATGTACTAATAGATGGCGACTATGATCAGAAGTGCACTCAAAGAATCAGGAGCCGAGCAAGGCTTATCAAACCAACAATACTGAACAAATCCAAAGCTTACTTGAACCCACACTGGGCACCTGGTTCAGCAGCTTTGTGAAAGAGGTTATATATAAAACCATTCATTCATTGATGCTAAGAGCATAGGAAAATGTGCTAGGAAGAAAAAGCACATAAGCACAATTTTGGTTTTGGATAATACATCGCAATGAGTAGCAAGAGTAGGAAATGTTTTATCCCACTGTGTGACAGGAATTGTAAAATAATCATAGAATCATAGAAGTTTACGGTAAAGAAGGAGGCCATTCGGCCCATCATGTCTGTGTCAGCCAAAAAAGAGTAATTCGGCCTAAACCCACTTTCCAACACCTGGTCCGTAGCCTTGTAGATTAGGGCACTTCAAGAGCATATCCAAGTACTTTTTAAATGCAATGAGGGTTTCTGCCTCTACCACCCTTTCAGGCAGTGAGTTCCAGACCGCCGGGTGAAAAAAGATCTCAACTCCCCTCGAATCCTTCTACCAATTACATTAAATCTAAGACCCCTGGTTATTGATCTCTCTGCTAAGGGAAATGGTTCCTTCCTATCCACTCTATCTAGGCCCCCCATAATTTTATACACCTCAATTAAGTCTCCCCTCAGCCTCCTCTGTTCCAAAGAAAACAACCCAAGCCTATCCAATCTTTCCTCATATCTAAAAATTTCCAGTCCTGGCAACATCCTGGTAAATTTTCACTGTACCCTCTCGAGTGCAATCACATCTTTCCTGTAATGTGGTGACCAGAACTGTCAAGATAAAAAATATATTAAATAAAATGGGATTTGGCCTTTTACCATTCAAAAAGTGACTATGAATCTTTGGAATCAAAATCTTTAAAGGATTTTTTTTAAA
Organism: Squalus acanthias; assembly: GCA_030390025.1. Classification (NCBI taxonomy): domain Eukaryota; kingdom Metazoa; phylum Chordata; class Chondrichthyes; order Squaliformes; family Squalidae; genus Squalus; species Squalus acanthias. Next base: position 106,053,188 of record CM059434.1, read on the forward strand.
CTAACGTGACAACGTTATGACTTTAAGAGCACTGGGAACGACTGATAGAAAGGTGTGAACTGTTGATGCCGAGCAGAACATTTTTTTTTCCAAACTGAAAGCTTGATGTGAATAGCACACGTTTGAAACCCCAAAAATGCAAATTAGTTTGGTTGTAAAATAAAATACTGCTTTAATATTAGCAATGTATTTCTTAACAAAATAACATGAGAGAGAAAAAGACACGTCATGAGTCGGGCATGTTGTTTCCAGGAGACCAGCCTGATTGCGTTTTCCACAAACGTGCTGCATGCTAAACTGAAGACTCCAGCAGCCATCTCGATTGCAGCCTAAATCTCAGCGAGCAACGGATCCAAGCCATTTGTTTGAGGCTGTGCAGCACATGGTGAGCCATCAGCCGCAGATGATTTACTATCTGGTGTGAAGATTGAATTGGACTGGTGCTCTGTCCGGCTGCCCGTCCAGCTGTGGAATGGCAGTTTCGCTGCAGTTTCACGTGTTTACCTCGCGATCCACAATGAATGGACAGCACCCCCTCCCACAGAGCTGGCTATGGTGCTGAACCCAGTTGTATTCTGCGGCAGGCTTGCCTTTTTCTTGTTGGATGTGTTCCTGTTGCTTCCGCACACCCGTCGACGTTTGTAAATATTCTCCCCACTAATTCTGGCCGGCTCGCTGAAAGTTGTCAGATAAACAGAGGTGATTACACCGCAGAAGGAAACCTAAATCGTGCGCTGATAAATGATGAGGGCAAATGGTAAACTCCAACCACTGTTTTCTCAATGTAAATTCGAGCCACAGCGGTGAAGACTTGTTTATTCCGATTCATCAAAGAATGTCATTGCTGAAAATTTGAAACCGCCGATTTCAACACTTTTGCTCTGACCGACTCGGTGAGTGATGGATACTTTGTATTAGTGCATTTTGTAAAAGTTGAATTTATAACACGGAGGACAGTTTCGGTTTTTGGTATAAAGAGCAGGGGATAGCTGGATTTTCTTCTTTCCACACTTTTGTATGTTCTTATAATCAATAAACTAATGCTTCAGTGTAATTTAGTTAATGGAGATAGGGGGGAGGATGAGATACAGTGTTCCACTTCAGCTGAACGACCTGGGATGTGTCTTGGTGCAATGATGTAGTGGTTTCCGCTAATTGGCGGATGATCTAAGTGCTTATTTTTCCCCCCCCCTGCTATTTGGCGTGTGTCACAATCTGCATATATGAACATGATGCTTTTTTTTTCTTTAATATGTTAACAGAAAGCGATCTTTTGGGAATTCAGTCGCTTTCGAGCAAAAGGACGATCCAGCACAAGCCGGTTGTAGGGATCATATCTGCACTCAGTGACGAATGCACAACATCATAGAGCACCATCCAGACATGGCTACTGCGCTATTAGCTGGAGAAAAGCTCAAGGAGCTGATCCTTCCGGGGCAACAAGATGAGAAAGGCTCGCCCTTTGCAGCCTTCATGGTTCAACTAAAGCTAGAACTCCCCTTCGACAGAGTAGTGTCCATCGGGACTGTCATTATCCCCATCCTATTAGTCACATTGGTATTCACTAAAAATTTTGCAGGTAAGAAGATCGAGAAGTGCACGATTACCCAACATCATGGCAATCATTGCAAAAACGGCTACATTCTAGGGCGGCATTCCCGGCACCAGTGAGGCCATTTCTAATGTATATTCCGGTTATGCATGAGGGAAGATCCCGTGGACCAGCTGGCGTCACATTCACGCTTCTCTCTAATCTTATGCCCTTTGAGACGCTTTGCTCCGTCACACCCCTGTTATTTAGAACTTTTTTATTGGGACTCTTTGTTTTGACATCTGACCTTCAAAATGAACAGAGTGTGGCAGTGATGCCACTTTAAGGAGTGGGATTATACGTATACTACTGCATTGTACGTACGTTTTAGACACCCATAAGCCCGCCCTCCATATAATGAAACTGTTCTGGAGGATCCAGGGTGTGCTTAAGTGTGTTTATATCAAGCTACCGAAACGCACAATCCATCAAAAACATTTCTTAAACAGTGCTTTAGGCTTTAGTTCTCCTTTGTGTGATTTTTAAATCCACGGTGCCAGCTTTACTTTAAAAGGGGAATGTCTTCATGAAATTATTTGCCAAACCTGTTTTTATTTGGGAAAGAATAGACGGAAGACCCGTGAGTTATTTTTGTTCTGATAAGATTGTGTGTAAGTTATGCATTTTCGTGCAATTGACATCACTCTTTTATGTGTTTGTAATAGAAAATAGATAGGATGACAAAACATTTTTATTGAAAACAGTGACCATTTAAAGCAACACGAGCAAATTTACCAGTTAAATGGTGTAAGGTATCATGTACTTTTCCCCTAAAGGACTGTTTGGTTAAAATCTTGTAAGATATTTTACTGAGATTTGTAAACTAAGGCTTTTTTCAGTTAAAACGTAAAAGCCACACACAAAACTACCTTTCATCCATTTGCTCCGCTGGAAAATAAGTCTGCATCATTTAGCAGTTACTGTTTGTACCAGGAACTCAACGGCCCGGATTTTGCGGTCGGCGGCGTACTTAAGGATTACGCCGCCGGCATCCGAACCGAATGCGCACTTACCTGTTGCGAGGCCCCAAACGAAAAGTTTCTCTCAGACGCTGCGGAATAGAGGGCAGCGTAGCGGCCCACGGATCCCAGGGGCACACCGTGTGCGGAAGCGTACCTGGGATCACGCGGGCCGGTGCTCCAATCACCTTCCAGTAACTCAAATGGAGTGGCTTTGGAGAAAGGCCAGGGAGCAAGTCACAGGTAGCGATAGGGAGACGGCAGAAATATTAAATCATTATTTCGCTTCAATATTTACCAGGGAGATAGAATAGGTGGACTTGACATTGAATGATGAGATGAGTAATGAGATAAGTGCATTTAAAATTAAAAAGGGGGATATATTAAATAAACTAATCAAACTCAAAGAGGATAAAACCCCTGGTCCGGATGGATTGCATCCACGCATTTTAGAAGAATCTAGGGAAGAGATAGCAGAGGCATTACTACACATATTTAATAATTTATTAGAAAAAGGTGTAGTGCCAGAGCTAACTGACGGGTAGCTAACGTAATACCTATATTTAAGAAGGGGGATAGAACATGTCCAGGGAATTATAGACCAGTCAGCTTAACATCGGTGGTAGGAAAAATAATGGAATCCCTACTAAAGGAGAGAATAGAAGAATATCTAGAAACAAAAAGTATAATAATGAATAGTCAGCATGGATTTCAAAAGGGAAAATCTTGCTTGACCAACCATATTGAATTTTTCGAACAGGTAACAGAGAGTAGACAATGATACTGCAGTAGATGTAATTTATCTAGATTTTCAAAAGGCCTTTGATAAGGTACCCCATAATAGACTAATGAATAAGGTCAGAGAATGCGGAGTCAGGGAACAAGTAGCAGAATGGATTGCTAGCTGACTTGAAAACAGAAAGCAGAGAGTGGGAGTAAAGGGTAGCTATTCACAGTGGCAGAAGGTGGGTAGTGGTGTTCCACAAGGATCAGTGCTGTTCACAATTTACATTAACGATTTAGACTTTGGAATCAAAAACACAATTTCTAAATTTGCGGATGATACCAAATTGGGGGGGATAGTCAATACTGAGGAGGACTGCAACAAATTACAGGAGGACATTAATAAACTTGCAGAATGGGCAAATAATTGGCAAATGAAGTTCAACACAGATAAATGTGAGGTATTACATTTTGGTAGGAAGAATAAGGAGGTCACTTATCACTTGGAGGGTGCAAGTCTAGGTGGGGTAGAGGAATAAAGGGATCTCGGAATACAAATACACAAATCACTAAAAGTTGCGATACAGGTTAGCAAGGCCATAAAAAAAGCAAACCGAGCACTAGGGTTTATTTCTAGAGGGATAGAATTGAAAAGTAGAAAAGTTATGCTGAACCTGTATCGAGCCTTGGTTAGACCATACTTACTGCATGCAGTTCTGGTCGCCATATTATAAAAAGGATATAGAGGCACTGGGGAGGGTGCAGGGAAGATTTACAAGGATGATACCAGAAATGCAAGGGTATACATATCAGGAAAGGATGAACAGGCTGGGTGCGTCTCTTTTCTCTTGAAAAAAGAAGGCTGAGGGGTGACCTAATAGAGGTCTTTAAAATTATGAAAGGTTTTGATAGAGTGGATACAGAGAGAATGTTTCCACTTGTGGGGAAGAGCATAACTAGAGGCCATCAATATAAGATAGTCACCAAGAAATCCAATAGGGAATTCAGAAGAAACTTCTTTACCCAAAGAATGGTGAGAATGTGGACCTCGCTACCACAGGGAGTGATTGAAGCGAATAGTATAGATGCATTTAAGGGGAGGCTAGACAAGCATATGAGGGAGAAGGAAATAGAGGGTTACGCTGATAGATTTAGATGAGGAAAGACAGGAGGAGGCTCGAGTGGAGCATAAACGCCAGCATGGACTGGTTGGGCCGAATGGCCTGTTTCTGTGCCTATGTAATCCTATGTAAACTTATCTACCCTCTTGGTTGTAGATGGTTCATGGCCAGCTGGTTCCAGTTTGGAAAAAGGGAGAAAATAAGATTGCTGTGGAGTCCTCACAATAAAACAATTAAAAGTAAGATTGCTGTGGTGCCCTCACAATAAAACAATTCATATAAAGCAATAATATTCATTGCTGAACTGATTCTTTTAAAATCTTGTTCAAATGTCAAAGTCTGCAGACAGCTAATAACCATTAAAGGAAAGGATTTTTAGCCAAATGAAGTTTTTTTTATTGACGGGTATCCCCTTACGAAGTGTAAACAGGCTGCTGCGCCTGTTTGCACCAGCCGTAAAAATTTTCGGGCGTAATTGATGGGCAGTTGGGCTCTGTGCCAGCAGTTAGGATTTCCATGTCGGTGCGGATGATCTGTCAAGTCGGAACTTGACAGATCGCATGTTCAGGATTTAGTGCATGCCCCGAACTTGCTGTCCATTTCAAAGGTGGTATGAGGGCATTCTCTGAGAGTACAGTCATACCGACCTCAAAATCCAGGCCATTCTGTCTAAAACCCCTCTTGAACTGCACAAAATTGGGATAGGAAACCATTATGCAATTAAGCAGCTTATGTTATTAAGCAATGAGAATCTATCCCTCAGTACAATCATTTATATTTCTCCGCTCAGTCCATTCTTTCTAAAAGAAGACAAGAAACCCGTATAAGATACAAACATAATGCTTTAATTCTAAGTTTATTTTATTTATTCATTTTTATTTTTTGCGAACTTTATGTTATGAAGCCAATCATTAAACCTCCAAACAGGAAAGCAGTCCAGCATTTAACCATTAACAGTCAAGCTATAAACATTTAAAAAAGGAGAGAATGATTACACACTGGTTTACATATTTGTTGTCGTTTTAGTGTATTTTCTTAGCCTGCTATTTACAGGAGAGTACATTGATAGTAATGATGTGCGTATTTGTACAGACATTTTACATGTTTCTGGGAAATGGGTAATTCAGGCGAGACAGTATTTATTGCCCTAAGGGCAGTAAGAGTTAACCACATAATGTGGAATTGGTATAGACCAAACAGGAGTGGCAGATTCCTGTCCCTGAAGGACATAAGTGAATCAGTTGGATTTTTACAACAATCCAGCAGCTTTTGTGGTCATTTTCTGGTGGTCATAGAATAGAATCATAGAATGGTTACAGCACAGAAGGAGGCCATTCAGCCCATCGAGCCCGTGCTGGCTCTCTGCAAGAGCACTTCACTCCCCCGCCCTTTCCCCGTAGCCCTGCATTTTTGTTACCTTCAGGTACTTATCCAATTCCCTTTTGAAAGCCACAATTGAATCTGCCGCGACCACCTTTTCAGGCAGTGAATTCTAGATCCTAACCACTTGCTGCGTAAAAAAGTTTTTCCTCATGTCACCTTTGGCTCTTCTGCTAATCACCTTAAATCTGTGTCCTCTGGTTCTCGACCCTTCCGCCAATGGGAACAGTTTCTCTCTACCTACTCTGTCTAGACCCCTCATGATCTTGAACACCTCTATCAAATCTCCTCTCAATCTTCTCTGCTCTGAGGAGAACAACCCCAGCTTCTCCAGTCTATCCACGTAACTGAAGTCCTTCATCCCTGGAACCTTTCTTGTAAATCTTTTCTGCACCCTCTCTAAGGCCTTCACATCCTTCCTAAAGTGCGATGCCCAGAATTGGACACAATACTCCAGTTGAGGCCAAACCAATGTTTTATAAAGGTTCATCATAACTTCCCTGCTTTTGTACTCTATGGGCTCGATTTTGCCAGGCCCGAGGAGGCAGAATTGGAGGTGTGTGAGGTGTTAAAATTGCAAGAAATGGCAGGCGGCTCCGATCCCGCCTCCGAGCAACTTTCCCAGAATCGGGGTTTCAGACCGCGGAGGCCCTTAAGGCCCTTAACAACCAGTTAATTGCCTCTATAATCCCATTTTGAGAAGCCTTTCTGATTTTAACACTTTTCCCCCCATCCTGCACGTCTCCTCTGGAACACGCCAGTTAATCCTGGCGGCCTCACAAGTGGATTGCTTACTAACAGCTGCAGCTCCACCATTAAAACAGAGTTTTCAGCAGTCATCATTTGCAGGTGGCAGAACTTTGTTGTCTCAAGTCTGGGGGAACTTTTAGCAGGCATACCCATTGTTGTGGATGTTTGGAGCCTGACACCCATCTCCAGTGTGACCTCCTGGGAAACCCCTCTCCCCACCTTGACTGAGCGCTTCCTCAACTGAGGCATATACCAGAAGCATGTGAACCATTTATTTCCTTTCCTCCTGGACATCAGATTCGGACGAAGACCAGCCGTGGCAGCAGCAGAACCATGAACAACAGCAGCACCAACAGCAGCAGCAACAACAGGAGCGCCAAGCTGCTGCTCACCCACCTGAAACTGCACAGGCCAGAAGGCGCCAGCGCGCGCCCACATTGCTGCCCGGGATGCAAGGGACGCACTCATGTTGGCCAGATTTGCTTAACCTGCACAATCAAACACTTTTGCCTCGCACCTTCTTACCAGAGCATCGACAGTGGACAAGAACCTGCGCATTCCTATCACTCTGACCACCATACTGACAATTGCAAGTCGCTCTAAGCCTTCAATGTGGAAGTCCCATTTGCGAAATGACACAGGCCACAACTTCAACAGTTTGCCATCAGAATTTTTTTTTATCACAACAAGCAACTGATGGCATTTCAAAAATAAACACAACATAACACCCAAGTGACTACCCTTGTGACTACATGTGCATTATCTTCCTCTTACGCGTGCTCCTACGTGGTGCTTCCCCTGTGGCTTCAGCAGATGTGGAGGCCCCTTGCTCACTTTCTTGCTGCTCCTGTCTCGACACCTTTGGCGGCTGTCCTCTGGGGTTGCGAACCTGTGAGGGCTCGGCAACAGTTTGTTGCTCCTGCGGCTGTGCAGGAGATGAGACGCCCATCTCAGTTGGTTGAGGACTCTGGTGGGGCTCTGACCGAGGGCTTTGCAGTGGCATGGTCGTGTGAGCGCTTGGAGAGGAGCCCCCACTTCCTTGTTGTCTGCCACCAACATCCTTCTCATGGGTCAGCCCCACTTCAGAGCTAGCAAGTGGCTTGACAGCACCTTGCTGCACTTCAGGGGGGCCATGAGGACCCGTTTCTGCACTGGAAGTCCTATTCCAGAGGACTTCCATGAAGGTCTGGTTTCTATGCTCAATAGCTGACCATCACTCCTCAAGAGATGCTAGTCTATTCTGAACAATGACCATGTTTTCAACACTCTGGTGACTTAGCTCCTCCATGGCCGTAGCCATCCTCTCCTCTACCATAGCCATCCTTTCCACGGAGGTTGCCATCCTTTCCGTGGTGATGCGTTCATGCGCCAATGCCTCCGCAAAGGCTCTGCTCATGTTCGCGATGGACTCCTCCATTCGGTCCACACTCACAGCGACCCTGGAGACAAAACCTGCCAGAGACTCCTGCACCAGTTCCTGGAGTTCCAGCAATGCTCTCCTTCTGGATGGACCCGGAGGCACAGGGTCGACATGCAGCTGAGCCAAGCTGGCAGAGTCCTGCGCCCTCCGACGAGGACTCTCCATTGCTGTTCCTCTCTCCACCATCTGCTGATGCTCACTTGTGAGCTGTGATACACCAGGTGACAACACTACTCTATCTCGCTAAGGTCCCACCGAGGTGTGAGTGTCTGCACTGGTGCTTGATGCACTGAATTCTGCTGACGCTGCGCCCTCGGAGGTTGCAGCTTCCTCTGAGGAGTCTTGAAGCTCAGGCTGTTCCTCCTGGACAGTGGGGACGGGGGCTGTCGATGGTCCTGTGGGGGAGTAAAGGAAAGAGTTAGAGATGAAAGGTAAAGGTTGCATGCACATTGAATTGTGCAGATGATCATAAGTCAATCTGTTAGAGCATCAGAATCATTATCAGTCACTCATGCAATGTCAATGAGAGAGATGCCAGACTATTCTGTCACCAGCTTGCTGTGATGCGCCCGTCTGTCCGTCCCCCACTTGCGAATCTTCCTCGACACCGGCAATTTCCAGGGCTGCCTCCTCCGAGGTGGTGAGCTGGGCTACTGAGGGTGGCCCTCCTCCTGTCCTCGCTCTTTCCCTCTTATTGTGAGCTCTCTTTTCCTGCAATGAGGGACACAAGTGGAGTTTGAGTGAGAATGAAGGAGTGAGTGTAGAGAATCCATAGCATAGATGCTTAGAAGGAGACAAAGAGCCCTCCCTGTGTGTTGTAAGTTGTTGTAATTGCGTCACAGTGATAGGGAGTGTGAGGGCTGCATGGTCGAATAGTTAAGTGAATGTGACCATAGAGAGAGAGGGAATGGGTAAGGGTGCAGGGATGTAAATGTCAAGTGGGATGTGGAGGAAGAGGTTGGCAAAGCAGAGTGCTGGTGAGGACAGGCGATAGGGTTCAGATTGAGGGTGATGGGAAAGTCATACTCACTTTTCCTGTGCGGAGAAGGTCATGAAACCTCTTCCTGCACTGCAGCCAGGTTCTGCAGCACATAGAGATTGAGTTGACCTCCTGGGCCACTTGTATCCACACAACTTTAGTCTGTTGGGGAGGCTTATTCCTCCCTGAGGAAGGGAAGAACACCTCCTTATTTGATCTTGCTCCCTCCACCAGAGCTTGGAGGGAGGCCTCATCGAACCTTTTGGCCTACTGCTGGACATAGTTGCTGAATGAAGCGATCACAACAATGGGCATAAAGTTTAAAGTCTCCAGAAGAAGCAAGACTGCTTGCAGGCCTTAAATCCAGCAGCATTGATGACGTCATCGGAGGCGACTTTCTGTATGAAAAGACTCATTGGGCCAGGGGTTTCCACACGCTGGAAATCAAGTGCCCAATTAGGGCAAAATCGCCCTTTTTTTCCCACTTCACATCGGAGTCGGGGTCCTGACACGAAAACCACCTGACATGCCCCAGCCCGCCCCAATGGCAAAATCGAGCCCTATGCCTCTATTTATGAAGCCCAGGATCCCATATGCTTTGTTAATTGCTTTCTCAACATGCCCTGCCACCTTCAACGATTTGTGCACATATACCCCCAGGTTTCTCTGTTCATGCACCCCCTTTAGAATTGTACCCTTTAGTTTATATGCCTCTCTGTTTCCTGTCATTTAGCCAATTCCGTATCCATGCTGCCACTGTCCCTTTTATTCCATGGGCTTCAACTTTGCTGGCAAACCTATTATGTGGCACTTTATCAAACGCCTTTTGGAAATCCATGTACACCACATCAACCGCATTGCCCTCTTCAACCCTCTCTGTTACCTCATCAAAAGACTCAATCAAGTTAGTTAAACACGATTTGCCCTTAACAAATTCGTGCTGGCTTACCTTAATTAATCCACACTTGTCCAAGTGATTGTTAATTTTGTCCCGGATTATCGTTTCTAAAAACTTCCCCACTACCAAGGTTAAACTGATTGGCCTGTAGTTGCTGGGTTTATCCTTACACCCTTTTTTTGAACAAGGGTATAACATTTGCAATTCTCCAGTCCTCTGGCACCAGCCCCGTATCCAAGGAGGATTGAAAGTTTATGGTCAGTACCTCTGCAATTTCCACCTTTACTTTCCTCAGCATCCTAGGATGCATCCCATCCGGTCCTGGTGACTTATCTACTTTAAGTACAGCCAGCCTTTCGAGTACCTCCTCCTTATCAACTTTTATCCCATCCAGTATCTCAACTACCTCCTCTTTCACTATGACTTTGGCAGCATCTTCTTCCTTGGTAAAGACAGATGCAAAGTACTCATTTAGTATCTCAGCCATGCCCTCTACTTCCATGCATAGGTCTCCATTTTGGTCCCTAATCGGCCCCACCCCTCCTCTTACTACCTGTTTACTATTTATATGCCTATAGAAGACTTTTGGATTCCCTTTTATGTTAGCTGCCAATCTATTCTCATACTCTCGCTTTGCCCCTCTTATTTTCACTTCCCCTCTGAACTTTCTCTATTGAGCCTGGTTCTCACTTGTATTCTCAACCTGACATCTGTCATGCACCCCCTTTTCCTGCTTCATCTTACTCTCTATCTCTTTTGTCATCCAGGGAGCTCTGGCTTTGGTTGCCCTACCTTTCCCCCTCGTGGGAATGTACCTCGACTGTACCCGAACCATCTCCTCTTTAAAGGCAGCCATTGTTCAATTACAGTTTTGCCTGCCAATCTTTGATTCCAACTTACCCAGGCCAGATCCATTCTCAACCCACTGAAATTGGCTTTCCTTCAACTAAGTATTTTTACTCTAGATGACTCCCTGTCTTTTTCCATAGCTAGTCTAAACCTTATGATACTGTGCTCACTGTTCCCTAAATGTTCCCCTACTGACACTTGCTCTATTTGACCCACCTCATTCCCCAGATCCAGATCCAGCAATGCCTCTTTCCTCGTTGGGCCGGAAATGTACTGATCAAGAAAGTTCTCCTGAACACACTTCAGAAATTATTCCCCTTCTCTGCCCTTTACACTATTACTATCCCAGTCTATATTAGGATAGTTGAAGTCCCCCATTATCACTACTCTATAGTTCTTGCAGCTCTCTGTAATTTCCCTGCAAATTTGATAGCCCGCATCTTACCAGATTTCTTGAATTCAGTTTCATAACTTGCCATGCTCGGATTTGAACTAACAATAAGCTTCAGAGTAAAGGCAGCATGGGGTGGGAGGTGACAGTCAGATGCACAGGGACTATCTTACCTTTCCTGGTGCATTATTGGGTTTGTACGTTATTTTCTTTTGTGCAACTATGAGGAGGTGTTGGTGTGCTCTTATTTTTCACCTGGCATCAGCCTGCCCCTCATGTGCAGGGGTGTTTGTGGAGTTGATGGTGGGTATTTGTGTGGATCTTGAAGAAGGGGTCCAGTGTCTACCTGATACTTTCCCAGTTCTTGTTGTTAGATGTACATCAGGAGCACCAACAGGGGGTTAATCTGCATGCTTGTGGTGGGAGTTTATTCTTGTAAAATAAAACATTCTGTTACCGGTTTTCAGATTGGTGGTGATTCTGATCAGTGTAGGTTAAATCAGATTGGAGATTAAATATGAAAATAGGTGAGAATAAATCAAAGCAAATGGTTTAGCTATGTATATGTTCTAAACCTAAGTGGGTTTTGTTTATTGGTAGAAAAGTAAAGATTCTGTTGGTGGAAAAGTAGAGATTCTAGACTTGTACAATCAAATGATTTATTGAATCAGTTGTTATATATCAAATATAAAAGTGGTATTCATTAATTGATCTAATTACAACTTCAGAATTGTATTTGTGAACTTACAGGCATAAATAACACTGAGTAGGAATTGACTCCATTCAGTAGCCCTTGAACCAATAAACTGCTTTTTTTCAATCCAATGCATCTCACTGTCAGCAGTAAATTGTCTTCCAAGGAAAAATGATTATTGCTACATGCCGGAATGCATTGGAAATTAAGCTGTTAACTCTAATTGAAGTACTCTCTGGTGATGCAGATGGGATAAATGTTTGAAGAATGGTAACTGTATCTAAGCAAAGCATTATAGAGGTAAATGGAAGATTCATGGTCAAAGAGGCTATGGCCTGAAGGGTCTCTATATTGTGGAACAATACTGAATCTATCAATTCAGTTAGAAGCCGGAAAAGGAGTTGCTAAGTAGCTGAACACAATCTCTAATAGTAAAAGGGAAGTGGTATGTTGTCTGGAATGGTTTAATGATGTGAACAAACAAAGCAGAAGATTATGTTCACTCATCAACCAACCAGAAGAGGTCCTGAACCAGAGAAGGAACTCGCACCAGCTGCGGAGAGGGTGAGTTACTCAGCTTGGAAACCTTGGAATGGATTGGAGAGTTTGAGGCGGGAACACCTTAGCTGAGTCTGGTAAGTGTCTTCCCAAAGTATATGTCTCTTTGTAGACACATATGTTAATTAGACTGATGTTAATTAGACTGTTGTGAATTTTTATCAAACGCACATATCAACTTTTGTTTGATGCATTAGTGTCCTACTAATAGCCATAGACTTTATGTCTAATTATGAGATACTTGTGATACCTTTATTGCCTCCACAGATGAGATGGATCAGTTGGAATAGTGCAGTGTCTCCCTTTGCACCATACACTGCACTGCAAAAAATGAACACCTTCAGACGCACCTGTACTACAAGCACCAGCAGAGACTGTGGTACCTGCATGAGTACAACTGAATACAGCACTTCAACGTGAACACCTAACTGGCACAGAGGATCTAACAATACCTATGGAGCAAGATTGCATTAATTTCAGGTCATGAGGACTAAGTTATGGAGGTCAATATTTTCAAGTTTCTTTTGGACACTTACAGCATTAGAGTTTAAGGCTGCATCACTGAGCTGTGGGTACTGCTGGATTCCAGAAGGTTGCAATCGAGTTGATTTATAATGGCTGGAATAAAATCCTTAGTGACACCTAGATTTAACAAATTAACATATGCTAAATGTATTCAAACTGTTCGAACTCTGGCTATAGTCATCAGTTGTAAGAGCAGGCTTTGTGGATCTAGGAGAGCTATTGCAGTCCACTATGCAACAAAGCTTGGAACACCAATCACAAAGTGATGTCACATATTAGTAATTTGTTGTGAGGGCTAGTCTGAGCATAATATTCTTGCAAGAACTGGTACAAGTCTCTGAGTTCTCCAAGGAGATGGTTGAAACCATTCCTGCCCTGACGCACAGACATCAACAAGTGCTGCTTACCCCTCCATCATCTCCGCACCCAACATTCTGCATCAAGATATGGAGGCAAGTTCTTCTGTTCATACTGCTATTCACAAGGGTCAGAAACAAATGGGCACTCAGTTTCTAGCAGGTAAGACTTTGAAGTATAAAATACAGCTACGCTTTCATTGTAATTTTAATAAATAAAGATATTCTCACATCATTTTGTCATGTCTCATTCATTGAATGGAGTTTGATCTATAATTGGGTTGAAAAGAAATATATTACTCGCTTTTCATTTTGGTTAATTTTACATTGCATTAACTCGTGATATGATGGTGAACATGTATAGCTGGAAGGACAAGATGTAATAAGTAACTACAGGTTTTTTGTTTTATTGTTTGTTGTCCAGAGTGTATGTTCATAATTCATATTACACATTGAAGTGGTCAGGACAGTTGGCTGTGCCTTTAGATAGACAGTTGGGTGGGGTGAGGTGAGGTAAGGGGTCTTGCATTGTGTTGCTCTCATTGCAGGGTTACTGGAGAGCAATTGGAAATTGTTGCATCCATTTTTTGGGCGAAAGTTGAACGTAAGGGGGACAAATTTTAAATTGCAATCTCCAGCACTCCGCGGAAATTCAGCGGCCAGCATATTGGTTGGGGCAACCTTTAGTCGTTCCGGGTGGCTGCCTGTACAGAACGCCGACCTTATTCAAATATTCAAATAAGAGTCATTCGACCGGTAGACACTTTTCCAAAATTGAATTGTGGGAGCGCCGGATTTGCCAATTCTTAACCCCGCCCAGGACTTTTTACTGCCAACAGTCGGCAGACAGACTGCATCAGCGATATTTAAAGGGATGGTCAGCTGTACTCAGATAAATCTCTGGTTAGTCGTTTTAGGCTGCTAGTGGGCTTGGAGGCCTTTTTTTGGCTATCGTGGCTAAGATAGCTGTTTGCAACATTTGTGAAAAGTGGCTTTTAGGAGTTTTAGCACTTTGTCTCTGCAGGGGCCTCAGCTTCTTATTGTAAAATGGGACTGTTGCTGGGTCTGCCAGTGGAAATGGAGAAGGAGGAAGAGGAGCAGCAGCAGCAAGGAATGCAGGAGAGACCCGCAGCTGCTGACATAAGAGGGCAAAGGACGAGAGGGCGCAGGAGGCCTTACACTACACTGGTCTTCCGCAACAGAGTGTCCTATCTCAACTTCAGTGAGGAACAGAGTGTCCGGGGGCTCCCCGTTACCAGCGAGGCTGTGACCGAGCTATTGTGGCAACAGCTGCAGCCTAGTACCTGGGCACACACAGCACTGCCTGTGGCTTTAAAGGTCACGGTGGCCCTGAATTTCTGTGCCTCGGGGTCATTCCAGGCTGCAACGGGTGATATTAGTAACATAAGTCAATTTGCAGTACATTAGTGCTTAAGGTAGGTCACAGATGTGCTCGACAACAAGCGGGACCATTTTATCACCTTTCTTGTTTGGCTGCCTCCGTAGAAAGAGGGAACACATTGACCTGCATGATCCATATGAAGACCCTGGCATCTTCGTCAACAGACCTTCCACTCTCTAAATGTGCAGCTGGTTTGTGACCATAGGCAACAGATCATGCAGATCTGTGCCCAGTCTCCTGGCAGTAGTCCTGATGCCTTTCTCCTGTGCCAGCCCTCAGTTCCCCATCTCTACTCATCCAGACCATCGAGTGTCAGGTTGGCTACTCAGCGTAACGGGCTATCCCTTGACCATTTGCCTCATGACTCCTTACCGGAACCTGAGCATAGATGCTAAGTACCACGACAGTCAAAGCCACACTTCAACCAGAGCTCTGATTGAGCAAACCATTGCCGTTCTAATCCTCTATCTGGATTACCATATAAGTGTTTAATCCATGTTTATTGTGGGAGAGTTGTGTCTCCTATTTCAATTCCAATGTTCTCCTGTCCGGCCTCCCGTCTTCCATCCTCTATAAACTTAAGCTCATCCAAAACACTGCTGGCCATATTCTAACTCGCATCAAGTCCCGTTCACCTATCACCCTGTGCTTGCTGGCCTACATTGGCTCCTGGTTGCCGAATGCCTTCATTTTAAAATTCTCATCCTCATGTTCAAATCACTCCATGGCCTCATCTCTCCCTATCTCTGTAACCTACTCTGGCCCTACAACCCTCTGAGGACTCTGCGTTTCTCTGTCCTCTTGTCCATCCACCCTTCATTCACCCCACCATTGGCGGCCGCGCCTCCAGCTGTCTTTTTTTTATTTGTTTATGGGATGTGGGCGTTGCTGGCAATTGTCCTTGAGAAGGTGGTGGTGAGCCAACTTCTTGAACCGCTGCAGTCCGTGTGGTGAAGGTACTCCCACAGTGCTGTTAGGGAGGGAGCTCCAGGATTTTGACCCAGCGATGATGAAGGATCGGCGATATACTTCTAAGTCAGGATGGTGTGTAACTTGGAGGTGGTGGTGTTCCCATGCTCCTGCTGCCCTTGTCCTTCTAGGTGGTAGAGGTTGTGGGTTTGGAAGGTGCTGCCAAAGAAGCCTTGGCGAGTTGCTGCAGTGCATCTTGTAGATGGTACACACTGTAGCCACGGTACGCTGGTGGTGAAGGGAGTGAATGTTTAAGGTGGTGGATGGGGTGCCAATCAAGCGGGCTGCTTTGTCCTGGATGGTGTCGAGCTTCTTGAGTGTTGTTGGAGCTGCACTCATCCAAGCAAGTGGAGAGTATTCCATCACACTCCTTACTTGTGCCTTGTAGATTGTCTGGGCCCTAAACTCTGGAATTCCCTCCCTAAACCTTTCCGCCTCACCACTTCTCCCATCTCCTTTAGGACCATCCTTAAAACCTACCTCTTTGGCCAAACTTTTGGTCACCTGTCCTAATGTCTCCTTCTTTGGTTCAATTTTTGTCTGTCTATGCTCCTGTGAAGTGCGTTGGGATGCTTTACTATGTTAAAAGTGCTATATAAATGCAAGTTGTTGCATGGTGAATCTCTTTTTCTGCTACCAGTGAGAATTGCATAAGCCAGTGTGTCAGAGATCTCATTCCTAAGTGAGCAGTCTTGCAAAGTCTGGGAGATTGAGGCCAGTCATAATCTTTGACGTCCTGGATCATTGCTCAGACATTAAACTTTGGGCGGGTTGGAGGCGGGATCAGGTCGGGAATCCCATTTTTAATAATTTAACTGCCCCCACGCTCCAAACCCACTTGTTTTTTTTAGAGGCGAATTCCAGCCATAGTGAAAATTTAAGGCCCCAGTACAGCTCCCTGGGGGACACCACTAGTCGCATCTGCTAATTGGAGTACATAACCAGTATCCCTACTCTCTGTCTCCTACCTCCTAACCAATTCCCTAGCCATGTCAATAAGTTGCCTCCAATTCCATGCATTCTTATTTTTGTTAACAGTCTTTTATTTGGAACCTTATCAAATGACTTCTGGAAGTCCTTATGTAGAACATGTATAGACACACCCTTATCTACCACATTAGTTACTTGCTCAAAAAATTCACCTAGGTTTGTTAGACATGCCTTGCTCTTTGTAAATCCATGCTGCCTCTCTCTGATCAGTTCATATTTGTCCAAATGCTCAGTCACTCTGTCCCTAATAACAGATTCTAGTAACTTCCCCACAATAGACGTTCGACTAATAGGCCTATAATTTCTTAGTTTATCTCTCCTACCCTTCTTAAATAATGGAGTGACATTGGCAATTTTCCAGTCCAAGTGGACAATTCCTGAATCAAGAGAGCTTTGGAAGATCATGACTAGAGCATCTACAATTTTCTCTCCTACTTCTTTTAGTACCCTGGGAGGGAAACCATCAGCTCCTGTAGGTTTGTCTATCTTTAGTTTTATTATTTTCTCTATAAAAACTTATATTAAATATAGTAACTTTCTTCCCTTGATGTATTTTTACTTATCCTCGTACCTCTGGTACCTTATCCTCGTATCTCTGGTACTTTATCCTCATCCTCTACTGAGAAGACCGATACAAAATAAATATTTAGCAAGTCTGCTATTTCCTGATTTTGAATTACAACATCACCTGTGTCTGTCTTTAAGGGGCCCACATTACTCTTGGCCACCTTCTTTCTCTTGTAAAAACCATTAGTGTTGTCCTTTGATACCCCTCGCAATTCTTTTCTCCTATTCCCCTTTTGCAGCTCTTACTACTTTCTTTGTATCGCTTTGCTGTTCTTTATATCTCTCCCAGTCTGTAAGAACTCTACTGCTCTTTGCATTCGTATAAGCTCTTTCTTTTATTTGCTCCCCTGTCTTCATTTGTCAGAGGAGCAAATATCAACAATAGCTAAGAGCCACGGAAAAATTACTTGTTCAGAGTAAGGTTACAATTGCAAATAAAAGGCTGAAAGCTGACTAATGATCTGTTGAAGGCTAGGCTTAAATGTTATCATTCTAATGTAATAAACATTAGAGATATACATTGCCAATGAAAATTGATGTTACATAAGAACATAAGAAATAGGAGCAGGAATAGGCCACTTGGCCCCTCGAGCCTGCTCCGCCATTCAATAAGATCATGGCTGATCTAGGGCTCAAAGCCACTTCCCAGCCCGCTCCCCATAACCCTTCACTCCCTTATCTTGCAAAAATGTGTCTATCTCCACTTTAAATGTATTTAATGACCCAGCCTCCACAGCTCTGGGGCAGAGAATTCCACAAATTTACGACCCTCTGAGAGAAGAAGTTCCTCCTCATCTCGGTTCTAAAAGGGCGACCCTTTATTCTGAGACTGTGCCCCCGAGTTCTAGATTTCCCCATGAAGGGAAACATCCTCTCTGCATCTACCCTGTCGAGCCCCCTCAGTATCTTATGTTTCGATAAGATCACCTCTCATTCTTCTAAATTCCAATGAGTATAGGCCCAGCCTGCTCAACCTTTCCTCATAAGTCAACCCCCTCATCTCTGGAATTAACCTCATGAATCGTCTCTGAACTGCCTCCAATGCAAGTATATCCTTCCTTAAATAAGGAGACCAAAACTGCACGCAGTTTTGGCATAATAAATGATGAGCAAAAGATGGAGGAAAAAATGAAGCTAAAAAGGTTTAGAATACTTGGTAATATGACCATTAAAGGACGTAGAGAGGTGTTATTATTGGTAAGGGGTGAAATTAGTTATTGATTGGGTGGAAAAAAACAATGGGCTGAATGGTGCCATGAGCACCATGAATCCTCTATGGAAATCTGGAACTCACTCCCTCTAAAAGCTGTTGAGGCTAGGTCAATTGAAAAATCCAAAATCTGAGAAAGATAGATTTTTGTTAGGTAAAGGTATTAAAGGATATGGAACAAAGGCAGGTGAATGGAGTTGAGGTACAGATCAGCCATGATCTAATTGAATGGCGGAACAGACTCAAGGGACTGAATGGCCTACTCCTGTTTCAAAATATCACTAAAATACTTGACCGAAGTGAACATAATACAGAGGAGTCATAGAGTCATAATGGCACAGAAGGAGGCCATTCGGCCCATCGAGTCCGTGCCGGCTCTCTGTAGAGCAATCCAGTCAGTCCCATTCCCCCACTCTACCCCCGTAGCCCTACAAGTTTATTTCCCTCAAGTGCCTATCCAATCTCCCCTTGAAAACATTGAGTGTGCCCGCTTCTACCACTTCTGTCGGCAGCGAGTTCCAGGTCCTCACCACTTGCTGCGTAAAAAAGTTTTTTCTCACATCCCCCCTGTATCTCTTGCCCAAAACCTTAAAGCCTTTCCCTGTCTAGCCTATCCAAACCCGTCATAATCTTGTAGACCTCTATCAAATCACCCCTCAACCTCCTTTGCTCTAATGAAAACAAATCCAGCTTCTCCAACCTGTCCTTGTAGCTAAGATCCCCCATCCCCGGAACCATTCTGGTAAATCTCCTCTGCACCCTCTCAAGTGTCTTCACATCCTTCCTAAAGTGTGGTGACCAGAACTGGATGCAATACTCCAACTGTGGCCTAACCAGCACTTTATAAAGGTTCAGCATAACTTCTCTACTTTTGTACTAAATACCTCTATTTATGAAGCCCAAGATCCCATATGCTTTGCTAACCACTCTCTCAATAGGAGTTTCTGGTACACATCTGAAATGCAATAGCCATTATAAAGTTTCTTTATGCAGGAGATGAGTCTGGCTCAGGAGCACAGAGGACATAGGAGTTGAATAAATTTCAGAACAAACTACCCAAGATTCAGATTTACTGTAATAGAGGTAG
Organism: Squalus acanthias; assembly: GCA_030390025.1. NCBI lineage: Eukaryota > Metazoa > Chordata > Chondrichthyes > Squaliformes > Squalidae > Squalus > Squalus acanthias. The sequence continues at coordinate 106,072,607 of CM059434.1, forward strand.
CTACCTGGGCATGCCAGAAAAGCAGTACATGATGAAGCTTGGGGTCATCAGGGAGACTGTGACAAGAATGTGTCACATGGTCCACAAAAACCAGTAGAGATGGTCAACCATCCGCTTTGCACTACCAGTAATAGTGAGGATCACCATCACCCTCAACTATGTGTCATAGTTTCCTCAAGACACCCGCATGTGCCAAATAGGAGTCGGACACTTCTCCGTGCTCTGCTCCATTAGGAGGTAACTGAAACTTTACATTAGCAAACATCTTTACCCACATACACATTAGAGGCATTGGAAATTGAGGCAACTAATCTTCTCTCCCCCTCCCGCCTCCAACATGACTGAGTGTGCACATGTAGCTATTTGTTTACCTATGAGCAATTCTAAATAGGAGGCCTGCTATTCCATTACTATGTAAATAGTATGGAATGCCTGTCAAAAAGTAACACATTCATGCAGGATCCCTAGGTGGTGTGCATGATACTTTCATTCTGAGGCAATCAAATAATACACAGCTGTCTAAATGAGAAGGAGGGATGAGTAGCTAGCTCCTTAAAGATATAGGCCCGGAATTTGCGGTCAGTGGCAAAGTCAAGGCGTTTGCCGTTGGCCCCGAAGAAAGCCAATTTCACGATCTCTGTGGCGAGAAGTTTGCCTTTTTCGATGCGTAAGTGATTTCAGTGCAGTATAGTGGGAATCCCCGAGGGCGACCTGCTGTGACATCAACAAGCTGTCTAAGCAGCCAATCACGTTGCAGAATCTTGCAGACAGGGAAGCAGGAAATGAGAACCTGCTTTTATCCCGACTTTTTAAAAATATTATTACAGAGAGCAAAACAAAGATTGGGGCTCTCACATGGGGATAAGGTAGAACCTGAAATAAATATGAACAAACTTCTAAAAAATATTTTAAATTTTTTTTTGCAAGTTTCTTAAAAATTGTAATTTTTATCATAATGGAGAAATTTGACACTCCACAAAATTAAAATTAGTTTTTCAGGGTCATAATGTTTGTTTAGCAGTCAGTACGCTGTTAAAAGCCCAGTTACACCTAATCCAACAAGGTCCAACATTTAATCGAGTATTTAACAGTGATATTACTGTGGAAAAGCCCAAGTTTTCGTCAGTTTCACTGATTTCACTGGTTTCTGGCTATGGGGGGCCACAGCGCAGCCAGTGTCGGATCAGTGAATGACTGACCGCAACTTCAGGATTTCCGCGTTTAGATGTGCATGCACTACATCCTGACGTTGTGGTCAGTTTCAAAGGGGTAATAATAGGGAACGCTGTTAGTTCGCCATTATTACCCCTTTTGTCAGCTGTGGCTCAGTTGGTAGCACACTCGCCTCTGAGTCAGAAGGTAGGCTGATACTCCAGTGCAGTGCTGAGGGAGTGCTGCACTGTTGGAAGTGCCGTCTTTCAGATGAGCCATTAAACTAAGGCCTCGCCTTCTCTCTCAGGTGGACGTAAAAGATCCCATGGCACTATTTCAAAGAAGAGCAGGGGAATTATACCCGGTGTCCTGGCCAATACTTATCCCTCAACCAACATAATAAAAACAGATTATCTGGTCATTATCACATTGCTGTTTGTGGGACCTTGCTGTGCGCAAATTGTCTGCCACGTTTCCCACATTACAACAGTGACTCCACTTCAAAAGTATTTCATTGGCTGTAAAGCGCTTTGAGACGTCCAGTGGTCGTGAAAGGCGCTACAGAAATGCAAGTCTTTTTTTCTTTTTATTATTACCCACTACAAATTCCGGCCCATTGGCTATGCAATGCAAACATGACTGATGCCTCTGCACAACCCAGACCCCAGCAAATAATCAATATACCAAGACACGGGGTTAATCCACTGAACAAGGCCTTGGTGAGACCACACCTTGAGTACTGTGTGCAGTTTTGGTTGCCTTAGCTGAGGAAGGATGTTCTTGCCATGGAGGGAGTGCAGCGAAGATTTACCAGACTGATACCTGGGATGGCAGGAATGACATATGAAGAGAGATTGGGTCGATTAGGCTTATATTCGCTAGAGTTTCGAAGAATGAGAGGGGATCTCATTGAAATTATAAAATTCTAACAGGACTAGACAGACTAGATGCAGGAAGGATGTTCCCGATGGCGGGGGAGTCCAGAACCAGGGGTCACAGTCTAAGGATAAGGGGTAAGCCATTTAGGACTGAGATGAGGAGGAATTTCTTCACCCAGAGAGTGGTGAACCTGTGGAATTCTCTACCACAGAAGGCAGTTGAGGCCAATTCATTAAATATATTCAAGAAGGAGTTAGATATATTTATTAAGGCTAAAGGGGTCAAGGGATATGGGGAGAAAGCAGGGACAGGGCACTGAATTTGGATGATCAGCCATGATCTCATTAAATGGCGGAGCAGGCTCGAGGGGCCGAATGGCCTACTCCTGCTCCTATCTTCTATGCTTAAGCAGATTGTTAAAGCAATTCTTGGATGTTTGGATCGGTTAAAGGGGGCTGTACAAAATTATAGCAGTATGCTGCATAATGTTACCATGGACAGAGGGCTCTCCATGGATATTAATGAGGAGCACCTGCAAGCCGTGGAAAACCAAGAAAACTGTGGTGGCAGCAGCAGACTAGCCACTGCGGGAAGGGAGACAAGTGTAAGGTGACAAGGCCACCCTCAGTAACCTGGAGGTGCAGTTGAAGAGGTAGGTTTGAAGGAAGCTTCTGAAAGTGGAGGGAAAGAAGTCACAATGTGAATGGGTTTACAGAGAACATTCCACTGTGCAGAGGCATGGTGGCTGAAGTCTCTTCCAAAATGGTGGAGGAAAGTGAGGAAGGAACACACAGTAGATAAGGGTCAGAAGAGTGGGCAAGGATAGGAGTGTGAGACAGTGGCCCAGAATTTGCGGTCAGCGGCGAAGCGAAGGCGTTCGCCGCAGGCCCCGAAGCACGCTTCGCACGAGGATCTCGCGATCTGTGTCGAGAACTTCGGGTTTTCCGACGTTCAGTTCAAATCAACGTAGTACAGTGGGGATCCCCTGGTGTGAGCTGCTGTGATGTCAACAAGCTGTCTAAGCAGCCAATCACAACCCAGAATTCTCCCAGACAGCGAACAAGGAAGTGGGCAAGCTCTTAAAATTCTTAACTTTTAAAAATGTTAGAGGGAGCAAAACAAAGATTGGGGCTCTCACATGGGGAAAAGGCAAACCTGAAATAAAGATGAACAAACTTTTAAAAAAATTAAACTTTATTTATTAAAATGGATAAATTTCATACTGCACAAAATTAAAATTAGTTTTTCAGGCCCATAACCTTTGTTTAGCAGTCAATACGCTGTTAAAACCCCAGTTACAACTAATCCCTTTGGGTCTAACTTTTAGTGGAGAATTTAACAGCGTAATTACTGCAGAAGAGCTGAAGTTTTCATCGGTTTCCCTGATTTGAGTGATTTCACTGATTGCCGGCTCTGTGTGGTGGGGGAGGCAGGCACAGCGCAGCCGGTTTCGGAGCTGTCAATGACAGACCGCAACTTCGGGATTTCCACATGCGCCTGCGCCTGCGCCAAATCCCGAAGTTGCGGTCAGTTTCAAAGGCGGAATGACGGCGAACGCTGTCAGTTCACCATCATCCGGAACGCATGGTGTAAACTAGGATATGGAGCTGCAGAGTTCTGAATGATTTGTACTTTATGTAGGGCAGAGCTTAGGGTAGCCAGTGAGGAAATCATTAGAGAAATCAAACTATGAAGTGACTACAGTGTAGTTGAAGGTTTCAGTGGTGATGAGGAAGGGGTGTAGGTAAGTTATGTCATAGATTGTGGCCCATTTCTTTCCATGTGCTCTGTGGTACAAATATTTTCATTGGATATTTTTACAGATTTGGAACTTATTATTCTGCATATTTTATTTTAGCTAAGAACTGCATTAGGTGTATTATTTTGTGTTAATAACCTTTTTTTAGGCTATTAAACACTTAGGCCAGAATTTTGCCGGCGCTCAGAGGGCAGGTTCGGAGGCAGGTCGCTATCAAAATCGAAAAGATCAAGCTGCCTCCATGTCAGTTTCCCAAGTGTCGGGTCTGTCTGCGTTTTACAGACCTGACACCAAGCGGCAGGTGAACCAATTCAGATACTTAAGAGCTTGTTAAAAGCTACTTAAACACCATTTTACCATGTACTTACCATGTTACCAGCTTTCTCACGAGGTTCCTGGTGCTCGGGGATCACGTCAGGTAAGTAGGTCGAGCTGTCAATGACTCTCCTTTCCTCTGAATAGGTGACAGCTGCAAAAGTGGTATAAAAGCTACCATTTCACCGCTGTTCACTTTCCAGTCTGAGAAGCTGGAGCCTTCAGGATTTGGAACACACTTTTCAGCTTTCTGCAGTTTGGAAGTGTTTGGAATAAACTGTCTGGGCGCAAAATTCAGCTCCTTTGCGCCTGCCGTTAGCACCTCCGGGGGGCACTAAAGGGGCGCAAAGGAGGGGGGCGATAATAGCGCCTCCCGAGAAATTCAGCAGGGCGTTGCTGAGGCGCTACCCGATAGCGCCACGCCACGCTGGTAGCACCCCGGGCCACTGCGCCGCTGGTGATGACATCATCGCTGTGCGACGCGACCCCTTAGCGCCCCGCCGTGGCCCCTTACCGCCCTGCGGCAGAAATTCGGCTGCGCCCCGTGAGGCTGTCGCGGGCGGTGTCAGCGCCAGCTTCGCAGGTCACGAGCCGGGCTGACCTCAGCTCGCGGGGCAGTATTTAAAGGGGAGGTGCGGCTGCAACCCACGCCACCATTTTCTTCTTTTAGCCAACCTCCGTGGCGGCCCTTGCCTTGGTCCATGGCCGCCATCGCGCAGCCCGGCACCGCGTCTCGGTGCCGGGCTGTGGCCACGGCACGATGCCGCCCTGGTGGGCTAGTGGAGGCCATCAAATGGCCTGCAGAGCTCACAGCATCCCTCCCCTTTAATGAAAGGGGAGGGGCGGTGAAACGAGTCAGCGCTACACGCAGCGGCTGCATAGCGTTCCGGTTTTCGCGCGTTTTGCACCCCCGACACCGCCCCGAGAGGAAGTGGGGTGCCCAAGATAGTGTTCCACTTCCTCTCTGGGGCGGTAAGCCAAATTTAGTGGCCGGGGCAGTACTTCTGCACCGAGCGCTAAATGTCCGGCGCTAATTCGGTTACCGCCCCCAAACGGGGCGTAACCGAATTTCGCACCATCTATCCACTGTCACCTCCTTGGAGCAAGCTCTCTCACCATTGACAGATCGCTTCTTCATCTCAACTTCAGCTGCCATCTATTCCAGCAGCATCGGTACCCTTGAAAAAATCTCACCTTGGTCCTCAGAATCCCACCACGATCAGCCCCAACACCAACATCACCAGGCACACCAACATCACCAACAACAACACCAACCTTCTCCACAATCACCTGATGCTACACAGGACACAGGGCATCAGCACCCGACCACATTGCTGCCCAGGAGGCCAGGGATGGCCTCACCATGGCCAGATTTAATTCACTTGACGATGTACACCCTGGCTGCCACATGATGTGCCAGGTTGGCACCACCCCACACCAGCACCATAAAGCATCCCTACAATGCCCAAGCCATTGCTTTCACACTCATCACTATTGCTGGAGATAACGTTATGTCTCACCATTCACTGCAACTCACTAAGCCACTTCCTAAGGTTCACACAAATCTGTCCAAGAAGGCAAAGTGTGGAAAATAAAGATTTCTGTTTGGCAACACATCAACAGAAACTTTACATGAACATTGGCGACAATACCCAAGTGCCTACCCTTGTGTGCTGTTAGTTGGTATGATTGGACAAAGTTGAGGGTGAGTGTGAGGAGTGGCTAGTGAGATGGGGAAGTGATAATGTAGATAGAGAGGGATGAGTGGAGGTGCAAGGTAAGTTGGTGTGAGTAAGTGAGTGCAGGAGTAGGGTAAGGAAGGCAGAGTGATGGGGATGTGTTGAATGGCACAGCAGGATGAGGTAGAGTGTGGCTTTGTACTAATGTTTCATGATCTACTGAGATCATTGAAACATTTGTGCCACTGCAGCCTGGTCCTCCTGATGACATCCCTGCTTGTGCCCTCCTGTGCAGTGTGCGACCAGGCTGCGTCGGTGTCCTGGGGAGGTCTCTTCCGCCCATTGGAAGGTAAGAGGACCTCCCTGCGTGCTGTGACTCTCTCCATAAGCATATGGAGGGAGCCATGGGAGAGCCTGGGTGCAGCTGTGCACCTTTGTGCAGTGCTTGTCAGTGTTTGCAGCACCTCAGTGCTGCAGAACACTGACAGCACTACTGTCAAAATGAATGTGGACATGGTCCGTTAAGGAAACCGGCTGATGACGCGTCATCAAATGATGTCACCAAACCCGCTTCCTTTTAATTGGCCGGGAACCTCGCAGGCCAATCAACAGAAAATTCTTCTCAGAGCGGGATGGCGCCGGGAGCAGGGTCGCAAACCGCCACCTACCTCGGCCGCACTGAGCCCGCCTCGGTAGGCGAAATCACAGCCTTAATGTTCTTCCACATGAAATCCTCACTCTTTTCCACGGGCAGAAATATGTTGATGCTGGAAATCTTCCCAGTCCTGATTCACCTCTCATTACACTTCTCAAGTGGCTAAATTTCAGATGTTAACTGAGCATAAGTGTGGGTAAATTATGACAAATCAAACCTGCTTCACCGACGGCTTCATCTGAACCAGTTGAGGTGATGCTGCAAAGGATCATCACTGCCACCAAAGTCAGGGCGGCACCTTGCCTGGCAAGATTAAGCTGACAGAGTGGGCACAGTGCCCTTGAGCTCTGATCACAGAGTGAGTTCCACATGGGGAACTCAGCCTGTCTATAATTTGTTTGAAGCATGTTTCTCATGAAAGCACATACTATATACTGAAGACAGCCTAAAGTCCTTGAGAACCCACTGTACTTCGCGTCCTTGTGTTTGATATGGCAGGAATGAATGGGTGTGCTTTATATATGATTTGGCACAGCATGAATGCCATTTGTTTTGTGAATCCAAAGTGCCGTTAGTGACTGCCGCACGTAGAAAAGAGTTGCAGTGGTGTACCTTCCTGTAACAGTACCATTTGTTTTCGAACACCACTCCGCTTGTTCTAGGCCTAGTTGGCATCAGAGATGTAAATTTCCAAGAGAAGACTGCTGCTTTGGGAATCTCATTTAGTGAAGTTTGGGTGAGAACGTTTCCTAGGAATAGGTCATCCCCAGGAAGAGGGGCCCATGACTAAGGCAGGTATATGCATGCCCGTGTAAGTGTAATGCGCTCAGTAATTCTGTTGCAAATAATGCAGTATCTAAGCAGTGAGGGAAAACATTCATGCTGTATGTACAGGCAATATTACCCCATGTTATCACACACGCTTTCTTCACAGATGAAGGATCCTCATTGCATTCACTGGCAGCTTATAGGAGAAAAACAGCAGCAGCAGCAGGAGCTTTCCTCCTGCCCCACACAAATCACAGGCTCAGGTCACACATCCATGTCACCCATATCACAGCTTAATAACAAAGAAGGCTTCACTTGGCGAAAGTAACAGCACTTTTGGTGCAGGTGTGTCAGCAGTGGTGTCTTCAAAGAGACTCAAAGGTATTGAGTCAACTAGAAATTGGATAGCGAAGGTAAGTTGATCATGAAGGATGCAGGTCTGCTTATGGGAGTGACCAGTGACGCTAACCCGTGAGACTATCCAGGGCAAGTCTGAAGTTTGGAACAACATGACATAAGATAATGCACATGGTGTACTGTAGGGGCTAACCAGTATGCAACACGTTGGCCTGGAGTTTCCTCCGTATTACGTGGCTTAAAGACTGCAGATTTTAGAGCATAAGTGAGTTACGCACGTAACTAAAATATGCCCAGTTTCCTCTTTTTTTTTATGGCTGTCCATGAAACCCTCCATCCGCACAAATCTCCACCCACACGAATCTCCACCCACAAAACTAACCATGCTCCCAACTCTCAAAAACGAGTATCCTCCAATTGCACTTATTATTAATGCGCATATTTAGTAATGCTTCAAAAATTTAAGGAATAATTAGTTAATCCTTTAAGTAGTCCTAAAACACCAATTTCGAGGCTTCAGTGGCAGAATGGATTAAGCCCAGTAACATATTCCCTGTACAGTAAATAATGTTACTAATTGGAACATGATGCTACCTATGACTAATCTGTAAACAACAAAACACATGCTCATGATGATCCCTTATTGTTGAAATGAAATGAATTGGTCTGCATGTGGACAAGATTGACATCATTCTTCACAGGATAACCACAATGTCCTAGATTAGCAGCTCACTAGTCAATTGTTTTTGTTGCTATCGTGTTGGCAGTGGAGCCTGTTTCAAAGGAGCCAGATGTTCTATTCTTGCCCTCCTGTCTGATGTATACAGATTGTTGGTCAACTGCTTTTTAAAATGTATTTATTCACGGGATGTGGGCGTCGCTGGCAAGGCCAGCATTTATTCCCCAACCCTAATTGCCCTTGAGAAGGTGGTGGTGAGCCATCGTCTTGAACCGCTGCAGTCTGTGTGGTGAAGGTACTCCCACAGTGCTGTTAAGTAAGGAGTTCCAGGATTTTGACCCAGTGACGATGAAGTCAGGGTGGTGTGTAACTTGGAGGGGAACTTGGAGGTGGTGGTGTCCCCATGCGCCTGCTGCCCTTGTCCTTCTAGGTGGAAGAGGTCGTGGGTTTGGGAGGTGCTGCCGAAGAAGCCTTGGCGAGTTGCTGCAGTGCATCTTGTAGATGGTACACACTGCAGCCACGGTACACCGGTGGTGGAGGGAGTGAATGTTTAAGGTGGTGGATGGGGTGACGATCAAGCGGGCTGCTTTGTCCTGGATGGTGTCGAGCTTCTTGAGTGTTGTTGGAGCTAAAGTCAACCAGGCAAGTGGAGAGTATTCCATCACACTCCTGACTTGTGCCTTGTAGGTGGAAAGGCTTTGCGGAGTCAGGTGAGTCACTTGCCGCAGAATACCCAACCTTGACCTGCTCTTAAAGCCACAATATTTATCTAGATGGTCCAGTTAAGTTTCGGGTCAATGGTGACTCCCAGGATGTCTATGGTGGGGGATTCAACGATGGTAATGCCATTGAATGTCAAGGGGAGGTGGTTAGACTCTTGTTGGAGATGGTCATTGCCTGGCACTTGTGTGGCGCAAATGTTACTTGCCATTTGCCAGCCCAAACCTGGGTGTTGCATGCCGGCACAGACTGTTTCATTTTCTGAGGAATTGTGAATAGAACTGAACACCTGCAATCATCAGTGAACAGCCCCACTTCTGACCTTAAGATGAAGGGAAGGTCATTGATGAAGCAACTGAAGATGGTTGGGCTTAGGACACTGCCCTGAGGAACTCCTGCAGCGATGTCCTGGGGCTGAGATGATTGAACTCCAACAACTACAAACATCTTTCTTTGTGCTAGGTATGACTCCAGCCAATGGAGAGTTTTCCTCCTGATTCTTATTGACTTAAATTTTACTAGGGCTGCTTGATGCCATACTCGGTCAAATGCTGCCTTGATGTCAAGAGCAGTCACTCTTACCTCACCTCTGGAATTCAGCTTTTTTGTCCATGTATCGATCAAAGCTGTAATGGGGCCTGGAGCCGAGTGGTCCTGGCGGAACCCAAACTGAGCATCGGTGAGCAGGTTATTGGTGAGTAAGTGCCGCTTGATAGCACCGTCGATGACACCTTCCATCTTTGCTGACGGAAGGTGTCATCGACAGTGCTATCAAGCGGCACTTACTGATGCCTTTATCATGTGCAGTATATGGCAGAGTCAGATTTTTAGCCTCCTTCTCAGTGGGTATACACGAGGTATTCTAGGCATCTGAAGCATTGCTTCAGCACCACAAAGTCCTGCTTAGTCAGGATTTTATTCTGGCCATGCACCTCATTGTATCAGACTCCTGGCCTGCAGAGGTTATGCAGAGGTGTCATGAGCCATGGCTGCAAAATGTAGGTCCCATCATAGCATATTGCCTCTCTCACTTGGAAGAGCTAGGTAAAGTTAGATTGGTGCAGGCTTTATGCATCAGGGGTACTCATGGGGGAGCAGGCACAGATATGATTAACCTGAGGTCAGTCCTCACATACTAGCTGAGCATGAAGGAAGTAAAGTTATTTTGATTTCCTTACACCATGGCTAGGCTGTGTGAACAATCAGTTAATCCCTGAATCCTCCCTGGTAGAATCTTTCTCCCACTTGGACTGCAGGTGCTAATTGGTGTCAAAAATTGATAGATTGGTGGATATGGAAATACAACGCCTCAGTGTCCTGCTAGATAGGGGTGCAAACCTAAATAGCAGCTCATCCCTCAGTTGTCCCCTGTTTGTGTCTGGAATCTGCCAGTGACATAAAAATGCTCACTGACGATTGCAGAGGTAACTCTTCATTAAGCAGGTAGGCCAGTTCCATCACTGGCCCAAAAATTAGTGCCACTACGCGAGAGTACGCACTGTGTACTCTCGCGTATTCTGTCTCCAATTGCCGGTTTTCTGCATGCACTGCGCATGCGCTGAAAACCGGCACTTGGTGAATTCAAAAGGGGGCGGTTCCTAGGTGAACCGCGTGCGCGCTACAGGCTGCGCGCACGCAGTGCACTTAGTGCTTTGAACGCGTAGGTAAGCATGGAACATTTTAGACATAAAGAAAGGAGGCGTAAGACCCTCTTTTAACAAGGTAAGTAGTTAATTAAGTATTATTTTGAATTTTTTTTAACAGGTATATCTTTTTTAGAGACTTTAAAGACAGGTAAGTTTATTTTTATAACTTTTTAAAAGATTTTAAATTTTTTCAAAAATTTAATTTTTTGTTTAAAATGGTTAATTTATTTAACTATACTTATTTTATTAATGTGATGGTTTTTAAAAAAAATTTAATTGAGGTTTAGCTGTTCTTTTGGGGGGGTATAGATTCATAGCTTTCACAGCACTTATGGTGTGCTGCCATTGGCTCTAACTGAGTCATGTGATCCCACAGCTCGCACGAATTAACTGCGCCTGTGGGATACGGAAGCCCTGCACAGCTGCTGTCCAGAACATCAAGTTCGTGCGAGCTGGGACTGAAAAAGCCAGCGCGCAGTGAGAGATCGCGGGGAAGCCTTACCCTCGCACAAAGGCTCCCTCACGAATTTTTGGGCCACTATCTCCCTGGAGACTGCCTCCGCCTGGCAGTGCATTGCTTCTTTATTAGTGACGGAGAGCTGGACCTGGGCCTGAAGATGCATTCCTATGAGTAATTAGTGCAGGTCTTCCATGAGGAATCTGTGCAGTGTTCACTAACTCTGTATCCTGCACCTATGCTGCAGTTATTGTTGATCTGCAGCTATTCACCCATAACTTCTTTAACTTTGCTGGAGAGAATAGAAGTCGGACTCAGATTGGGAGAATGGATTACGCGAAAGGATTTATTTCTCCCAGCAGAATTATTAGCTTCTAACAAGCCAGTGAGCCCTAACTATTGTTTTCACGGGACAGAAGATTAGAAATAGTGTTAAAATAACCACCTGACACTATAACTGCCCCCACCTGGTGGAAACCGGGCAGCTAAAATAACGGGTGTCAGTTACCCCCACCGATCCCGCTTCCTTCCCGCCATGTCACCATACTAAGCTGTTCTTTTGAGCAGGCGAGCAGGACACCCACAGGAAGGAAGTGAGATCCTGTTTTAAATATGCAGATCGGGTCCAATGATGTCTTCAAGACCCGATCTGAAAAATCAATCAGAGGCCTGAGGCAGTGTCGGCTTACCCGTCAGGCAAAACCTGCCGGGAGCCAGATCCTGGACCAGAAGAGGCCCCGAGGTAAGTATTAAATTTATTTTTCAGGTTTCCTTGTGGGCCAGGAGTGGGCAGGAGTTCTCTGGGCCTTCCTTGGACTCCCCTCGATCACGGCCAGATTCCCCCTCCCCCCGAGCACGGCCAGACTCCCCCTCCCCCCGATCGCAGCAAGACCGCCTACTAACTGCCAGGGACCCAGTTAAAATTAGGGCTAACGTGTGGATATAGCATTTTCTGTGTATCTGTTGAACAACCATGACTTTCCTTCATGTCCTATATGGCATTTACGGGAATCTTACCTTTGTGCTCTTTTTTAAGTCCTGTTACTTCTTCTAGACCTCCCATCAGTGGTGGACGTGCTCTGTTGTGTATCTTCCCCTAATTTTGGCCCATGTCTTGTTGGGGTGGGTGGGGGTCGTCTTCTTGCAACAAAAACTTACATAGAAACATAGAAGATAGGAGCAGGAGTAGGCCATTCGGCCCCTCGAGCCTGTTCCGCCATTTAATGAGATCATGGCTGATCATCCAAATTCAGTGCCCTGTCCCTGCTTTCTCCCCATATCCCTTGATCCCTTTAGCCTTAAGAAATATATCTAACTCCTTCTTGAATATATTTAATGAATTGGCCTCAACTGCCTTGTGTGTAGAGAATTCCACAGGTTCACCACTCTCTGGGTGAAGAAATTCCTCCTCATCTCAGACCTAAATGGCTTACCCCTTATCCTTAGACTGTGACCCCTGGTTCTGGATTCCCCCGCCATCGGGAACATCCTTCCTGCATCGAGTCTGTCTAGTCCTGTTAGAATTTTATAAGTTTCAATGAGATCCCCTCTCATTCTTCTAAACTCTAGCGAATATAAGCCTAATCGACCCAATCTCTCCTCATGTGTCATTCCTGCCATCCCAGGTATCAGTCTGGTGAATCTTCGCTGCACTCTCTCCATGGCAAGAACATCCTTCCTCAGATAAGGTGACCAAAACTGCACACAATACTCAAGGTGTGGTCTCACCAAGGCCCTGTACAACTGCAGCAAAACATCCTTGCTCCTGTACTCGAATCCTCTTCGCTATGAAGGCCAACATACCATTTGCCTTCTTAACCGCCTGCTGCACTTGCATGCTTACCTTCAGCGACTGGTGCACAAGGACACCCAGGTCTCGTTGCACTTCCCCTTTTCCCAATCTATTGCTGTTCAGATAATAATCTGTCTTCCTGTTTTTGCCACCGAAGTGGATAACCTCGCATTTATCCACATTATACTGCATTTGCCATGCATCTGCCCAATCACCCAACCTGTCCAAATCATACTGGAGTTTCTCTGCATCCTCCTCACAGCACACACGCCCACCCAGCTTTGTGTCATCTGCAAACTTACATCTAGTTCCCTCGTCTAGATCATTTATATATATTGTGAATAGCTGGGGTCCTAGCACCGATCCCTGCGGTACCCCACTAGTCACTGCCTGCCACTCGGAAAAAGACCCGTTTATTCCAACTCTTTGCTTCCTGTCTGCCAACCAGTTCTCTATCCAAGACAGTACCTTACCCCAATCCCGTGTGCTTTAACTTTGCATGCTAATCTCTTATGCGGGACCTTATCGAAAGCCTTCTGAAAGTCCAAATACACCACATCCACTGGTTCTCCCTTATCTATTCTACCAGTTACATCCTCAAAAAAATTCCAGTAGATTAGTCAAGCATGATTTACCTTTTGTAAATTCATGTTGACATTGTCCAATCCTGTCACTGTTTTCCAAGTGCTCTGCTATTACATCTTTCATAATGGACTCTAGCATTTCCCCCACTACCGATGTCAGACTTACCAGTCTATAATTCCCCGTTTTCTCTCTACCACCTTTTTTAAATAGTGGGGTTACATTAGCTATCCTCCAATCCATGGGTATTGTTCCAGAGTCTATAGGATTTTGGAAGATGACCAGCAATGCATCTACTATTTCTAGGGCCACTTCCTTAAGTACCCTAGGATGTAGATTATCAGGCCTTGGGGATTTATCGGCCTTCAATCCCATCAATTTCCCTAACACCATTTCCCTACAAATACTGATTTCATTCAATTCCTCCCTCTCATTAGACCCTATGTTCCCCGACATCTCTGAGAGGTTATTTGTGTCCTCCTTTGTGAAGACAGAACCAAAGTATGTATTTAATTGGTCTGCCATTTCTTTGTTCCCCATTATAAATTCCCCTGATTCTGACTGCAAGGGACCTACACTTGACTTCACCAATCTTTTTCTCTTCACATATCTATAGAAGCTTTTACAGTCAGTTTTTATGTTCCCTGCAAGCTTACTCTCATAATCTATTTTCCCCCCTCTTAATTAATCCCTTTGTCCTACTTTGCTGAATCCTAAACTGCTCCCAATCCTCAGGTTTGCTGCTTTTTCTGGCCAAATTATATGTCCTCTCATTGGATCTTATGCTATCCCTAATTTCCCTTGTTAGCCACGGTTGAGTCACCTTTTTTGTTTTATTTTTATGCCAAACAGGGATGAACAAATTCTGTAGTTCATGCCATTTCTCCAGTATGTAGTCTGTGAAATGGTTTTTGCTCAGCCATTTTACAAAAATGTTGTGCTCTCCACAGTTGGATTCATAAACTTTTCTTCATTTATACCAGTTAAGTAGCTTGCTAACTGTTTGAGAAGTTTTAAAGAATCCTCATTATACCTGCAACATTATGTACAAATGCTGTTTTCATAGTAGGTCATCAATAATCTAAAGAGCAACTTAGAACTTTGTTCAAACAAAGAGTAAAATACAGTTCTAGGTGCCTCTAAAACACCTGGGTCAGATTAACTACAACCTAGAATAAGAGAGGAAAAGGCAGGTGGTTCTGTTTAATAGTTTTAGCTCCTCCATAAATATCCTACCGAATGACTGGAGAATAGTAAATGTGATCGCAGTCTTCAAAGGAGGCACAAAGTTAACTGGAGTATTTCAAACCAGTTAGTCTAACATTGGCTGACGTGAAAAATCTAAAGAACATTTCATGGGATGCTATCGGTATTCATCTCGAATTATGGAAATCATATAAAGTAGCCAGCATGGTTCAATAAATAGGTCTTGCCTCATAAATCTACTGGAATTCTCTAAGAGGTAATAAAATGATTAGATGAAAAAGAAAGACTTGTATTAATATAGTGCCTTATCGTGTCTCTCAGAAACATCTCAAATCACTTCACGTATAATTACTTTGAAGTACAGTCACTGTTACATAGGCAAAAAAGGGCTACCCAGTGGCTGTAATTGAATTTACTTCGATTTTCAAAAAGGCACTTAATGAAGTTCTACATCATTTCCCATTTCCACAAGGGAGGGGAGTAGCAATTCTATGCAGCAATGTCCAGCGTACGACTGCTGCAGTACTACTACACCCTATATTTTAATACCAAGAAAGTTGGAAAATATAAAATATTGGTTTTAAAAATTGAATAAATACTGCAAGTAGTATGAGCAAACAGAATAACCCTGGGGTAAAGTTTTGTCTTTCGGAGTGAATATTACAGAATCAGAGGAGGGGGCTCAAAGGCTCGAGAGCTGGGGGGCTTTCCATGATTTTCTCTCATTTACACAGAGTGCATGAAGATGAAAACTTAAGCCATTTCTTTACCTTCTATGGGGTCTAACAGACCTTGTCTTGGGCCAATGTTTTGCAATCCTCTGATTCCCACTTTCCTCTCCTTTTCTCTCTCTCCCTCCCTTTGAGATAGTGTTGCTGTATTACTAGGTATTGTTCTCAAATTTGTAATGTTTTGATTCTATTCAGAATGCTGCTGTATAGAAAATTGTGAGTTAGTAGGCAACATGAATTGGAGTCAATTAAAAAGGCTAGATCCCATAGATCTCTGGATCTCTAATTACATTTAGTTCAGCAAAAGAAATATAGCACAGTCGAGAGATTTAACTTCTGACAAGGACAGTGCTCTTATAATACACAGTTAAGTTGCATTGGAACTGTTCTTTTACTCTTCCGAACTGATTCATGTCTGCAGTGAGCATGAATCTTTCATAGTTATGAGGGACAGTTGTTACATGCCATTGGTGCAGTGTCCTATATATAGAATTTCCGATTGCCGTGCCGCACAAGTGGATAGTAAATAGTTTGTGAATTCATCAGTGCTTTAGTGGCCATCTGTACTATTGACAACAGAAAATGCTAGCGAAGAACACAACATAATTATGAAATGTTTATTCACTTAGTGCATGATTGTTTAAAACTGAATGAATGTCTCTGTGCTTTCGGCTTCTTATACTTTTGAAATGTTAACAAGGTTTTGGCATCTGTATTTCAGAGCGCAGAGGCAACATTCGATTTAGCTACTTACTGACTAGAAATAAATCTCTTAAATATGGTGGTAGGATTATTGATAAAAGTAATGTATTAAATAGGAATATTTGTACTTTTTTATACATCACTACATTCCTCTAAAATTCCCCATCCCAGCAAAGACTTCTCTTAGCAATGTTCTCACTATGTAATGGAGGTAACTACTTTTTTACTGTCCTCCACCCCTGGAAACTGTGTTTGCTTGCTGGGTACAGACAACAATCTAAAATTTAGGACCAACTAGGAGTGTGGCACATACACAGGCATACATGGATATTCACAACTTACAGCGGATAATTGCACCAAAAAATATGTACACCGCATGCACTTAAAGACGGAATTAAATTAATTCACTTTTAGTAGGCTTGCACCTTGTCAAACTTTTATTGCACAGCTGTTCAAAAGTAAACGTGAATAGAAGATGCACTGCAGCAACTCGCCAAGGATTCTTCGGCTGCACCTCCTAAACCCGCGACCTCTTCCACCTAGAAGGACAAGGGCAGCAGGCTCATGGGAACACCACCTCCTCCAAGTTCCCCTCCAAGTGTCACACCAACCTGACTTAGAAGTATATCGCCGACCCTTCATCGTCGCTGGGTCAAAATCCTGGAACTCCCTCCCTAACAGCACTGTTGGGAGTACCTTCACCACACGGACTGCAGCGGTTCAAGAAGGCGGCTCACCACGACCTTCTCAAGGGCAATTAGGGATGAGCAATAAATGCTGGCCTTGCCAGCGACGCCCACATCCCATAAAAATGAATTAAAAAAAAAGATATACAATTCTTAGCAAAAGCTGAATAAGTAAAGCAACTTTTGAAGTAAACTTAGAGAAAATGCTGGAAATACTCAGCAGGTCAGGCAGCATCTGTGAGGAGAGAAACAGAGTTAACGTTTCAGAATTTTCATTGCCCTGAACCTGCCTGGTGAGTTCGGGTCGGAAGCCCATTTTACACCCCACCCGATTTTACACTCCATTGACTTCAGTGCTTACGTTTTCATGATGCGCACCAGAAGACTCTTCAGTATTTTTCACTTCTCTTATTGCTATGGTAATAACTTTGAATTCTTGTTCTTTGTTTATCTGATAAAGCCCAGTTCTGAGCTAGAGCTCAATGCTCAATTTTTGCTTGTATCCCCTGCCTCTTCAGAAATTTCTCATAATTGGGCTTGGCCAAGCAAAAAGCTGTGTTTTACCTTTTTTTTTCCAATTTTGGAGATGGGCGAAATCTTCAGAAATGAACATAGAGTTCATTAGAGCTTTCCACCAGTATTGCATCACTTTTTGCCCAGGTCCACTTATTTGCTAAAATTAGTACACAGAGGAAACTATGGATTCAGATTGCTTCTCCTCAAACTATTGAGAAAAACGAGTTGCTGATTCGCTATCGCCCGTTTTGCACTACCGCCCAAAATGAGTCTCACACTCATCATATTGAAAACTGGGAATATTTTTTTGGTTGGATTGAATTCATATGTGGATGATTGTGAATTGAATTCGCTGGCTTTTTGGGATGAGGTGTGTTAGCAGATTTCTTTGTGGTTACCGTCGCTGTTAGCCCGGCGACAATAACTCCGCTCACGATTCACGCACGAGGGGGTTTTTATAATAACAAACTTTATTACAGTGACTGATACGATCTTCCATTTATATTAAATGACATGCAAATAATACAACCTGGTTCCCAGGCTCTGACTACCTCTGAGAACACTCTCTGATGTCAGAAAAAGAAAGAAATACTTGCATTTATATAGCACCTTTCCCAACCTCAGGACATCCCAAAGCTCTTTACAGCCAATGAAGTGTAGTTGCTATTGTAATGTAAGAAACGCAGCAGCCAATTTGCATACAAGCAGCAATGTGATAATGGCCAGATAATCTGTTTTTGTGATGTTGATTGAGGGATAAATATTGGCCAGGACACTAGGGAGAACTTCCCTGCTCTTTTTCGAAATAGTGCCCTGGGATCTTTTACATCCACCTGAGAGAGCAGACTTGGGCCTTGGTTTACCATCTCATCCAAAGGACTGCACCTCCGACAGTGCAGCACTCCCTCAGTACTGCACTGGAGTGTCAGCCTAGATTTTTGTGCTCAAGTGTCTGGAATGGGATGTGAACCCACAGCCTTCTGACTCAGAGGCGAGGGTGCTACCCACTGAGCCACGGCTGACATGTGAGCGACACAAGTCCTGGAGTGACTAGCACCCGCCCTCCACGTGGCTGCATTGCTCCTGACCCTCGACAACACTCTGAAATTAAAGGGGATCTGGTTCTATTCTTATACTATAATACAACCTTGGCCTGTGCTTACGTAATACGTAGTTTTCATGTTTAGCTGAGGCTGCAGCTTATAATCTTTTCAGCCTTTTCCTCTGTGCTGCAAGCTTGGTTTATAGTACAGTAAGTGCTTCGGCCAAATGTTTATCCCGTTCCCTAGACCTGTTGTTCATATATAGGGACAATCTACTGCTAAAAATGCTAAAAGAAAGGAATGCTGGGATAGATTGATTTTTTTAAATCATGTTAAAACATTCCAACAAGGTGATATTGATGTGGCTTGATCACCTGACTACAAATGTATCCTTGTTAGCCAACTGCAGAGTACCATGGACAGGGGTCACGAGAGACATCTATGGCATGGACTCATATCTTCCTTGAATAAGAACACAAACTGTGCTAGACAACTGCAGGCTCTTCAGCCTAACATCAGCAATAGGTAAAATAATGTAAACTATTCTATAGGGCAGACTGGCGGAGTGCCTGTATAGTAATAACTTATGGAGAAACAGCCAGCATGAATTTAGAAAGGGAAGATCCTATCTGACAGACAACCTACACTTCTTTGAGGCTGTCACAGATAAAGTAGATAGTATAAGTACATTTGGACTTTCAGCAGCATTTTGAAGAAGTCCCATATGAGAGGTTTCTAATTAAATTGCCAGCCACAGGGATCCAATGTACAACCTGGTTCTGGATAAGAAGTGGTCAGCAGTAGGAAACAGAGTGGTGTAAGGCAGAATGGGAGTTGAAATCCAAGCGGTACACTTACTGCTTGTTTCCCGCCCACGGCTATTTTAACACTGCTTTTTCTTGGGCGGCTGAGGGCCTGCCTGACTCAGGCAGGAGGAACATCATAAATATATGCAAATCGGGGTCTATCACTCAGATAAGACCTCAATCCTATTTTAACTAACTACTGATATACTCAATCCTCTTTCTCAACAGATATTGCTATTGATCCAGCTATCTTTCAAAGGTGTCAGTTAACCGTGAATCAATTGCTCTTTGCTTGGTAATCTGTTCCACGTGCCCACTGTCCCGAAGGGGATGTTTTCTTTAATCTCTAACCGTATAATTTGAATATTTTGTACCAAAATGCTACTGTTGTGTGGAACATTTGATACTGAAGCAGTACTGCATAGTTGGAGATGCCGTCTTTCGGATGAAACTTTAAACTGAGGCCCCATCTAGCCTCTCAGGTGGACGTAAAAGATTCCATTACACTATTCGAAGATGAGTAGGGGAGTTCTCCCAGTGACCTGACCAACATTTATCCCTCAAACAGTATCACTAAAAATGGATCATCAGCTCATTTATATTATTGCTGTTTGTGGGACCTTGCTGTGTGCAAATTGGATCCCATATTTGCCTACACTGCAACAGTTACAACACTTCAAAGATACTTCATTGTCTGTGAGAAGCACTTTTGGGATTACATGTGGATGTGAAAGGCACTATATTAAGTGTAATTTCTTTTCTTCTTTCTACATAATAGTAAATCTATTGGCAGGCTATCCCATTGAATATAAATGACAGTACCAAAATGAACAACTTTAAAGATCCACAAATGAGAGCCAACCTTTGTAAATGAGTCGAGTGCTGTTTCTGCCGTCTGTAGACTTTGAAAAAGAGTAACTAGAAAACAGAGAAGGAAATCATATTTTAGAGGACCACCATATTTATTCAGTATAAGACATCTACAGGAACTATGGACTAGCATGGTGCATCAGCATTAGTAGTGTTTTCAAAATACAACCAGATGGATGAGTGCAGAAAATATTGAATGGTGTTAAAAGGTCTTGTGAAGGTTAGGATTGCCTTCAACCAGCCATCTCAAGGTACAGCTGGAGGTTATCACCATCCCCAAAACAACGATCTCTTGCAGAGAAAAGGTGGCACAGCTCTTCAGGTTGGAGGATATAGAGAGAGAAATGGACCAGATTGGACTGCGAAAGCTCCAGTAGCTCAGAAGATTCTAATGTCTTTGAAATTAAACACAAAGATATATTTAAATTGCCACAGGTCAGTGCATTAAGAAGTATATAACTTGTCACATGCAAATCATAATTAAAATGTACATATTTCTGTAAAAAAAGTCACTAATGTATAGTACCCAATCTTAAAAATTAAATCATATCATTTTTTAGATCGAGGTATCACAAAAATTCAAAGATTTCACACAGATATAGTCACAATTATTTTTTGTACCCACACAGATAATGTTCGACCTTCCAGAATGTCTGGATCACAAGAACCTACAGACTATTTTGTGATTTCACATAAAGGCTGAGAGTCAGAGTACTTTACTGCAACCTAAGAACAACATTCCCTATTACAGGACACCTGTACTTGAAAAGCTCCCTGTTAATAGGGGGCAAGTATAAGCATTCCATTATAGAATAAACTGAAACCAAAAAATGAACTTTTTTTTATGGCTGCAGGAAATAGTGAAGTCCTAATTCAATTTGCTATCTAAATTGGCTTTACCCTGCAACAGATGTCCACAATGTATAAGAGCAAGCAGCCAAGTAGATTGGCTCACATGCATCCCCTATTAAACTTACTCGTCCATCCACCTCAGGGATGTTGCCAGTCAGACCTGTGAAAAGACATCAGATGCAGGATCCGTCAAAACTATGGTGGCTGAATTGCCTCATAACTCATAGGCAGGCCATGGGGAGCTTCTAACCTCTGATGCTTGAGGCTGTGGCGCTAAACCAAACAGTATAGAGCTGCTGGCATTTACAAGACAAAGTAATCAGCCACACATTGAAAGAAAGTAAAATAATTTGTATACTTTTCTCCATATTGTATGCTGATTACATTTTTAAAGAAACAGAAATACCAGAATTCTATTAGTTTTGTTTGTATTTTGACTAATATAGAAAATATAGAAACATAGGGACAGGAGTAGGCCATTCAGCCCCTGGAGGTTGTTCCACCATTCGATTAGATCATGGCTGATCGGTACCTCAACTCCATTTACCTGCCGTTGTTCCATATCCCTTGATACCCTTACCTAATAAAAATCTATCGATCTCAATCTTGAAAATTTCAATTGACCCAGACCTTTTGGGGCAGCGAGTTCCAGATTTTCACTACCCTTTTTGTGGAAAAGTGCTTCCTGATTTCACTCCGAAATGGCTTAGCTCTAATTTTAAGATTATACTTTCTTGTTGTGGATTCTCCCACTAGAGGAAATAGTTTCTCTGTATGTACCAGTAATCACCCTCAACCTTCTAAACTCAAGGGACTACAAGCCAAGCTTATGCAACCTGTCCTCATAATTTAACCCTTTAAACCCTGGTACAGCTCTGGTACTGAATCTGCGCTCTGCCCCCTCCAAGGCCAAGGTGCGGCACCAAAAACTGAATGCAGTACTCCAGATGGGGAATGACCAAGGCTCTATACAACTGAAGTATAACTTCCTCCCCTTTGTAATCCAGCTCCGTGCATACATTGTTCTTGGAAAGATTTGAAGTTACTTTCATCAAAGTAGTATGAGTGAGAGCATTGTGAATTGTTGGACACAGAGAAGGTTCTGTAAATAATGGCATATTTATGGAGGGAAAGGGGAAGATGTAGACAGGATTGTTAATGCAGATGTCAAAGTTAAGAGAAAGTCCCCTGTATGAAAGTAGCATGAATGTCTCTTGCAGTCAGCAGTGGATTTCCCTCCACATCCTCTTCAGGTTTCTGTTGCTCCTCTTGCTGCCCGTGGGGGTTTCCTCGCTCTGGGGCCTCCATGGTGAGGCCTTTTTCCAAGGCAAAGTTGTGCAGCATGATCCTTGAGACCCCAGTTGGTCAATATTGTACAGAGACTGTCGATGCTTATAATGGCTAAAGTTTGTCACCTATTGATTTGACTTTGTATTACTTTTGCAAAGCAAGATTACCAATTTAGTATTGAACTACTATCAGTTTTGTAATGTACATTTGCACCAAATGCATCACTTACAAAACTGATAGTAAATCAGCACTAAATTGTGAATCTTGCCAAATAGTGAGACAGCAATGTTTAGTGTGGGAAGTAAAGAGAGATTACTCTTTATGTGACCCTTGTCATACCTGATCTGGGACTGAATGAAGCTGACATTGGATGTCAAAAATGTTCTCCAGAATTGAAATCCTCATTGAGCACAATAGATTATCATTCATTCTTCAATAATCAATTTTCATAACCCTGCTATAACTGATTCAACATTCACTAGACGAAGATAGTGTGCGAATAAGATACTTCTAATGTTACATTTAGCTCATGATTTCCTTAAGCTTATAATCTTAGAATCATGTTCTTTGGTTTATATACTCTACACAAAATAACTCACTGTATGCACCTGATCAATTCTTTTTAAATTGTGGATCATGATCGCACTTTAGGGCAGAAATCAAGCGGCTCCACAACTAGCATGAAGCCTCACAATTTCTAGATGTGAGCACAGGGTGCAGAATCACATCGAGAGATGCCCCACACCAGCAGAGCCTCACAATTTCTGCCCCAGTTATCTATGTTTTCTAATAAGAATAGGTGGTTGGTGCAGTTATACTGCAGGTATTGGCTCGACACGGATACCTGCTTTAAGACAGGTGCAAGCAGCAAATTATACTGCACACTCTGCAGCACTGTCCATGCACAGCTCGGCTTACCGCTGTTTGAATGACATTCCAAATATTAGTAAAATTACTAAAAACAAACTATCCTCTTAGGCCTTTATTAGCGTTAAGAGACAGTCCAGCAAGTTGCCTGGGATCTTTCTAAACTTTCATTTTATAGTTTAAAAGCTTTGCAGCAGTTAAGGTTATAATGAAAATGATCTGAAGCCAAAGTCTTAAAGTACAGTTATACTACAAAGTCTGTTTGTAACTGGCCCCACGGGCATCCTTGAGGACAGTTTTCCAACCATTACAAAATTTAACACTAACTTAAATTCATAAATGTTTCTCAAGATCCTAAATTAATCCATTAAACTCAATCATTTTGAAACAATATTTAGAAACATAGAAAAATAGGAGCAGGAGTAGGCCATTCAGTATGATCATGGCTGATCCTCTATCTCAATACCATATTCCCGCTCTCTCCCCATACCCCTTGATGCCTTTTGTGTCTAGAAATCTATCTATCTCCTTCTTAAATATATTCAGTGACTTGGCCTCCACAGCCTTCTGTGTTAGAGAATTCCACAGGTTCACCACCCTCTGAGTGAAGACATTTCTCCTCATCTCAGTCGTAAATGTCCTACCCCGTATCCTGAGACTTTGACCCCTTGTTCTAGACACCCCCAGCCAGGGGAAACATCCTCCCTGCATCCAGTCTGTCTAGCCCTGTCAGAATTTTATACGTTTCAATGAGATCCCCTCTCATTCTTCTAAACTCTAATGAATACAGGCCTAGTCGACCCAATCTCTCCTCATACGACAGTCCTGCCATCCCAGGAATCAGTCTGGCGAACCTTCACTGCACTCCCTCTATGGCAAGTATATCCTTTCTTAGGTAAGGAGACCAAAACTGCGCACAGTACTCCAGGTGTGGTCTCATAACCCTTGGAAAAAATGCCACAGCAAGTAAAAGCAACACACCTTTTAATTCAATTACATTCTGAATGTTGCTATTGAATACTATTGTCACATTTACTGTCCCATCGGAAAGCTACATAGAAACTCAGGAATGTTTTTTTTATTTTGGAGGAGCTTGGGAAAAACTCCAGCTAATGCTGGAAAGGCACAGCAGGCTGGCCAGCAACATGAAGGGTTCCACCTGGTTTTTTCTTTCTCCCTCAGGTGCTGTTAATCTGCTGGGTAATTCCAGCATTATCCATTTTTATTTCAAGTTTCCAACACACACGGTTTTCTTTTCATCTGTATGTTTGCCATGTGCTAACAGGAATAATACAGCAGGTCTGTCGGTAATCTTCCTGCGGAACAAACAATAACTCTCGCAAACAATTATCAATAAAATTGATTGGCGAACATAGCTGTATTTTATACTTAATTAAAAGTAACATTTTATTTCTTGCTACTTGGGGCACGGATTATGAAAATTCACAGTGGTTAAGCTATCTTTTTCAATAAACCCATAATTCCATTCCAGTCCAGTTACTGTACCGCCTGCCGGGGAATCAGCTGTGTAAGGCACATGTGTCAATTATCTCCTCAACCATGTCACAAAATTCAACAGCAAATAGAGTCATAGGGCTCGATTTTAATTGCCGAGGCGGGTTGGAGACGGGTTGCGTGGTGGGCGGGTTCGGGAGCCGCTTCCGGCGGGATCAGCTGCTGATGTCCGATTTTGATTCAATGAGCTTGTTTATTTCAGTGAGGCGCGCTGGCCGGTCCAATCAGTGCGATCGGGTCGGCTGGCCGCCTCTGATGATGTCATAATAGCTGCTGCTTTTAAAGCTGCCATTCAGCTTAAGCCTTTCTCTTGTGGATTCCTGGACTCATTGAAATTGATTTTGGCGCAATGACTTCTTCCAAAGGCAAGGCAGCTCCTCGTTTTAATGATGACTCCCTCCAATTTCTTGTGGATGCTGTCAGAGGGCGCAGGGAGATTCTCTTCCCTCCTGATGGCCGGAGGAAGCCTCCTCAGCAGACCAAGGCAGCCTGGCTGCGCATTGCTCAGGAGGTCAGCGCAAGGTCCATATGTTCACGCTCATGGATCCAGTGCCGCAAAAGGTTTAATGATCTTGTACGAACATCAAAAGTGAGTATCCCATCACACTTGCCTTCAATCTACTTACCTTCTCTTCTCATCACCAGCACTCTACGTTGTAAGCCTCCTCCACATCCCACCTTACTCTTACTTCGCTTGCACCCTTACCTATCCATCTCTGTCTCTGCACTGAATCACTTCAGCATCCTGCCTATGCACCCCTTAGACTCGCTCTCACTGTCTTGCAATGACAACAACTAACAACACACAGGGAGCTAGCTTCTTCTTGGCACCTTACCCCATCTTCGTCTCCCTCAAAGTTTCTATGGTAGGGATTATTGACCCTCACTCCATCACTGTGGCTGAAACACCGCTTGTGTCCCTCCTTGCAGGAAAAGATAGTCCACAATAAGACAGAGCGAGCAATGACTGGAGGAGGAACACCTACCCTAGCAACATTGACCAGTGCTGAGGAGGCTGCAAACAAGAATGTTGGCGGTGGCGAGGACCTGGAAGTGGGCGATAGAGAGACGGGCACACTAGAGGAAGCTGGCGACATAATAGAGTTTCATCCCTCTCATAAAGCAATGGCATATGATGCTCATAGACAATCGCGTTGTAACATCTGCTCAAAAGGATGTGTCGGCTACAATAATATCAGATGTCTAAATCATGCCTTTACTCTCCCTCAGGACCATCGAGCGCCCCCCCTCCCCACGATCCAGGACAAAGACCCGGACAACTCCTCAGAGGAACCTGAAGCCTCTGAGGGAGCAGCGTCACCAGGACTCAGCGCACCCAGCACCAGCGCAGCAACGCACACCTCGGTGGGGCCCTCACGAGTTAGAGTAGTGTTGCCACTTGGTCTATCACGGCGCACAAGTGAGCATCAGCAGATGGTGGAGACAGTGACAGCAGTGGAGAGTCCTCGGCGGAGGTCGCAGGATTCTCCTAGCTCGGCTGAGCTGCATGCAGACGCTGTGCCTCTGAGGTCATCCAGAAAAAGAGCGGTTCGTGAAATACAGGAACAAGTGCAGGTGTCTCTGGAAGGGTTTGCCTCCAGGGTTAGTGCGAGTGTGGAGAGAATGGAGGAGTCCATCTCTAGCATCAGCACTGCCGTGGTGGAGGCAATGGCGCATGAACGCACCACCATGGATAGGATGGCAACCTCTGTGGAATGAATGGTTACCTCAGTGGAAAGGATGGCTACGGCCATGGAGGAAATAAGTCGCCAGGGTCAGGAAAACGTGACTGTTCAAAATAGAATGTCATCTCTGGAGGAGCGATGGGCAGCTATTGAGCAGAGAGACCAGAGCATCATGGACGTCCTTTTGAGGAGGGCTTCCAGTGCAGATACGGGTCCTCATGGTCCCCCTGAAGTGCAGCAAGGTGCTCTCCAGCCACTTGCCAGCACTGAGGTGTGGCTGACCCATGAGAGGGATGTTGTTGGCAGGACAGAAGGAAATGTGGGCTCCTCTCAAAGCGCTCACACGACCATGCCACTGTGGAGCCCTCGGTCAGAGACCCACTTTGTGGAGACAATTGAGATAGCTGTTTCAGCCCCTGCACAGCCACAGGAAGAGCAGACTGTTGAAGAGCCCTCCCGGGCTCCCAAACCCAGAGGACGCCCGCCAAAGGCATCTAAGCAGGCGCAGCATCCTAGTCAGCAAGATGCCTCTACATCTGCTGAAGCCACAGGGGAAGCACCACATAGAAGCACGCGTAAGAGAAAGATTAAGCACCTATAATCACAAGGGGAGTCACTTGGGTGATTTTTTTTTTTCTGACTGTTGCTGGTTTATTCTCCTTTTGCGATGTTTAAAAGAAAAATTATGTCACAGTTGATTGTATGGCCTATGTGTTCTGGGAAATGGCAAAAGCGCTTTGAGGGCTCAGGGTGACTTGCTTTTGTAATGCTGATGGTAAAAGTGATAGGTATTAACAGGGTATAGCAGAGATGATGTATGATGTTGGACAAGTGTCGCCTGCAATTACAAAGCCATATGGTAGCCACCTATGGTTGAAGAGTAAGCTTATGCTAATGTGGCATAGCAGTGTGCATACCCTGGTAGACAGACAGCAGTGAACTGGAGGGATGCTGCATTGGTCACAACAGGGCATGCAAGGCGCCCCTCGTCCTCCTCCTACTCCGCTTCCCAGGAAGATCTGCGCTGAGCCACGCGGCTGCTACTCCTCCGATTATGAGGACCAGGATGAGAGGGCATAAATGTTTCCCATCCCCTTGCTATAGATTTCATTTGAGGTAACAAGCTTGCAAGCGCACAGTCGAAGTGTCCTGAAATGATTCCATTCATGTCACACTGCAGATGGGTGTCAGCTTGAACAGTCAGAAGGTCAGTAGATGTGCAAAATGTTATCCCATCCCGACAACAGCAAAGTTGTTGCATTTGAATGTCAGCCATGTTTCAGGGGCGCTTTTCAAGCGCTCCACCAATGCATACAAATCATGTCCTCCAGCAACTTGTCTCCTTGAACCTAGCCTGTTTCTGACAAGTCGGGAAACAGGAGCCAGAAGCCCGAAAATGGGGAACCACGATGAAAATAGGATTAGCAAGGCAGTTAACAGGCTGTTAACTGCCTTAACTACCTGTCTCACCGGTTCCAGTCGGGTCAGTTTGGGAGCGGCTGAACAGACACTCACGAAAATCGGGTGGGGGTGGGATGGAGGCGGGTTGGGTGTCTGAAGCCATTTTTTCCGATTTTTGCTACAGACCCGCCTCCAAACCCACCTCCTCAGTTCTATTAAAATTGAGCCCATAGAGTCATTACAGCACAGAAGGAGGCCATTCGACCCATCGAGGCCATGCCGGCTCTCTGCAGAGCAATCCAGTCAGTCCCATTCCCCCGCTCTATCCCCGTAGCCCTGCAAGTTTATTTCCCTCAAGTGCCTATCCAATTTCCTTTTGAAATCATTGATCGTCTCCGCTTCCACCACCCTCATCGGCAGCGAGTTCCAAGTCATTACCACTCGCTGCGTAAAAAAGGTCTTCCTCACATCCCCCCTGTATCTCTTGCCCAGAACCTTAAATCCATGTGACCTTCTCAAGATGCATTCTCCTTCATTTCTCAATATGTTGGTCCGGGATCTATTTTCAATGCATAACAAGCTTGACAGAGGTTTTTTTCTACAATCTTAAGATGACGTACAATCTGCTTACGTGCAGGTTTACAAAAATCCTGAGTCCCTTTCTTTCATTTCAGTGGCGTTCTTCTTCATTTTAACACAAGTATCTGCATTGATGTATAAGAAAAAAAAATTAAATTAGCACGTAATCATTGGATTACCTCCATCGTATACAAGCCGACTGTTTCAATAAACTAAAAAATCAAGTCAGAAATAAAACTTTAACACCAACAATAGCAAATAGTAAGTCACAACCTGACTTAAAATGCTGTGCGATAAAGAGGTAAGGTTATGTTATGAAAAATATAGTACGGTTAAATGATTATCAAACTCCAGTAATTACTCACAAATTTCTTTGCTTTGTGTGTATACATGCAACTAATTAAATGTTCTATTACCTTATCTACTTATATATGTATTCATTTTTTTAGTCCCAAGCATTTGTATTTGAGTGAATTTGACAAAGGCCCGGAATTTGCGGTCCAGATGACGGCGAATTGGCAGCGTTCGCCATCATTCCGGCTTTGAAACTGACCGCAATTTCGGGATTTGGCGCAGGCGCATGTGGAAATCCTGAAGTTGCGGTCTGTCATTCACTGCTCCTCCACAGACTGCGTTGGGAGCCCCCCCCCCCTCCCTGCCACAGAGCCGGCACTCAAATCATGGAAACTGACAAAAACTTCGGCTCTTCCACAGTAATTACCCTGTTAAATTCCCCACTAAAAGTTAGACCCAAAGGGATTAGTTGTAACTGGGGTTTTAACAGCGTATTGACTGCTAAACAAATGTTCTGGGCCTAAAAACCGAATTTTAATTTTGTGCAGTGTGAAATTTAGCCATTTTAATAAAAATTCAAATTTTTAAGAAACTTAAAATAATTTTTTTTTTAAGTTTGTACATCTTTATTTCAGGTTTGCCTTTTCCCCATGCGAGAGCCCCAATCTTTGTTTTGCTCTCACTAACGTTTTAAAAAGTTAGAATTTTAAGAGCTTACCCACTTCCTTGTTCGCGGTCATGTGAGAATTCTATGTTGTGATTGGCTGCTTCGACAGCTTGTTGACGTCACAGCAGCTCGCACTATGGGATCCCCACTATACTTTGTTGATTTGAACTGAACGTCGGAAAACCCGAACGTCTCAACACAGAGATCGCAAGATCTTTGTGCGAAGCTTACTTCGGGGCCAACGGCGAACGACTTTGCTTCGCCGCTGACCGCAAATTCCGGGGCCAATATGTGCAATTTCAGCAACTTAGATATTTTTGAACAGTAAGGTGGAGGAAGAAGTGCTTCAGTAGAACATTTCCCTCTGTACGTAGTACACTTGACCAAAAGTGCTGTGGATCTATAGCAATGCTGGGTTTCACTATGTTACTTTCGTGGTATATTTTGTAGAACCCTAGGAGACTTGTTATTTTTATTTTTCTAGAGGATACAGTTAATTCTTCTGACTGTGTTGAGTAATGAAAGGCTTTTCACTTTACAAAATAAGCACCTTTTTCATTTTATTTGCGGTCTTGTGGTTACAGTTTTGCTTTTGGTGCACCAAGGTTACTGCAGCCTTTCAAAATGTAAAGGAGACATGCCATTATATTTCCAGTCTCGTACACTGGAAGTGCTAGCAGACACTTGCTGTTATACAATCTTACCAAATCAGTCATATATGATCATTCTAAATGCTGGCTGTTCTTTGAAACTGGAAGGAAAGCTTACCTGTGACCAGATGCAGCAAGCAGTTAGGAAGGCAAATGGTATGCTGACCTTCATTGCAAGAGGATTTGAGTACAGGAGCAAGGATGTCTTACTACAGTTATACAAGGCCTTGGTGAGACCACACCTGGAGTACTGTGTGCAGTTTTGGTCTCCTTACCTAAGAAAGGATATACTTGCTATAGAGGGAGTGCAGCGAAGGTTCACCAGACTGATTCCTGGGATGGCAGGACTGGCGTATGAGGAGAGATTGGGTCGACTAGGCCTGTATTCACTAGAGTTTAGAAGAATGAGAGGGGATCTCATTGAAACGTCTAAAGTTCTGACAGGGCTAGACAGACTGGATGCAGGGAGGATGTTTCCCCTGGCTGGGGGCTCTAGGACGAGGGGTCACAGTCTCAGGATACGGGGTTAGGACTGAGATGAGAAATTTCTTCACTCAGAGGGTGGTGAACCTGTGGAATTCTCTACCACAGACAGCTGTGGAGGCGAAGTCACTGAATATATGTAAAAAGGAGATAGTTAGATTGCTAGACGCAAAAGGCATCAAGCGGTATGGGGAGAGAGCGGGAATATGGTATTGAGATCGAGGATCAGCCATGATCATATTGAATGGCGGAGCAGGCTCGAAGGGCCGAATGGCCTCCTCCTGTTCCTATTTTTCTATGTTTCTATGTTAAGGTGATTTGAATTTGAATTCAGTGAGAAAGAATCAATAACTGCACAGAAAGGCAGGCCCTTGCTAGCTCAGCAAGTCAGTAGATGATCCATATGAAATTTCTCAAGTTCAATCTCCAGGCTGTACCGAGTTAGTTGATCACAGCTCAGGCTGATCTTACCCCTGGAATCACAAGGGAACATCGGGCAGGGTTCCTGCTGCTTATTGTTACTGAGCAATCCCTGGTGGAAGTGCATGAGTGTGAACATTGGATGACAACAGTGTCAGAGTCGGCTGTGATGCTCCCCGTAATAGCCCGCTGGCCTTCACTGTCAAACCTCACACAGGAAGAATGGCAGATAGAGGGTGAACAGTGCCTGCAGAATTGTAGCCAAGCACAGTGTCTGTCATGCATCAGGAGGGGAGGGGATAAATTGTGAAGAAAAGTTTTAAAAATACAGAAAGGGATAGAGAAAGGCGCATAACCTTGCGGGTGAGTGGGGTGTAAACAAAGGGAGGAAAGACTACAGAGTTTAGGTGACTCAAAAGACAGAAAAACAGAAACAAAAACATAGAAATTATGGACAGAGAAAGGTATAGGGAGAGGAATAGAATAGTTTGTATGTGGGATGTGCCCAGATGATTGTTGAAAAGGTTATAGGATGAGATTGACCTTTACAGATGAGACAATGGAATCATTCTTCTATTTCTTTTAATAAACATTTTGCTTAAACTCTTTGGACACAGGTAGAAATAAGGAAGTATTTAGATTTGGAACTCCCAGTGGGGCAATGCTGAGAGTATTAGTTTCTACGAATTTCTTCACACTTTTGGGCTCCATTTTGTGGTTAAATCAATATTTGGGTGGGTTGATTGCTATCCAGATTTTAAAATGATATAACACTGTGTTGATAATGCATGAAGCCATAATAACTTTTTGGGAAATATAAGCCCCAGATTTCCAATCAACATTTAAAAATGCAATCTTAGTCCTTCTCTTTCCTTTATCTGATTTGTAACTGATTTATGCGAGTTGTCAGGCACTCGGTAGTGTTTGCTGGTTCTACAAATAAATGTTTCTGCTATAGATTTTTCTGTATATGGTTTACTCATTACTTTTAGCTTCTGGCTTATACACATTGATTTTTTTTTGCACTGTACACTTTATTAATTTGTTTCTTTGCACGATCTGTTTCTTTTTCATTTCAAAAACAAATTCATCTCCTATGCTTCATGAAGTCGATATAAATAGATATTTTCTTTAATTATTTTGGTGATATTTCTATTGAAGTCAACAGAAGTAAAAATCGGGAGAGATGTAAAATGGGCCGCTGACTCGCTGTCACCCATTTTACACTATCGCACAAAGTCAAGATCTACCCCAGTGTGTGTCAGAGGCAAAGTACTGCATATGTTCTGGGGGTTGAACTTAATGTTGAAGCTAATTTTTTGTTTTCGTTTCTACACTGTCCAATTTACCCCCCCCCGCCCCGCCCCCTCTTTCTCTCCTGAAAGTGTTGACTCTTTGTCAAGGTCCAATTTCATACACGCCAATCCCAATCATCCTCTGGCACCTTACCCAAATGACCAATCTTCACGTGTGAGCTCTCACGGTGAATGTTGGTAGGTTCTTCAACTACAAAGGGCTGACAACCAAGGCTGATCCTATTCTCACCTACGTACACGGGCACTTCCAGCAAGGGAAACTGCATAGCAATCAGGAGCAGGAACCCGATCTGATTTTCCCCTCAAAGACTTATGGTGCTGAGGCCAATTGTCGCACCCCAACCGTTGCCCTGGTTGAGATTACCTAATTCAGCAGACTTTGCACCTTCCTGGTCTGTACAGCTCAGTTACTCACTGGATAAACTCCCTTATCCATCAAAGGAAACCTGTGATTCATTTTTTTAACAATTGCCCTTTCCACAAATCTAAAAATTCCAGCGCGAATGATTTGTTTTGTGAAAAATCATGCCATTAAATACTAAGAATTATGCAAGCATTTTATCTCTCAGAAATGGAATATAAAAGCACTTTTTGTCAGTGAGAATAAAAAATAATTGAATATGCTAGTGTAACTTTATCAATCACAAAACATCAGATTTAAAATGGAGTCAATAAGGAAGTATATAGTATGCATTGAAGTCCCACATATATTCACAAGAAAGCACTACTTCCTTCTTTCTAATTTACATGATCTAATGCATAGTAGAATTGCAAGAATGAAAGGGGAAATGTGCATCAATTGGCGACTAATGTGCATCAGGATACATTTTGGCACTTCAGCCTAACATACATTCAAGTCTACATCAGTGGTAACTCCATTACAATCCTCAACAGAAGCACTAAACAACTAACAGGCTGGTAAGCAGACACTTATTTTGTATTAATTATGATGTTTGTCTTAAACAAACTGGGAAGGCAAATAGGAATTCTCAGAAGATATATATGCCTTCCAGTAATATCACCATTGGTGTATATTAATTCACAACTAATTCACATGCTTTTGTTCACTGCTGCATAATTAATAAATACTGCAGTGCAAGCTGCTTAACATCCCATAATTCTACAAGAGTTACTACAAAGTGCAAACCTAGGGCTGAATTTTGCCGGCGCTCAGAGGGCGGGTTTGGAGGCGGGTCCGCTGTCAAAATCTCAAAGATTGACAGCGGGTCGGTATCCCGCTGTAAACCCACCTCCTTGTCAGTTTCCCAGTCTGTTCCCTGAACAGACCCGACACCAAGCGGCGAGTCAACCAATTTAGATTGTTAGAAGCTTATTAAAAGGTAGTTAAGAACCATTTTCCCATGTACTTACCATTTTACCAGGTTTTCAACGAGGTTCCCAGAGAGTGGCTATCACCTCAGACAAATATGTTGTGTTCTCAATGACTGGATTGCTGCGAATAGGTAAAAGCTGCAAAAGTGATATAAAACCTACCATTTCACAGCTGTTCACTTCCCAATCTTAGAAGCTGGAGCATTAATGATTCGGAACCCACTATTGAGCTTTATGCACTTTTGAAATGTTTGGAGTAATCTCTTTATCCACTGTCACCTCGTTGGAACAACCTATCTCAACATTGACAGATTACTTCTGTCATCTCAACCTCACCTGCCATCTATTCCATCAGCATCGGTGCCCTTGAAAAAATCTCACCTCGGTCCTCAGAATCTCAACATGATCAGCCCAACACCAGCATCACTGGGCACACCAGCAGCATCAACATCCACACCAACCTTCTCCGCAATCAACTGATGCTGCACTGGACACAGAGCATCATCACCCATGCACATTGCTGCCCAGGACGCCAGCGATGGCCTCACCATGTCCAGATTTGCTTCACTTAACACTGTACACCCTAGCTGCCACATGATGCACCAGGTTGGCACCACCCTACACCAGCACCATACAGCATCCCTACAATGTCCAAGCCATTCCTTTCTCACTCATCACCATTGAAGGGGGTGACGTTATGTCTCACCATTCACTGCAACTCACTAACACACTTTCAAAGGTGCACACAAATCTGTCCAAGAAGGCAAAGTGGTGAGAATAAGATTTCAATGCTTGACAACACAATAACATAAAGTTTATACGAACATTAGCTAAAACACCCAAATGCCAACCCTTTTGTGTTGTTAGTTGGTATGATTGGACTAGGATGAGGATAAGTGTGAGGGGTGGCTAGTGAGATGGAGAAGTGATAATGTAGATAGAGAGGGATGGGTGGAGGTGCAAGGTAAGTTGGTGTGCAGGAGTAGGGTAGGGAAGGCAGAGGGATGGGGATGTGATGAGTAGCACAGGAGGATGAGGCTGAGTGTGGCTTTGCAGTAACATTTCGTGATCGACTGAGATCATTGAAACGTTAGTGCCACTGCAGCCTGGTCCTCCTGACGACATCCCTGCTTGTGTCCTCCTGTGCAATGTGCAACCAGGCTGCGTTGGCATCCTGGGGAGGTCTCTTCCACAGAATCCCCACAGTGCAGATAGAGGCCATTTCGGCCCATCGAGCCTGCACCGACACATATCCCACCCTATCCCCGTAACCCCACGTATTTAATCCCCTAACACTAAGGGTCAATTTATCACAGCCAAATCAACCTAACCCGCACATCTTTGGACTTTTCCACCCATTGGAATGGAAGAGAACCTCCCTGTGTGCTGTGACTCCCTCCTTAAGCATATGGAGGGAGTCATGGGAGAGCCTGGGTGCAGCCTTGCACCTTTGTGCAGTGCTTGGCAGTATTTGCAGCACCTCAATGCTGCAGAACACTAACAGCACAACTGTCAAAATGATTGTGTAAATGGTCCCTTTAAGGAAACCGGCTGATGATGCGTCATCAAGTGATGTCATCAGACCCGCTTCCTATTCATTGGCCGGGAACCTCGCAGGGCGGGCTTAACAAGCCCCATCAATGGAAAATCTTGTTGGAAGCCAGGATCCGAGACAGATGCTAGGTCCCCACACGCCACGGACCCGCCAAGGTTGGAAAAACCCAGCCCCTAATGATTGCATTAACTGTTCCCACAATATTCATTGCTACTCATCAAAGGCTCTTTGAAACAAACAAGCAAAATTTGATTAGCATAGAGGAAGATACTGTATATCATGCTTAATCTATATTTGATCGCCACCACTGTCCTATATTTATAAAAATATGAATCATAAATTTTCACATTGTAAAATGTAAAGACGTTTATAAATGCCTGGTGTACTGATTAGGCTACTTTATGAAATTTCCAATTTGCTTGCATTTTTCTTTGCGATGAAACTTCTTTATAAGAAATATTATCAGTCTTTTCCTCCTTGCACCATGCACCTTCCCCATCCCAGTAGATGGTTGCCCTTCTCCCAGATCAAGCCAATGGAGCTCTGAAACTAAACTAGGGTTGCACAACAGCAGTCTTCAACTCTTTCTCTGACTTTCTTTTGTCCCTCCTCGTGGTGAAATGCTTGGCCTCCCACAATGGCATTGCTGAGATCAGTAACTCACCATGTGGAGGATCACTGGATGAATGTCCATTCTAACATTGTGCAGAGCATTGCAATGGAACTCTGCAACTTTGCTTCATTGTGCTAAGTTGTTCCTCTTAAATGTAAATGAACTCGTTACCACACAATATATTTACTCAGCAAATACATTTCTCCCTTATATACACTTATTATTATTTTATTTACCCTCTGATAAAGCAAGGAACAAGATAGATATTGGATGAATTAGCTTAAACCAAGACTTTATTAATGAGGGAAGAACAGCTGATCCTGTTTGTGCCATAGTTCTTTCCCTAACTGCTCATTTTGCTGCATGTCACATTGTGTCGCTTGATAGCTTATGAGTCATCCTAGCTGGGCGTCCTCGCTTGCAGCCTCATTTATTTTCTACTGATCTGACTACGCTGCTCCAACGACTGTCTAAAACTTGCAAACTGTTTCCTTAAAAGTCAAAAATCGTGAGCCAATTCCGTGAAGTAGCTTTTCATTTTCAACACATAGGGTTAGATTTTATTTCATTCGCTCAAATATTAAATTGTACTGGCAACATGGTCCACAATGCGAACTTTATTTTGTAATGCACAAACCATGTACTACTTCTTTTCCTTTCATTAGCAATGGTGCATCATGGCACTCGTATCATCCTGATGGAAAGGGCAGAACCATTTTTCGAGGTGCACTGATCACATTTTTGAATTAAAAGTGCGCTTTACAAACAGCGGTTCTTGCAGCGGAGGAGAAAATTGTCTGAGGCATGAAGATTATCCAATCCCAAATGGCCCAGTTGTAAAAAGAATCTCCAGATTAAATGATACCACAATGCCAGGCCAAAACCTCATGTAGCTCATCCCAGTTTATTACACTTTGTATACTGCAGTTAAATGCTGAATTACTGTTCATGTTATATATTATAACCCTGAAATACCAAACAGTTCTAGTCAATTTTAAATATTTATGTTGTGTATCGAATTAATATATTCATTATTGATGCTTTCCAGAAACATGATTATTTTTATGCTTAACACCAACCTCTTCAGATGAATTCGGAAATATGCAGATCTGGCTAATTTGTAGTAATTTGCTTTACTAGAGAGGCATAATCATAATGCCAAATTCTATGATCCACACATGCAGAGAGATCTCCTCTGCGCTCACACCTTCTTAAAGTTTTTGATTGGCTTGGAGCTGTAGGCACAAAGGTAGGTGATTTATTTTTCACTACATTTTTTTTTCCAAGTCCTGGTGCCCCCGGATAGGGGCCGATATGTGCACAGTGCCTGGTCTCTAATGTGGATGTACTTGCTGACAATCTGCTTTCCAGGTTATCACTAACTTAATTTAAATTCAGCCTAGTTTTAAAGGGTCCTAATTTTGGACTTCCATAAGATATTAACAACCAACAGATTTCCTAGTTAGCCCAATTTAATCACTACACTCCCCCTTTTTAATAGCTTAGGACTAATTAAGCTATTTACCAAAGCCTACTTTCTTGTGTGCTCTATTACTATTCATCTGAGTATGATATAACAATATTTTCTGTTACCTGACTAAAAGGCAGCCCAATTGCACTTGGTATGGTAGATAACTCTTGATTGTTAAAAAGTCCTTGCTTCCTTTTAATTCTGGAAAGTTTACTGTGTGACTACAGCTAGAGGTCACTTTGTACCACAGAAAGTCTGCCTCCTATCAGCTCAGTGTGGTACTATGTAGACATTTACTTTGAAGAATCTGTGGCATGATTGCCTGCACTTGGGGGTGAAGATCAATTGCGTAGGTGTGAACCTCCATAGCTGTTAGATGTCAAGAGTAGTTCATAGCCACATATGACATTTTGCGGGGAAATACTGAGACAAATGTTAAACCATTTAAAGTTGCAGTGCTCCTGTGCTCTATAGCTGTCACATTTCTCCAAAGTTTAAGGGAGCTGTTCATGAATACCTTTCGAACATCAACTATACTTCCGAAGAGAGGTTAATTTCAGAAAGTTGACCTCTATACTACGCCCCCTAGGTTCTCACTCCCTGAATAGCAGGAGTGAAGACTAAAAGTTAGTCGATCTTGGAAATTGGCCTGCACTTTGAAAATTAGAGCACCCTCATAACAAGCAAAACATGTTCTACCAACTAGGATTCACTGGTACATAAGAAAATAATTTAGCATTTATTATTATTCTGTAGCTCTAAATATAGGAACCGTTTTTTTTCTTTTCAAAAGGTTAAGTGTACACAGTTTCTTAAGACAAATTAAGCCACAGTCCAAACAAATAAGACTTGGCAGGACTGCAATAGAGCAAAACTAGAGCTCTAAAAATGTGCATGACAGGTCTGAATTGATAGGATAATTTAAAATTGGATTAAAGGCCATATGTCAACATTTGGAAAAATAAAATATAATATAATTGATGGAGTTATTTAAAATATTTATTTTACAGAGCACCTTTGACAGGTTAAAAATAAAACTACAACCGTGACTTTTCTCTCTATTATACAGAAGAATCGATATACTGTTACACGCCGAGCAATTTCACCCGTGACCAGGCGTTATACGCCAGAGGCTACTGTTGGACTGAGCTGAAAGATGCTGTGGCGGGTGTTGAGCCGGGTCAGCGGCCATCCCTTTTCGAGCACAAGTTCCTGCCCTACGCACTGCTCGCCTTTGCCGGCATCATGTACATCCCCGTGCTCGGCTGGGAATTCCTGGCCTCCACAAGGCTGACTTCGGAACTGAACTTTCTGCTGCAGGAAATCGACAACTGCTATCACCGGGCCGCCGAGGGGCGGGCTCCTAAAATCGAGAAGCAGATCCAGTCGAAAGGGGCCGGCATCACGGAGAAAGAGAAAAGGGAGATCATTGAAAACGCCGAGAAGGAAAAGAGCCCGGAGCAAAATCTCTTTGAGAAGTATCTGGAACGGCGAGGGCAGAGTAATTTCCTGGCCAGGCTTTACCTGTCGAGGCAGTTGTCAGTTGTCTTTTTAAGTATAATTCCAATCACATATCTATGTACTTATTACGCGAATCAGAAACAGAATGAGTTCACCTGCCCTTTAGGGGAGCCTCCAGACATGTCCAGCAGTGAGATGCTGCATGTCAATGTCAACTGCAAACTGCCCTCGGTGCAGATGCAGCGCATCATCGCTATAGTAGACATTGTTCTGCTGTGCTTCATAAACCTGATCATTTTGATAAACCTAATTCACCTTTTTATAGTTCGAAAATCCAACTTTATATTTGATAAGCTACACAAAGTTGGCATCAAGACTAAAAAGCAGTGGCAGAAGTCACAGTTTTGTGACATAAACATTTTAGCTTTGTTTTGCAATGAAAACCGCGACCATATCAAATCATTGAATCGCTTGGATTTTATTACCAATGAAAGTGATCTGATGTATGACAATGTTGTCCGGCAGTTGCTGGCAGCTCTGGCCCAGTCCAACCATGATGTTACTCCAACCATGCGGGATGCAGGGATTCAGACCATTGACCCCAGTGTGGACCCAGCAGACATCGATGCCAACGAGCAACTTATTATCAAGAGGCCCAGGAAGAAAATCAAATGGATGCCAACCACCAATCCACTGCACCAGCCTTTTAAAGAACCTTCCACTGCCTTGAAGTTTGAAAACAATAAAGGAGAAAAACCGAAACCCATGAGACGAAAATTAGTGACGGATAGTCTCGCAGCTCCTCTCCTTGATTCGACTTCAAAATATTTCCAAGATCCATCTTCCAATAAAAGTGAAGGAAACATTACTGCTAATAGCGAGAAAAAGCATAGTCGGCACCTGTCTTTAGATGTCCATCCATACATCCTTAGCACCAGAAAGACGAAGCCTGAAAACGAGGAAAGTTGCACATCTAAGAGTCAAGATGGAGACTTCTTGCACTCAGAAGAGAATATGCTGGCACATGTGGCATCTCCTATTAAAGGTGAAGTGTGAGTTTATTGAATATTACTTAGCCAAAATAACCTTAAAGGAGTGGATAATTGGAGAATGACGTTTTGATGTAGTTACTTGTTTTACATGGAGTTGGAGTCTCTGCACGTGATATTCTGCATATTTTTCAGTCTAGTATATCTTATACTCCCTACTTTGCTGTACGACCAAGTTCCACATCTATATCTACTAGGGCTTTAACTAAGAGACTATGATGAGGTTGTGGTGCATGATATTTACAGAGGCTGGGGTTGTGGTGAATAATGAAGCATTAAACTGACCCATTTAGGTGAACAGTATCTGCAGTAGCAATTGCAGAGTTAAGAATGATGATACAGATTCCAAACATGCAGCAATAAGAAGGTCCCTTTTATACACAAAGTAAAATATAAATCTTTGATATAAATTACATTTATTGTTACACATTGAACGCAATAGCATTCTACAAATTAAGGGTAGTTTAGAGTCTATATTTAAGAAATATGCAATTAAATGGAGTAGATTGTATCAACAAGGATAGTGCCAATACTACAAAATCTGACTGTGGATAAATTTTAGTTGATTACCATTCAAACAAACAAAACATCTAATCTTAATTTGCAGAAACCTGTATTTTTCTCATAAACATGTCATTTTTGCCAGGTAATTCTTCATATTAAATTTTTTTGTATCTGTCATGATCTGTATCTATGTTGTGAGCATTATCTAAATCATGGCCATTGATATTATCTATAAATTTTCTTCTTCATTTAAGTCTTTTATTTCTCTTGGTTTTCTTCTTTCCAATTGGTTAACTGGGTTATTTTCTGCTTTCGTTATTCACAATCATATTGTGCAAAACTTCTCGGCACTTTCAATTTTCTCGCAGTCACATTCCACCCAAAAAATCCACCCAATCAGATTCCAACAAAAATAAGATAAGCCATGAGATAGTGCCTCACCCACCCCACTATATATGCTTAAAGATAAAGCATTTCACACAACAAACATACAAAGTTCACAAAACAATCGTAAGCTTAACTCCCCATACCCCTCTACGTGCAACACAACACACCCTTCGAGCTACTGAACATTCAGGTCTACAGATACCCCCTTTCCCTTGTACTTCATGATCTCCACCCAATAAACTAACGCCAACGTGATGCGAGAAACTGATGGAAACAAGCAAAATATGCAGACGCAGAAGTCAATTTCTGGTTTAAAAAAAAGGATTACTATTCCAAGAAACCACCATATGACTGCAATGGATATGCAAAAACATGCTTCTCTATTCATATAATAGTCTGTGTGCTCTTGAGCCCCAGCAGCACTCCATCACACTCTGTGCTGTATGAGCCATGATTTGCTTCATCCGGTTCTCTGTGCCACACCAGAAGCCTCATCCTTCTCCCTCTTGCTGTCTGTGCTATATCAGTGGCCCCAGCTTGCTTCCCTCCAATGCTCCCTATGGCGCATTAGCAGCTCTCCCCTGTTCCTCTCATTCCTTGGCCTCCTTCAGCCACCCAGCCCTCTCCCTTTCACTTTGTGGACTTTTTCAGAGAGAAAAAAAACTGCTATGGTGACAAACAGGAGAACGAGGTACAACAAAAGAGGAAGAAAATGGGAGGAGAAAAAGGAAAAGTGAAAAGAGAGTGAAGGAACAGAGCACAGGAAAGAGAAGTGAAGGGGAAGAGAGAGAAACAGAAGAGAAGAAGGAGAGCAAAAGAATCCTAATCATACAGTACAGAAGGAGGCCATTCGACCCATCGTACCTGTGCCAGCTCTTTGAAAGAGCTATGCAATTAGTCCCACTCCCCTACTCTTTCACCATGGCCTTGTAAATTTTTTCTTATCAAGTATATATCCAATTCTTTTTTGAAAGTTATTACTGAATCTGTTTCCACCGCTCTTTCAGGCAGTGCATTCCAGATCATAACAACTCGCTGTGACTCCACATCTCCCCTCTGCTTCATTTGTCAATTACCTTAAATCTGTGTCCTCTGGTTACTGACCCTCCTGCCAGTGGAAACAGTTTCTCCTTATTTACTCTTATCAAAACCTTTCATAATTTTAAACACCTCTATTAAATCTCCCCTTAACCTTCTCTGCTCTAGTCTCTCCACATAGCTGAAGTGCCTCATTCCTGGTACCATTCTAGTAAATCTCCTCTGCACCCTCACCAAGCCCTTGACATCCTTCCTAAAGTGTGGTGCTCAGAATTGGACACAATACCCCAGTTGAGGTCTAACCAGTGATTTATAAAGGTTTGGCATAACTTCCTTGCTTTTGTACTCTATGCCTCGATTTATAAAGCCCAGGACCCCATATGTTTTTTTAACAGTCTCATCAACTTATCCTGCTGCCTTCAAAGATTTGTGTATGTGAACCTTCAGGTCGCTCTGTTCCTGCACCCACTTTCAAATTGTACCATTTAGTTTATATAAGAGAGAAACTGGCTGGGGAGTCTAGAACCAGGGGTCACAGTCTCAGAATAAGGGGTCGGTCATTTAGGACTGAGATGAGGAGAAATTTCTTCACTCAGAGGGTGGTGAATCTTTGGAATTCTCTACCCCAGAGGGCTGTGGAGGCTCAGTCATTGAGTATATTCAAGACAGAGATCGATAGATTTTTGGATATTAAGGGAATCAAGGGATATGGGGATAGAGCAGGAAAGTGGAGATGAGGTAGAAGATCAGCCATGATCTTATTGAATGGCAGAGCAGGCTCAAGGGGCTGAATGGCCTACTCCTGCTCCTATTTCTTATGTTCTTATGAAAGACAGAAGGCAGAAAGAGCAGAAGGAGAATGGAGAAACAAACAACTGTGAGAGTGGAAAAGAAGTGGGGGAGGAGATAGAGAAACAGAAGAGGAGATTAAGGGAAACACAAATGAAGGAAGAGGCAGAGAGATAGAGATTTATTTTGGAAACTTACCAGTATCTGAATCCATTGTTGGAAGAGTAGACGAAGCTATGAATATTTTTTGCCCAGCCCAACTAAAGTTTTAGAATCACGGATTCGATCAATGACAGGCCTGATATAACCTTACACAGCAATCCATCACTGATGAACAGACTTCTAACTTTATAACAGCAGCTCTGTAGCCCAGAGAACAGGAAGAAATGGGTTAGTAAGGGAGACTATGGGGAGGGCGGTGGGGAGGAAGAGAGTCCCTTTTGAGCAGGCGGCAAGAAAAGAGAGGAAAAGGTAGCATGATGTGGACAGATAACTTGTTGCGGGGTGAAGATTCTGTTAAATGGGGACAGAGGCCCTGTTGAAGTGGGATTGTGTTGTGGAGGATGGGGGCAGAAGGCACAGTTTCACTTATTGCTTAGGGCCCATATTATAAAACAGTGTATGCACTGACTTACCAATGCTGCAGAAGATCCACCAGTGGGGACAATATACTTTGAACATAGGTCAAGAAAACATTTGAAAATTATAATGTAACAGCTCTGCTTTTGCAAGTAAACCAAATATGGGGCTTTGCTGGCCCAGGAGGCAGGCTCACGTGCACCAATAGCACGGAGCAGGGCCCCACCAAGCTTTGCAATGGGAGTTCTTTCTCTCAATTTGAATAGGCTATTGGCACAGGAAAAACTTATCCAGACAGCATGGACTATAGCACACTTGATTGAGTAATGCAAAAGCCAGGCAGGCAACAACTCACTATACAAGGGAAGCTATGGTGAAAGCAGAAAAGTGGACTAATTGTTCACATTGGCACAGGTAGAGATACATGGGCAACCCTGCTCCCTTTGATGCTGTTGGAGGCCCTACAGCAGAAAGAGCAGCAAAGGAGAGTGGTCTTATTTGGTGCTGAGTCAATGTAGTCACACAACTCCCTTCTAACAACCTGCAAATGAGAAAGAAATGCAGTGGCATCATTTTTTTAAATTTATTCTCGGCATGTGGGCGTCACTGGCAAGGCCAGCATTGATTGCCCATCCCTAGTTGCCCTTGAGGAGATGATGGTGGGCCCATGCACCTGCTGCCCTTGTCCTTCAGTGTGGCGGAGGTCGTTGATTTGGGACTCGCTACCAAAGTAGCCACGGTATGCCCATGGTGGAGGGACTGGATGTTTAAGCTGGTGGATGAGGTGCCGATTATTGGATTGCTTTGTCCTGGATGGTGTTGAGCTTCTTGAGTGTTGTTGCAGCTGCGCCCATCCAGACTAGTGGAGAGTATTCCATCACACTCCTGACTTTTGCCTTGTAGGTGATGGAAAGGTTTGGGGAGTCAGGAGGTGAGCCAGTCGCTGCAGAATATCATGCCTCTGACCTGCTCTAGTAGCCATGCCATATATTTTGCTAGTCCCATTGAATTTCTGGTCAATGGTGCCCCCGGAATGTTGATGGTGGGAGATTCAGCAATAGCAATGCCATTGAATGTCAAGAGGAGGTGGTTAGGGTTTCTCATGAAGGTGGTCATTGCCTGGCACTTATGTGGTGGGAATATTACTTGTCATTTATCAACCTAAGCCTGGATGTTGTCAGGCCTTGCTGCGTGCAAACATGGACTGCTCATTCTCTGAGTATTGGGAATGGTGCTGAACACTATGCACTCATCAGTAAACAAGCCTACTTCTGACATAATGGCAGGAAAGCCATCGATGAAGCAGCTGAAGATAGTTTGGCCTACGACGCTTACCTGAGGAGCTCATGCAGCGATGTTCTGGGGCTGAGATGATTGGCCTCCAACAACCACAACCATCTTCCTTTGTACTAGGTATGGCTCCAACCACTGGAGAGATTTCCTCCTGATCCCCATTGACTTCAGTTTTTTTTTTAGGATTCCTTGATGCCACACTCGGTCAAATGCTGCCTTGATGTCAAGGGCCGTCACTCTCACCTCACCTCACCTCTGGAATTCAGCTCTTGTGTCCATGTTTGTACCAAGGCTGTCATGAGGTCTGGAGTTGAGTGGTTCTGACAGAAGTGAGCATTGGTGAGCAGGTTATTGGTGAGTAATTGCCACTAGATAGCAGCACTGTTGATGACTCCTTCCATCACTTTGCTGATGATTGAGAGTAGGCTGAAAGGCGGTAATTGGGCAGGTTGGATTTGTCCTGCTTTTTGTGGCCAGGACATACCTGAGCAATTTTCCGCATTGTCGGGTAGATGCTGGTGTTGTAGCTGTACTGGAACAGCTTGGCTAGACTAAGGCGAAGCTCCGTGTGCTCCTCACTATTTCTTGTGAGGCCTATCAAGCATGGAACAAGCCTAAGTTGGGAACTGTCACAACTTCCAGGAGATGCTGTTTGAAGCATCGTGCACAATCATTGCTCTTTTACGCACTC
The DNA here is from genome assembly GCA_030390025.1 of Squalus acanthias. NCBI lineage: Eukaryota > Metazoa > Chordata > Chondrichthyes > Squaliformes > Squalidae > Squalus > Squalus acanthias. Next base: position 106,117,388 of record CM059434.1, read on the forward strand.
TTTTATTTTGCCTAAGCTGCATGGCACACTTGCTTGAAAGGTGGAGTTTTTTTTAAATTCATTCTTGGGATGTGGGCATTGCTAGCAAGGCCGGCATTTATTGCCCATCCCTAGTTGCCCTTGAGAAGGTGGTTGTGGGCCTTCTTGGCAGTCAAGGGACAGAAACGACAGCTATGGTATCCAGGTCAAGGTACTCCTCTGCTGTTAGGTTGTCTCATTGAGGTCACCAGCCATAGACACAGATGCTGTTCTCCTAAAAGCTATCTACTCAGTGTATCTTCTCCTTCAAACAGTGTGGGCACTGTGGAATGCTACACAATGAAGGCATCTTGGCTGCTTCCTGGATAATGGCCACATAGTAGTCAATATGTTCAAGCTAAATCTAGTTATCTGCAGCTAAACCAGTTGTGCACCAGATACACTGGCCGCGATTTTCCCAATGGAGGCGGGTTGGAGGCGGGTTTCGGTTTGGGTGGGTTCCAAACCCGCCTCTACTGTCAGGTGGGAAAAATTTGCGATTTTCCCCTAATTGGCCAGTTGATTTCAGAGGTGTGGGTTCCCCTGGGCCAATTAGTGTTTTGAGACTGAAACTCGCCTCTGCTGCCATCACTTATCCAGCTTCATTTAAGGGCTGCTTGCTGCCTTGGCTCATTCTACTGGTTTTTGGTCGATGCTGCACCACCTCCAAGCTGTTATCTCCTTGAAGAATGGCCAGCTCCAAGGCAAGAGCCTCCCCGAGGTTCTCGGATGAGGCGCTGGGTATGCTGGTTGAGGGGGCGAAACCTTGCAGGGAGGTGCTCTTCCCCTCATCTGGGAGGAAGAGGCCTCCCAAAGAAACCAAGGCTGTGTGGGTCCAGCAGGCAAGGGATATAACCTCCAGATCTGTGTGCAGATTGGGTGATTGTTTCTGTTTATTGATGAAATGCCATCCCTGTGGGAATGTATTAAAATTAGGTGATGGCAAACTGTTGGCATGATGGCATCTGTTATTTCGGCTTAGGCAGCTCCACATTGCGGGCTCCGCGACACTTGCATGGTCAGGTTGGTGGTCAGAGTGAAAAGAGGCCAGAGAGTCATGTCCATTGTCTATCATGTTTTAAGAAGGAGCCAAGCACATGTGCCACAATGGGCAACCTATGCAAATCTGGCCAGGATGAGTGCATTCCTTGCACGACGTGCTTCCATGCGCTGGCGCCTTCTGCCCTGTGCAGCATCAGGTGGGTGAGAAGGAGGTTGGGGCTCTGCTGCTGTGCTGCCTGGTTCTGCTGCTGCCGTGGCTGCTCCTCATCCGAATCTGAGGTCAATGGTGAAAGGAAATAAATGGTTCCCATGCTGCTGCAGATACCTCCATTGGGGAAGCGCTCAGTCCAAGTGGGGAGAGGGTCTTCCAAGGAGGTCCCACAGTTGAGAGATAGAAGCTGCAGCACCTCCAACTTCGGTAGGCCTGCTAAAAGTGCTGAAAGACCCTTGGAACAAAGTTCTGTCACCTGCAACTGCTCCTTGATGAAAGCTCCATTATAATGGTGGAGCTGCAGCTGTGAGGAGGCCACTCACTTGTCAACCCACCAGGATTAGCTGGCGTGGTTTAGGAGGGTCGTGCAACATGCTGAAAATGTGGTAAAATAACGAAGGCCTGTCAAAATAGGATTATAGAGGCCCTTAACTACTATTTAAGGGTTTTAACTACCTCTCCCGACTGATGGAGGCGGGACCGAATCGCACCCATCAAACCCGCCGCCGGCAAAATTGTGCGGAGGTGGGTTGGAGGCGGGTCCCGAACCCGCCCTCAGTTTTTGCCATTTTGCCAACTGTCCCACCTCCAAACCCGCCTCCTCGGGGGCTGGGAAAATCGCCCCCACTCAGTTCGGCACCAAATGGACTTGAAGGAGTGAAGATAGAGACCATACTCAGGGGAATGACTGGGATTGGGAGAGAGTAAAGGTTTTGCTGGGGATAGAGTCATCAAAGTTGGAGGTTAGGGAGTGGTGAAGAAAATTGACAGATGAACAGATTGACAGAAGTATCGTGGCAAATGGAAGGCCAAAGTCTAGACTGTTTGGAGTTTAAAAGTGCTGTTCTAAGTGATTTGGGGAAGAGGTTTTTTTCCGGGAGACAGATTCAGAATGATGTGGGGGTTGGAAGGGGTAGGATAATGTTTGTGGTGGGGGATACAAGGAAGTGGTCAGAGATGGCCTTGTCAGTGATGGCGACCATGGAAGTAGAGAGGCCACAGGAGATGACAAGATCAAGGGGGTGCAATGAATACGGGCAGAAGAGTTCATACGGCGAAAGAATATCTCCAGACAGGACAGTTTATAATAAATGTTACTTAGATGGAGGAAACTTTATACTGTAATCTCTAACCCTGTATTTTCCTTTACTTTTTACTGAGCCCCTTTTCTATGTATCAACATTTTAATTTTGTATACCTAGGCCAAGATTTGAGACACATTCCATATTCTCAGGTTTTGACATTGTATTTATGTTGCTTCCCTATAATTTGAAGTAAAGATCAAAAGTAGACATACACACTGGATTGTGCTTACAGTGTTTGGTTATCTAAATGCAGATTGTAATGGTTTAAAACAATTACAAATGTTGAAAAAAGTTTTATGTTTGCTTTTCATGGCTATCTGAACTCTAACAAGTTATTTCTCATAGATAGTAATCTGTCTGAAGGAGGTGCTACAAGCAATATTAAATATTCATCAGAGAGCTGCCTAACACTACCTGTCAGTAGACCTTATGATACCAACTATACGAACAACTTGCCTACTGTAGCAGTTCCGTCCAATCTACTTGTAGAAAAGGATGTCTGTGAAACAAAGTCCCAGTTCAACCGTAACCCTACTCACCCCCTAATCAACATCCAGAACATTCAAACACTCTATGAAGACAATGAGGATGAAGCATTTCCCGCCAGTTTGCTAAATGCAAAGGTCATTTCCTCTGCAAATGCAGAAGATCTACCTGTACGTTCACCAGAGAAGATATTACTCGCTACATTTGAAGACCCCATAGTAATGGTTAGCACGATAGAATATTAGCAAATTAGATATGCAGTAGCATTAGTTCTTTCACATGGCTGATATTGCATCATTGGAAGATGACATTGGCACAAGTACTAATCTCTCCATCTGTTTAGGTAACAAATATATAAAGCAAATAGTGTTCTGAATGTGTCCACGTGAGTTTCATTAGATGCAAAATAACCAGCGGGCATGTTTCCTAATCCAGAGAAATTCTCTTTAAAATCAACAAGCTCTCGAGACTCGACAAATATTACGGTGCTTAGCTTTACTAATTGTAACTTGGGTTTAAAAATCTATCCTAAAACTGCCAGCAATGCGATGCAACAAAGAAGTGATGGAATTAACCAACTGCAGTTTACATTCAGACAGTTGAAGGACTACAATTAGCAAGGTCTTGCTGTCAGAACGCATGAACATACCAGTGCTGTTGAATAGATGCTGTCACAGAAAATAGAATGAAGCACTCTTCACTGGTTCTTTGTTAGAGATTATGCCAATAAAGAACCAATAATTGTTTACACAGTTTATTTTTACATATCTTTTAGTAGTATATCACTACATTAGCAGGAAAGCTACTTCATAGCACAAAAATGCAATAAACAGTAATAAGAACCACAAAACTCCAAAGCAGCTGTAACCTGTTTACTTTTTACTTCTACTTTCAAGGACTTTTACACCTTGGATTTTATTTCCTGAAAATGTTCCTTAATTAGTAGAATAACACTTGATTTCTGTATTGCATTTCTTATGAAACACAAATACACCTGTTGTATAAGTAAAGGATAGCAATAATTTTTGTCAATATATATTTATTGTAAATACCACAGTTCTAATCATTACCATTAATATAACATACAAGTCACGGTCACTGCCTCTATATCACCGTTCTGATGATATAACACTCCTTAGCTGTGCTGAGGTGCTCTTGGTTTTGAAGCAGACCATTCAATACAGTAATTCACCACTTACTGCTGTTCATTAATGATTTTTTCACTAACTATTGATAAATAAATACTATGTACATAACTTTAACTGAATACCACTCTTTACAGCACATAATGCATATTCGCAATATTGCGCTAGGACATCATAAACATAACATTCCACCTGGTGTTTCCAAACATTCTAACAAAATCGTGACGATGCATAGCTCTGAAACATGGGCTGGGAAATTGGTCTCGGGCCGAGAACCAGCGCGAGTGGCTGGCGCGCCTGCAACGCGTGCTCCAAGATAAAAACCTGAGGCTCACTGGAAATTGAGCCGGGTGTCTTAGCCGCATAATACCGGTGAGCGGCCCACAGTATTGCTGTGGAGCCCTTCCTGCTCCTCCTGGCTCCGTATTACGGTAAGTAGAGAAATGAAAACATAACTGTTCTTCAGTGGCCTCCAGCAGTCATTTTAGAGACGGCCGATTAGAGCACTGTAGACCCGGAAATACTGAGCGGAGCAAGCGTGGTGTGTGCTCTGCCCTGTTTTTGCCAAATTTGGCATGGGGTCCTAAAACAGGCATCAGGCCCCAGATAGCATATTTAAAGAAGCTAACGCCTGTTTTAGGTGGGCACCCTGGGCACTCGGAAATGCCAATTTGACCTTGCTGTCTCCAGGTTATCCAACGTGCCCAGTTCCAGTAGGTATCACTGGATAGCAATCAACCTGGAAACCTGGCTTATTTTTCTTGTTCCCTAGCCCAGGGACACTGGTTCCAATAATAGTGCCAGTAATACTGCCCGATGAACTCAACACAATCCAGGAATGCCACTCGGGACGTTCTTGGCTTAGTGCCAAGCCACGAGTACACTTACCCACTAAGAAGGTCAAGGTAATGATTGTTTTACTTTGCTGTGTCAGTAATGATCACTGCTGGGCTTGCACTGCCGTGATGCCCTCCATATAGTGTTATTGCTGTATTCCCGCTTCCATTAAAAAAGGCTCTAAACACGACTTATGGGGATGATGGTTCTCCAGTGCATTATTTTGAGCAGAAAATGGGGGAGAAATTAGAACCCGTTTTTGCCCTTTTTTCAGGTATAAAATGGGGACAAAAATGATCAATTTCACACGGCTATGTCCCACGCCCTAAGGGTCATGAAATATATCCCACACCAGAATGGCTCGGGCGATTTTCAGGCGTCCCTGCCGGCCACCTTAAACAGACGTTAAGTCCCTTGAATTTGCCAATGAGAGGCCTAATGCCTGTTTACGAACCACGCTCTGAAATTGGTCAAAAACTAGGCGGAGCTTGCACTGCACACGCTCCAACTAGTTTATCAGGCTCTACAGCAGTCTAACCAGCAGTCCTTAAAGGGACCATTGTCGGTCGCCAAAGACAAGCTAAGTAAACCTGTGCTTCTCCTGACTCTACAACAATACGGCGTTCACCATCCCCACTTCAAGACCGACCTGAGGACCGGTGCCGGCGTTCGAGCCAGCCGAGCTTTGACCGGGGCCCAACTGGCGCCCGCAGCTCACTGGTTTCATGGTAATGAGGCTTGAGGACCAATTTTGGGAGATACTCAGGCCGACCTCTTCGGGTGCGTTTTGCAGCCCGTTTCCCATCCGTTAACCAATTTCTTCCCCAGTGCAATGTTTTAATAAGAAACATTTCCAAGTAGATCATATGAAGATTTTTTTTTACATCTATGTGATTAATGAACAATTAAATAACTTATCATTTGTAGGCGACGAGATAAGTGCCCTTTACAATCTCATATATAAATACAGTGAAACTCCCCTTTTGCATAGAGTTTTATTCAAGCGATTAGAACACATTAAATGAAGGGTCACTACTTTCCCAAAAATGTGTTGAACAAACATTTTTTCCCATTTTTTACAAATGCATGACATAATGCTATAAATAATGTTGAAGCAAATCATTGTATCACTTGCACATGCTGTCATTATAATGAAAATGATGCTCCTCCTAAATGAAAGAATGGTTTGCCAAATGGAACTTCATAAAAACAGTGTCATTTTAAGCAACAGAGGTTGTAAACATTAGGCTTGATCAATTGTCACAGTTAACACAGAAACAATAGCCTAGAAATGACTGCCACCAAGAGTGTGAACACTTAATGTGTTCTTGTAAAATTCTCTTCTCTACTATTTTAATGGACGTGTTAACCCATTTAATATAAACAAGTTAATGCCTGCATTATAATAGAGAGCAAATAACATACACACAAGAAAAAATTCATTGATGGGTGTTTGAGCGAAAGGTCTGTAGTTTCCTCCTTTGGCGCAACCTTTGGTTTGACCTGAAAATGCGCCCAATGTTGTCCTTATTTTGCCAGTGTCAAGTTACGCCCAAGTATCCTCCCAAACTCATTAAAATACGCCCGAAGTTAAAATGGGCGAATATGGGCTTAAATCAGCGTAAACAATCAGGGCCCAAGGAAACGTCAAACTTAATAGTATATTTCTTCTTTGAGGTTTAAAATGTAAGTTTCAACTCATTTAATCATCATTCATGCACATCAGGCACAGCAAGTTTAAAAACCTGCTATCGGGGAAGCTTTTCAATTTATAATTTGGCACACTTATGCCATCAAAATGCATTTAAAGAAACAGAAAATACAGAGCAGGTCTCAGTGAGGATAATATTTTTTTAAACGCTCCAAAAATTGCAATTAAAAGACAAGAAAAATTATTTTGTTCCCTGCTGCCCCCGGAAATCTGGTCGCAATGAAGAGAGACCCCCGAACAAACGCAATTGGAGGGTACTCACATTTGAGAGTCGGAGGTGGGACCAGTTTTGAGGCAAAGATTCATTCGGACAGAGGGTTTGATGGATGGACATTAAAAAAAAATCGAGGAGATTTGTGTGTATTCTAGTTACATGGGTAACTCACTTACACCCAAATTTCCCCGATCTTTTAAGACACATAATTGGTTTGCGCCCAGATTGCAGGAGTCACTGGGCACAAATGCGGTGGAAATTCCAGGCCAAAGTGTATTTATAAAATATGTTTGTGTAAACTGACTTATGTTCAGTTAAGGACAAGCTACAATATTGGAGTAAATTATAATAAATAATTTATAATTAATATTAGAATTGACATATTAAACTTGTCTACTCATTTAGATAAAGAAATAACAAATGAAACAGATATAATGAAGTCTAATGAGTGTTGAATTAATAATGTTCAGGCAAAAAACAACTCTTGTCGTGCATCCAGATTCTTTGCTAACTGGAGTAAATCATTTTTCAATACTCTTTTAGACTGGCGGTAAAATTTCCTTCATATAATGCAGATATCTTCCAATATTTCTTTCAGGGAGAGATTGGAATGGTAGAGACAGCGTCTCACTCCGTGGGCAGTGTTTGGCAATAAGTAGCAAGTAAGAGAAGAATCCAAAGTGTGTAAGCTATTCACGATGCAACTATAACAGAGCTAGTTTTTCTTTATAGCAGATAATATTTTACAGGCACTTAGAACTCTTGAAGACCAAGTATTTGTCAGCATAGGTAATGGAGCTACTTGCCACAACAGCTCCTGTATATTATTTAACCTCTACGTGTAAATTTAGCAGCCGCATTTTGTTCAAATTGTATTCTACTCCTTCATTGTGTGTGTGTCATCCATAAATGCACTTGCGTTCCTTAGAACTGTGAATTCATTAATCATCAGGGGTAATGCCTCGTCTTTGCATTCGATATGCAGTTTCAGTCTTTTCCTGGTGGTCACAGTTGTTGCTCAAATCTATTTGCAACATATTGAAAAATCATAGAAAAGAATTCCCAATAAAACAAAAGTCATGGAAAGGATTTATGGATGACAAACACATGGTCACCAAAAGAGACCAGTTTTTAGATCTTCTTCAAAAATACAGTCACATATTAGCTACAGACAACAGAAGATAGCAAGAGGTGATCTTTTCTTAGCATATTAATCACAGGCAAAGTGAAGGCAGAATACAGACAACAACTGTGTGGAGAAAACTAATTTAGGCCAATACTTAGCATTCACTTCCAACACCCTAATAAATATTAGTGTTAACAGGACTAGCAGACACAACAAATAAATTGTTCCAAAGAAGATTTAGTTAATGATCCATTGGAATCATGAATGTAGTAAATTTATGACAGCAAATGACTGCCAGGCAACATAGAGCACAATGTTGCAACACTGAATGTCGATAAGCCCAAGGAAGAGAGAGCTGTGGCATTGTCTTCCTCCCATACTTCTCCAAAGTCAATGAAACTTTCCATAGTCCTGGAAGAACTAACATCAAACACTCTACACAAAAGACATGAGGCCAGAGGCATCCTCAGCAAACTCAAAGAGGATCTGTTCCTAGAAATGTCAATGATGAATAATGTGATTGTAAGATTCAATGAGCAGATGGTAAAACTCCAAAAGAAAAATACAAACACAACTCGAATAATCAGCACAATGACTGAACTGCTGACACATGAAGGAGACTGGACACAAGGTACAAATCAAGAATGCCAAACCCATTCGATGGGAATTAAGAATACTGAAAAAAGGATGGTTAAAGAAAGCCCACCACATTCACCTCAGAAAGAATTCATTAAACAAAAAATCCCACATGCCAACAAGAAGCAAATGGGACTCGGCAAATATAACACTCTATAACACAGGGAAATGCTTTTGGAAATATAATACCACAACCGTAGAAAAATAAATTCTGAACCATACAATGAATATAAACTAACAAAACCAAGACTTTTGCAGCAGAGGTGCCAATTGACATCCAACATTTTCATTGAGAAACTAAAACGGACTACCCAAACAAATAAAACTTAACAATAAACAAATAAGTGAACTGATCTTCATTATAAAGAGCATCATTACCAACGAGGTTATCATCCCCACCTATTGAGAGGTTATCCCACACAACAACTCTCAGGAATGCAATTAAATAATAAGTCCTACCAAAACTGACACTCAAATGTACAAGATAAGCTGAAACTTGAGCAACCTTGCTTCAACTTTTTTGAAGATAGCTTCAACATGACAGATACAGAATACTTATATGAATTTGGGCTTAATTTGATAGCTACAACAGTAAAATATTGCCCAATAGGCTACAGAAATGACTTTGTTGACAAGACTGAGAGCAGCTATTACTCACCAGGTTACTTCTGTAACTCAAGGGCAATAGGTTAGCTTCATAATTTGTTTAAAGAAGTGAAAAATGTTTTTGTACACTTTACGGAGGCTTTGGTCTGTGCCCTGTGACATCAGTGAGTAATGGTTTCCATTTTATTGTCTACTGTTGTAATTGACTGAAAAGATGAATAACAGGCAGTAGTAAAAGTTATTTTCCAACAAGCAATAATCTGTCAGTCATTCACATTTAGCACTTTTAGTAAGAAAATAATAATGAAGGAAAGGTGTGCATGGATATATACGTTAAATGATAGAGTGAAATGACCACCATTGGAAACCATTCTGTGATTACTCAGATAAAACCATCTTCAAATGAAAATGAGGTGGATCATAGTGATTTCAGCGATTGCATTAACTAGTTGTACTCTGTTTCTTCTTAAATTAAGGACAATTATTAATGTTCCAAGTTTATTATTAGCTAAACCTAACCTCGGAAGAGTATTGTTTATTTTAATATATAGATTGCAACCCGATGCAATTTATTGGCGTATGCATTCAAAAGAGTGTTAGATCCTTTTGTTGGCTCATTTATTTGAATGTCTGCACTGAAATGGCTGTTGGCAATATCAGAGTGTCAGATTAATTGTTTTGCAGCAGTGACACAGATGATCTGATTTGTCACTAATGGAAACTGCATGTAGAGCAGTTCTGGCTTCACACTGCGACAGAGCTGATGCAGCTTATCCTCGATACATGTTCAGGAATAACCATCACAGAGTTTGTGGGAACCCTGTGGTTTCCTTTGGTTTTATTTCCCAGCTAACGTGGTTAGAAGTTTTAAGCAACTCAAATTAACCAATCAGTAGACAAACTGTATGTGTAGACAATGGTTTCGATATCATCACATTTATAATTTCAGTCGTCTTTGAATTGATATTTACAAATTGATGACAAAGAGTATCAAGCGAGGGTAATGTAACCTTATTTTGTTCTAGAATTTGCTACAAGTCCATATAAAATATCCAGAAGACAATGGGCTGGATTTTGAATGACCCATGGAGTCGGGTTTGGAGGCGTGTGGGGGGTTAAATTTGCGGGGTCGGGGGTCCCGACCCCATCCCGCCTCCACGCAATTTTGACAAAATCAGTCGCGGGGTCCCGACTCCATCCCGCCTCCAAGAGGCGGGAGGGGCCATTAAAGCCCTTAACAAGCCCTAAATTGGCTCTGCAATGCCACTTTGAAACGTTTTAGCTAGTTTAACCCTTTTCCGACGTGAAGTACGTCTGATGTGAAACACTCCAGTGAAACCTGGCGGGAGCACAAGTGGATAGCTGACTATCAGCTGCAGGTCCACTATTACAACGGAGATGTGATGAAGGTAGTAGTAGTATGAAAGTCGCCTCTGATGCTGCTGCATTGAATGTCTTCAGAGACTGCATGGCCTTTGCTGTGAGAGGACTTGGATGCAAAAAAATTCATTCTCTCTCTCTCTCTCTCTCTCTCTCTCTCTCTCTCTCTCTCTCTCTCTCTCTCTCTCTCTCTCCAGGTCCACTCACATCAAAAGCCAGGCAGGTCCTCTCTCACCAACAGCCAGACAGTCTCTGAGACCAAGCAGTCAGCAATGATGACATCATCAGAGGCGACTTTCAGACTGAAACCACTAATTAGTTCATGGGTTCCCACATGCTGGAACTCAATTGCCCAATTAAGTGAAAATTGCATCATTCATCCACATTAATCTGGAGTCGGGGGAGGAACATGAAATGCGGATGACACAACCCCAACCCGACCCCAAGACAAAATCCAGCCCATTTAGTCTGAACAGCCTTTCATATTCCAAAAAGAAAATCTCACCATCAATACCTCTTTTGACCCTCCCCCCACCCCGTATGCTGCAGTTGAATTTACTCTGGGGTTGCCAGCAAGTATGTCAGTTGGATGCTCCTCTTCTCTACGGTGCAACTATAACAATCTTAAGTTCTTTGACCGAAAATGCTGGAAAGACTCAGCAGGTCAGGCAGCATCTGTGGAGAGAGAGAAACAGAGTTAACGTTTCAGGTCTGTGACTGGAAAAAGTTAGAGATGTAACAAATTTTAAGCAGGTGCAGAGGCAGGGAAAGGGGGGGGGAGGGGAGGAAAGAACAAAAGGGATGGTCTGTGATAGGGTAGAAGGCAGGAGTGGTTAAATGTTGTAAATGGGAATGGCAGAATCATCAACAGCTGCCGTCTGAAAAAATAGGGGCAGAGGTTATGGTCTGAAATTGTTGAACTCGATGTTGAGTCCAGAAGGTTGTAAAGTGCCTAATCGAAAGATGAGGTGCTGTTCTTCGAGCTTCCGTTGAGCTTCATTAGAACAGTGTAAGAGGCCGAGGACAGAGAGGTCAGAGTGGGAGTGGAGCGGGGAATTAAAGTGGCAGGCGACTGGAAGCTCGGGGTCACCCTTACGGACTGAATGGAGGTGTTCCGCAAAGTGATCACCCAATCTGCATTTGGTCTTCCCCAATGTAGAGGAGACCGCATCGTGAGCAGCGAATACAATATACTAAATTGCAAGAAGTACAAGTAAATCACTGTTTCACCTGGAAGGAGTGTTTGAGGCCCTGGACAGTGGGAAGGGTGGAGGTAAAAGGGCAGGTGTTGCATCTCCTGCACTTGCACGGGAAGATACCATGGGAAGGGGAGGGGCTGTTGGGGGTGATTGAGGAGTGGACCAGGGTGTCACAGAGGGAGCGGTCCCTTCGAAATGCTAAAAGAGGAAGATGTGTTTGGTGGTGGGATCACGTTGGAGGTGACGTTCTGGGAGAGCAGAAGTGCAGGAAATGGAATGGACACGGTCGAGGGCCATGTCAACCACGGTAGAGGGGAATGCTCAGTTGAGGAAAAAGGAAGACATATCAAAAGCACTATTATGGAAGGTGGCATCTGCCTGGCTGAACTTGTTCTTACATTGAACAACTTTTCCTCTGACTCCACTCACTTCCTCCAAATTAAAGGTGTTGCTATGGGAACCCACATGGGCCCTAGCTATGTCTGCCTTTTTGTGGGATATGTGGAACACTCTTTGTTCCAGTCCTACTCAGATCCCCTCCCTCACCTCTTTTTCCGGTACATTGATGACTGTATCGGTGCTGTTTCCTGCTCACGCCCTGAACTAGAAAATTTCATTCACTTTGCTTCCAATTTCCACCTTTCCCTCACCTTCACATGGTTCATCTCCGACTCTTCCCTTCCCTTCCTCGACTTCTCTGTCTCCATTTCTGGGGATAGGTTATCGACAAACATCCACTATACACCCACTGATTCCCACAGCTACCTGATCTACACTTCCTCCCACCCCGCTTCCTGTAAGGACTCTATTCCATTCTTCCAGTTTCTCCATCTCCACCGCATCTGTTCTGACGATGCCACCTTCCATACTAGAACTTCCAATATGTCTTCCTTTTTCCTTAACCGAGGATTCCCCTCTACCATGGTTGACACGGCCCTTGACTGTGCCCGTTCCATTTCCCATACTTCTGCTCTCACCCTTCCCCTCCCTCCCAGAACCACGGTAGGGTTCCCCTTGTCCTCATCTTTCACCCCACCAGCCTCCACATTCAACGGATCATCCTCCGCCATTTCTGCCACCTCCAGCGTGATCCCACCACCAAACACATCTTCCCCTCCCCTCCACTTTCAGCATTCCGAAGGCATAATTCTGCCATTTCCATTTGCAGCATTTAACCACTCCTGCCTTCCACCCTATCACAGACCGTCCCTTTTGTTCTTTCCCCCCCCTCCCCCCCTCTCCTTGCCTCTGCATCTGCTTAAAATCGGTTACATCTCTAACTTTTTCCAGTTCTGACGAAGGGTCATCGACCTGAAGCGTTAACTCTGTTTCTCTCTCCACAGATGCTGCCTGACCTGCTGAATATTTCCAGCATTTTCTGTTTTTATTTCAGATTTCCAGCATCCGCAGTATTTTGCTTTTGTATTAAGTTCTTTGACATTTGATTGCCCCCAAAACATTGTCCTTTGGAGCGAGTGTTTAACCAATCAGATGGCATTTCTTTTCAGCTGTTCTCAGCTCCAAAATAGAGAGCTGGAATAGAAAAGCAGAGACAGTACACGATCTTAAACAGGAAAAATCCATGGGGGGTGGATTAAAATAGGTAAAAGAGATTATAGTTGGAAAATTTAAATTAAAGTTGATTTTTTTTAAAAAAAAGAACAAGATGATAGGGGGAACAATGGGGAAAGGTATGCAGTTAAACTTTCATTTCAATAGTCTAGCCTCAATATGACAGTAATAAAACTATTGCTGATCTTTGAAACACTTGATTGCTGTAACATTAGAGTTAATAGCCTCACAGAATAAGAGCTGAAAACTTACTAAACCGTGTGGCCCAGGTACTGCCAGCAGTCTTAGGGTTAAAAACTAACCAGTTACATAACAGTACAATAAACCTTTTTGTTATTGCATTCCTGTTTGTTTGTGACTGGAATACTTTTCATTGAATGGCGTGGCCTATTGGCAGGGATTCCAATGGTGATGAATTTTTTAAAATGAAACCCAAAGGACTTTTTCCTCCTTGACTGGGTTGCTCTTAATAATCTTCCTAATAACCCCTCCACAACTGGATTGATTTTTAAATATATTTTAACTTCAGTTTTTACCATAACCAAATTAGAGGGGTTAAAGCAACCAGAAGCAAATCAAAGGTTTATAAATACACATAAATCACAAAGCTGAACTTTGAAAGCTCTGGTTGAGAGTGTGGGAAATGGTATAGAATTTAGTGCAGTGCGGGTTAATGTTCATATTACTTCACGCCTCTGCTTTCGGCCAGTGCCTGGCATATGATTTCTGCTGCCTGGGAATGTTTAATAATGTGGCAGGATTTTTGAAACCCAACAATCAGAGTGTTCGTTCAAAGTAGATTGAAAAATACTTCGATTGTGCGAGATGTACCAAATTGCATGAGGATAAAGCAGAAATGAGGACCTCCAGAGAAATAAAGCCTAATTCGACATCTCACAAAACCCATTCTACACTTAAACAGTGTGCATGGTCAACAGAAACGAAAAGTCGCTTTCTGTCATATCTGCATGATGTGGACAAAACTTTTCTCTGCACTCCATCACGCTGTATCACTTAGGCCGGTTATGCCAAACATTATCACAGCAAGTGGAGTTAAAACGAAAGAAGCCGGAAAAATAGCTTGAGCATCTAATACTATGACAAAGCTGTATAGTTTGTATCTTCATATTTTATGCTACCTCTGCTGACCTGTCCAGACAGAAAATGTCTTATAAAGCTTGCAGATTAAATAAAGGTGCATGTCTTCATGTACTTACACTGAACTATAGTTATGTAAGTGTCATCAATGAATGTTGGAACTCAAATGTAATAGTATGGACTTGAAAATAAATATATAAGATCAATGTATTAGCACTTTTCAAACTATGTAGAATCACCTTGTCACTATGAAAAATAATATATACTATAGCACAATATTTTAGTAAAATAATGACCTGCTACGATGCCTTTTGACTCAATAAACAAAAAATTCAAAAACAACAAATCGATTGTTGATTCTTTTGTTTGGAGCAGTGCTTTTGAATGAATCAGCTGCCGTTTGATTGGTGTGAGACCTTTGCCTTCCCACCTTTTGTCAACTCCCCAGCACTTGTGTGGCCGCAAAATGATAGGCTCACTTGGTCACCTGACTTAGGATCCCAGACTTCAGATCCAGCAAGAGATGCTTAAATCACAAGCAGACCGATTCTTATATGAACCAGAACCTGCCTCCCTATATCTACCATGAGTGGAATAACATTCTGCGTGATCTTCGACACACTATAGACCATCAGCAAGGGTAATTTTTGATCCCATAGATGCTATCCTGTTCATGGCATGCATAAGGGCATCGCTTTCACTGCATAGGAACCTGAATCTGCTTCTGGAAAATGCCTATTTGCCATGAGGCCAAAATAAAAATGTCTAGACCAACCGCCCAGACAGTAATACCAGGACTTACCCTGTGCACCATCCAAGTCTTCTACTTGCTTTAGTTACCCTGCATCATTATGGAACACTCATAGAGCTCCCACATCATTGCTCACTGATAGTTCCGGGGCAAAGGCCAGGAGCAAGCAGTTGGTGGGTGAGGGGGCTCCTCCTGATGCAACTTGAATTAAGTTTATAGAAACATAGAATCTAGGAGCAGGAGTAGGCCATTTGGCCCGTCGAGCCTGCTCCACCATTCAATATGATCATGGCTGATCATCCAAATCCAGTACCCTGTCCCTGCTTTAATCCCCACAGTACACATATCCCACCCTACCCCCGTAACCCCATGTATTTAATTCCCCCTAACATATCCCAATAACCCCACATATTTAATCCCCCCCTAACACTAAGGGTCAATTTATCATAGCCAAATCAACCTAACCCGCACATTTTTGGACTGTGGGAGGAAACCGGAGCACCCGGAGGAAACCCACGCAGACACGGGGAGAATGTGCAAACTCCACACAGAGGTCAGATTCAAACCCGGGTCCCTGGCGCTGTGAGGCACCAGTGCTAACCACTATGACGAATAATGGCCCGGATTTTGCTGTACCAGTAATGGCAAGGCTGTCAGCACTCGCCGTTATTACAGGGTATCACTGACAGCAACTGCTGGCATCCACACACGCGCAGTTAGACGCGGAAATCCAGAAGTTGCTGTCAGTGATACCCTGCTCCTCCACAGGGTGCGCTATTGCAGTCTTCGCCGATGGAATCTGCACAGAATCAATGTTATGGCGTGAACTTGAGCTTATTTCCCACTACTCTTGCACTAAAGACCAATGAAAAAGTTAGAGCTTGTGCAATCAGGAGTACCTGAGCTTTTAACGGCATAATAAGTGATAATTACTGCTGAACAACCTCTGTTACGTTTACAAGTGTGGTGTCTCATTCCCTCAGAAGAAAATTAATGTTGCAGCTTTGTAAAAAACAATGAAAATATATATTTTTAAGTTTTTCTGTTTTTCTATTTAAAATTTCTCCCTTAATCCCATGTGTATGTCCCAATCTTTATTTCACTTCCTCTACAATGATTTAAATGTAATTTATATTTCCTGATTTTTACTTCCTGCTTTGCTATCTATAGGCTGGATTTTGATACTGGGGCGGGTTGGGGGTCGTGTTATCCACCCGACTGCAATTGGATGTGGGAGATTGATGCAATTTTCACCTAATTGGGCAATTGAGTTCCAGCATGTGGGAACCCATGAACCAATTAGTGTTTTCAGTCTGAAAGTCGCCTCTGATGATGTCATCATTGATGCTGCATTGAAGGTCAGAGACTGCCTGGCCTTTGCTGTGAGAGGACCTGGATGCAAAATGAGCAGCAGCTCTATGAGAGAGAGAGAGAGAAATTTTTTTTGCTCCACCACTCCCAGATGCCAGCCAGCCACTCACTGATACTCAGCGCAGCCACTGATATTCAGCTATCCACATGTGCTCCCGCCAGGTTTCACAATCGTGGTTCAGAACAGGCGTGCTTCACATAGAACAAGGGTTAAAATCACAAAGGCCTTTCAAAATGGCATTATAGAGCCAATTTAGTGCTTGTTAAGGGCCTTAACAGCCTATCCCGTCTCTTAAAGGCGGGACGCAGGCGGGACCAGCAGGCACGATTTCATCAAAATTGCGTGGAGGCGGGATGGAGGCGGACTTGTGCCCGCTCGCCACTTTTCGCAATTTTAACCCCCCACACGCCTCCAAACCCGCCTCCACGGGTCAATGAAAATCCAGCCCTATGTGTCTCAGTGAGGATTCTTCAATCTGATTGGTTGAACAGCTTCCCTGTAACCTGACCTGCTCACAGACCCCATAGATCCCCTGTAGAGGGCGTCGAATTCAAACTAACGCCAGAAGACTGGAAATCTCCGCTGACAAGCCCGCTAAAAGTCTGTGGGCAGCTGGACATGAGGTGAACGGCGAAAGCCGTTCCTTCGCTTCTCACAGCAAAATCCGGGCCAATGTCTTTTGGATGACATGTTAAACCATCTGCCTGTTGAGGTGGACATAAAACAGCCCATGGCATGATTCAAAGAAGATCAAATAAATTTTCCCAGCATCCTGGCCAACATTTATTCCTCAATCAACACCATCAAAAACAGATTAACTGATAATTCATCTCATTGCTGTTTGTGGTTGGACCACATCAACTGCGATCACTCACCTCTGCCAAAACCACCTACAACTCCAGCATCATCCTGAAGAACAAAGATAACCACTGACTTCTTTTCTCTACTATCAACCATCTCCTTAAACCCCTCCTGACATCTAATCTAGTTCTCTGCTTATGTAGTTTGGACGCATGTCTCCTCATTCTCCCTAAATTATCTAATTCAAATAATCTGTCCACAATCTAGTCCCTTCATCATTTTAAATGCTGTAATCAAGTCTTTGCTTTTCTAGAATAAAAATATATTTTATAAAGAGGCTTTCTTTAAAAATGCTGTTCTATTTGAACCAATTAATTTTAAGAAAGGGTTTGGCAAACTTCTGAGCGAGGTGGGTTAGTTAAATTCGCCCAGTGGTGCGTCATGTATAATCATTGTCTTGTGGAGTTTCTTTCATTGCCTTCTAGTCAGGGAGAGATTTCCCAACAGTTTTTCCTAATTTTGACAATAGGTTTTGTTTTCTCTTTTTGTTAATTGCCCAAAAATTAGCTTTACTCCTGACTGAAGAGGGCAGTGCATGAGATGACACTGGATGTGGTGACACTGGATGTGGTGACGCTGGATGAGGTGACACTGGATGTGGTGACACTGGATGAGGGGACATTGGATGTGGTGACACTGGATGAGGGGACACTGAATGTGGTGACACTGGATGAGGTGACACTGGATGAGGGGACACTGGATGAGGGGACATTGGATGTGGTGACACTGGATGTGGTGACACTGGATGAGGGGACACTGGATGAGGTGACACTGGATGAGGGGACACTGGATGAGGTGACACTGGATGTGGGGACACTGGATGAGAGGACACTGGATGAGGGGACACTGGATGTGGGGACACTGGATGAGGGGACACTGGATGTGGTGACACTGGATGAGGTGACACTGGATGAGGGGACACTGGATGAGGGGACACTGGATGAGGTGACACTGGATGTGGGGACACTGGATGAGAGGACACTGGATGAGGGGACACTGGATGAGGTGACACTGGATGAGGGGACACTGGATGAGGGGACACTGGATGAGGTGACACTGGATGTGGGGACACTGGATGAGAGGACACTGGATGAGGGGACACTGGATGTGGTGACACTGGATGTGGTGACACTGGATGTGGTGACACTGGATGAGGGGACACTGGATGTGGTGACACTGGATGTGGTGACACTGGATGTGGGGACACTGGATGAGGGGACACTGGATGTGGTGACACTGGATGAGGGGACACTGGATGTGGTGACACTGGATGAGGGGACACTGGATGTGGTGACACTGGATGAGGGGACACTGGATGTGGTGACACTGGATGTGGTGACACTGGATGTGGGGACACTGGATGAGGGGACACTGGATGTGGTGACACTGGATGAGGGGACACTGGATGTGGTGGCACTGGATGTGGTGACACTGGATGTGGTGACACTGGATGTGGGGACACTGGATGTGGTGACACTAGATGAGGTGACACTAGATGAGGTGACACTGGATGAGAGGACACTGGATGAGGGGACACTGGATATGGTGACACTGGATGTGGTGACACTGGATGTGGGGACACTAGATGAGGTGACACTGGATGAGAGGACACTGGATGAGGGGACACTGGATGTGGGGACACTGGATGAGGGGACACTGGATATGGTGACACTGGATGTGGTGACACTGGATGTGGTGACACTGGATGTGGGGACACTGGATGAGGGGACACTGGATGAGGGGACACTGGATATGGTGACACTGGATGTGGTGACACTGGATGAGGTGACACTAGATGAGGTGACACTAGATGAGGTGACACTAGATGAGGTGACACTGGATGAGAGGACACTGGATGAGGGGACACTGGATGTGGGGACACTGGATGAGGGGACACTGGATATGGTGACACTGGATGTGGTGACACTGGATGTGGTGACACTGGATGAGGGGACACTGGATGAGGGGACACTGGATGTGGTGACACTGGATGAGGGGACACTGGATGTGGTGACACTGGATGAGGGGACACTGGATGAGGGGACACTGGATGTGGGGATACTGGATGTGGTGACACTGGATGAGGGGACACTGGATGAGGTGACACTGGATGTGGGGACACTGGATGAGGGGACACTGGATGTGGTGACACTGGATGTGGGGACACTGGATGTGGTGACACTGGATGAGGGGACACTGGATGAGGGGACACTGGATGTGGTGACACTGGATGTGGTGACACTGGATGAGGGGACACTGGATGTGGTGACACTGGATGAGGGGACACTGGATGTGGTGACACTGGATGTGGGGATACTGGATGTGGTGACACTGGATGAGGGGACACTGGATGAGGGGACACTGGATGTGGTGACACTGGATGAGGGGACACTGGATGTGGTGACACTGGATGAGGGGACACTGGATGTGGTGACACTGGATGAGGGGACACTGGATGTGGTGACACTGGATGTGGGGACACTGGATGAGGGGACACTGGATGTGGTGACACTGGATGTGGTGACACTGGATGAGGGGACATTGGATGAGGGGACACTGGATGTGGGGACACTGGATGTGGTGACACTGGATGAGGGGACACTGGATGTGGTGACACTGGATGTGGTGACACTGGATGAGGGGACACTGGATGTGGGGACACTGGATGTGGTGACACTGGATGTGGGGACACTGGATGTGGTGATGCTGTATTTGACCATTGATGGGTGTGGGGGACCTTTTCTCGATCTTTAAAAAAATCACTGAAGGAAGATTGTTTCCTACATCTTGGCGTGTCTGTGATGAAACTTTTCAGAGATTTCAGAGGAAGTGATGCTCAGAAATGAGTGAAAGGTATGAAAGCATGTCTGTTGTAGGAATCAACCTGAAATGTTTTGATTTGGTTGAGAGGCTAATGTGAACAGTCCTGTTAAAACTTTTTACTGATCGGACATAAACAACATTCATATAAATTAATTAAACCAATTTATCTGCACAAAGGCATTAGTCAACAACTCCATTCTCGTTGTATTATGCGAGTACCAGGATGTAGAAGAAAAACTAGATGGACCTTGGTCTTTTTACATCTATGTTCAGGAACAAACTGTATTTGACATTGAACTTTATGTTGTTTGTGAATTATTAAGGGTATTATTATACTATAGGCCTCAGTAAGACCAATGAGCTGGACTTAATTGGTTGGAATACTTCCTGTAATTCTGGACTAAAGTGGAATTCCATTCAGAGATGGCTGGTATAGGAAATCAACATGGATCTGTACAGAGGGCTTGATCCTCTGATATTCAAATTATACAATGGGATGCGAGTTATCTTATTGGAGGCAGCAACCCATTTATTTTAAACAGGTTAACACTTCAACTAAAATAAAAGAGAATGGAACTTCAGATGAATATATTTGAAAGCCAATATTGTTATGTATCATCGTAACAGCTCTATGAACAACAACAACAACTTGTATTTATATAGCGCCTTTAACGTAGTAAAACGTCCCAAGGCGCTTCACAGGAATGTTATAAGACCAAAAATTTGACACCGAGCCACATAAGGAGATATTAGGGCAGATGACCAAAAGCTTGGTCAAAGAGGTAGGTTTTAAGGAGCATCTTAAAGGAGGAAAGAGAGGTAGAGAGGCGGAGAGGTTTAGGCAGGGAATTCCAGAGCTTAGGGCCTAGGCAACAGAAGGCACGGCCACCAATGGTTGAGCGATTATAATCAGGGATGCTCAAGAGGGCAGAATTAGAGGAGCGCAGATATCTCGGGGGGTTGTGGGGCTGAAGGAGATTACAGAGATAGGGAGGGGTGAAGCCATGAGGGATTTGAAAACAAGGATGAGAATTTTGAAATCGAGGCGTTGCTTAACCGAGAGCCAATGTAGGTCAGCGAGCACAGGGATGACGGGTGAACGGGACTTGGTGCGCGTTAGGACACGGGCAGCCGAGTTTTGGATCACCTCAAGTTTACGTAGGGTAGAATCAATAGGCTAGAAATTCACCTACTTACCGCGACCCTGTAGCGCCATGAAATGGCGATAAAATGGCAGCCGCCGCTCTTTCGCCAGCTGGTGGCGGGTCCCGCAGTTGCCGCCATATTCCTCTCCCCCTTTGTGCTGCCGGTAACTGGCAGCGCCCCGGAACAAAATGGTGGCGTGGTGACGTCAATCGGCGTGCAACGCCGACTTAACGTCACCAACGCGAACTTCGACCCTCAGCACTGGGTCCTAAGCATACCAGGTTAACCTGGCGTGCAAGCAGGCTGACAGTGGCGATGTCGGCAGCTCTTAAAAGGACACGCACATCATTCAGGTAAGTTTGAATTAAAGAGTTTTGGACTGGGTTTTTTGATTTTATTGAAGTGGTGGCTTGCTGCAATAGATGTGAAAAGTTTTTTAAGTGTGTAGGGAGTGCTGCTGGATGCTTGCAAAGGCTCAGATGGTAAATGAAGGCCTTTGAGAAGACAGAACATTCTACGAATACTGAGCAGGTCAGGCAACATCTGTGGAGAGAAAAACAGAGTCCACGTCTCAGGTGGAGATGCTGCCTGACCTGCTGAGTATTTCCAGCATTTTATGCTGTCATTTCACATTTACAGCATCCGCTTGCAGAGGGAAGAGGAAGACACAGAAGAGGAGGAAGCCAAAGAGGAGGAATCAGATGGGAAGATGCACCCCAGATGGCCCCTTTGTGGCCAGGATATCTGGGATGGAATCATCCCCTGCAGTCCCACTGGCTGGGCAGGCTGCATTTCTTGGGTGTGTGAAATGAGGAAGGCACAAGGGTGGAGTTGTGCTGACGGGAGGACGGGAAAGCAAGAGGTGCATGCCAGAAAGAGGATAACATATGAGGATACCCGCATCTTGTATCCTTTCAGCCCCGCCTCAGGCCAAGGGCTCAACCATGCCCCTGCCAAGAATGGCCTACACCATCTCCTCCTAGGGGCTGAGTGAGGCTAGGAATGGGAGATGTGCCTTGTCATTGGTGCAGATTGTTGGTAGGTGAGTGATTGGGGGGATGTGCATTGAGCAGTGTGTGAGGCTAGTGGTGCAGTTGAAAGGAGACGGCTTTTGAAAATGCATTCACTGACCTTGACCACTCGTCTGAGGTCATGAGGCTTCTTTGGGCACTGGAGCCAGGTGGTGGGGGCAACACTGCTAGCAGTGATGGCCTCAGTGATGTGGTCCCACATTGTTCTTTCTGGAAGTCCTCCTGGCCCCTGTGGGTAGAGGGCCGCTCTTGCAGTGTGGACCCCCTGCACAAAGCTGGAGTGCTGCATGCGAGACCCTGGGTGCCCATTCCCTGGCTTGCTGAGTCATTTGTGTTAGTGCTGAGGCAGTTTTCCCATTTGTTGAGGTTAGGAAGGTAATTCAGCTTTAACAGTTGAATATTCACATTTGGAACTTCTTTTAAATATTGAATATTCTTAAAAGGCAGAAAGGGCTGAAAAATGTATTGATTCACTGCATTTTATTTTGTATTGCTTCAGTGTGCATGGCCCCTTTAATTCTCAGACCTCTTCATTGCCCACAATTCCCTGCGAGCTCCGGAGAAACTTTTTCCCGATCCCTCCAGCAATGCCACCAGGATGACGTTGCACGGAAGGTGAGCACTGTGCCACCTATCTCCATGACCCCCAGACCAATTTCACTCGGTTAGCATTGCGGCCATTTCCAGCAGCCATTAACTGCAGTTGCCGGAGACACTGACAACTTTGCTGGCGAACACAAATTTTTCCCCCTTTGAGTTCAAAGGGTTAAACTACCATCAGGATCTCAAATCTATCAGATTTTTTAGCATTATTTTAAGACCATAAGAAAAATTTAACTTTAAATACAAAATTTTAAAAAGTGATTGTGCCAATATCGTACTGCACAACTTCTGCTATCAAGCGGCACTTACTCACCAATAACCTGCTCACTGATGCCCAGTTTGGGTTCCGCCAAGACCACCGGCTCCCGACCTCATTACAGCCTTGGTCCAAACATGGACAAAGGAGCTGAATTCCAGAGGTGAGGTGAGAGTGACTGCCCTTGACATCAAGGCAGCATTTGACCGAGTCTGGCATCAAGGAGCCCTAGTAAAACTGAAGGCAATGGGAATCGGAGGGAAAATGCTCCACTGGCTGGAGTCATACCTAGCACAAAGGAAGATGGTTGTGGTGGTTGAAGGTCAATCATCACAGCCCCAGGACATTGCTGCAGGAGTTCCTCAGGGCAGTGTCCTAGGCCCAACCATCTTCAGCTGCTTCATCAATGATTTCCCTCCAACATAAGGTCAGAAATGAGAATGTTCGCTGATGGCTGCACAGTGTTCAGCTCCATTCGCAACTCCTCAGATAATGAAGCAGTCCATGCCCGCATACAGCAAGACCTAGATGACATTCAGGCTTGGGCTGATAAGTGGCAAGTAACATTCGCGCCACACAAGTGCCAGGCAATGACTATCTCCAACAAGCGAGCATCTAACCACCGCCCATTGACATTCAACGGCATTACCATCGCTGAATCCCCCACCATTAATATCCTGGGGGGTCACCATTGACCAGAAACTTAACTGGACCAGCTACATAAATACTGTGGCTACAAGAGCAGGTCAGAGGCTGAGCATTCTGCAGCAAGTGTCTCACCTCCTGACTCTCCAAAGCCTTTCCACCATCTACAAGGCACAAGTAAGGAGTGTGATGAAATACTCTCCACTTGCCTGGATGAGTGCAGCTCCAACAACACTCAAGAAGCTCGACACCATCCAGGACAAAGCAGCCCGCTTGATTGGCACTCCATCCACCACCTTAAACATTCACTCCCTCCACTACCAGCATACCGTGTCTGCAGTGTGTACCATCTACAAGATGTACTGCAGCAACTTGCCAAGGCTTCTTCGGCAGCACCTCCCAAACCCGCGACCTCTACCACCTAGAAGGACAAGGGCAGCAGGCGCATGGGAACACCACCACCTCCAAGTTCCCCTCCAAGTTACACACAATCCTGACTTGGAAGTATATCGCCGTTCATTCATCGTCGCTGGGTCAAAATCCTGGAACTCCCTACCTAACAGCACTGTGAGAGTATCTTCACCACACTGACTGCAGCGGTTCAAGCAGGTGGCTCACCACCACCTTCTCAAAGGCAACTAGGGATGGGCAATAAATGCTGGCCTTGCCAGCGACGCCCACATCCCAGAAATGAATAATTTAAAAAAATTAACCCCAGTTTATGGATAATAAATAAACCATATGCAACACTACATAAAATGCTCTTTTTCATAGTGCAGCTTTATATGGCATTGAAAGACAGCATAATAGAACAGGTGAATTGCACTATAAGCCAGTCAATTTTTTTTTAATTAAGTTTAGTTCCATGTAAATTAAAGCTTCTGACGAACAATCTGATCTAACGATTTTATTTCAAACAAGACTAGGCTGAACTTACTAAAATAACCACCAGAGGGCGATACATACCACGAGTTAAACTATTTTGCTGAGTATTTTCCAATTGAATAAATCGTACATGAACCACAATCGAGAGCTACTTCTTAAGTGCAATGATCATCGTTATGTATATTGATTATTCTTTGTAAGAATTTACTGCTCATAATCAATTAGAATAAGAAATTTCACAGCAATGTCTATGATGGAGATAAACGCTATAGGAAATGTACAACTGTATCTCCTTTTTGTCAACAGGCCTAATGTGGCTCTCATTTAGGTGCTTATAAATTATTCTGATGTACAGTCAAAATAAATACACATCAAAATTTGTTTAAATGTGTTCTATGTGGAGAAATCCACTGAAAAGTGTTGGCGTTGCATTTTGGTAGTTCAACTGATACCAACTGTTATGGGATGTGTAGGGGGTGGTGTGGTAGGGTCAGCTTCATCTCTGACTTCAGTGAGCGGTTCGAATCGCTCCCACGCCCCTGGTTCTAGACCTTGGACTTATTTGGGGGTCGTGAACAAAGGTGCAGTAGACAACACGTTTTGATGAAAGAATTTCGATCTTTATTCGAGAAAGTAAAACACAACACAAACACTCTTAACACTCTAAAGGTGGGGAACACTTCGGTACACGCGAGGGAAATAACATTAGAAGAATACTTCACCCCTCCCAATCCCACTTCACTAGCTAGGTTGGACTCTGGAGAACCAGGGATAATGCTCACCAAATGAATCCTTGACAGTTGAGAATTAGGGTTTAGAGTCTTTTGAGTAAAGGTTTCGTAAGGCCCTTGTTGCCGCGAGGTGTCCGATGGTCACTGAGGCGGTCGCTCTGGTCTCTTCTTGCGTATCGGCCTACTTCTGGAGCTGTTGGCTTTCTTTGTTGAACTGCTTTCTGTTTAAACTGTCTTCTTCCGAGCTGTGGAACTGCCTTCTTGCAGAACTGTGGAAACTGCCTTCTGCCTGCTTGTTGAACTTGAACTGTTTTACTGGAGAACTCCCTTCTTACTAAACTGTCTTCTTTAACTGCCCAACTTGCTTCTCCTGAACTCTATAATTCCAGCACTGACTTCTGCTGAAAAACAGGCTTTCAAATTGAACTCCAAAACCACAGAACTGCCTTCTGTTGAACTTGAACTGTTGTTACTCCTGAACTGCTTGATGGGCCTTCAATTATACTAAATTGAAGTGGCCTTATCAAAACCAAATCAAATCCCGGTCGTTATAAGACCTCGTTAACAGTAACGACTTTACTAGCATGTTAACTGGTTTTGTAAATGTGTGAAGTGGTTTCAAAATAGCTCCATCCTGTCGATCTGTTGTTTAATCGGAGTTTGAATTGTCCTCATGTTTTGGGTTTCTTGACTGGGCCTAGGACTTCGATCGAATATTTGCTTTATGCATGTCTTTAATGGGTTCTGTAATCGGTTTGATGGGACCTGTTGTTTTGGGTGGGGCTGTCTCCTCCTAGGGTCTATTGTCAAAATGTTAATGCTTGCTGGGGCTTGAGTGAGGTCATCCTGGTTCCCCAGACAATGCAATTTAACTGCAATACCCAAAACTGCTTTTGCAGAGGTCGATCCCAACTTCCTTCACAGCCTTTTCTCCCTTCACAGGCCCAGACAGGCTTCTAAAATGCCAAAACTTGGTTTTTGGTCTTACAGTCTCTTAGGTTAGGCCCAAATGCATTTTTATCACTCTGAGGTAGTTCCAAATCCTTTTTTTCTTCTTAGGTTTTGGGGATCTGCAAATTTTGGAAACCTTACAGATGGTATTTATATTTGCTACCAGCAGCAGCCCTGACTCTGGTAGCAAAGCTGTAATAGATAAGAGGTGTCACTGCTGGAAAGGAATATCAGATCATAAAGGTGATTTCCCCATAAATTGCCAGAGGCAAAGAGTGACTGGCATCAAACATAAATGGCCAACTCTGGTGGAGCCTTAACTCAAGCACTCAACTTCCCCAGAAAGCCAACGGCCCTCCTTCAACATTGGGGAAGATCTGAAGCCAGAAAACCAAAGTTACTATTGTGACTTTCAAACAACTTCATATGCGGTTATTTTCGTGTTGCCACAGATGCTCTTAAATCTGCTCCGCGATGTAAATGGAGTGGATTGCAGAGCACAGGAAGCAAACTGGGGTTGCATTCCAACACTGAGCCTAATACGATTATTGAAGCACACCGGTTAACGATTATAGCTACTGGCGCTAATTCGCTCACGTTGTTAGACTGAGCGACTTCCTTCAGCCACTTTTCAGGTAAAACACTCGTTGTTTGAACGAAATTCTTTTTTGAAAAAGATGCTAATCGTATTTCCTTCAAACTGTTAGATTTTATTTGATATTTTTGGAGAAAAAACCCATCAGTTTTTTTATTGATATCAAAGACATTGGGTCTTCCTCCCTGTTAGGTTGCTCTGGTGACGTCACTGGTAGGGAGTTTCTCCATGTATCCAATCGTGGCTCCATAGGAAACAACAGTTACTTTAGACCAGCTAAAGGTCAATCCCGACATGCAGAGCAATGGGAAACCATGCAATATAGGCTCGGAATGCAGATCCCAGCATGAAAACTGGGGATTCTACAAAATAAATCTTACCTTCCACCTTAATAAACTATCTCCACAGAGATTGGTTCATGCATGCTAGACCTTATGAAAACGTGCACATTTTTACCTATTAATCAAACAGAATCAATGTTATCTCCTGCTTCCACTTGCAGCCTCATTAACAGCCGTGGTCTTAGTGGGCAAATGAAGCTGCAAAATGCTCCATTTATTCCTTCCCATGTCACATTACTAATAAAAGCACTCAGTCTCATAAGCTCATTTCTGTAAATACACAGTAATTCAAATGTCACTTAAAGACCTTCTCTAGAAATTTCGGCTAAATTTATCGTATATTTGCTGTAAATTTAGTGGCGCCTCAAGCAAGTTTCAATTTTAAAACCAGAGTTATTGATTATTCAGTTAAAACCAGCTTTGTAAAATTGTGGTTCATTCTGGTGCTGAATTTTATTAAAAGAACAAATGTAACTGATGATTTTGCACCGAAGAGGAGAACAAATTGCTTTTTCAATTCAAATGTCATATTTTTAATTCTATTTTTCTTTTGATTTTGTTGCATTGATCCTGGAAAATAAATCAGCTTTGTCGTTCCGTCGGTGAACAATATGTTTAGATGAAGTAAAACCAGTGGCTTCAGTCATAAGGCATTTCGCTTCTGTCTGTACGCTGACAGAAATTCTTGATCATGCTTTTAAAATTGTTCTTTTATTAGCACGGTGATAGCACCAGTGAGCACCAGTATCCCTGCCATGGAGTAGTCACATGCTGAGTTCATAATCTCCGCCATTTAACTTTCAGTGGCTGGGCACAGCAAAGAAACAGAAGGTAGAGTGGACTGAGCATCAGCTCCATCTCCTCATGAACTTCCCAGTGAATGTTTTCTAAGCAGCACTGGCAATGCATGGGAGCAAGTTGTCTACCCATCCTCTTCGTTATGGATGGTGCATGCCCATGGGTGAGGCAGAAAATAAAGAGGAATTCTAATTCTTGAAAACAAAAGCATTCATTCTAATTTAGCTATAGGGAACAGACAGTTTTGTGGTTGTATTCTGTTTTACATGGTATAGTCAGCCTCAGAACAAACAAGGTTGCTTGTTCTTCGATCAGGTAGCCTTTCAATCATTCTTCGAGTCAATAGTGAGAATATAGCCGTTTCAACTTGAGCTGATCATTTACTGTCCAACATCCAGTCTTGGAGAAGCCACAGTTTCCTCCAGTTAAACCGTGGCAAGATCGAGACCATTGTTGTCAGTCCCTCCGATTCATTTGTCACTTAGTCCACCCCCTCCCGGCCACTGTCTCAGGCTGAACCAGACTGTTTTCAACCTTGGCATCCTGTTCGATCCTGAGCTGAGTTTCAAACTCCATGACAAAGATGCCTACTTGGATGTCTGTAAGAATGCCTCCCTCCACCCCTGTCTCAGCCCATCTGCTGCTGAAACTGTCATCCATGCATTTGGCACCTCCAAACTCGACTATTCCAATGCTCTCCTGGCCGGCCACTCATCCTTCACCACCTGTAAACTTCAGCTCATCCAAAACTCTGCTGCCCCTATCCTATCCCACACCAAGTCCTGCTCAGCCTTCCCTCTCTAAGCCCCCTGCCTTTCCATCTTACTCTCCTCCTTTAAGGCCCTCCTTAAAACCCACCTCTTTGAACAAACTTTTGGTCACCCCTCCTAATAGCTTCTTCTTTGTCTCGGTGTTCTTTTTTTCCTTGCACCTTTGTGAAGCGCCTTGGGATGTTTCTTCTATGTTCAAGGCACTATATAAGTGCAAGCTGTTGTTGAAACAAAACCTTCTTTCCCTGTTTCATCAAGTTCGTCAGTAATATTCAGTCAGTCGAATCCTCATATGACAAGACTTTGTTACAACAAACAATACTTCACTGTAACAATTCCATTCTCTATATGATTAATACTTGTACTTAGGTAATATTTATATAATGAACATATATATAGTTAATATTTATGATGCTGTAATGGATCTGTACTCCAAATATAAATCACGTTCAATGATTTATCACACAGGCAGGCTTCAGTAAACACATTTGCCAAGTGTTCTGTCCAATGGATTATTTATTATAAGGCAAATGGAAGGAACAGGTCACTTCAAGTTTGGATTGTATATATTCTTTCATTAAGATGTCATGATTCAATGCATAACTGTCTTCATTGGAGAAGAATATATATCAGCCTTCCTTCATCAAGAAAATATAACAAGTGTGTAGATGAAAGGGAAACAACTGCTTTCATCATGTTCTTTTTACGCTATTGCACATGATCAACCTGAATAATGTTTCTCTGTTTCTGATGGGATGAACAGAATAGAAGGCAGGAAGGGGTGGGTTCAGCAGATAGAAGGGAGAAAATGTGGCAAGCAGAGCCAGGGGGAGTAGGCCAAGAATGGCCTCCAATCTTTGGCAATCCAGCTCTCAAAGCCCAAGCAACTCCGTCCTATTGGTGCTTATAGTTTTTAGTTCCTAAATTGTCCAGTTTGAATCTTATGGGCCTGGAGGTTTGGAAAGAGCTATTCTTAACGTTGCTTCACTGGTGGCTAAATCCTAAATCAAGATACCAAGATCCATTAGCATCACCAACTGTACAGATTGATGGGAACATGGATGTAAGATTTATACATGGGTCCCTGAAGCTCCATGGTGTACACATGCCTGGATCACAAAAGAGAAAAAACTTGGCAACCCCTGGAAAGGGTATGAATCAAGTGACCACTTACAATGGATTGCCCCTGATCTGTCCCAACTTGAAGCTTACCTCAGATGTTCCTAGTTCCAAGGTTGATGCACAGTGCAGAATTTCCTGAGTTTACTTTAACAATCGGGCTGGAGATTCAAGCAGATGTTAGCCATTTTGATCTTAAATTGTCACTGCAAACGAAGGGTTAGAAAAAATTATTTGTACAGAGGATGGCTAGAACATAAATTCTCTGCCACAAACCATTGTGGAAGCAAGGTCCATAAATTATTTTAAAAGGAAATTAGACGGTTGAAAGAAAAGGAATATTAAAGGATATAGGGAGCAAGCAGAATAGTGGGAATAGGCTGGCTGGATCATGTAAAATATCCTGAAAAATACTCGGGCAGACTTGATGGACCAAATGGCCTGTGTCTGTGCTGTAACAGTCAATTATTCTCTGATTTTCTTTGTGCTGTAGCTTAATCCATAATTACCCGATTAATATCGTCGGGAACGGTAGCGTGGTGGTTATGTTACTGGATTAGTAATCCAGAGGCCTGGACTAATATCTGGAGACAATTTAAATTCAGATAATAAAATAAATCTAGAATTTAAAAAAGCTAGTCATCAGTAATGGTGATTGTCGTAAAAACCCATCTGGTTCACTAATGGCCTTTAGGGAAGGAAATCTGCTGACCTTACCTGGTCTGGCCTATATGTGACTTCAGACCCACAGCAATGTGATTGACTCTTAACTGCCCTCTGAAATGGCCTAGCAAGACACTCAGTTGTACTAAACTGTGACAATACGGACGGCAGCGGTTCAAGAAGGCGGCTCACCACCACCTTCTCAAGGGCAACTAGGGATGGGCAATAAATGCTGGCCTCGCCAGCGACGCCCACATCCCATGAATTAATAAAAAATATATAAATATCTCACAGTCAAAGAACAAAATCATGAATGTAGCCTAGGTTTTCCATTTTTGGTGCAATTTACAGTTAGTGGCAGGACATAGACAGACTGAAAGGGAAGTATACTGTCCACACATGATTTTCCCAGGTAGCATAGTAACAGATGAGTGGAGGGAGTACTCTTGTGGTGGGAGTCACTGTGTGTATGTGAATTTAAAGGGATGAGAAAAATCTAAATGGGAATGACACAATTGCGGGGACGGGGGGGGGGGGGGGAATTCTGAATGACTTTGGAGAGTTTCAAAAGGCACCTCAACCCATTAACAACATATTCCAAGGCTAAAAGAACATGATTAACTTACTGGCACATAAGTATCCTTATGGATTTGATGGATTGAATGGCCTGTTTCTGAGCTGTAACATGCCATGATTCTAGAACTATGACTAACTCCTGCAGAAAATAACCAATTACTGGAGAAATGCACTCATATTTTCATATTTTATTTTCCCCAGTAAATTTCCTGGATCTGATTTAGTTCAGGGACTGACGTCTGTGCTGGGACAAATTCAGCATCCTAATTTCTTTTATGACCAGCCGAAGGCATTATCAGCATTTTATTACCGAGACCAAGGTCATTTTGCTACCTGCTAGCTATTGAATCTTGCAAGAAAATCCATGCTTGTATATTTTTAGTGGGCATCTTATGCATTTCTAAGCGATTTGCTGTTCTATTTTTGGTTGCCTCATTATCACAATGAACATTTTTTAACTTCTGTCATGTAGGATTTGCCAAATGGATACTGAGAGAACTATAAATACTAATAATACCAGATATTAGCTAGTTCTTTTCAATGTTGATGCACCTGCAATACTGACACTCACTGTTCTAGTAGATTGTATATATTACTTGGCCTCAGCTGTGGCAACTGGGAAAAATTATATCTTAACAGATTGTCTTGTCAGATACGACAATTTTTGCAGCCTGCAGTTACTTTCCATGCAGCAATAAAATCAATATATTACGCAATATCTTTCCACACTATTTAATATAGCATTCTGAATGAACAACTGAGGCTGCAGTTAATGAGAGTATACACAATCATTCTTTTTCTTAAATGGCCAATGTTGTGAAGGATGATTTATATCAAGTCATGATTGCTGTCGCAAAGGTGATATTTATTGTTGGAAGCTCTGTGTATAAATGGGCAAAATTTCTAAGCAGGTTTGATATTGTTGACTAGCTTAAGATTCGTTTTTTTAAATTCGTTTATGGGATGTGGGCGTCGCTGGCAAGGCCAGCATTTATTGCCCATCCCTAATTGCCCTTGAGAAGGTGGTGGTGAGCCGCCTTCTTGAACCGCTGCAGTCCGTGTGGTGAAGGTACTCCCACAGTGCTGTTAGATAGGGAGTTCCAGGATTTTGACCCAGCGACGATGAAGGAATGGCGATATATTTCTAAGTCAGGAGGGTGTGTGACTTGAAGGGGAACTTGGAGGTGGTGGTGTTTCCATGCGCCTGCTGCCCTTGTTCGGTAACAAGGAGCTTCTTATAATTAAACTGCAGCGGAAAGATGGTGAAAAAGAGAGAAGGATACTGCCAATGTAATTGGCACACACGCCCATGATGGCATCAGATATGGTGGGGAGGGTTGCAATAAGAATATAATGGCCACAATGCCCAGACTGGAGTCAGGTAGGCAAGTGAATCTGAGAGCACAAAGTGCAGCTGCTTTACCTGTTTCTGGAAACCACATTTTTGTGCAATGCACTTTTTTTCCACGATCGCAGTACGTAATGATTTTTATTTCCAGTGGACGAAAAGAAACTTTTCTTGACAGGGTCAAAAGAACAAATTAGGCCAGAAATCACTGTTGGCAATAATGGGCCGAAAATTGATCCCGGGACGCGAGAGTACGCACTGCGTACTCTCGCGTATTCCCACTCCAATTGCCAGTTTTCTGCATGCCCTGCGCATGCGCTGAAAACCGGCAATTGCTCTTCTGAAAAGGGGGCGGGGCCTGGGTGCATCGCGTGCGTGCTACAGGCTGCGCGCACGCTGTGCACTTCATGCTTTGGACGCGCAGGTAAGTAGGGAAGATTTTGGAAATGTAAAAAGGAGGAGTAAGACCCGCTTTTAAGAAGGTAAGTAGTGAATTAAGTATTTTTTTGAATTTTTTTTTACAGGTATATCTTTTTTATAGACTTTAAAGACAGGTAAGTTTATTTTTATAACTTTTTAAAAGATTTAAAAAATTTTCAAAAATTTAATTTTTTATTTAAAATGGTTAATTTAATTAACTATACTTATTTTATTAATGTGATGGTTTTTTTTTTTAATTTAATTGAGGTTTAGCTGTTATTTTGGGGGGGTGTAAGATTCATAAGTCTCACAGCCATGCTGTGAGACTTATGAATGGAAGATGGTGTGCTGCCATTGGCTCTAACTGAGTCACGTGATCCCACAGCTCGCACGAATTCACTACGCCGCTGGGATACGCAAGCCCAGCACAGCTGATGTCTGGAACATCAAGTTCGTGCGAGCTGGATCAGAAAAAGCATAAGCGAGGTGAGACATCGCGGGGAAGGCTTACCCCCGCGGGAACAGAGCGAGATCAATTTCTGGGCCATTAGTGGATGAATGCTTAACACGATCGTTTGCCATTCCTCCATTTGTCATGTTAATGGTAGGCCATTAATACATTTCTTTTAACTCTATCCTGTAAAGTTGTATTACCATGCATAGAACAACATTTAACTTCATAGTTAAAATATCGTTAATCCTTCAAAACTATTTTTGGTTTGGAAGGTTTGAAAATGACAGAAAAAGCATAAAATAGAAAATCTAAACTTTCTGGGGATGGGGGTGGGGGGAGGGGGGTGCATATCCTTGACTACCTCCAGCGTACATGACAACTGTCAGCATGTCGCGCTGATTGTCAGCTTGAACAGGGGGGATGTCGAAGAACAATACCTGCTTAACTAGGTTGGAGGTGCAGCAGAATGCCGGGTTGAATTGATGAGGAAGAGTGAGCAGATCGACAGTGTTACTACAAAGGTTGGAACAGCGATTGCCTCTGCAAAAGGGTGAAAAGTCTGATTGGGTGCAGCGTCTCTGTGAGCTGGGCCCAGAATGTAGATTGCATTGTGAACTGGTGGAGGGGTTGAATGTGCGAGAGTGGCTGTTGAATTAACTGTCAGTTAATCTGTTGAAAATCCAAATGTCACTTTTTTTCCCTTTCATTGAGATGAACAAGCTATCAATTGTAAAGTGCTTACAGTTAACCAAAATGGATCATTTTTAATGTAGAAATTCAACATTTTCCAAGGGAGTATCTCCCAGTACCCCCAAGAATTGTATCACCAATTTTGTGCTTTCAACATTCAGATTTCCTCTTCATATTTTCATATATTATGGTGTTTTTTCTCCTCTCCAATACAAGAAAAAGAATATTGTGCACATCTATCATTTAAGTTGAAAAAAACAACCCTGTAACTATTTGTTTTTACCTCTCAGGCCCATTCTTTTGTCGCTAACTTTTTTGGTCAGCTTTTGCTAGATTTCCAGGTTGGTATTAATGTAGCCAAACAGACCAATCAAAAGCAGTTCTGTAATACAACCAGGTTCCCTTAGTGTTGATTCTGCCCCAATTCTAATAATGGATTTAGCAACAACTGACCACTGTGCAAGTGCAAGGGTTAGAGTTTCCGCTTTGGACGCAATTGGAAATCTGGGCGCAAATTGCCCTCAAAACTCCACCAGTTTTCCAAATTGATTTTATGTTTCAAGTTTTCGCTCAAACTCATTTCCATAATCACAAACGTAAAATTGTCCATGAACAATTAATCTGTTTTTGGTGATGTTGGTTGAGGGATGAATGCTAGCCAGAACACCAGGAAACATGCCATGGGATTTTTGACCGATAGGCCTTTGGCTTAATATCTCACTTGAAAGACGGCACCTCCAACAATGCAGCGCTTCCTCACTGCTCCACTGCCGTGTCAGTCTAGATTATGTCCTCAGATTCAAGAATGGTGCTTGAACCCACAATATTCTGACTGAGAGGTGAGGGTGCCAGCACTCAGCAAAACTCTCACTTCACTCTTTCAACTCTCAGATTTCCCATCCATAGAATTTTGCAATTTTACCTTTCTTCTATGTAAGCTGCGACAGTAGCATGAAAGCTCTCAATGTGTTGCAACACTAGGCTGCACAACACAACATCTCAAAAGCTCAGAATACATCCATCTCTGTGTACCAAGGTCTAAACATATGACAAGAGGCAAGTGAAAGCCACAAACTGATGATTGTTCTTCTTTCCTTCCCTCCTTGTGGGAAAAGAAAGACTTGCATTAATATAGCGCCTTTCACGACCACTGGATGTCTCAAAGTGCTTTACAGCCAATGAAGTATTTTTTAAGTGGAGTCACTGTTGTAATGTGCGCCATTTGCACACAGCAAGCTCCCACAAACAGCAATGTGATAATGACCAGATAATCTGTTTTAGTTATGTTGATTGAGGGATAAATATTGACCAGGACACCGGGGATAACTCCCCTGCTCTTCTTCGAAATAGTGCCATGGGATCTTTTACGTCCACCTGAGAGAGCAGACGGGGGCCTCGGTTTAACATCTCATCAGAAAGACAGCACCTCTGACAGTGCAGCACTCCCTCAGCACTGCACTGGAGTGGGTTCAAGTCCCTGGAGTGGGACTTGAACCCACAACCTTCTGACTCAGAGGCGAGAGTGCTACCAACTGAGCCACAGCCTTAAATTGTTGCCTCCACTCCAACAGTACAAACAAGATCAGGAACTACATCCAGCGTGAATAATCATCCTCCTACCATAAGTAGGGAATGACTGATGACCATCAAGCCATAAATCAGCCCAAAAATTCTTAATATGACTAAATCCACCCCCAACCAAAATTGTTCAAAAATGTCTTTATTGTTTAAAATAACAAAAGAAAGTAAAGGTTTATTTTGAAGCACTTCAGGATTGGCAACATTTTACATACAATCAAAAAATGTCACAACATGACACCATAAAGCAGAGTAAGAAAAAACAGGACTCATAGTCGTCTAGGAATGAAAATAACTGATAATCACGGCCTTACGGCTCATATTTGAGTAACGTAACACATTTCTTTCTTCAATGCAAAAGAACGTTGATGCAATATTAAGCTGCAGTAGCAGTTTCTCAACTTGTTAATGGATGTAAAATCGTGTTCAGCATGCCCACAATCTTCCGACACGCGAGGTCAGTAGCCAAGATTCCTCACTGGTAAAATGCATTTGTAAATCATTTTACTCAGTAGAAAAAAAGTACTGTGATGTTTATAGTTTTAGTCATGATAGAGTGCAATAATGACCCCTCACCAATTTTCTCCTGTCCATGACCTGCTATAGCAGTAGGACTGATGCCTGTGGAACTTACCATTATCTTGGATCCAATAGGAAAACCCGCTTCCTATGGCTCCTCTTGTGGGGAGGGAATGAAATTCAAATTTCTGTGCTTGTGTAGTTTCCAACTATTACCCGAGTGGCAAATTAGTTGCTGGCCAAACAAAGGAAAATCATCTCCCACTTTAGCATTATAGATTAGAGCGATAAATCAGTAATTGGCTTTCATACAGAGGGGTCATAGCATCAAGAAGACCACATCAGTCTCACGATTCATAAGGTTATACATTTGCAATGAACTACGTTGAAACAAATCAATCGCCCCATGTTTAATCAAATAACCAAATCAATGTTCGTGCTATTTTGTAATAGAAGAAGATCTTCAGGCCAAATAAGGTAACCGCAAAGACAATCCGGAAAGCTCTTGCAGGCAAAGAAGGATTTGGCACCCTGTAAATGAAAGGATGAATCATTGGATAGTGTTGAGAATGATACAGATGTAAGATTGGAATGTGTGTTTTTAAGCTTAAGACAAACTGGCCAAGATGTTCCACTTCGGGCGCAATCAGCGATCCCGGCGCAAATTGCGCTCAAAAATGTGCTCGTTTTGCAAAGTTAATTTCTTGCTCAGGTTTCTGCTCAAACTCATTTGTATATCACCAAACGTAAAATCTTCCATAAACCAGCGCAATCAGGCAACATTTTAGAACGTAATTTAAGAAAAATAAAATTAACAAACACCCATTGATGTATTTAAGAGTGGTAGCCTGGTGCAGTTTGATGAATACAGCTGAAAATGGGTTTATCACCAAAAATAAGCATTTTTAATCGGAGTGTCTAATCCACCACCTGTGAGTAACCCGATTTTAAATAACTAAAAATTATTTAAAAAAACTATGCAGAACCATTTATTAGTTACATTGGTGTGTAGTAGTCAGTTTCTTAGTAAATTTAAAAAAATAATATTTAAAGGGGGAAAAATTGGATTGCGCCCCCTTTGGGGCGCTAACTTCGGCCGGGGCTTACTTTTACACCCACTTGTATCTGAAAATTGCATTCGGGGTCCTAGAACTGATGTAGGGCCCTGTTTTACATATTTAAGCAGCCTCTCCCCTGTTTAAGGTGGGCAGGCTGCTCGCCCTTTTACAGGCCTGCCTAAAATTTGCATCAGGCAGGCCTTAGACGTTAATGAGGCAGCTGAGGTGCCTCCCCACCACCCCCCATCCTCCATATTTTCAGTTGCTGGCCGTCCCTTTTTCAGGTGAGAAGTGGGTGGCCTACATTTGAAAATCGGCCCCCTACGTGTTACCTAGCATAACATCCCTATTGTTATAAACAGTGTTAGTTGTCTCATCGTGAGCAATGCCATAGGCGAACTTTATTATATATAATGTACCATGCCTAATATTAAATACCATTATCATAAGTAAAACCAGGGGAAATTAACCTGCAAAGCTTTGATGGGCTTCTTAGCAACTGATAGCAGAGCACAAGCCTGAGAGTAGGTTTCCCACTCAACTTCTTAACCCATGGGGCATGGGATATAAAGAAGAACAGAAGAAGATCATTTACAAATAAAATATAAATGAAATACAGAAAAATAGATGAGAAAACTTAAAGTACAAAACTGCAGTAATCAGAAAGGCAAAATATATTACCTCATCAATTCTTGGGTATTTAATTGCTTGTTCCAGTTCTTCTTTATTCCAGCCACGTGACCAAGTCCAACCACTCCGACCACAACTGACGGTATAACCTGCTGAGGATCAGCTGTTGACAGGAATGATAAGTTAGTTCTTAAATAATTGTCCTAGTGGTGAGCTGCATCTTCAAAACTACAGGGTTCGGCCAAATTATTTCAAAGAATGGACAAGTAGTGTTCTCGGAAGTATACGCTAAAAGTAACAACAGTTTGGTTATGGCCTCGTCAATGATCTATCAGAGAAAGACGCAGCAGGTTCCTGCTGTGGAAAATGAAAACAGCCAGTACTGGAAGAGCTGGGTTTAGTTTAACAACAGGCCACTAAGACGCTGAAGTAGCACGGATAGACTCGCTGTGAAGACTGGATGATGCCTAGAAGGAGGAGTACTATGGTGGGAAACCTGCAAAGTGCAGCGATGGACTGCATGGGAGACAGGATATGAGAATGTCTGTCATCAATAGCTATTATGACAGAATACTTCTGCTCATCGGAGTTCATTCATAGATTTTATTAAATTATGAGTAAATAATGAACTTGTCCTCCATATATGGCTTCCCATCTCAGTTTAATGTTTTACTCATGGATATTCATATTTTTCTTTCATTTTAACTGGATGAGGAAAGTAATCTGCCGTTGATTTCCATATATGGCCTTCCTCACCTAATCAAGAAAAGATAATGCTTGAATTGGGCATTTATTCATAGTTCTTTTTCATATAGAGAAATGACAGCATAATGAATGAATGTCCAATTGGAACAGCATCCATTCTAAAAATGGGTATGATGGGCCAATAGAAATTACAAGTTCTTTAGCACACAATGAAAAGCTGTAATTAGATAACCATATATGGCTCTTACTTCTATATCTGTCCTTTGAGGCAAAATTGCTGAAATATCATTGACCTCAGTATGGTGCTCTCCTGAGGTTGTGCCAGTTTTCCAAGACCTCTCACTAGAGCTGGATCCATGGTGAGACTCAGTTCACCCAAGAAAGGAGATGGGGCCAGAAATTCGGCTCCCTGGCTTCCCGCGGGTGCAAGGATCGCGCGCGCACCTACCTACCGTGCCTGCCGTTGACCTCTGGGCCCATGGGGACTTCAGCTCCTGGGCCTCCTGCAGCTGCCGGCGCGCAGGGCTTGTGTATCCCAGGGACGTAGTTAGTGCGATGCGTCCCCTGGGATCACGTGGGCCATGGAGAGCCAATGGCAGCAGACCATCTTTCATTCATAGATTTGACAGGAAGACCTGTCAAATCTATGAATTGAAATTGGCCCTAAAA
Source organism: Squalus acanthias (assembly GCA_030390025.1). Lineage (NCBI taxonomy): Eukaryota > Metazoa > Chordata > Chondrichthyes > Squaliformes > Squalidae > Squalus > Squalus acanthias. Next base: position 106,156,702 of record CM059434.1, read on the forward strand.
CAACACCTAAACTTCAAATAATTTTTTTTTAAAACCATCACATTTTTAAAATAACTATAAGTTAAATAAATTAACTACTTTAAACAAAAATTAAAATTTTTGAAAATACTTTTTAACAGTGCTAAAAATAAACTTACCTTTCTTTAAAGTATCTAAAAAAGATAAACCTGTTGAAAAAAATGTTAAATTGTAATTAATTAACCACTTACCTTGTTAAAAACGGGTCTTGCGCCTCATTTTTAAAAGCGCAGCTTCTTCAATACTTACCTTCCCGGAGAAACCTGAAAAAAAAATGAAGTTCGCTGCGTGCGCGCAGCCTCTCCCACGCACGCGGTTCACCTCTGAACCCCTCCCTTCACGAGACCAGAAGTTCCGGTTTTCCGCGCATGCGCAGTGCATGCAGGAAACCGGCACTTCAGGTGGCCTTACGGGTGAGTACACAGCGCGTACTCACCCGGCAAGTGCCGAATTTCTGGCCCATGGTGTAATATTGTTTACCAAGAAGCAACATTGGTCGTCAACCCTACACCTCCAAATGGTTGAACCGTGTCTGCATGGAGGACTTTCTGAATCAATTGTCCTTCTCAGTTTCCTGTAGTTCCCTTTCTTCATAGCTAGATAAACAGCCTTGGCCATTATTTTACGAGTTAAGAACATAAGAACATAAGAAATAGGAGCAGAAGTAGGCCATTCGGCACCTTGAGCCTGCTCCGCCATTCAATAAGATCATGGCTGATCTTCTACCTCATCTCCACTTTCCTGCACTATCCTCAAATCCCTTGATTCCCTTAATATCCAAAAATCTATCGATCTCTGTCTTGAATATACTCAACGACTGAGTCTCCACAGCCCTCTGGGGTAGAGAATTCCAAAGATTCACCACTCTCTGAGTGAAGAAATTTCTCCTCATCTCAGTCCTAAATGGCCGACACCTTATTCTGAGACAGTGACCCCTGGTTCTAGGCTCCCCAGCCAGACTGTTCAATCATTTGAGAGATGCAGAATGAATATCATTACAGGCATGTCCTGATGGGGCAGGCTTCTGGCACACTGGCTAATTAAAACACATTGAATGATAAGAGGCATTTCAATCCCGTTCCACTGAAATTACAAAAGGGAAGGTTAGCATCTCTTTTTCCAAAAATGTGGAAAAGGGTCAGATGTTATCATTGTTTTGCCAGTAATCTAGTAATTTAATATTCAATCTCACAGAGCCTTACGATAACAACCAGAATAGTCCATATGCTTACATTGTGAAATTTGAGGTAGTACTATAGGTTTTGCTGCTTGCTTCAGTGACTGAGTTAGATAGACATCACGTTCTGATACAAAAATACGATAAAACTCTGGAAACTCCTCCTTTGCCGTTTCGATTATCTGCTCCAACTCATCCTTCTGTTTTACCTGCTCCATATTCACTTTCCTAAAACACAAAGGCACTTACAATTAAAACCTCATTAAATGATGATTGAAATAAATTGAGTGAAAATTACTATAAAAATATGACAAAGATTTCTTGACCAATCAATCAGAAAAGATGTGTACCACACAAAAGGGAGCAGTGAAGAAGGGATGTGGGCGTCGTTGGCAAGGCCAGCATTTATTGCCCATCCCTAATTGCCCTTGAGAAGGTGGTGGTGAGCCGCCTTCTTGGACATGCTTAGGAGGCAACAAGCAAGAGGAGCCCCTCACAGCTTTTCCACTCTTTATCATTGGAATCAAGATCTTTGAATCTCAGACACATCCCACCTTTTGTTAAATCAACCTTTGTCATGTGTGTGTCATGCCGAGTAATTATTGAAATTGTTTTTTTTTTAACCAATTTGCCCCATAAATTCTGGATTTGTTCAGGTTGGCAAATTATTAAAAAGTGATTCCAGATTCTGGCATTAAAAAAAAAACAAATTCTTCCTGCTCTTTTCATTCAAAATCAGGTCCAGGATGGGTGTACATTGCATTATTGGTTTCATTGTGGACATTATGTGATGATTGTGCTGTATAGTTGCAGTTTATACATTTGGAAGGTGGCCCCCTCCACAATCAAATAGCCTGTTGACACTTACAGCCAAAGTTCACACATGAATAATAGAGGCATTGGAAGACAACCAGTGCCCATGGAACTGTACCCCAGCAAGGAGTGAACACCCTCAGTTGGGGAGGGGAGGGATCAGGAGGGAGAACATTGGCAACCATTTAAATGTCTTGAAATCAATAAAAATCACATAAATAAGCAATTAGCTGTTTAAAGCCCGAGTGCATAGATAGGAAATACAGTATTTATTCGTTCATCGTTACTGGGTCAAAATCCTGGAATTTCCTACCCAACACCATTGTGGGAGCACCATCAGCCCAAGGGCGGCGGCAATTTAAGAAGAGGGTCTGGTGCCATTATCTCAGGGCAACGAGGGCTGGGCAATAAATGTAGCCTCGCCAGTGTTACCCAGCTCCCGACAACAAATTCAAAAAGAGTTTCTTAGATTTTCTTTTAAACTTATACAGAGCATTGAAGCCGCTACTGTGGGTTCACAGCAGAGCAATTCTTTGGGTAACAATGTCTCGTTCTTCTTGTGTTTTTTCAACGTTACAGCGCAGCAATGTCACTGTCCCACAACAATAAGCTGTAAGTAATGTCATTAAGGATACGGCCAATATTTAATGAGGCAGAGTTTCATTCATACCCAATCGGAACAGTCTGGGATTTGAGGTAAAGAATGCCCACAGACAGCTTCATCATGTCCCAGAAGGAAAGTGCAGCAGCCCATCTGTTCAAAGTGATGAAGATTGGCCGGTCCCCAAAGTAAATATTACAAAATGGTATTTTCTGAGCCTAAAAGAGAATATTTCAAATATATAACAGTCATACAGAGGTGTTTATTAGTTATAGCTATATATAAATAGGTTACAATATTTCTTCTTAGTACGTTTGACTTTTTATCTATGTTGGCTAGGTACTGCCAATGACTGTGTTACAGTGCATTCCTGTTAAGTGTGTAACTCATTTTTCATCAATTTTGATCCTCTTTTCAGGAATACATACAAATAAATTTAAATCTATTAAATATGTTATGGCACAAAAAGTAACTTATCTTACACTATTAGAATGGTTCAGAGCTGGTAAAGAAACTTAGGTGGATATTATCCTCCATATGCTAAATTTAATTAAAATGTCAGTGTTAGTAAACAGGGGAGCGAGACCATTCGAAAATATTAATAGACCCTTTGTCCATTTGAGCCACTGCTCAAAGTCTCGCTCCCATTCTAAATCTGTTAGTGAAAATGAGTGAAAACAATTTGGTTTTTTTTAGGAATTGATAAAGCTTTGTTAAAAGCCAATCATGAGAAACTCAAGCAGAATTGCACAGGACAGTGGAGAATAGCACAGCGATGGTCACCTCAAAATAATTAATACGGAAATCCAAGGATGAAATCCTATGTCGGCATTGCATGAAGGGCAGGTCTTTATTTGACAGTCAGATCGAAACCTGTCTTGTGATGATTCTGAGACAGGGACTTAAAAAACTGACACAAGAATTAACCACAGGACTTGAGAAAGACATTTTTGCACCCAACTGATCAATTCTACCCATTGATAACTTTGCACTTGATCAGTTAATAGTATGGGTCAATGAAAAGTTAAAGCATCGAGCCCAAAAAGGTCATCATAGTTTTCAAACACAGAGTGCATCGAGATCTCGTATCCTGAACCCTGAAACAGGTTTTCCTAACATTTAATTATATAATTTCATTACAGTTTTGAGCACTCCACACCTAGATGAACAACATTTTCATCATGTATACCATTTAAGTCATTCATTAATTGCTGATAAGTCTAAATTGAGCATTATGGTGGGTCCGTTTTCTATTTTTACCTCAAGCAATTTCATGTTGCAGGAAATGTCCTGCAAGATAATTCCATGCACCCATAGCAACAGAATTTATAATGGCGAAAATGGGGCATACATAATTTTAACAACAGCTGTGAGATTTATGATCAGACTGGAGTGAATAGTTTGGTGAAAGCAGTGTGTAAGTTATGAGTGTACGTGAAGGATTTTTGAACTATAGCATAGAAGAGGCTGAATTCTTACCTCACGGAAAGCTTTCCTGAATTCCCCACCTGGGGCAATGTCCAGCTGTTCAGTCAGATAAGCTGATAATTTCAGAAGTGCCATTAACAACAATGTGGGCATCACTCCAAACTACAGGAGGCAAACAGAAATGCAGAACAGTGTTTGAGCGCTGGGAAACACATTATATAATTGCCTTGAAAAAAGGAATGGTTCCAGCATAAAATCAGATCCCACAAAGGAAACGAGAAGAAGATAGAAGAGAGAGACAGAGTGAGAGGGAAGGAGTATATTACCGCCACTCCTATACCACGCCAAAGACTGCAGCTTTTGGCACGTCAATGGAAATGTGGCCCTATGCTTTCACTGTCGGCTTGCATCGTTGTGAATTTGGGGAAGGTGCAGTTCCATGTATGCACTGTATACTCAAACATATGAATGCAGTACTGTTGCCTATCCATCACCAATGCAATTTTTAATGATTGAAAGGAATGAGGTAGCTCTTTCCAATCATTAAAAGATGAATGGTGGGACATCAAGCCACTAGAGTTAGTTTATAAATTTATAAATTTACCTCTTTTAGTACGACTTCTTTTATGTCCGTTATTACAGGTGTAGGTCACTTCGAGGTCCATGTGCCCCTTTTATAGTGAGGTGCATTGACACCAAAGCAGTGTGGTAGAAGAATCAGATCCTTTGCAGGGGCTATGGATTCAAGAGGTGGGCTGCTATGCAACTCAGATAAAGTACTTGCAAATTACATCTTTTAACAAGCTGAACAAGGGAAATTATCAGGATAAAACTCAAGAGGGTGATTTTCGTTAAATACTTTAGGCGCAAAAGAGGTAAAGAGGTGGCCAAGCTGGGGTCTTAAGCTGAAACATCGGTTTAGTCCAAGTTTAGCGCAGACACCATCTTGATAAAGGAGTTGAAGCTTGGAACGGCCGCCTGGAGGCTTATTAAACAGCTGATTACCACTTAAAATGCCTGCCAGCACTCATTAAAGAGGCTGCACGGCATTTTGGTGGCTAGCGCTTCAACAAACACCCTCTCTTAAAAGCAACCAGCTGTTTGGGAGTAAACACAGTGTTGATTTCCATTTCAAGCGCTACTTAAAGGGATACTCACCACTTAAAGGGATACTCACCATTTCATGTTCACTCACTGCTGGAGCTGTGAAGAGGACCTCTGAAACACACTGGGAGACTTTCTGGGACACTTTGTCAAGACTTCACCAACACTCGAGCAATTCTCTGAGGACTTCAGCTAAAAAGAGTGTGTGCTGTGCTACTCTATCTTATTGGACACCTTATAGGAGTCACCAGGAGAACGGGAGTGCTTGGTCATGGGCATCTTGCTTGGGGACCCCCTTGGTCTGGACGAGGAATGGGAGGAGGAGATGAGGCCAGGGCAGAGTAGCACCAGCTGCTGCAGGAGAGAGGGACAGGAGGGTGAAGTGGACTCCTTCCCCCCTGCAGAACAATGAATCTTCCTCATTCAGCGAATGAATAAGTGAGTGAATGAATGGTTGAATGGTTGAATGGCAAGAAAAACAAAAATAAATAAGTTGAAATTGAGAACAGCAATAAGGAAATGGGAGAGGTTGAGTGGGGAGAAGATGAGAGTAAGAATGAAAGCAAAAAAAACCAGAAGCAGTAAGAAACAGAAATGAGGAGCAAAGAAAAGAATAGCAAGAAAAGAGTAACTATTAGCGTACACTATTGTGACTTACAGATGTTATAACCTTGGATCAAAATCTTTTCTACATACATGAAAAAAGGGATGAAAAACACTGGGAATTTCCTTGGAGTTTCACCAGAAGTGCAGCAAAAACCCAGTTTACGCACATAATTGTCAACCAAGTTACAGCTGCATAGCAGGAGCAGATTCGAGGAAATTCCAACCTTAGTTGCCTAAATATTTTTATTTTAGGGTCACCTGTATTCGCAGGGTGGACTATAGCCCTAAGCTGGCAGGAGGCCATGTTTAAAAGTGCTCAGGTTCTCTGTTAGATTTCCTTACCATTGTCTTACTTAGTACTGAAGCCTGGAATTTCCACAGGGATTCTCCGGCAGGAGGTTGGCGGAATTCCCGGAGAAATTGCATTACTGGTTAAAAACGGCCGTTTGTGCCATTTCTCTGGAGGTTCTGCCAATCTCCCTCTGAAGTCGTGGCAGGAGATCGGGAGAACCCCACGGAGGTTCAAGGCATCCGTATCCTTACTGTTATGAGAAATTGAAATGCCCAGCCTGCTCTCTCCTAATATTAAGAATATAATTGCCATAGGAGCAGAACTCAGAACATGGGAGTAAGCATACATGCACAGAGGTCTCTCCTCATAGGGAGAATCTGAGATGCAAGTAGGCACAGCCAGCAGTATAACTCAGGTCTTGCCAGCTGCCCTTCACACTCTATAGTTACTGGTCTCAGACCAGTGGTGTAATATAACTGTTTTCCTGCAGTCTCAGTTGCTAGAACAGCTAAGAACTGCTGCACAAAAGCTGCAAAGTCTCCTTGCTGGCTGGCATTTATGATTGCACTGAAAAGAATGCAACATTTTCTGTATTACTAACTTGTTCAATACCATTTTTTGTATTTTTGGCACAGTATTATTCCAATTGATGCAAACATAATTTGTAATGTCACTGACAAAAACCCTTCTGTAAAATAAAAACAGGGGTAAATGTATCAGAAGGTCAACGTGCCATGACAACTGCACTGCCTTCAATTTCTGCGTCACATCTTAAGTTTGTCGGGAAGGTACATACCACTTAACCAATGAAAGGAAAATAAGGACAGCAGCTCAGAATTTTCCATGATAATGTAAAACAAACGAATTAGCAACTTAGTGAAAGTAACAGTACCTGCTTCATTGCATGTTGCATTTTGTATAAGTTGAACTCTTTGGCTTCATTTAGTAATGTCTGTTCATCCAATGTTAGAAGTGATTTTCTATCTTGGCAAAGTTCTATCACCACAGCATCTGGTTGCACTTGCTGGATTATCTAGAAGAAAAAACATTCATTTGTGTCAGTTCAGCAACTAATGGTGTTTGTGTTAAATAAACAGCTCAGTATGAAGATTAACACTCCTAGCTCAATCATGGTCATATTATTCAGCTAAATTAATGTTTTTCTTTTAAGTTTACAAACCAATGTTGGACTGAGTATTACAGTACATTTAGAACCTCCTTAGTAGCATTTCATGGACATTTGTTAATGAGATTGTTAGAAGTTTAGGTTCTTGCCTTAAAGATTCTCTCAGATGCAGCAGTGCTGGTTACTCCTGTAAGTCATCTGAGAAAATTATGTTCAGGGCTGTGCCCGTACTGCCCAATATCTAACTATACAAACCAGTAACCTAGGTGTGAAACCGTAGTATCTCCTTGTGATCTGAACTGGATATGTGTGTCTTTTGCACATGAGCTCCTCCAATTCTTTTGAAGACAGACTGAGAAACCACTTGACAACAAGAGGTCAGATACGAATTGTTAAGCTGTTTTGCTTTACAGCAAGTGAATATACAAAGCAACAGTTATGATCAGATCCATTTAGTTCAATCAGTACAATAGGGGGAAAATTGGCTCGCGCCCCCTTTGGGGCGATAACGTCCCCGAAAAAGTTAGCGCCCCCACGCCCAAAATTCAATGGTAGCGTTCCAAGCAGAAGGTGGGACACTACTGGAAGCACTCCCCCTCCCTCTTGGGGTGCTCCCATGGAATATCGCGGTGCTACGTGTAGCAGCACCACGCGCGCTGGCACATAGCGCCACGGTACTGCAAGCCTCCCTCCCCTGATTAAAGGGGAGGGGCCTAGCGCAGCCCACACCGGGGCCCTGCTGGCCCACCAGGGAGCGGGGTGCTGGCAAAAGAGCCCAGCACTCAAAAAAAGTGCCGGGCTGACGGATTGCGGCCGGCACCCCACAGGAGGAGGTGAGAGGGGGTAGGTGCTGGCAAGCGGCCCCAAAAAAAAGGCCGCCCGGCACCTGCCCTTTAATTATCACTGCCCCGGCCACAAAAACGCCCCCCGACCCTGTTGGACATAGCATCCAGCGGTAGGTCAGGGGGCGCGAGCCAAGTTTGCGTCCGGACCACGGCGCACGGCGATGTCATCATTGCCGGAGGCGCAGCATCGTGGGGCCGATACCGGCTGCCGCCGCCGCTAACCTCCCACTGAATTTCGCGGGAGGCGTTAGTGGCGCTTTGCTAACGGGACACGCAAAGCAACCGAATTTTCCCCCAATTTCTCTTCACGTAATAATGCAGAATAATTAAAATGCCATGCTTCCCCACATCAGTGGGTCATCTTACTTGAAGTAAATAAAATAACTCCTAATAAATCTCTTGCATTCTCATTTTGAGCCTGGTCAAAATTTGACCCTATCACTTTCAGTTTCCTAAACCAGATTGCCTTTGCAGCCTTTGCTGGACCTGATTGATTGCTTATATCTCTCTCTATTATTTATCTCATTCTGTTCACAGCCAGAAAGGAGCAGACTTTATTTTATTTGTACTCAAGATGTGGGTGATACTATCCATCCCTAATTGCCCTGAGAAGGTGATGATGGGTCTTTCATTTGAACCTCTGGAGTTCTTTTGGTGATGATGCTCCCATAATGGTGTGAGTTGTTATCGATTGCCAAGACAGCCTAATGAACTGCTTATTCTTTACAGTCTCCTGGGAAACAACATCAAAGCTTAGCTCATTAGTATTTTAACCATCGATCATCTCAATGCTTTCTTTTTAAGATTGTGTGAATACACATGGAAAAATGACCCTAGAGACGCATCCCAGCGCTTAATTAATCCTGTTGATAAGAGCTTCTTATTGTCTACTTTAATTGAATGGTCATACCCAATTACTTTTTCTTTCCCAACTTTGATAATTGAACATGTTTCATTATCTATGAATGCTATGTTTTCTGTTCTGATGTACATTATTCTTTACTTAGCCCATTGTTAAAAATCCATCTGCCACTCCCGGCTCCATCTGCTCAACTGGTCCAGATCCCATTGAATGCTATTAATGCCATTTATACTCATCACGTGAGGATACAGCTTTATGCTGTTAGGAAGTTTTATAATGTTGCAAGGAACACTATCTGCTATATTGTTCCAGTCCTCAGGTACAGTACTTGTATTGATGGAACTACAAAAAATGTTAACCAGAGTCTTACCTGTTTTCTCTTAGATTCTAGGGTTTATGCCATATGGCCCACATGCCCTATAGACATCAAATTTATTGAGTTTCTTTAGAACAAGTCCTTTACTAGTGATTACATAATTTATCGATTCTTGCGCCAAAATGGCTAGGTCCAGAAATTGGCCTTGGTGTTCATTGTTAACGATGGATGTGAGGAATTTATTTAACTTCTTTGCTTTTTCCTGATCCTCTATAGTTCTATCCCACTTATCCTTAAAGGAGCTCTCTGGTCTTTTACCTTCCGTCTACTCCACGTGTAAGTTATGAAGTCTTTTTTTAAGATAGGATAAAATGCTAGAAATTATCAACAGGTCAATTAATATCAGTAAAGACAAAAGGATAGGTTAATGTTTTGCTCATGTCCGAAACACTAACCTGCTGTGTATTTCCTGCATTTTACATTTTGTTTCAAATTTCCAACATTTGCAGGTTTTTCCTTTTTATTTAAGAAGTACAGGCTAGCTTTTACTACTGTCTACAGACTGCCTTTTTATAGCCCTTTGACTCTCATATTGGTTATCCTTAGATGACCCTTGCATGTCTCCCAAGTCCTCACTATTACTTGCTTCCTGTATCTATTGAAAAGATTCTGCTGATCATTAAGGTTTTTAAAAATCTCTTTATTAAAGTTACTCAGTAGAAGTGCAATAATATATTATTCAGTCTACCATCCAAGCATTTATCTAATTTGATTCTAATGACAGTCTTCATTGTCATGCCCCAGGAATGAGTGTAGAATGGAGCTGTTGTGCAGTGCTCTCTTTCGAGGGATTTGATTGCATTTAGTGTGAATATAATGTAGTGACAAAGATCAGTTCAATGCCATTCATAGTACTGCCTCTGAAAACAGAGTAGAGATTCTATTGGTATCATGGTTCTTTGGCAAAGATAACATTTTGATGACACATACACAAAAGGAAATCTTACTTTTGTTACAACAGCTAATACTTGGTAGTTCACTGTTGAAATTAAGGCTGATTCTAGATGTCCCTCAGATCTTTTGTAAATGCATTTAGCTGTTCAATGCAACATATACAACTTGTCAGCAATCAGTAGTGGCAGAAAAGTTTTAACCAGCCGTAACAAATCCAGCAAGTTAATTTTGATGTTGCTGCCAGCTGAATTGTATCGAAGCTTTGACCACACTCGATCAGCTCCGATGGACGGGTCACATCGTCCGCATGCCCGATACGAGACTCCCAAAACAAGCGCTCTACTCGGAGCTCCGACACGGCAAGAGAGCCCCAGGTGGGCAGAGGAAACGCTTCAAGGACACCCTCAAAGCCTCCTTGAAAAAGTACAACATCCCCACCGACACCTGGGAATCCCTGGCCCAAAACCACACAAAGTGGAGGAGAAGCATCCGGGAAGGTGCCGAACACCTCGAGTCTCTTCACCGGGAGCAAGCGGAAGCCAAGCGCAAGCAGCGCAAGGAGCACACGTCAACCCATGCACCCCACCCACCCGCCCCTTCAACCACTGTCTGCCCCACCTGTGACAGAGACTGTAGGTCCCGCATTGGACTCATCAGTCACCTGAGAACTCATTTTTAGTGTGGAAGCAAATCGTCCTCAGTTCCGAGGGACTGCCTAAGAAGAAGATCCATGCACCAGGAGCTGGTGGCACTAGCACAGCATGAAACCAATATAAAAAATAACACAGCTAATAATTACATTTCTTTTATAATGGATTAATTCAGGAACTACTGGGTTTAGCATAATATAGTGAGGGTTCTCGAATAGTGCCAACATCATGTTTATTGAAACAATTTGCAGTTAAAAAGAGTTTTGCATGTATTACTTTTTATGTAATTGTTGATTGTGAAAGTTGAAGGCAGGAAACACATAAGATAGTGGTTTGTCACCTGAAAAATGTGTCTTTGTTGCAGCTCACGAACAGAAGTTGCCTTTATAATACAGAAGAGCCCCAGGTTAACAACACACCCTGGAAACTCCCAGAAAACCAGTCACATACCAGAACACAAAAACCAAACCATTCAACAAGGGCCAATAATGACTCAGCAACAAAAGTGAAACAGATTAAGAACATAAGAACGTAAGAATTAGGAGCAGGAGTAGACCACACGGCCCCTCGAGCCTGCTCCGCCATTCAATAAGATCATGGCTGAATTTCGACCTCAACTCCACTTTCCCGCCCGATCTCCATATCCCTTGATTCCCTGAGAGTCCAAAAATCTATCTATCTCAGCCTTGAGTATACTCAACGACTGAGCCTCCACAGCCCTCTGGGGTAGAGAATTCCAAAGATTCACAATCCTCGGAGTGAAGAAATTTTCCCTCATCTCAGTCCTAAATAGCCAACCCCTTATCCTGAGACTATGTCCCCTAGTTCTAGACTCTCCAGCCAGGGGAAACAGCCTCTCAGCATCTACCCTATCAATCCCCTTCAGAATCTTATATCTTTCAATGAAATAACCTCACATTCTTCTAAACTCCAGAGAGTATAGGCCCAATCTACTCAATCTCTCCTCATAGGACAGCCCTCTCATCCCAGGATCAATCTAGTGAACCTTCGTTGCGCCCCCTCTAAAGCAAGTATATCCTTCCTTAGGTACGGAGACATTTCATTTATCCAAGATACTGTACTAACATGTTTTATAAATGAAATAGATTATGACATTATTTTTACTTTTGATTCATTTTTCTTTTAAATTCCTCCACAGATTGTCTCTGCAAATCTTACGTCATGTTTATTTTACCTGTTGCACATCTCGTATGCTTTCCCGACTGAAGTGGACTGTGCCAACCAGGTAGACCTTGCACCCATCTTCAGTGACAAGTTCACTTATAGTGCTTCGTAGAATCGGCCTCTCCTGTCTTTTTTTAATCTTTAAGTACCTCAGACTCCTATAGATTTCGTTGTAAGCTGGAAGGTAAATAAATTGTAAATAACTTACAATTTCCAACATAGGGAGAGCTTTACAGCATCTGCTCTATAACACAGGAGAAATTAAAAAATGAACATGATCATCTATAAATATACTGTTATTAACAAAACAGAAAAATACATTAAAATTAAAGGTTCCCAATAATCAACTTAAAATTCATAACTTGTGAATAAGTTTCATCAACAAATAATATGTTAAGCACAGTTTACATTTTCACCAATGCTGTTCAGGTGCTTTATGGCTATAGTACCACATTATAATGCCAACACTGTGAATTATCTCGGCGATTCTGTTGTGAAAGAAGCAAAATTTGGGACTGAGATAGCTCTGAGATAGGTTAGTATTTCACCTGAGCACCAGAGATTTCAAAATGGGGGCCTCAATCATCTTTAGAGAGAGACGTAAGAGGCAATTTACAAGATACAATATAATAAGGACTATAAAAGGAGAATCATCTTGATGAAAAAGATATCAGGCAAACTTTTTATTACTTGTTTGCAAACATATGGCACAACAACATGAATCACTTCAAGACTACATCAGGGTCACTGGCACATGACATAGTCATAATGAAAATAGATGTATGGCTTTCTCGATGCTCTCTCTCTGTGCCTCTCTCTCTCACTCTCTTTGCTTCTCCACCATCTCGCTGACGCTCTCTATCTCTCTCTCTCTCATTGGCCGAGATTTTCAGGGGGTCAGCAGGCGCAATTGGTGGCAGGGTCATGTGGGAAAGTGTTTTCTTTCCTCCAGCGGGGCGTGACCCTGCTGTAAACCCGCCGCCACGCGCCTTTCCCAATGTCGGATCTGTCAGCGCTGAGCAGACACGACACACAGCAGCGGCGGACCCAATTCAGGTCATTATGACCTTGTTTAGAGATCATTACAAATGCATTTGAGCTCACCTTTTGATTTTATGTGCTCGCCCACAGGGTCCTCGCTGCTCAGGAATCACGTCTATTAAGCTGAGGCGAGAGTTCAGTGGCCATTCAATCAGCTGTTGAGTTGACAGCTTCAAATGTACAGTAAAAGCTCCCACCTTACAGAGATATCTTCCCTCAGACACAAGCTCTTCCTCACTGCATTTCCACAACAGATTCAAGATGCTGCAAGTCTTTACACAAGTCTCCATCCAGTCTGACCTCATTACCTCTCTCACCATTGACAGATCGCTTCTGTCATCTCAAGTTCACCTGCCATCTATTCCATCAGCATGGGTGCCCTTTATACTCTCTCACCTTGGTCCTCAGAATCCCACCACGATCAGCCCCAACACCAGCAGCACCAACAACACCAACCTTCTCTGCAATCACCTGATGCTGCACAGGACAGAGGGCATCAGCACCTGACCACATTGCTGCCTGCGATGCCAGGGATGGCCTCACCATGGCCACATTTACTTCACTTGACGCTGTACACCCTGGCTGTCACATGATGTGCCAGGTTGGCACCACCCCACACCGACACCATAAAGCATCCCTACAATGCCCAAGCCATTCCTTTCACACTCATCACCATTGCGGGGGGTACCATTATGTCTCACCATTCACTGCAACTCACTAAGTCGCTTCCAAAGGTGCACACAAATCTGTCCAAGAACGCAAAGTGTTGAAAATAAAGGTTTCAATGTTTGACACCACATTAACAGAAACTTTACGTGAACATTGCATAAAACACCCAAGTACCTACCCTTGTGTGTCATTAGTTGGCATGATTGCACTAGGATGAGGGTGAGTGTGAGGGGTGGCTAGTGAGATGGGGATATGATAATATAGATAGAGAGGGATGGGTGGAGGTGCAAGGTAAGTTGGTGAGAGAAGGATGTGCAGGAGTAGGGTAGCGAAGGCTGAGTGATGGGGATGTGATGGGTGGCACAGCAGGATGAGGTTGAGTGTGGCTTTGTACTAACGTTTCGTGACCTACTGAGATCATTGAAACATCTGCAGGACTGCACCCAGGTCCTCCTGACGACATCCCTGCTTGTGCCCTCCTCTGCAATGTGCAGCCAGGCTGTGTTGGTCTCCTGGTGAGGTCTCTTCCGCCCATGGGAAGGGAAGAGAACCTCCCTGCCTGCTGTGACTCCCTCCATAAGAATATGGAGGGAGTCATGGGAGAGCCTGGGTGCAGCCCCGCACCTCTGTGCAGTGATTGTCAGTGTTTGCAGCACCTCAATGCTGTAGAACGCTGACAGCACAAATGTCAAAATAAATTTGAACATGGTCCCTTTAAGTAAACCGGCTGATGACGCGTCACCAAATGACGTCACCAGACCCGCTTCCTCTAATTGGCCGGCAAACGTGCTGGGTGGGCTTAACAAGCCCAATCAGGGAAATTCATTTCAGACTGCGGGCTGGAGCCAGCAGCGGGGTCGGGACCCGCCACCGACGTCGCCCGCCACGGACCCCACGAGGTCAGCAACATCACGGCCATTAACTCTGAAAGAATGGCTTGCCACACATTTTTCAGTAAAATGATTGCACCTTTAATGTGTCAATGTGACTTCACAGTTTATTCCACTTACAATGTGGACTTTCAAAACTGATAAGTGACAAGGTGAATTGAATTACATGCTCCACCATATTCCCGAGAGCTTACCTCAGTTGCACATGATACAGGTACTATTTTGTGCTGTTATGACAAAGAAAATGTAATTGTCAAGGTACACCTCGACAGATCTATCCGAACGAAAGTAAAATCACTTTCGCTGGCGCAGAGTTGGGCTATTTGCCCAACTACTGCCCAACAAATGCCCACAAAACTCTTAGGGCTGGTAAAGGCAGGCATAGGGCCTGCTTTACCAGCATAAGGGTTATTATGAATCATAAATTAAAGAATTAAAAATTAAAAATGATACTTAAAATTACTTGATGCAAATTTTGGCCTGGATTAAAATGTTTAAAATTATTTTTCAAAAAATTAAATTTTTATTGTATTTGATGTATTTAATGGACTTTTAATTAAATTTGAAAATGAGAACATTTATTTTTATTAGAGTTGTCTAAATTGTTTAATTATTTGGGGATTCCATTGCATGTCATTAGGGGATTCCGTTTGGAAATGACTGCAATGGAATCCTCCTTTCTCATTGGAGGACCAGGCCCACGTGATCCCTGGGATGCTTCCGAACCGCCTGCATCCCTGGGATCCGTGGGCCTTTGCGCAGGCGTACGCCTTGAGGCCCAGGACCCGAACTCTCCGTAGCTGTGGAGCCAGGAGGTAAGTTCGGAAATATTTCGCGGGTCGGAGGCGTACTCCAGAGGTACACCTCTGACCGCAAATTCAGGGTCTATATTTCTTTCTGCCGGTGGAACTTGGGGCGAGTTTATACTGAGACACATAAACAAATGAAAGTAAGCCTAACTCTCTTTCTTTCCTTCTAATATATCCACTTAGCTTGCCACAGTACAGCTTATGCAGGACTTACACATGTTTGTCCAGTTATTCACAGGATCCAGCATCTGTCCAGCAAATACCTGTAAAAGCAAATGCATGTATATTTATATTAATATTAAACAACTGTGCCCACCTGTCCATCATTGGTCCAAAAATTCCTGTAACTGGTCAACAAACGGCCCCCGCTGTTAGTTAGACTTGCTCTTGCCCATTTAATCTCCATGATATTTTGCGCTACAAGTTGCTGGAAGTGGGAGGTGGAAACGGCGCGGCGCCCTCTGCAGGCCATCTGGGACCAGAGTGAACAGGTCAAGCAACTGTGTATCTCCTTAACCAATCAGATTTAAGGATTCTAAAATGAACAGCGCAAGGTCTGAACAAGGAAGTATAAGTTAGAATGGTGAATTCAATGTCAAATCAGGTACAGAAAGTGAAATAACAAGAGGGAAAGAAAGATTGGATTAAGAGAGAAAAAGAAGACAGAAAGAGAAAAAAAATGTGATTTAAATTTTTTTTTAAATCTCCAACATGGACCACAACTTCTGGCTGTTCCCCTTCCCCGCGGAAAATGTTCTGCACCCGTTCAGTGATGTCCTTTTCCCTGGAATCACATCATGAAAGACTCACGTCGGCAGCTGCTGAAACGCCTGTCTATCCCCGACTATTGAATCCCCTATGACCACTGCATTTCTACACTTTGCTGTGCCCCCCTGTGCAGTCATTTGCCCCACAGTGCAGTGGATGCGCTCTAGACTGCACTCCCCAAGTTGCTGTCACCCTCACCGGTATTGAGCACTGAAAACCGGCTTGAGAGAGCCACACTCCCGGAGAATTCCTGCACTGCCTGCCTCTTCCTACCCTGTCGGATGGCCACCCACTTACTATCCTCCTGAACTCTCTGTAGCTACGGGGTGACCACCTCCTGGAAT
Organism: Squalus acanthias; assembly: GCA_030390025.1. Classification (NCBI taxonomy): domain Eukaryota; kingdom Metazoa; phylum Chordata; class Chondrichthyes; order Squaliformes; family Squalidae; genus Squalus; species Squalus acanthias. The sequence goes on from CM059434.1 coordinate 106,173,200, forward strand.
GTGCGCTCCAGGAAATTCTCAGCCTCCCGTAAGCCCTGCACTGACTCCAGCTGCTCTTCCAGCTCAGAAACCCTGAGCTTGAGTTCGAGCAACTGGAGGCACTTCCTGCACACGTGGTTATCAAGGACACATGAAGTGTCCTGGAGTTCCCACACGGCACAGGAATTGCAGGCAACAGGTTTCAGCTGTCCCATCATTATGTTTAAAAGTCTATAGCCTAGAAATTTGGGTGTTTTGCTCCACCTGTTACTGCCATGAAATGGCGAGAAAACGGCGGCCAGCGCTCTTCCATCAGCTGGTGGCGGGTCCCGCAGCGGCCGCCATTTTTGGCAGCGCTGCCATTGCCTGCCATCGGCAAGAGTATTTTAATGAGTTGGAGCGTGCCGTCAATCGGCGTGCAACACCGAGTTGACGCCAGCTCATCCATTTTGGAGTTCTCCGCTCGCATTGCCGCCCACGCTAAATCACGCCAGTGCGTGCTGCCGCTAAAAGGTGTTTCAGCAGCGTTAATGGCCATGAGGAGTCTGGCAGGACTTACGAGGATGGAGGCTGACAAGTGGAAAACACCTCAACTCTTGCCAAGCTCTGTGCTTAAAGCTCTTTCCCTTAGAATTTTGTTTTGAGTTATTTTTATTTCTAAGGAAGTTTTTAGTTTCATTTTCCTTTCATTACAGTACAACCAAGTGAGTAACAGTAACTCAGTAGACACAGAAAGCATTTTGGTAAACATCCAGAAACTGTTTAAATCCTGGGTAGCTCTAGGTACCTTCCTGAACAGACCTATTTAGAATTCAAGGGCTTTATCAGTTCCGAGAAACAGAAGAACTTTAAATATTAACCTGTGGGAACTCATAGGGTTAGAACTCACGAATAACCACTGCTTGACATAGTGCATGAGCACATCAACAGACCGCACCACTTTTGTTTCAACTTGCTCCCCTCCACTCCTGAAGGCATTGACTCACGTGTGCTCGCAGCTCTTTGGCACTTGTATGATAATTGTCCTTTGTGTGAGCCTAGAGTGTTGCCAGCTATTCAACTGTGGGTTCTTCACAGAATTTGCCCTCACTCAATGTCTACACATGCACATCAGCAGAGGTCACTAGATGGTCATAAAAAGAAGGAATCCTGACTGATTTTCCCTATCCCAGTCCAGAGACACTGAAGCTAATAGTAGCACTGTGACTATCGCACCAACTGAAAGTAGCTAACTGGTAACAGTGATATAACCCACAGCCCTGTATATCACTCTTACAGTGAGGGGTGTGGGGTATATCACTGTTACAGTGAGGGGTGTGGGGTATATCACTCTTACAGTGAGGGGTGTGGGTATATCACTCTTACAGTGAGGGGTGTGGGGTATATCAGTGTTACAGTGAGGGGTGTGGGGTATATCACTCTTACAGTGAGGGGTGTGGGGTATATCACTCTTACAGTGAGGGGTGTGGGGTATATCAGTGTTACAGAGAGGGGTGTGGGGTATATCACTGTTACAGTGAGGGGTGTGGGGTATATCGGAGTTACAGTGAGGGGTGTGGGGTATATCACTGTTACAGTGAGGGGTGTGGGGTATATCAGTGTTACAGTGAGGGGTGTGGGGTATATCACTGTTACAGTGAGGGGTGTGGGGTATATCACTGTTACAGTGAGGGGTGTGGGGTATATCAGTGTTACAGTGAGGGGTGTGGGGTATATCAGTGTTACAGTGAGGGGTGTGGGGTATATCAGTGTTACAGTGAGGGGTGTGGGGTATATCACTGTTACAGTGAGAGGTGTGGGGTATATCACTGTTACAGTGAGGGGTGTGGGGTATATCAGTGTTACAGTGAGGGGTGTGGGGTATATCAGTATTACAGTGAGGGGTGTGGGGTATATTACTGTTACAGTGAGGAGTGTGGGGTATATCACTGTTACAGTGAGCAGTGTGGGGTATATCAGTGTTACAGTGAGGGGTGTGGGGTATATCAGTGTTACAGAGAGGGGTGTGGGGTATATCACTGTTACAGTGAGGGGTGTGGGGTATATCAGTGTTACAGTGAGGGGTGTGGGGTATATCACTCTTACAGTGAGGGGTGTGGGGTATATCAGAGTTACAGTGAGGGGTGTGGGGTATATCACTGTTACAGTGAGCAGTGTGGGGTATATCACTGTTACAGTGAGGAGTGTGGGGTATATCAGTGTTACAGTGAGGGGTGTGGGGTATATCACTGTTACAGTGAGGAGTGTGGGTTATATCAGTGTTACAGTGAGGGGTGTGGGGTATATCACTGTTACAGTGAGGAGTGTGGGGTATATCACTGTTACAGTGAGGAGTGTGGGGTATATCAGTGTTACAGTGAGGGGTGTGGGGTATATCACTGTTACAGTGAGGAGTGTGGGGTATATCAGTGTTACAGTGAGGGGTGTGGGGTATATCACTCTTACAGTGAGGGGTGTGGGGTATATCACTGTTACAGTGAGGAGTGTGGGGTATATCACTGTTACAGTGAGGGGTGTGGGGTATATCACTGTTACAGTGAGGAGTGTGGGGTATATCACTGTTACAGGAAGGGGTGTGGGGTATATCAGTGTTACAGTGAGGGGTGCGAGGTATATCACTCTTACAGTGAGGGGTGTGGGGTATATCACTGTTACAGTGAGGGGTGTGGGGTATATCACTCTTACAGTGAGGGGTGTGGGGTATATCACTGTTACAGTGAGGGGTGTGGGGTATATCAGTGTTACAGTGCGGGGTGTGGGGTATATCACTCTTACAGTGAGGGGTGTGGGGTATATCACTGTTACAGTGAGGGGTGTGGGGTATATCACTGTTACAGTGAGAGGTGTGGGGTATATTACTGTTACAGTGCGGGGTGTGGGGTATATCAGTGTTACAGTGAGGGGTGTGGAGTATAATACTGTTACAGTGAGGAGTGTGGGGTATATCACTGTTACAGTGAGGGGTGTGGGGTATATCACTGTTACAGTGAGGGGTGTGGGGTATATCATTGTTACAGTGAGGGGTGTGGGGTATATCACTGTTACAGTGAGGGGTGTGGGGTATATCACTGTTACAGTGAGGGGTGTGGGGTATATCACTCTTACAGTGAGGGGTGTGGGGTATATCACTCTTACAGTGAGGGGTGTGGGGTTTATCACTGTTACAGTGAGGGGTGTGGGGTATATCACTGTTACAGTGAGGAGTGTGGGGTATATCACTGTTACAGTGAGGGGTGTGGGGTATATCACTGTTACAGTGAGGAGTGTGGGGTATATCACTGTTACAGTGAGGAGTGTGGGGTATATCACTGTTACAGTGAGGGGTGTGGGGTATATCACTGTTACAGTGAGGAGTGTGGGGTATATCAGTGTTACAGTGAGGGGTGTGGGGTATATCACTGTTACAGTGAGGAGTGTGGGGTATATCACTGTTACAGTGAGGAGTGTGGGGTATATCAGTGTTACAGTGAGGGGTGTGGGGTATATCACTGTTACAGTGAGGAGTGTGGGGTATATCAGTGTTACAGTGAGGGGTGTGGGGTATATCACTCTTACAGTGAGGAGTGTGGGGTACATCAGTGTTACAGTGAGGGGTGTGGGGTATATCACTCTTACAGTGAGGAGTGTGGGGTATATCACTGTTACAGTGAGGGGTGTGGGGTATATCACTGTTACAGTGAGGAGTGTGGGGTATATCACTGTTACAGTGAGGGGTGTGGGGTATATCACTGTTACAGTGAGGAGTGTGGGGTATATCACTGTTACAGGAAAGGGTGTGGGGTATATCAGTGTTACAGTGAGGGGTGTGGGGTATATCACTGTTACAGTGAGGGGTGTGGGGTATATCACTCTTACAGTGAGGGGTGTGGGGTATATCACTGTTACAGTGAGGGGTGTGGGGTATATCACTCTTACAGTGAGGGGTGTGGGGTATATCACTGTTACAGTGAGGGGTGTGGGTTATATCACTCTTACAGTGAGGGGTGTGGGGTATATCACTGTTACAGTGAGGGGTGTGGGGTATATCAGTGTTACAGTGCGGGGTGTGGGGTATATCACTCTTACAGTGAGGGGTGTGGGGTATATCACTGTTACAGTGAGGAGTGTGGGGTATATCACTGTTACAGTGAGCGGTGTGGGGTATATCACTGTTACAGTGAGGGGTGTGGGGTATATCACTGTTACAGTGAGGAGTGTGGGGTATATCACTGTTACAGTGAGGGGTGTGGGGTATATCACTGTTACAGTGAGGAGTGTGGGGTATATCACTGTTACAGGAAGGGGTGTGGGGTATATCACTGTTACAGCGAGGGGTGTGAGGTATATCACTGTTACAGTGAGGAGTGTGGGGTATATCACTGTTACAGGAAGGGGTGTGGGGTATATCAGTGTTACAGTGAGGGGTGTGGGGTATATCACTCTTACAGTGAGGGGTGTGGGGTATATCACTGTTACAGTGAGGGGTGTGGGGTATATCACTGTTACAGTGAGAGGTGTGGGGTATATTACTGTTACAGTGAGGGGTGTGGGGTATATCACTCTTACAGTGAGGGGTGTGGGGTATATCACTGTTACAGTGAGGAGTGTGGGGTATATCACTCTTACAGTGAGGGGTGTGGGGTATATCACTGTTACGGTGTGGGGTGTGGGGTATATCACTCTTACAGTGAGGGGTGTGGGGTATATCACTGTTACGGTGAGGGGTGTGGGGTATATCACTGTTACGGTGCGGGGTGTGGGGTATATCAGTGTTACAGTGAGGGGTGTGGGGTATATCACTGTTACAGTGAGGGGTGTGGGGTATATCACTCTTACAGTGAGGGGTGTGGGGTATATCACTGTTACAGTGAGGGGTGTGGGGTATATCACTCTTACAGTGAGGGGTGTGGGGTATATCATTGTTACAGTGAGGGGTGTGGGGTATATCACTGTTACAGTGAGGAGTGTGGGGTATATCACTCTTACAGTGAGGGGTGTGGGGTATATCACTCTTACAGTGAGGGGTGTGGGGTTTATCACTGTTACAGTGAGGGGTGTGGGGTATATCACTGTTACAGTGAGGAGTGTGGGGTATATCACTGTTACAGTGAGGGGTGTGGGGTATATCACTGTTACAGTGAGGGGTGTGGGGTATATCAGAGTTACAGTGAGGGGTGTGGGGTATATCAGTGTTACAGTGAGGGGTGTGGGGTATATCACTCTTACAGTGAGGGGTGTGGGGTTTATCAGAGTTACAGTGAGGAGTGTGGGGTATATCACTGTTACAGTGAGGGGTGTGGGGTATATCACTGTTACAGTGAGGGGTGTGGGGTACATCACTGTTACAGTGAGGGGTGTGGGGTATATCACTCTTACAGTGAGGGGTGTGGGGTTTATCACTCTTACAGCGAGGGGTGTGGGGTATATCAGTGTTACAGTGCGGGGTGTGGGGTATATCACTGTTACAGTGAGGGGTGTGGGGTATATCACTGTTACAGTGAGGGGTGTGGGGTATAATACTGTTACAGTGAGGGGTGTGGGGTATATCACTGTTACAGTGAGGGGTGTGGGGTATATCACTGTTACAGTGAGGGGTGTGGGGTATATCACTGTTACAGTGAGGGGTGTGGGGTATATCACTGTTACGGTGCGGGGTGTGGTTATATGTCCGAGGCCGGGACCCAGGAGCGAGGATGAGCCCAGCAGCGATGTCAGGGCCTAGGAGTGGTTCAGCGTGGACCAGCAGTGGGGTCGGGGCCCAGGGAAGGTGCAGCACGGGCCAGCAGCGAGGTCGAGAGGACCACAATGCATCCTACAAAACCCAGGCAGAGAGGACCTTCGGGAAGGAGGGAGGAGGACAGTAGCAGTATGTTTGTGTGTGTGTGTGTGCTAGGCCGTTGTAGCAGAGCCTGGTCTCCAATCGTCTTGGATCCCCTTGCCATTGGACCAAAACCTTGCTCTGTCAAGCCCGTGTGGTCGCTGGTGTGCAACGGCCACCCCACGTTAAAAGAATTCACGCACAGGCATCTTCCACCCTTTAAAATGAAGTTCGGGACCTGGAACGTCATGAACAACCCCAACAGTGACAGACCGGAACGCCGTACTGCTATCGTTGCCCAAGAGCTCAGACGTTTCAACCACCGTCTGCCCCACCTGTGACAGAGACTGTAGGTCCCGCATTGGACTCATCAGTCACCTGAGAACTCATTTTTAATGTGGAAGCAAGTCATCCTCGGTTCCAAGGGACTGCCTAAGAAGAAGAAGAAGCTAACTGGACACAAATTCACAAATTCAGGATTAAAGCAGGGATTTTTTGGTCTTAATATTGCTCTTAGTTACTGTTTTGGTGATCTCTATCAATCTTGAGAAAAGCAAATTTAAAATGGGTCGTACAGAATTAAAATCCGCAGTTATTGCTTCAGTTCCGTACGATGATTTAGTTCCGATTATGCAACAATTTAGTTTGGCAATTAGTTAGGATTTCTCAACATCAAAGCACCAAAACACAAGCAGTCATTTTATTGTTGACAAATTTTAACAACATAATATTGAACTATATAGCCAGAATAGTGAATACAAGTCAAAGGAAATGGTGATCAAACTGCAGAGTTTTCCGGTCAGACAACACCTTGAGTACTGTGTCCAGCTCTGGCTGCCGAGATACAAGTGATTCAAACACTGAAGGGTGTGAAAGGAAGAGGCTGATCTCCTCTGTCAGGGGCCTGAGTTGTGAGCAAAGATTAAAGAAACTTGGGCGAAAGGAGGTGCCTGATGAATATAAAATAGTAAGCGGAATGGAAAAGGTAAATCTAGAATATTTAAATTAAAGCGTGGGAGTAGGGCAAGGGGACAGAGCTTCAAACTAGTAAAAGATAACTTAAGGACTGATGTTAAGGCGTTCTTCACACACAGAGTGATCAACACTTGAAATGGACATCCAGATGAAGCGGTGGAGGTGAAAACCCTGGAATCATTTAAGAAACAATTGCAGCAATGGGGAGAATTGTAGTGTTTTCTGGATGGATTTTGTGATCTTGTGAACTAGTTCAATAAATTTGTTAAAAAGGACCGGCTTTAACAATTACTAAATGATAAATCGCCCACTACCAACAGCATTATTCGCAAAATGTTATTTTTTAATAATATAAAATTCCTCTATATTTTTCTCTGCACAGGTGCTTCCAGGCCACAGCTCTCCTGCAGCCAAGAGAGTGAGTTGATTTGTTCCAGGCTCTGTCAATGTCAATTTTCAGTCATCTACTAGGGGGGCATTAGCCCACCAACACTTGGTTACTCTTCCTCCAATTTACCCTCCCTTCATTTGGGGAGAAGCCTGTCCTCTGATTGAGAATGCAGATGAGAAAGGCATAGGACCCATGCTTCTCCTCCCCCCACTTCATGGCAGCAAATATCAATGCTCCAATGTGTTTTGTCACTTGTGCTATTCACAGCATTAATTTCAGAATAAAATCCTAATCAATAAATAAGTAAACACAAAATTACTCTCTGTGACAATAAATAGCTCCAATGATTTAATGGTGAATGGCTAAGATTTAGGACCCATTCATAGCCAATGAGCAGAAAATCAAGAAAGTGTCAGCCAGTATAACACAGAGAGACATGTACAAGATAACCTGATTCCAAGACAGAAATAGAAAGGAGAGTAAAGCTGTGTCAGCTGTGGCTCAGTGGGTAGCACACTTGCCTCAAAGTCAGAAGGTTGTGGGTTCAAGTCCCACGCCAGTAGAGCTTGAACACATAAATCTAGGCTGACACTCCAGTGCAGTGCTGAGGGAGTGCTGCACTGTCAGAGGTGCTGTCTTTCAGATGAGATGTTAAACCAAGGCCCTGTCTGCTCTCTCAGGTGAATGTAAAAGATCCCATGGCACTATTTCAAGGAAGAGCAGGGGAGTTATCCCTGGTATCCTAGCCAATATTTATCCCTCAATCAACATAACAAAAACTGATTATCTGGTCATTATCACATTGCTGTTTGTGGGACCTTGCTTTGTACAAATTGGCTGCTGCGTTTCCCACATTACAACAGTGATTACACTTCATCGGTTGTAAAGTGCTTTGAGACGTCTGGTGGTCGTAAAAGGCGCCATATAAATGCAAGTCTTTCTTTTAAAAGAGAAATACACAGAAAGTGAAATATTCAGAAAAATACAGAGAACGATATACACAGAAGGTGATGCAGTGATGCGGAGATAGGCTCGAGATGGGGATAATGCAAGTCTGAGCTCCTGTGATAGTACATAAACTGTGGGCTACAGGGTTTCAAACTCACACTCTTATGCTCCTATAATTAAATTTGTAAAAGGTGTAATCCTGAGAAACTTGTAAGAAACATAAATGTTACTCACCATTGTACGGTCACGGATCTTTATATGTTTTTATCCTTGGCAAATAACACAGGCACACTGGGCAGCGAGTGATCACTCTGTGTCTCTGAGACACTAAGTGAAACTAAAAAATCCCCTTCCAAACTTATTGCTTTGGCATTTTCCCTTTTAATATTTCTTTCAGTTTCAGTGGTTTCTATTTTCTTTTCTGTGAACCTAACCAGCTGCTGACTGGTTTGTTAACTAGTTTTACTGCAAGTTGTTACATCGTCAAGTTCCTCGGGTGAACTAGTTTTCTGTAAAGTGCAGTTTCGTGGATCCTATGTATCAAAATATGAGGGTTTTTTCTGAGACTGTGTAGACCCATTAAGCCCATGTAATTTATTTTTCTGCTGACCAACCCCATTAAAATCTATGATGTTGTAAATAGATCCAATTGAAAACTTGTGCTTCACATTCGTATCCCACAAAATTGTTACTAATCCAGTGCTCCGTATACACCATGAGAAGGTTTGTGAATTAAGCACTAACTCTAAGTTCTTTCCAACTATTGCACTAATGGCTTTATTTTCCACTTTTAGAAGTATATTTTTCTATTTTGGTCGCAACAAATTGAAATTCTGTTGCCCTCCGTTTTCTGCTGAATGAGGTTGTTCCATAGGATTTCATGTGGCTTACAACAATAATAACTTGTGTCAAAAAATGTCCCAAGGCACTGCACAGAGGTGTGAAGAAAAAATGGAGGCCAATTCAAAGAAGGAGGGATTCGGAGGGGTGACCAAATGTTTGGTCAAAGAGGAGGGTTTTAACAAAGGGCTTAAAGGAGGAGAGGGACATAGAGCGGCAGAGGGACTCAGGGAGGGAGTTCCAGAGCATGGGGCCCTTTGCAAGTGTAAAACCAGGAAATCTGGGACTGCAGCGCCACGGTCCCTCATTTAAATATATTTAAATTAAATGCCTGGGGCTCAATGGGTGACATGCAGGCCGAGCAAAATCATCTTTGGAAATGGGAGATTGAGTGTGGGACGGAAAACTGATAGAAATGGTCTCCATCCCAATGCTGCTCTGAAAAATTAGTTGCCCCAATTTTAAGCTATAAAAATGCTAAGAATTGCATGGAGCTCCATGAAAGTAAATGAATCTGAGTGCTTATGCACACTCAGGGTACATCCTCTGACGTTTTATTTCTAATTTCTCAGTCTTACCATTTTTAGATTCAGAGGAACACACACATGCCCAGATGAATGGGGGCATCAAGGGAAGCCTCTAGTCAAAGGCAATGGGCTAAAAATTGGATATAGTCAAGAGGGTGGCAGTGTTAAGACTAAATGAGGTTTAGCTGCGCCACCTGAAAATGGTCTAGTTATGATGTAAAATTTGTCCTCACTCTTCATTAGCATGGTTTTAGTCATGATTTCAGTGCTAAAACTGCTGCTCATTGGCGTTACATACGGTGGACCAATATCAGGGACAGTCTAAATAATCATTATGATAGCCATAGGCTTTATCCACTACTTAAAGGGAAGGTGCATTCATGCTGCAGCACCTCATTGTCAGGCTGTGAGGCGTTCAGCTGCCCCAACAGCACAGTGATGAGGCGGACAGAGAAGCAATACTTACAAGTAGTGATGGCAGAACATAGACGGAGGGAGAGAGCCCATAGGCTCTCCGACGAAGCTCTCGAGGCATTGGTCTCCACGGTGGAGAGGAGGCAGGTGGTGCTATACCCACAAACTGGCAGGAGGCCCTCGCCACACACATCCAGGACCATGTGGCGTGAGATAGCGGACCACGTCACGGCCAGCACTGTGGTCCCCAGGACCCACACCCAGTGCCAGAAGAAGTTTAACAACCTCACACGGGTAGTCAAGGTGAGTGATGGCATCAACAAATGCCACATACCACCACCTGCACCACAAGCTTCACAACCTGCTCCTTGCAGGACATACCCAGCACTCACAAATCAACAATCTCCACCTATCAACACTCACACCCACATCTCACACTTTGCACACAATGACAGCTATTCAACTATGGCAGGCACATCACCCAAACACATTGCACTAGACTCATTCAACACTTCTCTTTCTCTTGCAGGCCAAGGTCGCACATAACCACCGGCAGCAGGATCGGACAGGAGGGGGCCAGGCAGACCTTCAACACTTAAGCCAGCTTGAGGAGCGACTGCTTGAGATCATTGGGCGCCACGTGGTAGAGGCCGTGGCCACCGGCGAGGTTCAACCCTTTGGGGACAACAACGGTATGGTCATTCCTAATCCTTCTTCTCACATCCCACTTCCCCCTCAGCCCACAATCTTTTCTCACTTTCAAGCTACTCATGTTGTATGCATGCATTTCTGGCTCCTCCCCACACCCTCCCCAACCCCACCCTCACCATAACCCGACTCTTGTGTCTTTGTGCTTTCAGATAATCAACAAGCAGCTGAGCAGCCTGTCCCCGAGGGCACCGCTGAGCGCGAGGAGGGAGAAGACACCGCGTCACTGCATCTCTCACTCGCAGACACCAGCTCAGAAACTGGCACTACGCAAACTTTAGAGGCTAGTGTAGAAGCGGGAGCTGCACTGGGTGATGCACTGGGGACGAGCGGGCTGCAGCAAGGCCAGGGGGAAAGGGTAGCTCAGGGGCCAGCTCCCTGGAGGCCAAGTTCGCGCGTGAGTTCTGCTGCACAGGACTCAGATGAGGACCTCAATGGGGAGGCCTTCAGAAGAAGGGTGATGGGCTTGCACACAGAAATGATAGGTGCAATGGAAAGGCTGCCAGAGAGCCTCTCGGCAATGGTAAGGAGCATGGAGGAGTCCACCTCCATCATTGCACGGGGCTCTGCGCAGAACATGGAGCCAAGGATGTCCAGCCTGGAAATGATCGTGCATGCCCAGAGAGACCGTGGCTACATGATGGGTAATGTCGCAGCTTCCATTGCAGCACAGGCGGAAGCGATCCAACGTTAGTGCTGCAGCGGAAGCTCAGACTGCTCTCATGCAGTCTCTGCTTGGTGCCATCCAAACTCAGACTGCTCTCATGCAGTCTCAGCTTGAGGCCATCCAAACTCAGACTGCTGCCACCATAGCTGGGTTGCCCACCGTCGACCGGAGCTTGCAGGGTGTCGCAGCAGACCAGCAATCTTTGCTCCAACAGATTGGTGGGAGTGCTGAGGCGCCGCCCCGGGGGAGTGACAGTGGGTCAATGGAGCAGGACCCTGCTGACCTCTCTCAGGATGACCCCATTCCTCTTCCCACCATTGGCACTCCGCCATTGCTCTTGCCACTGCCTATCAGCCAGCCAGGCCAGACTGCTGCCGCCCATGCCGAGGTGGTGCAGTCTACAGCCGGGCCTTCTAGGTCCAGAGCTGCTCAAGGTCATCCTGCAAGGCCATCTGCAGTCTCCCTCATTGAAAGTCAGCAGCCTTCCACCATGCTGTAACCACTGGGGGAGCACTTCATATGGAGCACTAGACTAGGAAAAGCCACACGAAAGACAGACACTAAGGGATTGCACCAGGGTGATTAGTTAATAGTATAATTGTAAATATGTGTCTTGTGATTATTGATAAATTTAATAATTGTGTTTGGAATCTTTCGTGGTGTGCCTCAGTTCAGCTTTGTGCCCAGGAGAGTGATGTGATATTCCGTGACACAGGAATGGTATGATGGGGATGTGTGCGCCACAGTGACCTTGACTGCCACTGAGAGAGCCGTGCTCGCCCTGCTCTCAGGCTGGAGGTCTGGTTGCAGGTGGTGGCAAAGTTCTGTGACAACCTCCTTGCTGAAGCATAGGGCTGGATTTTGATACTGGGGTGGGCTAAGGTCGTGTAATCCGCATTTCGTGTTAGCCACCCATTTCTAAATCAATGTGGGAGAATGATGCCATTTTAACCTAATTGGCCAATTGAGTTCCAACATGTGGGAACCCATGGCCAGTGAGTTCTTCCAGTCTGAAAGTCGCCTCCGATGACGTCATCATTGCTGCTGCATTTAAGGTCTGCAACAAGCCTTGCTTCTTCTGCAGACTGCCAAGCTTTTGCCCTTGCATGTTAGAGGCACCTGCAGGAAGAATGGCCAGCCAGAGACCTAGGTCTGCACCCTGCTTTGATGACGTTGCCCTGCAGGCTTTAGTAGAGGGATCAAGAGCAAACAGAGAGGTGCTCTTCCCTTCTTCAGGGAGGAAGAAGCCTCCCCAGCAAACCAAGGCTGTGTGGATCCAGGTGGCAGAGGAGGTCAACTCTTTGTCAATAACCCGCAGAACCTGGCTTCAGTGCAGGAAGAGGCTTCATGATCTTCTGCGCACTGGAAAAGTGAGTATGAATTTCCCATCACCCTCAATCTGATCCCCATTGCCTCTCCTCACCAGCACTCAGCTTTAGCAATCTCTTCCTCCACATCTCACTTGACACTGACATCCATGCACCCTTACCCATTCCCTCTCTCTCTATGGTCACATTCACCTAACTATTCGACTATGCAGCCCTCACACTCCCTATCACTGTGATGCAATTACAACTTACAACACACAGGGAGGGCCCTTGGTCTTGCCACCTCACTCCATCATTGTCTCCTTCTAAGCATCTATGCTATGGATTCTCTACACTCACTCCTTCATTCTCACTCAAACTCCACTTGTCTCCCTCATTGCAGGAAAAGAGAGCTCACAATAAGAGGGAAAGAGCGAGGACAGGAGGAGGGCCACCCTCAGTAGCCCAGCTCACCACCTGGGAGGAGGCGGTCCTGGAGATGGTGGGAGTGGAGGAAGATTCCCAAGTGGGGGACGGACAGATGGGCGCATCACAGCAAGCTGGTGACAGAATCGTTTTCCATCTCTCTCAATGACATTGCATGAGTCGCTGATAATGATTCTGAAGCTCTAACAGATGGACTTATGATCATCTGCAATATGCAATGTGCATGTAATCTTGGCCTCACATCTCTGACTGTTTCCTTTACTCCCCCCCAGGACCATCGCAAGCACCTGTCCCCACTATCCAGGAGGAAGAGCATGAGCCTCAAGACTCCTCAGAGGAAGCTGCAACCTCTGAGGGCGCAGCGTCAGCAGGAATCAGCGCACCCAGCACCAGCGCAGACACTCACACCTCGGAGGGAACATCGGGAGATAGAGTAGTGTTGTCACCTGGTGTATCACAGCTCACAAGTGAGCATCAGCAGATAGTGGAGACAGGGACAGCAGTGGAGAGTCCTAGTCGGAGGGCGCAGGACTCTCCCAGCTCGGCTCAGCTGCATGTTGACCCTCTGCCTCTGGGTCCATCCATAAGATCAGCGGTGCTGGAACTCCAGGAACAGAAGCAGGAGTCTCTGGCAGGTTTTGTCTCCAGGGTCGCTGCGAGTGTGGAGCGAATGGAGGAGTCCATTGTAAACATGAGCAGAGCCTTTGTGGAGTCATTGGCGCATGAACGCATCACCACGGAAAGGATAGCAACCTCCGTGGAAAGGATGGCTACAGTAGAGGAGAGGATGGCTATGGCCATGGAGGAGCTAAGTCGCCAGAGTGTAGAAAACATGGTCATTGTTCAGAATAGACTGGCATCTCTTGAGGAGCGATGGTCAGCTACTGAGCATAGAAACCAGACCTTCATGGAAGTCCTCTGGAGTAGGACTTCCAGTGCAGAAACGGGTCCTCATAGCTCCCCTGAAGTGCAGCAAGGTGCTGTCAAGCCACTTGCTAGCTCTGAAGTGGGGCTGACCCATGAGAGGGATGTTGGTGGCAGACAACAAGGGAGTGGGGGCTCCTCTCCAAGCGCTCAAACAACCATGCCACTGCAAAGCCCTCGGTCAGAGCCCCACCAGAGTCCTCACCCAACTGAGATGGGCGTCTCATCCTCTGCACAGCCGCAGGAGCAGCAGACTGTTGGCGAGCCCTCACAGGTTCGCAACCCCAGAGGACGCCCGCCAAAGGTGTCGAGACAGGAGCAGCAAGAAAGTGAGCAAGGGGCCTCCACATCTGCTGAAGCCACAGGGGAAGCACCACATAGGAGCACGCATAAGAGAAAGATAGTGCACAAATAGTCACAAGGGTAGTCACTTGGGTGAATTTTGATGTTTTATGTTAAAAAGCCATCAGATGATTACTGTAAATAAAAAATCTGATGGCTACTGCTGTAGTTGTTGCGTGTGTCATTTCGCGAATGGGACTTCCACATTGAGGGCTTAGGATTACTTGCAATTGTCAGTATGGTGTTCAAATTGCTAGGAATCCGCTGGTTCTTGGCCATTGTCGATGCTCAGGTAAGAAGCTGCGAGGCAAATGTGCTTGATTGGCTAGGCTAAGCAAATCTGGCCAAGATGAGTGCGTTCCTTGCATCCCGGGCAGCAATGTTCTCGCGTACTGCTGCCGCTGGTTGATGGGCCTCTGCAAGATGTTCGTTTTCGCTCTCCTCCTCCTCCTCCTCCTCCTCCTCATCTGAGGAGGATATGTGATGAGCCACTTGGTCCTCCGGCATCTGTAAGCCACGACGCTGTGCCATGTTGTGAAGTGCACAGCAAACCACGACGATTCTGGAGACCCTGGCCGCTGAGTACTGCAGGGCTCCACCTGATCTATCCAGGCATCTGAAGCGCATCTTCAGCAAACCAATGGTTTGCTCGATTATGGCTCTGATGGACATGTGGCTGGAGTTGTAGCTCTCCTCAGCTTCGTTGGATGGGCTCCTCAAAGGCGTCATTAGCCACGTCTTCAGGGGATAGCCCTTGTCTCCAAGTAGCCATCCGTTAAGTTAGTCTGGCGGACTGAATAGCGGAGGCACACTAGACTGGCGCAGTATGACGGAGTCATGGCAACTGCCAGGGTACTTGGCACAAACATGCAAAATTTCCTTCTTGTGGTCACACACCAGCTGAACGTTAAGGGAGTGGAAGCCCTTGCGGTTTACAAAAATACCTGGATTGCGATGGGGTGCCTTAAGGGCCACATGTGTGCAGTCAACGACGCCCTGCACCCTTGGAAAGCCTGCCAGATTAGCTAATCCAACCACACGCGCCGTGACACTTGCTTGATCCTTGGTGAAATGGATGTGAGTGTGCGCGATGGCAAAGAGTGCATCGGTTACCTGCGTGATACAAGTGTGTGCGGCCGCCTGGGAGATGCCGCTGATGTCTGCTGCTGATCCCTGGAATGACCCTGAGGCAAAAAAGTTGAGTGCGGTGGTGACTTTGACGGCCACTGGTAAGGGTTGTCCACCTGGTCCTCTGGGCTCTGGGTCTTGTTGCAGCATTGTGCAGATGTCACCCACTACCTCTCGCGAAAGTCGGAGCCGCCTTTGGCACTGCTGCTCAGACATGTTGAGGTAGCTGACCCTGCGTCTGTAGACCCTGTTTGGGGGGTATCTCCTGCGCCGACGGGCTTCCATGCGCTGGCCCCTTCTGGCCTGTGCAGCTTCAGGTGGGTGAGCAGCAGCTTGGCGCTCCTGTTGTTGCTGCTGCTGTTGGTGCTGCTGCTGTTGGTGCTGCTATTGTTCATGGTTCTGCTGGTGCCGCGGCTGGTCTTCGACCTCATCTGATGTCCAGAAGGGAAGGAAATAAATGGTTCCCATGCTTCTGGTATATGCCACAGTTGAGGAAGTGCTCAGTCAAGGTGGTGAGAGGGGTTTCCCAGGAGGTCACACTGGAGATGGGTGTCAGGCTCCAAACTTCCACAGCTGTGGTTATGCCTGCTAAAAGTTCCCCCAGACCTGAGACAGCAAAGTCCTGCCACCTGCAAATGATGGCTGATCAAATCTCCTATTTAATGGTTGAGCTGCAGCTGATAGTCAGCAATCCAATTGTGCTACCGCCAGGTTTCACCGTCGTGTTTCAGAACAGGCGTGTTTCACGTGGGAAAAAGGTTAAAATCACAAAGGCCTATCAAAATGGCATTATAGAGGCAATTAAGTGCTTGTTAAGGGCCTTAACGGCCTATCCCGCCTCTTGGAGGCGGGACGGAGACGGGACCAGTAGACACGATTTAATGAAAATTGCGTGGAGGCGGGGTTGGGCCCGCCTGCCAGTTTTTGCAATTTTAACCACCCACACGCCTCCAATCCCGCCTCAACGGCCCGATGAAAATCCAGCCCATAGCCTCCTAAGACACTGCTCCTCGCTTAATTGAAGATAGGCGATGTGCTGTCAGAAGACCCTAGGTGGGCCAGGCCTCCTGTTGAGAGAACCTCATGGCCCTCCTCCTGCTGCTGCTGCGTGCAGGTTCCCATCTTCCTCTCTGCCTCCACTCCCTCTGCCTCCACTCCCGGAGGGTGAGGTCGACTGCCAGTACAGCCCCCATGACTGTGAATAAGTGTTGTGAGCAGAAGCCTTTAAAAAATAATGAGGTACTTCTGCACTTGAAACAATACTCCGTTACCAAAAAACATTGAAATAACTAAAGAAAGCTGTTTCAGTTGCAGGAAGTAGCAAATAGCTGCTGAACCATGTCAGGTGCAACTGATTGGAGATGATGCCTTTAAATATCGCTGGGGCAGCTTGCTTCCTGCTGGTAGACGATAGCTCTCCCTATCGTTGTTCTGCGCTGACAGTAAGTACAATGGCTAAATACAATGTTGGAGATTGGGCGTCCAGTGAGAGTTACACACTCATTGACGTCACAACCTCTTTCATTTAAATCTCCCTGGTGCTAGTGTTTACCGGCAGCATTGCCGGCAGTTCCAAAATGACCCGCGCAGGACAGCATACGGGCAGCAGAGTTTTGGATGAGCTGAAGTTTATGGAGGGTGGTGGATGGAAGGCCGGCCAGGAGAGCGTTGGACTAGCTGAGTCTGGAGGTAACACAGAGGCAGTGGAGGCGTGGAGAGGTAGAGCTGAGTGTTGTCAGTGTACATGTGGAACCTGACCCACATGTTGCCAAGGGGCTGCGTGTAGTTGAGGAAGAGAAGATGATAGATCCTCGGGGGCCTCCTGGCTCCACAAAAATACTGCGGCCCACTGTCAGTCTCTGCATGCCCCACCACCCCCAGGATCTCGGAGCACCCGTTCAGCGCTCAATGTTCACCGGCTTCATTCTAACAAGGCCCAACCACCAAAATGATTCAGGCCTCTCACTTCTGTGACCAGACAGGTGGTGCCATCGCTGGGCCTGCCGCCTGCCCATTAATAAGATCGCCTCCTATAATACATATGCCCACTGTGCCCAAAAGACACTTATCACTTATCAACATGTGGTCGTATTTACCAAACAGGCATGGTTCTAGAGGTAATGAGAGAGCCAGCATGAGTTCTAGCTTTAACTCCTTTGAACATTCGAGCACAGATTTAAAATCTTCTGTCACACAACCAGCCCATAATATGCAATGAGCTGACAGAAACAATATATAAAACAGAGGAGCCTCCTTAAATAGAGACTGTTGTCAAACAAGTAATTGGTTTTTTTTGGTGTATAAACAATGTGTGAAGGCAAAAAGAAGCAGCTCCAAAGTGTTTGAGTTTACTCTCCCTACAGAATGATAACCTGATTTACTCATATCTGGTTTCAATAAGAATATTGCAAAGTTCGATGAAACAGACCAAGCTTGGCTACTTACTGAAAGGAAAGTGCAGTAATGACTCTTTTAAGAGTGATAGGAATAGATTTATCTTTCAGTTGCAACTCTCAAAATCACACCTTTTTAGCCTCGAGGAGAAATATTTTTTGAATTTTTTAAAAATAACAATACAGGAAACTCTTTGGTATCCGGCACCGACGGGACCGGGGTGGTGCCGGTTGAATAAAAATTCCAGATGATGGAGAGGGTTATCTACCGAGGCTATTTTTAACAAACAAAAATAAAAAAATCAAGAAATGTGCAGTATATAGTATTTGGGTACTCACCTACAGAATGTTGTGTTAAATGGATTGTGGAAGATGCTTGATTAAGTACAGTACTGGGTAATCCATAACTCTTTAATTACTTAACAGTAAAACAAAACTTATAAACGACTGTATACAGTACTGTAGTTGACTGTACACTTATTCCAAGTCAGCTGGTTCATCAGGAATATCCATGCCAGCTGGGTCATCAGGATCATGCATTTCCACAGATTCCACAGATTCTTCAGGCACTTCCGCTGCTTCGACTCTTTTGGAAGCTTTCTTAAACATGTTGCGGATGTCGGTTTGCTTAGTGGACTCTTGCCTTTTCTGTAGAAACGTGGAATGCAGAATATGGAGTTGCATAACTTCATGGGCAGATTAGCAAGGCTGCCTTTCAGCAAATTGGAGGATTGAAGAAAATCCTTCTGCAGCTTTAGCCCAAGAAATCTTGTTCTCTTCAGAAATATCATCCTCTTCACTTCCCATCTCACTTTCCTTTTCTTTCTTTGGATTCAAAACACTCTCAATTATTTCATCATCACTTAGCATATGCACAACACCAACTTCTCTATCTGCATCAACCCACTGCTCGATATCACTTTCACTGAGGTGACGTAGAGGGTTTGCTGGGCCTACATTTTTCACCATGCCAGCCATTTCCATTATTGTACTCTTCTTGGGATGAACATTGAACCCATGAAATTCCTCCTCTGAAGAAGAACCTTCAGCAAACATTACAGAAGGCCACAATTTGCGCCAGGCTTGCCTCAGAGTGTGACCTTTCACCAAGTTCCAGGAACATGCAACATTATAGATGGCATCTTTAATATTGTATTCCTTCTGAAATGCGTGAATATTGTCATCTTGGTTTATCAGTTTACGTAGGAAGTCTTTCTTGTAATGACACTTCAGATTTTGGATAACGCCCTGGTCCATGGGTTGTATGAGAGAAGTTACATTTGGTGGCAAATAAATGGTGAAAATATTTCCGAAACCAACTCGGATTCATGCAGATGGGCTCTACAATTATCAAGCAATAAAATGCATTTGCTATCTTCAGGTTTCCCTATTTTACGGAAATGTTCCCTCACAGATGGAACAAAAATATGATGGAACCAATAGGAGAAGATTTCCTTATCCATCCAAGCATTTTTTTGATCTTTGTACTCAACAGGTAAGTGCCTCACATTTTTAATGCACGGGGATTTTTATACTTCCCAATAACAAGAAGTTTAACCCGGTGTGATCCAGCAGCGTTCGCACATGTTAGCACGGTTACACGATCTTTATTTTTCTTGTAACCTGAAGCATTAGCCTCACTAGCCCCAGCAAGCATTGATTCTAGCAAAAACCTCCAAAACAAGCCAGTTTCATCGGCATTATATATCTGTGCTGGCGACAAATCATGTTGCTGCACAATCCGATTGAAATAATCGCAGTATTCTTCTGCGGCGTCGTGATCAGCTGATTTCTTCTCCCCGGAAATATCGAGTCGTCGTATCCCGTGCCGTAACTTGAAGCACGTTAGCCATCCCTCGGAGAAAGCACACTTGTCAGTGAGCTCCATCCTTTCGTAGAAATCCTTCGCTTTCTCGATTAGCATGGGTCCAGAAATTGGAACACCCTCTGAACGCTTAAGAGAAAACCATTCATAAAGCACGGTATCCAGCTCTTCAAGCTTAGGCTTATAAAGCATACTCCGTTTCTCTACACTCTTACATGTCTCCGAGCTTGAATAAAACTTGAGCAGCTTATCCTTCTGCGATTTGATGTCGTAAATTGTTGACGAACCGATTTTGAATTCATTCATAATGTTGATATGCTTCTCTCCCCTTTCTAGTCGTTGGCATATCTCGATTTTCTGTTTTAAAGTTAAGACCACTCTCTTCCTTTTGCTTGGACCAGCTTTTGGGAATTCCATAATGCAAGATGGGGGAGATAATTCCCGATAAAGATGGAGAGACACACAGAAAAATGGTGGCTAGGAAGAGACTACCAGCAGCGCGGGAGACACACAGTAAAATGGCGGATCAGAAGAGACTACCAGCAGTGCGGGAGACACACAGTAAAATGGCGGATCAGAAGAGACTACCGGCAGCGCAGGAAAATCAGACTCCTGTTATTGTGGTGTTCGGACTTCCCACAGTGCCAGGAAGCCGAGTAGTGGCACTTTGGAGAACTACCCCCGCTGACTAACTCGGCGTTCGCGGGAGACTCGGACTCGGAAACATTGCCGGTTATTGGAGAGGAGTTTTCGGAGTATGAATTTTGCCGGTTAATAGAGAATTCCGGATATTTAGGTGCCGTTTAAACGAGAGTTTCCTGTACATCCCAACCACCATATCGAGAAAAGAAGATGTCTAAAGCATTTCACCTCGATTTTGTAGCGGTCTGTTGGGAAACAAACAGATCTGTCACCTACAATTTTCTGGAAGAAGATAAGTAAGTTAACTCTCTGAGTGAGCCTGCCAATTTGTGGGCAGTTTTGTACAGTGGGCCCATATCCAATAGTAACTAGATTGAGAGTGCCCAAATGCACTTTGTAATGGGACCCTTCCCATCAGTCTAGTCTTCATTCAAGCCATAGTCCCTGAGGTAAAAAGCATTTTGCACCACCTATAACCCTATTTTTTGTGCTCTAACCCCATCCCCCATTGTATAAGGCAACTGTTACAGATCTGTACTCGTTCAGTTTGCCACTGTAGTGAAAACATTTTAGTAACAGCTTTTGTAGATAAATTTGCTATGCTAAATGTATGCAATTCCAAAGTAGCAGTTTATGATTTTTATGTCTACATTGGTCCATTTCTTTTTATTTTTGAATGTTTAACAGAAGTTATGAATTTTAAAATGCAAACTTAGAGGCACCTGAATGGCTTTTTCAATTTATCTCTGCTAATGAAAAGTATCTGGGTAGCTGCATTGTGCATGGGAATAGATCACTTTGTCACATTATCTATTGTGTGCCCTTTCTTTTTGACACATGTCACACTGGGCTTGCAGATAGAAACTATCAGCAAAAATTGTGACATTGCCCAATTCAATTATATTTTCCCTGCTAATAGTGAGCAAATTAATTAAATATGGAAATATTTACCCAGCAAACTTTATATGCTGCGCTGCTTTTAACAATGGCCGTCAGAGCAAAGTAAACAGATCACCACAGATATGGATTATGCCTTGAGGTTTTAATATTTGTGTAGAACAAAAGTAAAAGCACACATTAAACATGACTCTATTTACATTTAGAGATCATAAAGCAGCCAGAGAATTTATTCCTGCAATTAGTTTCTGCGCTTCTGTCATTAGCACCCACTACATAATGGAAAACTGAATACAAGGTCAGAATTACCCTTACGCTATCTTGTTCCCTGGAGGTTGTCCTCTAGCACTACTGTGAACATTTGGCGGTGGTGTTATTTTACTTATGTGTGAAAATCTAACATGTTGCACCAATATTAATCTAGTAATTAACAATTGCTGAAATATTTCGAGAAGAAATTATAAATAACAGCTTGCAAATTTCTAGAGGTTTATAGGATTTCTCGATTGAACCTTTAGAGGGAGGTATATAAGATAGTAACTGGTAAAAGGTAAATCCAGACTATTACTTTGAGTTAAATTGTGGGAGTAATCGGAATGAAAGCCCTGGAATTATTTAAGAAGTAATCGGATGCTGCAATGGGCTGCTTCTGATACATGAACTACTATGGACCAAATGGTTTTCTACACCCATAATCATCTTGTGAACCATTCAAAGAAGTTATGCCATGTACAGGGCTGCAATGTAATTTTTCTTCACAGAGTCAAAGTTACAACAATAATAAACAATTAAAGTTTATATTAGATCTAAAGGGATCTTATGTAAAAATTCAGTTCTTAATTGTTTTTTGATATAGGTCATTTTCTGTGATAATTAATATTTTGATTAAACTCTTTACTAGATATAAAATAGACATATCAGTGAATAGAAAATGCATTAATATTTACAATGACTGAAGTAGAAACCCTTTAGTGTCAGGCCTTATAGACAAAATCAATGTTTACAAGGCTTGAGCTGAGAGAGTAATGGCCATCGATTTATCAGACCTGCGTGGTTGACTCACAGATGATTAGATCTGACTTCTCATGTGTGAAATGTTTTTATGGGATATTCTGATGCTATTGAACACCTGACCTCTGGCTTTGAATATCCACAGCATTCCTTAGTGTATTAGCTGTTCCATCTTTTGAACTCTGAATGCTGCCAAAGCATCAGGACAAACGCAGTAATAGAAATAGAAAGATTTGCAACTTGAGCAACTTATAACACAGATGTTTTTTGTCAGTTCTTGGTAGAATTAAGCCTTCAGGGAGGGTGAGTGTGGAGAGGAGGAATGGCAGTGATTCTGGCAACCCATTTATTAGTTGAAGAGGACAATTAACACTTAATTTTATTAATTAAAGTAAAATACTAAAAATTACAGGTCCTGTGTGAAACATGGGCCGGAAATTTGCCGACCTCGGTGGGTCCGGTGCGGCCGGTGTCCGTGGGGGGTCGCGACCCCGCTGCTGGCTCCATCCCGCTACATTAATGGGGCCTATTAAGTCCGCCCAGCGCGTTACCCAGCCCAATTAAATGGTGTGGGTCCAGTGACATCATTCATGACGCGCGTTCAGCTGTGATCTTTAAAGGGACCATGACCACATTAAATTTGACGTTTAATCTAACATAGTGCTGTCAGTGTACTCCAGCAATGGAGAGCTGCAAACACTGACAGTGACTGCACAGATTCAGAGCACGCAGGGAGTTCCTCTTCCCTTCCGATGGGTGGAAGAGACGTCCCCAGGAGTCCAACACAGCCTGGTTGCACATTGCAGAGGAGGTCACAAGCAGGGATGTGGTCAGGAGGACCTGGGTGCAGTGCCACAAACGTTTCAATGATCTCATTAGATCAGGAAACGTTAGTACAAAGCCAAACTCAACTGCATCCTGCTGTGCCTCTCATCACACCCCCATCACTCTGCCTTCCCTATCCTACTCCTGCACATCCTTACTCACACCAACATACCTTGCACCTCCCTCTCTATCTACATTATCACTTCCCCATCTCACTAGCCACCCCTCACACTCACCCTCATCCTAGTGCGATCATACCAACTAACAACACACAAGGGTAACCACTTAGGTGTTTTATGCAATGTTCATGCAAAGTTTCTGTTAATGTGGAGTCAAACATAAAAATCTTTATTTTCAACACTTTCCGGTCTTGGACAGATTTGTGTGCACCTTTGGAAGTGGCTTAGTGAGTTGCAGTGAATGGTGAGACATAACGGTACCCCCCGCAATGGTGATGAGTGTGAAATGAATGGCTTGGTCATTGTAGGGATGCTTTATGGTGTTGGCGCATCATGTGGCAGCCATATGGGTGTACAGCGTAAAGTTAACGAAATCTGGCTATGATGTCAAGTAATCAGCTGGAGCAATGGCCACAGAACTCCCGCCTCAGGTTGACAGACGTGCTTCCCGAGCAGCGTGGTTCCCGTGGCCATACAGTTAAGTTTAAAAAGTAAGTTAAAAAAGCCTGTTAAAGGTCTGACAACTGGCTGTTAATCATCTGAATTGGGTCGCCTGCCGGTCGGGTCGGCTCCGCGATGACAGACGCGCCTGGGGGAAAGGCGTGTGAGGGCGGGATGACAGCGGGTTCCCGACCCAGTGTCAAAAATAACAACTTTCCCACCCGACCCACCACCGATCGTGCCTGCTACCACCCCGGAAAATTCTGACTATGGTTTTCCATTGAATATTCTGGTGCTAAGGAATGTAATTAGAATGAGCCAAGCAACAAATAATGTAAACTTTATTTTTCCCTTGCTTTCAATTATGTACCAGAGTGGGGATTTCCAGACTGAATTTCCCACAAGTGAAAACTTATTCAAGAAATCCCCTTCCTAACTGCGGCATCCTTTTCCCACATGATATTCACAAATTTGAGGGCAATAAACCTAACATCAATTAATCAATGATTGCAATAGGGCAAGTAATTTCTAAGTACTGGCAGTCAGTGTAATAAATGCTTCAGTTAAAAAAATATATATTTTCGCAGCACCTGCTCCTTAGGTTTATTAGCTCACAATTAGCAGCAGATTTTGCTTTTTAGGAAGTAATCTTATAATAGCAAAGGGGTCAAAAACACAAAGTGGAGTGAATGTTATTAAATCTCCTAATCTTCAACCAGGATAAACGTCACCTATTTATGAGCCTTGAGTTTGTGATCATTTTTATATACAGAAGGCAATGCTAATAATTGCACAACTTGAAACACCTTTAGTAAACAAAAAAAATTATTCAGAAGCCTGGTGAGTGCTTTGAAATGCTCATCAGGCCCTGCCGTTAAATTTGGCAGGGCCTGCGGGAAACCCGTCCCCCCGGGTTTCCCGACTGCTTTCCAGCGTGCCCCTCCCCCACCCCACTCTGCTCTCTACACGCCTCCAAATTAAAATTCTGGCCAAGATAACAAGAGAATAAGCCAAGTTTTGATTTTAAAAGTGAGTAGATCATAGGAGAAAAGAAAGACTGAAGGAGGTAGACAGCTTGATAGTTTCAAGGTCCTGAGATGTATGAGTTGAAGGAGTAACAGTGTGCTGAATCTTCCTGCAACGTAGGGAGGAGGAAGAGCATAATAAGGTGAGCTATTTGGAGCTTTGGAGGAACAAGAGAAGTTCAGAGGAGCAATGATCGCAATAGTTTTAACAAAATAGTAACAAAACAAATTAAATCTGTCTAAAGATATGACTAATAGATACAGTAAAAATCAAATTTATAAACACCAGCAGATCTCCCATGGCATTGCTCATGGTGAGTCATAGGTTATTCTGTTTTATACTCCTGGAATCCCTGACCATTTCCCTACTCCCTCGCTTCAAGACCCCAGGTGATTTTAATCTCCATATTGATTGGACAAATCAAATTGGCCATGGTAGCCTTGAGGAGGACTTCATAGAGTGCATCCGGGATGGTTTCCTCGAACAGTATGTAATGGAACCAACCAGGGAGCAGGCTATCTTGGATCTGGTACTGTGTAATGAGACAGAATTAATAAATGATCTCATAGTAAAGGATCCTCTAGGAAAGAGTGATCATAACATGGTTGAATTTCAAATTCAGTTGGAGGGTGAGAAAATTGTATCTCAAACCAGTGTCCTGATCTTAAACAAAGGCAATTACAATGGCATGAGGGCAGAGCTGGCTAAAGTGGACTGGAAAAATAAATTAAAAGGTAAGACAGTTGAAATGCAGTGGCGGACATTTAAGGAGATATTTTATAACTCTCAACAAAAATATATTCCAGTGAGAAAGAAAAAATTTAAGAGAAGGGAGCACTATCCGTGGCTAACTAAGGAAGTAAAAGATGGCATCAAATTGAAAACAAAGGCATACAATGTTGCCAAGATTGGTGGGAGGCCAGAGGATTGGGAAATTTTTAAAAACCAGCAAAGGATGACTAAAAAAATAATAAAGAGAGAGAAGATGAATTATGAGAGTAAACTGGCAAGAAATATTAAAACAGAAAGTAAGAGCTTCTAAAGGTATATAAAAGGAAGAGAGTAGCTAAAGTAAACATTGGTCCCTTAGAGGATGAGAATGGGGAATTAATAATGGGGAACGGGGAAATGGCAGAGACTCTGAACAAATATTTTGTATCTGTAATGGGTAATCAAGGGGCCACAGGGAGGGGGAAACTAAAGATAATCGTTATCACTAAGGAAAAAGTACTTGGTAAAATAATGGGACTAAAAGACGACAAGTCCCCTGGACCAGATGGCCTGAATCCCAGGGTCTTAAAAGAAGTGGCTGCAGAGATAGTGGATGCATTGGTTGCAATATACCAAAATTCCCTGGGCTCTGGAGAGGTCCCAGCGGATTGGAAAACCACAAATGTAACACCCCTATTTAAGAAAGGAGGGAGACAGAAAGCAGGAAACTATAGACCAGTTAGCCTGAAAGGGGGAAAGAAGATGTGTAAAAGTTAGTGTAGAGTGGTGGTGCATGATGGGGATTTGGTTCTATACAAAAAATGGTCAGGAAAGGCAGTGTATAGCATTACCTCACATAATCACGTGACTGAGCTAGCTACAGGATATAATCAAGGAAATTAAGTTAAGTGAAAGAGCTAATGTTGCAAGATAAAGGGTATGCTCAAGATGTGTAATTGCCCTAGAAACCAGATGGCCTAACAATATCCCAAGGACAGTAAGTAGATCAGGAAGCAGACACGAAGTCAACAATTCTTGGGACTAGGACAAAGGGCCAGTAAACAAATGCTGATAAGAGCTAAATGATGTTATAACACAGAACATTCTAGAAGGTAGGCAGGAACAATGTATAGCGCATCAAACTGTATGTATAAATATCTACTAACTGCTTTAACAATTCGGAGAAGCTTGACTAAGGCAGAAGCAGGCTGTCTCCCCACCGGTGGCCACCTCACTGGTGCGAATAAAGGATGTTTGGACTCTTGATCTCGGACTTGTGTTGAGTGATTTGAAATTACTCTCCAACATAGCCTAATATCTGTTGTTGGGAAAATAATGGAGTCCTTCATTAAGGATGCAGTAGCAGGGCATTTGGAAAATCATAATGCAGTCAAGCAGAGTCAGCATGGTTTTATGAAAGGGAAATCATGTTTAACAAACTTGCTGGAGTTCTTTGAGGATGTAACGAGCAGGGTGGATAAGGGTGAGCTAGTGGATGTGGTGTATTTGGATTTCCAGAAGGCATTTGATAAGGTGCCAAATAAAAGGTTACTGCACAAGATAAGTGCTCATGGGGTTGGGGGTAATATATTAGGATGGATAGAGGATTGGCTAACTAACAAAAAACAAAGAGTCAGGATAAATGGGTCATTTTCAGGTTGGAAAACTATAACTAGTGGGGTGCTACAGGGATCAGTGCTGGGGCCTCAACTATTTACAATCTATATTAATGACTTGGATGAAGGGACCAAGTGTACTTTAGCCAAATTTGCAGATGAAAGAAAGATAGGTGGGAAAGCAAGTTGTGAGGAGGACACACTGGGCTGGATTTTGATACGGGGCGGGTTGGGGTCGTGTCATCCACTTTTCGTTTTATCCACCCGACTGCAATTGGACGTGGGAGATTGATGCAATTTTCACCTAATTGGGCAATTGAGTTCCAGCATGTGGGAACCCATGAACCAATTAGTGTTTTCAGTCTGAAAGTTGCCTCTGATGATGTCATCATTGTTGCTGCATTGAAGGTCTTCAAAGACTGCCTGGCCTTTGCTGTGAGAGGACCTGGATACAAAATGAGCAGCAGCAGCCCTAAGTCTGCTCCCAGATATTTTTACACCACCACTCCCAGATATGTCTCCTCTCCATCCACATAGCCAGCCAGCCAGCCAAATGTGCTCCCGCCAGGTTTCACATTCGTGGTTCACAACAGGCGTGCTTCACGTAGAAAAAGGGTTAAAATCACAAAGGCCTTTCAAAATGGCATTATAGAGGCAATTTAGTGCTTGTTAAGGGCCTTAACAGCCTATCCCGCCTCTTAGAGGCGGGACGGAATTGGGACCAGCAGACACGATTTAATGAAAATTGCGTGGAGGCGGGATGGAGGCGGACTTGTGCCCGCCCACCAGTTTTTGCAATTTTAACCCCCCCCACACACCTCCAAACCTGCCTCCACGGGTCAATGAAAATCCAGCCCAAAGTGTCTGCAAAGGGATATAGATAGGTTAAGTGAGTGGGCAAAAATTTGGTAGATGGAGTATAATGTGGGAAAATGTGAGGTTATCCATTTTGGTAGGAAAACTAAAAAAGCAAATTATTATTTAAATGGAGAGAGACTACAAAATGCTGCGGTACAGAGGGATCCGGGGGTCCTTGTACATGAAACACAAAAAGTTAGCATGCAGGTACAGCAAGTAATTAGGAAGGCAAATGGAATGTTGGCTTTTATTGCAAGGGGGATGGAGTATAAAAGTAGGGAAGTCTTGCTACAGCTGTACAGGGTGCTGGTGAGACCACAGCTGAAGTACTGCGTGCAGTTTTGGTCTCCTTATTTACGGAGGGATATACTTGCATTGGAGGCAGTTCAGAGAAGGTTCACTAGGTTAATTCCTGAGATGAAGGGGTTGTCTTATGAAGAAAGGTTGAGCAGGTTGGGCCTATACTCATTGGTGTTTAGAAGAATGAGAGGTGATCTTATTGAAACATATAAGATTCTGAAGGGGCTTGACAGGGTAGATGCAGGGAGGATGTTTCCCTCGTGGGGGAATCTAGAACTAGGGGGCATAGTTTCAGGATAAGGGGTTGCCCATTTAAAACGGAAATGAGGAGGAATTTCTTCTCTCAGAGGGTCGTGAATCTTTGGAATTCTCTACCCCAGAGAGCTGTGGAGGCGGAGTCATTGAATATATTCAAGGCGGAGATAGACATATATTTGAGCTACAGGGGAGTCAAGGGTTATGGGGAGCAGGCAGGAAAGTGGCGTTGAGGCCAAGATCAAATCAGCCATGAACTTATTGAATGGCTCGAGGGGCTGAATGGCCTACTCCTGCTCCTATTTCTTATGTTCTTATGTTCTTATGGAACTGCGGACAGATTTGATCACCCGTACAGATGGTAACATATTCCTTCGAGTGATCGCCGGGGTGAGTGGTGTTTGAAATTAAAGAGAGTTAAAGGGAACAGTGTATGTGAGTACTGCTTGAAGTTAAAGGGAACAGTGCATTGACATTTGTATGTTATCCGTAGTACAATAAACAGTTAAAAAAATACTGAGTTGTACTGAGTTGTGAGCCTTGACCATTTTACCCCACCTGGACGGGTTCAGGTCGGATTCTGGAATTAGAGTATTAGAGGGAATGTGCGGGTTCACCTACCTACAAATCAATGCTTGCTGAAAACCTTTTCAGCTATCATTTTGGTTTCTCAGTGAGCTGTGGAACTTACTATTGGGCATACGGTTTCAAACAAAAAAAGACATTAAAAATCTAACATTTACAATAAAATAATTAAATTTAGCTATTTCGTAGCATTTTGTGTGTTTGAAATATCTTTAAAAAGGTTTCCTTCAGAGGCCTGTGCCTCTTTCAGGAGCCTAGAGCTTGAGTTCCTGGAACTTCTTAGAACCAAAATCTGTATCTTTATACCATACCATGTATGGGCTAACAGGTTTAACAATGAACCCTAATAGTCATAAATTGTTCACTGGAGAATTCATGAGATGTCCACCATGTTTTCTCATCTCTCCTGAAGTGGAAAATAATACTGTGAGACCAATATGTACAGGCTAAAATTATTTGGTCAAATTTATTTACACGTTAAATAATACACAGAAACCAAAAGACATAGCACAATACTCAATAGCACAATAATGAACTCAGACCACAAGAAGTTAATATACCTTTTTTAGAATGATTTCCTGGTCTGAGAAGCAGCAAATCTTTTGGATGAAACAGTCAGGTTTGTCTCTTGGAAGACCTCATGATGAGATGTTGTGCGGAGGGAATATATTACTTCCAATTTACTCAGGGAGTTTGGATGCCTTTGCCAGAGCTTAACGTCCCAAGTTGTGATTAATGCCATGGGACTTCTTTCATATTATAGCTATTTCTTTTCAAGTAAATAAACAAACTGAAAGTTTAACCGATCCTACACCTTGTGAGGTGAGGTGTTAATGTCTGGCTATTGCTGTTTCCCACATGCATTCTCCTTAGATGACATTTCATGCCTATAATGGATTTCCCTAATGGTACAGTATTTTGTATAGCTTTAGATGCCTTGAAACAACAACGAAACCCCACTCAGGGCAGTTATTTCCCATTGAATATGATGACTAGGTCTGACTGCA
The DNA here is from genome assembly GCA_030390025.1 of Squalus acanthias. Lineage (NCBI taxonomy): Eukaryota > Metazoa > Chordata > Chondrichthyes > Squaliformes > Squalidae > Squalus > Squalus acanthias. Next base: position 106,203,165 of record CM059434.1, read on the forward strand.
TGCAGACAGATGCATAAACGGTCACCACATACCAACTTTGCCACAAAACAACTAGAATACTAACGCACACCTCACATGAACACAGCTGACTGAAACCATTTTATCGGATTTGCCTATACTATCTGAAATCACACAACATGACGATATAAATGTCCTTATTTGTCACAATCTGTTTCTGGTATTCGACATATATTATTCTAAACTTGCTGTGAGGAGATGTAAGATAATGATGTACATTAACTCACACTCCCTGATTTGTTTTTGCTTCTTTAATTCATGTTTTTGTCCATTTCTTCCTGGTGAAATGCCTCACCTCCAATTAGCACCTCCCCTAACCAGCCCAGTAGAAATCAGGAACTCAACATAGGAAAGGAATTGCTCTGCATGCTATATGTAGCAATGTCATAAATGCATTCATGGTTAGTATTTCTAGAAAAATTGCCCTTTTTAAACGTGTTTACAATTTCACCAGAAATAACGACCAGAGAAATCCTCATGAATGCATTTACAGTATTGCTACACATAGCAACCATAACAATTCTTTGCTGTGTGTGGGGAATCATGGGGGAGAATGGAAGCTGCACTTTACCACTCTGTGCCTCATTCCACCAATAGGTTGTACCTGTAAACCATCATGAACAAATAATTTTGAAAGCTGCCTCCTGTATTTTGTGATACTCAATTACTCAGGTTAACTACATCAGTAAGTCATCAACATTAACCTGAGCCAGGGTGCACACAACACACAGTAGAAACAGGGTTCTGAATGTAACTGTACATGTTGCCTCGAAGAAAGTGTAGTTTTTTTTAATTTTGTTTAGCTTTGTTTCAACTATATTATAATTTTCCCCACATCCATGTACTGTATCTCCAGAAATATCAATGTTGGGAAATGCTAGGAGTGAGATTTATGATCAATGAAAGTGATACAGACTGCAAACTCATTTAGACATATTTATTTTATCAATTTTTTTAGGGTAACCTATGCCAAATTAGATTAAATTCTTAACCCAAAATAAGTACCTGTCCCTCCCAATAGCAGGACTACACCTATTAGGTGTGCATTTGATATATTATTTAGTGCCTGATACTTGACTGCATTGTCCTTTGAGTAAAAAAAAGACTTTGAAATCAGTTAGTGAAAAAATAATCAAGTTTTCCTTTCCTTTCTTTCAAAATCATATGTAAGTAGATGAAACCCAAGATGACATTGGACAGTGCTTTAATTCTCATGTGGCTATAAATAGCTTTAAAATGATTAGATCAGTCAATACCAATATTTGTTTCATTGTTACTGGCTTTATATTTTTCCTTTTCCTCTTGTTTTGATACTTCTCCCTATTTGAACTGTCAAGCTCATCAACAGGCTAGAAATTAATGTTCGCAATATTAATAAAGGAGTGCTTAACGTCTGTTATTGATATATTTCTGTCCACCATTTAACTGGAAGCATTAATCAGGTTTAGGCATTCCTTTGAAAAGAAAGGAGAAACTCTGGGGAAATTAGAGTCTGGCTTCAAACTTAAATGAACTCACATTAATCAATCCCCTTACAGCGATCCTATACTTTTATTAGTTACGCCAAGGAAAGAGGAAGAAAGAGAGATCAACAAATCCAAATGAATGGATAAAAGAAAACTACAACAGGAGCGATGGAAAATAAAAGAGAAACTTGTGGGAGATAATTAAAAGTTCAAAAAGCAGGTGTAGTGGGAAGGATATTAAGCTGCTGGAAACTTACCATTTAAACACCAATTAAAAAAAAACTAAACTGCCCATTATGTGGTTTTCTTCGAGTGACACATTTCATACCTTCAAACTTAACACCAAATAGATAATTTAGAAAACCAAATACGTTTACTTCCAAGCAAGAATACATAATTGCAATATTCCCAGCACACAGTGTTTAGAAAATGTTGACAAATATATGGCAGGAACTAATTTAAACAGATCTCAATAAACATACTATTAGCATTACTCAAAACTCCAAGCATAAATACATTTATAAACAAGTTCATTATACAATTACGGGCGTGATTTGTTCTGTAATTTTACTTTTATTTTAATAAGACAATAAAATAAATAACATACATTCAAACCTTGATTGGTTAATCTGAGTTTTTGGTGCAAAGTATTTTTTTTAGTTTAAAAAGGATTAGGCTGGCTCATTTGGTGGCCCAATGGGTAAATGTACCACACTTTATGGTATTGATCCATACGGAGCAGAAGGTCCCAGGCTCAGACCTTCACCTAATCTCAGCTGGAACATCATTGCAGATGTTGCAGTTAGGTTCCCTGGGTTAGGAGGGGAACAAATCAGCTGGGGTACCACCTCCTGATCACTACCCAGTGACTCCTGTCAGAAAATGAATTTGTGTGGATGCAGATGAAGACAGGATTTAGCCTCATCTATGATTCTGCCCCATGGTTGAAGACCCTGTCAACACTTCATTGTCTAAGTTCACACCTGAAGAATGGTCATTTGGGTGAGGTATTGGAAATCTGCCACTGCTTTCAGAACAGGTCTGGCAAATATTTTAGTTGTGTTAGAGGCCTAAGTTCATGATAATGTAACCTATGGACTCAATTGTAGGCTTTAAAGTAGTCTGTATAACTTTCTGTCATCTGAAAACCATACTTTCTTAAGCTATAAAATGGACATTAAATGTAACTGTATGTGCAGAACTGTTATATACATCTTAAGAATTAAATATTATTAGGTCCATTCTTTATTGAGGACTGTTGTTTCTATGAATTCCATTGCTATTTTATTATTTTGATATTAGATTTTCACATTGTTACTATCTGGTGCATAGAAAACAGGTCTGGTAATTATTTTAGTTGTGTTAGAGGCCTAAGTTCATGATAATGTAACCTATGGACTCAATAAAAAAAGGCGCACTCTTTCAGTAAAATAGGAATGTATCATTAATTTTGGTGAGCTACATTAGGCTAAGAAATTCTGTCAGAAAATGAGTCTGAGATTTGCAACTGTTCTGCATTATGACATCAACTACATTGAATATGCTACAACGAGGACGTAAGAAATCATGGAACAAAGTAAAAGCCTCTTCAACCCATCAAACCCATTTCTTCCATAGGTCATGTACAATGGATCTTATCATGGGCACTACCTCACCCCTTTAATCTCCTGAGGGAAAGTTGTGTATAAATACTTTCTGATCCCCAAGAATGTATTCGTGGTCTGTAAAGAGCCTGAATCTGACCAGCACCATGCTCTAACCAACTGTTAACTATCACCACGGCACAATGCAGTGCACTGTCCAGCAACAAAAACATATTTTTATGTCCATTGTATAACATTTCCCTAGCACTTAAGACGGTTTGAGGTAAATGGAATGCATAGTAGGTATTAAAGCTATCAAAGATTTGTACTGAAAACTTTTAGGTCCAAAGCAATTGATGGAACTTCAGATTTTGGCCCCTCTTCCCTTCCAATGGGCGGAAGAGACCTCCCCAGGAGATCAACGCAGGCTGGTTGCACATTGCACAGGAGGACACAAGCAGGGATGTTGTAAGGAGGACCCGGCTGCAGTGGCGCAAACCTTTCAATGATCTCAGTAGATCATGAAACGTTACTGCAAAGCCACACGCAACCTCATCCTGCTGTGCCACTCAGCACATCACCATCACTCTGCCTTCCCTACCCTACTCCTGCACATCCTTACTCACACCAACTTACCTTGCACCTCCACCCATCCCTCTCTATCTACATTATCACTTCCCCATCTCACTAGCCACCCCTCACACTCACCCTCATCCTAGTCCAATCATACCAACTAACAACACACAAGGGTAGGCACTTGGGTGTTTTAGCCAATGTTCATGTGAAATTTCTGTTAATGTGCTGTCAAACATTGAAATCTTTATTTTCAACACTGCGTTCTTGGACAGATTTGTGTGAACCGTTGGAAGTGGCTTAGTGAGTTGCAGTGAATGGTGAGACATAACGGTACCCCCCGCAATGGTCATGCATGTGAAAGAAATGTTTCGGGCATTGTAGGGATGCTTTATGGTGTTGGTGTGGGGTGGTGCCAACCTGGCGCATCATGTGGCAGCCAGGGTGTACAGCGTCAAGTGAAGTAAATCTGGCCATGGTGAGGCCATCCCTGGTGTCCCAGGCAGCAATGTGGTTGGGTGCTGAAGCCCTGTGTCCTGTGCAGCATCAATTGATTGCGGAGAAGGTTGGTGTTGTTGGTGCTACTGGTGTTTGGGCTGATCGTGGTGGGATTCTGGGGACCAAGGTGAGATAGCTTCAAGGGCACCAATGCTGATGTAATAGGTGGCAGGTGAACTTGAGATGACAGAAGCGATCTGTCAATGGTGAGAGAGGTTGTTCCAATGAGGTGACACTAGATAGAGAGTTTACTCCAAACACTTACAACCTGCATAAAGCTCAATCTGTCTTCCAATTGCAGTAAGCTTGGAAAGTGAACAGCTGTGAGATGGGAGCTTTTATAACACATTTGCAGCTGTCAAGTAACGAGATGATTCCATGGTCATACAACTCCCGACCTGCTTACCTGACATGATCCCCAAGCAGCGTGGACCCCGTGGGCAACCTGGTAAAATGGTAAGATGAGCTCAAAATACTTCTTAATCGGCTGTTAACAACGTCATAATGACCTGAATTGCCTCCCCCGCCGCTGCGTGTTGGGTCTGTTCAGCGCTGACAGACCCAACATCTGGGAAAGGCGTGTGGCAGTGGGTTGACAGTGGGGTCCTGATCTGTTGTCAAAAAAAAACATTTTCCCACCCGACCCGCCACCGAACGCTCCCACTGACCCTCCGAAAAAATCGCCCCAAGATCGCATTTGAGCTCAAAATCTCGACAGAGCAATCTGTCTAAATGGATGAAGCAACCAAAATAAATTCCAGTGAAAACTGCAAAATGCGTGGAAATGTAACTTCGTTATTAATTTTAAGATGGTCTTATCATTCGTGACATGTGGTTGACTGCACTTGCAGTTACCTAGGTAATAGCTTAAGAGCTTTTGTTCATTTGCAACCTAATACCCTTGTTGCGCCTTGGGATGTTTTACTACGTTAAAGGCGCTATATAAATGCAAGTTGTTGTTGCCACTGCTGTTTTAGCAGCCCTGCTTTTTGCTGTTTTTTTAACAGCTTACTTCAGAGGATCGTGCCTGAGAGACATTGGGCTGGATTTTGAATGACCCATGGAGTCGGGTTTGGAGGCGTGTGGGGGGTTAAATTTGCGGGGTCGGGGGTCCCGACCCCATCCCGACTCCATCCCACCTCCACGCAATTTTGACAAAATCAGTCGCGGGGTTCCCGACTCCGTCCCGCCTCCAAGAGGCGGGAGAGCCCATTAAAGCCCTTAACAAGCCCTAAATTGGCTCTGTAATGCCATTTTGAAACGTTTTAGCTAGTTTAACCCTTTTCTGACGTGAAGTACGCCTGGTGTGAAACACTCCAGTGAAACCTGGCGGGAGCACAAGTGGATAGCTGACTATGAGCTGCAGGTCCACTATTACAACGGAGATGTGATGAAGGTAGTAGTAGTATTAGGTCTGAAAGTCGCCTCTGATGCTGCTGCATTGAATGTGTTCAGAGACTGCCTGGCCTTTGCTGTGAGAGGACTTGGATGCAAAAAAATTCTCTCTCTCTCTCTCTCTCTTCTTCCCCCCCCCCCCATTTTCGCATCCAGGTCCACTCATATCAAAAGCAAGCCAGGCAGGTCCTCTCTCACCAACAGTCTCTGAGACTAGGCAGTCAGCAATGATGACATCACATCAGAGGCGACTTTCAGACTGAAAACACTAATTCGTTCATGGGTTCCCACATGCTGGAACTCAATTGCCCAATTAAGTGAAAATTGCATCATTCATCCACATTAATCTGGAGTCGGGGGGGGGTAACCACGAAATGCGGATGACACGACCCCAACCCGACCCCAAGACAAAATCCAGCCCATAGAGTTCTAGTTTTCAAATCTTTTAACTTTTTTTGAATTCCCATCTTCAGTAATTCTGTAACTGGTGAATATATTTAAGGTGGAGATAGACAGATTTTTGAATGGTAAGGGAGTCAAGGGTTATGGGGATTGGACAGGAAAGTGGAGTTGAGGCCAAGATCAGATCAGCCATGATCTGATTGAATGGCGGAGCAGGCTCGAGGGGGCAAATGACCCACTCCTGCTCCTACGTCTTATGTTCTTATGGTGGGTACAGCCTATTCTTCGTGTCTCCCTTGAAAATCAGAAATTTTGGGCTAGTTCACGTGCGTGGATTAGCCACTGTATTTTGCAACTGGACATTACACAAACCCTTCTAAAACCAGTCTGATTTTAACAGAGATAGTGGGGTTATTTGTAAAACATCCCTACTTTCCCACAGGACCCATTACGTTTAATGTAATGCGGTAAATCTAGCAGGTTAGTTTTGCCAAATAATTGAATATTCTCTTTAATCCGTAAAGCATAATTCTTATAAGTATCCTGTTTTAAACTCTCTCCAATTTAAATCGCTGTATACACATTCAAATTGTAAATCTCCTAAAACCTGCCAAAATATTTAAGCTATCCTAAATAGCAAAATTGCATCCGAGATACCACTTAGTCCTTTGATTAAATGTCAAGGCATGGCTGAAACTCTTTTGATATTTGAACTTTATCTTGGTTTTTTTTTTCCAGGGTGGCATTGTTGGGCAATGACCACAAGCCCAGACCCCGGGCACTGGCGGTGTATCAGAGCGGAGCACTGATGTCAGGAATCTCGGGGTTAGGAATCCTTGAAGCCAATAAACACGCCAACACGATGCCGATCACTTGTACAACCGCCAGTCCCAGCGCCCCGGTGGCGATGTGAAACATGTTGTCGAGGACGAAATCGTAGATTTTCTTGAAACAACCGTCCTTGTAAATGCCCCGGGCATCTGGGGTGACGGGGTTGTTCTGGCAACCCCTCCGCACCGTGCAACAGCTCAGCGGGACCGAACCGTTTCTGAATTGCTCTTCAGACCAGGGAGAGGGAACCCAGTCCTTGTAGCTCTCCACCCCACAGCAGTCCAGGGTGCGTTGAATGTCGTCGATAGCGTTGGCCTTTTCCTCGTCTTCTGCATAGACCTGGATGGCTTCACTCAAACCATTGCGAAATCCCTCGGCTATGTCTTTCCGGTAAAACAGCCCGGAGAGGCCGGCTGATACTCCCCCGATCAGCACGGCTATCTGGAACACCCCGTATGTCTTGAGAAGGCACTTGTGTTCGGTTGCCGCGCTGAAACACCCAAGGAAGCCCCAGACGATAACAGCGGCTCCCGTGGCCAGGAGGATGGCGGGGGTATTGGGGTAGTCATTCGTGGACAACTCCAAGTAGTTGTCGAGTGAGATCTTCGCCCAGATGCCAACCGTGAACACGGTTAGACCAGCTGTCCAGAAGATGAAGCTGAAAGCCATCAAGGAGAGTTTGAGCAAAGCCATCGTCCCTTTACTGATCTTCACCGGCTGGGCGTCGCAAGAGTTAAAACCCAAGACCTTATAGGTGCAATTTGCATGGGAGGACCCCGAGGCAAGAGATTCCTCCCGGGCTCGGTTTGATTGCTGTAGACAAGTGTCGCTCTGGTGAGCATTACATTGCACAGTCTCGCAGACGCTGATGGCATCGCTATAGGCTGGTAACTCGCATTCACTCAATCCAGCTGTAGAGCTCCTGTGGACATACTGGCCGGGAGAAGCCTTGGCAAATACTGCCTCACTGGATTCTCGTGGAGATGACCACCTCCTCCCCAGCCTATCGCTCACCAATTCTAGCGACTCCTCTCTTCCAGACAATAGATTCATCCTTGGAAGAGCATCGTATGGTAATTCGTTTGTTATTTTTTAATAGGATGTTATTAATATCCAGAAGTTCGTGACATGAAGGATGGCAGTTAAATCACATAGGAAATGGTGCGGAATAGCACAGCGGTTAAGGCGCTGGATGCTCGTGTCGACCAGGAGACGCTCGACTTGTAACTCGAGAGGGGATGAAGCTGGATTTCACCAGCACCGCACGGAAACAAAACCTGTTTGGTAATTAAACTGACCCTGTACTACATTTTTTAAAAAAAAGCCAAGCAGAAAGCATTAGTTCAAAGAAACAAAATGCATCTCATCCGGCTGCCTTTGACACTGACCTGATTAGATTACAATCGGTTGACTTCAGGTTGACACCTGCAAGATTGTGTAGAATCGGCTCCCTCCATGGCATAAATTACAACTCAAGATATGCAATCAAGTAACACACAACGAGATGGAAGATCGACTCTAAACACTTCTATTTTTGGCGCAGTTATTAGTGTTTGCGGGGAGCTAATGTGAAATGGTTGGACGACCAACAGTAAATAGCTGCAGCCTTTGTTTCCGAATTGATTGTGCACATTAGGTTGATTAATACTTTCCCCAGGAGTTCCGCATTGTGAGACTCCTGAAAAGAAGAAGCGTCTGGAGAAGCAAGATAAACATTATAGCAGTGGGAATTTAAAGCAAGGATCTTTCAACAAAAAATCCTCTTGTACTCCGCACCACACGCGTTGTCTTCTAAACATGTAAGATTCTGTGTGCAACATCTTGATTCGCTTTCTTGTCATTTGGAATGGAACTTGTGAAGTACAATATTTTTGTAGTGCCTTGGTTGCTCACTTGTCATATCGAATATTACAGACCCTATTTTACTGAATGGTGAAAAATGTTTCGACGTATCTATTCATGATTTACATTTGCCACATCTGACCTGTAACTTGATGTCATACCGTAAACTGTAAGTTGATTCTGCTGTCGTGGGCAAAATATGTTCATATTGTAATATCTGAATTAAAGTTGATGGCCCTGAATTGGCAGCCGGGATGACGGCGAACTGGCAGTGTTGGCCATCATTCCGCCTTTGAAACTGACCGCAACTTCGGGATTTGGCGCAGGCGCATGTGGAAATCCCGAAGTTGCGGTCAGTCATTGACGGCTCTGAAACCGGCTGCGCTGTGCTCCCCCCTCCCACCACAGAGCCGGTAATCTGTGTAATCACTCAAATCAGGGAAACTGATGATAACTTCAGCTCTTCAGCAGTAATTACGCTGTTAAATTCCCCACTACAAGTTTGACCCAAAGGGATTAGGTGTAACTGGAGTTTTAACAGTGTATTGACTGCTAAACGAATGTTAAGTGCCTGGAAAACTAATTTAATTTTGTGCAGTGTGAAATTTGTCCATTTTAATAAAAATGAAGACCTAGAAATTCAGGTGGTTTGCGTCATGAAATGGAGAAAAAGCAGCGGGCCAGGTGCTCTTCCACCAGCTGGCGGTGGGTTCTGCGGCGGCCGCCATTTTCGGCAGGTCGGCAGCGTTACCGTTGCCTGCGATCGGCGAAAGTGTATTCATGAGTTGGAGCGTGACGGCAATCGGCGTGCAAAGCCCAGTTGACGCCAGTTCATCCATTTTGGAGTTCGCCACTCCCATTGCCGCCCACGCTAAATCACGCCAGTGCGTGCTGCCGCTAAAAGGTGTTTCAGCAGCGTTAATGGCCATGAGGAGTCTGGCAGGACTTACGAGGATGGAGGCTGACAAGTGGAAAACACCTCACAGGGATGCTGGAACTTCAAACTCCTCCTTTGCCAAGGTTCTTCTTTTAAACTTTCATTTTTCGCCCATCGGTGGCGGGGTTGGGAGGGGGGGTTGCATTTTCTGGCAGTTTTCTGGGAGGCTTGTGGGTCAGTAAATCAATGGATGAACTCCACTGAAATGACTGAAGGTGATCTCTGATAAGATCTCTTTTATCTCTATGATAGCGTCACCAGAATGTCACCCTCGTAGCAAATCTGGACTCAACTGCTTAAGATTTTAATGGAATTATAAATAAGTTATTCAAAATTCCATAACCAATTATTTATCAAATAATTATTTTGTGTCGAGTATGCAAAACCCACTAAAAGCTGGCACGATGACTACACATTTAAACACTTTCAAGAGTAACCATTGGGGAAAGATTAGTGATTAGAAAACGCAAATGCATTCATTTCATAAACTCTTAAAAAATTCACAAACATCGGGTGGCTGCTAATATTTTTGGAGCATGTACGGCAACTGATCGGCTCGCTCCTTTCTTCCCCGTTCCCCTACACTGCAAGTGGGAGACAGAGGTGACCTTTGGCCTCCTTCTGAGATTAGCGCTGCAAAGAGCGCGTTACACTAGAAAATCACCGCCACACTGATGTTAATGAGCAGGCAATACCAAAATGCCAGTACTGCCTGCGCTCTCTCGGCCGCCGGCCGTTATCCTTGGCCGTCGCTTTTACCAGTAGGTTTCCAGCGTTCTCCAATTTTTAGCCCTAAAATTTTTAAGAAACTTTTCCAAAAAAAATTAACGTTTGTCCATCTTTATTTCAGGTTTGCCTTTTCCCCATGTGAGAGCCACAATCTTTGTTTTGCTCTCTCTAACTATTTAAAAAGTTAGAATTTTAAGAGCCCACTCACTTCCTTGTTCGCTGTCTGTGAGAATTCTGCCTTTTGATTGGCTGCTTGGACGGCCTGGTGACATCACAGCAATTCGCACAAGGGGATCCCCACTACAGTCCATTGAATTGAATTGAAGGTCGGAAAACCCAAAGTTCTCGGAACAGGGATTGCGAGATCCTTGTGCGGAGCATAATTCGGGGCCAGCAGCGAATGCTGACCGCAAATTCCGGGCCTATATATTTACTATTATACTTCTCAAAAATTTGTGACTTTTGTTCCATTGTCAGAATAATATGCAGATACCAATACTCAGTGTAAATAAGGTTTCCAGTATAGGTATTAGATCCAGTTGGATGAGACTGCACTCGCCTGGTTCCATTCTTATCTATCCAGTCGTAGCCAGAGAATCACCTGCAACGGCTTCTCTTCCTGCTTCGGCACCGTTACCTCAGGTGACCCCCAAGGATCTATCCTTGGCCCCCTCCTATTTCTCATCTACATGCTGCCCTCTGTGACATCATCTGAAAACACAACGCCAGGTTCCATAGATACGCTGACGACACCCAGCTCTACCTTACCACCACCTCGCTCAACCCCTCCACTGTCTCTGAGTTGTCACACTGCTTGTCTGTCAACCAGTACTGGATGAGCAGAAATTTCCTCCAACTAAATATTGGAAAGACAGAAACCCCGCCACATACTCCGTTCCCTAGACAGCGACTCGATCCCTCTCCCTGGCAACTGTCTGAGGCTGAACCAGACCGTTCGCAAAACTGGTGTCGGATTTGACCCCAAGATGAGTTTCCGACCACATATTCGCTCCATCACCAAGATCGCCAACTTCCACCTCCGTAACATCGTCTAACTCCGCCCCTCCTGGCCGACCTCCCATCTTCCACCTTACATAAACCTGAACTCATCTAAAACTCTGCTGTCCGTATCCTAACTCATCACCACTGTGCTTGCTGACCTACATTGGCTCCCGGTCCAGCAACACCTCAATTTAAAATTCATCCTTGTTTTCAAATTCCTCCATGGCCTCACCCCCTCCTTATCTCTGTAACCTCCTCCAGCCCTACAACCAATGTTCCCTTTAAGCTACGCAGCTGCACAGCTCACTTGACCTCCCACGCAGCTGGCTTGCCAGCTTTTCAATGGGGAAAACCGCGCAGGCGCGGTATTTTGAATGGGCCACGCAACCCCTTAAAGGGGCCGCGTATTCAAAAAACAATTAATGGGAACATTGCCTACAACCCTCTGAGATCTCTGCGCTCCTCCAGTTCTGGCATCTTGCACATCCCCAATTTGAATCGCTCCACCATTGGCGGCCGTGTCTTCAGCTGCCTAGGAACTAGGCTCTGGAATTTCCTTCCTAAACCTCTCCATCTTTCTACCTCTCTCTCCTCCTTTGAGACGCTCCTAAAACCTACCTCTTTGACCAAGCTTTTAGTCATCTGTCCTAATATCTCCTTATGTGGTTCGGTGTCAAATTTGTTTTGACAACACTCCTGTGAAGCGCCTTGGGACGTTTTGCTACATTAAAGGCACTATATAAATGCAAATTTTTAAATTGAGTCATTGCCGGACTGGCAGCCAATATAAAAAAGGAGAGTTACATTTATATAGTGCCTCTCACGACCTCAGAACCTCCCAAAGCGCTTAACAGCCAATGAAGTACTTTTAGAAGTGTAGTCACTGTTGCAATGTTGAAAACACAGCAGCCAATTTGCACAGAGCAAGGTCCCACAAACAGCAATGTAATAATGACCAGACAATGGCCAAGAGTTTCAGCTTTGGGCGCAATTGGCGATCTGGGCGCCAACTGTGTTCAAAATTGCGCCAGTTTTCAGAAGTGTTGATTTTGCTCAAGTTTCCACTCAAACTCATTTGCATATCGGCAAACGTAAAATCTGCCATAAACCAGCGCAATCGGGCAGCTTTTTAGAACGTCTATTTTTAAAATTGCAGTAAAAAATATTCCTTGATATATTTAAAATCAGTAACATTGTGCAATTTTCTTAATACAGCTGAAAATAGGTTTATCACAAAAAATAAGCATTTTTAATCAGTGTCCAATCCATCATCTGTGAGTAACCAGATTTTAAATAACTTATAAATGATTTTTAAAAAAACTATACAGAACTATTTACTAATTACTAATTTCTTAGTAAATTAAAAATTTTTTTTTAAAGCTTTTAAAACGTGCCTATTAGTGTCCTTGCGCTTAAAAAAATGCTTAACTTTAAGAGCCTCCTCGAAGGCCCACAAGCAGGCGCAATTAGCGGAAACTCGCAATGGTGATTAATTTGTTCCGGGGGCGTGGCCAGTTTTGTGGGCAGAGACAGCTTCCAACGCGATGTTTTCTAAAATAGCGAAAAGATCCCGGAAACTCGATTTGTGTTGGACGTAATTTGCGCTTGAAATTCCTCGATCTTTTGTGTTGGTTTGGCCGATTTCGAGTGAATTGCGCTGAAAAAACCAACGCAACCTAGCGGAAACTACTGCCCAATCTGTTTTAGTGATGTTGGATGAGGGATAAATATTGGCCAGGACACCCCTGCTTTTCTTTGAAATAGTGCCACGGGAGCTTTTACATCCACCTGAGAGGACAGACTGGGCCTCAGTTTAATGTCTCATATGAAAGACGGCACCTCCGACAGAATGTAGGTCAGCAAGCACAGGGGTGATGGGTGAACGGGACTTGGTGCAAGGTAGGATACGGGCAGCAGAGTTTTGGATGAGCTCAAGTTTACTCCAGTTGATAAGCTTGCCAACAGATAGTGGGAGGGCACACTTTGATAACTTGTAGTGGACTTGGGGGATAGTTGTAACTTTCTATCCTCAGCTAGAACAAAACTGATTGACTGGGACAACTGAGAGCGGGAGCAGCGGGGAACTTAAAAAGAGCGCCTGAGACCAGCTCCCAGAGCGGGAACTCGCTGGGAGCAGCGCGAACGGACCTGTGAGGGGGGAAAAATCAAAGTGTGACGTCACAGGAAAGCAGGTAAGTGATTAGTTGTTGTGTATTTCTCTCTTTTTCTAAACTTGGGCATTGGTTTAAATTAAGAGCCGTGATTACAGATTAAAAACTATACATAGATAATTGATATTTCAAAACTTGAAAACCTAATTAGTTAAATAAAATACAATAGAGATAGCAGGGCAGGTGATGTGTTGCAGCTGTAGCATGTGGGAGCTGGTGGACACCAGTGTGATCCACGGCGACCGCATCTGCAGTACGTGTTGGCAGCTCGAGGAACTTCGGCTCAGAGTTGATGAGCTGGAGTCCGAGCTTCGGACACTGCGATACATCAGGGAGGGGGAGAGTTACCTGGACACTGTGGTCCAGGAGGCAGTCACACCCCTTAGGTTAAATATTTTAAATTTGGTCCGTTGTCAGGGACAGGAGGGTGTGACTATGAGTGAGGCAGGTATAGGGATCCAGAAGGTAGCATTGGAGGAGCCTCAGCCCTTGCACTTGCCCAACAGGTACGAGATTCTTGCTCCGTGTGGACTGCAGAGAGGATGAGCAAACTGACCACAGCACCGTGGTACAGGGGGCCATTCAAGCTGGGGGAGTAAAAAGAAATGTAGTAGTGGTAGGGGACAGTATAGTTAGGGGGATAGATATTGTTCTCTGCAGCCGAGAGCGTGAGTCCCGAAGGCTGTGTTGCCTGCCCGGTGCCAGGGTTAAGGATATCTCCTCTGGGCTGGAGAGGAACTTGGAGTGGGAGGGGAAAGATCCAGTTGTCGTGGTCCATGTAGGTCCCAACGACATAGGTAGGATAAAGAAAGAGGTTCTGCTGAGGGAGTATGAGCAGCTAGGGGCTAAATTAAAAAGCAGAACCACAAAGGTAATAATCTCTGGATTACTACCTGAGCCATGAGCAAATTGGCATAGGGTAAATAAGATCAGAGAGATGAATGCGTGGCTCAAAGATTGGTGTGGGAGAAATGGGTTTCGATTAATGGGGCACTGGCACTAGTACTGGGGAAAGAGGAAGCTGTTCCGTTGGGATGGGCTTCATTTGAACCATGCTGGGACCAGTGTCCTGGCAAATTGAATAACTAGGGTTGTAGATAGGGCTTTAAACTAAATAGTGGGGGGGAGGGTTCAGGTGAGGGGAATTAAAAAAGTCAAAGAGAAAGGAGAAGGCAATAAAGCAGGGTAGCGATTGGGGTAATGATAACCAGAGTGTGACAGGAAGGGACAGAGCATATAAATATAAGAGTGCACCAGAAAGTAGAGTCAGAGTAGGGAAAAATGGTATAAAGACAAAATTAAAAGCTCTTTATCTGAATGCACACAGCATTCATAACAAAATAGATGAGTTGACAGCACAAATAGAAATAAATGGGTATGATCTGATAGCCATTACAAAGACGTGGTTGCAAGGTGACTAAGGCTGGGAACTGAATATTCAGGGGTATTTGACATTTCAGAAGGATAGGCAGAAAGGAAAAGGAGTTGGGGTAGCTCTGTTAATTAAAGATGAGATCAGTGCAGTAGTGAGAAATGATATTGGCTCAGAAAATTACGATGTAGAATCAGTTTGGGTGTAGATAAGAAATAATAAGGGAAAGAAGTCACTGGTGGGAGTAGGCTGTAGGCCCCCTAACAGTAGCTACACTGTAGGACAGAGTATAAACCAAGAAATATTAGAGGCTTGTAAGAAAGGTACTGCGATAATCATGGGCGATTTTAATATTCATATAAATTGGACAAATCAAATTGGCAAAGGTAACCTTGAGGACGAGTTCATAGAGTGTATTCGGGATGTTTTCTTAGAACAATGCATTGTGGAACCAACCAGGGAGCAGGCTATTTTAGATCTGGTATTGTGTAATGAGATAGGATTAATTAATGATCTCATAGTAAAGGATCCTTTAGGGAAGAGTGATCATAGCATGTTAGAATTTCAAATTCAGTTTGAGGGTGAGAAACTTGGGTCTCAAACTAGTGTCCTGAACTTAAATAAAGGCAATTACAAAGGTATGAAGACAGAGTTGGCTAAAGTGGACTGGGAAATAGATTAAAGGGTAAGACGGTAGATAAACAGCGGCAGACATTTAAGGAGATATTTCATAACTCTCAGCAAAGATATATTCCAGTGAGAAAGAAAGACTCTAAGAGAAGGATGAACAATCCATGGCTAACTAATAAGTTAAGTATGGTATCAAATTGAAAACAAAGGCATACAATGTTGCAAAGATTAGTGGTAGGCCAGAGGATTGGGAAATTTTTAGAAACCAGCAAAGGATGACTAAAATAATAATAAAGAGGGAGAAGATAGATTATGAGAGTAAACTAGCAAGAAATATAAAAACAGACAGTCAGAGCTTCTACAGGTACATAAAAAGGAAGAGAGTAGCTAAAGTAAACACAGAAAATTCTGGAAATACTCAGCAGGTCAGGCAGCATCTGTGGAGAGAGAAACAGAGTTAACATTTCAGGTCGATGACCCTTCAGCTAAAGTAAACATTGGTCCCTTAGAGGATGAGACTGGGGAATTAATAATGGGAAACGGCTGAGAATTTGAACAAATATTTTGTAGCGGTCTTCACGGTAGAAGATACTAAAAGCATCCC
Organism: Squalus acanthias; assembly: GCA_030390025.1. Taxonomy (NCBI): domain Eukaryota; kingdom Metazoa; phylum Chordata; class Chondrichthyes; order Squaliformes; family Squalidae; genus Squalus; species Squalus acanthias. The sequence continues at coordinate 106,219,218 of CM059434.1, forward strand.
AATAATAATAAATAATCAAGGGGCTATAGGGAGGGAGGAACTTAAAAGAATCACTATCACTAGAGAAAAAGTACTAGGCAAACTAATGGGACTAAAGGTGGACAAGTCCCCTGGACCTGATGGCTTGCATCCTAGGATCTTAAAAGAAGTGGCTGCAGAGATAGTGGATGCATTGGTTGTAATTTACCAAAATTCCCTGGATTCTGGAGAGGTCCCAGTGGATTGGAAAACCGCAAATGTAATGCCCCTATTCAAGAAAGGAGGGAGACAGAAAGCAGAAAACTATAGGCCAGTTAGCCTAACATCTGTCATTGGGAAAATGCTGGAGTCCATTATTAAGGAAGTAGTAGCAGGATATTTAGAAAATCATAATACAATCAGGCAGAGTCAGCATGGTTTTATGAAAGGGAAATCATGTTTGACAAATTTGCTAGAGTTCTTTGAGGATGTAACGAGGAGGGTGGATAAAGGGGAACCAGTAGAGGTAGTGTATTTGGATTTCCAGAAGGCATTCGATAAGGTGCGACATAAAAGGTTACTGCGCAAGATAAGAGCTCAAGGGGTTGGGGGTAATATATTAGCATGGATAGAGGTTTGGCTAACTAACAGAAAACAGAGAGTCAGGATAAATGGGTCATTTTCAGGTTGGCAAACTGTAACTAGTGGGGTGCCACAGGGATCAGTGCTGGCGCCTCAACTATTTACAATCTATATTAATGACTTGGATGAAGGGACCGAGTGTAATGTAGCCAAATTTGCTGATGATACACAGATAGGTGGGAAAGCAAGTTGTGAGGAGGACACAAAGAATCTGCAAAGGGATATAGATAGGTTAAGTGAGTGGGCAAAAATTTGGCAGATGGAGTATAATGTGGGAAAATGTGAGGTTATTCACTTTGGTAGGAAGAATAAAAAAGCAAATTATTATTTAAATGGAGAGAGACTACGAAATGCTGTGGTACAGAGGGATCTGGGGGTCCTTGTACATGAAACACAAAGGGCTAGATTTTGTCAGCCCCGAGGAGGCGGGTATGGAGGCGGGACTGCCGGTAAAGTTGCAGAATTTGGGGGCGGGTGGCAAACCCGCCTCCAACCCGCCTCCGTGCCCTCTTGCCAGGAGGCAGGAAGCCGTCCTGCCCCGGGTCCCGTCTCCTCGAGGCAGGAAAGGGATTAAAGCCTATTAACTGCCTGTTAACAGGTAGTTAACAGGCAGAAAATAGGATTATCCCCATTTTTCCTTCCGAAGTACAGGCTTCCCGACCTCGGGGAACCCCGCCAGAGTGAAGGAGGCAAGTAGGAGGTCTGTGGGGGTCGGAGGGGTCTGAAAGTGCGATGTAGAGGTGAGTGATGGGTGCAAGTGTGGAGTGGTAAGTATGTAAGGTGAGTGTAAAGTGTTAGAAAATGTTCACTTACCTTTGTTTCTGCCTACAGCCTTCAGCCGCTGTGGAGCCGGAGTCCCGACATCTCCATTGTAGATATCACAGACTGGCTGTTGGATCCTCCGAACCAACAGCCAGGTGATTTCTGCAAAGTTGAAAGATTTGATGAGTCCTGAACACAAGAACTCATCAAACTACACAGAATGTGTTTGACAGCTTCACAGAGCTGTGACGTGCTCTGTCACTGACTTCACCCTAATTGGCCTGCTGAGCCCGCTGGGCGGGCTTAACAAGGTCAATCAGGGGAAAATCCCGCTGGTTGGCCAGAAGCTGATGGAGGCGGGATTGAAAGCCGGCAAGCAGCAGTCCCGCCTCCAAAAGCTTCCCATTGAGAAAATCCAGCCCAAAAAGTTAGCATGCAGATACAGCAAGTAATTAGGAAGGCAAATGGAATGTTGGCCCTTATTGCAAGGGGGATGGAGTATAAAAGTAGGGAAGTCTTGCTATAACTGTACAGGACATTGGTGAAACCACACCTGGAGTACTGCGTACAGTTTTGGTCTCCTTATTTAAGGAGGGATATACTTGCATTGGAGGCAGTTCAGAGAAGGTTCACTAGGTTGATTCCTGAGATGAGGGGGTTGTCTTATGAAGAAAGGTTGAGCAGGTTGGGCCTATACTCATTGAAGTTTAGAAGAATGAGAGGTGATCTTATTGAAACGTATAAAATTCTGAGGGGGCTTGACAGGGTAGATGAAGGGAGGATGATTCCCCTCGTGGGAACTAGGGGGCATTGTTTCAGAATAAGGGGTCGCCCATTTAAAACGGAGATAAGGAGGAATTTCTTCTCTCAGAGGGTCGTGAATCTTTGGACTTCTCTGCCCCAGAGAGCTGTGGAGGCTGGGTCATTGAATATATTTAAGGTGGAGATAGACAGATTTTTGAACTATAGGGGAGTCAAGGGTTATGGGGAGCGGGCAGGAAAGTGGAGTTGAGGCCAAGATCAGATCAGCCATAATCTTATTGAGTGGCGGAGCAGGCCCGAGGGGCCAAATGGCCTACTCCTGCTCCTATTTCTTATGTTCTTATGTAATTGGCACAGAAGATCCAGGGAAGCTCCTAATTACTCAGATAGGGCTTTGAGAACCAGAGCATCTCTGCTAATGCAACCAATAGTTTTTTTTCTGAGAGATTTTGAGCGAGATATTTAACTCATGCTTCACCATGATTTGGCTGAGTGGTTTGCCATATGTTACTAGAAATATTGATATTTTGACATTGGATTTTAAATTACCTTCTCAGCAAATATTATTTTCAGCAATAACAACAGAAAATGCTGGAAACACTCAGCAGGTCAGGCAGCATCGAGGAGAGAGAAACAGAGTGAACGTTTCGGGTCGAGGACCCTTCGTCAGGACTGGAAAAGGTTCGAGAAGTAACAGATTTTTAAGCAAGTGCGGGGCGGAGACAGGAAGGAGGGGAGGAAAGAACAAAGGGAGGGACTGTGATAGGCTGGAAGGCAGGAGAGATTGACTGACAAAAGGGATGATGGTGCCAGGCAAAAAGAGAAGGTAATGGGACAATGGGACATTTTGCTATTATTTTCAGCAACTTGCTTTCTCCATAGATCTCCGGCAGATGATTCTATCTGTCTCAAGCAGCAAAACAGTGGTGTTAGGTCTAACCTTAGTAACATTTGATTAACTTCCAACAATCCTTAGAGTCCATCTGAGAGTCCTGCAGTTTGGAGTTCCTTTTAGATTTCACCTCACTTTAGCTGATTACTGATCATGATGTGATTTCTCTTCATATCTATGTGTTGTAGTACATGGCCGTCCCATAACTTGTGATCTAGTCAGGGATATTTAATCACTTATGAAATAAAATGCTGGAAATACTCAGCAGGTCCGGCAGCATCTGTGGAGAGAGAAACAGAGTTAACGTTTCAAGTTGATGACCTTTCATCAGTTCTGATTTCAACGTTAACTCTGTTTCTTCACCTGACGAAGGAGCAGCGCTCCGAAAGCTTGTGATTTCAAATAAAGCTGTTGGACTATAACCTGGTGTTGTGCGACTTCTCACATTTGGATACCGAAGGGATTGACCGGTTTCCTGAACTCTTGCATTGCACTTGGAAGATGCATTACTGCTACCCATATAACTGAGATGTTGGAACTGAGTCAGCATCTTTGTAAAGGAGATTCACCAGGAAACAGCTTCTGAATTTCTAGACACCATTGTCCCCTATACTCAACACAATGGGGATTATGTCCTGTGCTTCCTTCGCACACAATGTAGCTGAGCAAAATCTGAAAGAGTAGAAATGGTCATCAAAATGTAAGGTGGCTCTTTAGATGTTCTGTCCAGCCTCATTGCTATGTCTAGACTTGGCTATTCCAATGTGCTCCTGGCCAGCCTCCCATCTTCCATCCTCCAGAAATTTGAGTTCATCCAAAACTCTGCTGCCCGTATCCTAACTCGCACCAAGTCCCGCTTCACTCGGCTCCGTGCAGAGAAGGTCGGGGGGGGGGAGGAGGAGAGGGAATCGAAGGCGGGTAGAGAGAGGATCGAAGGGGGACAGAGAGGATTGAAGGGAGAGAGAGGATCAAAGGGAGATAGAGAGTGAGAGGATCGAAGGGGGAGAGAGAGAGAGGATCGAAGGAGGAGAGAGAGAGAGGATCGAAGGAGGAGAGAGAGAGAGGATCGAAGGGGGAGAGAGAGAGAGGATCGAAGGGGGAGAGAGAGGATCGAAGGGGGAGAGAGAGAGAGGATCGAAGGGGGGGAGAGAGAGGATCAAAGGGGAGAGAGAGGATCGAAGGGGGAGAGAGAGAGAGGATCGAAGGGGGGGAGAGAGAGGATCAAAGGGGAGAGCGAGAGGGATCAAAGGGGGAGAGAGGATCGAAGAGAGAGAGGGGATCGAAGGGGGGACAGGGGATCGAAGGGGGGAGAGGGGATCGAAGGGGGGAGAGGGGATCGAAGGGGGGAGAGGGGATCGAAGGGCGGAGAGGGGATCGAAGGGCGGAGAGGGGATCGAAGGGAGAGAGAGAGAGAGGATTGAAGGGGGTGAGAGAGAGAGAGAGAGGGGATCAAAGGGGGAGATGGGATCGAAGGGGGCAGAGGACTTCAGGAGCTCGTGGTGAGAGAAGGTCAGGAACTCGGGGGGGGGGGTGCAGGAGAGGTCAGGAACTCTGGAGTGGGGAGAGAAGGTCAGGAACTCGGGGGGCGGGGGGAGAGCACAGTGGGGATGGGGGAAGAATGTGATTCAAGTCTAAAGGTTAGGGATTGAGAGTGATCCAGATGGGAAGCGAATGAAGGGAGAGGGAGAGAGAATCGAAGGGGGAGAGAGGGGATCAAAGGGGGAGAGAGGGGATCGAAGGCGGGGAGAGAGGGAGGATCGAAGGGAGAGAGTGATTGAAGGAGGAGAGAGGAGATCGAAGGGGGAGAGAGGATCGAATGGGGAGAGAGAGGGAGGATCAAAGGGGGGAGAGAGGGGATCGAAGGGGGAGAGAGATCGAAGGGGGAGAAAGAGGATCGAAGGGGGAGAGAGAGGATCGAAGGGGGGACAGAGAGGATCGATTGAGGTGAGAGGGGATCGAAGGGGGAGAGAGAAGATCGAAGGGGGTGAGAGGGGATCGAAGGGGGGAGAGAGAGGATCGAAGGGGGGACAGAGAGGATCGATGGGGGTGAGAGGGGATCAAAGGGGGGAGAGAAGTGATCGTAGGGGGGAGAGAGGGGATCGAAGGGAGAGAGAGGATCGAAGGGGGGAAAGAGGGGATCGAAGGGAGGAGAGAGGGGATCAACAGGGGAGAGAAGTGATCGTAGGGGGAAGAGAGGGGATCGAAGGGGGGAGAGGGGATCAAAGGGGGGAGAGGGGATCAAAGGGGGGAGAGGGGATCAAAGGGGGGAGAGGGGATCAAAGGGGGGAGAGGGGATCAAAGGGGGGAGAGGGGATCAAAGGGGGGAGAGGGGATCAAAGGGGGGAGAGGGGATCAAAGGGGGGAAAGGGAATCAAAGGGGGGAGAAGGGATCAAAGGGGGGAGAGAGGGGATCAAAGGGGGGAGAGGGGATCAAAGGGGGGAGAGGGGATCAAAGGGGGGAGAGGGGATCAAAGGGGGGAGAGGGGATCAAAGGGGGGAGAGGGAATCAAAGGGGGGAGAAGGGATCAAAGGGGGGAGAGAGGGGATTAAAGGGGGGAGAGGGGATCGAAGGGGGGAGAGGGGATTGAAGGGGGGGAGGGGATCGAAGGGGGAGAGAGGGGATCGAAGGGGGAGAGAGGGGATCGAAGGGAGAGAGAGAGAGAGTTGATTGAAGGGGAGAGAGAGGATTGAAGGGGGAGAGAGAGAGGGGGATCAAGGGGGGGAAGAGAGGATCGAAGGTGGGAGAGGACGCCAGGAGCTCGGGGGGAGAGAAGGTCAGGAACTTGGGGGGTGGGGGAGGGGTCAAGAACTCGGGAGTGGGAGAGAGGTCAGGAACTCGGTGGGGGAAAGAACGTGATCCAGGTCTAAAGGTTAGGGATTGAGAGTGAGAACGTGATCCTGATGGGAAGATGGATGGAAGGGAGAGCCCGGTCTGTTCTCTGAAAGCAGTACTGTGAGCTGTGTCCGGAGGTTGGCAGTCAGAATGACTGGCTCAAATTACACATTGCAAATGATTTGATTACTCAGGCAGGCAGGATCTAATTAGACATTCCAGACAAACTGCTGGGTATGTCTTGCCCCCCAATGGGACTAATCAGAAACCTGGTCTTTTTCCCCCAGGGGGACCAATCAGAAATTTGGTGTTTCAAATAATTACAGCCTTTTTTATATTTCAGGCTCCTTCCAGGCTAGTGCTGTGAAAACCTATGGTGTCACCTATTGGTGAATCATGCATGTGACTAATCCTTAATACAGGAATGCCACTACCTTTGCAACATTCACCATTGAGTAGCAGCAATGTGAAAGAGCTGCACAATTCGAAAACACTGCCAACTTTCCACAAGTACAGGGGGTGATTGATTGCATTTTTGTTATCCATTTGGGCCCTGGCCCATAGAGCTGTGATTTACATGAGCAGAAAAGGTTTCTATTTTCTTAATGTCCAGCTGGTCTGCGACATAATAACATCTTCAAATAAGGCATAGATTGTTGGCACAAAATAAATGCATCAACTCAAACTAAACCAGACAACTAGAATAATGACATTACTATTTTTTAAATATATGCACTAAACATTTTCTATATTCAATTCATCTGCGATACCATGAACAACATCATGGGAGATCAGCAGATATATAATTAAAACGGTATGCCTAGCACACATTTTCTGTCTGCCACACTTCGACTGTCACACTGCAAATTTCTGTGTCACACTTTTTCTTTCAAGTATAACAAACCAAAGGCAGCCAACTGAAATGTAGCAACTGAACATTCAAAATAACTTAAGTGACACAGAATCCAGAATGTCTGTAACCCCTGACTGAGCTTAACAAACACATTAAACAACAAGAGAATGAAAACCAGTGTCGTGACCTGCAGCCTGGACAACAAATAAACTCTGATCTCATCCAGTGTTTATTTAATAGCAATTAGACCTTGTGGCATTTTATGGACCACTGCAGAAGAATAAAACATTTTGCATTATGTGATATGACATTTCTGCCCTTATAAAACAAGAGTATCACAACACTTCCTGTAACAATGCCACAGGACATCCGCTTATATATACAGGTGTGGTGCCTAGTGCATAACTGTCATATTTCATAAAATATGTGCCAACAGTATAAAAAATAGCCAAATAGCAAAAAATTTCCTGCTGGTTTTTCTGACCTTGCTAACCTGGTCATGCTTCAATAACAGCAGCTGGGGTTTTACCAACAGCTGCCAGTCTATAGAGACTTATCTCAGGGATTGCCATCTAACTAACTTCAGGATATGCCTAGGAATTAGCCTTAATTAACTTCAAGATTTGCCTTTTTACAGTAACTAAACATTTTGGCCTTAAAGGGATAGGTGAAGTTACACACAGCTCCATATTAGCAGAATAATGGCCCAGATTTTGCTGTGAGTGGCGAAGGAATGGCTTTCGCCATTCACCTTGCGTACAGTTGCCCACAGACTTTTAGCGGGCTTGTCAGAGCAGATTTCCAGTCTTCCAGTGTCAGTTTTAATTCAGCGGCTTCTACAGGGGATCTGTGGGGTCTGTGAGCAGGTCAAGCAGCAGGAAAACTGTTCAACCCATCAGATTGAAGAATCCTTACAGACGGCAAAGCAGGAAGTAAAAAACAGGAAATATAAATTACATTTAAATCATTGTACAAAAGCGAAATAAAGATTGGGGCATACACATGGGATTAAGGGAGAAACTTAAATAGAAAAACACAAAAACATTTTTAAAACATTTATTTAAAAAAAAATCTGCAACATTAATTTTCTTCTGCAGGAATGAGACTCCACACTTGTAAAATGTAATTTTCAGGGCCAGAGAGGTTGTTCAGCAGTATACATCACATAGTACGCCGTTAAAAACTCAGTTACTACAGATTTTACAAGCTCTAACTTTTGAATCAGTCTTTAGTGCGGAACTAGTGGGCAATTAACCCAAATTCACATCATAACATTGATTTTTCTGCAGATTCCATCGGCGATCACTGCAACAGCGCACCCTGTGGAGGAGCAGGGTATCACTGACAGAAACTTCCGGATTTACGTTTTTAACTGCGCATGTGCGGACGCCAGAAGTTGCTGTCAGTTTTACCCAGTAATAACGGCGAGTGCTGACAGCCTCGCCGTTATTAGTACAATAAAATCCGGGCCAATATATTGTGCAATACATAGCTAATGCTCCTGTCCTTATAAAATAGTATATCCTCCAACTTACTGTAAGCAATGCTGTAGAGAGCATTTAGTTTCTTATATAAAAAGGATTTGATATTATCAAGTACTTTAAAACATGACATATTAAATGGTATATAAAGTTAACCCACATTATTACTTCAAAGTAAGTCAGAAAAGTAGGTCTTCAGAACATAAATGGAAATTAATGAAAAGTAAATGTCAAATATACATCAAGGACAACTTATTTTACTCAAAATGTTATACATGTTTGGAATAATGACCAAATAGGTTAACAGAAGCAATAATACTAGGATTGTTCAAAATTCATATGGTTTTTATAATGGGAGAATCAGGATCTAAGAGGGATGAGATAAAAGCATTGATTACATCCCAGGCTCTTACATTATTGTAGCAAAGACTTTTAGATCATTAATGTGCTTGTACCAAGTCATATTAGATCTTACCATTTACTAACAGAAAATGCAGGAAATATTCAGGTCAGGCAGCATCTGTGGAGAGAGTAACAGAGTTAATGGCTGAGATTTTCCTTACCTTGGCGGGTCCAGGGTGGGCGACGTTGGTGGTGGGTCCCGACCCCGCTGTTGACTCCATCCCGCTCTCAAGCAGCAGGGAAACTGTTCAACCCATCAGATTGAAGAATCCTTACAGACGGCAAAGCAGGAAGTAAAAAACAGGAAATATTTCCGCTCTGGAAAATAATTTTCCATTGATAGGGCTTGTTAATCCCGCCCAGTGCATTTCCCAGGCCAATTAGAGGAAGCGGGTCTGGTGACGTCATTCATGATGCTTCATCAGCCGGTTTCCTGAAAGGGACCATGGCCAACTTTCTTTTAACATTTGTGCTGTCAGTGTTCTACAGCATTGAAGTGCTGCAAACACTGACAATGACTGCACAGAGGTGCAGGGCTGCACCCAGGCTCTCCCATGGGAGGGAGTCACAGCACACAGGGAGGTTCTCTTCCCTTCTGATGGGAGGAAGACACCTCCCCAGGAGACCAACACAGCCTGGTTGCACATTGCAGAGGATCTGGTCAGGGGGACCTGGGTGCAGTGACGCAAACCGTTCAATGATCTCATTAGATCACAAAACGTTAGTACAAAGCCACATTCATCTCATCACATCCCCATCACTCTGCCTTCCCTACCCTACTCCTGCACATCCTTACTCACACCAACTTACCTTGCACGTCCACCAATCCCTCTCTCTCTATCTACATTATCACATCCCCATCTCACTAGCCACCCCTCACACTAACCCTCATCCTACTGCCATCATACCAACTAACAACACACAAGGGTAGCCACTTGGGTCTTTTATCCAATGTTCATGCAAAGTTTCTGTTAATGTGCTGTCAAACATTGAAACCTTTATTTTCAACACTTTGCGTTCTTGGACAGATTTGTGTGCACCTTTGGAAGTGGCTTAGTAAGTTGCAGTGAATGGTGAGACATAATGGTACGACCACAATGGTGGTGAATGTGAAAGGAATGGCTTGGGCATTGTAGGGATGCTTTATGGTTTTGGTGGGTGGTGATGCCAACCTGGCAGCCAGGGTATACAGCGTCAAGTGAAGTAAATCTGCCTATGGTGAGACCATCCCTGGCCTCCCGGGCAGCAATGTGCTCGGTGCTGATGCCCTCTGTCCTGTGCAGCATCAGGTGATTGCAGAGAAGGTTGGTGTTGTTGTTAGTGCTGCTGGTGTTGGGCTGATCGTGATCGGATTCTGAGGACCAAGGTGAGACCCATATTGATGAAGTCGAGGTGACAAAAGCATTCTATCAATGGTGAGAGAGTTCTTCCAATGAGGTAAGAGTGGATGGAGAGTGGAAAGCCTTCAGAATCTGTGCTGGAAATGGACTGAGAAACAGCTTGTGGCTGAGGAAAGTGATGATCTGTCAGGTGGGAGCTTTTATTGTATATTTGAAGCTGTCAAGTAATCAGCTGGAGCAATGGTCACTGAATTCCCGCCTCAGGTTGACAGCCATGGTCCCCGAACAGCGTGGTTCCTGTGGCCATGAAGTTAAAGTGAAAAGGTAAGTTAAAAAAGCCTGTTAATGATCTGTCAACTAGATGCTAATGAGTTTAATTGGGTCGCCCGCCGCTGCCTGTCGGGTCTGCTCAGCGCTGACAGACCCGACATTGGGAAAGGCGCATTGCAGCGGGTTGACAGCGGGGTCCCGACCAGCTGTCAAAAAAATCTAATTTCCCACCCGACCCGCCACCGATCCCCCCCCCCCCCCGCCCCCGGAAAATTCCAATGACCTTTCATCAGAACTGGAAAAAGTTAGAGATGTAACTAGTTTTAGGAAAGTACAGAGGCAGAAAAAGGGAGTGAAGGGAGGAAAGAACAAAAGGCAACCTTCAGTTCTGATGAAAGGTCATTGACCTGAAATGTTAACTCTGTTTCTCTCTCCACAGATGCTGCCTGACCTGCTGAGTATTTCCAGTATTTTCTGTTTTTATTTCAGATTTCCAGCATCTGCAGTATTTTGCTTTTGTATTAGCATTTACTAATCTGTTCAAATCTGAAATGTGATACTAAAACATTTGTATACATATAGTCACCATTTTACACTGGCAGTCTGTGGTCAGTGACAAAAGTCAGTGCGAATTGGGCCCCCTTCCCTCAGCACCACTCCTACCTGTAATGTAAATGGTTTTGGCCCCTCCATACTGTTGGTGGTAACTCTAATTAGAACAAGAGTAACTGCTTACAGTATGCATAGAATCATAGAATGATACAACACAGAACGAGGCTATTCGGCCAATCTCGCCTGTGCCAGCTCTTTGAAAGAGCGATCCAATTAGTCCCATTCACTAGCTCTGTCCACATAGCCCTGTAAATTTTTCCTTTCAAGTATTTATCCAATTTCCTTTTGAAAGTTACTATTGAATTTGCTTCCACCACCGTTTCAGGCAGTGCATTCCAGATTGCAACAACTCCCTGTGTAAAAAAAAAAAATCCTCATGTCGCCTCTGGTTCTTTTGCCTATCACCTTAAATCTGTGTTCTCTGGTTACCGACCCTTCTGCCACTGAAAACAGTTTCTCCTTGTTTACTCTATCAAAACCCTTCATGATTTTGAACAACTCTTTCAAATCTCCTCTTAACCTTCTCTGCTCTAAGGTAACTGAAATCCATCATCCCTGGTACCATTTTAGTAATTCTCTTCTGCTCCCTCTCTAAGGCCTTGACATCCTTTCTAAAGTGTGGTGCCTAGAATTGAACACAATTCTCCAGCTGAGGCCTAACCAATGTTTTATAAAGGTTTAGCATAACTTCTTTTCTTTTGTACTCTATTCCTCTATTAATAAAGCCAAGGATCCCATATGCTTTTTTAATGGCCTTCTCAATTTGTCCTGCCACCTTAAAAGATTTGCGTACATACACCCCCAGGTCTTTCTGTTTCTGTCTTTAAAATTTCACCATTTCGTTTATATCATCTCTCCTATTCTTCCTACCAAAATAAATCACTTAACACTTCCCTGCATTAAATTTCATCTGCCATGTGTCTGCCCATTTCACCAGTCTATGTCCTCCTGAAGTCTGCTCCTACCCTCCTCATTGTTTACTACATTTCCGAGTTTTGTATCATCTGCAAACTTTGAAAATATGCCCTGTATACCCAAGTCCAGGTCATTAATATACATCAAAAAGAGCAGTGGTCCTAATACCAACCCCTTGGGAACACCACTGTATACCTCCCTCCAGTCTGAAAAACAACCGTTCATCATCATTCTCTGCTTTCTGTCCGTTAGCCAATTTTGTATCTATGCTGCCAGTCCCTTTAATCCCATGGGCTTTAATTTTACTTAAAAGTCTATTCTGTGGTACTTTGTCAAACACCTTTTGAAAGTCCATTTACACATCAACCGCATTACCCTCATCAACCCTCTCTGTTACTTCATCAAAGAACTCAATCAAGTTAGTCAAACACAAATAAAAACAGTAAATGCTGGAAATACTCAGCAGGTCAGGCAGCATCTGTGGAGAGTTAACTTTTTAGGTCGATGACCTTTCGTCAGAACAGTCAAGCACAATTTGCCTTAACAAATCTATGCTAACTTTTATTAATTATCCCGTAGTTTAACAAGTGGCAATTAATTTTGTCCCGGATTATTGTTGCTAAAAGGTTCCCCACCACCGCCGTTAGGCTGACTGGCCTGTAGTTGCCGGGTTTATCCCTCTACCCTTGTTTTCTGCAGCAACTGTTGAAGCACCAGGATTCTAATGGGAGCGGTGCTGAAGGGAGAGGGAAGGAAAACAAATGGATGGCAATATAGGGTAAGGGAAGGGGGAATTGGATGGCAATGCAGGGCAAGGGTGAAGGAGGCAGAAACTGAAAGGGAGGATGGGGGAAGTTGGGTGAGATGCTTTGGGTGGGAGAGGAAGGGGAAATCCAAATGTCAGTTTTGTTTTCCTTTTTAAAGATGACACATGTATCAATTGTGAAGTACAACGTGTTTAATATTAACCAGAATAAATAATTTAATGTAAAAAAATTACAAGCCTCCAGATCCGCTTAGAAATACACCAACAATTTTGAGCCTTCAACGTTTGGATTTCCCCCTTCAGACTTTTATGTTTACAAGCAACAGCATACAGTACCTCCACCTATGTTGCAAATTCCTTTACACGTCATAGGTTCATAACTAAAGGTATCAATCACAAACTGTTAAGTCAACTTTTGCTAGCTTACTAACTTGGTATTGATGCATTTTATTTCTCATTCATTGTATCTTCCATTAGTGCAAAAAAAAGGAACAATATTTTATTTAGAAATAAAAACAGAAAATGCTGGAAATACGCAGCAGGTCAGGCAGCATCTGTGGAAAGAGAAAAAGAGAGTTAACGTGACCTTTTGTCAGAACAATATTGTATTACTGCTTATGAGTTTTCTCAATAGTTTATGAGTTAACATTTTCTGAAGGGGAAAGTATTCCGAAAGCCACGTTGGTGGACTCAATAATTTAGTCACCCCAATATACAGTTTAAAAAAAAAACTGATTTAAAACTATCAGCCAACTTGGTGCAAAAAGTTTGAGGCTGGCACCAACAAGTTTGGCAGTCGCGGTCCGTGAGCTCGCTCGCAGTTACGTCACAGATGAGCGGGGTCGCGTGGCTGCTGCGGCCAGTTGGCAGGCAGCGCGCGAGCTGATCGGATTCGGACCGGCGCCGCCGATGGACGCCGGCTCTTGGCGAGCGGTGGCTCCGGCACTTCACATTTCCGCAGCCTTCTCCCGCCGCCACGCTGCTGCCGCCCCCGCGCCTCGGTTCCCATTGGCGGCTGTTTAAAGGTAGGGGTGGTCCCCGCCAGCTTTACTTTTATTTCTAGCGCGGCTGCTCGCGATGAGCGATGAGTAAGCGCGTGGACGCTCGGGCCTCGGGCCTAAGGAGACCGACGTGCGGGGACGACTGCGCATGAGCAGAAGGCCGCGCTGATCGCTGGGTGTTGTAGTTCTCCGTGACGTCAGTGGTTACAAATCAGAGGCGAAAGGCAGGTGGGCGGAACTCCATGTTCCAGGGTGCAATGTGCGCGGCACTCTGCCTGTCCGAGAGCCGCGTATGATGTTTAGCAATATTGTCTGTATTGCAGTTGCACTTTCTTTGTGACTCACGGTCTTTTAAAGTCTTCAGTCGTTTGTATGTGCTTACTGACGACGGTGAGTTGTTTTGGGGCTCGTCCTTGGGTACGATCTTGTCGTAGAATCAATAATAGGATATGTTCACTGTTTAATTGACGAGGAGCATTTTTTTACCATATGGTGGGATGCAGTTTTGATTCAACTATGCACTGCTCCTTGAGTAACTTGACAATTAAGTTTATTTAATTGACTTACAGTGATGCTTAAACGTTGGTGGGCAGCTTAGTGTGATGTACCATATTTGTGAAACTTTTTATACACTTTAAAAAGTGACCATAAGAAATTTAAAAACGATGGAAATGCATTGAGTTTCTTGTAGCCTAAAAGGAATATCGCAGAATTTGTTTGGCGCACGTTTATTTGGGATTACAATAGCATATGTACCCAAAAGAGAAAATCAATGGAATGTAGTGTTAGTACAAGATGACTAACCTTGTAATCTGCCAAAAAGTGACAGTGCATCTCTGCTAGCTATAGCCTCTCTCTCTCTCACACACACACACCTGCAATGATCAGGGCTCCTTATATTGTATGTTCAAAGTACAAATGGTAGCTTTTCTATTCAGTTATAATGCTGATTTCTTCCAAGCAAAAATTGTTACTTTATATACTGTAAGTTTAATGAGCTTCCTTGCATGATGTATTTTATTTTTTTCAATAATGCCACTCTTGCGCCATGATTGATTTGCACAACATCTACTTCTTCCAAACATGCAGCTGCAAAACAAATTGTGCAATGAGTATTTAATTTGGATCCACTCTTTTTCAGTGCTTGTAATGGTACTGTTAAATGAGTCTTAAAGACTATGCATAACAACAGTCCAAGTACGCGATAACTACATCTTTTGTTGAGCTTGAAGTTGGAGGAAATAACCTTATTAGTGAATCAGACTTGAGCCTACATTGAGAGAAACTTATTTACAGACAGAACTTGGGAGCAGTTGTGCCTGCACACTTTAATCCCAATAATTACTGGTGCTCTGACCATTGTAAGCAGGGTATAATCAGCACACAAGCAGCCTCAGCTTCAGCGTTTCCATACCTCTGCTATAAGTCAACCAGAGAATATTCTGGAAATCTCAGTGCACCTGTCCTATTTTAAGCAAAATGCAGTAACCATCAATGGGGCTAGCTAGGATCTCTGTAGAGAGTCACTTCTATACTACGTTATACTACAAATTGGTTTTCAAACAGACCTATGACTTCCATATGCACTACACGTCTTTCTTTATGCCACCACTCCAATTGGAGGCCAGTATGTAATGGGTCTAGGAGATCAGTGTTTTGTGGATGTGTGAACTGGAATGCACTAAGATTGTGGGCATGGAACCTGACAGGAGCTAGTGAGACCCAGGAAATTATTGGGGAAATTGGTGAGGCAAATTTTTTGCAAGTATTCCTGAATGTAATTTGGTATTGGCTTCTTTCTTTCTGTCATGATAAATATTGGGGTTAAAAACAGGTTCAAGTACAGAAAATGACTCTTTGTTTGGATACAGTAGTCTCAGAATATAGACTTTGTTTGGGGTCAGTGGCACCAGCTGTTCATTACACTTGCCCACAGACTTTCTATGGGCTTTTAAACTGGAGCTTGTGATGCCTAGAAATCCATTTCAGCGCGGCCCCCTCTACAGGGGATCTGGGACCTGCGTGAACAGGGCAAGCAACTGTATCTCTAACCAATCAGATTTGAAGAATCGTTAATGAGCAGCGCAGAGTTTGAACCAGGAA
This sequence comes from Squalus acanthias, assembly GCA_030390025.1. Taxonomy (NCBI): domain Eukaryota; kingdom Metazoa; phylum Chordata; class Chondrichthyes; order Squaliformes; family Squalidae; genus Squalus; species Squalus acanthias. The sequence continues at coordinate 106,234,810 of CM059434.1, forward strand.
TTGTCAGTTAGAATAACGAATTCAATGTCAAATCGGGTACAGAAAGCAAAATTGAGAGGGAAGGAAATCTGGGATTAAGAGAGAAAGAGAAGAGAGAAAAAGTTTTCAAAAAAAATTAATTACATTTTTTAATTTAAAATCTCCAACCATAATTAAAATCTAAAGGAATGTGACACCACACTTTTAAAAATTAATATTCAGTAGCAGAGAGGTTGTTTGGCAGTAATTAAGACTTAACACGTCGTTAAAAATTTACTTACACTGGAATGGACAATCCCTAACTAGTTCTAGCGAGTTTAGTGGGTATCTATCATGTAAGTACAGCAACTTCATGTGTTTCAATGGCGAGTCTTTCGACGAGATACTGTTTATAGTGAAGCTTCTGGAGGAGCAGGGCAACTCGGACAGCAACTTTCTGGTTTCTGTGTTTAAGTACACGTGTGCGGTCGCCGGAAGTTGCTGTCCGATTTACTCTTTAATAACGGTGAGTGCTGATCGCATCACCATTATTTTTACCGCAAAATATGGACCCCTGTGTTTGGCCAGGTGTCTGGGAGAGGCTGAACCATTCAACTCATCATTTGGATTTTATTTGCTTATATATGTTTGGCGGCTCATTCTGAGCTTGAATTTAAATTTTGTTTGTAACAGACATTTTAAAGTTTTTCTCCGCCTATTTTGTTCACATTCAAGTGTGTTTGAAGCCATCAGAGCGAGGTCAGATAGACTCTGTGGAGGGTCAACAACATAGTGCTGCAAAAAGACTAATATTCAGAGACCTTCTGTCCAGTTCAATTCTTCCCTGCACTGTCCAGCATAAAGACACTCAAAATTATGCTATTGCAATGTAGGCTGACACCAGTCCAGTACTGAGGAAGTGCTACACTGTTGGCAGTGCCATCTTTCAGATGTGACGGTAAACTGAGGCCCCATCTGCCCTTGGCAGTATTCAAAATACAACAGCGGAGTTCTTGTCCCTCAGCCAAAAACAGATCTGGCCAATCATCTCATTTGCATTTGTGAGACATTGCTGTGTGCAAATTTGCTGCCACGTTTGCCTTATAACAATGACTGTACTTAAAAAGTACTTCATTCGCTGTGAAGTGCTTTCAGACATCCTAAGGTCATGAAAGGCATTATATAAATGCAAGTCCATTCCGTTTTTCAAAGATAACTTGGGCTCCGTAACATTCCCTTTATTTTGTAGGATAGCGAACCAGAGAAAACGCATGAAATTGCGATCCTTCAGATTGGGATAGTGGGAGATTTCAAACACACGTATGAGCATTCCACTTAATTCAAGAGTGTTGGCAGGCCTGTAAGTTACATTTGCTCTGAGGTGTGATTGAAGAACTTGAAGAATTATGGGCCGGATATTCCGATTGCTATGGGTGTGTACGCGCTGTGTACACACCCGAAGGGACATCATAAATGCCGGTTTCAGGCATGCCAAGAACATGCGCTGAAAACCGGCATTTCCGATCTGTCAAGAATGCTCTTGACAGATCGGATGCCTGCCTTGGAGAAGGGCCTCTGCGGGCAAATAGTTCCGCTTTCTGCAGAACCTCCGCCCGCGGAAAACCCTTAGAAATCTTACGTCTGGTAAAAGGCGTAAGGCCTGTTTTTACCAGCATAAGATTTGAAAAAAAGTTTAACTTTTTTTTTCACTCATTTATCATTTAAAAATACTTAAAGGTAAGTTTATTTTTAGCCTCGTAAAAAACTTTAATTCTTTTTTTCAAAAGATTACATTTTTGTTTAAAATATTAAATTTATTGTAATTTCAACTAATTTTAAAAATGTGATTTTTTTAAATTAATGTTTTAAAGTGTTTTGGGGGTGATCTCCATTCATATATTTGACAGGTCTATCTGTCAAGTGTATGAAGGGAGATTCCCTTCTTTGATTGGCTCCCCATGGCCCACGTGATCCCAGGGACGCTTGCGAACCAGCATGTGCCTCTGGGATACATGGGCCCTGCACATTTCGTCGTGGAGAGGCCCAGGAGCAGAAGTGTCCGGACCTCGGGAGCCCTCAGGTAAGTGCGTAGATTTTTTTCCAGATCGGAGGCCTCCGCACGCGGGAAGCCTCCGATCGGAAAATACGGCCCAATCTCATTTGTGAAGTTTTAAAAATTTGAATTTTAATTGAACTTTTTTATTTGCAGAATAACACTGATGGTGGTTCGCATGGTGATGAGGCTTCAGCATCTCTGCTGCAATTGGTGTTCATTTGTTCCTGTGGCATTTGTGGAGCACACGGAGAGTACAGTGTGTGCTAGGGGAAGTAAGTGGTATTTTCATATACAATTTTATTTTGCCTTCTGCAAATGAATACATCAAATTATGACTATTTATTATATTTTTGGTTTCTGGATGTTTTTCTATTTTCTCCTTTGGTAGGGATTCCATTATTTTCCTACCACCGATGTTAAGCTGACTGGTCTATAATTCCCTGGACATGTTTGATCTCCCTTCTTAAATATAGGTATAATGTTAGCTATCTGCCAGTCTTCTGGCAATACACCTTTATCTAACAAATTATTAAATAGTGCCTCTGCTATCTCTTAGCTAGATTCTTTTAAAATGCATGGATGCAATCCGTCCGGACCAGGGGTTTTATCCTCTGAGTTTGATTAGGTTATTTCATATTTCTCCTTTTTTAAATTTTAAATGGGGTTATATAATTTCTAATCTCATCTTCCAATGTCATGTCCACCTGCTCTGTCTCCCTGGTAAATACTGAAGCAAAGTAATTATTTGTTCCACCCTACGTGAACTTGAGCTCATCCAAAACTCGGCTGCCCATGTCCTAACTCGCACCAAGACCCGTTCACCCATCACCCCTGTGCTCGCTGGCCTACATTGGCTCCCGGGTAAGCAACGCCTCAATTTCAAAATTCTCATCCTTGTTTTCAAGCCTCGCCCCTCCCTATCTCTGTAATCTCCTCCAGCCCCACAACAACCACCGCCGCCCGCCCCCCCCCCCCGCCCGAGATATCTGCGTTCCTCTAATTCTGCCCTCCTCTAATTCTGCCCTCTTGAGCATCCCTGATTATAATTGCTCAATCATTGGTGGCCGTGCCTTCTGTTGTCTAGGCCCTGAGCTCTGGAATTCCCTCCCTAAACCTCTCGGGGCTCTACCTCTCTTTCTCCTTTAAGACACTCCTTAAAACCTACCTCTTTCACCAAGCTTTTGGTCATCTGCCCTAATTTCTCCTTATGGCTCAGTGTCAAATTTTTTGTCTTCTAATACTCCTGTGAAGCGCCTTGGGACGTTTTACTACGTTAAAGGCGCTATCTAAATACTTGTTGTAATATTTCTGCCATTTCGCTATCGCTGCCTGTGATTTATTCCTGTCCATCCCTTAGTGGCCCTTGTCCCATCCCGAGTTTCTTTTTTAATTTATGTGCCTGTAGAATATTTTACTATTTAATTTTATGTTCCTTGATAATTTAATTTCATAGTTCCTCTTTGCTACTCAGCTTAAAGGGAATGTTGATGGACACCTAAATATCTTTTGCTTCACCACAGCTCCTAGTCTCTCATCATTAAGAAAATATTGGCCAGGTTTTACGGTGGTAATGATGGCAAAACTGACAGTGTTCGCTGTTATTACCCCTCTGAAACTGACCACAACTTCAGGATTTAGCTCATGCGCAAATAAACACAGAAATTCTGAAGTTGCAGTCAGTCATTCACTGCTCCACCACAGGTTGCGCTGTGGAGCTCCCCAGAGCCGGCAATCCGTTGAAATCACACTGAAAGACAAAAACTTCCCCTATTACGATGGAATATCGCTGTTTAAAAAAAAAAAACCTAAAACTTTAAGCCTTGTTGAAAGAGGTGTAACTGGGTTTTTAATGGCGTACTGACTGCTGAACAACCATTCTGGGCCTAAAAAACTATTTTTATATTTGTGGAATGTCAAATTTTTCCATTAGCATAAGAATTACATGGTTTTTAATAGAAATTTTTAAAAAAACTATATTTCAGCTTCTACCTTAATCATATGTGTATGTCCCAATCTTTATTTCGCTCTCTGTAAAATTTATAAAAAGTAAATTAGAATCTGTGCATTTTATTTCCTGGTTTGCCGTCTGAGAATTCTTCAATGTGATTGACTGCTTAGCCAGCTTAATGATATCACTGTTGCTGGACGCTTACGATTCGTTTGATTTGACGCCAGATTCAAACAAAGGTGGGACAGCTCAATTTCATGGCACAGAGATCGCTATATCTTTGTGGGCAGCTTTCTTCAAGGTCAGTGGCGAACGCCGTCACTTCGTCGCTGACCTCAAATTCCGGGCCATTCTGATTTGTCTTTTTCAGATTCAAAGTGGATGACTGTACACTTCTCACATTGAACTCCATCTGCTATAGTTTTGCCAACTCACTTAATCTGTTATATGTCCCTTAGTTACTTCCTGCTCCCATCTATACAACTTACTATGCCTCCTAGCTAAGTGTCATCTACAAACTTAGATATTCAACTCTCTATTCCTTTATCCAATTAATTAATGTATGGTGAAAGGCTGAGGTCCCAGTACAGATCCCTGGGGAGCATCACTTGTCACATCCCGCCAATCAGAGTATGTTCCCTTTATCCCTATTCTCTGGCTCGACAAATTTCCAACCCATGTTGCAAGGTAGTCTCCAATTCCATGCACTTTCATTTTTGTGCGGAACCTTATCAATTGCTTTCTGAATGTCTATATAGATAACATCCATAGACACTCTCTTATCCGCCATTTTAATGACCTCCTCAAAAAATTCAACTAGATTAGTCAGACAAAACCTAACCCTTCAAAAATTCATGCTTACTCGTTCATTAGCTCATACTTGTCAAGATGTTCAGTCACTCTTTCCCTGATGATAAATTCCAGTAACTTCCCTGCAAATGATGCTAAACTGACAGGTCTCTAGTTACCTGGTTTCTCCTCTCCCTTCTTAAATAATGGAGTATATTTGCAATTTTCCAATCCATAGACACAATTCCTGAATCTAAAGAGCTTTGGAAAATTTATCATTAACACATCTGCAATTTCCTCACCTATTTTCTGATTTTAGTACTCTGGAGTGGAAACCATCAGGTCCTGGAAGTCCCATTATTTTCTATATTTTTTTTACTTGTATTAAATGCAATGGCCTGGATTTTGCAGTAAAAATAACAGTGAGGCTATCAGTGCTCACAATTATTAAAGTGTAAATCGGACAGCAACTTCATGCACGTACAGTTAACGCGGAAATCAGGAAGTTACTGTCGAATTTGCCCTGCTCCTCCAGAGTATCTCGCCAAGAGACTCGACATTCAAACACATGGAACGGTGTGAAGTTACTGTACTTGCGTGATAGATGCATACTAAATTCGCCAGAAAAAGTTAGGGCTTGTCCATTCTGGTACAAGTAAATTTTTAACGGCATGATAAGTATTAATTACTGCCAAACAACCTCTTTGGCACTGAAAATTAACTTTTACAAGTGTAGAGATTTTAATTATTGTTGGAGATTTTTTTTAAATTACACTTTTTTTGTAACTTTTTCTTTGTTTCTTTTATCTCTCTTAATCCTATCTGTCTTTCCCTCTCTCTTTATTTCACTTTCTGTACATGATTTTACATTGAATTACCTATTCTAACTTGTACTTCCTGGTCCTGGTTCAGACTGAGTGCCTCAGTAAGGATTCTTCAATCTGATTGGTTAAGGAGATGCACAGTTGCTTGCCCTGTTCACGCAGGTCCCAGATCCCCTGTAGAGGGTGCCATGCTATTTTTGCTCTCTAATCACAGCAAGTTCCATTGCCAAATCCCATAGAAAGTCTGTGGGCAAACAAAGTGTAATGAACGGCTGGCGCCATTCGTTCGCTGCTGACCTCAAAATCTGGGCCAATATGTTCCTCCTCTTGAATTATTAAATATTTCTTTCAACACTTCTCACAGTTTGTAGGTTTACCCATTAACTGTTCAGCCCAGTTTACTGCGGTCAATTCATTTCTCATCCCATCGAGGTTTGCCATACTTAAATTTAAAACTCTGGTTTGTGACTTTCCATTCACTCTCTCAAACCTAATATCAACTCATTCATAATATGGTCACTATTCCCAAATGTTTCCCTACCGTCAGATTGTTAACTAATCCTGATTCATTTTCATTACTAAATCTAATTACATAGGATTGCATAGTATATACAGCACAGAAACAGGCCATTCGGCCCAACCAGTCCATGCCAGCGTTTATGCTCCACTCTAACCTCCTCCCATCCTTCCTCATCTAACTCTATCAGTATAACCCTCTATTCCCTTCTCCCTCATATGCTTATCTAGCCTCCCATTAAATGCATCTATACTATTTGCATCAACCACTCCCTGTGGTAGCAAGTTCCACATTCTCGCCACGCTCTGGGTAAAGAAGTTTCTTCTGAATTCCCTATTTTATTTCTTGGTGACTATCTTATATTGATGGCCTCTAGTTTTGCTCTCCCCAACAAGTAGAAACACTCACTCTCTCTGTCTACTCTACTGGCACCGACACGATGGGCCGAATGGCCTCCTTCTGTGCTGTAAATTTCTGTGATTCTATGAAAACTCTTCATAATTTTAAAGACCTCCATTAGGCCACCCCTCAAGAGAAAAGAGACCCAGCCTGTTCACCCTTTCCTGATGGGTATAACCTCGAGGTTCTGGTATCATTCTTGTTTAAAAAAAAAAAAATTGTACCCTCTAGTGCCTCTATATCCTTTTTATAATATGGTGACCAGAACTGCACACAGTACTCCGAGTGTGATCTAACCAAGGTTTGATACAAGTTTAGCATAACTTCTCTACTTTTCAATTCTATCCCTCTAGAAGTAAACCCTAGTGCTTGGTTTGCTTTTTTTATGGCCTTATTAACCTCTGTCGCTACTTTTAATGATTTGTGTATTTGTACTTCCTTGTTGGATCTAAAACACTGTCCTGTATACATTCGAGAAATTCATTGCCTTTACAACTTGAGATGTTCTATAATAACCACATTGTTTTTGCTACATGCTTCCCTGATCTCCATATTTATACATCCCCACTACATCACTCCTACAGTGGGTCACCCCATGCTGTTCATTAACTCTACCCATAGTGTTTCTACTGCCTGATCATCATTACTGAAATCCCTTTCTACTGCTGTAATTGTGTCTTTTATCAATATTCGTCCTTTCCCAATTTCCCTGTCCTTTCTAAAGATCCTATAGCCTGGAATATTTAACTCTCAATCATGAGCAGCTTGTAGCTAGGTCTCTGTAATGGCTACCACATCATACCCTTTAAGATGAATTTATGCTTCTAACTCGCTGATTTTATTTCTTATGCCAAGTGCATTTGTGTACAGAACTCTTATTTTGGGTTAACTACCCCCCACTCTGCCCCAGTGTCCTGGTGGGCTTTTTCTTGCACTTTTTGACTTAGTGTGAATTTTGCCCTCCCATCCCCCAGCTAGTTTAACTTTTTCCCCACTGCACTATTTACCCTTTTCGCAAGGACACAGGTGCCTTTCCTGTGGTGCCAGTATCCCAGGAATCTGAAGCCTCTGCACCATCCTTCCAGCCACGTATTGACAATCCTAATCTTTTTCTCCGTCTGGTCCAGCACGTGCCACTGGGAGTAATCCAGAGAGTTACTACCTTGGAGATTCTGCTCTTTAATCTAGAACTTAACTCCTTGAAATTCCTTTGCAGAACCTCAAACCTACTACTATCTATGTCTATGGTTCCACATGAACCACAACCTCTAGCTGCTTGCCTTGCCATTCAAGAGCCTTTTGTATTCATTCCGTGATGTCCCGAACCCGAGCAACTGGGAAGCAACATACCATTCATGATTCTGGATCACGTCTACAAAAGAAGCTATTTAGCCCAAACTTACATCCATTACAGTGGACAGAAAATAACCTTTCATTCCCTTAGGCTGGGCAAGATTCACGTCCTCGTAAAGGGTGAAAGGATGATATTCCAACACATTGCGTTAGCCAGACCCACACTGAATGCTTGGTTGTGTACTTAAATGAGAGGTTGTGTACATTTTCGAAACCCTATTCAGTACTTTATTCATACTTGGGATGGATGAATTCCGTGTTTGTTTCTGAATCCATCAATTCCCTTCCAGCTACATTCTCGCTAAGTGGCACCCTACTAAAACTAAGTTGTATGATGGAAAATATTGATGTTTCAAAAACTACCAAATATTTTCATTATGCATAGGGTTGATTAGTAGATAATTGTTTTCACTTTAATTTGAAAACCCTAGGTTTCATAAATAATTAAATTAAATTACTGCAATTACACAAATAGCAATTGAGAATTTCTCCCTCCACACTGCCGCACTGTTCAGCATATTCAACTAACTTGACTTTTGTTGTCCTGACCAATAGATTCCTGTTGACCGTCTGTGTGAAGAGTGATTCAGGGATGGAGGAAGACCAACAGGAGGTGGGCTGGTTTAATTAATTTATGGTATTTAATATAGAGCTTTTTTTTTTTAAGTCTTTGGCCGCGATTTCACCATCGGAGGCGGGATCGCGGCGGGAGAGGTCGTTGGTGGGTACCGCTCCCGCTCCCAGCTCCAGCCGCTATGCGAACAGGATTTTACGTTGATTGAGCTTGTTAAGCCCGCTCTGCGCGTTACCTGGCCCAATTACAAGGTGCGGGTCTGGTGATGTCACTTGATGACGTGTTTGTTGCTGGTATATTTAAAGGATCCATGTCCCCATTTGCTCTCGGTTCTGATTTAATGCTCCTGAGTGCTGGTTCAGGCAACAATGACTGCAGATAGACAAAGGGCTGTGCCACGTTTCAATGACGACTCCCTCCATGTTCTTGTGGAGGGAGTCAGAGGACGCAGGGAGGTTCTATTCCCTGGGGATGGAAGGAGGAGACCGCCTCAGCAGACGAAGGCAGCTTGGCTGCAAATAGCTGAAGAGGTCACTGCAAGGTGCGTGTTTGTTCGCACCTGGGTGCAATGTAGGAAGAGGTTTAATGATCATCTGCGTTCAGGAAAAGTGAGTATAAAAGCACTCTTACCTTCATTCTGCTGTGCCTGTCATCACATCCCCATCACTCTGCATTGCCAACCCTACTCCTGCACATCCTTACTCACCCCTTGCACCATCACCCATCCGTCTCTCCCTACGTACAGAATCACATCCCCATCTTACTATGCACCCCTCACACTCTTCCCTCATCGTTATGCAATGACAACAACTAACAACTCAAAAGGAGGCAACTTGGTATTGGCACCCCACTCCATCATAGTCTCCCTCTAAACATCTATCCCATCCATTCTTTACACTCGTACCATCACTCTCACTCAAACTTCTCTTGTTTCCCTCATTGCAGTAAAGGAGAGCCCACAATAAGGGGAGAGAACAGGAGGAGGACCACCATCATTGGCTGTGCTCACCAACGCTGAGGAGGCAGCTCTGGACATAACAGAAGTGGAGGACGGAGAGAGGGGCTCGTTAGAACAACCTGGTGACAGAATTATTTTCCATACATCTTAGTTGGCATTCATGAGTGACTCATATGGGGTCACATGTCAAGAGAAATTGAATGCTCATCATGTGCATAATAGGATGTGTCTGCAATTGATATATCACATGTCTAACTCATGTCGTTACACTCCCACAGGACCATCAAGAGCCTCCCCCCACTGTCCAGGAGGAAGAGCAGGAGCACTCCTCAGAGGAACCTCCAGCCTCTGAGGGAGCAGTGTCAGCAGAAATAAACGCAACCAGCACCAGCGCAGAGACGCACACCTCGGTGGGTCCTATGCGAGATAGAGTAGTGCTGTCACCTGTATCAGAAGTCACAATGGTGGATCAGATGGTGGAGACAGGGACAGCAGTGGAGACTCCTCGTTGGAGGCCGCTGGAGTCTTCTAGCTCTGCTCAGCTGCATGCAGACGCTGAGCCTCGGGAGCCATCCAGGAAGCGGGCGATCCTGGAGCTTCAGGAACAAGTTCAGGAGGCTCTGACAGGGTTTGCAACCATAGTGACTGCGAGTGTGCAGAGAAAGGAGGCGTCCATTTCAAATATGAGCAACGCCATGGCGCACGCACTGGCAACTGTAGGTTCCGCCATGGAAAAGATGGCCACCTCCATGGAGGACATAAATCGCCAGACTCAGGAGAACATGGTAACACTTCTAAATAGATGGTCATCTATGGAGCATAGATGGGCATCTATTGAGAAGAGAAATCAGAGGTTCATGGACGTCCTTGTTATGAGGAATGTCAGTACAGACATGGGTCCTTATGGCCCCACTGATGTGCAGCAAGGTGCTCTCCATCTACTTGCCAGCAGAGAAGTGCGGGTGACCCATGAGAAGGATGATGGTGGGAGGGGACTTAGAATTGGGGGCTCCTCTCCAAGCGATCAAACTTCCACCCCCTTGCCAACCCCTCGGTCAGAGCCCCAGATGCCTCCCCGGACAGTGATGGCCGAGTCTGCCCCTGCACAGCCGCAGGAGGAGCAGACTTTGGCGGGGCCCTCAGGCTCCAAAACCCAGAGGACGACCGCCAAAGGCGTCTAAGCAGGCGCAGCAGGGAAGTGAGCAGGCTGCCTCTACATCTGCTGAAGCCGCAGGGGTAGCACCACGTAGAAGCACGCATAAAAGAAAGATCCCACATAAATAGTCACAAGGCTAGTCACTTGGGTGATTTGCTATAAATGAATGTTAAGTTTCTGTTCTTTTACTTTGTTGTAATAAGTTAATTTTTTCTGAATGTTTGCATTCGTTGCCATATGTGTGCTCACAATAAGTGGCAGAGTGAAAGGTAAGGGCGCCTTTTATGTCCAGCAATGGTGGTGACAGTGCAAGGAATGCACAGTTCATTGTAGAGATGCTCTATGGTGTTATGCCAACCTTCATGCGCATGTGGCAGCCACATGTCTGTGCTGCATAAAGTTTGGTGAATCTGTCATTGATTAGGCCATCACTGGCAGCAATGTGCTTGCGTTCTGGTCGCATTGGGACAGCCGCCTCCTCCAGGTGTTCCTCATGCTGAACCTCATTCTGCTCCTCCTCTGAAGAGGCTGTGCACTCTGTGCCTTGTGCCCCATGCAGCGCTAATCCTCGCTGCAGTGCTATGTTGTGCAGGGCACAGCAGACAGCGACAGTTCTCGAGACTCTGGCTGCTGCGTACTGAAGGGCTCCACCAGATCTGTCCAGGCATCTGAAGCACATTTTGAGCAACCCTATTGTTTGCTGTATGAGACTTCTGGTGGAAATGTGGCTTTGATTATAACGCTCCTCAGACTCGTTTGATGGCCTCCTCAAAGGTGTCATTAGCTACGTCTTCAAGGGATAGCCCTTGTCTCCAAGGAGCCAGCGGGAAAGTTTGTTTGGCGGTGCAAAGAGCTGAGGGACAGTGGACTGGCGCAGGATGTAAGAGTCATGGCAGCTGCCAGGGAACTTGGCGCACACAGGCATGATGCTCTTCCTATGGTTGCACACCAGCTGCACATTAAGGGAGTGGAAGCCCTTGCGGTTGACAAATACTGCTGGGTTCTGATGGAATGCCCTGATGGCCACATGTGTGCAGTCGATGACGCGCCGCACCCATGGGAAGCCAGCCAGATTGACAAAGCCGAGCACCTGCTCGGTAACACTGGCTTCATCATTGGAAAAGTGGATGTAATTGGCGGACTTGCGAAAGAGGGCATCGGTGACCAGCGTGATGCATCTGTGGACAGCTGACTGGGAGATGCCATTAATGTCTGCTGCAGATCCCTGGAAGGAGCCTGACGCAAAGAAGTTGAGGGCGGTTGTGACTTTAACAGCCACTGGTAAGGGGTGTCCACCCACTCCTCTGGGCTGCAGTTCTTGACCGAGCATTGTGTAAATGTCTGCGACTTCCTGTCGCGAAAGTCTCCGCCTCCTTTGGCACTGCTGCTCAGTCATGTTGAGGAAGCTCATCCTCTGCCTGTAAACCCTGTGCTGGGGGTATCTCCTGTGGCGCGTTGCAACCCTGCACTGATGCCCTCTGCAGCAGCAGGTGGTTGAGAAGGTTGGCGCTCTTGTTGGTGCTGCTGGTGTGCCTGATTCTGCTGCTGCTGCTGTGGCTGATTGTGGTCAGATTCTGAGGACCAAGGTGAGAGTATAAATCTTTCCCATTCTGCTTTTATATATGGCAGGTGAGGATGAGATGTTAGAAGCAATCTGTCAATGGGGAGAGAGGTTATTCCAAGGAGGTGACAGTGGATATAGAGTTTTCACCACTCACTTACAGCCTTAATAAAGATCAAATGTGTCTTCCAAATCCTTAAATGAGCAACTTCTGACATTGGAAAGTGAACAGATGTGAAATGTTAGCTTTTAAACTACATTTGCAGCTGTGAACTATTCAGCTCGATTGAACACCCGACCTACTTACCTGACGTGATGTCTGTACCTGACATGATCTAAATGTGCTAAAATAGAAATAGGCTGGCAAAATAGTAGTTAACAAGCATTTAACTATCTTAAATGCCTCCCCCGCCGCTTGGTGTCTGGTCTGTTCTGAAATCGCAGACCTGACACTTTGGAAAGTTACATGGAGGCGGGTTCGGAGCGGGCTCCCAACCCACTGTCAATCATTTCGATTTTGACAGCGGACCCGCCCTCTGAGCGCCAGCAAAATCGCGGCCACAGTTTCTAGAGGACTATTTATATAAATTTAGATGGGAGGGTTCTGATTTTCGGTCTTGTCTGGCCATACAAGGTCAATTCCTGATGACCACATTGCTGAATTAATTAATAAATGTGGACAAACCCAGTAGCAAAAAGATTTTATCGTTTAATTTAGCTAATGTAGGAGGATGTATTCCTATATGCTAGGTATAGCAAAATTGTTAGCCTGCTTAGATGTTAAATGAATTAGTTCTGTTAATCTGGAAAAGGATCCAAAAACCATCATGCAATGTTTTTTCCTCTTGTATGCTTCCATTAGCTACATTTGATGTCTGGCCCAGGCCTTGTAGGTTTCTGCCATTTTTTCCTACAAAGTTAAAGTCCGATTTCTTGTGATAACTAGAACAACATTCACTGGGAAATTGGTACAGGCGAGACAAAGCGCAACACTGCCTTGCATATATTGGGAGAAATAATGAGTGAGAGGTGGATGTAAAGTTTTATTAAATTGAATTTAATGTCAAGGTCCCCAATGGCTGAGAGTTTATCCAGTGAGTAACTGAACCAGAGGCCAGGACATCTATCCTCAATCTGTGCTATTAGTTGATCTCAATCAAGCAATAGCAGAGGTATTACATTTGGCCCTAAGTTAGGGAGTGGAAAATTGGCCAGCAACCCATCAACTCCTTGCTAGGGTTGCATGTGCCTGAACATTGAAGGAGGACAGGCTTGGACTCCACTTTGATGGCCCCAGCTGTCAAATAGCCCACAGCGCCCAGAAAAAGATAGCGCCCCCATGCCCGAAATTGAATGGTAGTGCCCCAAGCAGGAGGCGGGGCGCTACTGGAAGCACTCCCCCTCCATCTTGAGGCGCTCCCATTGAATATCGCGGCGCTACATGCAGCAGCGCCACGCGCGCCGGCACATAGTGCCGCGGTACTGCAGGCCTCCCTCCCCTGATTAAAGGGGCGGGGCCTAGCGCAGTGCGCACCGGGGTCCTGCTGGACCACCAGGGAGCAGGGTGCCAGCAAAAGAGCCCGGCACAGAGTGCCGGGCTGACCGATCGCGGCCGGCACCCCGCAGGAGGAGACAAAAGGGGACAGGTGCTGGCAGGCGGCCCAAAAAAAATGGCCACCCAGCACCTGCCCTTTAATTTGCGCCGCCCCAGCCGCAAACATGGCACCCTGACCCTGTCGAACATAGCGTCTGGCAGTAGGTCAGGGGGAGCGAGCAAAGTTTGCGGCTGGGGTGCTGCCCACGGTGATTAAGTAATCGCCACGGGGCGCTACCGCCACCACTAACCTCCTGCTGAATTTCACGGGAGATATTAGCTGCGCGCGGGTGCTAAGTGCTTAGTGCCCCTTTGGGGCACTAACGGGAGGCGCAAAGCAACCCAATTTTTCCCCCATAGAATTTTAAAAAACTATTTACTTTGTGAGAGAGATTCATAGAATACTACACAAAGAGAAGTTGCCGATGTTTTTACTAGTTTGGGAATCCTACAGCAGAGAAGAAGGCTATTTGGCCCATCGTGCTTGTGCCAGTTATTTGAAAGAATTATCCGAAAGAGTTATCCAATTAGTCCCACTCCTCTGCTCTTTCCCATAGTCCTGCAAATCTTTCCTTTTCAAGTATGTATGCAATTCCTGTTTGAAAGTTACTATTGAATCTTCTTCCACCATCCTTTCAGACAGTGCATTCCAGATCATCATAACTCGCTGCATAAGAAAAATTCTCATCTCCCCTCTGGTGCTTTTGACAATTATCTTAAAATACTTCTTACAATACAACTTTTATGTGTGCTGGAATGGAGAACTTTGACCTTGATCAGTAATGTCATTCTTAGCAAAATTACACATTACTCAAATTGGGTGGAAGCATTTAGATTTACATTTAAAGCAAAGCTGCTTTCTTTTTGTTTGTTATACTCCAACTGGTTGGAAAGCTTTAGAACGTTGCTTTTTGTGTTGCTTCTTTGCAGTTTATATTATATGAAAACTGCAGTTTATACTTAGTGTCCTGTCCTTCCCAGAAGTAGTGCCAATGACCTAAGACTAATCTCCGCTTGCTGTTAACTAAATTTAGAACCAATAATGGGATAACCAAAAATTAAGAATTTGTGGACAAGTCTGTCAATAAAGCAGTGTTTAAATGGGAGCTCTGAATGACTCCTAATTTTGTAGGAAGTTTTGGCACAGATATATGATGTAGATTTCCATTGTGTGTTTTTAGTTGTTAAGGCTATGTATTTAAATGTATGAACTTTCTTTTTACCATTTTGAAAAAGAGTGATCCATTCATCATCAAATGCAAGAAATTAGAATCTAGGTGTGCACTTAAAAATGCTGATCAGAGCAGAAAACGTGCAGGAGAAAGGCTGAGAAACATTGCAGTGAAAGGCATAATTATCCAGAGGGCCTGTCGCTCAGCAGGCTCACTAATGGATTATGTTTTCCGGCCTGTTTCTTGCAATGAGCCTGGACTCCCAGAAGCACATCGATTTCCCCCTGCATTTGCCATACAGTGGCAAACGGCCAGGTGGAGTGAAGAGGAAGAATGCCAAGAAGGGACTGGAGGCGAGACGATGAAGAGGAGCATTGAACTAAACATCTCCTGAGTTGGGGCAAAACAAACTGTAAATGGAGTAAATAAATATATATCTTTCTTTTTAAAAAAAACACTGCACCGAAGGACATATACCAGTAAATTTTGCTCTGTTCTGCTTCCTGCGTGGAGATTTATTTGATAGGAGTGCGGATCAGACAATTGGGTGTGATGGTCATAGTGCCGGTTCAAGGCGTTCCTAATTTCCCAGCCATTAAAATAAATCACTGGAAAGTTGAGTGTTGCGAATCAGTTGCACTGACTTTAGCACATGATTCTCCAATGCGCATTTCTGTCTCATGAGACCCCTTGTCAGGAACAGAATATTGCAAAATTTACCCTATAGTATATCTTTTGATATCCGTTATCAATAATATGGCAGAATAAAGCTCACTAATAACCAATAAAAGTAGATGATAAATGATAAATAGTTTACATTTGAGATGTGAGTGACCTGCAAAGGATGGGAATAAGTATGTAAGTGAGAAAATGAGTACTGCTGCCTTTGAAATCAGGCTCAGACATCTGCCAGTATTTCCATTAAGATTAAAACAAGCAAAATACTGCGGTTGCTGTATCCATTAATATTGTTCAATTCTAATATGGCACTAATGTCAGAACATCTGTTGGGTTTAAGAAGACCGAAAGTTACGTACTAGTTTCAGAAGCTTAAAGAACTAAAATTAACTATTAGCACTGTTTTTTGTCCTTAGGCAGAAGCAAGCCCAACACCACCAGCAGTATCTGATGATGAGCCACAGAATATGTCAGATATTCAGCAAAACTTGTGTAAGTCTTTCATATTTACTTTCCAGAAAAAACTACAGTAAAGCTAAGAAGGTAACAGCATGTCATATCACCTGGGGTTGTATTACGGTCACCTCTCGTAAACAGTACCAAGTCCCATGAGGATATTACAGCGTCTTAAGATGGTTGTCTTTTTTTAACTATGACCCTTTCTGTCCTATTGTTACAATTACCACTTCCTGATTTACTTCATCTCCTTTACTCTTTTCAATGTTGGTGATTTCCATGGGCTTTAGCCCTTCACCCTGGTATCTCAATTTTAAAAAAAGTGTAGAGAGGAGTAGCTTCGATGGAAGAAATATTCTCCCACTATCTCCCTATTCCCCCCCCCCCCCACAACCCAAAAAAGGTGAAAATAATTTAAATTAAGCTTTTTAATTTAAAAAAAAATCAAAAAAACTCTTACTGATTTGGAGAGCTTTAAATTTTTATTTCATTTACCAGAAAGACCTGTCATTTTGGGTTTCCAGATTTGGCAGGGAAACGCTCAGCCAACTTTAGCTCTTGGACCTTTCAGCAAGTGGCCCCATCAGGTGTAATCTGGATCAAATTTCTGCTTGGTCCAGCATGCTCATTGGGAACAATCTGAGTTGGGAAGTTTCAGTATTGGCTAACTATTGCTTCCCTTTTTAAAAAAAAACTGTTAAATTGTGCTTAGAATTTTAATTGACACTTTGCAGTAAGTATTTGGGAAACTGAGTTAGTAAAAAAAACCTTAAAAATTTACTCACATTAAAACTATTGAAGTTCACTCTCCTCTGTCGAGTTGTTAATGCATCTCATGTATATTACAGTTGCTCCAGGATTTGAAGTTTCTGTCTTCCACTGGCAAAATTGCCTTCTTTAGAAAGTGTATTATTTTGACAACTTGCATGTCTTCAGTGTAGACAAGTAAGTTATTTAGCCAAGTCGTAGGTAGAATGGCTGAGGAGGTACAGCTGGTGGTGGCGGCCATGCTTTTGTCACAGTTTATAGTTGCAGGAAAGTGAAGTAAATGTTGCTTCTTCAAACATCAACCTTTTAGATCCAACCAGAAAGCTGGGTTTCACTTATTGTCCCTCTCTTTCCTTTACCAGGTTTATATTAACAAATTAGGAGAAAAAATGTGTTGATTATGCTGCTATTTGTTGCTATGAATGAGTTAGAGGTAACAGGGCAATATAAATCTAGGTCCCAGTGGATTTTGATTTTGAGGCTTAGACCTATGTCAGTTTGTTTTTTCAGACTGCAAGTACAGACACCTCCTATTGGAAACTGTTTAAAAAAAAAAGTCACTACTTTTCAAGCAGGCAGCTCTAAGTATAATTAAAAGATTAAGCTGGATTTGCTGTATCAACAACAGTAGGAATACTGTTACTCAAATAAAAATGTTTGCACAGGTTTGTTGCCCATGAAGACATTCTTTAAAGAAAGTGAACTTGGAATGAAGATCCCTTCTGTAAGTGGCTTTCAAGGTGGATTAGCAATACATTACTAAACTAACAGATGAAAATAAGTAAGACAATTAATTACTCAGAACTTTAAATGTTATTATTGTGAGCTGGGCTCTTAGACCAAGGTGTGTCGCTCACATCTTCTAAGGAAGTTCAAAGAAACTTGTGCAGTCTCCTACCATTAGCAATTTGAGTCTGCAGCATGGTACTCATTTTTATGGAGCTCAGAGTTACAATTGTGCTGCCACGAGCCAGTGTGGTTGATAAATTACTGTAACATATTTATTTACTTACAGCAGATGAAGATGCTTTTAAACTTCTGTGGGAGATGAAGATGCGAAAGAGGCAAGGGAAACCAAATCTACCAGACACTGTCACTGAACTTTGCACAGAAGATGGCTGTAAGGTCTACCTAGTTGGCACAGCCCACTTTAGCGAGAGTAGCAGAAAAGATGTTGTAAAGGTAAAAATGGAAAAAGTTATTTTTTTATAAAACAAACTTGTTTAAGGTTAAATAAAGCTTTTAAACTAAGGATAAATACTGAAGCAATGGAATTTTCACACTTGTAGGATTGCAGTTTGTTTATGCATTGTGCATATTCTAATTTAATGCAAAACAACCTCTTGAGATCAAAAACTAATTTCAAGAGACAAGAATGATTTTGTTGAGGGGCGGGGGGGATGGTGGTGCGGTCACCCTTCAACACACACATTCATCTCTCCTCTCAGTCAGTTTCCAGTCAATGATGTACTTGATATAAAAATGTAATTTCTTTTGTTTGATGAGGATAGTTACAGTTAATTCAGGACAGAAGTGTGGCCACATATTAAAATCCTATATCATTAATATTGATACCTATTCCTGAAATTAAACCTGTATGATACCACAATGTTTATAACAGAAATATCTAAATATACTGGGAGTTCTGTGTTCATAATAAAGTATGCACATCCACTGCAATAAATTTAACATGATCTGCAAATGCTGTTTGCCACTGTATTGATCTTTATCGCTTGTTAGTAAGATACTTTTTTGTACTGACTAATTTTAGAAAGGTGTAATGTTAGTTGTGATAGAGAATCAAGTAGGACAGGAAGGATGGTATGAGTGCATATTGTTTGAAGATTTGTATTGATCATTAACCCATATAATTTTTGATATTAAGTCAAATGTTTATCTGAACTAGTTGGAGCTCACAGTATGTCTTCCATATACCATTATTTTGTCATGCTATACATTGTACGTAATACTAATTAAGTATGTTAATACTCTGTTACATCAGAAGTCATACATGATCAGTTCTCTGAGTTATTCAGTTACCCAAACAGCAATGTTTCCTGACTTGTTTGGATAAATGGCGTCCTGCTATGATTATTTTCACTGCACAGGTTGAGTCTGCTATAAAATGCGGTAGAACTGCCAGATTTGGTTCGAAAATTTCTCAAGTAAATGCCCTTTGCTGAGTTAGTTGACCTCAGCTGATGCAGCTTTTCATCACCAGATAGGTTCAGATTAAAAAAACACTCTTCTGATCCTTCCAGAATAGAAGTATTACAATTGACCTAAATTAGGGTGGGAAAATCATCTTGGTTTCCTGCTCTTTACTGTTATGGAGCAATCCCTGCTGGAAGTGGATGCTAGCTGAGGGCAGGATTGGGATCAGCTGTGATACACATTGTGGTTGAATAGCCTGCCAACACTCAAAATTCAAGCTCTTGCATGAAGTGCAGCCACTGGGATGTGTAGCACTTGTATGCCAGCAAAAGGTCAATGCCTCCAGCTAATGAGGGGAGAAGAAAGTTTGGTGAAGGGTAAGAAAAAATAAAACACAGTATCCGCTACAAGCACCTATTCAGTATGCATTGCAAAAAGATGGGAAGATTTGTTTTCTCAAAGTTGGAAACCAGATTTTTATGTAGGGTACCAGTAAAGGGTGAAAATTATTCTGAACATTTGTATTACTACAATACCTGTTTATAATTGGTTCTATACATAAATAATGAAAGAAACTAGTTGCACATGGAGTCGAGATCCAGTGTAGTCTACAGTACAGGTTGATGAACTAGGACAGTGCCATCACTGGTAGGTGTGTTATTGCAGTGTAACAAGTTTACATAGGCAGTTTGCATTGCAGTTGTGGACCTGAGAATTTAAAATGAGGGCAAAAAAGTTGACAGGAATTGCACACTGATGTAAAATTCTTATTATAGATAGGTTTTTATAGTGCCTTTCAAATCAAAACATCTGAGCGCTTTACGCAATTTATTTTTCTTGAAATGCCATGACACTTAATGTAGGCGAATTCAGCAGCCATTCTATGCCAACACATTTCATATAGAGCAGCTCATGGAATCCGATTGGTTCACCTTCAAGAAAGTGAAATCCAAGCTGGTAATTTCTTCCTGTTGCAAGCACATTTCCTGTAAGCATGATGTGTTTATTATTTTATATTTTGTTCCAGACTATTCAAGAAGTACAGCCAGATGTAGTGGTTGTAGAACTGTGTCAGTACAGAGTCTCCATGCTTAAGATGGATGAAAAGACATTACTAAAGGAAGCCAGAGAAATCAATCTGGACAAGTTGCAACAAGCTATAAAACAGGTACTCTATTTAGTCTGACTTTTCCATGCTCAATACCAATAAAAGGTGGGTTTTGCAGCAGTTCTGGTTTTGTGTGTGTATACTTCAAAATTAATTTCAGCATTGCATGCTGATTTGAAGAGGTGAGAAAGTATCTTGTAAACTGAGGAATCATGTAAAACTAAAAAAGCCAATGTACAGTACATATAAGAAAATACGGGATTAAAAAAGGCAATCGGGCATTTATTTGAAGAGAACTAATTACAGGGTTATGGTGGGGGGAGGGAGGGGAAGAGCTGGGGCGTGGGGCTAAATTGGACAGCTCTTTCAAAGAGCCGGCACAAGCACGACAGACTGAATGGCCCCCTTCTGAAATATTCTATTAAAAGCTCGTTCTTTCTATAGACCATGTAGTCTCCTTTATCGTGGACTCTTCCACCTATTTACTCACCTGTGGTAATGTGCTGCAAAGTTTTTCACAGCTTTTCTCAAAGGTGAATCATGCAACATGCCAAAGGACTGGAAAAGACCATTTTGGTTCATTAGACCAGCCCCGGTTTCAAAAACACAAAACACCATTCAGTGCCTGTATTCCTCGAATCATTTTCTTGCCAAATGTCTGACCAGTTATCTCTTAAAATTACTGATGTTATCAGCCTCATTTTGCCTCTCTTCGCACTCTATTCCAAACATTCACCATGCTCTCTGTTAAATAGTTATATCTAATCTATCCATTCATCTTCTGTCCTCTTCATCCCATGCCCCCTTGTTGTTTTTAGGGTCAGCTTATGTTTATATCATTAAGGATCTTGAGTACCTCAATCAGTCTTCTATAGTGTAAACAGACTCAGCTTCTATTAGCTCAGGTGTTCGATACCGGGTTTCTGATGGATAATCCTTTGCTGCACTTTTACCGGTGTCCGAAAGTCCTCACTGTAATATTGTGACCAGTACTGTAACGTTACTGCAGATGGGGATGAAGTAATGCCGTTTATGAGCAATACAACCCAGATCCTGTTTTCTGCTGCTGTACACTGCAGATGGATTCAGTGATCTGGCTACCAATATCCCCAGATCCTTTTCCTGCGCTGTATCTTGTAGACTAACACCATTTAGCTTTATAGTACCAATGTTTATTCTTTTTCCTTGGTCTCCTCACTTTGCACTTGTTCACATTGAATTTTGTTTGCCAACTCCAAAAGAAGTGTCTATTAAAACCTATGTCTTGCATAATTCATCCTTGACCAGTGTCTTCCTTGGCCTGACATTTCTATGCTCCCAGCAGTCCATGTGATGTTTCTTGGAGTATTTGATCATCGTTGTTCCTCCTTACCATCTGTAAATAGATCTATAATATTAATGTTACTTGAGTAGCTTTTAATTTAAAAATTGCATTTTATCATCCTACTTGATGCTGTTAATGGGCCTACAGCAAGCCATAATGCATTCTGAATTGTCACCTCAGCAGCTAAATAGCATATGCATCTACCAGAAATGTGTTGTGATAATTTGTCCAGTCCCATCAATCCTCATTGTCAAATTTGCCTCAGTCATAGCACTCTAAGTTCTGAATTTAGAAGGTTGTGGGTTTAAGGCTCGCTCCAGGACATGAGTACATAATCTAGGCTGACACTTCAGTGCAACACTGGGTGTGTATTGTATTGTCGGAGGTGTTCTCCTTCGGATGAAACAAACCTCTCCTTAGAAGATCCCATTGCACTATTAAAAGAGCAGGATATTTCGCTCCTGACCATAATTTTCCCTCAACAAACACCACCAAAAACAGATTAACTGATTATTAATTTTATTGTTGTTTGTAGGCTGCCATATTTGCCTAAAAAACATTGACTGCAGTTCAAAAGTAATTCAATGGCTGTAAAACACTTTAGGATGTCCTGATGACATGAAAGACACTATATGTGCAAGTTTGTTCTTTCTCCTGTCTGTCTTTTATTCTCTCTCCTGTCTGCATTTTTCTCTTTTTTTCTCTCTTTCTCTCCTTTTTCTCTTCTCAGTAAGACTAGTAATACTGCACTTTTTCCTTTTCAATAATTGGGGGAGTGGGACTAGCTGACGTGCTCTTGCAGAGAGCTGGCACGGGCTAGACGGGCCGAATGGCCTCCTTCTGTGTTGTAACCATTCTATGATTCTATAATGACCTTGACTGGAGGATGGGGAAGATTTTAACCTAAACTGGTCTTGGTGATGAGTGAAAATTCCTTGTGAAATCATCTGAACCCAAGATTCTGTTAAATTTCTAATTATGCTCCTATTTTCACCAAATTTGTTAAATGGCTTTGCTTCCCTTATCCCTTGATTGTTTTCAAAGAGGAATTTGAGAGAAGCTATCTACGTATATCAAAAGTGAAGTTTGATTTTGCAAATGCACAGAGAAATTAAAATTGACTTGAAGTCTCCTGTTCTTATTACAGTTCTAATTTGCAGAATGCTTCTATGCTCTTTCAAGAATTTACTTTTTTTGAATAGAGAAATGAAGCAAATGGTAAAGTGGACAGACAACAAAATGAAAGTCCTTTTGAGAATCACTTAAGATACCTTACAGACCCACAAATTTACCATCTCAGGAAGCTGGTCCAATTGCCAAGATGAATTTAACAAATTAATTTCCCAGTAAACCTTTCAGAAGAGAATCTGTTTTTTGGAATAAACCGGGTATTCTTTTTAAATAAACATATTTGCAGCTTGTTCACGTAAGGGCAGTTATCTGTAAAAGCTGGCATTTTCTACAGCGATCAATAAATCAAGCAATGTTCTTTGTGTAGCCTTTGATACCTTTTGATGAATAACACAATGTTTTAGCTACTGAGTGTAGTAGTTGGCATCTGAATTTTTTTTGACTACTTAACAAAGTTTTCTGCATCTTTTTGAAAACTTATATCTGTCCTTGTTTTAATAGAATGGAGTAATGTCCGGATTGATGCAGATGCTGCTGTTGAAGGTCTCTGCACACATCACTGAACAGCTGGGCATGGCCCCAGGAGGGGAATTCAGGGAGGCCTTCAAGGAGGTAGGCTTTCAACCTGTCAGCTATTATGCCTCTTGGAATTGAAAAGTCTCTCCTGTGCTCATATATCTGGACTGCACAATATCAGTGAAATACAATAAACTGACATTTATTCTGCATGATGTATTTTAGCAAAATTTATGATTAAGTTGAGTGTGTATTTGAGATGAATATTAAGGTCTTGTAAATTTGAGTTATTTATAAAGAACAAGAGTATGTGGAGTGGCTATAATGATACAAAAATACTCTATAAGCAACATCTTAATATTATGTTTTAATGGTGTTTGTTGAATTGTGAATGTTGGCCAAGACATCGGGAGAATTCCTTGCTGCTCTTTGAATAGTGCCATTGGATTTTAAAAAAAATAATTCTGAATATGGGCGTCGCTGGCAGGGTCAGCATTTATTGCCTTTCCCTAATTGTCCTGAGAAGGTGGTGATGGGCTGCCTTCTTGAACTGCTGCAATGTGATTTGATACAACTGAGTGGCTTGCTAGGCCACTTTAGAGGGCAGACTCAAGTATGTTGTTGTGGGACGGGAGTCACATATGAGGCAGCAGGATTTGTTCCCTAAAGGACATTAGTGAAGTAGTTAGGTTTTTATGACAACATAAGAACATAAGAAATAGGAGCAGGAGTAGGCCATTCGGCCCCTCGAGCCTGCTCTGCCATTCAATAAGATCATGGCTGATCTACCTCAACGCCACTTTCCTGCACTATCCCCATATCCCTTGATTCCCTTAATATCTAAAAATCTATCGATCTCTGTCTTGAATATACTCGACGACTGAGTCTCCACAGCCCTCTGGGGTAGAGAATTCCAAAGATTCTCCACCCTCTGAGTGAAGAAGTTTCTCTCATCTCAGTCCTAAATGGCTGATCCTTATTCTGAGACTGACCCCTGGTTCTAGACTCCCCAGCCAGGGGAAACATCCTCCCTGCATCTACCCTGTCAAGCCCTGTAAGAATTTTGTATGTTTCAATGAGATCATCTCTCATTCTTCTAAACTCTAGAGAATATAGGCCTAGTCTACTCAATCTCTCCTCATAGGATAATCCCCCCCATCCCTGGAATCAGTCCGGTGAACCTTCGTTGCACTCCCTCTATGGCAAGTATATCCTTCCTTGGATAAGGAGACCGAAACTGTACACAATACTCCAGGTGTGGTCTCAACAGGGCCGTATATAATTGCTGTAAGACATCTTTACTCTTATACTCAAATCCTCTTGTAATAAAGGCCAATATACCATTTGCTTTCCTAATTGCTTGCTGTACCTGCATGTTAACTTTCAGTGATTCGTGTACAAGGATACCCAGGTCCCTCTGAACACCAACATTTCCCAGTCTCTCACCGTTTAAAAAATACTCTGCTTTTCTATTTTTCCTACCAAAGTGGATAACTTCACATTACTCCACATTATATCCCATTTGCCATGTTCTTGTCCACTCACTTAGCCTGTCTGCATCCCCTTGAAGCCTCTGCATCCTCCTCACAACTTGCATTCCCACCTAGCTTGGTATCATCAGCAAACTTGGATATATTACATTTGGTCCCCTCATCCAAATCATTGATATAGATTCTGAATAGCTGAGGCCCAAGCACTGATCCTTGCGGTACCCCACTAGTTCTAGCCTGCCAACCCGAAAATGACCCGTTTATTCCTACTCTGTTTTTTGTCCGTTAACCAATCCTCAATCCATGCTAGTATATTACCCCCCAATCCCATGAGCCCTAATTTTGTTTAATAACCTCTTGTGTGGCACCTTATTGAATGTCTTCTGAAAATCCAAATACACCACATCCACTAATTCCCTCTTATCTATTCTGCTCGTTACAACCTCAAAAAACTTTAACAGATTTGTCAAACACTATTTCCCTTTCATAAATTCGTATTGACTCTGCCCAATCCTATTCTTATTTTCTAAGTGCCCTGTTACCACGTCCTTAATAAAAGATTCTAGCATTTTCCCTACTGATGTCAGGCTAACTGGTCTGTAGTTTCCCGTTTTCCCTCTCCCTCCTTTCTTAAATAGTGGGGTTACATTTGCTACCTTCCAATCTGCGGGAACCGTTCTAGAATCTGTGGAATTTTGGAAGATAACAACCAATGCATCCACTATCTCTATAGCCACCTCTTTCAAAACCCTAGGATGTAGGCCATCAGGTCCAGGGGATTTATTGGCCCAACAGCTTTATGGCCACTTTACTGATACCAATTTTTTATTTCCATTTTTAAACTGAATTCAAATTCTCAAGCTGTCATGATGGGATTTGAACTTGTGTTCTCTGGAGTATTAGTCCAAGCCTCTGGATTACTAGCCCAGTAACATGACCACTACGCTAGTGTACCCCTACATCTGTTCTTAACATCTCATCTGAAAGATAACCCCTTCAACAATGCAGTACTTCTTCAATACTGCACTGCAATGGCAGTCAAGTCCTGAGTGTAGCTTGAACCCTTGGAGGTGAGAGTGTTCCCACTGAGCCAAGACTTCCAAGAAAAGAAGGGGTTTCTCCTGAACATATGTGTCCGTAATGGTCACCCTCATTGGAGAACTTTTGTGATCCTGTCAACTTGTGCAAATATAATTAGTTGAATGAGCATTTTGAGGGTTATTGTCAAATTCCACTTGCACAACTATATACAGAGTATTCCATATATACTTTAAATTTGATTATAATTTTTTTAATGATTTCTTGATTTATTTGAATCCTAATTTCATAACCAGTTTGCCAATAATGTTGCATGGCATATGGGATATGCTTGGATAAAGGTTTATAGATATAGGATGGTGTATTGAAATATAAACTTTTATGAAATATGCATTTCAAAAACCTGTGCAAACGTCTGTGTTTCAGGCCGGAAAAGTGCCTTTTTGTAAGTTTCACCTTGGGGATAGGCCCATCCCCATCACTTTTAAAAGGGCCATTGCTGCACTTTCCCTCTGGCAAAAGGTCAAATTAGCCTGGGGTCTCTGTTTCCTGTCTGATCCTATCAGGTATGCATAAATACTTTATAATTCTAGGGAATTGTAGGCTTCAATCATGCTATTTATAACTAAACAATTTAAATTATAAAATTGTATTGTGCTGTTCTGCTGAAGTACAAGACATAAACAGATATTACATTCATTTTTTTTAATGTTTTACTGGTAAACCTGCAATATTCTGTAAACGTCAATACTTAGAAGTGGTCAAGTTAATCTTTATATTTTGTGATTAACCTAAAGATAAAGAAACACTTTTATTTTCCTTGTGTCAGATCAGTAAAATAAGTCCTGATATAACTGCTTGTTAGGTCATGAGAGGCCATCGTCGCTTGCTGTGTGCTAACAAAAATATAGCAATAGAGTATGATATCATTGCATCCGTGTTGTACAGAATCATTTTGAATGTGTATTCTAAGGCAGTAATTTGTCAGGATTGAGATCATCATCATCATCATCATCATCACGATAAAACATTTAAGCTTTCTTCTTGCGGTTTATGATGCCATCTAGGATCAGAGTAGGCCATTCAGCCCCTTCCACCATTCTATTAGATCATGACTGATTTGTACCTCAACTCCATTTACCTGCCTTTGATCTGTAACCCTCGATACCCTTACCCAAACTCTGTCAATCTCGGTCTAGAAAATTTCAGTTGACCTAGCATCCACATCCTTTTGGGGAGAAAATTCCAAATTTCCACTATCCTTTTGTGTGGAAAAAGTGCTTCCTGATTTCATTCCTGAGTGGCCTAACTCTCATTTTAAGATTGTGCTCCCAAGTTCTGAATTCCCCTACCAGAGGAAATGGCTACCTACTGTATCAAATCACTTTAAACACCTCAATTCAATCACACCTTAATCTTCTAAACTCACGGGAATATAAGCCAAATTTATGCAACCTGGCATCATAATTTAACCCTATAAGTCCTGGTATAATTCTGGTGAATCTTCACTATACCCTCATCTCTTTCAAGACCAATATATCTTTCGAGGTGCAGTCCCTGAAACAGAATGCAGTACTCCAGATGGGGTCTGTCCAAGGCTCTGTACAACTGAAGCATAACTTCCTCCCCTTTGTATTCCAACCCCTTTGAAATAAAAGCCAACTTACCTTTAGCCTTTTTGATTGCTTTTTCATCTGTGCACAAGCTTTTGGTGATGTGTCCATGGACACCCAAATCCCTTTGCTCCTCCACAGCTCCTAGTCTCTCACCAGTTAGAAAATATTCCCTTTTTTTCTTTCTTGGGTCCAAAGTGGATGACCTCACACTTCCCTACATTGAAGTCCATCTGACACAATTTTTCCCACTAACGGAATCTGTCTATTATTTATATTTTTTTAATATCTATATATTATAAATGATTATCCTATGTATTATGTGGAAGTTAGTTTTTTTTTAAGCATGTTCAAAGAAGCAAGACAAACCAAGAAAAAAATTGGTAGTAAAATGTTTGTCCATAAATTTTTAACTAATCTATCTGTTTCAGTAAAGATGACGTAGAAAAGTGCAAACAAAAAGATCTTCTGGAGCAGATGATGTCTGAAATGATTGGAGAGTTTCCTGACCTTCACCGTACCATTGTTGCCGAACGAGATGTTTATCTAGCCCACATGCTGAAGCAAGCAGCAAAGCCATTAGAACTACCTCTGGCTTTAGGACGTAAGCATATAAACTGGCCTGAATAAAATGTTATTATCTGTACTTGGAGTGAGTCTTGCCATTGGGATTTTGTTTAGTACTCAAATATACAAGTCTCTCCTGATGGCCAACTCTCTAAATGCATTATGCTAACCAGTGCATTCCAAGAAGATTCCAGGTTTGATCCTAACCTGTTTTGGGTTAGCTGATTTCAGCCAAGGCAGCAGTGGGGATGCTACACTTTGCCTCATCCAGTGTCTCTTCTATAGATTGCTCTTCAGTAACTCCTGCTAGAAGTGCATATGTGGAAGGACAGGACTTGGCGGTGATTTTTGCACCTAGCCTGCCAATATTCAGAATTAAAGCTCATACAGGAAGAATGGCCACTTGGATGAGACACTGACTGGTTTCTATCTTCCATGAAATCACACTGCAGCATAAGTCACTGCCTTCAGGGAAATAAGAGATGAAGGGAAATCCTCAAATATGCAGCCTCCTGAGACGGAGCTCCTGGGAAAGGTCTCAAATTGCACCAGGGTCTATAGATCCTGCTGGATGGGTAGTGCTGGGAAGGTCCGACTCTCTCCTGGTGCTGCCGGATTAATCTGGCTTCTTTTATAGCCTCCTCCTACTCATTTTCTCCAGCATATAGATCATGTAAAGTGAGATTGCCAATGAGAAACAAATTGTGCAGCGTATAGATCCTACCTCAGTAATTTTCTTGAAACGGAACGCTTTCTAGGTGTAATGCAGAATGTAGGAGAAGGCTTTGAGCAGAAGAGTGGAAATAAATGTTGCAATACCTGCAATGAGTCTTAACGTTATGGCCAAAATTCTCCACAAGCAATTGCAGTGAGCAGTGTCCCTTTAACGAAGTATTTCCACTTTAATGAACAGACTTGAGGGGCTGAATGGCCGACTCCTGTTCCTATGTCCTGGCAAACTGTGCCTTTTAAACAGTGATGCATATTGTCAATGTCTGATGAGAAGGCAAAAGTCCCAGAATTTAAGACCGGTAAAGTCATCCCGAGTTGATGCATGTTGGAGTAAATCTAGTTATCAACAAGTTTTTACGCAATTGTGCTAAGGATAGGTATGGATGCTGACGTGGTCCAACATGACTGCAGTGAAACACCACAAATCTGACTATTGGAACTGATTTATGGGTGCATGCATTACAATTATTTTTCATTGTGTAGTCTAAACAGTTACTAGTTGTCTTTATATTTATTATAGTCAATATTTTTAATTGTCCTGCTGTATATGATCTTGTGTCAATCAGGTTTCCCAAGTTAACAGCATCTTCCAGGGTATTCAGTTAAATAACAACTTGTATTTATATAGCGCATTTAACGTAGTAAAACGTCCTAAGGCACTTCCCAGGAGTGTTATAAAACAAAATTTAACACCGAGCTACATAAGGAGAAATTAGGGCAGGTGACCAAAAGCTTCGTCAAAGAGTTAGGTTTTAAGGAGCGTCTTGAAGGAGGAAAGAGAGGCTGACATGTTAAGGGAGGTAATTCCAGAGCTTAGGGCCGGGCAGCTGAAGGCAAATGTAACTCCCCTATTCAAGAAAGGAGGGAGACCGAAAGCAGGAAACTATAGGCCAGTTAGCCTAACATCTGTCATTGGGAAAATGCTGGAATCCATAGTTAAGGAAGTAGTAGCAGGACATTTAGAAAATCATAATACAACCAAGCAGAGTCAACATGGTTTTTTGAAAGGGAAATCGTGTTTGACAAATTTACTAGAGTTCTTTGAGGATGTAACGAGCAGGGTGGATAAAGGGGAACCAGTCGATGTAGTGTCTTTGGATTTCCAGAAGGCATTCGATAAGGTGCGGCATAAAAAGTTACCGTACAAGTTAAGAGCTCACTGGGTTGGGGGTATATATATATTAGATTGGATAGAGGATTGGCTAACTAACAGAAAACAGAGAGTCGGAATAAATGGGTCATTTTCAGGTTGGCAAACTGTAACTAGTGGGGTGCCACAGGGATCAGTGCTGGGGCCTCAACTATTTACAATCTATATTAATGACTTGGATGAAGGGACCGAGTGTGTTGTTGCCAAATTTGCTGACGATACAAAGATAGGTGGGAAAGCAAGTTGTGAGGAGTACACAGAGTCTGCAAAGGGATATAGATAGGCTAAATGAGTGGGCAAAAATTTGGCAGATGGAGTATAATGTGGGAAAATGTGAGGTTATCCACTTTGGTAGGAAGAATAAAAAACAAAATATTATTTAAATGGAGAGAGACTACAGAATGTTGCGGTACAGAGGGATCTGGGTGTCCTCATACATGAAACACAAAAAGTTTGCATGCAGGTAATTAGGAAGGCAAATGGAATGTTGGCTTTTATTGCAAGGGGGATGGAGTATAAAAGTAGGGAAGTCTTGCTACAACTGTACAGGGCGTTGGTGAGATCACATCTGGAGTACTGCGTACAGTTTTGGTCTTATTTAAGGAAGGATATACTTGCACTGGAGGCAGTTCAGAGAAGGTTCACTAGGTTGATTCTTGAGTTGAAGGGTTGTCTTATGAGGAAAGGTTGAGCAGATTGGGCCTATACTAATTGGAGTTTAGAAGAATGAGAGGTGATATTGAAACATATAAGATTCTGAGAGGGCTTGACAGGGTAGATGCAGGGAGGATGTTTTCCCTCGTGGGGGAATCTAGAACTAGGGGGCACAGTTTCAGAATAAGGGGTTGCCCATTTAAAACGGAGATGTGGAGGAATTTCTTCTCCTGAGGATCGTGAATCTTTGGAATTCTCTACCCCAGAGAGCTGTGGAGGCTGAGTCATTGAATATATTCAAGGCGGAGATGGACAGATTTTTGAAAAACGGGAGAATCAAGGGTTATGGGGAGCGGGCAGGAAAGTGGAGTTGAGGCCAAGATCAGATCAGCCATAATCTTATTGAGTGGTGGAGCAGGCTCGAGGGGCCGAATGACCTACTCCTGCTCCTATTTCTTGCGTTCTTATGTAAGGCACGGCCACCACTGGTTGAAAAGGATTGATTATTGGGGTACACTGCAGTTATCATCTTGGGATCTGATAAGTTATTTTTCTGTTCATTCCACAGCTGAGCCCAGCCAGCAAATGCCATCTGTTGTGGTAGGAGTAGTTGGAATGGGTCACGTTCCTGGAATTGAGAAAAACTGGAATAATCTATTAAATATTCAAGAATTAATGAGGTAAAATTTACCATAATTTTTCATTTGGAACAATTTTGCCTTGAAGCTACTGTGTTGGTAAGTGGCACTGAAATGGGTACATTAGTAAAGAGATTCACATCATATGCAGTGATCAAATAGTAACAGTGTTTATGTATAGATTCCCTTGTTAATTCAAAATCTAACGGGTGACTAGATGAGATGATCTTTTCTCAAAACTGAAATTACTAATCTTATCCTTGGCTGTAAGGCCTGAAAATATAAAATTTAGTTTGAAAGAGTTACCAATAGGCAAACCTTCTTGTACCTGATCAGTTATCATTTTCATTCTGTTTGTAATACACATTTTACTTGGATACCACATCTTAAACTGAAAAAGAATTTTAAAAATACACGTCTTTCATAATTTTCTGCTGATTAGTAAATTGCCCGTGGCGTTGCCTACAGAGAGTCCAGTGGAGGCCCAAATGCAGCAAGTCATCTCAAGGCGAGGGAGACCAAAGCAGGAGTGAACCTCCTAGAAAACTGAAGTTGGATGGGGATTGGAGCTTCAAGTGTTGCTGGCAAGCTGCCAAAATTTTGAGCTGTCGTGGGAGTTGGGCCAGGAGCTGGGACTCCTGTGAAGATTTTCCCTCGGAGCAGGAAGATCTGGCGGGGTAGCTGCAGGTGGTATTGGCAGGCCGGCAACATTTCAGGCATAGATGGGAGTCGGATCGAGAGCTGGGGTGCCAAGGGTGGCGCTGGACTGCCCAGCGGGAGAAGGGATGAGGCCTGAGGCCCACCTTTTTAAATATATTTTTTGAGGCAGTATTGGGAGGCCCAGCAGGTGCAGCAATCCAGAGGCATGATTGAAATGGTGATGTTGGTTTTGTTTCTTCATCTGGAAAACGCTTAAAGATTAAAATTGGAAGTTCTGAGCAGCGCATATCTACAGCAACCATATATTATACCTGCTTGTTGTGGCACTAGTTTAAATCACTGACTCTTTAGCAGAATTACAATAACAGCCTATACTTTATCAATACCAATATGTGGTTTTATCATTAACTGCTGGTAATGGGGACACCCTCCCTGATTACTTCCTGAACTGATTTAACAATAAATTACAGTGCCAGTGGGTCTTGCAGATATAAATTTAATGAGCTCTGTGATGGTTACTTATTAAAATACACATTTGTTGAGGTTAATCTGGGGATTGATTGATTGGTATGAAGCAAAGTCGTTTTGTCATTGCATCTAAATAAATTATGCAAATGTAAATTTAATAAAGGTGCATTCACCTGTAAATACCCTTCTGAGATTAATATGATATGCACATGTTATAAGGTATTGTGGTGGGGAGGCAGTACTTCCAATTCATTGGGTATATGCATCCTATAGTTAGGCAAAAAGGTCAGGAAATTCACAATTTGGTGGGGCACTAAGATATAAAGACCAGGAAATTCATGGTCTCTGCTGAGTTAGCCAATGTCACCTGGTACAACAATTCTATTATCCTTACCATCCTGTGAGACGGAGGGGAAAATTAGCATAGTTTCCTGTGCCTGATTGCTATTCAGAAGCACCTTCTGAGCTACGCCAGTGTTGGCACAGTGCGAGGATAGTGTTGGGATCATAAGTGCCCTTATGACCTGCCATGGGTTACACAAAAACAGTGCAATGTGCAGCTTATTGTACTGTATTTTTAATGCAGTAGAATTCTTCTCAACAAGGTTTGCTGCTTGCAATTTTACTTTATATGGTGAAATACTTTTTTTTTTGCTGCTTCCCTGACTAACCAAAATATATATATATTTTTTTTACAGTGTTCCTCCACCATCATTAGCTACTAAAGTATTCAAGTTTGCTGTTAAAACAACTGTTGTGGGACTGATGGGCTATGTCTGCTACCGTGTGGGAAAAGGGACCATTCAGTTGATGCTGTCAAGACCATTAATACAGAGTTACCTCCACAAATTTACAAATCAAATATTCTAACTGAAAGCAAAACAGTTTGAAGATGACCTTTTACTTGATTAAGAGAAGTGCTGAAGGCAAATATACAGCAACCTTTGCATTTTCCAATGTGTTTGTTTTACACTTTGAATTCAATAATGCAACTAATTCATGACCTGATGGATGAATTCTCATTGCTTAAAAGCTACACCATCTGGGAGTGATGAGAAGTAATCAGTCAGAAAATTTACCAATGCCATTCTGTGTAAAAACACCTCCCTTTTAACTGAGAGGAGACCTGCAATGTGAATGGCTTGATCTTAGTCATTGAGTTACTGTATTTTTAAGCCTGTCAATTGCGGGGTGTGGTGGGGGGGGGAGAGAGACTTAAGAAATTTACAAATGTTCATATTTTGAAATATTGCAATAGTACTATCTATTTTCATTTAATGCAACATTAAGAGACCCATGATTCAACTGTTGCTTTAAAATCATGTTCAAATGCCACTGAGGCAATCTTTTGATTATCTCAGATGTTCATTATAACTAGTAAACTGCACAAAACTGTTTAGTAACTTTTCAGATATTGGTATAAAGATTTTGGCATATTGTCCATATGGTAACAGCTGTACAGTTTACAACTTAAGATGCAACTCGTGGTTTTTAGAAATCTCAAACGTTTGTTACTTTTCTTTAGAATCTATTGCTTCACAAACGTTTATTTTGATAGGTGATGGAATTCTATTAAAATGAATAAGTATTTAAAATTATTTATGATTCACTCTTTCAAAAACTACATGCATTCACAATTTTTTGCTTTCCCTTCTAAAATTTGCCAGTTCACGAGAAAGTATTTCAAACAAGGTTGTAAACTGGATTTTTTTTCCTTGCCAAGAATCTCCATTCCCCGTCTCCTGAAGTTATTGACGCCTTGCTGGGAGGTGCTCTACAAGTGCTAGGTGCCCTCCAGTACCATGGTCAATTTTCCATGATACATGTGAGTTTCAGTGAGTGTTGGCAGGCTATTTTACTGTGAGGGGCATCACATCCAAGTCCAATCATGGCCTTGTTAAATATGCACGTTTCCAGTAGGGTGCTGGATTGTCCAGTGACTTGAGAAGCTGTTTCCATGCCCCCACCCCGCCCTAATCACTTAATCAACTTGCTGAGCCATTTGAAATGAGTTTAGAAAGTACTCGGCAGTAAGATGGCACAAACTGTGCTTTTGTAGCATCCCCCCTGCCCCTGATCCTTGTCACACAAAGTAATGTTCTACAGGATTCCTAACAGCCAATAAATGCCAATTCTGAACAGTTATCAATTTGATTGAAAGCAACATCCTCCGTCAGACTCGTAACTGAGGACATAATAAATTTTTAGGCTTTTATGAATTCTATTGTGGTACGGTCATTTCTATTTGTAGACTGTTGACATAAAAAGTAAATTGCCGTTGTCTCGGTCTTAAGTTTGCTGAATCTTGTCGGTTACTTTTATTCAGAATTTGTATCTCTGTTAAATGTCTATTTTCAAATCATTCAAGGAATAGAGCAAGTGTTACCTAAACAATATAAAGTACGTGCACTTTTTGTGAATCTGTATTACCTTGACGGTGCTTGCTTGGCTACTTCTATATTTGTAGGACCAGTGTCACCTTCAGCAAAGAAACATTACCCTCAGGTCAAATTCTGTAT
This sequence comes from Squalus acanthias, assembly GCA_030390025.1. Lineage (NCBI taxonomy): Eukaryota > Metazoa > Chordata > Chondrichthyes > Squaliformes > Squalidae > Squalus > Squalus acanthias. The sequence continues at coordinate 106,269,333 of CM059434.1, forward strand.
TCCGTCTAATGCAGATTGTGCAGGAAAAGTGTTGAGTAAAAAGCAGTAATTTATAATTTCGTAATGGTTGTTGCACCTTTTCATCTGAACAGTAGAATTGTGTGTGTAATATATACGTATATAACCATGCAGTTCTCTTAAAAAGAAAAGGGCTTAATAATTACTTTTCAATTCATTTTTGGGTGTTTGGGAAATGTAAAATGCATCTTGATACCTTCTGTAGACGGGTGTGATTTGTACTACAAAGCAACTTACTTGGTGTGTATATCTGGTACAACTGTTTTTTAAACTAAATTGTCATGAAAATGGGAGCGTGGAAATGCATGCTTGCATCAGGAATCTGACTGCATTACATGTGTTGTCTCCTACGTTAACTACTAGTGTGCCACATACACATCTCTGCTTTGTTGATTTGAATAAGCTGCGAATATCTTTACTGAAGGAAGAAACTGGATGCTAAAATGACAGCTCATCAGATTTGGAGCAGAATGCAATGGCAGATCCAAATGTAAAATCATATGGATCACAAAAGCATTTGAGATGGTATTCATAGTTAGAGTTCTAAATATATGTTTTTGAAGATTTTGTGTGTTTTAGGGGAACTTATAATTAGATCATTCTAATGGAGTGAAGGTTTGATAGCATTTTAGAGCAAAGGAAGTACTCTTACTTTCATATCTGCTCTGTTATGGTACTATTTAATTTTCTTAAAAATAGGATTAAATTATATGGAAACATCAGCAGTAATTTAACACTTCTAAATGGTCAATCCCACAGAAAAAGCCCTGTTCCAACTCTAGCTTCTTTAGACTAAACTGTATTTTAAAATGGCTGGATGCACACACATAACCATGTTGTGGTTTTCAATCAATCACTTTTTCTCAAGAAAAAGACAAAACGTATCTGTTGTCATATATTAAATCCCTTCACAGCTGAAGTCATTTTAAACTGAAATTAGTAGCTGTTCAGTAGTACCTATATACAAATAATCACACCCTTCTGCTTTACGTGTAACTGCAAGAAACTTTTCTATGGTAGTTTTGTTTTACAGAAACTGCTTGGGATTTCCTTATGTTCAAGCTTTTTACACAAAAGATGCACTTGCTGGGTTTTTTTTTGGCTTGTGTTCTTTTTATTATAGTATACTACAATTCAGATTCACCCTGAAAACTTAAGAACTCTGCCTTATGTGAAAATCTAGTCAAAAATAAAACTGCTACTGAGCATTCTTTTTGTATACATGCAACTCACATTATTCATGCAAAGTGCAAAAGTGAAAGTTCAGAAAGGCACATTATTAATTATGCTCAAATTTGTCTGTTGCCTGTCATATAGTATTCTTGCAAAACCATGTTTTCCAGTAAAATACATCTGCATTTATTATAATGCCAATGTAAGAATAAAATGGGCCTATTAAGACTATCTGTGACAGTGTTGGGTTCTGACAACGATCAATGAATGTAGTCCATGTATGTGTTATACATTAGAATTAATGAAATCCAAATTCTATTTGGAGAAGATTAAAAACAAACCAATCCAAGGAAATGGGCAGTAAAGTTGAACTGGCCACTGGCTTTAGCAGTTTTAACAGTATTTTGGCCTGCACTTTTTCCAGAACATAAATGCTTAACACTACCTATAAATAATTGAAAATGTGACAATGTGATGAGGTACAGCAAGATATTATTTAGGTCATAAATTCTAGCTCTGTCATTCCTGTTCCTAAGACTGTTTGCTAAAATGCTTCATATTCTTGAGTCTACATTCCCTGAAAAGGTGGTTGTTTTCAACATTGTACCAAAAAAATTGATTTTTATTGAGTGTTATCTTCTGTGTGATGCTGCCTTGCTGGGCTTCATTTCTGCTTCTCAGGTACTGTACTTCAAATTTTGAAAAAAATCAAAAGTTACTTGGTTGGACCTTGAATTATAAAAAGCCATGTTTTCCAAACATCCTGCTATGGGGTATGTGTTTTCTGTGTCATGTCTTTCCATCGTAATGTAAATATCGAAAACAAACCTATCTTCAGTTTCTGTAGGATTGTGCCTTTTAACAGCTACACGTTCTGGGATATTGCAAATCATAATGGTAACATAAGTGTAGAAATAAAGTTTTACAGAGATTTTAACTGTGTTTTTCAGTTATTTTTTTAATTTTCTGTTCAATAGCCTAGATCTGACCAGATGTTACTTGTTTTAAAATCCTAATCACTAAGCAAAGGTTCATGATCTAGTGCAACATCGCAGATTTGCTGTACATTTGTTCCAACACACTTCCCTGTGTACCACCTTCCTACTTAGTGGGAAGAAAACACATTTGGGAATTCAGGTATCCTTATTTGTATGCAAGATAACCTGGACACACACACACGCTGAATTGGCCAGTGTGTTAGTATTTTCTTTCCAAATGTTATGAGCTTCTTTTGAATTTTCTTTCTTTGGAAAGAGGGTAGTTTAAAAAAAAAAAAAATTATTACATGTATATATCGCTTAACCCTGTCAATAGCATTGAAGATCGCCTCGAAGTCTTGAAAGCAATCCCCAAAACTCCTGTTCAGTTTTCCCCTCAATGGCGCACAATTTTAGATGAGGTATGTTCTAACAAGATGCGCAGATTTAAATTGTCCACTGTTACTACTAAAATGGCTGTTAAAGCAATATGTCTTGGTTAGATCTTTTCCACCCAGATGTTTTATTTGCAATATTTAAAAAATACAAAAGGCTTTAATTCATTTACTTTCGCAGATTAAACCTATTCACTAAAGGGGTATTGTCAAAGGAAATTTCATAATAGTCAAATGTTGCAGTAATTAGGATGCATCACATCCTGCACCACGCAGTAGGCTAATTATATTTGCAGCTGTAATTTCCCATTTAGAAAGTACTGAATGTTCTGGTCAGTTGTTTAAAGGTAGGTGATGAGTGAAATGGGGGATGGGGGAGGGGGGGGGGGGTGGAGAAAAGAGAAGCACATTGTACAGTATTCCTGTTATGTCCCTTCTGGTAGCTGGTCACAGATCAGCATTGGGAGAGACCTGCAACTTAGCCAGCTAAACTGAATACATTGTGGTCTCAAAGGGGTTATAGAGAGTTTGGACCAGCATTCAGTGATGCTGTTTATGCATCCCAATACCCTATTTGTCTTATTGATTGCAATCTCCTATTGTGTGCACATTTATAAGGCCAGGTCAATAACAATCACTCTTGGGTAAATTAATTATCTTTAATGTATGTAATGGTTTTCACACCTAGGTGCAGTTCCTTGCCCTTAATATAAATTTTTCTTTTTAAGAATATATGTAAAATAAAAAAGCTCATTGTACTGCTGTACCCTTTTCCCATCAGTTTGATCTCCTTAGGATGGTGAATAACAAAAGAGGATACTAAAGGCACTTTGGAAAAAAAAAGTTTTTTGTTTTAGTGTCCACACAAGAGTACACCAATCCTTTACTGCATCCTGCTTCAATTCTAACTTCAGTAAATGGTACTTGTGTTAATAATGCCTTTGAATGGATAAAGTCAATACCTCATTATTTTCTAACTACTACAATTAGTCTGTGTAAATGCCAATCTTAAATTCTCAAACTGCCGTAGATTTTTGACTACACTTCAAAAGTACTTCATTGGCTGTAAAGTGCTTTGGGACGTCCTGAGGTTGTGAAAGACGCTATATAAATTCTATCTTTTTTAGTATATTGTACTCTCCAGTGACCTGGCCAATATTTATCCCTCAATCAAAATCACTAAAATAGATTATCTGATCATTTATCTCATCGCTGTTTGTGGGACCTTGCTGTGCACAAATTGCTTTGTTTCCTTACCATACAACAATGATTACACGTCATTGATTGAAGCACTTTGGGACATCCTGAAGATGTAAAAGATGCTATTTAAATGCAAGTTCTTTCTTGTTTTCCTAGTGTTCTCCAGTTATTTCCTGCACTTGTATAAAGAACTTCTCCACATCGAACTTGTGGATTCTTTTTATGGTTTAAAAAGCTTGATGTGTGCTTTTTTTTCAGCTAAAAACAGGAAAGTTGTGATTTTTCAAGATTCTGCCAACAGCACAGAGCTTTGATAATGTGGAGCAGAAAATTGGGTCCTAATCTCATACACCCAATTCACAGCGTGCCTGATCTGATGATGTGCAATTTTAGGGCGAGCAAGGAGGTGACCGGTTTCTTTGCTTTTTCTCTGCTACTGTGTCTGGTCTTGGACAGAAATACACTCTTTCTCCTGGGTCGAAGTACATTTCTCCGCTGGTTTCTAGGCTTTACTGTGACACCCCCCCCCCCCCCCTGCTTTCAACTGAGACTGTATTCTCTGTTGGACTGCCTGTATTTTCTTACCTGGTCTGCTTCTACAGGCTCTGTTTTCTGCTCATCACTGGGAATTTTCCATTCTATGCTGAGCTAACGCCCCCATCTCTGCAACCTCCTCCCACCTTATGTCCCATCCTTTGCCCTTCAATCCTCCAACTCTGGCTACTTGTGCAACCATTCTTCCTACATTCCATTATTGGTGGCCTAGCCTTCAGTGATTTCAGCTCAAACCTCTGGAACTCCCTCCCTAAAATGTTCTCCCTCACTACATCTCTGCCTACCTATAAAAGCCTCATTAAAACCTATTAAACCATGCTTTTATATCACCTCTCCTAACTCTCTAACTACTGTCTGGCATCCATTTTCTTCTGTCGGAAGTGCTTTGGGTATTTTCTATGTTAAAGGCACTATATAAATGCAAGTTGTTGTTGAACATCAAGGTTCTTCTACAGCTCTGAAAATAGATTTGTCATATTGCTGATGAGGAAACTGAGATTTGGTTCAACAGCTGCTAGTTGATGTTATCTGAAGATCAGGTATGAGAACGCATGCTCAAGTATCCATCGGTTGGTGCCTACCATGATTGAGTTGCAGATGCAAGCAGCTGCTGCTGAAGCTTTGCACTTCCAATTTGTGGAAACATTGCTCGATGGGCTGTATGTGCCTGTGATGTGGTCAAGAGATGATGGCAATACACTCACGCATTTTATGCTGAGTTGTCTTGCTCACTACTGTGTTAATAAGGAGCTCCAGGTACCTACTGTATGTCTAGCAAGAGCTCAAACCCATGCCTATCAACTGCTTAATGACCAACAACTGACCATCCTCCTTTGGGGATGGGTAAGCAAGATCTTTTTGGGTCAAGGTGGATTACAGCTGGTATGCCTGGAGAAAAAATATTGAAGACTTGGAAATTCAATATCTGAGCCTTCCTCTCAAGTCCTCAAATGTGTTGACACCTCTTGGATCCATGCTCACCTGACCACGATCCTTGTTCAAATTCCTTCAGTCCTCATTCCATCTTGTCCACAGCACTGAAACCACCATACTCTCAATAATGACATGTTTTATGACTGTGATTGAGGCATGTTTTTTATTCTCATCTTCTCCATGACATTTGACATGCTCCATCAATCCGCAGTACACCAGGTTACCATGTTCGCGCCCGGGTGGCCCTGGAGATGGAGCATGCCGGTACGCTCGAGGCCTTCCGCGACCAGAGGGACTGGAGTGCATCATCACCCCCGGAAACAAAATTTTAATTTAAGTTGTTACGTTTTCTTTAATTTTTTTAAGTTACAGTCTATTTGTTTATGGTCTGTACCAAAAGAGTACACCAGGTTACTATTGATGATTGACCAGTCAATCTGGCTCATTAGTGGGACTTGGAGTGATTGTCCTATCACTGAAGGCTGGGATTCTTTCCACTCAGCTCCAGACAACCCTATAAGCTAATGACCTAATGATTAGGGTAGTCCTGGCTGGACAAGCAATCAGAAGCTTACCAAATCTTTGTGCTGGTAAGCTATGTGGTTTTAGATGGTTAAACTCCAGCAGCAGTCCTGGGAGGCCCTAAATTTTGGCTCTTAGTACCAGTGCATCAGATTTCTGGAGAAAAACAATGTGTCACTACAGGGAGAGAATGCATACTCAATATTGTGCAAACAGAAGCTCTACCTATTTCTCAGTAGCTTGGTTTGGAGACTCTTAAGCATGGTGATGAGTTTCTTCATGAGTCAGACACTCAAATGGCCAAAAAACTAAAGTTTTGGATGCAACAATAAGTTTAAACAGTTATATCCATCAATTTTAACAATATTACCTGTTCAACAATAAAGTACATTAGCATTAATATTTATAGTAATGGTGAGCTCTTTATTTTATTCATATGTATTCTGAATCTTTTAAACTCTTCACTGGTCCCTTTAACAGGTCATTTTGTCAGTTTCCTAAAAAAGGATTCCCATATCTCATTTATATATCCACAAATTCACTATATCCTCACCATCAGCAATGAGTAGAAGAACTAAAGTTCAAATATTCATTTTTTTCTAATATTTTAAAGTTTATTTCACAATGAGAAGGTTGGTGATGATACAAAAATAAAATGGAGCAAGATGGTTATGTGGATGAATATACCGGCAGTGCATTTCAATAGTGCCATCTGCTGGTTAAAGACTGCAGAATTATTTTTAACCAGCATTGTTAGTTACATTGGTATACTCTTGTCAATTTAAGTAAGTTACACTTGAATAAAACTCTGCCAAATGTGCCCCACTGACTGTGAATCCTTGAGTTTAAAAATATTTTAGTTTGTTAAAGGGCAATTCTGTTCATTTTTTTAAATTCACCAATTTATTCACATAACGAGTGTTCTGAACCGTACACTGCCTTATGAATGTCTTCCTACAAAACATGGAAATGCCAGTATGGCACTGATTATTTGGATCCACCTGACTAATAATGGCTTGAATTATTGTTTTCATGGCACTTTCAAACAAATATTGATGCTTTTTTAGACCCATGTCAGAAAGTTGGAACATACGCCCACCCTGGCTGACTTTACTGTGGCTGTCTCTAGATTTTGAAAGAGACAATTTTGTCTACAAACCTTGGTCACCTCCAGATTCAACTATTGTAATGCTCTCCTGGCCAGTCTCCTGTCATTCATGTGCTGTAAACTTCAGCTCATCCAAATCTCAGGGACCCTATCTTATCAAGTCCTGTTGGTTCATCACCACTGCCCTTGCAGACCTATACTGGCTCCTGGTCCCTCAATGTCTCCAAATCAAATTTCTTATCCTTGTGTTTAAATCCCTTCATAGCCTTGTGCATCCCCCCCACCACCTTCAGCCATCTAGGCTGTATGCTCTGGTATTCCCCCTCTCAATCCCTCTGCCACCTCCCTCTCCTGCTTTAAGACTGTGCCTAAAACCCACCTCATGGACCATGCTTTTGATCATTGTATTATCACATGGCTTAGTATGAGCATGCTCAGTTTGCTCTGGCCTAGTAAAGCAAGCACATGGTCCAGCAACTCGGCGTGTCTCTGTCCTTCATTTGTTCTACCCACATATAATGGGCCAGATATTCCAATCCCTACGGGTGGGTACGCGCTATGTACTCGCCCGTAGGGACATCGGAGATGCTGGTTTCAGGCATACGCTGGAAACCGGCATTTCCAATTTGTCAAGAAAGCTCTAGACAGATCCTCCGCCTGCCCTGGAGCAGGGCCTCTGCGGGCGGATAGTTCCGCTTTTTGGAGAACCTCCGCCCGCAGAAAACCCTTACAATTCTTACGCCTGGTAAAAGCAAGCATAAGACCTGCTTTTACCAGGATAAGAGTTGAAAAAAAGTTTTTAAAAATAATTTTTCACTGATTTATCATTTAAAAATACTTTAAAAAAGGTAAGTTTTTTTTTTAGCCCCATAAAAAACTTAAATTTTTTTCAAAAATTTTAATTTTTGTTTAAAAGTTAATTTATTGTAATTTCAAGTCATTTTAAAAATGTGATTTTTTTTTTTCTAATTTATTTAAAGGTCTTCCTGTCAAATGTATGAAGGGAGATTCCCTTCTGTGATTGGCTCCCCATGGCCCACGTGATCCTAGGGACGCTGCGAACTACCTGCGCCTCTGGGATACGTGGGCCCTGCACACCGGCAGTTTGGTGAGGCCCAGCACCGGAATTGTGCGCCTCCCGGGAGCCCTCAGGTAAGATCGCAGTCCTCCGCCCACGGGAGGCCTGCGATCGGAATATCTGGGCCATTACATTTTTGGCAACAAGAATGGGATCCCAAAGCCATTTTAGGGATCATGGAAGGACACAGTGTTCAACCTTCGAGTGGAAAAGTTTAAAGTACACAGGTAGCGTGCGGAGTCACTGCTCAACGGGATCGGGACAATCAGGGCTATGCCTACGGGATTTATCAGAAGCCTTGGCATGTATGACCGAGCTTGCGGACCATTCAATTCTTACATTGAGCAGATGGCAATGTTTTTTAAGGCGAATAATATTATTGAGACTGAAGGTGCAGACGAGAATGTTCAAGCTCAAAATAAAGTAATTTGTGAACGTAAAAAAGCAATTTTTCTAACGGAGATCGAGCCAGATGTCTACGGACCTTTGACAAACCTACTCGCGCCAGGAAAAGCAAAGGACGCGTCATTTGAAGACATTGTCGAGAAACTCGAGGACCATTTTGCCCCAAAGCCGTTAGAAATAGCAGAGAGCTCTAAGTTTGGGGTACCAGAGACTAAAAACAAAGTGAAACCATCAGTGGCTCTTAAGAACCTGCCTTTGCATTATAACTTCGACACATTTTTGGATCGTGCGTTGCAAGATAAGTTTGTGTGTGGACTGCTGGATAAGCGCACAGTCCAAGTTACTGAACACTCCGAACCTAACGTTTGACATAGCATGCAAAATTGCTCTATCTATGAAGATGGCATCTAAGAATGCTAGGGAGCTCTGTCCAACTCAAGTGACTAGTGCAGCTGAGGTCTACAGTGACAAAGCCACCGCCAAACCTAAAGTTGTGAGACCAAGTCAAAAGCATGTTGGTGAGAGCAGTTCAGTGAATTGTTATCGCTGCAATGGAAAACACTCACCACAGTCCTGCCAATACAGAAATGCAAAGTGTTTTCACTGCCAGAAGCAAGGCCATATTTCAACAGCTTGCAGAGCTAGATCGAAAGCAAGAAGTAAGAACCATTCTAGTGGCAATGCAAAGCAGTGACAACAAAAGGGAGGAATTCACAATACTGAAATGAACACACCTGATGTTGAAGAACTAGGCATCTACAGTATCTATGCCACTAGCGGCAACGCTAGCAGTCGTGAGAAAGACTTCCGTACAAAACTTTTGATCAGTGACCAATATGTGTATCGATATAGCAGCGGACTGCTCTATCATGAGTAAGGACACATATCAGGGTAAGTTTAATCAAATACCACTTATAAAGAGTACCGTAGAATTAAAAGCCTACTCCGGAGATATCCTAGAGACATGTGGACAAATGGAATGTACAGTTCAACACAATGGCCAGTCAGCAAAGCTGCCTATTATTGTAGCGAGCTACAACAACAGGCGAACCCTCATGGGCAAAGACTGGTTGAGAAAGTTAAAACTAGACTGGAAAAACATCTTCAGTATAGATGCTTCAAAGAAGCAACTTGACACAATGCTGAACAAGTACAAAAGCATGTTCATAGACAGTTATGAGGGCATCACTGGGTATGACGCACATATCCGCATCAAGTCCAACGCGAAGCCTGTCTATTGTAAGGCAAGGCCGGTCCCCTATGCATTGAAAAGTCAGGTGGAGGAAGAGCTAGCGAAGCTGAGGGAGAACGGAGTGCTAGTAAAAACTGACAAAAGTGAATGGGCTACCCCGATTGTGGTAGTGCCCAAAGCAGACAAAACTGTACACTTGTGTGATGACTACAAAGTTACTATCAACCAAGCGGTTGAGGATGAATAGTACCCGTTACCTACATCGCAAGATTTGTATGCAGCACTCTCTGGGTAAGAGGTTTTCTCCAAGCTTGACCGGTCACATGCTTATGCTCAACACACACAAGGGACTGTACTCCTACACCAAGCTGCCGTATGGTGTAAAGTCCTTCCCAAAATCTTCCAGGCTACGATGGATAAGATTTTGCAAGGAATTCCAAATTGCTTATGCAATCAAGATGATGTGCTGATCGCAACAAGCAGCGAGGAAGAAAATCTAGAAGTGTTAGATTTCGTGCTTCAAAGGTTGAATGCCCACAATGTCAAATTGAAAAGGAGCAAATGTGCTTTTATGCAGCCCGAGGGTGTGTACCTTGGTCTGAAAGTTGATGTAAATTGCAACCAGTGAAGGAAAAGGTTGATGCGGTCATCAAATGCTCCAAAGCCACAGAACGTGTCTGAGTTAAGATCTTTCCTTGGAATGGTCCAGTACAACGCACATTTCTTACTTGAGTTAGCGACCATGTTAGCTCCATTGCACGAGCTCCTCAAGAAGGATGTCCAGTGGAAGTGGACGAAAGCGCAACAGGAAGCACGACGCTTGTAAGAGAAGTCTCTCTAGCGATGCGCTACTTGTGCACTACGACACAGAGCATCAGCTTAAGTTAGCGTGTGATGCTTCTAGCTATGGTGTGGGAGCTGTCATAAGCCACGTAATGGATGACGGCCAAGAGAAACCAATCGCATTCGCATCATGAACCCTCACAAAGAGCAAAAGAAACTACGCACAAATTGAAAAGGAAGCACTCACCATAGTGTATGGAATCAAGAAATTCCAACAGTTCCTGATCATCAAAGTTTACCCTGATAACCGATCACAAACCGCTCCTAGCAATATTGGGGCCCAAATCTCTCCTCCCTGCAATGTCTGCATCAAGAATGCAACGTTGGGCAGTGTTGTTGTCACAATATGACTACATGATTGAATATCGCACTTCAAAGCAAAACACAATCGCAGATGCCTTGTCCAGGTTGTCACATGAAGACTCGTGTTGGGAGTGAAGGTGCTATTTTCACACTAGCTGCAGTTGACAAAGACTTTCCCGTGAATGCAACTGAGATTGCAGATGAAACTCAAAAGGACTCAGTACTGAAAAGAGTGTATGAAAACACCTTGAATGAATGGACTGATCAGTGAATGGACACAGAATTGAAACCATTCCATAACCATCGTACTGAATTGTCCCGTGAGCAAGGTTGTATCAAGTGGGGAAACAGAGTGGTGGTACCTACTTATTTGAGTTTAGAACCAAAACAAAACAGCCCGAAAATTGGTTCAACACCAAAACCTTTTGTAAGGAGATCAGGAAGGCTCCACAAACCTGTTATTAAACTGGATTTGTAGTTCATTTGATAGAAAGAAAGCCAGGCGTTTCTTTATGTGGTACATGTAATGCGGGGAAAGGTGGGACCATAGTTTTGTTGTATTTGAAGGGAAATATGTAAAAAAAAATTAAGGGGAAAGCAGTGTAATGTATTATCACATGGTTTGTCACATGGTTTAGTATGCACATGCTCAGTTCGCTCTGGCCTAGTCAAGCAAGCTCTCATGAACTAGCAACTGGTGTCTCTGTCCTTCATTTGTTCTACCCACATATATTACAGTCATCCCATCCTTAATATCTCCTAATACAAAAGCAAAATACTGCAGATGCTGGAAATCTGAAATAAAAACAGAAAATGCTGGAAATACTCAGCAGGTCAGGCAGCATCTGTGGAGAGAGAAACAGACCCAGTTCTGACAAAGGGTCATCGACCTGAAACGTTAACTCTGTTTCTCTCTCTCTCCACAAATGCTGCCTGACCTGCTGAGTATTTCCAGCATTTTCTGTTTTTATTACTTAATATCTCCTTCTCTGGCTTAGCATCTGTTTTTGTCTGATTACACTTCTGTGAAGCATTCTTGGACTGTTTTTCCATGTTAAAAAAGTGTTAGAAATGCAGTGGCCATACAGGGCTAAATAAAAGTAAGTTTGGAAAGTTTCAACCCCCTTCCTAATGGTTGAATCCCATATGTTGGCTACTGTGATCAAGAGACAATATAAAAATGCCACATTGTGCGAGCTAAATAGACACCATAAGCGCAACTTTTAAATATCGAATAACTATTTTCAACTTTCCTTTCTTTTAACACGTAAAACGTTTAATAGGGAATGCTGGTGATCTTACTGTAACGAGCAGCGCAATGTGACGCAACTGAATGATCAACTGAGAAGATCGTTAAAAGAGAACGCTCTTCATTTAAAAATAAATTGGTAAACTTATTTGTCGAGAATGAAGAACTATTAGAAATTCTCCCCAAACAAATAAAAAGAACGATACACTGACAGGACTTAGATAAAAAGTGCACAAACTGTTTTGCTGTGTACTTTTCAGCGAAGACGACACCCCTTTAACTGGCAGTACTCCAATGAGCGTGCTTCCACTCGCTGTCTGGCTCAGCGGCTCCCCCCTGGGATTTTCGAGGATGACATAAGCAAAAAAACACACACACACACAAAAGCAAACACAAATGTTAAAAAACATTTTTTTAAACTGTTTATTTAGGAAATGCATATTTTTTTTTAAAAACACTTTTCAAAAGTCTTTCTGCGGCACATTGCACTGGAAGATGAACCTTAACTCTGGGCCAAGTTGTCCAGTGGTTAGACGCGGTAAACATCCGCCTGGGAATAGAGAGTGCAGCTTGGGTGCAAACAGTAACAACGACAAAAAAAAATGGGTTTTGCAAAACTAACCTCCACAAATCAGCACAATAAAACTGCGTCCAAAAAAATGAAATAAAGTGAAAGCAGCTGCCACATTGCAGTGCGGGCGAGTTTTCGCTCTGTGTTGTGTCGGAAGTGAATGTATCGGCTCTGCACCAGCCCGCGGTTACTTTGTTGCCCGGGTTAGAGTTGCGTCGCTGTGTATGGCAGCGGGTGCGGCTCGTTGCGCTCTCCGCTCCGTCCCATTGAAGAGCGGCAGCGGGGCCACGCTGGCCGGCATGCAGGCGATGGGGACTGGGGTCAGCGGCCCAGTGTCCCCGCACCCCCTCCGCTTCGACAACCTGGCGCTGCGCTCGCTGCCCCTCGACCCGTCCGACGAGTGCGTGTCCCGCCAGGTGCCCGGCGCCTGCTTCTCCCGGGTCAGACCGTCGCCGGTGGAGAGACCCCGGCTTGTCGCCTGCTCGCTGCCGGCCCTCGGGCTCTTGGAGCTGGGCTCGGAGCCCCAGCGGCTCGGGCTGTCGGAGCAAGAGCTGGCCGAGTATTTCAGCGGCAACCGGCCGCTGGCCGGCTCGCAGACCGCCGCTCACTGCTACTGCGGCCACCAGTTCGGCAGCTTCGCCGGGCAGCTGGGGGACGGCGCTGCCATCTACCTGGGCGAGGTGCTCAACGGCCAGGGCGAGAGGTGGGAGCTGCAGATCAAAGGCGCCGGATCCACTCCTTACTCCAGGTCAATACCACCGACTTGCTTTTGCAAACTAGTCAATGGACTTTTGGGCAGGGTGCTTAAGAGCTAGTGAAAGGCGAGTGCCCATTAAAACCGGCCTTTGGCTCCAGTTCAGCCTCTCTGGGTCACTCTTGCAGGCCTGTTGGGAGGCCAATCCTGAATTTGGGATCTCCCATTGCGTCCACCAATGGCAGCCACCCCACCTTCCTCCTTTTCCTGCTAGGTATCTATTTCCCACCTATAAAGCACTCTCTTGACATTTTATTTTTATGTGAGGAATACTCTATAAATGTAAGATTTCTAAATACATATGTGACATAATTGACACAGGTGGCCTAAAATGTAGCTAGCCTGTTGAATTATTAATTATCTTGGGAGCAAAGTTTATGTCTGTTTTGCAGATGCAAATGGACAGACTGTTCTAATACAGAGTTTAGGTGGTATGATTGTATTCTTGGAGCCAACTTCCTACAAAATCTCTTTCTTGGCTGTTCAATCCACATCACCCCTGACTTCAGTAACCTGCATTGACTTCTGGTCCCCACAACGCCTTCAATTTAAAATTCTCATTGTGTTTAAATCCCTTCATGGCCTCGCCCCATCCTATCTTTATTATCTCCTACAACCCCTCCCCTGAACTCTCCATTGCTCCTACTCTGGACTTTGATCCAACTTTATGCCCCCTGCCCCAGTTGCCACATTATTGGCTGTTGTGCCTTCAGCTGCCTAGACCCCACACTCTGGAATTCCTTGCCTAAGCCCTTCAGCTTTTCCGTCTCCCGCTCCTCGTCTAAGACCAACCATAAAACCCACGTCTTTGAACGAGCTTTTGGGTCACCCTAATATCTCCTTTGGCTCTTTGTCTATTTATTTCCAATTATGCCGTGGGATGTTTTGCTTTGTTAAAGGCGCTACATAAAAGTTGTTGTTGCAGCATGATGCATCTGTTTTAAGTACAAACCTGTTACAGGTTTTAGTGTTGGCTTATAGTTGTATATATTATTTTATATAGTAATCTTGTGCCATTCATAATATTGTGGATTATGTTCAAATTTATTTTTGACAGGCAATCAGATGGTCGAAAAGTGCTTCGCTCCAGTATAAGAGAATTTCTCTGTAGTGAGGCCATGTTCCATCTTGGAATTCCAACAACACGAGGGGGAACTTGTGTAACATCTGATTCTAAAGTCATTAGGGATGTGTTGTATGATGGACATCCAAAATATGAAAAATGCACTATTGTTCTTCGTATTGCTCCAACATTTTTACGGTATTTAGGATTTCTGTTTAAGTTTTCAGAATTTATCCAATATCAAAGTTACTCTTAATTCGTTAACTATAATTGTAAATGTATCTTGTTTTATATTTTAAAATCAGGTTTGGATCCTTTGAGATCTTTAAACCTATGGATGAGCATACAGGTCGAAAGGGACCTAGTTGTGGTAGAAATGATATTCGAATTCAAATGCTCGACTATGTTATTGGGACATTCTATCCGGAAATTCAGCATGCACACTCCCAAAACAAGGTGCAACGAAATGCTGCTTTCTTCAGAGAGGTAAGAATTTGTGAAATAAATAACTGTGCAGTAGAATACAATGCTGTTTACATGTGGGCTTTTGTTTTTGACCTTGTGTACCATAACTTTAGTGTTCATTGCAAACTCTCACTATCCAGAGTACACAAGAACATAAGAAATAGGAGCAGGAGTAGGCCATTCGGCCCCTCGAGCCTGCTCCACCATTCAATAAGATCATATCTGATCTTCTACCTCAGCTCCACCTTCCCGCACTATCCCCATATCCCTTCAATCCCTTAATATCCAAAAAATATATCGATCTCTGTCTTGAATATACTCAAAGACTGAGCCTCCACAGCCCTCTGGGGTAGAGAATTCCAAAGATTCACAACCCTTTAAGTGAAGAAATTTCTCCTCATCTCAGTCCTAAATGGCTGACCGCCTATTCTGAGACAGTGACCCCCTAGTTCTAGACTTCCCTGCCAGGGGAAATTTCCTCCCAGCATCTACCCTGTCAAGCCCTGTAAGAATGTTATATGTTTCAGTGAGATCCTCTCTCATTATTCTAAATTCTAGACAATATAGACCTAGTCTCCTCAATCTCTCCTCATAGGTCAATCCCCTCATCTCGGGAATCAGTCTGGTCATCAGATGTGGATTATTTTTTGACCATTATATGTTCTGTTACTGCTGCTGCATACAAGTGTACACTATAGTGCACATTACAAATTGGAATCAAACCGGCCAGGAAGGTTCCAGGTTTGATTCCCGACACATGATATGAAGATCAAAGGTTTGGTGATGTACCAGAAAGAAGGGGAAAGACATAATATTTGTTAAAGATATAACCAATTTGTTTTGCATGATTATTCTGGAGGAAAAAGGTGGTCCAATGCGTTGGAATGCTGCCTGTCACTACAGCTGGCTATTAAAGCACTAACGCCGAGCAAGAGACGAGTGTAGGTTTGATTCCTGCTTTGTCAGTTCCAATCTTGGCTATACCAAATGGAAAGGTGGAGGCTGTAGTGTCTCCTATTGGGAGAGTCATGCCTGACCAGTATCTCGTGCATTGGTTAAACCCAAATTCACACTTCCTTCACCCTGGAGATCAATTTTCATTCCTTGGCAGCCTCCTGTTTCTACCCTTCACAAACTTTCGCACGTCTAGAACTCCATGGTACATGTCCACAGTACATCATGCATACCCATCGTCTCTGCCTTGCATGACCGTTGATTTTCCTCTGTAACCTTAAGTACTTTGATTTTTGGCTTTTTCAAATGATTGTGGCATTTTAAAAAAAATTAAACTAAACTCGCGTTTGGGATGCCACAATGATGCAGCGATGTGAGCTCGCAGTCTGTCACAGTGTAACATTTTAAATGTGTTAATGAAAGCCAAGTACAATTTCAAACTTTTTGTTGTGATTAGCGCCCCATGTAGGTCATTATTTCCCCCCTCCATTTTACACACAACCTGCAAGCGATTATTTCACTTAAAATTTATTGAACTAAGATATGAAACATATTCAGAGATAAAAAGAGAAATTGAATGTTATCATGATTTAAAATGCAGCTCAGCATTAACCCAGTATCAGGCAATTCATTTTCTTTCAAGAGGAAATAAATCTGTAATATTTACAATCTGTATTTTATAACATGAAATCTTTAATCTGTCTTTAAGCATATTATATTGCAGCGATAGGTACTTGTGATATCACTACCTGGATAGATCATGGAAGCAGACTGGGTCAGACTATTGGCAGCATTTGTCACCTGGGCTGGATTAGGCCAGGGTGGGACTGGGTAGGGATGTGGTTGGCACCTAGCTGATGAGAAGCAATGCTATAAAATATCCTGTGAGGTAAGAATGAGTTACAGACCATTGTGGCCCATTTTAACTGCCTCTCTAATGTCTGTGCAACCAGCTATAAGGGCCAATAGTGTCGGCCTGAGACAAGGTCAACCATCTGCCCTCTGCCTTCTAAGCAGCAGAAATGGCCAGACCAGATGGACCAAAGACAAGGGATCATATGCAAAGAAATGATTTTTTTTTAATTGCCTTTTCATCTGTGGAGCCAGATTTTGATTTTGGCCCAAACTGGGACTCTTCTGTTTAAGGTATCATAAGCAAAATGAATCTGAACAGTCACTGTCCCAGTTGACCTGAGTTCACAGCACAAATGTGCCTCCAAAGTTTGCTATAGATGATGTAGCTGCCTTGTTCGTAGAAGCCATATTCCTTAGTACTTTTGAAAAGCAATCTATCACATTGGTGCAGCAGTAGGATCTTATGGGCTGGGTTCAAGTGGGTGGCAAGGATCATATGATGGGCGTCTTCACTGTAACTAACACATTCTGAGCCTGATGTGTAATTGTTTGATTCTTTTAATCGGTGTAAAGATGTTTAGTTTCCCAGCACTATCTTGCATCTACCTTGAACCCAAAACTGAAAACAGAACTGTGTTAATCAAATTTACAGAACCTGGGTATGTTTCAAAAGGTGCTCTTTTTGCAGAAGTATGTGTTAACATTGAATAGTGGCCTTTATTATACACCTAAAAAAGCCCGCTGCATGTTGCTGGTCCTGTTTTACCAAATCTACAGGTAACCAAGAGGACGGCCAGACTGGTTGCTGAATGGCAGTGTGTTGGATTTTGTCATGGTGTACTAAATACAGACAACATGAGCATCGTAGGGCTCACCATCGACTATGGACCATTTGGCTTCATGGACAGGTATGCGGATTTTGAATGTAACTAGGAATAATTTATAATTTTGAGGGGTTAAAACTTTGTTTCAAATGCAGTTGCCAAACACATCATAGTTTTCGTCAATGGAGCTAGCTGAATGTTTCTGTGCTGTACGACATGTAGTGTTACCAATGATAAGTGTTGCAAGGGAAGTTACTTAGTAATTTTGCTGCTGTTTTTATTTTATCTTTCTGCCTTCATGCTGCCCTCTCAACCTAAGTAAAGAAATTAAGGATAATATTCGACTAAAAACAAGGGCATATAAGGTAGCGAAATCTAGTGGGAGCACAGAGGATTGGGAAAACTTTAAAAGGCAACAAAAAATAACAAAAAGATTGATTAAGAAAGGGAAGATAGATTATGAAAGTAAATTAGCAAAAAATATAAAAACAGATAGTAAGAGTTTTTATAGTTATATAAAAAAAAAAGGGTGGCTAAAGTAAATGTTGGTCCCTTAGAGGATGAGACCGGGAAATTAATGGTGGGAAATATGGAGATGGCAAAAACACTGAATGAATATTTTGTATCAGTCTTTACAGTAGAGGACACTAAGAATATCCCAACACTGGACAAACAGGGGGTTATAGGGGGAGAGGAGCTAAACACGATCAAAATCACTAAGGAAGTGGTACTCGGTAAAATAATGGGACTCAAGGCGGATAAATCACCTGGACCTGATGGCTTACATTCTAGAGTCTTGAAGGAAGTGGCGGTAGGGATTGTAGATGCATTGGTAATAATTTTTCAAAACTCCCTGGATTCCGCTAAGGTCCCGGCAGACTGGAAAACTGCTAATGTAACACCCTTATTTAAAAAGGGCAATAGACAGAAGGCTGGTAACTATAGACCGGTTAGCCTAACATCTGTGGTAGGTAAAATTTTGGAGTCCATTATTAAGGAAACAGTAACAGGACATTTGGATAATCATAATTTAATAGGACAAAGTCAGCATGGTTTTACGAAGGGGAAGTCATGTTTGACAAATTTGCTGGAGTTCTTTGAGGAAGTAACATATAGAGTGGATAAAGGGGAACCAGTGGACGTAGTGTATTTAGACTTCCAAAAGGCATTTGACAAGGTGCCACATAAAAGATTATTGCTTAAGGTAAAAAATCACGGGATTGGGGGTAATATTCTGGCATGGATAGAGGATTGGCTATCTAACAGAAAGCAAAGAGTTGGGATAAATGGTTCATTCTCAGACTGGCAATCAGTAACTAGTGGTGTTCCACAGGGGTCAGTGCTGGGTCCCCAACTCTTTACAATCTATATTAACGATTTGGAGGAAGGGACCAAGTGTAACATATCAAAATTTGCAGATGATACAAAGATGGGAGGGAAAGTAGTGAGTGAGGAGGACATAAAAAACCTGCAAGGGGACATAGACAGGCTAAGTAAGTGGGCAGAGATTTGACAGATGGAATACAACACTGGAAAGTGTGAGGTGATGCACTTTGGCAGGAAAAATCCTAGAGCAATTTATTATCTTAATGGCAAGAAACTGGAGAGTACTGAAGTGCAAAGGGATCTGGGGGTCCTGGTGCACAAAACTCAAAAGGTTAGTATGCAGGTGCAGCAAGTGATTAAGAAGGCAAATGGAATGTTGGCTTTCATTGCTAGGGGGATAGAATATAAAAATAGGGAGGTATTGCTTCAGTTGTACAAGGTATTGGTGAGACCGCACCTGGAATACTGCATACAGTTTTGGTGTCCTTACTTAAGGAAAGACATCCTTGCTCTCGAGGCAGTGCAAAAAAGGTTCACTCGGTTAATCCCGGGGATGAGGGGGTGGTCATATGAGGAGAGGTTGGGTAGATTGGGACTCTACTCATTGGAGTTCAGAAGAATGAGAGGCGATCTTATTGAAACATATAAGATTGTGAAGGGGTTGGATCGGGTGGATGCGGGGAGGATGTTCCCGATGACGGGTGAGACTAGAACTAGGGGACATAGTCTTAGAATAAGGGGCTGCTCTTTCAAAACTGAGATGAGGAGGAACTACTTCACTCAGAGGGTGGTAGGTCCATGGAATATGCTGCCACAAAAAGCTGTAGAAGCTACATCATTAAATAAATTTAAAACAGAAATAGACAGTTTCCTAGAAGTAAAGGGCATTAAGGGTTACGGGGAGCGGGCAGGAATTTGGACATGAGTCTAGGTTCGGATCGGTCATGGCCCTGTGGGTAGTGGAGCGGGCCCAGGGACCGTGTAGCCTGATTCTGCTCCTATTTCGTGTGTGCAATTCTGTTAGATGCAGGAGATGGTTCTGTGATAGTAGATTGTCGGTTAGGATCAGATCAGCCATGATCTTATTGAGTGGCGGAGCAGGCTCGAGGGGCCGATTGGCCTACTCCTGCTCCTATTTCTTATGTTCTTATGTTCTTAAGATGAAGAAGTTTCTGCTTTGCAAAATGCTTTCTGTGTGCTGTGTATCAGACAAAGAGAGATGCCGGTTTTGGAGCAGATTTTATCATCCTCTGGCTGTTTTAAAAACAATCTTTTTCCTTCCTTTTGAATTTCTACATCCTGAAAGTTGGTATAACTGACCCATAGAAGACTGCTGCACTAACTCATCGCTTCATTAGTTTTACATCGATGTTCAGCATTTTCTCTTGCCCTTCCCATCATTCACTTTGTTTCACTGAACATGGATTCTTGTTGAAAATGTGAATGTTGGCTACTGTTCACATCAGTTTTGCATCTGGTAAAAGTCAAAATATTTACTCAATTTTATTTGATTTTAGCCCTTTACTGGATCTTCATAAACTTGATATTTAACTGGGCTTCTCAACCTCTTTGGTTTAAAAAAAAAAAAAAAAATTATTCTGGAAACTATTCATGTAACTCTGTAATGTGTCATAGTAACTTCTTATTAAGGTGGTTCATTGTATTGGAGTGTGAATGTGCAGTGCCATAGAAGGTTGAATGTAGGTGTTACAACTGGGGTCCCTCCAGATGTTTTGGTTGTGCCCAACACAGCAGTCAGCTTCCATAAGCAAGCATGCAGTTCCTATGAACCAAATCTTCATCTTGTGCATAAAAGACCTAGGATAGCAGGTCTCCAGGCTAACAATGAACCCTTTTATCTTTGAGGTATGCACTGGATATAGTGTGGAATGTCTCCATATACTGCTCATCTTCCAACTAATGGTTAGCACCACACTAACTGTCAGCTCAGACTAAAACCCTTAATTCAGATTAATTAAGAAACATTCACTGCAACAAAAGAACCAGAAAGAGATAGATTGCAGTAATTTACTTAACTTTACTCCATCTGTTAAGCTATAAAAAATTTCCCACATAACTTGGACCAGTGCATTTCTGATGACCAGTTTTACATTTCACTGAACTTGCGTGGACTATCCTACCAATTCCCAGCACATATAGTGGAACAGCAAAGTGTGAAAACATTGAAGAATGTAGACAGCTAGCTGGGTTATATGGTTTCCTACCCTTTGCAGTCAACTGAGTACAAAACATTAAAAACAGTATCCCTGCCTATAACCTGTGTTTGGGTAGTACCTGTACTTCATGGTTGTGTATCCACAGCACAAAACTACCCCAGTTTAGCACAAGTTCAGAAGAAACATTGTGCTGTGAAACTGCTGCCAGAACAAGGACATGGTGGAACTGCTAAATTAATATTTTACTTTGGTCTTCACAATGGAAAAGGAGGATACAATACCACAGGGAGAGGGAAGATAAGAGATTATTAAGGGGAGAAACTAAAAGGGATTAGTATGAACAGAAAAATCGTAATGGACAAACTGAAGGGACTGAAATCGGATAAATCTCCTTTTTGTCAATTTGGTGTGCACAGAAATGTAGTTTTAGCATATTTAAGCTCCAACAGTGTCTTTACCTTTTGCCAATCTGTCTTAATTTCTCTGGACTTTGGTATACAGGGTTTCTCCATACAAGGAGAGAGTATGTACCCCATGTTGTGCAAGCAGAAACTCTTCCTGTATGGATATCCCAGTAGCTTGGTTTGGGAGACTTAAGCACAGTGGTGAGTTTCTGTGCATGTCACATCAGTGAATTGTGAAGAACAAGACATTGCAGAAGGATATATTAAGTAAGTGGACAGAATGATGACTGATGCTGATTAACATAAATGTGCCAGATAATGCAGTTTGGACAAAAGAATGAATTACAGTCTAGGTGTAGAAGCATTGGTGGTTGTAGAACAAAGGACTTTAGAGATCCAGATTTGTAAGTCATTAACGGCTAGCTTGTATGTAAAAAAAAAAGATTGAAAAGGCAAATGAGCAGATGGGTTAAATCATGAGAGGTGTAGAGTATTAATAGAAGAAGGTGGGTGCCACTGTAGTATACACAGTGATGGACAGGCCTCATTTGGAGTATTGTGCTCAGATTTGGTCACTACCACCATTAGAAGGATATACTGGCTTTGGGAGGGAGTTCTGTGATGATTCAACTGGATGATATCTGAGATGAAGTGACTTAACTATGATGAGAGTCGAGGTAAACTTGAGTTAGAATCATAGCACAGAAATGGGAAATTGGCCCATTCAAGCTGGTGTTTTTTTCCCTACATGAGCCACTCAATGTAATTCAAATTCTCCTGCTCACTCCCTGTAATATTTAATATTTTCACTGCTGCCAACGAACCGGAGCTGAAATGTCGGGAAAACGGAGCGGGGCTGAAATGTCGGGAGCGAGCCAAGCAGGAACACCATTGAAATTTCCAGATCAGTGCGCAGAGCGCTTCTGTGCAGCTTCCAGTCATTGAAATCAACTTCCGGTTCATGGCAGGAGTCACTCCGTTCTTCGAATGCTTCAACAGTGGTTTGTGACAGTGTTCCACCTGCTCATCACCCTCTTTTTTTTGTGATCATCTTAAATTTGTGCCTGGTTGTTACTATCTCACTGACCAGTGCAAGCAATCTATCATCATTTACATTATCCATAACATTTTATAATATTGAAGACCTCTCTCAGATTATCTGTTGACTTTCTTGGCTCTGGTGAGAAAAGCTGTAACTTTTCAGATCTCTGTTCATAACTTGACATTTAGTTGGAGTAGCTGAACCCACTTCCTAGTGGGCATGGGTCCCCTAATTTGGCACTAAATTGGTGATCTCACTCAGTGAATTTGGCTTATGTGGAATTTAAAAAAAAGTTACAATGGTGTAGGTAGGGAGTGCTTCTCTGCGTTTCGGGCTGATGCAGATTGTGGATTATTGCGGAGACAATTTTACTCTACATCTGACTGTACTGTACCTGACCTGGGAGTCTTTGGTACTCGCACTGGGTACCAAAATGGAACATGTTTCAATGCCCAACGTTAACACTCCTCAACTACTGAACAAAACAAATTCACAAAGTTGATGTATTCTCCTGTGACCTAATCTGTATTTTGAATTACATTATGTAGTAATAAATTTAAAATGCTTTACTTTTCAGTTTATTGTAGTATTGCTGTAATACTTTTGTTTTAGATCAACAATTTTCATTTTGGATTTGCAAGAAACTACATTTGTATTTTCTGAAGTGGGTGTGCATTCATACATATATTTGTAGCTTTTATACGTATCGCAGTACTTTCAATGTACAAATAATTCAGGTAAGGTTATGGATAATTAAATTCAGTAATGCATTGTACTGCAAAGATAACATAAAAGGTTCCAACATGATTGATGTGATGTCCCATTTCTTCCTCCAACCAAGGTTTGATCCGGATTATAGATGTAATGGTTCTGATAATAGAGGCCGCTACGCATACAGCCGACAGCCTGAAATCTGTAAATGGAACCTGGGTAAGCTGGCAGAGGCCTTGGCTCCTGAGCTGCCCCTGGAGGAGGGTCAGTCTATCATTGAAGAGGAATACAATGCCGAGTTCGAGCAACACTACCTGCAAAAGATGAGAAAGAAATTGGGACTTCTTCAATGTGAGAAGGCGGAGGATGAAGATTTAGTTTTTGAGCTGTTGCATGTTTTCAAGATAACAGGTTCGTACAAAAGTTTTATGCTTCCTTTGGTCTTCTAAAGAATTAGCTGTACCTCCTATTTTGGTATAATCTGCATATTTTGACACCACTCCCTCTAAGCCTATATCCAAACTATTGATATACACAAAAAACTGCTCTTAACTCTTACTCTGTTTTCTCCCATCTAACCAATTCTTAATCCATTTTGCTATCCTCCCCCCTAATTCCATACCCATTACTCTTCTCTAATAATCTCCTGTGTTGGTACCTTGTGGGAGAACTGAATGTAGAAAAATACAGAAAGGGAGGCCTGAAATGATGAAAGAGACTGAGTGATTACAGAAGCAGGACGAGTGACATATTTGTCCAGATGTGCCAGAAATTTTATGTTTTTTTGTGCTGTTCCGATTTCCTTCCAAATCCTAAATGCCAATGCTCATGCTCCGATACATACTGTTGTACCCAGGTTAAATGTAATAATTGGATTTTTTCCATATGTTTACTGTATGTACTGCACAGAGAATGAAATGAATTAAAACTACAAGCACATTTTAAATAACTTCTGTTTGCTTCATTCAGGTTCAGATTTTACAAACACCTTCCGTTTACTTAGTGATTTCCCAATTCTTGGAACGTCCACTTTTTTCACGCTGGCAGAATTTCTTGAAAAACTGACCGAGCAGTGTGCAACATTGGAAGAGCTAAAACTGGCCTTCACACCAAGTATGGATCCACGGTAAGAATGTACAGTGCATTTTTAAATCCTGACTATGTTTCAAAACCTAGGTTATGAAATAGTTTTGAGATTTATATTTATAAGGTTTACTTGTAAAATCATTATTTTACACGCTCTTGCTATATTGAGTACGCTATGTTGTTAATCGTCAGTTGTTTGCAAATTAAAATCACTTTGTCGTATTTTTGTTGCCATGTGTCAAATGACCCAAGGAACAAAAGCTGTTTCTAGCAAATGACTTTTCCCTAAGCTAATAATTAAGTTGCAGAATAGTAGCGGCAGGTTACAATGAATGATGGGTTGCAACACTGTGTGAAATATTCTCTCAATACTTTAACATATTGGAGTACAGGATCTACACTGGGTATCTATTTCTCAGTTTCCTATCTGTAAAGACCTGCTGACCTCCATCCACAATTAGGCAAATCCATGAATTTTGAAGCACCACTCGAGATCTGTTAGAATATTTCATGACCTTATGGCATTCTGAAAGTGTTCTAACTCTTAAAAATATTGCTGTGTACTATTAATATTGTGTTTTTAGCCCAGGTCAATGAATGAGGTGTTGGGATATTCTTATTAGTTTAGGTATCAAAGCGATACTATGATTAAGTGATATCATAATGTGTGATTGCATGGCTATTTCCCCTGCCACATGGGTTGGAGACGTCATCCATGTGAAGATGAGAAAAGTTCCTTGATATATGTGAAGTAACAGTTGTAGCTTCTATTTTGCTGCACTTTATCCTCTACAAGGAGCTATTTACCCACAGAAATAACTTCGCTGGAGGTGGCAAATTACAAATTCTTTCACTTGTGGAGAAAGGCTTTTGTGAGTTTTTGACATTAGTGGAATAATTCTTGTAACTTGCTGTAAATGGTGGGTAATTTATTCATTCTCATTTATTTGTTGTCTGTTTTAATTAAGGTCATGATGTGGAGATGCCAGCGTTGGACTGGGGTGGACAAAAATGAGAAGTCGCACAACACCAGGTTATAGTCCAACAGATTTATTTAATTTTACAAGCTTTCGGAGCTGTCGCTCCTTCCTCAGGTAAGTTAGCAGTGAGAGAATCTCCCAGAATTCACAATTTAAACACAGACAAAATCTATTCAAATATTTCCCTACATCAAAGACACACTAAGAGCACAGCCAAGACAATGAGATGTGTCCCAGGGGGATACATGACAGCGCAAAATCATAGAGCAGAAACTGATAGCCAAGTTCCGCACTCATGAGGATGGCCTCAATCGCGATATCGGGTTCATGTCACGATACAGAACGTGACTTGACATCATGGCCGGTCTTCCCAGGTGTTTTTTTTTAAAAGACTAACACAAATTGACAGGATATGCAGCCAGCAGGTGGTTTGACACGTTGGACCCCCTGGGACACATCTCATTGTCTTGGCTGTGCTCTTAGTGTGTCTTTGATGTAGGGAAATATTTGAATAGATTTTGTCTGTGTTTAAATTGTGAATTCTGGGAGATTCTCTCACTGCTAACTTACCTGAGGAAGGAGCGACAGCTCCGAAAGCTTGTAAAATTAAATAAATCTGTTGGACTATAACCTGGTGTTGTGCGACTTCTCATTTTTGTTTTAATTAAGTGTGCCCAGTTTTGTTAAAGAAAGCAATGAAATGAACACTGTTGTAGTTTTGGTTCTCTTGGAAAAAATATCTGGATAATTCTGGTGGTGCTACACTACAGTTACCCTGCTAACTGTGGCTTGTCCCTTCTGTCTCTGTTACTCAGCTTATACTCTAGTAACTTGTATATATTTTAAAATACTTACATTTAAAAAAATCTGTAACATGCTTTTTGAGGTGTTATGAATTCGACTTGGTTCATTCGGATTCTGATCTTGTGCTCTGGCCATCTACACAGGCAGCTGTCCATGTTGCTGGCACTGTCCCAGTCCAACCCACAGCTCTTTGAACTGCTTGGCAACAAAGAAGGAATTGCTAAGGAGTTGGATCGCATTGAACACTTCTCTGAGCTGCAGCAGATGACAACCGAAGAGCTACTGAGCAAACACAAGAAAGCATGGACAGACTGGCTACAAAAGTACAGGTTAGAGACTACAACTTTACAGAAAAAAAGTGTGTTAAAATAAAATTTAAGATAACTTCTAGATTTCCTTTCCCCCCCCCCCCCCCCCCCCGGACATCTGTTAGTTGAAGGCACCTCCCAGAAGAGCACGAAGCCACACAGACCAGAATATCCCAGGATTGATTCCGGTTTTCATATATGTTCGCTGGAGCGGATGTGGGGTATTACATATAGCCTCTGTGGCACAGGGCTTGATCGTTGCTGGGGGGGTGGTGGAGAATCAACTAGGTTCCATGCTTCTGATTGCTATCTAGTGACTCCTAGTGGTAAATTGTTTACCTGATTGTAAATTGTTGATCCTGCAAATCCAACGTCCGTGTTCTCGCTCAGGCCAACATCCCCAGCATCGAAGCTTTGACCACGCTCGATCAGCTCCAATGGACGGGGTCACATCGTCCGCATGCCCGATATGAGACTCCCAAAACAAGCGCTCTACTCGGAGCTCCGACACGGCAAGAGAGCCCCAGGTGGGCAGAGGAAACGCTTCAAGGACACCCTCAAAGCCTCCTTGAAAAAGTGCAACATCCCCACTGACACCTGGGAATCCCTGGCCCAAGACCGCACAAAGTGGAGGAGAAGCATCCGGGAAGGCACCGAACACCTCGAGTCTCTTCACCGGGAGCAAGCGGAAGCCAAGCGCAAGGAGCGCACGTCAACCCAAGCACCGTCTGCCCCACCTGTGACAGAGACTGTAGGTCCCGCATTGGACTCATCAGTCACCTGAGAACTCATTTTTAATGTGGAAGCAAGTCATCCTCGGTTCCGAGGGACTGCCTAAGAGAAGTGGTAAATTGTTTAGACGTTGGTTGAGAACGGGATTGAATGATCAGATTGCCTACTGACAATCACTGTCTAGGCTCACACATGGAGAAGGACCACTTGGGCAAAGTGGCCAGGCCTACCAGCACCCATGGAACTGAACTCTAGATCGAGCACTGGGAGGAAGGGAGAAAATCGGTGGGGTGGGGGGTGGGGGGGAAATCAATTATATTAAAAAATAATAATTTTTTTAACGACTTTGAGCATTCATGCAGATGTACACTTTGTAAATTCTGAATGTTGGGGGTCTCTTATGAGTAAGTCATAGTTTGTGTCTCCTGTGCCCATTGCTTCTGTGTAGTACAATCTTTACAAATAATGGTACAGTTTACTTAATGTTTAACAAGCTCACAAAATGTGACAACGAAACCACCATACATTTTTCATGTAATGGATTGTAGCGTTCCTTTTGATATTAAAGGTGCAGAAAAACTCGGTGGTTTCTGTATTTTTTAAGTTTCTTTTTGATTTGTTTGCATAACGTTCAAGCATTAATATAATGTAATTTCCATATTAACTCTCCTATTCTGGTGACAGAAGTTCCCCATTTTAACTAGTGGTCCTTTTTTTTTTTTTAATTCGTTTATGGGATCTGGGCGTCGCTGGCAAGGCCAGCATTTATTGCCCATCCCTAGTTGCCCTTGAGAAGGTGGTGGTGAGCCACCTTCTTGAACTACTGCAGTCCGTGTGGTGAAGGTACTCCCACAGTGCTGTTAGGTAGGGAGTTCCAGGATTTTGACCCAGCGACGATGAAGGATCGGCGATATACTTTCGTCAGGATGGTGTGTGACTTGGAGGGAAACTTGGAGGTGGTGGTGTTCCCATGCGCCTGCTGCCCTTGTCCTTCTAAGAGGTCGCGGGTTTGGGAGGTGCTGCCGAAGGAGCCTTGGCAAGTTGCTGCAGTGCATCTTGTAGATGGTACGCACTGCAGCCACGGTACGCCGGTGGTGGAGGGAGTGAATGTTTAAGGTGGTGAATGGGGTGCCAATGAAACGTGCTGCTTTGTCCTGGATGGTGTCGAGCTTCTTGAGTGTTGTTGGAGCTGCACTCATCCAGGCAGGTGGAGAGTATTCCATCACACTCCTTACTTGTGCCTTGTAGATGGCGGAAAGGCTTTGGGGAGTCAGGAGGTGAGACACTTGCTGCAGAATACCTAGCCTCTGACCTGCTCTTGTTACCACAGTATTTATGTTGTATTTGAAAGGTTAAGATACTGAGTTGGTTTTTCTGAACATTCAGATTTGGGCTTTCAATGTGGCGATATATCTCAAAGAATGTAGATGTAGTTTTGTTTTGATTCCTTTCAGGTCTCGTTTGGAGAATGAAGCAGAAGGTGTTGTTGATATTGCTGAACTAAACACTGAACGTGTGAAGGTGATGAATGCAAACAACCCAAAATTTATTCTGAGAAATTACATTGCACAGAATGCAATCACCGCTGCGGAGAATGGGGACTTCTCAGAGGTTGGTAAATTTCACTAAATTGATTTCAAACATTATGTGCAAAAATAACATTCCTGTGCAAATAAATGGGTGAGGGAAGAATCGCACACTTAAATTTATAAGCAAATTAAGACTTGAGATCATTTAAAGTAAGGCCTGGGGTTTCATGAAACATTAAGGTGCCTTAATCAACTGAATGAAAATTGTAACTTTTTTTTAGCATAATGCTACCTCCTGAGAGAGGCAAAAAAAACAGGTGGCCAATCTTGTGAAAAATTCTGGAGGAAATTCCTCCCTAAAACAATCCAGCAATCTCCAGGAGACTATGGTTCCCAAATATCCATCATTACATGTATTTAATTTATCCCATCTTTTCTCTGCCACCCCCTCACCCCCTCCAATCCTTAAAATAGGACCGCACAGGATCAGAAAAGACCATTTCAATAGATCGGACCAGTTCCAACAGTCATGGACTTCCTACCCCACTTTATCGCTTAAGCTTCAATAGTTTATTTCCTACCATTACAACAATGATTACACTTTAAAAAGTACTTCATTGGCTGAAAAACACTGTAGGACATCCTGAGGTCATGAAAGGCGCTATATAAATGCAAGTCTTTCTTTAGATCTTTATCTGTCAAATATTTACCCACCACTCTTGAAATTTAAAGGATCCTCTCTAGATAGACTATTCCACAGATACACAACCTAGGGTTAAGAAGTTGTATATTAACTTTTTTTTTTACTGAACTTTTGTTGGTATTGAACAGCGCTCTGGGTGAGCTTTATCGATTCCCTTCAACATCTTAAGTACCTCAATAAGATCATCTCTAAGCTGCCTTTTTTCCACTGTAAACATCCCTCATACCTTTTAGTCTTTCCTTATAGCTTGGGTGTCTAATCCAATTATTTGTACTTCCTCCAAGGCGAGTGGTACCGTATCCAGAATTGTACAAAATACTCAAGATAGGGATGCATCAGTGCTTTGGACAAACTATTTACCACTTTGTTATTTCTTGCTTTATAATCTCCGTCACTGTAGATCCTTTCCCGAGATTCTACAAAGATGCCAAAAGCCAAGTGTTCAGCAGGTAGTCTGCATCTCCCAAAAACTTCCTGTACAATCTTTTTTTCCCCCTCTTAATGATAGTGGAACTCCGGATTCGATCAAAGCGGCTTTTATATTGGCTTCAGTGGATGTTTTTTTCCCAAAATGTGTATTTCTTGCAGCCAGCGAAGGTGCCAATTTAAATCTGCCAAATTTGCATTGGCTTTACATTGGGGTTGCATTGGTTGCAGGACACCTGTGTTTCAGGAACTGGTTCCATAAACTCTCCATACTAATAAGATATTTATTTCGGGAACTCTGGCAAAAAAATGAGTTGTTCTGCACATTTCAATGCTGAATTAACAAATGGTCAGAAAATTGTGGGGAGCACTCCAAGCAGCGAGTCTCTCCACCGTTATGCACATTTGTAAGGTCAGCCCTCTGCCGTCTATGTTGACTTTGACCATAAAACATTGAAGGAAAATTAGTACCGTTGAAGGAAGAATCTTCAATGCAAATATCTCCTGCTGTGTATTCACCTGGTACTGTATTCTAAAATAATTTGGATCCACGGTTCAGATCAATATTTAGGGTATTTCTTTTTTTACAAGTAACATTTCCTGTTTGATTTATTTTTAATTTTGCAAGTTTGAGTCAGTTGCTCTCGAAGAATCCTGATCTGACACGTTAAGTCTCCATCAGATTTGTGGGAAACTGTTTAAAATGAGAGTTTCCCCTGCAGGTAGATATGTTCTTACGATAGTGGGGGAGAATGAGAATATTTACCACTGAAAATACTGCATCCTCTTTTTCCCCCAAACTACCTCCATGTTCTCAATCCAAGCCTCTTTGAATGTGATGCTTCCTATAATCTACAGTGTTTATTATGCTCACCCTATGAGGTTCCTTATTTAAACTGTCACCAACAAATATTTTAACTGCATGGGCTCTCAAAATCAAATTGCCTTTAATAATTTATTATACCAAGAAATAATTCTTTCACTTTGCCAGTTTACTGATAGAAACTATTGGCCCGTCATCGGAAATGCCGGTTTCAGGCATGAGAAGCGCACGCGCTGAAAACCGGCATTTCCGATCTGTCAAGAATCCTCTAGAGAAGGGCCTCTGCGAGTGGAGAGTTCCGCTTTCTGGAGGACCTCCGCCCGCTGAAAACCCTTAGAAATCTTACGCCTGGTAAAAGCAGTCATAAGGCCTGCTTTTACCAGCATAAGAGTTTAAAAAAGTTTTAAAAATTTTTTTCACTCATTTATAATTTAAAAATACATTTTTAAAAAAAGGTAAGTTTATTTTTAGCCCTGTAAATTTTCATTTAAAATATTTAATTTAATGTAATTTTAACTCATTTTAAAAACGTGATGGTTTTTAAAAAATGTATTGAATGATTTGATGTGTTTTTGGGGTGATCTCTATTCATTCTTTTGACATGTCTTATCTATCAAAAGTGTGAAGGGAGATTCCCTTCTCTCCTACGTGATCCCAGGGATGCTTGCGAACCCCATGCGCCCCTGGGATACGTGGGCCCTGCGCACTTCGACTGTGGAGAGGCCCAGCATCGGAAGTGTCCGGACCTCGGGAGCCCTCGGGTAAGAGCGTAGATATTTTTCCGATGGGAGGCATCCGCACGCAGGAAGCCTCCTATCAGAAATTATGGGCCATTAAATCAGCCAATTCTTAAAATGTTTGTTAAATGTCAGTAGCACAAAGGAAACTATAATTGAAAACTTAAACTCACTAATTGAAAGCGAAGTTTTAAAATTACCTAGAATTACTGACTTTTAGATGTGGTTGAACTAATTTTGCCGTGAGCTATTTTTAGATTGCTCACTGATCTATCTTGTTCCTTTTTAGGTTAGACGGGTTCTAAAGCTTCTCGAGAATCCATACAATGAGGAACCCTGTGTGGAAGAGGAGCTGCTACAAGAAGCAACAGTAGAGGCTGCAGCTTCATGTGCTCCATTAAGCAGCAGGAGAATACCGTACCATAGTAAACCACCTGGCTGGGCTGGGAAACTTTTAGTTACCTGATCTTCGTAAACACCTCGTTTTGGTTTCTGGTTAATTCCCGACTGTCGGGATAGACTGTTAAACTGAAGTTTTCTTCAGTGGTGGAGAAGCCAAAGTGAGGTAAATAATGAGTGCTACTTTTTCCTCACAACAGATATAATATGGAGACTTACCTAAGCGAAGAGCAGTACCAGATGTTCTGAAGTCTCTACACCCCATTATGATATAATGAAAGTATGAGTCATCTTGACTGTAATGCAGTCAGCTGATACACAGCATGAAAAGGCTTGGTGCAAAAAGAGAAAATGTTCAAATATATTAGTATAAAAATAACATGTATTTGTATGATCGCTATCTTTACTTCGTACTAAAAAGGCGAGTATTGTTTTAGAGAGATGCCGAGTATGGAATATTGATTGATTGATTGTTACAGATCTAGTTTTATGTTGCTGACAACTAAAGCAATGAGAACCTATGGAGTATGCACTACTTCGGCTACAAACTGCAGCAATTTACTTTGAAGTAGATATTCTTATACAAGTGGAAATCGCTTTACATCCCCTAAAGAAAGGAGCTTAATTTCATGAAAATAACAGATCATGTTTTGGATGAGGGTTTTATTTTGGTACAGCGCGCAGAAAGCAGACCAGCTGCAATTTTCCTCCACCTATTGGTTAAATCCTCGAGTATGAAAGTGGCTGACATTATGTCTGTAATGAGTAAGTGTGTAATGGGTGACACTTATAAGTATGCAAATAAGCAGGTAATCACAAGAGATTGTGTATTTGTAAACTGAATAGTAATAGACTTTAATGGTGCTCTTGGTGTAAGTGACATTGAACCACTCAATTGTGCATAGAATGATTTAGTTTACCCAAAGTAAGTTGTGAAGGCAAGAATCTTATTCAGGTGAAGGCCACTTTATTTAATATACTGCGCTTGTATTTTCTTCAAGTTAATTTTTAGTTTAATGTAATTCCATTGTTGAATAAATGATGTCTAAATGGGGTTGTAGAACTGTTGATTACCAGACACTGGTGCTGCTCTGGGAAGTTTGAAATGTACGATCTCCAGATAAAATCTGTTATCATGAATACAAAAATATCAACTCTGATGTACTGAGCTATTTTTGTAAGATGTGGAAACTGTTGTACTCTTGTAAAATGCTCAGCATTTTAAGAAATGTTAACGCACAATGTAAGCTTTTAATCTTTGGATGATAATCTGCACTGTGATTTCTTGGGGAATGTTTTTATACATCCATTGTTTAGAGCCCTATTCGTATTGTAAAAGATTGAACTTGAATCTGATGCATTTTAATATGTATGGGAATTGCACATGTATCCTGTTCCCTGCAATGCAACAATAAACAATCATTAACAGGAATCTTAAAAGATTTAATTGTGTATGTATGTGTCTACATATATCACCTTTTACATCCTCAGGACATGTCCCAAGCGCTTCACACCCAGTGAATTACTTTTGAAGTGTAGTCATTGTTGTTATGTAGGGAAACACTGCAGTCACTTTCCAGAGGCCTGGACTAATGATCCAAAGACGTGAGTTCAAAATCCCACCACAGCAGCTGGGGAATTTAAATGCAGCTAATTAAATAAATCTGGAATAAAAAAGCTAGTGTCAGTAATGGTGACCATGAAACTATCGGATTGTCGTAAAAACCCAACTGGTTCACAAATGCCCTTTAGGGAAGGAAATCTGCCGTCCTTACCCGATCTGGCCTATATGTGACTCCAGACCCACAGCAATGTGGTTGATTCTTAACTGCCCTCTGAAATGGCCTAGCAAGCCACTCAGTTGTAACAAACCGCTACGAAACACAATAATAAGAATAAAACCGGATGGACCACCCGGCATAGACCTCGGCACCGGCTACAGACACGGCAACGGCACACCCAGCCCAGTCAACCCTGCAAAGTCCTCCTCACCAACATCTGGGGACTTGTGCCAAAATTGGGAGAGCTGTCCCACAGACTCGTCAAGCAACAGCCTGACATAGTCATACTCACAGAATCATACCTTTCAGCCAATGTCCCAAACTCCTCCATCACCATCCCTGGGTATGTCCTGTCCCACCGGCAGGACAGACCCACCAGGGGTGGTGGCACTGTGGTATACAGTCGGGAAGGAGTGGCCCTGGAAGTCCTCAACATGGACTCCGGACCCCATGAAGTCTCATGGCTTCAGGTCAAGCATAGGCAAGGAAACTTCCTGCAGATTACCGCCTTCCCGCAGCTGATGAATCTGTACTCCATGTTGAACACCACTTGGAAGAAGCACTGAGAGTAGCAAGGGCACAGAATGTACTCTAGGTGGGGGACTTCAATGTCCATCAAGAGTGCCTCGGTAGCGCGACTACTGACCGAGCTGGCTGAGTCCTGAAGGACATAGCTGCCAGTCTGGGCCTGTGACAGGTGGTGAGGGAACCAACACGAGGGAAAAACCTACTTGACCTCGTCCTTACCAATCTACCTGTCGCAGATGCATCTGTCCATGATAGCATTGGTAGCAGTGACCACCACACAGTCCTTGTGGAGACAAAGTCCCGTCTTCACACTGAGGACACCATCGTGTTCTGTGGCACTACCACTGTACTAAATGGGATAGATTCACAACAGATCTAGCAGCTCAAAACTGGGCATCCATGAGGTGCTGTGGGCTATCAGCAGCAGCAGCAGAATTGTATTCCACCACAATCTGTAACCTCATGGCCCGGCACATCCCTCACTCTACCATTACTATTAAGCTAGGGGACCAACCCTTCATCGTCGCTGGGTCAAAATCCTGGAACTCCCTACCTAACAGCACTGTGGGAGTACCTTCACCACACGGACTGCAGCGGTTCAAGAAGGCAGCTCACCACCAAAGGGCAACCAGGGATGGGCAATAAATGCTGGCATTGCCAGTGACGCCCTGATCCCATAAACGAATTTTTAAAAAAGTAGTGTAGAAGAGCATGCCAGAAGCAGCACCGGGCATACTTGAAAATGAGGTGCCAACCTGGGGAAGCTGCAACACACGACTACATGCATGCTAAAAAGTGGAAGCAGCATGCTATAGACAGGGCTAAGCGATCCCACAATCAACGGATCAGATCAAAGCTCTGCAGTCCTGCCACATCCAGTGGTGAATGGTGGTGGACAATTAAACAACTAACGGGAGGAGGAGGCTCCATGAATATCCCCATCCTCAATGATGGTGGAGCCCAGCACTTGAGTGCAAAAGACAAGGCTGAAGCATTTGCAACCATCTTCAGCGTCCGAGTGGACGATCCATATCGGCCTCCTCCTGAGGTCCCCACCATCACAGAAGCCAGTCTTCAGCCAATTCGATTCACTCCACGTGATATCAAGAAACAGCTGAGCGCATTAGATGTAGCAAAGGCTATGGGCCCGACAACATCCCGGTTGACGTGCTGAAGATTTGTGCTCCAGAACTAGCCATGCCTCTAGCCAAGCTGTTCCAGCACAGCTACAACACTGGTATCTATCCGACAATGTGGAAAACTGCCCAGGTATGACCTGTCCACAAAAAGCAGGACAAATCCAATCCGGCCAATTACCGCCCCATCAGTCTACTCTCAATCATCAGCAAAGTGATGGAAGGTGTCATCGACAGTGCTATCAAGCAGCACTTACTCACCAATAACCTGCTCACTGATGCCCAGTTTGGGTTCTGCCAAGACCACTTGGCTCCCGACCTCATTACAGCCTTGGTCCAAACATGGACAAAGGAGCTGAATTCCAGAGGTGAGGTGAGAGTGAGAGTGACTGCCCTTGACATCAAGGCAGCATTTGACTGAGTGTGGCATCAAGGAGCCCTAGTAAAACTGAAGTCAATGGGAATCGGGGTGGGGGGGGGGGGGGGGTGGGGGGAACTCTCCACTGGCTGGAGTCATACCTAGCACAAAGGAAGATGGCTGTGGTGGTTGGAGGTCAATCATCGCAACCCCAGGACATCGCTGCAGGAGTTCCTCAGGGCAGTGTCCGAGGCCCAACCATCTTCAGCTGCTTCATCAATGACCTTCCCTCCAACATAAGGTCAGAAATGGGGATGTTTGCTGATGACTACACAGTGTTCAGTGCAATTCACAACTCCTCAGATAATGAAGCAGTCTATGCCCGCATGCAACAAGACCTGGACGACGTTCAGGCTTGGGCTGATAAGTTGCAGGTAACATTCGCGCCACACAAGTGCTAGGCAATGACTCTCCCCAACAAGCGAGAGTCTAACCACCGGCCCGTGACATTCAACAGCATTACCATCGCTGAATCCCCCACCATCAACATCCTGGGGGTCACCATTGACATGAAACTTAACTGGACCAGCCACATAAACACTGTGGCAACAAGAGCAGGTCAGAGGCTAGGTATTCTGCAGCAAGTGTCTCACCTCCTGACTCCCCAAAGCCTTTCCACCATCTACAATGCACAAGTCAGGAGTGTGATGGAATACTCTCCACTTGTCTGGATGAGTGCAGCTCCAACAACACTCAAGAAGCTCGACACCATCCAAGACAAAGCAGCCCGCTTGATTGGCACCCCATCCACCACCTGAAACATTCACTCCCTCCACCACCGGCGTACCGTGGCTGCAGTGTGTACCATCTATAAGATGCACTGTAGCAACTCACCAAGGCTTCTTTGGCAGCACCTCCCAAACCCGCGACCTCTACCACCTAGAAGGACAAGGGCAGCAGGCGCATGGGAACACCACCACCTCCAAGTTGCCCTCCAAGTCACACACCATCCTGACTTGGAAGTATATCGCCGTTCCTTCATCGTCGCTGGGTCAAAATCCTGGAACTCCCTACCTAACAGCACTGTGGGAGTACCTTCACCACACGGACTGCAGTGGTTCAAGAAGGCAGCTCACCACCACCACCTTCTCACGGGCAATTAGGGATGGGCAATAAATGCTGACCTTGCCAGCGACGCCCACATCCCGTGAACGAATATTATAAAAAACACATCAAAGTCCCACAACTGGCCAATTAATCTGTGTTTTGGTGGTATTGGTTGAGGGATGAATGTTCGCCATGGATTCTCCTGCATCCACCTGAACAGGCAGAGGGGGCCACCTCATCTGATAGATGGCACCTCTCAGTTCTATACTGAAGTGTTAACCTAGATGATGTGCTCAGGTCCTGGAGTGGGGCTCGAACCCACAATGTCAGGTGAGAGGGCTACCAGTTAGCCAAGTTAACACTTGTAACAGATAAAAGTGTATTTTAATTATGCTCGAGTAGATGTTAAGGCCTGAGAGCTTAATTATGCTACCATGTGTAAAACTGACTATAATAGTTGTGTCAGCTGTGGCTAAGTTGGTAGCACACTCACCTCTGAGTCAGAAGGTTGTGGGTTCTAAGTCCCACTCCAGGGACTTGAACACAGAAAGCTAGGCTGACACTCCAGTGCAGTGCTGAGGGAGTGCTGCACTGTCAGAGGTGCCGTCTTTCAGATGAGATGTTAAACCGAGGCCCTGTCTGCTCTCTCAAGTGGATGTAAAAGATTCCATGGCACTATTTTGAAGAAGAGTAGGGGAGTTATCCCCGGTGTCCTGGCCAATATTTCTCCTCAACCAACAGAACAAAAAAAAAACAGATTAATCTGGTCATTATCACATTGCTGTTTGTGGGAGCTTGCTGTGCGCAAATTGGCTGCCGTGTTTCCCACTTTACAACAGTGACTCCACTTCAAAATAGTACTTCATTGGCTGTAAAGTGCTTTGAGACGTCCTGTGGTCGTGAAAGGCGCTATAGAAATGCAAGTCTTTTTCTTTTATCAATAATGTCTTTGGTAAAAGATTTCACAGGTGCCCATCTGAATTATAAAGAACTGATGAAAATACACCATAATGGAACTACAGATGTGTATTGTACTACCGCTGTGTATTTACAACAACAACTACTTGCATTTATATAGCACTTTTTACTGTAGTAAAAGGTTCCAAAGGTGCTTCACAGGAGCGTTATCAAACAAAATTTGACACTGAGCCACATAAGGAGATTTTAAGACAGGTAACAAATCTTGGTCAAAGAGGTAGGTTTTAAGGAGCATCTTAAAGGAGGAGAGCATGGAGAGGCTTAGGGAGGGAATTCCAGAGCTGAAGTTACAGCCACCAATTGTGGAGTGATGAAAATCGGTATGTGCAATAGGCCGGAATTGGAGGAACGCCGAGATCTCAGAGGGTCGTAGGGCTGGAGGAGGTTACAGAGATAGGCATGAGGCCATAGAGGTATTTAAAAACAAGGATGAGAATTTTAAAATCGAGTCGTTGCTGGACCGGGAGCCAACGTAGGTCAGCGAGCACAGGGATGATGGGTGAACAGGACTTGGTGCGAGTTAGGACACGGGCAGCAGAGTTTTGGATGAGCTCAAGTTTACGGGGGGTGGGAGACTGGCCAGGAGAGCATTGGAATAGTTGATTAGAGGTAACAAAGGCATGAATGAGGGTTTCAGCAGCAGATGAGCTGAAGCAGGGGTGAAGATGGGCGGTGTTACAGAGTTGGAAGTAGGTGGTCTTGGTGATGGAAGGTTTATGGGGTCGGAAACTCAGCTTGGGGTGAAATAGAACGCCAAGTTTGGGAACAGTCTGGTTCAGCCTTATACAGTGACCAGGAAGAGGGATGGAGTCAGTGTCTAGGAAACGGAGTTTGTGGCGGGGACCAAAGACGATAGCTTTGGTCTTCTCAATATTGAATTTAAGAAAACTTCTGCTCATCTAATACTGGATGTCTTACAAGCCATGTGACAAATCAGGGCAGTGGAGGGGTTGAGAGAGGTGGTGGTAAGGTAGAGAGGTAGAGTTGGGTGTTGTTAGCATACATGTGGAACCTGATATGTTTTCGGATGATATCGCAGAGGGGCAGCATGTAGCTGAGAAATAGGAGGGAGCCAAGGATAGATCCTTGGGGGATTCCAGAGGTAATGGTGCAGGAGCGGGAAGAAAAGCAGAAGATTCTTTGGCTACAACTGGATGAATAGGAATGGAACGGAATGGAACCAGGCAAGGGCAGTCCCACCCAGCTGGACAACGGAGGAGAGACGTTAGAGTATGATGGTGTGGTTAACCATGTCAAAGGCTGTAGACAGGTCAAGAAGGATGAGGAGGCATAGTTTACCATGGTCGCAGTGACATCAGATATCATTTGTGACTTTAATAAGGGCCGTTTCAATGCTGTGGCAGGGCAGAAACCTGATTGCAGGGATTTAAACATGGAGTTGCAGGAAAGATAGGCATGGATTTGGGAGACGACAACACGTTCAAGGACTTTGGAGAGGAAAGGGTGGTTGGAGATGGGGTAGTAGTTTGCAAGGATAGTGGGATCAAGGGTGGGATTTTTGAGGAGGGGGCTGATGACGGTAGATTTGAAGGGGAAGGGGACAGTACCTGTGGTGAGGGAACCGTTAACAATATCAGCTAACATGGGGGCCAGAAAGGGAAGGTGGGTGGTCAGCAGTTTGGTGGGAATAGGGTCAAGGGAGCAGGAGATGGGTCTTGTGGACAAGATGAGCTCAGAGAGGGCGTGAGGGAAGATAGGAGAGAAACTAGAGAAAGATGCAAGTTCTGTATTAAAATTATATTTTTTAAATGGAAAAAGTGAAATTTTATATAGGGTTTGTGATCAGTTCTTCAGAAAGTACTCTACTCTCGTACAGGTAATCAAACCATATTTCTAAACAAAATTACAGTAAGTATTTTATACACGGTTTATTTAGTTCACTTGCACTCCATGTAATTGAGTTTATTAATTTCAGTTCCCATGTTCTTTCCCTGTGCATGTGTTTTTTTCTGGTTTCATTCGACACCGAACCTTGCTGTTTTCTACAAATTTGAAGGTGAAAGGTCAAATGTTTCAGGACACCAATAAATGGGCATTAACCAGGTGAGATGAATTCCTGTACTTTTGACGGCCATGTTTGGTGTTCCATCTATTTATAATGGCCCAGCTTTTCCTGTAACAGTGAGATCAGCAATGTACACCTCGCTGTCTAGCGTGCTGATCTAGCCGCTCATAACGTTTTGAT
Source organism: Squalus acanthias (assembly GCA_030390025.1). Lineage (NCBI taxonomy): Eukaryota > Metazoa > Chordata > Chondrichthyes > Squaliformes > Squalidae > Squalus > Squalus acanthias. The sequence continues at coordinate 106,309,051 of CM059434.1, forward strand.
TTTTTGATTAGAATATGCCACAGTGCGCATAGGAAGAATCAGAAGCTGCGGAGCCAATGGCCATTGAATTAAGTGTTATTTAGGAATTATTTAGACACATTTTAAACATCTTAAAAGTATGATTAACATGGGAAGGTTGGGTAATTTCTAAGAGCTTGTGTAAGACTGTTTGATGCAGTGTATGCATGTGATGTATGGCATTCCAAGTTCCAGAGGATGCTGGACCATCCATTGTATGTGACCAATACAATTCGGCTGGCACAATCTGAAGCATATTACGAATATCAACAGGAGAATTCTGGATGTGCATCAGAAATGAGGCATAACAGCAGCATTGGTGCTTGTCTGCAGAGTGACTCACCATTCAGTGCGGTAACTGGAGCTCAGGATTTGATTGATGTCCCAGTGCTGCTCTCAATTGGTTATAATTCACAATGTTCCTTTCATCGTAGCTGTGACTTTGAAGGCCAGGCCAAGATGTACCAGGTGACGATGGTATCAGCTTCCTGCTTGACTCTGAATAAAGAGGCGTTTGTTCCCTGGGGTTTGTATTTTCCAGTAGCCGGTAGGAACCTCAGCCATTTTCCTGGGAGCACTAATGATTTCTATTGACTGGAGTCTCCCAACCCTCTGCTAGAGTGAAGCCAGCGAAGATTGGAGACAGTTCAAAGTAAACAAATGATCTTCTGGTTTGAGCTTTCCCTTCGAGACAAGCGTGAGTGAGAATTTATAACTATATCTTCGGCAGTCTGAGACAGAACACTGGGTCCAGGAAATACGTTGTGAACTGTCAGAGCTGGTGATGGTCAGTGACTTGGACTTAGCGCCTTTGGTTAGTGACTTAAGCTCACATTCCCAGTCCATGTTTCACTCCAATTTAATTGTATGAATTAAAATTTAAATGGGAAGTCAAGTAAACATCACCAGTCATGTTTTTATAATGTTCATCAAAATTTTGGACACAGAAAATTGAAACCTTGTTTTTTTAATTTTGTTCTTTTGCTGCTATAGTAATGTCCTTTTTGGAGTTAAGATTATTATGTTTAATAATTAATTTTTGATTCACTTTCCTTTTGCACGAAGTGAGGGTGCAGAAGGCTGTTGTTGGAAATGTAGTTTTTGTAATATTATAGACAGAGGCTGCAGTCCTGCGTCTATATGAGTTTTAAACGCAGAGTCAAACACTTGCAGGTTTATTAATGGTTAAATGAACAGACATACTCACAGCCAACACCAAGATCACATAAGATGCTGCCGCAGAAAAAAGCAACTTATAGCCAGTTGAGCTTAACCTCTCTCTCTCTACTCCTATTCCGATTTCATCCAATTTGTGGCTATGATCTCACCTCACTAGCTGTACTAAGCTATATTTTTTGATGAAGTATCAGAGAAGATTGATGAAGGGAATGCAATGGATGTTGTCTGCATGGATTTTAGGAAGGCGTTTGACAAAGTACTATATGGAAGGCTGGTTAACAAAATTGAGGCTCATGGAATAGGTGGGTCAGTGGCAGCTTGGATAAGGAATAGGCTTAAGGACAGAAAACAGCGAGTTGTGGTAAATGACTGTTTTTCAGACTGAAGGATGGTGTTCCCCAAGGGTCAGTGCTGGGGCCACTGCTTTTTTTGATATATATAAATGACCTGGATATTGGAATACAGAGTAGAATTTCTAAATTTGCCGATGACACCAAACTTGGGGGTGTGGCAAACAGTGAGGATGATACCAATCGACTGTAACAGGACATAGAAAGGCTAGCAGAATGGGCAGACAAGTGGCAGATGGAATTTAATACAGAGAAGTGTGAGATGATGCATTTTGGCAGAAGGAACAGGGAGAGGCAATTTACAAATAATGGCACAGTTTTAAAGAGTGTACAGGGACAGAGGGACCTGGGAGTTAATGTGCATAGGTCCCGGAAGATGGCGGGACATATTGAGAGAGTGGTTAACAAAGCATATGGGATCTTGGGCTTCATAAATAGAGGTATTGAGTACAAAAGTAGAGAAGTTATGCTGAACCTTTATAAAGCATTGGTTAGGCCACAACTGGAGTATTGCGTCCAATTCTGGTCACCACACTTTAGGAAGGATGTGAAGGCACTTGAGAGGTTGCAGAGGAGATTTACCAGAATGGTTCCGGGGATGGGGGATCTTAGCTACAAGGACAGGTTGGAGAAGCTGGATTTGTTTTCATTAGAGCAAAGGAGATTGAAGGTGATTTGATAGAGGTGTACAAGATTATGACGGGTTTGGATAGGCTAGATGGGGAAAGGCTGTTCCCACTAGTTAATGGTACAAGGACTAGGGGACACAGATTTAAGGTTTTGGGCAAGAGATACAGGGTGAATGTGAGGGAAAACTTTTTTACGCAGCGAGTGGTGAGGACCTGGAACTCGCTGCCGACGGAAGTGGTGGAAGCGGAGACACGCAATGTTTTCAAGGGGAGACTGGATAGGCACTTGAGGGAAATAAACGTGCAGGGCTACAGGGATAGAGCGGGGGAATGGGACTGACTGGATTGCTCGGCAGAGAGCCAGCGCAGACTCGATAGGCCGAATGGCATCCTTCTGTGCCGTTATGACTCTCTGACTCTATATGCATCTGCATTCCATAACCACACATATTCTAGGTACTAATTTGTACCAGTCTCTATCAAGGTGTTCCAGGCCTTCTAAACATCTAATACTCGAGGCTTTCCTTCATGGTCCCAAGACTGACAGACTGGTGTTTAGGGTTAGCAAGGCATAGAATGTATTATTATGGTTGGTTACAGATAACTTAATCTCTAAATGTAAACAATGTGTAACCCGGCCTAGAAAACAGGCTGCTCTCTGTACAGACACTGTTAACTACATTTGCAGTCTTGTAATTCTAAGCTTTTAACTCTAGAGCAAATATAAAATGGAACCTAATATAAATGGATTCTTTTGTACAAAATGGATTCCCTTACTATCTCTCGATCTTGATCTCTAACACTCTATAGTTTCCAATTTATTGGATTATATTTTGACCTATTCATAACCACATTTCATTTTCTGCTTGTAAGCTTGAAATAAACAAGCACATCAAATAGTAACAATTCTGTATTGGTGGTTTTCAAGGTTTTATGTCTGGGTGAAACTCCCTGCAAATATTGACACACTGCCTGGGATTCTCCAAGGTTAATTTAATCAATTGTGCTCCCAGCAGGGAACTTGGTCCGCTGGAACACATATTGAGTTGGATGCAGGCCCTACATAACTTTCCATCCAGCTGGCTGCCAAAATATCATTCAGAAATATGAGTGAAGCTTCCTGAATCCTGAGCCCAGGAAGAGGTGCTGTCAACTGAAAAAGGTGGCCAGTGCTACAAATTTATTTTTACAGTCAGCAGTTCTCTCTGGGGCCAGCATTTTTTAGGCTTCTCTGGTGGTTCCTTTGTGTCTGACATGTCAGCTTTGGGTGGAAATCTGATGATTGCATGGACCTCCTAGATTTATCAATCCAAGTTTGAAAATCAATGTTCTCCGTTAATCACAGGCTGGCTATTGTTAAGGTTGTATAGGAGAGGAAGAAAATTAGTTTAATACTTAACAGACTTTATGGGCTAAATGAGTGATTAAAAAGTAGTCAACACGGCGTTACAGGTGGTAGATCTTGTTTGACAAATCTACTACAGTTTTTTGAGGATATAATTGCATTAGTTAACCAGTAGGTTTAATATACCTAGGGGTAAAAATTCAGTTGGTTGCGCCTCCCGTTAGCGCCTTAAGAGGGCGCTAATGGGGCGCAAAGCCGCTAACGCCCGGGTGCAGCGATGTTTGCGCCGCTCGGGAACTTAACTAGACATTGTGCGGCGGCGCTAAACTTTACCGCTGCGACCACCTGCGCGCGCAGATTGTGACGTCATTCCATGGTGCAACGCCCTTGTGGCGCCCCGGAGCGGAAATTGAGTGGCGCCCCCTGCCTTACCGCCTGGCGCATCCAACGACCAGAAGACTGGAACGCTATCAATCGCTGTGGGGCTGGGGGGGGCGCTATTTAAAGGGGGCCTCTTCCTGTCTTTTATTGTTGGTGGCATTTTTGAACTACGCATTCTGAGAGAGAGAGGGAGAGACTTCTGGAGAGATTCAACATTGTGTGAAGGAGTTTTGGGTACTGAGCAGCACTTTGCAGGTTCATTTTGATTTGCCATTCCTTGTATCGATTTAGCAGAGACTGTGGGAGCTGCACTCTGAGCTCTTTGCCTGGTACTCTCCATTGTTCTTTCCAGCACATTTGATGTGCAAGTCACTCCAGGCCGAGATTCAAGGCTGCAATGAACAGGATGTGGATGGAAAGCAAGATTAACCATCCCCTTTAAGAACTGGCCCGTGCCATTGTGTGTGTGTTCCATTGCTGACTGACATTACATGAGCTTCGCCAGCGCTCTGAGTTAGCGCCTCACTCCTCGGCCTTTGCGCCTTAAGACAGGTGTGCAGCGCCTGATTTAGCGCTCCACTCACCTCCCGGGGCGGTAAAAGTGAAGTTTCCAGTCAGTGCCGATAATTAGCGCCAGGCGCTAATATTTGCGTCCAGACGATATTTGCGCCCCAAATGGGGCGCGACCTAATTTTTCCCCCCTAGACTTTAACAAAGCTTTTGACAAGGAAATTACAAAGCAGAAAGATATGGAGCGGAAAGTTTTTGAAATGGATAACTAACTGGTTGAATCAGCTGGTACAAAGGATAATTGTTAAAGGAGTGACGTACATGGGAAGAGGTGCCTTGGGGGATACTGCAGAAACTGCTTTCAGTGAAATTGCTGGTCCATCCATTTTGGTAGAGAAAGCAAACAACAGCCTGATTCAGTTCAAGCTGTTTTCAAAAGCAAAACAACTGGCAACGTTTTTTCTTTTTTATTGAAAAGTTTATTTTCTTCCCTCCCCTTGTGTATGTTACTCTAGGCTGGAAGGGCAAATAGAAAACCTACTCCTAGGCTTCCAGTAAGGCAACACTGTCTAACTACCAGGAAGTGTGCAAAGGTGGCCCAGTAAAGGCACAGCTTCAGATTTCCCACCTCCCCTATGGGGCTTCCATTCAGCACTTGCCCCTGTAGCACGGCTGAGATCAGGAACTCAGTGGAGGAGGGGATCGGATTTCTGTGCCTCCACTCCATGGTGCTTTGCATTGGTGCACCAATGCTCAGGGCTGCTGTCCTACCCCAAAGAAACGGCAGCTCAAAGAGGACCCTGAAGCTTTGCACCTGAGATTAAGAGTCTCATGCTCTAAATTAACTGAGTATTCAGCCATTGATTCTCTGCGGAAAATCTCAAATCACCATTTTGTGGATCACTGAGATGAGGGTTAGCTGTGATGTCTGGAAAGGAAGAACTTGCATTTATATAGCGCCTTTCACGACCTTAGGACATCCCAAAGTGCTTTATAGCCAATTAATTATTTTTGAAGTGCAGTGACTATTGTAATGTAGGAAACGCGGCAGCCAATTTGTGCACAGCAAGGTCCCACAAACAGCAAAGACCAGATAATCTGTTTCAGGTGTTGATTGAGGGATAAATATTGACCAGGAGAGCTCGCTACTCATCAAATAGTGCCATGATCACCTAAGAGGACACCTAGGGCCTCGGTTTAACGTCTCATCCAAATGACAGCACCACTGTAGATGCGGAGAGGTTGTTTCACCTGGTTGGAGAGTCTAGAACTAGGAAGCATAGTCTCAGGATAAGGGGTCGGCCATTTAAGACTGAGATGAGAAGGAATTTCTTCTCTCAGAGGGTTGTGAATCTTTGGAATTCTCTACCCCAGACGGCTGTGGATGCTGAGTCATTGAGTATATTCAAGACTGAGATAGATAGATTTTTTGGACTCTAGGGGAATCGAGGGATATGGGGATCAGGCAGAAAAGTGGAGTTGAGGTCGAAGATCAGCCATGATCTTATTGAATGGCGGAGCAGGCTCGAAGGGCCATATGGCCTACTCCTGCTCCTAATTCTTATGTTCTTATGCAGCATTCTCTCAGTACTACACTGAAGTGCCAGCCTAGATTATGCGCTCCAGTCTCTGGATTGGGGATTAAACCAACAATCTTCTGACTCAGAGAACAGAGTGCTACCACTGAGCTAAGGCTGACAACTTGGAAAGGACATAATTTTCTCTGCAGCAATGCAACTAAATTGCCTTTGAAGGGCATATAAAGGTCAGTTTCTACACCAGCTACTTTTTGAGATAGCAACGTAGAAATTAAATTTTTAAGCTCCTTGAGACAGATCCCCTTTGCTCTATGGAGAGTGATGGAGGGTTGATCCTGTCTGAGGAAAGAAACAAACTCTTAAATTGTGAGGCTGCATTGTGTTTCATAAAAAAATAAAAGCATCAGGAACCCCTTGCTATTCTCTGCAGACTCCGCAACCATTTCACCTGTCTGAGATTGTACTGCTCTTCTCACTAACTCTGCTTCTATCTGTCTCATCTGATGGTCCAGGCACTTCTTACCCTACTCAGAAATGGTGTCCTTACGTTTGAACTAACACAAATGTTTTATAAATGGTACTTGGATACTTATCTCTGTGTTATAATTAATTGTCTTTTCTTTTCGTGCATCAACAGAAAGTAATGCCCCCAGCGATGCAGCCAGCAGCCCTTTTCCTAAACATTGCGCTATTTCTGAGCCCTTGCCTCCAATCAATCTGCTCCATGGTAAGAATTTCCTGGTTTCTGTCACTTCACGTCATTCTTAATGTGAAAATGTGTTATTACTTTTTTTTTTACGTAAGTGAATATTATTCTATTTAAATAATATAAAAATGATCAAAGTTACAGGCAAAATTAGTTTGTGGGTAGATATGTCTTTTTTTTAAATCACACTAAATAATGTCCATAAATTCTGGAGGAAAATTGGAAGGAAAGTGAGCTGGAGGTCAGTGAAATTATGGATCAGAATGATCAAACATAGCAGGCAGTAGAGAGATCTGGGGCTAATTCTGCCGTCCCATTGCAATGGCAGTAAGATTGCATCTCCCCTTTTGTATTCGCCTGATCTTCCCCACTTTGCAAGATCAGGTCATTTAAATTATTAGAATATGCTTCCTGTGTACATTGACCCAAGCATAGGGACGCACTGATGGAGGGGGGTGGGATATCAGGAAAATGTAAAGGAATGTGGTGATCATATTAAGTGAACAAGGGAAACAAACAATGAAGATGGCCAGAAAAGCTTGTGAACGAGGTTGAATCTTAAAAAAAAGAGCTTAAACTGTTGATTATGGTCAGCAACTTCATTGCTTCACAAAGCCCAATGATTGAATTTGTAGCCTTGCTTGACACACTGCAGAGAAACCCCAGCTCTTCGATTTCATAGATATGGCCTACTCCATACCAGTGTACACAGCTACAGCATTAGAGAGATGTAGGAAGGCTGTCTGTTTACTCCAAGATTATGACTTAAGCTGTATCACAGTAATCGCTTGTGCTTGAGTCAGATTTCTATGTTCACACCAAGATCATAACCAGAGCCTCAGCTGTTGCACCTGAGCACTCGGGGTCATATTTGTGGGCGTTAAGCGTGCCGGGTGCAGGTAGAAAAATCTGACGCGGAGGGTCATACGCGGGTAACTGAACTTGACCGATATTCCTTTCATTTAAATTAAAAATCTGGCTGGCTCTGTAAGTGGCACGTGATCTTCCCTGCCAGGTTCTCCTCTCTGTGCTCTACCCAGGCTGTGATTAACACCCAGGCGGTAAAGACAAAACCCTGCCTCACCTTCTCAAGGGCAATTAGGGATGGCCAATAAATGCTCGCCTTGCCAGCAACGCCCACATCCCATGAATGAATTAAAAAAAAATCCTTGCTACAAAACTGTAAAACTGCAGCTGTTGTACTATCTAACGTTCAAGTAATAAAACTCCTTCAGGCCCTCAATTAATCCAAAGAGCAACACGTTTCACTTTCAAATTAAGACCTATTACAATTTTTCATGGTTGAGTAGTATATGACTACTGGCAGTTTGTGATCTATTCTCTGTTACAAAGGGTGGCAACACCGCTTCAGTGTGACAATAACTATGAAATAAACATTAACAATGCTGGCAGCACGAAGCAGGCCTGTTAGCATCTGAAAAAAGACTGGTTAAAGTTTTGGGTCTGGACTCTTCTACTGAACACCTGTACAGGTGACGATGGGCCTACTTCGTATTTCCATCATTTTCTGTTTTATTTCAGTCAAAGTGATTCTGAGAAGCATGCACAGTGTCTTTCCACTACAATTTTATCTCTATGGTAAGACTAAGCACTGGCAGCTATGAATAAATCAGTCAAAGTTTTTTTAATAGTTTAACTTTCTTTTAGGAAAAAGTGCTGGAGGATGTAAATCTACCTGCTAAAGCTTGTGACGGCAATGATTGCAAAGTGGAAGGTATTTGAGCAAAACTTCTTAAACTGCAAACTATTTTGCTTTAGAGACAGTTAAAAACACAGACTCCACGGACAAAATCTCAGCCTCTGCAGTTTTTGTAAAAAAAACTTTCCAGTTCACAGCAGAATAAAAAAGTGCCCCCTCTCAACCCACCTGTGCTCCCATATGCTTAGGTGTTTCCTGTACAATGCAGAATTTTTCTGTATTTCTGGTTATTCTTTCTATATAAATTCTGAAGTACAAACACAAGAAGAAACTGTTTTCCATACTTTTCTTGGTAGGTTCTCATTTGTGCGCATTTAGGGTAAAAAAAATATAACTCAAGGTTCTGTACCGTGTATCATTTCCTTTCACTTTGCTTCTTATGCTTGTTCTTTGCATGACACGTGTTACAGAAAATGGCCACAAACCTTTTTTTCTGCCAAAATAAACAAGATCACAAATTTTCCGAGGGAACATGGTGTTCGTTTCTGATTTTGTTATATTTGTTGGAACTAGTGTGGGGGGAGGGGGTGCGGTTCCGTGGCAGTCCTTCCTGTTTCCTATTAAGAGTGAGCAGCTCAGTCGGTTGAGTGGCAAGATCAGTCAGTGTTTCTCCTTTGTGTGGTGGATAATATGAGCATCATGTTTAGGATGTGAGGAGAATACAGGAGATTGCAGGGAATTATCTCCCGACTGATCAAGAATGGAAGCAGGATTAGCGTCTAATGGAGATCAACTACCACTTGTAATCTTCCTTCTCTCTCTCATATCTATTTTGAGATTCAATTTCCATAGAGAAGGTGGCATTGCTAAAGAATCTGTTTCTCCCACATTTAGCAAAGTACATTTACTTGTACTATAATTACATTTACTTGTACTACGCAATTGAAATTTCATAAGGTGCATGCCGCACCTTTCCTATTTTTGTAACAAATTACTTTTCATAACAGCTGATTGGATGAGACACAACTATATCATTGTAATCTTTTTCCAAACTATTGGAGTACATTTTATGCCTGTGGGTGTATTTGCCTGATGTGGTGTAATATTGGTAGATAGACCAGGGAGACCCAGGATTGCTCCTGCGTCAATGCTGAATTATGTGATCCTAGCTGAGGTCAACGTAGGGCACTACAGCTGGGCTCGGGGTCCTGGTGGAAAATGTGGCCGTCGGATGCAGGCAGGATCAGGATCAGCTGTAATGCATCCTCCAGAAACAATGAGCTTGTGCAGGCTCAACATGAAGAATAGCCACTTGAGCCACTGGAAAGATGCTGGTGCCTGTGGAATGGGATTTCTGCAAAAGGCACCACTTTCAGGGAAAGAGGAGAGAATATTAGAAAACAAAACATTTTACACCTACATTTTGTTACTTTTGTAAAGTCTGCTTTCCCTCCATACTGTTGTAGATATTAACCCCCCATCCCCCCCCCCCCCCGAAAATACTGATGTATCAATGCACCTTAAGAACATGTATTTGTTTTCAAAACCTGAAGAATAATCTTGCAGTTTATACGTACTGTGCAATAACTATTTTTACTACAACTTGTACGCTACCCAATTATAATGTGTATCAAATTTGGTATCGATATATTCTTCACAGACCTGATTGTGGTAGCTGGACTTTCAAAATGTCTGACTCTTATTTTGAAGGAAATGATTGTACACACATCAAGAAACTATTTCCGGATACATCAAGTGGTGTCTATGTGATTCAGCCAATAGGAAAATCCAAGCCATTTGAGGTATCTAATAATTGTTATCCACTTGATTTGAGATGGATATTGGTGTTCAAAATCTCATGATCCAGTAACAGAGTAATGCATTTTATTGCTTTCAGGTGCATCTAAAACCATTGCAATTTTTCTAGGCTAATAATTTATATAAATTAAATCAGATTTTCTGAAATTAGAGCAAAATGAAGACAGTCTTAAAAAAAATTAATAACTGTCAAATAGAACCTCAATTCACCCCAGATTTAGCTACAGTTATACATGTCGTAATGAGTTTATTGTGTCTGTCACTAAGGCTAGACTGCAGATGAGCTGAACACACTGGCCTGGATGTTCATGGGGAAGGCGGGCGGGCACGCTCTGATGCGGGCGGGAAACCCAGGAGAATGAGCTTCCTGCAGGCCCTACCAACTTTAACGGCAGGGCCTGATTTGCATCTGAAACCTCTGTTTCCCACCCGCAGCCAACCAGATAGAGAGGCTGGCTGGCTGCGGGCAGGTAGGCCTGCAGCACTAGGCCGCACAGAGGAGGGTGGGAGGGATCGGGTGGGGGCCAGTGCCGGCCTCCGGAGGATTGGGGGGGGGGGAAGAAGAGAAGATTGGGGACATCGTGGAACCCAGGGGGGGTGGGGTTGGGGAGAAGAAAAGATTGAGGATGTCATGGGATCGGGGTGGGGGAGAAGAAAAGATCAGAGACACCATGGGACTGGGGGAGGGGTGAGAAGAAAAGATTGGGGATGTCGTGGGACTGGGGTCGGGGCAGGGGGGGGGTTGCGGTGGGTGGCGGCGGAGAAGTAAGTATTGGGGATGTCATGGGACCCGGGGCAGGTAGAAGAGAGGATTGGTGACGTTGTGGGACTGGGGCGGGGAGGTAGATCGAGGCCGGCCACCAGAGAATGGTGGCTGGCCTGAGGACCATCGGGGCTGGGGCAGGGGGGGAGGGAGGAACCATCACATCGGGGCTGGCCACCAGAGGATCATCCAGGAAGGCGATCAGAGGCCTCGTGAGGAGGTCTCCGATCGCGGGGGGTGGGCTCGGCAGGGACCCTGGATCCAGGAGGTAGGTATAAAGCCACTCAGCGCCGCCTGTGTTGGACCAGTGAATGACTGACCGCAACTTCAGGATATCTGCGTTTAGATGTGCATGCGCTAAATCCTGAAGTTGCGGTCAGTTTCAGAGGAGTAATGACGGCGAACGCTGACAGTTCACCGTCATTACCCACTGTAAAATCCAGGCCAATGTGTTTAGATGTCTCAGGCAATGAAACCATGAAAGCCTCTCTTAGTTTTATTTTGTAGCCATACACATGTCATAAGGATTTAGTATTCTCGTTTTTTATTTTACAAACTGTTTAAATCCCTTATGTCATGGCTATTAAAATTATGCAATACAGCAACCAAATTAAAGTAACACTTGAATTTGAACTATAGTAAATGTCCATTTTGGTGAAAAGCAAAACTGTTAGAGCCATTTGAAGTTATTAATGTTCCTAATGATTGATTTAGATACATCTTATAGTAGACATTGTAAGAACACTGGGATTAATATCCTGACAAGTATATTCATCAAGGACACCAGACGAATCCTTAACCCTTCACCTTAACTCCTCATCAAGAAACCATTTGGGGTTTACCGCTTAGTTTATGCCTGGGAGTTAACGATGCCTAAATCTGGTTTGCATTCAATCGGACCACTGACTCCATTTTGAGGACAAAGTTAAGGAAATTCTCTTACAACATACTGTATAATTTATTTTTCTGTAATACACATTATAGGTATTCTGTGACATGAATGATGATGGAGGATGGACAGTATTCCAAATCAGGAATGGTTTAGATTCCCTGAATTTTAACAAAGGTTGGGCTAAATACAAGGAGGGATTTGGACACCCTAGCTGTAAGTACTCTCTATTTTTGGAACTGTTACTATTTCTCAGGTTCAACAGATAAATAAGATACATAATTAACAATTCTGTTAATAACAATTTTAGTATGAAAGGAGACCCTGAAAATCCTATAATCAATTCTTATGGTCATTTCAGTTAAAATTATAGAAATACATAATGTACTCCCAGAAAGTTCAACCTTGTATCCTTAACAGTGCCAACAATCAAGGTCACTATTGTCAGGCTTCAAAACAATTAGATATTTTTCCTTTTGCACTTTTGAAGTTACTCCATGGCCCCGATATTGACTGGGGCTGGTTTCGTAAGCCGGGGAGGCGGGGCGCGTAGTTTTGGTTGGGAAACCCATTTTTTGGGCACTACAGGGCCTCCACACTCCAGCCTACACCCTCTCTTAACCTCACACAGTTGAACACAACGTTAAATGGCATGAAGGACCCCCCACCAGCGCTACGTAAAGGGATCATGAACTGCTTACAGGTTCGTTGCTGGACAATTTTTTCTGGCAGTTGGTGCAATTCTATGCATCTTGGGAGCTTTTCCATACTTGCCTAAAGTTTCAATAGTCTACCGGAAGTGATCTGGCTGGTGCTGAAGTACTTTTTTTGTGACTTAAAGGCTTGCACAGGAACCAGTTGCTTCCAGACATGGGTGGCCTAGTAGGCCTTCCTCTTGGAATTGAGCATGACTGGGAGAATGAGCAGAGGCCACACAGAGCAGGACAAGCTACTGGAAGAGGGAGGGGGGGAAGAAGGGCTCTCAGCAGGGGGCCATATCTCCAGAGGGTCTTTAGGGAACAATTCTCTTACCTGAACTTCAGTGATGACCAATGCTTAAGACATGTTCACTTCACTAAAGAGGTCCTGACTGAAATCTGCCAACTGCTGCAACCACAACTCCAACCTAAGAGCAGGGCAAGGATCGTATTGCCTGTGGCTGTCAAAGTGACCATGGCTCTGAACTTTTAAGCGCCTTCTTTTCATAGGTTCCTGGGATGTGGGCGTCGCTGGCAAGGCCAGCATTTATTGCCCATCCCTAGTTTCCCTTGAGAAGGTGGTGGTGAGCTGCCTTCTTGAACCGCTGCAGTCCGTGTGGGGAAGGTACTCCCACAGTGTTGTTAGGGAGGGAGTTCCAGGATTTTGACCCAGCGACGATGAAGGAACAGCGATATATTTCCAAGTCAGGATGGTGTGTTACTTGGAGGGGAACTTGCAGGTGATGGTGTTTCCATGTGCCTGCTGCCCTTGTCCTTCTAGGTGGTAGAGGTCGCAGGTTTGGGAGATGCTGTTGAAGAAGCCTTGGCGAGTTGCTGCAGTGCGTCTTGTAGATGGTACACACTGCAGCCACGGTGCGCCGGTGGTGGAGGGAGTGAATGTTTAAGGTGGTGGATGGGGTGCCAATCAAGCGGGCTGCTTTGTCCTGGATGGTGTTGAGCTTCTTGAGTGTTGTTGCAGCTGCACTCATCCAGGCAAGTGGAGAGTATTCCATCACACTCCTGACTTGTGCCTTGTAGATGGTGGAAAGGCTTTGGGGAGTCAGGAGGTGAGACACTCTCCACAGAATACCCAGCTTCTGACCAGCTCTTGTAGCCACAGTATTTATGTGGCTGGTCCAGTTAAGTTTCTGGTCAATGGTGACTCCCAGGATGTTGATGTTGGGGGATTCAACGATGGTAATGCCATTGAATGTCAAAGGGCGGTGGTTAGACACTCTCTTGTTGTAGATAGTCACTGCCTGGCACTTGCGTGGCGCAAATGTTACTTGTATAAGATTCCAGATGGACCCTGGTTCCAAATGATTCGAGGTTGACCCGTATTGGGGACAGTGATTTAACTTTATTCAGCACAAACAAGACTTAATACATTACAGTATTTGAGCAGCAGTTTACAGAGTATAATTGAGACTTATATTACCACTTACACTCTGGGTAGAAGCCACAACTGCGAGTAGGCTGCACCCTGTGTCTCTCAACTCTCATCTCTCCTTGTCTTAGCATGGATAGGGGATTGGCTAACTAACAGAAAACAGAGTTGGGATAAATGGGTCATTTTCAGGTTGGCAATCAGTAACTAGTGGGGTGCCACAGGTGATTACCAGCAGGCTATCTGCAGTCTACATTCAGAACTCTACCAAGCAGGGGCCAAGTTCCAATAGTTACGTGAAGCTCGCTGTCAGCAGAAAGATAGGTGCTCAATATATTTCAAACTTCAAGAGATATCCTGTTGTCACTGTATTGGTGACATCACAATCAGGGAAGATTTGCTGGTTTTGCCAAATACAGAAAAAATCTTAAATAGGTTCCAAAATGGTTTCACTAGAAATAGTGATTAGAGAAAATCTCTCTACCCACCCCCACTGTTTGCAATGTCCTTAACTGGAGAACTCTCCCCTCATGTCTATGAAATATTTGTCAAAAAGGATTAACAACCCATTACAAAAAGCACCAACACCATTTTGTTTCAGTAACTCTTGTAGTTTCTTCTTTTATAAGGTGAACATTGGCTGGGACTGGAAAACATTTATTCACTGACGAACCAGGCAAACAAGAAATTTAAACTCAGAGTCGACTTAAAGGATTTTGAAAACGGCAGCGCATATGCAGAATATTCTGAATTCCGGATGGACAATGAAGCAGAATTTTACAGACTTCACCTGGGAAGTTACTCAGGAAATGCAGGTAGAGACATTTTTGTTATGATGCAGCAGCTTGGCTCAATTGGTAGCACTCTTGACTCAGAAGGTTGTTGGTTCGTGCCCCACTTTAGGACTTGAGCACATAATCTAGGCAGTGCAGTACTGAAGGACTACTGCATTATCAGAGGTGTTGCCTCTTGTATGAGATATTAAACTGAGGCCTCATTTGCCATTGAGGTGGATGTAGAAAATTCCATGGCACTATTCAGAGCTCTTGACCTAACCAACACTTCACCCTCAGCAAACATCAAAAACTTTCACTTTCATAACACATTTAACATTGTGCAAATCAACTGTTCATTCATATCTTTTGCAAATTGGTCACCGTGTTTCCCTATGTGACAAGTGACTGCTTTTCAAATGTACTACATTGGTTTTGAAGTGCATTGGGACAGCCCGAGGAAGTGATAAGATGCTGTATAAATGAAGTTTCTCTTTTTTTTTATGCCACATTTCTGATGCTTTGGTACAGTTGTCATAGCATTTGCAAAATATTTGATTCATCACAAATTAGTCAGAGCAGCAAAGAATCCACATCAACACCAAAGAGAAACCTTGCACAATCATTTAAATGAGATGAAATACTGCAATGTGTAACACTGCATCACATGGAACGCTCAGTTTATAGTATTGGTCTCATTTGGCAAGGCTTGTACAACATCTCGTGTAAAGGCAGCACTCCTTAACAGGCCGGTTCTAAATTGCTATTCATGACAATACTGACATTTCTATTGTTTTTAGGTTTCTTAGGCATCAGTTATTGCCTTACTTTAAATAGGCATCCTGTCTAGCCAAAGGTTTCATAAAATTACAACAAAGGAAATGTGTTTTATATTCCTACAAATTAAATAATGAGGACCAGTGTACCCAAAATTCACCTCTGCTGGGGTCAGAATAGTTTCCACAAGCTCCAGGTGGTCATGCGGCATTCTTCTGTTCTTGTTAAGAAAACTATTCTATAAATCCAGTAATGTGATTTGTATTTATTAAATGTAATCCTAGTGATAATAGATATCCCAACTCATGTAGTTCAATATTGACTATTACTGCATAAAAGTTGACAGCAATATTACTGTTTTTTGTGCTCAGGAGATGCATTCAGAGGACCAGGACCCCCCAAAGAGGACCAAAATGGTCATATGTTCAGTACTTATGATCAGGACAATGATGATTGCACACCTTGTATCTTTGGTGACACTGCAATTGAAAGTTGCAGTGTTATGTTTGGCAGTGGATGGTGGTTCAGTCAATGTGGAATGGCAGATCTGAATGGGGACTGGCATTCAAAAGATGATAATATTGGCTGGATGTCTGGAGTGCACTGGAAAACTTGGAAACAGCTGCCATATTCACTGAAATTCAGTCAGTTAAAAATTATATCGGTGTAAATTCTATAATGCAACTATTGCAAGACTAATATAAACAAACATTAAAAAGGTACATTTTTCAATATCTTACAATTGTAAAACTTTTATTTAATTCTTATTACCCAAGCGGTTTAAAAAAAAGCTGTTATACATTTTGTAATTTAACTACTTATGATAGATTAAAAATGTATGGTTTAGCTTGTTTAATAAAACTTAAATGTTTTTACTTTGAAACTGTTGTATAGCCTCACAGACATAACTTGTTTGATCAAATAAGAATAATCTAACTATAGTGACTAACACTTGCTAATACTTCTCTCAAAAATAAAATCATTAAGAAACCAGACCATGCCTTCTAGTTTGCACAATGTATTCTCAACTCTCTTCCATCTGAATTAGATTTGTCAAACTGAAGATTGGTAACTCCAAGAAAGGTTGCTATCAGCTTAGCCTGATTTGGTAAAGCTGCATCACAGATATAGGACTGGAAGTGGTATTATTTTGCAAGGTAATTTTTTGCTGCTTTTCTTAGGCCATTGGACACACCTCCAGCAATTTACTCTCCAACAGCTCTGCTCGTACCAAATTTATAATGGAGAAGATTAGTACCTTGCCATGAGCACAATCGTGTATCCTACAATTTGGTGGAATATTGTACACTTGTTAGCAATGTTATAGTCATTCTACTTTTAATAACATTTACCAGTGTTTAAGTCAGTAGTCTTTTACCCAATTGCATGTTGTAATGTTGGTTGATGGTTAGCTCTATTTTATTTTAGGTGCTCATAATCTGTAGTGTTTGCACTAAAACCGATGTGTTAGCAGAGTACAGTGCAGGAGACAGTACAGAAAATGTCAAAACAGAGACAAGAATGCCCTATATATGCTACAATAATCACCACTTTAGGAGTGGAAACTTCCCAATCTGATAGATTATGGACAAAATCATGTGCTTGGATTGAACTATTCAATTTTATATGCATGATTCTCTAAGCAAATCAGGATGAGTAGCCCATTTCGCCTTCCCAAATAGTTGTTCTGTGAACTCCTAGTTGCTTTTCCAGAACTTGATTTTGTTTAAATTATCACTAAAAAAAACCCAGAAACACTCAGCACTTAGCTCATTATTATAATCAAGAACTGATCCGATTCCCTTCAGAATATTGAAATGGTGCTCACTAAAACTGCAGAATTCAAAGATTTTCTGTAGAATCTTGTAGTCACCCATTTAAGTTGGGAAAGTTGCGTTGTAGAAGGATTCGCAGGTGAAAAAACCTGACGGGCCGTGATGTGAACGCTCCTTCAACGCACTAGCTGAACTAACCAACTACTATGCGACCAATCATCTGCGGGCCAAAAGACACAGATCAGTGCTTTTCATAGATGCAAACCGAGAACTTAATGTCTGGTTTTATGGGAGTAGACTGGCAAACAACTCTACAACAACAACAGCTTGTATTTATATAGCGCCTTTAACGTAGTAAAACGTCCCAAGGCACTTCACAGGAGTATTAGAAGACAAAGAAAATTGACACCGAGCCATACAAGGAGAAATTAGGGCAGATGACCAAAAGTTTGGTCAGAGAGGTAGGTTTTAAGGAGAGTCTTAAGGGAGGAAAGAGAGGTTGCGAGGCAGAGAGGTTTAGGTAGGGAATTCCAGAGCTCAGGGCCTTGGCAACAGAAGGCACGGCCACCAATGGTTGAGCGATTATAACCAGGGATGCTCTAGAGGGCAGAATTAGAGGAGTGCAAATATTTCGGCGGGGGGTTGTGGGGCAGGAGGAGATTACAGAGATAGGGAGGGGCGAGGCCATGGAGCAATTTTAAAATAAGGATGAGAATTTTGAAATCGAGGCGTTGCTTAACTGGGAGCCAATGTAGGTCAGCAAGCACAGGGGTGATGGGTGAACGGGGCTTGGTGTGAGTTAGGACACGGGCAGCCGAGTTTTGGATGACCAAGTTTACGTAGGGTAGAACGTGGGAGGCTAGTTGAGAGTGCGTTGGAATAGTCAAGTCTAGAGGTAACAAAGGCATGGATGAAGGTTTCAGCAGCGGATGAGCTGAGGCAAGGGCAGAGACGGGCGAGGTTACAGAGGTGGAAATAGGTGGTCTTAGTTATGCTGCGGATATGTGGTCAGAAGCTCATTTCAGGGTCAAATATGACACCAAGGTTGTGAAAAGTGTGGTTCAGCCTCAGACAAATGTTAGGGAGAGGGATGGAGTCAGTGGCTAGGGAACTGAGTTTGTGGCGGGGACCGAAAACAATAGCTTCGGTCTTCCCAATATTTAATTGGAGAAAATTTTGCTCATCCAGAACTGGATGCCGGACAAGCAGTCTGACAATTCAGAGACCGCGGAGGGGTCGAGTGAAGTGGTGGTGAGGTAGAGCTGGGTGTCGTCAGTGTACATGTGGAAACTGACGCTGTGTTTTTGAATGATGTCACCAAGGGGCAGCATGTAGATGAGAAATAGGAGGAGGCCAAGGATAGATCCTGGAGGGACACCAGAGATAACGATGCAGGAGCAGGAAGAGAAGCCATTGCAGGTGATTCTCTGGCTACGATTAGATAGATAAGAATGGAACTAGGCGAATGCAGTCCCACCCAGCTGAACGACGGTGGAGAAGGATGGAGTGGTCAACCATGTCAAAGGCTGCAGACAAGTCAGCAAGGACAAGGAGGGATAATTTACCTTTGTCACAGTCACAAAGGATATCATTTGAGGAGAACCGTTTCGGTACTGTGGCAGGGGCGGAAACCTGATTGGAGGGATTTAAACATGGAGTCACGGGAAAGTTGGGCACGGATTTTGGGAGGCGACATTATAACTCTCAGCCAATATACCTTGGCATAACATTAGATCGTACCCTCAGCTACAAAGATCATGTCATCAAAGCAAAGGTGGGAGCCAGAAACAACATCTTAAGGAAGTTGGCCAACTCTAAATGGGGAGCTGATCAAAGGACCTTATGAACTACTGCCCTTACCCTGTGCTGTTCAGCAGCTGAATATGCCTGCCCAGTCTGGGAACACTCCTTGCATGCCAAGAAGATGGATCCAGTCCTCAACGAAGCCTGCAAAGCTATTTCTGGCTGCCTGAAACCTATGAAGGTGGATGATCTTTACCTGCTTGCTGGTATTGCCCCACCTTTCATAAGAAGTAGAGTTTCATCAAGAGTGGAAAGGTCAAAGCAGACAAGTGATCCCCGTCATCCACTTTTTCAACACGAGCCAACAACCAAGAGGCTCAAGTCCAGGAGCAGTTTCTTACATGCTGTCCAGCCCTTGGAATGTAATCCACACAGCTGTAGACTAGCTGCTTGGTCAAAGGATCTGCAGACAAAGCCACACCAGCTATCTTTTGATCCAGAGGTATCTCTTCCAACAGGAGCCAGTGAGACTTGGCCTACTTGGCTGTGTCTCAATCGCCTCGGGACTGGTGTCGGTCGCTGCAGAGCCCTCATGCAGAAGTGGGGATACAGCCAAACTGATACTACCGACTGTGACTGCGGAGAGGCATCTCAAACAATGGAGCATCTCATAGAATGCCCTCTACTATTAGAACCATGCAGACCTAAAGATCTGAGGGACTTCAATTCTCAAGCCAGATCCTGCATGGAACAGTGGCAAGGGAAGGTGTAGCGACACACCACGACGACCCATTTAAGAGAAACAAAAGGCAAACTGGATACAAATAGGCTTTGTTCTATGCATACACTGATTGTTGTAAAAAAAAGATTAATCAAGTTAGATTTTGCAATGAAGCCTGGCACCTAGTTTTTCTTCCATAAGCAAGAGACTTCCCTGACCTGGTATATTTAAAACTGAATGGCAAGTGCATCCCCGTTACTGTTAGAGTGATGTGCTTTTTATAACAACCCAGTAAGACACAGAGTTAACAACTTAAGCTCACACCAAGATATACAGCTTCAAAAACATTTTAATAGTAAATATGACAGATTGCTGAATGAGGACATAGTGCTAATTGTCCCTGCAGAATAAATTACAAATGGTGCACCGTGCCATACCAAACCTCTTTGTATTCGCACAACTGTAGCATAAAGTTGTCCTGTAACACTATGATTTTCATATGGTACAGATATACAAATATATACATGAATACAAATGCTCAGATGTATAATTTGTTTAAAAATGGCTAAATATTGAAATTTAACAAGCACTAATATTTTACCTCAAATTAGATTTTTGAGTTAATTTAAATTTGATTTTCAGTAACACACCAGATGTAACTCTTGGGAGCTATGTAACAGTTAAACATCCAGATAATAATTATTGAAGTTAATTCTCAACAGGAAGTCCTCAAGATGTGGCTGATATCCCCGATTGACAAGTTTAGTCACCACTGGGGAGGGAAAAAAAAACATCAATTAAAAATCAGAAAACTCTTTGGCAGATTAGTTGTGAAATTGCACCTTTCTAAACTGGAACAGATATAACCAATAAATAGAAGCACTTCCCATTTTTCAACCACACAAAAATTCACAGCGCCAGAGACCCGGGTTCGAATCTGACCTCGGGTGACTGTCTGTGTGGAGTTTGCACATTCTCCCCGTGTCTGCGTGGGTTTCCTCCGGGTGCTCCGGTTTCCTCCCACAGTCCAAAAATGTGCGGGTTAGGTTGATTTGGCTATAATAAATTGACCCTTCGTGTTAGGGTGGATTAAATATGTGGGGTTATGGGGATAGGATGGGATATGTTAGGGGGAATTAAATACGTGGGGTTACGGGGGTAGGGTGGGATATGTGTACTGTGGGGATAAAAGCAGGGACAGGGTACTGGATTTGGATGATCAGCCATGATCGTATTGAATGGTGGAGCAGGCTCGACGGGCCGAATGGCCTACTCCTGCTCCTAGATTCTATGTTTCTATGTTTCAACACTGGGCGACAGGCATACAAACAATGACCATGTCCAAGATCCCAAAAAACAATACATCAGACTTAAACACCAGGTCTTCCGGCACTTCACTTGCAGTAAATTACCTCAGATAGCACAAAAAATTAGTTTACAGTAAGAAAATAAGTTATTGAAATTTTAAGTTAGCCTCTAGAACATGTAAAATAGTAAAGTAATATCTTTGAAAATATTCCAACTCCTTGTGGTCACATACTATGTATGGGAAGGTATCTTATGACAATAATACTCTTGCACCTTACACTTTTGTACATTAGCTGATGCAGAATCTTCTGCGATTGTACGCCATTGACATTTGGATGTCACTGCTTTATTGTATCCACTATATCACAGAACCACTAATTGTCGTGATAATTATTCCTGCTGTAAGTACCTTGACCTGACACAATGCTCATAATTTTTTTTTTAAGTTATGTATGTAACGATAAAACAAGAACAGTAGTAAAGGGGGTAAAAGCAGGAATAAATTGTCACAAAACATATTTAAAAGTTCTTTATCTGAATGCACGCAGCATTCGTAACAAAATAGACGAGTTGACGGTACAAATAACTACGTATGGGTATGATCTTGTGGCCATTACAGAAACATGGCTGCAGGGTGACAACGACTGGGAATTAAATATGCCAGGGTATTTAACAATCAGGAAGGACAGGCAGGAAGGAAGAGGAGGTGGGGTAGCTATGTTAATAAAGGAAGGAATCACTGTATTACAGAGAAATGATATTGGGTCAAAGGATCAGGATAATGAAACAGTTTGGGTGGAGATAAGGAATAATAAGGGGGAAAAAACACTAGTGGGAGTAGTATATAGGCCTCCTAATAGTTGCAACTCTGCTGGAAGAAGTATTAATCAGGAAATAGTTAGGGCATGTAATAAGGGAACAGCTATAATTATGGGGGATTTTAACTATCATATTAACTGGACAAATCAAATTGGGCAGGGCAGCCTTGAGGAAGAGTTTATTGAGTGTATTAGGGATGGATTTCTTGAGCAGTATGTAACTGATCCTACAAGGGGGCAAGCAACCTTGGACCTGGTCCTGTGTAATGAGTCAGGATTAATTAATAATGTCCTAGTTAAGGATCCCCTTGGAATGAGTGACCATAACATGGTTGAATTCCATATCCAATTAGAGGGTGAGAAGGTTGGTTCTCAGACAAGCGTACTGAGCTTGAATAAAGGAGACTATGATGGTATGAGAGCGGAATTGATTAAAGTGGACTGGGAAAATAGATTAAAGGGTAAGACGGTACATGAGCAGTGGTGTTCATTTAAGGAGTTATTTTACAACTTTCAAAAAATATATATTCCACTGAGGAAAAAAGGGTGTAAAAGAAATGACAGCCATCCGTGGCTAAGTAAAGAAATTAAGGATAGTATCCAACTAAAAACAAGGACATATAAGGTAGCCAAACTTAGTGGGAGGATAGAAGATTGGGAAGTCTTCAAAAGACAGCAAAAAGTAACTAAAGGATTGATTAAGAAAGGGAAGATAGATTATGAAAATAAATTAGCAAAAAATATAAAAACAGATAGCAAGAGTTTCTATAGTTATATAAAAAGAAAAAGGGTGGCTAAGGCAAACGTAGGTCCCTTAGAGGATGAGACCGGGAAATTAATGGTGGGAAACATGGAGATGGCAAAAATGCTGAACAAATATTTTGTTTCAGTCTTTACGGTAGAGGACACTAAGAATATCCCAACACTGGACAAACAGGGGGCTCTAGGGGGAGAGGAGCTAAATACGATTAAATTCACTAAGGAATTGGTACTCAGTAAAATAATGGGACTCAAGGCGGATAAATCCCCTGGAACCTGATGGCTTACATCCTAGGGTCTTGAGGGAAGTGGCAGTAGGGATTGTGGATGCTTTGGTAATAATTTTCCAAAATTCCCTGGACTCAGCAAAGGTCCCGGCAGATTGGAAAACTGCTAATGTAACACCCTTATTTAAAAAGGGTTGTAGGCAGAAGGCTGGAAATTATAGACCAGTTAGTCTCACATCTGTGGTGGGTAAAATTTTGGAGTCTATTATTAAGGAGACAGTAATGGAACATTTAGATAAACATAATTTAATAGGACAAAGTCAGCATGGCTTTATGAAGGGGAAGTCATGTCTGACAAATTTGCTTGAGTTCTTTGAGGACATAACGTACAGGGTGGATAAAGGGGAACCAATGGACGTAGTGTATTTTGACTTCCAGAAGGCATTCGACAAGGTGCCACATAAAAGATTATTGCTCAAGATAAAAAATCACTGGATTGGGGGGAATATTCTGGCATGGGTGGAGGATTGGTTATCTAACAGGAAGCAGAGAGTTGGGATAAATGGTTCATTCTCGGACTGGCAACCAGTAGCCAGTGGTGTTCCGCAGGGGTCGGTGCTGGGTCCCCAACTCTTTACAATCTATATTAACGATTTGGAGGAGGGGACCGAGTGTAACATATCAAAGTTTGCAGATGATACAAAGATGGGAGGGAAAGTAGAAAGTGAGGAGGACATAAAAAACCTACAAGGGGATATAGACAAGCTGGGTGAGTGGGCGGAGATTTGGCAGATGCAATACAATATTGGAAAATGTGAGGTTATGCACTTTGGCAGGAAAAATCAGAGAGCAAGTTATTATCTTAATGGCGAGAAACTGGAAAGTACTGCAGTACAAAGGGATCTGGGGGTCCTAGTGCAAGAAAATCAAAAAGTTAGTATGCAGGTGCAGCAGGTGATCAAGAAGGCCAACGGAATGTTGGCTTTTATTGCTAGGGGGATAATTATAAAAACAGGGAGGTATTGCTGCAGTTATATAAGGTATTGGTGAGACCGCATCTGGAATACTGCATACATTTTTGGTGTCCATACTTAAGAAAAGACATACTTGCTCTCGAGGCAGTACAAAGAAGGTTCACTCGGTTAATCCCCGGGATGAGGGGGTGGACATATGAGGAGAGGTTGAGTAGATTGGGACTCTACTCATTGGAGTTCAGAAGAGTGAGAGGCGATCTTATTGAAACATATAAGATTGTGAAGGGGCTTGATCGGGTGGATGCGGTAAGGATGTTCCCAAGGATGGGTGAAACTAGAACTAGGGGGCATAATCTTAGAATAAGGGGCTGCTCTTTCAAAACTGAGACGAGGAGAAACTTCTTCACTCAGAGGGTAGTAGGTCTGTGGAATTTGCTGCCCCAGGAAGCTGTGGAAGCTACATCATTAAATAAATTTAAAACAGAAATAGACAGTTTCCTAGAAGTAAAGGGAATTAGGGGTTACGGGGAGCGGGCAGGAAATTGGACATGAGGCTGAGTTCGGATCGGTCGAGGCCCTGTGGGTGGCGTAGCGGGCCCAGGGGCTGAGTGGCCTGGGTCCTGCTCCTACTTCTTGTGTTCTTTAGATTTGAGGTGAGGATCAGATCAGCCATGATCTTATTGAATAGCGGAGCAGGCTCGAAGGGCCGATTGGCCTACTCCTGCTCCTATTTCTTATGTTCTTATAAAAACAACATTACATTACATGTAATGTAAGAGGGAACATTATTGGTTTTCGGTTTGTATGCAAACTTGTGACTTTACTCACTTATGGACACAATGATCCAAAACAAATTCAGAATTGTGCACATGTAATTTACCTGTGATCATCCATTAGTCACCATTATTTTGACTGGTATAGTTTCAGTTACAGATTCAGTAAAATGTTTCACATTATCAATATGCCTTACCTCTGAAATAATGGTAACTGGAATTAGCAATAATTGAATGTACATACTCTACCTTTAAAAAGGAAGTGTGAATAATGTTTAAATGTTTTGTAGGATTGCTGCATCATGGCAAAGTTGGGATGTATTGCCATTTGTTTGTCAGCATCATATTGCCAGGCCTGTGAAATCAACTGACTGCGGAATTTCAGAATCAGACTGAAAATATTGTGAATAATATTCATCACTGGGGCAGCTTTCTCGGTCAATAATCCCCTGTAATATAAAAAGGAGATAGATTTTGGTTTACATAGGCAATATGTACCCTTTCCAAACACTACAAATTGCACCTTTGTTACCCTCATATCTGAATTAGAAGCCATGTATGTGAAAAGCGATTGGGCATAGTTAAAAATCCAAAATTATAAGTATTTGGTTGAAGTATGCTTTGTGATACAAGGGATTAAAAACTAGAAAAAAAACACATTTTTAGCCCTTTCCTTTATAATCCAGACTACCTGATATGCAAACAATTCACATTTTCTACTTTTGTTCAATCTTTAAATCAGATGTTCTTTTTTTCCCCCTCTGCCTGAAGAAAACAGAAATATAACCAACAGCAACAAACATTTCAACTTGTATTTCAACGCTTGTTTGCTTTTTAGTTGTGAATTTTGTAGCATTGTTAAGCTTTTAGTCTCAGTGCAAATATATGAGTGTTTAGGGAGTTACTTCAGAATCATGCACTCAAAACGGACCTCTAATTTTTGGAACAAATGCAATGCAAATAGTTTTAGACTGCTTAGTTTCTATAATAATGCAGTATTATATGTCCTTTGTCATTTCACTGTGTATAACAATCTCGATTTTTATTGTAATTAAATAACATGGGATTTTCTTCTTGTTACAAGTTATCTAGTGTCTAGCCCAATGGATTCCTTACAGCCATTCAGGCACTCACATCACAATCTCATCAGTTCAGTTTTCTTTCCCCTCACTTTACTTACAGCTCATCAGTGCAGACTGCAGCCTAATAACTACCGTAACACATGACATACTATGCAATACTTTAGAAATGCTGCAAAAAAGTATAAGCGATTCTTGCCTGAAAATGCCTTTGTTGAGGTACTCTGCATGTGTTCTGTGGAGTTCATCCAGGTTTCCGACTGATGACAACTTGTGTCCAAATTCGCACCAGGTAACATGCAAGATCTGATTAGCAATATAACCTTGAATGACTTTGACAAAATGCTGCATTTCATGTCGATAGAGTTGAAGCTGATGAAACTGAACTGAATTTGAAGAATGGTTAACTAAAGCTAAAATAAAAAAAACACAGAAAAAATGAGTTTAAAAAAAAAACCAATTTCAATCTGCAAAATTCTAGAAAATTAAGAGGGAAAATAGGTGGGCAGGCATTTGTAGATCATACAACATATCACAAGATCCGCTGGTTAGGAGCATGAGACAATAATACTGCCTATACTGTTCAAGTGTATTACTATTATACTATAATTAATGGTAATTATATCATAATGCTAAATGAAGTTAGATGGCCCTAACTAATCTTAACATTATTTTTGTCAGTAAATATCACTGAATGACTAGTCATATGTCCAGTTCCGTTATTTTGGTATATAATACAAGATAGATATGGAGTGCATATTCCCAAATTTATATCCCCTCTCATGAGAGGGTGGCATAATTATCTTCAGGTAAAATATTAGGAATCATTTTTTTTTAAATCAATGTTTTAATTGTAATCAACATTTTTTATTTAAATTTAAAGTGAAATACTTCACCAATTACAGAGAATATAGTGACAAAGTTATGTTTTGGGCAGAAGACCATTGGTTCATCTAGACTATCAGTTTGCTTACTGTGATTCTGTAACTAGTAGCACTGTACCCCTTTCCCAATAGGAATTCATCCAGTTCTTTAAAACAAAATCTGCCATGTCTTTCTATTCCTCCAGTTCCACTCCCTTTTACTAAAACAATTATGCCTAAATGTCCTATTTTCTTTTAACTGCCTTAACAGTAAACCATGTCCCCATGTCTTTGAATCCTATGCTCAGCAGAAGAACTTTGCTGGATCCATATTCTCCTTTCCTGTAAAAATCAAGTCTCCACCCTTATCCTCTTCTCCAGAGAGTAAAGTCTCAGGGTAGACAATGGGCCAAAAATTCGGCCCTTCCCGGGTGAGTACGCACTGTGTACTCACCCGCAAGGCGTCCTGAAGTGCCGGTTTCCTGCATGCACTGCGCATGCGCGGGAAACCGGAACTTCCGGTCTGGTGAAGGGAGCGGTTCAGGGGTGAACCGCGTGCGAAGTAGAGGCTGCGCGCACGCAGCGAACTTAGGTTTTTTTTCAGGTTTCTCCGGGAGGGTAAGTATTGAAGAACCTGCACTTTTAGAAAGGAGGCGCAGGACCCGTTTTCAACAAGGTAAGTGGTTAATTAATTATAATTTAAATTTTTTTTTCAACAGGTTTATCTTTTTTAGATACTTTAAAGAAAGGTAAGTTTATTTTTAGCACTGTTAAAAAGTATTTTAATTTTTTCAAAAATTTAAATATTTGTTTAAAGTAGTTAATTTATTTAACTTAGTTATTTTATAAATGTGATGGTTTAAAAAAAAAATTTATTTGAAGTTTAGCTGTTCTTTTGGGGCCAATTTCAATTCATAGATTTGACAGGTCTTCCTGTCAAATCTATGAATGAAAGATGGTCTGCTGCCATTGGCTCTCCATGGCCCACGTGATCCCAGGGGACGCATCGCACTAACTACGCCACTGGGACACGCAAGCACTGCGTGCCGGCACTTGGAGCAGGCTCAGGAGCTGAAGTTCCCGTGGGCCCAGAGGTCCACGGCAGGCGCGGTAGGTAAGTGCGCGCGCGATCCTTACCCCCGCGGCAAGCCGGAGAGGCGAATTTCAGGACCAATCTCTTTCCTCAATCCTCCAACTTCAGGAAAACTACCTCATAGCCCTCCTCTTGACTTCCTTCAACAATTCTACATCTTTCTGATAATACCATGCCCATACTGAACACAGTACTCTAGATGCGGTCTTGCTAAAACCAGATACAATCTCAAAATCAGCTCCTTCGACCTAGGTACCTTGGGTATCATAGAATGGTTACAGCAAGGAAGGCCATTCAGCCCATGCCAGCTCGCTGCAAGAGCACCTCAGCTAGTCCCACTCCCCCACCCTTTCCCCGGAGCCCTGCAGATGTATTTCTTTCAGGTACTTATCCAACTCCCTTTTGAAAGCAGTGATTCAATCTGCCTCCACCACCCTTTCAGGCAGTGCATTCCAGATCCTAACCACTCACTGAGTAAAAAAGTTTTTTCTTATGTCGCCTTTGGTTCTTTTGCCAATCACCTTAAATCTGTGTCCTCTGGTTCTTGACCCTTCTGCCAATGGGAACAGTTTCTCTCTATCTACTCTGTCTAGACCGCTCATGATTTTGAAAACTCTATCAAAACTCCACTCAACCTTCTCTGCTCTAAGGAGAACAACCCCAGCTGCTCCAGTCTATCCACGTAACTGAAGTCCTTCAGTCCTGGAATCATTCTCATAAATCTTTTCTGCACCCTCTCTAAGGCCTTCACATCCTTCCTAAAGTGCGGTGCCAGGAATTGGACACAATACTCCAGTTGAGGCCGAACCAAGGTTTTTATACAGGTTCATCATAATTTCTACGCTTTTGTACTCTATACCTCTATTCATGAAGCCCAGGATCCTGTAAGCTTTTTTAACTGCTTTCTCAACCTGCTCTGTCACCTTCAATGATTTGTGCACATACACCCCCAGGTCTCTGTTTTCATGCACCCAACTTTAGGATTATATCCTTTAGTTTATATTTCCTCTCCTCATTCTTTCTACCAAAATGTATTACTTCACACTTTTCTGCATTAAATTTCATCTGCCACGTGTCCGCCCATTTCACCAGCCTTTCTATGTCCTCTTGAAGTCCATCACTATCCTCCTCACTGTTCACTATACTTCCAAGTTTTGTGTCATCTGCAAATTTTGAAATTGTGCCCTGTACACCCACATCCAAGTCATTAATATATATCAAGAAAAACAGTGGTCCCAATACCGACCCGAGGAACACCACTGTATACCTTCCTCCCGAAAAACAACCGTTCACCACTACTCTCTGTTTCCTGTCACTTAGCCAATTTCATATCCATGCTGCCACTGTCCCTTTTATTCATGGGCTTCAACTTTGCTGGCAAGCCTATTATGTGGCACTTTGTCGAAAGCCTTATGGAAACCAATGTAAACCACATCAACCGCATTGTCCTCATCAACCCTCTCCGTTACCTCATCAAAAAACTCGATCAAGTTGGTTAAACACGATTTGCCTTTAACAAATCCGTGCTGGCTTTCCTTAATTAATCCACACTTGTCCAACCGACTGTTAATTTTGTCACCGATTATTGTTTCTAAAAGCTTCCCCACTACAGAAGTTAAACTGACCGGCCTATAGTTGCTGGGTTTATCTTTACACATTTTTTTAACAAAGGTGCACATTTGCAATTCTCCAGTCCTCTGGCACCACCCCCGTTTCTAAGGTGGATTGGAAGATTATGGCCAGTATCCCCGCGATTTCTTCCTTCACTTCCCTCAGCATCCTAGGATGCATCCCATCCAGTCCTGATGACTTATCTACTTTTAGTACAGCCAGCCTTTCTAGTACCTCGTCTTTATCAATTCTTATCCCATCCAGTATTTCCTCTACCCACTCCTTTACTATGTCTATGGCAGAAATCCTCTTCCTATGTGAAGACAGATGCAAAGTCCTCATTTAGTACCTCAGCCATACCCTCTGCCTCCATGCATAGGTCTCCTTTTTGGTACCTAATCAGCCCCACCCCTCCTCTTACTATTTATATGCCTATAGAAGACCTTTGGATTACCTTTTATGTTAGCTGCCATTCTATTCTCATACCCTCTCTTTGCCCCTCTTATTTTCTTTTTCACTTCTCTGAATTTTCTATATTTAGCCTGATTCTCAGATGTATTCTTGCCCTGACATCTGTCATACTCGTTCTTTTTCTGCTTCATCTTACTCTCTATCTCTTTCATCATCTGACTTTAGTTGCCCTACCTTTCCCCCTAGTGGGAATGTCCTCGACTGTACGCGAACTATTTCCTCTTTAAAGGCAGCCCATTGTTCCACTACAGTTTTGCCTGCCAATCTTTGATTCCAATTTACCCGGGCCAGATCTGTTCTCATCCCACTGAAATTTGCCTTCCTCCAATTAAGTATTTTTACTCTAGATTGCTCCCTGTTCTTTTCCATAGCTAATCTAAACCTTATGATACTATGATCACTGTGGTTAAATGTTCCCCTACTGACACTTGCTCCACTTGACCTACTTCATTCCCCAGAACCAGATCCAGCAATGCCTCCTTCCTCGTTGGGCCGGAAACATACTGATCAAGAAAGTTCTCCTGAACACACTTCAGAAATTCTTCCCCCTCCCTGCACTTTACACTATTTCTATATTAGGATAGTTGAGAAGTCCCCCATTATCACTACTCTGTAGTTCTTGCATCTCTCTGTAATTTCCCTGCAAATTTGCTCCTCCATATTTTTCCCCACTAGTTGGTGGCCTATAGAATATACCTAGTAGTGTAATGGCACCTCTATTATTTCTTAACTCGAGTCATATAGATTCGGTCCTCGACCCCTCCAGGACATCCTCTCTCTCCAGCACTGCAACATTCTCCTTAACCAATACTGCCACACCATCTCCTATCTTTCCTTCCCTATCTTTTTTGAACACCCGATATCCAGGAATATTTAATCCCCAATCCAGCCCTTTTTTGAGCCAGGTCTCCGTTATTGCCACAACATCATATTCCCATGTAGCTATTTGCGCCAGCAGCTCACCAACCTTGTTTACTATGCTTCGTGCGTTCACATACATACACTGTAAACCTATCTTAGACCATCCTGTGTTCATTCTCTCTTAGTCTGACCCCACCTAATACCTTACTATTTCTTGCTTTAGTGCTATCCATCTCTCCCAAGCCATTGTGCCCTTGGTTTCTCCTTTCTAATGCTACACAACTAACATTTTATTCACTTTTTCACCACCTACAAGTATTGAATTGACTATGCTAATGACTTATCCATCAAACCCCCAGTTTGTTTTCCTAATCCATTACCTCACGCACATTGTTATTTAATATGTAATCCATGTTCTCGCTTCAACCTAATCGTGTCTTTAATTGTAGCAAAATAAACATTACCAGTAAATCCTTCTAAACACATTCTTACAGACTATTGCCTGCAATAATTCAATGATCCTCAATACACGTTCAACAATATTTTTCTCACCTGTACGTTTTAAATGGAACCAAACATCTTTTAGTGTCCAGACCATATGCTTTAGCTGCAGCAGAAAAGAGAAGATCTTGTTGTACTTGTTCATGCAGCTTTCCGTGATCACAATGTTGAGGGGCCAATTCACCTACACAAGCATACCAGGGAAAAGAAGTAAAATGTACATCAGTGAGACTGGGTAAGACTGCAGCTATGATATACCACTGTGGTATAAGTTTCAGAACTTAAGTGTATTTCTACACAACTTCCTCTTAATTCTAAAAGGAACATTTGTATACTTACTGGCATTTCACAGTGGTCTTTGCTACTTTTGGGAACCTACAATTCATGCATATCTTCCCTAATGAAGCATTGTGAAATTCTATTCTGATGACAAATCAGTTAACATATCACTGGAGTGAAATATCACATCACAAGCCATTTTGGATATCACCAAATTTAAATAAAGCGAAGTGCTTTTATTCAAAGGATGCATTACCACAATGATGACTTATTGTACTTCTTTTAAAATTTATTTTACTTTTGAATACATAATATTTTCCACTTGCATAAACAACAACTTGTATTTCTATAGCGCCTTTAACATAGTAAAATGTCCCAAGGCGCTTCACAGGAGTGTTATAAAACAAAATTTAACACCGAGCCACCTGAGGAGAAATTAGGGCAGATGACCAAAAGCTTGGTTCAAGAGGTAGGTTTTAAGGAGCGTCTTAAAGGAGCAGAGAGGGGTAGAGAGGTTTAGGGAGGGAATGCCAGAGCTTAAGGCCTAGACAGCTCATTTTTGCTTTAGTAGGCACTTGTCTGACAGGATTGGTCAGTTTATTTTGAATTTGTTCAATATTTATTCGTAAGAAATTTTAGGAACAACAAAAGGGTAATTGGACCTAAAAAGCCCACCTCTTTGTTTGATCTCAATCCCATCTTCGTACCTTCTCATTATGTCAATCAATTCATTCTTTCTTCAAAAATACATCTAGCTGTCCACTGAATTCATTTATACCAATAGCTTCAATTGTCTTAGTTAGAAACATAAATTTTTGTCTTATCCTTTGAATGAAATAGCACTGTCAAATTTCCCCTTTACTCCTAACCGTCAAAATTAATTAAGATCCCTAGTATTTGAAACCTTTGTCAGTGAGATCAATCAAACTTCATCTTTTTCAGAAGTTTGGAAACATAGGTCATCGTTTTTGATAAGAACAAGCCTCAATTCTTCAATTTTTACTCATGTTAAATTCAGATTCCTAAAACCTGGTCTCATCGTGGTGTCTTACGTAACGTTTTCCCAAAGACAATAATAGCGTTCCTATAGTGTGGTGACCAGTACAGCACAGTACAGGAAACTTTTGTTTATCCGGCACCCAAATATCTGGAATTCTCGCTTAACCGGCAAAAATCATCCTCCGAAAACTCCTCTCAAATAACCGGCAATGTTGCCGATCCCGAGTCCGAGTCCGAGTCCGCGAACGCCGATTTAGTCAGTTGGGGTAGTTTTCAAAAGTACCCAAATACTGTATACTGCACATTTCTTGATTTATTTATTTTTCTTTGTTAAAAATAGCCTCGGTAGATATAACTCTCCGTTATCCGGTACTTTCGATAAACCGGCACCACGCCGGTCCCGTCGGTGCCGGTTAATAAAGAGTTTCCTGTACTACAGGCAAGTATAATGAGTCACTGTACAGTAATATTACTTCTTTCAATTTGCAATTTTATCCCACTGCTAATGTAACTTAGTTTATTACGATTTTTTGTCTCGTTGAAGCAATGCACCAGAATGATATTTCTGAGCAATATTTTCATAGTACTCTTCCTGATCAGTATTATGTGTGACTGCTTCATTAAACATATACTAATTTTAGTTACTAGTTATGTCTACATTGAACTGCATCTGCTATCTACCGGCTCAGTGTCCCAAAAGATCCAAATCCTTTTGAAGCACGTTGTATTGTTCCTCATTATTTGCTCTTTCTCCAATTTCAGTATAACTCAATTTATAAGTATTGCAAAATTAAATTGCTTGGCCTTCATTTCACACCATTTCTGTTAACAACCTAGTCTGCAATTGAAGATCCTGTTATTTTTGTAACTGTTTACTGACACACAAAAATTGTCTAAATGAAAATGTACTAAATCATTTAAATAACTTTCAGGAAAGAAAATATTAGAAATGTAAAGTATTTTTCATTGTAAGAAAACGTTCTGACCTTGTATCTTAGTTCCAAGCAGTTTAAGGCATCTGGTGCATTGGGCTTGAACATTTCCGGCAGGTATTTAAGGGCAAAGGTCAGATTAGAGGCTAGCTTAGAGTCTCCATGAAGACTATACTGCAATGCTTTGTTCAAGATCGAATTGAGAACTAAAGGATTCAGAAGTTCCCCAGGTGTCTGTCCAGATCCAAGCTATTGAAAGAAAAAGAACCATTTCAATTCACTTTACAATTGGGATTTTCCAACTCACAGGGTTGAAGTTATGGGAATTTATTAAATGAAAACTTAACTTTAAGCAAAAATTGGGAGAGGAGTATAATTGGTGGTTGATTCGATATCATCCATTTTACAGCATCACCAAAAGTTAAAATTACCCCAAGCAAATCAATACCTTTTCGAAGAGCAGATCACTAAGTGACTGGGCAAACTCGCCATCTTCCATCAACAGGAAATGTCTCAGTGCTTCAAAGTTCTGTTCAATGTTCAGCTCCACAAATAAATAATCGACTATGGCTTTATTTACCAGAGAAGCACTAAAAAATTTGTAAAGGGGAAAAAAAAGGTTATTTAAAAAAAGGCAATGTCACAAATAAAACTCAGGAAAAAAAACTATATATAGAATGTTCTCAACATGAATATTAACCCTTTAGTATCAGTGGCCATTTTGACACACGTAATACTGTTTTAAAAAAAATCAGTATTAAGTACAGTAATCTTATCCTATGACTGCCGAATGTGCTTTGAAACTTTCAAATTTTGTCCATTACAACAAAAGTTGTAAATTGAAGTGCTGAAATAATAGAATTTAAAAATATCATCTTTAAATTTGAAGTTTCATTGTTCTCTTTCTCCAATTACTTTTCCAAGCACTTTTTTGGGGGTTTAAATAAAATGGCCAGTCCAGGCAGTTTCAACAAATCAGTGAAAAGTGGCTATGAGTCGGAAGCCCCTACTAATAACTTGCTGAGCTACCTTGCTAACTTAAACAAACTGCAATCATGATAATAATAGTTGATTCAGTCAAGAACACTTACTGAGCTATAAGAGGCGCTGTAATGGAATGCTTCATCAGTACTGGAAGTGAGATAAGACTGCTTGCTTGCACTGCTGTTGCATCTGTTGCTCTACGCACAGAAGGATCCAAGGGCAATAAATAGGGCTCAGTTATTACATTCTGCAGCAGGTGTGAAATGGGCGGTTCAGCTGGAACAAATAATGTGCGGAAAGTTAAAAATCAAGTCCAAAGAATTAAAAGATAAATTCACCAATCATGTGTTGCCAGTGCGGAACTTCACTCAAGGGGAGCACGGGTTAGAGAATCGGTGCCACAATCTTGTAGCCCTATTTCCATCCCACGCTCCCTTTTGAGTATAGTTCCCCACTGGCAGGGGGGACGCGGTGAATTTACCCTTAAATTTCTACAAGTCACCCTCGCAAGATATGATACACCTTAGAATCCTCAAGGAAATAAGGGAAAAGGCTTAGAAATACCATGCAAATTAAAAACACTTATGCTGGACAAAGGTTTTTAAATGAGCCACGTGTGTCAATTTATATACTAATTTCATAGCAGACATAAGGCAAAGTGATCCCTTCAAGCATGTCTGCTTTTTAATCACTGATGCCAAAGTTACTGATCTATTTCCCGATTTCCTGCAGGATTCCTCCTCCCCCAGCTGCATCAAACCCTCACCTATATTTAAACTAAAGAGAAATCACTTCTAATTTCCCTACTAATGGCCACTGGTATATATTATCAGAGATTAATACATTCATGGCAAAATTAAAGAGAACTAATTTCACACCAATATAGGTTTTGAGTAAACAGATAATTCAGTAATTGCTCTCGTTACTTAGTGGCAGTGTTAAATCAGCATGAAAGGAAAATCATAACATTTTATTGAACCACTAGAAATTAAAATTTGGTGTCTACATTAAAACCACAGGGGTCACTTGACCAAATAGAGGCATTAATGATAGCAACCAGAGGAGCCAGTAATCCCACTAATACTCCACTTCAACCAGAGGGCGCCAAAGGCTGCCCTCTCTCGAAAACAGGGATAAAAGGGAAAAAAAGTCTTCAGCATCTTTTACCACTAAAAAGTATAGCCCTATTAACATTAAAATGGATATAAACTAATGCTTCCAATGCCAAGCATCAAAATGTTACAGTTCCAATGAATTCTTTAAACACTGAACGCTTACACATCAATTCATAGTTGTCCTGGTACTGTTCTACACAGTACTGGTCTGCCAAGGTTTTGAGATAGGCCTGTTCTTTCTCCCATGTAGAACTTTCTGTAGCTGCTTCTTGGATAGGCTCCATTGCAAAACTCAAAAGGTCAGTTGCTGGATACATCAGGACTTGCGCAGTAGAATTTGAGTGATGGCCATGTGTATTTCTTTCTTGAAAACAAGCCCTCTGTAGTTCTAAAGGATCTTTATTCTAAAGGATAGAAGAACATAATTATTCACCATCCATAGTCGTCATTTTTGCAAATGATATGCCAATGCCAAAAAAATGATTTGGAGAAATATTTTACAAATAAAATTCAGTAACATAAGCTCATGAATAAAATCTATTACTAAGTAAAAACCATTTGCGCTGATTTGGAAATTCTTTGGGTTAAGAGGACCTTGTGGATGTGCTGATGACATATTTTGGAATAGAAAATTCAAGCATAGTGACATACCGTAAAGAATCAAATCATTTACCGTAATCATACTAAAAAGGGTATACGGTATGTAGTGGTTATGTTTTTGGGCTAGTAATCCACAGGCCTGGATTAACTATCTAGAGAACACAAGTTCAAATCCTACCATGGCAGTTTGATAATTTGGATTCAGTTTTTTAAAAAATCTGGAAATAAAAACCTGGCATCAGTAAAAAGTGCCCATGAAGCAGTCGGATTGTTATAAACCTCCCACAGTTCACTAAAGTCCTTTAGGAGAGGAAACCAGCCAACTTTACCCAGTCTGGCCTACATGTGACTCTAGTCCCACCTCTTAACTTCCCTCTGAAGTGGCCTAGCAAGCCTCTCAGGGTTATATCAAAGCTGCTACAAAGATTTATAACCTTCTCAGGGTAACTAAGGGTGGCCGATAAATGTCGGCCTTGTCAGCATTGCCTACATCCTGAGAATGAATTTAAAAAATGTAAAATTATTAAAGCACTTAAAACTGTAACATTGATTTTTCCTTAAAGTATTACTGTGGTGTTATTAGTAGTAATTAAAAAAAAAAAAATTGTTCTCTGGATGTGGGCGATACCGACAAGGCCGTATTTATTGCCCAACCCTAGTTGTTCTGAGAAGGTATTGGTAGGCCGCCTTCTTGAACCACTGAAGTCCTAGTGGTGATGGGTGC
Source organism: Squalus acanthias (assembly GCA_030390025.1). Taxonomy (NCBI): domain Eukaryota; kingdom Metazoa; phylum Chordata; class Chondrichthyes; order Squaliformes; family Squalidae; genus Squalus; species Squalus acanthias. The sequence goes on from CM059434.1 coordinate 106,345,682, forward strand.
TTTCACAATGATGCTAGGTAGGGAATTTATGATATTGACCCAACAAAGATAAAGGGATGAAATACATGTCTAAGTCAGGATGGTGTGTGACTCTTGGAGGGGAACTCATTGAATTCTGAATTCACTACTTTTGTACAATATTTTTAGGCTTTTTTGTATTTAAAAAAAATGTGTTATAAAGACTTAAAAATTTAAAAAAGGGAAAGCCAATCACAACCCGCTCACTTTCGGTTTTAACGGAGGTGAGCGACCAACCCGCTCTTAGGCGGTGAGCCAGTCACTAAAATATTTTCAGGAGGCTGGTGCCTCCATTTTAGCTTCACTTTTATTTTTAACACCTGCAGGCCAGGATTCCGAGGCCTCGGGAAACCCGGCAGATGAAAGGAGGCAAGAAGGTCCGGATCCATAAGGTAAGGCCTTTATTGCACTGCTTTTGTGCCAGGAGGAGCAAGAGTGCTTCCCCCGTTCCACCAAGCTTACCCGTTTACCCACCGTGATCTGCTGCCCTCTCCACCCTGCGATCCAAATCCTGGAGATCCCGATCACCCCGCCCCGCCAATCCAAACCCCGAAGATCCCAATTACTCCCCAACCACTTTCCCACCCGACAGGCAGCCAGCCTGTCAATCTGGCTAGCTGTCGGGCATGAAACCTTTTGAAAAAAAATTTAAACCATGCCCTGCCATTAAATTCAGCAGGACCTGTGCAAAACCCTTACTTCCAGGTTTCCCGTCCGCAAATCCTTTCCCTCACACACCCGACTCGGAGTTATTATCAGGGCCATTATTTCACTTCACATCAGGAACATCAAGCAAGCAAGAATGCCACACCACATAGATTACAAAACAGTGATTGAACGCTGTATCTTAAAATAAAATACCTCATCTTGAAAGCACGTAGTTTGAAGAGGGTGGGTAGATACTGTTGTTTCTGGACTTTTACCATTAATGTCATTTTCACAGGTACCTACAAAAGATAATTAATGGACAACTATACAAACATAAATGCACTAATTTAACAGAGTAAATTGGAAATCTAAATATCTGTATGTTACAAACAAAATAATAACAACCTGCATTTTACATACTAATCAATGCAAGTTTTGGTAAGATATGAATAACTCAGACTAGCTGTAAAATTTAAAATGAGTTATCTTTATATGTTGTTGTCCATTTATACATTACAGTTATCAGTAGAGTAGAAGAAAACATCAGTTCTTATAAAAACAGCTGTGCTGTTGAAGGAGTAAAACCCAGAAAAAGCCTTGCAATTCTTACCTTGTGATTTATCTTGTTCTTTGTTTTTATTTCCGTTTAGCTCAAGTTCAGGACTTGGCAGAGCTGCATCCAGTTTGGATTTTTCAGTGGTTTTGATTATTTCTTCAGGAATGATAGGGTGTACAATTTCAGCATTCCGCTTTTCATCAGATTTATCTGGCACCACAATTTCTACTAGCGATTGTTTGTTATATAATATGTCTTGAATGGTAGAATCAGATGAATGACCAGCAGCAGATTTCTGCCTTGGAATCAAATTTGCTTCCGCATCTGGTGACCATTCTCCGATTCTGATATTTGACTGAGAAGGATGCCCAAAAGAACTCCAACCAAGTACAGGAGTTTCTACATCAGATGCACGTTGTCCAATTTTAATCCGAGATTGTGATGATTGACTGTGTATATTCCAATGCGGTCCAGATGGTTCTGTATTGGGTATATTTTTGCCAAACATAATGTTGGCTTGTGACACATGGCCATGGATGTTCCATCTAGCTCTAGGTGGTTCTACGTTGGAAACGTACTCACCAACTTGAATGTTGGCTTGTGATGCATGCCCATGGATATTTGCTTGTGGCCAAGACTGCTCTATATCTGAAACGTACTCACCAACTTGTATATTGGCTTGTGAAGCATGCCCATGGATATTTGCTTGTGGCCAAGACTGCTCTATATCTGAAACGTACTCACCAACTTGTATGTTGGCTTGTGATGCATGCCCATGGATATTTGCTTGTGGCCAAGACTGCTCTATATCTGACACGTACTCACCAACTTGTATATTGGCTTGTGAAGCATGCCCATGGATATTTGCTTGTGGCCAAGACTGCTCTATATCTGAAACGTACTCACCAACTTGAATGTTGGCTTGTGATGCATGCCCATGAATATTCCATCGTGGTCTAGATGGTTCAACATTAGACAGATACTCACCAACCTGTATGTTGGATTCTGAAGCATGCCCATGAATATTCCATCGTGGCCTGGCAGGTTCAACATTGGATATGTATTCACCTACATTTAGGTTTGAATCAGACGCATGACCATAAGTATTTGCATGTGGGCCTGAAGTCTTACTATCTGATGTATGCGCTACAACTTTGATGTGCGAATTGGAACAATGTCCGCGAACATTCCACTGAGATATCCTTGAATCCACCTGTGAAAGGTTTTTGACTTGTGATGCTTTACCATGAGCACCCAGAGTTGCCGCTAAAGAAATACTGAAATCATATTCATCTTTGTCAATAGCAATGGTTTTTTTCTCATTTGATAGTTCTGAACCTATTTCCTTCAGTGCCACATCAAGTACTGTGGTTTGTTTAACTGTTTCAAGGGCAGCTCCAGGTTGTTGCTGCGCCTCAGGAAGAAAATCCTCAAAACTTATATCAAGCAAGCATACTTCTTTCTGACTAGGATTACTACTGTGGGGTAGATATTGTGAATCAACATCAAGGGAAGCTTCAAGTCCAGATTCTGCCTCATCAATTTGAGTCTTAGATTGTCGAGACCCTTCTTCGAAAGAAAGTAAATTAGTCTGTGCAACGACTATTGACGCTCCTTCATTCATTGGTGCAGGCAAGTTTTCCTTCTTACTGTGTATTCTGTTTTCATTTGATGCTACCTGAAACATAGAAAGTTATACAATGGTATTTTAGTGAACGGTAAAATCATTTTTCAATATGGGTCCAAAATTCCTTTCTTCACTAATTATAGCAAATCATCAAGAATAGAAAGTCGTTAATACCACTTTTTAATATAGGTCACTCTTTTTGCTAAAATTAAGAGAGGTTTTGATCCCATAGTTCCTTAGCTTTCAACAATTATCAAGTTTTTTGGGGTGGAAGAGAAGAAAAAGGAAACATTTGGAGATGAAATGCAGCTGTAGTACTGCACCTCAAAGCTCAACTCTTGAGAATCAAAACCTTTATTCAATGGTTCAAGATGCTGCAGATCCAATCCAGGAATAACATCCGATTTCTCTCTTTGTTCTCCCAGTGGCAACTTCTCTAGCAATGCCTGAGACATTAAAAAAGTTAATCTAAGAACAAGCAAGCAAAAGACAAATTAAAAAAACACATTTGACATGTCATACAGTTGAAATTACAATCAAGTATTTGCCCAAGTACCTGAAGCTTTTTTTGATCATTAAGGAGAAAGTCAATGCGTGCAGTTTCTAACTTATGCCTTTGAATTTTCCACAGGGCTTTCTGTTCTCGTCTTGCTGCTTCCTCTGATAAATTGCTGTAATGCTCAATTAGCTGTTGCCTGAAAATTAGTAAAATAAATTTAAACTTGTTTTCAATACTCGAATGATCCCTAACCAAACACAAAATATATAATCTAGATCAGACTCAAGGGAACACAAAAAAAAGTTGGATTTGATGTTTATTAACATCTTAAGAACTTCAGAAACAGTGATATCTCTGATGTTGCTACCATTATGTACACCTTTCCATAGTATCACATTTAACAATAGTTGGATAGAGCAGTCTCACATAAAACACATCAACATACATCATAAAATCTGCTGCACAAGTTCACGCAAATTTTTAATGACCATCAAACCTAGGTGTGAACTCTATGTTGGTCTTTCAGATCAAAAGACAGTAAATATGATTACTTCTACAAACTATTCACCAGGTAAGGCAGGAACAGCATGTCCTCCCCAAAAAAGGGAGCACCAAGGCATAATTCAAGACTTTTGATATAAATGAGATGGAAATCATAGATAAACTACACGGGCTTAAAACAGATAAATCCCCAGGATTAGATGGCATTTATCTCAGAATTTTGAGATAGACTAATGAGAAGATTTGCGAGACATCGACGATCATTAGGAGGGAGCCAAGAGACATTAGGGAGGTACCAGTAGAAGTAGGCTAATGTGGTACAGGTTTTCAAAAAGAGTGGCAAAACAGACATGGGAAACTACAGACCCATTAGTCTTACTTCAATTCCATGTAAAATAATGGAATTAATTACCAGGAGTAAATGAGGGTTACCTGCACAACAACCTAATTAACAACAATCACCACGGGATTGGACAGGGAAGATCCTGCCTGACCAATCTCCTTGACTTCTTTGAGGAAGTGACAACCCAAGTTGACTGTGGTAAACCGTATGAAGTTACATACTTAAACTTCCAAAAGGAATTTGATGAAGTTCCACATAAAAGATTACTAATTAAGCTCAAAGCTGCAGGGATTCAGAGCAAAACTGGCTATGGATAAAAAAATTGGCTGAATGGTGGTAAACTACAGGTACTAGTTAGAGGGATAATGTCAGGTAATCTAGTTGAATATTTTGAGGGGGTCACTAATAAGGTGGACAGGGGAGTGTCTGTGCATGTCTATATGGACTTCCAGAAGGGATTTGATAAGATCATTTAATAAGGATTTTAAGTAAAGAGGATTGTGAAATCCTATTTGAGTTGAGAATAACATACTGCAAGAAAAAATGTAATACAATTGGATTGTAAACAGACAAAAAAAATCTAATTTCAAATTAAGTCTTCTCTTCCTCCCAACTTTAAATAGATATTCTGCACATATTTTCAACAAAATAGTTACCTTGCCCTCCTCTCCAATTCTTCCTCTTGTGCTTTACGTCTTTCTTCATGCTGCCTAAGCGCTTGAGCCTGCACTAAATCTTTTTCAGTCTCTTGTTGTTTAACTGCATTCGACGCTAAGCAAAATAAAAATAAAACCATTTAATTGGTTTCAATATATGTAAAATTTGTTTAAACAACGAGGCTCATGATAAATGCATGTGTACCTCAGTTTTACAGTAACAGGTATAAACACCGAATGCTCAACCAAACAATAGGGTGGTTGTACAAGTTGTGTCCAATAATGCCTTAAGATATTGGGGGAGAAATTCAGTATCGCCCCATTTGGGGCGCAATTATCGGCCGGGCGCAAAGATCGCCTCCGACTGCAAACTTAACTTTTATCGCCCCTGGAGGTGATTGGAGCGCTAAATCAGGCGCTACACATCTGTCTTAAGGCGCAAAGGCCGAGGAGCGAGGCACTACCTCAGAGCGCTGGCGAAGCTCATGTGATGTCAGTCAGCAATGGAACACAGACACAATGGCGCCAGCCAGTTCTTAAAGGGGAGGGTTGATCTTGCTTTCCATCCACATCCTGCTCATTGCAGCCTTGAGTCTCGGCCTGGAGAGACCTGTACATCAAATCTGCTGGAAAGAACAATGTAGAGAACCAGGGAAGGAGCTCAGAGTGCAGCCCCCACAGTCTCTTCTAAATCGATACAAGGAAGGGCAAATCAAAATGAACCTGCAAAGTGCTGCTCAGTATCCAAAACTCCTTCACACAGCGTTGAATCTCTCAAGTCTCTCTCTCTCAGAATGCGTGGTTCAAAAATGTCACCAACAAAAAAAGGCAGGACGCGGTCGCCTTTAAATAGCGCTCCCCCAGTCCCTTCCTGACTGCAAAACGCTCCCCTCAACCTGTCGTTGCTAACGGCAGGCGTTAAGGCAGGGGGCGCCACTCAATATCCGCTCCGGGGCGCTGCGCACTCGACTGACGTCACGATCTGCCGGCGCAGGAGATCGTGGCGGTAGTGTTTAGCGCCGCCGCAAAATGTCTAGTTAATTTCGCGATCGGCGCAAACATCGCAGCGCCCGGGCGCTAGTTGCTTTGCGCCCCATTAGCGTCCTCTTAAGGCGCTAACGGGAGGCGCAACCAACTGAATTTTTCCCCCATTGACTTTACAGGCCACAGTGTTTTTGCTCAGTATTCCGTACTGGAATTGGACCAATACCCTCTGCTCACCTGAAGTTTTTCATTGTATTTGACCTTCTAATCAGTTTTTCCCTAAATTTGCTTATTTTCACAACAACATTTCATTATTTTATAACAAGGTAAACCTAAATGATAGAGAAGATTTTCTTCTAGACAGGCATGATTTGTAAACACAGTGAACTGTACAGGAAATTAAACAAGCCAATTCTCCGTTTGAAATTATAAAGGCATTTGAACCTATTATAATAGATGAGCACCTCTATGTCCTTTTCAAATTGTTCTTTTAGCTCCAGAAATCGCTCCCGCTTCATTACATCAAAAGCCTTCCTAGCAGTTATCTGATTATCTACAGATGAAAGGGCACAAAAATAGGGAAAAATTAATGTGCCATTTAAATGATTTTATCAGTGATTGAGAAACCATAGAGTTATGACAGTACCACAGTTCAGTAGTGCACTTAAGGATTTACAGTATTTTTACATTACAATAAAAATACCACAGCAATTTTATTTCAGAGTGAAATCAACTAATTGCATCTGTTGGTAACTATATTGACTATCGACACGAATTTAGTTCAAAATTTCTAAAGTACTCAATAATAGTAAACAGCTACAGGTTTTGTATTTATTGCAGATTATATACCTGGGTGTTTCTAATTTCTGTACAGTGCATTTCTAAAAAGATCACAAAAAATTATGGATGCACAATGTACATAAAGATATCTACTATTGTCTTACAGTAAACAGCAAATACCTAGTTCAAGTACAGATTCAATATTCAGCCTAAACTGTCACCAATACTGTAGTACTGCAACTAGTCTTGAAGAATGGTGGCAAAAGAAATACAATTCTCAATGCAGATGAACTAGTTTTTCCATTTGCTCATTTAACAAAAAGTGTTTCAACATTCATACTTTTAATTGACAACTACATACCCATTTTATTTATCTATATTATGTTACATAATAGTCAATTAAAGTAGGATGCTAAAATACTTTGAGCACTGTTCACACCACTTTCATCAAACTTTGTTACAGATGCAAAATAATCTTTAAAAAAAAGAAACTTAGAGATTTCATTCTGGATTCTGACCTGCAACCTTAAATTTATAATTTAATGACCTCTAATTGACTGCAGCTTATTTACAAGTTGTTACTATTACCTGAATGTGTATATCGCAGATACCATGGATGAAATATTATAGTTTTGAGGAGAGACTCAAGATATTGGGACTATTCCCACTAGAGCAGAGAAGGCCAAGAGTGGCTTAATAGAGGTTTTCAAAATCATGAAAGGTTTTGATAGAGTGAATAGTGAAAGACTATTTCCTCTGGTTGGGAAGTCACTGATGAGCAGTCAGCAGTTTAAAGTAGACACCAAGATTGAGGAGAGATGAGAACAAGTTTATTTATGCAGAGAGTTGTTATAGCATGGAATGTTTTGCTACAGGACATAACTGAGGTAGGGACCACTGCATCTTTTAAGGGAAGAGCTTCTATGGTTCCAACGGTCTAGTCTATGGGGGTAATTTTCAACTTTACCGCCTGGGCAGTAGACTGACAAGAGCAAATCGCCCGCCCATTGCAGAACCCGCCTGGTTTTCATCCCATTGAAATCAATCAAGTGAAAATTAAGTGGCCTCTGCAACAGGCAGGTGTTTCGCTCTAACAGATTACTCCCCAGGTGGTGAAGGTGCAAATGTACCTTCTGTTGGCTACCTAGAGGAAAATGGCACTGCATTGCTAGGCATGGAATCATACAGGCCAAGATCTAGGTTCAGATCCCAAGCTGTGCTGGGATAATCTCAGTTGGCAGCAGTTGGGTTTTACAATTACCTCAGTGGGTTTGGGGGCGGGAGTGGGGCGAGGGATCATTGCTCTTGATAAGTTACCCTGCAGCTGTGCCACAAGTTGATTCAGAATTGAGTTTAAAGGCTTATAGAAAACGTAATAAAAATAACAGAAGTTAACTTTTTATACTGTTATGGTAATAGAAGGGTCCCTCTACTTCTAGAAATTCCTGATTTAACAAATGGGCAGCATGTGCTGCTGTCAATAATAGTCTTCATTCTCAAATCCTGGACTTGGTGGCAATTGCTGAGCTCTGCACCCATTATGAAAGAAGTAATTATTCCATTTTGAAAATGACAACTAGATTATTGCATAGTGTAATGACGCTCTATAAATTATTGCTTCTGGATGCAATTAACATTGTGGTTCAGAGAAAAGATCTAGTGCTACTGCGAATCAAACCATACTTCTATACATAGCCATGGCTCTTGTAGCTGTCCGCTGAGCTTGGACAATCAACTCCTGTTGAGCAATTTCCCTTCTCAGATTCTGGAAGAATAAATTATTGCTACATCAGTAACATGGACTAATCAAAGGCAATATATTACACATGAAGAATTGCATCCTAAATGTCTTGAAAATGCAAATTCCAATTTTTTTAAATAGTAAAGAAACAGCTTAGAATGTTATAAAGGAGTGGCACAAGATCCAAATATTTAAAATGATTGAATGAAACCTACACTCATTCCTCTGGCGGACTGATGCATATATCTTACAAGTAATCTAATGTATCGCTAATAGGGGTAGTGTCACCCACCAGATCAGATGCAGTAACAGACATGATAGCGAGTCTACTGCATCTTTCATGGTCCCTTATGTTTCCTGACGAAACGGGTTAAAAGACACAACTACAGCTTGCTCACACTGGAAATTGTAGCATGCCAGGGTACCAGGAACACAGCATAATTTCAAAATAATTCTAGACCTCTAATTAGCAGATTCCGTTGATTCTACAACACTTATGGCATACATAGCATTAAATTACCCCTTCCCACAAAACATTTCAAGTAAGTATGAAAAGAGGAAAAACCTTTTCATTATATTACAATAAATTTTAGTTACTACTTATAGAATGTTACCATGAGCATCTATTACAATAACATTTACTGAGCTCCTGTGCCAACAGACTCCTAAAATTAAAAATAGCAGGTTTGTAATTTTCTCATTTTGAATGTAGTACAGAAAATATAAACACAATTTCAAATCAAAATTTAAATGCAAGATTTTTTTTGTGTTTCTATACAAGAACATTTGGCATCCATTATACAGAACTACAAAAAGTAATTTTCAAATCAAGGTAAAAATTCTATGCTCTCAGTTAACTAAAATTTACAATCTATAGGGAAGTGAAATGTTTTATTTCTATTCACCTTTGCCTCTCTGCTGATGGAGTTGTAACGAGCTATTCTCTCCATTCGACTGACATAAAGAGCAGAGTCTTTTTCTATCTCCTCCAGTTCCTCCAGGGAAAAGGTGACAGAGATGCGGGGAACAGGAATATCAGACCAGCAGATGTAATGCTTTAAAAAGACAAACATCAACAAATACGGGTTGTTTTCGTTATATTAATCACAGAAGAATCCTGAAGTAATCAACAAAACTAAACAGCAAGGACATTTGTTTCATAATAATTCAGTAATAATTTTTTTTTTAAAGTGAGAAAATGTTAAAATGTTAAAACATGGCTTCATGGGTAAAGGCATCATTCAATATAGCATTAAGCCACACAGACCAGAAGGGCCCACATTCAATTTCTGAGCTATGCTGAATTACCTGATCATAGCCAGGGCACCAACGGAGATGTTGCAATTAGCCTCAGCTAATTTGGCTAAAAAAAAATTCGACAAGGTTTGTGCTTGGGGGGGGGGGGGGCGGTCAAATGGGTACATGTTTGAATTGCTTTCGCAGTGAAGAACGTGACATTAGAATAGTCCTGACAAGAGGGGGGACAGTGGGTACAACTGTACTGGGACCCCAAGCTCAGGGGGCCCCAAGTTTATGAAACTGACCAGTGATGATAAAAATACAGTAAAGAAAATAGAATAAAAAGTTTCTGAATTTCCGTAGGACTGATTTTAAGACTTCCAATTTATAATGGTGCTTTTCTTGCCTTTTTCTCAGCAAATAAATCAATCTTGCTAGATCACTTTCAATGGCAAGAGGTGCTAAGCCATTAAGTCTTGACTGACCCATAGTTGTGGTAGTTCTTCACACATTTAAACACACTAAATGATCTTTCTGCGCGGACCACAAATGCTGGTATGCATCAAAATATGTGAAGTACAATAATCAGGCTGGGGAAGAGGTTCTGAAGAGGGAATTCATGCAGTGTATTTAGTAAATGATGCGGCACTTGGTCAATGTTTTCTTTGTAAATAGAAAAATAAAAATAAATTTTTTTTTTTTAATTCACAATGCGAAAAACACCTTTCACTAAGAAAGTTCAAGAAAATTCACGATCATAGTTTTAGTAAAAATATTGTTAAAGAAATCTGATGTTCCGTCATCAAAATTTTTCATTCCTTTCGTAAAAGAATTATGGAATCAATGAACATACACACAGTAGCGTCAGAGTTGTAGTTTATAACTTATGTGACGAAACACGGCAGAATATACAAAGATTGCGGAACTTTAAGCAAAAATTGCATTCAGCGCAACTCGAGTTTCCACCATCTTTGTGCTAGTTTTAAAAACATTGCGTTAGTAGCAGACCCCACCCACAAAACTGGCCAGGCCCCCAGGGTGAATTAATCACCACTGGGAGTTTCCGCTAATTGCGCTCGTCTGCAGGCCTACGAGGAGGCTCCAAAAATTAAGCTGGAGCTTTTGGGCGCAAGGACACTAGTAGGTATGTTTTAAAAGGGTTTGAATGAAATTTCTTTTTCATTTACTAAGGAACTCATTACTGTACCCCAATCTAACTAGAAATTAGTTTTGTACATTTTTTAAAAGTAATTTTCAGTAATTTAAAATCGGGTTACTCACAGGTGGTGGATTGACACTGATTTAAAATGCTTATTTTTTGCAATAAATCCATTTTCAGCTGTATTAATCAAACTTTACCAAGTTACCACTCTTAAATACATCAAGGAATATTTTTTAATGCAAAACATTTTTTTAAAATCATGTTTTAAATCGCTATCCGATTGCGCTGGTTCATGACAGATTTTGCATTTGGCAATATTAGAGCGGAAACTCTGGGAGCAAAAACACATTTTTCAAAACAGGCACAGTGTGTGCCGGAATCGCCGATTGCGCCCAAAGCAGAAACTCTATCCTTAACTGTTCAGGTGTGATGACGGCTCTTATCCTTTCATTACTACATAAATCAAATAGTTACAGTTACACACTAGACAGACATCAGGAAGATGTGAAAAGTAGGGAAGTTATGCTAAACCCGTATCAAACCTTGGTTGGACCACACTTACTGTGTACAGTTCTGGTCGCTATATTATAAAAAGGATATAGAGACACTGGAGAGGGTGCCGAGAAGATTTACAAGGATGATACCAGAAATGCGAGGGTATACATATCAGGAAAGGATGAACAGGCTGGGTTTCATTTCTCTTGAAAAAAGAAGGCTGAGGGGTGACCTAATAGAAGTCTTTAAAATTATGAAAAATTTTGATAGAGTGGATAGAGAGAGAATGTTTCCACTTGTGGGGAAGAGCATAACTAGAGGCCATCAATATAAGATAGTCACCAAGAAATCCAATAGGGAATTCAGAAGAAACTTCTTTACCCAAAGAGTAGTGAGAATGTGGAACTCGCTACCACAGGGAGTGGTTGAAGTGAATAGTATGGATGCATTTAAGGGGAGGCTAGACAAGCACATGAGGGAAAAGGGAATAGAGGGTTATGCTGATAGATTTAGATGAGGAAAGACGGAAGGAGGCTCTCGTGTGGAGCATAAACGCCGGCATGAACTGGTTGGGCCGAATGGCCTGTTTCTGTGCTGTATATCCTATTAAGAGGTGGGTTCTGGAAAACACACCAATGACAGAGGGCTATGTAACTGGTTGGCTCCTTTTCTAGAAACCACAATCTTAATATACAATTTGTTTATAGCCACATGTCCTGCCATTAGTTTAAAAAAAAAGTTTAACTGCTTTTGTTGTCCATTTGATTTTTACATTACCCCGTGTTATATTTGGGACAGGGGTGGGGGAAGGGATAATTCAGGTGTCAGTTTAACATCTTTAATGGGGTAGTTCTTCAAGGTTCAGCAACACTGGCAGCTCATCTGTGTTTGAGAGTCTCACATCCAGTTAGTTCACAGTGGAACTAGTGGGGAAGAAGAGCCAGAAAATAAAAAGGCACAAGAATCAAAAACCAATAGAAGGACAGATGAACCTAGGGCAGAAGAGCTAGAAGAAAGCACGTTAGGAATAAAATGCAAGGGAAGTTGTAAAAGAGCTCCATCAGTGGCATGTACAAGACCTATAAACCAGCACAAGACGCATAAACCAGCAATGGTAAATCATTACTGTAAACACAAATATGTACTAGAAACAGTAACTTGCCCATTTTATAGAATGCAGTTTCAAAAACAGCAGCGTACCGTTGGGCAGCACAGTTTCAATAAGTTAATAGTCTTTCCACAGATGTAGATGTCATAAGCCACATGAGCAAGGAAAAGGGGGACACTCTCTTCAACCTCTTTGGAAGCTAGAACATATCCATGGGTCCAGTAGTGTTTATCTGGTAAATACATTTTAAAACAATGATTGAGTGGATTGAAGATTTATTTTCAGTAAACATGTTCTCTTTCTTTATTAGGTTTCTATCCAGAGCTCCACAGCTGTTCTGAAGAACTGCAAGTATCTGAACACCATCACACACACCATCAGTTTGGAGAAAGAAATGTATTTACTGGTCCACATGGCTCACCATCAGACGCAAGGGATAAGAAATACCCGACCCAATGAAACCAAAAGTTGCTATATTGAAGAATGTTAACCTCAGCATATTTTTAAACAAGAAAATTAACAGCAAAAAATACCATAGATCCAGTAAAACTGAACAAAAATTTCTATACTTTATACTTCAAAGCATCATAGAAGAAAAACAAAGGAATATCATCCCTCAGAATCAGGGGACCCAGCAAGGTTGCATCCTGTAAACAAATTCTACTGTTGCTCGCCATCCCTCCTCCACCTATAGAGGAGCAGTTAGGGCAGTAGATCTTAGAGCCACAAACACCATACTGGGTTTTTGTCCTTCTTTTCCCCAAAGCAGTGATAGATAATCATAGTGCTAACTTCAAAATTAAAATTACAGATGACTCCAAAAAACCCGCAAACAAGAAAACAATCGCCGCTGAATCACTAAATAAGAATTGTCAGGCACCTAGAGGCGACGTGAGAGAAAAAAAAATCACGCAGCGAGCTGTTATGATCTCGAATGCACTGCCTGAAAGGGTGGGGGAAGCAGATTCAATAATAACTTTCAAAAGGGAATTGGATAAATACTTGAAGTGGAAAAAATTGCAGGGCTGTGGAGAAAGAGCAGGGGAGTGGGGCTAATCAGATAGCTCTTTGAAAGAGCCAGCGCAGACTTGATGGGCCGAATGGCCTCCTTCTGTGCTGTATCATTCTATGATTCTCAGTGGGAGAAAACAAAAATGAAAAAGGCAGCCTATCCCCTTTACAAGGCAAAAACCTCTGAAGTCCCACAGCAGTCCCCAAGTATCACAGAACAGGGATACTCCTGCAAATTATACATTAATGCAGTAATTAAACTTAAATTGTAAGAAAGTTGCAGAGTCATTTTTAAAAATATATTATGCACATTTTAACTTACGCTGCCATACCTCTGAAATTAAGGTAGTCCTCATTCACCTGTATCATGAACTCCCCATAAGCATCTCTGCAAATACCACTGTAAACCCAGTCATAGACAAATCTACAAAATAATAACCATATTTATTCATGGAAACAGAGCAATGAGAAACTGCATGACAAATTGCATTAACTGAGGTAAGACAATGAAATTCCAATTATATTATTGTTCACCTTGTATATGGTTCACAGCTGCTTTTCAACAGAGAAAGCAGCACTGGATAGTGTTCATTGCTACAGTTATTCAGAGCTTCCTTGTACAAGTAAGACAACAGTTTTACTCCCTGATAAAACAAAACAAGTAAAGAAATTAATTAAGAAACTTGAGAAGTATTTCTAGTAATGATGAAGAGTGAATTACAGATGGGTATTTATCCGATACCCAGATAGTTTGCAGCAATCAGTTTTACAACATGGTACACCAATAAAATCCTACAAACATGAATGATCAATTGGTCTGTTTATGGTTGCATTAATAAAGGGATGAACATTAGCCAGGACACCAGCAGAACGCTTGGCTGAGGTACCAGCTCGTGAATTCCACAACATGAAGTCACGTCCCCAAGTTCCTTTGGGGAGGCAAAAGTTTGTGAATATGCCTGTACCTCCCAAAACAAGAGTGACTCGGTCTCCCACATTTCAGACACTACTAGTCAACTCAGATGCAAGTGATTGTGGCTTGGTCCCTAGCCACCAGCATAACCTGTGGATGGGAATGAAAGCCAGGACTTCTTTGCCAAATTCCCCAACACAGCATACCTTTCTTACGCTGTCGATAGTGACCTTGAGTCAGGCCTGGGTTTATCAGCTCTCTCTCTTCCCCACCCCCCCCACCCACCAAACCCCATGGCATAATGGAGAGCACCAAGGAGAATTTGGTTCAGCTGGATAAAGAGCCTGCATGAGAGATGAGAGCACAAGGGCAAAATTATGCTCTTCAACCAGTCTCTTGACAAATTTCACTTCACCCATCTGACTAATTTAGACAAAGCACTGCCTCCAGAACCCTACAATACTTTGCAAGCTTCAGCATGAACTAACACCCTTGGAACTTTTCCTCCAAACCCTAAAAGCTTCTTGCGGTCATGTTTAAGAACATAAGAAATAGGAGCAGGAGTAGGCCATTCGGCCCTTCGAGCCTGCTCCGCCATTCAATGAGATCATGGCTGATCTTCTGCCTCAACTCCATTCACCGGCCCTATCGCCATATCCCTTGATGCCCTTACTAGTCAGAATTCTATCGGCATCTGTTTTGAATATACCCAATGACTGCGCCTCCACAGCCCTCTGGGGTAGAGAATTCCAAAGATTCACCACCCTCTGTGTGAAGAAATTTCTTCTCATCTCAGTCCTGAATGGCCTACCCTTTACCTTGAGGCTGTGGCCCCTGGTTCTAGACACCCCAGCTAAGGGAAACATTCTCCCAGCATCCATCCTATCAAGCCCTGTAATAATTTTGTATGCTTCAATGAGATCCCCTCTCATTCTTCTGAATTCAAGAGAACACAGGCCTAGTTTACTCAATCTCTTCTCATACGACAGTCCCGCCATCCCAGGAATCAATCTCGTGAACCTTCGTTGCACTCCCTCTATGGCAAGTTTCTACCCTGTGTGACATTCTTACCTCCATGACCAAGAATGGAACAGAAAGCCTAAAGGATACCTGGGAATGCGACCTGAGTCAACCATTGAGGTAGCAGGAATGGCAAAAAGTAGAGTCTGGCCCTAAACACCATCACCTACTGCAAAATACAGGGAGGCCAATTCAAAATCATACATGGCACATACCACATATTCTGCCCCCAGCATTCTGGACAGTAGTCAAGGATATTGGCAAGAACATGACTGGTCTCAGAATCCCAGAGGACCTAACTCAGTGCTTGCTGGCCTGCCCACTGAAGAGAAAGGCTTCCCCAGAATGAGCAGGCTAGCACGACTTTCGCTACTAGCTGCAAAAAGACAT
Organism: Squalus acanthias; assembly: GCA_030390025.1. Classification (NCBI taxonomy): domain Eukaryota; kingdom Metazoa; phylum Chordata; class Chondrichthyes; order Squaliformes; family Squalidae; genus Squalus; species Squalus acanthias. The sequence continues at coordinate 106,361,373 of CM059434.1, forward strand.
ATCCCTCCCCACGGTGGAGTGTAGCCCCATCCACAATTAAAACACAGCTGAAACATTTGCCAATGAGTGATGTTTGGCCTCTGCCTAGAACTGGGGAAACACCACGAAGCATGGGTCCATTCTTGGAGACCGATGTAACACAAATTATGCTCGCAGTGCAGAAGCCCACCCATTGGGTACAAGGGACACAAATCCCAACCAACATGATGAACAGCATAGAGGATTCCTCCCACCAGTTCATCCCTAACTAACCTCAGAACCCAGGGTCAAACAATTTGCCTCCACCACCCCATCCCCCAACCCTCAATGTTCCCAGTGTAAGCAGCTTGATGATTTCCTGCTGATAGGATTCTTCTATATTACAACGACTACACTTCAAAAGTACTTCATTAGCCATGAAGCACTTTGTAAATGCAAGTAGTTCTTTCTTTCAAGCAACCACCGTGCAGCCACGATACACAGCGACTTCATAACCTATTAAACTCATAACCTTCTGACTCAGCTGAGAGTACTACCAACTGATCCAAGGTAATACTTATCTGCCAATGACCTTCAACAACATGAGAACAGATCCTTTGTGCTGAATTTCATGAACTCAGCCAAGGTGGCAATGGACTGCTACAATGTGTCCCCAGGTTATGAAAGGAAGAAAAATAACAAAAGGCCACAGTTCCTGCTCCTGGTCACTAGTGAGTGACTCCTGCTGGAATTGTGTGTGAATCCATATATGCATGCATGTGCCCTACAGGAGGGTAGGATTAGGCTTGGCAGTGTTTATCACACATTTGAATGGCCAGCTGGTACTCACAGTCCTACTTGGACAAAGTACTGGCGGGAAACTACTGCTTGTGGAAAATTACCCCAAGCAAGAAGGCAACATCCTCAGAAGAGGAAGAGAAAGAACATTGAGCGAGAGCAAAAAAAAAGCATAGTACTCACTGTGGGGAAAGGTGTTGAACATCCTCGGTTTAATCCCAGCACACTTGATCCTATACCACATAATTCAGACAAATATCTGCAAAGGACAGATTTACTATTTGCTACTATTTCCAGCAATTGTGTCGCAACTGTTATTAGGCACGTGAAAGTCAAGTTAACAACCAAAATAATCTATTAATACACACAAAGTACTTTATACCCCCAAATTGCTACAGAAATGTTTTAAAACACACCTACAACACCCAACAGTTGTAATGAAACCATTTAATATGATTTGCTTTTCTCACTACGCTGATCTCAGCTCATAATTACTTTCTTCCCCAACGTTACATTGTAGTACTAATAAAAACAATAATAGGAACAGGAGTCAGCCATTCAGCCCCTCAAGCCTGCTCCACCATTCAATTAGATCATGGCTGATATGTACCTCAACTCCTCTTCGCCACCTTTGATTCATATCCCTGGACACCCTTACCCAACAAAAATCTATCGATCTCAGCCTTGAAAATTTCAATTGACCAAACATCCATAGCCTTTTGGAGGAAGTTCTGGATTTCCACGATTCTTTGGGTGAAGAAGCACTTTCTGATTAAACTCCTAAATGGCCTAACTCTCATTTTAAGATTATGCCCACTTGTTTTGGATTGCAGCATCAGAGGATATAGTTTCTCTGGATCTGCCTAATATAATCCCTCTGTCATTTTAAAAGCATTGATTAGATCACCCTTGAATCTTCAAAATTCAAGGGAATTCAAAATCAAGTTTATGCAACCTGTCTTCATAATTTAACTCTTTAAGCCCTGGTATAATTCTGGTGAATCTGCACTGTACACCCTCCAAGGCCAATTATCTTTCCTGAACACAATACTTCAGATGAGGTCTGGAAGGTTCTGTAATACTGAAGCGCCACTTCCTCACTTTTGTATTCCAACCCCCTTGAGATAAAGGCCAACATTCTATTAGCCTTTTTGAACTGGTGAACTAGCTTTTAGTGATTGTGTACATCAAGTATTTCAATTTATCTTTCTGGGATTCAAAGTAGATTACCTCACACTTCCCCACATTGAACTCCACCTGCCACAATTTTGCACACTCATTTAATCTATGTCCATTTGTAATTTCCTGCTCCCATCTACACAACTTACTATGCCTCCTAACTGAATGACAGCTGCAAACCTGGATATATAACTCTCTATTTCTTTATCCAAGTCATTTATATAGATGGTGAAAAGCCGAGGCCATAGTACAGATCACAGGGAAACACCATTTGTCACATTCCGCCAATCAGAGAACGTTCCCTTTATCCCTACTCTCCGTCTCCAACATCCCAACCAATTACCAATTCATGTCACAAGGTTGCCTCCGATACCATGGGCTTTCATATTTGCTTATAATCTCTTCTGTGAAACCTTTTCAAATGCCATCTGGAAGTCCATATAGACAACATCCTCCTCAAAAAATTCAACGAGATTAGTTAGACAAAACCTTTCCTTCACAAATTCATGCTCTCTAATCAGCTCATACTGGTCATAAATAACACATGCATTTCTCCAACAGCACAGCAACAAACGCACAAAAAATGTTACGCTATATTTTGAAATCTAAAATGTTCCAATATCCCAGATGTTATTTAAATAGATTAGAAAATATACTAGCAATATTACTTCTAATCTAATCCCTCTAAATAACTATAAATGAATTGTATATAATCTTGTTGGGATCCGGTCACAACTGTTACTCCTTTGGCTTGATGGCTCCTGTGCACCAATAACATTTTCACCACAATCCCCTGTAGGCAAAAGTAAAATGCCTGAATTTTAAAAAAAATGTTCAATTTACCTCACAGTAAATATTTTTTTAAAAGTACCTTGAAGAGAGAAGCTGTAAACTCATCATGGTCATAAATCAGAATGTCAATTAAGCCTCTGAATCAGATTAATAATCACATTCAGATATCTAAATAACTGAAAGTTGAGCGGATGGAAGAGGTCTAGATTGCTTTATAACCTAAGCATTGCTCTTAGCATAAGACATCACCTAACCTTGCTTTTAACAAAGTTATGTCTTTATTAGTAACACAGAATACATTTTTGGTCTTTGGAATCGATAGGAAAGCCCTAAGACACAAAAAGTTAAGTACATACTAAATCAACAAATGTCATGAAAAAGAATATTTTAATCCAAATTAAATCATCCCTGTAGTGAAACTAATAATCAGAGATATGAATAAATGAAAGATTCCTGTTTCTAGCCTAACCAAAAGCTAGATAACCACAAACTTTAATAATTCAAGACTAATTGTAACATACACACTACACAAAAGGAACCACACTGACCTTAGTTGGCGCCCCAGTTTCCTGAAGAGAAAGACAATTGGTAAAAGGCTCAATGATGGAGGTGTTGACAACACACAAGCTCTATAATATTGCAGGTATTTCCTCAAGCCACTTGTAAAAGCCTAGTAAAAAAGGATAATTTGTTCAATTTTTTTCACTTTTATTCTTATACTAGTGTGTTAACATTGGTATAATTGTCACAGTTCAACTTTTTCTATGTTCTGAAAACTAAGATCAGACTAACATGCCTTCCCAGTCATAAACTGCTGGGCCTAACATTTCATGAGCATTATGTCTCTACATTCAGTTGCAAAGCTTAGGATTTTATGTTCAAGGCAACGATGTATAAATATCTCTTTTGAACACAATAAAACGTTTTTTTAATTTTCCATTCCCTCGCACCTTGAGCAGACAGGGATCTTGCTCCTATAAATTGTAAAGTTTATTTTGATATACAAGCGAAATTTTTGGGGGGGGTCAGCGGGCACGTGTGGCAGGTCGGGTGGGAAAATGTTTTTTTTGACAGTGGGTCGGGACCTCACTGTCAACCTGCCGCCACGCGCCTTTCCCAAATGTACGGTCTGTCAGCGCTGAACAAACCCGACACGCAGCGGCGGGGGAGGCAATTCAGATCATTATAACTTTGTTAACAGCCCATTAAGAAGCATTTTGAGTCACCTTTACATTTTACGAGGTCGCCCACGGGTTCTACGCTGCTCGGAGATCACATCAGGTAAGCAGGTCGGGAGTTGTATGACCATGGACTCATCTCATTACTTGACAGCTGCAAATGTGCTATAAAAGCTCCCATCTCACAACTGTTCACTTTCTAAGCTCAAAAGCTGTTGCTTACAGCACTTGGAAGACAGATTGAGCTTTATGCAGGTTGCAAGTGTTTGGAGTAAACTCTAGCTAGTGTCACTTCATTGGAACAACCTCCCTCACCACTGACAGATCACTTCTGTCACCTCAAGTTCACCTGCCATCTATTACATCAGCATCGGTACTCTTGAAACTATCTCACCTTGGTCCTCAGAATCCCACCATGGTCAGCCCCAACACCAACAACCTTCTCGGCAATCATCTGATGCTGCACAGGACAGAGGGCATCAGCACCCGACCACATTGCTGCCCGGGACGCCAGGGATGGCCTTACCATGGCCAGATTTACTTCACTTGATGCTGTACACCCTGGCTGCCACATAATGCGCCAGGTTGGCACCACCCGACACCAACACCATAAAACATCACTACAATGCCCAAGCCATTCCTTTCACATGCATGACCATTGCGGGGGGTACCGTTATGTCTCACCACTCACTAAGCCACTTCCAAAGGTGCACACAGATCTGTCCAAGCACGGAAAGTGTTGAAAATAAAAGTTTCAATGTTTGACACCACATTAACAGAAACTTCACATGAACATTGCATAAAACACCCAAGTGCTTACCCTTGTGTATTGTTAGTTGGTATGACTGGACTAGGATGAGGATAAGTGTGAGGGATGGCTAGTGAGATGGGGAAGTGATAATGTAGATAGAGAGCGATGGGTGGAGGTGCAAGGTAAGTTGGTGTGAGTAAGGATGTGCAGGAGTAGGGTAGGGAAGGCAGAGTGATGGGGATGTGATGAGAGGTACAGCAGGATGAGGTTGAGTGTGGCTTTGCAGTAACGTTTCGTGATCTACTGAGATCATTGAAAGGTTTGTGCTACTGCAGCCTGGCCCTCCTGACAACATCCCTGCTTGTGTCTTCCTGTGTAATGTGCAACCAGGCTGCGTTGGTCTCCTGGAGAGGTCTCTTCTGCCCATTGGAAGGGAAGAGACCTCCCTGCATGCTGTGACTCCCTCCATAAGCATATGGAGGGAGGTATGGGAGAGCCTGGATGCAGCCGTGCACCTTTGTTCAGTGCTCGTCAGTGTTTGCAGCACCTCAATGCTGTAGAACACTGACAGCACAGCTGTCAAACTAAATTTGCACATGGTCCCTTTAAGGAAACCGGCTGATGACGTGTCAGACCCGCTTCCTTCAATTGGCCGGCAAACGCGCTGGGCAGGTTTAACAAGCCCAATCAGGGGAAAATCATCTTGGACAGTGGGCTGGAGGCAGCAATGAGGCTGGGACCTGCCACAGATGTCGCCCACCACTGACCCGCCGAGGTAGGGGAAATCGCGGCCATAGAATTCAAGATGACAAGCATAAAGAAAATAATTTTTTTTAGCTGTGCAACTAAAGGTACTGCCAAAAATCATGCCATCAGACTAATGAGGATGTGGACTTCACCCTGGAGTTATCGTGTTGGTCAAAACAGTGACAAAGAAGCGACACAAAAATGCACCCCAAGATGATACTTTAGTGGACTACATGGAGTGATCGACTTTCCTGGCAATAATCTAAATGTTACATCTAAACAAGGACGCTGAATTGATTATTTTGCTGTGGAGCATAACAAAAAAAAAAATCTAAATACAAAATTGATTGAAACCTGGAAAACAAGTCCTTTTTTGTACGTAGAGTCAAGAATCGGCTGAAGAGAGAAGTGACTGAGGCGGCTGTAATAAGTTCCATATTCAGCCAGTTCAGAAAGGAGGTTATACATACTCTCAGGGGACGTTCCTGAAACATACACTCCTTGCTTGACTATAAATGCCTGGAGAGACTGAAAAGAGAAAGACACTAAAGTAAAACACACAAATCATTTATATACTGGTTTAAACATACAGATGAATTAGTTCTCTGCAGTTACAGCCTACTATGGTATTTCTAAAGTATATTATTCTGCAGTTACTGCAGTAATGCTTTGTAATTAAAGACCATCACAATTTTTTAAAACGCAATTCAAATTGTTTAATTACCTTTGCATTTTTAATACTTTTTACATATTTCAATTATTTTAATGCAGTGAGAGATAATGTGTTGGATAATGGGTACATTGTGAACCTTGCACTTAGTGACAGCATCAACCATTCAAAGGTCTGGAGCTCTGAGGAGTTGCATTGTAGGAAAGCTACTATTATACAAACAAGAGTTTTCACTCCCTACAAAAGAATCCTGAACCGATGAAACCTGTAAAATAGGGTAATTCTGCAGGACTGGGGTCAGAGATCTAGTTTGATCAATAACCCTTTCATTTGCATATGGTTCAACAATGGGTAGACGTGGAGAAGATGTCTCCACTTGTTGGGGGGGGGGGGGGGGGGGGGGGGTGGTAAAGAGACAGACCAAAACTAGGGGCCATAAATGTAGGATGGTCACTGGCAGTGTCTCCCAAAAGGGTGCGAGGCAGCGCCGCACTGCTCCAGGGAACCCACGCAGCCGGCTTTTCAATGTAAAAACCTCGCATGCGCAGTATTTTGAATGGCCCGTGCCGCCCCTTAAAGGAGCCGCGCAGGGTCATAAATAATTACAGGGAACATTGGTCACTGGTAGATCCAATGGGGAGTTCAGGAGAAACTTCTTTGCCCAGAGAGTGGTAAGGATGTGAAACTCGCTACCACATGGAGCGGTTGGGGCGAATGGTATAGATGTATTTAAGGGGAAGCTAGATAAACACATGAGGGAGAAAGGAATGGAAGGATATGCTGATAGGGTGAGATGAAGAGGGGGGGGGGGGGGGGGGAGGCTCATGTGGAGCATGAACACCAGCAAAGACTAGTTGGACCAAATGGCCTGTTTCTGTGCTGTGAAATTCGATGTAAAGTCAAAAACTAGAACTTCATCCCATTTATTTAATTTTTTGTATTTATCTAGATTTATCAGTTTCTCTCGATTAATAGAAAGTTTTGAAAGTAGTTACCAATCTTTTTAAAAACAGCTATATTGCACCGGAACTACACGTATTACAATATAAATTCTCTACCTGATTCAGCAAGAAGGTCAACGATGCTACACCAATGAGGACGTTCAGGACATCTTTGACTAGTTCAGATTCTTTTTGGAGTACAGCTGGTATTGGTTGCAACAGTGTACTACTGATGAGCTGTAGCTCACCTTGACGTAATCGGTAGAACTTGTCAAAAGCTTCTCGACCTGCTTCAGTGAGATACGGTTCCTCTTTTTTACCTGGAGGACTACAAGAGAAAAAAAATCTGATTTTACTGGCAGTCAATCATACTTAAATTATTACAAAAATTAATCAAAACTTTCTGTTAACAGTAATTAAAAAAAAACATTCAGGTCTGCAGTCAAGTGTGAATGGAGTAAACTTTCTGCTATTTAGTGTACATTTGCAGGGGGAGGAAACTGCTATATATAATATTGAAAAATAATCTCTGCACGCTACACAATTAGTCACTTACACTATTAAATGTTACTCAATAAAGGTCTGATACACATTTTAGATCATAAAAATGAACAGAAAAACCAAACAAACATTCAGCTTTATTTCACTTATTAGCCTCTTTGAATGTTGAACCTTATGGGCATACACCACGCACTGGAAATAACAATACTTATTTGTAATTAGTTATAACCACTATTTTGTTAGCAATTACATTATTTTTCCAGAGCTGCCAGATTGCAGTATTAAACTTTCTATTTACTTCACCTGCCTTTCTTTGACGGGCAGTGAGAACTGATAACCATTTGAATGGTATTTCTTGCCCCCCACAATAACAGTAAAATACTTAATAACATTTGCCTGACAATGCAACATTGGCGTACAACATTTTATGCAATGCTGTACCTTTCCCCCCACCCCGCCCCCCTAAGAATTAGCTGTACAAAACAAAAGTGGAAAGAACAAACATTTGCTGCAGTCATTAAATGAAATGAAGTCACTGCAGTATGCTGTAGTTCCTTGACTGACATTGCTGCTCACCCAGATTTAAAACCAGACATTAGGATGACTTTCCTTGAACAAAGCACAGACGTAGCAGAAAGTGCACCAAACATTACTGACTATTAATAAATAGGGGGAAAAACACCTTATTTAAAAACCCTGATATAGCATTAAGTAGCCATTTTTCTCCTACATGCTCAAACCTAGACCCTTGTCTCCTTTTCAAATAAGGGCTCTTAGCTATAATGCAATACATCAAGAGCTGAATGCTTAGTTCTTACATCAAGTTATTAAGGAGATGAGCTGAGTCAATACACTAATGGATCCTAGTACTTAGCTAATGCAGTTAAAATAATTGGAAACTTTATGAAGTAGAAATGCAACATTGTCCACAGAATTTTTTGTGAAACAGTGCCAAAAGTGACAATTTACCTCTGATCAATTGAAAGTAAACAAAGATTTCTACTTAATTGTTAATTAAATATGTTTTAAATTACATTTTCTTCCCCTCTATGTTCTCAACCAGAAAATGGTGTACAGCTTGGGGGGGATTGTAGTTATCTGCCTCCTGGCCTCCCCTGCTTGATAACCAAATCCTTTAACTTGTCTTTCTGCCTCCACAGCAACCACCGAAAACGTTGCTAAGCACGAGAGGAATGACAGGTGTGAAGCCACACGCCACATTGTGCCAAGGTGCACTGTTATACCAATATTCCATGCTTGTGATCAGCCCTACACTTCTTTAGTAAGAACAATTTGCAATTATATAGTATCTTTAATTTAAGGAAAAGTTCCAAGGCGCTTCACAAATAGGTGGAAAGGCATCAGATGCTAGCAACGGAGAGATTAGAGGGCAAGTGAAACATTCTATACATTGACAAAGTTTGGTCAAATAGGTTTAGGAAGGGAGTTTGAGAACCAATGATAGCGGGGCAACTTGAAGGGGGATTGCACCAGAAGACAGAGAAACAGGAATGCTCTGAAGGGGGAAGGAATATAGGGCTGGAGGAGATTTCAGAGATAGGATGGGGCGAGCTCATTATTTTAAAAAATCCAATATAGAGTTAAAGTAAAAATATAAATACAAATTGAAATCAAGAACCACTCCTGCTGCCGTATCAGTTCATGGTTATGAATAAAGCAGCAGAGAAAGAGCAAAATATGACATGAATTAAACACTTGGGATGTTTTCGAGCAGATTTAAATTCATCAAGAAAAAACGGTCAACTCCAATTGAAACAAGGGTTCATTTCTAGAGGGATAGAATTGAAAAGCAGAGAAGTTATGTTAAACTTATATAGAACCTTGGTTAGACCACACTTGGAGTGCTGTGCACAGTTCTGGTTGTCATATTATAAAAAAAGGATAGAGAGGCACTGGAGAAGGTGCAAAAATAAATTACTAGAATGATACCAGAACTAAGAGATTATACCCATCAGGAAAGATTGAACAGGCTGGGGCTCTTTTCTCTAGAAAAAAGACTGATGGGTGACCTGATAATAAAAGGGTTTGATAGTGTAAACGTAGAGAAGATATAGACAAGATGCTTCCACTTCCAGGCGAGACCAGAAATATAAGATAGTCACTGATAAATCCAATAGGGAATTCAGGAGAAACATCTTTACCCAGAGAGTGGTGAGAATGTGGAACTCAATACCAGAAGTTGAGGCGAATAGCAAAGATGCATTTAAGGGGAAGCTAGATAAGCACGAGGGAGAAAGGAATGGACGGATATATTGATGGGGTTAAATGAAGAAGGGTGGGAGGAGGCTCGTGTGGGGGATAAACACCGGCATGGACCTGTTGGGCCAAATGGCCTGTTTCTGTGCTGTAAATACTTTGCAATGCTTTGTAAACAGACACAAATCAGTAAAGCTCAGCACTTTTGCCTTGTGGATATTAAAAACAGGTTAACCCCATACTAATGAAATAGGAACTCCAGACAGCATAATGAATCCATTAATTAGTATCTAGAAGATAAACTGCCTGTGACCACTAGAGATAAATAGCTTGTGATCTTACTAGACCCAGGTTTAATTAAGAGACTCCCACTGTCTCAGACTTAACTAAGAGACTCACAACATGGTTGCAAAAGTTATAGAAAGAGAGTATGAAATTTTATGTACCAGATTGATAAAAGAACATAATGAAGAAAAATTAACAATGGTAGAAAGAATCAAATTGGATCCTTATGGTGGTGCACATCAATGTGCCGCACCACACAGCACTAAGACAAAGGTTTGACCATTATTCCCAACAAATACAGTTCTTAATCTCAGTCACAGAAGGCCCAGGATAAAATAAGCACTATCCTACAGTAAGAGGAGAAAAAAAAGTCATTCTTTTACACCTTTATAATCTGTTACAGCATAGCTTTGGCTGAGGCCTGGTAACAGATTGTCTACCCTTCTCTCCACTGAAGACTAATGCATGGCATGTGGAGCTGAGGAAAGAATGCAAATAAAATAATAAAAATTAACAGAATTTAAAGTTATTTTTTTTATCTGCCTAAACATTGGAGTCTAGAAATTAGTCAGTAATATATGACGAGAGATCTCCATTATACACATATTTTTTAAAATGCTTGTAGAAACCGTGTAAATATATTTAAGAAATGGAGTTCAGATGGAAGCTGGTTTTCCCTCAGACTTCAAAATGGAGACTGTAGCCCAGTTACTTGATCTGTAGATTATTTCATATGTATAAACTTGTAGGTTGCAAATCATGCCAATCAGATGGCCTAAGTTAATGGTTTACACGTTATGTGATCATGTCACATGTGTTTAATGCCTTAATTGCCTAGCCATTGAGAAGAATTTGATCATCAAATAGACCTGCTTTAACATTACAGTAAAGACAGATGTATGACTAAGAAACAGTTAGAGTCTCCAGTTCCTGGCTTGACACTGCCTCAAGCACTAACACGGGTTCTATGGAAGGTCAATACCCGCATCATTTCAGTTAAAAGCCATTGAAAAAGCAGTTTATGTATAGCATAAATCAATTAGTATGAAATAAGCACCTCACTGTTCTTCTCTGCTTCTGTGTAATTATCTTATTTCTAAATTATTCTATTAGCTTTAGCCTGAACATTAACAATCTGACCTTGTGGAGTAGTCAGGAGAATGTGGTGGACATCCCACATGGTCTCCATTGCATTATATCATGATTGAAGGATAACTGTTAACCCTAGTACATGCTATCCCACTCATGGTATATGCAAGTGTGCAGGCCTCAGTTCATAGGAGACTTGGTCTGCTTATGGAATCTGCATTGTTGTGAATACAAATATTGAGAAAGCCCAAACTGTAACACTGACATTTGACATAATTGAGCATCATTTTGCACCTATAGTTAATGCAGGAAATAAATTTAAGTCTATAGGGAAGCACCCAGTTTTTTATTTCCCCATGCAAAAGGAAATAAATGCTGAACTAGTTGGTTTTGTGATTCAATCAAGCACACAGACTCGGTTGCAGTTATAGATTATTCAACTCAAATAACCACAAAAGCAGTGCTTCTGCGTAGTCAGCAGGAAATTGTGAGAAGCCTCTCTTCGATGTTGTAAATGTTTATGCAGTTACCATTAATACTGCTTGATCAAAATACAGTATTCAAAAATGTAGAATCAGCCAGCAATAAAATCCATCTTTCACTTACCAGCCAATTAGTTCCCAACATCTATACTTGCTTGGTTCATAAGTAAGCACTGCATTCCATAGATCAATGTCAGGAGATGAACTGGGCTCTGACTGGGAATCTGGAGTAAGGTTGGATGCTGACTGAAATCCTTCATCTTCTGACTGGTCAATGCTTTGAGGAACCTGTGTACATATACAGTATTAAGCTTCATCTTCCAAAATAAATATCACTCTATACAGTTAGCAAAAGTATTATTATAGTGATACTTTAAGAATCAAGACAAAATTCAGCTCCTTCCCAGTAACAATCTATATTAACGATTTGGAGGAGGGGGACCGAGTGTAACATATCAAAGTTTGCAGATGATACAAAGATGGGAGGGAAAGTAGAAAGTGAGGAGGACATAAAAAACCTACAAGGGGATATAGACAGGCTGGGTGAGTGGGCGGAGATTTGGCAGATGCAATACAATATTGGAAAATGAGGGGTTATGCACTTTGGCAGGAAAAATCAGAGAGCAAGTTATTATCTTAATGGCGAGAAACTGGAAAGTACTGCAGTACAAAGGGATCTGGGGGTCCTTGTGCAAGAAAATCAAAAAGTTAGTATGCAGGTGATCAAGAAGGCCAACGGAATGTTGGCTTTTATTGCTAGGGGGATAGATTATAAAAACAGGGAGGTATTGCTGCAGTTATATAAGGTATTGGTGAGACCGCACCTGGAATACTGCATACAGTTTTGGTGTCCATACTTAAGAAAAGACATACTTGCTCTCGAGGCAGTACAAAGAAGGTTCACTTGGTTAATCCCGGGGATGAGGGGGTGGACATATGAGGAGAGGTTGAGTAGATTGGGACTCTACTCATTGGAGTTCAGAAGAATGAGAGGCGATCTTATTGAAACATATAAGATTGTGAAGGGGCTTGATCGGGTGGATGCGGTAAGGATGTTCCCAAGGATGGGTGAAACTAGAACTAGGGGGCATAATCTTAGAATAAGGGGCTGCTCTTTCAAAACTGAGATGAGGAGAAACTTCTTCACTCAGAGGGTAGTAGGTCTGTGGAATTTGCTGCCCCAGGAAGCTGTGGAAGCTACATCATTAAATAAATTTAAAACAGAAATAGACAGTTTCCTAGAAGTAAAGGGAATTAGGGGTTACGGGGAGCGGGCAGGAAAGTGGACATGAGGCTGAGTTCGGATCGGTCAAGGCCCTGTGGGTGGCGGAGCGGGCCCAGGGGCTGAGTGGCCGGGTCCTGCTCCTACTTATTGTGTTCTTTAGATTTGAGGTTAGGATCAGATCAGCCATGATCTTATTGAATGGCAGATCAGGCTCGAGGGGCCGATTGGCCTACTCCTGCTCCTATTTCTTATGTTCTTATGACATGGCGTCAAAGACCACAAACTCATAAAATTCATTACTAGTGCTATGGAAGTCACCTCCTTCCAAGATTTCAATTATATATTGTGATAAACCATTACTTCTGTCCACTTAGCTGAATAAAAGGTACTAGAACAATAAAAAGCACAGTAAATGGCAATTAAGTGCCAAATGAACTTTAAAAAGACTTGCATTTATATAGCACCTTTCACGACTTCAGAACATCCCAAACCGCTTTACAGGCAATGAAGTACTTTTGAAGTGTAACCTCTGTTGTAATGTAGGAAACACGGCAACCAATTTGCGCACAGCAAGTTCCTACAAACAGCAATGTTTTTGTGATGTTGATTGAGGGATAAATATTGGCCAGGACACAGGGGATAACTCCCCAGCTCCTCTTCGAAATAGTGCAATGGGATCGTCCACCTGAGAGTAGACCATGCCTCAGTTTAACGTCTCATCCTGAAAGACAACACCTCAGACAGTGCAGCACTCGCTCAGTACTGCACTGGATTGTCAGCCTAAATTTGTGTGTTCAAATCTCTAGCGTTGAGGCTTTTTTCTTTAGAAAAAAGACTTGGAGGATCCCTGATAGAGGTATTTAAAATTATGAATGGGTTGGACAGAGTAGATGTGGAGAGAATGTTTTCACTTGTGGGAGAATCCAAAACTTGGGACCAGAAATACACGATAGGGAAATAAGGAGAAATTTCTTTCCTCAGAGAGTGGTTGGCACTTCCACAGGTGATGATTACACTGTCAAATTTCAATGCAGACTTGTGAGAATCTACATAGAGTATTCTCTATCATTCATAAAAACTATCTGAGACTTGCATTAAAATGTAATCAATAGAAATCTATTGTATTTTCATCAAGTTTTAACAAGTAACTTGGTGCTCCTTAACATACATTAACAAAGGGTTATGTCAGGTGAGATTTTGTTCCATCTTATAAACATCCTAAGTTGGATGCATTCTAGTACCATAAGTCCATAAAGCAGTAAGAATTGGGTTTATATTCAGTTTTCTATATGGTAGTGCAAATTAGCATTCTTCTTATTAAGATGCACAGGCAGACAGGGAATGGGTGACCACCAGACAGAGTAAAAGAACTAGGAAGGTAGTGCAGAAGTCCCCTGGGTCCATCTCCCTCTCCGACAGATTTTCCGTTTTGGATACTGATGGGGGAGAGGGTTTCTCAGGGGAATGCAGCAAGAGCCAAGTCCGTGGCACTACGACTGGCTCAGCTGCACAGGAGGGGAGGAAAAAGAGTGAGAGAGCAATAGTGATAGGGGATTCTATCGTAAGGGGAACAGATAGACGTTTCTGTTGCTGCAGACGTGACTCCAGGATGGTATGTTGCCTCCCTGGTGCCAGGGTCAAGGATGTCACTGAACGGCTGCAGGGCATTCTGAAGGGGGAGGGTGAACAGTCAGAGGTCGTGGTTCACATTGGTACCAACGGCATGGGTAGAAAGAGGGATGAGGTCCTGCAACAAGAATTTAGGGAGCGAGGTAGCAGATTAAAAAGCAGGACCTCAAAGGTTGTAATCTCTGGATTACTCCCGGTGCCACGTGCTAGTGAGTATAGGAATAGGAGGATAGAGCAGATGAATGCGTGGCTAAAGAGTTGGTGCAGGAGGGAGGGCTTTAGTTTCCTGGATCACTGGGTCTGCATCTGGGGAAGGTGGGACCTGTACAAGTCGGACGGGTTGCACCTGAACCGGAATGGGACCAACATCCTTGCGGGGAGGTTTGCTAGTACTGTTGGGGGGGGGTTTAAACTAACTTGGCAGGGGGATGGGATACGGAGTGGAGCTATAGTAGGGGGTGATGCACAGCCAAATATAGAAGAAAAAAACAAGTCAGCCTGGAAGGCAGAGCAAATATGTAACGGCACAAGGGAGTATGGCAAGGCTGGATGGCGTTTATTTTAATGCAAGGAGTCTTGAGAGTAAGGCAGATGAATTGAAGGTGTTGATGAACACATGGGAGTATGATATTGTTGCTATCACAGAGACATGGTTGAGGGAGGGGCAGGACTGGCAGCTCAATATTCCGGGGTATAGAATCTTCAGGCGAGACAGAGGGGGGTGTAAAAGAGGAGGGGGTGTCGCAATATTAATCAAGGAGTCAATTACTGCTGTAAGGAGGGATGATATCTTAGCAGGTTCCTCTAATGAGGCCATATGGGTAGAACTTAAAAACAAAAAGGGGGCAAGCACTTTGCTGGGAGTGTACTATAGGCCTCCAAACAGTCAGGGGGAGATAGAGGAACAGATATGTAGGCAAATCTCAGAGAAGTGTAGAAATAATAGGGTAATAATAGTAGGGGATTTCAACTTCCCCAATATTAACTGGGATAGTAAGAGTGTGAAAGGCTTTGAGGGTGCGGAATTCTTAAAGTGCATCCAGGAGAGCTTTTTGAGCCAGCATGTAGAAAGTCCTACAAGAGAGGGGGCGGTACTGGACCTAATTCTAGGGAATGTTGCCGGGCAAGTGGTAGAAGTGTTAGTAGGAGAGCATTTTGGTGACAGTGACCATAATTCAGTGAGATTTAAGGTAGTCATGGAAAAGGACAAAGATGGACCGGAAATAAAGGTTCTAAATTGGGGGAAGGCCGATTTTCATATGATAAGGCAGGATCTGGCCAGAGTGGACTGGGATCAGCTACTTGTAGGAAAATCCACATCAGAGCAGTGGGAGTCTTTCAGAAAGGAAATAGAGTACAACGGCAACATGTTCCTGTAAAGGTCAAGGGTGGGACCAACAAGCCCAGGGAACCCTGGATGTCAAGGGATATACGAGAATGGATTAGGAAAAAAAGGGAGGCTTTCGGCAGATACAAAGGACTAAAAACAGTGGAAGCCCTAGAGGAGTATAGAAAGTGCAGGGGGGTACTTAAAAAAGAAATTGGAGAGCGAAGAGGGGGCATGAAATAACACTGGCGGGCAAAATAAAGGAAAATCCCAAGGTGTTTTATAAGTATATTAAGGGCAAGAGGATAACCAGGGAAAGAGTAGGGCCCATTAGGAACCAAAGTGACAATGTGTGTGTAGAGCCAGAAGATGTGGGTGGGGTTTTAAATGAATATTTTGCATCTGTGTTCACTATGGAGAAGGACGATGTAGGCATAGAAATCAGGCAGGGGGATTGCGATATACTTGAACAAATTAGTATTGAGAGGGAGGAGGTACTAGCGGTTTTAGTGGGCTTAAAAGTGGATAAATCCCCAGGCCCAGACGAGATGTATCCCAGGCTGCTGTGTGAGGCAAGGGAGGAGATTGCAGGGGCTCAGACACAAATTTTCAGAACCTCTCTGGCCACACAGGGGAGGTGCAAGAGGACTGGAGAACAGCTAACGTAGTACCATTATTCAAGAAGGGTAGTAGGGATAAACCAGGGAATTACAGGCCAGTGAGCCTAACACAGTGAGGACACAAATAATCTCCCAGAGATGTTGGAGAACATACGGTCTGATGAAAGGGAGGAACTGAAAGAAATCAGTATTTGTAGGGAAATGGTGTTAGGAAAATTGAAGGGATTGAAGGCCGATAAATCCCCAGGGCCTGATAATCTACATCCTAGGGTACTTAAGGAAGTGGCCCTAGAAATAGTAGATGGATTGCTGATCATCTTCCAACATTCGATGGAATCTGGAACAGTACCCATGGATTGGAGGGTAGCTAATGTTACCCCACTATTCAAAAAGGGTGGTAGAGAGAAAACAGGGTAGTGGGGAAAATGCTAGAGTCCATTATAAAAGATGTAATAGCTGATCACTTGAAAAACAGTGACAGGATCGGACAAAGTCAACATGGATTTACAAAAGGTAAATCATGCTTGACTAATCTACTGGAATTTTTTGAGGATGTAACTGGTAAAATAGATAAGGGAGAACCAGTGGATGTGGTGTATTTGGACTTCCAAAAGGCTTTGGATAAGGTCCCGCATAAGAGATTAGCGTGTAAAGTTAAGGCACATGGGATTGGGGGCAAGGTATTGACTTGGATAGAGAACTGGTTGGCAGACAGAAAGCAAAGAGTTGCAATAAACTGGTCTTTTTCCGAGTGGCAGGCAGTGACTAGTGGGGTACCGCAGGGATCGGTCCTTGGACCCCAGCTATTCACAATATATATTAATGATCTAGACAAGGGAACTAGATGTAATATCTCCAAGTTTGCAGACGACACAAAACTGGGTGGGCGTGTGTGCTGCGAGGAGGATGCCGAGAAATTGCAGGATGATTTGGACAGGTTGGGTGATTGGGCAGAAGCGTGGCAGATGCAATATAATGTGGATAAATGCGAGGTTATCCACTTTGGTGTCAAAAACAGAAAGGCAGATTATCTGAATGGCAATAGATTGGGAGAAGTGGAAGTGCAATGAGACCTGGGTGTCCTTGTGCACCAGTCGTTGAAGGTAAGCATGCAGGTGCAGCAGGCGGTTAAGAAGGCAAATGGTATGTTGGCCTTCATAGCGAGAGGGTTTGAGTACAGGAACAAGGATGTCTTGCTGCAGTTGTACAGGGCCTTGGTGAGACCACACCTTGAGTACTGTGTGCAGTTTTGGTCGCCTTATCTGAGGAAGGATGTTCTTGCCATGGAAGGAGTTCAGCGAAGATTCACAAGGCTGATACCTGGGATGGCAGGAATGACGTATGAAGAGAGATTGGGTCGATTGGGCTTATACTCGATGGAGTTTTGAAGAATGAGAGGGGATCTCATTGAAACTTATAAAATTCTGACAGGACAGGACAAACTAGATGCAGGAAGGATGTTCCTGATGGTCGGGGAGTCCAGAACCAGGGGTCACAGTCTAAGGATAAGGGATAAGCCATTTAGGACAGAAATGAGGAGGAATTTCTTCACCCAGAGAGTGGTGAACCTGTGGAATTCTCTGCCACAGAAGGCAGTAGAGGCCAATTCATTAAATAGATTCAAGAAGGAGTTGGATATATTTCTTAAGGCTAAAGGGATATGGGGAGAAAGCAGGGACAGGGTACTGAATTTGGATGATCAGCCATGATCGCATTGAATGGCGGAGCAGGCTAGAGGAGCCGAATGGCCTACTCCTGCTCCTATCTTCTATGATTCTATGATTCTACATCAGTGGTAGGGAAATTATTGGAAAAAATTCTGAGGGACAGAATTAGTCTCCACTTGGAGAGGCAAGGATTAATCAAGGATAGTCAGCATGGCTGTGTCAGGGGGAGATCATGTCTGACCAATTTGATTGAATTTTGAGAGGGGGTGACTGGGTGTGTGGATGAGGGTAGTGCAGTTGATGTAGTCTATATGGACTTCAGTAAGGCTTTTGACAAAGTCCCACATGGGAGACTGGTCAAGAAGTTAAGAGCCCATGGGATCGAGGGCAATTTGGCACATTGGATCCAAAATTGGCTTAGTGGCAGGAGGCAGAGGGTGATGGTCGAAGGTTGTTTTTGTGACTGGAAGCCTGTGTCCAGTGGTATACCGCAGGGATCGGTGCTGGGTCCTTTGCTGTTTGTAGTGTACATTAATGATTTAGATATGAATGTAGGAGGTATGATCAGTAAGTTCGCAGATGACACAAAAATTGGTGGGGTGGTAAATAGCAAGGAGGGAAGCCTCAGGCTACAGGACGATATAGACAAGTTGGTTAGATGGGCAGAACAGTGGCAAATGGAATTTAACCCTGAAAAGTGTGAGGTGATGCATTTTGGGAGGACTAACAAAGCAAGGGAATACACAATGAATGGTAGGACCCTAGGAAGGACAGAGGATCAGAGGGACCTTGGTGTGCATGTACATAGATCCCTGAAGGCAGCAGGACAGGTAGATAAGGTGGTTAAAAAGGCATATAAGGTGGTTAAAAAGGCATATGGGATACTTATATTCAATGCCTTGGCTAATGAAGGCAAGAGCAGGGAGGTTATGATGGAGCTGTACAAAACGCTAGTTAGGCCACAGCTGGAATACTGTGTGCAGTTCTGGTCGCCACACCATAGGAAGGATGTGATTGCATTGGAGAGGGTGCAGAGGAGATTCACCAGGATGTTACCTGGGCTGCAGCGCTTCAGCTATGAAGAGAGACTGGACAGGCTAGGGTTGTTTTCCTTAGAGCAGAAAAGGCTGAGGGGGGACCTGATTGAGGTGTACAAAATTATGAGGGGCATAGATAGGGTAGATAGAAAGGAACTTTTCCCCTTAGTAGAGGGGTCAATAACCAGGGGGCATAGTTTCAAGGTAAGGGGCAGGAGGTTTAGAGGGGATTTGAGGAAAAACTTTTTCACCCAGAGGGTGGTTAGAATCTGGAACTCACTGCCTGAAAGGGTGGTAGAGGCAGGAACCCTCACAACATTCAAGAAGCATTTAGATGAGCACTTGAAACACCATAGCATACAAGGCTATGGACCAAGTGCTGGAAAATGGGATTAGAATAGACAGGGCTTGATGGCTGGCACGGACACGATGGGCCTCTTTCTGTGCTGTACAACTCTATGCCTATCTGGAGGAGTGAGAAATGTTTAGCTATTTATTGCGGACAGTAAACTGCTGGTTACTCCATATTATATGTTTTATTATGTTAAAGGCGCTATATAAATGTAAGTAGTAGTAGTAGTTGTTGTAGTACCAAACCAACATTAAAACATTGGGGCAGATTTTGCGGTGGTGTGACGGCGTACTCCAAGAACATGCCGTCGTACCACCTTTGAAATTGACTGCAAGTTCGGGATTTGCACATGCACATGCGGTAAATCCCGACCTTGCGATCCGTCAAGTTACGATTTGACAGATGATCCGCACCAACGGGGAA
This sequence comes from Squalus acanthias, assembly GCA_030390025.1. NCBI lineage: Eukaryota > Metazoa > Chordata > Chondrichthyes > Squaliformes > Squalidae > Squalus > Squalus acanthias. The sequence continues at coordinate 106,381,241 of CM059434.1, forward strand.
ATACTCATTGCTGGCACAGAGTTGGGCTAATTGCCCACCAACTACGTACGAAAATGTTACGGTTAGCGAAAGCAGGCGCAGGAGCCTGTTTCACTGCGAAAGGAACCACCTTTCCGTTCTTTTGCAGGTTTTTTGTGATGATTAATGAAGCCGCGTTAGTGGTGAAAGAGTTTGCAATAGCTAAAATACTGTAAGGAGTGTATTTTTTTAAATTTATCAAGTTTTTTTCATTTTAGACAGGGGCAGTAATATAATTTGATATCTTGAATAAATACGGTACAATTTACTGTAATAGTTTAATGAAAAGAAAAAAATCTAATATCAAGTTGCATTCCCCCCCCCCCCCGCCGCCCCCAAATTATATGTAAAAGCACCTTCCTTTCTTCCCTGTTGCCTTATTCTGTATCTTTATTTCCCTGTGTACCAGTTATCATATCCCATTGGACAATTAACTGTAAAAGCCTGATGCTGGTTCCCACATATCTGCCAAGAGGAAACTCGGCGCTTCCACTGATTAGAGCACCAGGCCCACGTGATCCCAGGTACGCTTCTGCACACGCTGCGCCCCTGGGATCCGTGGGCCATTACGCTGCCCTCGAGTACGCAACATCAGAGAGCAAGTTCGCGAAGGAAGTAAGTTGGTATTGTATTCGAATGCCGGCAGCATACTCTGTAGGTACGTCACCGACCGCAAAATCAGCCTCAATATCTTGCCGACATCTCCAGTTCATCATCCAGGACATAGAAAGAGGAATCGCCACTGCTACAAGAACCATTTGTTAATAAATCCACTTATGCCAACTGAGTAGCTCTTTTCCTGCTTCCAGACCAGATATGGTGGGTTTCCAACATGCTGTCAGCAAGTGACGAAAAACAAAAAGACTTCTCTTAACAGGCATGACAATCTGTTTCTCAACCTGGTTTTTTGAATGCATTTTTATGGCTTCAGTATGCGTCACATTAAAAATTGGACAGCTTCCATGATTGCATATTCTGAAACATGCTGTGCCAATGTGCGTGAATGATGGTTAGAAACTTTAATTTTCCTACTTAAAGCAGTATAAGGTGCGAGTTTCACGCCTTCCTCAAGCACACATTGTTTATCCTGATTTCCGCTTGTTGGCACAGTGTATGTTAATGAGATTCGCAAGAAATTTATGAGTAAATTTTTTATCTGCAAAATGGGTTCACGAATAGGCATAATTTCAGGTGTAACTTCTCAATTACGCCCCCACAAGAAATTTCACCCGAACTGTTATATGCTCTGCTTCACTTACCTTAATTTTAAGTCCAGCCATATCCACATTATCTGGCACTGCTGGCAAATCCAACTTAATTTCCATTTCGCAAGTACGACTATGTACCAGTGCACCAAAGAGCGATACTCGCGTATCTTTCTCATACTTGTCACCAGCTAAGTAGTTATGGGAGAATAATCCAATGCCAGGTAATCCAGTGCCAGGTTTTGCATCCATTAACTGAAGCGTACGTTGTACACTATCATGAAATTGCAAGTCCTCACTGGAAATGAAGGACAACAGACCTGATTCAAACAGGCTTACATCATAGTGGTCATAACCCTGAAGTTTTACATTTCTTCCAACATTTTTATTGTTCAAGAAATAATCCTTTTTCTGTGGCTGAAGTTGATACGGTCCAGTCCCTGCAAGCTCAATAAGAAGTTTCAGAACAGAGTTGAGATCAGTCTGCGGCATGCACGTTGATTTTTCTAATTGCTCTGTAAGTTCCTCCAAGCGATCAGCTTCTATGCCCATGTCAGCCACCCTCAAGTTGAAGGACAGCATCAAGATTTTGTTTTTCACAGGTAGCTTACTGATATCAGACTGAGACTTTGGAGTTGCTTCATCTCGGAAAAGATTTACAAATAGTGTATTGTAAGCTACCCTTTTTAATTTTTCCTTGAATTGTTCTCGGTTGAGCCTTCTTTTTCCCAAATAACACTTCCATGATAAGCCCGTCATGTGGGCTTCACAGAGGTCTCCAAATAACTGTGTAATGCTTGCCATTGGTGTTTCAGAAATGTCAAACACTTTAGATACATCAAAGCTGAACAACTCCGGCCCTCAGATCCAGCATGGACAACAGTGCAGCAGATTTTCCTTTGAGCCTGGGGGAAAAGGGAAAAGAAAAATTCTTAAATATGACAGTGTAACATATTAACTTTAAAACATCACTGTATTTAGGCAAGGTTCTTTCAGCTATTGATAAAGAATATTTTGTTTTTGATTTAATTATTTCCGTCCAATTTGGGCAGAAAATATATAAAAATTGAAGATGGGTGGCACTTGCTTTGACTTCTTACATCAGTTGGATAGCACAGGACCAATACCAAAAAAGGTTTCTGAGAATCCAGCAGAAAATTCTACACTTAAAATGAACCGCCAAGAATACTCCCGAGTATCCAGTTTATTATAATTTAAACAGTATTTAAAGATATAATAATTCAGACAGGGTTGTTCACCAAGTTCTTTAATAGTGTATTTCTCCATTCTAACTATTCCTACGATCACAGGTGAGGATATGTCTTAGCTTTCTTTGTAAGCTCTACGCACTTCATTGTCCCAGTATATGGTGCAAGAACTACGACCGTCATCAGAAGACATCCAGATTGACAGCACAAACTTTAAAATACCTTATTACTCCCAAATACCAAAAGCACAGCCACTACAATAGAATTAATCATGATAGAATGAGTTTGTGTAGAAATACAATCTGAAAGTAGAGGACATTGATTAGTTCATCTCACTTCACCCTTAGTTATTTTCTGAACTTGTAAAACACTGACCAAACTTGGCCTGCCTCAAACTAAGTTGTCCTTCAACCACTCCAGAGCAGCAATTAACAAACCAACTAAAACACTGAACTATATAGCCAAAATAATAGGATACAAGTCAGAGGAAGTAATGTTCAAACTGTATAGCGCACTAGTCAAATTACACATTGAGTACTTTGTCCAGTTCTGGTCACCAAAATACAAGACACAAATTCAAGCACTGGACACAGTTCAGAGAAGATTCAGGAATTTGATCTCTAGAATCAGAATTGTGATGAAAGACTTGAGAAACTTAAGATTTTTCAGCTTTGAAAGGAGGAGCTGAGAAGTGATCTTTGAGAGATAGGATAGTAAACAGCCTGGGAAAAGTAAATTAGAATTTTACTAAATTGCAAGAGTAGGACAGAGAAACATAGGTTTAAACTACTAAAAGACAATGTAGGACTGATGTCAAGAAGTCCTTTGTCATAGAATGAGCAATTAATATATGGAACAGACTTTTGAATAGGGTAGTGAAGATAAGAAACCTACAATTGTTTGAGAAAAATTTAGATGCTACAATGGGGGAGGGTAGAGTTTTTCTGGAGGTTTAACAAGACGGGCCAAATGATCATACTCATCCATATTTATTTTTGTAAAAACATTCTAGCTCGGGTCATTTATTGTGTTAGCAGTGAATCTTGCTGTTGATAACTCTCTACAGCTATACACTCATATCATTAGAATTAAGTGAGGTGCTACAGTTGACTTCTGCATCTCTAGGTCAGGGAAAAGGGGGGGATGGATCAACAAGGGATCCTGATCATTAATCATAATTCTTGTGCGTCTGCTGCATATAAATCAGGTAATGGCCGTTGCCCTTGCTCATGCCTCCTTGTTTATGCTCATATATAAAGAGCGATCCCTTGGACAAAGTAACAGAGAGCTATATCCCCAGAAGAGTAACTGCCATCATGGCAGCAACAGTACAAATATCAAGATTGAATTAGAGGAGGTGAACATTACAAGTAAAATATTGGATTCCAGTCAGTATTCAGCACTACGACTATACTTACAGATGCCGGTTACTTCAGTTATATACACTCTACCATTTTAATAACTAATGAAATAAAATTCAGTATGACTTCCATTCAAATCACAATTCACTTTCAGAAGTGTTCCATCTTACACTGTCCACCACAACACCCATTACTAGTCAGCCATGGCTCAGTTGGTAGCACTCTCGCCTCAGTCAGAAGGTTGTGGGTTCAAGTCCCACTCCAGAGACTTGAGCACAAAAATCTAGGTTGACACTCCAGTGCAGTACTGAGGGAGTGCTACACTGTTGAAGGTGCCGTCTTTCGGATGAGACTTGCATTTATATAGTGCCTTTCATGACCTCAGGACATCCCAAAGCACTTTACAGCCAATTAAGTACTTTTGAAGTGTAGTCACTGTTGTAATGTAGGAAACACAGCAGCCAATTTGTACACAGCAAGTTCCCACAAACAGCAATGTGATAATGACCAGATAATCTGTTAGTGATGTTGATTGAAGGATAAATATTGGCAAGAACACCAGGGATAACTCAAAATAGTGCCATGGGATCAAAGAATCATAGAACAGTTACAGCACAGAAGGAGGCCATTCGGCCAGTCGAGCCTGTGCCGGCTCTCTGCAAAAGCACTTCAGCTAGTCCCACTCCTCGACCCTTTCCCGTAGCCCTGCAAAACATTTTTCCTTCAGGTACTTATCCAATTCCCTTTTGAAAGCCATGATTGAGTCTGCCTCCACCACCCTTTCAGGCAGTGCATTCCAGATCCTAACCACTCGCTGAGGAAAAATGTTTTCCCTCATTTCGCCTTTGGCTCTTCTGCCAATCACCTTAAATTTGTCTCCTCTGGTTCTCAACCCTTCCGCCAATGGGAACAATTTCTCTCTATCTACTCTGTCCAGACCCCTCATGATTTTGAGCACCTCTATCAAATCTCCTCTCAACCTTCTCTGCTCGAAAGAGAACAACCCCAGCTTCTCCAGTCTATCCACGTAACTAAACAGAATCGCTTACTTCCACCCGAGAAGGGGGCCTCAGTTTAACGTCTAATCCGAAAGGCAGCACCTCCGCCAGTGCAGCACTCCCTCAGCACTGCACTGGAGTGTCAGCCTAGATTTTTGTGCTCCAGTCTCTGGAGTGGGTCTTGAACCCACAACCTTGACTCAGGAGGCGAGGCTGCTGCCAACTGAACCACAGCTGACACAAGAGTGCCATCCCTGCATCTAGTGACCGCACCGCGCACAACTTGAAAAAGCAGGTCACACGGACAAGGATACCACCCCCACCAGTCAGAAGCAGCTTCGCTCCGCCTATTACAAAAACAGCCGGTGAACCGCGATAAGAAGCTCACTGATAGAATGATTCGGCTCATCGCGCCTGTGCCTGAATGGAAAGTGCTGCTTTTATCCGAGCATTAAATAAAACCGGAGCGCCCGATGAACAAACACACGACCAACCCAAGCTTTCTGGAACAATCTCCCCGCCCGCTCACCTGAACCGTGCGCCGGCGCCCCGCGAGCACCCGCTCACCCACCCTCAGCCTAACCTGACAGCAGCCCGCGCTGCCTCACCATTGGCTCACGCGTGCAAAGCTCGCCCTCTGTATGGCTCGTCCTGCTGTCAATCATCTGCCACTTCCGCCGTGAAGTTCGGTTGGCCCGAGGCCGCCGGATGCTCTGACCTCCTAGTGCCTCGGGCCCAGCAGCACTGCGTGTATCTGCTCGCCTCAGCCGGCAGGTAAATTTGCCTAATGCCAAATACTCTGATTTTAATGTGTATTCGTCCTTATCTTTTTACAGCGAATTACCCTCCTTATGATTTGCCTTCCCTGTGACCGTGTTGAGAGGCTGCAAGGTGTTCTGTCAAACTTCAGAGCTTCACAATTTACAGTACCATCACATGTTTCTCTTCATAAGTCCCTCTAATACTCATTTTTTAATTCCTGCATTACCAATTTATAAAAACAATATGATTTTGTTTGTGTAATGTATTATCACATGGTTTGTCACATGGTTTAGTATGAGCATGCTCAGTTCACTCTGGCATATGGAGTAGCAACTCATCCTGTCTCTGTCCTTAATTTGTTCTACCCACATATATTACATTTTGGTGACAAGAATGGGATCCGAAAGCCATTTTTAGGGATCATGCAAGGACACAGTGTTCAACATTCGAGTGGACAAGTTTACGGTGAATTTGTGACACCTAAACTGAATTGTTGCGATGTTTTACTGTTAATGCTCGTGCAGAATTGTCTGTGCGCCGCCACAGCAACAGCGGCGTTGATTCTCACAGGTACAGAGGTAGTATGCTGAGTCACTGTTTGATGGGATCAGGACAATCATGGCCACGCCTACAGGATTCATTGGAAGCCTCGGCATGTATGACCGAGCTCGCGAACCATTCAGTTCTTATATTGAGCGGATGGAGATTTTTTTAAGGCGAATAACATTATTGAGACCGAACGTGCAGATGAGAATGTTCAAGCTCAAAATAAAGTAATTCGTGAACAGAAGAAAGCAATTTTTCGAACGGAGATTGGGCCAGATGTCTACGGAACGTTGACAAACCTACTCGTGCCAGGGAAAGCGAAGGACGTGTCGTTTGAAGACATTGTCGAGAAACTCGAGGACCATTTTGATGTAAAGCCATTAGAAATAGCAGAGAGCTATAAGTTTGGTACCAGAAACCAAAAACAAATTGAAATCATCAGTGAGTACATTGTAGCTCTTAAGAACTTGTCTTTGCATTGTAACTTCGGCACATTTTTGGATCATGCATTGCGAGTTAAGTTTGTATGTGGACTGGTGGATGAGCGCACACAGTCCAGGTTACTGAACACTCTGAATCTAACGTTTGACATAGCATGCAAAATTGCCCTAACTATGAAGATGGCATCTAAGAATGCTAGGGAGCTCTGTCCAACTCAAGTGACTAGTGCAGCTGCGGTCTACAGTCACAAAGCCACCGCCGAACCTAAAGCTGTGAGACTGGGTCAAAAGCATATCGGTGAAAGCGGTGCAGTGAATTCTTATTGCTGCAATGGAAGTCACTCACCACAGTCCTACCAATATAGAAATGCGAAGTGTTTTCACTGCCAGAAGTCAAGGCCATATTTCAATAGCTTGCAGAACTAGATCTAAAGCAGGAAGTAACAACCATTCTAGTGGCAATGCAAAGCAGTGACAACAAAAGGGAGGAATTCACAATATTGAAGTAAACACACCTGATGTTGAAGAACCAGGTATCTACAGTATCTATGCTACTAGCGGCAATGCTAGCAGTTTTGAGAAAGACTTCTGTATAAAATGTTTGATCAATGACCAATATATTGATACGTGTATCGACACAGTGGCGGACTGCTTTATCATGAGTAAGGACACATATGAGAGTAAGTTTAATCAAATACCACTTACAAAGAGTACCGTAGAGTTAAAAACCTACTCCGGAGAAATTCTAGAGACATGTGGAGAAATGGAATGTACAGTTCAACACAATGGCCAGTTAGTAAAGCTGCCTATTATTGTAGCGAGCTACAACAACAGGCCAACCTTCATGGGCAAAGACTGGTTGAGAAAGTTAAAACTAGACTGGAAAAACATCTTCAGTGTAGATGCTTCAAAGAAGCGACTTGACACAATGTTGAACAAGTACAAAAGCATGTTCATAGACAGTTATGAGGGCATCACTGGGTATGACGCACATATCCGCATCAAGTCCAACCCGAAGCCTGTCCATTGTAAGGCAAGGCCGGTCCCCTATGCGTTGACCAGTCAGGTGGAGGAAGAGCTCACGAAACTGAGCGAGAACAGAGTGCTAGTAAAAACTAACAAAAGTGAATGAGCTACCCCGATTGTGGTAGTGCCCAAAGTAGACAAAACTGTACGCTTGTGTGGTGACTACAAAGTTACTATCAACCAAACGATTGACGATGAGCAGTACCCGTTACCTACATCGCAAGATTTGTATGCAGCACTCTCTGGGTCAAAGGTTTTCTCCAAGCTTGACCTGTCGCACGCTTATGCTCAGCTGAATGTTGACAAAGAGAGTCAACAGTATCTCACCATCAACATACACAAGGGACTACTCATACACCAAACTGCTGTATGGTGTAAAATCCTCCCCAAAATCTTCCAGGCTATGATGGATGAGATTTTGCAAGGAATTCCAAATTGATTATGCAATCAAGATGATGTGCTGATCGCAACAAGCAGCGAGGAAAACAATCTAGAAATGTTAGATTTTGTGCTTCAAAGGTTGAATGCCCACAATGTCAAATTGAAAAGGAGCAAATGCGCTTTTGTGCAGCCCGAGGTTGTGTACCTTGGTCTGAAAGTTGATGCAAATAGCTTGCAACCAGTGAAGTAAAAGCTTGATCCTGTCATCAATGCTCCAAAGCCACAGAACGTGTCTGAGTTAAGCTCTTTCCTTGAAATGGTCCAGCACGTTTCTTACCTGAGTTAGCGACCATGTTAGCTCCATTGCACTATGCTCTACTTGTGCACTACGACACAGAGCGTGAGCTTAAGTTAGCGTTGATGCTTCCAGCTACGGCGTGGGCGCTGTCATAAGCCACGTAATGGATGACGGCCAAGAGAAACCAATCGCGTTCGCATTGCGAACCCTCAGAGCGAAAGAAACTATGCACAAATTGAAAAGGAAGCACTTGCCATAGTGTTTGGAATCAAGAAATTCCAACAGTTCCTGATCAGCAGAAAGTTTACCCTGATAACTGGTCACAAACCGCTCCTAGCAATATTGGAGCCCAAATCTGCCAGCCCTGCAATGGCCGCATCAAGAATGTGACGTTGGGCAGTGTTGTCACCCTATGACTACATGATTGAATATCGCATTTCTAAGCAAAACGCGATTGCCTTGTCCAGGTTGCCATATGAGGACTTGTGTTGGGAGTGAAGGTGAGATTTTCATGCTAGGTGCAGTTGACAAAGACTTTCCCGTGAATGCAACTGAAATTGCAAATGAGACTCAAAAAGGTCTCGTTACTGAAAAGAGTGTATGAAAACACCTTGAATGGATGGACTGATCATTGTATGGACACAGAATTGAAACCATTCCATAACCATTGTACTGAATTGTCTTGTGAGCAAGATTGTATCAAGTGGGGAAACAGAGTGGTGGTACCTACTTCTTTGAGGGATAGAATTCTGGCCGAACTTCATACTGAACATCCAGGGATGGTCAGCATGAAATCAATTGCAAGAAGCTTTGTTTACTGGCCTGGATTGGACAGTGATCTTGAATCACTTGTCAGCAAATGCAGCTTTTGCCAAAATTGCAGAAAGAAACCACCCAAAATACCACTACAACCCTGGTCATGGCCAAGTAGACCTTTTCAGAGAATACATGTAGACTTCTGTAAGAAAGCAAATTATTATTTCCTGGTACTTGTAGACAGTCACTCAAAGTGGATTGAAGTGAAACACATGGGTTCAAACACTACAACTGAACGTTGATAGATGAGTTGAGGTCTATCTTTGCATGTCACGGCTTACCTGTAGAGCTTGTTTCTGACAATGGCCCTCAGTTCCATTCTGTTCTATTCCAAGAATTCATGAAACGAAATGCTATCAAACACAAGTTTCACCATGTCATCCAGCTTCAAATGGAGCAGCCGAAAGGTCAGTCAGAATAGTAAAAGAAGCTCTCAAAAAGCAAGTGTTGCAGAGTTGTTCGGACTCGACATGAAGCAACGTTTGGCAAATTTCTTGCTGAAGTACAGAACTACCCCGCACACTACAACTGGATATACCCCAGCAGAACTCTTGATGAAGAGGAGATTGAGAACACGATTGAGTCGCCTTCAACCAAATTTGGCCTCGAGAGTTGAACAGAACAGTTGAGTCAGAAACATTATTATGACAACAATCAGAAAGAACGCAGTTTCAAACAAAATGAGTGTGTTCATGTTCTCAGTCTCTCTGGAAAGTCGAGTTCACACAAGTGGGATATAGGAACCGTGGTAGAGGTAGGTGGAACCAAGAGATATTTGATTGAAATTGGTGACAACATCCGAAGTGTTCATGTAGATCAAATTATCTCTGCTAGAGATGAACCAAGACGTGATCTTGAACCCCTTGATCATGAACACATACAGGAGTTTGACTCAGTTCAGACTTCAGTAACTGAAGTACCAGGCTCAAACAAGTCTGAGATAGAAACAGGATCATCTTTGAGTTCGGAACCAAAACAAAGCAGCCCGAAAATTGGTTCAACGCCAAAACCTTCTTTAAGGAGATCAGAAGGCTCCACAAACCTGTTATTAAACTGTATTTGTAGTTCATTTAAAAAAAAAGCCAGGAGTTTTTGTTATGTGGTACATGTAATGCTGGGAAAAGTGGAACCGTAGTTTTGTTGTATTTGAGAGGGGAATGCATACATTTTTTTAAGGGGAAAGCAGTGTAATGTATTATTACATGGTTTAGTATGAGCATGCTCAGTTCACTCTGGCCTAGTAAAACAAGAATGAGAAGTCGCACAACACCAGGTTATAGTCCAACAGTTTTATTTGAAAAATAGTAAAACAAGCACTTGGACTCTCAACTCATCATGTCTCTGTCCTGCCCACATATATTACAGTTTGGAAGTTTTGTGATTTCTTTAAAATATATTTGTTTCTGTTTTCTAGCAAATTATATGAAGTTCATTGTCATATGAGCATTGCTTCTTTCTTGGATCACAGATTACAGTTCAGAGGTTAAATCCACAAATACACATCTTTCTCTAAAGTTACAAAATTGTAATAGAACTTGATTTAAATTTCCTAATTTTGGTAGTACCATTTAATCTCATTTTCTGATAAGACAATTATATTATTCACTATAAAATAATTCAATACAGTTATTAATTTGAGTGTTTGACCCAATCATAATGGGCCGTAATTTGCGACCCCCACGGGTGTGTATGCGCCCGTAAGGGCCGTGCAAGTTCCGGGTTTAGGCATGCGAAGCACATGCGCGAAAACCCGGAACTTGCGATTGGTCAAGAATTCTATCGACAGATCCACCGCATCCCTGGGAAAGGGCCTCTGCGGGTGGAGAGTTGCGCTATTTGCCCAACATCCGCCCGCTGAATGTCCGTGAAATTCTTAACACCTGGTAAAAGCAGGTGTAAGGCCTGCTTTTACCAGCATAAGAATTTAAAAAAATAGAAAAATAAAACTTTATCACTCATTTATACTTTAAAAACCCTGTCCAATAAGTTAAGTTTATTTTTAGCCCCGTTAAAACATATAATTTATTTTTCAAAAACTTACATTTTTGATTAAAATATTTAATTAAATAGCATTTTAATTAATTTTAAATGTGATTTTTAAATAATTATTTCATGTGTTCGTGTATTTTTTAAGTGATCCCCATTCATACTTATGGGGATTCCGTACGTACGGAACTCCCATAAATATGAATGGGGATTCCCTTCTTTTATTGGTTGGGCCGGCCCACGTGATCCCAGGGGTGCTTGTCAACCACATGCTCCCCTGGGATACGCGGGCCTCTACCGCGGGAACCCGGAGAGGCCCAGGACCGCAAGCCTCCATATCTCCCGGACCACCAGGTAAATGCGTAGATTTTTTACAGGTCGGAGGCAAATTTTGGCCATTAATAGTCGAATATTACTGTTTGCAATGTACACTTTAAAGTAGCTTTAGATAGTCATAGGATATTGAATTAACAGTGCAAATATCTACTTTTTGAGAATATTAGGGGTTAAATTACATTAAAATCAGATGCTTGGAATTGTCAATGCATATATAGGCAATGCTGCCCTGGCCACTAGTTGGAGCCCCGGCTGATAAAAACACAAACCAAAATACTGCAGGTGCAGAAAATCTGAAGCATAAACAGAAAATGCTGGGAACACTCAGCAAGTCTGGGAGCATTTCATGAGAACACAAGTTGATGTTTCGGGTATTGAGGTTCTGCAGTGGCGTTAAATACCCAAAATATTCTTTCGACAGATACTGCCTGACCTGCTGAATGCTTCCAGTGTTCCCTGTTTTTAAATTAAAATTTTTATGTTCTGGTTAACCTCATTTCATAGGAGTATGGTAGTGAATCATGATTGATAACATGGTCGGCCATACAGAGAACGAGTTTTCAATTGTGCGCCAATCGAGAGACAGCGCAGGACGAGCTACCGCTGCCTGGTTAGGTTGGTTAAATGGTTACTGGAAGTTGGTTGCAGAGAGATGGCACAAGATTAAGCGAGTATGGGGGAATTGCGGGCCATTTGTTAATAGGGTGCTTTATGCAGGTTAGTTGGTCTGGAGGTATTATTAAAAGTTCAGAGTTGTTGAGCTGAAAATGTTTAATCATAAAATCATAGAAATTTACAGCACAGAAGGAGGCCATTCAGCCCATCTTGTCCGTGCCAGCCGACAAAGAGCTATCCAGCCTAATCCCAGTTTCCAGCACTTGGTCCGTAACCTTGTAGGTTACGGCACTTCAAGTGCATATCCAAGTACTTTTTAAATGTGATGAGGGTTTCTGCCTCTACCACCCTTTCAGGCAGTGAGTTCCAGAACCCCACCACCCTCTGGGTGAAAAAATTTCTCCTCAAATCCTCTCTAAACTTCCGACCAATTACTTTAAATCTCTGCCCCCTGGTATTGACCCTTCTGCTAAGGGAAATAGGTCCTTCCTATCCACTCTATCTAGGCCCCTCATAATTTTATACACCTCAATTAGGTCTCCCATCAGCCTCCTCTGTTCCAAAGAAAAGAACCCCAGCCTATGCAATCTTTCCTCATAGCTAAAATTCCCCAGCCCAGGCAACATCCTCATAAATCTCCGCTGCACACCCTCTAGTGCAATCACATCCTTCTTGTAATGTGGTGACCAGAACTGCACGCAGTATTCTAGCTGCGGCCTAACTAGTGTTTTATACAGTTCAAGCATAACCTCCCTGCTCTTATATTCTATGCCTCGGCTAATAAAGGCAAGTATCCTGTATGCCTTTTTAACCACCTGTCCTGCTACCTTCAGGGATCTGTGGACATGCACTCCAAGGTCCCTCTGATCTTCTGCACTTTTCAGTGTCCTACCATTTATAGTGTATTCCCTTGCCTTGTTAGCCCTCCCCAAATGCATTACCACACACTTCTCCAGATTGAATTCCATTTGCCACTGTTCTGCCCACCTGACCAGTCCATTGATATCTTCCTGCAGTCTGCAGCTTTCTTCTTCATTATCAACCACATGGCCAATTTTTGTATCATCTGCAAACTTCTTAATCATACTTCCTACATTCAAGTCCAAATCATTGATATATACCACAAAAAGCAAAGGACCCAGTACTGAGCCCTGCGGAACCCCACTGGAAACAGCCTTCCAGTCACAAAAATACCCTTCGACCATTCCCTTTGTTTCCTGCATCTGAGCTAATTTTGGATCCAACTTGCCACTTTGCCTTGGATCCCATGGGCTTTTACTTTCGTGACCAGTCTGCCATGCGGACCTTATCAAAAGCCTTGTTAAAATCCATATAGACTACATCAAATGCACTACCCTCATCGACCCTCCTTGTTACCTCCAAAAATTCAATCAAGTTAGTCAGACACGACCTTCCCTTAACAAATCCATGCTGACTGTCCCTGATTAATCCGTGTCTTTCTAAATGAAGATTTATCCTGTCCCTCAGAATTTTTTCCAATAATTTTCCCACCACCGAGGTTAGGCTGACTGGCCTGTAATTACTCGGTCTATCCCTTTCTACCTTTTTAAACAACGGTACCACGTTAGCAGTCCTCCAGTCCTCTGGCACCACACCTGTAGCCAGAGAGGATTGGAAAATGATGGTCAGAGCCTCTGCTATTTCCTCTCTTACTTCTCTTAACAGTCTGGGATACATTTCATCTGGACATGGGGATTTATCCACTTTCAAAGATGCTAAACCCTTTAATACTTCCTCTTTCACAATGTTTATTTCATCTACACTCTGTTTTCTTCATCTTACATCTTCATTTATGTTTATTTAGTCACACAAGAGGAAGCCCAATGTATTTCATTTGAAATCTGGTAAGAGACGAAGAATGTCACTGACAAAATAAGGTCAGAGTTGAACCATCAAAGTTGAAGGGGGTGGGAGAAGTAAAAAGAAACTGCAAAAGTGCAACTCTTCATCGTCTCAATCCTAAACTGGTGTGTTTAAGACAGTGCTTCGTTCTTTCCTTCTTCCAAACTTGGTGAGTTTGAAAAATAAATCTTCCAAGTTGCTAGTGAAGCAATTGAAATGTCAAATTCTGCTGTTATCAATTCAACCTTGTCGTAGGATATGCTTTAAAGTTAAAATTAGTTTATTTTGGATATAAGTGACACCAAGTTTGGCTGCTTATAAAAAACTGTGTATTTTTTCTTCTTTAGCCATGGCTTCAGGAACTGGGTTGATCTACAATGAACAAATGATGAGCTATTACCTGCTGTGGGATTAGTAAGTGCTGTAATGGATTATGTTGTGTTTCTAAAACAATTAGTTCTTTTGTTTTTAATGAAGGCAGTTGGGGCTTCTATGGAGCACTGTAAAAATGTAAATGTTGCAACATAATTTGCAACTGTTGGTCTCCCACAAAGTAATTTTAAATTTCAAAAGAGAAAAAAACCACACTTCTAAATTTCATGATTATATCGGTAGTTTATACATTTGGATGCTGTTTCTTTCAATAATGATACATACGCTGCAGGATAAATGAGTGTCTGAATGACTGAAACAAGTACTTCTGATCTGAAGTTGTTTTAAGATGGCAGCATGTAAATAATTTTTAGCTGAATATCCAGCAGGCTTCCCCCACAGGGAGGAAAATTGGAGGATCAGCCACCTAGTTGCTGTTGTACACCTCCTAATAGCTAGTTATAGCTCAGCATAGATGGAGGCAAGCCATTCCTGTCCAGTGAAAATTAATTCTGATGTATATAACCTCTTGGAAAAGGAGGGGAAAAATGGAAAATTCCCTCCCAATAAAGATCATTAAATTCTACTAAATTAGGGGAATTGACCAAGTAAACAAGGATAAAGTATTATAAACATGGTATCCAACAAGTCTGATTTTCTTTTTAAGTCATTCACTCTTTTATGTTTGGGTATGGAACTCCTTTCGACAACCCAAGTATTGTCATCCAGCACTCCCAGCTCAGGTATAGACCTGTTAGAACAAAGTACAGTTGGTAGCACTCGTGCCTCTGAGTCAGAAGGTTGTGGGTTCAAGTCCCACTCCAGGGACTTGAGCACAAAAATCTAGGCTGGCACTGCCGGTGCAGTGCTGAGGGAGTGCTGCACAGTTGGAAGCACCATCTTTCGGATGAGACGTTAAACTGAGGCCCTCTCAGGTGGACGTAAAAAATCCCATGGCACTATCTCGCAGAAGAGCAGGGGAGTTATCCCCGGTTTCCTGGCCAATATTTTATCCCCCAATCAAACATGAAATTAACACATTGCTGTTTGTGGGAGCTTGCTGTGCACAAATTGGCTGCTGCATTTTCTACATTACAACAGTGACTACACTTCAAAAGTACTTCATTGGCTGTAAAGTGCTTTGGGACATCCTGAGGTCATGAAAGGCGCTATATAAATGCAAGTCTTCCTTTTTTTAAAGTTTCTTCTATATTGTCCCATCAATATAACGAAACATTATTCTTTGGCTAACCCGCTGTGTTACTGTGACATTTACATTTTCCAGACCATCTATCCTCATGACACCTCTAAGTGAGATAATGAAATATTCTTCCCAAATTATGGTGTACTGGGAATCCAACACGAATAGAAAATTAGGTCAAAATTGCCTAAACTGGTTTTTATGTAGGACTCTATAGCTGGCAAATAGAGAACTTCTTATGATCCATTTCAATAATCTTGGTAACATTCTCTTTTGGATACATTTTAGCCCAGATTGCAGTATTGAAATACCAGAGCGACTGTCCGTTTCCTATGAGAAACTGAAATACTATGGTCTTGTGGAAAGATGCATCCCACTATCTGTTCGAGAAGCCATTGAAGAGGAAATTATGTTGATTCACAGGTTGTACATACGTTTAAACTTAAGTACTATTCTAAACTGTTTACTTTTCCCCCCTTTTCTTTCCGAATGACAGGTTGGGCAGCAGACCATGTCCCTTATCTCTACCTATGCTGCTCTCATTCTTAAGGATATCTGAGCTGACTTGTTATTCAATCTTTTCTTCCATTTTTGTGGATAAGGAGCCAGTCTCTTATTTGCACCTCTCTCACATAGTAAAGAACTTACGATGTGAGAGAAATGCAAATAAGAGACTGGCTACACAGGAACTTACTGTGTAGAAATTGGTTTTACAAATTTCTGAAGTCACACATTGGGGCACCAGATACTATGCCTTCATGCCACCCATTTATGTACTTTTAAACAGTACAGTAAAAATCCAGCAATTTCACATAATTTTAATAATTTTATTCAAGGGTACTGACTTCTAACACTGCAGTAACATTTCAACATCAAAGGCCTCTAAGAATGCTGTGAATTAATGTCCCAGTTTATATTATAATTTGAAAACTGGAGTGTCATTTGAGAGGATAGGTACTTCGGTGTCTTTTATGCTATATTTCTCAAAATGCCTATGTTTTTTCCTCAATAATATGCCCTTTTCTAATTGCACTTCAAATAGGTACAGGTTTTGGATTTCATGCATCTTTCTGCTTTTCTCAGTTCCCCCTTTTGATACACTCTTTAAATGTCTGAGTGCTGTTGTTCCTTGGCTTTGATCTAACTTTCAATCTGCTCTTTTTTTTAAACTTTTTTGAATTATGTTGATTTTTGTAGTTGATTCAGTACATGCAAGAATGATTCCAGGCATGTAGATAGTTTACAAACAGCAAGCGGCAAAATATTTCCTGTCAAATATAGTCCTTCTCTTGCGTAGGACAATACACAGAAGATGGGGAGCTTGAGTGCTCTTATTTTAGTAAGTGAGTTATCATTTAATACTGAAGTACATAACCTGTTACATGAAGGAAAATGTGTATATATTGGCCCGGATTTTACGCGCTCGATGACGACAGCGTAAGCCGTCAGAAAGGCCCCCGCAAGTTCTGGGTTTCCGCATGTGCTGCGCATCTACCGCACCAACCCAAAAATTACTTTAGCTGCCGCAGAGTTGGGCTATTTGTCCAACTACTGCCCACTAAACCTTTACGCCTGGTAAGAGCAAGCATAGGGCATGCTTTCACCAGTGTAAGCGTTAATATGAATCAAAATTAAAAAATAAAAATCGTGCACAAACATTTAAAATTAGTTTATGTAAATTTTGGCCTGGATTAAAATCTTAAAAATTATTTTTCAAAAAATTTAATTTTTATTGTATATGCTTTATTGAAGGGACTTTTAATTAAATTTGAAAGTGGGAACATTTATTTTTATTCCAGTTGTATAACTTATTTGGGGATTCCTCACATGCTTATGGGAATTCCGTTTGTAAATGGAATCTCCATAAGCATACTAGGAATCCTCCTTTCTGATTGGAGGACCTAGCCCACCTGATAGGTTAAGTGAGTGGGCAAAAATGTGGCAGATGGAGTACAATGTAGGAAAATGTGAGGTTATCCACTTTGGAAGGAAGAATGAAAAATCAAATTATTATTTAAATGGAGTGAGACTACAAAATGCTGCGGTAAAAAGAGATCTGGGGGTCCTAGTACATGAAACACAAAAACTTAGCTTGCAGGTACAGCAAGTAATTAGGAAGGCTAATGGAATGTTGGCCTTTATTACAAGGAGTATGGAGTATAAAAGCAGAGAAGTTTTGATGCAACTTTACAGGGCGCTGGTGAGACCGCACCTGGAGTACTGCGTACAGTTGCGGTCTCCATATTTAAGGAAGGATATACTTGCATTGGAGGCAGTACAGAGAAGGTTCACTAGGTTGATTCCTGGGATGAAGGGGTTGACGTATGACGAAAGGTTGAGCAGGTTGGGCCTATACTCATTGGAGTTTAGAAGAATTAGAGGTGATCTTATTGAAACATATAAGATTCTGAGGGTGAATGCTGAGAGGATGTTTCCCCTAGTGGGGGTATCTAGAACTAGGGGGCATAGTTTCAGAATAAGGGGTCGCCCATTTAAGATGGAGATGAGGAGGAATTTCTTTTCTCAGAGGCTGGTGAATCTTTGGAATTCTCTACCCCGGAGAGCTGTGGAGGTGGAGTCATTGAGTATATTCAAGGCGGAGATTGACAGACATTTGAACTACAAGGGAGTCAAGGGGTATGGGGAGAGAGCGGGAAAGTGGTGTCGAGGACAAGATTGGATCAGCCATGATCTTATTGAATGATGGAGCAGGCTCGAGGGGCTGATTGGCCTACTCCTGCTCCTGTTTCTTATGTTCTTATGTTAATTAATAATCTTGTTGTGCGGGGTCCTTTAGAGAAGAGTGACCATAATATGATAGAATTCTTCATTAAAATGAAAAGTGAAGAAGTCCAATCCGAAACTAGGGTCCTAAATCTAAACAAAGGAAACTACGATGGTATGAGGAGTGAGTTGGCTATGATAGATTGGGGAGCTTCATTAAAAGGCATGACGGTGGATAGGCAATGGCTAACATTTAAGGAACGAATGCATGAGTTGCAACAGTTAAACATTCCTTTCTGGCGCAAAAACACAAAATGAAAAGCGGCCCAACCATGGCTAACAAAAGAAGTTAAGGATCGTATTAGATCCAAAGAGGAGTCATATAAAGTTGCCAGAAAAAGTAGCAAGCCTGAGGATTGGGAGCAGTTTAGAGTTCAGCAAAAAAGGACCAAGAGATTGATTAAGAGGGGAAAAATAGAGTATGAGAGTAAACTTGCAAGGAACATAAAAGCGGATTGTAAAAGCTTCTACAAGTATGATAAAAGAAAAAGATTAGTGAAGACAAATGTAGGTTCCTTACAGTCAGAAACGGGAGAATTTATAATGGGGAACAAGGAAATGGCAGAGCAATTAAACAAATACTTTGGTTCTGTCTTCATGGAAGAGGACACAAATAACTTCCCAGAAATGCTAGGGAACCAAGGGTCTTGTGAGAAGGAGGAATTAAAGGAAATTAGTATTAGTAAAAAAATAGTGCTGGAGAAATTAATGAGACTGAAAGCTGATAAATCCCCAGGGCCTGATAATCTGCATCCCAGAGTACAAAAAGAGGTAGCCATGGAAATAGTGGATGCAATGGTTGTCATCTTCCAAAATTCTACAGATTATGGAACAGTTCCTGCAGATTGGAGGGTGGCAAATGTAACCCCACTATTTAAAAAAGGAGGGAGAGAGAAAACGGAACTACAGACCAGTTAGCCTAACATCAGTAGTAGGGAAAATGCTAGAGTCTATTATAAAGGATGTGATAACAGGACACTTAGAAAATATCAACGGGATTAGACAAAGTCAACATGGATTTATGAAAGGGAAATAGTGTTTGACAAACCTACTGGAGTTTTTTGAGGATGTAACTGGTAGAATAGATAAGGGAGAACCAGTGGATGTGGTGTATTTGGATTTTCGGAAGGCCTTTGATAAAGTCCCACATAAGAGGTTAGTGTGCAAAATTAAAGCACATGGGATTGGGGGTAATATACTGGCATGGATTGAAAATTGGTTAACAGACAGGAAACAGAGAGTAGGAATAAATGGGTCTTTTTCGAGGTGGCGGGCGGTGACTAGTGGGGTACCGCAGGGATCAGTGCTTGGGTCCCAGCTATTCACAATATATATCCATGATTTGGATGAGGGAACCAAATGTAATATTTCCAAGTTTGCTGACGACACAAAACTAGGTGGGATTGTGAGTTGTGAGGAGGATGCAAAGAGGCTTCAAGGCGATTTAGACAAGTTGAGTGAGTGGGCAAATACATGGCAGATGCAGTATAACGTGGATAAATGTGAAATTATCCACTTCAGTAGGAAAAACAGAAAGGTAGAGTATTATTTAAATGGTGATAGATTGGGAAATGCTGATGTACAAAGGGACCTGGGTGTCCTTGTACACCAGTCACTGAAAGTAAACATGCAGGTGCAGCAAGCAGTTAGGAAGGCAAATGGTTTGTTGGCCTTCATTGCAAGAGGATTTGAGTACAGGAGCAAGGATGTCTTACTACAGTTCTACAGGGCCTTGGTGAGACCACACCTGGAGTACTGTGTGCAGTTTTGGTCTCCTTACCTAAGAAAGGATATACTTGCCATAGAGGGAGTGCAGCGAAGGTTCACCAGACTGATTCCTGGGATGGCAAGACTGTCGTATGAGGAGAGATTGGGTCGACTAGGCCTGTATTCACTAGAGTTTAAAAGAATGAGAGGACATCTCATTGAAACGTATAAAATTCTGACAGGGCTAGACAGACTGGATACAGGGAGGATGTTTCCCCTGGCTGGGGGGTCTAGAATGAGGGGTCATAGTCTCAGGATACGGGGTAGGACATTTAGGACTGAGATGAGGAGAAATGTCTTCACTCAGAGGGTGGTGAACCTGTGGAATTCTCTACCACAGAAGGCTGTGGAGGCCAAGTCACTGAATATATTTAAGAAGGAGATAGATAGATTTCTAGACACAAAAGGCATTAAGGGGTATCGGGAGCGAGCGGGAATATGGTATTGAGATAGAGTATCAGCCATGATCATATTGAATGGCGGAGCAGGCTCGAAGGGCCAAATGGCCTACTCCTGCTCCTATATTTCTGTTACATCAATTTTCTTCTTTGGTGACATTGTGTAATTTGAATCTTCTAACCAGTTCCAATAAATTTGAGTGCAACAAATACTAATTTGCATCTATAATGTGCAACCATTTTTGAAGCAGCAGGGTATGCCCAGTCAGGGGCAAATAGCTTGCTACCACAGTTCTGCCAATGCCACTTTACAAGTTTTTCCTAGGACATGCCTCACTTACCTTGTCAACCCAGTCAAGACCAGAAACTCAAACCCATATCCTCCCATTCTGATGTGGCCATTGGTAAAGCAACATACTGAACCACTGGATGCCTAACAATTTTTAATTAGTTAAACTGATGTTTGAGCTAGATCCCATTAAAGTGTTTTCTTTCTTTAGCCTAGATTACCTAGAAGCTGTGAAATCTACTGCATCTATGAATGTTGAAGAGTTGAAGACCTTTTCATACAATTATGGTGATGTATATTTTCACCCTGTAAGTAAAATTGGACTTGCAACAAAAAAATGTTTTTTTTCTTAATTGGTATCCAGTTTCTATTTCCTTTACTGTACCAGCTTTATTGCATTGGCAGCACTTTTATTTGTGTTGGACTTGGTGGGTTCAAGACCCCATTCCAGGATTGGCCACATAATTTAGGCCAAGTGTCTCCAACATCTGGGCCGCGAACTTGGGTGATCAGCCCACAGAGCTGTTTCTTTGTTGGCCAATTTTGGCTGCTGTAGTTCTAATTTTTTAAATACAGGGTCGATGGATGATAAAAATTTCTTTCTGATAGATGGAAAAAGGATTGATTGAACAAGACTCTATTCTCATTGGTGGAAACCTGAGTGGCTAATGAAGATAAAAAGTTTGAATACTCCTGATCTAGGCTGATGCTTCAGTAAAGCATTGAGGAAGTGCTGCTTTATCAGAGATGCTGTTTTTCAGATGAGATGTTAAACCGAGAATTAATCTGCCTGTTCAGAGTAGGGAGATTTCCTGGTCCTTGTTAACATTCTAACCTCAACCAAAAGACGACGAAAAATAGATTACCTGGTCAACTCATTGTTGTTTGTGGGATCCCTGCTGTAGCAGATTGGCTGCTATAGATTACCTCAATAACACTGATTCAAAAGTAATTAATTGGATATTACGAGGACATGATAAGGGGCTATATAAATAAAAAATATTTCTTTCTGTATACCCTTGGTCTATATTAAGTGAGAACTCTTGAAAATAGGAGTGTTCCATTTGGGATAATATATGCCGGTCTGATTACTTCGCATTAAGCATTTGATATACTATTTGTTTTACAAGTGTCATATGAATGCAAAGTTTGAACTAGACATTGAATTATCAATGTAAAAATGTATTAATAATAATTTTAAAAAACCCACACAGAACAGGAAGGTCCAGCATTTGATCTCAGTCTGTGTGTATCTAGCTAATCTCAGTTAGGGCAGTGGCAGAGGTGCCACAGATGGCTTGGTATTTCTGGGCAATGGGTCGTCCCTGGTCTAAGGAATGTATAGGTCATCTAACGTCCCTGTTGGTGACTGTTATCCTGTGACCCTCTTCTCCGAGAGTGCTCATGAGTGAGAACAGGGTCACAGACATCTTTTCTCCCCAATGTGGTCAGACAACTTGGAGGCGGTCATTGTCTGGGTCCACACACACAATGAATAACTGCTGGTATGAGGTAGTGGAGGGGTGGTTGGGACTGTACCCCAGCATGAGTCACTGCCTTCAGGACAGGAAAGAAGAAAATGTTGCGATTATGTAAACCATAAAACCAACCTTGGAAGTTTGCAGCACAGTAGGAAGCCATTCAGCCCATCATGACTGTGTGGTTCTTTACTAGAGCAATCCAAAACTAATCTCACTAACACAATTGACCAGCAGTCTAAAAATCCAGTAAAATAATCCAAAAAGTAAATTTAGACAAGAAAGTAAACATGAAGCATTTTTTTATTGATTGCTAGAAAATGTTTGAGAATTTATTAACTAGATAAACTGTTACAGACTGCGGCTGAATTGATTACTGACAAAGTTGCTTTGTACATTAATTGCTAACTGAGTTTTTCATCATTTCAGTTTTGTGCGCTGTGTTGTTTTGGCTTTATTGCTAGTTCTAAGAAAGTATCATTTTGTTTTAGAACTCTTACCACTGTGCCAAAGTGTCTCTGGGAGCAACTCTGCAACTTGTTGATGCAGTGATGTTGGACAGAGTAAAAAATGGGATGGCATTGGTCAGGTACAGGATAATTTCATACTATTTATACGGTTCATTGATTTCATGCAGGGTACTTGTTTACATATGTTAAGTTTATCTTTTTGTTCCCTTCTCCAGACCTCCAGGTCACCATAGCCAGAAGAGTAAAGCCTGTGGATTTTGTGTCTTTAATAATGTAGCAATAGCAGCCAAGTATGCAAAACAAACATATGGAACAAAGAGGTGAAGTTTGGTTTTTTTGAAATTAGTAAACTAGGATTGTGTTGGTAATAGGGAATATAATTTACATTGTTTTTCTCTTCCAGGATTCTGATAGTTGATTGGGATGTGCATCACGGCCAAGGAACTCAGTACGCATTTGAGGAGGATCCCAGGTTGGTACAGTTGCATTTGTGTTTTTACAAAAATAGAACGGATATTAACGTTCGCAATCATCACAGGAGAGAAATCTACCTTGAACCAGTGGTTTTGTTATAGTTCTTATAGAGAAGTGATCTGAATTTCCATATAAACTTAGCTCTCGCAATAGCTGTGTTGGCAAAAAGCACTGAACATGTTCAGTCCCTGGTCTCTATTGAGTTAGTTGACTTCACCTGGGATGGCAATAGGTATGCTGGAATTCAGCTTGGTGTCCCAGGAGGATACAAGTTTTTTTTTTATATAAAAGGTTGTTTATTTTAATGGCTTTGGTTTCTTTTAGTGTTCTGTACTTCTCATGGCATCGTTATGAACACCAGCAGTTCTGGCCCAATTTAAAGGACTCTGACTACAATGCTGTTGGAAAAGGCAGAGGGACAGGATTCAACATAAATATTCCATGGAACAAGGTGTTTTTAAAAATAAATTTAATTTTTGATCTTGAATAACCATCTTGGTGCTTGGTATTTCATACAATCAACAGTGCAGAAGCGGGTCATTCGGCCTGTCACGTTTGTGCTGGTGCTAGCTTTTCAACTGGAGCTTTCTTCCTTGTCCTCTTTCCCTGTATCCTTTTTAAATTAATTCCACTCTTACCTATCTAATCGTAGCCAGAGCATCTTCAACAATGGCTTCCCTTCCCGCCGCACTGTTACCTCAGGGATTTCCCAAGGATCTAAACTTGGCACCCTCCTATTCCTCATCTACATGCTGTCCCTCATTGGCATCATCTGAAGGCATGGCATTGGGTTCCACAGGTATACTGATGACACCCAGCTCTATCTCTCCATCACCTCTCTCGACCCCTCCCCTGCCTCTGTATTGTCAGCTTGCTTGTTCAACATCTATTCCTAGTGAGCTGTAGTCACCTCTAGTTAAACATTGGGAAGACCAATACCATTGTATTCGGCCTCTGCCAGAAACTCTGCCTCTGATCCCATCCCCTTTCCGTCCGCTGTCTCGGGTTGAAGCCGACTGTTCTCAACTTTGGCATCCTATTTGACTCTAAGCTGACCTTCCGATTCCATATCCTCTCCATCACAAAGACTGCCTACTTCTATCTCTGTAACGTCGCCCATCTCTGCCCCTGGCTCAGCCCATCTGCTGTCAAAACCGTCGTCTATGCCTTTGTCACCTCCAGACTCGACTGTTCCAATGGCCTCCCATCCTCCACAAAATTCATCTTATCCAAAATCCTGCAACCCATATTCTAACCCACAGCAAGTCCTGCTCACCCACCACCTCAGTTCTCTCTGGCCTACATTGGACCCAGTCCCCAAATGCCTGCAATTTATATTCTCATCCTGTGTTCAAATCCCTTCATGGCCTAGCCCCTCCCTATCTCTAATGTCCTCTAGCCCTATAACCCTCCGAGAACTCTGCGTTCCTCCAATTTTGGCCTCTTGTGCATCTCCCCCCGTTCCCTTCACCCCACCATTGGCAGCCGTGCCATCAAACGTCTCGGCCCCAAGATCCGGAATTCCCTCCCTAAACCTCTCCACCTTTCCTCCCCTAAGACCCTCCTTAAAAGCTACTTCTTTGACCAAGCTTTGAGTCACCCGTCCTAATATCTCCTTTGGCTGTGAAGTGACTTGGAATGTTTTTCTATGTTAAAGGTGCTATATAAATACAAGTTGTTAATAAATTCCCTTTTAAATTATGTTGTAATCTCTGCTTCAGTAGCCACTTGTGATAAAACATTCCATGTTCTAATAGCCCTCTGTATAAACTTCCCCTTTCATTTATCTGCTAATAATCTTCAGTCTGTGCCCCCTTGTTACAGATTCACCAACCACAATCAGTGGAAACAAATCTTTTACCTATAATGGGGTGCACAGAATTGCATGCAGCATTTCAACTGTGGCCTAACTAATATCTTGTACAAATTCAACATCACTTCCTTGAACTAATGGTTAAGGTACTGGATGAGTAAACTAGAGGTCATGAGTTCAATCCCACCATAGCAAGTTGTGAACTTGAATTTAATAAATCTAGTAACTTGTAGGCTGTTACCAAAAAATGGATTGTTGTAAAAACCCAACTGGTTCACTACACTAATGTCCTTCAGGGAAGGGAACCTGCTGGTCTAGCTTACGTGTGACTCTGATCTAATGCTACATAGCTGTTACTTAATCCCCTCAAGGCAGTTTAGGGGTGGACAAATAAATTCCTTGCCAGTGTCCTCCATGTCGCAAGAACAAATTAAAAAAAAATTATATACATATATATCAGTTCCCCTATGTATCAAATCCAAAATCTTAATTTTATGACCTACCTTTTAAATAATCTATGTATGTGCACCCCAAGATGTCCCTGATCCTCCACTCTATTAAGAATTTTACCATTTAGGATATACTTTTCACTGTTCTCTTTCCCAAAACATTTCTCTGCATTAAACTGTATCTGCCATTCCAGTAATCTGCCTTGTGTTCTCTTCCAATCTTCTGTATTCTTCCTCCTAATTTGATACCATCCGCACAATTTGTCCTATTGCCCTTGACAATATTAACAAGATCGTGTCTATGCCAACAGGGCTGAGAGATGGTAATGGAGCATATTGTAAGATCCGGATCACAGGCCACACACACATTACCCAAAAGGGTTTTAGAAGATGTAAGGCTTTTATTAAAGAGCTACAGTTTTAAAGCATAATCAGGTATTACATATGGTTTAAGCCGAGTATAATAGACAGCTTAACTTAAATTGTAGTTCAAAGTTTTTTTTCCCAATTATTGTGGCACAATCTTATTCACACATTCTTAAAACTTCCAAAATCCAAGACCAGACAAAAGTTTTTAAACGCTTTTAACACAGAGAAGTGGGTGGAGCTAAACCACACATAACAGAATCTTTCTTTTAAAGGCAGACTTTTCAGACAAAAGAAATACTGTAACTTCTTAAACATTCATAATGAGGAAAACATTCACACTTTAACACACATTTTCATAAAAACTGAAATTCCAGCATTTTTTAAGGTTCCTTTCACTCAGCAAATCTTGTATTTTATTTGTCTCGGCACAGACGTTAATAACTTCCATGTCAATAAAGCTTTAAATTTCTCTTTTGTTTCTCTTTTTAAATCAGTGTCCCAGCGGCTTTTCCTGGCTTTCCAAATCCCTGTTTTTTCCCTTCCTTTGCTGAGTTTTCAGATTGGTTAGCCTGCAAGTTAGATCTTTTTCCTTCTTTATCTCTCCCCCCTCTCCTGCACTTTATGCTTCACCTCCTTCAGGCTATCTAACAACTGTTCCTGGCGATATGCCAATGCCATTGTATTTCTGGTTTTACCTTTCAACAAGCTCTTCACTGCTCCCTTCTTTCAGAGAGAATAAAACACTATACTCAGTCTAAGCAACGATCACGTGCATTTGACCGGTCCCTCCGGTCACCCCTTACAACTCCTAACTCTGTGATCCCACTTCTGACACCACTGTAAGATCCGGATCACAGGCCACACACAGATTACCCAAAAGGGTTTTAGAAGTTGTAAGGCTTTTATTAAAGAGCTACAGTTTTAAAGCATAATCAGGTCTTACATATGGTTTAAGCTGAGTATAATAGACATACAACCCATGACAGTAGAGAGCGATCTACGACTCCCGAATCGGAATGCCACGACCGGACGGACGGGGAGGCAGTACGGTGGTCTCGGATTGGGTGGATTCCTGCAGTCTGTTGCAGCGGTCACTTCCGTTGGGTCATCTCTCAAGCTGTTAGAGGTGTTAGGCCGTCAGCCACCTCAGAGGCTAAACTTGACCAAGGTGTTAGGCCGTAGCCACCTCGGGGAAGCCTTCGCCCCTAACTGCCTGATTTCCTCTCTCGGTCGTCTATATTTATAGTTATTTCGGTGGGCTGGTAATCACCTGGTGTCAATCATTTGATCCCCCATCTTATTGTCCAATTGTGAAGCGGGAAGGCATCCCTCGCCGTCCCTTTCTGCATGGCTGACGAGGCCTCCCTCTTATCTTTCTGAGGGATGTTTTGTTATGTTTCTTTAAGGACATTTTATGACTTTTCGGCTCCATTTTTGTCTATTATCCCCCACCCTGTGTTGTTTTGCATTTACGATTCCCTTATCACTTCTATTTGTCTTTTGATGCTTGATATTCGACCTTGCTGGCATTTCTGCTATTTGTTCCTGGCTGCAGCTTGTCAGTCTCTGTTCTAAGAATTAAAACCCATCTTTGAATCTAACAGCTATTTCTTACAATATCTTCAAGAATTGGTTCTTCAGTGTAAGTGGGCCATCAGTCTATCTCATTGAGAAATTCTGCTCCTGTGGACTTTGTCATGGTAGAAAAATTTTGTCATTTGATCTGAAAATGCTTTTCTGTTCCCCATTCAGATTAAGCCTACATAGGTTCTTAGCAAGGCTTTTGACAAGGTTCCCCATGGCAGACTGATCAGAAGAGTAAAAGCCTATGGGAGCCTAGGGAAAGTTGCAAGTTGGATCCAAAATTAACTCAGTGGCAGGAAGCAAAGGGTAATGGTCAATGGGTGTTTTTGTGACTGGAAGGCTTTTTCCAGTGGGGTTCTGCAGGGCTCAGTACTAGGTCTCTTGCTTTTTGTGATATACATCAATGATTTAGACTTCAATGTAGGGGCATGATTAAGAATTTGCAGATAATACAAAAATTAGCTGTGTGGTTGATAGTGAGGAAGAAAGCTGTCGACTGCAGAAAGATATCAGTGGACTGGTCAGATGGGCAGAAATGTGGCAAATAGAATTCAATCCGGAGAAGTGTGAGGTAATGCATTTGGGGAGGATGAACAAGGCAAGGGAATACACTATAAATGGTAGGATACTGAGAAGTGTAGAGGAACAGAGGGACCTTGGAGTGCATGTCCAGATTCCTGAAGGTAGCAGGACAGGTAGATAAGGTGGTTAAGAAGGCATACAGGACGCTTTCCTTAATTAGCCGAGGCATAGCATATAAGAGCAGGGAGGTTATGCTAAAACACTAGTTAGGTCACAGCTTGAGTACTGTGTACAGTTCTGGTCACCACATTACAGGAAAAATGTGATTGCACTAGAAAGGGTACAGAGGAGATTTACGAGGATGTTGCCAGGACTGGAGAATTTTAGCTATGAGGAAAGATTGGATAGGCTGGGGTTGTTTTCTTTGGAATAGAGGAGGCTGAGGGCAGATTTAATAAAATTATGAGGGGCCTAGTAGATAGGAAGGACCTATTTCCCTTAGCAGAGAGGTCAATAACTAGAGGGCATAGATTTAAAGTAATTGGTAGAAAGATTAGAGGGAAGTTGAGGACAATTTTTTTCACCCAGAGGGTGGTGGGGGTCTGGAACTCACTGCCTGAAAGGGTGGTAGAGGCAGAAACCCTCATCACATTTAAAAAGTACTTGGATATGCTCTTGAAGTGCCGTAACTTACAAGGCTACGGACCAAGTGCTGGAAAGTGGGATTAGGTTGGATGGCTCTTTTTCAGCCGGCACAGACACGATGGGCAGAATGGCCTCCTTCTGTGCCGTAAATTTCTATGATTCTATGAATGGCTTATCATTTGCAATTTAATTCTCCTACAATGTTCAGGGTTTTAAAACCTAACCTCATCTAGTTATTAGTTCCTGATGTACTTTGTCTTTTCCTTTTTTCCCCCAACTCTGATGGTGCCCTGTCCTGTGGACTTTGAATCTTTACATTCATTTCTCAATTTGAATAAAAAATAACTTTTTACTGTTCTTTTATAACAGGTTGGAATGGGAAATGCTGACTATTTGGCAGCTTACCTCTACATTTTACTTCCTATGGCTTATGAGGTAATTTGTATTACATTTGACTATATTAATACCTGTATGTCTGTTTTCTGGGACTTCTTTGTTTCTATATGCTGTTAATAAATTACTTTACTCGTTGTTATTGCAGTTTAATCCGGAGTTGATTCTGGTTTCAGCTGGATTTGATTCTGCTATTGGAGATCCCGAGGTATGTTTTATTTTAATTGAGACTGCATATCCTCCATTATTAAATAGACGTGATTGTTTATCTTCTAAATTTGATCATGATCAAGCTTTTTGTATGTGGCCATAATGATCAATTTTGATTTATTTTTTACATTACTGACTATAAATCTAAATAACTTTAAGCCATTCCTCTATTGTTCTTCCTTACTAGCACCCAGCAGCATCTGTGTGAAACACACAACTATCTGCCTAAGTGGAGTCAACTGTTTTCTTCTGTTTCAAAAAAAAAGTCATGTTACTTTGTAACTGAACTGTGCTTAAACCAGATGCAATTCAACAGGTGTTTTAGCTAAAATTACTAAATAACTAAAATTACTAAATAACTCCCACAACTATCGACAAACATCCACTACAAGCCCACTGACTCCCACAGCTACCTGGACTACACTTCCTCCCACCCTGCTTCCTGTAAGGACTCTATTCCATTCTCCCAGTTTCTCAGTCTCCACCGCGTCTGTTCTGACGATGCCATGTTCCATACCAGTGCTTCCGACATGTCTTCCTTTTTCCTCAACCGAGGATTCCCCTCTACTGTGTTTGACACGGCCCTTGACCGTGTCCGTTCCATTTCCCGCACTCCTGCTCTCACTCCTTCCCCTCCCTCCCAGAACCACGATAGGGTTCCCCTTGTCCTCACCTTTCACCCCACCAGCCTCCACATTCAACGGATCATCCTCCGCCATTTCCGTCACCTCCAACGTGATCCCACCACCAAACGCATCTTCCCCTCACCTCCCCTTTCAGCATTCTAAAGGGACCGCTCCCTCCACGACACCCTGGTCCACTCCTCAATCATCCCTAACAGCCCTTCCCCTTCGCCCGTCACCTTCCCGTGCAAGCGCAGGAGATGCAACACCTGCCCATTTACCTCCTCCCTTCCCACTGTCCAGGGCCCCAAACACCCCTTCCAGGTGAAACAGCGATTTACTTGGACTTCTTGCAATTTAGTATACTGTATTCGCTGCTCACGATGCGGTCTCCTCTACACTGGGGAGACCAAACGCAGATTGGGCGGCCACTTTGCGTTCAATCCGTAAGGGTGACCCTGAGCTTCCGGTCGCCTGTCACTTTAATTTTCCGCTTCACCCCCACTCTGATCTATCTGTCCTCAGCCTCTTACATTGTTCCAATGAAGCTCAACCTAAGCTCGAAAAACAGCACCTCATCTTTCGATTAGGCACTTTACAGCCTTCTGGACTTAACATTGAGTTCAACAATTTCAGACTATAATCCCTGCCCCCATTTTTCAGGCTGTATGATTTTGCCATCCCCATTTGCAACATTTTATCTTTCCTGCCTCCTACCTTAGCACAGAATGTTCCTTCAATTCCTTCCTCCCCTCCCGCCCCCACACCACCCTCCCTCCCTGCCTCTGCACCTGCTTAAAATCTGTTACATCTCCAGCTTTTTCTAGTTCTGATGAAGGATCCCAGACCTGAAACGTTAACTCTGTTTCTCTCTCCACGGATGCTGCCTGGTCTGCTGAGTGTTTCCAGCAATTTCTGTTGTTATTTCAGATTTCCAGCATCCGCAGTATTTAGCTATTTTACTAAATAACTATGGGGCAGAAATTCCGTTCCCTACGGGTGTGTACGTGCTGTGTACTCACCCGTAGGGCCAACGGAAATGCCGGTTTTAGGCATGCACTGCGCATGCGCTGGAAACCAGCATTTCCGATCTGTCAAGAAAGCTCTTGACAGATCCTCCGCCTGCCCTGGAGCAGGGCCTCTGCGGGTGGAGAGTTCCGTTTTTTGGAGACCCTCCGCCCGCAGAAAACACTTACAATTCTTGCGCCTGGTAAAAGCAGGCGTAAGGCCTGCTTTTACCAGGATAAGAGTTGAAAAAAAAAGTTTCCACTGATTTATCATTTAAAAATACTTTAAAGAAAGGTAAGTTTATTTTTAGCCCCGTTAAAAACTTTAATTATTTTTTTCAAAAAATAAAATTTTTGTTTAAAATACTTAATTTATTGTAATTTAAAATCATTTTAAAAATGTGATTATTTTTTTTTACATTTATTTAAGTTTTACTATGTTTTGGGGGTGATCTCTATTCATATATTTGACAGGTCTTCCTGTCAAATGTATGAAGGGCGATTCCCTTCCCTGATTGGCTCCCCATGGCCCACGTGATCCCAGGGACGCTGCGAACCGCCTGTGCCTCTGGGATACGTGGGCCCTGCACACCGGCAGTTTGGAGAGGCCCAGCAACGGAACTCTGTGCCTCCCGGGAGCCCTTCGGTCCAGGTGCAGATTTTTTCAGATCGCAGCCCTCCGCCCGCGGGAGGCCTGCGAATGGAATTTCTGGGCCTATATGTGAGCAATTTATGAAGTGTGAAGCAACAGTCAAAGGTAACTTCATCACAGTAAAACTAAAAGTATTTTCTAGAAAGTTTCTTCAAAATGTTCAAGTGCTCTGGCCATAGGAATATCATTTAGCGCAATTTGACAATTTACTTTGTCACCCTCTAGGGTAAAATGTGTGCTACACCTGAGTGTTTTGCTCATCTGACTCAATTGCTGATGCCGTTAGCTAATGGGAAGCTCTGTGTTGTTTTAGAGGTATGTAACTACATTTTCTGTCTACCATGCATATTATTACTGAACATTTTATCAAATTGCTTATGATTGAGCATTATAAATGAACATTGACTGGTGTTGTATGTTTTTGTAGGTAATTTGTGACCTTTTGTTGCTGATGCATACACTAAAATCAAGTGTATGGGTTGCTACTCAATATTTAGACGACACAAAAACATTGTGAAGGTGCAATTTATTCACCATGTTTCACAGTAGATTGGAACGCAATAGAGGGATTTTGTTGGACTTTTTTCTTACTTGATGATGGGTGATACTGACTTTATGACCAGCATTAAACTGCTCAAAGCAAGTAGTTTCCTTCTGGAACTACAAGTAGACTTCAGGAGAGCAGAAATGTGTATTAAGTTGTATCCCACATTTTTTCATTTTTTTTCCAGTTCTGTGGAATTGTAGTTCATTTAAGGTTTGTTCATTTATCACAGTGTATGACACCTTGATAGTGTTAACTTCTTGCCTTTGGGTTGTGGATTTAAGCCCCACACCAGAATTTAGCACAATCTATTTCAGTACAGTGCTGAGGGAGTGCTGCAATATCTGAGGTGCTGCCTTTCAGATGAGATGTTAGCCCGAGGTCCTATCTGCCTGTTTAGGTGGACGTTAAAGATAACTGTAGTGCTTTTAAATTTCAAAACTAGTTGATGGAAAACACAAAGTCGTTCTGTTACCAGCAGTTGGAAATATAAACTGCCAGCTCTGTTCTTGCCCAGTGTCCAATAGAGAATAGTATTGGGTGGAAATATAAATGGGGGAGAGTGGTGCTGGAAGGCCAGTATAGTGGTGTTCTATCAAAAGTGCCTCTGTATTGTAAAAGTGCTTTAAAATTAATGGAGAGAGGAGTGGTAACTGCACTGTTGAATGGTGGGATGTAGATTTGAGCTTGTAGCGCACTACACAGTGTTTTCTGTCTTTACTCTGCCGCCGCCTTGGCAGCTGGTTTCGGAGCTTGTTTGGCGGCAGCATGGAGGCAGTTTCTGGCCCCTGGATTGTGACTGATGTGGACAGATAAAAACAATAGGAGAAAGATGGGAGTTTCACCCTTAGAATGACAACTAAAGGAGAGAAGGTCACTGATACATTCAGTGAATCAATGGGCCTGAATTCACGGTCGGCGGCGTAGCTAAGGAGTACGCCACTGACCTCTGAACGAAATCCACACTTACCTCGTGCGAACTCCCCTTCGAAAAGTTGCTTTCAAATGCTGCAGAGTTGTGCGCAGCATAGTGGCCCACGGATCCCGGGGCGCACCGTTGTGCGTATGCGAACCTGGGATCACGTGGGGCAGTGCTCCTTTCACTTCCTGACTCTTAGCCAATCCTCTTAACAGAGGAGATTGCTGATTTACACACAACTCATTTAAAATAATTTAGCAGCCAGAAATGCTATTTTATTAATAAATTATGATCATTGCAATAGTATTTAAGGCACAAACCAAGATTATAATACACAAACCTATAATTACAGTCTTATAGTCCTATCGAAATTTGTTTCTCCCCTAGTAGACTAACTCACTTTTAATTAATTTAAATAATCTAAAATTGAGAGTTTAAATGTGTGATAACATGAGGAAATCATGAAAGTGAATTAAATCCTATCTAAATAGAAGTAGGGAAATAATTAAACCGAACTACAAAAGACTTTTGGGCAGCAAAGACAGTGACGCAAAAGGCCTTGTTTTCAAACTCTGAACAAATTAAAGTTCCTTTCAAAGTTTGTATCTGCTCAGACACGAATCAGTGCCTCACTGTAGCATAAACTAATACAATTTTCTCATTCCTCTTGTGCCTGTTTGTACCAGACGTAAAAATTTTCAGGGTGATTAATGTGTAGTAGCTGGGCAATTAACCCAACTTTTCGGCAGCACATTGATTTGAATGGGTAGGTGAAACATGCAGCAAAGCCGATGCGCAGTCGGAATTTGACAGATCGCAAGTTCGGGATTTAGCGCATGTGCTTGACTTGCAGTCAATTTCAAAGGCGATATGACGGCGTACTCTGAGAGTACGCCATCATACCGACCATGAATTTTGGGCCTTTGTGTTCAGCTGATGAAGGTTGTAGATGAAAATAGCTTTCATGCTCCCAAGGCTATGAAAGTCTAAGGCACAATGACGTCGTAAACCACAGTGATATGATTGGCAGATTGGGTGTTTTTTTAGGTTGCCAGCACTTTCTATACTGTGAAATGCCAGTCTTTTTATTACAGAACATGACTGCCATTTGAATTTTGCTAGGATTAAAAAAAAACACTAATTAAGTGTCATGCATTTGAAATGTATATAGTGTTCCCACCTTCATCCCCATTTTTTCAGCTCTCTCTGTGCTATGAAGCATTCCTCACTTGGGATAATGGTTAAAAGACCTGCTCCTTTGCCGTTTAACAATGCTGCTCTATACAACCAACCACAAGGAGATACAAAGTATTGGCCTTTTTGCCATCATTTCTGCCTAAAATACAGAGACTAAGAACTGCCTGTAAGGAACCAGTGGAGAAACCAATGGAACAAATCTATGTCCAGCAATTCTATGATACAGCAAGCTGCATCTCGCCATGTTTTTGCCATGTGCAATGTGTAGTACTATACTATCTGATAAATTACACTTTCCTGCATATTTTATGTCCTATAAATTGGGAAATGAAAAGAATATGATATGTGCATTATAAAATTTGCTGTTGTATTATAATCTGGATTTTACAGTGTTGTTTATGCATATTGTAGTTTGAAATCTTGCTATCTTGGGACCCTTCGTGAACTATCTTTGCTTATTCTAAAAAGGCTTTATCCATTATAAATTAAACTAAATACAGTACCCAAATTAATTTGTAATGGGGATTTTTTAAACTATAGGAAAGAATTATAGAGAAATATAACGTTATTAGAGCAAGTGTGAGTGTCATTCAAAATGATCTGTATATATTTTTTTTCCTATTATCTAAAATTCAATACGGTATAATTGTAATGTTTACTTGGATAATATAAAAGTGGTTTAAGTTGAGGCACATATCAGTTAAAAGGCTGCTTAATGATCTTTGAGGGATTTTCCTTTTCGCACATAGACAGTCAAGTCCATTTCTATTCTGCACTAGTCCTCATAACTTTAAACAATTTGTTTTTAGGGAGGATACAATTTACGTTCCCTTTCAGAATCTGTCTGCATGACTGTCCGAGCATTACTGGGAGACCCTGTGCCTCTGTTGGGTGGCCAAATGATGTCCTGCCTAAGGTATTTAGTCAATCAATATATTTTTCTGTTTCTTTCTATTTTTGCCACATTTCTCGTATTGTGTCCAATTTCCACAAATGTTTGTGGCAAACTGTGCATGCAAGTTTTTAGTGATCATCTTACTTGAGCAGCAGGTATTTGCATACTCAATGCTGTTCGGCACTTTGCTATTATAACTTGTACTGCTTAAAGATTTTGCTGGATTTTACAAGGCAGTGAATCGCCTATGGAAAGAAAGTCAAATCTGACTTCAGTGCCACACTGTATTCAAATAGGTTTCAGTTCTTTGTCCTAAATGTTTTCTCCCAGTTCCAGTAAAAAGTAGATTGCATTTTGGAACAATATTGTCAGGGCAATGGAAAGCTATTTTTGTGTAGCACAAAGTGTAGTTTTATATTCATAATTTGGTGGTAAAATTAAGGGTAAAGATTTTTTAATTGCCACATATAAAATGATTTTGGTGGAATTAATGTAACGAGATTAAATAATTGGATATGGTTCAAAGTTTAGTTGGCTTTCCCCATTCTCCCTTAATTGAGTTGAAATAGAAATTTATGTCAGGTAATCCCAAACCTCCATTCTAATATGGTAACATTTTTGCACCCAGTCGAATCTTTTTCTAAAGAAATTTTCTCTGATTCATTACAATGCTACTAATATTGCTGTATTTGAAATTTATGGGGAAAGAAAGCTCTAAATATCTTGCCCATGTGTGCTCAGAATGGCTGGGACTCCTCACATATTCAATAACTGAGGAGGTAGTGACACCTGTCCCTTGTCTTCTGTCAATGTTCTGTTCAGATTACTTCTTTAGGGATGCTTTTAGTATGGTATCATCTCACGGGTGCAGACCACTAGAACTTCTGAATTCCTTAGCAATGATGGTACTTAATGGCATGTAATCTTCATTGTCATTCTTACATAATAAATATAATTTTTTTTAATTGAAAAATCTAGATCAAACAGCCAAAGTCTCATAGTGCAGGACACCACAAGGTTGAAAAGATTAGGAGAGAAGACTGGTTAAATCAAGTAGTAGTGAGGAATGAGAGGAGACAGTTTTTAAAAATGAAACCGACAACCAGCTCAGTACAGTGGGCATCCCCGTAGGGCTCAGTAGTATCTGAGAGGTGGCTGCTAATATAGTTACATAAGCTTCAGATCCAGAAGCCCAGCTATGATATGTTGTATTGTGGCCAATTCTGGGCTTCACACTTTAGGAAGGATGTCAAGGCCTTGGAGAGGGTGCAGGAGATCTAGTAGAATGGTATCAGGAACGAGGGACTTCAATTACATGGAGAGACTGGAGAAGCTGGTATTGTTCTCCTTAGACCAGAGAAGGTTAAGGGGAGATTTGATGGAGGTGTTCAAAATCATGAAGGGTTTTGAGAGAGTAAATAGGGAGAAACTGTTTCCAGTGGCAGGAGGGTCGATAACCAGAGAACACAGATTTGAGCTAATTGGCAAAAGGACCAGAGGCGACATGAGGGAAAGACAATTTACGCAGCGAGTTGTTGTGATCTGGAATGCACTGCCTGAAAGGATAGTCGAAGGAGATTCAATAATAACTTCCAGAAGGGAATTCGATAAATACTTGAAGGGGAAAATTTTGCAGTGTTGTAGGGAAAGAGCAGAGGAGTGGGACTAATTGGATAGCTCTACCAAAGAGCCGGCACAGGCACGATGGGCCGAATGGCCTCCTTCTGTGCTGTATCACTCTATGATTCTATGTTACTTAGTGATGTGATAGTGAATTGTGGTCACAGATCATTTATATTTTGTATATCAAGCATTGAAGTGTAGAGTAA
The DNA here is from genome assembly GCA_030390025.1 of Squalus acanthias. Lineage (NCBI taxonomy): Eukaryota > Metazoa > Chordata > Chondrichthyes > Squaliformes > Squalidae > Squalus > Squalus acanthias. Next base: position 106,417,984 of record CM059434.1, read on the forward strand.
AATGTTCTTTTTTTGATTGTTTTGTCCAAACAGTGCCATAGAAACTATTCAGAATGTGAGAGCTATACATCAGCCGTACTGGAAATTTTTAAAGAATCACGGTAACATTTTTCTCAATCTTGTATAAAATTCTTATGTGCAGTTTTTTTAAAGAAAGAATTCTTTTAGGGTTGTATTTGTGGGGAGAAATGTAATGTTCATGACCATGAGGGGTCTCAATACTCAGGAAAGAAGCTTTGATTACCCAATGTCGGTCAGTCACTCCCATGGCAAGTATAGTCGCCAGATGCAGAATAAAGCTGTCCTTACTGTGCCTCAACAAATGTGCAATAATTCCAATTAAAGGAGAGCATCGGTTACTGCACCACTGAACTTTTCCATTTCCAGTTCTAGAAATCTTTAAAATCTGAAGTCTAAATTTCCTGCCTGTTCATAATCAGTGGCCAGATAATCCAGCCTCTGAGTGAGAATGCCTTGTGCTCTATATTATAGGCAATTTTGTTCCATGACCCACACTTTTTGGGAACTGGGTTGATTCCAGACTCTCTCTTCATGTAGAGCCGTTTATATCGTGCTTGGAGAAGATACTATCATCCCATTAATTTGCATTGGATTCAAATCTACATGAGTTCATTATAAAGGGGACTTGTCAACTACAGAAGCAAGCTATAGGAAAATAAAACTTTGGAAAAGTTTGACTAGGCATTCAAAATGATTTGTATAAACATTTGCTTAGTAACTATAATTGTAATGTTTAGTTGAATAATGGTAAACTTACATAGTTGAGATTAAGAGTGGGATTTCCCACTTTCCAGTTCTATATCATGTCAGTTGCCCAAAACTCTGTGTATGGTGTATTCAAATATCAAATTAATTAAATGTGTAATCTTAATGACTTCCCTGATCAGTGACAGAGACATTTTGTGAATTTAATTTTGAAATAATCTTTCTGCAGTGTTTCCTACGCCTCTTTTATTTATGGTACTATTCCTCCTCCTTCCTCTGTCTCACTATCAGTATCAAGATTCATCAGTCTTTCCCATGAGCTCAGCTTTTCTTTCCTTCTACAATCTCCAGGCTTCTTAAAACCCAAGCTTGGCATCAGCTAACCATTAATTTACTGATACAATAGCAAAATACTGCGGATGCTGGAAATCCGAAATAACAACAGAAAACGCTGGGAAAAACTCAGCAGGCTAGGCAGCATCCGTGGAGAGAGAAACAGAGTTAACGTTTCAGGTCGAAGACCTTTCGTCAGAACTTTCGTCAGAATTTACTGATTTACCTTATTTCTATTCTTTTCAACTTTGACAGTGTCCTGCACTATGCGACTTGGCCCTTAATCTGGTTACTCAAAAAAAAATGTTTTAAATAATGAAAAGGCTTCCTATTTTCATGTAACCTGAAAATATTCTCGATGGTCAGCTTTAGATTTATACATACTACATGGGGGAGATCATCTGCCTGGCTTTGGGCAGGGGTGAAAAATATGCCCAGGAGCTGTTCTCCTGCCCCTGCTGGTTATCCCACTTCCAAGGAACTTCCACCAGAAGGGATGGTGACTGTTGAATATAGCCACCCAGATATGAACAGGCATATTCAGAGTGGATGTCTGCTGCTGCTGAAAGGGTATCGCCCTCATTACCTCTATAGCAGCATTGGATGCAAAGGACACCAGTATGATGCTTTTGTCTAATGTTGCTATGATGGGTGGGAGGGAATTAAAAAAAAAACAATTAAATCCACCCCTAAGGGAGTGCAATCAATCAGAGACAATCGATGAGAGACAAATGATTACATTTAAAAATGTAACCAAAAACCTGACTTCTGTTCAGTGGCTGTAGAGGCCGACCCATTCTGTTGCTGCAGGTGCCTGAAGCCTGCAGCAGTAATTTATTTTTATAATTAAACTGAATTCAGGAGGTCGGTCGGATTGAGCTCTGAGACATAAGGGCGGGCAGTCATGTCCTGCAGTGAAAGTGGGAAATCTTGCCTTATGTCTCAAATATGTACTTGTTCAAGGAATAATGGCTTGTTTCATTCATTCTGGAGATGGTCAGAAAGTGGGCTAAATACAGACTAATTGATATGCACTATTAACCAGTTTTTCACTTTGCACAATTTCTTCAGACAGTGTCTTTATTAAAGACCCAAGCACCAAGAAACTGAACCTTGGCATTGAAGAGGGTAATCCTGAATCAAGTGCTGCTACAAATGCAGAAGAGAAGAAGGCGACTATGGTTTTGAAAGTGAACCAAGATTTTGATGAGTTCATGGATTCCCACATGAAGAAGGTTCTAGTGTTGGCTCCACGTGTAAGAACTGCATTGGCCGGTTGTGGAGAAAAGTTAACAAAGTTGGATCAATGCCTTCAAGTCGAAGAGAAGAAAATCACCATGGAAGAAGTTGGCATTCTCATCAGGTTAGGCTGAATGTGTATCTGTGGAGGCACAGTTCATGTGTAATCTGGAGAGACTAGGGAAAAACAGGAAGTGGGTAATAACTGGAAATAGAGGTAATTAGTGAGAGTATGAGGTAATTGTCTTCCCCATGGATTGCTACCCCAGTGGATTTCTGGTTAAGACAGTCCATAGCTGAGCCATACAGACCAAGAAGGTTTCCGGTTCAGTGCCTGGTTTGTGCTGAGTTCACTGACGGTGTGAGAGTAAAGGGCTACAGTTGACCTTCTGCACTCCTGGGGTAAGCAATCGAAAATTGGCCAGGATTGCCACTCCTGTTAATTGATCCTGCTGGAAGTGTGCAAGTGGAAACAATGGGGTCCTCGCTGTCTTGGTTCACAAATTAAGAATGACTACTTGGCCCAGGTACTGGAAATTGACTGGTGCATCATATGGAATTTAATACTTTCAGGAGCTGCAGCGGGAAAATAATAAGAAAATAAGTTAAGTGAAATAAGAAAACAGAAATTTTTTAAAAATGAAATAGAAAACCTTGGTTTACTATTTCTGCTGGTTAAAGTGGAGATGAATTTAAATTAATGGAACACATCCAAAGAATATTTAAACAGGAAGAGTTGGGTGAAAAGTTTGGAACCTATCTGACAACCACAACAAAATTTCAGAAAGTCAGTAGCACGACTTCTTAGCTTGGCATCTTTAGTAGAGAAAAATGGACAATTATCTATTGTAAAGGAAGCAATTTGAAAATATTTAAAAAGAGGACAGTGGCTGGGAGAGAAGAGCATTACTAACTTGAAATACAGCTCGCTTGTCTAACAAATATTTCTACCTATGAGGAGAAATTCCAACTTTTTGAAGCACCAAAGCAACCTGCATGATGCATCCTTAGTGGAAAAGGCTCATTCAGTGATATATGGGTTGACTTCATCTTTAGACTTCTTTCATTATGTCAGCATGAGATTCACATTCTTTGTGGTACCTTGAAATTATTTTCTAAATTTTTCCACAGTGGCGGTGACTGTGCACACCTGAAGGATGAAAATCTTTTACTGTCCCTGGGAAAAATATTTCCACTGATTGATAAAATCACCAAACGGGAGGTAGGTGAAATCTGTGCCCTGCTATGACGACCGAGTCTATAACTGTGTAGCCATACTGTGGCAATAGAAGAAATTGCAAATGGTCTGTGAGGAGAACAAATAGTCCTTTCTCACTGTATGTTTTATGTTCTGAATATTAGTGAGTTTAGCACCAACAATACCAAATTAAGGAATACAATTACGTTCCAGTGCTTGCATGCGTCATTTTTTGATAAATTTCTTGTTTTGGACTAAAGGATCATTTGATGGTGGAACTCTAGCAAGAGTTGATATCGTGGAGAGAAAATTGGGTGATGGAACACAAAGAAATTTCCCTAAAAGTCTCTGATTATTGCTGCAATCCTTGAAGTATAACAATAAGGGGGGGTGGGCACGGCATATTTTCTGCAACCTTTCGTGAAAGAGCAAAACTGAATGAGCAACTCCAACCTGTAAGAATGTAAGACTGCACAGAACCAGAAAAGACCACTTTTTATCCATTTGGCTTGCCCCAGAGATGAGTGACATTATCCTGTCTGTGTGACCTCATAATATTTAATTATGCTTGTGTTTGCAAATTAAATTTGGCAATGAAATGAATAATTCACATGAAAATTTCTCATTTTTGAGTTATGCAGCAATAGCTACAAAATAAGAGGCAACAAAAAGGTGTCAATATCACATTATGTACAGCAGAATAATGCAGCAGTAATAATGTTGTGGGAAGGCTTTAAGCTAATGTGACTTCAAATACAATGAATTGCTTTCAGTTACTGTTGTATAGGAAAAAATAATATGGAAGGTGGAGAGAAAGAACAACATGCAGCTTGGCTAGTACATAGGGCAGGCCCATGCCAACCCCCAAACAATGAGCTAGGCAGGAAGAAATACAGAGGCCTCCAATACCCCAGCACCACTTGTCCAAGGTAGACATCAGTTCTTTTTCCCGTCAACCTTCCGTATTATTTTTTCTTAACAGTGATTGCACTTTGAAACCAATTGCCTTGGTTCAGGAGGATGGACTGATTTTATAGATCTGTTTTGTACTGAGCTTGTCTCACTTACAGGAGACAAGGGTAGCTGATTTTAACTGTACAATTTCAGGTGAAGAATGAGATACTATTTAGTCTGAAGTTCCTTGACCATTATCCATGAATCACCTGTAGGAGGGACAACTAAAAAATTCTCCCTTATATGTACCACACTCCAGCACAGTGGCATCATTGCTTGTGAGACAGTGGAGGTGTCAGCTGCCACTTGCATATCTTCTGGTCTTGCCACTTAGTCCATGATACTGGATCAAGGAACTCGCTTGTGCCCTGGGTCTTTCTGTAGAGGTCTCACCGGGCAATAGAATTGGACATTTTAAATTGGCCTTGTTCATTGCACACCACTGTTTTTAAAATACAAGTGGCATATCTCATCATATGCACCCATAGTGGGCCTTAGCCATTGTGAGGTGAGGCCTCTCAAAAAGGGGAAAAGTGAAGTTGCAAGAGGGTTGAGACTCCCTGTTTCATCTCCACCCATGAGTATGTGTCATTTTCAGAAGTCCAATCTAGAAACAAGTGTAGCTAAAGAACCCAAAAATAATAGTTGGGGAGGGCCTGATCAATTGCCATTGCAACACCTTAACTCTGATCTGTGGATACCTACCACTATGAACTGGATGGAAAATACCGACAGAGAGCATTTGAAATACATAACAGTATTTCTATGGAATGTCATTCACATTTCATGGAGATAATAAATCAGTAGCAAAAATATCTTTCTGTTGAAAATTAATTCTGAAGAACATCTTCAAGCATAGACATTCTAAACCTCTACCATATGATGCAGCAATAAAACTGCTAGTGCTCACATCTGTACTGAAACCAAACTAGAAAAGAATATGATGTACTACCAAACACATTATTTTTTTAATGTCAATTCTGAATGTCCTAATGGTGATGCTGACCATAAATGTACTTGTGGCTTGTGAATTATGAGGTCACATCACTTTTGGCGCAGGTCTTCAGAAATTATCCCTTAAATGTCTACTTTTTTACATATTACTTGCTGACATAATCTTTGATTTTCAAGCTAATGGTATGATTAAAAATAACATTACCTGACATTTTTAATGGGCTATAAAATATTTTTGGTTGATTTTAATTTTATGATTAGAATGTCTCATGCCTTGAATTTAAAATTCTCATTCTTGTGTTCAAATTTCACCATGGCCTCGTCCCTCCTTATCTCTGTAACCTCCTCCAGCCCTATAACCCTCCAAGATTTCTGCACTCCTCCAATTCTGGCCACTTGTGCTTCCCTGATTTCTTCCACCCCACCATTGGCGGCTGTGCTTTCAGCTGTCTAGGCCCTAAGCTCTCTCACTAAACCTCTCCAGCTCTCTACCTCCCATTCCTCCTTTAAGATGCTCCTTAAAAGCTACCTCTGACCAACCTTTTGGTCACCTGTCCTAATATCTCCTTATGTGGCTCGGTGTCAAATTTTGGCTGATAACACTCCTGTGAAGCGCCTTGGGACGTCTTACTACATTAAAGGCTCTATATAAATGCAAGTTGTAACGGAGAAAAACTGTGCTGTGTCCTTGAGAATTGTAATGTTCTGCATCAACATCCATTTAGGTGATTCTGTAATAGTTTGGGTATCACTGGAACTTGCTAAGTGCATAAGTGCGGCAATCATTATCACGGTCTAATAACCTTTGTTTCCTATTACATAGGTTAGGAATGGTATTGTGGTATCCCCTACGCTGTCATCTGGTGCCTTTGCAGCACGTTACAGTACAACAGTTGGAGCAAGCAGGTATACTAATGTTGAATTTTACTTAAACTGATATTCCTTTTCTCTTTGTCAATTTTCAACCCCTGGCGCCTGCTCTCCTGAAAGTATATCTTTGAGATACACTTCCATGGCATCACCTGTCCTCCAGCATCTCATCCAATGGTGAACATTCGCAGGCCAAGCCTAAATGTATCCTCTCTGGTATCTACACAGGCGCTTCCAGCAGGGAATTTTGAGTAGCAAACTGGAGCAAAACCATGGCCATTTTCCCCCTCCCAATTTAGGGCCACATGCTAACTGTTGTGCCTCTACTGCCATCCCTGCTGAGTTCAGCTAAATGAGCACAGACTAAAGATCGGACCTGGCCATCGCCATTCATTATGAAGCCACTCAAGTATTGGAAAGGAGATAGGGATTATGTACTTGTTCACTGACCAGAGCGATTTGTCTGCTAATCACTGATTTTACTGCTGGAGTTCAGAATGAAAGAGAGCATAAGAAAAGTCAGGAATGGGGAAAGGTTATCTCTTGAGGTCAAAAGCTACCCCATCATGGCATGTAATTTGTATTTTGTATTTGGAAAGATTTTCCGAGTAAAATGATTGAGGCAAACATCTATGACTCTTTAAGTAAAGAGGCTTTTCCTCATATATGCTCAACATTTAATTTCAGAAATGTCCTTTATGTCTTCTAGTCTGGTCCTGGCTTTCTTTAAACTTGGGTAAATAGATGGTAAACACTGATTATCTATCATTTAATACCCTAATAGATTTTAAAGCCTATACTTCTCTGATCTTTTCTCGTAACTCATCCCATTTATCTTTGGAAACCGTTTTGTTGCTCTTTTCTATATTCCTTCTAATAACTACGTATCGTTTTTGTGGCATAGTGACAAAAAATTAATAATATATTCAAAATGTGGTCTGACTAGTTCATTGTAGTCATAGCATGACTTCACTTTTACTGTCGTACCATCCCAATAGCTTTCCAGTTACTGTCTGGACATTGAAAATGACTTGTCTACTAAGGCTGTGAATTATGTTTATTTTCTCCCTTAAGAGTTTTACTTCTGCTGCTTGGGGATGCTGATATTCCAACTGATGTTAAAGATGATGAGTAAGTTCCCTCTGTTTATCCTCAAAAAATATTTAAAATCTTAATATTTTAAAATTTTCATGTAGTGTAAGAATCTGTTCTCAGTCTGAGAATGAATGTTTGCTTTTTTGGGACTTGTAAATATTTCCAAAAGACTATTGGAGCCCCTCCCTTCTCCACCCTGGGTGCTTTACTGAGTAGCAGAGTCCTACAGATAAGGAAGGTCTCATCTGCAACTGTTGTTGAGTTAGCTGTCCTCAGCCAAGTGGTAGTGGTAGCAGCAGCACAGTAGCAGTATTAAAATTAGCCTTAGTGCCGGGTTAGGGAGGAGAAAATGGATGGAGATTCCTGCTCTTGCCTACTATCCAGTGAACCCTGCTAGAAGTGCAAATGCGTCCTCAAATAAAGACAGGATTGAGCTTGGCTGTAATGCCCTCATGATGAAATAGCTTGTTGACGGTATGAATAATGGGTGCGGGGCAAGGACTGAAGGAAGGCCAGCGCCAGTGAAAGTACATCCCACCAAGAAGTCCTTGCCTTTAGCAGAGAAGTGAAGGGGGAAAAATTCAGCTGAATTATCATTCTCTTTCATTGCTGATTTTTATTTTATTTTTCCAAAATGACCTCTTTTGCTGAAGCCCTCTGGTATCTCACCCTAGTGACCATTCTTAATGTGTGAGCCTCAGCAGTGGAAAGCTATTTGACTGTAGAAGGCATGGCAACAAAGCCAATCAAAACCTTGCCTGAAATCAACACACAGGGACTTTCAAGCAGGAGTCATTGGATACCAATCAGGAGCAGGAATTGTGGCTTATTTTTCTCCTACCTAATTAGGCCAATTGTGTCCTAAATGCCTTCTCATTCTGTCCTGAGTAAACACATCTGGGAATCAAATCTGGGATGTTGTTTGTATGGCTTAACATTTTAACAATGGACAGCCTTTATCCTTAAAAAAGACCCATGGGGGACACAGTTTAAAAATTTGGTTCCAACTCCCCAACAATGAAAAGGTGTTGTACAGAAACATCAATAGAAGACTCGGGGACATGTATGGCTCCCATGAGGTTACATATGGAAATTGGCATATCTGCACACCTGACCGAGATATAGTGCAGATCTTTGCACCCCCATCCAGTCTACTCACAGTGGTAGATGATGATAAACCTTGTGAATTGAGAAATACCATAATTAAAAATCTGACTGTAGACTCCAGCTATTTAAAATAAGTCAGTTGTTGAATATTCAGAAAATGCAATATTTTAACATCTTTTGAAATGTAATTGTCAGAAAAATCCTAGTGGTGCAGATATATGGGAAACAGGAGGAGAAGAGGCAAAGCAATTACTACATTCCAATTTGCTGGAAAGAGGTATGTGTAGAAAATGGCTATTTAAGTAATAATTAATACTTTACCTAGTATATGTACACCAAATTAAATTTGAGTAAATGTTTTATCCTCCACTAACTGGATAGTTTAGAATTCTGAGGGTACGGTAGCATAGTGGTTATGTTACTGGACTAGTAATCCAGAGGCCAGGACTAACGATCCAGAGACGTGAGTTCAAATCCCACCACGGGGAATTTAAATTCAGTTAATTAAAAAAAATCTGGAATAAAAATCAGCATCAGTAATGGTGACCATAAAAAAACCACCGGATTGTTGTAAAAACCCATCTGGTTCACTAATGTCATTTAGGGAAGGAAATCTGCCGTCCTTACCTGGTCTGGCCTATATGTGACTCCAGACCCACAGCAATGTGATTGATTCTTAACTACCCTCTGCCACTCTGTTGCATTCAAGAAGGTGGCTCAGCACAGGGCAATTAGGGATGGGCAATAAATACTGGCCACATATTGAATTAAAAAAAAGAAAGCCATTTCCTACACCTGTACATGAAAATCAGCCCTAAGGGGGAAAAGTCACCTAAAAACATTAGGCGCACAGTGGAGGCAGCATCCATACGTGATAGAGTGCGTAAAATAATTGGATATTTAAGCCATTTGTTGTCAGCTGACCAGATTTACATATTTTATTCAGGACACACAAGCAACTGGTGAAGTAGCTCATTAGAGATGGCAAGTGGGAGCAGCAAAATGACTGAAGGTTCAATAAAAACTAATAAGTAGGATAAAGCCAAGATGTCTGATCAATGTACAGTGAAGGGAGGTAATCTGCTGTCCTTACCCGGTCTGGCCTATATGTGACTCCAGACCCACAGCAATGTGGTTGACTCTTAACTACCTTCTGAAATGGCTTAGCAAGCCACTCAGTTGGAAGGCGGCTCACCACCACCTTCTCGAGGGCAATTAGGGATGGGCAATGCTGACTTTGCCAGCAACGCCCACATCCCATGAACGAATACATTTTTTTTTGCCTAATGTGGTTTGAGAAGCCATTTACAGTAACGAGATTACTGTTCAGGGATTTAAGAATAATAACATATAAGTTAATACAGGGAAGACTACATGGTTCATGCACGAAGTATTTGTGTTCCCAGCACCCACCCCCATTATGGTGTGTGCAACCCACAACATCCTACATCGTGGCCTACATCCCCATGATCTCATTGGGAGATCCTCTCTTCAACATTTGCAGACTTCCTCTCAAGGAAGATCCAGGGAAACGGAAGAAAATCTAGATCCTTTTCCTGGACTATGTGAATAACCACAGAGGACACTGAAAGATTCAGCTCCCTGATCAAGACATTTGTTGAGGTGGTGAAATCAATTAAAGCCATAATCTTGGCCATAATGGGACAGACCAGAATCCCACAACCAGCAGAGAACCAAGGGTGCACGTTGCAATGTTCCCATATACCTACAGAGAATTGGGATCAAGAGTCACTTGAGAGAGAAGAAGACTAGGAAGATGATGACAGATTTCCCATGGTGAATTGTTAGATCAAAGCTGTACAGAGGTGGTTAACGGGAGTACCCTAAAGACTGGCTTAGGTTGCTTCCCATTGTCATTTAAATCAAGAAATTGGCATCCCATCATTTTACCTGTCACCAAGCAAGTGAGAACTGGAACATTGTTTCCATTATGTGCTCAGATACCCCCTAAATTATTATGCCTTGTGAAAGTTAATTGAAGCAGTCTCAACAACATTTGTTTCATGTAGTGCAGTTATTTGTTTGCTTTATCAAGGACCCAAGGAAATCCCCTAACTAATGATGCCTATACTACTGTTTTCCAGTGAAGAAGCTGAGTAGGCAAGTTGCTTAACTGTTACAGTGAATCATGTTCCATTCAATAGCATATATGAGACTGCCAAATGGAGAAAACTTCACAGATTTCTTAAATGTTGTGGTCTAGATTTAACTCTAACACCATTTGATTTTAGCAGACCGGTCCTGCCAGCTAATGTTGAAGCTCCTACTACTTTTGTATACCCTTATTATGTGTGGAAGGTACAGAATGCAGCAGAAAGCTATATTACTTACCTGGCCAGCTTCATTGCTCCTTTATGAAGGGGAAATCATGTCTGACAAATTTGCTTGAGTTCTTTGAGGACATAACGTACAGGGTGGATAAAGGGGAACCAATGGACGTAGTGTATTTAGACTTCCAGAAGGCATTCGACAAGGTGCCACATAAAAGATTATTGCTCAAGATAAAAAATCACTGGATTAGGGGGAATATTCTGGCATGGGTGGAGGATTGGTTATCTAACAGGAAGCAGAGAGTTGGGATAAATGGTTCATTCTCGGACTGGCAACCAGTAGCCAGTGGTGTTCCGCAGGGGTCGGTGCTGGGTCCCCAACTCTTTACAATCTATATTAACGATTTGGAGGAGGGGACCGAGTGTAACATATCAAAGTTTGCAGATGATACAAAGATGGGAGGGAAAGTAGAGAGTGAGGAGGACATAAAAAACCTACAAGGGGATGTGGACAGGCTGGGTGAGTGGGCAGAGATTTGGCAGATGCAATACAATATTGGAAAATGTGAGGTTATGCACTTCGGCAGGAAAAATCAGAGAGCAAGTTATTATCTTAATGGCGAGAAACTGGAAAGTACTGCAGTACAAAGGGATCTGGGGGTCCTAGTGCAAGAAAATCAAAAAGTTAGTATGCAGGTGCAGCAGGTGGCTTTTATTGCTAGGGGATAGATTATAAAAACAGGGAGGTATTGCTGCAGTTATATAAGGTATTGGTGAGACCGCATCTGGAATACTGCATACAGTTTTGGTGTCCATACTTAAGAAAAGACATACTTGCTCTCGAGGCAGTACAAAGAAGGTTCACTCGGTTAATCCCCGGGATGAGGGGGTGGACATACGAGGAGAGGTTGAGTAGATTGGGACTCTACTCATTGGAGTTCAGAAGAATGAGAGGCGATCTTATTGAAACATATAAGATTGTGAAGGGGCTTGATCGGGTGGATGCGGTAAGGATGTTCCCAAGGATGGGTGAAACTAGAACTAGGGGGCATAATCTTAGAATAAGGGGCTGCTCTTTCAAAACTGAGATGAGGAGAAACTTCTTCACTCAGAGGGTAGTAGGTCTGTGGAATTTGCTGCCCCAGGAAGCTGTGGAAGCTACATCATTAAATAAATTTAAAACAGAAATAGACAGTTTCCTAGAAGTAAAGGGAAGTAGGGGTTACGGGGAGCGGGCAGGAAATTGGACATGAGGCTGAGTTCGGATCGGTCGAGGCCCTGTGGGTGGCGTAGCGGGCCCAGGGGCTGAGTGGCCGGGTCCTGCTCCTACTTCTTGTGTTCTTTAGATTTGAGGTGAGGATCAGATCAGCCATGATCTTATTGAATGGCGGATCAGGCTCGAGGGGCCGATTGGCCTACTCCTGCTCCTATTTCTTATGTTCTTATGTTCCTCCGCAAAACATAATCCCACCTATCTGTCCTACAGGGGTTTAGTTTGGAGTCAAAACTAACTGGCAGGGTCTGAGTCTTTATATAACTGGAGTAGGAACCCGTGTGCCGCACCACCTATCTGAAATGCCATGGCATTTTTATGTGCATGCTTAGCCAGGATGTTATACCGCTACAGTGTGTGACTACAGTGTGTGACGGATGTATATCATTCAAAGAATGAAGGCCTTAAAGGGTAGACAGTTTAACTTAATGAAAAATAAGGTTTCATCACCAAAGTGAAAACTGTACCTTTTACTAAACACAACATTGATTGTTCTTTAATTAACAGTATTATGTTCTGATTATTAAAATCAGACTTTTGGAATAATAGATTGTAGTTGTGGAAAGCAAAATATGAATAAAGTGTATGTTTATTTGTTATCTTCCTCGTGCAGTAGGATAGCCCAAATTGTTCAAAGTGAAAACTCAATGATATTGGACTACTTCCATCACTTCTGTTCTTGCTGTCATCACAAAGTATTCTCATGGTCCTTGTCAAGTCATGTGAACTATATAAAACTTTTGTTTATAAATGTTTGGTACTAACTTGTGGGTTTAAGAAATTTATTTTTAATTTTGCCACTGCAGCAAGAGCAAAATTAGAACCTTTTTCAATCTAACCAGAACTCAACTCAATCTCCACTTGATCTATATTTTAGTTTGATGCCATCCAACAAAGGCCTACCCTTGCATTTTAAGAGACAATTTCAAACATTAATAAAAAATTGTATCCTCCAGGGATGTAGATGCTTTACTTTCTTCGCCAGTGAAACAGAAAATCCCTACGGGCTAGGATGATAAAAATGAGTGCCCTACCAGCAATCAGCAGGCACCAGAGATCACTTGCGTATGATTCTTTCTCCTTGACCACTCCTCCCCAATGCAGAGATGCAACAGCCCACAGAGAGGCAAAAGCTTTTAGTTTAAGAGTAGGACAGAAAACTGCATCTTCAAATTTGAGCATTTTTTCTTTTTTACAGGATAATGAATGGGATGGGGATCTTCTTTATGCGCTATTTGAGTTTATTCTACCTTTGGCATATGGACACCGGCCTGAACTGGTGATTTTGGCAGTGGGATCTAACATTCGAATTCAATCAGTTACACTAGCTCACTTGACACATTTACTCCAGGTGCTTGCTGAGGGTCGGATCCTTGTAATAAGCCAGGTATGCTGAAATTAATTGGTTCTTTAGGCTCCAGGTTAAGTTTTTTGTTTGCAGAGGTTTAGAATACATGTGTAACTCTTATCAGTGTAAATTTGTGTAAGTATGAAACTGTCGATCTTGTTTGTGTTGTGTTTATACTGGGCTTCTGATCTATGCAGTATTGTCTGCTGCATGTGAAAACAAGATTGCAGAACAACTGATGCCGTTGTGCATCACTGTCTAAATTAATGCTAAAGAACACACACTACAATATGTATTCCAAGCCACTCCCATTAGATCAGGTGGGTTAGTTAGATCCCAAGAAAGTCCAACGGTTTGAATTCCTGGCCTGTGCTCAGTTAGCTAATCTCAGCCACGATAGTAGGAAGGATGCTGCAATTGACCGTGGCAGTTCTAAGCTAGGAAAGGGAAAAAGATCAGTCTGCAATCCCATTGCTGATCACTACAGTGACCTCTGTCGTAAAGTATATTTGTGGGTTCAGCAGTAATGACCCCACTTTCACTAAGTTCACTCATGAAGAATGTCTGTTTTAGCAAGGTACCATAGACTGACAGTCCCCATGAAACCATACACCAGCACGAGTAAGCGCTTTCAGGAGAGCAGGATAGAAGAGATGGGGAAAGATGGAATGAATGGGGAAAATTTGAGTTTTTAAATTAATGGCCCGGATTTTCCGGGGCCTATGACCGTGTACGCACACGTAAACGGTCGTAAGTGCCCTGCAAGTTCCGGATTTCTGCTTGCGATGCGCATGCGCGAAAACCCAGAACTTGCGATCTGTCAAGTTTCAGCTTGACATCGTACGAATCCGAAGGAAATGGACATTCACTGTCGCAGGGTTAGGTTACTGCCCAGCGAATGCCCACAAAACTCTTAAGCCTGGTAAAAGCAGGCGTAAGGCCTTTTTTTTTTACCAGCGTAAGGGTTTAAATAAATATTAAAACATTTTTTAAATCATTTAAACATTCAAAAACCTTTAAAATTAGTTTAGGTTATTTTTGGCCCTTTTAAAAATGTTTAATTTATTTTTCAAAAAATTTAATTTTTGTTTTAAATGTTTAAATTGTATTTTAATTAATTTTAAACATGCGATGATTTATTTTTATTTAGGTTGTGTATTTTTTATCTGATTTCTATTATGCTTATGGGGGTTTCCGTACGTAAATGGAATCCCCATAAGCATAATGGGAATCCCCCTTTTTGATTGCTTGGGCCAACCCACGTGATCCCAGGGATGCTTGCGAACCGCATGCGCTCCGGGATGCATGGGCCTTTACGCTGGCCCAGGAGTGCGAGTCTTTGTAGGTCCAGGGCCATCAGGTAAGGACGGATTTTACTTGTGGTTCGGAGGCATTCGCCCACGGGAAGCCTCCGACCGCAATTTCAGGTCGAATATATACTTTACTGGACTGAACTATTCTGGTTTGTCTTAAAATTATTGAAAAAGAATATTTTTTTTAAAATGCCAATAACCTGTCGTAAAATAGATTTTCACACTTTTTTTGTTCAGACTTCTGACCTTGTGGAGACTTTGATGAGTTCTTTGCTTGGTGATCCTATATCTGCAATGAGACCTTTTGTTCTGAAACAAGAAAATGCACTGGTGTTGGTGAAACTTAGACAAGACCTGAAGCAGCACTGGAAATTACTTCAGAACAGCGGTAAGCGAAAGAATCTAATACAACCATTGGCCCTGTTCAATTCCCCAGCTACTTTTTAAATAAATTAATCAGCAATCGGGGAGTTGAGGAGAACTTTTTCACCCAGAGGGTAGTGGGGGTCTGGAACTTACTGCCTGAAAGGGTGGTAGAGGCAGAAACCCTCACCACATTTAAAAAGTACTTGGATGTGCACTTGGAAGTGCTGTAACCTAGAAAGCTACAGGCCAAGAGCTAAAAAGTGGCGTTCAATTTATCTCCGTTTATTCCTCTTCAATAACTTATGCTGGAGTGTGCTTCCTTGAGCACCAGCAGCCGTTGGGGATCTCACCCATTGGCCATTCTTCATGTGTCAACCTACGCAGTGAAGGTAAGTGCACTATTCAACTGGGGCGATGTCACATCTGCTCCACTTGGATTTCCTTCTGGGGTGATCACTGGATATGATTAGAAATTGAACCCCTGGCCATTTTATCTGCTCTCTAGGCTGGAGACACAGGCCAGTTATAGTGCCATCCTGTCCAAAGATCATCTAACTCTGAATAGGCCAGAGATGGAACCTGGGACCTTCCTAGTCAGTATATGTAGCATGTCTGTAATGTGTAATGCATTTATCCAAAGAGCCATTGGGAAAGTAAAATGGCTGCAAGCTTAATACTTTATATCCATAAACTAATAGTTGTCCATAACTTCAATTGTGCTTTTGTTCTAAACTGACTCCATGTTTAAAATGTATATGGAAATTTCATATGTGTAATATAATTTTTCCTCTTTCCTAAATGCAGTAAATTAAACATTTGAGTCCTTTTGAAGTTGCAACTTGGAATAACCTGAATCTATATTTTGGAAACATCATTGGCTTCAAGTTATATTGGCAGCCCTATCATTACATTTGAATCCAAATATTCTACTGGAGATTCTTGAAGTGGTGGTACTCATCCTAAAATTACAGAAGCTGATCGATATTCAAAGTAAAGAACTATTATCTTCATCTGCAGTGTTCATAATGTCAGCCTGTTTACTCCACACAAAGCATCATCTACAGTCAGGCTTTACATGGACAACAGAACTATTCCAATGATTTGTTTTGGATGAGCAGTGCACAGAATTAATCAATGTCTAATGAAGATGAAGATACAAACCTTGATTCGTCAAATACCTAGACCTAAGGCAGTACATAGAAGTACTGTTACAGCGGCCTTTAAGCCCAAAACAAGAGTTTTTATGTATTTCACCGGTTAACTAGTATTATTAAAGGTGCCGTTTTTAAAATTCAAAACAAGATGATACATTATATTTGAAATTAAAAATCTATACTGTAATAGTGCTTCTGCTCCCCTGCTCTATTGCCATGTTATATGCAGGGAGAATGAACAGATGGCAGCTGCTGCATTACCTCGGCTTCATAATGTTCAATATAGAGTGAGCTGCTTCTTTCATTTGTCACTCCAGACTGGAAGAAAACAGGACCAACTAGACTGGGGTAGATTGCCTAATTTTAAATTAAAGAATGAAGAATTAGTGTAGATAAAATTTGTATTGTTTCTAAATCTTTTTTTTTTAAATGTGTTCACTGACTGATTTGACCTGAACCCACCCTGATCCTTCTGCTCCTGGTTGGTCTTCCATACCACCCAGGCCCCCCTCAGACTCGCCACTCAGAGCAGGGCTGGGCACAAGGTCTTGAAGCCTGCTTCTTCTGGGTGCCACCCCAAATGAACACCTGCCTGGTGTTAACTGAAAGCAAATGAAGTGGGGGGCCCTTCTGCCTCCTGCGTGTCCTTATGCCTGCTCAGAGAGTAACTGCTCTTCCCCTCCCCGCCCCGCCCCCCAATGCAACCAGGAAATTCCTGGTCACTAGAGGATCAAGACCTTGCATCACTGATTCCTACTTTTTTTTCTTCTTTTTTACCCAGATGCAATGCACACAAAAATCTGGCCCATGTTTAATATTACAATTACTTAGCCTGTTCTCAGACTGGTGGGTGGGGTTGCCAACCCTCGAGGATTGCCCTGGAGTCTCCAGGAATTAAAAACGAATCTCCAGGACACTGCTGCCAGCAACCCAGGAGAAAAATCACAGGGACAATAAAAAATTCTCTTTAAATAGGGCCATGGAATCTTTTGCACCCATTTTAAGAGTGGCTGCAAAAGATTCCATGTCTCGCCCGAAAGCCTGCTCGTCAGAGTGCAGTCGGGGCTCTTGAGTTCTGCATAAGTGTCAGCCTAGATGGGGCTGGAAGTGTGTGTTTTCTTTTTGAACATTTGTTTAAGTTATACAAAATATCAGTTCTAAAAGCACAAAAATCTAGGCTGACACTCCAGTGCAGTAGTGAGGGAGGTGCCGTCTTTCAGATGAGACGATAAATTTGAGGCCCTGTCTACTCTCTCGGGTGCGCGTAAAAGATCCCATGGCCCTATTTTGAAGAAGAGCAGGGGAGTCTTGGCCAATATCTATCCCTCAATCAACATCACTAAAAAGAAAACACAGATTATCTGGTCATTATCACATTGCTGTTTGTGGGAGCTTGCTGTGCACATATTGGCTGCCACGTTTCCTATATTACAACAGTGACTACACTTCAAAAAAGTACTTCATTGGTTGTAAAGTGCTTTGGGATGTCCGGAGGACGTGAAAGTCACTATAGAAATTGCAAGTCTTTATAGTTTTTTTAAGTAATTTTCAGCAATTTGAAATCCAGTTACTCTCAGTTGGAGGACTGGACACCCTTATTAAAAATGCTGGCATAGAGTTTCTGCTCATTTATGCTAGTAATATCAGTGCAATCTGGGTGGAATTGGCAGACCCAGCGCAAAAGATCGTGGAATTTGAAACGTAAGTGAGTTGCATTTGTATTTTCTGCGATCTTTTACGCTGGTTTAAGATTCAGTTCGCTGGATCAGGCCCTGCCCACGTCCCCAGGTTGAAATTGTGTGATTCCGTTGGTTCTCGAAGGCTCTTGTAGATACATTTTTAAAAGCTTTTTTATATCAAAATATATTTTACGCAAATACAGTAACTGCATGCCATTCAATGCATTTCAATGATGAGGCAGACAGCAAGATGCCTTTTTCGCGAAGCTTTTGGATACTCGCTTTTAACCGTGCATTTGCCTCTCGCCTGAAGTTACTGTACCATTTTCACATAAATAACAGTGAGGGGCATTGGCCTCACCGTTAATTTGACAGCAAATTCTGGCCCAATGTGTTTGGTCTGCCAATCACTGAAGCTAAAGAAAACGCCAACTATTGTCTGGTTTAGTTGGTAGTCATTTATTTACAGCAACAGTATATTTCCACACTAATAGACACAACGTGCTCGCTCTACAGCGTTCTAGTAACTAAAGTTATATCTTTGGCAGACAAGTAGTATAATTCCAAACTACAGGTTTACAAAATGTAAAATATACATTAATTTACAACGTTATAAATTTATATTTACAATACCTAGCGTAGCTAAAAAGGGTGCATTAATGTATCTACAACTACTATGTTACAAATCAGACATCATTCTAGCATTTATGTTGCTTCCATTTGCGAGCGGCGAGTGTCAGTTGAGTGTCCTTTTTGTGCCACAAGTAGATCTTGTTTACTATTACATTGGCGTCATTCACATCACCAATGAGGACGTACTGCGTGGCTCGGTTGCTGCGCGTCATCTTGTGGGCGCAGTTTGCGTTGATGAGCAGCCATTGCTGAATAATGGTGCGTGTTCCAAAGGAAAAGAGCGATCCGGGACTGATCATCTCCACCCGCCCTTCCACATCATACTCGGAATCTCCCGAAGCACTCTTCCTCTTCGCCAGTCTAACTTTCACTGCTGTGGGCAGAACAATAAGGGACCGTCATTCACTGTTATGATCGACATAAATGTTATTAAAAGTCAAACGGACTATACTGACGGGTTTATTTTACAATGCAAAATAAATGCTATGTTTCCGTTGCCCGACTTTGTGTACAATTTATTTGCTAATGTCTTAAAATGTAGTTTTTGGTCTCAAAACTTACCAAAATTGTTCTGACAGAATGTCTGCAAAACTCTTTTGTGTGCACCCGGTTCCTCTGTCATGGGGCAGCCCTGGCAGGTCGGCTTTGGAAAAACTGTAAATAGCAGAAACAAAGATAATTACAATATTTGATATGGGGGGAAAAAAATTATAACAAAAAGCCGTTTTAACAAGTAGTTCAAATTAGAATGGAATCGTGGTGTGGTGACGAAATGTCCACCACATTAATATTTTCCGCATACAACGCAATATAACATTGTTCTGTGTAATTCCTCGCAAGTCTTACATTTTCGGTAAGTGGTAGACTCTGTGCTGATCGATGTTAGGCATATGTCTTCATCGGCTGGGAATCGGTCACAGTCAAGAGCATCAGGCCAAGACTGCCCATGGCAAGCGAGGACTTGGCTACAACTGTCTCGAACAGCTACACACATACTCCGGCAAGGCAGGATGAACCTGCAATGGGACATTGTTAATGTACATACCCATCGTGCTAATATTCCCAAATGTTCAGCCACCACAATCAGTTATCCGAAGTAACTAGACAAGGGATTAAATACTGAAGAGAGAATACTTACGTATCTAAGCAGACTGGAGCAAATAAAGAGCAGAGGAAAGTTCCGGCATCCGAGTGACAGCCAGTCCGAAGAAGCGACTCCCATTCCGCAGATTTCGGGATAACCTCTCCGAGTGTGGTGTGGCCCATCAGATTTGGAAGCCTCATTTCTGAGTATCCGACATCTTGGCATAACCCCATTTCCTTTGGTACGGCCACACACTTTGTCGATATTCCAATATCGAAACAATCGATTAGCACAACACGCAGGGCCCAGAACAGGGAAAGGAGACTTCTCTGTGTACGGCGCGGCATCTCTGGAGAGGGCGAGGGCAACACTGAACTGCAGGATTCCTGTCTTTGCTCCAGTGCTCGTTGCAGCATTTATATCTTTCCTGACCTGCTTTATCAATTGCCAGCGATCTGTCAAAGTACTTCAGATAAGCCCTTTAACTTTTATTATCCATTCAAGTGATCACGTTGTGATTACAGTGGAGGTGGGGTTGTAAACACGGCACCTTTTCAGACTGCACAGATTCATTTGTAACGGCTCATTATTACCCTTGGATTTTTAGTTAATTTTCTTTGTTTTAATTGTAAAGTGTCTCTGGACAGTAATATTTTTTTTAATCTCAAATATACACAGTTCCAAGTTCGATTTAAGAAATCCTGCGCATACATTTTCAGTAGACAGACAGACAGACTCCAGAAACCCATTTGTCTCCGTTGTGTTTTGACAAATTGCAAATGTGAGAAGTGAAACAAAAGAATGAATGACCGAGTGAAGAAATTCTGCCGGGGCTAATTGTCTCCCGTCTCTTGTCTTGAGTACAAGTATTACGCTGGAGACATGTTTCTGGGTCTTGATGAACGTAACGTCTGGTGTTCCAGCAACAGATTTGGAAAAACCAGAACATTGAAGATCAACTCGTTAAATCTCAGTTACCTGGTACAGGACCGTAACATTTCAGATAGATATAAATAAGAAAGGCAGCACCTGGTGTAACAAGACATGCATATATCATTAAATGTTGAATATTGGCAAGATTTCATTGTGCTCACTATATGGGCCAATCCACTTGTATCTATATTTGGCACATCACCGTGATCTTTTAATTTTTTTACTGGAAATAATGTTTCACGTTTTGATTTGTAACACGTTTTTGTGTTTAAATAATTTAGTAAATCCAATTGTTACTTTTAACAAGCGACTGTAGCGTAATATAATTATCACTTCTACGATAGTTAATAACTCGATATTGTTGATATCTAATATGCATTAAAACTGAGGCTGCTATCAGTCAGTGTGTGCCAACATGTATAAGCATTTCGATGCTTTTCAGAACAAGTTCTGTAAAGTTTACAGCTAAAACGTATATCTTACATCAAATCTAAACATTTACAACTAGCGAATCCGCCTTTCTTCAAACATGGACCGAAATATTCAAGAACCAATTTCGGTTCATTTTGCAGTCCTATAGGTTCTCATGATGTGTTATTGTTAGGTTTTATACTCTCATTCAGTGTACAGACTGGATATGTAGCTATGGTTTACCACAGATCTGTTTTTAATATTTAACCTGGATTAAATCTATTTCGAATCCAAACATGGAATTGCAATTCTTCATCTCTATTGAATATTACAATGAAGTTTCCTGTTTCTGATCTATGTATGTAAGTTGTAAAGGTTTAACTCTACTTCAGTGCAAGTCCCAAGTACAAGGGAACATGTAACCAGTTCTTTTTGAGGAAAGTGGAGAGGAAGCTTCTGAAGAAAAAGATAATGGAGAGCACTTATTTTTGTAATATTCACACATATATAAGGTACTATATAACTCAGTATCAACATATAAAAGTTTTAGCTTTGCTAGTTTTCTGTCCTCCCTTAAGACCTTGATTCTTGCTGGGATATGGTTTCACAGGAATGTCAAATTTTGTCCACGTGACCATTCTTCATGTGTTAACCTAAACAAAAATGAGAAGTCGCACAACACCAGGTTATAGTCCAACAGATTTATTTTAATTTACAAGCTTTCGGAGCTATCGCCCCTTCCTCAGGTAGAGTTATTGTAACTCTACCTGAGGAAGGGGCGATAGCTCCGAAAGCTTGTAATTTTAAATAAATCTGTTGGACTATAACCTGGTGTTGTGCGACTTCTCATTTTTGTCCACCCCAGTCCAACGCCGGCATCTCCGCATCATAGCCTAAACAAGTTAGTGTCAGCCAACTATTTGGACACAAAGGGCATCACAGTTGAGCTTGATGCTGTTCCCATTTAATGTCCAAATATATAGCAGGGCTCACTAGATAACAGAAGAACCCCAGGCTGATTTTTCTTCCTAGCTCAGGCCCACTGAGGCCAATTGAAGCACTTACATACTAGTGCTTGTATAGTTCCGATTTCAGGAGACTGGCATAAACGTGCCACATGCAAGCATTTGTACTGTTAAATCCAGCTCCCTTATTCCAGTGGCAGAATCACACACTCATGAAAAACTGGATCTACGATTCTGCTGCTGGGATTCTGTCCTGAAATCCAAACTAAAAGAGTCTTTCCCATACCTCAAATACTGTCTTACCTGAGATCCGCTCACTCAGCATAGACAAGGAATTGAACCGAGGACCAATAAAAGGAAATGGCAGAAGTGCATACCAGGTCACCCAGCCTCTGTGGAGTGAACAATCACGCTGTCATTTTGAATATATTATTGGCCAGGATGCCGGAAGATTACTCTTCTTTAAACAATGCCGTAAGATCTTTAATGTCCAGCTGAACCATTGAAATAGGCAGCTGGGGCCTTAGTTTAACATCTCATCGAAAGGACTGCAATTCTGACAAGATAGGACACCCGCAGTACAAGTTCAGAACCTTCTGATCCAGATGTTTGCTAACTGAGCAAAGGTAATACAAATAATTTGTAACCCAGAATCTAAAAATGTAACACCGAAAGTGTTCTTTAGACAGCTATATTGTCATAGTTCATATATTTAAAATGGTTGCAGAGAAAGTAATACTAAAAGATAAAATCCCAATATCTATACATATTCCCCATTTTAATAAAAGGGCATTAGGATTAAACTATCTAGTGCCTGGACTGGCTGGCAGACACCTGACCCAAAGACATCAGGTCATGCATGGCTCCCTCACCATTTAAAAGAAGAGGCAAAACAGAGGCAGGTCTGATTAAACCTTTATGAATACCTAAAGTGTTCACACTTCATTGTCAAGTGCATTAAACAGTAGCCAGTCCCACTTCTTCCTTATCTCTCTTGCAGATTCTTCACATTCAGGTACAATAACTGCAGCTCCCTTCCCCACCCATACAATTCAGGGTGTTTCATAAAATGTTGGGTGGAGGTTAGCTGAAGGCATTATTTTGGAGTCTCTTTGTTGTAATTTTCTTAAAATATTTGCTAACCTAAAAATTTAAATGATCTCTTTTTAAAAAGTAATTTGAAAAATTGCTAGTGTATTCTTAGTCCAGTCAGACTCATCTCCTTCTTTGCCATCCCCACGCCAGGTAAAGTGACAGATGCAACATGCAACAGAGCCTATCATGTTTGTTTTGTGTTCCATGCATGGCTAGTAGATGGGACTGGGTAGGAGGTTGGCTATAATGTATAGCTATAATTCTCCTAGACATCTTATGAAATAATAATGTTCTTTTAACAACATGCATTTATATAGCGTTTTTAACATAAAAAATGTAGTGCATCAGCTCTTGCCCAGCTGAGATCAGGGATGGCATTAGGGCCATGAAACCCGTGCAATTGCATGGGGTCCAGAGAGAGTCAGGAGCCCCGAGCGGATTCTGTTGAATGGGCCTGTATGTGGCAGATCTCATTTAATATAGATAAATGTAGTGTTTTGTGGTTGGGGCAACACCAAGCATGTGTACATCATGCAGGGTTGTGTGCTCAAGGCTGTTGAGCAGGACAAAGACCTGGGTGTTATAGTACATGAATCTTTGAAGATCCATGGCCAGTGTTGTGAGACTATTCAAAAAGCAAATAGAATGTTAGGATGTATTACCAGGATGATCAAATACAAAACAAAAATGCTATACTGTCTTTGTATGGGCCTCATTTAGAATGGTGTGTTCAGTTTTCATCCCCTTACATAGAATAATTGAAACTTACAGCACAGAAGGAAGCCATTCGGCCCGTCGTGCCTGTGCTGGCTCTTTGAAAGAGCAGCTGTGCTTAGTCCCACATCCCTGCTTTTTGTCTGAAGCCCTGGAAGTTCCTCTTCCTTAAGTACTTGTCCAACTCCCTTTTAAAATTATTTATGGAATCAACTTCCACCACCTTTTTGGGTAGACTGTTCCAGGTAGGTGATATAGAGGCCCTAGAAAATGTTCAGAGGTGGGCCACTAGATTGATGCCTAGTTTAAAGGCCTTTAGTTACCACAACAGGCTTAAAGAGCCAGGGCCTTTTACTCTAGAAAAATGTAGCCTTTATGAAAAGATTAGATTATGTCCATGTGGATAGGCAATTTGAGCTAGATAGGTCAGGAAGAATCAGGGGACGTGAATTACATAAGCATTAAACTAGGTTAGATGTCAGGGTGTACTTCTTTTCACAAAGAGT
The DNA here is from genome assembly GCA_030390025.1 of Squalus acanthias. Lineage (NCBI taxonomy): Eukaryota > Metazoa > Chordata > Chondrichthyes > Squaliformes > Squalidae > Squalus > Squalus acanthias. Next base: position 106,442,225 of record CM059434.1, read on the forward strand.
CGTTGATCTATGGAAGAGGTTGCCGGCTCGGGCAGTGAGTGCAGATTTGGTGCAAGCATTCATAAAGGAGCTGGATGAGTACCTGTGTATGGCCGACATCATTTCTTTTTGAAGGTAAGTGAATATTGGGAGATGTGTCTCCCAGTCACCGTGGTCTCCTGGAACTTGTTTGATTACCTTTGTCGGAGAGGAATTTCCTAGTGTTTCCTAAATTTGCTGAAGGTTTTCTTGCATTTGTTTTTTTTTTGTCTCTCCCAAGAGATTGCATAGCTGGTTGGGGGCGGCCAGGGTTGGGGGGGGGGGGGGGGGGGGTGCACGGCGTGGATTGGGTTAATGGTGTGCATAACTTGCACCATGGCAATATGGGGCAGGTTGTTCATAACTCAGCACAGACTGCAGATTAAACCAGAGATCTTCCTGGTCTGTATGGTTGAATGCTACAGAAAGTGCGTTCAACCACTGAGCCACTGAGAAAGCTATTCATGCACACACTGCCAACAAATCTGTGCAAAACCTGTGAAAGTGGGATCAATTACAAAAACATTCCTGAACTTTTCATCAATCTTGTTTAGTGATATACACTAAAAGCTGTCTTGAGAGACCCAATCCATCTTCTCAGAAAGTATGACACTACAATAAATGATCAAAGAGAATTACTTAGGATATTATGACCATTGTGTTCATGCCAATTCTATAAATGATAATTTGACACAGTGTTTGAGTTCCAAAGATAAATTGATAAAATAGTGATTATCTCCAGATTTCTGATGAGTGCACAGGTAACAATCCAAATTCGATCCTTTGAGACAGTGGACAAATCTTCATTCAAAAATAAAATCAATCTGGGAGTTTTTGCAAAGTTAATGTTTGGCATTAGAATCCACTTGATAAAAACTGGAAAATTGTAGAGCAGAGTGTCCCACTGTTGAAACAAATACGGAATACTTACAGGTCTTGTAGTTTATAGGTAGGAGACAAATCAGAAGGACTGAGGTTTAAGGAACCCCATACTTAACAACATGTTTCACATTTATATGGAGTGTGAGAGTTTGCAGCCCGTTTCATTATTTGAAGGGGCTGCTCCTCAACAGTTGGCTCCACTTCAGTCCCACGCTCCTGATCCTTGGCCACTCAGTACGGAGGGGGGCGGGCAAGTCAGAAGACCACCTCGTGGGTCTGCTCCTGGGCCTGGCCAAGTTGGGCATCCACAGGTCCAGGTTGGACACAGTCCGTGGGGGTTGTCGCTCTGGCTGTCTGCCTCTCTTCCGTGGTTGTTTCTGTGCCTGGGTAGCCCTGGAGGAGGAGCACGCGGTGTCCGTCAGTACTCTTGAGTCCTTCCGCTATGGGTGGGCACCACAGGGACTGGAGTATTTGCTGGATATTATTATTTAATTTGATAAGTTTCCTTTGTTTTCTCTGATTTAGTTTTCTATTAGTTGTGCCCCTTGAAAAGGGGGCATTTGTGTTTGATGACACTGGGGCAACCCAGTGTCTCCTTATTGTTTAAATTAAGAAAAGGCATACTTACAAACAAAATGTTGACCCAAATGATACAATCTTGGGAAGTTCCAAGATAAGTGCTGCAGACTAAGGTAGAAGTTGTTAGGTACATAGATCAGAATAATCCAGGGTTAACTCAGCTAAAGTCAATTTGTTCTTTGATTTTTTTTTAAGGTTTACTTTCAGACTTTACAAACAGAAAACAATGGAAGGTTTTGTAGCTGGTTTGTTACAACAAAAATACCAGCAGCTGTCAGACTGATTGAATTCCACCAGGGTCCGTGCCTCAATATAATTCTTACACAATTGAACACAGAAATTTGTGGATAGGTTTGCGGCAAGGAGTTCTTAATACTATGCTATAATTACATTTTTACATTTTCTTCCCTTTCTCTTTCTTTAGTGTTGTGACTCATGCTGAAGTTGTGACGTGTTTGCAGGCAGCCTCCGATAACTCAACCAAGTGACCATTCTTCACATGTGAGCCGAGACAGTGACGGGCCAATTTTCCTGGAGTCCATGGAACTGCTCATGGAACGACACCGAGACAATGCACTGAAATAGTATTGTGCCTGATGTCACTTCCTGTGCCCCGATTTCCTGCCAGGGCGAATGATCATCTTGTGGATGTTCCATGGCTGGGGGCTCCAATTGGGTGCAGTCATGAGGGCACAGAAAATTGAAGCACTGTTGCAGGCCTTAAAAGCTTACGGCTGCTTAAAGGGGCTGGTGCATTCTGGGGCTTTGAGAGAGCCTGTGGAGGAAATACTGCAGCCTGAGCCTAGTTGAATATTTTGGAAGCTTAAAACCTACAGCCAAATATCCTAAAGTGTTTCTGAGAAGTAATTTCCACCAGCAGATCATTTTTAAAGTGACAGTGACCAGGAGAAAGTTTTTCTGGCAGCAGCAGAATAAACAACATGCATACCATCAGCGTGTCAGTAAGGAGGAATGGTTGCACGCTTTGAATCATGAAGCTACTGAGTAGCTGTTGCAGGAAAGTCCTTTATCTCCACCGTGGTAGGAAGGTCATGAAGGCTGTGGCAGGCACAGCATGGCATGATGTGGCTGTGGCCATCAACAGCAGCAATGCCATGCCAGGGGTGTGGATGCTGTGCCAGAAAAAGATTTAATGACCCCTTCCAGGAGAGGGAAGGTAAGCATGAACCTTTACACTGTTGTAAATGTTAATTAAAGGCTAATTTCTTCTAGTGGTTATGGTCTTGGACTAGCAACGTAGAGATCACGAGTCCAAATCCTACCATACCAAGTTGTGAAATTGAATTCAGTAAATCTGGTCATTTGTGGCTGGCACCAGAAAAAATGATAATAAAACTGCAGGGATTATTGTAAAAAAAAAAACAACTGGTTTATTAATGTCCTTCAGGGAAGAGAAAAAACCTGCTGCCCTTCTCCAGTCTGGCCTACACATGACTCCAGTTTCACACTATGTGGTTGACTCTTAGTGCCCTCAGGGCAACTAGGGATGGGCAACAAATGCTACCTTGCTGGTGTCGCCCACATCTCAAGAATAAATTAAAGAAAGTAAGCATGCTAGAGTCCGATGCCCACTTATTAATCACTCCCTGATCACAAGCTACAGACACACAAGTACCTGCAAGGATCTAATGTATGAAAGAACATTAAAGCAGCATCAGCTTCACCTTCACTGCACCTCCTTCATAATGCATATGGAAGTGACACAGCTAATGTTGTTGGGAGTATTAACACTAGTCTATTGGAATCACAAAAATGCAAGTCGACAATTCTACTGTCAGTATAAGGGAGCCAGTTTTAGCAATGCGATTGTGGGAGCTGGTTAGTGGCTGTCACTCTCCTGTGATCAAAATGACAAGAGTACCAAGTTTTTAAGGCACCTAGAATGAACTGAGCACAATCCCAGTGGATAACAGTGTAAACAATGCTAATCTTGAACTGCTCCTTGATGTGAGCTTACCGACCATGATCATTCTGGGCACCAGTATCAAAGGAATAGTCTACAAACAAAATGATTCTGGTGAGTTTTCTCTCATTGTCATGTTCAGGTACATTGCTCAGGCTTTCAGAAGACATGCCTCTTATATCTTCAGGACCACACATGATTACTACTCATGGCTATAAAGTTCTTCAGACATGCCTTGCAAAAACTGGACTAATGTGTCCAGAAACTGCAGTGAGAGAACACCCATTCCACCTGTTCCATTTAGCGCTTCTGTTTTTCGGATAGCTCCGACACGGTAAGAGAGCCCCAGGTGGGCAGAGGAAACGCTTCAAGGACACCCTCAAAGCCTCCTTGAAAAAGTGCAACATCCCCACCGACACCTGGGAATCCCTGGCCCAAGACCGCACAAAGTGGAGGAGAAGCATCCGGGAAGGTGCCGAACACCTTGAGTCTCTTCGCCGGGAGCAAGCGGAAGCCAAGCGGAAGGAGCGCACGTCAACCCAAGCACCCGATCCACCCGCCCCTTCAACCACTGTCTGCCCCACCTGTGACAGAGACTGTAGGTCCCGCATTGGGCTCATCAGTCACCCGAGAACTCATTTTTAGTGTGGAAGCAAGTCATCCTCGGTTCCGAGGGACTGCCTAAGAAGAAGAAGAAGTGGGAGAGTAATATTCGTGCCCCGCTCCCCCTACTCCCCCCTCCATTTATATTACTAAAACGTATCCTCTTATTCTAAATCACAAAACTGGTTCAGGGTAAGTAAGCCACTTTTAGCAATGCAAACATGGAAAGCTGGTGGACGGACTGCTGTGGCTGTTCTGCGAACGAAACTATAAAAACACCAAATGGAAAATCACTCTTTTATAAAAATTAAAAACTATTATTTGTCTGAGACTTGCTGTAAGTGCATTCAGTGAGAGTATTTATCCAGCATTTGGCTCATTTTTACCTTCATGTTCTCAACTCCTCCCACCTGGGTAATACATTTGTAACTGTCTCCATTCTGTCAGTTTCATCTGTTAATAGAGTTGTGTGTGAGGTAGTGACAGACAGCATGGAGACTGCACTACAATTGTATATGGTAATTGACTGAAAATTCCTCACATGCTTGATTTACTATAGCTGATCAAAGTGAACAGATGGTTGCTATGCTGGCAAAAGGTTATAAAGAAAGATTGTAATATAGAAACAAAATACTCCAATAAATACAGTGCTGATGCATCATAGTGACTCCAGTTAGTTATCTGTCTGTAAACCTTTACCAGTAAAGATCAAATTTGGACTGTCCCTTGCCTTCTTTTTGTGTACCTGAAATTCTTGGGGCTTCAACCTGCTCCCGGAAGCGTGGTGGGCGGGATGTCCAGCTGCCAATCTGCTGCAGCCCAGATCCCCGTCCCAAATTCTGGGGTCGAGGTTATTTGAATAGAGGGGGCGAGCACCTGCACCATTTCTGATGTTCCTGGGGCATGTGCCCCACGGTGTGTGGGGGGTGGGAGGAAGGAATCTCGCAGAGGCAACATGATGCTCCATCTGGGGACAGGCCATTCTAACTGAAGACATTGAGAATTTTTGTTAAAGTATCACCAATTTCGGCTGCTGACATGACATGAACATTTCATTATTCTGCACTAGTAAATCCACCCAACATGAGTAAAGCTCTGAAAAAAACCCTGAAAAATAAACCACTTATGTTAAGGCTATCACAGCTTGATTGTTCATTTGAGGCGTACGTTGGAATAGTCGAGTCTAGAGGTAACAAAGGCATGGATGAGGGTTTCAGCAGCAGATGAGCTGAGGCATGGGCGGAGACTGGCGATGTTACGGAGTTGGAAGTAGGTGGTCTTGGTGATGGAGCAGATATGTGGTTGAAGCTCATCTCGGGGTCAAATACGACACCAAGGTTGCGAACAGTCTGGTTCCGCCTCAGACAGTTGCCAGGAAGAGGGATGGAGTCGTTGGCTAGGGAATGGAATTTGTGGCGGGGAATGAAAACAATGGCTTCGGTCTTGCCAATATTTAGTTGGAGGAAATTTCTGTTCACGGACAAGCAGGATGTAGGAAGCAACGAATCCAATTATGCTTTTTCTCTCCATAATGGAACACTTCACAACTGCAGAAAGCTCTAATATCAGCACTGAAAACTGATGAATCCTGTGCCACAAGGGTAAGAGACTCAGATTGAATACATTCACTGGAAGTTTGTCTCAAAATCCTCTTGAGCAGCTTTTATATTGACATTATTTAAAGCTTCTTTTATATTGTGTATGCAGCTTCCGACACACAGTTGGTTGCAAACTAGGGTGACCACACGTTTCTGTTTTCCGAGGACAGTCCCTGGATGAGGGACTGTGTCCCGAAGCAAACAATGTCCCCTGAAGAGTTCCCAGTTCACAAAACTCGTCCCCGGAGTGTATCCCTGGGCAGTGAGGGTACCCCATGGCAGTGAGGGTACCCCTGGGCAGTGAGGGTACCCCTGGGCAGTGAGGGTACCCCTGGGCAGTGAGGGTATCCCTGAGCAGTGAGTGTACCCCTGGGCAGTGAGTGTATCCCTGAGCAGTGAGGGTACCCCTGAGCAGTGAGTGTACCCCTGGGCAGTGAGTGTTCCCCCCTGGGCAGTGAGTGTACCCCTGGGCAGTGAGTGTTCCCCCCTGGGCAGTGAGGGTACCCCCTGGGCAGTGAGGGTACCCCTGGGCAGTGAGTGTATCCCTGAGCAGTGAGTGTACCCCTGGGCAGTGAGTGTATCCCTGAGCAGTGAGTGTACCCCTGGGCAGTGAGGGTACCCCTGGGCAGTGAGGGTAACCCTGGGCAGTGAGTGTACCCCTGGGCAGTGAGGGTACCCCTGGGCAGTGAGTGTACCCCCCTGGGCAGTGAGTGTACCCCTGGGCAGTGAGTGTACCCCCTGGGCAGTGAGTGTTCCCCCCTGGGCAGTGAGTGTACCCCTGGGCAGTGAGTGTACCCCTGGGCAGTGAGTGTTCCCCCCTGGGCAGTGAGTGTACCCCTGGGCAGTGAGTGTACCCCTGGGCAGTGAGGGTACCCCTGGGCAGTGAGTGTACCCCTGGGCAGTGAGGGTACCCCTGGGCAGTGAGTGTACCCCCCTGGGCAGTGAGTGTACCCCCCTGGGCAGTGAGTGTTCCCCCCTGGGCAGTGAGTGTTCCCCCCTGGGCAGTGAGTGTACCCCTGGGCAGTGAGGGTACCCCTGGGCAGTGAGTGTTCCCCCCTGGGCAGTGAGTGTACCCCTGGGCAGTGAGGGTACCCCTGGGCAGTGAGTGTATCCCTGGGCAGTGAGTGTACCCCTGGGCAGTGAGTGTACCCCTGGGCAGTGAGTGTATCCCTGGGCAGTGAGGGTACCCCCTGGGCAGTGAGTGTATCCCTGGGCAGTGAGGGTACCCCTGGGCAGTGAGTGTATCCCTGGGCAGTGAGGGTACCCCCTGGGCAGTGAGGGTACCCCTGGGCAGTGAGGGTACCCCTGGGCAGTGAGGGTACCCCCTGGGCAGTGAGTGTACCCCTGGGCAGTGAGTGTACCCCTGGGCAGTGAGGGTACCCCCTGGGCAGTGAGTGTACCCCTGGGCAGTGAGTGTACCCCTGGGCAGTGAGTGTATCCCTGGGCAGTGAGGGTACCCCCTGGGCAGTGAGTGTACCCCCTGGGCAGTGAGTGTACCCCCCTGGGCAGTGAGTGTATCCCTGGGCAGTGAGGGTATCCCTGGGCAGTGAGGGTACCCCTGGGCAGTGAGTGTACCCCCCTGGGCAGTGAGTGTACCCCTGGGCAGTGAGTGTACCCCTGGGCAGTGAGTGTATCCCTGGGCAGTGAGTGTACCCCTGGGCAGTGAGTGTACCCCTGGGCAGTGAGTGTATCCCTGGGCAGTGAGGGTACCCCCTGGGCAGTGAGTGTACCCCCTGGGCAGTGAGTGTACCCCCCTGGGCAGTGAGTGTACCCCTGGGCAGTGAGGGTATCCCTGGGCAGTGAGGGTACCCCTGGGCAGTGAGTGTACCCCCCTGGGCAGTGAGTGTACCCCTGGGCAGTGAGTGTACCCCTGGGCAGTGAGTGTATCCCTGGGCAGTGAGTGTATCCCTGGGCAGTGAGGGTATCCCTGGGCAGTGAGTGTATCCCTGGGCAGTGAGGGTATCCCTGGGCAGTGAGGGTACCCCCTGGGCAGTGAGTGTACCCCTGGGCAGTGAGGGTACCCCATGGGCAGTGAGTGTACCCCTGGGCAGTGAGGGTATCCCTGGGCAGTGAGGGTACCCCCTGGGCAGTGAGGGTACCCCTGGGCAGTGAGGGTACCCCCTGGGCAGTGAGTGTACCCCTGGGCAGTGAGTGTATCCCTGGGCAGTAAGGGTACTCCTGGACAGTGAGGGTACCCCCTGGGCAGTGAGGGTACCCCTGGGCAGTGAGGGTACCCCCTGGGCAGTGAGGGTACCCCCTGGGCAGTGAGGGTACCCCTGGGCAGTGAGGGTACCCATCCTGAGCTGTCAGTTTGTGGCTCTAAGGCTAAATTAAACAACAACTTGTACAATGGTCAGAGTGACTCACTGCTCACGTGCGACAGGGCGCACTTTCTGCACATGTGCCGGTTGTGGTTTCTGAGTTTCTGGCCGGGCTCGTGCTGCTGGATTGTTGGCGGCGGAAGTGCCTGGGAGCACGGCAACCGGAGCACGGGCAACCGGAGCACGGGCAACCGGAGCACGGCAACCGGAGCACGGGCAACCGGAGCACGGCAACCGGAGCACGGCAACCAGAGCGGGGGAGGGAGAGGCCGTGGGGGGAGGGCCCAGTCATAGTCACCAGGGGAAGTGGGGTGGGCTAATCTTAGACACTGTGGGGGCGGTCTGATGTGACCTCAGTCACTGGGGTAGGGGGCTGGAGTCAGGTTTGACCTCAGTCACTGGGGGGGGCGGGGGGCATGTTTGACCTCAGTCACTGGGGGGGGGGGGCGGGGGGGGCAGTCAGGTGTCTGAATGCGCTTCAATAGTGTGACATCACATCTGCGCTAATTATATGCACATTTCTTTTGCATTTGTAGTGTATATGTGCAACTGTTAAAATATAGGCTGCTAAAAATTTTTGCCTCACTACACTGCACAACATACATTTTCCGTCCTGGCTGCTTTGCTGTGCTCCCACCGTGTGTGTCCCTGGATTCGGTTTAGAAAATATGGTCACCCTATTGTAAACTGAAAGTAAATTTGCTGGGGTTTGCTAAAGTCAGTAGCCAAGAAGACCCGATTAAAAATAAAACATGCCTTCCTGGCTGCTGGCTGTAGAAAATCCCAGCAAATTTACCTTCAGGCTGCACCTGGCTGTGTGACACCTGTGAGTCAAGAGCCAGCCCCACTCGCATGAGTATTAGCACCATCTAAAAACTGCTCTTGTTTGAATTCCAGGAGACTGACATCTGTGAACAGGCTCTCACTGTTTACACTTCTAAATGCAGCTCCTTTATCCCATTGGCAGACTCTAAGGCCTAGTTTTTCATGGACCTGTGAGTCTGCTGCCAGGATGACGGAGCCGGAGTTAGCAGTATAACTACTGGGAGCCGGCTCACAGACATCAGCCGCTGAGAATGTGAACCGCAACAGTTGCCAATATGAAAGCAGTTTTAATTAAAGTCCAGCACTCCTCTACTGAAGTTACTTGGTCACAATTCTGCCACTTTAATATATGCTAAGCATTAAAAATCAAACACTGGTTTAACTGACAGTGGAAAAGTGCAACATCCCCACTGACACCTGGGAATCCCTGGCCCAAGACCGCACAAAGTGGAGGAGAAGCATCTGGGAAGGCGCCGAATACCTCGAGTGTCTTCGCCGGGAGCAAGCGGAAGCCAAGCGCAAGCAGTGCAAGGAGCGCACGTCAACCCAAGCACCCCACCCACCGTCTGCCCCACCTGTGACAGAGACTGTAGGTCCCGCATTGGACTCATCAGTCACCTGAGAACTCATTTTTAATGTGGAAGCAAGTCATCCTCGGTTCCGAGGGACTGCCTAAGAAGAAGAGTGGTTTACAACAGGATTTCCAAAAGTACACATAGGACATAACTGTTGAAATATTTATGTGAAAAATTGCTGCTACTTCTCAAAGTTGCAGTCAATAAAGTTACACTTTAATTGCTGAAGACGTCCCAAAGAAGCTTGGTAGGTAGAATTCACAGTACTGAGACTCATCACAGGCAACAGTGTAAATGGCTCCACAGAGATTTCCCAGCACTAAAACATTACAGCCCATTAACTCACTTCAAAGTAAACAACAGGTACCTAAGAACTATTTGTGTTCAATCAGGAAAGTAAGTACGATTATCTTGTCTGCTCCTAGTGCTCTTTTTGTCTACTGCCTGTAGTCGGCTACTGATTACCAGTGATAAGGCACATGGGCATCAGAGCTCCACAATCTTGTCTGGCATTAGTGATGTTAAAACAGAAACAAACTGTCACAGTCTCAGCAAAACATTCAAGTAATCAGCCACTTTGACTCCAGCAGGTTTGATTCTTTAAATGGTAAACATGGTAAAAACAATTAAATTTGGTGGCTATTAATATCCTCCTGTATAAAAAAGATTCTGCCAAATATTTACCTTGTAAACTGAATAAATAGGAACCAATATCTCACATTGCAGTATAAAGTAATTATACATTACAGTAAGATACTAAAAAAAACAATTTTGTGATCCCAGCAAAATTAGGCTGTGTGCCCACGGCACCTGGGTTTTGTGAGAGAAACCTTTCCCTCCATTTACCTAGGCTCTTTGAACATAGCAGACAGTCACAAGTAGTCAGGCCTGCAAGCTGATTAATTGCCAGTGGCATTTAAAGGAGGGCAGTGTGCTCTGAAAAGGGAGACAATTTTTTGCTGGCCAAACCACTATTGGCCGTCTGCTAATATGGCTGCAAAGAGCAATGTTGGCAAAGCTGCCGCTTTCAATGACCATGCCTTGGAGGTTCTTCTACAGGAGGTTCAGCAAAGGAGGGTGGTTAATTCTAGGGAGATGCTCAGCCTCCTGCCAAGGTGGGATGTGGAAGCTGCCTGGAGGGAGGGAGTGCAGCAGGTGAAAGGTTTTCAGGCTTTACATGCTTACATGCTTTCTCTTTCTCCTGGGAAGGTGGGATGGACTTCATTGCCTGAGCGGAACGTGGGGAGGCAACAGAGCCTGCCTGATTTTCACTCCATTAATAATGAATGGGAAGAAAATCAGGCAGGCTCCATTACTAATGAACAGTCCACCCCATCTGCCTATGCTCTGCCCAGGTAATGCTTAATGCCCGGATGGTAAAGACAAAAATCTACCCCAACATGTTTCTCCCCGCCCACCTCAGGGACGCAACATGATGAGGACATGTTTCCCTTTTCACAGTACTCGTGGAGGCATTCAAAGATGGAGAACAAAATTACAGTGAAAGAAAAGAAAGACTTGCATTTATATAGCGCCTTTCACAACCTCAAGACATCCCAAAGTGCTTTACAGCCAATAAAGTACTTTTAAAGTGTAGCCACTCTTGTAATGTGGGAAACGCGGCAGTCAATTTGCGCAGAGCAAGCTCCCACAAACAGCAATGTGATAATGACCAGATAATTTTTTTTAGTGATGTTGATTGAGGGATAAACATTGGCCAAGACTGATCCAAAGTGGCACTGGAGGCACTACTATTGGCCACAGTGTCCCTGGGCTAGAGAACAGAAAATAAATCAGACAAAGTCTCTGCTCTGCATTACTGTCACATGACCGCTGCTAGAAAATATACATGTGACAATGTTGGGTGAATTGGGCTTGGCTGTGATTCCTTCCACAGTTAAATAGCCCCGCAATGCTCACTGTTATGGCTCACATATGAAGAATGGGCACTTGGGTGAAGTACTGGAGAGCTGCTTGCGGTGAAGAGTCACATAACTCAGTAAGACTTTAACTATTCTAAGTTATGGGGTGTCTCAACAGTAAAATAAGATAATGGTGTTTCACAACCCCCATATCATATCCTTCATTGTCAGTTCAGTTATTTAAAAAAACTTGCATCATTGTGAAGATAAGGGTAAAATGAGGACGATACTGGTAGAGTAATTCTAGCAAAAAAAATCCAAACATTTATCTCATACATTTTGGATTCTATTTACAGGTTATAATTAAAGATGTTTTATTGCCTTAATTAAACAGATCTGGGTCCTGGATTAGTCAGGGAACTGCCTAGATATTCTTCATAATCTCTACTAACATCAAGAATTAAGTGGGGTTGGAAATGGAACATGAATCCCATCATTCTGTACTACCATACCTTAGTGCTCCACCATGCTGTGTCACTTCAGCAAGAAATACTTAAATACATTTTTGAAATTGTTGCACAGACCTAACTGGCATCATGAATGTCATTGCATCACTGATCCCATTGTGGTTTCCTTGTTTGCTGTAACCTTTTGATGTGTAAAGCAATTTATCATAAAAAATATCCTTTTAAGTGTCACCAATACAATACTTCCTCTGGTGGGAGAGTCCAGAACAAGGGGGCATAACCTTAAAATTAGAGCTAGGCCATTCAGGGGTGATGCCAGGAAGCACTTCTTCACACAAAGGGTAGTGGAAATCTGGAACTCTCTCCCCCAATTAGCTGTTGAGGCGAGGTCAATTGAAAATTTCAATATTAAGATTGATGAATTTTTGTTAGGCAAGGGTATTAAGGGTTACAGAACCAAGACGGGTGGATGGAATTAAGATACAGATCAGCCATGATCTAATTGAATGGTGGAACAGGCTCGAGGGGCTGAATGGCCTACTCCTGTTCCTAAGTTCCTTTGAAAAAGGGGCCCCAATTTTAATTCCAGGTGGGTGAGTGGTGGGTGTGAGTTATAAGCTCACCTACTACAGTAGGCTATTTTAACTCCTAAGCCTCATTAACATGCTGCCGGTCCATGCCATTCCGGGCAGGAAGCAGCTGCCAGCCCATGCCCACTTTCATGCAGGTAGGTGTGTAAAAGAGGGTTCCGGGGGTGGGGTGGGGAGGTAGAGGAAGACCAGAGCAAGGGAGGCCTAAACTTTCCTTGTGGAGCCTGGAGCAGCACTTCTGCTCCACCCGGCCCCAGAAGGAAAGTAAAAAAAAATGACCTTAAATGGCATCCTTTGGTCCCAGGTCCTCTTCTTGCTTGACTTTATCTGGCGGGAAAGCCGCAGCAACTTCCTTACTGAGGCCAGCGTTAAAATAGTGGGGCCAGATGACATCATCGGGCAATCTGCATATATCAATGAGGATCCTGCTGACTTTGGGTGAGTGGCTTAGCCACCCGTCCAGAAGCCTGAGTCAAAATCGTGGATGACGAGATCTGGGCAGCTCCAGGGAATGTAAGTCACCCAGGGTCACCTGGTTTCCGACGGGCACGCAGGCTTAAAATCGCCCCCCATGTACTGTTGTCCATCAGCTCCCCCAGTGGATTAGTGAGTAAATGCATCAGGTGTGCTACTGCACAATACAAACTGGGAATGCTTCAAATTCAATCTCTGTTCTGTGGTGACTTAGTTAATGTCAGCTAATGGCAACTCAACAACTGCCCCATATATCTCCAGGATAGAAATCAGCAAGAATTCCTGCTCCTGATCACTATCCAGTGACCCTTGCTGGAAATTGTGCATGTTTCCACTGGTTGCTGGGAGAATACTCAGAAATGAGTTAACTCTATAGCAGAGTCAGCTATCCAATACCTGAGCCAGGAAGGTCCGCAGCACTCCAGGGAACAGTGGATAATTGGCCAGCCAGCCTGGATTGTTAAAAAGAGCTATCACGGGAGACTAGGACTCTTGCTTCTTGCCTGCTGATAAAGCTGCAAGCCAATGACCTAACAGGTAGGGTGGTCCTGGTTTGACAAGCAGTGGGCAGTGGTTTGTGAAGGGTCCATAAATGTTGGATCTTCCCTGCACCTGAGCTCTTGACTTTAATACGTGTCACTAAAATGAGAGAATGTGGACTCTGTGGACTCAGCATCTTGGTTTGGAGGCTCTTAAGCATTTTGACGAGTTTCCTTGTGTGTCAGACCACTGTCTTGACAAAATAAAAGTCAAGATTGGTCTTGGCTGTATTGCCCTCTCTGTTGAATAGACAACTGACACCTTGATGCCTGTAGAACTAGAATGAGTTACTGGCTTCAGAAAGGAAGGAACATGGGGACAAAACTGGAGGGGAGCAAAATTGGAACACATAAAAAGAAATGAGATACCATTGATGCCTTATTGGAGCATAGGTCTATAGGTGTTATTATTTGGTGTCTGAGGTTCTGGCTCCAATATGGAGCAGAGGAAGTCAGTCTAAGTCACAGTACCAGTTCTAAAATGTAAACAGGATGCAATTTTTTTTTTTAAAAAGGTCAGTTTTTACCACTTAGGGCGTGTTACCTCATGTAAAGACTAAAGTATCTAGTTTAATTTTCCTTGGTGTGGTGGACTATAGATGGCTAGGACAAAAACAGAAAATGCTGGCAAAACTCGGCAGGTGAAGTTAATGATGACCTTTCATCAGAACTGTTTTCAGCATTTGTTTTTATTTCAGATTTCCAGCATCCGTAGTATTTTGCATTTGTTATAGTTGGGCTGGTTGTTTTTGTAGAGCTGGCTGTGGCGAGACCGTTCTGCCAGGCCTGTAGGTGGCAGCACGGCCCGGAGTCCGCTCCCCTCTCGGCGGCTGGCTGGGTGTCTCTCTTGCCGGGCCGGTGACGGTTGCGATGGAGCCAGCAGCGATGGCGGCCGCGGAGGAGCAGCCGGAATCGAGCCAGCAGCTGAAGCGCGAAGGGAGCTCAGCCTCGTACAAACAGCGGCTGGAGGTGAGTGCGGGCCGGCCGGTTTGTTTAGATACCGGAGGTCGGTGGGCGGCCAGAAGCAGCTGGAAGCCGGCCTGCACCCTCGGCCCTTGCTGCCTGATAATCCCGCCGCTCCCGGGCTGACTCCTGGCAGAGCCGCCCAGCAGCTCACCTGTGCCCGGGGAGATTTATCGTAAACAGCAACAACCTGTTATTGTTGTGGACAGCAGTTGATGTGTGCAGGACAAATCCCTGGTTTTTCATAGAATTTACAGCACAGAAACAGGCCATTCAGCCCAACTGGTCCATGCCAGTGTTTATACTCCACACAAGCCTCCTCCCACCCTACTTCACCAACACTGACTTCACTTCAAAAGTACTTCATTGGCTGTAAAGAACTGTGGGACTTCGGGTGGTCATGAAAGGAGCTATATAAATGCAAGTCTTTCTTTTTTCTTAACCCTATCAACATAACCTTCTATTCCTTTCTCCCTCATGTACTTATCTAGCTTCCCCTTAAATGCATCTGTGCTATTCGCCTCAACTACTCCATGTACAGGTAGAACGTCCCGAATCCGACAACCTCGGGACCGAGGCCGAGCCGGTTTCGGGTTTTTCCGGACTTCGGAACGTGTTTCTGATGTCCGAAGTCCGGAAACGCCTGAGCCCAGGTTGCGATATTTCCAGACTTCGGACATCAGAAACACGTGCCGAGTCCGGAAATGCCTGGGCCCAGGTTCCGGTTTTTGGTAAGCCTCCCTCAGGGTGTCCGGATTCCGGAACATTTTACGGATTCTGGACCCCTGCCACCAATCGGTCCGGATTCCGGAACTCCGGATTTGGGACGCCTAACCTGTAGTAGCGCATTCTAACCACTCTTTGAGTAAACATAGAAACATAGAAAATAGGAGCAGGAGTAGGCCATTCGGCCCCTCGAGCCTGCTCCGCCATTCGATGAGATCATGGCTGATCATCCAAACTCAGTACCCTGTACCTGCCTTCTCCCCATATCCCTTGATACCTTTAGCTTTAAGAAATATATCTAACTCATTCTTGAATATATTTAATGACTTGGCCTCAACTACCTTCTGTGGTAGAGAATTCCACAGCTTCACCACTCTCTGGGTGAAGAAATTCTTCCTAATTTCTGTCCTAAATGGCTTACCCCTTATCTTTAGATTATGACCCCTGGTTCTGGACTCTCCGACCATCGGGAACATTCTTCCTGCATCTAGTTTGTCCAGACCTGTCAGAATTTTATATGTTTCGATGAGATCCCCTCTCATTCTTCTATACTCCAGCGAGTATAAGCCCAATCGACCCAATCTCTCCTCATATGTCATTCCTGCCATCCCAGGTATCAGCCTTGTGAATCTTCGCTGAACTCCTTCCATGGCAAGAACATCCTTCCTCAGATAATGCGACCAAAACTGCACACACTACTCAAGGTGTGGTCTCACCAAGGCCCTGTACAACTGCAGCAGGACATCCCTGTTCCTGTACTCAAACCCTTTCGCTATGAAGGCCAACATACCATTTGCCTTCTTCACCGCCTGCTGCACCTGCATGCTTACCTTCAGCGACTGGTGCACAAGGACACCCAGGTCTCGTTGCACTTCCCCTTCTCCCAATCTATTGCCATTCAGATAATAGTCTGCCTTTCTGTTTTTGCCACCAAAGTGGATAACCTCGCATTTATCCACGTTATATTGCATCTGCCACGCTTCTGCCCACTCACCCAACCTGTCCAAATCATCCTGGAGTTTCTCGGTATCCTCCTCGGAGCACACACGCCCACCCAGCTTTGTGTCATCTGCAAACTTGGAGATATTACATTTAGTTCCCTTATCCAGATCATTAATGTATATTGTGAATAGCTGGGGTCCAAGGACCGAACCCTGCGGTACCCCACTAGTCATTGCCTGCCACTCGGAAAAAGACCCATTAAATCCTACTCTCTGCTTTCTGTCCGCCAACCAGTTCTCTATCCAAGTTAATACCTTGCCCCCAATCCCATGTGCCTTAACTTTACCCGCTAATCTCTTATGCGGGACCTTATCGAAAGCCTTTTGAAAGTCCAAATACACCACATCTACTGGTTCTCCCTTATCTATTTTCCCAGTTACATCCTCAAAAAATTCCAGTAGATTAGTCAAGCACGATTTACCTTTTGTAAATCTATGTTGACTTTGTCCGATCCTGTCACTGTTTTTCAAGTGCTCAGCTATTACATCCTTTATAATGGACTCTAGCATTTTCCCCACTACCGATGTCTGTAATTCCCCGCTTTCTCTCTACCACCCTTTTTGTATAGTGGGGTAACATTAGCTACCCTCCAATCCATGGGTATAGTTCCAGATTCCATCGAATGTTGGAAGATGATCAGCAATGCATCTACTATTTCTTGGGCCACTTCCTTAAGTACCCTAGGATGTAGATTATCAGGCCCTGGGGATTTATCGGCCTTCAATCCCGTCAATTTCCCTAACACCATTTCCCTGCAAATACTGATTTCTTTCAGTTCCTCCCTTTCATCAGACCCTATGTTCTCCAACATCTCTGGGAGGTTATTTGTGTCCTCCTTTGTGAAGACAGAACCAAAATATGCATTTAATTGGTCAGCCATTTCTTTGTTCCCCATTATAACTTCCCCCGCTTCTGACTGCAAGGGACCTACACATATCTATAAAAGCTCTTACAGTCAGTTTTTATGTTCCCTGCAAGCTTACTTTCATATTCTATTTTCCCCTTCTTAAATAATCCCTTTGTCCTCCTTTGTTGAATCCTAAACTGCTCCCAATCCTCAGGGTTACCGCTTTTTCTGGCCAATTTATATGCCCACTCCTTGGATCTTATGCTATCCCTAATTTCCCTTGTTAGCCACGGTTGAGTCACCCTTTTTGTTTTATTCTTATGCCACACTGGGATGAACAAATTCTGTAGTTCATCCATGCACTCTTTGAATGTTTGCCATTGCCTATCCACCGTCAACCCTTTGAGTGACATTCCCCAATCAATCCTACCCAATTCGTGCCTCATACCATCGTAGTTTCCTTTTTTTAAATTCAGGACCCTAGTCTCTGATTCAACTACTTCACTCTCCATCCTAATGAAGAATTCTATCATATTATGATCACTCTGACCCAAGGGGCCTCGTACAACAAGATTGCTAATTAATCCTTTCTCATTACATAATACCCAGTCTAAGATGGCCTGATCTCTGGTTGGTTCCTCGACATATTGTTCCAGAAAACCATCCCGTAAACATTCTAGGAATTCCTCCTCCACAGTATTTTTACTAATTTGGTTAGCCCAATCTATATGTAAATTAAAGTCACCCACGATGACTGCTGTGCCCTTACTGCATGCTTCTCTAATTTCCCTTTTAATGCCGTCCCCAACCTCCGTATTACTGTTTGGAGGTCTATATACCACTCCCACTAACGTTTTCTGCCCCTTGTTATTTCTCAGTTCTACCCATACAGATTCCGCATCATCAGAGCTAATATCCTTCCTTTCAATTGTGTTAATCCCCTCTTTAACCAGCAATGCTACCCCACCTCCCTTTCTTTTTTGCCTATCTTTCCTAAATATTGAATACCCCTGGATGTTGAGTTCCCAGCCTTGGCCACCCTGGAGCCATGTTTCTGTAATCCCAATCAAATCGTATTCATTTACCTCTATTTGCGCAGCTAATTCATCCACCTAGTTCCGAATGCTCCTTGCATTAAGACACAAAGCCTTCAGGCTTGTTTTTTTAACGCTCTCAGACCTATATGAATTATTATTTACTGTGACCATGTTTGATTTAAACCGTTGAGTTCTTTGCCTTCTACTTTTGTTTTTCTTCTTGCTGTCTTTTGCTTTTATCCTTGTTTCCCTTTCCTCTGTCTCCCTGCTCAGGTTCCCAACCCCCTGCCACTTTAGTTTAAACCCTCCCCAACAGCACTAGCAAACACTCCCCCTAGGACATCGGTCCCGGCCCTGCCCAGGTGCAGACCGTCCCGTTTGTACTGGTCGCACCTCCCCCAGAACCGGTTCCAATGTCCAAGGAATTTGAATCCCTCCCCCTTGCACCATTCCTCTAGCCACGTATTCATTTGAAATATCCTCCTATTTCTACTCTGACTAGCACGTGGCACTGGTAGCAATCCTGAGATTACTACCTTTTGAGGTCCTATTTTTTAATTTACCTCCTAACTCCCTATATTCTGCTTTTAGGACCTCATCCCGCTTTTTACCTATATCGTTGATGCCTATGTGCACCACGACAACTGGCTGTTCGCCCTCCCCCTCCAAAATGTTCTGTAGCCGCTCCGAGACGTCCTTGACCCTTGCACCAGGGAGGCAACACACCATCCTGGAGTCTCGTTTGCAGCCGCAGAAACGCCTATCTATTCCCCTTACAATTGAGTCCCCTATCACTATAGCTCTTCCACACTTTTTCCTCCCAGCCTGTGCAGCAGAGTCACCCATGGTGCCAGGAAGTTGGCTGCTGCTGCCTTCCCCTGATAAGTCATCCCCCCCAACAGTATCCAAAGTGGTATATCTGTTTGAGAGGGGGATGGCCACAGGGGACCCTTGCACTACCTGCCTGCACCTCTTACTCTGCCTGGTGGTCACCCATTCACTTCCTGCCTGTACACCCTTTGCCTGCGGTGTGACAAACTCGCTAAACGTGCTATCCACGATGTTCTCAGCGTCGCGAATGCTCCAATATGCATCCATCCGCAGCTCAGCGCCGCAATGCGATCTATCAGTAGCTGCAGCTGGATACACTTCCCACACACATGGTCGTCAGGGACACAGGAAGCGTCCCTGATTTCCCACATATAGCAGGAGGAGCATATCACGGGGCGGAGCTCTCCCGCCATGACTTACCCTTTAATTAATTAATTAATTAAAATTAAATTAAATGAATCCCACCAATTTCACTTCAATTAAATGATATACTCAAGGGCCCTTTCCCGACACTGGCCTCTGTAAAAAGCCCACGAAAGTGAGTTTAACTACTCACTGTGCTGCTGCTCTCTCCGCTCCCGACAGTGGCCTCTGTAAAAAAAAAAAAAGCCCGCGAAAGTGAGTTTAACTACTCACAGTGCTGCTGCTCTCTCCGCTCCCAACACTGGCCCCTGTAAAAAAAAAAAGCCCGCGAAATAAACTTAAAAACTTAACAAAAACACTCACCTGCAACTCACCAATGAGCGCTCTCCCTCTAGAAATGGGCTATGAACTACTCAGCAGAAATACACTTAAAACTGAACAAAAAACTGAACAGAAAATACCCACCAGCTACTCACCAATCAGCTCCACTCTGACCACCTCACTTCTGAATTCTGACGTCACTCCTGTGCTGAGTTCCTCTCGCTGACTCTGTGCCTCTCACAGGTCCGCCGCTCAGCTCCGCTCCCAGGCCTCCTCTCCACGCTCCTTTTATCCTCCTCTCGCTGACTCTGTGCCTCTCGCAGGTCCGCCGCTCAGCTCCGCTCCCAGGCCTCCTCTCCACGCTCCTTTTATCCTCCTCTCGCTGACTCTGTGCCTCTCGCAGGTCCGCCGCTCAGCTCCTGAATTCCCTATTGGATTTACTAGTGACTGTCTTATATTTATGGCCCTTAGTTTTGGTCTCGCCTACAAGTGGAAACGTCATCTTTATGTCTACCCTATTGTACCCCTTCATAATTTTAAAGACCTTTATCTAGAGAAAAGAACCCCAGCCTGTTCAGTCTATCCTGATAGTTATAATCTCTCAGTTCTGGTATCGTCCTTGTAAATTTTTTTTGCACCTTCTCCAGTGCCACTATATCCTTTTTTATATCATGGTGACCAGAACTGTGCACAGTACTCTAAAGTGTGGTCTAACCAAGGTTCTATATAAGTTTACCATGACATCTCTGCTTTTCAGTTCTAGTCCTGAACCCCAGTGCTTTGTTTGCATTTTTTATGGCTTGCGTTATTTATTCATTTTCAAACCAAACCTTGTCCATGCATACCATAGCAAAATACTGCGGATGCTGGAAATCCGAAATAACAATAGAAAACGCTGGAAAAATGAAAGGTCTTCGACCCGAAACGTTAACTCTGTTTCTCTCTCCACGGATGCTGCCTGGCCTGCTGAGTTTTTCCAGCGTTGTCCATGCATAGTTCTGCAATGAACTTTTGACCATCCGTTTTTCCTTTGTATCAAAAAAACACAACTCAATTGTTGCCCTAATGCTGTTGTTTAGTGAGAGGACAGACATATAACCTGCAAAAAGGTCTGTCTGCCTGAGGTGCTGTGTACCCAGCTGTTAGAAAGATGTATGGAAATGTGTTGGTTCAAATCAACTTATGATTCCTTTCCTGTCCTAGTAAAATTTATTTTCCCCCCTTTTCCTGGCTGATTTTTACACATTTAATTTTTCATGTGTTTTGTAAACTATTTGTTTGTGATATCTTTTAGATGCTGATTGGAGACTCCACTGACAATTTGATTAAACGCATAATGAGACTCATTCTACAAGACACCTATGAGGCCCAGTCAGAACTCCATACTATCATGCTGAATTTGTTTGAGAAAATTTGTATTAATGGAGCCGAGGACTGTCGCCCAGAAGCGCATGTCTTTTTGCAGCGCTTTGCTGAAATTGCGTGGTCAGAACTGGTGGATGAGTGCTTTGCAGAAGGTAGCATGAAGTTGATTCACTCTCATTCTACCTTTTTTCAGGCTTTAGGCTTCTTGCGTCGCATATCTTGTTACATGCCTTGCGTTAGACGAATGTGGGATAAGCGATACAGAATCGTTACAAACATTGGCATCATGCTTGTTTTTGACGGTGAAATTACTCACTTGCGCCATTTCATCTGGCAGGAGTGCTTGAAGATTCTTTACAATTGTCTTGTCTTGTGCACTGAAGATGACATAAAGTATCTGTGCCAGTTGCAGATCTTTAACTGCCTGGAAGTAGCGTGGAAAATGTCTGACCAAAGATTGAACCTGGGGTTACTTGTAAAAGCATGGCTGGTTCTGGCAGAACATTATCACATTCCAATTTGTAAGCAAACCTGGGATAGATCTTCCTTCCCTCAAATAATTTGGTACTTGTCACAGGAAAATGAGTATGAGATGGCAGGCGTACAAGTTGCTAAAAAAGCCATGATGGCTGTGGACAATCCGGAAGAATACAAGAAAAACCCTTACGTGCATTATAAACCTAAAGCTAGGTACATATCCACAATTTCCGACACAGAAACCAAACCACCAGAAACGTTCCCCACTATATGCTCTTCACCTGCTTGTGATCAACTGGAAGACTCTGAGTGTCACTTTCGCTCTTGTGAACGCTGTCGGCTTACATATTACTGCAGCAAAGCCTGCCAGAAGTACCACTGGAAACGTGGTCACAAGGAGGAATGTGTTCCCCTCATTCCAAAGGAGGAAATCCTCAAATACTATACAGACGATGTAATAAATGACTTTCAACTGTACTGTATAAGCCTGTCGAATAACAAGATGCTGGAAAGTATTATGGGCCAAACCATTCCCAGGCGTAAGAGAGGAGATGGTGTACGCTGTTTAGGGGTCCTTATTAAAAATGAGCAGGGTCAGTGGGTTACCATTGATGAGCAAATACCAGATTCTAGGAAACATGCATTTCCTCATACCAGAAGAAATAGACCCAAAGACTAATTGTTGCTTCCCTCCCACTGATTTCTCGCTTATGTATAAATGACGTTCATAGTGCAGCCAAATGCTTTTGTGTACTTGGATTCAACCTCTTTTTGGGAAAAAAATCAGTAATTATTTTGAATATATAGTGGGCTACAGTGGCATATTTAAGACGACTTCTTCACTTGTGGCCTGAAATCGATAATCCATTATTCTCCACTCTCACTTCACTACAGCGGTCCTATTTCAGGACAGTAAAGATATAACTGACCACTGTATGATAAGTACAGTTGGCTATAGTTATGATCTCGGTGTTCCCTCTAAGCGGCCACGCAGTAATGGGAAAGGTCTCGCGCAGGCCGCTCAGCGGCTTCTTCATTGTAAATACCGCGCATGCGCAGAAATTTAAAGGGACCGCGCACTGAAAGAAGTGGGCCGCGCAGAACAAAGCGCAGCTTACAGGAAACATTGGTTATGTTACACCATTAAGGTGCCAATTGTTCCTATGTTCAGTCATGTTTAGCAAATTCCTTTTCAAAGTCTATAAATGTCATTGCAATCTGGATTTACCCAAATTATTTTTAAAAAGACAGTACTCATGTAGATGAGTCATGAAGAATGGAAAACTGATTTATATTTTCTTCTGAATTGTCCTATTATCTCTTACAACAACAAATTGCATTTAAGTAGCACTTTTAATGTAAGAAAACGTCCCAAGGCGCTTCACAGTAGCGTAATCAGACAAAAAATTATGACTGAGCCAGAGAATTGCAGCCATTTTATATGTAGTAAAAGAAACTGAATAAAGCAATAATGTGACAGAAAATCAGCTCCTGATTAGTAAATGGAATTCTTACTTTGTTATTGATTTTAATACATTGATCACTTTTGCTTCCGAATTAATCCAATTTTAACTACATTGCTGAAATTGGTAGGGAAATATTCAAAATGGATACATAGAATTGTAGTGTATTTTCTTTTTAAGCAGAAATGTTTGTAAATTTGATGCTCTCTGATTCATTTATTGTGTGCCAACAAAGTGACTTGTTATATTTAATCTGAGCAGTTTGTTTAATTTGATTGTGTTACTTGTACTCAATTTTTAAATGAGAAAATGGATCCAGTAGGTGACCCTGTTTTATTGATGATCTATAATGTCTGCTGATCTAAAAACATTACTGTAAATTATATTAATTACTTTGAAAGGAGAACTTGCATCTTACTTTTAAAATATCATTTTTAGGTTACCTGGTCTTTGCAAATGCAGACTAGCCAGCTTTATTTTTATTTGAAACCTAACTCTAGGTTTGTCCTAACTTTGTCCACCCCAGTCCAACGCCGGCATCTCCACATCATAACTCTAGTGTGGCATTGCGTTAAATACCTTTGGGAGCGGGGGGAATAAATATGCTCTTTTAGTATATTCAGTTTGCACTCTTGTATACTTTCTTAAAGCATTCCACAGGTGCAAACTCCAGGTAGTGAATGTAGGGACAAAAGGTGCAATGTAATTTTATTCTCTACTAAATTTGGGGAAATACATTTTAACCCCACGCGATTAAAATTTTATATTCAATTTGTTGGGCTCTTACTCCGAATGAGAAACTCCAGGCATAAACCATGGCTTTATAAAAAGATTATTTATTACATACTAGGAAGATACAGACTTGGAATGAAACAATATCTGCACTCCATACACTATTGGAAGTTAAGGAAGTTCAAGGTATTTAGAATTGCTTTAAAGAAAAAGAAAAGCTCACTCAAATGCAAAGCCTTATTAAAGAAAAAGGCCTGTACTATACTAATCCCATAAAAAAGGGCCGTAATTTGCGGCCCCTACGGGGTGTGTACACGCCTGTAAGGGCAGTGCAAGTTCCGGGTTTAGGCGAAGCGCATGCGCGAAAACCCGGAACTTGCGATCTGTCAAGAATTTTCTTGACTGATCCAATGCATCCGCGGGCGGAGAGTTGGGCTATTTGCCCAACTTCTGCCCAGCGAATGCCCGTGAAATTCTTACGCCTGGTAATAGCAGGTGGTAAGGCCTGCTGTTACCAGCGTAAGAGTTTGATCATTTGTTTTTTTAAATCATTTATACATTAAAAAACCTGTACAATAAGATAAGTTTATTTTTAGCCCCTTTAATTAAATTTATTTTTCAAAAAATTACATTTTTGTTTTAAATGTTTAATTAAATGGCATTTTAATTAATTTTAAATGTAATTTTGTTTATTTGATGTGTAGATGTATTTTTTGGGGTATTCCCATTCATGCTTATGGGGTTTCCGTACATACAGAATCCCCATAAGTATGAATGGGGAATCCCCCTTCTTTCATTCGTTGGGCTGGCCCACATGATCCCAGGGGCGCTTGTGAACCACCTGCGCCTCAGATACGTGGGCCTCTACGCGGGTACCCGGAGAGGCTCAGGACCGTGAATCTCCGTACCTCCTGGACCACCAGGTACGTGGGCATTTTATTGCGGATTGGAGGCATTTCCCCGCAGGAAGCCTCCAACCGCAAATTCAGGGCCATAGTTTTACGTATACTTAGGGTTGGTTGAGATCTGTTGAAGCCTTGTATATGTCTCGATGCTTGCAGACAGTGAAGCAGCACATGTTCTGAGGATCAGGACAGCTGTGGAGGAGGTAGGCTGGAATAAGCAACAGACGGAGAGTGAGCTTCCTCCACATGGCCATTTTTACAGCCCCCTTGATTGGGACCACACCTGTGGGGCGGTTTTGTATTTGTTTTTGTACAACAAAACTCTAAAAGGAGTACAAGAAGCTCTGGTAGGGAACTTGTGCTGGAGGAGCCTTCATCTGTGGAGGAGAGGAAAGAAAATATGACACATGGCTCATATGCTGATCATCTGCAGCAGAGCAAAACCATTGCACAGGGTGTATTATATGTTGCAGTGTTTAAATAAAATAGATCCAGTGGAGCCCTTGGCACTGTGGAAAGAGTGAAGAGGAAGGAATGCTACTGTACACATTTTGATCAGCTACAAGTAGGCTTTTGGCAGAGAATTCTTCATGTAATCCATGCGACCACTGTAGTAAGTGTACTGTCTGGTGTTTTGTGTTCTCGGACTACTCAGTGAAAACTCTTTGGATATGAATAAAGACAACTGCGCTCATTTCAATGGCCAGAAAGTATGCCTGTTTTTCTAGATTTTAGGAGTGTTATATTGGACAATTTAGAACATAGTATTTCTTTTCCCAACCCCCCCAGAAAAGGAACCACTAATAAATGGGATGTAGCTAGGGCTACAGACCTTTTTCTGCATCACCATGGTTCAGTCAGGCCTGACGAATGTCAGTCAGTCAGTTCTGATGAAAGGTCATCGACCTGAAACGTTAACTCTGTTTCTCTCTCCACAGATGCTGCCTGACCTGCTGAGTATTTCCAGCATTTTCTGTGCTTATTTCAGATTTCCAGCATTGCAGTATTATGTTTTTGTAGGCCTGTGCTATGGATTGGCCACAAGATGGTGCTCTTAAATAGTAGGTTGCAAGTAATTACATGATTTAGCCATCTATTTCAGGCAGAGCTAATTTTATAATCATTGAAATCCAAATATACTCTGTTAGCTTCAAACCATCTACAAGATGCACTGCAGCAACTTGCCAAGGCTTCTTCGGCAGCACCTCCCAAACCCGCGACCTCTTCCACCTAGAAGGACAAGGGCAGCAGGCGCATGGGAACACCATCACCTCCAAGTCACACACCATCCTGACTTAGAAGTATATCGCCGATCCTTCATCGTGGGAGTACCTTCACCACACGGACTGCAGCGGTTCAAGGCGGCGGCTCACCACCACCTTCTCAAGGGCAATTAGGGATGGGCAATAAATGCTGGTCTTGCCAGCGATGCCCACATCCCATAAATGAATTTTAAAATACCTTGTTTTTGGAACGTTCTCTCCTAGTACGGCTCTTGTCTTATTTTATACTGGTATTAGGAGTTGCATTTTTTCTTGGTGGGGTATGAAATGGTTGGTGTTGCTGTGCAGGATTTGTCATAGAGCCAAGAACAAGCTGCTTTGGAAATAGTTGCAAAGCTCTCATGTTAGACACTAACGAAAGTATATGCTACAGTCTACAGCTCCAACTTTTTCAAACATATCTTAATGCCAGATGTGATTGGTGACACAGTAACATCATTCTACCCCCAATTGTGTGACTGCTGAAATTTATACATGGCTGTCATGATCAGGAAACTGCAGTGGTCAGAAAGAGTGAGAGACTGATCACAAAACCATTTCACATTAGAGATGTGTTTATTTTCAGGAGTGAAATAGATTAAAATCAGCTACATTTTTAAACCCAAATTAATGACATTCAGTTAAAATAAATAAGAATTGGGTTTCGCTGCAGTACTCATGGAATAGGTGGGTCAGTGGCAGCTTGGATAAGGAATTGGCTTAAGGACAGAAAACAGCTGTGGTAAATGGCTGTTTTTCAGTCTGGAGGATGGTAGACAGTGGTGTTCCCCAAGGGTCAGTGCTGGGGCCACTGCTTTTTTGATATATATATATGACCTGGATATTGGAATACAGAGTAGAATTTCTAAATTTGCCGATGACACCAAACTTGGGGGTGTGACAAACAGTGATGATATCAATGGACTGCAACAGGACATAGAAAGGCTAGCAGACAAGTGGCAGATGGAATTTAATACAGAGAAGTGTGAGGCGATGCATTTTGGCAGAAGGAACAGGGATAGGCAATATACACTTAATGGCACAGTTTTAAAGAGTGTGCAGGGACAGAGGGACCTGGGAGTTAATGTGCATAGGTCCCTGAAGGTGGCAGGACATATTGAGAGAGTGGTTAACAAAGCATATGGGATCTTGGGCTTCATAAATAGAGGTATTGAGTACAAAAAGAGAGAAGTTATGTTGAACCTTTATAAAGCGCTGGTTAGGCCACAACTGGAGTATTGTGTCCAGTTCTGGTCACCACACTTTAGGAAGGATGTGAAGGCACTTGAGAGGGTGCAGAGGAGATTTGCCAGAATGGTTCTGGGGATGGGGGATCTTAGCTACAAGGATAGGTTGGAGAAGCTAGATTTGTTTTCATTAGAGCAAAGGAGGTTGAGGAGTGATTTGATAGAGGTGTACAAGATTATGACTGGTTTGGATAGGCTAGACGGGGAAAGGCTGTTCCCACTAGTTGATGGTACAAGGACTAGGGGACACAGATTTAAAGGTTTTGGGCAAGAGATACAGGGGGAATGTGAGGAAAAACTTCTTTACACAGCGAGTGGTGAGGACCTGGAACTCGCTGCCGACGGAAGTGGTGGAAGCGGAGACACTCAATGTTTTCAAGGGGAGACTGGATAGGCACTTGAGGGAAATAAATTTGCAGGGCTACGGGGATAGAGCGGGGCAATGGGACTGACTGGATTGCTCTACAGAGAGCCAGCACAGACTTGATGGGCCGAATGGACTCCTTCTGTGACGTTATGACTCTATTACAGGGTCACTTGTGTTTCCAGTTAATAAAAAGCACTTACTCTTGTATATAAACTAATATTTCATATTAATTTTCATAGTTTT
This sequence comes from Squalus acanthias, assembly GCA_030390025.1. Classification (NCBI taxonomy): domain Eukaryota; kingdom Metazoa; phylum Chordata; class Chondrichthyes; order Squaliformes; family Squalidae; genus Squalus; species Squalus acanthias. The sequence continues at coordinate 106,469,633 of CM059434.1, forward strand.
TTCTGCATTTGTTTGTGAGGCCCAAAAGGTTTTGGTACTAGCCCGCATTTGCCCATCCACCAATATCATTGTGCTGAAGTACTCATCTTTAGCAGTAGTGCAAAACAGCATAACATTGACTGAGGAAAAGGAACTGATTATCGGGCAGGGCCTATAACAGGCAGCTGATGAGATGCCGCCCGTTTCGTGCTACTGCCTAAAATGAATTTCTACCCCATTGTGTTGTGTAAATGATAGTGGTTCTTACTCGTTCCTGACCTGGTTTCGGAATCCAGTTTACAATCTGTCGTATGATTTCAGGAATATACCTGGGTGATAGCAGCGTCGAACTATTAAAAAGACAGGTAAATAAATAGAAATATCAAAAGTGATTCAGTAAAATGATTTGGAAAGGTAAAAATGGTGCAAGTATTACCAGGTAAAGGAAACCAAGGAAGAAATGGATACACGGGCAATCCTCACAATAGACTGCTATTAGTTCAGCATTTGTAAATACTAACAACTTTTAGCTTCAATGTGCCAAGTTTAGAAATATAAGAAGTACTTGGACACTAACTTTAACAACTGCTATTAGGCTCCTTTGTCAGTACTTTGAAAATAACTGGCTTTATAAGCAGCCTTGGATCAAGGTTAATAGAAAATCATGAGTTTGAAGCTCTTTCCTCTCCTGTTTTCCTTCCTCTTGTTTCTCCAGGGATTGATTCCTTTGCAGTGCTATGATTCCCCAGGCAACAGTCACACACTTGGCACCTCACCCAAGTGAGTGCAGTGAAGCTATTTGACTGGAGGACAACACAGCCAAGCCAAATCCTGTCCTCACCCAACATGTACACACGCACTTTCAGCAGGGCATGCTGGACAACGATAAAGAGCTGGAATCTATTTTGATTTTTTTCCCTTCCCTAATCCAAGAGTGCTGCAGCCATTGCTGCTGCCCCAGCTAGAGATCGGTTAATTCAACACAAGCTGGCGATCAGACCTGCAATCTTCCTGGTCAGAGAGTAGGGCTGAGTTTTCTTCTCCACCCGCCTGACTGAGCAAAGTCAGGTGGTATGCTACTAAACTGGGCCAACTCCAATGCACCTGCATCCACCTGTATTTCTGGTTTCAGGTGATTTGCATTTTTTTTGTACGTGCAAAATCTGAGGTTGGGCGTACGCACAATAGACGGATGGAATTTGCGTGCTGCTACAGGCCTGCAGCAGCTTAAAGAGGAGATTGCTGTTTGGGGTGTTGGCTGTATTATTCAGCTGAGGACAGGTCTGGCAGCAGTTTGGGGAGAAGAAATTAAGCCCGTTGCCATAGAAATCTTGCTGCAGCAAGTGGTAGTTCAGTACCCAGACACTCTGCAAAGCAGCATCACAGCTCCAATCCACACTGAGGGATTTGGGTAGCTAGTGTGAGGGCAGCAGGCTGAGTGACCCATAGAGCAGAAGTGAACAGGATTAGGGGGAGGCGGTCCAGGGCTGGACGAGGAGGAGCAGAAAGCACCTGACTAGACGGTGAGGTTACATCCATCCACAGTTGATAAGAGATCCTGATCTCCGGGGCCAAGCTTTTAAAAGAAGGATGCTCGTGGAGCATAACAGAGTATTGAAACCACTGGGCACATGCCATGGAAAATTTAAACTGTACGCAAATGAGATTATGCTGAGTTAGCCAGTATGCTGTGGTACTACTGCGCCTTTTGCTGACAATGGAGAATTATCGAACATCTGTACCAGTTTGACTGTTTTGTAGTCTTAGAGCCAGAAGCCAACATTGTTAAGTTTAGTGATGTCTGTATGTTTATCTTACAAGAACCTAACCTCATTCCATGGAAGCTGGGAACAAGGCAGGCCAGACCGAGCAGTGGACGATGGTATTGGTGTGTGTGTGTGGATGTCAAGTAAGAGAAGGATTGGGCTTAGCTGTTCCCCTCTTTCCCCCTCACACCCCTGGAGTCGAATATCTGTCTGACACTCACTGTCATGACAGGAGAATGAAGAATGGCTACTTGATTAGGTACTGGGCAATGTTCCCGCTAAGCTGCACGGCTGTGGTCTGGAGGTCCCGTGCCGGCCACTCACCGGCTTTTCAATAGAAATAACCGCGCACGTGTGAAAAATTGAATGGGCTGCGCAGCCAGTTAAAGGGCCCGAGTACACAAAAAAATGACAGGGAACATTGGTACTGGGACAATATCTCTGCAGGACAGGAGGAGAGTAAATGTTAGCCTTCACCTAATACCACATAGAACATAACATAACATTAGAAATAGGAGCAGGAGTAGGCCATTTGGCCCTTCGAGCCTGCTCCGCCATTCAATAAGATCATGGCTGATCTTCTACCTCATCTCCACTTTCCTGAACTATCCCCATATCCCTTGATTCCCTTAATATTCAAAAATATATCAGTCTCTGTCTTGAATATACTCAACAACTGAGCCTCCACAGCCCTCTGGGGTAGAGAATTCCAAAGATTCATTACCCTCTGAGTGAAGAAATTTCTCCTCATCTCAGTCCTAAATGGCCAACCCCTTATTCTGAGACTGTGACCCCTGGTTCTAGACTCCCCAGCTGGGGAAACATCCTCCCTGCATCTACCCTGTCAAGCCCTGTAAGAATTTTGTATGTTTCAATGAGATCACCTCTCATTCTTCTAAACTCTAGAGAATATAGGCCCAGTCTACTCAATCCCTCCTCATAGGACAATTCCCCCACCCCAGGAACCAGCCTGGTGAACCTTCGTTACACTCCCTCTATGGCAAGTATATCCTTCCTTAGGTATGGAGACCAAAACTGTACACAATACTCCAGGTGTGGTCTCACCAGGGCCCTATATAATTGCAGTAAGATGTCTTTACTCTTATACTCAAATCCTCTTGTATTAAAGGCCAACGTACCATTTGCTTTCCTAATTGCTTGCTGTACCTGCATGTTAACTTTGTGATTCATGTACAAGGATACCCAGGTCCCTCTGAACACCAACATTTCCCAATCTCTCACCATTTAAAAAATACTCTGCTTTTCTATTTTTCCTACCAAAGTGGATAACTTGATATTATAGTCCATTTGCCATGTTCTTGCCCACTCACTTAGCCTGTCTATATCCCCTTGAAGCCTCCTTGCATCCTCCTCTCAACTTACATTCCCACCCAGCTTTGTATCATCAGCAAACTTGGATATATTACATTTGGTCCCCTCATCCAAATCATTGATGTAGATTGTGAATAGCTGAGGCCCAAGCACTGATCCTTGCGGTACCCCACTAGTTACAGCCTGCCAACCCGAAAATGACCCGTTTATTCCTACTCTCTGTTTTCTGTCCGTTAACCAATCCTAAATCATGCTAGTATATTACCCCCAATCCCATGAGCCCTAATTTTGTTTAATAACCTCTTGTATGGCACCTTATCGAATGCCTTCTGAAAATCCAAATACACCACATCCACTGGTTCCCCCTTATCTATTCTGCTAGTTACAACCTCAAAAAACTAACAGATTTGCTGGGGGTGAGCCCGGGGTGGCAGCAGCCCATATTATTCTTGTGGAGCCCAGAGGAACATGCCTGCTCCTTCTGGCCTCATAGAAATAATTTTAACACTTACCTTTCGGGCCTCTTCCTCGTGCCCGCCCGGTTTTACTGAGCAGAATGTCCACGGTGCATGCTCCACCCAGTAGGCCATTAAAATTGCATCGGGCTCCCATGTGTATCCTAGGACCCCAATTTGCATGGATTCAGGCGAGCCCATGAAAATATGGTGACAAGCAGTAAGTCCACCACCATTGTAACAAATCCATGCTGACTGTCCCTGATCAATCCGTGTCTTTCTAAATTCAGATTTATCCCTCAGAATTGTTTCCAATAATTTTCCCACCACCGAGGTTAGGCTGACTGGCCTGTAATTACTCGGTCTGTCCCTTTCTCCTTTTTTAAACAACGGTACCACGTTAGCAGTCCTCTGGCACCACACCTGTAGCCAGAGAGGATTGGAAAATGGATTTATCGGCTTTCAGTCCCATTAATTTCTCCAGTACTACTTTTTTACTAATGCTAATACTCATTTATTTCAGTTCCTAATTCTCGCTAGACCCTTGGTTCTCCACTATTTCCGGGAAGTTTTTTGCGTCTTCTTCCGTGAAGACAGACACAAAGGGCTGGATTTTACCTTTCGATGCGGCTTGGGGGCGGGACAGCTGCCTTCCGGGTTCCGATCCCGCCCCCAACGACGTCCGACGCACAGATGCTATTTTGCGTCAATTGGCCTTGTTAAGCCCGCCCTGCGGGCATGCCAGTCAATTAAGAGAAAGCTGGTGTCAGATGACATCAGTTGATGACGCACCATCTGCCGGTTTTCTTAAAGGGGCCACACACAAATTTTTTTGACAGGTGATGTTTCAGTGTTTGACAGCATTGAGGTGCTGCAAACACTGACAATCACTGTATAAAGGTGAGCCCTTACACTCAGTGCCAGGCTAGAACAGATGGCAGTTGCAGGTGAGGTTACAGAAGCGATCTGTCACTGGTAAGGAAGGTTCAGGTGAGAGATGAGGTGGGACTACACAAACACTTCAAAACTTGTTACCTACAGAAAAGTCTAAATACATTAAAAATGATTGTCCCAACATTTTCTTACCTCTGAAACTCACCAATTTATCATTAGATTCTTCACACCACTTCTGCAGCTGTCATCAGTGAAGAAATATTACAGTAGACCCACAGCACACCACATTTACCCTGGCGTGGTGTCCAGATGTCGGGAAGCCCACAGTAGACCTGTCAAAATTGGAAAAAGCCTCTTAACTGCCTGTTAACAAGCAGTTAAGTGCCTATTATTCTCTTCCCGCCGCTAGGTGTCGGGCCCATGTGCAAATCGGGGACCTGACACCTGGGAAGATTGTTTGGTGGCGGCTTGACAGGGGTTTGGGACCCACCGTCAATCTTTGCAATTTTGTCACCGGTCCTGCCTCCAAACCCGCCCCCTGAGTGCCGGCAAAATTCCCCCCAAAGTATTTGTTTAATTTCTCTGCCATTTCCTTATTCCTCATTATAATTTCTCCTGTCTCAGCCTGTAATGGACCCACATTTACATTCGCTAATCTTTTCCTTTTTACATACCTATAGAAACTTTTACAGTCTGTTTTTATGTCTCTCGCTAGTTTACGTTCATATTTCATTTTCCCTTTCTTTATCAATTTCTTGGTCCTCCTTTGCTGAATTCTAAAATCCTCCAATCCTCAGGCTTACTACTCTTTTAGGCAGCATTATAAGCCTCCTCCTTTGATCTAATACTATCTTTAACTTCTCTTGTTAGCCACGGTTGGACCACTTTTCCTGTGGGGTTTTTGTACCTTAAAGGAATGTATATTGGTTGTAAATAATGAATTAATTCTTTAAATGCTAGCCATTGCTCGTCCACTGTCATACCTTTTAATGTAGTTTCCCAATCTACCTTAGCCAACTTGCCCCTCATACCTACGTAGTTTGCTTTGTTTAGATTTAAGACCCTAGTTTCGGATTTAACCAAGTCACTTTCAAACTCAATATAAAATTCTTTCATATTATGGTCACTCTTCCCTAAATGCCCCTTTACTACAAGGTTATTAATTAACCCTTTCTCATTGCACAATACTAGATCTAAAATAGCCTGTTCCCTAGTTGGTTCCTCAACATACTGATCCAGAAAACTATCTTGCATACATTCCATGAATTCGTCCTCCTCACTATTACTGCAAATTTGGTTTGTCCAGTCTATATGTAGATTAAAGTCCCCCATGATTAATGTATTACCCTTGTTACATGCGCCTCAAATTTCCCGATTTATACTCTACCCTACATTACAACTATTATTTGGGGGCCTATAAACAACTCCCACCAGTGTTTTCTGCCCCTTGCTGTTTCTTAGCTCCACCCAAACTGATTCTACTTCTTGATTTTCGGAGCTAAGATCCTTTCTCTCTACTGTCTTTATCCCATCCTTTATTATCAGGGCTACCCCTCCTTCTTTTCAATTTTGCCTATCCCTTCTAAAAGTTATGTATCCTGGAATATTTAGTTCCCAAAGTTGGCCACTTTGCAACCACGTCTCTGTTATGGCTATTAGATCAAACCTGTTAATTTCTATCTGCGCCAATAATTAATCTATTTTATTGCGAATGCTTCACGCATTCAGATATAGTGCCTTTAGCTTTGACTTATTTCTCTTTTTCCCTGATGTCACCTTAGTCACTGATGCCTTATTACCTTTGTTTCTCTCTCTCTCTCCCTTCCTGACCCACTCTGCTTATTTTTACCCAAAACTCTACTCTGCTCTAGAGCCTTGACATTTCTCTCGCTGCTTTTAAATTTACTCTTTCCTGAATCCTCCCGACCCCCCCCTTCATTAGTTTAAAACCCTGTCTACTTCCCTAGTTATTCGGTTCACCAGGACACTGGTCCCAGCCCATTTTAAGTGGAGCCTGTCCCAATGGAACAGCTCCCTCTTTCCCCAGTACTGGTGCCAGTGCCCCATGAACCGAAACCCCTTCCTCCCACACCAATCTTTGAGCCACGTATTTAAACCTCTAATCTGTTTGTCCCTATGCCAATTTGCACGTGGCTCAAGTAACAATCCAGAGATTATTACCTTTGAGGTTCTGCTTTTTAATTTGGATCCTAGCTCCTCAAACTTCCTCAGCAGAACCTCATTCCTAGTTCTACCTATGTTGTTGGTTCCTACATGGACCACGACAACTGGATCCTCCCCCTCCCACTCCAAGTTCCTCTCCCTCCCACTCCAAGTTCCTCTCCAGTCGCGAGGAGATGTCTTTAACCCTGGCACCGGGCAGGCAATGCAACCTTCAGAACTCTCGGTTGCGGCTGCAGAGAACAGTATCTATCCCCCTGACTATACTGTCCCCTACCACAACTACATTCCCTTTCACTCCCCCCACTTGAATGGCCTCCTGCACCATGGTGCCATGGTCAGCTAGCTCATCCATCCTCTAGGCTTTTCCCTCATCCACACAGGCAGCAAGAATCTCATACCTGTTGGACAAGGGCAAAAGCTGAGGCTCCTCCAGCACTGCACCTGGGGTCCCCTTACCTGTCTGAGTTGCAGTCACACCCTCCTGTCCCTGACCACTAATCGGACCTGTACCACTACCTAAGCTATGGGGTGTGACTGCCTCCTGGACCAAAGTGTCCAGGTAACTCTCCCCATCCCTGATGCCCCGCAATGTCTGCACCTCAGACTCCAGCTCAAAAACTCTGAGCTGAAGTTCCTCAAGATGCAGGCACTTACTGCAAACGTGGTTGTCCGGGATCACTTTGCTCTCCACAAACTCCCACATGCTGCAGTTGCGGCACACCACCTGCACTGCCATCCCTATATGACCTTGTTTTATTGAATTAAATTTAATTAAATTTGTAATTAGGTAACTTAGTTTACAATGTAGTTTCTTGACTACTTACTTGATCTAGATTAAGTTAAGGGTACTGAAATTAAATATCTACCTGTAACACAAAGCACTACAAGTAGTGTAGACAAAAACCAACAACTCCTTCCCCCTCTTCTCCAAATTCCCACTCTCCTCCAAATTCCCAAACAAAGCACTTTGTTCAAGTCCACTCCATTTAATACCGCACTGTGCTCTGCAGAAATGTTTACTTTTATACACTTGGAGCCTCACCCAATTTACAAGTGATGATTCAGCTCCCCTGCTCTTGGTGATTCGCGTCGATTCAGGACAAGCACTTACAGTTGACTGACTGTTAACTGACACTGGCAGTCAGCTTCTGTTAACTACTGTTTTTAAAGTTTTAAAGTTCCAGGTTAAAATCAAAATCTTAAACTAAATTTCACCTTTTATAGCTTCTACTTACCCAATACTTACCAGAAATTCCCACTCTTTCCAAATTCCTAAACAAATCAGTCTGTTCAAGTCCACTCCGTTTAACATGGACACTAATATCTGTTGCTAAAGTTTATCTTTGGAATTAATAATGAAGTTGTTGGATAGCGGTGAAATGTTTTTAATCAGTTCCAGACACGTTTGAACGCAGCAGGATTTTATGCGCTACCAATGAGCTAATCATAATTTTTTTGACATTTTCTGATGCTGTATGCAAATACACCATATTTCTATACAAAGAAAGTCTAATCTGTCATTGAGGATATTTTGTTTCTTTCCTTATTCTCTTTGCTGACAGTAAGCTTTAGCTCAACGTTGGAAAATAATTCCTATTGGTTCTTTACTTATGATCCAAAACTTTGTTTTTATTTGTTTATGGGATGTGGGCGTTGCTGGCAAGGCCAGCATTTATTGCCCATCCCTAATTGCCCTTGCGAAGGTGGTGATGAGCCGGCTTCTTGAACCACTGCAGTCCGTGTGGTGAAGGTACTCCCACAGTGCTGTTAGGGAGGGAGTTCCAGGATTTTGACCCAGCGACGATGAAGGAATGGTGGTATGCTTTCAAGTCAGGATGGTGTGTGACTTGGAGGGGAACTTGGAGGTGGTGGTGTTCCCATGCGCCTGCTGCCCTTGTCCTCCTAGGTGGAAGAGGTCACGGGTTTGGGAGGTGCTGCCGAAGAAGCCTTGGCAAGTTGCTGCAGTGTATCTTGTAGATGGTACACACTGCAGCCACGGTATGCCGGTGGTGGAGGGAGTGAATGTTTAAGGTGGTGGATGGGGTGCCAATCAAGTGGGCTGCTTTGTCTTGGATGGTGTCGAGCTTCTTCAGTGTTGTTGGAGCTGCACTCATCCAGGCAAGTGGAGAGTATTCCATCACACTCCTTACTTGTGCCTTGTAGATGGTGGAAAGGCTTTGGGAAGTCAGGAGGTGAGACATTCGCCACAGAATACCTAGCCTCTGACCTGCTCTTGTTGCCACAGTATTTATGTGGCTGGTCCAGTTAAGTTCCTGGACAATGGTGACCCCCAGGATGTTGATGGTGGGGGGTTTGGCGATGGTAATGCTGTTGAATGTCAAGGGGAGGTGTTTAGACTCTCACTTGTTGTAGATAGTCATTGCCTGGCACTTGTGTGGCGCGAATGTTACCTGCCACTTATCAGCCCAAGCTTGAACTTCATCCAGGTCTTGTTGCATGCGGGCATGGACTGCTTCATTATCTGAGGAGTTGTGAATGGCGCTGAACACTGTGCAGTCATCAGCAAACATCCCCATTTCTGACCTTATGTTGGAGGGAAGGTTATTGATGAAGCAGCTGAAGATGGTTGGGCCTAGGACACTGCCTTGAGGAACTCCTGCAGCGATGTCCTGGGGCTGTGATGATTGACCTTCAACCACCACAACCATCTTCTTTTGTGCTAGGTATGACTCCAGCCAGTGGAGAGCTTCCCCCCCGATTCCCATTGACTTCAGTTTTACTAGGGCTCCTTGATGCCACACTCGGTCAAATGCTGCCTTGATGTCAAGGGCAGTCACTCTCATCTCACCTCTGGAATTCAGCTCCTTTGTCCATGTTTGAACCAAGGCTGTAATGAGGTCTGGAGCCGAGTGGTCTTGGCGGAACTCAAACTGGGCATCAGTGAGCAGGTTATTGGTGAGTAAGTGCTGCTTGATAGCACTGTCGATGACACCTTCCATCACTTTGCTGATGATTGAGAGTAGACTGATGGGGCGGTAATTGGTCGGATTGGATTTGTCCTGCTTTTTGTGGACAGGACATACCTGGGCAGTTTTCCACATTGTCAGGTAGATGCCAGTGTTGTAGCAGGGGGGGCGGGGGTGGTGGGGGGTGGGGGGGGGGTGGGTGGTGGGGGGGCTGGTGGGGGGGTGGTGGGGGGTGGGGGGGGGGTGGGTGGTGGGGGGGCTGGTGGGGGGGTGGTGGGGGGTGGGGGGTGGGGGGGTGGTGGGGGGTGGGGGGGGGGTGGGTGGTGGGGGGTGGGGGGGGGGGGTGGTGGGGGGCTGGTGGGGGGGTGTGGGTGGGGGGGGTGGTGGGGGGGTGTGGGTGGGGGTGGTGGGGGGGGGGGTGGGGGGTGGGGGGTGGTGGGGGGGCTGGTGGGGGGGGTGTGGGTGGGGGCGGTCGGGGGCGGGAACGACCAGACAAAGAAATCAATGGGTGAAAACAGCCTTACCCTGTAAAAATATGGTTAGTTCAACTCAATAACAAATAACAAGTCACATTGCAAAAGTTTCTTAGCTAAAAAATTTCCATAAAGCCAAGCTTTTACATTTTGAACTGTGTATTATATATTGTGGGAACTGAACAATTCCTCTGAACTGAATATGATGGCAACGCCTTCCTAATTAAAGATGAGAAAAACAAATGACATGATGAGACCTGTCAGTGGAGTGACTAATAATTGGCATCTATTCATATATCTACTGGCAATAAACATCAACAGGCCAGTCCTATAATAGTATGAGAGGGCTTCTGCACATACTCTGATCTCCTGTGTGCATTTTAAGTGGGCAAGTGTTCTCCAGCAACAAACAGAATTCAAATGCGATTAGAAATCAAATTTGTTCCAGTAACATTAACCTAGTGTTGCCCATTTCCTGCATTTAAACCTTTTTTGGCAAACCCACACCACAAAACGCAGCAAATCTCTTACCAGTTCAGTTTTTGGATCATTTGAATTAAGATAGCTCTGCCTGCAACAGCCACATTACTGCAGAAATTCATTTCAAAGGGTTTGTTTTGACAGCCTTAGAAATAAAATTACAAGGGCAGTTTATAATTCTTAAAGTTTTCACAATAGGGATTTTTTTTCAAGGGAGACAGCAAAAATGAGTCGTACACCATCAGTTATAGAATTATTTGAAAAGGGGAGTAAAAAAAAGGTTGCTCTTGCAGGCTGTTCAGTTCAGAAGTGAGGAAACCACTGAGTTAAGCTGTTAAAAACAAAACATGTCGGCCTGTTAAACAGCAATAGGTGTAAAGGATTACTAGTTATCCAAAACTTAAACTGCTCCCTAGGTAATTACAGCCTGCCAGATATCATTAATGATAGTTATTAATTCCAAAAATGGACTTAAGTTGTCTCTTGATCAGGTTTCAACAGTTTCTTGCAGTTTCTATTGCAATATATATTAAGCTGAAATGAGCAGTTTGGCTGCAATAAAATTTAGCTCAACTCTATGAATTGTATTTATGTTTCTTCCCCTGATTGAAGCTATCAAAAAGCATTTTACTACCATCCACTCTCCTCACTTCTACTGTATCCTGCAACTTATCATGAGCAGCATCACTAACATTTAGTAAAAGTAGCATGCTGTGTGATATGAACATGATTGATTTATAAGAGCAGGGGAGTTATCTCCGGTGTCCTGGCCAATATTTTATCCCTCAAGCAACGTAACAAAAACAGATCATCTGGTCCTTATCACATTGCTGTTTGTGGGAGCTTGCTGTGCACAAATTGGCTTTTTTTAAAATTCGCTTATGGGATCTGGGCTTCGCTGGCAAAGCCAGCATTTATTGCCCATCCCTAGTTGCCCTTGAGAAGGTGGTGGTGAGCCGCCTTCTTGAACCGCTGCAGTCCGTGTGGTGAAGTTACTCCCATAGTGCTGTTAGGTCGGGAGTTCCAGGATTTTGACCCAGCGACGATGAAGGATCGGCGATATACTTCTAAGTCAGGATGGTGTGTGACTTGGAGGGGAACTTGTAGGTGATGGTGTTCCCATGCGCCTGCTGCCCTTGTCCTTCTAGGTGGAAGAGATTGCGGGTTTGGGAGTTGCTGCCGAAGAAGCCTTGGCGATTTGCTGCAGTGCATCTTGTAGATGGTACACACTGCAGCCACGGTACGCTGGTGGTGGAGGGAGTGAATGTTTAAGGTGGTGGATGGGGTGCCAATCAAACGGGCTGCTTTGTCCTGGATGGTGTTGAGCTTCTTGAGTGTTGTTGGAATGCACTCATCCAGGCAAGTGAAGACCATTCCATCACACTCCTTACTTGTGCCTTGTAGGTGGTGGAAAGGCTTTGGGGAGTTGGGAGGTGAGACACTCGCTGCAGAATACCTAGCCTCTGACCTGCTCTTGTTGCCACAGTATTTATGTGGCTGGTCCAGTTAAGTTTCTGGACAATGGTGACCCCAGGATGTTGATGGTGGGGGATTTGGCGATGGTAATGCCGTTGAATGTCAAGGGGAGGTGTTTAGACTCTCACTTGTTGGAGATAGTCATTGCCTGGCACTTCTGTGGCGTGAATGTTACCTGCCACTTATCAGCCCAAGCCTGAACATCATCCAGGTCTTGTTGCATGCGGGCATGGACTGCTTCATTATCTGAGGAATTGTGAATGGCGCTGAACACTGTGCAGTCATCAGCGAACATCCCCATTTCTGACCTTATGTTGGAAGGAAGGTCATTGATGAAGCAGCTGAAGATGGTTGGGCCTAGGACACTGCCCTGAGGAACTCCTGCAGCGATGTCCTGGGGCTGTGATGATTGACCTTCAACCACCACAACCATCTTCCTTTGTGCTAGGTATGACTCCAGCCAGTGGAGTGTTTTCCCCACCGATTCCCATTGACTTCAGTTTTACTGGGGCTCCTTGATGCCACACTCGGTCAAATGCTGCCTTGATGTCAAGGGCAGTCACTCTCACCTCTGGAATTTCGCTCCTTTCTCCATGTTTGGACCAAGGCTGTAATGAGGTCAGGGGCCGAGTGGTCTTGGCGGAACCCAAACTGGGCATCAGTGAGCAGGTTATTGGTAAGTGCCGCTTGATAGCACTGTTGATGACATCTTCCATCACTTTGCTGATGATTGAGAGTAGACTGATGGGGCGGTAATTGGCCGGATTGGATTTGTCCTCCTTTTTGTGGACAGGACATACCTGGGCAGTTTTCCACATTGTCGGATAGATGCCAGTGTTGTAGCTGTACTGGAACAGCTTGGCTAGTGGCGTGGCTAGTTCTGGAGCACAAGTCTTCAGCATGATAGCTGGGATGTTGTCGGGGCCGATAGCCTTTTCTGTATCTAGTGCGCTCAGCCGTTTCTTGATATCACGTGGAGTGAATCAAATTGGCTGAAGACTGGCTTCTGTGATGGTGGGGACCTCGGGAGTAGGCCGATATGGATCATCCACTCGGCACTTTTGGCTGAAGATGGTTGCAAACGCTTCAGCCTTGTCTTTTGCACTCAAGTGCTCGGCTCCACCATCATTGAGGATGAGGATATTCATGGAGCCTCCTCCTCCCATTAGTTGTTTAATGGTCTACCACCATTCACGACTGGATGTGGCAGGACTGCAGAGCTTTGATCTGATCCATTGATTGTGGGATCGCTTAGCCCGCGTTTCCTAGATTACAACAGTGACTACACTCCAAAAGTACTTCATTGGCTGTAAAGCGCTTTGGGACGTCTGGTGGTTATGAAAGGCGCTAGATAAATGCAAGTCTTTCTTTTTCTTCTAAACCTGTTTGCAGATTACTTTCCATGCTTGTTTTATACCAAACTTTTTAACATGACCCTGCTTCAAATTTGTATTCCATATGAAATTTGTAGCTGTAAGATAAACAGCTTGGCCAGCTCGGTCAGTAGTTGTACTACATAGCCACTCTTGGTAATGGACATTGAAGTCCCAACCCAGAGTATATTTTGTGCCCTTGCTACCCTCAGTGCTTCCTCTGGGACATTGGCTGATAGGTATGATTCTGCGCGTATAGCTATGTCAGACTTTTGATTGACTAGTCTGTCGTACAGCTCTCCCAAATTTGGCACCAGTCCACAGATATTAGTGATGAGGACCTTGGAGGGTGGACTGGGCTGGTGTGCCTTCGTTGTGTTCCGATTCAATGCCTAGGTCACAGCCGAGTGCTCTTTTTTTTAAAATGATTGTTTTATAGCAGTTTGGTACAGCCAAGTACCACTTTGGAGGGTAGTTAAGAGTCAAACACATTGGTGTGGGACTGGAGTCACATAAAGGCGAAAGTGGGTAAGGATGGCAAGTTTCCTTCCCTGAAGGACATTAGTGAACCAGTTGGGTTTTTACGACAATCCGACAGCTTCATGGTCACTTATTGATACCAGCTCTATAATCAACTGAATTCAAATTTTCAAACTGCCATGGTGGAATTTGAACTTTTATGTCCAGTAACATAACCACTTAACTGCTGTACCCATACTTGTAAATGCTGAACATAAGAATTAGGAGCAGGAGTAGGCCATACGGCTTTTCAAGCCTGCTAGGCCAATCAATAGGATCATGGCTGATCTTTGACCTCAACTCCACTTTCCCGCCTGATCCCCATATCCCTTAATTCCCCTAAAGTCCAAAAATCTATCTTATCTCAGTCTTGAATATACTCAACAATTCAGCATCCATAGCCTTTTGGGGTAGAGAATTCCAAAGATTCACAATCCTCTGGGTGAAGAAATTCCTTCTCATCTCAGTCTTAAATGGTCAACCCCTGATCCTGAGACTATGCCCCATAGTTCTAGAGTCTCCGCCCAGGGGAAACAACCTCTCAGCATCTAACCTGTCAATCCCCCTCAGAACCTTGTATGTTTCAATGAGATCACCTCTCATTCTTCTAAACTCCAGAGAGTATAGTCCCAATCTACTCAAACTCTCCTCATAGGACAACCCTCTCATCCCAGGGATCAATCCAGTGAACCTTTGTTGCACTGCCTCTAAGGCAAGTATGTCCTTCCTCAGATAAGGAGACCAAAATTGTGCACAGTATTCCAGGTGCAGTCTCACCAAGGCCCTGTACAATTGTAGTAAGACTTCCTTACTCTTGTACGCCAACCCCCTTGCAATAAAGGCCAACATGCCATTTGCCTTCCTAATTGCTTGCTGTACTTGCATGCTCACTTTCTGTGTTTCCTGTACAAGGACACCTAAATCTCTCTGAACACCAACATTTAATAGTTTCTCACCATTTAAAAATATTCTGTTTTCCTATTCTTCCTACCAAAGTGAATATCCTCACATTTACCCACATTATACTCCGTCTGCCACCTTATTGCCCACTCACTTAACCTGTCTATATCCCTTTGCAGGCTCGTTGTGTCCTCCTCACATCTTACTTTCCCACCTCGCTTTGTATCATCAGCAAACTTGGATACATTGCACTCGGTCCCTTCATCTAAGTCATTAATATAGATTGTAAATAGCTGAGGCCCAAACACTGATCCGTGCGGCACCCCACGAGTTACAGCCTGCCAACCGGAAAATTACCCATTTATCCCTACTCTCTGTTTTATGTCCGTTAACCAATTCTCTATCCATGCTAATATTATTATTCCAATCCCATGAGACCTTATCTTGCGTAGCAATCTTTTAGGTGGCACCTTACCAAATGCCTTTTGGAAATCCAAATATACGACATCCACTGGTTCCCCTTTATCTACCCTGCTAGTTACATCCTCAAAAAACTCTAATAAATTTGTTAAACATGATTTTCCTTTCATAAAACCATGTTGACTCTGCCTAATCATATTATGATTTTCTAAGTGCCCTGTTACCACTTCCTTAATAATGGATTCCAGAATTTTCCTAATGACTGATGTCAGGCTATCTGGCCTGTAATTCCCTGTTTTCTCTCTCCCTCCTTTCTTGAATAGTGGGGTTACATTTTCTATCTACAATCCACTGGGACCATTCCAGAATCTAGGGAATTTTGGAAGATCACAACCAATGCATCCACTATCTCTGCAGCCACATCTTTTAGAACCCTAGGATGTAGGCCATCAGGTCCAAGGGATTTGTCAGCTTTTAGTCCCATTAGTTTCTCAAGTACATTTTCTCTAGTTATTAATTACTTTAAGTTCCTTAGTCTTCTTAGCCTCTTGGTTCCCCACTATTTTCGTATGCTTTTTGTGTCTTCTACTGTGAAGACAGATACAAAATATTTGTTTAAAGTCTCTGCCATTTCCTTATTCCCCATTATAATTTCACCTGTCTCAGTCTCTAAGGGCCCAATGCTTACTTTTGCTACTCTCTTCCTTTTTATATACTTGTAGAAGCTCTTACAATCTGTTTTTATATTTCTTGCTAGTTTACTCTCATATTCTGTTTTCCCCGTTTTATCCATTTTTTGGTCATCCTTTACTGGTTTCTAAAGCTCTCCCAATCCTCAGGCTTAGCACTATTTTTTGCAACATTATAAACTTCTTCTGAAGCCTGGTACTGCAATGCAACTGATAATATTTGAACATCTGTCATTTAATAACTTCTCATTAAATGTTATGTAGGTTTTAGTTTGCCAATACTTAGATGCTTTGCAGAAAAATCCCCTAAACTCAACCAGAATTTGTTTATTCAGTAAAGTACTGTACCATGGAAACCAGCCCCATGAGGTCCCCATGGCACTGCATTGTGTGATACTCTGAAGTACTAATCAGAACAGTCTCAGGTTCAATCACTTGTTTATGCTCAATTATATAATTGCAGCCAATTGACAGGTGTACTCCGTGTCCCTGTAGTAGGGTGGGGAAGAAATAGCCAGAGCACTGTCCAGTGAACATGTGTGGAGGATGTCAAGTGAGGGCAGAACAAAGCTCGGGTATGAAACCTTGATGCTTGAATAATTTTCTGAGTCACATTGTTCAGGCACATGCATGAAGAATGGTCATTTGGGTGAGGTACTGGAGGGCTGTCGGGACCTGTGGAACAGTACAATCACCACCTTTAGGAGACAAGGGAGAAATGGCGAGAAAAATATACTAGTGTGTGTGTTGTCGGTCATTTTTTATAAATATCCAAAGCTTTCCTATATAGGATCATTTTAGTTAAATGGATGAATTTTCTTTCACTGATATGATAACTGGCATTTTCTTAATTGCTGAAAATAATTTAGAAATATTTCTTCCCCCATTTCAGGCTTCTTCCAGCTGCCATCCACTCATTGTTTTGGCTGTGTGGATACATGTGAGGGAAAATGGTTTACTGTGCAATCATCATGAATCTTGGTGTGTGAATATCCATCAAAGCAGGACTGATTCTGGCAGATTCTTCGCTCTCGAAGGTCAAATGTGAGGTCTCCAGAGCTCATTTCCGAAATCTAAAAAGTTGCCATTAATTTTCAGCATCAAATTGTTTTACTTTCTGACCTCACTACCTGGAAATATTGCTGCAGAGAAATGGTACTTGAACAGGCCTTTTCTGTATAAAGACTGTCCGACTACTGTTCAGTCAATATTTTCGATCAACTGGGTATCTGACATGCATGAAAACCCACCACCAAGTTTAAGAGTCTCCGAACCAAACTACTGAGAAATCCATACAGGTAGAGTTTCTGTTTGCCAAATATGGAATGCACACTCTCACTACCTCGGGACACACCCCACTTACCCAAGCCCAGAGAGAATAGGAGCAGGTTGGCAGCATCAAGGTTTAGGGATCTCAAGTGTGTTCAGGAGCAATGTTCCCGCTAAGCTGCGCGCACGCGCAGTCATCTGCAAGATTCCGTGCAGGTCGCTCACCGGCTTTTACATTGTAAATACCGCGCATGCGCAGAAATTTAAAGGGACCGCGCATTAGAACAGGCCCCGCAGAACAAAGCACAGCTTACAGGGAACATTGCTCAGGAGTACAGCTTGGGTTTAACCAGCTAAAACTGATGCATTCCACAACAAAGCACTAATGTGCTTCCTACTGCTTGTCCAGGTAAGACCACCTACCATTAGGGCATTGACTTGGCAGGCTATCTGAAGGAAAAAATATATATAGCATCTTTCCAGACCTTGGGATGTCCCAAAAACAGGTGGTAAAGAAAATGATGATCCAGCTCCAAATGCTCTCATGTTAAATGGAGTCATATGTGATAACTTTCTGATATCTACATACCTCAAAAAGTAAGTAATTACATCTTCTCCATTCAAAAGGATCTATTGTTGCACTCTACCATGATCAATCTGGTCTTGCTGAAGGTCCCGTGGGTTTTTTTTGCGGCTGAGCATAATTTGCAGCGGGAATAAAAGCTACTTACAGATTGTCTTTCTGTCTCTCAACATTTTAAGATTCTTTGGTGAAGTTTATTCACGATCTTTCATCTCAAGAAGTCTGAAATGGAGAAATTCTTGCTGGACCTGGACTTGTGCCTGTTTCCTGAGGAAATATTCTGGCACGGGTGGAATTTCCTTCTCTTGAAATAGTAACGGCCAAATGGTGTAATAAGCATAATAAGGCCTGAATCTTTTGCCAGCTGCACTTGCCAAAAACTAGAGTTAGTACCAAGCTATGAGGAAATATCTGCACTTAAAACTATCTTAACATTTGATTAACTGTGGGTAATGGGTGAGCTTTTCAATAAACACTGTTTAGTGAGGTCAACACAAACAAAATCTTATTCTTTTTGCCTAAAGAAAGAAGACTTGCATTTATATAACGCCTTTCACAACCTCAGGATGTCCCGGAGCCAACTGCAGCCAAGTCAGCCACCTACAGCCTATGTACCAGCACCATTCTGTTGATTTCTTTTGTACTCCTCTATTATTCTCATCCATGCCATTAAGGTAATGGAATACATTGCATAGTCATGAGAGCAAAAGATAAAGCATCTGACTTGAGCTTCAAAGTTTACTCACCGTAGATATTTTCAATGCATTGAAATAATTTAGGATTTTTTATTTTTAAGTCCACCACATCAATTTTATCCATTATGCCGAGATTTTTGATTGATGGATGATATTCTCAAGTCCTTGAGCAACATAAATTATCTGTGGTGCTGAGTTTTCCTTTTCTTAATATCCTCAGAAGATATGAGACTAAAAATTCTAGGGAGGAGGGGTTTGGGTTTGTGGTGGGGGGGGGGGGGGGGGCGGGGAAGAGAGGGGGGTGATCCCAGTGCAGGAGGGGTTTAATTTAGGGAAAACCATATCTATGGGTTTCTACCCCTACACAAATTGCTCAATAATTGCAGTTGCTTTTTAGGCAGCAATCCCAGAGAGATCTATTACTTTTAAAAGGATGGTTCTTTGCTCCCTAAGGGGCAGATTTCAAATTTTATGCCCTGTTCTCTTGGTCCTTTTTGGGCCTCGGGTACCCTCTGTTGGAGGTGCAGCTGCTGCTGCTCTGATTTTTGCCGTATCATTAATATTTAAGATACAATAAATTGACAAAATGTTGCAATTGTGTTACTGAGTGGCTGAAGTACCACTGATTGTGTGTGTGTGTATGCGCACTTGTGTGTTGCAGTAACTGAAATAAGTAATGACCTTTTCTTAAACAACAAATCCCAATGCACGAATACAGGTGGCTTGCAGAAACAGTAATACTCTTCAAACTTTAAAAAATATTTTAATGTTTTAGCCTACTGGTGGTTTATCTGCAATACAGTTCAGAGTTTACTAAGATGCAGTCAACACTGCTCCTTCAGCAACACAATATCACGTTTGAGTGCAGCTACCATAAGGTATCAAAGAATGCACACCGTTATAAGGCTAGTAATACACTAAGATGAATGCCTGGATGAAATACTGGCTGATGTATATAGCACAGCTCACAAGGAAACGATTGAAGAGTTACTGTAAATAACTAGATGGCATCCCTGAGGAAATTGTTGAAGTATGCTCTCATGGGTTTGAAAGATAATTGGCCAGATTTTGCAGTAGAAATAATGGTGAGCCTAACGGCGCTCACCCGAACAACGCTCACGGTTATCAACATGTAAATCGGACAGCAACTTCCGGCGACCCCAAATGCGCAGTTAAATGCGTAAGTCAGGAAGTGGCTGTCTGAGATGCCCAGCTCCCTCAGAAGCTACGCGAGAATGGTATTTCGCTGACTTACCATTGGAAACACAAGGAATGGCGTGAAGTTGCTGTACTTACATGATAGATACACACTAAACTCGCCTGAAAAAGTTAGGACTTGTCCATTCCAGTATAAGTAATTTTTAATGGCGTGTAAAGTCTTAATTACTGCCAAACAACCTCTCTGCCACTGGAAATTAATGTTAACAAGTGTGGAGTCTCATTCCTTCAGATTTTAATTATTGGAGATTCAAAAAAAATATATTTTTTTAAACTTTTATCTTTGTCTCTTATCTCTCTCAATCCAATCTTCCTTTTCCCTCTCTTTATTTCGCTTTCTGTACATGATTTGACATTGAACTAAATATTCGAACTGACACTTCCTGGTTTAGACTCTGTGCTGGTCATTAACAATTCTTTAATCTGATTGGTTAAGGAGTTACACAGTGTAAAAATGTGCGGGTTAGGTTGATTTGGCTATGATAAATTGACCCTTAGTGTTAGGGGAGGATTAAATATGTGGGGTTATGGGGATAGGATGGGATATGTTAGGGGGAATACCTGGGGTTAC
Organism: Squalus acanthias; assembly: GCA_030390025.1. Taxonomy (NCBI): domain Eukaryota; kingdom Metazoa; phylum Chordata; class Chondrichthyes; order Squaliformes; family Squalidae; genus Squalus; species Squalus acanthias. The sequence goes on from CM059434.1 coordinate 106,489,836, forward strand.
GGGGGTAGGGTGGGATATGTGTACTGTGGGGATTAAAGCAGGGACAGGGTACTGGATTTGGATGATCAGCCATGATCGTATTGAATGGTGGAGCAGGCTCGACGGGCCGAATGGCCTACTCCTGCTCCTAGATTCTATGTTTCTATGTTTAGCTGCCCTGTTCACACATGTCCCAGATGCTCTGTAGAGGGTGCTGTGCTTTTTCCAATACTTGGCTGACAGGAACTTCAAAATCCATAGAAAGTCTACGGTAAGTATAATGAACAGCGCCCAACGGATTTATACGGTCAACTGCATTTCAGATGACTGAAATTAAGAAAATAGAAATGAATGACCATTATTAGTTAGGTTAATGAAAACAAGTGAATTAATTAGCCAAGAGTGAGTAAAGCCCACATAGTTGGCCAATGCTGTACAGTATCACATGTATTCTCAGCAAGGATTTGAAAATGTAACCTCTGATAATTACTTCTAATTAGTGTTCCAGCATTGTAATGGAATTACATATAGATTAATCAGTTTTCAATACCCTTTTCATGTTTGTTATAATTCTAACTCTCAACCAATGTTAACAATAGCTCTATATTATCTTGCTAATGGCACTTGTAGAATGCCCATTAAAGACATGAAACACCACATAAGGAGAGTATGCAAGAGACTGAAGACAATGTAAGCAGAATAGACTATCCTTTGCTAATAACAACAACAACAACTTGCATTTATATAGCACCTTTAACGTAGTAAAACATTCCAAGGCTCTATACAGGAGTGTAATCAGACAAAAATGTGTGCAAATAGATTATTTGGTATCTTTGCAAATGAGGCTCAGTTAGAAAACATGGTCTTGAAAATATGGTACAAATAGTCCACTATTTATACAGCACTGGCAATTCAGGTTCTGAGTCATTCTTACTCCTAAAGTATCTGCAGTTAAAGAAAGAGCGATGAGGGTGACATTCAAACCTGTTGATAAGGTTATTGAAAAGTTTGGCGTAAGGACAAGATTGCTTTTGCTGTTTTTTTCCCCCTAAATTATCAACTGGAGAAATTTCAGCCTAAAATCACTAAGTGCTGCAGAATGTTTAAAAATGTTACAACACTGAAGTGCTTTCCAAGAAATGCTGGTGCAGAGTTTCAGTTTCACCTTCAAAGAAACAAAGTTACACTGTGATTGAACTGCAGGCTATATAGGCATAAAATTAAAGTATTGTACATTTTTTTTTCAAAACGCTGAAACCAAAACACAACTAAAATAATTAATGTTTTCACAGCTGCTCACTGCATGAATATATACTTCTTCTGTCTTGTTCCATAGCTACGATTCCAGAGCTACACTGTAGTTTCTTTAGATTCTGGTACTCCTGTTGATGGCTTAAAGTTAATCACCTCTTTATATGTATGACCTAGGGAGAAAAGAAGTGGATTTATTCCCTGGCAACATACCATGTTTTACACATTGCAGAAATTTCATCGTTCCATTTGTCTCTGGTGCCTTTTACGAGTTTTTCCTATGAAGAACTCAGTCTGCACTCTCTCTGTAAAAGACATACTCCTACAAAAGAGACACTAATTTATGCCGTTACTGAAGCTTAACCCCATGCCTTTGAATGATGTTGACAAGGGGCAGCATGTAGATGAGGAAGTGTAGGGGCCAAGGATAGACCTCTGGGGGATTCCAGAGGTAACAGTGCAGGGGCAGAATGAAGAAGCCATTGCTGGAGCTGCTGTTACTATGAACGGATAGGTAAGATTGAAACCAAGTGCGGGCAGTCTCAATGAGCAGGACAACGAAGGCGAGACATTGGAGGATGGTGATGTGGTTGACCATGTGTCAATGGCTGCAGCGAGGTCGAGAAAGACGAGGCATAATTTTTTTTCTCCAATTCCTTTCCCATTTCTCCTGACGGTACTGATTCTTCCTGGGCATGTCTCTAAAGGTACCTCGCCCAAGAAGACATTCTTCATGTGTAAGTTGAAACATTTAATTTCAGTGTACTATTTAACGGTGGAAGCATCACAAGTGACCCCAAACGGGCCCATACATGTCCACAGCAGAAATCATTGGTAGTGGGAACTCTGGTAATTTCCCCCCCTCTCCAGCCGAGGGGCACTGAGGCCAACTGTAAAATCTCAACTGCTCTTTGAACTGAAATCAGCTACCCAAAACCAGAAAATGCTGGAAACACCAGCAGGTCAGTCAGCAGCTGTAGAGATAACAGGGAAGTTAGTATTTCAAGTGTGGAACCCTCTTCAGAACTGAACTCAACAAGAACCTAGAATCAAATCACAGAATCCCCACAGTGCAGATAGAGGCCATTTCGGCCCATCGAGCCTGCACCGACACATATCCCACCCTATCCCCGTAACCCCACGTATTTAATCCCCCCTAACACTAAGGGTCAATTTATCATAGCCAAATCAACCTAACCCGCACATCTTTGGACTGTGGGAGAAAACCGGAGCACCCGGAGGAAACCCACGCAGACATGGGGAGAATGTGCAAACTCCACACAGACAGTCACCCGAGGCCGGATTCGAACCCAGGTCCCTGGCGCTGTGAGGCAACAGTGCTAACCACTATGCCACCGTGTTGCCCTTGGACTTTCTGAGATGAGCATCATAGTTCTATACCTGGTGGTATTTTTACCAACAAGGGAATCAGGGAAACTCTCAGAAATATAAGTAAACTATTACAAGAGACATACCAGTAGGAAAAAGAAACAGCAGATACAGATAGAAATTTAATTGTGGAATGAAAGGGTTTACTATACCACAATAAAACACAAGAAAAGTTCAGCTTCATTTTTATAATCAGAAAATTCATGTCCAGAAATTAGTTAAAGAATAGATTGCAGTTTCTGTAATAGTACCAGCACTCATCTAGAAGATTGATGCCAGTAACGGAGAATCTAGTTTTTCAATGCAGTATCAGTAACAAACAATCCTGGGTTCCATAGATTAAATACAGATTAAAGCAGTAAAGCTTTCTCAGTTCTACCCTGACTATGTGATTTAACCCAAATATCAGTAGATCATCCTTAACTGCACCAGTTGAAGTTTTCCATTTATTCTCTGGAAGGATGACAAATTTACATCAAAACTGTGAGCAGTTTGCATTGTGGACTCATGCCAACTAAGAACTGTGTTGAGAATGGCCAAAGTGACGTTCCTCAAGAACCTTACAACTGCCAGACAGAAGAGAATTTCATCATATAGCTTTGAGCCGAATTTGAACATAAATCAGATGGTAAATGAACAGTGTGCTCAAAGCCACAATAACTACATGGGATAGCCAGAACACTTCCAATCAACATTTAGCAAGAAGTGACTTGCCATCTTCCTGCATCCCCACACTCCTTTTTCTATTGAAAGTCCCTCTACTAGTTCTCTGCTTTCTTTTAAAGTCCCATCGTCCATTCTCTTTTAAAGCTCCGCTCCCCCCATTGTCTTTGGAAAGCTGCATTTGCTTTCATTTTTGAGCTCCAACGCTGTGAAGTAGAGTGAAAAGAAAACGGTTAAAGAGGCAAAACCAAGAACGAGGTCTGAAAGAGGAGAGAAAAAGGAAAAGTGAACGGTAAGAGAAAAAGAAGAAATGGGAAGGAGAGAGATAGAGTCAGACAAAAGTTAGGGAAGTGAGTGTCAAAATTGGAGAGAAAACATGTATGAGAAAAACAAGTAAATGAGTGAGAGCAAAACAATGAAGAGGAGGTGGGGCAGAGCGAGAAACTGAAGTGAAGGAGGAGAGTGAAAAACAGAAGAGACAGATCTTTTTGCAGACTTACCACTCTCAGTATATTTATTTAGAGGGGTGCGAGAAGTTGAGAGCTTTTTAGTGAAAAAGTTTGTGGGCCACCAAATTGGGTAGTTTTGTTCAAATTTATTTCAAGAAGGGCAATTGGCTTCGGCAAACCTTAAATAAAGGCAGACCATGACTATCCGTGAGGCAGCGAGTGAGCATGGCATGCTTGTGGATGTGCCTCTTGTGTCCCAGCCATCATTTTACATAGAATTACATAGAATGTACAGCACAGAAACAGGCCATTCAGCCCAACTGGTCTCTGCTGGCGTTTATGCTCCACACGAGCCTCCTCTCACCCCTCTTCATCGAACCCTATCAGCCTAACCTATTCCTTTCTCCCTCATGTGTTTAACTAGCTTTCCCTGAAATGCACCTATGCTATTCGTCTCAAATACTCCTTGTGATAGCGACTTCCACACTCTAACCACTCTCTGGATAAAGAAGAGTTCCCTATTGCATTTATTAGTGACTATCTTATACTTACAGCCCCTAGTTTTGGACTCCCCCACAAGTGGAAACATCTCTATGTCTACCCTATCAAACCCCTTCATAATTTTAAAGACCTCTATTAGGAAAGAGAAGGCTGAGGAGCGACCTAATAGTTATAACTTCTCAGATTATCCTTGTAAATCTTTTCTGCACCTTCTCCAGTGCCTCTATATCCTTTTTATAATATGGAGACCAGAACTGTGCACAGCACTCCGTGTGGACTAACCAAGATTCTATACAACTTTAACATAACTTCACTGCTTTTCAATTCTATCCAGTGCTTTGCTTTTTTGAAATGGCCTTATTAACCTGCAACGATATTTTTAGTGATTTAAAAAAAACTGATTGTACTTATGAATGTCCTAACCAACTGTGCCATCCAATCCCAGCTCAAACTGATTTTGCCTTAAGAGCAGAAACTTAGGAATAATATGAACATTTCAATAGTGAAGGAAAGAGCAAGAAACAAAAGGTGAAGGAGAGTGAAAAAAATGAGGAGGGATTGACATATTTTGCAAATTTACCCCTACCAGCATCCTTAGCTTGAGGAATGTGAGAGGCTGAGACCATTTTGATGGGGCCTAGCTACAAAAGTTTGAGAACCATTGAATCAGATAGCTTTTTTCTGGCCTGCACATGACTCCGGTCCCACAATATGTGGTTGACTCCAAATACCCTCTGAAGTGGGGCCCGCCACCAGGGATGGGCAATACATGTGGTCGTGTCTGTGTCGTCCACAACCCGAAAACAAATTAAAAAAAAAAATCAGTGTTAGCAGTATGCTTACATTTCCATTCTTCAATAGTGCAGTCCATGTTATCAAAACTATCGTCATACGGCTTTGCCACGGTCTCTTCCTCAGGATCTCGGTACTGCTCGAAGTAGGAGTGAGCCAAAGCCTCTGCAGCAGTTATTCGTTTTTCAGCATCTAGTACAAGCATTTTTTCCAGAAGGTTGACAGCTGTTTTCAGAAAAAACGTCAACAACATTAAGGTTATTAAACAAATGAAATTCTAAACTAGAAAGAATGACTGCGCGCACACATTACATAAACTAGTACTGTACAGTACCACATGCAACTTCAAGGTAGAAAAACGTACTAAGTTGCTTCACAGAGGTGTAAAGAACAAGATACACAGATAAATACTTATTATTAATCACAGAAAGGAGAAAGGATGCAGCCACTGTCAGAATCAAGCATACCCAGCTTATGCCACTTAAGGCACACGTTAGATGTAAAGTATATTAATACAACATTGGTGCGATTCACCAGTTGAGTTGTCAAAACAAAAAAAAAGAGACACAGGCACAATTATCTGTTAGCAGCTTCTACTTCACACTGACAAATACTGGCAAAAATGCACAAACTCACCGGATGGATTTAAATTTTAGTACTGCTGTTGTGAGGTGCAAATACCAGTACCAATGGCACTAAATTGGCTACCAGCCATCTGGGGAAAATCTAATTTCAGATTAGCGCCCTCACCTACAGCAGTCCTAACCCATTGGTTTGAGCTGGGGTTGGATGGCACAGTTGGCTAGTACACTCATAGGTGCAATCAGTAACAAAATGACGGTTGGGTTATCAAAGGCACGTCCATGAGCATGCCCACTCTGCCTCACTCACACACTCCCTTGGAGGGAGGTCAGGCAATCATTGATGAATTTAGGGCAGTTTTGTGCTGCGGGTTTGTGGTTTGAAGAAAAACATTGCAAGCATTTCACCTCCATTCAGTACCCCTCCAGACAGACCAGCTGTGGAATTTAGTGCACCAATTCATCTGTTTACTATCACATCGCTGATTTATGCTGCTTTTACACTGGTTCAGATTCGAGGAGATCCTTGAGCCAGCACCTGGTATTTACACTACTAATTCAGGTTCCTTTATTCCAGTGGCAGAAGCGTAGACCCATAAAAAACTGAGTGTACATTTGTACCCTGTGTTAAGGGAGTTGGTTTTAGTAATGTAAACAAAGGAGTGGGTCATGGACATCAGTCTTCTGGAATCTGTCTAAAGAAATGGAAGTATAAAAGGGACTTTAGGCAAAGGTTGCTTCAACCTCCAATTGCCCATGTAACCAGGGTACAAAAGTCCTAAATTACCATATCTGAATAACATTTCATTGCTACACTGATTGAAGGATTAATTTGTTAAAATCCACCTAACTCCTTCACTAAAACTTATCAACTTATAAAAAGTGTTTCTTACCCACTTGATTTGCATTTGCAAACAGGGCCTTAAAGTCTTTTTTCTGGACTCTTGGTAAACTTTTGATGTAATTTTTAGCCTGTAGGGAACAAAAGTATAACATCATTGTTGAGGTTTTGTTTAACACAGATTGTTACTGGTAGCACACGAGCATTTAATACCATTAACTAATGACGCCCCAAACATTTAGTTTCGATAATTCAGCATGTTCCAAGATCTATATAAACACCTGATGCCATTTTTTTCAGGATTAAGCCAATGTAATTTTATAACAAAATTTTAAAAATCCAAAATATTGGGAAATGTAATAAGAGCAATTTGACACAGCTTGTGATTTTAGCCCTGTTTATATCAATGTTTCACTGTTTTAATGTTTCTCCTGTAAGTAGTAAGCTGTTAAATTGCTAAAATACGTGCTTATACATTTTGAAAATTGGGAATATCATTAGGCCCTTAAAAATACTATTGCGATTTCAATTAATAGCATTCCTTTTGTTAAAACTTTCACATCTCTTTACTATTTCTATTAAAGTCAAATCAACAATACTCACTACGTTATGAAGTCCCTAAAAATGAAGCCATGATTCAAATCTGTTCAATTCTGAAATTAGAATGGGGATTTATTGGTTTTCAGTCCCTTGAAGCTAGCTTCAAGCTACACTTGAAGTCTCCGCTTCACTAATGTGAAAGTCCCAAAATGCATATGACACATGTTTGGTGCTGGCCAGTATAAAAAGACCTTGCATTTATGTAGCATCTTGCACAACCCCAGGATATCCCAAAGTGCTTCACAGACAATTAAGTACTTTTAAAGTGGAGTCACTGTTGTAATGTAGGAAACACGACAGCCTATTTGTGAACAGCAAGCTCCCACAAACAGCAATGAGATAATGGCCCAAAAATTCGTGAGGAAGCCTTCGTGCGAGGGTAAGGCCTCCCCGCGATCTCTCACTCCGCGTTGGCTTTTTCAGTTCCAGCTCGCACGAACTTGATGTTCTGGACAGCTGCTGTGCTGGGCTTGCGTATCCCACCGGCGTAGTTAATTCGTGCGAGCTGTGGGATCACGTGACTCAGTTAGAGCCAATGGCAGCACACCATCTTCCATTCATAACTTTCACATAAGTGCTGTGAAAGTTATGAATACTATAGCCCCCCAAAAGAACCGCTAAACCTCAATTAAATTTAAAAAAAAAACCATCACATTAATAAAATAAGTATAGTTAAATAAATTAACCATTTTAAATAAAAAATAAAATTTTTGAAAAAATTTAAAATCTTTTAAAAAGTTATAAAAATAAACTTACCTGTCTTTAAAGTCTCTAAAAAAGATATACCTGTTAAAAAAAATTCAAAATAATACTTAATTCACTGCTTACCTTGTTAAAAGTGGGTCTTACTCCTCCTTTTTTTATGTGTAGAATCTTCCGTACTTACCTGCGCGTTGAAACCACTAAGTGCACAGCGTGCGCGCAGCCTGTAGCGCGCACGCGGTTCACCTAGGACCCGCCCCCTTTTCCATTTTGCTGGCGCTCAGGGGGCGGGTTTGGAGGCGGGACCGGTGGCAAAATGGGAGCAGGTCCCGAACCCGCTCCCAACCCGCCTCCAAACGATCTTCCCGGGAGGCGGGCCCCCAACTTGCGCAGGGACCCGTCTCCTAGCGGTGGGCAGTTAAGAGGCTTTTTCCCCATTTTGCACCTATTGCTGCAGGCTTCCTGACGTCGGGAAACCCCGCCAGGGTGAGTGAGGCGAGCTGTGGGTCAGTTGTACTGCAACTGTAGAAATGACAGCTGCAGAGGTAGTGTGAAGGCTGCAATGGGACACTGGTAAGTATGACAGGTGAGAGAATTTTGGGGAATTTTTTTTTACTGTGGTTTGATGCTTCTGCAGGTGACAAGCTGTGATGTGTTTGTGCAGCCTCATCTCGGGAGAAGTGACAGATGGCATCTGCAATCTCACATGCAGCTGCCATCTGTTTCATCCTAAGGAGAGAGTCATTGGAGAGCCTGGGTTCAAGGGCTCACCTTTGGACAGTGATTGTCAGTGTTTGACAGCACCTCAATGCTGTCAAACACTGACAATTCATCTCTCAAAAAATTATGGTGCCTCTCACTTTAACAAAACCGGCAGATGAAGCGTCATGCACTGACGTCATCTGACACCGGCTTTCCCTTAATTGGTCGGCAAGCCCGCAGGGCAGGCTTAACAAGGCCAATCAGAGGAAAATAGCGTCTGTTCGTCAGACGTCGCTGGGGGCGGGACTGAAACCCAAAAACCAGCAGTCCCGCCTCGACCTCCGGATCCAAGGTAAAATCCAGCCCCTAATTGTTAATGTTGTTAATGTCTTCTCTGGTTAAAAACAATTTCAAAGAAGTAATCATTTAGTATATTAAATCTGACTTTTCATCCTCATTTTCAATTCCATATACGTCCCTTAGGGTTTTGACTTTCTACCCTCCCTATTACAGTTTTGGAGAATTATTAGTCAATAAACTAAGCATATCTGAATCATGACTACTGTTTAGTACCACATAATTTTGTGAGCAGTGTTCACTTTTACAATATAAATTGAGGGAAATGCAGCTTTAAGAGCAAGTCTATTGATGTTGCCATATTTAAAATGTAATATTTAAATCAGTGGCATCACTAAAAATATCAATTTCCAGACTGTAGCACTTTTTATTGCTTAGCTTCCTGAAATAAATGCAAGATATAAGTATATTGATTCAGCCTCAGTAAAAAATAGATCCGTTAGAAGCTCAGCTCTTATGTAGTCCTGATTTGGCAGGTAACATGGATCTGTTGCTATGGTAACCCATCTCTGGAACTGAACCCTTTTCTTGCTGCAGAAGGAAAACAGCATTAAATCTAATTAGCAGGCTCATAGAAAGAGCATCGTGACGCAAACCAGCCAAATGGGAAATATATAATTAACCAATAATTGCACATGTAATCAGATGTCAAACAATCTGCATCTTAAAAATGATTCAGTGCCACATTTTGCTTTTTGATATAGCTAGAAGAGTATATCACCAACTACAATTGCTAAAGTAACAGAACAATTTGTGTAGGAAAATGTGTAAACAACCATTAACTCATTACCATTTAAGCATACTTTGGAGTGATTGTCACTGATATCTGAAAGCTCATTTGTAGAAAAGGGATCATAAGGCTGGAAAATGGAGTTGAGGTGCAGAACAGCCATGATCTAATTGCAGGCTCGAGGGGCTGAATGGCCTACTCATGATCCTAATGTTCCTAAGAGTATTTCTAGAACTGCTTTTTGTCATTTCGATGTATATATGACATTTAAATCAATGCTGGCTTAGTTTAGACTGGGCAATGTACTGGGCAGCAGAGGTCTATGGAATAAACAGTGCATTATGCTGAGAACGATCAAAAGGACAGCATTAGTCTAAAATCATAATAAAGAAACCACTAAAGAGTTAAAAAGTTCCATTTGTTACTTCTTTTTGTAGGTTTTAAATGTTCTGCTTACCTCTTGACTTTGCAACTTCTGAACAAAGTCTTGGGCCGGTGTACCTGTTATTTTCATGATTTCTGTCAGTTGATCTAGATCTATAAACTACGAGTCAAGAATCATGTTCCATGAACCATTTAGCAGCAGGGCAAATACCCTGATGCGCAATTAAGTTAATTAGGTTCTGTAACCCTGTGTGAGTCTGCTGAGTGCCACACATCAATCAAATATCCAAGGTATTATCACCTGTAAAAAGCAGACACACACAATTGGGAGAACAATGAAGAGCCATTTAGAACAAGAATGTAGGACAGAGTTAACGATGCTTCTTAATTAAAACCACTATTTAATATGCACCCAGTTCTTGACCCTTTGCAAGCCACCCATCAACATATGTCCGCAAAATCAGGGGATCGAGTTTCCGCTTTGGGTGCAATCGGGAAATTGCACTGGTTAGGTTACAGTTCAAGTTGCCGCTAAAATTCATTTGCATAATCACAAACGTAAAACTTCCGTGAACCAGCACAATCGGTCAGTGTAATAGAACGTAATTTTTTTTGCATTAAAAAATATTGATTGATGTATTTAATAGTGGTAACCTGGTGCAGTTTTATTAATTCAGCTGAAAATGGGTTTATCACAAAAAAATCCGCATTTTTAATAAGAGCGTCTAGTCCACCACCTGTGAGTAACCTGATTTTAAATCATTGAAAATGACCTGGGAATCCCTGGCCCAAGACCGCACAAAGTGGAGGAGAAGCACCTCGAACACCTCGAGTCTCTTCGCCGGGAGCAAGCGGAAGCCAAGCACAAACAGCGGAAGGAGCGCACGTCAACCCAAACACCCCACCCACCCGCCCCTTCAACCACTGTCTGCCCCACCTGTGACAGAGACTGTAGGTCCCGCATTGGACTCATCAGTCACCTGAGAACTCATTCTTAGTGTGAAAGCAAGTCATGCTCAGTTCTGAGGGACTGCCTAAGAAGAAGAAGATTCCTAAAGCAAGCGATTATTAACTGCATTTGAATTTCTGCATTGAAAGGATAGGGTTGCCGATGATGCCACCAGGCCAGGGGCGGATTAACACACGGGCCTGATGCCCAGTGATCTCCTGGACACTGCTGCGAGTGAGCAACCCGGGAGAAAAATCAGGAATTAGAGTTCGTGTATCGAGTCTGGGGTTCGCTAGCACCTCCTGGGAAAGAAATTCTCGTGGGAGGCGTGACTACTTCTGGCACAAGTCCTTCCCACTCCCAGTCTCATGAAAACTGCTGCTGTGCTACAGTAATCTGAATTTATTCTTTTTACTCCTTGTCCTCCTGCCTTCCCTGTTACTTTGCAGGTAAGTAACTCCTGTTGTGAAGTAAAAGTGAACATAACTTTACTCAGTGTTTTGTAGGACACAATTTGCTGTTATGTACGTGTGCTGACTGGTAACAGGTTAAACTGAGAATGTTGATATTCAGATTAAACTCTACGGCAGGGGATAATGTAAAGTAGCAAACCATCAATTCTAAATACACAAGATGTCTCTCTGAGGCTCATCTCAAGACTGGGTAACATTCTCCCGTAGTGCTCAGGGCGAGAAGTACTGTCAATCAACAAAGGGTACAGCTTATTCCCTGACATTTTGGTTAACTGAACCCCATCCTTTCACCCTGATCTTTTCTCCAGAACTATAGCAAGGTGATCCTTGTACCTCCTTCCCTAGTTGCTAGGGGATTGACGCCACGCTCTGTTGTGCCTCGAATACACAAATAAACCCTGTGTGATTATGGATTCCTCCAGCAACCAACATTTTCAAGTTATTTTGTGTGTTTGTAATTTTTCATATTTTGTTACACATATTTAGGAGGTATTGCGCAGGGGGGGGGGGGGGGTGGGTGCAGAGAGGAGGTCCCCGAGGAGGCGCCCAGGGCCCCAAGAATTCTTAATCCGACTCTGGATGCCGCTGTATGGAAGAGGGAACCACAGGCAGTAGAAGCACAGTGCGAAGTTTTGCACTCTTTTTGGAATGATACAGAATATTGAGGTGCAGCTGCAGCAGTTTCTCGGTTCCTGCCACAAACATGGAGTCTGGTTCAAGTGTAAATTTTGATGTTGCTGCTCCATCCATCGGGGGGGTGGGGGGGCGCGGTCAATTTCCACGGAGGTTCTCTTCATCTGTCCTAATATCAGCAGAGGAGCAGTGGAAATGTGAAACCCCATTTTCTTGGGGTTTCTACGGGTCTTCCAAGGAAGTTACGGCAGACGTGCGGAAGAACGCTGATTAAAATTCACTCCAATATAGAGTTTAAAGGAACGACAGACTGGCCACACCTCTCGGATACTGGCGAGGGTGCAGTTTGGTATCAAGGCAAATGTTTAAAACTAAACCGAGTTCGCAATTCTTATGTGATAGAGGTACGCAACACTGTGGGCCACTTATAGAAATTTCATAGAATCATAGAAATTTACGGCACAGAAGGAGGCCATTCGGACTTGATTTTCTCAGTGCTGAAAATAATATACTCCTCGGCCACCCACTGTAAACTGCAGGCTGCTGTAGGACTCGAAACTCTAATTTTCTAGTTACATTACTCATCTGTGTAAGGTTTTTTTATTAAACCGGAAGCTGCTGCCAATGAACAGAAAGCTGCGCAGAAGCCTTCTGACTATAAATCTGTGGAGCGCCGGGTTGGTTTAAGTATTAATGTATAACAATATCGCGGTGGGGGGGGGGGGTGGGAATTATGTGTTTGGAGCGCGAGCTCTGTGTGAAGGGAAATGAGAAGAAAAATAATAAAAATGTCCGTTTGCTGAGTTTTGCTGGTGCAGGAGCCCCCTTGGTCATTGACTCTCTCATTCCCAGAGAAGATGAAGAGCTCTCTCTCTCGCTCTCACCTTGCATCTAAAGCACAATTAAAATAAAACTGATTCACTAGTGTCAATAAAAGCTAGCTTGATGTATTCAGTCAATTGTTGGAAGTGTTTTCTTTGTGATGCCGACAGACAATATTTTCTTTTCAGTTAGCAAACAACCAAAAAAAAGTTCTGGAACTGCGCGTGCGCACAACTACTTCATTTTGTTGGCAGCAGGCGCGGTCTTTTATTAATTACCTAAATGCCCCAGCTATTTACTGAGATACATTTAGCCATCTATTAGTAATTAGCAGGGAGAGTATCTGTCATAGTTACGAAGGATACGATCGATGCCTTTAAAAAGAGGCCGGGTTGTAATCATCTCCGCCATGATGCAGCCAACAGACCAAATATCAACTGCAAATATACAAATTATACAATTATACATTGACGGGGCGAACTTGCTTTCATATAATCAACAGTTTGCAATACTGGAAACAAAACTTTTTATGCGAAAATGTAGACATTAGCTTAATGATTTAGGAGCGTAATAAGTACATGGGGCCTCAACATGCAGGCCTGTGTTTGCTTATCCAGCAGCTGTCATGACGTTTTAATGTGCCAATCCTCCATCCTCTCCCACACTTTGTGCCTGCACAGAAAGCGAGAGGCTGGCTGCTTGGGGACAAGGTCTATCCCTGCACACTTGGCTCACAACTCTTTTCAGGAACCCTGCTGGATTTTCTGCCCCTGCCAATTGGTGAGCTGCCCACAGAGAGCATGATTAGTGTTGGCAGCTCGACCATTACTTTAAGTTAGGCCCGGCCACAAAAATTGGCACAGGCCCCCTGTCGATCCCTTCGGGCAGGTGCAGCACACAGACTCCACGCTTTATGCCGCCCCCCCCCCCCCCTCCAATTCATCTAATGTGCTCTCTTTAAAGCATGTTTTTTTGTACAATACTTGAGAGGTCTGCTGGTACAGAAAATGCAAGTTACTTGTTGCTTATGGCATTTTATTCAAAAATGTGTGAGCTTCCGATAATGGCAGACAAAATTCAGAATCTAAACACTGTCGTTTGAAACACTGAGCATTCTTTGCACATGCTTCAGGTTAATCTATGACCTCTCAGTTTCACACACAAGTGGAACACGAATAAAACTGTAAAATAAACCAGAGAATTGTTTTATGTCTGTAGTGCTGGGGAAAAAAAAGGAAAATGTAGTGATTCCTCATCTCTGTCAAATATACCGTAGAGGGTATAAGATTACCTGTCTGAGTATAATGCATCCAGTTAAGTATAACCTCTGGGGCACGGTACCATCTGGTAACTACATAACCAGTCATTTCCTGATCTGCATGTCTTGCTAACCCAAAATCCAGAATCTATAATGCAAAGTGAAGAGCGTTAAAAATGTCACAAGTTAAACACATCCCTATGTTATTGTACTTATGTACAATGATCTTGTTTACTATTGTGGCATAAGCCTAAACCCTAGGGTTGGTTTTCTTGGTTCCTTGAAGTGAACAGCATTTGCATAGAGATTACGAACAGTTGCTAAATGTGGATAAAGTGGATATCAACAAATGCTGTTTCTACTCCTTTACCACTTCACACACATCCATTAATGGCACACTCACACTGTAACTGTAGTGTTGGTGCAGAGCGCTGCCACTTTGTTCTGACCCTGTAGTTACAGTGTAAATATAGCCTGAATCCAGAGTTAGGGCTTGAATTGATACCGGAGCAAAGAGGAGACTTCCCGGAAGAGGTAGTCCCATTCTGCTTTGCTCTGAAGTTAGTTTGGACCTTTACGCCTGCCTTGCATTCCACAAGTTAGGCGTCGATGTGAAGCTGGAACCACTTTGTAACGGCGCTGAGTGTGAATCAAGTTTCACAGAATTTTGTGTTTACAGATGAGGTAAACAATAAGAGATGCTGCGATCAGAGGGAGACAAGAATATGGATCGAGTAAAAGCTAAAACTATGTATGACAAGATCTGATCCAGAGAACACATAAGCACATGCGTACCGAGTGGGGGGAAAAAGACACTGTACTTGTGCTGTGCGATAACGTGTTTGTATGAACTTTTTGTCTGTTATTTAATGAAGGTATTAATCCGTTACAAATAAACGGGTTAGCTTTGTTGATAAAAGGCGAGACAAAAGAGTCTCATGTGAATATGTTAACATGCTTGTTACTAATTCATCCCCAAAGAGAGCGATTTTTGACAGCACACACACCTGGGGCACTTTGCACCAACAGTACTGTTTGAACTAATTATATGGAAGTGGCAGCAGCTGCACAGCAGTAACAACATCAAGCTTGGGTGGGGGTGGGGAGCAACAGATAGCTAATGCTGTATTAAAAAAAATAACTGAATCATCACCACTAACGCAGAAGAATAATGGAAGCATAAAATAATGCTCGCTCATTGTAACATCGGGGGCGATTTTAACTCCCATTGCTCGGTGGAAACAGGGGGTGGGGTAGCAGAGTTAAAATGGTGGTGGACTTACCGCCTGTCACCATATTTTCATGGGCTCGCCTGAATCCATGCAAATTGGGGTCCTAGGATACACATGGGAGCCCGATGCAATTTTAATGGCCTACTGGGTGGAGCATGCACCGTGGACATTCTGCTCAGTAAAACCGGGCGGGCACGAGGAAGAGGCCCGGAAAGGTAAGTGTTAAAACTATTTCTATGAGGCCAGAAGGAGCAGGCATGTTCCTCTGGGCTCCACAAGAATAATATGGGCTGCTGCCACCCCGGGCTCACCCCCCCGCCGATCCCCTTTACACAACCGCAACCGACATTCCCGCTAAGCGCCGCGCAGCGGGCTGGAGGTCCCGTGCAAGCCGCTCACCGGCTTTTCAATGTAAGAAACCGCGCATGCGGGAAAATTTGAATGGGCCGCGCAGCCCGTTAAAGGGACTGCGCACCCAAACAAAATTACCGGGAACATTGACCACACCCCCCGCCCCCGGATCTACCTTTCTCCGGTCGGTCTCCGGGCCACCCGGTATTGTGCCGAACCCGGAGGCGACGGGTTGCAGCGAGACACTTGTCTGGGGCATGTGGTGCTCTGCATACAAGTTAATGCGGCCCGGCCCTCAAAATGGACCAGAGCGCCCACTATCTGCCTGGACATTAAAATTCCCCGCCCCCCCCCCCTACCCATATCATTTTAGCCTAGCACCTAAGGAGTACCTTTTAATGAGGATTTACTGCTGTGGGGCAGATATTTTTTGACCTCCGAGATTAGACTGCATTGCTCTCACTGTATTGAGGGCTCAGCACACAATTGAAGGCATGGCTTACCATGTGGGAGGAGGGAGAAAGAGAAAAATCACCTGTGTGTTTAAGACATTTGTCTCCATTGAACCCCTGGTGGCTCAGTGAGTAAATGGCCAGTTAGCTGATCCTAGCCAGGTTCTGCAGTAGGGACACTATAATTAGCCACAGTGCTCCTGGGCTCGAGAGTCAAAAAATTATCCCGGGTTCTCACTCCTGATGACTATCCAATGACTGGCTGGAAGATAGGTGTGTGCAAAAATTGAATGAGAAAAGCATTGAGTTTTGCGAATGGCCCCCCCCCCCCCCCCCATGGTAAAATAGCCGTGCAACACTAACTGTCCACTCAAAGGAAGATTAGCCACATGGAGGAAGTACTTCAAGTCTACTGGCACCTGTGGAATCATACTGAGCATGACTTGACTGTCTCCATGAAGGAAAAGGAAGAAATTAGAAAAAGAAATGTGCTCTCCAAGCCTTTCCCCCAGTGTTGTACGTCAAGCCTCGTCCTTTATCCTTAGTTCCTTTCTCAGAGGGGCAGCATTGTGACTTCAAGTAACAGCAACAGCACTGAGCATAAACAGGAAACTAAAGGTTCTCAAAGCCACACGCGATCGGAAAGAAAATCAAGGGAATGTATGTGGAAGCGGAATTTTTCAGTTTTCCTATAAATAAGAAGTCTTTTGGACCAACTATAATGCCTGCATATGTACCACAGATGTCACAACACGTTATGGTTTTTAACACTTTGAATGGGCATGCAAAAATGATAGTGAAAATGTTGTGGTCTATGCTTTGCCAGCTTTTAAATCAATGTGTTGAGCTGCAATCCAAATATCAAGCTTACCTTTAACTCGCAGTCCTCATTGACGGCCAGATTCCCAGGTTTAAGATCCTGACAACAGATCAACCGTGAACACTCAAGTTAGACCAAGCAAACAGATCTTTGCTGGTGAAGCATTTCTACGTCACAGTCTGTTTTTATGCTACATCCACAGTAGCCCGGATTTCAGCCACAGTGCAGTCAATGAGGTGGCATTGCTGGCTCTGGAGACCACTCAAAAGGTGGTCTTCCTTGGCATCTCTGGAAGCAATAGCACTGCCAGTAACTAAGATAAAAACTGCTCTCGGCAGATGCCAATATTTCTGGCCATGAGTGGTCTAAGCTTTCAGTCCATCCCTTGAGGCTTGTGATGGGATCTCTCAATCCCAGGGCTGTGCGGGCCCTTTTTAGTTATTGGAGGAGCTCCAAATTAAAACAAAACATCCTTCCCTTAAGAAAACTAAGTTTTAAATATCACATCTTTCCTTTAAAACAAACAGGGCTGAATTGTGATCCCTCCAACCCAACCATCAAGAAAAGTCTACAGCACTGTATTCTAACATAGCAATGAGCTACAATATAAAGCTTCAAATTAGGGTCCTACACGTGTTGTAGGACCCATTTGTGATAATTGGGCTGCTCCAGTGCCTGACTCACCACGTGATCAACTCACCCAGCAACTCGCGATGTTAACAGGGCCTCCAACGCTGCATCGGAGCATCTACTAGATTGAGCATCGCACATTATTTAAAATCATGAACGGATGCTGCTAACATGTTGTAATGCTTGAGATTTTTTTTTAGCCTCGCAACGCCACCTGAATAGAACTGTGTAGTGTTGGTCTAGTATGCGTAATGCTCAGTGACAATACAATACAATTACAATCAAATGAAACCAATCGTTATTTTATGGTGTTATTTCTTGAACATAAAATAGCATGGAGGATGGCTTACCCTGTGGATGATCCCTGCAGAGTGGATGTACTGTTAAAAAGAAAAAAAAATGCTTTAAATTTAATTAAATAACACATCCAACTGGCCCAGGTTAGCGACTCTTTTTACTAAAAATACTTCACCATTGGAATTTGGAATCTGGTTACCTTACTATATTTATTTATTTACATGTTTTGTGGATACACGTTAGTATAAATGTTAGCACAGCTAACAGAATGTGTCTTCATTGCTCAGTATAATAACATGTGTATACTGAGCAAAGAAGAAAGACCAAAGTTTGTAGAATTTGGTGGAATGCATAGATGGATTATTGCTATTTTTTAAGGAGGCGACTAGAACTTGTGTAATGTCTTAAGAATTTATGTATGTGCTACAAATTGATGGATTACATTTAGACAGTCTTTTATTTCAACATAATATAAAGGAATATTCCAACTCAGTGAATGAGTGTATTATTTTTGGTAACAGTTTACAAGCACATTGATGTGAAACCACACAGCAAAGTTTGGCAGCCATAATGGTAGTGGAGAGGAATAAATGAGTACCATTATCAGAATGTACAAGCCTAGGAATGTCAGAGTAGGCCTTTGGGGACTGATTTAGAGTGGGGCAGAATTTCTGCTTGCCCCATAGGTGTGCCTCTGGCTCTCGTCCAAAATAGAATGATACAACTCAGAAGGAGGCCATTCGGCCCATCATGCCTGTGCCGGCTCTTTGAAAGAGCTATCCAATTAGTCCCACTCCCCGGCTCTTTCCCCATAGCCCTGCAAATTATTCCTTTTCAAGAATATATCCAATTCCCTTTTGAAAGGTGCTACTGAATCTGCTTCCACCGCCCTTTCAGGCAGTGCATTCCAGATCACAACAACTCGCAGCGTAAAAAAGATTCTCCTCACCATTCCGCACCACAATGTTTGAGGTGAAAACTTATAAAACCAGCAGGCCCAAGGAGGCAGACATTTCCTTGGGCCTGCGGATGATGCGCGGCTGAAATGTAGTGCGTGGGTGAAATGTTGAACATTAGAGTACAAGCTTATTTCTTTCTTTGCAACAGGCACTGGAGAAAATTAAAACGTTCTGTTAATTTTTGATATGATGACAAAACATTTCAGCAGTCCTCATGGGCTTAAAAAGTGACCTGTAAAAAAAAAAGAAAACTTGGCAGACCAGTTGGTGCAAAGCTTGAGAAAAAGTCTACCGCCACAAGAACCAGAGCACAAATCCAATCCAGATAAATACAGCAAATGTCTCTTCTGCTTGGCTGACGATCCAGGAGCCAGGGGAATGTTAAAACTTCAGTGCCTCACATTATTTCCTGTGTTTAAAATTTCTAAAACGTTATAGTGGCAAAGGAGTTAACATACTAGTTTATTAAAGATTCCTAATGTTGTAGGCTGCAAACTTTATGTGCGTTATCCACTTATTTTCACAGAATTTTCCTACCAACGCAGAATGTGGTGCTGCTTTAAAATACACAAAACGGAGAGTCTGAGAAATTTGTGGTTCGAATTTCAGACATCACAGACCATATTAATATCCTTTACTTATAAATTTAAGTTACTTCCTTAATTAAATGAACACATTACACTAACTGGAAGTCAGATTCTTTATTGCCTCTAGCAGTCTTTTAAAAAAAAAACTTTATGTGAAAACCCTATTGCAATAAATGCCTGGTAGCTAAACAAATTTCAGTGAGACAATAAATGAAAGAATAGGATGAAAATTTGACACCTACCTAACCTCAAGTCAAATTTGCAGCCAGCTGCAGATAACATTGTGCTATTTTATGAGCGAGTTGCACTTGCAAATTACTCTTGTGTGGGTGCAGACTCACTTCTGGAAGCACATTACAGCCATGGTACTTTTGTGTTCCAAAAGCCTCCTCAAAACCTATATTTTTGACCATGTGTTTGCTCATCTCTCTGAAATCTTCTACTGATGCTCGCCAGCTATTTCTCCTCTGGGAAACACCTTTGGATATTTTCTACATTAAAGACTCTACACACATGAAAGTTGTTGTTGGTGCCAAAGCACTAAATCACATAACTTCTCATTCATTGTCATTGAAACTGCAAAGAACTGCCATTATTCACAAAGCTTCAAACTCTGGTAGGTGCCATCCTTCATTTCACAAGACTACAAAGAACATGTGTGCTGAAGGGAATCACGAGGTTGATTCCGGAGATGAAAGGGTTGTCTTATGAAGAAAGGTTGAGCAGGTTGGGCCTATACTCATTGGAGTTTAGAAGAATGAGAGGGGATCTTATTGAAACATTTAAGATTCTGAAGGGGCTTGACAAGGTAGATGCAGAGAGGATGTTTCCCCTCGTGGGGGAATCTAGAACTAGGGGCATAATTTCAGAATAAGGGGGCACCCTTTTAAATTGGAAATGAGGAGGAATTTCTTCTCTGAGAGGGTCGTAAATCTTTGGAATTCCCTTCCTCAGAGAGCTGTGGAAGCTGGGTCATTGAATATATTTAAGGTGGAGATAGACAGATTTTTGAATGGTATGGGAGTCAAGGGTTATGGGGAGCGGGCAGGGAAGTGGAGTTGAGGCCAAGATCAGATCAGCCATGATCTTATTGAATGGCGGAGCAGGCTCGAGGTGCCAAATGACCTACTCCTGCTCCTACGTCTTATGTTTTTCTTATGTTTTGCTTAAATGTATCCTTCTTTATGTGTGTGATATATCAATAATGATCGGGTACAGTAGTGATTATATTACTGGACCAGTAATCCAGGGGGCTGTAGAGAACGTGAGTTCAAATCCCAAGCAATTTGAGAATTTGAATTCAGTTTAAACAAAAATATGGAAAAAGAAAACTGGCATCAGTAAAAAATAACCATGTCATAATTGTCATAAAAACCTAACTGGTTCACTAATGTCCTTTTGGGAAGGAAACCTGCTGTCCTTACCCATTCTAGCCTATATGTGGCTTAAGTCCCATGCCAATGTGGTTGACTATTCACTGCCCTCAGAAGTGGCTTAGCAAGACATTCAGTTGTTTCAAACCACTGCAGTGGTTAAGAAGGCCCGTCACCACCTTCTCAGGGCAACTAGGGATGGGCAATAAATGCCAGCCTTGCCGGCGACGCCCACATCCCCAGAATAAGCAAAACAAATTAGATCATTGTTTTGATGTATGCTTTTGGGAGAGGAAAGGGCAAAAGAATGCTGTTTATTGTACTCTGGTGAAAAAAAAAACCAATTATGGATAACTCTAAATGCGATGCAAATTAATATAATGTGTGACAAAGTAATACAACAAGGCCATAAGACGGAAAGTAACTAACTCACTTGTCTATATTTATACAGATTAGCTTAAACGTATCATTTTAAAACTGATTAGGATATTAACTAGTATCACATACGCATAGTCAAAATTAATAACTGGAGGACAAACTGACCTTTAGGCCTTTCAAGATTTGGTACACTAGAAATTGGATCCGGTCTTCAGTCAGTTTATCGTGCTTCATTAATTTTCCAAGGTCTGTTCCCATAAAAGGCATAACCAAATAACTGCAAAATAAGGCAAAATAATAAACATAGCATCAACATGACCTTTAGAACTGTAATACAGAACAAGAGTTACTTTATCCAGCTGTTGTAATATTTAGATAATTAGTAACCAGAGGACTGGCTGGTAATTATTTGTCGATGATAAGCCAAGTCCTAGACACAGCATGGGATGAAAAAATGAAGCTGTTCTAGACTGAAAGATTTAACGTTTAAGAATAACTTCTAAAAATGCAGGTGATTTACAGGATTTTAGATTTTCTAAATTATGCAAATTTAAGCTCTATATTAAGAATCTATTTTGAAAAATAATATTTAACTAAGAACTGGAAGTTCAAGCAAAATAATGTGAAGATAATCCAGTTTATTACTGCACATT
Organism: Squalus acanthias; assembly: GCA_030390025.1. Taxonomy (NCBI): domain Eukaryota; kingdom Metazoa; phylum Chordata; class Chondrichthyes; order Squaliformes; family Squalidae; genus Squalus; species Squalus acanthias. Next base: position 106,511,624 of record CM059434.1, read on the forward strand.
TTACACCCTTAGCAATTCTATCACTTCTATTTTCTGCAGCGCATTCTGATTAAGTTGGATGTCAACATAGCAGAGCATCCAGGGTACACACTTTTTGGACTCTAGGGGAATCAAGGGATATGGGGATCGGGCGGGTAAGTGGAGTTGAGGTCGGAGATCAGCTATGATATTACTGAATGGCGGAGCAGGCTCGAGGGGCTGTATGGCCTACTCCTGCTCCTAATTCTTATGTTCTTATTTTAACTGTTTGTGATTCCACTCATCAATTTTTGATGGGACAGAATTTCAACTTTTACATATCATCCCATGACACATTTAATACACAAAACAAAATCAAAATGGTACAAATTTCTTTTTCAAGTTAACTGTTGTTAGCTATTTTTTTGTATTCATATAATTATCTACTCTCACATGACAAGATTTGTAATAATGGGTCTACCCTTCACAGGTGATTGCATATTTGTATTAAACAGAATTATGCCCATGGTATACAAGACTCATATTAAAAAATGAAGTAATCAAGAGATTATTAAATGATTTGGTATTTAACAAGATCCTTTAATTAGCAGTCATGACACACCCCTGCAAGCACCTCACCTAACAAAGAGATAGGGTTGGAAAATGTATCTTTCCCAGCTATACGCATAATCTACTTTCCTTTAAATAACAGACTTACTGTAGAGAAAATCCTCTTATTCCAAAAGACCTAAACATCCACAAATCATGAACCTCAAAGTGTGTATTATAAAAAGTGTTAACAGAGGTGTCATTTCTGTGACATCAGCTGAAGGGTCTGTGATCTGCCCTCAACTATTAACATTTTACTAAATAATCTGTCATTGTTAGTGGATGCTTCAATGTTGCTTTTTCTCCACTTGCCAATTTTCTCTGCTGCCATTAACTCTTTGTGGGGGGGGGGTATGGGCAGCAGTCATCCTCCAGTATCTCACTCCAGTAGCCATTCTTCTTCTGTGAGTTTAGAGAGCAGGCTATTTAACCACGGGGACATCGCAGTGGAGACCGATCCTGTCCTTAATCAACTCCCAATGTGTACTTCGAGCAAGAGTCACTGGATAGCAATGAGGAGTGGAACCCTGCCCAATTTCCCCTCCCTAATACAGAGGGGTTAGGTCTATCACTCATTTCCATTTCAAAGTCTCCTTCGATAATTCAATTCTATTCATTGTGTATTTACAATGCACATTTTTTGTCCAATGTGCAATACTTCACATTTAGCATTGTTAAATCTGTTTTGCTATTTGACTTGCTTACTTAATAATCAACAGCACTGCTGTATTCAATTTTGTGCCATGCACACTGGCTTATCAGCAGTTTTTTTGTCCTGACCTACACAGGATTATACTATATTTCCACATTTTAGCATTTTCTTCAAATAACTGTGAAGGCTTTAAAAAACCAGTGTGTGCGTGTAAGTAGTTCTGATTACCCGTCATGCTGATTACCAATAATTATATATCCTGCTTTTCAAGGAAAAATTCCAGGGAGGTATCTTTAATAATTGGAGAGAACAAGACAAGCATACACTCAACTAATTAAAGCACAAAACCCTATTGGGACCCTCAACCGAATATATTTACCAGGCTATTTGTTTTATTTGTCTGTATGTTCTGTATACTAATACAATAGTTACTGGTTTAAATATCTCCAGTCAGTGGTTAGCTGTAAATACTGTCATTCCAAAGAATATCACAAAAATGTGACATCTACTAAGTATGGCAAGTTAATCCAATAAAGATCCATTAAAAGATGAGATTTCTTTTATTCTCCTTTCTCCAACAATGTTCTTCCCTTCCTCCTGCTCTGAAGGCATTGAGCCAGTGATTCCAGAGGCACACTCTAGTACTTTGCCCAAAATGGCCAGTCTTTATTGTGACCCCAGACAGTGAGTGCCAGCAAGCTGTTTGCCCATTGGCCATCACGGCTGAGCACTACGTGGTCTTACCTGCTATCCATACACATGTACTTTTAGAAGGGGTCGCTCCTCCCCTGATAGTGGTCAAGCTACCCATGGAACCTTAGCTCAGTAATAGGATCAATGTCTTCAGATGGGAAGGGAAAAGGAGACAAATTAAAGGACACTAGTGGAGAAAAACAAAATCTTGTGCCCGATTTTGCTGATTGAAGAGATCTGTGCTGGGATTCTCCTCTTTGGGGCAGAGCTCTGGTGGGGCAGGATTTCCACCTGCCCCTCCAAATCTGCCTCAACCCTCACCCATTTACCTGGGTCAAGGCTCATTTGTGATGCATGGCAGGTCTCCCACCAAGGGAGCCCGCCAATGCGAGGGCACAAAATCCCAGCAGTCGGGATCTGCAGCGGGGACATTCCTGCAGCACCAGAGAGGTGACAGGGGACGTTAAAAGAGCAGAGGTGCCCTGAATATGGCATCAAGGCTCCCACTGAAGGCCTCAGCTGGGCCCAGATTGGAGGGAGAGGTGGCAGCTAGAAGGCTCCCTCCCTCCCTTGGGAGAACTTGGGTCATTTACTGCCACTTCCCATCATGTGAGGTGTGTGGGGGGGAAATGGACCCCATTTCCATGCAATAGATGGGCAAAGAGTGGCCAACAGCAGTCCTGGCAGTGGTAGGGGAGGTAAATCCTGGTCAGGAAGGGGAGGTGGCAGTAGGTCTCACTACCCGGATTTTTCCTCATTCTCCGCCATCTTGCCGAGAAGAATCCTGGCCATCTTATGTTAAGGGAGCAGAAAAACTAGCTTATTCGCTGCACCACTTTTTATTAATAAAAGTAGCGGCCCCCTTTTTGCTCTCAAATTTATACATGCCAACCCACAAAGCTTGGAAGAGCTGATGAACAGCTTCAGGAAAGCTTACACAGCTCCCAAGGAGCTAACAAGTCAAAAAACAACACCCAACTGAAAAACCGATCTAAATAAAGGCCTATGACCAAGGCCACTGCTTTAAGGCAACTGAATGTGTTTAACACCTTTCATTGCATTGAATTTCAGGACTTTTTTATTAGCGTCTTGCAATTCAATTTGTCTTCTTGTGAAAACGAAAACTCAAATTGCTACAATAGGAGTGCCATGGTACATAGACTTGTTATGACATAAACTGAGCTGTACCCAATATTCCCGCAGTTGTATCCAAGTTGGAGCTAAAAACAAAAGTGTGTAAAAGTGCAATTTTTGCAATGGGGGGGATTTAGAAATTTTTGAATGAAGAAATGAGCTCTGGTGGTGCAAAATGTATTTCCCAGGGAAATCTGGGCCATGTGCTACGGAAGATTATTTATTTTTGACACTTTTTTGGTGCATTTTCCAGAATTTTGATGTGTACTGTGATTCACCATTGAAGCTAAAATGAGTTATTCTCCTCCTTCCCCCTTTGAATATTACCATGGGATCTTTTACATCCATCTGAATAGGTAGATGGAGCCTTGGTTTAATGTTTCAACCAAAAGATAGCACCGCCATAGAATCATAGAAATATACGGCACAGAAGGAGGCCATTCGGCCCATCTTGTCCGTCCCGGCCGACCAAGAGCTATCCACCCTAATCCCACTTTCCAGCACTTGGTCCATATCCTTGTAGGTTACGGCACTTCAAGTGCATATCCAAGTACTTTTTAAATGTGATGAGGGTTTCTGCCTCTACCACCCTTTCAGGCAGTGAGTTCCAGACCCCCACCACCCTCTGGGTGAAAAAAATTCTCCTCAAATCCCCTTTAAACCTCCTACCAATTGCTTTAAATCTATGCCCCCTGATTATCGACCCCTCTCCTAAGGGAAATCGGTCCTTCCTATCCACTCTATCTAGGCCCCTCATAATTTTATACACCTCAATTAGGTCTCCCCTCAGCCTCCTCTGTTCCAAAGAAAACAACACCAGCCTATCCAATCTTTCCTCATAGCTAAAATTCCCCAGCCCAGGCAACATCCTCGCAAATCTCCTCTGCGCCCTCTCTAGTGCAATCACATCCTTACTGTAATGTGGTGACCAGAACTGCATGCAGTATTCTAGCTGCGGCCTAACTAGTGTTTTATACAGTTCAAGCTTAACCTCCCTGCTGTTATATTCTATGCCTCGGCTAATAAAGGCAAGTATCCTGTATGCCTTCTTAACCGCCTTATCTACCTGTCCTGCTACCTTCAGGGATCTGTGGACATGCACTCCAAGGTCCCTCTGATCCTCTGCACTTCTCAGTGTTCTACCATTTATTGTGTATTCCCTTGCCTTGTTAGCCCTCCCCAAATGCATTACCTCACACTTCTCCGGATTGAATTCCATTTGCCACTGTTCTGCCCACCTGACCAGTCCATTGATATCTTCCTGCAGTCTACAGCTTTCTTCTTCATTATCAACCACACGGCCAATTTTTGTATCATCTGCAAACTTCTTAATCATACTTCCTACATTCAAATCTAGATCATTGATATATACCACAAAAAGCAAAGGACCCAGTACTGCACTGAAGATTCACCCTAGATTGTGTACTGAAGTGCTATAGTCGGGCTATTGACTTAGCCAAGCTAGTGAACAGTTCCGCATATACTGTAGAAGGCAGGAGTGAGCCGCACTGTCTTCTGCAATATTATACAGCAAGAAAGTCCTATGTACAACATAAGGCTTTAATATTTGGGTTACAGAGTTATAAACCTGGTCAAAGGTGCTGCGGTGGTTTGTCAATGTCATCTTACAGCTGAAATTTCTCAGGATTGGGGTGTATTTTTAAGTGAAATTGCTTACTATAAAACTGAGAGGCAACAATGAAAATGCCTCCCTCACACACTAGCAAAATGTTGTGCTTCAGTAAAAATGGCCTCACATGTGATGCATCAGCCAAGACTAGTATAGAATTGTAATATTCCCATGTGGCAGAAGCAAAGGTCTGGCAGTAACGTGCAGCCGGACTTGTGAAAATTGATCTTAGATTACAAAACTGTTATTTCACGAAACAATCTACTGATGGATTCAAATCATCATTGAATTGCTTGGGTGTTTTTGAAAAACAATTACTGAGATAATTAATATTTTCTGGGCAGTTACTATTAACGTAATGGTTAGATCCTGGAGCAAATGTCCAATTGATACAATATCCATACTGACTACCTTGCTGTGGGGAGAGAAATGATTTTTTCTCATCTCTAACTTTGTTTGACACTTGTAAATTTTGTGTTTGGGCCCTCTAGTCTTTTGCTCATTGTTCAAGATAATTCGTTTATTTACTTCCACCTCATCTATATTTTCATTATCTGAAGATCTGTATCATATCCCACCTCAGTCTTTTCTCCCGTGAAAGACATTTACGTTGCTGGAGCCTTTTTTCATAACTTAGTAGCCTAAAGCCTGAAATCATCCTAGACACTCTTCTCTGAATCCTTGCTAATGCATCAATGAGGCAGGATAATCAAAATTACTTGTCTAACTGCAGCTTTGGCTTAGTCACTGATCTGTGCAATGTCACCGTGACTTGTTTTGATTTGCAGTCCAATGCGCTGCAGTACCCAATTTGCCTTATTAATAACTTTGGAGGAAAACAGCACCAGATGGCTCCATTAGCCATTACCTTGGGGTGGAAGCTAGGAGATGCATTGATTGCAGGATTAAGAGTTAAATAAATGGAGTGATCGCAAGAGTATAGTCGAGAGGTGTAGCAGCATAGTGGGAAGTTTTTGATTACATGTGCTGTCTGCAGTATTCAGTTTCAATAAAAATCCTGTGGGTTTCTGCCACTTCCATTTCTGTACCGTTCAAACACTGCCCAGTAATCACTGTCCAGCATCACCCAGAGATAGTTGGTTTACATCTTTAGGAACCCTTTAATTTACAAGGCTCAAGATTCAGGAAACTATTTCAACTCAAATATTAATATAGACTTTGTGGGAAGGTGAGCCATTGTATGAGTTAATAAAAAAACCTGTCTGACTTACATTACTAGTGGATCAGAGAATTCACTTATCATTTCCAGCAAGATAAGATCTCACTTATTCAGAATGAAATTAAAACCAATATTCTGGTCTATCCAAAATAAGCTCAGAAAAATTATTAAAATATTTTTACTCAGCAGGACACTGTTTATTTGATACATTTTAAATTGTTACCAGCCAACCCCCGTTCATATACTGGCTGCTAAAATAGTGCATACAGTATCGTAATTTCTCTCTTCTGCACCAGACCTAGACAAGGCACTTTAGCAGCCACTATGCAAATAGACATCAAAATAAAAAGTTGGCCACTATAGAACTCGTTAAGGTGTTGGCTCATAGAAAGTCTGGCTCTGTAGGGACTAGCAGCCTTCCTTGGGTCTATCCCTCAAGGCTATTCGAATGTGCTCACTTTCCAGCAGGGATCACTGGATAATGATTAGATGTGGGACCTGGCAGATTGTTTCCCCCCTCCCTAGGCTGGGGTCATCGTGGTCAATTGTAGTTCTCCCACAGCACCCCAGACACATACTAACTCAGCACAGGCTAGGGATCAAACCTACCATCTTCCTGATTGTGTGCATCAGTTCCAAATGATACAGTTACCCACTGAGCCACTTCAGGAGTCACATCTTTAGCAGAGAAGAACTCCAGTCATGTGTTTTCATGGTAATGGAGGCCAGAGTTTTGGATTCATACTTTTCTGTGCATTTTCTGTCATTTACCAAGCATTGGCATCATCTGCCAAGTATGTTACATCTAAGAAATGATGCAATAACATTTGAAGATCAGATCCTGGGTATGGGAAGTAAAATAAGGTTTAGGAAGAAGACTTCCACTGTTTCGCTATTTATAGTGAAATTGTAAACAAGTTCTTAATACGCTCATTTACGATTTTGCTAGAAATAGAATACAATGGAGATTTTACTGCTTAGCAAACTGAATGAACTTCAAGAACTGCTGCCTGTTGACAGTTTCTGCTGTGTTGAATGAAAAATAGCTCAGTTGCCATGGAAGTACTTAACTATTTGACGAATTTCTAATTGATTTACTCTAGTTTCCATGGTTACTGAACTATTTTCACTGGAGATGGCAGTTCAACTGTTGTCGTACTGAATATACACTGATCGATCAGGAGGAAACAGGTCTACTTTAAAGAGAAACATATTTAGATTCATCAAACACTTCACTGAACACCAAGGCCTCAAAAGTATGCAATATGATACCAGCATATGAACACTCAAATGTGTTTGTCTGAAATGTACTGGAGATATAAAACGTTTTGTAATAAATGGTTATCATCTCTGCTAAAATGGCAGAGTGGGGAATTTCAGTTAAATGTAGGATAACACCCCATAGGACCATCTATCTGCATATATTAAAAAGGTATGTCTAGCTGTCACATTCAAGACATCTTACTTTGTTACAGCTGCAAAATAATTTTAACTTCTGAACTGCAGCCTGAAACTGGCAAGTGGACGTCAATCTGCAAGGTTCCTTGACCAAACAACAATTAAAATCAGAGTGAGCTGAACCTTTGAGCAGAGTAATCATGCTTAAAAATAAGACAATTAAATCAAATTTGACTTATAATTGATTTCATGAATGCAGAGCAGTTACACTTTGTAGCTTTTTCGACACACACACTGCACTTTAGGAGAATAATGCATTGTGGCACTGCATGGTATTTTTTAAATAAAGTGCATCCTTTGGCTTACTGTGAGCAGTGTCACAGGAGATCGGCTAATATTAGGAAAATGTAGCTGTCAGCATCAACCTCAATTTTTAATACAAATTTTTTTGCTACAGGGGGAGCCTGTATTGCTTCAGATTTGGCTAGATTCTAACCCAGGTTTCAAAAGTGATAGGTCAGTGATCGAACTCAATCCTTTGCCTGTACAACTTCAATTGCAGTGCATTATCCAGTGGCGAAAATGAAAAACATAGAAACATAGAATCTAGGAGCAGGAGTAGGCCATTCGGCCCGTCGAGCCTGCTCCACCATTCAATACGATCATGGCTGATCATCCAAGTCCAGTACCCTGTCCCTGCTTTAATCCCCACAGTACACATATCCCACCCTACCCCCGTAACCCCACCTATTTAATTCCCCCTAACATATCCCATCCTATCCCCATAACCCCACATATTTAATCCCCCCCTAACACTAAGGGTCAATTTATCATAGCCAAATCAACCTAACCCGCACATTTTTTGTTATGTTAATATATGTTAATATATGTTAAACTGTAAATAAAAACCAAAATTACTTTTAAATCCTCTTTAAAACCTTGTTATCTGACAGTCCCTCACTCTCCCTCGAACCCCATCACAGCCTGTCTTTCTGAAATTTGTTAATACTATTCTAATCAGTTCTCCTCTGCACTTTCATCTATCGTTCTTTCCAAGTAACATGTTTCTCCTTCTCCAATATATCCCCACCATTGTCAAGATCCATTGTACGGTCTCCTACTCAACTCATTCGATCCCAGGACCTCAAAGCTGTGGAACTCATTTGCCTCTCCCAGTCCTCCTACAATCTTCAGGTTTTTAAAAAGCCAGCCAAGACACCACATTGTTACTGCTTCCTGATTATTTTGCCTTCTGTTTTATTTTTTTCAGCCTTGTAAGTATCCTGTACTAAGGATCGTTGTCTAATATAAAAAAATACATTCATGTAAACTGATCGCGTATTCGGACTGCACCATTGCTCAGATTTGTAGCCCAGTGCCACAGAATAGAACTTCCTTCGGAAGATGCTCACATACTAAGCTACATTTATTTCAGAAACAGACAGAAAGATTTATTGTCAGGTGTGGTTTATTATTATATCTGGGGAACTAACCTAGAATGTAATCTAAATGTGCTGGAGAAAGATCAGCACAACATCAGGATGATGCTGTGTGAAATACTGAACCTCAGTTAGGGTGAAAACATTTTTATCAATAATTTAATGCATGGGTTGACAACTTGCTCAGTTTCAGAGGCAGGAATATACATCTAGTCCAGTTCACTGATGGATGAACCTATAACTCATTCCATTCAAACTCACACTCACAGGCGAGTTAGCATGCAGCAGGATGGCTTGGCTGTCAATTTATTTTTGCTCCATATAGGAGACATTTAAATTGTGCTTGCTGCCTCCTCTTGTTGGCATTAAGATCAGGAGGTCACTGAGGGTAATTGTGACTGTGGGCAATAGTGTAAAACAGGTGATAGTGGCTCAACCACCCGTTAAACACCTCTTCCGATTTTTGTTTCTATTGACTTCAAAAGTTAAGTACTGTGTGTGAAGAATTAGGGATACAAATCAGTACCCTACTGCTTGGTGTCACACCATGATAGAGTATTAACATTGGTAGATCTCTTTCAGATTCTCGCTTTCAATTTTTTTCTGCGTTTTAAAAAAACTTAGCTTGCTTTCTTTTTAAATAGTTTTTCTTTGCTTTGTCTCTTTTCTTTTCTTTTCTTTCCATCACTCTGTTTCTCTTTCTTTGTTTACTTTGATATTCTTTCTCTCCTTTCTTAGGAAAGAGTTAGGATCTGGAGCCAAAAAAGGACAGTGGTCAGAGTGGTGATCCTTGGCATGGCAAGTGGAAAGAGATTATAGCAAAGCTGGAACTTCACAAATGGACAGAGGTTGGAGAGAAGCCCAAACTTGGAACAGAGAAGATGTTGAAGCAAAATCAGGAAGAAAGCTTGTGTCACAGCTATACCACATTATATTAGGCTTGTGGTGTACGGTGGAAGTAATCAAGTTGGTATTTCACAAACACTTTTGAAGCCTTTACAGACCAGTACAAAATATTTGTCAGGCCAGATTTGGGCCATGCAATATATGATGTTTATTCTTGGTTTAATATATCGGAATGTTTGATTAATGGTTTCAAATCTATTGCGTATTCTCTGTAGTCATTTGAAATGATTGTTGAGTCTTGTTAAATGCAACATGTTGGGACACAATACATTGCAGGTATAGAAATTTGGTAGTAGAAAATAGAAACTATTTAATGAGTATAATTCTCATAATTCACAATAAAGACACAAGTGAGATAAGCAGGTCATTTGAAAAGTAAATATTGTCCATGCCATATAATATTCTACTTATGCTGCTTATCTAATTAAAACTTTAAACAACGTTTTTTTTTTAAACGAGGTTTTATAGAGGGTAATGAATGATTTCTATTTTCACGTTTGGTAGAGTGTTTTGTAATGTTATGTTTACAGCAGGGATTTGTACTGGAAGCAATTCTGGATCCGACTAGTATGAGTGGAGAGGATCACTGGCTGAATCGGGGACGAGCTCTCACCTGTCTGTGTGGTGGATTTCTTTTGGGTGGAAATTTTTGACCTTGGATGGGCCTCAGCTGTGCTTTTTTATTAAGGGCAGACTCGGTTTTTACAAATGTTTGTCTGTTTTGTTGCAAATGTCTTATGCAACAGAGATTAGAATTCCTGTTGCAATTGGTTAATCAGGAAAAGTGAAGATTATTTTAGTTACTGTTAATGTAATTGTTTTTAACCAATAGAAATAATGTCTGTTAACATGGCAACTCTATCCACGACCACTGATAAGGAGTAAAACCAGCCTGGATTGTAATAATACAATTGGTTTTGTTTGCTACGTGAAGAGAAAAGTTACTCTGTAACAGTATGATTATATTAGGCATTTCATCAGGAATTGCTTTTCCCTTTTTTGCATATAAAAGCGGATGTGATCTTACTTCAAATACAAATCAAATTTTTCCAAGCAAACGAATTACTTCAAGAGGATGTTAGGGACTGAGATAAACAAGTAAACTTCTAAATTTTCTCCTGTGCCCTCCTGAAGCCATTGACTCGTGCTGGGGAATGGTTTCAAGGGTGGCGGCTGTCCACTGGAATCTTGCTAAAGTGGACATTCTTTATGTGTTAGCCTAGTTACGGAGCGTTGGCCTGCTATTCCACCGTGGAGGCTATCGCAGCTGAGCCTGGTGCTGCCCTCATCCAATGTCCGAACTAGGCAGCAATCCAAAACAGAAACCCCTGGCTGATATATTCTCTTTAATCTGGGGAGTGACGTCCAGATGTAGCACCTCTGCTGTTGCCCCAACTGAGATCGGTTGCGTCAGCACGGAATGAGTATTAAACACCAGCCCTCCCTAGTCTGTATGCCACAGTTACACACAGCCTTTGCTAATTGAGCTGCATCCTTGTTTAATGTGATGTTTGGTGGTACCATAGAATTGTAGAAAGTTCAATACAGAAAGAGGCCAATTGTCCCATCACGCCTGTGTCAGTGCTCACTCCCTCACCAGAGACATTGGGCTGGATTTTGTCTTGGGGTCGGGTTGGGGTCGTGTCATCCGCATTTCGTGTTCCCCCCCCGACTCCAGATTAATGTGGATGAATGATGCAATTTCGTGTTCCCCCCCCCCCGACTCCAGATTAATGTGGATGAATGATGCAATTTTCACTTAATTGGGCAATTGAGTTCCAGCATGTGGGAACCTATGAACTAATTAGTGGTTTCAGTCTGAAAGTCGCCTCTGATGATGTTATCATTCCTGCTGCATTGCAGGTGAGAGACTGTCTGCCTGGTCTCAGAGACTGTCTGGCTGTTGCTGAGAGAGGACCTGCCTGGCTTTTGATGTGATTGGACCTGGATGCAAAATTGATATATATAAATAAATAAATGAGAGAGAGAGAGAGAGAGAGAGAGACAGAGAATTTTTTTTCATCCAAGTCCTCTCACAGCAAAGGCCAGGCAGTCTCTGAACACATTCAATGCAGCAGCATCAGAGGCGACTTTCAGACCTAATACTACTACTCCCTTCATCACATCTCCGTTGTAATAGTGGACCTGCAGCTGATAGTCAGCTATCCACTTGTGCTCCCGCCAGGTTTCACTGGAGTGTTTCACACCAGGTGTACTTCACGTCAGAAAAGGGTTAAACTAGCTAAAACGTTTCAAAATGGCATTACAGAGCCAATTTAGAGCTTGTTAAGGGCTTTAATGGCCTCTCCCACCTCTTGGAGGCGGGACGGAGTCGGGAACCCCGCGACTGATTTTGTCAAAATTGCGTGGAGGCGGAATGGAGTCGGGATGGGGTCAGGACCCCCGACCCCACAAATTTAACCCCCCACACGCCTCCAAACCCGACTCCATGGGTCATTCAAAATCCAGCCCATTTACTCTAGACCCATTGCCTTGCATTGCTTAATATTTTTCTTGTAGAAGTGTTTATCTAATTCCCTCTTAAATATCATAAATCATTATTGCTAAAGCATGTCATATTCTAATAACCCTTTGTACGAAAAAAATCCTCTTAACATCCTTCCTTTATACTTCTAGAAATTACCCTGTGTTTATACCTCCTTGTTGCTGGTTCATAGAGCAGTGGAAAAAAATGCCACTATTTATCCTCTCAAACCCTTTCATAAATTTTGAACAGTTCCAATAGGTCGCATCTTAACCTCCTTTGCTTCAGTGAGTACACTCCAACTGTTTTTAAAGCTTCAATATAACTATACCCTCTCACCCCGGCCATTATCCTCGTGAATCTACATTGCATCTTTTCCGTGGCACCCACTCCTTCTCTCAAATGAGATGCTCAAAACTGCACACAATACTCCAACTACAGCCTCATACTAACTTATCATCATCTCATTGCTTCTGTATTCAGTGCCCCATTTATGAAACCAGTAATCCAGTTTTGTTCTTTGTGTGGCTTTTCCCAACTTTGAAAGATCTGTGTTTCTGCACCCTTCGAGATATCTCTGTTCTTTCACTTCATTAAAGGATCTTATCGTTTCGGGTGTTCGTCCATTCCCTGTTCTTCCCCCACCCCCAATATCCACTACTTCACATTTATTTATCTTGAACTGCATTTACCACATATCTGCTCATTCCCCTTAGTTGTCAAATTCTTCCTCACAGGTTCCCATGTCCAATCTGACTGTCAGCAGGTTTTTTTCTATTACTGTATAATAGCTTTCTTGTGTGTGGAAAATAATTGAAATTGTTATGGACATTTACCATTAATACAGCAGTACCATTGATAAAGTTTTAAGATCTTTAACTAAGTTTGTTACCATGGTTAATGATTCATCACAAAGAGCTTTGCTGTGGATTATAATGGCGCTTTCACTGGAACCAGGGAAATCATTTCTGATAACAAGTTTGCAAGCGGTGATATTTGCAAATCACAGACAACCTGGCCTCCCAACACACACACTACCAGCAGCTCAGAGGGTGTTTGACTTGCTCCCACACCTTTTAAAATATGAAATATTGTTTAATCTTACAAATATTTCAAAAGCTCCAATATTTTATCCTTACAAGTGTTCTTGCAAGTCTGTAGTGAGAATTAATTATTTTCAGAATTTTTCTATTAATAAACTTTATGAAGCCAAACTTGTAGTACGGGAAAAGAAAAACTGTTTAGCAAATGTGAGCACAGCGTATGCAAAACGCAACGTGAAGGCAAATCTTTGTGCAATCTCACACACTAGCAGTTTTGTACGCATTGTGAGATAGAGGAGATGGTCCTGTTTGGGACAGAGCAGTGACGACCCTCAGAGGGATGTGTTCAGGCCCAGGGGCAGGAAAAAGAAAGAAAGACTTGTATTTATAATTTATATAGTGCCTTTCAGCGCAGTGTGTGCCATCTCCATGAAGCCACACATGGCAACATGGGGGACGATTTTCCCACTGGAGGCGAGATGGAGGTGGGTTTCGGTTTGGGTGGGTTTGAAACCCGCCTCCACTGATGGGAAAATCGCAAATTTTTGAAACCTATGATTGGCCACTTGATTTCAGAGGTCTGGGATGCCCTTGGTCAATTAGTGTTTTGGGACTGAAACCCGCCTCTGTTGACAGCACTTTTCCAGTCTGATTTTATGGCTTCTTGCTCCCTTGGCTCATTCCACAGCATTTCTGCATCTCCTGCACTACCTCCAACATCTTTTGAGAAACCACTATGTCCAATTCCAAGGCAAGGGCCTACCCGAGGCTCTCGGATGAGACGCTGCAAATGTTGTTGGAGGGGGTGAGAGCTAGCATGGAGGTGCTCTTCCACTCATCTCGGAGGAAGAGGTCTGCCAAAGAAACCAAGGCTGTGTGGATACAGCTGGCAAGGGATATAACCTCCAGATCTGTGTGCAGATTGGGAGACTGTTTCTGTGTATTGATGAAATGCCATCCCTGTTGGAAAGCATTAAAGTGATTTAAAGCCAAAGTATTGGTGTTATGCCATCTGTTCTTTCGCCTTAGGCAACTCCACATTGCGGGCACCACCACACTTGCGTTGACAGGTTGGTGGCCTGAGTGAAAGGAGGCCAGAGAGCCCATTGTCAATGATGTCCTAGGATGGAGCAAAGGACATGTGCCAACTTGGGCAACCTATGCAAATCTGGCCATGATAAGTTCATCCCTTGCATCCCGGGCTCTGACCTCCTCCTCCTCACCTGAGGTCCATGCAGAAAGAAAACGAATGGTTCCCATGCTGCTTGTAGATGCCTCCTTTGGGGAAGCGCTCATTGCAAGCGGGGAGAGGGTCTTCCAAGGAGGTCCCACAGTTGATGGAGTCAAGCTGCAGCACCTCCGACTTTGCAAGGCCTTCTAAAAGTGCTCAGAGACCTTTTAAAGCCAAGGTCTGGTACCTGCAAGTAATCCTTGCTGCAATAAACGATGTCTTGTTAGACCTGCAGCAGTGAGGAGGCCACCCACGAGTCAACCCGCCAGGTTTACCTGGCGTGGTTTCGGAGGTGCGTGGATCACACCGAAAAGCTGGAAAAATCACGAGGGCCTCTCAAAATAGGCTTAGAGAGGCCCTTAACGAGCATTTAAGGATGTTAAATAGCGCAATGACCAGCTGGAGGCGGGAGCGTTTCCCGACCTCCAAAACCAGCACCGGCAAAATCCCGCGGAGGCGGGTTCCGAACCCGACCTCTTTGAATCTGATTTTCCCGCCTTTCCCGCCTCCAAACCCGCCTCCTCCGACGTCAGAAAATCGCCCCCCATGGTGTTGCAAAAAGCTTAGGCCTAGAAATTCATCTCGGGCAGTGGCGAAAAACGGGCGGTATGGGATCGGCCGCCCATTATACACAGCGCCTGATATTCAGTTCCATTGACTGCAATAGAACTGAATATCAGGCACTGCGTAGAACGGGCATCTGATCCGATACCGCCCGCTTTACGCCACCAGCCGAGACGAATTTCTAGCCCTAAGGTAAGTGGAACCAACCACAGCTTCCAAGAATACATTGTATACTAAGCATGTCTGCCACTTACAATCATCTCCCCCTCACTGTGCTGAAAGGCTTCAAGAGCTGACCAGGAGGTAGCATGAAGCGCTTTACCCTCCCCAGCTTTTACCTGAAAGTGTTCCTTCATTCAGAGCCCAACAAGCATGCAACTCACAAAAAGCCTCACATGGTATGCATCTGTCACCACATCCTCATTATGGTCTGTATGCTGACATCTGAATTGGATTATATTTAATGTCAACCAGAGGACATTCTTTTTAAAGGAAAAGACCACCCAAAACACCAGAGAGAAATTGACCACTTAAATGGAAATAAAATAGAGTGGGGTGTAAAAAGGGCGGCCGAACTGCTACCGTCTGTTTTCTGCTGAGGAGTAAAAGTGAAAATTCACCCACTGGTCTCTTGGCTGAAAGCCTGGGGACCTAAATCTCATAGGTCCAGCTTGCAGAGTATGAGGTGTGTATGCAGGCACCAGGGATGGTCTCCAACAATGTGCAGCAGATGGCACTAAGAATGATAACGTTTGTGCACTGCAGCCCACACTGGAGTGTAAAAGCTCAGGTAGATCTGCAGCAGAGGTCCCCACAACTTAAGCCTTAAGGGCAGTCTGTACTTCTTCCATGGATGCTCAGACTGCCTCTGGTATCAGAGTGGAGAGGGCTTTCTCTTCTGGCCTCTAAATGATTGGGGCTTAGATTGAGACAATGGGTTTCACTGATCTCATTCGTGCCAATAGGCCTGCAGAGGCAGTGCCTGTGCCTGATACTTACGGCGTGGCAGGAACATGCTCACATGATGGTGCTGTCTTTCAGGATTGCAGCAAATGTGTGCATTCCCTCCAGTTCACTCAGGTGCATGGACATGTGTCAGAAAGGATGTAGGGCCAAACTGCCCATGCAGCAGCATAAGAGGTGCAGTCTGCTGCTGCTCCATCTTAGGCATGGCCGTCATTAGATGAGGGCCACAGAAGTTCAAGAGGCTCGTACTGAGAGGCAACAACCAGCCACTCAGGCAAGACCTCAGAAATTAGTTTTACAAATTTGAACATCACACAGTGGCACCAAGAGGAAGCATAGTGGTAAGAGGGTCATTCCAGCCTGCCACTGGGGAATATCAGTAACATTAGCCAATTGGCTGTGCACAGATGCATAAAGCAAGTCACAGATGCATTGTTTCTACTGCAAGCCTTTTTCCCCATGAAGCATAGTGGTAAGAAATAGGTAAGCACACGCCATCAGTTGTAAATAGAATTAATGGTAGCACTAAGGTTGCTGTGCATTCTTGGCAAAGTTTGGAGGTGGCTTTGATGCTGTGGTATGAATGGGAGTTGTGCGAGTTGATGTATATAGAGAAAGCGTCTGTAGATGATGGCATAATCATGGTGGGAAGGGGGAAGGTGTCGACAGGACAGTACATGCAGTGACCAAATGTGGTAGTCAAGAGAAGGTCTCCTGTATCAGAGTGGCATGAATATCGACTTCAGCCAGCAAAGAGTTGTCTTTTGCATCCTCTTCAGGCTGGGACTCCTCCTCTGGCTGAACCCTCTGCCAATCTTGGGTGTTTTCCTCTTCTGCAGCCCCCGTGATGAGGCCTTTTTGTTGTGTGTTAGGCAGCATCCAACCATCAGCTTATTGCCTATATTACAGAGCAGCCTCAGACTGATCCAAGTTCCTGAAGCTCACCTTCAGTTGTGTGCTCTATCATCACTCTGGTGGATAAATGAAGCTCGTTGTCACAGTATTCAGCTGGTGTCTTGGGAAAGTGCAGCAGTGTCATCAGACATAGCTGTAGAGACTAGCACGGATATCCTCGGAGCCACCCAGAGGGGTGCCTTATGGGTTAAGAGTGCTGGCACAATGGATTGCCTTAAAATGAAGGCATCATGGTAGCTCCCAGGAAAAGGAGCATTCACTTGCACGATGTAGGGAAGGGGTTACAAATAATCGACATTCAGAATCCTTTCCTGTTGACCTATGTAATGGTATTGATCCATAGAGCACGTATGGTGGCCACAAAGGCCCAGTCTAAGACTCTAAAATTGCAATGCCTGGTCAAGCTGCCACCAGTTGTTCATGGGGAAAAAGGCTTGCAGTAGAAACAATGCATCTGTGACTTGCTTTATGCATCTGTGCACAGCCGATTGGCTAATGTTACTGATATTCCCCAGTGGCAGGCTGGACTGACCCTCTGCATTAAAGTTCACAGTGGTAATGGACTTTCGAGTACTGGCAATGTGGTTCTTATGATGGAGGTGGGCTGTAAAACACATGGCATAAATCGCTGATACCTTCCATTGTGAAACACAATCACCACAAGCACTGTTCCTGGGCCAACTGGAGGTAGGAGCACCTCAGTCTTTATATTCTTGTTTGGTGGCTATCAGCGGGTAAGTGTCATGCACCTCCTTTGTTGCCTGACCAACCTGGCCTCCCTCTGCTGCTCCTCTCCTTCCTTCCAGATAACAAAGATACACAGATATTTGCAATGGTGCACCCTTCAGAATTGGGGTTAGGGTAATGGGAGCCCCATAACAGAAAGCACAAAGGTAAATGGTAAAACTGTTGTCAGCAGTGAATTGGCTGAGAAATGTTAGCTAAAGTTGAAGCTCATGGAATTGAAGGCAAATTATTAACCTCGTTAGCAAATTGCCTGAGCGGCAGGAGACAGAGAGTAGGGATAATGGGCAGGTAATCTAATTGGCAGGATGTGACTAGTGGTGTCCCACACAGATCTGTCTTGGGGCCTCAACTATTCACTGTATTTATGAATGACTTAGATGATGGGATAGAGAGCCACATATCCAAGTTTGCCTATGATACAAAGATTGGCAGCATTGTAAGCAGTATAGATGGAAGCATTAAATTACAAAGAGATATTAATAGAGTAAGTTAAAGGGCTAAACTGTGGCAAGAGTGAAGTCATCCACTTTGGACCTAAAAAGGATAGATCAGAATACTTTCTAAATGGTGAAAAGCTAGAAACAGTGGCGGTCCAAAGAGACTTAGGGGTCCATGTAAATAGATCGTTAAAATGTCATGGACAGGTACAGAAAATAATCAAAACAGCTAATGGGATGGTGGCCTTTATATCTAGAGGACTAGAATACAAGTGGATAGAAGTTATGTTGCAGCGATACAAACCCCTAATTAGACCACACCTGGAGCACTGAGAGCAGTTCTGGGCACCACACCTTAGAAAGGATATATTGGCCTTGGAGGGAGCGCAGTGTAGATTTAACAGAATAATACCTGGACTCCAAGGGTTGAATTACGAGGAGAGATTACACAAACTAGGGTTGCATTTCCTGGATTTAGAAGGTTAAGGGGTGATTTGATCTGATAGGGTAGATAGAGAGAAACTATTTCCGCTGGTTGGGGGGGTCTAGGGGGCATAGTCTAAAAGTTAGAGTCAGACCGTTCAGGAGTGAAATTAGGAAACATTTCTACACACGAAGGGTGGTAGAAGTTTGGAACTCTCTTCCGCAAACAGCAGTTGATGCTAGATCAATTGTTAATTTTAAATCAGAGATTGATAGCTTTCTGTTAACCAAAGGTATTAAGGGTTATGGGGCAAAGGTGGATATATAGAGTTAGGTCGCAGATCAGCCGTGATCTCATTGAATGGCGAAACAGGCTCGAGGGGCTGAATGGCCTACTCCTGTTCCTAAAAGCTGTGAATCTTTGTAAAGTTACCGCTAAGCTCTTTAAATCCACTTCTGCCTTTTCTAAAGCATCTTGTAACACTGTTTGTGGTTAAGCATAAATAAGGTGGTTATCATGACATTTAAATACACCCACACTTTTTATGCCGGCACTAAAATACGGCATAATGGACCCACTCCATTTCCTCATCCCATCTGCCCGAACTGGGCCGTATTCATTAGAAAATCTGGACTAATTACAGAAATGTGTTGCAGATTATGAAACTAATCTCAGACTGGTTACATACTTTGGAGCACAACCAACCAATTATCATCCTGAAATTCAATTTTCAAAGTTGAACTGGAATAAATGCTTTTAAGAGATTCAAGATTAAGCACTTGACCAAAACTGGTTTTGATTGATCAGCAAATTGTATCCAATAGATCTTATAGACTAAATAATGTATAAACACTCACAATTTCGTGGTATGGGAATAATAATTTCAGCAGTGTGTTATCTAATGCATTTACACATTATGGAAATTGGAAAATGTAAACTTTTTCCACGATATACAGGGTTTTGTACATTCATGTCCACTACAAGCAGGTTGCAATAGCCCCAGATTTCTGCAGGGCCAGGGGCACAAGCATGCCGCAGGGAAATCAGCTCGTACCTAGATATACCAGGTCCCAGCCCACACCGCAAGTTTCTGTCTGCCCCAAACATGGCCCGTGATGTCAAAGGGGGCAAAGCTAGGTGTGGGAATTTCCTCAGGCCCAGTCCTCATATGGGTCTGTTGAGTGGTGGAAATGGGGCCTAGCTAAGGTAACCAGACCAGAGTCCTGGAAGGCCCTGGAAACTATGGGCTGGATTTTGATACTGGGGCGGGTTGGGGTCGTGTCATCCGCATTTCGTGTTATCCACCCGACTGCAATTGGATGTGGGAGATTGATGCAATTTTCACCTAATTGGGCAATTGAGTTCCAGCATGTGGGAACCCATGAACCAATTAGTGGTTTCAGTCTGAAAGTCGCCTCTGATGATGTCATCATTGTTGCTGCATTGAAGGTCTTCAGAGACTGCCGGCCTTTGCTGTGAGTGGACCTGGATGCAAAATGAGCAGCAGCTCAGAGAGAGAGAGAGAAGAGAGAAGAGAGAAGAGAGAAGAGAGAAGAGAGAGAAGAGAGAAGAAAGAGAATTTTTTTGGCATCCAGGTCCTCTCACAGCAAAGGCCAGGCAGTCTCTGAAGACATTCAATGCAGCAGCATCAGAGGCGACTTTCAGACCTACTACTACTACTACCTTCATCACATCTCCGTTGTAATAGTGGATCTGCAGCTGATAGTCAGCTATCCACTTGTGCTCCCGCCAGGTTTCACTGGCGTGTTTCACATCAGGCGTGCTTCACGTCGGAAAAGGGTTAAACTAGCTGAAACGTTTCAAAATGGCATTACAGCGCCAATTTAGGGCTTGTTAAGGGCTTTAATGGCCTCTCCCGCCTCTTGGAGGCGGGACGGAGTCGGGAACACCGCACACGATTTTATCAAAATTGCGTGGAGGCGGAATGGAGGCGGTATCAGGTCCGCCCGCCACTTTTCGCAATTTTAACCCCCCACACGCCTCCAAACCCGCCTCCATGGCCCTATGAAAATCCAGCCCTATAACTTTGTCTAATCAGATTGGCCCTCCTAAAAAAATCTGCCTGTGTGGGGGACGGGGCCTAAAGTGGCCATCCAGCAATGCATTCCTGCCTCCCAGGTGTTGCGCAGGTGCCCGCTCACTGTACTATAATCAAGTGGCCCTGCCCTAACCCTGGATACTCCAGTAGGGTCAGGAGTGAAGGTGACAGGTGCCCACTCCATTGCACTTCCACTAGTGGAGTAGACCCAAGGATTTTCAGCCCCTCTTTGTCTCTGAATAAAACATACACAAGCTTACATTGATTCCTGCTGTCTAAAAATATTGTTAGGTTCTGCATTTAATTTTTTCCCCCAATGACTTTACATTTCTTTCCTCGTGACTGGGGTAGAAACTTTCAGTGCCATTTGGCCTCCACAACTTTGCCCAAGTGGCCATTTTTCATTTTAAGCCTCAATAGTGAGTGTTAGCAGGCCGTCTGACTGTGGAGGATTCTGACACACACTCTCACTTCCAGTAGACATATCTGTGCAAGAATCAGGAGCTGGAACCCTGGCTGACTTTCCCTTCCTTCGCTCAGGATGCTATGGCCAACTGTAATGCCCTAACTACTATTCTCATTAAGCACAAACAAGGAACCTTCCTGTTCTGTATAGCTGAGAGATGCAGATTTTACCTTTAAGCCATTAACGACGCAAAGCATTTTTTATCCATATATATTGTAAAGTTGCTCCATTTCAGTTGATAGAATCTTAGAGTGGTTACTGCACAGAAGGAGGACATTCGGCCCGTTGAGCCCGTGCCGGCTCGCTGCAAGAGCACTTCAGCTAGTCCCACTCCCCCGCCCTTTCCCCGTAGCCCTGCAAAATTTTTTCCATTAGGATAGTAAAGTGCTTGTCCATGTTGACCAAAACTAGAAAACTTTGACTGTTTTGTGCACATCATTTTTTTTAATATAAAAAGGTGAAAAGCTCAACACTGTTTAGTCTATAGCACAAAATGCTTCAACTTCATTTAGCTGTGTGTTTTCTTTTGGGGTGTGGAGGGAGAATATTGTTGCTCCCAAATAAATTACTTAATAAAAACTTACAAATCATTGAATTTCTCCAGGGACAGATCTGGTGTGAAAACATCCAACAGCCCGATAACCTAGAGAGAAAACAGAACACTTTGTCAATTCACAATTCATACAGATTATTATCCAGTACATCTGAAGGGAATAGAAAACAAAACAAAACACAAGTCATGTGATGTGTACTTCTGCAGCAGTTTTCAAAAATGATGAATCAATATTTTATTTTTAGTACACCTAAGGGGGCCCGGTCTTCGCGAAAAAATGTTTGTAAACAAATGAAAAACGTTTGCCAAACATATAATACAATGACATCTAGCACATTGAACTGAGACGTGCAACCTGTGGTTAAAATTACTCTAATGCGACAGAATCTGGCTGAAAATGACACATGACTATGTGGGTTCTTCATCCCCCTACACAAAAACAGCCTGTTAAAACGGTTTTGAGAAAAATGACCTACCTAACTGTCTCCTGCCTGCTCCCATGACCCCCCACAGATTACAGAGTTGGCAGGGGTTTGATGCTAGCAACAGTGCCATGTCTTTTAGTCACCCCTGCACAGTAGGTGTTGGTACAGGAAAACAAGGCTGGAGGCTGGAACCCCCCATCCCACCCCCACCTCATTAGCCTAGCTCTGATGGGTCAGTCAAATAGTCAACAGGGGACCGCCAACCACGCTAATTGAACCATTTTGCTAGAATGAAAAAGAGTACTTAAATTCAATTGTTATGTTATTTTCATTTACCCCACATTCCACTCATATGTTCACTGTTTGTGGCATATTCTTTGAGGAGAAAGAAAGTGGACCAGTCCAGTTCAATTGTGTACTCCGCCTATACTTCATGTTCCCGCTCCAATGTCTCCCACTCAGCATTCGTGGCAGGAAAGGATGCCAAGCTGATGAATTCCAGAGGAGCTGGTTGGTGACAGCCATGTAGCTAATATCAACTGAACAGTTCCCCACTAAGCAGGAGAACTGAAATGGTCAATGTCCATGGAGAGAGAAAATAACTTCACATCAGAACTTAGTTTAATTTACATTTTTGGATATGAGCACATACACTTGCTGCATATTTCCACATGAACAAATTTAAAACTTAAATTGAAGCACTATGAACTAGTAGAACTGGCGGATAGCTAACGTAATACTGATATTTAAGAAGGGGGATAGAACATGTCCAGGGAATTATAGACCAGTCAGCTTAACATCGGTGGTAGGAAAAATAATGGAATCCCTACTAAAGGAGAAAATAGAAGAACATCTAGAAACCAAAAATATAATAATTAATAATCAACATGGATTTCAAAAGGGAAAGTCTTGCTTGACCAACCTCATTGAATTTTTTGAAGAGGTAACAGAGAGAGTAGACATGGTAATGCAGTAGATGTAATTTATCTGGATTTTCAAAAGGCCTTCGATAAGGTACCCCATAATAGACTATTGAACAAGGTCAGAGAATGCAGAGTCAGGGGACAAGTTGCAGAATAGATAACTAGCTGGCTTCAAGACAGAAAGCAGAGATTGGGAGCAAAGGGTAGCTATTCACAGTGGCAGAAGGTGGGTAGTGGTGTTCCACAAGGAGCAGTGCTGGGACCACTGCTGTTCACAATTTACATTAACGATTTAGACTTAGGAATCAAAAACACAATTTCTAAATTTGCAGATGACATCAAACTGGGGGGGATGGTCAATACTGAGGAGGACTGCAAGAAGTTAAAGGAGAACATTAATAAACTTGCAGAATGGGCATATAATTGGCAAATGAAGTTCAACACAGATAAATGTGAGGTATTACATTTTGGTAGGAAGAATAGGGAGGTCACTTATCACTTGGAGAGTGTGAGTCTAGGTGGGGTAGAGGAACAAAGGGATCTAGGAGTACAAATACACAAATCACTAAAAATTGCGACGCAGGTTAGCAAGGCCATAAAAAAGCAAACCAAGCACTCGGGTTTATTTCTAAAGGGATAGAATTAAAAAGTAGGGAAGTTATGCTAAACCTGTATCGAACCTTGGTTAGACCACACTTAGAGTACTGCGTACAGTTCTGGTCGCCATATTATAAAAAGGATATTGAGGAGATTTACAAGGATGATACCAGAAATGCGAGGGTATACATATCAGGAAAGGATGAATAGGCTGGGTCTCTTTTCTCTTGAAAAAAGGGGTGACCTAATAGAGGTCTTTAAAATTATGAAAAATTTTGAGTGGATACAGAGAGAATGTTTCCACTTGTGGGGAAGAGCATAACTAGAGGCCATCAATATAAGATAGTCACCAAGAAATCCAATAGGGAATTCAGAAGAAACTTCTTTACCCAAAGAGTGGTGAGAATGTGGAACTCGCTACCACAGGGAGTGGTTGAAGCGAATAGTGTAGATGCATTTAAGGGGAGGCTAGACAAGCACGCGGGAAAAGGGAATAGAGGGTTATGCTGATAGATTTAGATGAGGAAAGACAGGAGGAGGCTCGTGTGGAGCATAAACACCGGTATGGACTGGTTGAGCCGAATGGCCTGTTTCTGTGCCGTATATCCTATGTAATCCTATGTAATGAATTGAATTTACAGTAATGGGGAGAGGCTGGAGAAAAGCGGAACTAATTATTTATACAGGGGGAAATTCAGTCTCTTAATATGGCATTTATCTGAAGCCGTTTCTGTGACATATTTTGGAGGCTGAATTTTCACCAATTTTTGGTCAGATCCAAGATTCAAAACTCAATATAACTGTGGTATTAGGGCCCTAGAATTTTATCTTGGGGTACTAGCGCATGAATATTAAATGCATTTGCCTGAAATTCCTTCCTTTGCTATTTTAGCAGAGGCTTTAACCAGTTTAAAATAAATGGGTTAACATTCCACTAAAGCAGCAGAGGAAGGAATTTCAAATGACGCCAGCATTTTACAGCATCATTTCAGACTGAGGACTGAGATGAGGAGAAATTTCTTCACTCAGAGGTTGGTGAATCTTTGGAATTCTCTACCCCAGAGGGCTGTGGCGGCTGAGTCGTTGAGTATATTCAAGACAGAGATTGATAGATTTTTGGATATTAAGGGAATCAAGGGATATGAGGATAGTGCAGGAAGTGGAGATGAGGTAGAAGATCAGCCATGATCTTATTGAATGGCGGAGAAGGCTTGAGGGGCCAAATGGCCTACTTCTGCTCCTATTTCTTATGTTAAGTTCTTATTTGTAATGTCAGCTAAGGGAAGTTGGGTGATCAGTAGTTTAGTGTGATTGGGGTCAATGGAGCAGGAGGTGGGTCTCATGGGAGAAGATGAACTCAGAAAGGACGTGAGGGGAGATAGGAGAGTAACTAAAGAAAGTCACAGGTTCAGGGATAGGGTGGGGAGAGGATGATTCATCTTGGCAGGCAAGGGGAAGGGTGGAATGTGGCAAAGGCAGTTGAATGGGTGGTCTCAACCTTAGTGGCAAAGGAAGTCATGAACTCCTCGCATTTGTTGTTGGAGATGAGAGTGAAAGAGGCAGGGGAGAGGGATTTAAGGAGATGGTTGGCATTGGAGAAAAGAAGATGGGGATAATCCTGAAGTAGTAAATGGTTTTAGCAAAGGAGAGCAAGGCCCGAAAGTGCTTGATGTGGTCCAGCCAGATTTGGTGATTGATGGCTAAACCAGTTGTGCACCGGATATGCTCAAGACTGCACCTGTTGGACTTTGTTAGAACACTGGATTTTGGTATCCTGGTAATTATATGCCAAGGAACCAGATGAATCCATAACACCCTTGCTATATTCTTCATTAAGGAACCATCTAGAGTTTTACCATCCAGATTAGGTCTAGGAGTGAATAATGCCTAAGTCAGCTCTCCAAATCATCACATATTTAACCAGCTTGGATCCAATTTAGATTTTCTTCCCAACGCTTAATTAGGATACCCACAAAATACTGAGTGAATAAATTAACCCTTTGTTGCCAAACCATGAAAGAAGAAGCCAGACAATGAATCAGGCACTAACAACTATTTAATGACTACAAATTCACAAATTAAAGTTACATTTTGGATAGAGAGCAGTTAATAGAAACGAGTAGTTGTAGTCAGGTTCCTCTAGCAGTTTGAATAGCAACGATTAATAGATGGACAAAGTTACTTAAAGAAAATGAGTAACAGATGCTACACCGGCAATTTAGTGCATCATTGTAAACCAGCATTAATGTTAGCAATTATAGTGGCAATCAGAGTTTGAGATTATTACAATTGATGAGGATATTTTAGAGTTAAATCCTAGATAGCCGACAAGTTAACAACACTAGATAGCCAGTCTATCGAATAGCTCAGAGTCTATCTGCGCAATTAGCAATGTTCCAGAGCTTATATGACCTTGACCTTATGAGCAGTGTGGTTGAGTTGATTTCAATCCTACCCTGGAACAGAGGCGTTAGCTTCTGAAGCAACAAGTCGATGAGCCACTTTGTGGAGGAGTTGTCTGTTCTACTTGGATCTTCAGTTCCAGCTGAACCTACCTTATGCACAAGCAACAATATCTGCTAACTGATTTTCTCTCGGCTTTCTTGATCTCAGGCTCTTCGCAGTTAAACAACATACTTAGCTCTGCTTGTAACTGGCTGGTATATAATTTCTCTAACTTATCTCCATCCTCAACACATCTGCCTGTAAAGGCATCGTTCTTCATCTGCTAGGTAAAAGTTCTTACAGAAGAAGACTAGAGGAAATAAACAAAAGACATCTTCTGATTAACAAAGAGGGTCTATGAGAACTAACAAAGACAAAGAGATAGTCTGCTTCTATTACTACAGAGACAAAGACTGACCAATCTGAATGACACATGTACCAGAAGGGTTCCACCCCCTCTTCTGTCAATCACTCCTTATAAACATGGAGAGTCCTGGAATATCTTCGAGTTAGTAACCTGAATATTCCAAGCACATCAGACTGTGTTTTATGACAGCGCATTTGCCCTATAAATCTCCAAGGCACTCTTCGTGCAATTTATAGGACACCGTTCATTAAGGTGTCTATCCATCAAAATGCCTCACACAAATATGAAGGGATGTCACATGTTTACTACTCACTAAGTGCTTCTTCCCTGCACCCGAGTCTTCTAAATGGCTTTATGACCCCAACAAGGAATGCATTACATTGACACAAAACTTCATGGTGTAATGAACTCCGAAGCTTTGGCTTAATTGCTTAAAAGCCTGTGGTTCAATCTGCTTGGAAGCCCGTGTTGACTAGCCACATCCCAGAATGCAGTTCAACAGCTGAACTCCACATTGAGTGGGCGGCCTTCAAACTAAAACTCCATTTTGGGCACACTTTAGGCAGTTGACAAGGTATTTTCCTGACCAATCCCGAAGGCACTCCATGCAATTTATGGGGCACTGTCCCTACAACTTGAGGGAGCAAAGATGGGGGCCATATGAGGGGAATGACCAGGGTGGGAGAGAGTAAGGGTTTTACTGTGAACAAGGATATCAAAGGTGGATGAGAGGGAACGGTTGAGCAGATGGACAGCTGCAGAAGTATTGTGATGAATGGAGGGTGAAAGACTGGACAGTCAGGAGTTTGAAAGTACAGCTGTAAGTGATTTAAGGGAGAGTTTATTCCAGGAACTGACACAGAAGGAAGTGGGGTTGGAAGGGGTAGGAGTATGCGGTTGGTGAGGGATACAAGAAAATGGTCAGAGATGGCCTAGTCTGTGATTGAGACCATGCGAATAGAGAGGCCACGTGAGTTGGCAAGGTGGGTGGCTGTGAATATGGGTAGGAGAGTTTATAGGTCAGCGAGCCAGGAGGATGAGGCAGTTGGAGTTTCTGCTTGTAAGGAGACAGCAATGGGTACCTTGAAGGGCCCATCAGAGAATGTCGAGTGAAGCACAGACAGTAGCCATAGGATTATTCAAGAAGAATTCAAGCCTGGAATGATGACATGAAAATAGGAACCCAGAGGAATAGTGATAGATTGGGGTAGGGTTTGGGGATCCTCTGCAACTCTCACTGCAGCATATTATGGCTCTTTGCCCTCCACAATGTCTCTCTGGTGGCTTTTGTTATGGTCAACCTTGCCATTCCAGTACTACCAGTCGATCGAGCAAGTGCATGTACAGCAATGGTTTCTCCTCCTGCCACTCACAGACGGTCACCTCTGGACTTCCCCAAGAATCCAACCTTGATCCCCTCCTCTTCCTAATCTATGTGTTGCCCCTCAGTGACATCATCTGATAATGAGTAGATAATCTGTTTTAGTGGTGTTAGTCGAGAGATAAATATTGGCCAGGACTCCTCCCCCCGCTCCTCTTCGAAACAGTGCATGGGATCTTTTACGTCCACCTGAGATCTCATCCAAAAGATGACACCTCCAACAGTGCAGCACTCCCTCAGTACTGCACTGCAGTGTCAGCCTAGATTTTGTGCTCCAGTCTCAGGAGTGGGACTTGAACCCACAAACAACTGACTCAGAGGCAACTGAGCCAAAGCTGACACTATCTCTGTTTTTATCACCTTTACATTTGATTTCTCCAATGTCCTCCAAAACTCCACTTCCATGAACTCCAAACTTGTCCAGAACTCAGCCACCCAAATCCTGACCTGCTCACAATTCACCCCGGACCTTGCTCACCTAAAAACGAACTTGCTGTCACCCAATGCACCAAATTTTAAATCTTCATACTTACCTGCAAATCCCTCAACCCAGCTTACCTCTGCAATTTCCTCCAGCCTGTGCTCTCTGGTCCTGTAACTCTGGCCTTATATGCATCCTCCTCTCCCTAGTTAGTAATAGAGCCTTCAGCTATCTCAGTCCTACTCTCTGGAACTTCCTCCCCGAAACTCTCCATCCCTGGCCTCTACTCTCCCCACCGTTAATAACCTCTGTAAAACCCTGATTCTCAATCAAACCTTCAGTTACTTCTCTTAACGTCCCCTCCCCCGAGCAAAGGGTCATCCTGTATTCCTTCCTCCCTTGGTAAAAGACCTCAGGACATCATTCTACGATAAAGTTGCTATACAAGTGCAAGCAGTTGTAGTAATCATCAGTTGTTGAACTGGTGTTTAGATGAATAATAAATACACTAGCATTATCAAAGGAATGAATATGTATAATTAATTTGTTTGAATTGACATTACATGCATAGAATCCAAAACTTTACCCTTAAAAATATGCACTAACTGCACCAAAATAGAAAAATTCTTATTCTAACATGACAACACTGTTTTTGCACTCCTGCTATTTTTTTCAGCTAAGATAGTTAACAAGAAGAATTTCACATAAATACAGCAATTTTTTGTGGGCACTTTGTGAACCCCTCTTAAAAGCTCTGTGCTATTGTGTGAATGTTAGCACAAGTGTGGGAACAGCATGGAACAACGCAAGTATGTTACTATGGTAACAGTATCTGGATGCTGAACACTGCTACCGAACATGGACAGAACAAAGAAGCTGGCACTGTCTTTATAAAGGCTGCAAAGACCTCATACAAAAATGTTTTGCTAAATTGAATTTCAATAGCCACATTGCTCCTTCGGCTCAGTGCAGATTAGGACCATTCTGAATGTTATCATTTTGATTCAGAAACAAAATTGTATGTCCTTGAACCTTCTCCATATAAAAGGACATTGGACTGTCTAAAAAATGAATTATTTTTAGTTCTTATTACCAAAAAAGACACACAATACTAAGTCTCAGACACAACAATGGCAATGTCACCATGAACTGCGAAACAGCATTATTTTCTAGCTTAGAAACTGTTTTAGAGAATTTACCATCTTCAACCCAGAGGGAGTTGATACCAATATAAACAACTGACAAGCTTACTGGTGCACCTTGGGTTGAAGGTGAAGGTAACTACATAGTTTAGCACCTTAACAAGTTATGATTATTTTCTTTCTTGCCTTGGCTTTTCAAATAGGTATATTTAAAAATGTAAATCGCAATGACATAACTAGTGGGGGCGATTTGGAAGAGTTACTGAGCCAACAATGTGAATGAACTAATTTGTAATTATTAAGAGAGAAAATATCACTGTAGGGGCACTTTCCTTTTATATATTCCAAGATGTTATTTTGTAACAATCTCTTTGCTTGCAAAGAAAACCTTAGCTGACATGAATAGATGGAAAATCATGCTTACTGCAGTTGTGATTTCCCAACATGCGTGACCGATGAGCAATGCTCCCCATTGGACTTCACATTCACAAAGCCAGCCCTACATTGTCAAACTGGCAGGGTCAGCTGAATCTGTGGATGTAGTCCAGCAATTACAGAGTGAGCTATAGAAAATATGTAAACAGTGAAGCGATGGTAGATGGAACAATACAGACAAGTATAAAGTACTGCACAGAGGAAGAAAAAAAATGGCTGATAAATACCCCATGAACGGTGGTGAAATAGTTATGGGCGCAATTGACAGAAATCTAGGATATTACTAGACTTGCCACTCAACACGTCCATTTACTGCTTAATGAATAGAACAGAATGTTGAACTGTACGTGCAAAACATGAGAATACATGTCAGAGGAAGTCATGGTTAAACTGTACAGTACTGTAGTCAGACCACACTGATTACCGAGACACAAGGAAAATAAATATTGCAGCCAGGGAGCTGGTGCAGGGGAGAGTTAACTGACTGATCCCCAGCATCAGGGACCTGACTTATGAGGAAATACTGTAGAAATGTGGAAGGTAGTGACTGAGAGATGACCATATACTGATATACAAGAAGGTAAACAGTATAGAAAAGATGATGTGGAGATGCCGGTGTTGGACTGGGGTGGACAAATGTGAGAAGTAGCACAACACCAGGTTATAGTCCAACAGCTTTATTTGAAATCACAAGCTTTCGGAGCGCTGCTCCTTCGTCAGGTGAAGTGAAGAGATACATATAGGCACAGCATATATAGTCAGAGAACACTGCCAGATGATTACAGTTAATCTTTCTAACTGCCCTTTATCAGACCTCGGCAGAGAGATAATCACGGCAATCAAAGGTGTGGATGGTGTCCAAAACAGGTCAGTATAGAAAAGAACCTGGAACACTATAAACTAGACCATGAGACACATTTCGGACTGATATCAGGAAGTTATTCACATAATGAGTCATACCACTTGGCATGGACTTCCAGGTAGACCAGTGGAGGCAAGAACGCTGGTATTATTTAACAAATGGATGTTCTGAGGCGGAGGAGGAGACTGTGGATTCATTCTGGATGGATGGATGGACAGAATGATCATCCTTACTCATTCATCATCTCACGACTTTAGTCTCCCATTCTCCCTCCCACTGCTGTGTTCATTCCTCCTCCCCCTCCGCCAAGCCAGTCCTCCACTTATGGCACTGGCACTGGGTACTTAAACTTAAACACACACAAAATATCAAAAATGGAATGGGCAAGAAAAAGAAACCAAGATTATTTAAGGCGTTGCTTTTCGAAAGAGAAAACGATAGTAGCACTCCCTGTTTACTATAAGTCACCTTGCAACCCAAGGAACAGAAATCTATTACAAAAGGCTATAATCTCAATAATAATTTCGTCGCAACCGCATTTGTAATTTGAATGCGACCCATTTACGACAATTTACTCACATTCTCGTGTTTCATGTGCTTCAGGAGCCGAAGTTCCCGGTAAGCTCGTTTAGCGAATAGCTCGGACTGAAAGGGCCGGTACAATTTCTTGATTGCGACTTTAGTGCCGCCTCGCTGATCAATGGCAGAGCTGTTGGCCGAAATCACAATAGGGAAGAGTCAGTTTGGTGCACAGATAGTCATTCCCACCAGCAGCACTTTAGATAGAGAAAGAAAAAAAGCAAGTTTCCAGCTTCCTGAAAACCCGGAAGAGTTGTGGCCCGCTCAGCAACTCTCGCAGTTCACAGATTGCATATAAAAGTAAGAAGTAACAACAGAAAACGCTGGAAACACTCAGCAGGCCAGGCAGCATCCGTGGAGAGAGAAACAGAGTTAACGTTTCAGGTCGAAGACCTTTCGTCAGAACTGGAAAAAAAGCAGGAAAAGTAAGAAGTGTTCGTCGTCAAGCACTTTTAAGCTGCTGAACAAACCCTCGTGTCTTTCTTTGAACAGAAGAACGGAGGAAACCGGTCTGCCAATAACCAGTTCAAAAAATGGCCAAATCTCTGCACAAGCTTCCTGTGAAACGAAACTCCTTAAGAAAATAAATCCCACTTACCAAACACTTCCATAGGCTCCTGAGCCTACAGCGACGAGCTCAGTGTATCTCTCCAACACTTCCCACGCCGTTTTATTAATGTCCTGGTGGTAGAAACCCTTTCTTGTTGTCATCGTAGCGATCTATCAAACTTTGGAACTCACTCGGGTCCTGCAAGAGTTGTCCAAAGTGTCGGTAGTTTCTTGTACTGTTTCAAAACTGTAAGTTCCAAAGCGACGATTTCGCCTCCGCCATCCACTTCAAGGCTGAGCTGAACGGATTGAATTCGCTACCTTCATTGACTATGAATGAATACAACTTGACCTCGGATAACCAGGGGCAGGCTCCTCTTTGTTCCGATTACAGTGTGACTTCCAGTTCGCGCTCTCTCGCACTGTAATATTCAATCGTTTCCTTCAAAAACAATCTTTGAACTTTTTAAATCACGTGGCTGATCAATATTTGCTGTGAGGAGGTGTTTCGATAGGTTTCAGCGAGCATTCTGCTGCCAGAAGCTGGATTGTAGGCTACCCTCTAATGGAAATAACCTATCATTGCAAGGCAGTTTGAAAATTCAGTGTCGACTTCAGCCTTTAATGGTCCCATAGCGCCAATTATTTTACATGCAGTTTTGCTTTTGGAGATAAAACTAAAGTGCAAATAGAACACGTCATAAAATGTATTAGAGGTGCCTGTTAATACAGAAAGCTCACTGGGAACTCTCAGTTCATCCTTTCATTTGGGATATTTCACAAGGTACCTTTTTTCCCTAATCATAGAATGGTTACAGCACGGAAGGAGGCCATTCGGCCCGTCGAGCCCGTGCAGGCTCTCTGCAAGAGCACTTCAGCTAGTCCCACTCCTCCGCCCTTTCCCCATACTCCTACAGAAGTTTTTCCTTCAATTCCTTTTTGAAAGCCACGATTGAGTCTGCCTCCACCACCCTTTCAGGCAGTGCATTCCAGATCATAACCACTCGCTGACTAAAAAAGTTTTTCCTCATGTCGCTTTTGGTTCTTCTGTCAGTCACCATAAACCTGTTATTATTTTCAACTTTCCTAACTAATAGGCACACTCTTTTTTACCAAACTTACTGTTATTATTCCAGTCCACTGGCTCCTTTAAAAACCTCTCCCCTTTGTTCATGCTTTCAGCCCAATCCTCCCCATCTCTTTTCCTTGTTTTTTTCCCCCATGTGATTGGCAGCCACTTTTCCTGCACTCAGTAAAAGCCCTCGAGATATCTTTCTGTATGTGCCTTTTTCTAAGGACCGATAAAGAGACACTGGGTTGCAATGTCATCAACTGAAAACCATCATTTTTAAATGTGGCCACTTTTTCAAGGGGCACAACTAATAAATAACTTAACCATACAAAAGGAAACTTAGACAACTAAATGATAATATAGGAATGCTATAGAAATGTAAATGATTATTCTGAATTAAAATAAAGCCAGTGTTGGATTTTTGCACACTAAAGACTTAAAAAAAAAAAAAAAATTTTTTTCAGAGACAACTTCTGCTTGTTTCTTGCAGAGAATGATAGTAATTGGGTGTCTCAGTTTCCATTATTCTCAAAATAGCAGCTTTTTATATTCAGCTTCTCCTTTTCATTTAAAGAGTGTCATGTTTTGGCAGCACTGTTCTCTGTTCCAGGCACAGGTTGCCTGGTCACCCAATGTCCCAGGCATCTGTCTAATGAGTTCACTTGCAGCTGTGCCCCTTCTGAGTCACAGGTTGGCGCTGACCCCTGGGCCTATTTTAATTGGATCAATAGGACTGGCATTGAGTTGCCCCAGTGTCACCTGACAAGAGTCAGCACCACAAGTGCGCCTTTAAGAGCACCGCTAATATAATAAACAAACATGTGGTCCAATCAAACTAAAAGATGCTAAAATAAGTAACAAAACCAAAGAGACCCTTACCAGCTGAATCATAATGTTGTTACCGAGTCCATTCCCTGCGGTGCCCAACAATCGTGGAAGGCCTCAAACGAAATGTATGTTAGCCCCTGGGACTGGCGATAATCACTGCTACCTTCCAAGTGCGTGCTGTGGGATTTGGAGCTGAGCACACGTTCTATGGTGTTCTCTGCAATAATTAGATGCAATTAAAACACACACACCTCAGCAAAGCAGCACAATCAAACGGCGTGGCACTTGGGAAAAAGAAAGGTGCCAAAAGGTAAATGTGTAAAAAAAAAGCATAATTCGTTTAACTTCTGCTCCCTAAATTTTGGGGGCTGTATTATTTTTCATGGAATACATTTTTCTGGAGTCCCTTGTAACTCAGTAACGACAGAGGGACACAATGTTATAGCCTCCTCCAAAAATCTATGTAAATTTTTTCGATGCAAAAACTCAGGTTCTCATCCCAACTTCAGGGATTCCACAGGAAAAAAAATCACTCCATGAAAATTGTGAGTTGAAGCATGCAATGATTGTGTTATTTCCCAGTGATCAACTGTTGATTGTCAGTCAATGAATGTGTTGTGATTACCTCACCACTGATGCTTCTGCATGGTTGCACATCGTGTAACACCTGCTAATCTCAAACAAAACTGTCCCCAAAACCACCTTCCTGGACTCAACTGTACATTTTGTAAAAATATATACATGCGGGATTTCAAGGCTGTAATCTCATCTCAGGTTTCAGACGACAGTTGTAAGGTACTTGGGCTTTGTGTTCTCATTTATGTTTTTTGAATCCTCTGTTAAAATTGCTGCCACCTAATTACTCGTAGACACCCATTATTCTCCATGTAAGCAATCTGAAATATCTTGTTGCTGAGCTAAATCTATACATGTGCACTCCAATCTTGTTCATTCACCCAAAAGATTATAACTATGTATGAGCACAGGAGGGTGAAGGATAACCAAACAATAGAGAATTGTCAACTACCACTGAATACTCGTTCTGACGAAGGGTCATCGAGCTGAAACATTAACTCTGTTTCTCTCTCCACAGATGCTGCCTGACCTGCTGAGTATTTCCAGCATTTTCTGTTTTCATTACCACTGAATATTTGCCACCCAAAGAAAGGAATCTACTGTATGCTGCCAAGTGGCAGATTGTCCACAAGGCCTTCTCTGGGAGACCATGTTTGAATTGGAAGTCTCCAGAACAGTGGAAGAGGTGACATGTTTGACACAGCAGGCAGATCCGAGCCCTTCAATATCCCAGCCCCCGTATCAGAACCATGTGGAAGATGGTATGAGGTTGCCTCAGCAGACCATTGACAATGAGAATGTCAATGCTGGAAACACCCAAGTGCGTAGGTCACAATATATGATGCATTTAGGCTGAGCACAGTTAGCAGATTTACTCAGCACAATATTGCAAAACCAACAACCTCCCTCGACATTTATCTGGGACGTAGCCATTCTGAGCTTCCTCAATCACACTAAAGTCCCATCTGTGGATGTGTTGGGACCAGCATCCCTAATATTCTGCAGCAGAACTGACCCTTGACCCTCTGACTGCTGCAGCCCTTGACAGGTTATAAATAAAGATGGTAATGATATTTTAGTGCAGAGTTCAAGCATATATCTACCACATGCAATTATATGTTAATATTGGTGTCCCATCATCACAGTTCATATTTTGAACATATTGTTACAATATTTGCAGAATTACTGTTGCATTGGAAATATTGCAGAAAAGTTTTCATTTTTTGTACTCATCGTGTAATCATTTAAGTTTGCTACCTCAGATTGCAGTGGAGAAAAGAGCAATCATTTGTATATTAGCTTTACTATCCAAGGTTATATTTAATTTTACAAACATACGAAAGCCAAGGACAGGGGGAAAAAAACTGGTCTATCGAGCCTGTCCAATACAGTTTATGGTGTAACTTCCGCACACCCATCTGCTTCACGCTCCCAATCCCCAGCCACACAATACCTGGGGAGAGGCAAAAAATTGGAGAGAAAACCTTAGGCTAATTTAGGAACAAATTTTCTGGGAAATTCCTCTCTGACCCCACAGGCGATCAGGATAGTTCCAGGAGACCATTGTGAATGGAAGACACATTTCCCAGTACCCATCTATCTTCTATACATAGTTACATTGGCCATACTCAGGAACTCATCCAGCTCCATTTTTCATCCAGCTTGCATTGAATGTGCACCCACTGCACTTGCCGGCAACTTGTTCCACAGGTTAACTCCTCTACGAAAAGAAGTACTTCCTGACATCTAACCTAGTTCTATGCTTACGTAATTTATACTCGTATCCGCTAGTCCTCCCTAACCTAGCTTGAATGGAGCCACATGGACTGAATCTAATCCTTCCATTATTTTAAAGACCTCAATCAAATTTCCTCGAAGTCTACACTTTTCTAGAGAAAAAAGCTCCAGCTCTCTACGCCTATCATGGTAACTAAAAGCCTTTGAACATAGGTATCAATCTAGTTGCCTACCTCTGAACTTTTTCCAGGGCCACTATATCACCCACTGTGTAAGGGGACTAAAGCTAGACAGAGACCTAGCCAAGGCCTTGTACAGAGATATTATTTTGTGTTTTGTATTTAATCATTGTGGCAATACATCCTAACACTCTATTTGCTTTTGTGGCATTGGCCATGGATCTTCAAAGATTGATACACTGTAACACCCAGGTCCTTCTCGCATTCAGCAGCCTTGAGTTCACATGCTTGGTGTTGCCCCTACCCACATGAATAACACTAAGTTTATCTATATTAAATAACATCTACCAGATGTGGGTCCATTTCCCATTGCGTCTAGATCCACCTGTAATCTATTTTTCTCATCTAAGGTCCTTATACCCACATATATCTTGCGGACAGTTGCCCTAATGCCTTCATCCAGGTCATTGATAAAGAGAGTGAAGAGCAGTGGTCCGAACGCCAATCCCTGCAGGATTCCAGAGCTATCCAGTCCCCACATAGAACCACTGCCATTAATAACAACCTTCCATGCAACTACTTCCTTATCCAACCCAAAATCTACCTGCTAATCCCACAGGAATCAACCTTATTTAGTATCTTATAGCATGGTACTTTGTCAAAGGCTTTTTGAAAATCAAGGTGCACAATGTCGATCAGGCAACCTACGTATACCAACCTAGTAATGTCCTCAAAAAATTCAAAGAGGTTGGTGAGACAGATCCTTCTTTTCCAGAAGACATGTTGACATTCTCTAATGACTCCTCCTCTGTCTAGCTGGTCATACAGTGTATCTCTAATGATCTCTTCCAGAAACTTGCCTATAACTGAATTCAAGCTAATGGGTCTGTAATCTCCCAGTTCAGATTTACAACCTTTTTAAATATAGGTACCACATGGGCCTCTCTCTAGTCCATG
This sequence comes from Squalus acanthias, assembly GCA_030390025.1. NCBI lineage: Eukaryota > Metazoa > Chordata > Chondrichthyes > Squaliformes > Squalidae > Squalus > Squalus acanthias. Next base: position 106,548,588 of record CM059434.1, read on the forward strand.
GATCAATCCCAGAGCCCAGCGAGCTATTAAATATATGAACAAAGAGCTTGCAGAACACCCTCCTGTGAATACCATTAGCCAATTTGTTTTGAGATTCCTTATTCTAGCCAGGATTATATCTGCACGCACTTTGACACTTCCAACTTTAGCATTAACTCGATGATGTATTATTGGTAACTCAGTAGTCGTTCTCTGTAGTGAAGACTGACGTAAAGTAGCCATTTAACATTTCTGCCATATCCTGGGTGGCTACCTGAACCTGCCCTGAGGAATGGCTCAATACAGACCTTAATGGCCCTTTTACTCATACCACAGCTGAAAATGACCTTGCTCTTACTACCACAGCTGTCCAGTATCATCATCTTCAACGTCCTTGTGGTTGCTCTGATGGCAGCTTTCATTGCCTTTAGCTGAGATTGATACTTATCTCTATACCGTGTGCCTTTCTTTTAACTCGAGTAATATATTTGGCTTCCTTATGCATAAGGATGGTTTGAAGGCATTCCATTTTTCTTCTGTGTCTTTCATGTCCTCAACAGTAGGAGCACCCAAGTTATACTCAAGTCATCTGCCATTGTTCCAGATCTAACATTCTTAAAATCTGGTAAATTTTCAGTGGCTTTGTTTTGGCTGATCAATTCATCGGGTCACTGTTGCCCCGGTGTTTCTCCACATAGAGGTCTGATACTGCATCGGGTTCACTACTAAAAACTAGGTGCAGTATCCGATTACCCCTAGTTCCCCCACTAATTTGTGTGAGGAAGCAATCGTTTATTATATCTACAAATCTTTCAGTCGTCCTGCCCGCAATACTGGATGGACCACCATTGGCCCATTGAATTCCTGGGAAATTAAAATTCTCAATTATACAGACATTACCTAATTCAGTTGCTTCTACAACCAGTGGGCACCACTGGGTACTGTCTGCCTCATCAACAACGAATAGCAGATCCTAACCGAACACTTTACACATGTACTTCTAGTTTTACTGGGCCACTTGTATTAGTGGTGGCCTCTCGAGGGGGGCACTTGAATTGTTTTTTGTCTTGGAGGCTTTGGCTTATGCCCAGTGCCACTCTACTGGCCCAGACAAAGTAATCCCAATTCAGCATCCCTTATAATTTGTGCGGAGTGTCTCATCATAATGGGCCCCTTAACCTGGAGTTGTATAACAGGTGCCAATGAGCAATTTTGGGCAGACTCCTGAATCCAAAAAACTTCAGCTGTACCTTGTGAAACAAAGCCACCTCACTCTGGAACAGTTGGGTTATCTTTAACAAATACAGCCACACCCCTTCCTTTTTGTCTTACAATTTCTTTTTGGAATCCCTTATAACCTTTCAGTTGGATTTCTGACTCATCTAACCATTTCTCAGAAATACTTATGTAATATTTTCAAGTTGTTGAAGGAACATATGTTGATTTTTTTCCATAAAGGCTCCAGTGTTGACTTTTGCTCTCTACATATCAGTTTTTCAATTACTTTTCATATGTAGATTGGAGGATGAAGGCTCCGGGGTCTATTTCTGGAATGTGCATGTGATGCTTTGTTGCCCTGTAGACCCTACTGACATTGAGATATAAATGTGGAAGATGTCTTGACAGTTCCAGCAGAATACCTTTTCTTCCAATATATATCATTTAAAATGTTGCCTGCACATATTTCCTGTCTACAAAACCTTCCTTCCTGCTGGCGCACTTCTGTGTCACCTTTATCCATTATAAAATCCGATGTCCAATTGGAGAGAAGTGCATGGGATTCCCAGGGCTGCACTTGAGCTTCTGCCCTGGTACTTAATATAATGTAAAAATTATAGTGTTATAAACACCCACCCCTTTAGCTGCTAATACATACTGTACGTGTGCTAATTAAAGCATGATACAGATAATTGTAAAATGAGAATGAAATGCACTGTAAAAGGAGATTGTATTAGGAGACAGTTTTAAAAAAAAATTCTTAGCAATTATCTTGATTTTTTTTGTTCGATGACAGGTGAATTTTGAGGTGAGGATTCCTGTGATTGAAAATAAACGTGTATTTGCCAGAGGCCTGTTACAGTCTCGGATTTTAAGATTTATAAATTACTTGAATTTTATTTCATGAATCTTTCATTCAGATGTCTATTGGGACTGCCATTTCTTTCATTGTAATATTTTTCTTCATGTCACGTGGCTTTTATTGCACTTTTACACAGTTTTTCGTCTCACCTTGGGTGTGCTCGAGCTTGTAGTGTGGTGGCTAAGTGACACAATGACTTTTGAATATTGACATGCCTACGGGAAAGATTCCCTCCATACTATGTGTAACAAAAGAATCAATCTGTTTATAAAGAATTAATTTGCAATTTTTTTTTTTTACACATAGTACAGAGAGGAAACATTTCTCACTAGTTATTTTGTGAGCTATGATATTAACAGAAAAGAATTCCTAGCGACAATCTCTTGTAAATTCAAAGTCCAAATATAATAGGAATTTCTTGTTTGCATAGAAGAAGTCCTTTGATAAATGTTGAGTATTTCAGGTCCCTGCTGCTGCTGAGATAACAAAGCTTCTAACATAACAGAAATTAAATGTATTAATAGTGGGATTAGAGTCAATAGCCCCAGTTGAAGAGCTGGCCACTAGCACAGGCCCGATGGGCTCCTTCTGTGCTGTAATTTGTATGATTCCATGAATCTTCACAAAAATTACATTATAATAAGTTCCTAGTATATTGACCATCCAAAAATGATGGTTGTAAAAATCAGTGCTGACTAAAATGTGCTTTGCTACCACGAACCAAAAATATACATGAAACCACGTTTATGCTTTTAGAATTAATGTGTAACAGAGATGAAGACAATAAAATGAATAGTTTTATTCCGAGCATTTTTTTGACTCGTGCTTTGTTCATCATCATCCTAAATGTATTTTCTGTAAGCAGGGAGAATGATCACAAATCCCACATAAAATAAATCGTACAGTTACTAATTGACATCTTGAAATAATTTGTGATCTCAAAAAGAAATGTATTGTATGAGTCACTTTCACTTAGCCAACCGTAGCAATCATAACTTCAGGTATTGATATAGACATAAAAAGCCATTGATAAATTTAGCATGAATGCCACACGCCATTTGGTTTATTAACTGTTTACAGAAGACGGTCATGCTAAAAAGACATAGCTCAACTAAATAAAATTTAAAAAAAATTCAATTCTTTTTTGGTTTGATTAAGTCAGCTAGGGATCCAAGGTATAAGTCCTGTTGCGTGATGAACTGCAGCGAAGATGGAACTATATCAAAAACGTAGCCCTGTGGCGAGTCATGTCCGAGCAGGCAGCTGAAACATTTTCTATCTCCCACTACAGATGTGATAGTGAGGCCGCTCCTAGGGTTCCATCTCCATGTTATCCATCGTACATTGTGGCAGCTCAAAGCTGTGTACCTCGTCAAACGTAAGTTCTGTGAACATAAAAATGTACTTTATCGTCTACTATTCACCATAATAATACTTGCTTTTATGGAGCATCTCCCATGTCAGAAAGTCTCAAAGTGCTCTGCACAATGAATCACTTTTTGAAGTACAGTGACTGCTGTTATTCAGGAACATTTTTCAAATATTGCACTTTAGGTAACAAAAAAAACCAGTACAAGTATCAACTGGTTGTTAAATTGTTGCTTATGTTTCTGGATTCTGGCATGTCCCTGGGAGCATAGTAAAGTGAGTGCTACAGTGAATGTCCCAAAATATTTAATAAAAGCATGAGGTCCAGCTACCTTATACTAGAGATTGTGATATTACTGAGGATTTTATACCGATTTGAATTTAGAAAGAAATTTGAATTTGGCAAGATCCGTTATCAAACCCGATGACTGTGTTCCTGGTGGCTCCAAACACTGCCCATTTATTCCAGGGGCAGTTTTCAGAGCTGGCTGAGATAACAAACTGATGCCAATCCCTCTAAGTGTTCTTACTTTCCTGTAGCCAGCTTGCGCTCACGTGCAATGATTTTTTTATGCAACTTACCATGGCTGCTGTGAATTGGCTGCTAGAAGAAATTTGTAGTTAAAAGAACACCTGCTTTGTCTGTAATACACACCATGTCATCTTTCTCTGAACCCTACATTCGTACATGTAATTTAAAATTGATATAGATATACCTACCTTTCCACTCCTCTATAGTCTGTTCCTTATTCTCTATTGACTCATCATATGGTTCTGCTTCTGGTTCATCATCAGGGTCATGATACTGAGCAAAGTAAGGGTGAGTCAGAGCATCTGTTGCAGTTATCCTCTTATCAGTGTCAAGTATAAGCATCTTCTGAAGCAGATCTACAGCTATGATTGGAAGAGACCAAGATAAACTATGTAAAAGATTTACATACAACATCTAGATTATATTTACCCCTCATAATAGTCACATTGCAATTAATATAAGAACTTCAAATAAGTTAATCTAGTATCCACTGTCTTGCTGAAACATCTTTTGGAGGAGGGTGGGGGGAATGGAGCAATTGAAAGCTGGTCTTTGGCATTCAATCAAACCAGGTCAAGCACTTCCCCACAACAAGAAAACAAATAGGCCCGGATTTTGCGGTGGTAATGACAGCTGTCAGCGTTCGTCGTCATTACTCCTCTGAAAGTGACCAGAACCTCTGGACTCAGCGCATGCGCAGTTAAACGCAGAAATCCAGAAGTTGCTGTCAGTGATTCTACGCTTCTCTACAAGTTGCGCTGTGGAACTCCCCGGAGCCCACAATCAATTCAAATCACACTGAAATTGCCGGCATGGCCTAGTTGGGCCGAATGGCCTGCTTCTGTGCCATATATCCTATGAAATGTAGTTCCTGGTGAAAACTTCCCCTATTGCACTGGAATATCGCTGTTAAAACCCTCAAAAGTTAAGCCTTGTTGAAAGAGTTGTAACTGGGTATTTAAAGGCTTATTTACTGCTGAACAACCGTTCTGGCCCTGAAAAATGAATTTTATATTTGTGGAATGTCAAATTTTTCCATTTATTATGTTAAGAATTACATTGTTTTTAATTTTTTTTAAAAAGTTTGTTTATATTTCAGTTTCTACCTTAATCCTATGTGTATGTCCCAATCTTTATTTTGCACTCTGTAAAATTTATAAACATAGAAACATAGAAGATAGGAGCAGGAGTAGGCCATTCGGCCCCTCGAGCCTGTTCCGCCATTTAATGAGATCATAGCTGATCATCCAAATTCAGTACCCTGTCCCTGCTTTCTCCCTATATCCCTTGATCCCTTTAGCCTTAATATATCTAACTCCTTCTTGAATATATTTAATGAATTGGCCTCAACTGCCTTCTGTGGTAGAGAATTCCACAGGTTCACCACTCTCTGGGTGAAGAAATTCCTCCTCATCTCAGTCCTAAATGGCTTACCCCTTATCCTTAGACTGTGACCCCTGGTTCTGGACTCCCACGCCATCGGGAACATCCTTCCTGCATCTAGTCTGTCTAGTCCTGTCAGAATTTTATAAGTTTCAATGAGATCCCCTCTCATTCTTCTGAACTCTAGCGAATATAAGCCTAATCGACCCAATTTCTCCTCATACGTCATTCCTGCCATCACAGTAAATTATAATCTGTGAATTTTACTTCCTGATTTGCTGTCTGTGAGAATTCTTCAAAGTGATTGGCTGCTTAGCCTGCTTGATGACATCACCGTTGTTGGACGCTGAAGATTCGCTTGATTTGGCGCCAGATTGAAACTAACGTTGGGAGAGGTGAAATTCACACTACAGAGAGCGTTAGATCTTTGTGGGCAGCTTTCTCCGAGGTCAGCGGCGAGCGCCGTTGCTTCATGCTGACTGCAAATTCCGGGCCATAATTTCTCTATTTTATCCCTTCAGTGTTGACCAGCGGCAACACCAGCAAGAAATTCAACTTATCTGATGGTGACTGTTACCACCAGGCAAACCCTCTCGTGCACTTTAACACCCAGGACCATTCAGCCCATGGTTCTGCTCTTGTGTTCAATCAAATCATTCACACATTACTGCTTAGTTCAGAAAGCTTGTTCTTCATAATTTTCTCAATCACAAACACCAGATTCACTGTCCTGGGGGTTAAATTAATGTTGTGCTCATTTTTCCACGTGGAAAACGGGGGCAAAAATGACCAATTGCACAGACTGTACACTCCGCCCCAAGGACATCTGAAAAATGTCCAACGCCATATTGGCTTCTGATGATTTTCAGGCATCCGGGGCAGCTACCTAAAACAGGCATTAGTCCAACTGCATATGCAAATGAGGGGCCTAAGAAATTGGGCTGCCCGAAGCGGAGCAGGCATCCGACCTGCTTCAGGTTTTCCAGATGTGGATGCGGCCTACCAAGCGGCCATCATGTTCCTCCCGGCTCCACAGAACTCCTGCTGGCCGCGATCTGCCAGCCACCCCCCTCAAGCTGTCCATTGCCCTCCTCCAGCACAAAACAGGCACAGATGAATTTCTATCCTCCTGGTCTTACCTGTATAAATGCGGGACCCTTCAATGTTCATCCTGATATGGCATTTACCTTACAGCAATGTCACCAGCAGCCATAACTCTGGCAGCAGTGCTACTGCTTCTGGCAGTGTGGAGGTGGGTTTCCCCCATGCCAGCAGAGGGAGTACAGTAACATAAACCGGTCAATGGGCAGGGCAGACAGCTGCCAGTGTTTGTGCTGCCTCTGCTGCCGGAGGTCAGCATCCTGCAGTGTAAATGAAGCAGACCAAGACCTATACAAAGAGGTTCGCTATAAACTTTGCTACTGCTGTCAGTTTAGCACCACCATACAGTAGGTTAAAGGTGGCCATATGAATCTGAATGCTATGCCTCTTAAATCTCAGCTTTGCAAATAGATAAGCTTTTTAAAATATCTATTTTTATTGTTGGTATATTAAACTAGATTTTTAAAAATGGACTTAATCCTGAGCATAGCATTCTGAATTGCAGCATTCTTTGTACAGACTTTCCTTAACTGTATATCCTGTTAAGTATTTTTGGAATTGTGTATTAAGCATATTTCATTCGATAATTAATAACGGTCTGTATTTGACAGGTTTGTTTTCTGAAGGTTAATTTTCAACTGAGACATCTGGGTGAAGGGCCAAGGCCAATAAACGACAATGACAGAGAACGTTACTGTTCACTCATGCAATGGCATTTTGTATTTATGACAGGAAAGTGACTTTAAGCCCACAAACCACAACAGTTGTCTCTTTACAGAACACTTACATTCAGTTTAAATGCAAAAGTCTTACCTAAAGGATTGTCACCATTGAATAGCTCTTTCAAGTCTCTTTGAGGCATGTACGGTAAAGATTCAATGTATTTTCTAGCCTGCAACGAATTAACCATTGGTCATATGACAGTAGACTTATTTCAGGAAATTCTAATCTATCAATATAACACTTTTAGAATAATACAACTATGAGAAATGTCACAAACTTGTAATACTTTTTCCCCAATAAAAAACTGTTTCAAGCATTTGCAGCAACAGGAATGGAAATATTTCAGTGCTTGATTGTACAAAGTACAATGATTCCATAACAAAGTACAACAGCCACAACCAACCATGTGAGTTCTCGGTATTGTTGCTGTTTGTAATAAAATCAAAATCTGTTCTCACCTTTTAACCATTTGGAGAATCTGCACAGAGCAATGGTTTAGAAAAACAAAACAAATCTTCAAATTCGAAGAAATAATTAAAAACCTGTACTCAGGAGGGGATTTTAACACAGCTCTCCCGACTGGAACAGGCCGGGCGTGCAGTTAATATCGATTCCAAAATCTTACTGCCCCATTCCCGCTTGATTTCCGCCCACCGCTGCTTTAATCTCACAGTTTTCTTCGGTGGCTGATGAGCCGCCTGAAGCAGGCAGATGCCTCATGAACACATGTAAATCATGGTCCCATGATGTCATTATGACCCCGAGACCTTTTTAATGTTAGAAATCGGAAGTCCTGCCCCACTCGCTGAGTAAAGTCTCGCGGGATTGGTTTCAGAGGCTGACTGGAAGCACCATTTAAAGGGGTATTTAGGTGCCGATACTCGGATCATAGGGATCGGTGTGCTATTGTGTTTTTGGATTGCCAAGAGATTTCTGAGCTTGGAAATTGCTTGTTTCTGATCTTTTTTCCCTTACTCGCTCTGAATAAGCACTCACAGCTTATCATGTGTGCCATTCTAGCTTCATTGTTTTGGTGGGAAGAAGAGTGGAGGAAGAGCACCAGCAGTAGCCATCAGGAGGCGCTTGCTTCTGACGCATCTTCCCATTGGCAGCACTAAAAGACAGCAATGTCAGTAAAGTGAATGCAATCTCCCTTTAAGAGATACCTACCCGCTTCAACTAGGAAAGTGGTTGAGTTGCCCATTCCTGATGCAATTGGATGGGAAACCTGCCAAACAAGGCCCAGGAGTTAAAATACCACCGGCCTGAAGTTTATGACAGCGGGTGCGTTTCCCACTCGCCCCGCCTGCCTGAAACCCGCTCCGGGTTAATATTCACTCCTTAGTGTTGTTAAAAGAAAGACTTGCATTTCTATAGCGCCTTTCATGACCACCGGACACCCCAAAGCACTTTACAGCCAATGAAGTACTTTTTGAAGTGTAGTCACTGTTGCAATGTTCAAGCTAATCTCCAGGAAAGGGCATAAATGGCTTTCCCAGGGAGACTGCTGTGATCCGAACAGAACATCTACTGAAATGCCAGGTAATAAGGTGCTTACAGCCCACTGGCTGGTACACAGATGAGTCAGAAGTTCTGCCACCCGCAATGTGGACAGCAAAAATCTGATTGCAAATCTAAGAGTGTAATTGTAAACTCAGTTGGGGGTTGGGGGGTTTGTGGGCGGAGGTGGAAGTAAGGCAGAGATTGCGCTCACTGCCCCTGCTGCCATCACATGCTCCCTGACAACTTCCAGTTGGACGAGGCTTGGTGCAAGAAAGTTCCTGCCAACAACAGATGGAAGCTTCACTACAATATAATTACATTTCGATAAGGCTGAAATTCTATTGTGCCTTAATCACGCCATTGTAAAACAGATGTCAGGGTTGTTAGATTTTGTCAGGACAGCACTGAAGATTTAAAGCTGTATTGCAGCCTTTTTTTGTTTCCAGTTTTTAACTTGCACTGTAAGGATATTTTATTTTTACTTTATTGTTAAGATTCATTTGGCGGCAATGTCAGTTTTTGTTTTGTTTTGGTGCCTTCTCAACTGGACAGCATGGATGTCCCAATAGGAATCCCTCCGTATTTGTGCTGGTTGGAGGAAGAAGGAGCAAAGAACGAATGTGCAGCAGGTGAGGCTGCACCATGGTGTACTTGCTACACTCACTGTTACCCTCCAACTTGTACCTATTGATAGGTACTTGCATGGGGCTTCAAGCCAGTCTTTGGAATTTCAGGTCCTCGAGGTTCAAAAATTAATTTATACTAGAAGATCTTGAAATTCAGATTAGAATTCGAGTTTGGGCAATCCCAAATTGTCGACATGCCAACATTTGTTTCTCAATAGTGACTAATTCGCTTCAGAATTCATATTGCTAGTTAGCTGGGAAGCGAAGGCTCTGGTAACATAAGCTGCAGGTCAATTTTCTTCTTGGATGTTTATTTAGAATTTGATGCGGACGTCACATTATTTCCATGTAAATAATTAACGTGGAAACAAAGTCTCCAAGGTTTAAAACAAAATCCCAGAATTTTTTTTAATGGTGTTTTGAATAAACGAAGATTACTAATGTTTACGCAAGCCTTGGGATCAACATGTTTAGACTAACTAATACATAAAATCACACAGAAACATAAAAAGAGAACAAACGCAGGTCAGAAATAAAATGACCTGTAGAAAGTGTGCATTGCAAAGTCCCTAATGAGGTCTGTCTATAGGCCCTATTGGCATTGTCTCTCTGTGCAATGAATATTTGTTCCTCTGACTTTCTTTAATCATCTCTCTTGTGTTTTCCTGCAATAAAAGCTTCATTCAAATCACTCTTTCATGAATTAAGCACCTTTTCACCAATTTTCTTCTTTGTTTCCTCATTTTCCAAGTGTCTCTGTCTACTTTGTTTTTGCTGCTTCACTTTTTCATTCTTTCCCTCTTGCTACTCTCTTTCATTTCCTTATTTGTTCTCTGTGTTTCTCCATTTGTATGCCATTGTTTCTGTTACTGTTCCCTTACTGCCCTAGCTCTGTCTCTCTCCATCTGCTGCTGTTTCTGTGTTCTCTGATTTTTGCAGCGATACAACAAAGGTAAGAAGAACAATCTTTTGGTTTCTTTTCTGGCTCCCTCCACATGATCTATGACCTTGGGATCAATAAGACAGCAACCAGCATATTTCTGACACTACTGAGATGCCACCATAAACAGTTGTTGATGCTCTCACAGTGACTCAGTGTCATTTATATAAATTTAAAACTTTAACTTTTATAATAGTAGAAATGAGAATCTCCAAAATCAATGCCAAAATATTATTTTACATTAGTTACAGTGAGATGTTTTCAAGCCAGTTCTTTACTTAACATGCAAGTTATCTCAAACTACTGTACAGGTGAAAGTTAAGACACAGTGGGTAATTCATTTTAGGTTTATATCACCAGTTTATTTTAAGGAATGTTGAGATTTGGGAAAAGACAGCCAACAGTAAAGGAGTGTAGAATATGATAAAGTAGAATAAAGTAGTGACAAACTAAATAGATTCACAATCGGCTAATTTAATTTCCATGGTCACCATTTATATAACATATAAAAGAGTTCCAAATTTCTCTTATTTTACATTCAAGTGACTCTAAGCCCTGGAATCTTCTCTGGCTGGGTGGGCAGTGCAACTCAGACCATGGCTGTGTTCAATGGTGCTTTGTGATTAACCAGCTAGCATGGGGTGGAACTCAAAAAAGTTGAGTCCTGTGGTGTCACGGTCTCCCTCCCCATAAATAGAATGGTGCAGATTCCTCTTTAGCAATGGGTATGAAAGCTTGACAAGGGTGTGTGGAATCCCTTATTGCAAAATCGAATACAAGTTGCAATTTTCTGCCCATTAAAATAAATGGATGGAAAATCACGAGCAGCTTATGCCAGAGGGTTGTGAGACTGGAGTAAGTGATTAAAGCGGAGACAATGTGAACATTTAAGAATATGTCAGATGGGTGATTGAAGGAAAGAGGGATAAAGGGATATGGGAATAGGATGGGCATATGGAATTAGGATAACTTGTGCAGAGGATAAACACCAACATGGACTGGTTGGGACAAATTGCCTGTTATAATTTCAATGTGATTCTATGTAACATCGATTCCCAGTCCATGATGATTCAGCAGATTTCAGCCAGGGCAATAGTAGGAGCAATGCAATTGGCCGCAGCAACCCCAGATTAGAGAAGGAATAACCATCTGGGTTCCTGCGGGCTGATTGCTCCTGAGCAAATCCCTGCTGGAAGTGTGTTTATGCTAAGTGAGCACAGGATTGGTTATGATAGCTCATGTGTTTGAATAGCCTGCTAACACACACTTCTAAGGATCACATGGGAACATTGACCAATCTGTTCTCACAATTACCCTGGAACCATAATCCACGAAAAGAGTCAACATACACAGGAGGGAATGGAGAAAAATATCTATCCAATAAAGACAAAGGCAGAATCTTCTCATAAACTTTACTCTCCAATCTGGTCCCTGACGACTGTATGTGGAGATAAACAGCTTTACTTGTTGAAAAGCATTTAGTGTGAGGTTGAAACATTAACTTACATGTTCTGAAGATATCTTCTTTAGCAACTCAGAACTGGGTGTTCCAACAACTTCCATGATTCGCTTCAGTTGGTCAATATCTGTGCCATTATAGGAAAATATAAAAAGGAGAAAAGAGAATCTTCTTGTTGATAAGTCACAATACCTCTCTCTGTAGCTTAATATACTCTCACCAAGTTTTATATACAAGATTGGAAAAGGTTGTTATCTAGAGAAAATAAGGATGGCCTAATTCACACTTTAACTATTAACTGCAGTACTTTTTTTAAAAATGAAGGCAGTTTTTTTTGTATATATCAAGAATATCGATGCTGGGGAGTGTAAGAGTTTTCACTTTTAGTAACCAATGTCAGAATCACATCAAACTCTCCTCGATCAGCTCCAGTACAAGTAGGTGAAAAATAAAACTTCTCTATTTCTGCCCTCGCGGTTTAACTTGAGGGTTAATTTTCCAACTTCGTGCCCCGGCTCGGAACCTCACTGGCTCGGAGCACAAAGTTGGAAAAACTGCCCCTTAATTGAAACCTCAAAGTCTAGCAATGATTGTTACTGGTATTAGTGTACAAATCCTTAATGAGCTCGCATGACATTCCTCCGTCTGCTATTTTAATGGAGGCACTAATCTGTTCACCGAGACCACAGCGGAGTGAGCCAGGAGCGGAGCGTGGTGGGAACAGAGTGGCAACTTCTAAAATGGGAATTTGGTGAGTGTGGGAATTAGGTTCAGAGAGGGAAGGAGGTGCCAAGTAAATTAACCAAGGGACAAAAGCAGAAAAGGAGAAGGGGAAATTCAAGAAATGTAATTGAAAGGGGTTTGCCTTTGTCTTAAGTTTCTCCTTAAGATTTTTAAAAACTGAAACAAGCATAAAACTTTAAAGTTGCTTGAGGAGAGAATACTTTGTGTGTTGTAGAAGTTGAGATATTTCCCTTCCAGGCCCAGATTCTGGAGAGGTCCATCTGAAACGACAGCAAGCTGGTCGATGCACTCTAGGCTGAAGTGGTCAGCTTTATGGAGCGAATGTCTACGCATCAAAATATTAGGAAGAGGTTTTTTTTTTTATAGATGAGGTATTAGAGAAGGCCATGCAGGGGGTTGGAGTAGGAGAGGAGAAGGTGGTTCTCTGTTAGAAAGGGGGCTAGAAGTTGTGGTCAGGTCGTGGGGCAGGAGCCACCAACAGTTTCTCTCCTCTGGAAAGCGATGAAGTGGAGACTCTAGTTGGCTGCAACAAGCGAGGATGTGTCTTGGACTGAGACAATCCAGCAGCCTGTCTGGGAAAGAGGGAAAATGAGAAAGAGTCGCAGACAAGTTTTTCTGATTTACTCTCCCTCTTTATAGGAAAATTCTGGGTTCTACTAGAGAACTGAAATTGGTAATTTATCATAAACCTACATCTGACCATTCCGTGACGCAGAATACTCCAACACTCTGCGTTACTATACCAGGGCGTTATAGCTTACCGCATTACCCACTTGAAAAACACACCCATTTTATAAAACACATTATCAGCACTGAAAAGTTAGGGTGTAGTTTTACAGCTGACAACCAGCCCCACATCTCGCCCAAGTGACATTGCAGCATGAGTAAGCCTGGACAATTAGCAATGGCAAGGTAATTTCTTCATAAGTGGCATTTCAGTTGAGCCTGATCCTGGCCAACATCCACTTAGGGACACATTTTTGCCAGGGAATCAATGGACAGCAGCCAGGAGATGCCCTTTGGCTGATGTTTCCCCTCCCTGGCCCAGGAACACTGAGGCCATCTCGAATGTCCCCATTGGTGTCCTGGCTGAAATCAGCCAATTCAACGCAGACTGGTCACATCACACACCTTACTGGTGTTAATTGTAGTCAGGTGGTGTATATCAATTGGGTGTTAATTGTATTCAAGTGCTGGGCAATATTCCCCCTAATTTTTTTTGGATGCGCGGTCCCTTTAACAGGCTGCGTGGCCCATTCAAAGTTTTGCGCATGCATGAAACCTCCCATTCAAAAGCCGTTAAGTGGCCTGCGCGGGACCTCCAGGCAGCCGTGCGGCCGCGCAGCTTAGTGGGAACGTGGGTGGTAGGTATTAATCGGGGACTCTTGTGTTCAATAATATGGGAGCAGGCTCAGGAAGTGGGAGAGCCTCATCTTGGGGGTGCACGGTATGTAATGTGTTGCTCTGTAAATAAAGGCTTGTAAGCGAATGAAGACTAGGCGCGAGTATTCTATCCTTCACCACCTGGCTATCTGACTTTTACCACTGGTCTGAATGGATCAGTACTATACTTGGTGGTAAATGTAATTATTACGACATCGGAGAAGCTCCTGTTAATTTGTATTTCAAATGCTTTCAGGAACAAAGTCATTCTACTTTCAGTTCATTCCATTTGCTAGTCTAAAATCAGAATAAATACTGTAGAGCAAGCAAAATTTGTCAAGGATACAATCGGTTCCTGGGAAAAGCGCTTTTCCTTTCAACAACTCTGCCATTATACATCCAACAGACCAAATATCAACTAGAAAAAAAAATTAAAGGAATTTAGAAGAAAATAATACAGTCCCAACTCCACACGCTAATACCAAAAACTTACCATGGATATCGACATTGACATAAACTCTGGCACGTCTAATTCGACAAGATTTGCAAATCCCCAACAGTATTTACAGGCCTTTTGTTATTACCACTTACATCGACAGGTGTGACACGTGAGTCAGTGTGCCACCTGCATTTTAGGCCTATAAATTTAGCCAGGTTGCGAGTGCCCATCATAGTTTACTTAAGATGAATGGCAAGGCTGCAATTAAACGGAAACATGACTTCAGAACACTCGAAGATAAGTATTGTACAAAACAACTGAGAATGCAAAGTCCAGGAAAGAAGTCTGCAAAACTTTCTCTGTGAAGTACAGCAGCCTATACAGCTGGTGGAAATCTGCCGCGTACAATGTAGGAACATACGCGTAACAGATAAAGAAAAGAAAACCCACAAAATATGAAGATGTTGAGGATGCATTCGCCAAGTGGTATAATGAAAAACTCACCCAAAATCCCATCATCACAATCGATCGCAACATATTTATTGAGAAGGCTAAGGCTAGGCAAGCAAAATTTCACAGCCAGCAATGGGTGGTTTAGTCACTTCACGCCTCAGCATGGTGTTGCGTACAAGAAAATTGGCGGTGAGGGTAAATTTGCTGCAAATTTGCAGTGAGGATGAATCTCCTCGACGAATGGAAGGTTCGTCTCCACAAACTTCTGCAGGACTACAATTCGGGCCATATTTCTACTATAGATGAGACAGCCTTGTTTTGTAAGTGCAATCTGGACAAAACTACTGCATCAACCGTGTAATGGTGGTAAACAACATAAAGACAGTGTTTCAATTCTCGTCACCGCCAACATAACTGGAGCAGATAAGCTACAGCTTTTTGTAATGCGGAGGTCAAAAAACACGCAATGCTATAAAAACATGAAACATCTTCAAGTCAATCATTAGCCCAAGGCCAGGAAGGTCTAAATCTGAATGACATTGATTTTTTTACAAGATGGATCCAAAAACTTGGTCGAAAGATACTCGAAAAATAGTGTTATTAGTCGATAACTGCTCTGCCCACCCTTGTCAATGGCATACAAGTCATAAGAGTCATAACGGCACAGAAGGAGGCCATTCGGCCCATCGAGTCCGTGCCGGCTCTCTGTAGAGCAATCCAGTCAGTCCCATTCCCCCGCTCTATCCCCGTAGCCCTGTAAGTTTATTTCCCTCAAGTGCCTATCCAGTCTTCCCTTGAAAATATTGGCCCAGATATTCCGATCCGTACGGGTGTGTACGCGCTGTGTACCCACCTGTAGGGACATCGGAAATGCCGGTTTCAGGCATGCGCGGAAAACCAGCATTTCCGATCTGTCAAGAATGATCTTGACAGATCCTCCGGCTGCCCTGGAGAAGGGCCTCTGCGGGCGGATAGTTCCGCTTTTTGGAGACCCTCCGCCCGCAGAAAAGCCTTACAATTCTTACGCCTGGTAAAAGCAGGCGTAAGGCCTGCTTTTACCAGGATAAGAGCTGAAAAAAGTTAAAAAAAAACATTTTTTTTCACTGATTTATCATTTAAAAATAGTTTAAAAAAAGGTAAGTTTATTTTTAGCCCCGTAAAAAACTTTAATTATTTTGTTCAAAAAACTTAATTTATTGTAATTTCAAGTCATTTTAAAAATGTGATTAAAAAAAAAAATTATTTAAAGTTTTACAGTATTTTTGGGGTGATCTCCATTCATATATTTGACAGGTCTTCCTGTCAAATGTATGAAGGGAGATTCCCTTCTGTGTTTGGCTCCCCATGGCCCACGTGATCCCAGGGACGCTGCGAACTACATGTGCCTCTGGGATACGTGGGCCCTGCGCACTTGGAGTTTGGAGAGGCCCAGGAGCGGAAGCGTGTGCGTCCCGGGAGCCCTCAGGTAAGGGCGTAATTTTTGCAGATCGCAGGCCTCCGCCTGCGGGAGGCCTGCGATCGGAAAATACGGGCCAATGAGTCATTAAGTTAGCTTTTCTTCCTCCAAACACCATGTCCTTAATCCAGCGAATGGGTCAGAGGATTACTCAAATACATAAGCACCACTACTGAAAACTTTTAGCTCATAAAAAGTTAGCAGCCATGGATGCCAAGGAAGAGTTTACAGAAAAGTTAGTGGGGACAATGCGCAATTTAAAATTGCCTGGACACTGGAAAAACAAGTTACAATTCAAGATTGTTTTCTGTAACCCACGTTATGATGACTTCCGTGGATTCACAGCTGATAGTGCTGAAGAGGCCGACAATCAGGGTCTGTATGGAGCTTTTGGTTTGCAAAAGGAAAAGTTCCTAACTCTTGCTGTTAATGTAGATGCAAATGAGCACTGCACTGGAAAATGAAGATATCATTGCTTTAGTAACGAAGGGTCAAGATGACAGCTAAGAAGCTGAGGAACCTGAAAACAATGATGAAGAGCCCAACAACGCCAATATTTGGCACGTGATCTGGAAAAAAGCATTTGGCATGTGCGAAAGAGTACAGACATTTATTTCTCAATTGGAGCCATTGAAAGAAATAGAAGAAGCAGTGAAGGATTTGGATAAGCTACAAGCACTAATTCGAAAAGAACAAGTGTCATGTTTGAAATAGTCTATAGTGGGTAGGACTGTATGCGCTGACAGGTGATGAAGATTTGGAAAACCTACCCTAGCATATTAATTATGGTATAATTTTGTTCTTTTTGTGCAACCCCTGCCTTTTTGTAGGAGGACAGAGTGTTGCTAAGATCAAAGTTACTTTGAGCACCCGTGTCGTCTGTATTTTCCAAAACAAATATGGGGGGGGGGGGGGGGCGGGTGGTAATGAGGGGTAAATCATTAAGATGGGTTTTTACAGAATTACATCCCAAGGGTTCTATGTTAAGCCTTATTGCTGAGCCAAAAAATTGCAACTTGGCAGCATATAGCAATGCAAAAAGTATATTTTCAAATAGCTGCCTGTAAAATTGGAGAGTGATTGCTCAAAAGTATATAAATGCAGGTTCTGGCACTATAACGACAACAAGAACTTGTATTTATATAGCGCCTTTAACGTAGTAAAACGTCCCAAGGCACTTCACAGGAACGTTATAAAACAAAATTTGACATCGAGCCGCATAAGGAGATATTGGGGCAGATGAGGTAGGTTTTAAGGAGCGTCTTAATGAAGGAAAGAGAGGTACAGAGGTGAAGAGGTTTAGGGAGGGAATTCCAGAGCTTAGGGCTTTGGCAGCTGAAGGCACGGCTACCAAAGGTTGAGCGATTATAATCAGGGATGCTCAAGAGGGCAGCATCAGAGAAGCACAGATACCTCAGAGGGTTATGGGGCTGGAGGAGATTACAGAGATAGGGAGGGGCGAGGAAGCCATGGAGGGATTTGAAAACAAGGATGCAAATTTTAAAATCGAGGCGCTGCTTAACCGGGAGCCCATGTAGGTCAGCGAGCACAGGGGAGATGGGTGAACGGGACTTGGTGCGAGTTAGGACATGGGCAGCAGAGTTTTGGATGACCTCAAGTTTACGGAGGGTAGAACATGGGAGGCCGGCCAGGAGTGCGTTGGATAGTCAAGTCTAGAGGTAACAAAGGCATGGATGAGGGTTTCAGCAGCGGATGAACTGAATCAGGGACAGAGTCGGGCGATGTTCTGGAGGTGAAAATAGGTGGTCTTAGTGATGGCGCGGATATGTGGTCGGAAGCTCATTTCAGGGTCAAATATGACACCGAGGTGCAGTCTGGTTCAGCCTTGGACAGATGCCAAGGATGGAGTCAGTGGCTAGGGAATGGAGTTTGTGGCGGGACCGAAGATTTTCCCATTATAATTCCCCATACCCAGATTTATAATGGGTTCTGCCGATGTAAACTTGTCACTCTGAGCAATCTGGCCACCATGTTCACACAAATTGCTCCAAATGCTTTCTGAAATTGTTTTTAATCACCATTTTCTTCTCAGTAACTTAAATATCTAATGCCCAAAATAAGGGTTTGAACAAAGCATGTAAATATATATATATATCACAATAACATGATTAAATTTATCTAATGCATTGTCTTTCATGCCTTTTAATTCCTTCATTTAAATTTTTACTTGAAGACCCCAGTCTCTCCCAAAGGCTTGGGCTTGGACTTGATATTTTTGCCAGAGTTGTGACTCTGAGCTGGAGTTTGATTATGCAGTGGGAACATGTGCAGTGTATCTAATGGTGCCTCAGTATCATTCAGCCAGCTGTACTGATGGAAGATTTCCTTAATCTTGTAGCAGTTTCTATTCAAAGGTTTTGTTCAAATTTATCATACAACCAGAGAGAGAGCGAAACACTCACGCACACAGTGTCTTTTCCATCTTAATTTATGTTTCTTTCACTGCACTGCGAATGTAAAAGCAGGAAACTCAGAGCTCCAGGGCCATTGGCTCTCATTATAATATATGCAAATGATGGCACTTGGGACCCAGCGGGTTCATGCTGGGAAGGGCCAAAAAGTGCAAGGATGCGGGGGGAGCTATTTTATGCTGGAAAACTGATGGAAAGAGATTCTGCCCGATTTTCCTGACACAAAAAAATGTTGTCCCGATTATGGACCGGAAATATGCCAAAAAATGGTAAAATTCATCTCATTCATTTTTTAATTTGCAGCTGTAGCTGTGCCAGATTTTCTGCCCCCTCTCTTGTGAGCTGCTGGTGGGAAGCCCAATCGGGATGGGAGCTTGCACTGAATATATAATTAGTCCAAACCCAAAAGATCTGGCAGGGGTCGCCCTTCATAAAACATGAGAGTACAAAGTTTGCAGAGCGCCGGTCCCGTGATACAACCTCGAGACTGGAACATGTGCCCTACAATCTACATTTAAATCACCCGTGGCAGTGATTTCGGAAGTTGTGCAGCGTTTCTATAGGAATAAGTGCCACTTTTACCTGTCTGATTATAATGCATCCAGTTTAACATTATTTCTGGAGCTCGATACCATCTAGTTGCTACGTAACCAGTCATTTCGTCATCGGTCTGCCGTGCCAACCCGAAATCTAGAATCTGTAAGTCAGATCAACGATATTAAACTATGTATAGAGCGAAGAGGCGGAGTGAGAGGAAGAGGTAAAGAAAGGGAGAAAGAAAGAAAAATTGTTCTTTCTCAAATATAAATTAAATAAAAAGGGAACTATGTTATCCTTACTCGTAGTTCACAGTCCTCATTTACCGCTAAATTGCTTGGTTTCAGGTCCTGCAAAGGGAAAATAATATTTATTACAAGTCCAAACTGATCTAGAAACATTGAATACTCTGAAGTGCATAAACAGTACTATATTATATAGGTTTGGTAATTCATTTTCTATTACTTTGTGATTGCAGTCATCCTGCAACTTACAGGATTTTCTTATTCCACTTCTTCTTTTATTATCACTTGATAAACCTTATAGCATGAAGAAATAAACCTTGTGTCCTGTATTTTTGCTAAGTCTGTTCCTGTTACAGCTGTAATATTATTAGATCTATGCAAACATTCACGGTCACCATTCCTATTGGCTATAGCCTCATCCTGTATTAGCTACTGAAATAGGTTTCCCAGAAACAGGAGCCCCATCTGGAATCTAATTATAATAATATTTGCATTTTTATAGCCCCTTATCATGCCTCAAATTGTGTCCCTGATTCAGGTCTTCACACCGGAATTCCTGTGCTTTGCTCCAATCCTGGATTGGTGAGGCTGAGGAGGGGGCAAATAAAGTGGGACCCTCTGGAGGCAGGGGTGGGTGGTAGTTGTGTCTGCCACCTGGCATATTAAAAGGAGGGAGGATGGGTGGGATGGCGTCATCCATCGGAATTCTGGATGGTCCTCAACTACTGGCCTCCTGTGTCTCGAGGCACTGTACGCTGGCAAGATACTGGCCACTGGAATGGTGGGAGTGGGATCCACAAGACCCTTCTAGGCCAGGTTCATGCCCTGAAACACTCCAAGGCTGAAGTCATGGCCACTGGGAAATTGATGGTCTTAGAAGTGAGGGCCATTTTCAAAATGTTGCAGCTGTTTACAGTTGGACCTACCAGCTTTGCCTGCAAACAGCTGGTAAGGCTGCCTTTTGCTGAGCCCATCTAACAGGTGTCTAAGATGCGCCAAAACTGGCGGGGGGCCCGTCACCACTAAACAAATGGCCTGACCCCAGGAACTCTGATGGGGCCAGACACGTGGGTCACCCGCGCGGTGAAACTACCTTTCCTCCATCGGCCCAAGGTCTTTAACTGATTTGATTGCCCACATTACTTATTTTGGTCCTATTAAACTTCTACTTAAGCAGTACACGCTATAGAAAACATAAATATTTTACACAGGGTGCAGTGCATAAAAAAACGAAACTTACTCTGTGAATGATACCAGCTGAATGGATATACTGTCAGAAGGAAAACAGGGGGAAAAAAAGACATTATAAATCAAAAACCTCATCACATTTGTATATTACTTGTCAAAGACAATAAATTAAAGTTTGCCTTATGAAAACGTTTGAACAATTGTTTTTTCACAAACAATTGGGAGATGAGGGAGGATGGAGAATGAGAGGGCGAGGTGGTGATAGAGAAAAGTAAAACGCTTTTCAATGCTGATTAATTTGTTATTGGACACTTGCCTGATGAGGTGGGCGTGGCCAGCGCTGAGCCTACAAGGGAGTAAGTAGGGGTCTTGGGGAAGGTACTGGAAGCAAGGAGGCAGCTTCGGCCTTGGTCAGGGAGTGAGTGTACATAGGGCGGGTCTCACTTTACCCTCACAAGTGCAGGGGATGTGGGTGCAGTCTGTGCTTTGCCATAAGAAAGGGAATCACCATGGCTGCTGCTGGAATCGTTCCAGTGGCATATTTCAGAGCAGTGTTGCTGGAGCCCTGGCAGCAGGTATTTTGCCCACTCTTATGGCTAGCGTTAGTAACATTCGCGCCACACAAGTGCCAGGCAATGACCACCTCCAACAAGCGAAAGTCTAACCACCGCCCCTTGACATTCAATGGCATTACAATAGCCGAATCCCCCACCATCAACGTCCCGGGGGGGGTCACCATTGACCAGAAACTTAACTGGACCAGCCACATAAATAGTGTGGCAACAAGAGCAGGTCAGAGGCTGGGTATTCTGCGGCGAGTGTCTCACCTCCTGACTCCCCAAAGCCTTTCCATCATCTACAAGGCACAAGTAAGGAGTGTGATGGAATACTCTCCACTTGCCTGGATGAGTGCAGCTCCAACAACACTCAAGAAGCTCGACACCATCCAGGACAAAGCAGCCCGCTTGATTGGCATTCCATCCACCATCTTAAACATTCACTCCCTCCACCACCGGCGTACCGTGGCTGCAGTGTGTACCATCTACAAGATGCACTGCAGCAACTCGCCAAGGCTTCTTCGGCAGCACCTCCCAAACCCACGACCTCTTCCACCTAGAAGGACAATGGCAGCAGGCGCATGGGAACACCATCACCTGCAAGTTCCCCATCAAGTTACACACCATCCTGAAATATATCGCCGATCCTTCATCGTCACTGGGTCAAAATCCTGGAACTCACTCCATAACAGTACAGTGGGAGTACCTTCGGGAATCGGGAGGGAGGATCGGCTGGGGATCGGGGAGGTTGGGGATCGGCAGGCAAGCGGGGATCGTGCGGGGGGATCGGGGATCGGCAGGGGGGCCGGAGTATCGTGGCCGGCCTCATCATCATCGTTGTAGGGGGGAGCGGGGGAGGCCTGGGAATGCGATTGGAGGCCTAATGGGGGGGGTCTCCGATCGCGGGGGGTGGGTATGGTTGGGACCTGGATTCAGGAGGGAGGTATAAATCCACTTACCTCCTGGTTGCAGCAGTCCCCGCCTCAGTTTAACTGCCGGATTTCACGAATTGTGTGAAACCCGTCCACAGGCAGTTAAATTCCAAATGGATGGGGAGAAAGAGGCTTCTAGCCTCATTACAATATTTAAATTGAGGTAACGCTCCCTGGGGGCGGGTTGGTCACCACCGCCCCACCCTTCCCCCCCACTCCGGCAAAACCGGAAGTGGGCGGGTTGGTGGCGGGATCAGGTCGGGAATCCCACTTTTAACAATTTAACTGCCCCCACGCTCCAAACCCACCCATTTTTAAAGGGAAAATTCCGGCCCATATCTTTGTGCACTTTGTTTTTTTAAATATTTCAGTGTGTGGTTATAGTAGAAAAAAATCCTTTTTTTGACAGGTTCAAAAGAGCAGCATGTATTTGAAATTACTCTACATAACTTTACTGTATTTTTACTATTTATTTTGACTTATTGAAGATTGTACAGCTACTTTTACTTTCATATTTAAAATATCTAACAATTCCGGGAGAAATTATTTTTGACTTGAAAAGTAGAATTACAGTAGGCTTCCTCCAAAATACTGAAAAATACTCCAAATAAAGTGTCAAAAATCAATCAGTGTCATAAAGCCTTTTATCCACAGCCAATTTTGAGCTATCAGCTTTCCTGGAATTTTTTTTTTTTAAGTTGTTGTTTAGTACTGAGATTTCTGACTATACTACCATGGAGGGGGAAGGGGTACCTTGGTGTAGTGTATGTTAAATATGCAACTATTCAGCAAAATTTAGCTTTTAAGGGCTTAAATTCACAAGACAGCAGGGCTATGCGATGTATGGGGTGTCTGAATAAGTGTGCTTCAGACAATGAAAGATAGTTTACCATTCTGTTGAAAGGGTATACCTGAAATGTTAACTTGTCTGTTGTCTGCCCAGGTGCTGACTGACCTGCTAAGTGATTCCAGTATTTTTCTGTTTTTATTTCAGATTTCCAGCATTTGCAGGTTTTTTTTTACTTTTTAGTTTAATATTCCAACGATTGTTCAGACTTATTGCTGCTGAAACAACTCTATTTATCTGAACTCTACAGGGATCATTGCCAAGTTAGGCAGGCGGATTCTGCTTAAGCTGACAGTGGAGTCCGGCTGACTTAAGAAAAGACAAGAGACCGTGAGGAGGGCAGGTACTGCCATGTCATGGAGTCATAATGGCACAGAAGGAGGCCATTTGGCCCATCGAGTCCATGCTGGCTCACTGTAGAGCAATCCAGTCAGTCCCTATCCCCGTAGCCCTGCAAGTTTATTTCCCTCAAGTGCCGATCCAGTCTCCCCTTGAAAACATTGAGTGTGTCCGCTTCCACCACTTCCGTCGGCAGCGAATTCCAGGTCATCACCACTCGCTGCGTAAAAAAGTTTTTCTTCACATCCCCCCTGTATCTCTTGCCCAAAACCTTAAATCTGTGTCCCCTAGTCCTTGTACCATCAACTAGTGGGAACAGCCTTTCCCCGTCTAGCCTATCCAAACCCGTCATAATCTTGTACACCTCTATCAAATCACCCCTCAACCTCCTTTGCTCTAATGAAAACAAATCTAGCTTCTCCAACCTGTCCTTGTAGCTAAGATCCCCCATCCCCAGAACCATTCTGGTAAATCTCCTCTGCACCCTCTCAAGGGCCTTCACATCCTTCCTAAAGTGTGGTGACCAGAACTGGACGCAATACTCCAGTTGTGGCCTAACCAGCGCTTTATAAAGGTTCAGCATAACTTCTCTACTTTTGTACTCAACACCTCCATTTATGAAGCCCAAGACCCCATATGCTTTGTTAACCACTCTCTCAATATGTCCTGCCACCTTCAGGGACCTATGCACATTAACTCCCAGGTCCCTCTGTCCATGCACACTCTTTAAAACTGTGCCATTAAGTGTATATTGCCTCTCCCTGTTCCTTCTGCCAAAATGCATCACCTCACATTTCTCTGTATTAAATTCCATCTGCCACTTGTCTGTCCATTCTGCTAGCCTTTCTATGTGCTGAAGGCTAAAATGCAGGGGTTCAGTTTTGTATAAAAAAGAAAGACTTGCATTTATATAGTGCCTTTCACAAGCTAATCAAAGTGCTTTACAGCCAATGAAGTGCTTTTAAAGTATAGTCACTGTTGTAATGTAGGAAACGTGGCAGCCAATTTGCACACAAACAGCAATGCGATAATGAGCAGATCATCTGTTTTTAGTGATGTTGATTGAGAGATAAACATTGGTCAGGACACCAGGGAGAACTCCCCTGCTCTTCTTCAAAATAGTGAAATCTTTTAAGTCCACCTAAGAGAGCAGACGAGGCCTCAGTTTAACATCCCATCCAAAAGACAGTACTGCCCTGGAGTGTCAGTCTAGATTTTTGTGCTCAAGTCTTTGGAGTGGGACTTGAACCCACACCTTCTGCTACCAACTGAGCCATGGCCGACACTGTATAGCCAGTTGTACAGAAAGTAAGATCATTCTGAAAGTTTAGTTAAGACAGACACTGACGCTATCTGTGGCTGCTGTAATATTGCCATGAATCAAAGCAGGGGAGGGTAGCTTTGGTCTCCAAGGATCCATTCTTGCAGTCTGCCTTCCTTTTCAAACAAACCTGGCACAAATGATTGGCATAAATGATAGCAATGTGATTGCTGCCCAGGGAGCATCATTGGCCTACATGATAGGAAGTTCCTGATCACTGACCAAGTGCCACTGATGGAATAGAAGCCCTTTCTGTGCAAGAGAAAGCACTCACCAGCTGACAATCAGATTAGGAATCTTGTGTACAATTGTTTGGGAGCTATTTTTGGGCCCAGTTCCCACTGATAAAAGTACGTTTGCCAGCAGGAATTTCTGCCCAATAGCAAGAATAACTTGGCCAAGATCACAGATTATGGTGGTTCTTTAGTTTATGTGAGAAATCTATGAGGGAAAAATCCAGTTGCTTGCGCCTCCCGTTAGCGCCTTAAGAGGGCGCTAATGGGGTGCAAAGCAACTAGCGCCTGGGCGCAGTGATGTTTGCGCCGCTCGCGAAATTAACTAGACATTTTGCGGCGGCGCTAAACACTACCGCCACGATCTCCTGCGCCGGCAGATCGTGACGTCAGTCGAGTGCGCAACGCCCCGGTAGCGCCTCGGAGCGGATATTGAGTGGCGCCCCCTGCCTTACCGCCTGCCGCTAGTAACGACAGGTTGAGGGGAGCATTTTGCAGTCAGGAAGGGACTGGGGGAGCGCTATTTAAAGGCGAACGCTTCCTGCCTTTTTTTGTTGGTGACATTTTTGCACCATGCATTCGGAGAGAGAGAGAGAGACTTCTGGAGAGATTCAACGCTGTGTGAAGGAGTTTTGGGTACTGAGCAGCACTTTGCAGGTTCATTTTGATTTGCCCTTCCTTGCATCTATTTAGAAGAGACTGTGGGGGCTGCACTCTGAGCTCTTTCCCTGGTTCTCTCCATTGTTCTTTCCAGCAGATTTGATGTACAGGTCTCTCCAGGCCGAGATTCAAGGCTGCAATGAGCAGGGTGTGGATGGAGAGCATGATCAACCCTCCCCTTTAAGATCTGGCCAACGCCATTATGTCTCTGTTCCATTGCTGACCGACATCACACGAGCTTCGCCAGCGCTCTGAGGTAGCGCCTCGCTCCTCGGCCTTTGCGCCTTAAGACAGGTGTGAAGCGCCTGATTTAGCGCTCCAATCACCTCCAGGGGCGATAAAAGCCAAGTTTGCAGTCGGAGGCGATAATTAGCGCCAGGCACTAATCTTTGCGCTCGGCCGATAATTGTGCCCCAAATGGGGCGATACTGAATTTTTCCCCCTATAACTTGCGAATATAAGGTTTGTTGTTGAAAAGAATTCTGTAAATGATATACTTAAATACAGAATTCTCTCAGATGATAAATAAAAAAAAGGGGAAAAATGAAAAAAAACTGCAAATGCGGAAAATCTGGAACATAAACAAGAAAACCTAGAAATACACAATGGGCCTGAATTTGCGGTCAGAGACTTCCTGCGGGCGCAGGCCTCCGACCGGCAAAAAATCGACAAACTTACCTTCTGCCGCGGGAGCCACGGAGACTCGCGCTCCTGGGCCTTTACACGTAGACACGTGCAGAGGCCTATGTATCCCAGGAGCAAGCGCCCCTGGGATCACGTGGGCCAGCCCAACTAATGAAAGAAGGGGATCCCCATTCAAGCTTATGGGGATTCTGTATGTACAGAACCCCATAAGCATGAATGGGAATACCCCCAAAAATACATCTACACATCAAATAAATAAAAAGAAATACATATTTAAAATTAATTAAAATGCCATTTAATTAAATATTTAAAACAAATTTTTTGAAAAATAAATTTAAATGTTTTAAATGGACTAAAAATAACCTTATCTTATTGCACAGGGTTTTAATGTTTAAATGATTGAAAAATAATTATTTTTATGTTCATTTAAACTCTTACTTAGGCGTAAGAATTTCACGGGCATTCGCTGGGCAGAAGTTGGGCAAATAGCGCAACTCTCCGCCCGCGGATGCCCTTTTCCCAGGGATGCGGATGATCTGTCTCGCAAGTTCCGGGTTTTCACGCATGCGCTTCGTGCGCGAAAACCCGGAACTGGCGCGGCCCTTATGGGTGCGTACGCACCTCGTACACTACCGTAGGGGCCGTAAATTACGGGCCAATAAGTCAAGCATCATCTGTAGAGAGAAAAGGCAGGTTAATGTTCTGTCACAACATTTGAATTGCTTTTTTCCAGTTAAAAGATTCTTTTGAATAGGCATGTGGTTTTCTAGTTGATGAAGGCAGGTGGGGTACACACACAGGAACTTTTTATTTCACACATGAATGATCGTTTTAGCTTTCACTCATAAAATAACACCCACAGTAAAAGATGTAATTACTGATAACCATGGTAATATTTTCACCAACTAATTAATGCATAATGATGTATTCCATTTATTCTGTATCACTAAAAGGCTTATATTATGTTTTGTGCAGTGACAGACTATCTGCTGCTTAGTGAGACCTGAAAGGATTCACTTCTAAAATTCCTGTGTCTGTATGTAATTGAGATTGATAGTAGTATCCCACCAATGTAATACCTTAAATAATATTTATAAATACCTGTGCATTGAAATATAGCCTTTGGCATTGGGAATGCTTAAAAAGAACTATTCTAAATTGGTTGAGTTTTTTGATGAGGTAACAGAGAGGGTTGATGAGGGCAATGCAGCTGATGTAGTTTGATAAAGTGCCACATAATAGGCTTGCCAGCAAAGTTGAAGCCCATGGAATAAAAGGGACAGTGGCAGCATGGATATGAAATTGGCTAAGTGACAGGGAACAGAGAGTAGTGGTGAACACTTGTTTTTCAGACTGGAGGAAGTGGTGTTCCCCAGGGGTCGGTACTCGGACCACTGCTTTTCTTGATATATATTAATGACTTAGACTTGGGTATACAGGGCACAATTTCAAAATTTGCAGATGACACAAAACTGGGAAGTATAGTGAACAGTGAGGAGGATAGTGATAGACTTCAAGAAGACATAGACAGGCTGGTGGAATAGGCAGATATGTGGCAGATGAAATTTAACGCAGAAAAGTGCGAAGTGATACATTTTGGTAGGAAGAACAAGGAGAGGCAATATAAACTAAAGGGTACAATCCTAAAGTTGGTGCATGAACAGAGAGACCTGGGGGTATATGTGCACAAATTGTTGAAGGTGGCAGGGCAGGTTGAGAAAGTGGTTAAAAAAGCATATGGGATCCTGGACTTCATAAACATAATGATTGTACCTTTACCTGACGAAGGGGCAACAGCTCAGAAAGCTTGTAATTTTAAATAAAACTGTTAGACTATAACCTGGTGTTGTGCGACTTCTCATTTTCATAAACAGAGGCATAGAGTACAAAAGCAAGGAAGTTATGATGAACCTTTATAAAACACTGGTTCGGCCTCAACTGGAGTATTGTGTCCAATTCTGGGCACTGCACTTTAGGAAGGATGTGAAGGCCTTAGAGAGGGTGCAGAAAAGATTTACAAGAATGGTTCCAGGGATGAGGGACTTCAGTTATGTGGATAGACTGGAGAAGCTGGGGTTGTTCTCCTTAGAGCAGAGAAGGTTGAGAGGAGATTTGATAGAGGTGTTCAAAATCATGAGGGGTCTAGACAGAGTAGATAGAGAGAAACTGTTCCCATTGGCGGAAGGGTCAAGAACCAGAGGACACAGATTTAAGATGATTGGCAGAAGAACCAAAGGCGACATGAGGAAAAACTTTTTTACACAGCGAGTGGTGAGGATCTGGAATGCACTGCCTGAAAGGGTGGTGGAGGCAGATTCAATCATGGCTTTCAAAATGGAATTGGATAAGTACCTGAAGGAAAAAAATTTGCAGGGCTACGGGGGAAGGACGGGGTAGTGGGACTAGCTGAAGTGCTCTTGCAGGGAGCCGGCATGGGCTCGACAGGCCGAATCGCCTCCTTCTGTGCTGTAACTATTCTATGATTCTAAATTAGTTATGTGGTGATCAGTGCTTCAATCCATGGCAGAAAATGGGTTGCTGCTGGGACAATGACTTATGGAGGTGTGTATATGTGGGCTATGCTTGGAGTCAGTCATTGAGTCTCACGTAGCATTAGATTGGAAGATGAGAGAGAGGATGAAATCAATAGAAGAGAGTAAATACATAAATGATATTGAAACAACACTAAAAGTATGCATAGGACAGAAAGGGAGAGAGAAATGAGAATCACACACCCTTCTTAATTGTCCAGTGTTAGTCTAATTTTATTTCTACACAGAGTACATTGATTTCTGTACCTTAAGTCCCCTGAGTAATTGATACACAAGAAACTGCACATGATCATCTGTCAGCTTCTGACACTTGACTATGTTATTCAAGTCTGCACCCATGAGGTTCGTCACCAAATACCTAGAGTAGTAAAAATACAACTGGCTTTAGACAAACATTTTAACAAAACAGTTTGACAGAAATGTTACCAACATTTGCAGTAATCCTTGATGGGGTCAAATACAGGCCATTTTAATCATAAAATCCTTTCCCCAAATATGCAGTAGCTTCTCTGATATGTCACATAGTGTGGATTTTCCAGCATTATAATTGTTGAGTTTCAATAATATTTCCTTTCCCACTGCAAAATAGAACCTAAAAAAAATCATATGGATTTTATTTTTATAAATAAGCAGTTGAGGCTAGGCCAATTGAAAATTTCAAAACTGAGATTGATAGATTTTTGTTAGGTAAGGGTATTGAAGGATGTGGAACCAAGGTGGGTAAGTGGAGTTAAGATACAGATCAGCCATGATCTAACTGAATAAAGGAACAGTCTCGAGGGGCTGAATGGCCTATTCCTGTTCTTAAGTTTATAATTTCTAACTGGAGATCAGGAAGCAAAAAATAGATCAGTAAATACTTGAAGAAACATTTCAAAATGGTCTCTTTAAAAATGCCTTATACTGGATTCATAAGAACATAAAAAATAGGAGCTAGAGTATGCCATTTGGTCCTTCAAGCCTTCTCCACCATTCAACAAGATCATGGCTGATCTTCTACCTCAACTCCACCTTCCCGCACTATCCCCATATCCCTTAATTCCCTCAGTTCCCAAAAATTTGTTGACCTCTGTCTTGAATATACTCCACGACTGCCAATAGCCCATCAGAACACTTCAATGTGCTGTCACAAGTTAGTAGAGTGTCTGTTCAACCTTATAGTTCCCCTTTTAATATGTTTCTATTCCTGACTCCGCAGTTGGGAGATGCAGGAAGTGGACATCAACTGTTTCCTCCTTAAAAGACAAGTTATCTTGGGCTACTCTTACCCTGCAGCTATTTAAAGAAAACATCAGCAGAAACATTGGCAATAGATTACCAGCTCTCACTCCGTGTGTGTGGCTCCGGTGATAAACAGAGAGAAGGGAAAAATCCATCCAAAACCTAATATTATTTCTTATTACTAGTCAATCTTTTGTCGAATTGCACATGGGGAGTGGTGTCCAAGAGTAGTCTTCAGATGAAGCGGGGTAAGGTTACCAGGGATAATTGAACCAGATGCGCAGACATAACTCAGTCCCTATTTTAAAATCATACATTCTGTCCTTATATTTGTATTTCCGTTATAAATTCCTAAGTCCGCATTCATAATGGGAACTGCCTGTGCAAGTACACCTCCCACCAGCGATGGCTCTTCAGCACCTCCACTGGCGAGAGTGTGGAATTGCAGTAGGATATGTTTACATTAGAGCCGAGAAATTCCATCGCCCTGCGCCCGCTTTATAGGTGTAAAACAGGCGCCTAATGGCCCAATATAGTGGGCAGCGTGAGTATGTTCATTCTGCAAAGGAAGTGCACCGTCCACCATATTGGATCGTGCTCAGTATAATGTTTAAATAAGGGTCCTACACTTATTACCATCTCCTTTTGCCTTGCACCATCTCTTAATCTCCCTTAATGTCTCTTAATCTCTCCTGCCTTCCATCCTATCACAGACCTTCCCTTTTGCTCTTTCCTCCCCTCCCCCCTTTCCCTGCCCCTGCACTTGCTTAAAAACCTGCTCCATCTCCAGCTTTTTCCAGTTCTGATGAAGGGTCATCGACCTGAAACGTTAACTCTGTTTCTCTCTCCACAGAAGCTGCCTGACCTGCTGAGTATTTCCAGCATTTTCTTTTTTTATTTCAGGGTCCTACACTTGTTGGTCTGTGATTTGCCACAAGATAAATTCATTCAGCAGATCATAGTGTTAACAGTCAAGATGGACCCTGCAAGAGTGCTAATTAAAGGGCTCATCCCCTCCATACAGGTTAGTTACAGGTTTATCCTTTTAGGCTGCTGCTTTACTTCTGGGTAATTTTTCTTTGCCTATTTTCTGACTTCTACAACTCAATTGCGACTTCTGCCAAGAGGTTTTTGTTGGCGCTGGACTGCTTTTGTCATGGGTGGTCTGGTTGGCCTGCCTTTGGGGCTGGAGGATGAGGGGGAGCAGCGAAGAAGACAGAAGAGAGCAGGAGCAGCTGGGAGAAGAGGGGAGAGGAGGGCACGGTGCAGGAGGCTACATCCACATCGGGTCTTCAGGGAGCACTTCTCCTACCTTAACTTTACTGAGGAGCAATGTGTCAGATGTGTTTGCTTCACCAAGGAGACCATCATTGAGCTACAAATCATTTAAACATTGCCCAAATTATATACCATGTGTTCTGTAGATTTTTATGAGACAAAATCAATTAATGAATAATCATGGTGAAACAAGTTAGCTACATCTCATCTATAGTAGAACACAAGTCCAGGTTTGTCTGTAAACCCTTGCTGCTTTTGCTAATATGAGTAATCTGAGCTCTTTTACTTGCTTCTGGCTTTTGGCCAATGAGATTAATCCCAGGGGTAGGTCTCATCCTTCACCAATTCAGGTATGCCTGGCCAGAATAAACTAACATCTAAACTCGCCTCTCAAATGCTACACTAGTGGTTATTAATTATAAAATGTAATGCACTGAAATTGAAGTTTACAGCATAGAAAGAGGCCACTGAGCCCATCATGTCCAAACAATAAGAACTCTCCACGTTACATACATCTTATAGCATTTTAATATTGTATCACTTCCATGAGCAGTCAGACCAGTTTTTATTTTAATAAGTTGCATATGTTTTCCAAAAAAGACACATGTTGTAACAGCATTTAACCACCAAAGCCTGATTCCTCAAACGACCATCTACTGTATTACTCCACTTCTACTCCAGCCAGGAGACTGAGCTGTTTACCACTCAATGACCACCATCAATGGTGCTCTCCTAACATCCAGCTGGAGGAGGTGTGGTTCAAACAAGGAGTGTCAGACAGTGTCAGTTCTTCATCCTTCTCCTACCCTGACCAATACTTCACACGGTACAGGATTTCACCAAGCAACTCTATGAGGATTTAATGAACCACAACCAAAAAAGCTAAACAACCTATGTCGTGTTCATAAGTAGCAAAAGAAGTCCAGATTTATCCCCAAATCTGCAGTCATTTGCCACTATAAACGGTTTGAGCTCTTTTGTTGAGAATCAGTTGTGGGTCATTCTCAGGGGTAGGTCTCATTCCGAGGCTGCTCAAGAGGCACGGAGAGTCGTTCCAGTATAACCTGGTGAGCCGCAAATACTGAACAGAAGAAATCTTCACCACAGTCTGTATTTTAAATTCTATTCAACTTACACTTCACGAAAGTTCTCCAGTGTAACTGCAGGTGTAAAGACATCTAGCAATCCAATTACCTAAAAGAAATCAACAGATTAATACAGTTTATGGGATGATCTTTTAGATTTTACACAGCTTCTAAATATAAGGATGATGAAATTTTCACAGACCCATTTGTGAGACAATGGACAGCTATTAATTAAGGATTTAACAAGTAGCCATTAATCCTCCAGTGGATTCATTCATCATCTTCTCTATACTTTTGTGACAGTTTTAAGTGCTTGTTAAAATGTTCTAAGATAGTGGTATATATTAATAGTCTTAAATAAAATTTAAAAAATGACTAGAAAATCTAGTTATTGAATTGTATTGCTCTCCTTCAAGGTCATTATAATTTAATTCTGCCAAAGCCAAATAATACGGTATTTCCTTCTTACGAGACCATGTAGTCATGTGACCCTCCCATTCGGAACTAATTAAATGGCTGTGACACATCAGGCCAGAAACTAATCAGTAAAATTTAGGAAATGGGCAATAAGATAAATGTATTCCCACAAATTTAATTAGTACATTTTCTTCAGAGACTAGAAATTAATAAAGACATTTCTGATATTCTTCTCTCCTGAGGGCAGAAAGTCATGCTGAGCATTGCAGGTCCGAAGCAAAGGCTCTCCAAATGGCCGTACTTCACATATGTGCCTGGGCAGTGTCAGTCAAGAGCACCTCCAGTCCACACTAGTCACTCACACTTCCAGCAAAGATCATGAGACAGTAATCAGATGTTGATTTTTTTCTTCCCTCCTTAGCCAGGCACACTGGGGCCAATTACAGTATTCCCACCATGATTTTGCTGAATATCAAGCTATTCAGCATTGGGATATTGCTGGTTTGTATGGCACAGCATTATATCACATAGTACACTTGCCCATTAAGCTGTCTTCTCGTCTCCTGATGGCAATGATTCCCTTACAGATCTACGGTTCCATGGGTGGCAGGCAGCCATTATTCACGTGTGCTTTAACAATGAGTGTCAATAGGCAATGAACAACGTCGCAGCTGGGTCTGATCCTAACCTTACCTGATAGCCACATACGAGCAGTTCAAGCAGGGATCACTCTAAAGTGATGAGGAATGGGAACTCTGGCTGGTTTTCCCTTCTTTAACCCAGTTCTTGTGCTCCTACTGCTTCCCTGCCTGAGATCAGCTAACCCAGCACAATCCAAGTATGAAACCTGGGACTTCTCTGGTCTGTGTGTCTCAGAGATGGTAGCTGTACCTCAGTCACTGGCGGAACAAGTTAGTATTTTACAGTCTATTGGAAGGATATTTTGTGTCTCCTTTGTTGTTATTCATACACGTACGGAATGCGACTGGATTTTGTCAACTACTTTGTGACATTTAAGGTCATTCTAGAAATATAAAATCATTCATATCATTATTCGATTAAGCAAAGGGTTAAAAATTATAGCCTAGAAATTACTGTTGATTTGCTAATCAAGGGTTAACTGAACATTACTTTTGGATTCTGCAGGTTTATAAAAGAAAGCTGCTTAACACCTTGCTTTACTATTTTCAATGCTTGAACACCTGCAGAGTGGCCCATCCAGTGGGGAGCCACATTAATTAATGCGAAGGAGCACTGTTAAATACAACAACGAGCCACTCAAATCCTGAAATCCAACAAGCGACACCCAGGCCAGCTGTCAACGCAGCAATTTTGCTGATAAATTCAGCCGTAGAGCGAAAAGACAGATTCACAGATGAAACTATGGAAACTTAGCCTGAAGGAGTGAGGCAGATGAGGGAGACACCATGTATGAAATCTCCCCAGATGTGCGTGATGCAGCTGGCACGGGAGCAAACTATATAAAATGTCAATATTGTCTGCTCCAGGAGATGGAAGGATATAAGGAGGGCACAATCTGTCATAAGTGTTGGGACATACCCACCTAGATCTCTGCCACTGACCCTGCAAAAGTTGGCAGGGTTAGAAAGGTATCTGTGTTTTTCATGGACAGGTGCCCATCCAGTGAAGAGGCCCTAAGGTCTGGCTGAAGAGTAGCCTACAGGGGAGGGGAAAGAGGCTGAATTCCCTGCAAACTTGCATTTAACCCTCCCACCCCCCCGCCCCATGGACCACTTTGTAAGTCGACATATTTCTTAGAGGGTCCAGGACGTGATCCTGGCCGACCGCCAGCTGGACTCCATTTCTTCCCCTCGGCGGGTAGGCATGCTTGGTCTCTCGAGGGGTACCTCTACCAACTCTGTGTCGGGTCCCTCTGAGGGCCAGGAAAGTGGGAATTCCCAATGCAAGAGTGATGGATTTGTTTGGGTGTTCAGATGCTTTGCCCCATCTAAGCCAAACAGAAACTTTCATGTTAGACCGGGACCGAGCCTATCTGGGCCTTGGCCTAATTTGCGGCCCTTCCGGCGGACTCCCGCTGAGGTGATGGCAGGAATGTGCTGGTAGGGCTGCAGATTTACGGGACTAAGATGTCAGTGAGGAGGGAAAAATTCGAGGGCAGCTGTTAGAGATCTCCCAGCAACCAGTGGCAGAATGAAATTGGTACAATCCTAAAGGAGATCACTTGCCCACTCATATGGTAAATAGTGTATGGTATAAGTGGGGCAATTTTCTAACTTTGTGCTCCACAGAGACAGCACATATTGGAAAATCGGGTACACAGTACCCACAATTTCCCGTCTGTTTGATATCATGGGCACTGTGCACCTAAATTTTCATTAAGCATTTTAACATGTGAAGCTCTCCACTGGGAGTGCAATGTCAAAAAATTACCCTGAAGACTTCCTAAAGGAGAAAACAAGTACAATAAACTGGATGAGATTTTGAAGACTACATGTCAAATCAACATCAAAGTGATCATAGCAGAATTCGTATTGCTTAAATTTCTCAAACACATTTTTGTTTTATTTGCAAGAATAAAAATAATTGCACTGATCGCTATTTTTAACAAAATCATAAGCATCTTTTTGATTGTAATTATGATGTTGCTACACATAGTCAGCAAACTGTGTAATAAAATATTCACTTACATTTTCATGCTTCATGTGTTTTAACAATCTCAGCTCCCTGTATGTCCTCCTTGCATGGATCAGAGACTGAAATGGTCTGGATAGCTTTTTTATAGCTACTTTCTGTCGTGTTCTTGTATCATAGGCAGAGCTAAAACAAACAAAACAGCACACATTTAGAATCAGCCTACTGCTAAGACTGCTCTAGCACAAAATAAACCGTGACTTACAAGATGAAAGCTTTCGAAGCAGCTATCTGAAAAGTTCTCCTTTGTATCTCATTTAGCTGTTAAATGATTGTGATTCCCTTTGGAATCTGTACGCATTTCTGTATTTTAGGAGCCCGTCACATTCTTGATTCAGCAACAGATTCCCAAACAGCAGCCACAGTAATTTGAAATACAGCATTCTGTGGGATCATGGGATATATCTTCTGGTACTTTAGAAGAAATATGAAGCCGTATTTTTGCCGTGAGATGGATTTGTGATGGCAACGTTATACAGGTCACACTAAGTGGACAGTGCTCCATTTTTGTTTCTAAAATGCCTCAGTTTACCAATAGTCATTTTACACCACTCCCTCAGTGGAGATCAGTAATAGTCAATATTAAACAAACAGAAAATAAGCCCCTCAACCCAGTTAAGTGATGCCAGCACTGCTAATCAGAAAATGGCACAATGAATGAAGAAAGAGCAACAAAGCCAAGACTTACGACTGCTAGAAGTCTGTATTTGGAATTGATGTCAAGACTTCCAAATCCAGGACTGAGAGGAAGCCTGGGAGGAGAGTGCACAGTAGTTGAATGCAGTCCCCAGAACTGGCACAAAGCTAGTAAAGATTTAATGATGGTACACACTGCAGACAAGGTATGCTGGTGGTGGATGTTTATTCAGCTCGTGTCCATGTTTGGACCAAGGCAGTAATGAGGTGTAAAGCCAAGTGGCCATGGCGGAACCCAAACTAAGCATCGGTAATCAGGTTATTGGTGAGTTCCACTTGATAGCACTGTTGATGACTCCTTTCATAACTTTAACAGCATAAGAACATAAGAAGCAGGAGTAGGCTATTTGGCCCTTCGAGCCTGCTCTGCCATTCAATACGATCATGGCTGATCTGATCTTGGCCTCTACTCCACTTCCCTGCCTGCTCCCCATAACCCTTGACTCCCTTATCGTTCAAAAATCTGTCTATCTCCGCCTTAAATATATTCAATGACTCCGCCTCCACAGCTCTCTGGGGAAGAGAATTCCAAAGATTCACGACCCTCTGAGAGAAGAAATTCCTCCTCATCTCAGTTTTAAATGGGCGACCCCTTATCCTGAAACTCTGAAATGGGCGACCCCTTATTCTGAATCTACTTCTAGATTCCCCCATGAGGGGAAACATCCTCTCTGCATCTACCCTGTCAAACCCCCTCAGAATCTTATATGTTTCAATAAGATCACCTCTCATTCTTCTAAACTCCAATGAGTTTAGGCCCAACCTGCTCAACCTTTCTTCATAAGACAACCCCTTCATCTCAGGAATCAACCTAGTGAACCTTCTCTGAACTTTGCTGATGATTTGGAGTAGGCAGATGGGGCGTTAATTGGCTGGGTTGGATTTGTCCAGCTTTTAGTGGACAGGACATACCTGGTCAATTTCCATATTTCCAGGTAAATGCCAGTATTGCAGTTTTACGAGAACAGTATGGTAGTGTCGTAGCTAGTTCTGGAGCACAGGTACTCAGCACTACAGCCAGGATGTTGTTGGGGCCCGTAGCCTTTACTGTGGCCAGTGCAGTCAGCTGTTTCTTGATGCCACATGGTGTGAATCGAATTGGCTGAAGACTGGCATCTGTAATGGTGGGGAACTCAGCAGGAGGCCGAGAAGGATCATTCCCTTGACACTTCCTGCTGAAGATGGTAGCAAATGCTTCAGCCTTGTCTTTTTCACACCCGTGCTGAACTCCGCCATCATTGAGAAAGAGGATGTTCATGGACCTTCCTACTCCTCCCATTAGTCGCTTAACTGTCCACCATCATTCATGATTGGATGTGGCAGGGCTATAGAGATTTGACCGGATTCAGAGCCAGCCGCAATTGCTCAGGCCCTGACTGGCGAGTTGTATCGGGATGCTTGTCCGAAGCCGAAATTGGCTCTGGCCTTAGGCCGACACGGACAGTTGCGCAGAGCAATCGTTCCATCGACTTACCGCCTGTTTAGGGCAGAAGTCAAATTTCTCCTTTGTTTTGGTGAATAGTGTAACCTTTTAGAGGAACTACAAAAATAGCAATTATCCCATGTGTGAAAGTTTGCAGTCTGCACACGAGCTTGGCGTGTGTAAAGGTCGGATTTTTTACATGTATGTTCAGTGATGCACCATTCGAAGAGAGCTGACAACCACAAGAATTTTCATGACATGAAGTACAAAGAAAAAAGGAGTAGTGCTATAAAAGGAAACCAGATATTCAGCCATCTGGTAACAGAGGTTCCTGTTTAATGACACTTCAGTCCAGTAAACAAAGCTGCAGTGCAGTTATGATGCTCACAAAAGCCAATATAAAACAAAGCACCGTGCAGCATGCAAAGTGAGCTCCAATCTTCCCATGGCAGCTGAAGTGCAGGATTAGTCATTCTAGCCCCTTCAGTTGAGATGTTCTTCAGGCTTCCTGTCATTTTGCAGAAAACAGTAATCTGTTTCTTAATTTCTTTTTGGCGTGTAGACTTGCTGTTGCGCAGGGTGCTTTCCAACTCAGACTTCATAATTCTCATTGTGCAATACTGGGACTGTCTGGTCATGAGGGTTGAAATACATTGGACAGAGGAGGCCATTATTGGGGCCAGATTCAAATCAAGGCCCCAGAGGTGAGTGGCCCTCAAGATACTTCTTCCCATTATTATTACCCAGTTCAAGGAAATTATTTGACTGTTAACAGAAACTGATGACTCCTTCATTCGGTATATTGTGCTTCTCAGTAGTTAGGCAAAGCATATATACTTGGACCCTTCCCAAATATTTTACACTTTCCCGTATCAAGTCTGTGAATTTGAAACCTGCTTCTGTACTCCACTACCCTTAAACACAGAGGGCTGGATTTTACCAACCGCAGCTGGTCCGGGGTGGGCGACGTCAGTGGCGGGTCCCGGCCCCACTCCACTGTGTGGAATGACTTCCCCCTGATTGGGCTTGTTAAACCCGCCCAGCAAGTTTCCCGGCCAATTGAAGGACGTGTCATCAGCCAGTTTCCTTAAAGGGACCATGGCCAACTTTAATTTGACATTTGTGCTGTCAGTGTTCTGCAGCATTGAGGTGCTGCAAACACTGACAAGCACTGCACAGAGGTGCAGGACTGCACCCAGGCTCTCCCATAACTCCCTCCATATGCTTATGGAGGGAGTAACAGCACGCAGGGAGGTTCTCTTCCCTTCCCATGGGTGGAAGAGACCTCCCCAGGAGATCAACGCAGTCTGGTTGCACATTGCAGAGGAAGGCACAAGCAGGGATGTGGTCAGGAGGACCAGGCTGCAGTGGCGCAAACGTTTCAATTATCTCAGTAGATCACGAAACGTTAGTACAAAGCCACACTCAACCTCATCCTGCTGTGCCTCTCATCACATCCCCATCTCACTAGCCACCCCTCACACTCACCCTCATCCTAATGCAATCATACCAACTAAAAACACACAAGGGTAGGCACTTGGGTGTTTCATGAAATGTACATGTAAAGTTTCTGTTAATGTGCTGTCAAACATTGAAACCTTTATTTTCAACACTTTGCGTTCTTGAACAGATTTGTGTGCACCTTTGGAAGTGACTTAGTGAGTTGCAGTGAATGGTGAGACATAGGGCTCAATTTTCACCAGCCCGTGGAGGCGGGTTTGGAGGCGGGAGTGGTGTGAAAATAGCAGATTCGGGGGTCCCGAACCCATCCCGCCCCCAACCCGCCTCCATGCCAGTTTCCCAGGAGGCGGGTACCCGACCTGTGCTGGGACCCGCCTCCCCAAGGCGGGAAGGGGATTAGTGCCAATAAACTGCCTGTTAACAGGTAGTTAACAGGCAGTTTTTTGCCTAATCCCTATTTTTAGCCCTGAAGTGTGGACTTCCCGACAGGTCCGAACCACGCCGATTTAGCGAGGCGGACCGTCGGTCTGGAGGGGTCGAGATGTCCGGTGTGCAGGTGAGTGATGGGTGCATGAGTGCAGAGGTAAGTGTGTTTGGTGTGTGTAAAGTGTTTTAAGAACTTTTACTTACCTTAACTTTGTCCTGCAGGCTAGCTTCCTTAAGGTCTCGGGAGTCCCTCACATCCACGGCACAGAAAGCAGAATGGCCGCGGAGCTTTCTGTGCTGGATTGATTTCTAACTGAGTCTAAGTACAGGGACTCAAGTTAAAAATCATATTGTCAGTGTTTGACAGCTTCACAGAGCTGTCAAACGCTGAAATTTCATCTGTCAAAAGCTCTTGACAGATGAAATTTCAATGGCTGACATCACCTGTATCCAAGGGACCCTTGATTGGCCTGCTGAGCCCGCTGGGCGGGCTTAACAAGGTCAATCAAGGGAACATACAGTGGGTTGGCCACAAGTTGATGGAGGCGGGACTTCAACCCAAAAAGTGGGAGTCCCGCCTCCATCACGTCCCCATTGACAAAATCCAGCCCATAATGTTACCCCCCTCCCCCACCCCCAATCGCAATGGACATGAGTGTGAAAGGAATGGCTTGGGCATTGTAGGGATGCTTTATGGTGTTGGTGTGGGGTGGTGCCAACCTGGCGCATCACATGGCAGCCAGGGTGTACAGCATCAAGTGAAGTAAATCTGTCCATGGTGAGGCCATCCCTGGCCTCCCAGGCAGCAATATGGTCGGGTGCTGATGCCCTGTGTCCTGTGCAGCATCAGTTGATTGCGGAGAAGGTTGGTGTTGTTCTTGGTGCTGCTGGTGTGCCTGGTGATGCTGGTGTTGGGGCTGATTGTGGTGGGATTCTGAGGACCAAGTTGAGAGAGTATAAAGGGCACCCATGCTGATGGAATAGATGGCAGGTGAAGTAGAGATGACAGAAGCGATCTGTCAATGGTGGGAGAGGTAATGAGGTCAGACTGGATGGAGACTTGTGTGAAGACTTGCAGCATTCTGAATCTGTCGTGGAAATGCAGCTGAGAGAAGCTAGTGGTTAAGGGAACATTTCTCAATCAGCTGGGAGCTTTGAGTTGACATTTGAAGCTGTCAACTCATCAGCTGAAACGATGGCTAGTGACCTTCCGCCTCAGCTTCACAGACAAGGTCTAGGCACAGCGGGAAACTGGTGGGCGACCTGTCAAATCCAAAAAGCTGGAAAAAAAAGCATTAAGTTGCTGTAAACAAGCCATTAATGATTTTAATTGCCTCCCCCGCCGCTGCGTGTTGGGTGCTCAGCACTGACAGACCCGACATTTGGTAAAGGCGTGTGGTGGCGAATTGACAGCAGGGTCCCGACCCACTGTCAAAAAAAAACACTTTCCCACCCGACCCGCCACCGATCGTGCCCGCTGACCCCCTGCAAAATTCCCCCGAGTGTTGTAATCTGCAAAAATCCCAGACAGTGATTTGAGGGCTTCAGGGAAATAGTTTAGGTGAGGCAAAAACAAGAATTGTCCTCCTCTAAATAATGCTGTTGCTTCTCACTATATTA
Source organism: Squalus acanthias (assembly GCA_030390025.1). Taxonomy (NCBI): domain Eukaryota; kingdom Metazoa; phylum Chordata; class Chondrichthyes; order Squaliformes; family Squalidae; genus Squalus; species Squalus acanthias. Next base: position 106,589,545 of record CM059434.1, read on the forward strand.
CTGACCGTCACAAGACTGTTATGGTAGAGCTGAGCATCTATTACAAAATATTTAAAACAGCCTGGATACTAGCTTCTCGCCACAAGTCTTTGAGAAATGAGTCGGAGAAGGCATAGGTGACGAACTTTTGCCAAAAGCACTGTTCAAATTGTTTTCAGCACTGAATGATGCCCATTAGCACTTGTCTTGAACATGTGCAAATTGGCTGGCGCGTTTCCTATATTACAACAGTGACTACACTTCAAAAAAGTACTTCGTTGGCTGTAAAGCGCTTTGGGACATCCGGTGGTAGTGAAAGGTCGCTATATACATGTAACTCTTTCTTTCTTTCCTGGTGTTAGTGCAGCATCCTGTATCAACCTGGTCCTACTCGTACTGAAAGCTATCAAACCTTTATCTTTAGTTTTTCCTTCATAATATACATTAACAGATTTGACAATTCTTAATAAATACATACACATCATAACACATCTCTGCACATGCATTTTGGCTAAAAGTGGGAATGCAGGAGGGCAGGGGAAATGCATCTTGTCCTAGATAAGGAGACTTTTGAATGCCCACTAACATTCTTATTGTTAATCAGTGGAAGGATACTGATGCAAACTCCCTTCCATGGCCTAATCATCTAACCATAATAATTTCTTCATTGTTTTTAAATACTCAAAATTTCCTGGAAGTGCACGTTATTTTGTTAAGAATCAAAACTCATAACTTAGTAATTTGACTACATAAGATAAACAGATGTATTAAGCAACAAAGAATTGAGATGTCATTTTGGGAAGTATCAGTAGATGACAGAAGAACTTTGCAGTTGGATCTGTCAGCTGCCCTTGGCTCCAACATATCTAGTCAGTAATCTATTGCTTTTGGAGAGGCAGACCCAGGATGTAGGGAAGCAAATATTCAATTCACAGGGGCTATTGGACTCTTGTCAACTGAGAGTCAAAATTCCTCTGCTCAGTATGCTTAATGATGTTGTAAATGTGCTTGTGAAGATTACTTGCAAAATTGCGAACTCATTCTAAAAACACCAAATTTAAAATACCAGAGGAAAGCTTCACCAGTGTGAGTACATAGAAACCGAAGCAATTCTCACCTGCGGGTTTCTATGATTCTGAATGGGTGGATATCGGTTGTCCCACCCTGCAGTGCTATCACAGCCTGATGGGTTATCGATGATGTTGTTGGAAAATTTCACATAAGCCTAAATAAAATCAAAATGGTACTGCATCCAAATACATATAGGCAGCCCCTTAAACCTGAGCTTTCCTTTGGCGGGGGGGGGGACTACCGACTCACAGAGCGACTACTCTCCAAACTCAAATCGCTTGTTTTTGTTTAAAAATGCATCGCATATTACATAGGATATACGGCACAGAAACAGGCCACTCGGCCCAACCAGTCCATGTCGGATTGTACACCAATACGGCAGTTTATTGAGCATATTTCACTGATTGAGGCAGTTCACGGAGGGTGCAGCAAGATTGGCCAGCTCGGATGCTGGCTGAGGGCCTGAGGAGAGTCCGGAGGGGGTTGTGGGGGGCGAGGCAATCGGCGGCGAGCGGTGACCGGCAGCTACCCACAGTTTAAATGTTCAACTGTGAGGAACAAGTATGCTCCTCCTGGCTCCACAATAAATGAAGTAAAAACAACTTAATAAACTTACATTTCAAGAGGCTGCCTCCACGCGGTCTCTTTAAGGATAGCTGGTCCATCTGCTGAGCCCCTGAAAAAAAACTGATCACAGCATGTATGGCGCTCGCTGTGGTCATTCGCAGTCCAATTTCTCAAAGGAGCCTGAAACAGACGGTAGGGCCCCGATCTGCATATGCAATGGGCCGAATGCCAGTTTCAGGTGTGCACCCACGACCCCTATGGAGGAGCCATAATTAATATGGCAGGTGGTGCACTTCCAGCGCGGAATGAGCATGCGCACGCTGCCCGCCATATTGGGCCCTTAGGCGCCCATTTTACGCGATCCAACTTCTAGACCATCAAGTCTGTTTCCCTCCACTCCCTGGTCCTGTGCACCAGTGCTGCAATAGTCAATGCCACCATCCTGCCCATGCTCAGTTACAATTCATGCAATGGGTGCCATCCACTCTATCTCCGATGATGATGATTGTACAAGATTATGTCACCTCATTAATTTCGTATTTCCTAATGACCATATAAAGTTAGAACAAAGGGGGTAAGTTATTTAGTATTTTCTTGCTAGAAATCTTCCAGTGCTACACATTTGCCAGCCGAATGGGTGGATGCAAAACTTGCTCCCATGCATCTGCCACCGTGCTCCATAACTAGCTACTAGAAAATATGTAAGACTATCGCAGAGCAATAGCTGAAGTCAGAAAACCATTGCGTGGGCATCTACATCCGGCCACTTTGTAGCACAGCTCTTTGGAGCACCAGTTCCCAGTGATCTTTTAAACATATTTGCTCTAATACCCCCAAAAGTTAATCCTCAGATTTTAGTTTGAATGCTCTGGCACTGGGGTTTTCCTTCTCATTAATTATGTTAATTGGTATTTATGAGTATCATTTGGACATTGGGTAGATGGTGACTAATATTACTGGGGGCTTCATCAAATTTCCACTACCATTTGTAACTGGCATATTGGAATATTTGCCAGTCCACCTGATGGTGTGCTGCCAATATTAGGTTAGAGAGGGACCGACTGTCAGTGGTAAGGACAGCATGGCAAATTCAGCCAAATTGTGCAGGGGTGACTGGGTTGCAACAAAGCAAATTTCTTTGTCCCTCCCATAGCTCAAAACACATGGCCTACTCCTGCTCCTATTTCTTATGTTCTTATGGAGTCCTGCCCAAATGCGACAGGAAGCTGAGGATACCAGGATACCAGCTATTTAAAAAGTTACTAATAATCAACAGTGCAGAGTAAAGGCCAACCAGAGGTTGGACTTCTATCTTGGGCACGTGAAAGTAAACACCTGTTTTACGGTCTGTGCCAATGCCGTTGTTGAATTGGGAAGTGTGCAACAGCACCCCTGGGTGACTTGCCCGACATTTTTCTCTAGTATCCATTCTGTCTTCCCCAAAGGCATTGCTGAGATTGGAAAATTCCCCAAGTGACAAATAACAAATTGAGAGTTCTGCAGCGCGGAACATTAGTGGCATTTGGATTTGATATTCTGTTGTGAATTATCAACTTACGCTATCTAACAAATATAAATGACGTGGTTTTCCTTTTACATCCCCCCATAGGATTACATAAAAATATTCATATGCAAGATTTGACACTGAATTTATCCCACTAGGAGTGTCTGTGGGAATCTTTGACCCCCATCTTAACACATAACATTTATATACTTCGAACAATGTCACAGTCACATTCCCTGCGAATGTGAAATGACTTCATATTATTCTGTTCTAGCAACAAATACTGTTTGTATTTACTGAGATACTGGGAACACTTTATGAACATATAAAAATGGCGGACAGGACCAATTGGTCCATCAAGTGAAATTTATACACAGCATGAACCTCCCCCCACCCCAGCCACAATCTCCTGGGAGAGGAAACAAACCCTCGGTCACTTTAGGGGGAAAAGCACCAGGAAATTCCTCTCCAATCCCCAAAGGCAATCAAACAAGTTCCAGGAGCCCACAGTAACTAAATGACCCCCCACCCCCTGCCCAACAATAGTCTACATCCCTTCTATACATAGTGATATTGGCCGCAGTCAGTGTAATTTGGCAGAACTTTAGAGCTGACTGGCATATTGCTGCTGCCACATTTACCTTTATAAATCATGCTCGTTATTCTCAGAACAGAACTGCCTTAATCCTGATGAATGAAACGCGCCCAAAACGCTCATTTATCTTTTCTCTATCAGCTGGTGATAGAACTGCAACACGCTTGCAGCTTTTGCTTCTAGCTCTGCGTTAGTTCACCTGACACTGAATGCCACCATATCCCTTTTGGAATGTTTTCCTCATGCATTTCTATTCAGTTTTCTAAATTAAAAGCACATACGTTATGACGTGAAGTTTTAACGTAATAGTTTCAAATAATATATGATGATATAGCACAGTACTGTACTAGGGAACACCACTGGTAATGGCCCATAATCTACTGTCAAAAATAATTATGCGCAAATGCCACAGCAACTTCAGACGAGGGCAGATGCGTGATTAACTGGGGAAATCCAAAAGTTGCTGTCGGAGATACGCCACTCTGCAGTTAGCTTTGCGAAAACAGCATCTCGCTGTCTGCCTCACCATTGAAATGCACTGAGCGATGTTGTTGTACTTGCACGGTCGATACAAACTAAACTCACCGCAGAAAGTTAGAGCTAGTCTCAAGTGACGCAAGAGCTTGTTTTGGAGCCATTTAAGGTTTGTGCATATTTAATTAAGCCTGGATTAGCTATCAGAGATTCTTTTAATGATCTGTTAATTGTTAATTACTATCAATGAACCTATCTAGCACCAAAAAATAACCATTACATGTGTGGAGTCTAATTCCTTTACATTTCAATTGTTCCTGGATATTTTAAAAATGTGAAATTTAATTTTTTTAACTTTTCCTTTCTGTCTCTCTTTTTTCTCTCTCTCTTAATCCAATCTTTCTTTCCCTCTCTTTATTTCTCCTTCTGTACCTGATTTGATATTGAATTCACTCACTCTAATTTACATTTCCTTCTCAGTCCTTGCGTTGTTAATTTCACAATCCTTCAATCTGATTGGTTAAGGAGATACACAGTTGCTTGCCCTGTTCACTCAGGTCCCAGATGCCCGGTTTCCCTCGCTGCGCCGTTATCAGCTCACACTTTCAGCAACTTGTGGTGCCAAATATCATTGAGATTAAACGGGCATGGGCAAGTCTAACAAGACGCCGTTAGATTCAGTCCTACGTGGACTGCAGCGGTTCAAGAAGGCGGCTCACCACCACCTTCTCAGGGGCAATTAGGGATGGGCAATAAATGCCGGCCTTGCCAGCGATGCCCACATCCCATAAACGAATAATTAAAAAAAATTATGGCCCAATGTGTTCTGGAAGTAAACCTTTCCTGAGCAAAAAGCCTTGTTATCGGGTTCTATATTTTGGTTATATTGATCTACTGCAGTTATCATTAAAAGGGAAAACTAAGAAAAGTTTCTCATTTATTATATTTGTGCCTGTAAAAATGCATTTTAATGATGTCACAGGTGAGGCTTTTGGTGAATGACAAACAAAATTCATTTTATTTTGCTTATGTCCCAGCGCAAAGGAATAATATAATGCAGCTTAAGAGGGAAAAAGCCAGTTTGATTCCGGTTACTCAGTGCACACGGAATTGCATTTTACAATTTTTTTAAGGCTTGAAATGCATTGAGCTGTTTGCATTTGACATAGAGCAGACATGAAGCATAATTCTAAACACCGTGACAACCAAGTTTAATTTTATTCAGTGGCACTAAGTCATGTTGCTGAATTAATATTAATTACCCAATTAAAATAAACTTCTGGCACATGCCATAAGGTAACCTGTGCGGTGAGATGAAAGACATGGGAATGGTTCTTAATGAATACTTTGCGTCTATCTTCACAAAAGAGAGGGACGATGCAGACATTGTAGTTAAGGAGGAGGAGTGTAAAATATTAGATGAGATAAACATAGTGAGAGGGGAAGTATTAAGGGGTTTAGAATCATAGAAATTTATGGCACAGAAGGAGGCCATTTGACCCATTGTGTCGGTGCCGGCCGAAAAAGAGCTATCCAGCCTAATCCCACATTTTGGTCCGTAGCCTTGCAGGTTACGGCACTTCAAGTGCATATCCTAGTACTTTTTAAATGCGATGAGGGTTTCTGCCTCTACCACCCTTTCAGGCAGTAAGTTCCAGACCCCCACCGCCCTCTGGGCGAAAAAAGTTCTCCTCAACTCCCCTCTAATCCTTCTACCAATTACTTTAAATCTATGCCCCCTGGTTATTGATCTCACTGCCAGGGGAAATAGGTCCTTCCTATCCACTCTATTTAGGCCCCTCATAATTTTATACACCTCAATTAAGTCTCCCCTCAGCCTCCTCTGTTCCATCCAATCTTTCCTCATAGCTAAAATTCTCCAGTTCTGGGAACATCCTCGTAAATCTCCTCTGTACCCTCTCTAGTGCAATCACATCTTTTCTGTAATGTGGTGACCAGAACTGTATGCAGTACTCTAGCTGTGGCCTAACTAGTGTTTTATACAGTTCAAGCATAACCTCCCTGCTCTTATATTCTATGCCTCGGTTAATAAAGGAAAGTATCCCGTATGCCTTCTTAACCACCTTATCTACCTGTCCTGCTACCTTCAGGGATCTGTGGAGATGCACGCCAAGGTCCCTCTGTTCCTCTACACTTCTCAGTGTGCTACCATTTATTGTGTATTCCCTTGCCTTGTTTGCCCTCCCCAAATGCATTACCTCACACTTCTCCGGACTGAATTCCATTTGCCACTTTTTTGCCCACCTGACCAGTCCATTGATATCTTCCTGCAGTCTACAGCTTTTTTCCTCACTATCAACCACACGGCCAAGTTTTGTATCATCTGCAAACTTCTTAATCATGCCCCCTATATTGAAGTCTAAATTATTGATGTATACCACAAAAAGCAAGGGATCTAGTACTGAGCCCTGTGGAACCCCACTGGAAACAGCTTTCCAGTCACAAAAACATCTGTCGACCATTATCCTTTGCTTCCTGCCACTGAGCCAATTTTGGATTCAACTTGCCACTTTACCTTGGATCCCATGGGCTTTTACTTTTCTGACCAGTCTGCCATGTGGGACCTTGTCAAAAGCCTTGCTAAAATCCATGTAGACTACATCAAATGCATTACCCTTATCAACGCTCCTTGTTACCTCCTCAAAAAATTCTATCAAGTTAGTCAGACAAATCCATGCTGACTGTCCTTAATTAATCCGTGCCTTTCTAAATGACGATTAATACTGTCCCTCAGAATTTTTTCCAACAATTTGCCCACCACCAAGGTTAGGTTGACTGGCCTGTAATTACTCGGTCTATCCCTTTCTCCCTTTTTAAAATACGGTACAGTGTTAGCAGTCCTCCAGTACCACACCTGTAGCCAGAGAGGATTGAAAAACGATGGTCAGAGCCTCCGCTATTTCCTCTCTTGCTTCTCCTAACAGCCTGGGATACATTTCTTCCAGGCCTGGCGACTTATCTACTTTCAAAATAAACCCCTTAATACTTCCTCTTAACAGCCCTCTGAAGTGGCCTGGCAAGCCACTCAGTTGAATCAAACAGCTACCAAAGATTTAAGAAGGCGGCCCACCATCACCTTTGTAGGGCAGCTAGGGATGAGCAATAAATGCAGGCCTTACCATCAACGCCCACAACCAGGGAACTAATAATAAAAATGAATGCTGTTCTTGGCCAGCCACAGTGCTGCACCACCGTAAAACTGTTAGTGCCACAGACCCTACACACGAGTGAGAAAGCATCATTGATAAAACTAACCAAAATTCTTTCTTTTGCTGATAACTTTAACCAAAGCTCATTTATTTATTAACATAAGCAAGACCAAAAGATGCAGCCAAAGAATTATGTTCTCTTACTTTTGTGCTGATGAATTAGGGGAGCACAATTCATTTCCAGCACACTTCCAGCAGAAGCTGTGTTATTATATAAATGATACAAGTTGTTCCAGAGGCAACATTAAAATAATAATTTGCTATCAGGGTGTGCAAGCTGAGTAGAAATACACGAACTAGTAACGGAGAGGGTTGATGAAGATAGTGCGGTTGATGTTGTGTACATGGACTTTCAAAGGCATTTGATAAAGTGCCACTTAGTAGACTTGTTAGCAAAATTGAAGGCCATGGGCTTAAAGGGGCAGTGGTTGCATGGATACAAAGTTGGCTAAGGGACAGAAAGCAGAGAGTAGTGGTGAACGGATGTTTTTCAGACTGGAGGGAGATGTGCAATGGAGTTCCCCAGGGGTCGGTGTTGGCACCGCTGTTCTTTTTGATGTATATTAATGACCTGGACTTGGGTATTCAGGGCATAATTTCAAAGTCTGCAGATGACACAAAACTTGGAAATGTAGTGAATAATGAGGAGGATAGTAACAGACTTCAGGAGGACATAGACAGACTGGTGAAATGGGCAGACACATGGCAGATGAAATGTAATGCAGAGAAGTGTTAAGTACTACATTTTGGTAGGAAGAATGAGGAGAGGCAATATGAACTATATGGTACAATTTTGCAGGGGGTGCAGGAACAGACCTGGGGGTGTATGTAAACAAATCTTTGAAGTAGGCTGGACAAGTTGAGAAGGCTGTTAAAAATGGATATGGGATCCTTGGCTTTATGAACAGAGGAAGAGAGTACAAAAACAAGGAAGTTATGCTAAAGCTTTATAAAACACTAGTTAGGCCCCAGCTGGAGTATTGTGTTCAACTCTGGGCACCACACTTTAGGATGTCAAGGCCTTAAAATGGGTGTAGGAGAGATTTACTGGAATGGTTCCAGGGATGAGGGACTTCAGTTATGTTGAGGGACTAGAGAAGCTGGGGTTGTTCTCCTTAGAGCAGAGAAAGTTAAGAGGAGATATGATAGAGGTGTTCAAAATCATGAAGGATTTTGATAGAGGAAATAAGGAGAAACTGTTTCCAGTGGTAGAAGGTTCGTTAACCAGAGGACACAAATTTACGGTAATTGGCAAAAGAACCAGAGGCGCAATGAGGAGAATTTTCTTTTACACAGCGAGTTGTTTTGATCTGAAACGGTGGTGGAAGCAGATTCAATGATAACTTTCAAAAGGGAATTTGATTAATGCTTGAAGGGGAAAAATTTGCAGGGCTACGGGGAAAGGGCAGGGGAGTGGGACTAATTGGATAGCTCTTTCAAAGAGCCGGCACAGGGACGAAAGGCTGAATTGCCTCCTTCTGTGCTGTGTCATTCTAACTACTACATGGAATGATTACATACAGTAGCACCATAGATAGATCAGAGAGATAAGATATATTTTAGGCATACAGAGGTTCTAAGCGTCATCAGTAGAAAAATCAGATAACTAGCGCTATATTTGCTTTCAGTCACTAAACTTACTGAAATATTATTTCAGGAATAAAATTTCACATACGTGTATATTTAAATATATATTTTAATAAGGAAAACATTGGCTAATAAGCAATTTGCAATAGCATTAACCTTAGCACTGTTATATTTGGGCCCTTGTCGCAATTAAAGCTGCGATATGTGGCAAAATAAAAGGCAAATAATTACAATAAAGTAATTACAGAAGATGAAATTGTCCATGATGTAATTCTGTCTTGTTATAAAGTTGGTTGATAAAAGGCTTGCCAATGGACAGGACAGATTACAGTCACTTGTCACAGCTGAACGCAGACACAATTGATGCTGTGCGCCTCGCCACCAGGCCAAAGGGACCGACATGAAGACTCATTACTTGTGCAAATATCTTTGATGAATGGACCGAAGGGATCGTGCAGCTGCTGTTTCACTGCTCACACGATGCAATTACAAAATGCCCTTTCTATATCAAGAATCGCACCGATACAGTGCTCTCTCACATCTACATCGAGAAACTGGCTTGTACAAACCACGCCCATACAGCCCATTCTAATATGGTTACCTTTCCATTTATCCCCAGGATCCGGATAAAGTAGTCACTGCAATTTTTAATCACTGCAGTCTAACATAAATTGCGCGGATGTTGCTTCCTATGACACACTTCAAAGATCAATTTCGACGTTTAGCAGCATTAGAACAGGGCCACACACGAACAACAAAAATCCTATATATTTAAAACCACAATTTTGATTCGATATTGAGCACTCTGCAAAGTGTGCATATTATGGCAAAAAAAATCTAAAGACAGCCACAAAACAACATAAACCTCATAAAGCCCCGCTGGGTGAATCTATTAGGGTTCAGGACAATCCGATATCTTTTACTCACCAGACAGATCCATAAGCCCCTGATCCAACGGGAGTCAGATTCTGGTACCTCTCCGGCACTTCCCATATCGTTTTGTTTAATTCTTGTTTGTAAAAGCCAGTCCTGACTGACATTTTTACTCCATCAAACGGCGCGAGGCGGCGGCCGGACCCCCTCCGAGGCAATAAAGTCAGCGTCGAATCGAAACTGATTGCAGATTCCAGCCACACGTCCGCATTTTATTACATTTCGGCCCCAGATGGCAGGCAGCGCGCAGTCTGCACAAGTGTGCAGATCCCAATCGGCTCAGCATTGCAAAATGGTCCAAGCGGCGAAGCTGCACATCGACCAGCCTGTGCAATTTGAGTTGTCACATTGAACGGTGGGGAACATTTCGATTGCGTCAATTAAACGACGTGTTAAGTATATGGTCTCGCCCTTAAAACCAGAAGATATTGGGGGAACTCCACAACGCAGTTTTGATTGCGTTTATATTTTTTTCTCTTGCCATGCTTTCTCCAATTTTGTCTCCCGATCCCCTCCTTTTCTGAAGGATGGGTCAGCCCATGTATGGTTCCACTCTTAACCTATCAGAACCCAGCATATCCCCTGCACTGGCTTCTCTTCCATTCCCCATCACGAGACCCCAAGGATTCATCCTTAGTTCCTTCCTCTTCCCCATCTGTATACTGCCAACATCATCTGCACACACAGGGTCAGCTTCCACCTGCATGCTGATCACAGCCAGTTCTACTTCTCCACCACCTCTCTCAACTGTCTTGTGCTGTTAGACTGCTTGTCCGACAGCTAATCATGGATTATTTGCAATTTACCTTCAGCTCAACATTGGGAAGACCAAAGCCACCGTCTTCAGCCCCCGCTACAAACTCCGTTCCCTGGCCAGTGACTCCATCCCCCTCCTCAGCCACTCACGCAGGCTGAACCAGACCATTTGCAACCTTGGCGTCCTATTCAACCCTGAACTGTGCTTTAAACCCCACATCCTACCCATCATCAAGACTATTTATTTCCACCATTGCCCAACTCTGTCCCTACCCGCTTCTCCGCTGACATACTTACAATACCCCCGTCACCTCTAGATTCAACTACTCCAATGTCCTTCTTACTGGACTCCCATCCCACGCCCCCCATAAACTCAAACTTTTCCAAACTCTGCTGTCTGTATTCTGTCCCACACTAAGTCCTGCTTACCCGACAACCCTGTCCTCATTGACCTACATTGGCTCCATGTACGCCCAATACATTAGATTTCAAATCCTCATCTTTGGCTATGATCACATCTCACTCTATCTCTGTGATCTCCTTCAGCCCAATATCCCCATCTAAATTCTCTGTTCCTTTACTCCATGCACCCTCAACCCCTTGCCCCACCTTTCAGTTGCCTCGGACCTACTAGGAACATAGGAACAGGAGGAGGCCATTCAGCCCCTCGCATCTCCTCCGCTATTCAATTAGATCATGGCTGATCTGTACCTCAACTCCATTTACTCACTGTAGCTCCACATCCCTTGATACCTTTCCTAACAAAAGGGGAAGGGGTGGCATTACAGCTGAACTCCATCCTGTACCCAACCAATGTCTACACATGTGCACTTCCTGCAGGGGTCACCGGACAGCAAGCAGGAGCAGGATCCTTGACTGATATGCACTAAGTCCAATTAGAGTACCCCACAGCTCTCCTGAATAAGAGTCGCTAACTCAGTACCATCCTTTTACTGGATGGAAAATCAGAGGCTGTGGGTGTGCACTTTCACAATATGTGCTCCCTGCGGGTGTTGGGTGTACAGAAGTAAAAAATTTACCATGTTGTGTACCAGCTTAATTTACAGAACCCGTGCAACTACTTGTCAAGATTATTCTCGAGTTGTCAGCTTTTTTGAAGCGATTAGTCAGTTTTTGTCAGTTTTCTAGGTTGGTATGGATGAATGCTGTGTCCTTGAACCATCTGTTAGAGAGAGAGAGAAAGCAGCAATGGAATGCACTGTGTATAAGGCTTTTGTTGAAGCAAGAAGTTAATTGCGTCTGACCTAGAGCTCATACATTATGGCCTTGCCTTTCTGGTTGAATAAGCATGTGATGCATCACCATACGACTTGGGGCTGTGAAGCCTCATCTAACAAAAGGAAGTCCTCAGAGACCAATTGCCTATGTATCATGATCATCAACATTAGGTGAGTGCAACTATGTACAGATAGACAAGGTAGTCTTGGGTGTGTGTGTGTGTGGGGGGGGGGGGGTGTGGGGGCGGGGGCGCGGAGAAGAGAGGGGTATGACGATGAAAGGATTCCATACTTATTTCTATGATTAACATACCCACCAGTCACTGATATAGATTTTCTATCCAGTGATATTCTTTGTGGTCCTAAAGCCTGCTGACACTCATTGGCTGGAATTTTCTTTACCTTGGTGTGCCCGGTGCAGGCGGTGGCCATGTCAGGTCCGAGCCCGTTGCTACCTCCAGCCGCCGAAAATTAACTTACCTTAATGGGGCCGATTAAGCCCACCCAACGCGTTACCCGGTCCAATTAGATGGACATTGGAGTGCTGCAAACACTGACAATGACTGCACAGAGGTAGAGGGCTGCACCCAGGCTCTCCGATGATTCCCTTCATATGCTTATGGAGGGAGTCAGAGCACGCAGGGAGTTCCTCTTCACTTCCGATGGTGGAAGAGACCTCCCCAGGACACCAACGCAGCCTGGTTGCAGATTGCAAAGGAGTTCACAAGCAGGGATGTGGTCAGGAGGACCTGGGTGCAGTGCCGCAAACATTTCAATGATCTCATTAGATCAGGAAACGTGAGTACAAAGCCGCACCCACCTTCGTCCTGCTGTGCCTCTCATCACATCCCCATCACTCTGCCTTCCCTACCCTACTCCTGCACATCCTTACTCACACCAACTTACCTTTCATGTCCACCCATTCCTCTCTATCTACATTATCACATCCCCATCTCACTAGCCACCCCTCATACTCACCCTCATCCTAGTGCAATCATACCAACTAACAACACACAAGGGTAGCCACTTGGGTGTTTTATCCAATGTTTATGTAAAGTTTCTGTTAATGTGGTGTCAAACATAAAAATCTTTATTTTCAACACGTTCCAGTCTTGGACAGATCTGTGTGCACCTTTGGAAGTGGCTTAGTGAGTTGCAGTGAATGGTGAGACAGAACGGTACCCCCCACAATGGTGATGAGTGTGAAAGGAATGGCTTGGCCATTGTAGGGATGCTTGATGGTGTTGGTGTGGGGTGGTGCCAACCTGGCACATCATGTGGCAGCCAGGGTATACAGCGTCAAGTGAAGTAAATCTGTCTATGGTGAGACCATCCCTGGCCTCCCGGGCAGCAATATGGTCGGTGCTGATGCCCTCTGTCCTGTGCAGCATCAGGTGATTGCGGAGAAGGTTGGTGTTGTTGTTGGTGCCGCTGGTGTGCCTAGTGCTGCTGGTGTTGTGGCTCACCGTGGTGGGATTCTGAGGACCAAGGTGAGACAGTATAAATGGCACCCATGTTGATGGAAGTAGATGGCAGGTGAAGTACAGATGACAGAAGCGATCTGTCAATGGTGAGAGTTCTTCCAATGAGGTCAGACTGGAAGGAGACTTTGCTGGAAAGACTTGCAGCCTGCAGAATCTGTGCTGGAAATGGACTGAACAACAGCTTCTGTCTGAGGAAAGTGATCATCTGTAAGGTGGGAGCTTTTACTGTACATTTGATGCTGTCAAGTAATCAGCTGGAGCAATGGCCACGGAACTCCTGCCTCAGATTGACAGACGTGCTTCCCGAGCTGAGTGGTTCCCGTGGCCATGCAGGGAAATTTAAAAAGTGAAAAAAGGCTCTTAAGTGCCTGTAAACTACCCGATAATCATCTCAGTTGGGTCGCCCGCTGCTGCCGGTTGGGTCGGCTCCGCGATGACAGACGTGCCTGGGTGAAAAGCGCGTGGGAGTGAGATGACAGCTGTCCCGACCCGCTGTCAAAAATAACAACTTTCCCACCTGACCCGCCACCGATCGTGCCTGCTACCACCCCGGAAAATTCCGGCCATTGTGTGGTCCATTTAGACGAGACACAGACGGCTGTGAGTGCCCTCGGAACTGTAACAAAGCAAGAGTTAGTAACTTCAGGACACCAGGGGGAAGAACAGAAAAGATAGAAAACAACTCTGAGAGGTGGTCAAAGCATGTGTTAGGGTGGTCACATGATTTCTTTCATAAACCTTGAGAAAACAAATGCTATGAATGGATATAAAACATCTAGAAACACGAGTCATGATTTGGCTCAGAGAGAGTATTAACCTTCATGCGCATGAAGAAACACAAGCCCAACTTCCTACTCTCACAATGAATGGAAAAGAAACTGTAAGAGAGTCCAAGTAATTTATGAGCTCGAGATACAACCTGGTGCTTGCTGGTCCAACGGAAGGTGCTGAAATGATCACATGCATTACAATTCCTGAGAGATGTATATGGAATCTCATTAAAACCAGTGAACAATTTTAAAGATTCTAAACTAACATACTTTCCTCAAACATAATCTCTCAGAAGATATGTTTGAAAATTAATTTTCTAATTTGAATCGCCCCTAATTGGTTGACTCATTTAGGTCATCAGAAAGCAACTGGATAGCGAAAGTAGTTTAGAATCTCCTGCGGAATAAAGACCCGGGGTAAACAGCTTCACTGCCAGATTTTATTCAAAAATGAGTTTCAAAATCTATCCAACTGCTACTAGCAACTTTAAGTTTCATGTATCAGTTTGGCTCAGTTATAGCATTCTCATCTCTGAGGCAGATAACTGTGAGTTCAAGCCCCACTCTATGCTGACGCTTCAGTGCAGTACAGTGGCCTTGTTGGCGGGGTCATCTTTCAGATAATTCACTGAACTGAAGCTCCATCTTGCTGTCCAGGTGGATGCAAAAGAATATGGGGAAGGTGATAAAGTTCCTTGTTTCATCCAACAATACATCGGTGACTTGCTTAATACGCCTGGGCACAGCTGATTAGCAATTGTTATTGATGTCTGCAGTGACAGCAGACTGATAACAGAGCACACCATTGGTATGTTGAAGGCATGCTTCAGGTGCCTGGATCCATATGGGGGTATCCTGTAATACAGCCTGGCTAGGATCTAAAGGTTAAGGGTGGTTATGACTTTAGCAGCCACTGGCAGTGCTGTGCCTGTGGTGGAGTAGGCTGTCGGTCATCTTGCAACATATGGTATTAGTCATTAGTAAACCAAAGTCTCTGCAGGCTTGCTCTTCCGACAAATGGAGGTATTGGTGCCACTGTCTGTATTTTTTGACCTGGGAGTACTGGTGGGTGGGTGCCGTGTGCCTTCAGTGCTGTCTGGTCAGCCTTGCCTCCATCCATTGCTCTTCCTCCTCTTCTGAAAAGCAAAGGTACAAGATACAATTCCCAACAGGAAACTTATTGTGCCCCGTGTGAAAGAGTGATGGAAGAAAAGATGGCTCACAGCAAATGACACAAAGGATGATGTCATTTTTAGATGGTAATTTGCAAAAAAAACCCAAGGCTGCCAAAACGGAGTCAGAAATAAGCTACAGACTGATGCTATCAATTTTAATACTCAGTTCTTTAAAATCTCTTCCTCCTCCTCGTTAACACCCCCGTTTTGAACAGGCGGGAAGAGGAACCACCGCAAATCAGGTGGAAATTACAGTCAATGGGGGCCATGATGGCAATTTTGTCTAATTTGCATGGCACTGCCCAAAAATGGGCAGGCACTTTGTGTGGCCCCTAGAAGTCACAACGAACAATAGGGCAGAAAAGTGGCCATGGAATTCTTCCCAATTTTCCAAGTGGATCCACCCGATTTGTGCTCGATCGGAAAATCAAGGCTTCACTGTCAGCAATCACGCATAATCATTGCCATCTGGGAAAAGTATCAGATGCAGGTGAGTGTTTGTGAAACCATAGCCCAGCAAATAAGAGATGGGAAAAAATTATTGCATGTAAGGCAACTCTGTCATTTTTGATGCAATCATGTTATTATGTTGCTTTGAATCCCCTGCAAATGGCACCGTAATGACATTACGTTGTTGCAATAATCTTGCAGGAAGGAGCAATTACAATTTATTCTCCAAAATGGTGGTGATATCTCTTTAAGAAACAGATTGAAATACACAAACTTGCTCAGTTTCTGCACAATGCCGGCCAGTGGCTAGAATCAGGTACTATAGAATATTTCAGAATAGAAGGTTGTTACAGTGTCACCAAGTGACAAGAATCACATACTGCAACCAAGTCATAAAATATACAAGACCGCCAGGCTACAAAGGAATCAAAAGATTTAAATAAAATAGAGGAAAAAGGTAAACTCACGCAATTCATTTATAAGCATCACCCTTGATTACACTCCATGTATGGAGTGGTTGATCTTTACGTTAAACTCTGTTAGATAACTGTGGAGGTTTTCCTGATCGTCCACCGTAACTTTGGCGGAAGAGCCGTGGAAATCCCAGGAAACAGCATAACCAGAGTTTATGCGGATCTTTCTCCAAGTTATGACGGACGAGAGAAACCCCCGCCACCCCCCGTGGAAGTTCAAACCCTCAGGGAGAGGTTGAACCCCCATATCTTGCAATGTGCTTTAAGTGCTAAATCTTGTATTTCAACCAACTGAAGACAAGTGTCTCAGACAAAATATTGTATTTTTTTTAATGGACCAAAATTAAATTTTCCACCCTTCAGGTGTCACAGACTATTCACTAGTTAAGCAGGGTGGCAGGGTAGACAGTATTCTGCCTAATGTGACCAATAAGAAGTGTACAAGAGTGGGCCAGGGTGTCTTTCCATCTGAATTTTCATCTCCCTCTGTGAGGAAACACCTAGCCGCAGCTTTATTCCTTCCCAATGATGACAGGATCAGAATGGGAGTTTGCCAACAGACATTTTTTTAAATTAGTTCATGGGATGTGGGCGTCGCTGGCAATGCCAGCATTTATTGCCCATCCCTAATTGCCCTTGAGAAGGTGGTGATGAGCTGCCTTCTTGAACCATTGCAGTCCGTGTAGTGAAGGTACTCCCATAGTGCTGTCAGGGAGGGAGTTCCAGGATTTTGAGCCAGTGACGATGAAGGAACGGTGATATATTTCCAAGTCAGGATAGTGTGTGACTTGGAGGGGAACTTGGAGGTGGTGGTGTTCCCATGCACCTGCTGCCCTTGCCCTTCTAGTTGGTGGAGGTCGCGAGTTTGGGAGGTGCTGCCGAAGAAGCCTTGGTGAGTTGCTGCAGTGCATCTTGTAGATAGTACACACTGCAGCCACGGTACACCGGTGGTGGAGGGAGTGAATGTTTCAGGTGGTGGATGGGGTGCTAATCAAGCAGGCTGCTTTGTCCTGGATGGTGTCGAGCTTCTTGAGTGTTGTTGGAGCTGCACTCATCCAGGCAAGTGGAGAGTATTCCATCACACTCCTGACTTGTGTCTTGCAGATGGTGGAAAGGCTTTGGGGAGACAGGAGGTGAAACACTCGCCGCAGAATACCCAGCCTCTGACCTGCTCTTGTAGCCACAGTATTTATGTGGCTGGTACAGTTAAGTTTCTGGTCAATGGTGACCCCCAGGATATTGATGGTGGGGGATTCGGCGATGGTGATGCCATTGAATGTCAAGGGGCGGTGGTTCGACTTTTGCTTGTTGGAAATAGTCATTGCCTGACACTTGTGTGGCGTGAATGTTACTTGCCACTTATCAGCCCAAGCCTGAATGTTGTCCAGGTCTTGCTGCATGCAGGCATGGACTGCTTCTTTATCTGAGGAGTTGCGAATGGAACGGAACACTGCAATCATCAGCGAACATCCCGACTTCTGACCTTATGATGGAGGGAAGGTCATTGATGAAGCAGCTGAAGATGGTTGGGCCTAGGACACTGCCTTGAGGAACTCCTGCAGCGATGTCCTGGGGCTGTGATGATTGACCTCCAACAACCACACCCATCTTCCTTTGTGCTAGGTATGACTCCAGCCAGTGGAGAGTTTCCCCTCCCCCACCCCGATTCCCATTGATTTCAGTTTAATGAGGGCTCCTTGATGCCACACTCAGTCAAATGCTGTCTTGATGTCAAGGGCAGTCACTCTCACCTCACCTCTGGAATTCATCTCTTTTGTCCATGTTTGGACCAAGGCTGTAAAGAGGTCTGGAGCCGAGTGGTCCTGCTGGAACCCATTCTCTCATATTCTATTTTTTCTCTTTTTATCAATTTTTTGGTTAACCTTTGCTGCTTTCTGAAACTCTCCCAATCCTCAGGCTTACTATTATTCTTTGCAACATTATAAGCTTCTTCTTTCAATCTAATGCTATCCTTAACTATCCTTAACTTCTTTAGTTAGCCACGGTTGGATCACTTTTCCCATGGAGTTTTTGTTTCTCAATGGAATGTATTTTTGTTGAGAATTATGAAATATTTCTTTAAATGTTAGCCACTGCTTATCTACCGCCATACCTTTTAATCTATTTTTCCAGTCTACCTTAGCCAACTCTCCCCTCATACCTATGTAATTGGCTTTATTTAAGTTTAAGCCTCTAGTTTCGGACTTAGGCAAGTCACTCTCAAAATTAATGTGAAATTCTATCATATTATGATCACTCTGCCCCAGAGGATCCTTTACTATGAGATTGCTAATTAACCCTGTCTCATTACACAATACAAGATCTAAAATAGCCTGCTCCCTGGTTGGGTTCCATGACTTATTGTTCTAGGAAACTGTCCCAAATGCATTCCATGAACTCGTCCTCCAGACTACCTTTGCCAATTTGATTTGTCCAGTCTATATGAAGATTAAAGTCCCCCAAGATTATTGAATTACCTTTGTTGCAAGCTCCTACTATTTCTTGATTAATATTCTGTCCAATGGTATAGCTACTGTTAGGGGGCCTATGTATTACTCCTACCAGTGTTTTTTGCGCCTTGTTATTCCTTATCTCCACCCAAACTGATTCTACTTCCTGATCTTCCGAGCCGAGATCCTTTCTCGCTGCTGTCTTTATGTCATCCTTTATTATCAGGGCTACCTCCCCTCCTTTACCATTCTGCCTGTCTTTTTGAAACGTCAAATACCCTGGAACATTTAGTTCCTAACCTTGGCCACCTTGCAACCATGTCTCTGTAATGGCTATTAGATCAAACCCATTTATCTCTATTTGTGCCATTAGTTCATCTATCTTGTTACGAATGCTTTGTGCATTCAGATAAAGAGCCTTTAATTTAATTTTTTTTACCATTATTCCCTGCTTTGACCTTATTCTCTGCTGCACTGCTACCATTAAACTCTCTGTCCCTTCCTGTCACACTCTGCTTATTTTTACCCAAATTGCTACACTGCTCTATTGCCCATGCTTGACATGAAGCCATGAGACTTCATGGGGTCCGGAGTCAATGGTTGAGGACTCTCAGGGCCACCCCCTCCCAACTGTATACCACTGTGCCGCCACCTCTGGTGGGTCTGTCCTACCGGTGGGATAGGATAGGATGGTGATGGAGGAGTTTGGGACATTGGCTGAAAGGTATGATATCTGCGAGTATGACTTTGTCAGGCTGTAATTTGACTAGTCTGTGGGACAGCTCTCCCAATTTTGGCACAAGTCCCCAGATGTTAGTGAGGAGGACTTTGCAATGTCAACTGGGCTGGTTGTGCTGTTGTCGTGTCCTTAGCCGGTGCCGAAGTCGATGCCGGGTGGTCCGTCCGGTTTTATTCTTTTATTGTTTTTGTAGCGGTTTGTTACAACTGAGTGGCTTGTCAGGCCATTTCAGAAGGCAGTTGAGAGTCAACCACATTGCTATGGGTCTGGAGTCACATGTAGACCAGGTAAGGATGGCGGATTTCCTTCCCTAAAGGACATTAGTGAACCAGATGGGTTTTTACGACAATCCGATAGTTTCATGATCACCATTACTGACACTAGCTTTTTATTCCAGATTTATTTCGTTAACTGAATTTAAATTCCCCAGCTGCCGTGGTGGGATTTGAACTCACGTCTCTGGATCATTAGTCCAGTAACATAACCACTATGCTGCACCAATATCAAACCACGTCATGGAAATGTGGCTTGAAACAACAATACTCTGCGTCACCTTTAATATTGACACTCCTCACAAACTCACCAAATAAAAATCGAGAGACAATGGCCCTGAAATTCCATTCTCTCATCAGAACTCTGGCAGGAGACCGATGGAAGTCCCCAGAGAAATGGAGTAAACAGGTGAAAACAGCTGTGTATACAGTTTCCCTGGAGGTTCTGCCAATCTTCTGCTGAAGTTATGGCAGGAAATCAGAAGAAAATCTATGAAATTTTACAGTCAGTGTTCGGGGTCACAGACTTGAAAGCAAGATCCTGCATTTCTATAGCGCCTTTCCCGACCTCAGGACATCCCAAAGCACTTTACAGCCAATGAAGTACTTTTGAAGCGTAGTCACTGTTGTGATGTAGGAAATGCGGCCGTCAATTTGCAAACAGCAAAGCCCCATAAACAGCAATGTGATAATGATCAGATAATCTGTTGTTTGGTGATGTGGTTGAGGCATAAATATTGACCATAGTACCATGGGACCTTTTGCGCCCCCTGAAGGGACCTCGGTTTAACATCTCATCTGAAAGACAGCACCTCCAACAGTGCAGCACTCCCTCAATACTGCACTGAAGTGTCAGCCGAGATAATGGGGCAGATTTTGCGATAAAAGTAACGGTGAGGTTAACAGTGCTCACCATTATAACAGGGTAAATGGGATAGCAACTTCTGGTGTCCACACATGCACAGTTAAATGTGGAAATCTATAAGTTGTTGTCAGTGATACACCACTCCTACGCAGAGTGCGCTGTAACAGTGCTCACCAATAGACTCGGCATTGAAATCAATGTAAGGGCGTGAACTAGCTGTACTTGCCCACTAGTTCCTCACTAAAGACACCAGAAAAGGTTTGGGCTGCTGCATTCAGGAATAAATGAGTTTTTAATGGCATGATAAGTGATAACTCTGACCCTGAAAATTTAATTTTATAAGTGTGGAGTCTCATTCCCTCAGAAAATAATTTGTGCTAGAGATTTAAAAAATAATGAAAAGTAGTTTAAAAAAAAATTCTGTCTCTTTTATCTCTTCTTAATCCAATCTGTATTTCCCAATCTTTATTTTACTTCCTGTACATGATTTAAATCTAATTTATGTTTCCTGCTTTATACTTCCTGGTTTAGGCTCTATGTAGCTCAGTGAGGATTCTTCAATCTGATTGGTTGAAGAGCCTCGCTGTTTCTTGCCACAGATGCCCTGTAGCTGGAACTAATGGTGGATTCGAGCAAGTCTCCACTCTAAATCCTGCAAAAACAGTGTAGGCAGCTGTCAGCGAGGTGAACGACGAGCGCCGTTCCTTCGCCGCTGACCGCAAAATCCAGGCCAATGTGTCTCTCGAGTGGAATTTGAACCCACAACTTTCTAATTCAGAGGCGAGAGTACGACCACTGAGCCAGGGCTGATCAACACACTTGCTGCAGAATTGGCTTGATAGCGCAATGCTAGATCTGACTAGATGACCTTAAGAATTAACACATCTCTCTCCCTCTCTCCAAAGCCAAATGTTCTTAATCTTCCAGGATTTTCCTGGAGGATAATGGAAATTCCGAACTCCTCTTCTTGGCAACAAAGCACTGAATCTGACTATCTTCTCCTGTTGTCTCCATCCTTACCTCCAATGCTGTGCTCGGGACTTAAGGATTTCTTCATCTTGAATGGGAGAAAATTGCATAGCTATGTGGAAAGAGCAGGGAAGTGGGACTAATTGAATAGCTCTTCCAAACAGCTAGCACAGGGATGATGGACCTCCTTCTGTGCTGTAAAATTCTATATGCTCAATGGCTGAGACTATCCATTCAGCAGCCTAAGCCCAGATTTTGCATCACTATGGTAATGATAGTTCGCTCAGTGGTGCTCATTGCTCTGCTGCACTTCAGGTGCTGGTGCCTGGTATTATAGGGCACTGAGACCTACTTAGTGTTCCGAGCACACTGTGCATTATAACATGTACCAGAACTACGACAATTATTGAGAGCCTATGCATGTGTTGTGAACAAGGCTCATGAAGGGCTTAAAATATTTAATTTTGGACAAAGCCTCAAAATACACCTGGAACACCTGAACAACACTCCAGACATTTAGCGGTGCCTTCACTCATGTTGGTTCTTGTCCCTTAAAGGGGCTTTGTGGTTTAGCAATTGTTGGCAATATCTGCTGTTTAATAAGAATTGGGAGCAGGAGTAGGCCATCCGGCCCCTCGAGCCTGCTCTACCATTCAATAAGATCTTGGCTGATCTTCGACCTCAACTCCACTTTTCCGCCGATCCCCATATCCCTTGATTCCCCTAGAGTCCAAAAATCTATCTATCTCAACCTTGAATATACTCAATGATTCAGTATCCATAGTCCTTTGGGGTAGAGAATTCCAAAGATTCACAACCCGCGGAGTGAAGAAATTCCTCCTCATCTCAGTCTTAAATGGCCGACCCCTTATCCTGAGACTATGCCCCTCAGTTCTAGTTTCTCCGGCCAGGGAAAACAACCTCTCAGCATCTACTCTGTCAACCCACCTCAGAATATATGTTTCAATGAGATTACCTATTATTCTTCAAAACTCCAGAGAGTATAGGCCCAATCTACTCAATCTCTCCTCATAGGACAACCCTCTCATTCTAGGGATCAATCTCGTGAACCTTCGTTGCACCGCCTCTAAGGCAAGTATGTCCTTCCTCAGATAAGGAGACCAAAGCTGTGCACAGTACTCCAGGTTTGGTCTCACTAAAGCCCCGTACAATTGTAGTAAAAGTTCCTTACTCTTGTACTCCAACCCCCTTGCAATAAAAGCCAACATGCCATTTGCCTTCCTAATTGCTTGCTGTACCTGCATGCACACTTTCTGTGTTTCTTGTAAGTAACAAGATAGATGAGTTGATGGCACAAATAGAAATAAATGGGTGTGATCTGATAGCCATTACAGAGACGTGGTTGCAAGGTGACCAAGGCTGGGAACTGAATATTTAGGGGTATTTGACATTTCGAAAGGATAGGCAGAAAGGAAAAGGAGGTGGGGTAGCTCTGTGAATAAAGGATGAGATCAGTACAGTGGTGAGAAATGATATTGGCTCAGAAGATCAAGATGTAGAATCAGTTTGGGTGGAGATACGAAATAGTAAGGGAAAGAAGTCACTGGTGGGAGTAGTCGATAGGCCTCCTAACAGTAGCTACACTGTAGGACAGAGTATAAATCAAGAAATAATAAGAGCATGTAAGAAAGGTACTGCGATAATCTTCACATAGATTGGACAAATCAAATTGGCAAGGGTAGCCTTGAGGATGATTTCATAGAATGTATTCGGGATGGTTTCTTAGAACAATACATTGTGGAACCAACCAGGGAGAAGGCTATTTTAGATCTGGTAATGTGTAATGAAACAGGATTAATTAATGATCTCATAGTAAAGGATCCTCTTGGGAAGAGTGATCATAGCATGTTAGAATTTTAAATTCAGTTTGAGGGTGAGAAACTTGGGTCTGAAACTAATGTCCTAAACTTAAATAAAGGCAATTACAAAGGTATGAAGACAGAGTTGGCTAAAGTAGACTGGGAAAATAGATTAAAGGGTAAGACGTTAGATAAGCAGTGGCAGACATTTAAGGAGATATTTCATAACTCTCAGCAAAGGTTTATTCCAGTGAGAAAGAAAGACTGTAAGAGAAGGATGAACCACCCGTGGCTAACTAAGGAAGTTAAGGATGGTATCAAATTGAAAGAAAAGGCATACAATGCTGCGAAGATTAGTGGTAGGCCAGAGGATTGGGAAATTTTTAGAAACCAGCAAAGGATGACTAAAAAAAAATAGAGGGAGAAGATAGATTATGAAAGTAAACTAGCAAAAAATAAAAACAGACAGAAAGCGCTTCCACAGGTATATAAAAAGGAAGAGAGTAGCTAAAGTAAACGTTGGTCCCTTAGAGGATGAGACTGGGGAATTAATAATGGGAAACAGGGAAATGGCAGAGATTTTGAACAAATACTTTGTATCGGTCTTCACGGTAGAAGACACCAAAAGCATCCCAATAATAAATGATAATCAAGGGGCTATAGGGAGGGAGGAACTTAAAACAATGACTATCACTAGAGAAAAAGTACTAGGCAAACTAATGGGACTAAAGGCTAACAAGTCCTCTGGACCCGATGGCCTACATCCTAGAGTCTTAAAAGAAGTGGCTGCAGAGATAGTGGATGCATTGGTTGCAATATACCAAAATTCCCTGGATTCTGGAGAGGTCCCAGCGGATTGGAAAACTGCTAATGTAACGCCCCTATTCAAGAAAGGAGGGAGGCAGAAAGCAGAAAACTATAGGCCAGTTAGCCTAACATCTGTCATTGGAAAATGCTGGAATCCATTATTAAGGAAGTAATAGCAGGACATTAGAAATCATAATACAATCAAGCAGAGTCAACATGGTTTTATGAAAGGGAAATCGTGTTTGACAAATTTACTAGAGTTCTTTGAGGATGTAATGAGCAGGGTGGATATGAAGGGATAATTATAAGTCCTAGACCTTCTCGGGCTACCCCAGATCAGGCGTATTCCCCAGACGTTCCCCTTCAACTAAAGTTAGAGATAGCTGAATCCTATAAGACGCTTAATTGGGTCTAAAGGTCCAGACTATCTCTCCCTAAAGGAAAGAAACGACTTGAAGATATTCCCGTCCTCCAGATAGCACTTTTAATAAGTTTAACTAGACTGTAACCTTCCAGATATTATGAGGGTCCGGAAAACCCCCCAGAATTCTACAACTCCTCACAAAAGAGTGTACAGAGATTTGAGTTCACGAGGTTGATACAGAAATACTCTGTGAGACAATTCTAAAAATATATAGATTTACAGTATTAAGGAATCAACATTTAGTTAACCGCTGATGAGTCAATCGCAACTTTCACAGTGCAAAATACAAATAGCTTACAATTCTATTCACAGAGATCCTTATTCTCAAATCTTAACTTTGTTACATTTTTACATTTCTAAGTCTTATTCTTAATCCAGAATATCCACCAAAATCAAATAAAAGTATTGTTTGATCCCCGAGACTCAAAGAGTTAAAAACTTACAGAGCCTGCCTCTGAAGCTGAGAATCGCCTGCCCGTCCCAGCGACTTTCTGTTTTCCCATTTGAAAATCCCATATCTTATACTCTTTTTGCAGTGGTATCTCCTTTGAAGTTTCCTGCTGATGTAAGCTAATTATCTCTAGTCAGTCTTTCTGTTGACTTCTTTCTATTCTTACTGTTAGTTCAGCTGCTAACTCTCAGAATCCTGTCTGCTGTATAGGTGTTTCATAACTTATCATCAAATATGGTTTAACAGATTTATCTATTTGATGCCATTCTTACGAGGTCTTCTATTGAATTCTTAATATCCCCTTAACTGGTTATAAGCAGATGTTATGTCTACTAACTGTTCCATTTTCAATACAAACACAATGTGATTGCTTGGTACATCTATTGATATTATATCTTCAAAGTGTTCTGTAGGTATCATATTTACAATATGTAAATCTAAACCACTTCAACCAAGGTGTTCCATGCATTTCTTAGCTATTTCAATTGGTTGTATATATAATTGTGTTTCCTGTTTCATTTGATGTTACTTTTACAAAGGCACATTGCTTTTTAATGTTTTGTGCTTCTGTTCGACGTGTTAGTTTTTAACACTTTAAACTGGGTATAGCTATTGTGTTGGTTCCAAACTGCAGACTCCTTGGAACCAAGCCTTTGCCTCTTCAATAGGCCATTGTCTCTGTGTCAATAACCATTTCCCATTTCAAAAGCTTGTATGGTGTTTACAGCTTTGTGTTAACACTTCATCTTATCTCAGAAGCCTGTATTTCTGTTTACAGCTTGTGTCATTGAGGCTTTTAGATTTTTAACCCCAGTTTGTCATATTTTAATAATGTCAGAATTCTGTTCATAGGATGGTGTATTTTTCTGAAATATGGCTCATTCCTTTACAGATAAAGGGGAACCAGTAAATGTAGTGTATTTGGATTTCCAGAAGGCATTCGATAAGGTGCCACATAAAAGGTTACTGCACAAAATAAAAGCTCACGGGGTTGGGGGTAATATATTAGCATGGATAGAGGATTGGCTAACTAACAGAAAACAAAGAGTCGGGATAAATGGGTCATTTTCAGGTTGGCAAACTGTAACTAGTGGGATGCCACAGGGATCAGTGCTGGGGCCTCAACTATTTACAATCTATATTAATGACTTGGATGAAGGGACCGTGTGTACTGTAGCCAAATTTGCTGATGATACAAAGATAGGTGGGAAAGCAAGTTGTGAGGAGTACACAAAGAGTCTGCAAAGGGATATAGATAGGTTAAGTGAGTGGGCAAAAATTTGGCAGATGGAGTATAATGTGGGAAAATGTGAGGTTATCCACTTTGGTAGGAAAAATAAAAAAGCAAAATATTATTTAAATGGAGAGAGACTACAACATGCTGCGGTACAGAGGGATCTGGGGGGTCCTCATACATGAAACACAAAAAGTTAGCATGCAGGTACAGCAAGTAATTAGGAAGGCAAATGGAATGTTGGCCTTTATTGCAAGGGGGATGGAGTATAAAAGTAGGGACGTCTTGCTACAACTGTACAGGGCACTGGTGAGACCACACCTGGAGTATTGTGTACAGTTTTGGTCTCCTTATTTAAGGAGGGATATACTTGCATTGGAGGCAGTTCAGAGAAGGTTCACTAGGTTAATTCCTGAGATGAAGGGGTTGTCTTATGAAGAAAGCTTGAGCAGGTTGGGCATATACTCATTGGAATTTAGAAGAATGAGAGGTGATCTTATTGAAACATATAAGATTCTGAGGGGGCTCGACAGGGTAGATGCAGGGAGGCTGTTTCCCCTCGTGGGGGAATCTAGAACCAGGGGGCATAGTTTCAGGATAAGGGGTCGCCCATTTATAACGGAGATGATAAGGAATTTCTCCTCTCAGAGGGTCGTGAATCTTTGGAATTCTCTACCCCAGAGAGCTGTGGAGGTGGAGTTATTGAATATATTCAAGGCGGAGATAGACATATATTTGAGCTACAGGGGAGTCAAGGGTTATGGGGAGTGAACAGGAAAGTGGCGTTGAGGCCAAGATCAGATCAGCCATGATCTTATTGAATGGCGGGGCAGGCTCGAGGGGCCGAATGGTCTACACCTGCTCCTATTTCTTATGCTCTTATGTTCTTATGAAGACACCTAAATCTCTCTGAACACCAACGTTTAATAGTTTCTCACCATTTAAAAATATTCTGTTATTCTATTCTTCCTACCAAAGTGAATCACCTCACATTTTCCCACATTATACTCCATTTGCCACCTTACTGCCCACTCAATTAACCTGTCTATATCCCTTGTAAGGCTCTTTGTGTCCTTTTCACAGCTTACATTCCCACGTAGCTTTGTATCATCAGCAAACTTGGATACATTGCACTCTGTCCCTTCATCTAGCTCATTAATATAGATTGTGAATAGCTGAGGCCCAAACACTGATCCTTGCGGCACCCCACTAGTGACAGCCTGCCAACCTGAAAATGACCCATTTATCCCAACTCTCTGTTCTCTGTCCATTAACCAATCCATGCTAATATATAACCCCCAACCCCATGAGTCCTAATCTTGCATAACAACCTTTTATGTGGCACTTTCTCGAATGCCTTTTGGAAATCCAAATATACTACATCCATTGGTTCCCCTTTATCTACCCTACTAGTTTCATCCTCAAAAACCTCTAATAAATTTGTTAAGCATGATTTCCCTTTTATAAAACCATGTTAAATCTGTCTAGTGATATTGTGATTTTCTAAGTGACCTGTTACCACTTCCTTAATAATGGATTCCAGCATTTTCCCATGACTGATGACAGGCTAACTGGCCTGTAGTTACCTGTTTTCTCTCTCCCTCCTTTCTTGAATAGCGGGTTACATTTGCTATCTTCCAATCCGCTGGGACCATTCTAGAATTTATGGAATTTTGGAAGATCACAACCAATGCATCCAATATCTCTGCAGCCACTTTTAGAACCCTAGGATGTAGGCCATCAGATCCAGGGGATTTGTCAGCTTTTAGTCCCATTAGTTTCTCAAGTACTTTTTCTTTACTGATATTAATTACTTTAAGTTCCTCGCTCTCATTAGCCCCTTGGTTCCCCACTATTTTTGGTATGTTTTTGTTTCTTCTACTGTGAAGACAGATACAAAATATTTGTTGAAAGTCTGCCATTTCCTTATTCCCCATTATAATCTCACCTGTCTCAGCCTCTAAGGGACCAATGTTTATTTTGCTACTCTCTTCCTTTTTGCATACTTGTAGAAGCTCTTACAGTCTGTTTTTATATTTCTTGCTAGTTTACACTCATATTCTATTTTCTCCCTTTTAATTAATTTTTTGGTACTCCTTTGCTGGTTTCTAAAGCTCTCCCAATCATTAGGCTTACTGCTATTCTTCGCAACATTATAAGCCTCTTCTTTTAATCTAATACTATCCTTAACTTCTTTAGTTAGCCATGGATGGATCACTTTTCCCATGGAGATTTTGTTTCTCAATGGAATGTATATTCGTTTGGAAAATTTCTTTAAATGTTTCTTTAAATGTTTGCCACTGCTTATCTACTGTCATACCCTTTAATCTAATTTCTCAATCTAGCTTAGCCAACTCACCCCTCTACCACCTTATTGCCCACTCAGTTTTGATCCTAATTTTTAGATGTGCTGCTATTTAGCTTCTGTGCTGTTTAGTTTTTTTTATATATATATAGCTATTTTAGTACAAAGGATTTCTACACAGACAGCATCTTAAAGCTGAACTTCATTTGCCAGCCCTGCTTGCTTCTCTAGGAATATTTCATATTGGGCTGACTACATGGGTATCCTTCTGACCATCCTTCTGTATTTAGGTTTTGGAGGAGGGGATTCAGGTAGGTACATTTGCATTTTAGATACTCATTTAGGGCCTATTGTTATGCTGTCATCCGTCCACACATGTCCACATAATTTTACCCAGACTTGTCCAAAGACATTGCATGCAGAGACTGCGAGTCCTGAAGGAGACTGTCACAAAACTGTGCTCCCTTCTGTAACTCCCCAACGGCTCCCTCTGAAGTGCATGGGGCAGATCTTGACTTTGTGTGATAGTGTTAAATGGGTGATAGTGAGTCGGCAGCCCATTATACATCTCTCCTGATTTTTATTTCCACTGAAGCCGATCACCTGTTTTACTCTATCGCACAAAGTCAAGATCTACCCCCATATGTCTGCGTTGGGTGATGCAGAGTGTTGGGCAGTGGGCTAAAGCGCCACCTCCTCTTGGGCACCTAATGGAATAGAAGAAGATATTACATAATGTTAACAGTAAGACAACCCTTGAAATAGATCTTTATATTGTAAAATAGTGTAGTATGATAGGTTGCAGTGCTGCAATGTATGCCAGTCTGTGAGGAGTGAATGAGTGAGTGAGTAAAGAGACCAGGAATGAAAAGCAGGAAATGATGCAAGCCGGGAGCTTGGGGAAGACCTCTGACATCCCCCTTTCCAGTTTCCTCCAATGTCTACATGTGTGCGGAATCTAGAAGGCCCTCTCCTCATAAGGAATCAAAGGTCACAGCTTAGGTGATCCCCTCCTGCCTGCAGATTCTGCTTCTTGTTACATACAACCTTCTAATCAGAGCAGATTTAAAAGGAACAAAAGTTGGAAATAGAAATGTGAGAGAAGGCGTGCACTGCAGACATACGTAGCACTTCAAACCCTCCGGAGCCAACTCTTGACCACACAACTAACGTTTGTTAGCCCAATCCTCAAACACATTGGGCTGGATTTTCATAGGGCCGTGGAGGCGGGTTTGGAGGCGTGTGGGGGGTTAAAATTGCGAAAAGTGGCGGGCGGACCTGATCCCGCCTCCATTCCGCCTCCACGCAATTTTGATAAAATCGTGTGCGGTGTTCGCGACTCCGTCCCACCTCCAAGAGGCAGGAGAGGCCATTAAAGCCCGTAACAAGCCCTAAATTAGCTCTGTAATGCCATTTTGAGACGTTTTAGCTAGTTTAACCCTTTTCCGACGTGAAGCACGCCTGATGTGAAACACGCCAGTGAAACCTGGCGGGAGCACAAGTGG
Source organism: Squalus acanthias (assembly GCA_030390025.1). Taxonomy (NCBI): domain Eukaryota; kingdom Metazoa; phylum Chordata; class Chondrichthyes; order Squaliformes; family Squalidae; genus Squalus; species Squalus acanthias. Next base: position 106,619,672 of record CM059434.1, read on the forward strand.
ATAGCTAACTATCAGCTGCAGGTCCACTATTACAACGGAGATGTGATGAAGGTAGTAGTAGTATTAGGTCTGAAAGTCGCCTCTGATGCTGCTGCATTGAATGTCTTCAGAGACTGCCTGGCCTTTGCTGTGAGAGGACCTGGATGCAAAAAAATTCTCTCTCTCTCTCTCTCTCTCTCTCTCTCAGCTGCTGCTCATTTTGCATCCAGGTCCACTCACAGCAAAGGCCAGGCAATCTCTGAAGGCCTTCAATGCAGCAGCAATGATGACATCATCAGAGGCGACTTTCAGACTGAAACTACTAATTGGTTCATGGGTTCCCACATGCTGGAACTCAATTGCCCAATTAGGTGAAAATTGCATCAATCTCCCACATCAAATTGCAGTCGGGTGGATAACACGAAATGCAGATGACACGACCCCAACCCGCCCCAGTATCAAAATCCAGCCCATTATCTCATTAGCTCTCTTTCCTCAGACTGTATTCACCTACTCTTCAAAACTACCATCATCAGCTCTTCCTCAAAAAGTCCACCCACAACTCATTCGACCTGTCCAGTTCTTGCCAATCTTTAACTTCCTCTTCCTCTCCAAGGTCCACAAATGTGTCATCAGCAGCCGCCTCCATGCTCACCTATCCCGTCATTCCTGTTCCTATCCCTTCAGTTTGGTTTCAGGCCTGCCCACATTATCAAGGCCATCTTGCTAAAAGTTACCAATCACATCCTTTGTGATTGTGACCATGCTGCGCAATCCCTCCTTGTCCTCCTCAACTTCTCTGTGGTATTTGACACAGTTGACAACTCCATCTTCCTACATAGCCTCTCCTCCACTCTGTAATTTCATGGCACTGCCGTCACTTGGTTCCACTCCTATGCCAATGCAGCCAGCACATCTCCTGCAATGGTCTCTTCTGCTAATCCTGTGTGATCACTTAGAGAGTTACCCAAGATTCCATTCTCATGCCCTTCTTATTCCTTGTCAACATGCTGCTTTTTGGCAGCATCATCCATAGGTATGAAGTCAGCTTCCATATGTATGCTGACAATGCCCTGTTCTACCTCCCTGCCATCACTTTTGGTCCCACAACTACAAGTGTGCCATTGAACTGCTTGTTGGGACATCAAGTCATGATAAGACAGAACTTACTTCAATTGAACGTAGGCAAGACCGAAGCCATCCTGTTTGGTTCCCACAAAAGCTCTGCACTCCAGCCTCTGATTTCATATTTCCCCCCATCTTCACGCTTAGGCTGACCCCAACATTATCCAATCTGTGTCCTGTTTCACCCTTAGATCATCTTCAAACCCCATATCCTATCTATTACTAAGACAGACAATTTCCATCTCCACAATATTACTCCTCTGCCCTTACCACATCTCCATTGCCACCAAAATCATTATGCACACCTTTCTCACGTCAGGCTTGAATCTCTAGTGCTGTCCTCACTGGCCTCCCAAGCCCACCCCTACACAGACTCCAAGTTCTTCAAAATTCTGTTGCTCACATCCTATCCTGCACTAAGTTTTACTCCCATAGCACCTGTTTTCCATTAGCTCCATCCCCCAATGCATTGAATTCAAAATTTTCATTCTTGTTTACAAATTTCTCCTCAGCTTAACTGCACTCTGCGTCTGCAACCTCCTCCAGCCATACTTGCCACCCCATGACCTTCACTCTTCCAGCAGGGAGAGGTTGATACAAAATGGTCCATTTTGTATCAACCCTTCCCTGGCTACACATTCAGTGGCAGAGACTTCAAACCTAGCACTGGACTCTAGAAATCTCTTCCTCAACCTCTTCACCTTGTTATTTCTTTCCTGATCTTCAAAAGCCTCCTCAGAACCTATCTCTTCAACCATGCCTTCAGCCAGCACCCTTAAATCGTCTACTGACGCTTGGCAGCAGTTCTTGCCTCTGTGAAGTGCCTAAGAAGATTTTACTACACTAAAGGTGCTTTACACCAGTGAAAATGAGTTATGATAAGTTTTTCAACGTGAAGTATGAAAGACCCATAATAATTGTAATGATTGAAAGAATATTTGAAATCACTGTCAGTGAAGAAATGTTTATTTGTTCTGATAGTACATCGCCCGTGGTAGAATCTCAAATGTTTGTTTGGATTAATTATGGAACACCACATGCTATTGCTGACTATCAAATGTCATCTCATGCATGTAATTGTTATAGACACAGTTCAAATATCAAGTCTTGGGCAGTAAAATTATCAGTCTTGGCTACAGATTAAAACATCCACATATGATTTAAAGCTTTTAAGGTATTCGTGAATAGCAACAATGAACTTCAAGCCGCTATCTTGTGAAATTGAAATGAGACTGGACCAAACACTTCAGAACACATTTCTCAACTTACAAACTATAGAAATTATCCCTGAAACTAGGCTAGAAGATTGATGAATTCAACCTTTGGTCTCATCTTTTAATCAAACCTTCAATGTTTCAAAACAGGAGATACATATCTGTTACTACAAAAAATACTGCGGATGCTGGAAATCTGAAATAAAAACAGAAAATGCTGGATATGCTCAGCAGGTTGTAAAGTGCCCAATCAAAAGATGAGGTGCTGTTCCTCGAGCTTTTGTTGAGCTTCATTAGATCAGTGTAGGAGGCCGAGCTCAAAGAGGTCAGAGTGGGAGTGGAGTGGAGAATTAAAATGGCAATCGACCGGAAGCTCAGGGTCACGCTTGCGAACTAAATGGTCACTTCGCACTTTTCTGTGTTAAATTTCATCAGCCACGTGTCCGCCAATTTCACCAGCCTATCTATGTCTTCTTGAAGTCTATTACTATCCTCCTCACTGTTCACTATACTTCCACATTTTGTGTCATCTGCAAATTTTGAAATTGTGCCCTGTACACCCAAGTCCAAGTCATTAATATATATCAAGAAAAGCAGTGATCCTAGTACCGACCCCTGGGGAACACCACTGTATACCTTCCTCCAGTCTGAAAAACAACCGTTCACCACTACTCTCTGTTTCCTGTCACTTAGCCAATTTCATATCCACGCTGCCACAGTCCCTTTTATTCCATGGGCTTCAACTTTGCTGCCAAGCCTATTATGTGGCACTTTATCAAACGCCTTTTGGAAGTCCATATATACTACACCAACTGCATTGCCCTCATCAACCCTCTCTGTTACCTCATCAAAAAACTCGATCAAGTTAGTTAAATACGATTTGCCTTTAACAAATACGTGCTGGCTTTCCTTAATTAATCCACACTTGTCCAAGTGACTGTTAACTTTGTCCCTGATTATTATTTCTAAAAGCTTCCCCACTACCGAGGTTAAACTGATTGGCCTGTAGTTGCTGGGTTTATCTTTACACCGTTTTTTGAACAAGGGTGTAACATTTGCAATTCTCCAGTCCTCTGGCACCAGTCTCGTATCCAAGGAGGATTGGAATATTATGGCCAGTACCTCCGCAATTTCCACCTTTACTTTCCTCAGCATCCTAAGATGCATCCCATCCGATCCTGGTGACTTATCTACTTTAAGTACAGCCAGCCTTTCTAGTACCTCCTCTTTATCAATAGTCTGTTGGTGTTGTTTTTCGCTCTCTTTAAATGACATGTTAAAATATCTGCTGAACAACTCCAAATTTGCAGCAGAATTCATACATTGCCAGGATTTGAGCAAATACTGGGAGGAAAAGAACAAAAACTAGGCACTACCGAGACAGCAAAAGATTAATAATAACAAAAGGCTTTGTATCAAACACTGCCATTTGCATTCCATTTTTAAAATGAATGCCTTTTGATCAGAATAAAGAATAAATCTCTTAATTGTGTCTGGAAGTAGGGCAGATGGATGTTTTATTGTACGAGCCTAAAGTGGCTTTTCAACATCAGAATTTTAAAACAATGAGATCTGAAGCATACATAGTAAATGAAGGAAAACAAGTCATGCCTATATATAAGCAATATTAGATGAAAATATTTATTATTCCATGCATGCCTACAGGGACCTCTGCTTGCAGATGTAATAACAGAGCTCTATAACTCATTGTAAGTGGAACTTCAATCTCATCAATTGCTTCTGTGCTGCAACTGTGTTCATCCATTTCAATATTACATTTCCTGCAGCCTCAACCTCTACACACTCTCCCTAGTGTATTTGTTGAATTCTAATACTGAATATTGCCAACCATAATTAAAGAAAAGTTTAGAACCATGGAACATTACTTCATTAGCGAGTGTGCGAGACATTGCATAAAAGATGAGCATTCATTTGTGTCTGGTTTAGTATGGCTAATGTTTGACTCAGTATTCAAATCTTCTTCTTGATTGTCCATTGCCAATAACAATGAGCTCCAGAATTGCTGTTGCATGCGGCCATTGCTTATTGCAGCATAAACAGGGGAAACACACTAATGGTCGTGTAGTCACCATTTTCATTCCATTCACTTAGTTTCACAATTGTGTTCTCATTGATGTTAAATTGAGCAACAACAGCTGTGACTATGCTCCGTCTCCTTGAGCAATCTATTGCTGATTCTTTCCAGTTGTCTGTTGGTATTTTGCAAATCTTCCGAATTATCTTCAGAGCATCACTGCAGTGGTTTCATTGCTGGTCATAGTTGTGCACATTATCATGCAGTTCGCTGCAGGAAATGTGATTTTGCCAATCCTATAATTGCCCATTCATACAAAGTGGCCTGACCAATGAGCTGCAGCCTCACCACTTCACAGCATTTCACTGATTCTTACATGATCTTGCCATAACACTTGCAGTGATGATCTAGATGGTGCATGGGAAAGTTTGTATTCTTTTGGTGGTTTCAGTAGACAATCCATGTTTCACAGCCATACTGAAAGTGGCAAGTACCTCAGATTTATACACTTCAATATTCATCTCTAGTTTCAGGTCATACGCTTAGACACTCGGTCCCTTAGTTTTTCAACTTCTCATTAGATAATCGTCTGCACAATCTCCATCTGAGATCATTCTGTTGGGAACGCAGCCTTCTGGCAATGATGCTAAAGTTGACAGGACACCTGAGCTTTGCCAGATCTCCCCTGACATTTGCCTGTTCACTGAATACTCATATTAGATCAATAAAAAGTATGAACAGATCCAGGTTCTGTTCTGTGGCTTTCTCCTACACCTGATGAAGTGTCACTGATGCTGCATTTGATGCGGAACTGACATTGACTCTTGGTGAGAGCATCTCATGAAACTGTAATAAATCTGTCCAAGAGCACTCTGACAAGGATTTATCTGGCAATTGCAAGAAGAGAGATCTCGGGATAATTGTAATTTGACCAGCCTCCCTTACACTTGTAGATGTTGACAAGCAGGGCTACTTCAGGTTATGTGGCACACATTCCTTTGCAATATTCAACATGAGAGATAAGCAAACCTTTTTATTAGTTTGAATGTTGAATATTGCGAAACATCATTCGAGAAATTTGTATAACTACACTAACGTTCACAATGCACATTACATTCCGAAAAAAATCTGTTTGCCTCAGTATGCCCCATGCTTGCCTCAGTGTCCTTAAAGAGTACATGCACCCTGTATACTGTAACTTTGTAAAGTAATAACCCACTATAGAAAAGAAGTTAATCTTTGATATCAGGAGAGTCTGTCTTGGTAATGGAGGAGCCAAAACATATGTTTAACATCTTAGATAGGAACAACACCTGTTTTGGTATTCAAATAGTATACAGATGGATCTTCCTTATGATATATATTTCTTTATTGTTATGCTGCATTCACCAATATTGCCTTTTATATTGCATGTAAATAACACTATTAAAATTATTGTAAAAAAAACTATTTGCTCAAAATAATATACTACAGTATTCAAAGGAAGAAAGTATCCACATTACTTCAATTCAAACAAATATAGCAGTTTATTTGTGACAAGGAGGCCATTTACAATAATGTTGTAAGAATTAAATAGTCAACAATGTTGGTGATTAAAACAATTCTTTTTCACATTAGATGCATGATCTTGTGATATTGTTGGGGAAAAAAACAGAAATAAAAATTATACACTCGCTTTATAACATCACGATATTCAAGTGATATCACAAAGCTACAATTGATTGTTGGACATACAAAATATTAATTTAAATGATTGTAAATTGAATATGGCATGGCCAACATTAATGCTCAATAACATGAGCCTGAAAATATTGTCCCTCATGTTATCTGGTCAACTTCTTTTGTGGAGATATTATACACCTCATCCTGCTGACTGTGACACGTCCTTTATTTATGTAAAACTGTGAGAATCATTTGACTAACCAAGTAAACTCTAGATTGTTTAAGGCTCACTTCTTCCATTTGAATTTTATTTTAATTTGTACCCCAAATTCAATGGCCCATATTTTCCGATCCCTACGGGTGTGTACGAGCTGTGTACACACCTGTAGGGACATCGGAAATGCCGGTTTCAGGCATGCGAAGTGCATGCGCTGAAAACCAGCATTTCCGATCTGTCAAGAATGCTCTTGACAGATCAGGACGCCTGCCCTGGAGAAGGGCCTCTGCGGGCGGAGAGTTCCGCTTTCTGGAGAACCACTGCCCGCAGAAAACCCTTAGAAATCTTACACCTGGTAAAAGCAGGTGTAAGGCCTGCTTTTACCAGCATAAGAGTTGAAAGAAGTAAAAAAAAAAAAAATTTTTTCACTCATTTATAATTTAAAAATAATTTTAAAAAAGGTAAGTTTATTTTTAGCCCCGTCAAAAACTTCAATTATTTTTTTTCAAAAAATTAAATTTTTGTTTAAAATATTTAATTTAATGTAATTTTAACTCATTTTAAAAACGTGATGATTTTTTAAAAATTTCTTTAATGTTTTGATGTGTTTTTGGGGTCTGTCTGTCAAAAGTATGAAGGGAGATTCCCTTCTCCTATTGGCTGGCCTGGTCCACGTGATCCCAGGGACGCTTGTGAACCCCATGTGCCCCTGGGATACGTGGGCCCTGCGCATTTCGACTGTGGAGAGGCCCAGCATTGGAAGTGTCCGGACCTCGGGAGCCCTCAGGTAAGTGTGCAGATTTTTTTCCGATAGGAGGCATCCGCACGCAGGAAGCCTCCAATCGGAAATTACAGGCCATTGTGTGTTTCTCAGCCAAATGCAAACTTTACTCAAAGTGTCCTTTGAGGTTATCTCAGTCGTAACATCCTGCGTATTTCAATTCTGTATTTACTTTGGTAACATAAAGGGGGAGAAATTCCCTTCCTTTGCCCCTCCCACGGAGAGCGCTAACGGGGCGCAAAGGCCTTCTCGCCTGGCCGCAGCGCTGACCGCGCCTCCCGCCAAATTCCGTGGGAGGTTAGGGGCGGCGCTACTGGGTTGCGCCCCGATCTCATGCGCCCGGAGATCATGACGTTATCTCCGGGTGCATTGCCCCAGTAGCGCCCCGGCAGTAAAATTCCCCTTCGCACCGGGCGATGGCAGCGACTGCTGCAGGGGACGCGAGCAGGGCGGCCGGCCGTTAGCGGGGTGGAAGTTAAAGGTGAGGTGGCCAGCTGCCCTGAAAAAAATGTCGGCTTTTTTGAAAAATGTTTTTCTTGCTCCGGACGCGGGGTCCGTGCCGTGATCGGTCAGCCCGACACTCTATTTCAATTATATGCACTTTTAGCGCCCCTCTATCCTAGATAAGAACACAATGGCCTGTATTTTCCGATCAGAGGCTTCCTGCGTGCGGATGCCTCCGATCTGGAAAAAAATCTATGCACTGAGGTGCGTATACATCCGTTCCTGGGCCTGTCCACAGTCGAAATGCGCAGGGCCCACGTATCCCAGAAGCGCAGGCGGTTCGCAAGCATCCCTGGGATCACGTGGGCCAGGCCAGCCAATAGGAGAAGGAAATCTCCCTTCATACTTTTGACAGATAGACCTGTCAAATATATGAATGGGGATCACTGAAAAAAGACACTAAAACATTGAATACATTTTTAAAAAGCCATCACATTTTTAAAATGAGTTAAAATTACAATAAATTAAATATTTTAAGCAAAAATTTAATTTTTTGAAAAAATAATTAAAGTTTATTATGGGGCTAAAAATAAATTTACCTTTTTTAAAAGTATTTTTAAATTATAAATGAGTGGAAAAAATTTTTTTTTTAAACTTTTTTCAACCCTTATGTTGGTAAAAGCAGGCCTTATGCCAGCTTTTACCAGGCGTAAGATTTCTACGGGTTTTCTGCGGGCGGAGGGTCTGCAGAAAGTGGAACTCTCCCCCCGCAGAGGCCCTTCTCTAGGGCAGGCATCCGATCTTCAAGAGCATTCTTGACAATTCTTTCAATGTCCCTACGGGTGTGTACACAACCCGTACCCACCCGTAGGCATCGGAATATCCGGCCCACTGTGTTTATGCTCAGATACAAGTTGGATGTCATTGTCCAGCATCTCAGATTTTGCTTCTTCCCTTACATTATAAAATCTCACCCAATTTATCTGAAAGGTGATTTGTTTTTCTTGCTGTGGGTAAGAACCTATAGGGGGAAAAATTAGGTCGCGCCCCATTTGGGGCGCAAATATCGTCTGGACGCAAATATTAGCGCCTGGCGCTAATTATCGGCACTGACTGGAAACTTCACTTTTACCGCCCCGGGAGGTGAGTGGAGCGCTAAATCAGGCGCTGCACACCTGTCTTAAGGCGCAAAGGCCAAGGAGTGAGGCGCTAACTCAGAGCGCTGGCGAAGCTCATGTAATGTCAGTCAGCAATGGAACACACACACAATGGCACGGGCCAGTTCTTAAAGGGGATGGTTAATCTTGCTTTCCATCTACATCCCGTTCATTGCAGCCTTGAATCTCGGCCTGGAGAGACTTGCACATCAAATGTGCTGGAAAGAACAATGGAGAGTACCAGGCAAAGAGCTCAGAGTGCAGCTCCCACAGTCTCTGCTAAATCGATACAAGGAATGGCAAATCAAAATGAACCTGCAAAGTGCTGCTTAGTACCCAAAACTCCTTCACACAACGTTGAATCTCTCCAGAAGTCTCTCCCTCTCTCTCTCAGAATGCATAGTTCAAAAATGCCACCAACAATAAAAGACAGGAAGAGGCCCCCTTTAAATAGCGCCCCCCCAGCCCCACAGCGATTGATAGCGTTCCAGTCTTCTGGTCGTTGGATGCGCCAGGCGGTAAGGCAGGGGGCGCCACTCAATTTCCGCTCCGGGGCGCCACAAGGGCGTTGCACCATGGAATGACGTCACAATCTACGCGCGCAGGTGGTCGCAGCGGTAAAGTTTAGCGCCACCGCACAATCTCTAGTTAAGTTCCCGAGCGGCGCAAACATCGCTGCGCCCGGGCGTTAGCGGCTTTGCGCCCCATTAGCGCCCTCTTAAGGCGCTAACGGGAGGCGCAACCAACTGAATTTTTACCCCATAGAGTTCGAAAGTAAATGTTTGTCATGGTGTGTATTAATGCTCCTGTACCACTAGAGGGCAGGGGAAGACAACTTTCATTATGAGTGCAGGCAGACAGCATTAGGTCTTCCCAATGAAACACATTTCAAAAATGTAAAAAATACATGATGCTTGTGCAGGTTTTAGCATCTAAATAATGAGGCTTCATTTTCTATATACTGGCTCACATTTCATGGAGACTGGTGCCTTCGGAATGGATCATCTTTTCTTTTATTCATTCACGGGATGTGGGCGTCGCTGGCAAGGCCAGCATTTATTGCCCATCCCTAGTTGCCCTTGAGAAGGTAGTGGTGAGCCGCCTTCTTGAACCGCTGCAGTCCGTGTGGTGTAGGTACTCCCACAGTGCTGTTAGGGAGGGAATTCCAGGATTTTGACCCAGCGACGATGAAGGATCGGCAACATATTTCCAAGTCAGGATGGTGTGTGACTTGGAGGGGAACTTGGAGGTGGTGGTGTTTCCATGCGCCTGCTGCCCTTGTCCTTCTGGGTGGTAGAGGTTGGGAGTTTTGGATGTGCTGTCGAAGACGGCATCGGGTCCTTTTTCTAGCGCAAAATTTCCAGGAAATTATGGGGCAAATGAGTTACGCCATTATTCATGCTGGCCCATAATTTCCTGGGATGTTTCTGGCACTCCACCGATACCATAGCCATAAAAAATTATTTATCATAGCCCCACTGCCAACCCTCCCCCACCTCCATTCAAGACAATGGCAATTGTGGATTTCCTAGATTTACGCTAGTTTTCTCACTTAGACTGAAAAATAATGGCGCAGGGCACTTGGCCACCTGGTATTGATATGATTTAAGGCTCTCTCATGATTCTGAGTCAAGGAGGACCTTAAAAGTTCAGTGCAGCATTTTAACATTGCTGTGAAAGGAGCTGTAACAAGGAAGTGGTCGTGGACTGAAAGGCCAGCATCGGTGACACAGTGGTGAGGCAGTAAAGTATCAAGCTGTGCAAAATATTACAGCCGTACGAAGACCTTCCTGTGACAGCACTTTAAACATATATTTGTTTAACAGCAATAATTTTTCTCAGAGGAACGGGTCTGCATGACTGCTTTTAGAGAAACTGATACCATCGTAAGCCTATTTACAGTTGTGAGGTATTAAACAATAAAAAAAAGGTGCATAAGGAAGCTCTGAGGGCGAGACTGAGCAGGAGGAAGTGGACAGGCAGGCAGGAACCTGACTCCCTCAGTACACCGCACTTTCCCCCTGGGCCTAGACGAGCCTTTCGTTCACATTGCCTGCTGCTGAGTCTGACTTGTTGGCTGGGATCAGGGAGTTGAGAAGTGGCGGGGGGAGAGGGGGGGGGGGGTTCCCGTTGCTGTCCTGAAGGGAATGGGGCAGACGGTGTCCCTTGACTCCCAGCAGAGTGTCCTGTGATGGAGCTGCGCCAGTGGACGATGCTCCGGAGCAGCCTGGTCTCGTCTGGCCTGTGCCAGAGAGGAAGGCCAAGGCTCTAGGAAGTGCTGCCGTCGCGAGCAGCATGTCCCGCTGGGACCACTACCGTTGTCGCAGTGGGCGACACTGGCTGGGGGTCATGGACACCAGCTGCAAGGTAGCTGTCGAGGCCTCTGCCAGATCTCGGCCCCGAACAACCTTCTGGATAACGGTAATCATCTTGTGCCCTAATCCCACAAAACTGCCTTGGATCGCAGCAGTGAGCAGGTACAAACAACATTTGATCGACCCAGAGTTCGCAAGTATTTGTGATGCTCCTGCAGCAGTCTTCTTCGCAGCCCCCTGACGTTCTGCTTCCAGGCCTTTTCATCTATAAATTGGTAACCCTTTGATACAGATGACACTTGGCTAGTTTTAACTTGTCACAGCCTCCTCCAATTGTCCTTTGTCTAAACAATAACATCCCCCAGATTTTGCCAGGAAAGCCTCATCAGCGACCTGAGCCTCAGTAACACCTCTGGCACCCACCTAGGCAAATTAGTATCCAGCCACTGGATAAAGTGGTCCATAAAGGAACTCAGAAACCATTGCTGCATTATGGTGTAACAGTGAACAAACAAAGGCGTCAATGCAAATTGACAATAAATAAGTGACATTATCACATCAAAAATAAATGAGGATGGAAGTGGCCGACTGAAATAATTAGGGCAACAGAAAATAAAAGGGACAGGAAAATAAAACAGGTGACACTGAGATAGTACGGCTTTAGTAAGCACTCAGAGCTTAAATTTTTCTCTGTCCATGCAGTTCATAATTTGTGATATTTGTCATTTGATATCAAGACTTGAACTACTGAACATTATACAGCGCTCAATGTACAACCACTTCCATTAAAATGTACAGGTGCCAATATCTCTTCTGAGAATAGCCTGATTGCCTGAGTATGGTGAATGATAAACTGTAGGCTATCAAACTGTGTCAGGGCAGTAATGCAGTGCATCCTCTGTAACCCACTGTATTATGTTAGCAGCAGTCAAGCTATTAAAATTTAATGGACATCGATATATTTGGAGATTACAACATATTCTCTGGAAAATGCATTGTGTAAAATATAGTCATTACCGGCACTTACCGTTGTGAATAAAGCTATGCGCATAAGAATGGCAAATAGCGAGCTGCACTTATATATCAACTGATTTAAAAACAACTTATGCACTGGAAGAAAATTGGCAGGAGATGAAATTGGAAATAATTCACATTGCTGCAAACTTTATTGTTCTGTTAATTACACAAAACAATGGCTCATAATTTGCTGTCAAAATAACAGCGAAGCTAATGGCGCTCGCCGTTATTTATACGCAAATGCCACAGCAACTTCAGGCGAGGGCAGATGCGCGACTAAACGCGATCCAAAAGTTGTTGTCGGAGCATCGCCGCTTGACTGTTAGTTTCGCGAAAATTGCATCACCCTGTTTGGCTCCCCATTGAAATGCATTGAGTGGCGTGAAGTTCCTGTAGTTGCACGTTAGATACGAACTAAACTCGCCACAGAAAGTTAAGTCATTTCAAGTCTAAGTACCCTTTTAACCTCATGATAAGTGTTACTTACAGCCAATCAACCTCTCTGGCACTGAAAATTAACTATTGCAAGTGTTGGATCTCATTCCTTCAGATTTTAATTGTTGTTGGAGATTCTCTCTTTTCTCCCTCTCTCTTAATCCAATCTGTCCCTCTCTTTATTTCTCTTTCTGTACCCGACTTGACATTGAAATCATTATTATAACTTACACTTCCTTCTCAGTCCTTGCACTGTTAATTTCACAATGCTTCAATCTGATTGGTTATGGAGATACACAGTTGCTTGCCCTGTTCACACAGATCCCAGATGCCCTGTAGAGGGCGCCGCGCTGTTTCCACCTCCCACTTCCAGCAACCTTCAGCAAAAAATATCATGGAGATTAAACAGGCAAGAGCAAGTCTAACGAACAGTGGGCACCGTTCGTTGCCCTGCCACAAGAAATTTTGGGCCAGCGTGTTTTTCTTTACTGAAAATCAGTGCAGTGAAACCTGCTATAGTTATAGGGAAGCATGATAAAAATTAAGTTTCATTATTAAATCAACATTACTTGATCTTTTGGATAAGATATTCATATTATATGAAAAAACACCCACACAGTATAATAATAGCAATGTGATGAACTGTGTTTCTCTTCCCCCTTCACGCAGTACACGATTGTCATAAGTATACCTAACTGAGCTACCTTTGGTGTAGTGTAGGGAATTAAATCCCTAAGGACACTTCTTTCCATTTAGGGACTAGATAGTAATTTTTCTAGGTGGCTGTCAGAGATGTTACCAAGGCTCAGAACATAGCTGAGGAAGGGGCCATGAGTGGATCCTTGGGGGACTCCAGAGGTGGGATGAGAAACCTATGCTAAAGATGCTCTGGCTATGATCAAATAGATAAGAATGGAACCAAGTGAGGGCAATTGCACTGACAATGGAAGAAGATGGTGTGGTAGACCATGTCAAAGACTGCAGAAAGTCAGAATTGAGTGGAGCAATTTTAGAGGTTCTTCTTCAGGAGGCCCTTTTTAGGATTTAAGAGTCATCCTGTAGTTAAGAGAAGTGCCAGACTAGCCTGGGTGGAAGTGGCTAAAAGAATGAATGATGTCTCACCTGTGCCCCAGACCTGGGAGCAGTTAAGGAGAAAATCTACTAGTCTCAGGAAATTTGCCACGGTACATGTTGCTTAATTGTACTATGCTACCTTACAATACATATTTATAGTGCCTCAGTGTCAATTTAGTGGAGCATCACAGGATGCAAATACACAGTCCAATAGCAGTGTCAAAAACACAAGCATACCCATGCTTTAACAGGGCACTCTGTATTGCTGTCATGTCAAGGTATTTGCCCAACGGCTCATTAAGTGTGGCAAGCAACAATCACCAAGTATGATGCCAACGCAATGTTTGTGCATGTTACATGTTCACACAAGTAACTGCAGGGCTGGGAACTTGCCTAACACACATCTCTCATATTCATATTCCAACATTTGTCCTTTATTTATATACTTGCAGGAAAAGGACTCACATAACTTGTGACAGCATTTTTAAAATATATTTGTTTTCAAGGTATGGATGATGCTCACAAGGTTGCATTATTGGCCAACCCTAGTTACGCTGAGAAGATTGTGCTGGGCCTTCTCCTTGAACTGCTGCAGTCTTTGGCGGTGATGGTGCTCCCATGATGGTGTTAGATGGAGAGTTCCAGGATTTTGAGCTAGCAACGGTGAAGGAACAGAAAGATATATCCAATCTAGGATGATGTGTGATTTGGAGTAGACTTGCAGATTATTGTGTTCCCATGACGTTGTTGCTCTTGTTCTTCTAGGTGATGGGTTGCAGGGCTAAGAGGTGCTATCAAAGTCAGCTTGGCGAGTTTCTGCAGTACATCCTGTAGATCATACATACTGCAGCCACGGTACACTGTTGGTGGAAGGGTGGATACTAAGTTCAGTGTCGGGGGCACCAATCAAGTGAAGTTCTGGACGGTGTCAAGCTGTTTGAGTGTTGTTGCGGCTACATCCATCCAGGTGAGTGGTGAGTATTCCATTGCACCCCTTACTTGAACTTTGTAGATGAAGGAGAGGTACTGAAGGGTCAAGAGGTGAGCGACTCATTACAGATTTCCCAGTCTCTGCCCTGCTCTTGGAGCCAAGCTACTGATTAAGCTTCTGGTCAGTGTTGCCACCCAAGATGTTGAGGGAGAGGTGGTTGTGCCTTTTCTTGTTGGAGCTGGTCATTGCCTGGTCACTATGTGGTGCAAATGTAGCTGGTCACTTGTCATCCCAAGCTAGGATGTTGTCCAGATCCTGTTGTCAGTATGGGCTGCTCCCTCTCCTTGAACTGCTGTGCTCCTTGTAGTTGTGATGCTCCCACGATGGTGTTAGGTAGGGAATTCCAAAGATTTTGACCCAGCCCCGTTGAAGGAATGGCAGGATATATCCAGAGGAGTTGTGAATGGAGCTGAACACTGTAGAATTGTCAGCAAACATCCCCACTCCTGACCTTATGATAGAGGGAAGATCACTGATGATTGGGCTAAGGATGCTGCCCTGAGGAAATCTGGCAGTGATGTCCTGGGACTGCGATTACTGGCCTCTGACAACATGACCATCAAAAATTGCAGATGGTGCAAAATTGGGCGCAGTGGATTGTACTTCCGTAACAGAGCCCTTCTGATTTTTCATTCCTGCATTTAAACGATCGAGTGCACTACATATCCCAACTCCATATTATGATATTGGACATTAGATTTAACTTGGTTACACTGGCCCTGAATGTCCTCAATGGTTCTGAGGACTTCAGCCATATCTCTGGTGGGAGTCCAGCAGAATCTACCAGAAAATAGCAACCCAGTTATGCTGTGTTTTTGGGAGCATTATGAGGTCTGGGGGAGGGGTTGGGGTGTTGGGACTGGGTAATCTCCCCCAAAGGTGGGCAGGCACTGGATTTTGTGCTTGCATGGAGCAGATGGATGCTGGAGATGAGCCTGTCTTGCCATGGGAGCCCACTAGCCCCGTGTAAATGAGGTGTCCTCCCATTGACTGTGCAAATTCTGGCATGGCCGATGCTGGACAGGGTAACGACACACCTGCCGGGTTTGTGTCCCACGGATTTTCAGGGCCACTGTTGCTGTGCAAAACCCAGCTCCAGCTGAAATATTGTGATGCATTTAAATTACTGTTGTATTTATGATCTCGATTTTGTTGATTGATACCCATCTACTTTTGCTGTACACATCAGTATTTAACATTGTGATCATATTAATCATATTATCGTCGATGTTGCTGAATAAAGTAGCATTCTCGCGTCCAATTCAATCATTGAAGCTTCTGGCAAGTAGGAGTCAAGTTACACTTCACTGCGTGTTGTGCTGTGGTCTGCTGTTGATTAATTGATCTGGCTTGGTTAACAATCAATATTTATTGATCCGTGGTATGTGGGACAGTCCAAAGCAAGTTAATTTAGGCATCCAATATGAAACCCTAGACACCACACCAACTTTCTGATGTGTATATTTTGGTGGAAGATTTCTCTGACACTCTTCAACTAATACGGGTAAATACTGGAATTTCTGACACAAAATATATTATCTTAAATATTGTATTCATGTTTCCCATATAGCTGATTCAAAATGAAAGCATCGTGCTTCAAACTAGGGAAATTCGCAGTCACTTACTGGCTTTCATGTCTAGCATTTCAAACGATCTGCACTGAAAGAACACAAACCTTTGTAGTTGTTGTAGGTCATAAAATGATGCCGAGTTTACTTATTTCAAAGTGACTACAGTTCTCTCCTCCAAGGGCATGGGAGAAATATTGAAATCTCAGAAACACTTTCCTGGGGCAAGCTCTGGTGATTTCGGAAAGTAGATGCATCTCCCTCTGCTCCCTCTGCAGACCATCTGTCCCTTCCTTTATTCGATTAGATATTGCAAATTGTGCTACATCACAGAAATCCTTTGTAGATGCTTGGAAGGAGCCAATCATTTATTACAGCAGTCACCTTCAGTGTGACTGATCGCCCTGTTGCAATTTTGGATGAGGATTGTAGATATTCATTTAACAAGTGACAGATTTGGTAAGGGAATAGCTGATTATCATTCAAAGCAAATACACTTGTCCTTGGCTGGGGTATCTTTGGAAGAAGATTCCCCTTACCCTCTAATCTGATTCCTCTCTTGTTCTGTCCATAAAACAGAATGGCCCCAAAATTGCCTGAAGCCGTTTGCGCCAGTGTTGTGCTGCAAGGAAGTGATTGACCCCGCTGATCCGCTCCAGCACTCACACCATCACCGAAAGTGGGTCAGCTCATTTTCATAAGCAATGGCAGTGGCACCTCCCATATAACACTGGAGTACTGCAGGGGGAGGGGTGCAAATGTCAGGTGCAGCCTTTAAATAGCCAGGAATGGCTGAAGATTTCAGCAGCATCTGGAGAGGTGGGGCAGGGGGAAGCAGGTAAGTATTGAAACTTTTGCAAGACTCAATTAGCAGGAATGGGTGGCCCATGTGAGATCTTGTGGGACTTTTAAACAATGTCCTCAAGTGGAAGAACAGGCAGGGCACCCAAAGAGGCAGTAAAGCACATCTCAAAATTTTAATGAGGTCAATCCGGGATGAAGTGCAGTGAAGGGCAGCCACGAGAGGAGAGCTGAAAAAGGTGTCTCATGTTGAGGGAGTTGGCAGTGGGACTAAGACCCATCTCTCTCACCCCAGAACTATAGAACAGAACCTGAGAAAGTTCAATGGGGAAAAAATTCAGTATCGACCATTTTGGGGCACTAACATCGCCTGGGCGCTAACTTTACCGCCCAGCGCTAGCGCCGGCGACTGCAAAATTGAGTTTTAGCATCCCAAGAGGGAAGTGGTGCGCTAAATCAAGCACATCACTTCCTTCTTAGGACGCTAACGTCGGAGAGCGGGGCGGAGACTTCAGCACACTGGGCCATGCAGCGCTGCCGCGTTCAAAGGCTTCTTCCCTCCTTTAAAGGGAAGGGCCATTGCTGCAGGCTCTGCAATTTAAAAATTACCTACCTGGACCACCAAGACAGCCGCTATCCCGCACGATCAGCCCGGCACTCAAGCAGAGTGCTGGGCTGATCGATCGCAGGCAGGAACCCGCGAAAAAAACTGGAACAAGAAAGGTAATTTTTTTTTTTTACTTACCTCGGCCACCTCGCCTTTAATCATAGTCCCCGAAGTGGCCGGCCGCCCGATGCACGCCTCCTGCAGCTGTCGGTGTTTTCGACCGGCGCTGCTGCAGGGGGCGGAAGTCAATTTTAGGTCGGGGCGCTACCGGGGCGATGCGCACGGCGATGATGTCACGATCTCCGAGCGAAGGAGATCGGGGCACAACGGCGTAGCGCCGTCGCAAAACTCCCACTGAATATGGCGGGAGTCGATGTCAGCACCGCGCCTGTTCATGAAGCCATTTGCGCATCGTTAGCGCCAACAGGAGGCACAAAGGCACCCAATTTCATCCCCAATGACTTTTGGTCATTGAGGGCAGCCAATCTATCAGATTGGCCACTGGCCCTTTTCTTTGAAACATGATTAAACTGTATGGGTCTATCATGCTGCACATGCTATCCTGCCAAATTAGATGAATTCCTCAGCTTTCCTAAAAATGGTGTCCGTGACCAGACTAATACATGCCCAGACAGCACCCTGGGTGATATTACATAGGTATCCCATGGCTACTTGAAATGAGCTGGTGGCATAGAAATTGAGTATAGTGCTAACATTTATAACCACGATGCGGAGATGCCGGTGTTGGACTGGGGTGGACAAAAATGAGAAGTCGCACAACACCAGGTTATAACCACGGGCAGCTATCCAGGCGATGATCTTGGCTGGATGTGTTAGCTGGCAAAGCTCTCCTATAGCCTCTTTGATAAAGTGCCCATCACTGAGCTCTTCATAAGATTTGCATAACCTATACATTTTTTGGAGGGGTATAATATCTTGCAGAGCACATCCTCCTCAAATGCTCCCTTGCTCTCCTTTCCTCCATTCTGTACTGCTCTTGCTCCATCTCCATTAAATTAGAGAATGATAGAATGCTCATTGGGAATCCCACTGCTACTCGGAACCTCTTACTGTGGGTGGGGGGCAAGTATCCAGATGGTTTCATGGTCCCTCAAACTGCCAGAGGCAAGGTCATCTCTGTCCAGGTGCAACTCAAAAAAAAAACTCTGCTCCAAAATCTCTCCCATAACTCAAGCAATTGCTCTTCAAAGCTTCAAAGAAGAGCAGGGGAGTTCTCCCCAGTGTCCTGGCCAATATTTATCCCTCAACCAACATGACTAAAACAGATATTCTGGTCATTATTGCATTGCTGTTTGCTGTTACTGTGCACAAGTTGGCTGCCGTGTTTCCTACATTACAACAGTGACTACACTTCAACAGTACTTCATTGGCTGTGAAACGCTTTGAGATGTTCTGAGGTTGTGAAAGGCGCTATATAAATCTATGCTCTTTACTTCTCCAGGCTGCAGGCTCCAAAGCAAAGCCCTTCCACCAGTATCAGCGGATGCTGGCAAAAGGTACACCTCTTTTGATTTAAGTTACCCTCAGTGCGCTGATGCCATAAGTCATGAACTTTGGCTTCTCCTATGCTGGTGGTTACCCTCATTTACCTCTCTCAATATCAGAGCCAGAAAGTTGAAGTGAATATTCTTCAGCTGCTGCTGTGCATTTGATTCCTGTTTACTGAATAAGTTGATTGCCTCATGATTGTTGATGATACCTCCAGCAGCAGTACATATAATTAGAAGAGGGTAAACATGAAAGCATTTCTTTCTATATTAAGTCTATTTTTAACATTTTTGAAGCTAAGGCAGAAACCGATTTAAAAGTGATAATCTGTGGGGGAAAAATAAATTGCACAAATCTACATTTCCAAAATATGCGATTACCAAGAATGAATACAATAGTGGAAGGGTGGGGGGAGGGGGTTGAGGGGGGGGGGGGCGGTGGGGAGAGGAGGAATCCAATTACCACGCACTAATATGAATATTATTACATTTCCACTATTTGCAGTGTGCTTTTGATGAGCTGTAATTCTTAGCCATTTAGGATTAACTTAAAAAATGCATCGCCATTTCTTGCAAGAGTATTAGAAATATATAACCAAATACTTTATGTCAAGATTTATAGCTCTTGTGAATTCTGAAATTTACTCAAACATTTTTGCATATTAGAAAATTGGTAACACTTTTTAAATTATATCCTTTTATTCGACAGATTATGAGACTTCAAAGGTGACATTGGCAACTTCCACAAATGAAGGAATGTTCTTTTATTTACTTTTAGAATTTATCCAGATTAATTTTCTATTAAAACTCAACAAAGCCAAAAGGCTTGTAGCTTTTAAGGCGTTCAACACAAGACTGATTTTCTCCATTTTGATCTGACAGAACATTTAAAGGCCTCATCATACAAAAGGTCGGTTAGACTTAGAACATTCTACTTAACTAATTGATTTTCTCTATATATTTGAAAGACACATGAACAATGTGCGTTGTTGACGAAAACTAGATTTATCTGATAATTATTTTAAATACCGCAGTAATCTCAGCTGTAAGTTAGAACATATATTGCTCCTCTGGTGACATTGGTCTACTTCTCGCCCCCTGGTACCTCCATCCCACCACTGGCGACAGCCTTTACAGCTATTACACTTTGTCCTCTGGAACTCCTTCCATAAATCCCTCTGCCTTATCACTTCTTTCAGAAACCTTCTAAAAGACCTCTCCTCTTCGATTGTGCCTTCAGCTTCACCTTTAACTCCTTTTCTGTTTTTCCTTTTGCTCAATGTCCACTTTTTTCTTCCACTCTGTAAAGCACTTCAAAACATCTGTGCGTGTAGTGCTATAGAAATATAACTTGTTTATAAGTGGTTGTAGCTGTACTTCATGCTATTTATTGTTTATTACTCGGTTTAACTTTATCACTGCATTGTTCATCTGGCAATGGTAATTTTTTTGGAGAAGATCATCATTTTAGTCTTGGTAAAAATATCAAAATTCATTGAAATCATAGTAAAAGTCGAAGGGACTTCCATCTTCTCAGTGAGGTTGTTGTTGGTACCATCACTTCTTCTGGAGCTGTTGCGTTTGGGGGCAGTGGGTTCTGTTGGCCACCAGATGTTGCATCTGGAGTTTGGCAGATTTGGTTGCCGGAGATGTTGTCATGTGATGGGGTTCTGTGTCCCAATTGGTGCCCTTCAGAGTTGGCTTGTCCTCATTTGCAGGTGTGGCGTGTGATGCCAAGCTTTGATTCAACAGCCCTATGTGAACCTTGGGAGGGCTAACTTGAGAAGGGGACTAAGTTGGCAACTCAAACCACTGATGATTGAGGCATTAGGGCAAAAAAGAAACCAAGTTTGAGCAGGAATATGCTTTAAAAAAAAAATCTATCCTGTAATTCATCAAAGTAAAGATATTCAAGAAGATAAACGTGAATGGTGAGAAAGAAATTTATCATTTACGAGAGGAGATTGAGCAATATAAAATATTCATTGGCAAAGGCGAAAGTCAAGAACTGTGGGTTCACCGTGTGCTCCCACTCTTGGTATTGGTTGGCGCCTGGATCACCAATTGCGGCCAAAGCGGAATCTCTTAGGCTGCGATTTTACCATCGGCGGCAGGTTGGAGTCGGGTTGGCTTGTCGGCGGGATCCAGTCCCGCTGCCGGTTTCAGCCACTCTGAATGAACTATTTTCCCTTAACTGGGCTTATTAAGCCCGTCTTGCACACTACCCTGCCCAATCAGTGGGCTCGGGTCTGCTGCTCGCCTCTGCTGATGTCTTCCATTCAGCTGCATTTAAGGGGCCCATGCAGCCTTGTGGTTTTTCATTCCTATTCTGATGCTTCTCAGTGTGGCAGATAGCGAAATGACTGCTTCAAGAGCAAAGGCCTTGTGGAGGGAGTGAGAGGGCGCCAAGAGGTACTGTTCCCCTCAAATGGACGGAGGAAGCCTCCTCAGCAAACCAAGGCAGCCTGGCTGCAAATTGCTGAGGAGGTGAGCGCCAGGTCTTTGTGTGCACGCACCTGGGCTCAGTGCAGGAAAAGGTTCAATGATCTGCTACGCACAGCAAAAATGAGTATAACATCACACTTACCTTCAATCTGCTCCCCATCTCCTCTCATCACCAGCACTCTGCATTGTCAACCTACTCCTGCACATCCCACTTTACCCTTACATCCCTTGCACCCTTAACCATCCATCTCTCTCTGTGGACAGAATCACTTCACCATTCTACTATGCACCTCTCACGCTCGCTATCATTGTTATGCAATGACAACAATTAACAATGCACAGGGAGGGCCCTTGGTATTGGCACCTCACTCCATCTTTGTCTCCCTCTAAGCATCTATGCTATGGATTCTCTACACTCACTCCAACATTCTCACTCAAACTCCACTTGTGTCCCTCATTGCAGGAAAAGAGAGCCCACAATAAGAGGGAGAGGGGCAGGACAGGAGGAGGACCACCTTCCATGGGGCACTTGACCACCGCTGAGGAGGCTGCTCGCGACCTCGTCGGAGGTGCTGAGGAGCTGGAAGTGGGGGATGGAGAGACGGCTGCAGTAGAGCAAGCTGGTAACAGAATAGATTTGCAACCCTCTCATTTAGATTGCATGAGTGACTGATATGGCATCTGATGTTCATACAGATTGAGTCCTGATCATCTGCACAATTCGATGTGCCTGCTACGTTAATATCACATGTCTAACTCATGCCTTTACTCCCCCACAGGACCATCGAGAGCCCCCCTCCCCACTGTCCAGGAGGAAGAGCCGGAAGACTCCTCAGAGGAAGCTGCAACCTCTGAGGGTGCAGTGTCAGCAGAATTGAGCGCACCCAGCACCAGCGCAGAGACGCGTACCTCGGTGGGTCATTCGCGAGATAGATTAGTGTTGTCACCTGGTATATCACAGCTCACAAGTGAGCATCAGGAGATGGTGGAGACAGGGACAGCAGTGGAGAGTCCTCGTTGGAGGGCGCTCCCAGCTCTGCTCAGCTGCATGTGGACCCTGTGCCTCTGGGGCCATCCAGAAAGAGAGCGGTGCTGGAGCTTCAGGAACAAGTGCAGGAGTCTCTGACAGGGTTTGCAACCACTGTAACAGTGAGTGTGCAGAGAATGGAGGTGTCCATCTCAAACATGAGCAATGCCGTGGTGCACGCAATGGCGAATGTAGGTGCCACCATGGAAAGGATGGCAACCTCCATAGAGAACATAAATCGCCAGATGCAAATGAACATGGTGACTCTTCTAAATAGATGGTCTGCTATAGAGGATAGATGAGCATCTATTGAGGAGAGGAACCAGAGGTACATGGACGTCCCCGTTATGAGGACTCTCAGAGACGAGTCCTCATGACCTCATTGATGTGCAGCAAGGTGCTCTCCAGCTACTTGCTAGCAGTGAAGTGCGGGTGACCCATGAGAGGGATGTTGGTGGTTGACAACAAGGAAGTGTGGGCTCCTCTCCAAGCGCTCACACTCCCACGTCACAGCAGAGCCCTCGGTCAGAGCCCCAGATTCCTCAGCCAACTGAGGTGGCCGTCTCAGTCACTGCACAGCCGCAGGAGGAGCAGACTGTTCCTGAGCCCTCCCAGGCTCCCAAACCCAGAGGACGCCCACCAAAGGTGTCGAAGCAGGCGCAGCATAAAAGTAAGCAAGGTGCCTCCACATCTGCTGAAGCCACAGGGGAAGCACCACATAGAAGCACCCGTAAGAGAAAGTTAACACACAAATAGTCACAAGGGTGTTTTGATCTAATACAAAGTGAAGAGTCTCATTGTTATTTCAATTGTAATAAAGAAATGCGATGGCAAAGATTCAAAGAGTTGGCCTATGTGTACTCAGAAATGGAAGTGTCACAGTGAGGTATCAGGATGCCTTTCATCTGTAATGATGGTGGTGAGAGTGATAGGAACCCACAGTTTATTGTACAGATGGTGTATGGTGTGTTAAGAAGGTCGGCCAGACACTCATGTCCATGTGGCAGCCACATGTGTTTGCTTCGTAAACTTAAGCGAATCTGGCATGGATTAGTGCATCCCTTGCTTCACGGCCAGCAATGTGGTCATGTGCTGGTGGAACTGGCACATCCACCTCTGCAAGGTCTTGCTCCTCCTCCTCTGAGGAGGAGGAGGAGGAGGAGGCTGAGCACTGACCACTTGTTCCTCAGGCAGCGGTAGGCCACGCTGTTGTGCGATGTTGTGCAGTGCACAGCAGACCACGATGATTCTGGAGACCCTGGCTGGTGAGTACTGTAGGACTCCACCTGATCTGTTGAGGCATCTGAATCGCATTTTGAGCAAGCTGATGGTTTGCTCGATGATGCTTCTGGTGGAAATGTGGCTGGCATTGTAGCGCTCATTAGCCTCGTTTGATGGACTCCTCATCGGTGTCATTAGCCACGTCTTCAGGGGATAGCCCTTGTCTCCAAGTAGCCATCCGGAAAGTTAGGTTGGCGGATTGAACAGCTGAGGCACAGTAGACTGCCGTAGGATGAACGAGTCATGGCAACTGCCAGGGAACTTGGCGCAAACATGCAAAATGTTCTTCCTGTGGTTACACACCAGCTGGATGTTAAGGGAGTGGAAGCCCTTGCAGTTCACAAATACAGCTGGGTTGTGATGGGGTGCCCTAATAACCACATGTGTGCAGTCTATGACGCCCTGCACCCTTGGCAAGCCAGCCATATTTGCAAAGCCAAACGCACGCACAGTTACACTTGCTTCATCCATGGAGAAGTGGATGTAATTGTGCAACTTTGCAAAGAGGGCATCGGTAACCTGCGTGATGCAAGTGTGTGCGGCCAACTGGGAGATGCCGCTGATGTCTGCTGATGATCCCTGGAAGGACCCTGAAGCAAAAAGTTGAGTGCAGTGGTGACTTAGACAGCCACTGGTAAGGAGTGTCCACACTCTCCTCTGGGCTCCAGGTGTTGGTGCAGCATTGCGCAGATGTCAGCGACTACGTCTCTCGAAAGTCTCAGCCTCCTTTGGCACTGCTGCTCAGTCATGTTGAGGAAGCTGATCCTCTGCCTGTAAACCCTGTGATGGGGGTATCTCCTGCAGTGCGGTGCAGCCCTGCGCTGACGCCCTCTGCCCAGTGCAGCATCAGGTGGGTGAGGAGGAGGTTGACGCTCCTGTTGTTGGTGCCGCTGTTGTGCCTGGTTCTGCTGCTGCCGCGGCTGCTCTTCCTCCGATTCTGAGGACCAGGATGAGAGGGTATAAATGGTTCCCATTCTGCTGGTAGCTATCTCAGTTGAGGATTAGATGTTATAAGCGCTCAGTCAATGTGGGGAGAGGGTTTTCCAAGGAGGTCACAGTGCATATGGATCTCAGCTTAAACACTTACAAGCTCAATAGACCTGCAAAATGTGTTCCAAACCCTCAAAGCACTAAGTTCTGCCATCTGAAAGTCAGCCATGTTACAGGTCCGCTTTTATGTTGCAGGAGCAGCTGTCAAGAATTCAGCTAGTTGCTGAACTCGGCACAATCAGCTGGTGTGTTTGGCGCACGACAGGGAACATGCTGAAAATGTCATAAAATGGGAAGAGCCTGGTAAAATGGGATTATGTAGGCAGTTAACAAGATGTTAACTGCCTTAAGTGCCTCTCCCGCCGCTTGGTGTCGGGTCTGATCGGGATTCGCAGACCCGACACTTTGTAAAGTTGTGTGGAGGCGGGATGGCGGCGGGTTCACAACCCGCCGTCAATCATTTAGATTTTCACTCCTGACCCGCCTCCAAACCCGCCCTCTGAGCGCTGGCAAAATCGCGGCCTTAGAGTTGGATGGCGCTGCCGTGATATCTCAGAAATCTTGCCATTCATTAACAGCATTAATTCCAGGTCAGAACTCATTTTCACTTTTGATCCATCTGAAATTCTGCTCAATTTTCCAATGATTAGCCTTCAGCGTGCACATTGTTTATCATTAACACGTCTTAGGATGGATGCACGACTGAGAGTAGAGGTATCAATGGGCAAAAAGTTTCTGAGCACTTTCTACCAATCTTGCTCCGTATTTGTGTTTACGGTTCTGTTAAATTTAACATAGAGCAGAAAATGTACCCCAATTTCACTATATACATCCATGTTTATAAACAAAACTGCCCATTTAAGGTTGGCATTGTATTTTTACAAAATATAATTTTTACAAGCATTCCAGATTAAAAAATTGTCTGGCACATGCGCCAAATCAACTTTAAAATGGTAATCTGGTTAACTTGATTTTGTGAACACATACTTTGGAAAGCGGATTGAAACTACTTTCAGTGAGAGGAGACCTTTATCCCATCAGTCTTGAGTTCATTCAGTCTAACTTCACAAACAGAAGGGAAGACTTGTAAAACACTGTGTCATTCTATGCTCTTTTTAAAAATATATCTATTTGTGATGTGTTTGACTTGCAGCCCAAACAGGTGCATTGTGTTTCTGTATAGGAGACAAATTTAGTATTTTAAATTCTACTTTCTAGTAAGATTAACTACTATTTTGTATGAAACGAAGATTACCCTAATTAAACTCTTCAAACCCAATCCTATTGAAAAGATAATGGCAGACTCGCATTCCATTTCCATCTTGGATCTCACTTTGTTTACCGTTAGGAGTGTCTGTTCTACAAATCCTGATAACAGTACGCCTCTGCAGTTTTATACTTTTTTTGTGAAGGTATTCAAAGCTCTTGTATGCATCAGCTCCTGCCACATCCACTGAAATATTGCTAGTGAGCCATTTTTCTACCTTGTCAACACCTCACAAAGATTTCTAAATAGCAGCAGGGAGTCGTTACGCCCTCAATAATGTTCTGGAAATCTTTACTTCTGCTGAACACATGGAAATTGGTAAACCACACTGAGAACATTGATAATTGTTTGTTGCCTGACAACAGCATGTCTGGAAAGCTGCATATTCTATTTGCGTTAATAATACTTGTTCTCAAAAATGGATATGTCATAATAGTCAATAAAAATATAGATATATTAGCAACTATTGTAAAGAAATTCTGGTAAAGAAACCAATACTTTGCAACAAATGGCCTATTCTTTTAAATTCAGTGCACACTTCTTCAATGTATAATTAATATCCTGCAGTTTTTGTACTGTAATCTCATTTGTGCATTTAAGATGAGTGCATATTAAGTATGCTACAGTGTAAGGACCATCAGGGAAATTATCTGTGTGGGTGGTTAAGGCAGTTTTGGTTTGTGGATTGTTCCTTCTTGCTGTTTTGATATCTAACACTGATTAGTGTATTTTTTCTAGGATAAATTAATCGTTATGTATAAGCTGTAATATTATGGCCAATTACTCGATGGTGCTCTCAAGGTGCAGGCCCATGAATTCAGCAAGCATGCATCATGGATTGGACAAGTCGGTCCAAGAGCCAGCAGTACTAGCTTTGCATTATTTATTTTGCAGAAAAATGACACGGCAATCATTGCACTAAGATGTATTTAAATTGTCTTATACATTTATCTATTCAATTGTACAAACTACTTAAATATTTAAGAATAATCTACTTGAATGTTTATTATGTTTTATTTGGCCTGTGATATTTTTCTAGTTGTTGAAATAAGTGTTATACATTTTACTCAAAGTCAAGTTTAGTTCTTACATCGAAATGACCTTTAGTGTAGAAGCTGTTCACCCTCCTGGGTGGAGCTGGAACTGTTTCTGGAGGGGTCAATTTGATTTGCCATCCTTTTCTCTTGGGGATTCTGATTATATTACAATCTTTCATGTGGGGGTGAGGCAGAATTCTGTCAGGTGCCAGACAGTTTTCAAAAGCAAATTGTTGTTGTCCATGATGATGGAAAGTGGGCTAATCGAATCTGAAGCTCTATGTAGCAATGTGCTCACCACTTGTATTAATGCCTGATACCACAACATGCATCAATAGCTCATGGTCGCTTATTTTCACTGACTCCTTCTGCCTAATGTGAGAAGTCGCACAACACCAGGTTATAGTCCAACAGCTTTATTTGAAATCACAAGCTTTCAGAGCGCTGCTCCTTCGTCAGGTGAAGTGAAGAGATGCATATAGGCACAGAATATATAGTCAGAGAACACTGCCAGATGATTACAGTTGATCTTTCTAACTGCCCTTTATCACACCTCGGCAGAGAGATAATCACGGCAATCAAAGGTGTGGATGGTGTCCAAACAGGTCAGTCAGGAAAACATTGCATCAAAGACAATGAGGTGGGGTCACAAGGGGTCAAATGTGGCAGATGCTGGGGTCTGTATGGAAAACAAAAAACTTTTTTTGCTGGAAATCACAGCAGGTCCGGCCGCATCTGTGTAGAGAGAACAAGCCTTCGAGACACACGACAACGCAAAATCGTCGAGCAGAAACTGATAGCCAAGTTTCGCACCCATGAGGACGGCCTCAACCGGGATCTTGGGTTCATGTCACGCTACATGTAACCCCACCTGACGTAGAGTCATCCAGACTCGAGTCGTCGTTGGCTTGTTCTCTCTACACAGATGCGGCCGGACCTGCTGTGATTTCCAGCAAAAAGAGTTTTTTGTTTTCCATACAGACCCCAGCATCTGCCACATTTGACCCCTTGTGACCCCACCTCATTGTCTTTGATGTAATGTTTTCCTGACTGACCTGTTTGGACACCATCCACACCTTTGATTGCCGTGATTATCTCCCTGCTGAGGTGTGATAAAGGGCAATTAGAAAGATCAACTGTAATCATCTGGCAGTGTTCTCTGACTATATATGCTGTGCCTATATGCATCTCTTCACTTCACCTGACGAAGGAGCAGCGCTCCGAAAGCTTGTGATTTCAAATAAAGCTGTTGGACTATAACCTGGTGTTGTGCGACTTCTCACATTTGTCCACCCCAGTCCAACACCGGCATCTCCACATCATGGCTCCTTCTGCCTAAAAATTGATATTCATTCACCTGGCTTTCCACACCTGGCATTTAATTAAGGCCTGGTCTGAGTGTGACTTTTTCACACCAGATCTTCATGTGAGTGCTCCACAAAACAATTCTAGAATGCAATGTGGCTAAAATTGGATCTGCCCCATCCCTCCCCAATAATTGTACTGTACTACAGCTCATTCAAAACTCTGCTGTCCATATCTTATCCTTCATCAAGTCTCATTTTCCCATCACCTATGTCATCACTAACCTACAATGGCTCCCGCTCTTCCAATGCCTCAAACTAAATATGCTCATCCTTGTGTTTAAATCCCTTCATGGCCTTACCCCTCCATCTCTCTGCAATCTTCTCCAGCCCTACAAACCCTTCTATCCACCACCCCACGCACCCCCCGCCCCCCCCCCACCCCAATGCTCTCATTCCCCTGACTCCGGCCTCTTGTGCACCCACCTCCCTTTGCTCCACTATTGGTGGCCGTGCCTTCAGCTGCCTACATACCATTCTCTGAAATTACCTCCCTAAACCCCTCTGCCTCTCCCCCTTATTCTCCTCCGTTAAGACCATCCTTAAAACCTACCTCTTTGACCATGATCTTGGTTGGTCCTACTAATCTCTCTATTGGCTCAGTGTCAGTTTTCCTTACTCCTCTGTGAAGTACCCTGTGATGTTTTTTCTATATTAAAGCCACTATATAAATGTACGTGTTGTAGCAGTAGCAGTAAAATCTATCCCATGAAATGCAACAGCAATATCACCATGGCAAATTGCACTGTGACACATCTGCAAACATTATCTGCATCAAATTTGGTGGACTGGGCATTAAAATTACTAACAGGTGCAATATAGTCTGCAGGATTCCACACCCAATTCTACAATTGCTCCCTGCCATTTGCTGATCTACTTTCACATTCAGGTAGCAAGACCCTCTTGAACTCCAGGACTCAAGATAACGCACTAAAAAGTTGCAGGTCTCATAGAACATAAAACCAACTTCTGAAGTAATAAAATTGCAGCTAGTGTATTGTAAAATGAATCTATGGTGACCGTAAAAAATGTTAATCTATGTGGATGTAACTGACACATCAACAACTTGCATTTATATAGCACCGTTAACATAGTAAAACATCCCAAGGCGCTTCACAGGCGCGATTATCAAACAAAATTTGTCACCGAGCCACATAAGGAGGTATTAGGACAACTGCCCAAAATCTTGGTCAAAGAGGTAGGTTTTAAGGAGCGTCTTAAAGGAGGAAAGAGAGGTAGAGAGGTTTAGGGAGGGAATTCCAGAGCTTAGGGTCTAGGCAGCTGAAAGCACGGCTGCCAATGGTGGAGTGATTAAAATCGGGGATGCGCAAGATGCCAGAATTTGAGGAGCGCAGAGACCTTGGAGGGTCGTAGGGCTGGAGGAGGTTACAGAGATAGGGAGGGGCGAGGCTATGGAGGGGTTTGAAAACAAGGATGAGAATTTTAAAATCGAGGCGTTGCCGGATCAGGAGCCAATGTAGGTCAGCGAGCACAGGGGTGATGGGTGAACAGGATTGGTGTGAGTTAGGATACGACAGCAGAGTTTTGGATGAGCTCAAGTTTATGTAGGTTGGAAGATGGGAGGCCAGCCAGGAGAGCATTGGAACAGTCAAGTCTGGAGGTAACACAGGCATGGATGAGGGTTCCAGCAGCAGATGAGCTTAGACAGGGGCAGAGACAGGCGATGTTACGGAGTTGGATGTGGGTGGTCTTGGTGATGGAGCGAATATGTGGTCGGAAGCTCATCTCAGGGTCAAATACGACACCAAGGTTGCAAACAGTCTGGTTCAGCCTCAGACAGCAGCCAGGGAGAGGAATGGAGTCAGTGACTAGAGAACGGAGTTTGTGGTGGGGATCAAAAACAATGGCTTTGGTCTTCCCAATATTTAGTTGGAGGAAGTTTCTGCTCATTGGACAAGAAGTGTGACAAATCAGAGGCAGTGGAGGGGTTGAGAGAGGTGGTGGTGAGGTAGAGCTGGGTGTCATCAGCATACATGTGGCAGCGTATCATCAGCAGAGGCAACCTCTGCAATTTCCCTCTCTCCAAAAGAAGCTCAATCCTATTTAAAGACCTACCGACACACATAATGGGAGATATGTTCTTGGCCTGTTAAGTAGATGAAAAGTGGAAAATAATGCTGTAAATTCCAGTTTAAAAAAACCCCATAAATGTGATTCCCATTCTATAAATTGTGTTTAATATTGTCATATTTCTGAAATCTTTAGATTTTAAATGAAACTGCCGGAATATTAACGAGCAGATTATGCAGTAATATGAAAATAACAGTTCTGTAAATGTTTCATTCATGTAGATTTTTTTGCATATATATTTGTGTTGTAGTTCAATGCTGGAAAATAAATCCCAAAACATAATGTTATAAGGAAGCCTTCATTTCAATAGACCCTTAATGAAAAAAGAAAGAAGGAAGCATCTTCAAAGGATGTTTATGTTGCCCTTAACCGTTTCCAGGCTCAAATGAAGTGCGGGACATATTTACAGTAGGAATGATGTAGTTGATTCAGAGAAATACAAGTGGCAATTTGATCATGTAAGTACTTCTGTTTCATACATAGTATGCTAGTTACATCAGTTACACTGAATAAAATACCAGCATGAAATAGGGATTCCAAGGACTCACAGCCTGAGCTCCTTTTTATAATTAAGGACCATCAGACACTGTAGAGTGAAACAGAAACAGATTAGTAGTCAGTATGACAGAGCACATGCCATGCCAGATTCACCCTCAACAAAACAGATAACCAGGTCTCTATTATGTAATGTGGCAGGGTGAATGAGGTCATACCCTTACACTGGTCCCCGTGTAAGGGTATGGCCCCCTTTCAGAACATCCCCTTTAAAGCACCTGGAGTGGGAGGAGACGTTCCCCAGCCAGGTGAACATAAAAGGGAGTGCATTAAAAGATGTTTGGAAATTGGATTGATCAAGGACTATTGCTGTAAAAGAGAGAAGGCCCAAGATGGTAGGATTCTGTAACAGTACACATGAGGTTAAATTAACAGAAACATCTAAAACCAAACACTTTCACAGGAACATCAAGTAACTTGGTTTATTTTTAACAGAGTCACACTTAATTTAATCTCTGTAAACTTTCAAAATCTTTTAACTGTCTCAGGGGAATAGACTTCAATTTTGTGAAAAGATGGCTACTTAATCCTCCAACTGTGGAGGGGAAAGGATGCTAACCTCTGGCTCTTTCTTCATACCACAGTGGTTTACATCCTTTGGCTCTTCAATTAACCATTATTGGTCGGAAGTTCCTCCCCATTGCCTTTAATTTGGCAACTATTGTGGTGCTGTTCAGTCTTCTTAATCATAGAATGATACAGCTATTTGGCCGATCACTACTGCGCTAGCTCTTTGGTAGAGCTATCCAATTAGTCCCACTCCTCTGCTCTTTCCCCACAGTCCTAACAATGTTTTCCCCTTCAAGTATTTGTCCAATTCCCTTTGGAAAGTTACTATTGAATCTGCTTCCACCAGCCTTTCAGATAGTGCATTCCAGATCATAACAACTCACTGCATAAACATTTTTTCCTCATGTTACCTCTGGTTCTTTTGCTAATTCCCTTAAATTGGTGTCCTCTGGTTATTGACCCTTCTGCCACTGGAGACCATTTCTCCTTATTTACTCTTTCACAATCTTTCATGACTTTGAACACTTCTATCAAATTGCCCCTTAATCTACTCTGCTCTAAGCAGAACAATTCCAGCTTCTCTAGTCTCTCCACATAATTGAATTCCCTCATCCCTGGTACCATTCCAGTAAATCTCCTGCACCCTCTCCAAAGCCTTGACATCCTTCCTAAAGTGTGGTGCCTAGAATTGAACACAATTGAGGCCTAACCAACGTTTTATAAAGGTTTAGCATTAACTTCCTTGCTTTTGTACTCTATTCCTCTATTAATAAAGCCAGGAATCCCGTATGCTTATTTTAAACAGCCTTCTTAACTTGCCCTGCCACCTTCAAAGGTTTGTGTACATACACCCCCAGGTCTCTCTGTTCCTGCACCCCCTTTAAAATTGTACCATTTAGTTTATATTTTGCCTCTCATTCTTCCTACCAAAATGTATCACTTCACGATTCTGTGTTAAATTTCATCTGCCAT
The DNA here is from genome assembly GCA_030390025.1 of Squalus acanthias. Lineage (NCBI taxonomy): Eukaryota > Metazoa > Chordata > Chondrichthyes > Squaliformes > Squalidae > Squalus > Squalus acanthias. Next base: position 106,652,141 of record CM059434.1, read on the forward strand.
GTGTCTGGCCATTTCACCAGTCTGTCTATGTCCTCCTGAAGTCTGTTACTATTCTCATTGTTCACTACATTTGAGTTTCTTGCCATCTGCAAACTTTGAAATTATGCCCTGTATAACCAAGTCCAAGTCATTAAGATATATCAAAAAGAGAAATCCTAATACTGTCTTCTGGGGAACACCACTGTATATTTCCTTCCAGTCTGAAAAACAACCGTTCACCACTGCTCTCTGCTTTCTGTCCCTTAGCCAATTTCATATCCAAGCAGCCACTGCCCCTTTAATCCCATGGGTTTCAATTTTGCTAACAAGTTTATTCTGTGGTACTTTATCAAATGTCTTTTGAAAGTCCATATACACAATATCAATAGCACTACCCTCATCAACCCTCTCTGTTACTTCATCAAAGAACTCAATCAAGCCTCTTTCATTTGCTAGCTTTCATTCATTAACGTGGGCTACACGGTGGCATAGTGGTTAGCACTGGTGCCTCACAGCGCCAGGGACCCGGGTTCGAAACCGGCCTCGGGTGACTGTCTGTGTGGAGTTTGCACATTCTCCCCGTGTCTGCGTGGGTTTCCTCCGGGTGCTCCGGTTTCCTCCCACAGTCCAAAAATGTGCGGGTTAGGTTGATTTGGCTATGATAAATTGACCCTTAGTGTTAGGGGGGGATTAAATCTGTGGGGTTACGGGGATAGGATGGGATATGTTCGGGGGAATTAAATCCGTGGGGTTACAGGGATAGGGTGGGATATGTGTCGGTGCAGGCTCGATGGGGATTCTGTGTGGGAAAGCAGGGACAGGGTACTGGATTTGGATAATCAGCCATGATCGTATTGAATGGTGGAGCAGGCTCGACGGGCCGAATGGCCTACTCCTGCTCTATGTTTCTAACCCATATTTTTTCCCAAGTGCCAACTAATTTTGTCTCGGATTATTGTCTCTAAAAGTTACCCCACCACTGCTGTTAGGCTGACTGGCTTATAGTTACCAGGTTTATCCCTCTCCTCTTTTTTAATAGGGGTGTGACATTTGCAATCCTCCAGTCCTCTGGTACCACTCCCATATCTAAGGAGGATTGGAAGATTGTGGCCAGAGCCTCTGAAATTTCCACCCTTACCTCCCTCAGCAACCTATGATGCATCCCATCTGGACCGGGTGACTTTTCTACTTTGAGCGCTGCCAACCTTTTAAGCACCTCTTCTTTATCTATTTTTATCCTATCCAATTTCTCACCTACCGCCTCCTTTACTGTGGCATTGACAGCATCCCCTTCTTTAGTAGAGACAGATGCAAAGTGCTCATTCAGTACCTCAACCATGCCCTCTGCCTCCACAAGAAGATTTCCTTTTTGGTCCCTAATTAGCTCCACCTTAAGAATGAAAAATGTGCATAAAATGCTGTTGTCAAAAATGAAAAAAGCAAAGGATTTGGCTGAGATGAGTGATCATTCACTGCAAGTATTCAGTCAATGTGAAGTTATCAACAAAGCTAATTACATTCTGGCATATGTCTCAAGGGCATATAGATCACAAGGTAAAACTGCAGTGGGATGATAATATTTATAAGTACTGCAGGAAACCAATTTTCAAGTCTGATTAAAAGAGTACCATATCTTTGTTAAACTTACTAAAATTTTTATGATTTTGATAGATATTTGGAAAAAATATGCTGCTGTCCAATTCTGTAGTTTTTTATGCCTGTTAACAACATGTAATTATCTACCCAGGAAAGTTTACTCGTTGTGGCAGTAATATTTTTCACGGATATCATCTGAGATTTCCTGCACAGGTTTGCTGAATGATAATTGTGGGTTTTTTTTTAAGGCAAATTTCCTTCCTTTTTCCTTCCCTCTTTCCTCTGTCATCTCTTCCTCAAACCTTTGTGGTAACTTCCTATTATCAGCAGTAGAAAGTGGGGGAATGAGAAGCCTGCTTTTATTACGGCAATGTTGTGCTCCCAGCTCAATCTAGTTGGAAAATGCGGCCTTGGTAATGATACCTTACAAAGAAAGAGGAAATATAATTTTCAAAGACTTTTTTGAGAGGCAGCAATTTTTAAAAAAAGAAGAGAGATAACATTCTTTTGTGTTTTGATCATTGTCTAACATCTGCATTCATTTACTCTACAAAAATTACCAACAGGATAATAGCTGCCTAGCAGTGAGTCACAACACAAAAATTCAACTGAGCAATTTTGATGGTCAGAAACTGTAAAAGTGAAACTCAAATATTTTCTGAATGTCAATAGCAACCCAGGGATTGAATAATTGTCTTAAACTCACTGCTAACTATCTGTTACCTTTTATAATGGTCATGATGCGGAGATGCCGGCGTTGGACTGGGGTGGACAAAAATGAGAAGTCGCACAACACCAGGTTATAGTCCAACAGATTTATTTAAAATTTCAAGCTTTCGGAGCTATCGATCGCCCCTTCTTCAGGTAAAGTTACTATGAGTGAATCTACAAAAATTCACAGAATATAAACACAGAAAAAATGCAGAGATACAATCTTTCCTTACATCAAAGACACACCAAGGTGTGTCTTTGATGGAAGGAAAGATTGTATCTCTGCATTTTTTCTGTGTTTATATTCTGTGAATTTTTGTAGATTCACTCATAGTAACTTTACCTGAAGAAGGGGCGATCGATAGCTCCGAAAGCTTATAATTTTAAATAAATCTGTTGGACTATAACCTGGTGTTGTGCGACTTCTCACCTTTTATAATGTACACTGTATAGATTGATTTTTTTTATGACATTCATTTTCAAATGGCCTACCCCACCTTCATGCATTTCAAGCCCTATCTACCATCCTAGTTATTCGATTCACCAGGACATTGGTCCCAGCCCGGTTTAAGTGGAGCCCGTCCCAACGGAACAGCTTCCTCTTTCCCCAGTACTGGTGCCAGTGCCACTTGAACTGAAACCCCTGCATCCCACACCACTCTTTGAGCCACGTATTTAACCTTCTAAGTGAAGACACAAAGCATGATAAAGGATGCAGGATATCGACAAAAGGATAAAGTATATGATTGTGGCAAATGAGCTGAAATTATATAATATATTTTATGGCTTATATTAGCTGGTTAGTAATAGGATTGGAGTTATTGACAGAATAAGTAGAGCTGGAGGTTATTGAATGCTGAGTTGCAGGGACCATGGAAATAACAACAACAACCTGTATTTATATAGCACCTTTAACGTAGTAAAACGTCCCAAGGCGCTTCACAGGAGTATTATAAGACAAAAAATTTGACACCGGCCCACCTAAGGAGAAATTAGGGCAGGTGACCAAAAGCTTGGTCAAAGAGGTAGGTTTTAAGGAGCGTCTTAAAGGATGAAAGAGAGGTAGCGAGGTGGAAAGGTTTAGGCAGGGAATTCCAGAGCTTAGAGCCAAGGCAACAGAAGGCACGGCCACCAATGGTTGAGTGATTATAATCAGGGATGCTCAAGAGGGCAGAATTAGAGGAGCGCAGATATCTCGGGGGGCGGGGGGGGGGGGGGTTGTGGGGCTGGAGGAGATTACAGAGATAGGGAGGGGCGAGGCCAAGGAGGGATTTGAAAACAAGGATGAGAATTTTGAAATTGAGGCATTGCTTAACCGGGAGACAATGTAGGTCAGTGAGCATAGGGGTGATGGGTGAACAGGACTTGATGCGAGTTAGGACACGGGCAGCCGAGTTTTGGATGACCTCAAGTTTACGTAGGGTAGAATGTGGGAGGCCAGCCAGGAGTGCGTTGGAATAGTCAAGTCTAGAGGTAACAAAGGCATGAACATCAGTTATCATTCTGTAAGATTAGGTATTCTGGAATTAGGAGATATAGGGGGAAAAATTCAGTTGGTTGCGCCTCCCGTTAGCGCCTTAAGAGGGCGCTAATGGGGCGCAAAGCAGCTAGCGCCCGGGCGCAGCGATGTTTGCGCCGCTCGGGAACTTAGCTAGACATTTAGCGGCGGCGCTAAACTTTATCGCCGCGATCTCTTGCGCGCGCAGATTGTGACGTCATACGAGAGTGCAACGCCCTTGTGGCGCCCCGGAGCAGAATTTCAGTGGCGCCCCCATCCTTACCGCCTGGCGCATCCAACGACCGGTAGAGTGGAACGCTATCATTCGCTGTGGGGCTGGGGGGGGCGCTATTTAAAGGGGGCCTCTTCCTGTCTTTCTCTGTGGTGGACATTTTTGCACCACTCGTTCTGAGAGAGAGAGAGAGATTCGGAGAGAGAGAAAGAGAGACTTCTGCATTGAGTCAACACTGTGTCAGGTAGTTTTGGCTACTCATCCTAACTTCGCTGGTACTTTGGTTTCTGGCCTTCATAACTTTGCTTGCTTAGAGATATGGGGGCTGCACTGATGGGGGGCGTCGTCCTGCGCCAGCTGAATCGGAGGACACAGAGACGCAGAGAGAGAGTGGCAATGATGGCCAGACGGAGGAGGGCCAACAGGCGTCTGTACAGGAGAGCTTACCCTCCCAGGGTATATCGTGAACAGCTCTCCTACATTCATATGTCTGAGGAGCAGTGTCTGCGAAGGCTGCGCTTCAGCAAGGAGGTGGTCACTGAGCTCTGCCACCTGCTGCAGCCAGATCTGCAGCCTCAGCTGAGGTCCAGGATGTCTCTGTCGGTGGCAGTGAAGGTCACAGTAGCTCTGAACTTTTATGCTACTGGCTCATTTCAATCTGCTGTTGGGGACATCGCCAATATCTCCCAGTTCGCGGTGCACTGCTGCATCAGGAAGGTCACAAATGCCCTCTTTAAAAGGAGACGAGAGTTCATCTCTTTCCCCATGACCCCAGACAAGCAGCAAGAACGCGCTCTGGGCTTTGCGAGGATAGCGGGCTTCCCCATGGTGCAGGGCGCCATTGACTGCACGCATGTGGCTTTGCGTGCTCCGCATGAGAATGCCGAGGATTTCCGGAACAGAAAGGGGTTCCATTCCTTGAATGTTCAGTTGGTCTGTGACCACAGACAGCTGATACTCGCTGTCGATGCCCACTATCCTGGCAGCTGCCACGATGCTTTCATCCTGCGCCAGACTACTGTGGCAAAACTTTTCGAGGCACCGCATCAGCCAGTTGGTTGGCTTCTCGGGGACAAGGGGTATCCACTGTGCACCTGGCTGATGACACCGCTCCGTACGCCCAACACCCCTGCTGAGCTGCGGTACAACGAGAGCCATCAAGCTACCAGGAACATCGTGGAGCACACAATCGGCGTGCTCAAGCAATGGTTCTGCTGTCTCGACCATTCTGGAGGAGCCCTGCAGTACTCGCCTGAGCGAGTTTCCAGCATTGTAGTTGTGTGCTGCATGCTGCATAACATGGCAATCCTCAGGACCCAGCCAATGCCACCAGGCCTTGGAGCACCACCAGAGGAGGAGGAGGAAGAGGAGGAAGAGGAGGAGGAGGATGATCAGCAGCAGCACCAAGGCGTGAGGGCGGCCCACAATGGTGAAACTGCAAGAGCCGTCCGTCAGCGGCTGATAGCAAGCCGCTTCTAGGCCCCTGCTGTGGAAATGGCTTCTGCCATTGAGAACAGCATGAATGAACCCAACACGCAACCCCTAAGCCGGCCAAGGCACCACTGATTCCAAACACCAAACATGTATATTTTGAGTACCAAAACTTATTTATTTTACAAACTCTGTGTGTGTCATTTCTTCATGACAAACTCATACAAATAAACACAAAAAAACAGTCATTACCATAACTGGTTCTCACAACCTGGAGATCATGTGCAAAACACTCAACAAAAGTTTGACCACGAACCTCGGCCTTTAATAAAAAAATGACCAGCATTTTGTCACACCTCCTACATCGAGGGTGAACTCCTTCCCGTGCGCCCTTCCCCCCTTCTTACCCTACTGCTCCTCCGCAATGGGACCTCAGTGGCTGCAGCAAGGCTGGTGGAAGGCTGCTGACTGTCAGGCCCTGACAATGCAGATGCCCTTGAGGGATGGCCTCAACCAGCTCTGGGCCTGGAGGGCCCGGCTGCAGACAGCACCAACTCTGCATGGGCGGCAGCAGTCTGTCCTACAGGCGGTGGCAACTGCAGTGGAGAAGTGACAGTGGTGGCAGCAGGAATGCTGTCATCTTGAGCGAGGACAGCAACTCCCTGCTCGACCGGCACACTGGCACTCCCACGGGACAGCACCTCAGCATCCGGAGCAATCTGCTGGAGCACAGATTGCTGGCCTGCTGCGGCGCGGTGAGAGCCCCGGGGAAATGTGAACGAACCAGCGAGGATGGCAGCAGACAGTACTCGCGTGGCCTCAATCTGAGTCTGCATGAGAGCAGTCTGAGATTGAATTGCAGCACTGAGCTTCAGTGTCGCATCCGCCTGCGCTGCAGCGAAGTGCTCCACACTCCTTGCCAGTGCTTCAATGCATTCGGGCACCCTTCCCACTGCAGCCATGAGCTCAGTGTGCATGCCCCCCGCCTGGGTGTACATTTCCGCGATCAGCCGCTCCTCCTCTGCGTCCAGTGCAGCAGGACTCGCTGGCATACTCTCCCTCCGGGGAGAAGGCCCCCGAGCTTCCCTATCCCCATCACGTTGCTGCAGCCCGCTGGGTCCTGGAGCTTCACCCTCATCAGACCCTTCCCCCTTGCTCCCCTCCAGGGAAGGCGTGTTCCCAGTGTCGGCATGGGCTTCCTCGGGAGAGGGTGGCACTGATGCTCCGGCTTCCTCTTCCTCCTCGGCTGCAGCTTCACTCCCACTGGCAGCTTCAGGGCCCGTCTCCTCAGCTGGTGAATCACCATCTGAAAGCAGGGAGGTACAAGAGTGGCTTTAGCGTGAGGACAGGGTGGCAGTAGGGGAGGAAAAAGTGCAGCGAGTTAGTAAGTTGGATTGAAAGTGTCAAAGGCTGGTGTTGTGAGGGACAAGTGGAAGGACAGAGGACAAAAAGGTGATGACCTTACCATTGCTGTCCAGAACGGGGTCGGCGTCTCCAGTGGCGACGGGACCGATCACCCGGCTTGCCACAATCCTGTGGACGCGCTCCTCCAGATCGCTGAGGGGTTGCAGCTGAGGCCGCCCTCCACCCGTCCGTTGCTGCTGTCTCCTATTATGCGCCAGCTTGGCCTGCAAGAAAAAGGATGGCGTCTGAGTAAATATACAGCCATGGTCTTGCCTGATGTGCCTCCCATAGGTGAATAGCCCTTACTGTATACAGCCATGGTCTTGCCTGATGTGCCTCCCATAGGTGAATAGCCCTTACTGTATACAGCCATGGTCTTGCCTGATGTGCCTCCCATAGGTGAATAGCCCTTACTGTATACAGCCATGGTCTTGCCTGATGTGCCTCCCATAGGTGAATAGCACTTACTGTATGCAAAGTATGGAATGTGTGTGTGTGCTTCATGAAAGGGCCATAGGTGTTGGATGAGTGTTGTTAATTGTGGTTTTAAGACCCTCTGGCCATAGTGAGGTTGAGATGGAGAGATGGAGAGGTATTGCAAAAAAGCCACTCACCCTGACGACCCGAGTGAGGTCGTTGAACTTTTTCCGGCATTGGACATGGGTCCTGGGCACCATGCTCCTGGAGGAGACGCGCTGAGCCACCTCCCTCCACACTCTTCTGTAGTCGCGCGGCAAAGGCCTCCTGCCACTCTCTGGGTACAGTATTGCTCTTCGGCGCTCCACCGCGCCAACCAGAGCATCCAAGGCCCGCTCGGTGAAGCGCTGAGCTCGTTCTCTCACCCTCTCCATCCTTGGCTGCAAAATGGATTCACAGGTCTCTCCAGGCCGAGATTCAAGGCTGCAATGAGCAGGGTGTGGCTGGGGAGCAAGATCGCCCCCCCCCTTTAAGAACTGGCCGGCGCCAGTGTGTCTGTGTTCCCTCGCTAACTGGCAGCACCTGCGCTGCGCTCGCGCTCTGAGTTAGCGCCTCACTCCTCGGCCTTTGCGCCTTAAGACAGGTGTGCAGCGCCTGATTTAGCGCTCCAATCACCTCCAGGGGCGTTAAAAGTGAAGTTTCCAGTCAGTGGCGATAATTAGCGCCAGGCGCTAATTTTTGCGCCCGGACGATATGTGCGCCCCAAACGGGGCGCGACTGAATTTTTAGCCCATAAAATTCAATAAGGAACATCTGTCTATATGTTGATGCAAGGTTTCATCTTTCAACAGTAAAAATATTATTTAAAAAATCTAGCTCCTCCTTCATAATAATCTGTCATATTAATGAACCGCATTAATAATATGGAAGCAAGAAGTTTCTTCAAAGAAATTTAAAAACATTTACAAGTAGGAGACACAATTTAGAAAGGGAACGTATATTTAGATCTAGTGAAATTTGAATGTAAAATTGCAAATGTGATTTTTAAACAACTGTAAGTTTGTAACTGTGTATGTTTCCCTGTGGGGCATCCACCCATGGAGTCAATGGTGCCACTCTGAGACAGGCCTGTGGTACAAAGAACGAAATTACTCTTCAGCGAAGATCCTGCACTGGTAGACCTCCGAGGGATCGATTGTCATTCAATTTGTTTCCTCACCCACCTTCTGCCCAGAACGGTACAAATGCTTGCTTTCTGCAGGCATTGATACTGATGGGCCTTATGTTTGCTTATCTGGCCAGGGGAGGAGGTGGGGAGCAGAAACACCTCCAGACATTCCCCCAAACTACAGCTGGGATGTAGGGAATTTATGCCTGATCGATCCCTGGCGTGTAAACCTGGCAGAGCTGGATTCTACCCCAAATACTAATCCCTCCAAGCCTACTGCACCACAATTCTGGCCCCAGAAGGAGGTTTGGTGCTGCAAGGCACTACATGATAGAATGTGGAAGATTATGAAATGTGTGCAATTCTTCACATAGTAGATCATTGATATTGGCCAGGTTGTTAGAGAGGCACCAAGTTGTGATGACCTGGATTCTGTGCAGGAAGGAATGGAGAATTTGAGAGTGAGTCACCCAGAATCAATTGCATTACCCACCCGTTTTGCAGATTTATAATGCCCAGAGTATTTGGATATGTTAATTTTGTGCATTATTCAGCACGTTGGACTGCTTAGATCATGTGTATATAGTCAGGATTCTACGGCTAGTACTAAAATTGCCTTGGTTAACAATGCCTATTAATACTCGTAGCTGTGGTCCCAGTGTCGATTTGTATATCTAAGATCTAATGCGCCTACCCTCTACAACCTTCTGCTGGGAGGAAATCAATATTTCGATAACTTTTACTGACACCAAAAGATACAAGTGACGATATTTGTTCACATTGAGCTGTAAACAACATGAACAAATAATATTTACTTAAGCAATTTTCAGGATACAAATCAAGCTGTTCTCTGCATTATATAAAAAGCAGTAAATGTGCCCATAGTACCAAAGCGCTATAAACCACTTGAGTTATGCTCCTGCAGTTTTATATCAGTGCAAGCTCTTCAATCATGAGCTTGTAACCAGTTGTTACTGTCTAACAGCAGTTAATTCCTACTTTTCTCATCAGCTGAATGACCCATTCAGTTTAAACTCTGCAATAGCCAAGAAGTAAGGAAATCACTTTTGCACTAAGTGCGCCCAAATGCAAGTTCCATAGAAGCCGAACAAAGTACAGACATTGTGCTCTGTTTTTTCTTTCAGATAGGATTTGTTTTGTCCCAAGTTTTATACATTTAACTTCGATTTCAATAATAATGGTAAGTTCCCAAATCTTATGGTATTGTATTTCAAAAAAAGAGTCCTGTTTTGAGGTACAATTTGGGTCTACTTACTCTCAATGAAACATAAACTGGGCAATTCCTGTAGTTTTTAGCATGGCTATAGGCTTATAATGAATAGCAGCTTCATCACCTCTTCCATTCCGGTAGTATTCGTGGAATACCCTAAACCGAGCAAATGAATAACCCTATTGATCTGTTTTGGATTATGATCTGATATTGTAGCCTTTTCAAGAAAATCTTAATCTACTCAATTTTCAGAAAACAATATGCAAACATAGTTTACAAATATAGTCCTACATTACAACAGTGACTACAGTTCAAAAAGTACTTCATTGGCTGTAAAGCGCTTTGGGACGTCCGGTGGCCGTGAAAGACGCTATAGATATACAAGTCTTTCTTTCTTTTCTTTTATTGAAAAAGTGTGCTAATCCTTCCAATACCCTTTGTCAATGGCTTTTAAAACCCAGCAAGACAGGTGTCATTAGTGATACCGTAGTATCTCTGTCAACACAATCTGTACATTTAATAGCAAAGTAAATTGTCTTGTGTGCCTTATGGATTCCAGCAATATAGGTTTTGTATGATTAGTTGGCTGAGTTCTCTCCTAAAACTGCTATCTGACAGTTAACTGATACTATCAATAAAATGTTTACCTCTGCAGGGAACCAGATCTAAATTTCATAAACATTTAATTTAAAACATTATTCGTTGAAAATATCTCTCCTAATCATTGTTATTAACCATTTAGAAATTAGAGAATGAAAAATGCAAAGCAAATTGTTAACCGTAGACTTTGAATTGTTCTTTTCCAACAGGATCATGCTTTTTTGTTATTCTGTACAGCTCAAAGATTCATACCTTTCTGGCTATATGAGTTTTAGACTGAAATTCTATTATTTATGATTTCTTCCTGCCTTGGTGAAAGGAATGGATTGAATCTTTTATGATTTTTTCTGAACTGCAAGGATGGGTGATAACCCCTGGAGAAGGATACAGATTGAAGTATGCAAATGTGATCCAACTGTGGAAAGCTATGTGGAGTTCTATTCGGTTTAATCCTTAAATATGCAGTCCAATTATTCTTGCGTGATCGCAAATTCTGATTATCCTGCCTATGAGATAAATGAGTAAAAGTTCCAGTTCAAGTCAAAGAAAAGACATACTTCAGCAATGGTCCCAATATGTGCATATTTTGTGAATCACATTCATTCACTGCATTCAGCGATAATGCTGAGGCTACAAGACCGTGTAAGGACTTCATTGTAGACCAGCTACAAGCACTAGAATGCAATAGGGTTGTGTTCAAGAAATATATCATTTCCATTGCTTCTTTGTATTGGTATGTTTTAGCCTGCTTATACATTTGAAAACTTAAGTAAAAAGATTATTAAATGCTTTTGCAATATATGTATCTCAATTGAGCCAGTTAGTCAAGTCAGCCCAAACTTTGCCTCAAAAAGATAAAGCCTTTTCATCACGCTAAACCCTTCCACTTTGTATTTTTACTTTATTCCTTCTGATAATTTTATTGAAAAATTGGAAGGTAGAGAGGGGCTAATGTCAGTGGGAAACACGAATGAACTACTTCCCCATGTTTACTGCTGCGCTGAGGAATCTTTCCCCATCAAAATTGGGTTGACAAACAGTGAAAAGTGAAAGCTGATTCTTACTTGGTAAAGTAATTATTATTGAACTTCCCAAATTGAAAAGTGAGTATTTTAATCCAGATCAGATCTGGCATTTGTGAGTTTAACAGTAGTGACAGAAGTGAACAGTACACAAGAACACTGATCTGGAATTTCCTCCGTGGGCGCAACATAAGAACATAAGAAATAGGAGCAGGAATAGGCCATTCGGCCCCTCGAGCCTGCTCCACCATTCAATGAGATCATGGCTGATCTTCTGCCTCGACTCCATTCACCGGCCCTATTGCCATATCCCTTGATGCCCTTACTAGTCAGAAATCTATCGACTTCTGTTTTGAATATACCCAATGATTGAGCCTCCACAGCCCTCTGGGGTAGAGTATTCCAAAGATTCACCACCCTCTGTGTGAAGAAATTTCTTCTCATCTCAGTCCTGAATGACTTACCCTTTATCTTGAGGCTGTGGCCCCTGGTTCTAGACTCCCCAGCCAAGGGAAACTTTCTCCCAGCATCCACCCTATCAAGCCCTGTAATAATCTTGTATGCTTCAATGAGATCCTCACTCATTCTTCTGAATTCAAGAGAATACAGGCCTAGTTTACTCAATCTCTTCTCATAGGACAGTCCCGCCATCCCAGGAATCAATCTCGTGAACCTTCGTTGCACTCCCTCTATGGCAAGTATATCCTTCCTTAGGTAAGGAGACCAAAATTGTACACAATACTCCAGGTGTGGTTCCACCAAGGCCTTATATAATTGGAGTAAGACTTCTTTACTCCTGTACTCAAATCCTCTTGTAATGAAGGCCAGCATACCATTTGCCTTCCTAATGGCTTGCTGCACCTGCACATTCACTTTCAGTGACTCATGTACAAGGACACCCAGGTCCCTTTGAGCATCTGCATTCCCTAATCTTTCACCATTTAGGAAATACTCTGCCTTTCTGTTTTTTCCGCCAAAGTGGATAACTTCACATTTATCCACATTATATTCCATCTGCCATGTTCTCGCCCACTCACTGAGCCTGTCGAGATCCCCTTGAAGCCTTTTCACATCCTCTTCACAACTGACACTGCCACCTAGCTTTGTATCATCAGCAAATTTGGAAATGTTACATTTAGTCCCCTCATCCAAATCATTGATATAGATTGTGAATAGCTGGGGCCCAAGCACCGATCCTTGCGGTACCCCACTAGTCACAGCCTGCCATCCTGAAAAAGACCCATTTATCCCTACTCTTTGTTTTCTGTCTGTTAACCAATTCTCAATCCATGCTAGTATATTACCCCCAATTCCATGTGCCCTAATTTTGTTCACCAACCTCTTGTGTGGGACCTTATTGAAGGCCTTCTGAAAATCCAAATACACCACATCTACCGGTTCCCCTTTGTCTACTCCACTAGTTACATCCTCAAAGAACTCCAATAGGTTTGTCAAACAGGATTTCCCTTTCATAAATCCATGTTGACTTTGCCCAATCTTACTATTAGTTTCTCAGTGCCCAGTTATTGCATCCTTTACAATAGATTCCAGCATTTCCCAATGACTGATATGAAGCTAACCGGTCTGTAGTTCCCCGTTTTCTCTCTCCCTCCTTTCTTAAATAGCAGGAACCGTTCCAGAATCTATAGAACTTTGGAAGATGACAACCAATGCGTCCACTATCCCAATGGCCATCTCTTTCAAAACCCTAGGATGTAGGTCATCCGGTCCTTGGGATTTATCGACTTTTAGTCCCATTAATTTTGCTAGTACTGTTTTTTTTTACTAATAATAATTTCCTTAAGTTCCTCATTCTCGCCACACCCTTGGTTTTCTCGTATTTCTGGGAGGTTTTTTGTGTCTTCCTCTGTGAAGACAGAAACAAAGTATTTATGTAATTTCACTGCCATTTCCTCATTCCCCATTAATGGGCCAGAAATTCGGCTCTCCGGCTTCCCGCGGGTGCAAGAATCGCGCATGTACTTACATACCGCGCCTGCTGTTGTGCTTCGGGCCCGCGTGGAATTCGGCTCCTGGGCCTCCTCCAGCTGCCGGCGCGCAGTGCTTGCGTATCCCAGGGGTGCAGTTAGTTCAAAGCGTCCCCTGGGATCACGTGGGCCATGGAGAGCCAATCGGAGCAGGGAAGGCCTGTCAAATCTATGAATAGAGATCGGCCCCAAAACCTCACTAAAACTTAAAATAAATTAAAAAAACATCACATTTTTAAAATAACTATAAATTACATAAATTAACTACTTTAAACAAAAATTTTAATTTTTGAAAAAATTAATTACACTTTTTAACGGTGCTAAAAATAAACTTACCCTTCTTTAAAGTATGTAAAAAAGATAAACCTGTTGAAAAAATGTTTAAATTGTACTTAATTCACCACTTACCTTGTTAAAAGCGGGTCTTTTTCCCTGCGCAGCTTCTCCGTACTTACCCTCATGGAGAAACCTGAAAAAAACCCCGAAGTTCGAGGTCTACGCGCTGCCTCTCCGGCGCACGCGTTCGACCTCTGAACCCCTTCCTTCAGGGGAACGGAAGTTCCGGTTTCCAGTGCTTGCGCAGTGCATGCGCGAAACCGGCACTTTCGTTGGGTCTACGGGTGAGTACCCAGCACATACTCACCCGTGGAGACCCGAATTTCTGGCCCATAAATTCTCCCGTCTCTGACTGTAAAGGACCTACATTTCCCTTCGCCAGTCTTTTCCTTTTCACATACCTATAGAAGCTTTTACAATCCATTTTAATATTTTTCGTTGGTTTGTTCTCATATTCCATTTTCCCTTTCTTTATCAATTTCTTGGTCCCCCTTTGCTGATTTCTAAAAAGATCCCAATCCTCAGGCTGACCGCTTTTTCTGGCAACTTTATAAGCTCCCTCCTTTGACTTAATACTAGCTTTAATTTCTTTTGTTAGCCATGGTTGGATCATTTTTCCTTTTGGGTTTTTATGCCCTAGAGGAATATATGTTTGTTGCAAATTATGCATTATTTCCTTGAATGTTAGCCATTGTATTTCCACCTTCATACCTTTTAGTGTAGTCTCCCACTCTACCATGGCTAACTTGTCCCTCATACCCTTGTAGTTTCCTCTGTTTAGATTGAAGACCTTAGTTTCAGATTGGACTACATCACTCAGAAATTTAATGTAAAATTCAATCATATTATGGTCACTTGTCCCTAAAGGCCCTTTTACCACAAGATTATTGATTAGCCCTTTCTCATTACACAGTACCAGATCCAGAATAGCCTGTTCCCTGGTTGGTTCCTCCACATACTGATCCAGGAAACCATCTCGCATGCATTCCAAGAATTCGTCCTCCACACCATTAGTGGTAATTTGATTTGCCCAGTCAATATGTAGATTAAAGTCCCCCATGATTACCGTATTGCCCTTGTTACATGCACTTCTAATTTCTTTATTGATACTGTGCCCTACATTACCACTACTGTTTGGTGACCTATACACAACTCCCACCAATGTTTTCCTCCCTTTGCTGTTTCTTAGCTCCACCCAAATTGATTCCAGTTCTACATTACGATCTGCCGAGCCAAGGTCTTTTATCTCTACTGTACCGATCTCATCCCTTATTAACAGCGCTACGCCACCTCCTTTTCCTTTTTGTCTGTCCTTCCTAAATGTTGAGTACCTTGGAATATTCAGTTCCCAGCTTTGGTTACCCTGCAACCATGTCTCTGTAATGGCAATTACATCATACCCATTTACTTCTATTTGTGCCATTAATTCATCCACCTTGTTGCAAATGCTACGTGCATTTAGAGAAAGTGCCTTCAACTTTGCCTGTTTAATATTTTTCTGCACTTTGACCCTCTTTACTGTTGGCCTTTGTTTCTGCTCCCTACTAGTTTTGCTGACTACTTTTCTAACTTGCACTTCCAGCTTTGTTTCTCTCTGTTCTGGGCCCACACTTAGGTTCCCAGCCCCCTGACAAACTAGTTTAAATCCTTCCCAACAGCACCAGCAAACCCCCCTGCGAGGATATTGGTCCCGGTTCTGCTGAGGTGTAATCCGTCCAGCTGGTACAGGTCCCACCTTCCCCAGAATCAGTCCCAATGCCTCAGGAATTTAAATCCCTCCCTCCTACACCATCTCTCCAGCCACGCATTCATCTGGTCTATTCTCCTATTTCTGCTCTCGCTAGCATGTGGCACTGGGAGTAATCCTGAGATTACCAACTTTGAGGTCCTGCTTTTTAATTTATTTCCTAGCTCCCTATATTCTGCTTGCAGGACCTCGTCCCTCTTCCTATCTATGTTGTTGGTACCGATATGGACCACGACCTCTGGCTGTTCACCCTCCCCCTTCAGAATGTCCTGCAGCCGCTCAGTGACATCCTTGACCCTGGCACCAGGGAGGCAACATACCATCCTGGAGTCACGTCTGCGGCCACAGAAACGTCTATCTGTTCCCCTTATGATAGAATCCCCTATCACTATTGCTCTCCCACTCTTTTTCCTCCCCTCCTGTGCAGCTGAGCCACTCGTGGTGCCACGGACTTGGCTCTTGCTGCATTCCCCTGAGAAACCATCTCTCCCAGCAGTATCCAAAACGGAAAATCTGTTGGAGAGGGAGATGGACCCAGGGGACACCTGCACTACCTTCCTAGTTCTTTTACTCTGTCTGGCGGTCACCCATTCCCTGTCTGCCTGTGCTCTCTTTACCTGCGGTGTGACCACCTCATTAAACGTGCTATCCACATAGATCTCAGCCTCGTGGATGCTCCACAGTGACTCCAGCCGCAGCTCCAGATCCAAAATGCGGATTTCGAGTAGCTGCAGTTGGAGACACTTCCTGCACACGTGTTTGCCCTGGACACCGAAAGTGTCCCTGACTTCCCATATAGTACAGGAGGAGCACTCCATGTTGCTGAGCTGCCCTGCCATGTCCTACCCTTAATTTACTCCCTTTACTTCCTCTAAATTAAAGAATATTAAATACACTAGGGACCTTACTTCCCTTTACACACTATTTACTCTAAACTAGAGACCTTACTTTTAACTTTAACGACTGGACTGTAGAAATACTCACCAGGTCCTACTTACCAATCAGCTCCTTCCCTGGTTGTGACATCACTTTAGCAGTTTTGCAGTTGTTGTTGTTTGACTGCTCCCGCTCTTGGACTCTTTCCTTGGTGTAAAGTAAGAACCAATTCCTACAGGGTGAAAAGTTAGGAAAAGCAAAGGCAAAGCAAGGGAGCTCCTCCTTCCACTCCTCACCTAACTCCCTCACTCACCCAACTCCCAGCAGTCTGTTCAAACCGCACTCAGGAAGTTAGACCCAAAAATGCACCCATTCTGCCGATATCAAGTTAAGCTCAAATTTCCTGCAAATCTCATTAGAATCTGGAGAGTCTAGAACTAGGGGGCATAGTCTCAGGATAAGGGGTCGGCCATTTAAGACCGAGATGAGGAGGAATTTCTTCATCAGAGGGTTGTGAATCTTTGGAATTCTCTGCCCCAAAGGGCTGTGGATGCTGAGTCTTTGAGTATATTCAAGGCTGAGATAGATAGACTTTTGGACTCTAGGGGAATCAAGGGATATGGGGATTGGGTGGGAAAGTGGAGTTGAGGTTGAAGATCAGCCATGAACCTATTGAATGGTGGAGCAGGCTCAAAGGGCCGTATGGCCTACTCCTGCTCCTAATTCTTATGTTCTTACGTTCTAATACAACTGAACGTTAAATGGGTGGAAATCAGCAAAAACAATCGGGGCCCAAGGAAAGTATAAAAATTAAAGTTTCAATTCATTTAACCATCAATCATGCCCATCAGGCGCAGCAAGTTTAAGAACCTGCGATCGGGAAGCTTTTCAATTTTTAATGTGACTTATAATTATGCCATAAAAATCCGTTCAAAGAAACAGAAAATACAGTATTGTTTGTATTCCTTTCCCATCGTATCACAAAGTTGCTGGTTTATCCTGTTCATTTCCTTCTGAAGTCCTAACCATTTTAGTCAAAACACACGTTTGTTTGATGTTCCACAGCTTGTAACTTCGTATCGTCCATTTACAGCCAGTAGCAAGGAGCTGTAATTATGATATCTTCCACAAGAGGCTGCCAATGTATCAAGTATTAGATCGTTCAATACATTCTGTACAACAGCCCATTGTAACAGAATCATTCACTTTAACAAGGATTACCAAGTTGACATCTGCATTACCAACATGGCCCTTAAGCTATGGGGTGTTTCTGCTTTCGGTCCATCTGAAATCCTGTAATCCTCAAAATTACTGTGAGAGTAGAAATGTTGGCTTTTCTTGCAACCTTCTGTTAAGATATTGAGGGCTGGATTTTGTCTTGGGGTCGGGTTGAGGTCGTGTTATCCGCATTTCGTGTCCCCCCCCCCCGACTCCAGATTCATGTGGATGAATGATGCAATTTTGACTTAATTGGGCAATTGAGTTTCAGCATGTGGGAACACATGAACTAATTAGTGGTTTCCGTCTGAAAGTCGCCTCTGATGATGTCATCATTGCTGCTGCCTGGTCTCAGAGACTGACTGGATGTTGCTGAGAGAGGACCTGCCTGGCTTGTTGCTGTGAGTGGACTGGATGGATGGATGGATGTGGGGGGGGGGAGGGAGACAGAGAGAGAGAGAGAGAGAGAGACACACAGAGAGAGAGAGAGAGAGAGAGAGAGAGAATTTTTTTGCATCCATCCAAGTCCTCTCACACCAAATGCCATGCAGTCTCTGAACACATTCAATGCAGTAGCATCAGGCGCCTTTCACACTTAATACTGCTACTACCTTCATCACATCTCCGTTGTAATAGTCGACCTGCAGCCGATAGTTAGCTATCCACTTGTGCTCCCGCCAGGTTTCACTGGAGTGTTTCACACCAGGCGTGCTTCACGTCGGAAAAGGGTTAAACTAGCTAAAACATTTCAAAATCGCATTACAGAGCCAATTTAGGGCTTGTTAAAGGCTTTAATAGCCTCTCCCGCCTCTTGGAGGCGGGACGGAGTCGGGAACCCCGCGACTGATTTTGTCAAAATTGCGTGGAGGCGGGATGGAGTCGGGATGGGGTCGGGACCCCCGACCCCGCAAATTTAACCCCCCACACGCCTCCAAACCCGACTCCATGGGTCATTCAAAATCCAGCCCTTAGAGTTTGTTGGTTAGGTGCAGAAAATTGAGGGCTTTGGCATCATTAGCTCAAGAACCAAGTGCTATGTCTCAGCTTTATTTGAATACTGTACTTTAAAAACAAAAATTCTGCTTATATGTACCTATAATCCAAGTCTTTGTGGCTTGGAGCTGTTTGACTTTAAGATTGCTTTTGTTCTTATTTATTCGTTTATGGGATGTGGGCGTCGCTGGCAAGGCCAGCATTTATTGCCCATCCCTAATTGCCCTTGAGAAGATGGTGGTGAGCCACCTTCTTCAACTGCTGCAGTCCGCGTGGTTAAGGTACTCCCACGGTGCTGTTAGGTCGATGCCGGGTGGTCTGTCCGGTTTTATTCTTATTGTAGTTTTTCACAGTTGTTTTTGATACAACTGAGTGGCTTGCCAGGCCATTTCAGAGGGCAGTTAAGAATCAACCACATTGCTGTGGGTCTGGAGTCACATATAGGCCAGACCGGGTAAGGACGGAAGATTTCCTTCCCTTAAGGACATTAGTGAACCAGATGGGTTTTTATGACAATCCGGTAGTTTCATGGTCATCATTACTGATAGTAGCTTTTTAGTCCAGATTTATTTAATTAACTGAATTTAAATTCCCCAGCTGCCATGGTGGGATTTGAACTCACGTCTCCGGATTATTAGTCCAGGCCTCTGGATTTCTAGTCCAGTAACATAATCACTATGCTACTGTACCCCCGAATTTAAATTTAAACCTCCGATGTAACGGGAGTAATGTTTGATAATGGGAGTAGATTGGGTGGGCAGGGCATCCATTCCATCCACCCGATGCAGTCGGTAGGAGGCCCAATCAGCAGGCAGCATGATGACACCCAGGTCATCCGCCCCCCCCCCCCCCGCCCGATTCTCTGATCCAGCCATGGAGGTGCTCGTGGAGCAAGTGAGGAACAGAGAGGAGATCCATTTGCCCTCCCATGGATGATGGGCTCTCTGGAAAAATTAGCCGGCAGAAGTGGAGAGAGGTGGCTGGAAAGGTCAATGCCAGCATCATAGTTCCAAGGACCTGGTTGCAGTGCAGAAAGAAATGTAATGACTGTACTAAGATTGCTGAGATATGAGTCATCTTCACATCTCTCTACACAGCCTTGCAACATTTTACTTTAGCCCCAGCATGAGCAATCCTTCCCTGCCCCGTTTCCCATGTGTCTCCTCCAATCATAACAAGATACTTCACTACACCTACTGCTTGTACTCACGCACTTGACAGCTGCTACTGCCCTCAAAACTATTTCCCCTCTTGCCCACATTTGCTCTCAACTTGCACATTGTACATATCTTCAAAACCCTTCAACAGGACTCACACTAACCCATTCCCATTTTTCTTGCAGGAGAAGCTGGCACACAATTGAAAGGAGACTTCAAGAACAAGAGGAGGTCCCGCTGCGAGCCTCCTCCAACCCCTCTTCATCTAACCCTATCAGCATAACTTCTTTTCCACTTAATTCACATGCACACATGCACACGCACACACACCATGACAAGCTGCTGTTTACCCTTGCCATTATGTCCTAACCCTTGTCGCTCTGCCCTTTTTCTGAGTCCTTCAGCTTGCAATCAATGCAGACCTCAGAGCCCTATCCTTCTTTTTCCAGATGTCCATGGGGAAAGCAATGAAAGCAAACACGGGATCAGTCACCTGCTCATTGCAAGCATGAACTGCGGACTGACTGATGTTACTGATATCCCCTGTGGCAGCCTGGAAGGAGCCTGAGGTAAGGTTGTGTTTGCTGTGGCAGTTGGTTGCAGGTCTTGTTGCAGGAAGTGACACAACTCTGTGACAGCCTCCCTGGAGAAGCACAGCCTCCTTATGCACTGCTCCTCAGAGAACTGCAGGTATGTTGTGTTGAGCCTATATACTTGTTGGGAGGATTAGGATTCTTGTGAACATATCTCCTTCTGTTTGTTCCCCTTGCAGTTGCAGCTCTGTTTGCTTCTTCCTCCAGTTGCTGCTCTTTCTCTTCCTCTAGATCTTCCACCAGGGTCACAATAACTCTAACTTATTTATTCACTTTACATTAATTATTTGCTCATTTTTTCATCCAGATGACCCCATTCAGTTATTCATTTTGATCTTGTCCAATGACCCCAAGGTTTTCCTAATTTATTTATTCCCCCAATTCACGGTGAACAACTATCAGGAGTTATTGGGTTAATTTTGCACTGTCTGATATTAAAATAAATGAACTAATGCCTTTGTTAAGAGCCATGATGTGGAGATGCCGGTGTTGGACTGGGGTGGACAAATGTGAGAAGTCGCACAACACCAGGTTATAGTCCAACAGTTTTATTTGAAATCACAAGCTTTCGGAGCGCTGCTCCTTCGTCGTCTTCACCTGACGAAGGAGCAGCGCTCCGAAAGCTTGTGATTTCAAATAAAACTGTTGGACTATAACCTGGTGTTGTGCGACTTCTCACATTTGTTAAGAGCGGCAAGGGAATTTTTAATAAGGCATTAATGCATTTAATACCAATATCATACAGCACAAGTTCAACAGTATTGTTATCATAGTAGGTGTGCAAAAATGCAGCTGTCTGTGCATATGTGTTTGCATCTGCTGAACACCTCACGCACATGGATACACTTGGATGAAGGCTTCCTTCATGGAAACAAGAAGCTCCGTTTGACTTTCAGCCAATACCCATTCCTCACAATTCAAAGTGAAATAGCGGCAGTGGACTGGCACTTTAACATGCTGTGGCAAAGAGTGGTAGAATATGTAGCATTGTTTTACTGCATACTGATTTTTGGATTTTGGTTTTGTCAGTTGCAGAGGCCCAATGCTTTCTCACAGGGAAATAGAATAAAGGCCTTTTCATAATGAAGGAGAGCCAGCAATGTACTCACACCATTAATGATACGCTTCTAATTTAGAAGATCCAACCTCCAGAGAACCAACATCATTGGAGACACATATTTTAGTAGGGTTAGTGAGCTACCATCAGGACTCCATGTTCAATTAAATATATGGAGCCAGATGCTCCCTCTTTTAGCTCTGGAAATTCTGAGTGCCTGGACTCCATGGACCATGATTGGAATAGCAACAGAAAGTAAGATAATGAGGCTGAGTAATACACAGAGGTTGTGGTCTTTGAATTAATGCTGGCCCTCTAAACACCTTATGGCAATAAAAAAAAAACTTCTATCAGTTGGCAAATCACTAGGCTGTTGCCATGCATTTACTAGTGGGTGCTGGACACATACCAAGGGTCTGTTCAATTACTGATGAGGAGAAACAATTCCAAAGGAGCGAAATATTAAGGGGTCGATTTTAACCCACCCTCTGTCAGGCAGAAACCAGGCATAGGGTGGAGGCGGGGGTAGCTAAAAATGGAATGGGGGACTTAGGTGGTCCTTTCCCACCACGATCTGTCCAACTGCAATATTCAATTATAGGTGGCAAGGACACCTACCTAAAGACAGCGGGGTCCTCTTTAAATATGCAGAATGGGCTCCGATACCGTCATCCTGAGGCCTGAGCGGGAGAGCAGCGATAGCTTCCCACCAGGTCAAACCTGCTGGGAGCTGGATCGAGGGCTGGAAGAGGTCCCGCAAGGTAAGGTTTTTACATTTTTTCTTTAGTTTCCATGTGGGTCAGGAGGAGCAGGAGTGCGAACACTTGCCTTGTGCCGGGGACCGTTGCTGCGGGTCCCCAGCGGGAGGCCCCTGCCACCTGATTTTATCAGCCAGGCAGCCGCTTTCTGCCGACTTCCTGGCCCTGTTGGCTGGGAAGTTGGCAAATGGCGTGTTAATGAGGCCCAGCCCTTAAAATCGGCCGCGTCTGCCCGCTGCCGCTCCCGTACAGGCACACGGCTCGCTTTGCTGTATTCTTGCCCGGGCATTTAAATGAAACCCTAAAATATAGGGCCGGAATGGGGATTGTTAGCACCCGTTCGTTAGGCATTTTCCTGCACCCTTCAGCTCTAAAATGTTTTGCCCTATAAGTTGCTGGAAGTGCGAGCGGATAATGGCGAGGGCAACAGGGCATCTGGAACCTTGGTGAATGACGGGACCAACAGTGTATCTCCTTAACCAATGAGATTTAAGGATTGAGAAATAAACAGAGCAAGAACTGAGAAGGAGGACGAATTAGAGCGGGTGGATTCAATGTCAAATCAGGTACAGAAAGAGAAATAAAGAGAGGGAAAGAAAGATTGGATTAAGGGAGAGAGAAAAAAGAGACAGCAAGGAAAAGTAAGAATTACATTTTTTTTTAAGTTTGACATTTTAAAATCTCCAACAACAATTTATTACCTGAAGAAATGACACTTCCGCTTTTAATTGTTCACTTTCTGAGCAGTCATTAACAATTATCACATAGTTAGATGGGTACTTACACTATCAATTACTAGTCTTAAGTTTCTGTGGTGAATTTAATGGGCAATTAATGGGCAAATGCAGCAACTTCATGAAACACACAGGGAGGTTAAGTGCGAGATGCTGTTTTCGCAAAGCGAACAGCGGAGCAGCGGCAATTGTCCTGCAACTTGTGGCGATTCGTAATTCACAGGATATCTCTTCCTTGCCACAAGTTGCTGGCCGATTTGCACATTAATAACGGCGTGCATCGTTATTTTGTTTTCAACAAATTCCAGCCCGTAGTCAAAATAAAGTTGCAGACCTGCAATCTACTGATTTTCCTGCATTAAGCTATTTACAACATCATTTATATTTTTACAATTGGCTTTCTGTGACGCTCTCAGCTTGGTAGCAGGCATTGCCACAGACTGGCACTTGCAAGCTTGTTTTGTTGAACAATCCATACCTCTGAAGTAATCACAAAAAAAAGAGCAAGGATCCACATTAAGTACTAACATGAGTCTTACAGAATATTACCTGCTTTGTGCTATTACCTTACTTTTAAATATTCTGCATTGTGATTTACAGTTCAAGCTCGCTATTACACAGGCAGTGAAGTACATGACTACATGTAATAACAGCTGAACAGAAATTGACAGCTAAAGGCAATAATTTAGGAGGGATAAATAGTTGGCATGTTCAAACTCTAGTTACTGAGGAAAAAATATTTACTTATCAAGAAATAGAACTGGCTGAAATATGTGTGATTTCAGATAATGAGTTTACAATTGGACAGACAAAAGTTGCTCATCTCAAGCACCATATTCAGTTCTGACGAAGGGTCAGCGACCTGAAACGTTAACTCTGTTTCTCTCTCCACAAATGCTGCCTGACCAGCTGAGTGTTTCCAGCATTTTCTGTTCTTATACCATTATTAAATCCCTTCTCCCATAGGCTATCGCAAACCGTATACCTGACAGTCCATTGTGATTGTTACAGCTGATTACATAGCCAGTTATCTAACAGCTATTGCAGCTATTTCTGTTTTCTCCCCAATAGGATTAAGATCTCATTTAAGCAGTATGTAGAACACCATGGTTCCTCAGAAAAATCTGTTCACTGCATTTAATAGATTTTCTTCTAAGTAGAGTTAGAATCTCCCAGGTACCTTTAGTGCTCTTCTTGAAATGCTTTTAACTATATCTCATAATAACCTAGACAGGAAATTGGTGACAATTATATTAGGCAGTTAAGCACAGCATTGAATTAATGTCATTATTTTACTTGACCGGTGACCAATATGAGGCAGCATGCACCATTGAGGAAATAGAATGCTTCCCCAAAGCATATTTAATAACATTCAATTAGGAAGATTTAACTTAAAGTAACAAGGTTTTCAAACCACAACCATAGAAACTGCGTTCAACATTATTGAGTTGATAGCAAGGTATTACTCACTAAGGGTCCATGGGTTCACAGAGCTGAGATATTTCACAGATCCAGTACTTTCAAAAAAGATCTTACAACATTTGTGTAGCCACATCTCTGTAATTAATTAATATGTATAGAGATGGGCCTTAAGTGATATGACTGCCACTGGAGTTCATTATCCATATCACACAGACCACAAAGCACGAGGGGAAATAGAAAGACAAGGCATAATGAGACAATGCATGGACTTTGAACCTCAAAGACTGTAACAATTTCAAATGACTTCTGCTTCCCTCCAGATATGTACTTGGATCAACAAGTGTCCCTAGGTAGCAACTTGAGCACTTCAGGAGTGACCTGTGTGAATTTAATTACTTTATTCTCTTATTAACAACTTCTGACTTTTCAATAGATCGATAGAAAATTCAGTAAGGGGTTTGAAAATAATCTGGGTTTCACTACATAATATACATCCTCTACATTTATTAATATCAGTGAGACAAAAATATGTTGTAAGGTAATACAAAACACAGTTCAAATACAAATGGCCTTGCAATATGGCAAAAGTTTTGAAAATCATGCCCTAACCTTTCATCAAAATAATGTAAATTATTTTAAATACTTTAAACTACAGACAAGCAGGGGAATTCTGTAACATGCGATAGATCAAGGCAGACTTAAGCCCCTAAATTCAGATGTGAATATAACCTGAAAGGCTGTGTCTGCCAGATGAAAGCTTGGACTTGGTACGGACTTCCCCAGAAATGTGTTTGTATCAGGTTTACATATAAGCCAATTTGACCGTCCTTGCGAATGTCATTTACCCGTAATGGAAGCCCATGGGACCTAATAAAAGTGAACACAGGTGAATCTGGTCATACAAACAAGAGAGCAGATAAAAGTACAGAATAATCAAGTAAAGAGAAAAATAAATATTGTAATAAAAAACAACATAATATTGAGATGGCCAGGTCCTTCTTTAAGCCCTTAAATGTCAGACAGTGTTTGCTGCCGTGGTGCGTTTGCTGAGATAGAGTCAATTTAATCACAAATAATCAAGGTGAAGTCAGGACTTTTTGGGTTCTGATGACGAGCCATAGCCCTGAAACGCTAACCCTACCTTCCTTTCTGCCAAGATGCTGCCTGATCTGCTGAGTCTTTCCAGCATTTTCTGTTTTTCTTTTACCTCAGGATTTTGGTTCAATTATTCCTATTTCCAGCCTCCATTCTTAACTGTAACCATTAGGCCACCCAATCTGTACAGTTCTTTAGACATTTAGATGTACTTTAGATACTTGCAAATAGTATAGCTGAAGAATGTTACACATTGAAAGTCAAGTAAGCACCATCCGTTGCTACAGTGATGAAACGAAAAACTGTGAATGTTGGAAATCTGAAAAATGATGAAAATACACAGCAGATCCATTCATCTGAAGTGCTCCTGCCAAAAACTTTAACATCATTTCTCTTTTAGATATTGACAGACCTGCAGTGCACTCCCAGCATTTTGTTTTATTCATTGTTCCAATGTCGCGGCCAAAAGGTACAGCTTTCTAATTTTTCTACAGCTTAATGCTTTTTAAAAAAAATATTGGACAAATGACTTTCATAAACACATTAACATGTTCATTACCCCTGTCTGCCCCTTGTACTAATTTTAATCCCAAAGTCGATAACAATGGCCCGGATTGTTCGGGGCTGATGACAGCGTACGCTGTCATTCTAAGCCCTCAGAATGGCCCTGCATGTTCTGAGTTTCTGCATGCGCTGTACATGCGTGAAAACCCGTAACTTGCAATCTCCGCACGCGCCCCAAAAACACTTTTGCTGCCGCAGGGCTGAGCTATTTGCCCAACTACTGCCCAGAAAATACCCACAAAATCCTTATGCCTGGTATAAGCAGGTGTAGGGCCTGCTTTTACCAGCGTAAGGGTTAAAATAAATGTTCAATTAAAATTTAAAAATGAGTAAAACATACAAAAACATTTAAAATTAGTTTAGTAAATTTTGACCTGGATTAAAATGTTTAAAATTATTTTTCAAAAAAATTACATTTTTATTAAAGGGACTTTTAGTTAATTTTGAGCATGGGAATGTTTATTTTTATTAGAGTTGCGTTAATTATTTATTTATTTGGGGATTTCTCATAAGCTTATGGGGATTCTGTTCATAAATGGGAAAGCAAGTTGTGAAGAGGACACAAAGAATCTGCAAAGGGATATAGACAGGCTAAGTGAGTGGGCAAACATTTGGCAGATGGAGTATAATGTGGGAAAGTGTGAGGTTATCCACTTCGGTAAGAAAAAGAAAAAAGCAAATTATTATTTAAATGGCGAGAGATTACAAAAAGTTAGCATGCAGGTACAGCAATTAATCAGGAAGGTAAATGGAATGTTGGCCTTTATTGCAAGGGGGTTGGAGTATAAAAGCAGGGAAGTCCTGCTACAACTGTACAGGGTATTGGTGAGACCACAACTGGAGTACTGCGTATAGTTTTGATCTCCTTATTTAAGGAGGGATATACTTGCATTGGAGGCGGTTCACAGAAGGTTCACAAGGTTGATTCCTGAGATGAAGGGGTTGACCTATGAAGAAAGGTTGAGCAGGTTGGGCCTATACTCATTGGAGTTCAGAAGAATGAGAGGTGATCTTATTGAAACATATAAGATACTGAAGGGGCTCGACAAGGTAGATGCAGAGAAGATGTTTCCCCTCATGAGGGAATCTAGAACTAGGGGGCAAAGTTTCAGAATAAGGGGTCACCCATTTAAAACTGAGATGAGGAGGAATTTCTTCTCTCAGAGGGTCGTAAATCTGTGGAATTCTCTACCCCAGAGAGCTGTGGAGGCTGGGTCATTGAATATATTTAAGGCCCAGATAGACAGATTTTTGAACAATAAGGGAGTGAAAGGTTATGGGGAGCGGGCAGGGAAATGGAGCTGAGCCCAAGATCAGATCAGCCATGATCTCATTAAATGGCGGAGCAGGCTCAAGGGGCCAAATGGCCTACTCCTGCACCTATTTCTTATGTTCTTATGAGGAAACCCCTTTCTAATTGGTTGACCTGTGACATGTGATCCCGGGGACGCTTCCGAACCGCCTGCGTCCCTGGGATCCGTGGGCCTTTACGCAGGTGTACGCTTGCAGGCCCAGGACCTGAAGTCTCTGAAGCCCGGGAGCCAGCAGGTAGGTTTGTATTTTTTTTCGGGTCGGAGGTGTACTCCGGAGGTACGCCTCCGACCACAAATTTCGGCCCAATATGTCTGAGATCCAAAGCACAGCCTCATCAGTGGACAAATCCAATGAGAACACGGAGAAGGTACGTACTTAAATATATAGTAGGATCAGAATTTTGAACTATCATTTCAATAAGGGTTCCATCTCTTGTTACAACATCAAAAATATTTGCTGTTCCTAATTTATGTTAAAGAATTACTGAGACCCAAGACTGGTTTATTGAACAGATTAATCACATTGCTTTGTCTGAGGAATTGGCTTGTGTGAGCTCTATATCAAAACTTGACTCCACAATCATCATTGGTAGATATCTCCCGTGCATGCTCATCACGGGCTGGAAGTGTGCTGCCCACCATAGTGGATTGGGCTGCTCCATAGGCATCTAAGGCACACGCCAGAACTATTTAAATTGCTGATTAAAATATTCAAACTAGGGTCCTATGCTTGTTGTAGGACCCTTTTGTGATATTGGGCTGCCCCAGCGCCTGACTCACCCATGAGTTGAACTTGCCCGGGAACCTGTGGCGCTAACAGCCAGGAAGGACCCTTCAGCAGCTCTATCTAAAGGGCTCATCCACTGTACACAGGTTAGTTGCTGGTTTGATATTTGAGGCTGTTGGTCAATTTCTGGGGTTTTGTGGCTTGTTTTCTGACTTAGAGAACTGATTGCTGACTGCTGATAACAAGTTCTTGCTGGTGCTGGGCTGTGTTTGTCTGCCTCCTGAACAGTTTTACTGCAGTCATGGGTGGTCTTCTGGTAGGGCTTCCTTTGGGGCGGGAGGACAAGGGGGAGCAGCAAGGAAGACAGGAGGGAGCTGGAACAGCTCAAAGAAGAGGGAGGAGGAGGGCACTGCGCAAGAGACCACACCCACAGCGGGTCTTCAGGGAACACTTCTCCTACATGAGTTTCACCGAGAAGCAATGGGGGAAAAATTCAGTTGGTTTGCGCCTCCCATTAACGCCTTAAGAGGGCGCTAATGGGGTGCAAAGCAACTAGCGCCCGTGCGCGGCGATGTTTGCGCCGCTCACGAAATTGACTCGACATTTTGCGGTGGCGCTAAACACTACCACCACGATCTCCTGCGTCCGCAGATCGTGACATCAGTCGAGCGTGCAATGCCCTGGTAGCACCCCAGACCGGATATTGAGTGGCGCCCCCTGTCTTACTGCCTGCCGCTAGCAACGACAGGTTGAGGGGAGCGTTTTGCAGTCGGGAAGGGACTGGGGAAGCGCTATTTATAGGCGACCGCTTCCTGCCTTTTTTTGTCGGCAAAATTTTTTCACCACGCATTCTGAGTGAGAGAGAGACTGCAGGAGATATTCAAAGCTGTGTTGAGGAGTTTTGGGTACTGAGCAGCACTCTGCAGGTTCTTTTTCTTTTGATCTTCCTTGCATTGATTTAGAAGAGAATAAGGGGGCTGCACTCTGAGCTCTTTCCCTGGGCCTCTCCATTGTTCCTTCCAACAGATTTGATGTACAGGTCTCTCCAGGCCTAGATTCAAGGCTGCAATGAGCAGGGTGTGGATGGAGAGCAAGATCGACCCTCCCTTTAAGAATTGGCCGGCGCCAGTGTGTCTGTGTTCCATTGCTGACTGACATCACATGAGCTTCGCCAGCACACTGAGGTAGCGCCTCACTCCTTGGCCTTTGCGCCTTAAGACAGGTGTGTAGCGCCTGATTTAGCGCTCTAATCACCTCCAGGGGCGATAAAAGCGAAGTTTGCAGATCAAGGCGATAATTAGCACCAGGCGCTAAATTTTGAGCCCGGCCGATAATCGCGCCCCAAACGGGGCGATACCGAATTTCTCCCCCAATGTCTTTTCTGACATTACAACAGTGACTACACTTCAAAAGTACATCATTGGCTGTAAAGTGCTTTGGGACGCCCTGAGGTCATGAAAGGCGTTATATAAATGCAAGTCTTTCTTTCTTTTTGTTTCAGGCACCTCTGCTTCACACAAAGGAGGCTGTCACCGAGCTATGCCACCTGTTGCAGCCACAACTCGAGCCTTGTACCGGGCTCCTTCCAGGCTGAAGCAGGTGGCATCAGCGATATCTCCCAATTCCGAGTCCACTGTTGTATCAGGGTAGTCACCGAGATTCTTCACACCAGGAGGAACATGTACGTCTCTTTCCCCAATGAGCAGCACTGGCCGCATACCTGAATAATTTTAATGAGGCCCCAGCACAGATTTAATGTGTTGCCTACGAGCACAGGAACAGACCCGTGCAGCCCCCCGCACACCCGTTTTTGGGTGCAATCGAATTTCTGAATAAACATCTTTATAGAGTTCTACATTGTTTGTTGTTCATCTGCGAGAATACTGCAAGCCTGTTGTAATATGAACACATTAATATTAAATTCTGCAGCTTTTTTTGTTGAATATTAAAGGAATAGGATATAAAGGTAATTTGGTCCACCGGGCCT
Organism: Squalus acanthias; assembly: GCA_030390025.1. Taxonomy (NCBI): domain Eukaryota; kingdom Metazoa; phylum Chordata; class Chondrichthyes; order Squaliformes; family Squalidae; genus Squalus; species Squalus acanthias. Next base: position 106,681,995 of record CM059434.1, read on the forward strand.
CCTCCTAATGAACTATTCAGTTTGTGCAGTTATGAATTTTCCTCAATTGATATGACTTCTTGATTAACCACAGGCAAAACTTGCAAGAGAAAGTAATATTTCTCTCTTCAAAGGTAATTGAGTGAAAATAACAAGATATTGATCTAACATTATAATCTCTATTTTTTGAGCTGTTTGAATTGCACAAAAAATATTCCTATAGTGTAGTTGGAACAGGACCAGAGTTTCACAGAGCATTTGATCATTCCTCTCCATACCTGCTCTTCTCACTTTAAATAATTGCTCGATGGATAGAGAGTTCTGTCACATTTTAAATCATAAATCTATGGCCCTGAAATTCCTGGGGGCCTGCTCCACCGACATAAGTGGAGTGGAACCTCCGTCTGCCCCTGCTCCAAGCCAGAGACCCTGTCCCAAACCTTGGGAATGGGGTCATTTGCCCTGGCAGGAACAGGCGCATTGCTCCGATGGCAGAGAGGAGGCCCAGTGAGGGCTCAAACAAAATTGTCCTCCCAATGGAGCAAGTGGGACTCTTTGAGAAGGTAGTCCAACCCCGGTAGGATCGATTACCGTTCCCGAGTAACTGTTAGGGAGCAAGCGCTCACTTACGGGAGTGCTCCTTGACATTACTTTGGGGCGGGAGGACGAGGGGGAGCAGCAAGGAAGACAGGAGGAAGCTGGAGCTGCTCACAGAAGAGGGAGGAAGAAGGCACTGCACAAGAGACCATACCCACAGCGGGTCTTCAGGGAGCACTTCTCCGACATGAATTTCACTGAGGAGCAGTGTCTCAGGCACCTCTTGCTTCACAAAGGGGGCTGTCGCCGAGCTGTACATTGGGTTGAAAGAAAAACCTGGTGAAGGCCATAAAACGTAACATTATATTGCCCGTATAGAGCTGCAGAACATTTCTTGCTCTGAATAGTTGAACAAAAACAATCTAATCTTGGATGCAGAAAATGAAACTGATTGTATAATGAAACAACCAATGGCATAAAAATTCCGGCCTGTTGTTACGTTTAAAACCAATAACGAGACTGTCCCCCTGGGAGAACGATGCTGCAGATTTTATTGCTAACTTGCAGCATCTGGTGGAAACCACAGCCTTCTTACACACTGGGCTGGATTTTGATACTGGGGCGGGTTGGGGTCGTGTCATCCGCATTTCGTGTTATCCACCCGCCTGCAATTGGATGTGGGAGATTGATGCAATTTTCACTTAATTGGGCAATTGAGTTCCAGCATGTGGGAACCCATGAACCAATTAGTGGTTTCAGTCTGAAAGTCGCCTCTGATGATGTCATCATTGCAGGTCAGAGACTGCCTGGTCTCAGAGATTGCCTGGCCTTTGCTGTGAGAGGACCTGGATGCAAAATGAGCAGCATCTCAGAGAGAGAGAGAGAGGGCTGGATTTTCAATGACCCGTGGAGTCGGGTTTGGAGGCGGGGGCGGGGGGGGTTAAAGTTGCAGATTCAGGGGTCCCGACCCCATCCCGCCTCCAACCTGCCTCCATGCCAGTTTCTCTGGCGGTGGGTACCCGACCTGTGCTGAGACCCGACTCCCCGAGGCGGGAAGGGATTAGTGACAATTAACTGCCTGTTAACAGGTAGTTAACAGGCAGTTTTTTGCATAATCCCTATTTTCATTGTTGAAATGTGGGCTTCCCGACAGGTGGCAACCACGCCAAGTTATCAGGGCGTGCTGTGGGTCTGCAGGGGTTGGAGGGGTCGATATGTCCGGTGGGCAGGTGAGTGATGGGTGCATGTGTGCAGAGGTAAGTGTGTAAGGTAAGTGCTAAGTGTTGTAAAAAGTTTTACTTACCTTAACTTCCTCCTGCAGGTGTCAGCCCTTCAGTTCTCGGGAGTTAGAAATCTCACCGGCACAGAAAGCAGGAAAGCCGTGGTTCTGTCAAAAACTGCAGCCTTCTGTTTTCTGTGCTGGAATGATTTCTAACTCAGCCTGAGAGGAAGGACTGAAGTTAGAAATCATATTGTGAATGTTTGACAGCTTCACAGAGCTGTTAAACGCTGATATTTCATCTGTCAAAAGCTCGACAGATGAAATGTCAATCTGTGACGTCACCTGTTGCCGGGTGGCCCTTAATTGGCCTGCTGAGCCCAATGGGCGGGCTCAACAAGGTCAATCAAGGAAAAATACAGTGGGTTGGCCACATCTCGATGGAGGCGGGTTCACAAGCCATAATGTGTGATTCCCGACCCCAACCCGACCCCAGATTCAAAATCCAGCCCAGAGAGAGAGAGAGAGAATTTTTTTTTGCAACCAAGTCCTCCCAGGCAGTCTCTGAAGACATTCAATGCAGCAGCATCAGAGGCGACTTTCAGACCTAATACTACTACCTTTATCACAATACTACTACTACCTTCATCACATCTCCATTGTAATAGTGGACCTGCAGCTGATAGTCAGCTATCCACTTGTGCTCCCGCCAGGTTTCACTGGCGTGTTTCACATCAGGCGTACTTCACGTCGGAAAAGGGTTAAACTAGCTAAAACATTTCAAAATGGCATTACAGAGCCAATTTAGGGCTTGTTAAGGGCTTTAACGGCCTCTCCCGCCTCTTGGAGGCGGGACAGAGTCGGGAACCCCGCGACTGATTTTGTCAAAATTGCATGGAGGCGGAATGGAGTCGGGATGGGGTCGGGACCCCCGAATCTGCAACTTTAACCCCCCACACGCCTCCAAACCCGACTCCACGGGTCATTGAAAATTCAGCCCACTGTCTGTGCAAAAAATCTATAGACCCTCTGGCCTGAGTCTCTACAGGCTGGGTATTGTCTACAGACATGATTTCAGACTCTCTTGCCTTCCATCTTCTCCTGCATGTTCTTATTGACCCCTTCCTCAAAGCACAGGCCCAATGGAATTCCAAGAGGGAAACCCATAACTTCCCAATAAGTAATTTCAATTTTTAACATTCTTTTCAGAATCTAGCAACTACATTCATCTTCAAGTGGCTGTTATTGGCAGTAGCTTCCAGGGTTTATAGCCTACTGCTAAGTGTCAGCAATGACTTCTACTATGCCTTCCCACCTCTGGGACATGGTAATGGTCCCAACACTCCCATCTTTATAGTGGCAGTATTTCCTGGGGCTGGGAACTGGGAAAAAAAACTAAGGGGAGGCCAGGCGAGGAGAAGGCCACATCCCCATCTTTATTTACATGCAGTGGTGTGGGCTCAGGAGTCAGTCACAGTAGGAGCAATGGGAGAGAAATTTATTAAGGTGGGGTTTTCAGGAGAAGGTGTCCCAGCCCCATTTTCCTTTTCATACTGCCTCCGTACCGTACAGAGCCAAGTGGGTTTTGCCAGGAAAATCCAGACGACCAGGTTTGTTGATAATCAAAAGTATTGGCATATACTACCGCCATTGCTACTCTGCATCAACAGCAGAGTAAAATCTCACCAGGTAGAGTATATGTGCAGGAGTCCACAGCCTTTTGATAAAGTACAAATACAGCAACAAAAAGTATATATTTCAAGACATCCACATACTGTAAATGAGCAACATATCTCCCTGCTTGCCAGGTCTATAGTACCTATGTCTTTCCAGTTTCCAGCAAGAATTCTAGGTATGTCTGCCACATTTTAGGTAAACAAGGTTCAGGTGCAGGTTCACTTCTACCTGGGTTAGAACTTCCTCATCTTTTGACGTCTGCTAAAGGTTAAAGATTTTGGGGGAAAAATTCAGTTGGTTGCGCCTCCCGTTAGCGCTTTAAGAGGGCGCTAATGGGGCGCAAAGCATCTAGCGCCCGGGCGCGGCGATGTTTGCGCCGCTCGTGAAATTAACTAGACATTTTGCGGCGGCGCTAAACACTACCGCCATGATCTCCTGCGCCGGCAGATCGTGACGTCAGTCGAGTGCGCAACGCCCCGGTATCGCCCCAGAGCGGATATTGAGTGGCGCCCCCTACCTTACCGCCTGCCGCTAGCAACAACAGGTTGAGGGGAGCATTTTGCAGTCAGGAAGGGACTGGGGGAGCGCTATTCAAAGGTGACCACTTCCTGCCTTTTATTGTTGGCAACATTTTAGAACCACGCATTCTGAGAGAGAGAGAGAGAGAGAGAGAGAGACTTCTGGAGAGATTCAACGCTGTGTGAAAGAGTTTTGGGTACTGAGCAGCCCTTTGCAGGTTCATTTGGATTTGCCCTTCCTGGTAATGATTTAGAAGAGACTGTGGGGGCTGCACTCTGAACTCTTTCCCTGGTATTCTCCATTGTTCTTTCCAGCAGATTTGATGTGCAGGTCTCTCCAGGCCGAGATTCAAGGCTGCAATGAGCAGGATGTGGATGGAAAGCAAGATCAACTCTCCCCTTTAAGAACTGGCCCACGCCATTGTGTCTGTGTTCCATTGCTGACTGACATCGCATGAGCTTCGCCAGCGCTCTGAGGTAGCGCCTCGCTCCTCGGCCTTTGCACCTTAAGACAGGTGTGAAGCGCCTGATTTAGCGCTCCATTCACCTCCAGGGGCGATAAAAGTCAAGTTTGCAGTCGGTGGCGATAATTAGCGCCAGGCGCTAATCTTTGCGCCCGGACGATAATTGCGCCCCAAATGGGGCGATACTGAATTTCTCCCCCTTTCTCTTTCAATTCGACCATCACAAGACTCTCTCTAAATCTATGTTCCTTTGGTGAAAAGATGGCTTGGCAATATAAAAAGATCAAAGAGATGACATTTTGGGCTGAATTTTGCCGGCGCTCAGAGGGCGGGTTTGGAGGCGGGTCCGCTGTCAAAATCACAAAGATTGACAGCAGGTCGGTATCCCGCTGTAAACCCGCCTCCTTGTCAGTTTCCCAAGTGTCGGGTCTGTCATCCCTGAACAGACCCGACACCAAGCGGCGGGTCAGCCAATTTAGATTGTTAGAAGCTTATTAAAAGGTAGGTAAGAACCATTTTCCCATGTACTTACCATTTTACCAGGTTTTCACTGAGGTTCCCTGAGAGCAGCTATCACGTCAGGTAAGTATGTCGGGTTCTCAATGACTGTGGATTGCTGTGAATAGGTGAAAGCTGCAAAAGTGGTCTAAAACCTACCATTTCACAGCTGGTCACTTCCCAATCTTAGAAGCTGGAGCAGCAATGATTTGGAACCCACTTTTGAGCTTTATGCACTTTTGAAGTGATTGGAGTAATCTCTCTATCCGCTGTCACCTCCTTGGAACAACCTATCTCAACATTGACAGATTACTTCTGTCATCTCAACAGAGAGGGTTGATGAGGGTAATGCGGTTGACGTAGTGTAGATGGACTTCCAAAAGGCGTTCAACAAAGCCCATGGAATAAAAGGGACAGTGGCAGCATGGATATGAAATTGGCTAAGTGACAGGAAACAGAGTAGTGGTGAACGGTTGTTTTTCAGACTGGAGGAAGGTATACAGTGGTGTTCCCAGGGGTCGGTTCTAGGACCACTGCTTTTCTTGATATATATTAATGACTTCGACGTGGGCACAATTTCAAAATCTGCAGATGACACAAAGCTTGGAAGTATAGTGAACAGTGAGGAGGGGATGACTTCAGGAAGACATAGACAGGCTGGTGAAATGAGCGGACAAGTGGCAGATGAAATTTAACGCAGAAAAGTGTGAAGTGATACATTTTGGTAGAAAGAATGAGGAGAGGACATATAAACTAAATGGTACAATCCTAAAGGGGGTGCACGAAAAGAGAGACCTGGGGATATGTGTGCACAAATCGTTGAAGGTGGCAGGGCAGGTTGAGAAAGCAGTTAAAAAGGCTGACAGAATCCTGGACTTCATAAATAGAGGTATAGAGGTATAAAACACTGGTTCGGCCTCAACTGGAGTATTGTGTCCAATTCTGGGCACCAAACTTTAGGAAGGATGTGAAGGCCTTAGAGAAGGTGCAGAAAAGATTTACGAGAATGATTTCAGGAATGAGGGACTTCAGTTATGTTGATAGACTGGAGAAGCTGGGGTTGTTTTCCTTCGAGCAGAGAAGATTGAGAGGAGATTTGATGGAGGTGTTCAAAACCATGATGAGTCTGGACAGAGTAGATCGAGAGAAACTGTTCCCATTGGCAGAAGGGTCGAGAACCAGAGGACGCAGATTTAAGGTGATTAGCAAAAGAACATTTTTATGAAGCGAGTGGTTAAGATCTGGAATATACTGCCTGAAAGAGTGGTGGAGGCAGACTCAATCTTATCTTTCAGAAGGGAGTTCGATAAGTATCTGAAAGAAAAAAGTTTGCAGGGCTACAGGGAAAGGGCAGGGGAGTGGAACTAGCTGAGATTCGGCACAGGCTTTCTTCCATGCTGTAACCATTCTATGATTCTAACCTCACCTGCCATCTATTCCATCAGCATGGTGCCCTTAAAAAAATCTCACCTTGGTCCTCAGAATCCCAACACGATCAACCCCAACACCAGCATCACCGGGCACACCAGCAGCACTAACATCAACACCAACCTTCTCCACAATCAACTGATGCGGCACTGGACACAGGGCATCATCACCCGTGCACATTGCTGCCCAGATTTGCTTCACTTAACTTCACTTAACACTGTACCCCCTGGCTGCCACATGATACACCAGGTTGGCACCACCCCACACCAACACCATAAAGCATCCCTACAATGTCCAAGCCATTCCTTTCAAACTCATCACCACTGGGGGGGTGGGTGAACATTATGTCTCACCATTCACGGGAACTCACTAACACACTTTCAAAGGTGCACACAAATCTGTCCAAGAGGGCAAAGTGGTGCCAATAAGGACTTCAATGCTTGACAACACATTAACAGAAAGTTTACACAAACATTGGCTAAAACACCCAAGTGCCTACCCTTGTGTGTTGTTAGTTAGTATGATTGGATTAAGATGGGGGTGAGTGTGAGGGGTGGCTAGTGAGATGGGGAAGTGATGATGTAGATAGAGAGGGATGGGTGGAGGTGCAAGGTAAGTTGGTGTGAGTAAGGATGTGCAGGAGTAGGGTAGGGTAGGGAAGGCAGAGTGATGGGGATGCGATGAGTGGCACAGCAGGATGAGGTTGAGTGTGGCTTTGCAGTAACGTTTCGTGATCTACTGTGATCATTGAAAGGTTTGCGCCACTGCAGCCTGGTCCTCCTGACGACATCCCTGCTTGTGTCCTCCTGTGCAATGTGCAACCAGGCTGTGTTGATCTCCTGGGGAGGTCTCTTTCGCCCATTGGAAGGGAAGAGGACCTCCCTGCGTGCTGTGACTCCCTCCATAAGCATATGGAGGGAGTCATGGGAGAGCCTGGGTGCAGCCGTGCACCTTTGTGCAGTGTTTGTCAGGTTTGCAGCACCTCAATGCTGCAGAACACTGACAGCAGAACTGTCAAAATGAATGTGGACATGGCCCCTTTAAGGAAACCGGCTGATGACGCGTCATCAGATGACATCATCAGACCCGCTTCCTTTTAATTGGCCGGGAACCTCGCAGGACGGACTTAACAAGCCCAATCAGGGCAAAATCACTTGGAGGAGGCGGGATGAAGACGGGAGTGGAGTTTGAGGCCACTGTCTGCTCCGGCCGCACCGGACTCGCCACGGCTGGCGAAATCGCGGCCTTTGTGTGCCAGCTAGACTGGTTGTTGTTCATCAATTCAAATTTATAAAATGTTCCATCTAACATATTTTGGGTTTCACAGGAAATCTGTGAATCATACAGGAAACATACGGTCTAGGAGTTATACACTATTCCCACAGCGTTTTACCTGTAGATGATAAACAGTAAAGCAAACTTCAAAAAAAATGGAGTGAAATTGGTCTTGAAGCAGAGACCATTGCATCTTTTAAGGGAAAATTGTATAAATATTTGAAGCGGAGGAAGATACAAGGTGTTGGTGAAAAATGAATTCACTCGAGTCTGTCTCAAAGCAGAAGATCACAGTTTATTTAACAGAGCGCACTGGGAGAAGAGTCATAGACCCTGCGATCTAGTGATTCACTTCTCGTCGTTACAGTGGTATCAAAACTTCTTTTATACATTATAGGGTCGGATACAAATATCTTCACCCATTTACATTTCCCCAGCAACAGCTCCTAATTATAATCTGCCCTTTACACAGTTTTTACTTCCCTACCGAAACTATAAACATCGAAATGTGGTGTCAGCTTTGTCTAGTCGGACTGTCTGGTCATGCGGTGATTGGCTCCTCGCACGTACACATGTTGACCACAGACATTACTCATCGCACTGTGTCAGGTTGACCATTCTGTCTTTTACATTGTTGCTTTAACATTTACATTCTTGCTTTAAGTCCTATAATTTTTACTCCAACACAAGGGTATGGAGAGAGAGGGCAGTGGGATTAGTTTTGGATTGGTCTAACAAAGAGCTGGTGCAGATAGACAGAATGGCTTTAATATTATCCAATCTGACACTGAATGCTAAGAGCCCTCATTGTGCAAATGTATTTAATAACAGCTGAAGGGGGGAGTGAAATATGCTTCTTGATTCAGCTTCACTTCTGTTTTATGTGATGTGGGATTGAGGGAATCGTCAAAAGTTGAATCATGCAGCTAGAGATCAATTCTTTACAGAAGAAGATTAGAAAATATAGAAAGGGAAAAGGTCATGTGGCCCGCGGAGCCCATCCCTTCTAGTGCCCCACAGGCAATGTCATGCACTCTCCTGAAAGAACTGAAAAACCAGAGATAATCCTTTGAAGAAGAAAAAAGGTTGTGAAATTTCTCACTGTCTTATAGTCGGAGTGTAACAGAAAAAATCTGGAGATCAATCTTAGATTATTCAACCAACACCTAGTGCAATTCACAGATGATATTCTTACAGTGATAATCATATATTCTACAGAACCATATCAGTATATTTTCTTCTGGTTATAAATGTAAATGAAAAAAATCTATCTGAACCAGGTTTTTCACTCACTATAATAACCTTGAGGAAAATGTACTCTATAGTGTTCCGTAGAACATCTGATCATCTATGCTTCTATTTGTGTTTACATCTTCATTTCCTTTCGTAGACACTGGATATTCATGCAGCTCCTTTTTAAGGAATTAGTTGATGTGACATTAGTGAACTTTGATGGGAATCTATTCCTCATATCTACTATTCTGTTGGGAAAAATCACTTTTCCAAACTGTGATCTGGATTGAAGTTTGCCAATTTTGTGTTTATTTCTTCTAATCCTATGATAACAGATTAAGTTTTGATTACTTTTATGTTAAAATGCCTGATTATTAACATTCGAACTATAAGGACCAGTTCAGTGATGGTGCACTCATCAATCACGCCCTCACATTCTGGGAGTGTGCCTTGCTGAATCAGGCGATAGGCCCGAACCATTGATCTGCATGGCACCAAATTCAGCGCGCTGTAATGTTCCCAATTTTTGGAGGCCTGCACAGACATGCAGGAGCTTCATTACCATTCTTACTTTTAGGCAATCATCTTTAAATTGGTTCCACACCAAAATCAGCAATCTTTCTTATTTGTTAATTCTTTCAATGCTGCTCACCTGTTTAAACCAGACACTGCTGACATTTCTTAATCTGGTTTTTAGAAGTTTGCTTCTTAGAGTTATGTGAGAAGTCGCACAACACCAGGTTATGGTCCAACAGCTTTATTTGAAATCACAAGCTTTCGGAGCGCTGCTCCTTCATCAGGTGACTATATATGCTGTGCCTATATGCATCTCTTCACTTCACCTGACGAAGGAGCAGCGCTCCGAAAGCTTGTGATTTCAAATCAAGCTGTTGGACTATAACCTGGTGTTGTGCGACTTCTCACATTTGTCCACCCCAGTCCAACACCGGCATCTCCACACCTTAGAGTTATGATTAACAGTTTAGTATTGCATTTAAAATTCTGGGTCTTTATGGTTTTTCACATAGCTGTAACGGTGCGTCACTTGCTCGTGTTTGAAGCTGCATTTTTTCAATGCAAGACTTCTTTTGCAGATATTTATCCCACAGCACTGTTGCTAACAGCTGCAGGCTCCAAATCCCACTCCAGGACTTGAGCACATAATCTAGGCTGCTATTGCAGTGCAATATCGAGAGAGTACTGTATTGTCAGACGCGCTGATTTTCAGATGAGATGTTAAGCTGAGGCCCTATCTGCCTGTTCGGGTAGTTATAAAAGATCCCTTGGTATTATTCAAAGAAGAGCAGGGGTGTTCTCCCGATGTACTGGCCACATTTATCCCTCAACCAACACCATTAAATCATATTAACTGGCCGTTTATATAATTTGCTTTTGTGGGACTTTGCTGTGCACAAATTGACTGCCATGTTTCTCTACATTAAACAGTGACTGCACTTCAAAAGTAATTAATTGGCTGTAAAGCGCTTTGGTAATTTTTGAAGACGTGAATGGTGCTATATAAATATAGTTATTGTTTTCTTCCTTGCTGCTTCATTAGCAGCAACCACAGTACTCAGCATGGGAATTGCTTTCAATGACAGTGCTGGTTTTGAAAGAGGAAAAGGAGTTCATATAGAGGGAACAAAGGCAGATGCAATGCATCGCAGGAGCCTGGTGACCACTTGACCTTGTTTCAGGAGTCAAATCTTCAGTCCTATGTACACCTACTTGTGGATATCTGAAAGGACCCGCCTTTGCTGTCTATGCTGCACAAGGGAAGCTCATGGAGTTATGTACTTATGTCATGAGTGCAACCAGCAAACAAGATATACCACAGGGACAGCCCTACCTATGTCTGTGGAAATTGCCACATCATTACATTTTTATGCAACCAGATCCTTCCAAACCACCACTGGTGACATTTGTAATATTAATCAATTTTCAGCAATCCCTCTTGCATTATTGCATAGATGTTGGAGCAGCGTTTTTGTAGAAATCGCCAACATAGCATACAGGGAGCAATGAAGATCCTCAAAGGACTACATGTAGAACTGCTGTTTAATGAGCTCCTCTCTATAAGCAGCCTCTGTGGGATAATAAACTATGGAGTCTGCATCAGAGGAGTGCCTTGGCTTAGCTCTCTGATCAGGTTGTTCCTGTTTGTCTACAGTCACGTCCACTCACTCCTCCTTGCTTGTTCTGTGTGTGTCACCAGGTGCTCTCCTGTGCCCTCTATATCTGATTCCCTAAGGTAGATGCATCTGCACTGGTGCCTGTGTGCTAAGGAGTGTATGACAAACGTTTGTGAAATTGCCCAGCTTCCTGCTCATCTCTGGTGGTAGGTACGTCATCGTGGGAGGGCCCTACATAAAGAAGAAAGGGACATGTGTTCTGATGGCACCTGCATGAAATGGTTCAACACCCAGTACCAATGCAATACATTGAGTGCCATGCTGCTGTTGGTAGATGTGCATGTGTGTTAGTGAGTCAGTTTGAAGGGGGAACAAGAAGAATTTAAAGATGATGTTTTCCCTGTTAGGCTGCTGCCAATCTCTCCCTGAATCATGCTGATTCAAAATTCAGAGGTTGGTAGCCCCAATCTGGGTCATCTCTCTGTTATTATGTGCAGCTTCCTCCTTTAAATTCAGATGAAAGCGATGTTTTTACCATGTGGAAGAACATAGACTGGCATCCCAGTTGCTCGGCCTACATCTCACCTTGTGTGAATGGGTAACTGAAAAGAATGCAAGTCCTTTCAGGTGACATTTTGACTTAGTGGCACAACATGTAACAGGTCATAGAGTCATAACGGCACAGAAGGAGGCCATTCGGCCCATTGAGCCCGTGCCGGCTCTCTGTAGAGCAATCCAGTCAGTCCCATTCCCCCGCTCTATCACCATAGCCCTGCAAGTTTATTTCCCTCAAGTGCCTATCCAGTCTCCCCTTGAAAATATTGAGTGTCTCCGCTTCCACCACTTCCGTCGGCAGCGAGTTCCAGGTCCTCACCACTCGCTGCGTAAAAACGTTTTTCCTCATGGCCCCCCTGTATCTCTTGCCCAAAACCTTAAATCTGTGTCCCCTAGTCCTTGTACCATCAACTAGTGAGAACAGCCTTTCCCTGTCTAGCCTATCCAAACCCGTCATAATCTTGTACACCTCTATCAAATCACCCCTCAACCTCCTTTGCTCTAATGAAAACAAATCCAGCTTCTCCAACCTGTCCTTGTAGCTAAGATCCACCATCCCCGGAACCATTCTGGTAAATCTCTTCTGCACCCTCTCAAGTGCCTTCACATCCTTCCTAAAGTGTGGTGACCAGAACTGGACGCAATACTCCAGTTGTGGCCTAACCAGCGCTTTATAAAGGTTCAACATAACTTCTCTACTTTTGTACTCAATACCTCTATTTATGAAGCCCAAGATCCCATATGCTTTGTTAACCACTCTCTCAATATGTCCTGCCACCTTCAGGGACCTATGCACATTAACTCCCAGGTCCCTCTGTCCCTGCACACTCTTTAAAACTGTGCCATTAAGTGTATATTGCCTCTCCCTGTTCCTTCTGCCAAAATGCATCACCTCACACTTCTCTGTATTAAATTCCATCTGCCACTTGTCTGCCAATTCTGCTAGCCTTTCTATGTCCTGTTGCAGTATATTGGTATCATCCTCACTGTTTGCCACACCCCCAAGGTATATGTGACATTAGAAGCATTTTAAAATGCCTGCCACAATGTTCAAACTAAGACATTGTGGTCATAAAAGTTCAAGTGTGAGAGATGTGAGAGGTTGTGTCATTGTTTGCCACACTCCATCACTGATGCTACACCATGTTCAGGGCATAGTGCTTGTTGCATACATACTATGGGCATAGAATTCATTTGAGGTGTCAAACTGTTGCAGCCTTACCTTATAACCCTTCCTTAAGCCTGAAAATGTCTTCCTCTGCTCTCAAGACCTACTGATATCAGTGACAGCATTCACTCTATCGGTCACCTCATGTCATACTTGCTGCACCCTGCAAAACAGAGCAGAGTTCCCTCAGTCCCAAATATGGCTACCTGTCTCTTTCAGCAGATCATCTAGACTGTTATCATCGAAGGAAGCGGTTCTGCTCATATGCCCTTGCTGACCTTCCAACGTCGCTCTTCGGTTCAGCCAAAGCAACCAGTTCTATTTAAGCAAAGGCAAAATACTGCGGATGCTGGAAATCTGAAATAAAAACAGAAAATGCTGGAAATACTCAGCAGGTCAGGCAGCATCTGTAGAGAGAGAAACAGAGTCAACGTTTCAGGTCAATGACCCTTCGTCAGACTCTGTTTCTCTCTCTCTACAGATGCTGCCTGACCTGCTGAGTATTTCCAGCATTTTCTGTTTTTATTTCAGTTCTATTTAAGGACTGCTGCTCTTATGATTCCATTGATTGCGCCCCCTACATAGGGAGCACATTCAAGTGATTAGAATGAGCTGACAATGAATCTGTCAAGGTCAGCTTCCCACTCCACTGTCATGGAGCATCATTGCAATGCAGTTAATCTGGCTCCTTTTTTGCTCGGATTGCTGTATCGGCTCTTTATTGGTTTATATTGTTCTTTTTATTGAAAAAATGTAAATAAATGGAAAATATTTGGGAAAATATCTATTTTGCCATTTTGTCTTTTAGAACAGGCCTGAGGCTTCAATAAGCCACAGTACATATACAGCATTCCAATGTTGCTTTATTAAAACAATAGAATTGATTGGCATCATGTTGGGCCCCGTGGAGTTTTGGAGCGTCTGATGCCATTGAATGGTTAACTAGACTCAATTTCCCACAACCCACTTAAGTCCATTCTCCATTCATGAGGAAACACTTCCTAACTCATTATTCTGTCAGTTGTGTGGTATGTAGTCTTTGTATGTGTCAGCTGTGGCTCAGTTGGTAGCACACTCGCCTCTGAGTCAGAAGATTGTAGGTTCTTAGTCCCACTCCAGGGACTTGAGCACATAAAGCTAGGCTGACACTCCAGTGCAGTGCTGAGGGAGTGCTGCACTGTCGGAGGTGCCGTCTTTCGGATGAGATGTTAAACCGAGGTCCCGTCTGCTCTCTCAGGTGGACGTAAAAGATCCCATGGCACTATTTCGAAGAAGAGCAGGGGAGTTATCCCAAGTTTGTGTGCAAGTGAAGTATTGTACCTCCTGTACAATAATGGTAAAAAAGGAATCTTTAGGGATATGCCCTTAGTACCAGCAAGCCTGTGTCAGCCATGGCTCAGTTGGTAGCACTCTCGCCGCTGAGCCAGAAGGTTATGGGTTCAAGTACCACTCCAGGAACTTGAGCTCAAAAATCTAGGCTGACACTCCAGTGCAGTACTGAGGGAGTACTGCACTGTCAGCAGGTGCTGTCTTTCAGAGGAGATGTTAAACCGAGGCTCTGTCTGCTCTCTCAAGTGGATGCAAAAGATCCCATGGCACTATTTCAGAGAAGAGCAGGGGAGTTATCCCTGGTGTCCTGACCAATATTTATCCCTCAATCAACATAACAAAATTAGATGGTCTGCTCATTATCACATTGCTGTTTGTGGGAGCTTGCCAAATGCAAATTGACTGCTGCGTTTCCCACATTACAACAGTGACTCCACTTCAAATAGTACTTCATTGACTGTAAAGCGCTTTGAGACGTCTGGTGGTCGTGAAAGTCACTACATAAATGCAAGTCTTTCTTTCTCACTTGTGTAATGAACTGGGTAGTTCACAACAACCAATCCCCATTGTGTATTTATGTTGTCTTCAATCACTTTCTACTTCATATATAGTCCTTCACTATAGCACAATCTGATAAACTCTGACACAACATACGTTGTTTACAGCTCCCTTATTAATATTGAAATCACGTTACTCCCTCCCCATAAAATATTTCTATGTTCATGGCTCCTACACTAACCAAAAAACAGGATCTATTTTATACAGCATTACCAACACTTGTGATTCACTTGCAAATCCTACAATATGCAGAAATTCTAAAGCATGTAATTGGCAAAGAAAATTTAAATGGAATTTTCTACATGTTTTATTGCCTGACGTGAATTGCAAGCATTGAAAACACTTTTGCAAATCACTGGTCTTGTGAATGAATCAGAGTGCTGGCAACACTGTTTATGTAATATGAATAGTAATTAAAAAACAATACCAAGTTTCAAACATTAGAATGAAGAAGGAAGAACTTACATTTATATTATGCCTTTAACCTCCTCAGAATAGCCCCAAAAACTCACAGCTAATAAATTACTTTTGAAATGTAGTCACAGTTGTTATGTAGGCAGTTGCAAATGAGCTTTTACAAAGTTGCCCATGAAAGGAAAGAAAAAACCTGAAGTTCTCAGGATGTCCAATGCACTTCTCAGCCGATGAATTACTTTTGAAATGTAGTCACTGTGGCAATTAATAACGCACAGAAAGCTCCCTCAAACAGCAGTGAGATAAGTGTTCAGCTAATCTGTTTTTGGTGGTGCTGGCTGATGGAGGAATGTTGCCCAGGACACTAGGAAAATTCCCTGCCCTTCCTCGACTAGTGCCATGGGATATTTTACATCTATCTGGGCAGGCAGACAGGACTTCTGCATAATGACACGCCCAAAAGATAACACCTTTAACAATGTAGCACTCCTTCAATATTGCACTGAAATGTCAGCCTAAATTATATGTTCAGGTCCTGGAGTGGTGATCAAGCCCATTACATTGTGACGCAAAGGAGAAGGTCCCAACAGTGAGCCAAGCTGGCGCAAAATAAAAGAATTGCTGAATCACGATAAGGCCCTCCTGTACAATAATGGCAAAAAAGGAATCTTTAGGGATATGCTCTCCAACAAGCCTGTATCAGCCATGGCTCAGTTGGTAGCACTCTTGTCTCTGAGTCAGAAGGTTGTGGGTTCAAGTACCACTCTCAGAGACTTGAGCTCAAAAATCTAGGCTGACACTGCAGAGCTGAGGAAGTGCAGCACTGTTGGAGGTGCCTTCTTTGCACATGAGATGTTAAACTGAGGCCCCGTCTGCTCTCTCAGGTGGACATAAAAGATCCCATGGCACTATTTCAAAGAAGAGCAGGGGAGTTATCCCTGGTGTCCCACCGAATATTTATTCCACAACCAACATAACAAAAATAGATGATCTGGTCATTATCACATTGCTGTTTGTGTGCAAATTGGCTGCCGCGTTTCCTACATTACAACAGCGACTATACTTTAAAAGTACTTCGACGACAGCAAAATACTGCGGATGCTGGAAATCTGAAATAACAACAGAACACGCTGGAAAAACTCAGCAGGCCAGGCAGCATCCGTGGAGAGAGAAACAGAGTTAACGTTTCAGGTCAAAGACCTTTCGTCAGAACTGGAAAAAAGCAGGAAATTAAATAGATTTAAAGCAAGTATAATGCTGGGAAAAGGGGGAGGGGATGAAAGAACAAAAGGGAAGGTCAGTGGTAGGATAGAAAGCAGGAGAGATTGAGAGACATTAAGAGATATTCAAGGCAAGAGGAGGTGGTAATGTGACAGGTTGAGGCTAGATGAAGTGTGAAATGCGCTGGCAGAATGAAGGACAGCTGCCAGCTTCTGGAAGGGAAGAAAAAAAGCCCAAACAAAAGGGTGGATGAAAAAATAAAATAAAAATATATATATATGTGATAGGGGCCGGGGTTATGATCTGAAATTGTTGAATTCTATGTTGAGTCCAGAGGGCTGTAGAGTGCCTAAACGAAAGATGAGGTGCTGTTCCTCGAGCTTACGCTGAGCTTCCGTGGAACAATGCAAGAGGCCGAGGACAGTGAGGTCAGAGTGGGAGTGGAGCGGTGAATTAAAGTGACAGGCCACCGGGAGCTCGGGGTCCCCCTTACGGACTGAACGGAGGTGTTCCGCAAAGCGGTCACCCAATCTGCGTTTGGTCTCCCCAATGTAGAGGAGACCACATCATGAGCAGCGAATACAGTATACTAAATTGCAGGAAGTACAAGTAAATCGCTGTTTCACCTGGAAGGGGTGTTTGGGGCCCTGGACAGTGGGAAAGGGGGAGGTATAAGGGCATGTGTTGCATCTCCTGCGCTTGCACGGGAAGGTGCCGGGCGAAGGGGAAGGGGTGCTGGGGGTGGTAGAGGAGTGGACTAGGGTGTCGCGGAGGGAGCGGTCCCTGCAGAATGCTGAAAGGGGAGGTGAGGGGAAGATGCGTTTGGTGGTGGGATCACGCTGGAGGTGGCGGAAATGGCGGAGTACTTAATTGGCTGTAAAGCGCTTTGGGACATCCTGAGGTCATGAAAGACGGTATATAAATGCAAGTCTGACTTTTTTTCTTTTATATTGATGTTGACTCCACCTACCTATCCACTCACTTATAACTTAACCCTCTTACCCATCCTTTCACGTATTCCTCAAGCCCTTCCCTCTCCAGAAACACAAATAAACGGAACCATTCTTCTACTATTTGCATGCACTTCTGGGCTGTCTAGTTGTCCGGAAGACTCAATTTCAATGTTCTATCAAGCATTGCATTGAGCTAGTATTGTTTATCTGATCAATTTGGTATTTTCCTGAATAACTCCGTAAAGGTAAAATTAGTACCGGTTTAAAAGAAGGTTTTGCCGTTCACACTTGATCTTTGATACATTTTGAAATGTAATCTGCAATCATCTTTCAAAGTCTGTTGCTTATCTCTATTCCAATGCCACTGCTCCTATTTGAGTCTCTGAGGTGCATCTGCTTACCACGGCCTGATCGTGCTGTTGTATAGCGACATTGCCTCAGTTGCTAAGCAACCACTGAAAGCAAATCCCCAGAAGCCTGCCTGTTCAGGAGCACCTGTCCACAGACCAGCTATTTATTTAATTAAAAAAAACCTGTTTCTTTGCAAAAGCCTTGCAAAAGTCAACAGAAGGAATATTGATCAAATCTGCTGAAAGCAATCTGTCACCGTACCATTTAATAACTTTGGCCTGTATGAAATTGTAATTAATTTGGTACGCACCTTTCTGAGATTGACTTTACTGTGGTCTTTGAGAGAAGCTCATGGTTTCCTTATTGATCAATGAGCAGAACGATGGGAATCGTGACTGTAACTAGCAAAGTCGGATCATTTGGACTGATAAGTTTGTACTGAAATGTTAAAGTTGAAGTGCTCTGTCATATTTAATATAACACGCTGTTTACCTTTTTCAATCACATTCAAAATTAGGACAGATGAAGAATTTCATGCTTTTAATACAGTTTAATGTAATAATGCTTCCTTGGTAAAGTATCCCTCAAGACATCTAAATGTGTTTCCATGTACAGGCAGCCATGATGACACCATTCAGCCACTTCACATTATTTTTTATTACCCAGTAAAAAATAACTTTAAATCTCTCATTCTGTTGTTGGGCTCAGTGTGGGTAAATGTATCTTTATGATGTGGTGCTGAGTCCTACAGGCCAGGAAGACCCAAGGTCCGATCCCTGGTCAGTGTTGAGGACTCTGGTCTCAGCTGGGTCAGCAGTGAGAGATTATAATTTGCTTTAGCGCACCTTGGTTAGGGCGGGAAAACAACAACAACAACAACTTGTATTTATATAGCGCCTTGGACGTAGTAAAACATCCCAAGGCGCTTCACAGGAGTGTCATAAAACAAAAATTCATCTCCTACCGCCTGGGACAGTCGAAAGCAAGTCCAGCAGATCACATTGACCATATATACACTTATGTTACTTAGTATTTCACCGATCTTTTATAAGATGTTATCGCCGCCCCAGGCAGATACAGAACCAGCTCCCTTTCGAAGGTTTGCAGAAAGCCAGCACTCACCACAGGAGCCAGCAACTTGTTCCAAAAGTCTACTATCATCTGGGAAAGAAATAACGGCCGAACATCTAACCCAGTGCTACCCTTGCATATCTTATACGCATGACCCCTGGACTTCCCCAATATATTAAATTGAAATAATCTATCAATAGGAACACAATCCAGTCCTTTAACTATTATATATACCTCCATCAAATCTCCTCGGTCTGAGCCTGATTGGGTAAAAAAAAAATTTGGTAGAATGTGACTAGTGAGAAATGAAAGCTGGGGAGGAAGATTTTGCACAGTATGATTGGTGAAAAATTAAAATAGAAAATAATTAATTAGAAAAGAGAATAACACAATGGCCCAGATTTTGCGGTCAGCGGTGAACGAGCGGCACCAGACATTCATTACACTTGCACCTGCCCACCGACTTTCTATGGGCTTTTGCACTGGAACTTGCAGTTATTAGAAATCAAAAACAGCACGATGCCCTCTACAGGGAACAGGCTAAGCAACGCTGTGTCTCCTTAACCAATCAGATTGAAGAGTCCTACTGAGCCTCGCAGGGTCTGAACCAGGAATTGTAAGTTAGAATAGTTAATTCAATGCCAAATTATGTACAGAAAGCAAAATAAAAAGAGGGAAAGAAAGATGGGATTAAGAGAGATAGGTAAAAGAGACAGAGAAAAAAAGTTAAAAAAAATATTTACACTTTTTCAAATCTCCAACATTAATTAAAATCTGTAGGAATGAGACTCCACACTTGTAAAAGTTAATTTTCAGTGCCAGAGAGGTTGTTTGACAATAATTAAGACTTATCACACCGTTAAAAATTCACTTACACTTGAATGGACAAGCCCTAACTTTTTATGCCGTGTTTAGTGGGTATCTATCACGTAAGTACCCCAACTTTGCGCCCTTCCATGTGTTTCAATGCCAAGTCTCTGGGTGAGATACTGTTATAGTGAAGGTTCTGGAGCAACTTCCTGATTTCCTATTTAACTGTGCATGTGCAATCACTGGAAGTTGCTGTCTGATTTAAACTTTAATAATGGTGAGCGCTGATAGCCTCACTGTTATTTCTACTGCAAAATCCAAGCCATTGACTTAAACACTTAACCAATGAGGAAGGAGAAAATTCATTGGCTTAAAGGTCCTGACATAGTTGATGATCCCGATAGACATGGCAATTTTTATTAAAGTGAAGCAATTTTTAAAATATTATGCACAAGTACATTTTGTCCCAACAGAATGGAATTCTGTTCACATTCTAAGTGTGAGTACCGTCTAGAGATACAATTGAATTGTTTCATTTATTGACTAATATGTGCATAATTATCATTCTTATCATAGCTTGGAGCACATTGATCTATTTGCCTGATTAACTCTGTTCTGACATATAATGGGTATTAAATTTGTTTCTGAAATTCAAACTAATTATATTTTAATATAATTTATTCATTAACAATGGAATATATGCGAACTTATAATCATCCTCCATCTCATTTTTTCTTTAACTCTTCTAACCAGTTGTCAATCTGCTATATTAATCCCTTAATCCCTCATCTCTGCCGGCGAAGGTAGAGCCCCAAAGTGGGCGCGACCCAATTTTTGCCCCTAAGGGTTTTACTGGGGACAAGGGCATCAAAGGCAAATAAATAGGAAATCAGGAAGTTGCTCCGGAACCTTCACTACCAACCATCTTCCTAAACCCCTCTCCTCTGCCCCCTGCACCCTCACCTTAAACAACAAGTGTAAGGTTCATGGACTTCTTTATCACTAAGATTAACACCATCCATTCAGCTACCTCTGCTGCATCCCTCCTCCTTGCCTACCAAGTTTCCCCCAAGGCTCCCCCCTGTCCTAGCCCTGAACCCACATCTTTCTCTACTTTCTGTCTTAGCTGCCCTCATTCACTCTCCAAGCTCATCTTGTTCATCAAACCCACCTCCTGCCCTCTCAACCCATTTCCCACTAAACTGCTGACCATCTAACTTCCCTTCCTGGCCACTGATATTGTAAACTGTTCTCTCTCCTCAGGCACTGTCCCTCTCACTTTCAAATTTGCCGTCATCAATTCCTCCTCAAAAACCCCACCCACAACTCCTCTGACCTTGCAAACTACCGACCCATCTCTAACCTCCCTTTCCTCTTGCAAGTCTCTGTACATGTTGTCCCCACCCAAATCCATGCCTACCTTTACCACAACTCCATGCTTGAATCTCTAATCAGATTTCTGCCTCTACCACAGCACTGAAATGGCCCGAATCAAAATCACAAATAACTGTGACTGAGGTGCATTATCGCTCTTCATCCTTCTCAACCTCTCTGCAGCCTTTGACACAATTGACCACACCATCCTCCTCCAATGCCTATCCTCTGTTGTCCAGCAGAGTGAGACTGCCCTTGACTTGTACCACTCTTACCTATCCAATCATAGCCAGAGAATCTCCTGCAATAGCTTCTATGCCCACCTCCGGACTCTTTGGCCCCTCCTATTTCTCTTTTACATGTCACTCCCTCAGCGACATCATCCAAAGTCATGATATCAGGTTTCACATGTGCGCTGACAATACACAGCTCTACCTCTCTGAATCTCCCCACTGTGTTGTCAGACTGCTTGCCCGACATCCAATCCTTGATGAGCCGCAATTTCTTCCAATTAAACATTGGGAAGACCAAAGCCATTGTCTTCGATGCCCACCACAAACTCCGATCCCTAGCCACTGATTCCATCCCCCTCCCTGGCCCCTGTCTCAGGTTGGACCTCGGCTTTGTATTTGACTCTGAGCTGAGCTTCAAAACCCATATTCTCTCCATCACGAAGGCCGCCTGCCTCCAGCTCCATATATCACCCAGCTCCACACCTGCTTCAGCTCATTTGCTGCTGAAACCCTCATCCATGTCTTTCTTACCTTTAGACTTGACTATTCCAATGCTTTCCTGGCTGGCCTCCCATCTTCCACCCTTCGTAAACTTGAGGTCATCTAAAACTCTGCTGCCCTATCCCAGCTCGCACAAGGTGCATTCACTTATCATCCCTGTGCTCGCTGACCTACATTGGCTCCTAGTCCACCAATGCCTTGATTTTAAAATTCTCATCCTCATGTTCAAATCCCTCCATGGTCTCACCCCTCTTGATCTCTGTAACCTTCTCCAGCCCTACAACTCTTGATGCATTCCTTCAACTTTGGCCTGTTATGCATCATCGATTTCCTTCACCCCACCTTTTGCGATCTAAGTCTAGTCCCTAAACTCCTTCCCAAACCTCTTCCCCACCACCCGCCTTTAAGACCCTCCTTAAAACCTACCTCTTTGATCAAGCTTTTAATCTCTCCTTCTAATATCTCCTTCATTGACTCAGTGTTAATTTTTGACCTATAATGTTCCTGTGAAGCGCCTTGTTGAGACGGTTTAAAAGCATTATATAAAAGCAAGTTGTTATTGTTGTTGTAACCATCTTTACTCTTTCACTCTTTGCTTTTCCCCTGGTCTATTTTTCCTTAACTATGCTGCTCACTACTGATTTGGCTTATTTCATTTCTACAATTTTTCCATTTTTCCAGTAATTTCTTGACTTCTATCCCTTAGGAGCTCCTGTTTTTCCCTTTTCATTGTGTCTTCTATCTCTCTCCGAATAATCCCTCCATGTAGCTAATTATGTCAGTTTCATCTGTTCTTTTATTGTGTAATTTTTCTTGTGAAGTATTGTGTGCATCAGCGACATTCAATTAACATCTGCTTCACCTTGTCTGTTCACAATGCTAACAACCCCACGGCAAGATCAATAAAAACAAAGAACATGGGCCATTAACACCTAAATATCTAGGCCTAGGAAATTTGATGGAGCCGTGACTGTTTTCAGGTCCAAAATAGACGCCTGAGCCTACAAAATGACGGGTGGGAAGCATATGCTCATTAGGCGCTGGAAATGCGCCATATTGCCACCTCCCTCGAGTAATCGCTGCCCCCTCCCTCTAGCAATCACTGCCCCCTCCCTCTCCTGATCGCTGCCCCCTCCCTCTCCCAGGACCTACCTGATAGCCACTGCCACGACACAGCAGTTTGAAGAGAAATCCTCTTCACTGACAAGCTACCTGGGGACATCCAGCTGGTGCCTGCAGCTCACTGGTCTCATGTAAATGATGCCTGAGGCCCAATATTGGGTGGGCCTCAGGCCTACCCATTCCGGCGCTGTGATTGTTCCCTGTGCCCAGGCCAGCACGAACCAATTTCGAGGTCCTACAGTTTGGAGAGATCACAATTCAATTTTACCCTCTTTGCCACTGAATAACAATTGTTTTTTTTCCCACAATGTCATTTTATTGACTCTTTGAGTACTGGATTTCATTTCTAGCTTTCAAGTGCATTAATTTATATCAGAGTGATGCACTGCGATCTTAAGAATGATCTTAACCTTTTCTTTTTCAACTTTTCCAAATAGAGGCCACTGAAGTCACTAAAAAAGAGCAAAAGTTTCAGGCGTTGTGATTTATGTTCTTCGGTGATTTTTTTGTGGGCATCAACATGAAAAAAGTCATTTCTGGAGAATGGAACATTTTCCTACTTTTTCCATCCAATGTCAGTATCAACGACTCGCAGGTCAGGCTTAGCATGAATCAGATGCATAGTAAAGCTTGTTCGCTGTGCCCTGATGACGTACATTTAAGAAGAAGGGCCCTACTTTAACAATGTGATTTTTTTTTTTAACTTCCTACCCCATTCATCCTCATGGCCTTTTGGCGTAAGATTGCCAATTTATGGGCAGTTTTGTACTTTAGACCCAATTCTTCTAGGAATTGAGATTTCTTGAACTAATTGCATGTATGACCTATGCAGTCAGCAGAAAGTGAAGATCTTTACCGTGTTAGCCTGGACTGGATATGAAAGGACAGTTTGCTAACCCACTGCACAATGTTGTTTCTCCAATTAAAAGCATTTTTGAACTTATCACTGCAAAGACAGCGGTTATACTAAAGCAAAACAGCATGAAGTGAGTTCAGAAAAATCTGCAATCTGCCTTAAAACAATGGTTATGTGGTGTCAAGAACATCAACTGTCCGTGACAAGCAGGAATGTCATTTGTGACTCTGACTCCATTGTAATGTCAAAAACATGAAATGTTTAAGACAATAATGTCTGCCTGACAGCATATAGATTTAAATAATTTATTTGACGGGTTTGAATGCCAGCTAATTCCCAAGACAACATAGTTTTCATATCCGATACAGTGACGGAAAATGTGTGAGATATTTCCAAGCCGAGAATACCATAGAATAACATCTAATTACATAGAAAACATTAGGTTATTCATTCCATTAAGAGTCTGTGGGTGTTTTTTAATTTTTCCCCTCCATCCTACGAATGTACCAACTGCAGATAAGAAGGCAGGCAGAAGACTGCTTCCGATCCTTCATAAATGCTGCACTGAAGCAGCCACCAGGAGGTGTGTGAGACTGGACCAGGGACCGCTCTTCCTATTTTCCTTCCCTTCCTTTGACAAGGCACTTGTTATTCCCTTGGGACCTCTGAACAGTGATGTGGCTCAGGTCAAGAATTAGTGCAGGGTTGAACTCAAAAGGCACCACTGTATGACTCCACATAGCATTCAGATGCATTACGTCACTACACCATCCCCTGCTCTTCTTCAAATAGTGCCATATAATCTTTTACATCCATCTGAGAGGGCAAACGTGGCCCTGGTTTAACATCTTATCCAAATGACAGCACCTCTTACAATGCCGCACTCCTTCAGTACCGTACTGAAGTGTGAGCCTAGATTATCTACTTGAGACTCAGAAGAGGGGCTTGAACCCACAACTTTATAACCTAGAGGCAAGAGTGCTACCATTGAGCCAAGGTTTACTTTGAAAGGTTACATTTGAAAGATTAACCTATTTTTTTATTTTTCAAGTGCTGATTAACCTGCTGTGCATTTGTAGCACTTCCTGTTTTGATCTCATTTTAGGATTAGGATTATAGTTAATATCAGAAATATTATGGTGTAACTTTCACCAAAAATTAATTAAGATGATAAAATAAATACAGCTAAAATTGATTTTGAAGGCAATGTGTGCTCCTGCTAAGGGCCTGATCCTTTTCAGGTTATATACTATTTCTAGGGTTTAAGAGAAGTGTTGTCATCAACAACTTAAAAAAAAAAATCCAACAATTGCAAAGAATTATCATTAACAATTCTGCTGTTTCTGTTTCAATATTGAATGTTGATGTATTTATCTGAACAACTATCTTGGAGACTGACAGAGCATGGCAGTATGAGGGAGGCTGAATTAACATCATTAGAGAGAAAATCATTAACCTTGGATGCTTCAGATGTGCACAGAGATCAAAATCATATCGAAGCCATTGCACTGTCATCGGTATCCACCAATATATACACAATAAAAAGAATCACCAAAAGGAACAGAAAGGGGTTTTATTTGCTCTTAGTAAACTGGTCAGCTTAAATATGTTTACTTTTTCTCCCATTCTTTGTTGACACGCTCACAAAAATGCATAGGTTTACTCAGAGCACAATCCCGGGGTTCAGATGTGTTACAAGTCAACTAATAAGTGCTAAAGCTGGGTCTGTACGTTAATGTGCATTCGAAATATTTACTCCCAGGGGGAGTGTGGGCAAAAGTTATTAATCACTCAATTAACAAAAACAAATCACAAAGTTACTACCCCCTAACAAACAATTAGCAAATGCATTAGCTCTGACACATGGAGCAAATTAAATCTCAAAAATAATCAGTGATAATTCCTTGTTACATATTGAAACTTGTACTAATGATGATAATCTCCCTAGAAGTGTATTTATTTTAACTTGCATTTCATTTGGGGATACAATTTGAACTTGCCTAACCTCTGTCGAAAATCATTGTATATGTAATGTGTGCGTGTGTTCCACAGAGCAAGAAGCTGCACACAAACCCACAAAGCAGATTTTCTTTGAATGGTTAACGGTAGCAAAATCCAGTGGGTTCTGTAAGAGGCTATACCTCCCAGCCAGGTATTCCTTTCTGTGCTCTGCCCAGGCGATGTTTAATGCTCAGGCGGTAAAAGAAAAAAATCTATCCCTTGAAACCACACTCAAGTCAATACACTGAGCTCAACACTTACCCTCTTGTATGAATGTAAGCAATCTCTGAGATTTAGATTTTTTCCCCCCACTCTCTCATAACATGATTTGCTAAATTAAAATGTATTTGTGTTATTCCAAGATCTCTGGCCTCCTTTTGTTGTATTGGGGGAGGATGATCTCCACCACAGATGGAAAGAAAAACTGCAAATGTTAGAAGTTGGAAATAAAAAACAAAAAATGCTGGAAGTATATATTCAATCCTTCAATATCTGAAAAGAAAAACAATATCCTAATTTTCAAGTGCAGCCCATACAGAACTGATGAAGGATCTACGCCTGAAAGGTTAGCTTTATAAAAATGTGTTTTTTGTAAATGTACTACACCCTCCACCACTGTCTTAAACTCCCTCCAGTGGGCTTTGAACTTGCAGGTGACATCCTCAAGGCTGGAAATCCGAGCTCACTATTCACTAGCCACCTGCTGTGTATTTGCAGCAGTTTTTATTTTATTTCATTTTTTTTTATTGTTGGTTTGCATAATGTATATTGACCCACTCCCAGCCATCTGCCAGTGACACACGGTAATGGCTATAAAGAGATGCACAAGAATGACTCAGTCTTCAATTGCTCCTTTGCCACTCAGAGGAAATGTAACACCTCTCCTCAGTGTCTTCCCATTTATAGTCTACCTAGGAGCAGGAAATGATCATGTGGTTTTGTAAAAGGAGTCAACATGACTTTATGGCAGGAAGGTCTCACCTAACAAATTGACTGCAGTTCTTTGAGGAAATGATGGACCCTGTTGACAATGGAAACTTTATGGATGTGCTGTATTTAGATTTCAGTAGATCTTTCATACTGCGCTACACAAGCAATTAGTTTAGAAGGTAGGAAGTTGTGGAATAAGAGGCAGCTTCTGAAGAGAATTGAATATTGGCTAAACCAGATAAAGCAAAGAGTACCTGTGAATGGAACTGTGTCACAATGGGACAGGGTCACTAGCAGGATCACAGGGATCAGTGCTGGAGCTATCGTTTTTACAGCACAGGTGAATGATTTGAAGCTTGCGGTAGAAACAATGTTATCCAAGTTTGCAGATGAAACCAAGTTGGGAGAGGAGTAGAATTTCAAACAATAATGGTCAGGGAAACCAAATACTAAAAGGTCTGGATAGGTTGGGAAGGTGGGCTGATGAGTGGCAAATGGCATTTAATGTGGTCAAGCACAAGGAAATGAGGCTAGGGAAGGGAAGTAAGCAGTGGGAATATAAACTAAATGGCTCGTGTCTTCAGGACACAATAGAGGAGCGGAATCTGGTAGTACTGGCAGATAGCTCGCTGAAACCAACAGTGTATTGTATGGCAGTAGTAAGGACACTAAACTGATCTTGAGATCTATAATTAGAGGGTTTAAGCACAAATTTCAGGTGGTGATAATGAATCTGTACAAGGCACTGAAATGGCCACACCAAGAGTAATATGTACAATTCTGGTCACTGGATTACAGCAAGGATATCCAGGCACTGGATGCAGTGCAGGAAAGATGATACCTAACTTAAGGCATGTGCGCTATGAGAGAAGTTGAAGAGCTTGTGATTGTTTCTTCTCAAGAAGGGAAGATTAAGGGGAGATATTATTCAACCATTTAAGATTCTTAATGGAATAGATAAAATGAACCCCAATAATGTGATAGAGATTGCCACAAACTCCAAGAACAGGCACATTGGCTCAAACTTAGAAGAGGTGCATACATTGTTTAGGCTTAGCTACTTTACACAGAAGATGGTGATGGTGTGGAATTAAGTTTTCAGGGAGATAGTGGAGGCAGGTGGTGTGGGAGAATTTAAAGGTAAATTGGATAGATACTTGAAAGAGAGGGTGATTGAGAGGCATTCGCTTTTGGAACTGGCCAGGTGGATTGCATAGTCTTTGTCTGTCCTGTACTTTCCTGTGTAACATTGTGACACAAGGCCATGATTACAATAGTATCAGATAAGGAAAAATTAAGGTTTTCCTGAACAATAATCGACTGTGTTTTACAGAGCAATTATTACCTTTCTCTCAATATAAGAATAGGTATATAATTACATGCGCTGTGATCGTTGCTGGTATTTTCACTGATCCCAAATGTAATAATCCACTTCAATAAAATTAAAAACAATAAGTCACTGTGGAGCAGTATTGCTTGTGGTCCACACGGCACCATTGTTGTTCTTTAGCTCATGGGAAAAACCTTTAGTATGAGGCTTGTGAGTTATGGGTCTAAACCATTGATGAAAGAAAAGTGTTAATGCAGTTGAACATATTAGCTTTCTAACCTTAGGATTACATGATTAAAAATAATAATGTAAAAGTAGCCAACTGCTTTCATATGGCCATGGTAATCACTTATGACGCAGATAAAATATCATGAAAATATAAAAATGTCATTAGAACTGTGGTGAATGTGATGGATTTTTTTTAATTTTGGTGGCGGGCTGCAACTGTAATTGTCTCAGTTTTTCAAAAGCGAAAAATGACGACAGTAGAGTAATTTCTAATAAAACCGAGAACATTTTGATTAAGTTTTAAAGCCATAATTGTATCAGGCAATGGTAGTTTTAACTCTTTAAAGATTCTAGTGGTATTGCTATGGAAATGCCACAGGAGTCTTTAAATAGTTAAAGCTACCATTGCCTAATAAGATTATATATAGTGTTTCTAAGTGTATTCAGAGAATGCTGTGAATTAAAGAGGTATTGTGAGTTTCAGGTTAGTTAAAGGGGCTTTTACCGTTGCACTTGTTCTGGTCTCTTGCTTTGAAAGACCGACCTATGTGGGCTGCTTTCCTGTTTTAATCCTGTGAGTCGGGACTGGTGTCTGTGGAACTGCAAAGTGTGAGTGTGGGGACTAGCTCTCTGCATTTATTTCACAGCAGCTGGCTCCTTCAAGTCAATGGAACATTCGTAGACCTATATTATTGTGTGTCTTTGATCCTGCCCGTTCCCAGAGCATTCGTTACACAATGGAATGCAGCCAACAGCGGGGAACTGAGCCTCGTCTCAGGCTACATTTCTATAATGTGAAAGTGCCTTAAGTTTCAAGCAAAGTGTTAAGAGCAATAGCAAACAGTGAACAAAAAAAGACCACTCGGGCCATTAATCACATTCTTTCCATCTACAATCTACCCTATCATGGATTCTACTTCACCTATTTAATCTCTTGAGGGAAAGTGCTACATAAATGCTCTATCGTCAAAAGTAATCAAGCAAAACTCTTGCATATATATCCTCCCCACTATTCAGGTCCGGTCTGGCACCATTCACAGGTAACACTCCATCCCGGCGGTACCGGATCCATTGAATCCTATGGAGTATTTGATTATTTTTGTCTATAGCCAACCCCATAAGATATACAAACTCGACTACTCGTCCGCTGGCACAGGCACGATGGGCCGAATGGCCTCCTTCTGTGCTGTTTCATTCTATGATTCTATACTAATCTGCTTGGAGTCTATTCCACAATATACACTCTTCTATAAAGGAAAAGAAATTCTTCTAATTTCTAGTCTTAACTACGGTTTATTAATTTTGACCCTGTGCCTCTGGTTCCTCGCTCATAATTCATGTCAAATAGCTGCCTTACATCTGTATTAGAACGCTCAATATTTAAATATATGGATCACGTCCCCTTCTGCCCAATCTTTCTTCCAATGAAAAAAAGGTCCGCACTGGGATCTTTCCTCATAACTGACAGTCCTTTTTGTTAGTCAGTGAGTTGAGTTTCTGCTTAAACTAAAAAAGAACTGCCAAGTTCAGCATGGAATGGACTGTCTTACTGAAAGATGCCTTAATGATAGCAAGCACAGGGAGGAAGAATCTTCTGAGGTTTGGGTTGAACAATATTATTGGAGTAAAGTGACCTATTGCCATATTAGACCTAGCCTGGGAGTGACTGATAACCGATACTGTGAGCCAAAAATGGGCGATATCTTCAGTTTGGTGAGCTACAAATACACAGCGAATTTTTTTAAAAAGAACTTGAAATATAATTGTCGCGTACATCACTGTACAGTGCTTGTCAGGCAACAATTCTTTAACAGCACATTTATAATGCTGTGTTTAACACTAGATCATTTTTAAATGTTTTCTGACAGGAAACATTTTCGTATTCATAAAGGTTTGAAAGCCAGTCAGTGCTGAAAGGGTTACTTATGGGAGAACTAGGTGGCAGTGTGCCTCTGAGTGAGCACAGTCCTTTACCACCCGCACTGACATTGAGTGCTAAATATGGGAATGTGTTCCATTCTCCAACAGTGACGTCCCTCACCTCAATGAGCTTAACATTCACCGAGACAAGAAAGTTAGCGCGGGCCATTCTTTTAAAAGGGTAGAATGACACTTTATTGTGGGGTTTTTTAACCCAGAAAAGCCTGCATCCATGTGATTGGTGATGCAGTTAAATAATTGTGTTGCTGATCACGTCAGGCAATGTAAATTTATTACAGTTATATTTTACTTTAAATAAAAGTCAAGATTTTTAAAAAGCTGCCTTGTAAACGTTTGCATTGTAGCAGATTTAAGGCTTAATTACTGTTGCTATCAGCTTCTGTCTGCTGTTTTAACACTAACATTAACCTGATGCTTTTACATGGGTTAATGTCTCTACTAAAGCAGTGGATAGAGGAATATCATACAAATATATTCAGCGTCCCCCCACTAGTATCAGCAACAGTCATTTCGAGGCTATAGTATCTGCCGCCGGATAACCTTCCCACCAGGGTGAGCATGGGGGCATTGAAGTGGAAGTTTCACAGCACATTGTTTGAGGAGCTGAGACTGCCGAAAACCTTCCCGAAAGATGACACATACTAGCACCCTGCCTCTGCCACAGCACACCATAACAGGAGGAGGCCATTCAGCCGCTCAAGCCTGTTCCACCATTCAGTTTTTAAATCTTAATCAATCAATCAGGGCACAAACCTTCTTCGTGTACAATATGTGGAAGGAATGTTTTCCGAGCAAGTTCTATTCCGAGTTCTTGAGCCTCCCCCAAAAGGGTTTTATTATTGTGCACTCAACAGCGAGACAGTGCAAACTGAAAGTTACTCACATCAAAAAATGAACCGCTGCAATACAGCTTTGATATTATTTCCAGTTACCACATATAAT
The DNA here is from genome assembly GCA_030390025.1 of Squalus acanthias. Classification (NCBI taxonomy): domain Eukaryota; kingdom Metazoa; phylum Chordata; class Chondrichthyes; order Squaliformes; family Squalidae; genus Squalus; species Squalus acanthias. The sequence continues at coordinate 106,712,843 of CM059434.1, forward strand.
AACAGAATAGCTGGTTTCAGGGTTTAGAACACTCTTCAGAGTAGAAATTTGGAGGATATGAGTGGACTTCACATTTTGATCCATAGACTATAATTAAGAGTCTTTGTTTAAAAAAAAAATGATTTTCGAAGGAGAAAGCCAAAGAGGAAGAGGCGCAAGTTTCGAACCCGCCTCGTGAATGTTTTAAAAGCGTCACTTCAGCACGCAGCACCTCGCTTTAACGGCGTCGATATAAAGCAGGGTTAGGCTGCGATGTTTCTGTGACAGGCGATCACCCGCTGGCTCCCCGAGAGGAGACGGAGCCGAGTGTGTGTGTGTGTGTGTGTACTCCTGGTATTCCTTGTATGGCAACTAGTCCGGGATCGAGGGGGATCGAGGGGGATTGATGAAACTGGTTTCACAGGGCGGATGCAGGAGGGGGCTGAGAGTCCAGGACAGTGGCGAGCACCAGCAGTCTGCACAATCCCAGCACAAATCCCGCCCCAGGAAAAAGAAGAAAAAAACAAAAACAAAACTGAACTGTTTGGAGATGGAACCCGGGCTGATGGCGGCTCTTCAGATCAGCTGCTAATGTTATAGTTTGGGATTATTATTATTATTTATTGCTGTTGTTGAACCTATTCCTGGAACCTCCCCCTCCTGATCTCATCTCGCTGATATTAACTTGGGACAGATTTCTTTATTTTTTTGTGTGGGGGGGGGATTTATTTATTTTCCCTCCCACTTTGTGTGTGTTTGTAAAATATATTCACGGTGGAAGATGGCTGCGTCCAGGAGCTCACTGTGTCTAATAGCAGTTATACAGTTGTGCCTGATGCTATCTTGTACATCGCAAGAAAGCTTTCCTCAAGCTAACGAGTAAGTAACAACAAACCAGTTCGCTGCTTGTCCTTGTTGTAACTGTGTGCAGTGCCTCTGACTCTAGCCGCGGTCCTCGCCTGTAAGAAGTGATATAATGGGGCTTCACTGTATCTCACGGTGTATCTCAGTGATTAAACAGCGTGCTGTAGAGAGAGGCAAAAAAAAAAATCTTCTGATGCATTTGCGATCTGGCTACCAAGATCAGTGGCCTAGAGAAGTGTTAACACATTTAAAGAGTCGCTCTTCTTTTGGTTGACCCGTGTATAGATTTATTTTTTTTAACTTTCAAACCCTCTTGAACAAAAAAAAGCCAGACCCCAAAAAGTTGAATGCTGTCTGTAAGCAGATACTTAGACTAAAAAGATGGCAGTGTGTGATTCAGAATGGGCTGCCATGTTTTATAGGGGAATTGCTGTATTCTCCCTTCAGGATTTGAGCAATCATTTTGTTCAAAGAAACTTGTTGCAAAAGTTAAGAAAAAGTATCTATTTCGGGGGCTGTGCAGGAAGGTTTGCTTTGACTGGTGTCACTGGGACTGATCCCGGCAGCTTTCAGTGATGCACAGTAGGTATTAAAGGCGCACTCTCTTCATTGAGAAGTATTTGACACATTATTCCTTTGTTGATAAACACCAGGTACAATTATGTAAACCACGTTGAAATGCATTGTTGCGTCACTTGCATGTGATTAACGTGGCGAGAATAACATTTACAACCCCCCCCCCCCGCCCCCCAACCTGCCAAAAAGAACTAGATTTGCCAAGAAGAATGTAACAGAACACTCAGAGCCAGAATTGTATACTTAGCCAGGATAACAGGAATTCTTTAAATATTTAACAACCAATTTCCTTTTTTTTGGGGGGGGGGGGGGTGGAATATAATATTTTCAACATTTACTAGAGGAGTCTGATATAGTGATGACAATGGACTATTATTATCTCCCCCCCCCCTCCCTGCTTCCCCCACCAGAAAAAAAACCCTTTAACTATTTTGTGTTTAATTCATTAAGGTAACGCAGTTAACCCTTTGAGGGAGGAAGGAGCAGAAACAGCCCTGAGCCTTTAATTTAAATGAGCTGCTCTTGAGGTGGAGCACACTTGTGTTTGAACGTCATGGTGTAGCAGGACCATGCTGGGTTTGTAATACAACCTCAGGCACACTCTAATCCAGTGCGTGACATTTTTTTCACAGCACTGACAGTCCCAGCAGGTCATTCCTTTTTTTAAAAAAAAAACAACAAATCTTCTGCTGCACTACAGGAGCCTGTGGAGACATTGTTTTGCAGGCGTATTCAGTCACCGACTGATTTGATTGGTAAAAAAAATAATGGAGTGGTAGCTGTAAATGTAGCAGATATGTTTTGTGTACTTGTAAGTGCCAACCCCCTCTGAACCATCTCGTCCTGACCCTCCAAGGAACTTGGGCCCATGTGTTTTGCACTTATAAGATTTGTAGCATTAATTAAAATATTTTTTTGGGGGGGGGGGGGGGGGGTTGCTGCTGAAAAGGGTAATTTGTGTAAGCAATGGCTCCTAAAGTAAATGTTTGGATTAGCATGATGAACTTGGGCCCACTTATTTTGATGCTGTTGTTTTGTGCAGAGCATCACATTTTGTATTGCAGAGCCATTAAGACAGACTGCCAGTTTCTGCTTGTAGTGCACAGAAGGCAATGGCAAATTCTAGTATTATATTATTTCTGGATGTAGTACAAAGATACACATCTGCATTTCCAGGGTTTACATTATTAGTTTAATTGTTCCATTTGATTCAGCATGAGCAGATTTGTATATAGCTTTTCTTCAATTTTCCCATTTAAAAAGTTACTGCATTCTCCTCCACCTCCATAACAGGCCCACAGGGATGGATGGCGACTTGTTCTTAGGTCTCTGAGGTTCAGAGCTTTACAGCGAGCCACTAGGAGGTGTGTGAGAGCAGTGCTTGTTGACTCAGTCTGTGGTTTGTTTAAAAAAATTATTTTGTACAGCAACACAGACAAATACCTGGGGAGCAAGTCGCCTGTATTCCTTCTTGACCATAGATGGTACGTGGTATGGGAAGGCCAAGGAATAAAGGCCATACAAATAATGTCTGGGCTCCACAGAAATGAAACTGAAAGAAGAACTGTTTACCTTTTTGTGGCTGGCCTGCAGCAGTCCCTTTAAGGGCCGCTGGTTAAGCCGCTGTAAAGTCGAAAAAACTGAGTGGAGCATGTGCGGTGCATGTCCACCCAATTGATAACGAATTTGGAGTAGGGTCCTAAAACTGGCGTTAGGGCCTTAATTTATATATTTAAGGCATCTAACGCCTGTTTCAGGTGGGCGACCTGGACACTTGGAAGTTGCCGGCTCCCAATTTGGCAGCTGGCGCACTTCCGGGGGAGAATTTTTTTACCCAAAAAACGCGCACGACAAAGACCAATTTCTCCCCCATGGTCTTTTTAAAAAAAGAAGACTGTTTTTTGAACCAGTATTTGAAGAGTTAAGGTTACATGTTGAAGGAAGCCTTCAGTGACAGCTGCTGACCACATGCTGTGCTTAGGTTATCTTAGTATAGTCTTTGGCATGTTTTAGAGGAGCCGAGGTTGGCTGTTTCCACATGAAATTGTATGACTTTTGATGGTGTGAATGTAAAGAGTGTGATTGTAGCGAGCCAGGTTTGCACAGATGCTATGTATTATTAGTGCTTGTAGGAATGGGGCCATCATTCTGTCCCTGCTAATTTGCAGTGGTATATTTTTAAACCTGTTAGCTAGCGCAAGTGTTCAGATCTGTATTTTAGGAATGAGTTCTCCTGCCATGTCTGTGTTACCTAAATATAGAAGTAAAGAAGCCATCAGCTGGTCCTAGCAATCAGGCACTGTCTTGTGCACAAGTGTTAACCCCTTAAGTACTATAGCAGCCCAGTCTTCTAGTCCTCTATATATGTGAGGTAAACTTGCACCTACATTAAAAGTGAATGCTCCTGTTTCTTTTGTTGCCCTACTATTTTACACACTAGTTAAAGCTTGCAACTTATATTGCTTCAATTTAAACAGCCTAGGGGTCAACATAATGTATCAGAGGTAGGTGTTTGTGGATTGGAAATTAGAGAAACACAACTAATTAAAAGATAAACCAGAAACACACTATGGATTGCTATCTATAAATTATCATTAGTGTCAATCTATACAGAAGCGGACTTTCTATTAGGAGGAACTTTGATTTAAACAGGAGGGAAGGTAAAACTGTGGAGAGAAGGCATTTTTGGAAAAGGAAAAAAAGACTAAATGTATGCTTAGATATTTCAAAGCTGGAAGCTTGATGAAAATAATTTACTTCAAGTTTTGTTTACATAATATTGGTAATAAATTGTTTGTTTTTAACTTTTTCTAATATTATAGAGGTAACTCTTAGGCCGGAATTTTACGGGGTCCATGCGGGCGTGATAGGAGGCGGGTCGGGTGGGAACATTTGAACAAAGTCGGAGCGGGTTGAGAACCCACCGTCATCCCGCCCCCACGTGCCTTTCCCTCGGGCGTGTTTGCCGGTGCGGCAGCGACCCGACTGCCAGAGGTGGGCGACCTAATTCAAATCATTATAAGTTTGTTGTCAAACATTATAGAGCCTTTTCCCCCTACATTTCAAATTTCCCTGCATGGCCATGGGATTCACGCAGCTCGGGGACCACGTCTGTCAACCTGAGACAGGAGTTGAGTGGCCATTGCTCCAGCTGATTAGTCGACAGCATCAAATGTACTATTAAAGCTCCGACCTCACCGCTGATCACTTTCCTCAGGCAGAAACTGTTGCTGACTACATTGCCAACACAGATTTAACTTTCTGCAGGCTGCAAATGTTTCCAGCAAAGTCTCCATCCAGTGTCACCTCATTGGAAGAACCTCCTTCACCATTGACAGATTGCTTCTGTCAATTCTACTTCACCTGCCATCTATTCCATCAGCATGGGTGCCTTTTTTTACTGTCTCACCTTGGTCCTCAGAATTGGACCACGATGAGCCCCAACACCAGCAGCACCAACAACAACACCACCGCTGACCTTCTCCGCAACCACCTGATGCTGCACAGGACAGAGGGCATCAGCACCCGAGCACATTGCTGCCCGGGAGGCCAGGGATGACCTCATCATGTCCAGATTTATTTAACATTACGGTGTACACCCTGGCTGCCGCATGCTGCGCCAGGTTGTCACCACCCCACAACAATGCTATAAAGGATCCCTACAATAACTAAGCGATTCCTTTCACATTGCTGGTGGTTCTGTTATGTCTTACCAGTCACTGCAGCTCACTAAGCCACTTCCAAACATGCACACAAATGTGTCCAAGACGGTAAAGTGGTGAAAATAAAGATTTTAATGGCTATTTTTTTATTCGTTCATGGGATGTGGGCGTCGCTGGCAAGGCCAGCATTTATTGCCCATCCCTGTTTGCCCTCAGAATGCTTCTGTTCCATGGTCCGATTCTGAGGACCAAGGTGAGACAGTAGAAACGGCACCCATGCTGATGGAATAGATGGCAGGTCAAGTAGAATTGACAGAAGCAATCTGTCAATACATTACTGTCAGGTTGACAATACATTAATGGAATCTTGCCATTAACATTGACTAAAATACCCAAGTGGCTACCCTTGTGAATCTACTTGTGTGTCATCTTTCTCTTCCGTGTGCTTCTACGAGGTGCTACCCCTGTGGCTTCAGCAGAGGTAGAGACAGCCTGCTCACTTCCCTGCTGCAACTGCTTAGACACTCTTGGCGGACGTCCTCTGGGTTTTGGAGCCTCTGATGGCTCCGGCAAAGTCTGCTCCTCCTGCGACTGTGCAGGGGCAGACTCGGCCATCGCGATCTGAGGAGCCATCTGGGGCTCTGACTGAGGGGGTGGCAACGGGGGCGACGTGTAAGCGCTTTGAGAGGAGCCCACACATCCATGTCCCCTCTCACTGTCATCCCTCTCATGGGCCCCCTGCATTTCCCTGTTAGCAAGAGCTGGAGAGCACCTTGCTGCACATCAGTGGGGCCATGAGGACCCACGTCTAAGGTGACATCCCTCCTAGACAGGAGGTCTATGAGCCGCTGCCATCTATGCTCCATAGAGACCATGTGCTCCTGTGAGTGGCACATTAGCTGCTCCATGCAGGTGGCCATCCTCTCCATGGAAGAGCCTACAGTCACCATCGCCTGCGACACGGTGGTGCTCATGTTGGAGATGGACTCCTCCATTCTCTGAACATTTGCAGACATCGCGCTCGCAAAACCTGTCAGAGCCTCCTGCACTTCTTGCTGCACCTCCAGGATTCCCCTCTTTCTGAATGGTCCCCGAGGCTCAGTGTCTGCATGCAGCTGAGTAGAGCTGGCAGCATCCTGCGCCCTCCGGCGAGGAGTCTCCACATCTGTCTCTGTCTCCACCATCTGCTCTGCTCACTTGTGACTTGTGACGGACCCGATGACAACACTACTCTATCTCGCGAGGTGTGCGTCTCTGCGCTGGGAAAGAAGAGAAGGCTGAGTGAGAGTGATGGAATGAGTGTAAGGAATGGGTGGGTTACACCTTTAGAGGGAGACTATGATGGATTGGGGTGGCAATGCCAAGTGGGCTCCTTGTGTGTTGTTAGTTGGTATGATTGCATTAGGATGAGGGTGAGTGTGAGGGGTGGCTAGTGAGATGGGGATGTGATAATGTAGATAGAGAGGGATGGAGGGAGGTGCAAGGTATGTTCGTGTGAGTAATGATGGGCAGGAGTAGGGTGTAGGGAAGGCAGAGTGATGGGGATGTGATGAGAGGCACAGCAGGATGAAGTTGAGTGTGGCTTTGTACTCAACTTTCCAGATCTAATGAGATCATTGAAACATTTGCGGCACTGCACCCAGGTCCTCCTGACCACATCCCTGCTGTTAACCTCCAATGCAATTCGAAGTCAGGCTCTTTTTGTCTCCTGGGGAGGTCTCTTCCGCCCATTGGAAGGGAAGAGGACGTCCCTGCATGCTCTGACTCCCTCCACAAAGATATGGAGGGAGTCATCGGAGAACCTGGGCGCAGCCCTCTGCCTCTGTGCAGCTATCTCCAACTGTCTGGAGCAATGAAAACCTCCTCCTAGATGAAACTTCAAATGCAATGTGGCCATGGCCCCTTTAAATATACCAGCTGAAAACGCGTCATGGATAATGTCATCAGACCCGCACCATTTAATTGGGCCAGGTAACATGCAGGGCGGACTTAATAGGCCTCATTATCGGAAAGCTGTTTTCTGCAGTGGGATGGAAGCAGCAACGGGATCACGACCCACCACGCCGACTGCCCGCACCCGACCCGCCCAGGTACAGAAAATTCCGGCCTTAGGTTCAGCTTTGTTCGAGCTTGTGCAGCACTGCTGCTAAGAAACTGCTCAATCACATTTACCATCAAACTGGATTAAAAACAAAAGAAAAGTTGCTGTGTAGAAAGATTTAAAACCGAACTACACTCAGATCTCAAGGCAGCCTGATATTAGTTTGTGCTACACTAACATTCATGGTCCTGCCCACCACACCCCGCCCCCCAATCTCTGTAACCACCTCCAGGCCTATGACCCTCTGAGATCTCTGCGCTCCTCGAATTCTGACCTCCAGCGCATCCCCGATTTTTGTTGCTTCACCATTGGTGGCCGTGTCTTCTGCTGGCTAGTCTCTAAGCTCTGGAATTCCCTCTCTAATTCTCTCCGCTTCTCTACTTTTCTCTCCTCCTTTAAGGCGCTCATTAAAATTTACCTATCTGACCAAGGTTTTGGTCACCTATTCTAATATCTCCGTATGTGGCTCAGTGTCAAATTTTGTTTGATAATACTCCTGTGAAGCCCCTTGGGACATTTTACTACGTTAAAGGCGCTATATAAATACAAGTTGTTGTTGCTACAGGTACAGGGCAGGAGCAATAAGTTCATTATCATATAGGTACCTGTTTCAGGGCAACTGCAGAATTGTCAGACTGAGGGCGCAGTACCTTAGTATTTTTTCTTGCTTTGTTTTTTAAATAGGAACAACTAATTCTGAAACCATTTTCCATACCGAGAGAAAAATGTAAGTTCAGTTTAAGTTAGTAAGTCTCACTACCACTGAGTAGCCCCATCCACCTGTGCTTTATAGTCTCTGTATTAATATAAGACAGCTTACATTTAAGTAAAGAATTACCCTGAAAACATAGCGGTTTAAATAATAATGCAAAACAAACATTATGGTTTTGACAGTTAAAGTCGATATAAATGAGCACTGTAATAGCAAGGGGAGCTGTAACAGCAGCTGTCATTATAACATATAGGTGGGCGCATCTGTGCTGGTGACCTTACCTTTTTTTTAATTCATTCATGGGATGTGGGTGAGCTGTCATTTCAGAGGGCAGATTAAGAGACAACCACATTGCTGTGGTTCTGGAATCACATATAGGCCAGATCGGGTAAAGGTGGCAGATTTCCTTCCCTAAAGGACATTAGTGAACCAGATAGGGTTTTACGACAATCCAGTAGTTTCATGGTCATCATTAATGACACGAGCTTTTTTTTTTGATTCCAGACTTATTTAATTAATTGAATTTAAATTCCCTGTGGTGGGATTTGAACTCCTGTTTCTGGATCATTAATCCAGTCCTACTGAATTACTAGTCCAGTAACATAACCACCAGGCTACTGTACCCCTAAGACCTATAGATCACAGGGATAGAGCCAGAAGGTGGATGAGGGGGCTGTTCTCATGCGAGACAAGAGATTAAAATATATTTTTCCAACAGAGTAGCGGATATGTGGAATGCAGTTCGAGCAAAAGCACTTCTTTAAAAGATAACAGCTGAATAAATATCTGTTTAAGAATATAATTGAGGGTTATGAGGATATAAATAGACATAGATGATCAAATGCTGCATAGAACATTTGTTCGTGTACTGCTGGAACCATGGTTATGTTGTCTGTGGAATGTCACTGGCTAGAGTTGAAGAGTTTAGTTGTAAGGTTTGATTGGTATCACAACGATTTGTTTTGTAACATTTGATGGCCAGTTACTTTCATTTTCATAGAGGTTTTTGCACATGCCAGACTAGAAAACTAGCAAAAGCTGGCCAGCAGCTTCACAAAGGCAGACAGCTCAAAAATATATAAACTTGTGATGTAGTTGCACTGAAAGTGCAGTAGGACACAGGCTTGTCGAAATTTTAGCTGGAGATATACCCAACATTCCATCACTTGTATAGTGGAAGCTTCTAGCAAAAGTTGTGGGGATTTTCCCCTCATTGCTTGCAGAGCATTTGAAGGCTCTTGTGGATATGTATTAGTACTCGCTGCTCCTGAATTTGATGTTAAATTGTTTGAAGATTGTTCATATGATGTCACAGTGACACAGAGGTACTCTTCCTCTCTGCCTCCCCCCGTTCACAGAAGCAGTCTTCACCTCTTCACCCTCTGTCCATGCCAGCATTCTTCCCCCTCTCTTTCTGCAGTTCACACTGCCATTCTTCTTTCCCCCCACCTTCCCATTCATGCTGGCAATCTTCTCCCCTTTGCTGTTCACGCTGGTATTCTTTCCCTCTCACTCCTTACTTTATACTAACACTTTTCTCCCCAGTTAATGCTAGCACTCCCCCCCCCGCTCCCTCGCTCAAGGTCACAGATTTTGCTGGTGCCTTTAGTCTCTACCTCTTCAGTTCATACTGAAATTCTGCCCCCTCTCAATTCCAGTGGACACTGCTTCCTCACCCCTCAGTTCACATTTGACTCTATTCTCTCTTTCTCCCCTAAGTTCAGACCAGCACTTCCGTTCCCCCACCCCTTCCACTTCATGTTGGCAATGTCAACCCCCATTGTCCCCTTTAGATCATACTGGCACTTTTCTCCTGCACACTCTCACTTCATGCTGGCCATCTTCACCCTCTTCCTACCAGCTTATACTGCCACCTACTCCCTTCCCCTTTCACTTCCAAGCTTGGCTCCTACTTAATGCCTCTTTTGCTTTGGGGTGAAACTGCGGTGAGAATTCCTCATCGTGACCTACAGCAGAGTAACATCTCCTGCAGTGGCAGTAGCATCAGGTAGAAGCAGGGAGCAATGGTGAGGTGCAGAGCTAGAAGGGACACTGATTTTCATCTGCAAACATGACAAACGGGCAATAATTCCAAAACACTGACTAACCTTGTGAAACATGGACAGTTGATGTGTGGATTTTCCTGTCATTATTTCCTTCATCTGATTCAGTTGGGTAACGCCTATGGCAGGGAAAATTCTGTATGGTCTGTGGAGGGAGTGGGCCTGAAGGTCGAATGGGCATTTCTTTCTCTGTACTTTCTTTTTTTATGATTTTGTTAGTATACACTCGGTTGATTCCGGAGATGAGGGGGTTGACTTATGAGGAAAGGTTGAGTAGGTTGGGCCTCTACTCATTGGAATTCAGAAGAATGAGAGGCGATCTTATCGAAACATATAAGATTGTGAGGGGGCTTGATCGGGTGGAGGCGGGGAGGATGTTTCCACTGATGGGTGAGACTAGAAATAGGGGGCATAATCTTAGAATAAGGGGCTGCCGTTTCAAAACTGAGATGAGGAGAAACTTCTTCACTCAGAGGGTAGTAAATCTATGGAATTTGCTACCTCAGAGAGCTGTGGAAGCTGCGACATTAAATAAATTTAAAACGGAGATAGACAGTTTCCTAGCTGATAAGGGAATTAAGGGTTCTGGAGAGCGGGCAGGGAAGTGGACGTGAGTCTAGGTTCGGATCAGCCATGATCCTATTGAGTGGCGGAGCAGGCCCGAGGGGCCATATGGCCTACTCCTGCTCCTACTTCTTATGTTCTTATGTAAAGAGAAGCTGACAGAAATATGTCTCACAATGGACTGGCACTAGTTCAACGTGTGTTCTTTTAATAATATCAGTAAAATTTGACACAAGACCACTTTGCCTTTTTTGCCCAAGAAGAAATGTCTTCACTTTGTTTGGAGATTATTTCAAATAACTCATCTCCCCATACAGTACAGTAGCGGTTATGATAGGGGACTAATATGTTGAGTTCAAATCCCACCATAGTAGTTGGAGAATTTAAATTCAGTTAAAAAATCTGGTATCTGTAAAAGTGACAAGAAGCTGTTAGCTGGTTCACTAATGTCTTTTAGGTTAGGAAACCTGCCGTCCTCATACGGTCTGGCTTATATGTGGCACCAATCCCACACCAATGTGATTGACTCTTAACTGCCCTTTGAAGTGGCCGAGCAAGCCACTCAGTTGTATCAAATTACTACCATCAGCAGTTCAAGCAGATGGCCCACCATCACCTTCTCAGGGCAACTAGGGATGGGCAATAAATGTTGACGTGTCGCCCACATCCTGAGACTGAATTTAAAAAAGAAGTCTGTGATCATCCTCATGTCATTGAGGTGGGACAGCAGCCTAGCGTTCTGGACTGCCATTACGTTTTCTCCACGATCAGCCAGCCAGACTGCGATTTAAGTGGAAGGAGCTGGCTCTCGGCTGGAATGTAACACACTTCCTCCAGCAGCCTGATTGGCTTCAGACTGAACTCGACTTCCTGCAGTAGCTGAATGTGAGTGGCAAAGAACCCAGTGCTGGAATACGCAGCTTTAAAATCAGGGAATAATTACACTGCTTGTGTTACAGTCCCACCCATTTGATAATAGTCTGCAATACATAATAGCAGCTTCAGAATGTATCACTCTTACTCTCTAGTTATTATATAATGTGAAGCATATTTCCTAGCAACCCAGTACTGAAAAAGCAGCCTCCTCCTCCTCCTGCAGTTGGCTTCAGACACTTGACACGTTGAAGGCCCTGATTTCAGATGAGTCCTTCAGTGGGACAGCTGGTCTGATCTTCAGGGCAGTTCTGCCCTTTAAGTTCTCTTGCTTCCTCTTCTGGTGCGACAGCAGCATCCTTACTGCTGCGAGTTCTGCCCTCATACTGGTGGGCTCTTTCTTGGTGGCAGGAATTGCGCCAGGAGCACGTCGTGCATAGAGAATGGTCCCTGACCCAGGATAATGGGTCGAGTTGGGGCACGTCCTGAGGGGCGGGGGTGAAAGTCCCGTCCTGCCAGAACTTCGCCAAAAAGAGGAGAATCCTGGCATTGACCTTAATAATATAAACAGTAGCAATGAAGAATATTAGAACCAAGCGCAAAAATTAGCGAGTGCTACATTAATGCTAATATCCAAAATTACTCATACTCCATAGATATATTATCTCTAACGCACAGAGGAATTTCACCTTCATTGTTGGCATAAAATACAGGTGATATTAACCCACATCCAACCCACAACCTGCTACATCTGGGAGTGCTTGATGTTGATGCCAAGTTCCAATATTGCAGCCGTTTTTATTAAGGTCAAAACAATGTGTTATGGTCTATACAATGAATTGTTCAGGCGTTTATGATTCTAGAAACATAGAAAAATAGGAGCAGGAGTAGGCCATTCGGCCCTTCGAGCCTGCTCCGCCTATCAATATGATCATGGCTGATCCTCTATCTCAATACCATATTCCCGCTCTCTCCCCATACCCCTTGATGCCTTTTGTGTCTAGAAATCTATCTATCTCCTTCTTAAATATATTCAGTGAATTGGCCTCCACAGCCTTCTGTGGTAGAGAATTCCACAGGTTCACCACCCTCTGAGTGAAGAAATTTCTCCTCATCGCAGTCCTAAATGTCCTACCCCATATCCTGAGACTGTGACCCCTCGTTCTAGACCCCCCAGCCAGGGGAAACATCCTCCCTGCATCCAGTTTGTCTAGCCCTGTCAGAATTTTATACGTTTCAGTGAGATCCCCTCTCATTCTTCTAAACTCTAGTGAATACAGGCCTAGTCGACCCAATCTCTCCTCATACGACAGTCCTGCCATCCCAGTTCTCAGTCTGGTGAACCTTCGCTGCACTCCCTCTATGGCAAGTATATCCTGTCTTAGATAAGGAGACCAAAACTGCACACAGTACTCCAGGTGTGGTCTCACCAAGGCCCTGTAGAACTGTAGTAAGACATCCTTGCGCCTGTACTCAAATCCTCTTGCAATGAAGGCCAACATACCATTTGCCTTCCTAACTGCTTGCTGCACCTGCATGTTTGCTTTCAGTGACTGGTGTACAAGGACACCCAGGTCCCTTTGTACATCAGCATTTCCCAATCTATCACCATTTAAATAACACTCTACCTTTCTGTTTTTCCTACCGAAGTGGATAACTTCACATTTATCCACGTTATACTGCATCTGCCATGTATTTGCCCACTCACTCAACTTGTCTAAATCGCCTTGAAGCCTCTTTGCATCCTCCTCACAACTCACAATCCCTTAATTAATTTTGTTTATGATTATCATGATAGGGAGAAACAGATGGTAGAATTATGATGGATTTGTGTATCTGATCTATTGGTATGATACTATATTGTGAGATCCCTAAGTGAATCGGGTATGTATTTATGTTCAGCTGCCTCCAGATAAATGTTTATCTTATCCAATCATAATTATTACTCCCATTACATAGAATTCCCGATCTGGCAAAATTGGCAATTCCAGAATCCCAAGTTCAAAATCCTTTTGCCATTCACTCCCATTTTTAAAATTCCTCACCAAGTATTAAATGTTCAATTGTTTATTTTTGTTAATTTTTTGCTGGAGAGAAAGCTGCTCAGCTGTACAATACCTCAGTGGCTTATGCCCCCTGAGTAGACTTCCAGCAGGTCAAGCTGCTGTGCTGGCTCCTACAGTGAGGGAGACAGGTTGAGGTTGGTCACAGACATCCCAAATTGGCATTTCCAGCGCCTACCCAGTCATTACTGAATAGGACACAAACTTCTGTAGGTCTAGTCCTGCTAGCACGTCCTCCTCCACTAACTCAGCGTTATTCCACAATGAAGTCCTGGCAATTCAATGTCAGTGCCCCTTTGTAGGGCATTGAGTTTGAATGAATGTCAAAGCTGGTATTTAAAACTATGACTTTTGATCCAGGAGACGAGCATAATCCTGCTAGAACTGCAGGGGCCACCTTATATAACGGTTTTAAAATCACAAGACAGTGATTGATTGTAATGGGAATAGGCCTATGGAACCTGATATTGCCATTCCTATTACAAAAGCAGATTCTTTGCCTAACTTGTAATATTGCGTAACAGAATTCAACTAATGAAGGGCGGGGGGGGTGGGGGTGGGAGGATTCAAGAAAGAGTAAATTTAAAAGCAGCGAGAGAAATGTCAAGGCTCTAGAGCAGAGTAGAGTTTTGGGTAAAAATAAGCAGAGTGGGTCAGGAAGGGACAGAGAGAGTAACAAAGGTAAGAAGGCATCAGTGACTAAGGCGACATCAGGGAAAAATAGAAATAAGTCAAAGCTAAAGGCACTATATCTGAATGCGCGAAGCATTCACAATAAAATAGATGAATTAATAGCGCAGATAGAAATTAATAGGTTTGATCTGATCGCCATAACGGAGACATGGTTGCAAAGTGGCCATGGTTGGGAACTAAATATTCCAGGATACATAACTTTTAGAAGTGATCGGCAAAATGGAAAAGGAGGAGGGGTAGCCCTAATAATAAAGGATGGGATAAAGACAGTAGAGAGAAAGGATCTTAGCTCCGAAAATCAAGAAGTAGAATCAGTTTGGGTGGAGCTAAGAAACAGCAAGGGGCAGAAAACATTGGTGGGAGTTGTTTATAGGGCCCCAAACTGTAGTTGTAATGTAGGACAGAGTATAAATCGGGAAATTAGAGGCGCATGTAACAAGGGTAATACAGTAATTATGGGGGACTTTAATGTACATATAGACTGTGCAAACCAAATTTGCAGTAATAGCGTAGAGGATGAATTCATGGAATGTATGCAAGATAGTTTTCTAGATCAGTATGTTGAGGAACCAGCTAGGGAACAGGCTATTTTAGATCTAGTATTGTGCAATGAGAAAGGGTTAATTGATAACCTTGTAGTAAAGGGGCCTTTAGGAAAGAGTGACCATAATATGAAAGAATTTTATATTGAGTTTGAAAGTGACTTGGTTAAATCCGAAACTAGGGTCTTAAATCTAAACAATGCAAACTACATAGGTATGAGGGGTGAGTTGGTAGATTGGGAAACTACATTAAAAAGTATGATGGTAGAGAAGCAATGGCTAGCATTTAAAGAATTAATACATTATTTACAACAAATATACATTCCTTTAAGGTACAAAAAACCCACAGGAAAAGTGGTCCAACCGTGGCTAACAAGAGAAGTTAAAGATAGTATTAGATCAAAGGAAGAGGCTTATAATGTTGCCAAAAAGAGTAGTAAGCCTGAGGATTGGGAGGATTTTAGAATTCAGCAAAGGAGGACCAAAAAATTGATAAAGAAAGGGAAAATAGAATATGAGAGTAAACTATCGAGAGACATAAAAACAGACTGTAAAAGCTTCTATAGGTATGTAAAAAGGAAAAGATTAGCGAAAGTAAATGTGGGTCCCTTATAGGCTGAGACAGGAGAAATTATAATGGGGAATAAGGAAAATGGCGGAGAAATTAAACAAATACTTTGGGTTGGATTTTACTCACCGAGACTAGTTGGGGGCGAGACTGCTGCCTTCCGGGTTCTAGTCCCGCCCCCAGCGACGTCCGATGCACAGATGCTATTTTCCCCTGATTGGCCTTGTTAAGCTTGCCCTGCGGGCTTGCTGGCCAATTAAGGGAAAGCCGGTGTCAGATGACGTCAGTTGATTCACCTGCCGGTTTTCTTAAAGGCACATGAACCATAAATTTTGACAGATGATTTAACAGTGTTTGACAGCATTGAGGTGCTGTCAAACACTGACAATCACTGTACACAGGTGAGCCCTTGTACCCAGGCTCTCCAATGACTCTCTTCTTAGAATGAAACAGATGGCAGCTGCAGGTGAGGGTACAGAAGTGATCTGTCACTTCTCCCATTGAGGCGAGGCCACACAAACACTTCAAAGCTTGTCACCTACAGAAAAATCTAAACACATTAAAAATGACTTTACCAACAATTCCTTACCTCTGACACTCACCAGTGTCCCATTGCATCCTTCACACCACTTCTGCAGCTGTCATCTATACACCAACAGTACAACAGACCCACAGCACGCCTCACTTACCCTGGCGGGGTTCCCCGATGTCGGGAAGCCCGCAGCAGAAGTCTAAAAATTGGAAAAAGCCTCTTAACTGCCTGTTAACTACCTGTTAACAAGCAGTTAAGTGGCTGTAATTCTCTTCCCGCCGCTAAGAGTCGGGTCCCTGCGCAAATCTTATGAATAATCTGAGAAAGCCTCAGAAGCCCCTCAAGTATGTGAGGGTTAGGATCTGATTGTTTGCATGTGAGGATGAGTGTTCATCCTAACTATGCCATGGCCCAAGGGGAGAATCTTGACCCAGTTGTCACTGTTGTATTTCTGTTGCTTCTAGTCAGCCTATTGTACCAACTGACTTATTTTTGATTTTGCACATTTATGCCACTGATTTAGTTATGAGGTGGTGAAAGTTGCGTCTGAAAGTATGAGAGCTTAAAATCTGCAAGTTTTATGCTTATTGTGTTGAACTTGATAGGTTTGAATAATTTACACCCGATGAGAAAAGTAATGAATTAATCAACCCAATGACAAGAGGGTCAGTAAAATAATAGGTGCTGCAGATAAATCATAAGAAATAAGGCAAATTTGTAGCCAATGTTTAAATATTCGGATTTTTAGAAAGTGTCAGAGAGTGCGGTAAACCAGTGTTGACTTGCTCGTGTGAAAACAGCTCCCCATTAGCATGTTCCAGAGCAGGAATACTGGAAGAACACAAGTACGTCACTGCTGTTTATACTTCCGGAAACAATTAGTAAAGTGTGAAAAAATTACACCAGGCAGTGATAAATTAAGATTTATTATTTCTTTGACTTTCAAAATATATAAAAAAGTCTTCAATTATAAAGACATTTTTGTTCATACCTTTTCCATATATGCCTTGACTCTTGATATATTGAATCCATGTGAAATTTGACTGAGCAGAGTTTAGTGTGACCAGGCTATGGAAATAGTGATACGGTGATGTATTGGATTCAGCTGTAGACTGGGGAGAGGTTTAGAAACAGGTCAATAATCAATTTTTTAAAAAGTTGGAAAATATCCAATGAAATGCACAAATCTTTAAAAAGCAATTCAACATCTGGAATGGATTACGGCCTTATACTTAAAAGGGCCAGCCTTATGAAGACACTGTTAATGAAATAATGAAATTTTTTATGCTGTACAACTCTAATTTAAAGTCCTTCATTAATTCACAGCTTTTTTGTTCTCTTCTCCTTTCCCTCTCTGGCTTTGTGAGTTCTACTCTGTAGCTTCTATGAGGTATGCAGCAGTGGCCAGGTGACTGGCCTGCTAAGTTTTCCTTCCTTTGCTATGACGAAGCAACAGGTTTTCACCCTGCCTTCAATCAATGCCACAGCTAAGGTCATGGCCTCACCATGTAGGGAACTCTGGGCACCGATGTACTGAACCAATCCCAACATATTTTTGTTACATATAAATATTTAGGACTTTCTTGGTAGGGATTCTCATCTTTTCATTGGGCTGGTACTTCCTATATGTTGACAGTCAGAAAACTCTGATATTAAAATGAATTTAAAGTGGTGGAAATAACACAGATTAAACACTGTTACATTAAACACAATTAAAACATATCACCTATTATAGCAAATGTCTCCTCATGCTCCATCTGAAGTTCTATTGAAACTGATTGAGATCAATTGCTGTAAGACAAAATTATTTTAATAATTCCATTAAAACAAATTATCTGCCACTAAGTGTTATTAGTAGTATCTTTTAGCAGCATTGTAACAAACTAAGTAGGTGTCATTGTTTTACATTAAGTGCCTAGGTGCATTATTATTTCACAGAGAAAATATTAAGATCGCATCTGTCCAGACATCTAGTGGATGGTTAATGCTCTAATTAATCTCTATAAAGAGACTCCAAGTTGCCTGTTACTATCATAGAAGTAAAGGTAGGTGCAGTAATGACATTTGACCACTTGGTATCACTAGTAATTTGAACTCCTGAAAAGAAAGAACTTGCATTTATATAGCACCTTTCACAACTCCAGGACATTCCAAAGCACTTCATAGCCAATTAAGTACTTCTGACGTGTTGTTGTAATGTGGGGAAACACAGCAGCCATTCTGTGCACAACAACAACTTGTATTTATATAGCACCTTTAACATAGTAAAAACATCCCAAGGTGCTTCACAGGAGCCTTATCAGACAAAATGTGACAACGAGCCACATAAAGAGATTTTAGGACAGGTGACCAAAGAGGTAGGTTTTAAGGAGCGTCTTAAAAGAGGAGAGAGAGGTAGAGGTTTAGGGAGGGAATACCAGAGCTTAGGGCGTAGGCAGCTGAAGGCACAGCCATCAGTGGTGGAGCGATGAAAATCGGGGATGCACAGAGGCCAGAATTGGAGGAGCGCAGCGATCTCGGAGGGTTGTAGGGCTGCAGGAGATTATAGGGATAGGGAGGGGCAAGGCCATGGAGGGATTTGAACCCAAGGATGAGCATTTTAAAATCAAGCCATTGCCAGATGAGGAGCCAGTGTAGGTCAGTGAGCACAGGGGTGATGGGTGAATGGGACTTGGTGCAAGTTAAGATATGGGCAGCAGAGTTTTGGATGAGCTTAAGTTTACAGAGGGTGGCAGATGGAAGGAGCAGCTGTTAATCTGTTTTTTTTTTAACAATGTTGGTTGTGGCAGCCTCCCCTTCTCTTCTTCAAATAGTGCCATGTGAAGACAGACAGGGCTTTAGTTTAACATCTCATCTGAAAGACAGCATTTCTGACAATACCACACTAAATTAGTACTGCACTGAAGTATCAGCTTAGATTACGTGTTCAACTATCTGGAGTGGGGCTTGAACCCTCCACCTTCTGGTTTAGAGGCAAGTGCGCTATCACTGAGGGCAACACTTTTTTTTGGACATAGGAGTTTGAATGGATTCCTGATTTAGGAATTGTAGATTCAGTGCTGTCCAAGGGCACCAAAATAAAATAAAGGTAAGGTGGAGGGAGGAAGAAGTAAGTACATGGCAATTATTTCAAACAATGAGAAAACAGAACTTATTTTGCTAGTCCCAGTTGCAAAAACACGGTTCAATCTTATTCTATTCACATAGTTAATTAAACTATCTGTAGTACTCGAATAGCTCAATGTAACAGCTCCAAATTAACAAGCTCCACCAGACCAAGACCAGGAGATTCAGCAATGGTTCAGTAAGAGTTATAACAGCACAGAAGGAGGCCATTCGGCCCATCGAGTCCGCGCCAGCTCTCTGTAGAGCAATCCAGTCAGTCCCATTCCCCCGCTCTATCCCCGTAGCCCTGCAAGTTTATTTCCCTCAAGTGCCTATCCAGTCTCCCCTTGAAAACATTGAGTGTCTCCGCTTCCACCACTTCCGTCGGCAGCGAGTTCCAGATCATCACCACTCGCTGCGTAAAAAGGTTTTTCCTCACATTTCTCCTGTATCTCTTGCCCAAAACCTTAAATCTGTGTCCCCTAGTCCTTGTACCATCAACTAGTGGGAACAGCCTTTCCCCGTCTAGCTTATCCAAACCCGTTATACTCTTGTACACCTCTATCAAATCACTCCTCAACCTCCTTTGCTCCAGTGAAAACAAATCCAGCTTCTCCAAGCTGTCCTTGTAGCTAAGATCCCCCATCCCCGGAACCATTCTGGTAAATCTCCTCTGCACCCTCTCAAGGGCCTTCACATCCTTCCTAAAGTGTGGTGACCAGAACTGGACGCAATACTCCAGTTGTGGCCTAACCAGCGCTTTATAAAGGTTCAGCATAACTTCTCTACTTTTGTAATCAATACCTCTATTTATGAAGCCCAAGATCCCATATGCTTTGTTAACCACTCTCTCAATATGTCCTGCCACCTTCAGGGACCTATGCACATTAACTCCCAGGTCCCTCTGTCCCCGCACACCCTTTAAAACTGTGCCATTAAGTGTATTTTGCCTCTCCCTGTTCCTTCTGCCAAAATGCATCACCTCACACTTCTCTGTATTAAATTCCATCAGCCACTTGCCTGCCCATTCTGCTAACCTTTCTATGTCCTGTTGCAGTCAATTGGTATCATCATCACTGTTTGCCACCCCCCCAAGTTTGGTGTCATCGGCAAATTTAGAAATTCTACTCTGTATTCCAATATCCAGGTCATTTATATATATCAAAAAAAGCAGTGACCCCAGCACTGACCCTTGGGGAACACCACTGTCTACCATCCTCCAGACTGAAAAACAGCCATTTACCACAACTCGCTGTTTTCTGTCCTTAAGCCAATTCTTTATCCAAGCTGCCACTGACCCACCTATTCCATGAGCCTCAATTTTGTTAACCAGCCTTCTATATGGTACTTTGTTAAATGCCTTCCGAAAATCCATGTAGACAACATCCATTGCATTCCCTTCATCAATCCTCTCTGTTACTTCATCCAAAAATTCAATTAGATGAGTCAAACACGATCTGCCTTTTACAAATCCATGTTGGCTCTCCTTAATTCGCTTAAACCTCTCCAAGTGCCCGTTAATTTTTTCCTTGACTATTGTTTCTAAAACTTTACCCACCACTGATGTTAAACTGACCGGCCTGTAGTTACGAGGATTGTCCTTACACCCTTTCTTGAGTATGACTAGTACAGTGGATCAATGAATGAATTGCTAGAAAACCCTCTCGGAGCATCTTGCTTGCCAAACCCTCTTGGTAGGAAAATCTAGAATTATATAAATTCTAAAAGTGTATAATTTACACATGCCCTGATGCTAGGGCAGGCTGTTGTGTTATCCTACTTTTATTTTGTGGTACTTTTTAAATCTGTTTTAGTTCTATTAATAAGAATGTAATTTGAAACTCATTGGTATGGATATTGGATTGCGTTACAAGAGTAAAACCGCCACCTCTGAGTCCAATATGGTGGGTGTCGTGCGCTGGCTCATTCCGCCACCTGCCATATTGGTTAGGTCTGTAGGCGACAAGGGTGAGCACCTGAAATTAACGTTAGGCCTATTGCATATGCAAATAGGAAGCCTTAAGCCTGTTTCAGGCCCCTTTGCGAAATTGGGCTGCGAATGGCCACAGCGTGCACCGTACATGCTGTGATCAGTTTCTTCAGGCCCTCAACAGCCAAAGGGATCACTGCAGGCTGCCACATGAAAGGTAAGTTTGAAGTTTTTTACTTCCCTTATTGTGGAGCCAGGAGGAGCAGGAATGCTCCTGCCTGGCTCCACATTGAATCTGTGGGCCACTGATTTCCCCCCAATCCCAACCAAATTGCGGTGGTCCTGCCGCTGGTCTCGTTAGGCTCATTAGAGCTTCAGATGGAGCATGAGGAGACATTTGCTATCATAGGAGATATGTTTTAATTGTGTTTATCACAGTTTAATGGCGTCTGATTTAGGCACGATCCAATTTCTAGACCTATGAGGTAATCTGCATTGTCCATCCGGGAAGTAGTATTGTGCTGTAACAAAGATATTGTCATAGCTCTGTTCACAGTGTAATCAAGTTAGTCATTTCTGATCATTGTTAGTTGTTGAAATATAAAGGATGTAATAAGAAGTGCATTGATATGACAAATAATAAGCTATGCATTGATATTCATGGTTCTTAAAGGGCTATCTTTTTAAGGCATTTTGATTTGTTTAATAGGATTGTCGTTTAGGGTATACACCTTCAGCTCCTCTGGTCTTGACTTGATGTGTGGCTAAGGTAAATTGAGGAGCATTATCAAAAAGAAAGCAGGTTATTGTGCCGCTACAGGCCATGTTTTGTTAGGGTAATAGAGGTAAGCTGCAGAAGGGAAACGGCACACAAACTCCCACTGATCCAGTCCCCTGTGCCAGGGAAATTTTGTGAAGCAATATACTATATATGTATTAGAAATATACATATACTGAATGTCCACATGTGTGTTTCTAATTAAACTGAATTCTGTTTGCATTTATTCATCAAGGCATTAATACAGCCTTGGCCCAACTATCAATGAAATCTTTCATGTTTCTAAGCAGATGTATTCTCTTACTTAATGTGCAGTTACACTTTTGTGAGGATACAAAAAGTTTTAGGTGAATTGATGTGAAAGCTGCATTATAACTCAGGACAAAAGCAAAATACTCCGGATGCTGGAAGTCTGAAATAAAAACAGAAAATGCTGGAAATACTCAGCAGGTCAGGCAGCGTCTGTAGAGAGAGAGAAACAGAGTTAACGGGCCGGATTTTCCGACCCCCACGGGTGTGTACGAGGTGTGTTCGCACACGTAGGGGCCGCGCAAGTGCCGGTTTCAGGCATGCGAAGTGCATGCGCTGAAAACCAGCACTTCCGATCTGTCAAGAATTCTCTTGACAAATCGGACGCCTGCCCGGGGAGATGGGCCTCTGCGGGCAGAGAGTTCCGCTTTCTGCACAACCTCCGCCCGCTGAAAACCTTTAAATATCTTACGTCTGGTAAAAGCATGCGTAAGGCCTGCTTTTACCAGCATAAGAGTTTAAAAAGTAAAAAAAATTTTTTTTCACTCATTTATAATTTAAAAATACTTTTAAAAAAGGTAAGTTTATTTTTAGCCCTGTAAAAAACTTGAATTACTTTTTTACAAAAAATTAATTATAACTAATTTTAAATACATGGGGGTAAAAATTGAGTCGCGCCCCATTTGGGGCGCTAACCTCGCCGGGGCGCGACTTTTAGCGCCCCGAAAAAATTAGCGGCCCCGCGCCGGAACTTCAGTGGTTGCGCCCCAAGAGGGAAGCGGGGCGCCACTGGAAGCACCCCGCATCCCTCTTGGGGCGCTGCGAGTGAATATCCTGGCGCTACGTGGCGCTGCGGCACGTCACGCTGCGGTATTGCAGGCCTTCCTCCCCTTCTTAAAGGGGAGGGACCCTGCGCAGCGCGAACCGGGGCCCAGCTGGGCCCCCAAGGATCGGGAGTGCCGGCAAAAGAGCCCTGCACTCAAGAGAAGTGCCGGGCTCTTGGAGCGCAGCCGGCACTTCACGGTGGGGGGGCTTCACGGGGGCCGGGGACAGCAACGGGGGCAGGTGCTGGCAGGCGGCCAGCAACAAAAATGTCCGCCTGCCACCTCCCCTTTAAATATCGCCGCCCCGGCCGCACGTACGCCTCCCTGAACCCGTCGGACATAGCGTCTGGCGGTAAATCAGGGGGTGCGACTGAAGATCACGGCCGGGGCGCGAGCGGGGTGCTGCGCACGGCGATGACGTCATCGCCGGCGGCGCAGCGCCACAGGGCGCTACTGGCTGCCGCCGCCGCTAACCTCCCACTAAATTTTTCGGGAGGCGTGGGCGGCGCTGCGCCCGGGCGTTAGCTGCTTTACGCCCCATTAGCGCCCTCTTAAGGCGCTAACGGGAGGCGCAAGCAGCTGAATTTTATGATGTTTAAAAAAAAATTATTTAATGTTTAACTGTTTTTAAGTGATCCCCATTCATACTTTTGACAGATCTGTGCGTAGAGACCTGTCAAAAGTGTGAAGGGGATTCCCTTCTTTGATTGGTTCCCCATGGCCCACGTGATCCCAGGGAAGCTTGCGAACTGCCTGCGCCCCGGGATACCTGGGCCTCTGCGCGTGTGGACCAGGAGAGGCCCAGGATTGGAAGTCTCGGGACCTACGGAGCCAGCAGGTAAGGGCGTAGATTTTTCCAGATCAGAGGCATCCGCACGCAGGAAGCCGCCGATCGGAAAATCCGGCCCAACATTTCAGGTCGATGACCCTTCGTCGAACCAGTTTTAAGTGATCAGAAGGGTCATCGACCTGAAACGTTGACTCTGTTTCTCTCTCCACAGATGCTGCCTGACCTGCTGAATATTTCCAGCATTTTCTGTTTTTATTTTATTTTATAACTCAGGAGGCCGTTCAGTGAGTTGACTCCTGAGTGCATTAAAGCAAGAGATGTGAGACTACCTGTGGTGTGCGACCCGACACCATTCGGGCTTTGTGCTGTGTGCTTTATAACTGCAGCCTTGTGGAAAGTACCCAAGCTTGGGCCTTCGGGGAACTTTGGAAACTTATTTTTAAATGTTTTTAGTGATGCTGTCGCCAACTATCTGATACTGCGATCGCTGCTGGAGCTGCGGTATTTGTTAAGTTTGCAAAATAATTTTGCCAAATCTATAATAATGCTATAATCTCACCCCTAGCCTTAGTTAAAAGATTCTGTTCTATAAAAATACAGTCAGACCAAAATAAAATGGATGACTCAGTTGGCTAGTTAGGATCATTGGTACCCAGATGCTTGAGCAAGCACAGGCAGCATATGTGAGAGCACAGCTTCAGATTTAAAGAGAGCTATTTGTTTGTCATGGCTACTTATAGCAACAAGAAAAAAAAGTCAGGAAGCAGTTTTGGTTAATTAACATGAGGGTGGAAATGAGGGTCCTGTAATTAATCACTGTATCATTGCTACTCACCGCCTTGTGGTGTCCATCCATCTTTCTGTCTGTTTAGCTGATTATTTAAGTACGTGAATGTTTGCCGACCTTTCTGTTTTCTAGACTGAACATCTGTGTGTGTTTTAAAGTCATTTTCATTTCTCTGCTGATGTTTGGAAACATTTTTTGTGCATTGGTGCACCTTTATCATTGGTTCCATTTTGCTTCTGCATCCAGTTCGAGACAGTGGAGTGCTACACCCTCTCATTGGTGCATGATAGTAATTGGGATTCTGTTTCCACACAGATCCGTTGCTTAAAGGCCATAGACATATTTACTAGCTGTAGCACTGAGCTTTGGAAACCTCAAACGCAAAAGGGAAGAAACATTTGATTACCTGAATGTACTGTATACCTGAAAGGAAAATCAGCTGTTCGTAGTCCTTAGAAAAACAGTTCTTTGGTATTATTAAGAATGCAAAATATTATTAGCATTATTAGCATCCTTTTGCTCTTCTTTATGTCCTCATCTTTTTTTCTAATATTTGTGTTTAAGCAATGAATGCAACAAGCTTGAAGGAGTTACTGAGCCTGACACTGCAAGGGAGATGAATTAACATCAATAGATGTAGTCATTAACCGCAGGTCGTGTCAATTCAGCTGTGTAATTCAGCACCCTCGCGTTTCTCCAAGCCAGCTTCCCCAATGAGATCAGCAGCACTTGCTGTATAAAACAAAATGTAAAATGGTCTACAGAAATAGAAAGAAAAAAAAATGAAAGGATATTAAAAGTTAACCATTTTTCTATTTAACTGCTTTGCCTGCCCTTAAAAGTAGAGATGGCAAGGTTAACCCCTTAGAAATATTATACAGGGAGCTCAGTAACACAATGTATTGATGTAACAGCACAGTGACGTGGGATATAGTCTGGTGCTTGGTATGCGGTGGGTTCTGAGCCTCACGCAGGGAAAGGTGCCAAGTAGAAGCTCGCTCTTCCCTTTTAGGGATACATCAACCCAGGCAACTCTCAGTCACCTGATAGTATCTAGTTACAGAGCGCCATTGACAGAGTACATGAGGCAGGTTGCTTGTCCACTCTATTAACTGCACGGTGTACATTAGAAGTGTAAGGGAGCAAAAAACCACGTACACACGCACACTAAGAAATAGTGCTAAAATTGTTAAAAAAAATTAGAAACAGATTGGTTTGGAGTTAAATGCCAAGTAAGTGTTTACATTTTGAAGTAAGCTATTTCTATCATGTTTTTAATTTCATACAACCTTATAATAGTTTAAATTATAATTCATCCAAATTGAAAGCATATTTCCATTAAAAAAAAAGAAATTATTTAATTCTACTGCTATAAATACAAAATCTAGTGGTTGCTATGGTGACACAGGTCAACTGGCTAACACCTATGTGAAATTCTGAAAGGAAATTAAGACAAGAATCTTCTTACCAAAGTGTATAATGATGTTAACAATATTTTTATACTACAGAAAAGATCAGTGTGCAGATCTAGCTAAATTTGTACTGGCAACTACAAGGAGATTCGATAATTTAAGTAGTATATCAATGGAAGAAGCACTCTGTGATAATATTATGTCTTGCAATATTTTAAAGATTGTGCTGTATTACAAATATTAGATACATTTATTTATACAGATTGATGAGTGCCATCTTTTTCTGGCCTTTTTTTATGAACAGCCAAGCTGCAAATTCAAACCATTTTAGGACATAACCTGTAAGGAGCTGGGCTATTTAAAGAAGAGCTGTCTAAACAGCTCAAGTACAACTGCTTCACATTTCTGCATTTGTGCACCCCCACTAATAGCAGCAATAAGTACTGCCTAGAATATGAAACAAAAAAAGCCCAGTGCAGAGATGGTGTTACAGGCCTTATTTACTTAACGGGGGCGATTTTGCCAGCCCTGGGGAGGCGGGTTTGGAGGCGGGACTGCTGGGAAAATGGCAGAATCTGGGGGCGGGTACCCATCCCGCCCCCAACCCGCCTCCATGCCATCTTCCCAGGAGGCGGGTGCCCGACCCGCGCTGGGAGCCGCCTCCTCGAGACGGGAAAGGGATTAGTGCCAATTAACTGCCTGTTAACAGGTAGTTAACAGGCAGTTTTTTTGGGATAATCCCTATTTTGAGCCCTAAAGTGTGGGCTTCCTGACAGCTCCGAACCTCGCCAGTTCTGTGGGGGTCGGAGGGGCCAAGATGTCCGGTGTGCAGGTGAGTGATGGGTGGATGTGTGCAGAGGTAAGTGTGTGAGGTGAGTCTTAAGTGTTTGAAAAGCTTTACTTACCTTTGCTTCTTCCTCCAGGCTTCAACCCTTCAGGTCTCGGGTGTCACTCATCTCACCGGCAGAGAAAGCAGAATGGCTGCTGCATTCTCAAATGCATCAGCCTTCTGCTTTCTGCTCAGGAGAGATCTCTAACTGAGTCTGTGTCCCAGGTCTCAACTTAGAGGACAGATTGTCAGTGTTTGACAGCTTCACTGAGCTCTCAAACGATGACAATTCATCTCTCAAAAGCTCTTGACAGATGAAACGTCACTCGCTGACGTCACCAGTAACCGGCTTTCCCTTAATTGGCCTGCTAAACCCGCTGGGCGGGCTTAACAAGGTCAATCAAGGGAAAATAGCGTGGGTTGGCCGGATGTCGATGGAGGCGGGACTAAAACCCGACAAGCAGCAGTCCCGCCTCCATCACGTCCCCATTGGCAAAATCACCCCCATCCTGTCACCTACTTTTCAAGTTTGTGAATTTAATCTTTGTTGTTGCTACCAAAAAAGATTTTTTCTGGTATTTTAAACACAATTTTTTTAATGGAAGTCCCCCAAAAGAATTTCAGCAGATAGCAACATGGAATTTTCATGATGGTATATTTTTAAATCGTTCTGCATGTAGGCAGAGGTTGCAGTTGTAGTGACATTTTTACATCAGTACAAAACAATTTCAGTTGCATATTCGCACTAACATGGCAGTGTGCACCGGGTACAGTATAATTCCAGCCTGCTATAAAGTGCCCATTGGGTGGCCTGTGCATTTTATAAACTTAATTTTTAATGTTAATGTTTAATATTACTAATAACGCAAAATATTGTCAGCATTATTAACATCCTTTTGCTTTACTTTATATCCATACCTTTTTTAAATTGTCCATATCTTTGGAGAAGGTGGATACTCCCATCTGCCTACTCCTAACAAAATTGTAAAATGGTCTGCAGAAATAAAACTGCAGTTGTGGTGACGTCTTTATATCAGCTGCACATTTATAGCGCAACCTTTAAAATATTGCAAGATATTATCACAGAATGATGTAGGAGTCCAGGTCACACGTATGCAGTTATTTTGTGGCTGGCCTCAATCGGGAATATAACTCATGTCTGCCAATTGAGACTGGTAGTTGCAACACAAGCTTTTTTGACAATATATTATTAGTGGTAGACTCGACCATTTTTCTCCCAATCTTAATTCATTGGTATGTTACCAGTTAAACAGTGAAGAATGATGATGAGAACAAGATAAATAATACCACAGTACATGTCGATCGGACGTGGTTGAAGATGCGGTTGCCAGTTGTGAGATTTTTTAGATTAAAACAAGTGACACAGATCACAAACCTAATAAAATACATAAATCTGTGCATTTTTTCAAAGAATGAGACAACATTATAGGGAGAGAGAGAGAGTTAATAGATATGTAGAGTTAAAATTTACTCCATTATGTATTACGTGGACATACATCCCTGTTATCAAGCACCATATCCTCCAACTCACTGTGAATGAAAACCCTTGAGGGTAGAAATTGGACCATGTGCCCATTTTACAGGCATAAAATGGGTGTAACAATGCGCAGTTTTGAGGGCCAATGTCCTGCGGTCCAAGGATGCCTGAAAAACATCCGACCTGAAATTGGGTCAGGCCATTTTTCAGATGCCCCTGGTGGCCGTCTAAAATAGGCATTAGGTCCTTTACATATGTAAATAAGGGGTCAACTGCCTGTTTTAGATCTCTGCATTGAAATGGGTGTGCGATGAGCGGGTTGGGCTTTGGGCCTGTTCGGCTCAGGATTATTCAGAGGCCGCTGCGGCCTAAGGAATGGCTGACAGCTAATGGTACTTTTTTTAAAAAGATATTTAAAAAAAATCTTCTTGTGGAGCCTGAGGTGCTGGAGTGCTCTTACTGGCTCCACAGCACCCCTGACAGCCGCGATCAGACCCTGTCTCACTGTTTTCCCCTTCTTCCTCAGCGAGGCAGGCGGCCTTTAAATTTGTTGCTGAGAAAGGGTGAGCTGCCTGTGATGTTAATGAGGCCCAAGATCCAATTCTCGGCCAGCCATGGGCCTCCTGTTTCGGGCATGGGCTCCATTCATGGCACTAATTTCAGGCCCAAAAATGATCGAAAGGTATCTCCACCTCTAATTATTTGTTAGTGAGTGAAAAATCCCAGAGGCTATTTAAGATAATTTGGTTTTGTATAATAACCTGATAACATAAACCATTTGTTCTCAGTTTTTTAATCTCCAAACAAAACTCTTTGGGACACTTATTTTGGATAAATAATAATGTTTCCTGAAGTAATTTCTGGAAGTGTTTATGACTGACTAGAAGACTAGCCATTTGCAAAGGATGTTAGTTGTAAGTTCCACCCTATCTCACTCAATTGCCAAGAGATGCAAATGTTTCGGAATGAAAATAGAAATAAATTTTATTAAATCAGCCAAGTGTTTACTTCCTGTTCCAGATTGGCAGAGGCACAGAGGGTGTGATGTTAAATGGGTACAAAGTCGTCGGGGCATCCCCTGCACTCCCCCTGCTCCCCCTCAAACCTTTCAGCAGGAGCATGAATCATTTCCGGGTTCATGCCCCAATAAAATACAGTTGGCCAGCTGTTCAGTGCTGAATGAATGCTAGCGGGCAGTTCGCCCAACTGGGGTGGGGGCCCGAAAATATGACGGCTCCATGAGTGAACTGGCACTAAAAGGGGCTCATAGGCACTGCAGTGTGGGGAGGCGGGAGGGCTATTCAGTGGCTGGCAGCAGGCCGCAGTATGTTTGTGGGGTCACGAGGAACATTTGTACTTGAAAATTGCAAACTGGGTCCTACAACCGGCGTTTCGCCACAAATTGCTTTTGGAAGCAGCCTCCCATTTGTGTCAGGCAGGAGTGTAGGCCGCTCATTTACAAACCAAAGTGAAAATTGTGCCAGGTAGGCCTTGGGTGTCCAAGGGGCGATGGCTGTTTCGCTGCCATTTTCAACTGCCGGAAGCCTCGTAGACAGGGCAGACAGCAGTCGAATATTGCCCCCAGAGAGTGCAATCTGTTTATTTATTGATGATGGACTCTCAACCCAGTGATAAAAGCTCAGGACCACCCCCCACCCACTACGCTGCCAAACCCTATGGCCCACCACCTCCTCAGTACTTCTAAATAGCAGGTGTCTACCTTCAATCTGGGACGGCTTGCATGCCGTCTTATGGTGTATCTTCAGATTTTAAAAAAGGTCGCAATAACAACAACAACAGCGCCTTCAACATAGTAAAACATCCCAAGGCGCTTCACAGCTGCGTTACCAGGCAAAAGAATGACGCTGAGCCAAAGAAGGAGATATTAGGACTGGTGACCAAAAGCTTTGTCAGAGAGGTTTTAAGCAGCATCTTCACCTGACGAAGGAGCAGCGCTCCGAAAGCTTGTGATTTCAAATTAAACTGTTGGACTATAACCTGGTGTTGTGCGACTTCTCATATTTGTCCACCCCAGTCCAACACCGGCATCTCCACATTAAGAGGAGGAGTGAGAGGTGGAGATGTAAGGAGGTTTAGGGGGGAAATTACAGAGCTTAGAGCCTTGACAGCTGAAGGCACATAAGAAGTAGGAGTAGGCCATACCTGCTCCGCAATTCAATAAGATCATGGCTGATCTTCAAACTCAACACCACTTTCCCGCCCGATCCATGTATCCCTTGATTCCCCTAGAGCCCAAAAATCTATCTATCTCCGCCTTGAATATACTCCACAGCCCTTTGGGGTAGAGAATTCCAAAGATTCACAACCCTCTGAGTGAAGAAATTCCTCCTCATCTCAGTCTTAAATGGCTGACCCCTTACCCTGAGACTATGCCCCCTAGTTCAAGACACTCCAGCCAGGGGAAACAACCTCTCAGCATCTACCCTGTCAATCCCCTTCAGAATCTTATATGTTTCAATGAGATTTCTTCTCATTCTTCTAAACCCCAGAGAGTATAGGCCTAGTCTACTCAATTTCTCCTCATAGGACAACCCTCTCATCCCAGGGATCAATCTAGTGAATCTTCATTGCACCGCCTCTAAGGCAAGTATATTCTGCCTTAAATAAGGAGACCAAAGCTGTGCACAGTACTCCAGGTGTAGTCTCACCAAGGCCCTGTACAATTGTACTCTTGTACTCCAACCCTCTAGCAATAAAGGCCAACATGCCATTTGCCTTCCTAATTGCTTGCTGTACCTGCATGCTCACTTTCTGTGTTTCCTGTAAGAGGACACCTAAATCTCTCTAAAAACCAACATTTAATAGTTTCTGACCATTTAAAAAATATTCTGTTTTTCTATTCTTCCTACCAAATTGAATAACCTCACAATTCCCCACATTATACTCCATCTGCCACTTTATTGCCCACTCACTTAAGAACATAAGAATCTGTCTATATCCCTTTGCAGACTCTTTGTGTCCTCCTCACAGCTTACTTTGCCACTTCGCTTTGTATCATCAGCAAACTTGGATACATTGCACTCGGTCCCTTCATCTAAGACATTAATACGGATTGTAAATAGCTGAGGCCCAAGCACTGATCCTTGCGGCACCCCCCTAGTTACAGCCTGCGATCCGGAAAATGATCCATTTATCCCTACTCTGTTTTCTGTCCGTTAACCAATTCTCTATCCATGCTAATATATTACCCCCAACCCCATGAGCCCTTATCTTGCGGAGCAACCTTTTATGTGGCACGGCTGCCAATGGTTGGGTGAAGGAAGTGGGGGATGCGCAAGAGGCCAGAATTGGAGGAACGCAGAGTTCTCAGTGAATTATAAGGCTGGAGGAGGTCACAGAGATAGGGAGGAGCAAGGCCATGGAGAGATTTGAACAGGAGGATCAGAATTTTAAAGGTTAGGGAATACACATAAAATAAAGGCATCTGATTTATGATTATAAGAATAATCAAGGCTGCTGATTTATATTTTTAGAGAAAAATGAAGAGTTGTGACATTCTATCCTCAATACCCCAATAATAAAACCCAGAATACCATCTAATAAAAATTGCTAATTTAGTTATTATAAATCAATGGCACTGAGTGCATTGTGCATTATATGGCATAGCACCAGTCAAGAAAAAAATACTTGCATTAAAAATACTGAGTGCTTCTGACCTGGAGCCTGAAACTTACAAGCATTTTCCAATCTGCACAGTTCCCTCACCAAACAGGAATTAAACTCTGACCTGCGGTACTGTTTAGTTAATAATAATTAGACTGTGTGAATTGAAAGGGTTACATTTAACCTTAACAGCAGAATAATACAGTGGGGTAGTCTCCTGGGTGTAAAACTGGCATTGCAGATCAGCCGCCGCTATAGAAACCGCCCTATCTTCATTTCCATTCATTTGAATTGAAATGAAAATCGGGCAATTTCCGCAATGCCAGTTTCATGCCTAGGTGGCAAGTTGAAAGTATACCCCATTGTAAATTACATGGTATATGGTACTCCTTGTAAAACAGCATATCATCCAACTTCCTGTAAAGCAAAGCCACCAGAGGCCACTAACATTTTTAAAAATCTGGAATACGCAATGGATCCAACAAGATTGGGTTCGCCCATTTTAAGTTAACACCTTGTTGTCTATGGGTTTAACTGATAAGAACAGATATAATAGCATCCATGTGAGTCTTTGCTACTTCAATGAATTTGTACCTTTTTACATTTTTGAAACTTTTCAAAAACATAATTCTTGATAAAATTATGGTGGGTTCAGCTAATCGCCACTAGTTTAGATGTCACCAAAACGAGCTTCTTATTTATATGAGAGAATTTATATCCTGCAAACCAGGAATGCATTCGAATGAAATCCCTTTAATTCTCTGTTCTTGGTTCAGTCCTGAGCCTTTGTTGTGCTGCTGCTGATTCATCTTGCAAGCATTTGTATTGATTTTCCTCATAGTCTGTCACATATAGTCCTTTGGTAATAAAATGAATGAGGTGTTCAATTCAAACGGACCTTCTGGTTATTTATGAGTTTCACCATGGCTTCTGTAGCAGGATGATGTCTCTGTGAGCTGCTTTTAAATTGTTGAGGTCTAAAGAAGCTTTCTGAAGCCACACAGAGGTGAACATTTTTTAGTTGCTAAGTGTTATTCCATGGGATCCCTAAATGTTGAGTATTGAAGTAACTGATCTCTGCTGTGTCAGCTGTGGCTCAGTGGGTAGCACTCTCGCCTGAGTCATGAAGGTTGTGGGTTCAAAGTCCCACTCCAGAGGCTTGAGCACATAAAGCTAGGCTAACACTCCAGTGCAGTGCTGAGGGAGCGCTGCACTGTTGGAGGTGCCGTCTTTCGGATGAGACGTTAAACCGAGGCCCCGTCTGCTCTCTCAGGTGGACATAAAAGATCCCATGGCACTATTTCGAAGAAGAGCAGGGGAGTTATCCCCGGTGTCCTGGCCAATATTTATCCCTCAACCAACATAACAAAAACAGATTATCTAGTCATTATCACATTGCTGTTTGTGGGAGCTTGCTGTGTGCAAATTGGCTGCCACGTTTCCCACATTACAACAGTGACTCCACTTCAAAAATACTTAATTGGCTTTGAGACGTCTGGTGGTCGTGAAAGGCACTATATAAATGCAAGTCTTTCTGTCAAAATGCTGATTCTTTTTGCGATGTGTTTCAAACTCAGAATAGATAAGTATGACTGCGTGCTGGCACTGTTTGGAAACACTGTGCATCTGAGACTGCTGCAGAGAGGTAACTGCCTGATTGCAGTACTCATTGTTGAACTCCAGTTTGGATAGTTACAAAAGCAAAAATGAATGTAATAACTTGCAGTCATATCTAGAATGTCCCCCCCGGGTAAGGGAATGTTACACTCTGGCAGCAATCCAGTCTGTTTCTAAATAAGTTTCCACAGAAGATTTTAATCATCAATCGTCTCAGCTTCTGAACTACACTGGAGAATAAACCTTTTTTGTCAGTAGTATTAATAAGAGAGGGTTGCTTTCGTCCTCTATGAGTGCAGCCGTGCATTCGGAGAGTGCACATTGCTGAATCTAACCAGTAGGCTGAGCGCCAGATTCACAAGAAGCAGTTTTCAGTGCTGTTAAAAATGTTTCTACCTTTTGGTGGCTTCACATGGAGGGTGTGACAGCCTTGTTGTACTTCTTAATTTAATCTAATTGTATGTAAATTGTTCCTAAGCTGAAGTCACCAAATGTTTTCACCTACTTACTCCATCGGCCATATAAAGCAGGTGCTGCTGGGATTTGCTGTTTTGGTCTTCTTAAAGGCAGGTTTGACTGTTTCGTATTGCGCCTGAAGTCCTTTGTTTCTTTGGAGGACAGCTGGTATTTTGCATTTCAGGACTGTTTTTCCACAATCCTTTTCTGCAGCAGTTTTTGCTGAAAGCTGCCATTTGCAGCAAGCAAATTGTCCATGCAAGGAAGTTGGTTTGGGCAATCATAGATTTGGAGGAGGAATAGGGTCTCATGTGGGGAAAAGAAGGCGTTTGTGGTCGCACAGCAGGCATTTGGCGTTATTCATCAAAAGGGAAGCTTTGGCCATGTTCGTTTTGTCCACCTTCCATTGTTGACCTGCTGGATTTCCTGGAGCCAAAACGAAGCAGCTGCTTGAGACGGGAGCAGGACCCCCTAGCTGCTGCTGTGTCGATATCCCATCCCTTGACACTCATTGCATTCCCTGCGCGTGCACAAACTGTGCAAGGAGCACATTCAGAATATATGTGAGGGGCGGGTAGCTGGAGCAGCAGCAGCGGCCCAGGCCGAGTTTGTTGTGGAGCCTCCTCCCGGCCCCCACATAAATGAAAAGGACCTCGCCTTCGGGATCCTCTTCAGCCGGACCACCACCTAATGCTAGTCGGAGTGTGGCCCCGGCATATACTCCACCCAGCTCAGTCCAAAAATCACAATCGAGGACCTATGTACGGCAATAGGACCCCGATTAGCATTTTAAATGGGCCTACTGTTCCGCCTGAGGAAACATTGCCGCAGCCATGGCAACGGGGGCGGGGCCGGGGCGGTTGGTCGTTGGCCACCATTTTCCGGGCGCTACCGCCCTGTTTCCGCGGGGCTGGAGGTCTGAAAATTCACCCATAATTTGAGCCTGGAGACTGGGACACTGAAACGGTTTGTGAACTTTACACCTGAACTAGACAATGGAAGAAAGAAAATTGATCTTGCCCGTGAGCTTTCAAAACATTGGAATTGTTTAACTCTGGACTTTCAACCAAAATGAGATTTTTAACCATCTAATTCTGAGTTAGGCCGGATCACTACCAGAGTGATGATGCTTTTGTTTGAACTGCAGTGGTAATGTTTATATTAAATATAATTTATTGGAGATTCAACCTTTTGTTTTATTGCCTGAGAAATGATCAAAATGTACCTGGGGATACCTCTATAACTCAGATCAATACTTAGGTGTCTGCAACCAAAGTTCATTAAGACTTTAATACTTAATGGGGATTTTATCAATAAAATTGTGATGTGTGGCAGACAGCTAAATTTAATTCAGTGGCTCTTTATGCAAATACATTAAGTATCTTTAACACGTTCTTAGTTTGATGTAGTAAGTTATACAAAAATTTAATTTATATCATCAGTAATAATAGCTGGTGGTGTTTTCATTGATCTGTTGGTGTCTGGAAATAAAACCCAAAATAAGCAGCTGTAGACAAACGGCTGAGCAACCTGCTATTAAATGTCAGTGGAGCGTGTGCAGCATAAATGATGAGTGCTCGTGTCTCACCTTACCTTAGTTCAAGTTAAATGATACACCAGATTGATCCAGTGCTTGATGCTGATTGTGTTTTTTCCCCTTTATTATGGTGAGCGTGCACTATGGACTAAAATGCAACAATATTCAAATAAACCATTATTTGTCAGTCCTGTATCAGAGTTGAGTCTGATGTTCGTTTATGATTTTATTATTTTTTTTTGCCAATTTTCTCCCTTCCTCTACTTAAGCTGCTTGCTGGGCTAAGGATCCATGGGCGCTCCTTACCCTCCAGTATCTTACTCAACTGACCATACTTCACGTGTAAGCCTAGACTGGGAATGTTGGCAGACTATCTGATAGTGGGAGGGATCATAGCCAAGCCGGCTTTGTCCTCACCTGACATCCGCGCACACACTTTCTGACAGACATCACTGGAGAGCAGTCAGAAAGCAGAATATTGGCTGGTTTCTACCCTCCCTAACACAGGAGCAGCGAGGTCAATTGTAGACCCTCAATTGTCAGAGTGTCTATTGGCAGCCCTCAATTGCTGCTCTGGCTGAGTATAGAGTAGAAATTGAGATCTTCTGGTCTGCTTGGCTCAGTTATAAGTTGCCATTACCAACTGAGCTATCGCAGGGAGCTTTGATTCTCAGGAGGCAGATATCACTGCTCTTGAAGTACTGTTTCTTGGCTTTCATGTAGTTCAAGATGTCATGGTTCCAAGGGCTGTGCCAGAATGCAGCTTTGCACCCCAATCTTTGACATGCTGATTTTTTTTAACCCCAGCTATGCTGTTGTGGGGAAAACATCTGGCAGAGGACAAGTGCCGTTCCCAGGGAAGTAGGGAGAGCTCTCCGGGTGTTAATAAAAAAGCAGAATCTTTTTTAGATGGTGAGAGACTGGGAAATGTTGGTATTCAGAGGGACCTGGGTGTCCTTATTAACAAATCACAGAAAGTTAGCATGCAGATACAGCAAGCAATTAGGAAAGCAAATGCTATGTTAGCCTTTATAGCAATGGGGTTGGAGTATAAGAGTAAACAAGTCTTACAGCAATTATATAGGGCCTTGGTGAGACCACACCTGGAGTGCAGTGTACAGTTTTGGTCTCCATACCAAAGGAAGGATATACTTGCCATAGAGGGAGTGCAATGACGGTTCACTGACTGATTCCTGGGATGGGGGGATTGTCCTATGAGGAGAAACTGAGTAGACTAGGCCTATATTCCCTAGAGTTTAGAAGAATGACAGGTGATCTCATTGAAACGTATAAAATTCTTACGGGGTAGATGCTGGGAGGATGTTTCCCCTGGCTGGGGAGTCTAGAACCAGGGGTCACAATCTCAGAATAAGGGGTCGGTCATTTAGGACTGAGATGAGGAGAAATTTCTTCACTCAAAGGGTTGTAAATCATTGGAATTCTCTATCCCAGAGGGCTGTGGATGCTCAGTCCTTGAGTATATTCAAGACAGACATCGATCGATTTTTGGATACTAAGAGAATCCAGGGATATGGGGATAGTGCAGGAAGGTAGAGTTGAAGTAGAAGATCAGCCATGATCTTATTGAATACTCCTGCTCCTATTTCTTATGTTCTTATGTTACAGCCTTGACAATTTTCAAGTGCGTCACCATCAGGTTTAAAAGTGGCAAAGCAAAGGTCTAGGAGCTGGCTGACAACAACCTTTCTTTAAAATGAAGACTCACAACCTATTAAATGTGCTGTGTTGCTATCAGATGTACAGTGTGTAGGCGTTTGTGAGAATGATTATAGTTTACGAAAGAGTGAAGTTAACTTTTGCAACATTTGTATTTGATTAGGATGAGCAATGAGGTTAAAAATAAAACACACTGGGGTAGATCTTGACTTTGTGTGATAGTATAAAACAGGTGATAGCGAGTCGGCAGCCTGTTTTACATCTCTCCTCCCTATTTGTTCAAATCAGGATAGATGTAAAATGGGCTGCTGGCTCGCTATCACCCGTTTACACAGGTACAAAGTCAAGATTCACCCCAGTGCCTTTGTGCATGGTATTTCTGAAAATAACAATCAGCAACTTATGAAAAGTGGCTGGTATCTCAATTCAGCAACAAAGAGATCAACATATGAAAATGAAATATGCTTAACTCTATTCAAAATGATGGAGCATTTTGTTGGAAGGTGCCACAGTCACATTCAATGGGAATCAGCTATTCTTGTTATTGGTTGATATTATTCTCTTCCGCTGATGCTTCTAAACTTTACACTAAGTGAAGAGGGGGCACAGTCTTGTTTGTTCATTACTCCATTGCTCTGATGGTCTGACCAATAAAGCTTCTTGGATTGCGTGGTTTTCTTCCCCCTCAGTGTCCTCACCTGCCGTGCAGCGCTTTGTACATCAGCATGACTGAGAATTGGTGAAACCAGATCCTTGAAAATAATTCAGTTCAATTGTCACTCGAGGTTGGTATTTGAACCCACAGCCGCATGACTGAGTTCTGTGGTTTTATCTTAGCTCTTAATTTCATCTTATAATTAATCAAAATGTAAACGTTTTTATAGCTAAATATCTTGTAGCAAGAACGTGACGTCCAGTTGTTTTTCCAAAGATGTACCTGGAAGTGGCCACCCCGCTATATTCTCCACAATAGTTAGGTGTTTGTGTGTATATTATTTATTTGTTGATGGTATTTACCCACCAATGAAGGTCCCATATCTTCTGCTTTCTTCCTGATTTATTTTTAGTGTCTTCAGGTTCTGTGTCCCTGCTACAAAGAGGGCCTGCATCTGGATCTCTGCCAATGTCCTCTTTGTCTGGTCACTAGGAGACTCATGATAGCAACCCAGCTATGACATTCTCTTTCAATTTACCCTTCTCCCTGCAAGCAGCCACTGCATCCTCTGCCCGATCTGCAAAAAATGGCAACATGTATTTTGAATATTTAAACTTTCTGTTATCCTGGCGTGTGTCCAGATATAGCAAAGAAGGTTAGAAAAATGGAACCTGTACTGCGCATGACGAATATTTAGAACTGAAATACTGACTGAGATCTGTATAAACCGAGCGGTTGGTGATTTTTTGACTTTAATAATGAACCCTGATTTTAAATCAGAGTGATAAACTGATGCAAGAAAGGAGGCAATTTCTAGGAATGCGCACATGATCTGTCAGGATAATGCAGTGTAATGAATAGGCTCTGAGCAAGTGGTCAATGAGGAGTAATGAAGGGATGGAAAAGAAAATACTGCTGTCGAATCCTACTAGGGACAGTTACTTTTTATTTTTAACTACAGTAGGACTCCCTTTAATTTGGTCAAAAAAGTCAAATCATCAGACTTGGAGGACTTTTGTAGTCATTATTTAAGTTACGTACTTATTAACGTGCACTTTGATTTTAAACTGAAATACTGTGTATGGAATGACAGCTTCTGAGAAAGGTTCACATTTTTGCCACCTTTTATATTATTGTATATTTAATTTATAGGATCGTGTCTGAAAATGCTTATCCAGAACCCTTCCCCCAATTGTTCCCCTTACCTTGCCCCGGCCCAAGTGGATGTTTTGCGTGTGAGTCTGAACACTGTCAATCGGTCATTTGACTGGGGAGCGGGATCATCGCCAGTCTAATCCTGTCCTTACCCGATGTGCGCACCTGTGCACTTCTCACCAGAAGTCAAAGGGGAGTGACCACTAGGTTGCTAAAAGGCCAGCTGAAGATGCTGTGCAGCACACAAGGGGAAATCTGGCTTGAGTGATCTCCATCTGATTTTCCAGCACCCCAAATCACCATTCCATTTCAGTGCCACTGGCCATGGTATCGGAAAAAGCACTCTGAGGTAGTCATAAACTGTTTAATTGGGAAGTAAAGGTTCAGAGGCTTGGTGGTGAGGTGGCTGGTGATGAAAATAGTTTGAGAGGATTCTGATCACTGAGTGACCAAGGTGCACTGAACGGCATTTTTGCTTTTCCATATTCTTGCTTAACGTAATATCGTTTTTTTCTTATCCTGATGATATTTAAATCAGGATTATGCTATTCATTTATTTACAATGAAAGAAAATTGGGAATAGTACACTGGAACATTATATTCAGATTAGAATTATGTTGGATTCAAGAAATCATTTTTTCGCACTACACAGTATTTCTTCTTCATTTGGTAAGTGTAAAAATTTGAATTTCATTCTATTGGCGCATGATATGAAATGAATCTATTAAAAGTTAAGCAGGTTATGAGGATTATCAGAGGATAAAAAGCTACCAGTAAGGTCGTGAAGTTATTCCACATCATCTCCCACAGTGATAACCAGCCAGATCCTTAGTGCAGCCAAATCGGAT
This sequence comes from Squalus acanthias, assembly GCA_030390025.1. Lineage (NCBI taxonomy): Eukaryota > Metazoa > Chordata > Chondrichthyes > Squaliformes > Squalidae > Squalus > Squalus acanthias. The sequence goes on from CM059434.1 coordinate 106,752,406, forward strand.
TACGTGGTTATTCCACCGCAGAAAAATCAAATGTCATAAGTTCCAGTTTAATCTGCTTTATTTCAGTCAGAGCAACATACCTGCAAATCTAAGTAGAGAGAACATCAGACATTAAGGTACAATAAGGACTGTGCGGGAGGCTGGAAAATTACTGTCAAAGCAATGCTTTAGAATGACACAGGTCCAAATCCAACTGTTCAGAATTGTGTTCATCACCCATACATCATTCTGTGACAGATAAGTAGGGGGTAATTCCCTAGTTTGTAATAAATCCGTAGGATGACTGTGTAAGTCAATTACCTGTTGTCGTGAATGGCTGCAATGTTTAGATTAGAGCCCTACCTGGTAGGTTTATGGAGGTGTTGCATTGTAGGCAGTGGCTTCTGTACATTTAATTACAGAAGGCATTTAACAGAAGGAGAATTCATCTTTTCAGCGTGTTTTTAAAAAAAAACCCACAATCTAATAAACATAAGGATCAAGCCCTGAAATAAAATGATTTATTGAAGTACAATGGCAAAGTCTACGCTTGATACAGCGAACACTGCTTTAAACCCAAGTACAAACAATTCAGAGAGCTGAATTTTGGCGAGTGTTACAGTGTTGGTGCACTCCTATGGTAGGAGGTGTTGTTAGTGGGAGTCAGCAATGCTTCCTCACCCAGAATGAAGGAACATTGAAGGTGACTCACCATGGGTCACTGTCACAGAGGGTTTGAGCAGGTCATTTGCCTGCCCTTTGTGAAAGGGAATGGTACAGGAGACCTTGGGAGAGGCTAATCAATTTACAAGATGTGTATCTCCATGATTACATAGAATTTCCCCTCTTCATGTCAATCTCTTTGTTCTGTACACCATCCCAGTTGAAAGAACACACTGGCAACTGGCTTTTTGACTTTCTTGTAACCAACAGCTGGGGAAGGGAGGATAAGAATGACCTGGGGATGACTTTTCCCTTTCTCTTTCGCTATAAGAAATGCCAAGCTTCACTCGGTGCTCTTTACAGCAATGTGGATCAGTTTGGGAACTAACGTGATCACACAATGTTTAGCTGCTATTAACATGCTACTTCACCAGACTACCATTCCACCTTACTAGGAAAAAAGAAAAACACACGCTAGAATACATTTTGTGTAGCCAACATGTTAGCATTATAACAGAAATATATTTAGCATGTCACTGCCTTGTAACGTCTCTGAACATTTCATTATATAGAAACATAGAAACATAGAATCTAGGAGCAGGAGTAGGCCACCGTGAAATTATATTTCAGTGAGATCTATCAGTCAGGTGAGTAATTTTTTAAAAATTCGTTTATGGGATGTGGACGTCGCTGGCAAGGCCAGCATTTATTGCCCATCCCTAATTGCCCTTGAGAAGATGGTGGTGAGCCGCCTTCTTGAACCACTGCAGTCCGTGTGGTGAAGGTACTCCCACAGTGCTGTTAGGGAGGGAGTTCCAGGATTTTGACCCAGCGACGATGAAGGATCAGCGATATACTTCTAAGTCAGGATGCTGTGTGACTTGGAGGGGAACTTGGAGGTGGTGGTGTTCCCATGCGCCTGCTGCCCTTGTCCTTCGAGGTGGGAGAGGTCGCAGGTTTGGGAGGTGCTGCCGAAGAAGCCTTGGCGAGTTGCTGCAGTGCATCTTGTAGATGGTACACACTGCAGCCACGGTATGCCGGTGGTGGAGGGAGTGAATGTTTAAGGTGGTGGATGGGATGCCAATCAAGCGGGCTGCTTTATCCTGGATGGTGTTGAGCTTCTTGAGTGTTGTTGGAGCTGCACTGATCCAGACAAGTGGAGAGTATTCCATCACACTCCTGACTTGTGCCTTGTAGATGGTGGAAAGGCTTTGGGGAGTCAGGAGGTGGGACACTTGCCGCAGAATACCTAGCCTCTGACCTGCTCTTGTTGCCACAGTATTTATGTGGCTGGTCCAGTTAAGTTTCTGGTCAATGGTGACCCCCAGGATGTTGATGGTGGGGGATTCGGCGATGGTAATGCCGTTGAATTTTGAACAGTTCTATTATATCGTCCTGTAATCTGTGTTGTTCGGATGAAAAAAGACCCAATTTTTTTAAGCCTTTCTTCATATTTGTATTCCTCATACCAGACAGCATCCTAGTGAATCTGCATTGTACCCTCTCTGAAATCTCAATATTCTTCCTATAGTGTGGAGACCAATACTGCATACAATACTCCAACTGAGGTCTTATTAAGGTTTCATATAGCTCATCATTACCTCTTGGCTTCTATATTCTATACCTGTAGATCGAAAACCTAGAATTCTAATCGGTATTTTTACAGCCTGATCAACCTGAGGTGCTGTTTAATGTTCTGTGAACCTGTACCCCCGAATCTTTCTGCTCTTCCACCGCACCGAGCCCACTTCCATTCAGCGTACAATTACTGGTGTTATTTTTTTACCAAAATGCATCACCTCACACTTTCTGAGTGACCATTAAAGTAACTTTTGGGAAACTAAGCTCAAGTTGCTCTGTTGAAAATCTAAATGTCACTTTGTTATTCAATTAAAAATCTATCGGTTGTGAAATTTAAAAGTGCTTAAGATGAACCAGAATGTTTATTGTAAAGATTCAAATTGTTCTGGGGGAATTTGCCCTCAGACCTCCTTAGAAATGCGCTACCAATCTCGTGCCTTAAACATTTGGATTTCCCCTTTAGGTTTTCATGCATATCCTATTATGTACAGTTAAACCCAGGAGTCAGTGTGCAGCCCATAATGGGTCTGATGATAGGTGAAAGTGACCAGCAATGGGGTTCCATGTGAAGCTTTGGGAGGATGAATGGATGAAATGACGTGAGTGAAGGCTTGGGGTGCAGGGCAACGCTTTACCTCCTGAGCATTGATCATAAGCAATTCAAGCACTTTAGCACAGTTGTGAGGGGAGGTTGTTGCAAGTGCCAGACACGCTTAGTACAGAGCATTCTTGGAAGGTGTGGCTAACTCCTCTTTCTTTGCCTTACCTGATAAGGTCATTGAACGTTTAGGTACAACTGAGTGGCCGTGCATTGGATGGTTGAATTGGCACTGGCTGTGATGGCCATCTCCTCCCCACTGAATTGCTGAAGTTTACCTTGGGGCTCTCCATTTGTCAGTTCCAGGGAGGACCTCCTCTCCTGTCTTGGCTTAATCTCCTGAAGTAACACTTCCGTGTTCAAGTATGCAAAGTGGAAGGAGGGGAGAATGGAGCTTTGTGCCTTGGCGCTGACCTCTCTGCCTTTTGGACAGCAAACCCAAGACGGGTCATTTTAACCTAACCCCCCCCCCCCCCCCGGCAAAGTGATGGGGTTGGGTCGAACACCAGTTTTACACCCCTGGACTTCAATGGAGAGTAAAGTTGGGCAAGGTGTAAAACCGACGATCGACCTGATTCCGTCAGTTTGTCGCTGGGTTTGGGGGGGGGGGGGGGGGGAACGTTGGTTAAAATTACTCCCAAAGTTTCCTGCAGCCAAGATGATTTTGAGGCTGCTTGACCCTTTAAGATGCAGCAGGCCTGCAAATCATACATTCTTGCCCTGTCACAATTCCGGTATGGATTGCTCCCTAGTAGAAAGTCCAGGCTTGAGTGCGAGTGGGCTATTTGACTGTGGGGACATCATAGTTGAGCCTGATCCTGTCCTTACACAACATTTTTCTACGTTTCTATAAATGGCATCAAGGGGTATGGGGAGAGAGCGGGAATATGGTATTGAAATAGAGGATCAGCCATGATCATATTGAATGGCGGAGCAGGCTCGAAGGGCCGAATGGCCTACTCCTGCTCCTATTTTTCTATGTTTCTGTTTGCTCAGGTACACCTCCAGCATGGCTCACTAAACAGGATTAGTAACAAGGTTAAATATGCTTTGGGCATGCAACAAGGAGAAAAGCTTTTGAACATATATTTCCCAACCCTCAAATGGATAAGACCATAAAAAAGCTAATAGAATATTGAGTTTTAAGGCAAGATATGATATCGATCTATATAAAACCTTAGAATCATAAAATCATAGAATGGTTACAGCACATTTGGCCTGTTGAGCCCGTGCCGGCTCTGTGCAAGAGCACTTCAGCGAGTCCCACTCCCCCGTCCTTTCCCCGTAGCCCTGCAATTTTATTTCCTTCAGGTACTTATCCGACTCCCTTTTGAAAGCTGTGATTGAGTCTGCCTCCACCACCCTTTCAGACATTACATTCCAGATCCTAACCACAGAAAGACCTTAATTCGAATATTTTAACTGCTCCAACCCCCCACCACACCCCAGCCTGGCTCATGTTAACATTTAAGACTAGGCGAGATAGATGGTTGAAGGAAAGGGGAATAAAGGGATATGTGAACAGGGTTGGAACACTGGGCATGTGACTATTGTTCAAGTGGAGGATAAACACCAACACAGACTGGTTGGGCCAAACGGCCTGTTTCCGTGTTGTAATTTCTGTGTAATTCTCTGCTACACCACATGTCGCCAAAGCATTAATATTACTCTAATCTGTTCCTGAGTGCATATTCTCATGTAAATAAATATTCACTGATGGATGCCTATAAGATGGTGTTTACTGTACATTAACATTGATGCAGCAGTACATTGATTTTCATCAACAACATTCCCACCCTTTTAAAACACCAAAGCACCCCAAGTGAAAACTGTGCAGTGTAGCTTCTGATGTGTTCAAAGGGGGAAAAAAAGTAGTTAAATTCAGAATTTCTCATAACAGTTTATTTTAAGAAGAAAGAACTTGGATTTATGCAGCACCTTTCACATCCTCAGGATGGCCCAGGAGCTTTGCAGCCAGTGAAGTACTTTTGAAGGTGGTCACTGTTATAACGTAGAGAAACAGATTGTTTTAAAATTAAGAAATAAAAACAGAAAATGCTGGAAACACTCAGCAGGTCAGGCAGCATCTGTGGAGAGAGAAACAGAGTTAATGTTTCAGGCTGATGCCCATTCGTCAGCATTTTCTGTTTTAATTTCAGATTTCTAGCATCCGCAGTATTTTAAACTTATTATCTGTGGTAGACTTAATAGTAGAAAAAATTATTTCTTAACTTGACGGACTTAATCCCAGTCTATGCTGAGGCCAGCCAGGGCAGTAGTACAGACGGTATAATTAGCCTTATTGTCCTTGGACGATGGAGGGGTAACACCAGCCAAGGTTCCTGTTGCTGACTGTTATCCGATGACTACTGCTGGAAGCTGTGTCCTTATGGATTTCAGATGAAGGCTGGCCTGGGCTCAGCTGCGATGTTCCCCATGGTCAAAACAGCCTGCTGACATTCACTGTCTCAGTTCACGTGTGAAGAGAGGCCACTTGGGCGAGATACTGAGGGGATGCTGGTAGCACTGGAACTTAACACCTTCACAAGAGGAAGGGGAAAAATGCGGGGTGCAATGTAATAACAAAAAAAGTAGTTCTTGTTAAAATGCCCTTCCTGTTTAATCAATCTGCATCTTTTAAAATTCAAAGCATTTTTAAACAAAAACAAAGCTCAAAATAAAGTTGAAAAGTGCAGTTTTGTGGAGCTTGTTTGATCCATTGATCTTTAAAATGAATTTCCCCTGATATAATGAAAATTAAATAATAGGGCAATTGGCAGGAAATGCAGGTAATGGTAGATTCACTATATAAGCACCAACATTAAATATTCATCGGCTGCTGGAGTTCCCTCTGATGCTCGGAGATGTCACATGAAAGACCCTTGAAAGGAAGTCAGCCTAACTTTACAAATTAGACAGAGATCTGTGTAACTGTATTTAATGAAAAGTGAATGGCTGTTGAGTGCAAATGTTACTGCTATTTATATTACTGTAGTTCACTCTGTACTGGCTAAAGCAACCAGCATTGCAAAATATGTCGTCTTCCATATTTTATGTGGTTCATAACGCAATTTAATAATGCAAAAGATGGCATATTGGTCACATTGGTGTAAAGGTCACATCCTTGCCTTTTATTCTGAGCAGCTGGTTGGCAAAAAAAAAATCACAAACTACCCATTTTATGTTGTCAGACCAGGAAATAGTGCATGACTTACAAGGCAGCAACACAGGAAATGTTTCAGGTGACATCATAAGCTATAAGAGTGAAACCCAAGCTATTTATCAATATCATCCGAAGCCTGAGATGATTTTCTATCTAGCAACACACCCCTGTACGCGTTCGTTGGCGCTGACAAGGGGAGCAGTGGGAGATGGTTGCCTTTGCCTCACTCGGATCAGGCTCATTTCTGGTCAGTGAATGAAAGGTAGAGTGTGGGCTTGGGGCTTGAATGTGACGTAAGGCTGCTTCTGCCATGGTCAGTCAGTGAGCCAGTCATTTCATACAAGTCACCATTTACTTATGTGTGCTGTAATATGTCCAAATGTGCTTTTCACCACAAATCACAAGGGAATTTAGGCAATACAGGTTCCTGGCGTCAGGCACCTGTGATTGTATTGCATAACTCAGATTGCAGTGCCATCATACCACAAGTAAGGTGCAGCAAACTATTGTCATTCTTTAAAGATAAAGAGTATCACTTTAGCATTGGAAACACTTAGGAGCAGAATTTCCTTAGGCCAGCGTAAGTTTGGTGCAGTGAGACTCCTGCCTGCTGATTTACCAGGATCCAGATTATTTAATTATTATAGGTGGACTTCCAGCGAATTCCTGCCTCTGTCAGGGAACTCATCTTGGGGGGGACGGCTGGGTGGGGGAGGAGGGGGTGGAGGAGGAAAGGAAATTGCTGTGGTAGATCTCTGGAACAGCTGAAGAGGTCTCTAATTTTATCTAAAGTCACAAGCCTGTGATCGATTGCACTTCCTTGGGACATTAAAATATAAATCCCCAGTCCCTCACCACAGCAACTGTGTGTGCCAGGAAAACATGATGATCCTAGTGGCCAGTGTTGCTAAGGCACACGTATTGACGAATAAATCGAATGACTTATTCTCATCATTTGCTTGTAATTATAATATACCATCCAAATTTGGATATATCAAATGCCCAATGGCACATCTGGTAGGAAATCTCCGAAGTGGCATTGGGTGCTGGAGAGCCAGTGGTTTAGCTCCTCATCTAATTTTCTTTTCCCATCTGCCCTGCATCTGCTCAAAATCGGGATCGGGGTTGGGGTTGGCGGATAAAAACCTGCCCCTTAATTTTTACTTCTCACGGTGGAGCCATACGGGCAGTCCGATGCAGCTCGCCGGATTGAGGCCTCCCAGTATCAGGCTGCCCCGGCAACCAGCCCCTGTTCCTCTGGGCCTGACAGAAATAATTCCAAACTTACTTTGGATGGGCCTCTTGGGCTCCATCGTCCGTGCAATTGGTTGGAGTGTGCGCGGCGCACACCCCGACCAGTTCCAAGCTAAAATGGCAATCGGGGGGTTCCTGGGCCCCTGATTTGCATATTAAAAGAGCCTACCGCCTGAGTCAGGCGTGCACATTGGTTGCTCAGCAGTAGGCCATTTCAAAATGTCGCCAGCCTCGTCGTCGGCGCCAACGGGGCGTTAAGGCTTCCGACCCCGTTTGGAGGCTCTTACCACCCCATTAACGCCAGGTGATCGAAGTGAAAACTGACCCCAAAGTGTGCAGAATTATTGTGCAGCAATATGGAAATCCTGTTGCTGGGGATTAAGAAGGGAGAGGGCTAGAGGCTTCCAGTGGGGTTGGAATATCTACATAGGTGAAACATGTCAGAAATATAGAAATCATAAAAGAATACTGTGCAAAATTTTGAAGCAGTCTATACATTTAATGAATGCCGGATGGCCAGGCACTGTGGATTTAAAGGAAAGATCCTTTGAGTCACCTGACTTGATTTATATGTGGACAGCACTGAAAGAAAGAAAGACTTGCATTTATATAGCGCCTTTCACAACCACCGGACGACCCAAAGCGCTTTACAGCCAATGAAGTACTTTTTTCAAGTGTAGTCACTGTTGTAATGTAGGAACCACGGCAGCCAATTTGCACACAGCAAGTTCCCACAAACAACAATGTGATAATGACCAGATCATCTGTTTTAGTGATGTTGATTGAGGGATAAATATTGGTCAAGACACTGGGGAGAACGCCGCTGGTCGTCTTCGAAACAGTGCCATGGGATCTTTTACGTCCACCTGAGAGAGCAGGCGGGACCTCGGTTAAACGTCTCATCCGAAAGGCGACACCTCCGACAGTGCAGCACTCCCTCAGTACTGCACTGGGAGTATCAGCCTAGATTCTTGTGCTCAGGTCTCTGGCGTGGGACCTGAACCCACAACCTTCTGACTCAGGGCGAGTGTGCTACCAACTGAGCCACGGCTGACACATACCATTCAAATTAGTCTCAAAATATCATGGCTTCAGGTCAAGCATGGGCAAGGAAACCTCCTGCTGATTACCACCTACCGCCCTCCCTCAGCTGTTGAATCACTACTCCTCCATGTTGAACACCACTTGGAAGAAGCACTGAAGGTAGCAAGGGCTCAGAATGTACTCTGGGTGGGGGATTTCAGTGTCCATCACTAAGAGTGGCTCAGTAGCACCACTACTGACCGAGCTGGCAGAATCCTGAAGGACATAGCTGCCAGACTGGGCCTGTGGCAGATGGTGAGAGAACCAATATGAGGAAAAAACATACTTAACCTCATCCTCACCAATCTACCTGTCGCCGATGCATCTGCTCACGACAGCATTGGTAGCAGTGACCACCGCACAGTCCGTGTAGAGATGAAGTCCCATCTTCACACTGAGGACACCCTTCATCATGTTGTGTGGCACTACCACCGTGCTAAATGGGATAGATTCAGAACAGATCTAGCAGCTCAAAACTGGGCATCCATGAGGCGCTGTGTACCATCAGCAGCAGCAGAATTGTATTCCACCACAATCAGTAACCACATGGCCCGGAATATACCTCACTCCAGCATTACTATCAAGGCAGGGGACCAACCCTGGTTCAATGAAGAGCGCTGAAGAGCATGCCAGGAGCATCACCAGGCGTACCTAAAAATGAGGTGCCAACCTGGGGAAGCTGCAACACAGGACTACATGCATGCTAAACAGCGGAAGCAGCATGCTATAGACAGGGCTAAGTGATCCCACAATCAACAGATCAGATCAAAGCTCTGCAGTCCTGGCACATCCAGTTGTGAATGGTGGTGGACCATTAAACAACTAATGGGAGGAGGAGGCTCCATGAATATCCCAATCCTCAATGATGGTGGAGTCCAGCACGTGAGTGCAAAAGAAAAGGCTGAAGCGTTTGCAACCATCTTCAGCCAGAAGTGCTGAGTGAATGATCCATATCGGCCTCCTCCTGAGGTCCCCACCATCACAGAAGCCAGTCTTCAGCCAATTCGATTCACTCCACATGATATCAAGAAACAGCTGAGCGCACTGGATACAGCAAAGGCTATGGGCCCCGACAACATCCTGTCTATTGTGCTGAAGGCTTGTGCTCCAGAATGAGCTGTGCCGCTAGCCAAGCTGTTCCAGTACAGCTACAACACTGGCATCTATCCGACAATGTGGAAAACTGCCCAGGTAGGTATATCCTGTCCACAAAAAGCAGGACAAATCCAATCTGGCCAATTACCGCCCCATCAGTCTACTCTCAATCATCAGCAAAGTGATGGACGGTGTCGTCGACAGTGCTATCAAGCGGCACTTACTCACCAGTAACCTTCTCACGGATGCTCAGTTTGGGTTCCGCCAGGACCACTCGGCTCCAGAACTCATTACAGCCTTGGTCCAAACATGGACAAAGGAGCTGAATTCCAGAGGTGAGGTGAGAGTGACTGCCCTTGACATCAAGGCAGCATTTGACCGAGTGTGGCATCAAGGAGCCCTAGTAAAATTGAAGTCATTGGGAATCAGGGGGAAAACTCTCCACAGGCTGTAGTCATACCTAGCACAAAGGAAGATGGTTGTGGATGTTAGAGGTCAATCATCTCAGTCCCAGGACATCACTGCAGGAGTTCCTCAGGGCAGTGTCCTGGGCCCAACCATCTTCAGCTGCTTCATCAATGACCTTCCCTCCATCATAACTCAGAAGTGGGGATGTTCGCTGATGGTTGCACTGTGTTCAGTTCCATTCGTAACTCCTCAGATAATGAAGCAGTCCATGCCCGCATGTAACAAGACCTGGATGACATTCAGGCTTGGGCTGATAAGTGGCAAGTAATGTTTGTGCCACAGAAGTGCCAGGCAATGACGATCTCCAACAAGCGAGAGTCTAACCATCGCCCCATGACATTCAACGGCATTACCATCACCTAATCCCCCACCATCAACATCCTGGGGGTAACTAGTGACCAGAAACTTAACTGGACCAGCCACACACATACTGTGGCAACAAGAGCAGGTCAGAAGCTGGGTATTCTGCGGCGAGCGTCTCACCTCCTTACTCCCCAAAGCCTTTCCACCATCTACAAGGCATGTGGTGGAATACTCTCCACTTGCCTGGATGAGTGCAGCTCCAACAACACTCAAGAAGCTCAACACCATCCAGGATAGAGCAGCCCGCAGCGCCACCTTAAACATTCACTCCCTCCACCACCAGCGCACTACAAGATGCACTGCAGCAACTCGCCAAGGCTTCTTCGGCAGCACCTCCCAAACCCACGACCTCGACCACCTAGAAGGACAAGGGCAGCAAGTGCATGGGAACACTATCACCTGCAAGTTCCCCTCCAACATACACACCATCCTGACTTGGAAATATATCGCCGTTCCTTCATCGCTGCTGGGTCAAAATCCTGGAACTCCCTCCCTAACAGCACTGTGAGAGTACCTTCACCACACGGACTGCAGCGGTTGAAGAAGGCGGCTCACCACCACCTTCTCAAGGGCAATTAGGGATGGGCAATAAATGCTGGCCTTGCCAGCGACGCCCACATCCCATGAACGAATAAAAAAATGTATAACAAATGAGTGCAGTATTGGAGAATGATATTCATCCTTTATTATTTGTTTCTCTAGCTGTGTAACCTACTTTGATTAGGTAAAGCTTAACTATGTTTCCTGACTATTCCCAAAGGATCTGTCAATACTTTTGCGCTTAATCACATTTCTGACTACCACCTTGGTATGCCGCAGAAAGAACCTATTTGTCCAGATTTTATAGAGTTGATTCTTTTAAGATCAGTGCATGTTCCTAAGCAAGATTTATAAATTAGATACAGAAATCCAATACAAACTGGTCGTGCTTGCAGATGGTATCAAATTAGAGTGGGGGGTGAGGGGGTGGGGAAACCGTCAAGACAGACGAAGTAGCCATGGGTACGCAAAAGACGTTTGATAAATTTTGCAATTAGACAAATCAATACCAATTGAATTGTAATACTGATAAATGCAAGATCCTATATCACAGAATCACAGAATCCCCACAGTACAGATAGAGGCCATTTCGGCCCATCGAGCCTGCACCGACACATATCCCACCCTATCCCCGTAACCCCATGTATTTAATCCCCCCTAACACTAAGGGTCAATTTATCATAGCCAAATCAACCTAACCCACACATCTTTGGACTGTGGGAGGAAACCGGAGCACCCGGAGAAAACCCACGCAGACACGGGGAGAATGTGCAAACTCCACACAGACAGTCACCCGGGGCCGGATTCGAACCCGGGTCCCTGGCGCTGTGAGGCTACAGTGCTAACCACAATGCCACCGTGTTGCCTATATGATGCCAGGAAAAATTGATTTGCCAAGAATATTGTGGATGGTGTAAAAATAGCTAAAGATAAAGCATAAAGGGATTTGGGTGTGCTACTAGATTCAGCACTTAGAAAGAAAAAACAATTTGCATTTATACAGCGCCTTTCATGACCTCAGTATGTCACAAAGCACTTCACAGCCAATAAAGTAATTTTCAAGTATGATCACTGCTTTAATGTAGGAAATCGTGGTAGCTAGTTTGCGCACAGCAGTGAGATAAATGACCACTTATTTTTATTTGGTGGTGGTGGCTGGTGGATAAATGTTGGCCAGGACACCGGGAGAACTCCCCTGCTCTTTGAACAGTGCTTTGGAATCTTTAACATGCACCTGAGAGGGCAGATGGGGCCTTGGTTTAACATCACATCTGAAAGACAGCACCTCCAACAGTGTAGTATTCTATCAGTGCGGCACTGATGTGTCAACCGAGATTATGCGCTCACATCTCTCGGGTGGCGATTGAGATGCCAAATCTTTGTGGAGTGGCAATAAACAAAGCTTAATTATATTACTTGGTCAGTTGAGTATAAGTCAGAAAATGCCATTGCCAAAACTATATACTACACTGGTCAGACTGCACCTTGCGTACTACATTCAATTTTGGCCACCAAGACATAAGGGAATAAGAACATAAGAAATAGGAGCAGGAGTAGGCCATTTGGCTCCTCGAGCCTGCTCCGCCATTCAATAAGATCATGGCTGATCTTCTACCTCATCTCCACTTTCCTACACGATCCCCATATCCCTTGATTCCGTTAATATCCAAAAATCTATCGATCTCTGTCTTGAATATACTCAACGACTGAGCCTCCACAACCCTCTGGGGTAGAGAATTCCAAAGATTCACCACCCTCTGAGTGAAGAAATTTCTCCTCATCTCAGTCCTAAATGGCCGACCCCTTATTCTGAGACTGTGACCCCTGGTTCTAGACTCCCCAGCTGGGGAAACATCCTCCCAGCATCAACTACTTCACATTTCTCCACATTATATTTCATTTGCCATGTTCTTGCCCACTCACTTAGCTTGTCTATATCCCCTTGAAGCCTTTTTGCATCCTCCTCACAACTTGCATTCCCACCCACCAATGTATCATCAGCAAACTTGGATATATTACCGTTGGTCCCCTCATTCAAATCATTAATGTAGATTGTGAATAGTTGAGGCCCAAGCACTGATCCTTGCGGTACCCCACTAGTTACAACCTGCCAACCCGAAAATGACCCGTTTATTCCTACTCTCTGTTTTCTGTCCGTTAACCAATCCTCAATCCATGCTAGTATATTACCAGCAATCCCATGAGCCCTAATTTTGTGGCACCTTATCAAATCCCTTCTGAAAATCCAAATACACCACATCCACTGGTTCCTCCTTATCTATTCTGCTAGTTACAACCTCAAAAAACTCTAACAGATTCGTCAAACACGATTTCCCTTTCATAAATCAGTGTTGACTCTGCCCAATCCTATTATTATTTTCTAAGTGCCCTGTTACCACGTCCTTAATAATAGATTCTAGCATTTTCCCTACTACTGATGTCAGGCTAACTGGTCTGTAGTTCCCCGTTTTCTCTCTCCCTCTTTTCTTAACTAGTGTGGTTACTTTGCTACCTTCCAATCCATGGGAACAGTTATAGAATCAATGGAATTTTTGAAAATGACAACCAATGCATCCACTATTTCTATAACCACCACTTTCAAAACCCTAGGATGCAGGCCATCAGGTCCAGGGGATTTATCGGCTTTCAGTCCCACTAATTTCTCCAGTACTATTTTTTTTACCAATACTAATTTCTTTCAGTTCCTCATTCTCACTAGACCCTTGGTTCTCCACTATTTTTGGGAAGTTTTTGCATCTTCTTCCGTGAAGACAGACACAAAGGGGGGAATTTTGCCAGCCCTGGGGTGGCGGATATGGAGGCGGGACTGCTGGGAAAATGGCAGAAACTGGGAGTGGGTACCGAACCCGCTCTCAACCCACCTCCATGCCATCTTCCCGGGAGGCGGGTCCCCGACTTGCGCAGGGACCCATCTCCTCGAGGCGGGAAGGGGATTAGAGCCAATTAACTGCCTGTTAACAGGTAGTTAACAGGCAGTTTTGAGGCTTATCCCCATTTGACCCCTGCAAGTGCGGGCTCCCTGATGGCTGCGAACCTCGCCAGGGTCAGCGAGGCGAGCAGTGGGTCTGCGGGGGTGACAGGGATCGAAAAGTGCACTGTGGAGGTGAGTGATGGGTGCCAGTGTGGAGAGGTAAGTATGAGAGGTGAGTATAAAGTGTTAGAAAAAGTTTACTTACCTTTGCTTCTTCCTGCAGGCTTCAAGCCTTGGAGATCCGGAGGTGTCTCATCTCAACGGCAGAGATGACAGAATGGCTGCTGCATTCTCAGATGCAGCAGCCATCTGCTTTCTGCTGAGGTAAGAGGTTTTGGTGTGTCTTTGTGCAGGGGCTCACCATAGAACAGAGATTGTCAGTGTTTGACAGCTTCTGAAAGCTGTCAAACGCTGACAATTAATCTGTCAAAAATTTTTGACAGATGAAACATCATACGCTGATGTCCTCTGTCACCGGCTTTCCCTTACTTGGCTGGCTAAGCCCGCAGGGCAGGCTTAACAAGATCAATCAAGGGAAAATAGCGTGGGTTGGCCGGACGTCGTTGGGGGCGGGAATGAAACCCGACAACCAGCAGTCGCGCCCCCATTGAGAAAATCCAGCCCAAAGTTTTTGTTTAATTTCTCTGCCATTTCCTTATTCCCCATTATAATTTCTCCTGTCTCAACCTGTAAGGGACCCACATTTACTTTCGCTAATCTTTTCCTTTTTACATACCTATAGAAGCTTTTACAGTCTGTTTTTATGTCTCTCGCTGGTTTACTCTCATATTCTATTCTCCTTTTCTTGATCAATTTCTTGGTCCTTCTTTGCTGAACTCTAAGATCCTCCCAATCCTCAGGCTTACTATCTTTTTGGCAACATTATAAGCCTCTTCCTTTGATCTAATACTATCTTTAACTTCTCTTGTTAGCCATGGTTGGACCACTTTTCCTGTGGGGTTTTGTGCCTTAATGGAATGTATATTTGTTGTAAATTATGTATTAATTCTTTAAATGCTAGCCATTGTTTCTCTACCATCATACCTTTTAATGTAGTTTCCTAATCTACCTTAGCCAACTCGCCCCTCATACCTACATAGTTTGCTTTCTTTAGATGTAAGACCCTAGTTTCGGATTTAACTAAATCACTTTCAAACTCAATATAAAATTCTATCATATTATGGTCACTCTTTCCTAAAGGCCCCTTTATTACAAGGTTATTAATTAACCCTTTCTCATTGCACAATACTAGATCTAAAATAGCCTGTTCCCTAGTTGGCTCCTCAATAAGTCAAGTGATTGTGCAGAGAAGAGCCAGAAGGCTGATTCCCAATATAAAAGGGTTGAGTTTTGAGGCCAGATTAGAAAAAATGGGACTCTTTAGTCTTCAAAGGAAGCAACAGAGAGGGCACCTTATAGAAGTATGCAAACTATTAACTGGCATAATGTTTAATCTAGAGCGCAACTTCAAGGTATCTGAAGATACTGGAACAATGGAATTTAGGTTAAAACTTGTGAAAGAAAAGTGTAGGACAGATGTCAGGAAGAACTCATTCACACAAAGACTGATCAATACTTGGAATGGTCTTCTGGATAGGGTAGTGGTGACAAAGACTCATTTAGCAATCGGTTAGATAACATTGTTGGGACAATATCGGTCCTTCATTCTCGATGGATGAGCTAAGATTTGCTGAATGACCTCTCTCGTCTGTATCTATCTTGTGATTACAATTTAAATTAGAAAGATTTTTTTTATATAAGTATATTTCTTTTATTTATTCCTGTTTCAATAATTTCTACTATTTCAGTAATGTTTTCAGTGTTTCACTGCACCTCGAGTCATTTCCTATTTTTGGCATTTTGATTCAGTATGGAGATGAGTCAACCCATCTGGTCTCACCCAGCAGGATTGCAGACCCTAGGATGAGGAGAAACAAATTAAGATAGGAATGCAAATCAATGCAATTCCAAAGCGCGTTGATGGCTGTCAGTGTGCAGTCGGTGGGCAGGCTGCCCAAGGCATAATTGGTGGGAGGGGAGAGGGATATTGATGTTGCATGTATTTACTTTAACAAATGTTTAAATGCAATTAGCGTTCTCCCTCGCTGAAGACGGGACTCCATCGCCATGCCCAGACATGCCTAGTGTAATGGATGGATCAAGACAGTTATAGCAGGAACAAAACTGCTTCTGTTTTGACTCAATGGTGTGAAAACAAGCAGAAATGGAATGCAGAGTCAGACAAACACAAACCTGGCCTGTTGTGGATCTCCTTGCTACCTGAGTCTGGATGGCAGCTCCCTGCTGTCACTCATGATAAGTAGGAGTCTGACTAAGTGGCACTAGTGGATTTACTGAGATTGCCAGGTAGGCAGTCAGTTTACCACCGGCTCCCAAAAAACACCAGGGAGGTGATTATGCCATTCATACCTCTTTAAAAGAAAACTAGTTTAATTGCAAAGTAAAATTATTTGGGGGAAATCTTTCAATAAATTCGAGCCGTTGTGAAATTCTGTTGCTTTAATAGGCAGCATCGATGGTAGCCAGAAGTCTTCATTCTGTAGCAGCGATACCTGCACAAGAGGACTGACGAGGCTGTGTTATATCCAGTCAGGCTCTCTTGTATGAATGAAGCATAATATGAAATGAAAATACCCAAAGATGTCAGGATACCAGCACTTTTTGTAAAGACGGTTGCTTTTTTAAACGTTCTATTGTGTGGTTTGTCAGAGATAAGGCAGCACCCAACAGAGTCCAGGATGGGGTCTGACATGCAGTGTATTGAAGAGTAACTGGCCTTGTGAGATATAGTTTCACTTAGGACCACTTTCATTGTGTCGTTTCATTCGTGATAGAGATAGATAACTGACTGGACTCTGTATTGATAAGCAGCTGGAAGAAAGGTCAACAAGATTTAGACATCCGAAGGCAATGTCTGATTTAGGTGCCTTGTTTTTGTTTGCCAGATGTTTCTATTGCCGCAGGCCAATATGTGCATGACAGAGATTGTGGGCCCAAGAATTGTTGGGGTGGTGTGGAGTAAGTGCCAAGAAGCCTTTGATGTCTGCTATGGACCCCACTAAAGTTCAAAGGGTCATGGGGAGATACCACAATTTGAAAGGTTTCAATGGACTGGAGGGGCACCCAAGGTGTTCAACCACCCCTGCCAAAGATGCCAGAAAATCTGGCATCAGTGTCCAGGGCCGGAGGGAGTGTCAGGTCCCTACTGGAAAAAAGGTTCTGGATTTCCTCATGGCCCCCAAAAGGAAGCTGCCTTAAAATATTTTTAAAGACAACATTTTTTTATCTTCCATGATCCTTCCCTGGACCTTTAGGTGGGCCCCACATTCTCCAGTTGGTCCCCCGGTATTCCTGGCCTAGGTGTACCGGCAGCGACCATAATATGGCAGGTCTCTCAGTAGGCTTAGGGCGTGGGAACTCCAGTGTTTGGAGTCTGCAATTCTGACACTGCCGCCTTACATTAGTGGCCTTGTAAGGGAGAGGTGGAGGCTCCACTCCCACGGGGGTATCCTGGATATCTCGGCAGTAGGTCAGGATAACTGAGACCTGGCCTAGTTTCTGGCCGTTCCGACAACATCCGCTGAATTAAAGGTGAAAGTTCGTTGGAATGGCTGCTGATTTTCTGTCCCTGACAGAAGTGTAAAGATATCCCAGCTCTGTAGTCCTCACAAGAAACAATACAGTTTATACAAACCCAGATATCTGTTTCGTAAAAGGCAATTTCGCTTACATAAATGTCTGACAACTCTCGCGATGTAGTTGGTTAATGCGACGCTTCGCATTATTTAGGACAACTGTTTTTCCCCAAGGATGCATTCTGTATTTTTAGCACTGACTTTTTTTTTCTTGGATTAGCAAATTAAAGCTTCCCATGTCTGCATTTTCGTATGCAAGAACGTTTAGAAGATTTACATTTACTTTGCCCTAATTTACCTTTACTTAGCAATGTTTAGCACACGCACATATGTATAATTTTTTTTAGATAGAGAAGGTAGGATTTTTTCGACCTACTTCATCTAATGATGAGTTTCTGTTCTAGTCTTCCAGATTAAATAGATAAAAGATTTGGTGCATTAATGGGGCATTATCATTGGGGTAAAAAAAAATCATACAACAGCAGTTTATTAGATTAGTAAAATAAGGAGAGTGCAGTGATATGATTAATGTTACATTAATGTCATTGCACCACTAATTGCATCTTTCACCAGTTCTTTTTGTATAATTTTAGATAATAAAACAAAGCAAATTTTAATTATGGAAAGTGAAATGTTCTTTGCAAACTATTTGTCCTGTAGTCTTAGAAAACTTTCACCAGCAGCTAATGTAGTAGCATTACTATAGTCATTTTAGAGCTGGCTGTTTAAGGTGACACCTCCCTGATGAACATTTCCCATTTGAGTCTTGAATGCGTATTTGTTTCTGTCATTAACAACATACAATCAAAATCACAGGATTGCATTGGGGTAAGGTAGCGTAGTGGTTATTTTATTGGACCAGTAATCCAGAGCCCTGGGCTAATAATAGAGAACGCAAGTTCAAATTCCACCATGGCAGTTTGAGAATTGAGAATTCAGTAAAAAAAAAAAAAATCTGGAAATAAAAAGCTGCTAAAAGTGACTTGAACCCATAATCTTCTAACTGCCACCAGTGCGCCGGGTCTGATACCCGAAGATACAAAACCAGATGTGATTATAATTAACAGTCATATAGGTGTCAGATGAATGTTTTGCTGCAGTGTAGAATCATAGAATCATAGAATCGTTACAGCAGAGAAAGAGGTCATTTGGCCTGTAGAGCCTGTGCTGGCTCTCTGCAAGAGCACTTCAGCTAGTCCCACTCCCCCCGCCCTTTCCCCGTAGCCCTGCAAATTTTTTCCCCTCAGGTACTGATCCAATTCCCTTTTGAAAGCCACGATTGAGTCTGCCTCCACCACCCTTTCAGGTAGTGCATTCCAGATCATAACCACTCGCTGAGGAAAAAAGTTTTTCCTCATGTCGCCTTTGGTTCTTTTGCCAATCACCTTAAATCTGTGTCCTCTGGTTCTCGACCCTTCCGCCAATGGGAACAGTTTCTCTATCGGCTCTGTCCAGACCCCTCATGATTTTGAACGCCTCTATCAAATCTCCTCTCAACCTTCTCTGCTCTAAGGAGAACAACCCCAGCTTCTTCCGTCTGTCCACGTAACTGAAGTCCCTCATCCCTGGAATCATTCTCGTAAATCTTTCCTGCACCCTCTCTAAAGCTTTCACATCCTTCCTAAAGTGCGGTGCCCAGAATTGGACACAATATTACAGTTGAGGCCGAACTAGTGTTTTATAAAGGTTCATCATAACTTCCTTGCTTTTGTACTCTATGCCTCTATTTATGAAGCCCAGGATCCCGTATGCTTTTTTAACTGCTTTCTCAACCTGTCCTGCCACCTTCAATGATTT
This sequence comes from Squalus acanthias, assembly GCA_030390025.1. Classification (NCBI taxonomy): domain Eukaryota; kingdom Metazoa; phylum Chordata; class Chondrichthyes; order Squaliformes; family Squalidae; genus Squalus; species Squalus acanthias. The sequence continues at coordinate 106,771,638 of CM059434.1, forward strand.
GAGCACAGATACCCCCAGGTCTCTCTGTTCATGCACCCTCTTTAGGATTGTACCCTTTAGTTCATATTGCCTCTCCTCGTTCTTCCTGACCGAAATGTATCACTTCACACTTTTCTGCGTTAAATTTCATCTGCCACGTGTCCGCACATTTTTTCACCAGCCTGTCTATGTCTTCTTGAAGTCTATCACTATCCTCCTCACTGTTCACTATACCTCCAAGTTTAGTGTCATCTGCAAATTTTGAAATTGTGCCATGTACTCTCAAGTCCAAGTCATTAATATATATCAAGAAAAGCAGTGGTCCTAGTACCGACCCCTGGGGAACACCACTGTATACCTTCCTCCAGTCTGAAAAACAACCGTTCACCACTACTCTAGGGAGGGAAAAAGAGTGGCAGGGCTATAGTAATAGGGGATTCGATTGTAAGGGGAATAGATAGGGGTTTCTGTGGTCGCGACCGAGACTCCAGGATGGTATGTTGCCTCCCTGGTGCAAGGGTCAAGGATGTCTCGGCGCGGGTGCAGAACATTCTGGAGGGGGAGGGGGAACAGCCAGTTGTCGTGATACATGTTGGTACCAACGACGTAGCTAAAAAAAGGGAAGAGGTCCTACAAGTAGAATTTAGGGAGTTAGGAGCCAAGCTAAAAAGTAGGACCTCGAAGGTAGTAATCTCTGGATTACTACCAGTGCCACGTGCTAGTAAGAGCACAGAGAACAGGATAGTTAGGCTAAATACGTGGCTTGAGCAGTGGTGTAAGAGGGAGGGTTTTAAATTTTTGAGGCATTGGAACCAGTTTTGTGGTAGGTGTGACCTATACAAAAGGGACGGTCTACACCTGTGCAAAGATGGAACTGATGTTCTCGGGGTAATTTTTGATAAAGCAGTTCGGGAACATTTAAACTAGTATGGCAGGGGGCTAGAAACCTATGTAGTGAAATAGAGGAAAGTGAAAGGCAGACAGAAATAAATGGTAAAAGGGTGAGGAACAAAAAACAAAGGGCCAAACTAATTCATAAAAAATGTGAGCATAAAAAAAGCCTGAGGGTTTTATACCTTAATGCGAGAAGCATCAGGAACAAGGTAGATGAATTAGCTGTGGAAATAGAGGTTAATAATTATGATCTAATTGGGATTACGGAAACATGGTTGCAGGGTGAGCAGGGCTGGGAGCTTAACATACAGGGGTATTCAGTATTTAGGAAGGATCGACAAAAAAGAAAGGGAGGAGGGGTAGCATTGCTGGTAAAAGAAGGGATAAATGCAATTGAAAGGAAGGATATTAACTCAGTTAATACAGAATCTATATGGGTGGAGCTAAGAAATAGCGAGGGGCGAAAAACATTAATAGGAGTGGTATATAGGCCTCCAAATAGTAAAATAGAGGTTGGGGAGGGCATCACGAGGGAAATTAGAGAAGCGTGCAATAAGAGCACAGCTGTCATCATAGGTGACTTTAACTTACATATAGATTGGAATAGCCTAATCAGTAAAAATAATGAGGAGGAGGAATTCCTTGAGTGTTTAAGGGATGGTTATCTGGATCAATATGTCGAGGAACCAACTCGGGAACAGGCTATATTGGACTGGGTACTGTGCAATGAGAAGGGACTAATTAGTAATCTTGTTGTACGGGGACCCTTGGGTCAGAGCGATCATAACATGATCGATTTCTCACTCGAAATGGAGAGCGAAGAAATTGACTCAGATACTAAGGTCCTGAATTTAAACAAGGGGAATTATGATGCCATTAGACAGGAACTGAGTAGGTCTGATTGGACAACGTTCCTGGGAGGACTGGAGGTAGATAAACAATGGCAAGCATTTAAAGATAGAATGACAAAATTGCAAAAATTGTTTATACCAATCTGGCATAAAAGGAAATCTAAAAAGGTGACTCAACCGTGGATAACAGGGGAAATTAGAGACAGCATAAAATCCAAATATAGGGCGTATAAAATAGCCAAAAAAAGCGCCAGAGCGGAAGATTGGGAACAGTTTAAGATAGAGCAAAGGAGGACAAAGGGCTTAATCAAGAGGGGCAAAATAGCTTACGAAAGCAAGCTGGCGGAAAATATAAAAACTAACTCCAAAAGCTTTTATAAGTATATCAAGAGGAAAAGACTGGTGAAAACCAAAGTTGGCCCATTGCAGTCAGATACGGGGGAATATATAACGGGAAATAAAGAAATGGCAGACCAACTAAATGCATACTTTGGGTCAGTCTTTACGAAGGAAGACACAAAAAACCTCCCTGGGATATCGGGAAAAATAGGGACATTTGCAAAGGAGGAAATGACGCAAGTCAATATCTCTAAGGATATGGTGTTAAGGAAGCTAAAGGGATTGAAGGCGGACAAATCCCCAGGGCCTGATAACATGCATCCTAGGGTGCTGAAGGAGGTGGCCCTAGAGATAGCGGATGCACTAAGTATGATTTTTCAGAATTCATTAGACTCGGGAACAGTGCCCATGGATTGGAGGGTAGCTAACGTTACCCCACTATTCAAAAAGGGGGGTAGGGAAAAAGCAGGTAATTACAGACCTGTAAGCCTTACATCAGTTGTGGGCAAAATGCTGGAGTCCATCATTAAGGATGAAATAGCGGAGCACTTAGCAAATGGGGACAGGATAGGACAGAGTCAACATGGATTTACAAAGGGTAAATCGTGCTTGACTAATCTATTGGAATTTTTTGAGGGAGTAACTGGTAAAATAGATGGGGGAGAGCCAGTAGATGTGGTGTACCTGGACTTCCAAAAGGCCTTCGATAAGGTCCCACATAAAAGATTAGCAGGGAAAATTGAAGCTCATGGGATAAAGGGGAAAGTATTGACGTGGATAGAGAACTGGCTGTCAGACAGAAAACAGAGAGTTGGAATAAACGGCTCATTTTCTGAATGGCAGGCAGTAACAAGTGGGGTACCACAGGGATCTGTCCTGGGTCCCCAGCTGTTCACAATTTACATTAATGACCTGGATCAGGGAGTCGGATGCAGCATTTCCAAATTTGCAGACGACACTAAACTAGGAGGGGGGGTGGGCTCAGAGGAGGAGACCAGGAAGCTCCAGAGCGATTTGGACAGACTGGGTGATTGGGCGGATAAATGGCAGATGCACTATAATGTGGACAAGTGCGAAGTTATCCACCTTGGGTGCAGGAACGGGAGGGCAAATTATTATTTAAATGGCAATAAATTGGGAGAGGGGGAAGTACAGAGAGACCTGGGTGTTCTTGTACACCAGTCACTGAAGGCGAGCATGCAGGTGCAACAGGCGATCAAGAAGGCAAACGGTATGCTGGCCTTCATAGCAAAAGGGTTGGAATACAGGAACAGGGATACCTTGCTGCAGCTGTACAGGGCACTGGTGAGACCACACCTCGAGTACTGTGTACAGTTTTGGTCGCCTCATCTGAGGAAAGATGTTCTTGCCATGGAGGGGGTGCAGCGGCGATTCACCAGGCTGATACCAGGAATGGCGGGATTGACCTATGAGGAGAGACTATGTAGTTTAGGGATGTACACATTGGAGTTTAGAAGATTGAGAGGGGACCTCATAGAAGTGTATAAAATTCTGACAGGTCTAGACAGACTAGATGCAGAAGGAATGTTTCCCTTGGCGGGTGAGAACAGAACTAGAGGACATAATTTAAGGATAAGGGCTAAACCATTTAGGACAGAAATGAGGGGGAATTTCTTCACTCAGAGGGTGGTGAACCTGTGGAACTCATTGCCACAGAGGGCAGTGTACGCCAGCTCATTAAATATATTTAAGAGGGAATTAGATATATTTCTACAGGCAAAAGGGGTTAAGGGTTACGGAGAGAAGGCGGGGACGGGATACTGAATTGGAGGATCAGCCATGATCTCATTAAATGGCGGAGCAGGCTCGAAGGGCCGGATGGCCTACTCCTGCTCCTATCTTCTATGTATCTATGTACTCTCTGTTTCCTGTCACTTAGCCAATTTCGTATCCATGCTGCCACTGTCCCTTTTATTCCATGGGCTTCAACTTTGCTGGTAAGCCTATTATGTGGCACTTTATCAAACGCCTTTTGGAAGTCCATATACACCACATCAACCGCATTGCCCTCATCAACCCTCTCTGTTACCTCATCAAAAAACTCGATCAAGTTAGTTAAACACGATTTGCCTTTAACAAATCCGTGCTGGCTTTCCTTAATTAATCCACACTTGTCCAAGTGACTGTTATCTTTATCCCTGATTATTGTTTCCAAAAGCTTCCCCACTACTGAGGTTAAACTGACTGGCCTGTAGTTGCTGAGTTTATCCTTAAACCCTTTTTTGAACAAGGGTGTAACATTTGCAATTCTCCAGTCCTCTGGCACCACCCCCGTATCCAAGGAGGATTGGAAGATTATGGCCAGTACCTCCGCGATTTCCTCCTTAACCTCCCTCAGCATCCTAGCATGCATCCCATTCGGTCCTGGTGACTTATCAACTTTAAGTTCAGACAGCCTTTCTAGTACCTCCTCTTTATCAATTTTTATCTCATCTAGTAACTCCACTACCTCCTCTTTCACTATGACATTGGCAGCATCTTCTTCCTTGGTGAAGACAGATGCAAAGTACTCATTCAGTACCTCAGCCATACCCTCTGCCTCCATGCGTAGGTCTCTTTTTTGGTCCCTAATCGGCCCCACCCCTCCTCTTACTACCCATTTATTATTTATATGCCTGTAGAAGACTTTTGGATTCCCATTTATGTTAGCTGCCAATCTATTCTCATACTCTCTCTTCGCCCTTCTTATTTTCTTTTTCACTTCCCCTCTGAACTTTCTATATTCAGCCTGGTTCTCACTTGTATTCTCAACCTGACATCTGTCATACGCGCCCTTTTTCTGCTTCATCTTACTCTCTATCTCTTTTGTAGTTGAAAATATTTTAAAAATGGTTTTGTTTTTATTTCCGTCATTATAAACTTAGTTTTACTTAAGCATGAAATCTTAATATCAAATTTAGATTTTATAACTCCTTTACTAATAGATCAAACACTAAATTTATGATAAACCCTTTGTTCCTCTTTTGTTAAGTTAATCATGATAATGTTATCTTGTCGCTGTGCCTCTTACAGTTTTCTATAGCAGTATTCGTGGAAGCTTGAGAGTTGGATGACTGCCCACACACTCTTGAGCCAGCCATTAGGAGATGTTTGAAAGCAGTCAGGGTAACACCAGCTGCCTGTGGGGCACCTGGTGCAATGGATATTTGCAACTCACCCAATGGGACATTGCAGGCTAAATGAAGTCCTCACAAATCTGGAGGTGGGAGCACAGCCTTTTGCTCCTCAAATACATTGTCCTCTTGCTTTCATCCGATGCAGTTCCTTTAAGAACATAAGAAATAGGAGCAGGAGTAGGCCATTTGGCCCCTCGAGCCTGCTCCGCCATTTAATGAGATCATGGCTGATCTGATTTTGGGCTCAGCTCCATTTCCCTGCCCGCTCCCCATAATCCTTCACTCCCTTATTGTTCAAAAATCTGTCTATCTCCACCTTAAATATATTCAATGACCCAGCCTCCACAGATCTCTGGGCAGAGAATTCCACAGATTTACGACCCTCTGAGAGAAGAAATTCCTCCTCATCTCTGTTTTAAATGGGTGACCCCTTATTCTGAAACTGTGCCCCCTAGTTCTAGATTCCCCCATGAGGGGAAACATCTTCTCTGCATCTACCTTGTCGAGCCCCCTCAGTATCTTATATGTTTCAATAAGATCACCTCTCATTCTTCTAAACTCCAATGAGTATAGGCCCAACCTGCTCAACTTTTCTTCATAAGTCAACCCCTTCATCTCAGAATCAACCTCGTGAACCTTCTGTGAACTGCCTCCAATGCAAGTATATCCCTCCTTAAATAAGGAGACCAAAACTGTACGCAGTTTATGAGGGGATTCTATAGTCCATTCATCCATCTGTTGTGTTCTGCCCTAGGGCAGGTCCTAATTCACATCTCACAAATTAAATTCTTGAGTCACTTACGAGGGAAGGGTTGGTGAGGTGGTTTCTGTTGCCTTCCTCATGGTTTTTTCTTTGGATTACATTCTCTTAGGTGAGTTGCAACCAAGGCTAAAGAGTCCCACCCATCCTTTACAATATGGGGGCTGCGCGCATCCATCAGATGCCAGTACCCACACTAGACATCAACCCAGTTTTCAGAGCTGCGCGCTGGCCTCCGCTCGCTGGTGTTGTTTGGAGTGGGTCCTAAACCCAACCCATTTGCACAAAATGAATATCGGGCCGCTTGCCTCGCCGGTGAAGAATCCTGAGCGGAGCAGGCCCAGCTGCTGCTTCCCTCATCGCAGACCAATTTCACAGAGTGATCCTTAGATAGGCGTTAGGCCCCTCTTTAACATATGCAAGGAGGTCTAACGCCTTGGCAACCGCCTGCGATGCTTAAAAAATGAGCCCGATGAATTTAGCAGTAGCCTGAATGCATGAGCGGATTGGGCGCAGGCCCTCCCACTGCTGAATTTGTCATTGTGCCCATTTAGCTCCTGAAATGCAGGCGTAACGCTTACCAATTTTTACCCCCACCCCGTATTCTAGTCTCCACTCACCAGGGCTGTCTGGAGCAAGGCTCAAACTCTTCACCTTCTGACTCAAACCAGGAATGCTCTCACTAAGCCAAAGGCTTACTCTATTTCTATATTAAGAACTCTGAATCATCTTGCAGAAAGGGGAGATATTTAGATCAGTTAGTGAGTCCCATTGTGTACATTTTCCTTCATTTACTTTCATGAAAAAACACTGTTAGAATAAATATACAGTTCTAGATGAATAAGTACGAACATAAAAACAGGTGTAGGCCATTCAGCCCCTCGTGTCTGTTCTGCCATTCAGTTAGATCATGGCTGAACTATACCTCAACTCCAGTTATCCACCTTTGATACATATTCCTTGATACCCTTACCTAACAAAAATCTATCGATTTGAGTCTTGGAAAACTTCAATTCACCCAGCATCCACAGCCTTTTGGGGAAGAGAGGTTCAGATTTCTACTACCCTTTATGTGAAAAATACATACACGAGAGATCAAATGGAAAAATACCAGCTTAATAAATATTAGGGGTGAAATTTTGACATGTAGAATTTCATTCTTCAGAAAAAGCTGGGACCCCACTGAATGCCATTAACATGAATATGCCAAGCAGAGCATTTCTGTGAAGATATTATTATGTCAGCTTTTATTTATATTTGTGACAATCAAACTCACAAGCCATCGATCTAATAGGACATCTTATTTCTTGCAGTATACGGTCATGGGCAGAGAAAATGAAGGAGGACCTTGTGAAGTTGGTACGAGCTTCTAGTGGAGTGGATCAGCTGGAACAGGTAAGAACAACTGACATCAGAGAAGCAAACTCTTAGTGCACTTGCTATTCATCTCAGTGCCTTTTTTGGCTGCATCAGGGAAGTGTGCCCTCTGGCAATAAAGGCTCATTTTGCTACCCATCGTGAAAATGATTAATACAAGTTTTAGAGGATTAAAGTAAATGTTTTATTATACACCTGAAACCCCAGGGGGCGAAATTGGGCTCAGTAGCGCCTGTTTTTTGGCCGCTATTAGGCCCCTTAGGGTTCCAAAATGGCGTCCACAACGTGCGCGCACACTTCTGACGTGAAGTGCGCCGGACGCCATATTGGTAAAGGGGTTAACGCACGCGCACATAACGTCCGCCGGAAGCATGCAGAGCAGGTAGATCATGACACCAATCAGAATGCATCGCTGATTTGACGGCAGCATTGCCAATTTGGAGCTCCACTCTCCACCCAACGCCCTCTCTTAACCTCGCACAGTTGAACACATGTTCAACGGCATGAAGGACCTCCCACCAGCGCTATTTGAAGGGATCATCAACTTACAGGTTAGTTGTTGGAGTATTTCTTCCGGCTGTTGTTGCAATTCTACGAGTTTTGGGTGCTTCCTATAGTTGATTAAAGTTTCAATTGTGCACAGGAGGTGGTGTGGCAGGTGCTGAAAGTTTTTGCTGACTTAAAGGCTTCTGCACAGACCAGTTGCTCCCAGACATAGGTGGACCAGTTGGCCTTCCTCTTGGCATTGAGCATGACTTGGAGAATGAGCAGAGGCCACGCAGAGCAGGTCAAGCTGCTAGAAGAGGGAGGAGGAGGAGGGGGAGGAGGGCTCTCAGCAGGAGGCCATATCTGCAGAGGGTCTTTAGGGAGCAGATCTGTTGGAGAACAGATTGCAGGAGCACTGTGATGCCCTGGAAACCGCTTTGCACACTAGAGCCATGAGCTCTATCCAGAGCCATGATGGCAGCAGTCTGAGCTTCTATGGCAGCAAGCTGAGATTGCTTCCACTGCAGCACTCAGAAGTTGGGTGGCTGCTGCTTGTGCTGCAATGGAAGCTGAGACATCGGCTATCAGCAGCTGTGCTATCCTTTCCCCCTGCCCTGGCTCCAGCGCACTTGTGCCCAGTGTCTCACCATGTGCAGAACTCGCCTCCATCCTATCCTCTAAATTACACGCAGTGTCAGTATCTGAGCTGGTGGCTGCGACTGTGAAATCGAGTGACGGTGTGTCTTCATCGTCACTGTCTTCTTGCTTTTCCTCCACTGCCTGGGAAGGTTGCAATTCTTGGGTATGTGAAGGGAAAAAGGGACAAGGGTAGGGTTGTGGTGAGGGGAGAGTAGAAAGTAAGAAGTGCATGCTTATGCCATCAGCAGCTTCTCTGTCAGAAGAGATTGTGGGATGAGGGAGAGGTGGGATGAGAGAAGGAGGATTAAGTATGCGGATACCCTCATCTTCAATGGCTACAGCCCCGCCGGTGGCCACGGCCTCAGCAATGGCCCTTCCCATAATGGCCAGCACCATCTCCTCCATGGGGGTTAGAACATGCAGGTGCGCCTCTCCCCCTCCGGTTAGGTTGTGCGTCACCTTCTCCTGCAAGAGAGAGGGAAGTGTGTCAGTGAGTGTCTTGCAATCTGTGTGGGTGATGTGGCTGTCAGATTTCCAGAAGGCATTTGATAAGGTGCCACATCAAAGGTTATTGCGGAAAATAAAAGCTCATGGTGTAGGGGGTAACATATTGGCATGGATAGAAGATTGGCTAGCTAACAGGAAACAGAGAGTAAGCATAAATGGGTAATTTTCTGATTGGCAAGATGTAATGAGTGGTGTGCCACAGGGATCAGTGCTGGGGCCTCAACTTTTTACAATTTATATAAATGACTTGGATGAAGGGACCGAAGGTATGCTTGCTAAATTTGCTGATGACACAAAGATAGGTAGGAAAGTAAATTGTGAAGAGGACATAAGGAGGCTACAAAGGGATATAGATAGGTTAAGTGAGTGGGCAAAGATCTGGCAAATGGAGTATAATGTGGGAAAATGTGAAGTTGTCCATTTTGGCAGGAAGAATAAAAAAGAAGCATATTATCTAAATGGTGAGAGATTGCAGAGCTCTGAGATGCAGAGGGATCTGGGTGTCCTAGTGCATGAATCGCAAAAGGTTACTATACAGGTACAGCAAGTAATTAGGAAAGCTAATAGAATGTTATCGTTTATTGCGAGGGGAATTGAATACCAAAGTAGGGAGGTTATGCTTCAGTTATACAGGGCATTGGTGAGACCACATCTGGAGTACTGTGTACAGTATTGGTCTCCTTATTTAAGGAAGGATGTAAATGCATTGGAAGCAGTTCAGAGAAGGTTTACAGGACTAATACCTGGAATGGGCGGGTTGCTTATGAGGAAAGGTTGGACAGGCTAGGCTTGTATCCGCTGGAGTTTAGAAGAGTAAGAGGTGACTTGATTGAAACATATAAGATCCTGAGGGGTCTGGACAAGGTGGATGTGGAGAGGATGTTTCCTCTTGTGGGAGAATCTAGAACTAGGGGTCACTGTTTAAAAATAAGGGGTCGCCCATTTAAGACAGAGATGAGGAGAAATTTTTTCTCACAGAGGGTCATGAGTCTTTGGAACTCTCTTCCTCAGAGGGCGGTGAGATCGTGTGAGATCATTAAACTTCCTCCTGCACTGCATCCATGTTCTTGAAACTAAACTCCTGGCATTGTCCTCCTCTGCTATCTCTTGCCACTGCCTTCTGAGCACATGTCTGGAGAGCCTCTGGCCCCTCTAAGGGTACAGGACATCTCTCCTCCATTCGACCAAGACCTCCAGTATGGCATCCGAAAACCTTGATGCACGCTCTCTCCCATGGTCAGCCATTGTTGATTGTTGCACAGCACTACCCTCAATGATCTCATCACCTCCAGCAGCCACAATGCACCTTCCCTTTAAGAGGTGCAGGCTAGCTTTAAGCAGTGCAGGCTAGCTTTAAGTTGTGCTGGGAAGTAACCATATTGGGCCCCCTGCTGATGCGTGCAACCAATGAACAGCGCGGTTAGTGCTGGCTGCACGCAGAAATCATTATAATGAGCAGGCAGCACAAAGGTGCCATGCTGCCTGCATTACACTGAACGGGCGCGGGATAATCACGCATCACGATCCCTGTGCCCATTTTTGGGGGCGATCCAATTTAACAGTGTGTTATATTTTCAATTAATCCTTATCTGTTCAAACTCCAAATATAGATAGGATGTTGTCATTATTTCATCGTGGGTCGGGAGGTGGGGGGGGGGGGGGAGGAAATCTGCCTGAAGAACTGCCCCTTTAAGAAAATCACACCCTAAATGGTCAGGTGATCCCTCCTCCCACCAAATGGGTGTGCCCCCTTTTTTATTTAGTTGTAGGCAGCAAATCTGTTTTCTCCCACACTAGTTACCACCAGTTCCTGCTGAGTCCTGGGCAGTCTGGCAGAAAGAATTTGGAACATCAGCATTTGCAGTGATTTGAGTGCTCTCCATCTGTGCTGGTTTAAAGAGCTCCAATGGACTGTGCCAAGCACCAGGATGTGGTTCTGTATCCATGCTTTGCCATCCACTCCCTCCACCAGCAGCGTACCGTGGCTGCAGTGTGTACCATCTACAAGATGCACTGCAGCTACTCACCAGGTCTTCTTCGACAGCACCTCCCAAACCCATGACCTCCATCACCTAGAAGGACAAGGGCAGCAGGTGCATGGGAACACCATCACCTCCAAATCCCCCTCCAAATTGCACACTATCATGATTTAAACATACATCACCGTTCCTTCATCATTGTTAGGTCAAAATCCTGAAACTCCCTCCCTAACAGCATTGTAGGAGCACTTTCACCACGCAGACTGCAGCGGTTCAAAAAGTTTGCATAGATTAACGTATTCTGTGCTGTAATATTTCATCTTCATTTTTCAGTATGTCTGATTTCTCTCCATACTTGAAAAGAATAGTACACCAGCTTGAAATGAAAGGTCATTTAAATTCTACTGGCAAAAATAGCTTGTTTTAAAACTATTCTGAGTTGTAATGTCATAAGACTGATAAGCTGCCATTTCTGTGGTGTAGAGATGTGAATTCTTGGTGTGTGAACAGAAGGTGATGCATGTTAAAAGCTGATGAATACAGCAAAAGAATTTACAACTTAGTTTTCATATCGATTTTTAAAAAAGTAATACAACAATTTAAAAGGATTTGTGCACATATGGAATGGTGAACTCTTCTCCATCAAGACATAGTGGAAGCAAAACTCCAGAACCATTCAGCGGACAGTTGGATTTTGTAATTGGGATGGGGCGGGGGCGATTGTAGGATTCTGTTGATAGATGGGCTGAATGGTCTCCCTCATCTAATACATTTTGAACCATTTCAAAGGAGTCATGGGTAAATGGCGCTCACGTTTTATCTAATTTTAGGAACATTTAGAAATACAGGACCAGAAAAGGCGATTATGGCCTAGGTCTTAATTGGTGTTAAATTTACAATTAAGTGAAACAGTTTTACTCAGCTGCTGTGTGAAATGCCGGGATGGAGTGCATTCTAGGTGCTTGGCGGGCACCCAATCTGAGGGTTGCTATTGGTGTGCCTGTGGTCTGCTAGGAATGTGGAGTAAATTTTGACAAGTTCGTCTGGTTCAACCTCTGTGAAGATGCAGTTTCCTTCTACTGTCAACACTTGTAATCCATCCCCAGTGTACCCTGTACACTATACTGTATACACTATGCTGTGTACACTATGCTGTGTACACTATGCTGTGTACACAATGCTGTGTACACAATGCTGTGTACACTATACTGTGTTCACTAAGCTGTGTTCACTATACTGTGTTCATTATACTGTGTACATGATGATGTGTACACAATACTGTGTATACTGTACTGTGTACACTATACTGTGTACTCTATGCTGTATACTCTATGCTGTGTACACTATACTGTGTACACTATGCTGTGTACACTATACTGTGTACACTATACTGTGTACTCTATGCTGTGTACATTATACTGTGTTCACTATGCTGTGTACACTATGCTGTGTACACTATACTGTGTTCACTATACTGTGTACACTATACTGTGTACACTATACTGTGTACACTATGCTGTGTACACTATGCTGTGTACTCTATGCGGTGTACACTATGCTGTGTACACTACTGTGTACACTATACTGTGTACACTATACTGTGTACACTATACTGTGTACACTATGCTGTGTACACTATGCTGTGTACTCTATGCGGTGTACACTATGCTGTGTACACTACTGTGTACACTATACTGTGTACACTAAGCTGTGTTCACTATACTGTGTTCATTATGCTGTGTACATGATGATGTGTACACAATACTGTGTATACTGTACTGTGTACACTATACTGTGTACACTATGCTGTGTACACTATACTGTGTACTCTATGCTGTGTACACTATACTGTGTTCACTATGCTGTGTACACTATACTGTGTACTCTATGCGGTGTACACTATGCTGTGTACACTACTGTGTACATTATACTGTGTACACTATGCTGTGTACACTATACTGTGTACACTATACCGTGTTCACTATGCCGTGTACGCTATGCCGTGTACACAATACCGTGTATACTATACCGTGTACACTATACTGTGTTCACTATGCCGTGTACACTATACTGTGTACACTATGCTGTGTACACTATACTGTGTATACTATACCGTGTACACTATACTGTGTTCACTATGCCGTGTACGCTATGCTGTGTGCACTATACTGTGTTCACTATGCTGTGTTCATTATGCTGTGTACACGATGATGTGTACACAATACTGTGTATACTATACTGTGTACTCTATGCTGTATACACTATACTGTGTACACTATACTGTGTACATTATACTGTGTACATTATACTGTGTACACTATGCTGTGTACTCTATGCTGTGTACACTATACTGTGTACACTATACTGTGTACACTATGCTGTGTTCACTATGCTGTGTACACTATGCTGTGTACACTATGCTGTGTACACTATGCTGTGTATACTATACCGTGTACACTATACTGTGTTCACTATGCCGTGTACGCTATGCTGTGTACACTATACTGTGTTCACTATGCTGTGTACACTATACTGTCTACACTATACTGTGTATACTACACCGTGTACACTATACTGTGTTCACTATGCTGCGTACACTATGCTGCGTACACTATGCTGCGTACACTATGCTGCGTACACTATGCTGCGTACACTATGCTGCGTACACTATGCTGCGTATACTATACTGTGTTCACTATGCTGTGTACACTATGCTGTGTACACTATACTGTGTACACTATCTTGTGTACACTATGCTGTGTATACTATGCTGTGTACACTATGCAGTGTACATTATACTGTGTACACTATGTTGTGTATACTATGCTATGTATACTATGCTGTGTACATTATACTGTGTACACTATACTGTGTACACTATACTATGTACACTATACAGTGTAGGCTATACTGTGTACGCTATGCTGTGTACACTATACTGTGTACGCTATGCTGTGTACGCTATGCTGTGTACACGATACTATGTACACCATGCTGTGTACACCATGCTGTGTACACCATGCTGTGTACATTATACTGTGTACGCTATGCTGTGTACACTATACTGTGTACGCTATGCTGTGTACGCTATGCTGTGTACGCTATGCTGTGTACATTATACTGTGTACACTATGCTGTGTAGACTATACTGTGTGCACTATGATGTGTGCACTATACTGGTACACTATGTTGTATACACTGTACTGTGTACACTATGCTGTGTACATTATGCTGTGTGCACTATACTGTGTACACTATGCTGTGTACACTATGCTGTGTACGCTATGCTGCGTACGCTATACTGTGTACATTATACTGTGTACACTATGCTGTGTGCACTGCTGTGTGCACTATACTATGTACACTATAGTGTGTACACTATGCTGTTTACCCTATGCTGTGTACGCTATGCTGTTTACCCTATGCTGTGTACGCTATGCTGTATACACTATGCTGTGTACACTATGCTGTGTACATTATGCTGTGTACACTATACTGTGTACACTATACTGTGTACACTATACTGCGTACACTATGCTGCGTACACTATACTGCGTACACTATGCTGTGTACACTATGCTGCGTACACTATGCTGCGTACACTATGCTGTATACACTATGCTGTGTACACTATGCTGTGTACACTATACTGTGTACACTATACTGTACACTATACTGTGTTCACTATGCAGTGTACACTATGCAGTGTTCGCTATGCTGTGTACGCTATGCTGTGTACGCTATGCTGCATACACTATACTGCGTACGCTATACTGCGTACGCTATGCTGTGTACACTATGCTGTGTAAACTGCTGTGTACGCTACACTGTGTACGCTATGCTGTGTACACTATGCTGTGTATACTATGCTGCATACACTGTACTGTGTACACTATGCTGCGTACACTATACTGCGTACACTATGCTGTGTACACTATGCTGTGTACACTATGCTGTGTACATTATACTGTGTACGCTATGCTGTGTACATTATACTGTGTACACTATGCTGTGTACACTATGCTGTGTATACTATGCTGTGTACACTATGCAGTGTACACTATGCAGTGTACATTATACTGTGTACACTATGTTGTGTATACTATGCTATGTATACTATGTGTACATTATACTGTGTACACTATACTATGTACACTATACAGTGTAGGCTATACTGTGTACGCTATGCTGTGTACACGATACTATGTACACTATGCTGTGTACACTATACTATGTACACTATACTGTGTACGCTATGCTGTGTACACTATACTGTGTATGCTATGCTGTGTACGCTATGCTGTGTAAACTATACTGTGTACACTATACTGTGTACACTATGCTGCGTACACTATGCTGCGTACACTATGCTGCGTACACTATGCTGCGTTCACTTTGCTGCATTCACCATGCTGTGTACACTATGCTGTGTACACTATGCTGTGTACACTATGCTGCGTACACTATGCTGCGTACACTATGCTGCGTACACTATGCTGCATTCACTATGCTGCGTACGCTATGCTGCGTACACTATGCCGCGTACACTATGCCACGTACACTATGCCGCGTACACTATGCCGCGTACACTATGCCGCGTACGCTATGCAGTGTTCGCTATGCTGTGTACGCTATGCTGTGTACGCTATGCTGTGTACGCTATGCTGCGTACGCTATGCCGCGTACACTATGCCACGTACACTATGCCGCGTACACTATGCCGCGTACACTATGCCGCGTACGCTATGCAGTGTTCGCTATGCTGTGTACGCTATGCTGTGTACGCTATGCTGTGTACGCTATGTTGTGTACACTATGCTGTGTACACTATGCTGCGTACACTATACTGCGTACGCTATACTGCGTATGCTATGCTGTGTACACTATGCTGTGTACACTGCTGTGTACGCTACACTGTGTACGCTACGCTGTGTACACTACGCTGTGTATACTATGCTGCATACACTATACTGTGTACACTGTGCTGTGTACACTGTGCTGTGTACACTATGCTGTGTATACTATGCTGCGTACACTATACTGCGTACACTATGCTGTGTACACCATGCTGTGTACACCATGCTGTGTACACTCTGCTGTGTACATTATACTGTGTACGCTATGCTGTGTACACTATACTGTGTACGCTATGCTGTGTACACTATGCTGTGTACGCTATGCTGTGTACATTATACTGTGTACACTATGCTGTGTAGACTATACTGTGTGCACTATGATGTGTGCACTATACTGGTACACTATGTTGTATACACTGTACTGTGTACACTATGCTGTGTACATTATGCTGTGTGCACTATGCTGTGTACACTATGCTGTGTACGCTATGCTGCGTACGCTATACTGTGTACATTATACTGTGTACACTATGCTGTGTGCACTGCTGTGTGCACTATACTATGTACACTATAGTGTGTACACTATGCTGTTTACCCTATGCTGTGTACGCTATGCTGTTTACCCTATGCTGTGTACGCTATGCTGTATACACTATGCTGTGTACACTATGCTGTGTACATTATGCTGTGTACACTATACTGTGTACACTATACTGTGTACACTATACTGCGTACACTATGCTGTGTACACTATACTGCGTACACTATGCTGTGTACACTATGCTGCGTACACTATGCTGTGTACACTATACTGTGTACACTATACTGTACACTATACTGTGTTCACTATGCAGTGTACACTATGCAGTGTTCGCTATGCTGTGTACGCTATGCTGTGTACACTATGCTGCGTACACTATACTGCGTACGCTATACTGCGTACGCTATGCTGTGTACACTATGCTGTGTAAACTGCTGTGTACGCTACACTGTGTACGCTATGCTGTGTACACTATGCTGTGTATACTATGCTGCATACACTGTACTGTGTACACTATGCTGCGTACACTATACTGCGTACACTATGCTGTGTACACTATGCTGTGTACATTATACTGTGTACGCTATGCTGTGTACATTATACTGTGTACACTATGTTGTGTACACTATGCTGTGTATACTATGCTGTGTACACTATGCAGTGTACATTATACTGTGTACACTATGTTGTGTATACTATGCTATGTATACTATGCTGTGTACATTATACTGTGTACACTATACTGTGTACACTATACTATGTACACTATACAGTGTAGGCTATACTGTGTATGCTATGCTGTGTACACGATACTATGTACACTATGCTGTGTACACTATACTGTGTACGCTATGCTGTGTACACGATACTATGTACACTATGCTGTGTACACTATACTGTGTACACTATACTGTGTACACTATACTGTGTACACTATACTATGTACGCTATGCTGTGTACACTATACTGTGTACGCTATGCTGTGTAAACTATACTGTGTACACTATACTGTGTACACTATGCTGCGTACACTATGCTGCGTACACTATGCTGCGTTCACTTTGCTGCATTCACTATGCTGTGTACACTATGCTGCGTACACTATGCTGCGTACACTATGCTGCGTACACTATGCTGCGTTCACTTTGCTGCATTCACTATGCTGTGAACGCTATGCTGTGTACACTATACTGTGTACACTATACTGTGTTCACTATGCCGTGTACACTATGCCGTGTACACTATGCCGTGTACACTATGCCGCGTACACTATGCCGCGTACACTATGCCGCGTACACAATGCAGTGTTCACTATGCTGTGTACGCTATGCTGTGTACACTATGCTGCGTACGCTATACTGCGTACGCTATGCTGTGTACGCTATGCTGTGTACACTGCTGTGTACGCTACACTGTGTACGCTACGCTGTGTACACTATGCTGTGTATACTATGCTGCATACACTATACTGTGTACACTGTGCTGTGTACACTGTGCTGTGTACACTGTGCTGTGTACACTGTGCTGTGTACACTATGCTGTGTATACTATGCTGCGTACACTATACTGCGTACACTATGCTGCGTACACTATGCTGCGTACACTATACTGCGTACACTATGCTGCGTACACTATGCTGTGTACACTATGCTGTGTACATTATACTGTGTACGCTATGCTGTGTACATTATACTGTGTACACTATGCAGTGTACATTATACTGTGTACACTATGTTGTGTATACTATGCTATGTATACTATGCTGTGTACATTATACTGTGTACACTATACTGTGTACACTATACTATGTACACTATACAGTGTAGGCTATACTGTGTACGCTATGCTGTGTACACGATACTATGTACACTATGCTGTGTACGCTATACTATGTACACTATGCTGTGTACACTATACTGTGTACACCATGCTGTGTACACTCTGCTGTGTACATTATACTGTGTACGCAATGCTGTGTACGCTATGCTGTGTACGCTATGCTGTGTACATTATACTGTGTACACTATACTGTGTACACTATGCTGTGTACACTATGCTGCGTACACTATGCTGCGTACACTATGCTGCGTTCACTTTGCTGCATTCACTTTGCTGCATTCACTATGCTGTGTACACTATGCTGCGTACACTATGCTGCGTACACTATGCTGCGTACACTATGCTGCGTACACTATGCTGCGTACACTATGCTGCGTACACTATGCTGCGTTCACTATGCTGTGAACGCTATGCTGTGTACACTATACTGTGTACACTATACTGTGTTCACTATGCCGTGTACACTATGCCGTGTACACTATGCCGCGTACACTATGCCGCGTACACTATGCCGCGTACACAACGCAGTGTTCGCTATGCTGTGTACGCTATGCTGTGTACACTATGCTGTGTACACTATACTGCGTACGCTATACTGCGTACGCTATACTGCGTACGCTATGCTGTGTACGCTATGCTGTGTACACTGCTGTGTACGCTACACTGTGTACGCTACGCTGTGTACACTATGCTGTGTATACTATGCTGCATACACTATACTGTGTACACTGTGCTGTGTACACTGTGCTGTGTACACTGTGCTGTGTACACTATGCTGTGTATACTATGCTGCGTACACTATACTGCGTACACTATGCTGCGTACACTATGCTGTGTACACTATGCTGTGTACATTATACTGTGTACGCTATGCTGTGTACATTATACTGTGTACACTATGCAGTGTACATTATACTGTGTACACTATGTTGTGTATACTATGCTATGTATACTATGCTGTGTACATTATACTGTGTACACTATACTGTGTACACTATACTATGTACACTATACAGTGTAGGCTATACTGTGTACGCTATGCTGTGTACACGATACTATGTACACTATGCTGTGTACGCTATACTATGTACACTATGCTGTGTACACTATACTGTGTACACCATGCTGTGTACACCATGCTGTGTACACTCTGCTGTGTACATTATACTGTGTACGCAATGCTGTGTACGCTATGCTGTGTACGCTATGCTGTGTACATTATACTGTGTACACTATGCTGTGTAGACTATACTGTGTGCACTATGATGTGTGCACTATACTGGTACACTATGTTGTATACACTGTACTGTGTACACTATGCTGTGTACACTATGCTGTGTACACTCTGCTGTGTACGCTATGCTGTGTACGCTATGCTGTGTACGCTATACTGTGTACACTATGCTGTGTGCACTACTGTGTGCACTATACTATGCACACTATAGTGTGTACACTATGCTGTTTACCCTATGATGTGTACGCTATGCTGTATACACTATGCTGTGTACATTATGCTGTGTACATTATGCTGTGTACACTATGCCGCGTACACTATGCCGCGTACACTATGCCGCGTACACTATGCCGCGTACACTATGCCGCGTACGCTATGCAGTGTTCGCTATGCCGTGTACGCTATGCCGTGTACGCTATGCTGTGTACGCTATGCTGCGTACGCTATGCTGCGTACGCTATACTGCGTACGCTATACTGCGTATGCTGTGCTGTGTACACTATGCTGTGTACACTGCTGTGTACGCTACACTGTGTACGCTACGCTGTGTACACTATGCTGTGTATACTATGCTGCATACACTATACTGTGTACACTGTGCTGTGTACACTATGCTGTGTACATTATACTGTGTACGCTATGCTGTGTACATTATACTGTGTACACTATGTTGTGTACACTATGCTGTGTATACTATGGTGTGTACAATATGCAGTGTACATTATACTGTGTACACTATGTTGTGTATACTATACTATGTATACTATGCTGTGTACATTATACTGTGTACACTATACTGTGTACACTATACTATGTACACTATACAGTGTAGGCTATACTGTGTACGCTATGCTGTGTACACTATACTGTGTACACTATACTGTGTACGCTATGCTGTGTACACGATACTATGTACACTATGCTGTGTACACTATGCTGTGTACACTATACTGTGTACACTATGCTGTGTACACCATGCTGTGTACACCATGCTGTGTACACCATGCTGTGTACACCATGCTGTGTACACCATGCTGTGTACACTCTGCTGTGTACATTACACTGTGTACGCTATGCTGTGTACGCTATGCTGTGTACATTATGCTGTGTAGACTATACTGTGTGCACTATGATGTGTGCACTCTACTGGTACACTATGTTGTATACACTGTACTGTGTACACTATGCTGTGTGCACTATGCTGTGTACACTCTGCTGTGTACACTCTGCTGTGTACACTCTGCTGTGTACGCTATGCTGTGTACGCTATGCTGTGTACGCTATACTGTGTACATTATACTGTGTACACTATGCTGTGTGCACTACTGTGTGCACTATACTATGCACACTATAGTGTGTACACTATGCTGTTTACCCTATGCTGTGTACGCTATGCTGTATACACTATGCTGTGTACATTATGCTGTGTACATTATGCTGTGTACACTATGCTGTGTACACTATGCTGCGTACACTATGCTGCGTACACTATGCTGCATTCACTATGCTGTGTACACTATGCTGTGTACACTATGCCGCGTACACTATGCCGCGTACACTATGCCGCGTACGCTATGCAGTGTTCGCTATGCTGTGTACGCTATGCTGTGTACGCTATGCTGTGTACGCTATGCTGCTGCGTACACTATGCTGCGTACACTATACTGCGTACGCTATGCTGCGTACACGATGCTGTGTACACTGCTGTGTACGCTACACTGTGTACGCTATGCTGTGTACACTATGCTGTGTATACTATGCTGCATACACTGCTGTGTACACTATGCTGTGTACACTATGCAGTGTATACTATGCTGCGTACACTATACTGCGCACACTATGCTGTGTACACTATGCTGTGTACATTATACTGTGTACGCTATGCTGTGTACATTATACTGTGTACACTATGTTGTGTACACTATGCTGTGTATACTATGCTGTGTACATTATACTGTGTACACTATGTTGTGTACACTATGCTGTGTATACTATGCTGTGTACATTATACTGTGTACACTATACTGTGTACACTATACTATGTACACTATACAGTGTAGGCTATACTGTGTTAGCTATGCTGTGTACACGATACTATGTACACTATGCTGTGTACACTATACTGTGTACGCTATGCTGTGTACACTATACTATGTACACTATGCTGTGTACACTATGCTGTGTACACCATGCTGTGTACACTCTGCTGTGTACACTCTGCTGTGTACGCTATGCTGTGTACGCTATGCTGTGTACGCTATGCTGTGTAGACTATACTGTGTGCACTATGATGTGTGCACTATACTGGTACACTATGTTGTATACACTGTACTGTGTACACTATACTGTGTACATTATGCTGTGTGCACTATACTGTGTACACTATGCTGTGTACGCTATGCTGTGTACGCTATGCTGTGTACGCTATACTGTGTACATTATACTGTGTACACTATGCTGTGTGCACTATACTATGTACACTATAGTGTGTACACTATGCTGTTTACCCTATGCTGTGTACATTATGCTGTGTACACGATACTGTGTATACTATACTGTGCACATTATACTGTGTACACTATACAGTGTGCACTATACTGTGTAGGCTATGCTGTGTACACTATGTTGTGTACTCTATGCTGTCTACACTATACAGTGTACACTATACTGTGTACACTATACTGTGTACACTATGCTGTGTACACTATACTGTGTATGCTATGCTGTGTACACCATACTGTGTACACTCTGCTATGTACGCTATGCTTTGTACGCTATGCTGTGTACGCTATGCTGTGTACGCTATGCTGTGTACGCTATGCTGTGTACACTATGCTGTGTACACTATGCTGTGTGCACTATGCTGTGTGCACTATACTGGTACACTATGTTGTATACACTAAACTGTGTACACTATGCTGTGTACATTATACTGTGTACATTATACTGTGTACGCTATGCTGTGTACGCTATGCTGTGTACGCTATGCTGTGTACATTATGCTGTGTACATTATGCTGTGTACACTATGATGTGTACACTATACTGTGTATACTATACTGTGCACACAATGCTGTGTACATTATACTGTGTACACTATACAGTGTACAGTATACTGTGTAGGCTATGCTGTGTACACTATGCTGTGTATACTATACTGTGCACACAATGCTGTGTACATTATATTGTGTACACTATACAGTGTACACTATACTGTGTACTCTATGCTGTGTACACTATACAGTGTACACTATACTGTGTACACTATACAGTGTACACTATACTGTGTACACTATGTTGTGTTCCCTATACTGTGTACACTATACCGTGTACGCTATGCTGTGTACACTATACTATGTATGCTATGCTGTGTACACTATACGGTGTACACTATGCATGCATGCCTGTGACTCCAAATGTTACGAATGTAACAATGCATTCTCTGACGGTGACTTTTCCTCAAAAAACCTGCCGTCCTTTGGTGACGGTATCGATAGATGAACACGTATGCTGACAAGATTCAGCCCTACCGCTCTCTGCCACTTCCCTTGGCCCCATGACCACCTGGGAACCAAGAACACTGCACCCACTGCCCCCCCCCCCCCACCCCGCACAACTCCCCCGAAACATCAAAACACTAACATGTAGTAAAATGTGTGAAGAAATAGCCTCATAGACTGTTTACACACTGCATAAATAATAAAGGAAATCATATCGCAGTATATTACACTTAAATGAACTGACCCTTGTGGAGCCCCCAGCTTTAGCTGGGGCCCCTGTGCATGGACCCCATAGGCCCATGTGTTAATCCATTCCTGGTGTAATACCTTCACTGACTAGGGGTGTTTTTCCGTGCCTCTATATAAATGCAACTTGTTGTATCCAAAGGATAACTGCAATAAATTGTTTTCATAATTTCTTTTTGCAGATTTACTTAAAAAACAGACAATATTACACAGTTGAAACGAACAATGCTCGGCGTTTGGTAGAAAGTGCAGCAAGAGAAATAGAGAAACTGCTAAGCAACAAAGTGAAAGCCCTGAAGGTGAGTACAGGAGTTCTGTTGTTAATATTCAAGATGGGTTTCTATGGTCACTTCATAATTTAAAAAAACTATGATTGGATTGCTGTCGTCAGAGTGTTTTCCACAGCAACGGCCTGGTGTGAATACGTGGAGCAATGTTTGAAAAATAATGCAAAGGATATAAGCAGGGCTATTAAAGATTATTGTAATGATTAGAACTCATAAGACAGCAATGTATCAAATTCTATTCTGAGATCCTGTTAATGAAGCAATATTGCCTGGTTCTGTATATTTGATTATTGTCAAAATACAACAAATATTTTTATTAATGTGTGTATATTTTAAAAGTTGTGGAAAAAATGTTTTGCACATAATGTCACTGAGCACTGCAACGTGGATGTGAACCAGTGTCACGTCTGCACAAAATGTATCCACTCTAGCCAGCCTGATATTTCCGAGTCTTGGTTTCTTTATTGCTCCCAGATCTATGAGCTGGATTTTCCGGGGGTCAGCGGCGCGATCGGTGGCGGGTTGAGTGGGAAAGTGTTTTTGTTCCCCAGCAGGCCGGGACCCCGCTGTGAACCCGCCGCCACGCCCCTTTCCCTGATGTCGGGTCTGTCAGCGTTGAGCAGCGGCGGGGGACCCAATTCAGGTCATTATGACCTTGTTTACAGATGATTAAGAACACATTTGAGCTCACCTTTTGATTTTACGTGCTCGCCCACAGGGTCCTCCCAGCTCGGGGATCACGTCTATTAAGCTGAGGCGGGGGTTCAGTGGTCATTGAATCAGCTGTTGAGTTGACAGCTTCAAATGTCAAGTAAAAGCTCCCACCTTAGAGATATCTTCCCTCAGCCACAAGCTCTTCCTCACTGCATTTCCACAACAGATTCACCATGCTGCAAGTCTTTACACAAGTCTCCATCCAGTCTGACCTCATTACCTCTCTCACCATTGACAGATCGCTTCTGTCATCTCTACTTCGCCTCCCATCTGTTCCATCAGCATGGGTGCCCTTTATACTCTCTCACCTTGGTCCTCAGAATCCCACCACGATCAGCCCCAACACCAGCAGCACCAACAACACCAACCTTCTCCGCAATCAACTGATGCTGCACAGGACACAGGGCATCAGCACCCGAGCACATTGCTACCCGGGAGGCCAGAGATGGCCTCACCATGGTCAGATTTACTTCACTTGACACTGTACACCTTGACTGCTACATGATGCGCCAGGTTGGCACCACCCACACCAACACCATAAAGCACTCCTACAATGCCCAAGCCATTCCTTTCACACTCATCACCATTGCGGGGGGTACCATTATGTCTCACCATTCACTGCAACTCACTAAGCCACTTCCAAAGGTGCACACAAATCTGTCCAAGAACGCAAGTGCCTACCCTTGTGTGTTGTTAGTTGGTATGATTGCACTAGGATGAGGGTGAGTGTGAGGGGTGGCTAGTGAGATGGGGATGTGACAATGTAGATAGAGAGGGATGGGTGGAGGTGCAAGATAAGTTGGTGTGAGTAAGGTTGTGCAGGAGTAGGATAGAAAAGGCAGAGTGATGGGGATGTGATGAGTGGCACAACAGGATGAGGTTGAGTGTGGCTTTGCAGTAATTTTTTGTGATCTACCAAGATCATTGAAAGGTTTGCGTCACTACAGCCTGGTCCTCCTGACCACATCCCTGCTTGTGCCCTCCTCTGCAATGTGCAAGCAGGCTGTGTTGATCTGCTGGGGAGGTCTCTTCCGCCTCTGGGAAGGGAAGAGGACCTCCTTGCGTGCTGTGACTCCCTCCATAAGCATATAGAGGGAGTCATTGGAGAGCCTGGTTGCAGCCCTGCACCTCTGTGCAGTCATTGTCAGTGTTTGCAGCACCTCAATGCTGTAGAACGCTGACAGCACAAATGTCAAAATAAAGTTGGCCATGGTCCCTTTAAGGAAACCGGCTGACGACGCGTCATCAAATGACGTCACCAGACCCGCTTCCTCTAATTGGCCGGCAAATGCTCTGGGCAGGCTTAACAAGCCCAATCAGGGAAATTCATTTCAGAGGCTGGGATGGAGACAGCAGCGGGATTGGGTTCCGCCACCGACATCGCCGAGGTCAGCAAAATCGCAACCTTTATTTGTTTTTGTCCATTCATGGGATGTGGGCATCGCTTGAGAAAGTGGTGGTGAGCCATCTTCTTGAACCGTTGTAGTCTGTGAGGTGAAGGTTCTCCCATGGTGCTGTTCAGGAAGGAGTTCCAGGATTTTGACCCAGCGACTATGAAGGAATGGTGATATATGTCCAAGTCAGCATAGTGTGTGACTTGGAGGGGAACCTGCAGGTGGTGGTGTTCCCATGTGCCAGCTGTGAGTAAATAGTGCATTGAAAGGCAGTGCTGGGTAACCCTTATTTATGAATTCCATTTTACAGTAGTCTTTGCTTTTCATCCATTGTGCCCATCTACTCCCCACTCTTAAAGTAGAACAGTACAGAGCCTTGAAGTGAAAGGTCACTTACCTCTTGCGTATTAAAATATTGGGTATTAGAACTTATTTACTTCTCTGAATTAATAAATACTATAACACTTCAAAGTAACAAATTTTGGGTAAAGAGGTATTATATTGAGGTATGGGTGTAACCAGTCTTGGTAATCTGATACCTGAGCTTTGATCACACTAGGAGTATAAATACAAAAGAAAAACTGCACATCTGAAATAAGAGCAGAAAATGTTGGAAATACACAGCAGGTCCATTCGCGTCTGTAAGGGCATGTTAACGTTTGAGGAGCAGATCCTTCTTCAGAGCTACATCAGAGTTCTGACGAAGTGTCCACTCCCAAAAAGTTGATTTGTCCTTTCTCTTTATGGATGCTGATGGATGCACTCGGAACACTGTCACCATAGTGATCCATTCAGATCCTACAGGGATTCAGAGGAGAGCAGTAAGGCTGATCCATGGCGTTGGAGCATTCTTATCAGGCAGACAGAAACTTTACTTGTGTGGATTTCTCAATAGTTTAGCTTGGAAACTGTTACTCAAGGTGACGGGTTTCTGTGTATCAGACGCTTGACTGACCAAACAAAACGTGCAGTCTTACATTACAAGTTCGCAATGAATCACTACAATTTACAGTGTAGAATTCAGTCTTAACAGTCGTGCCTTGCACAAAGTATTGATCTGATTTAATGGTTTACAGGTCTGCGTCTTAAAAGGTGTTTAAAAAAAATGGTTTCCGTTCAGGATCATTACCAAGAAAAGAATGATGTCATGAGAAGCTTTATTCAAATTTTCACGTACTGATGGCAGAAAAGAGATGTCATGACAGCCCAAGCATTCTGATTAGGTGATTATAGACTGGTCTGGCCATCGGGGTAAGAAAATATATCAGACTTGTAGAGGGATAGAATAGAGAGACAATAATTTAAGATTTGATATTAGAATTAAGATTTTCAGTTTTCCGTTAAAAATATATGAAGCTAAGGAAGCCAGAAAATAGAGGGAAAATGCATGACTTTGTTAATCGTTACTTTGCAAACTAAATCTGACCTCCATATTATAGAAGTAAGACTGAAACTGCACAAGGCTCTGGTCAGGCTACACTTGGAGTGTTGTCTCCAGGTTCAGTCACAGCAACAAAGTAGACCTTCTAGGCCTGACAGGCGGATGAATGAATGAAATTGTATTTTCACTCATGTCCTTAGGACAAAGCCGAGTAGAGCAATGAAGCAGGTCCACGATGTTAGTAGAAGAACAAGCTTTGAGGGACAAGGCGGCACGTTTACATGTAATGCTTCTGTAGCTCAAATTATGGGGCGGTGAAGTTCAGCCAACGGCTTCTCATGTTTATATTACTTATCCTGAAGCAGAATACAAGAACCACATTTTCATGGGTCCAAGATTTTTCCAGTAGGATAAGGGAGTCAATTTTAGCTTGTGCTCCTTCATGATCTGTATTACAGAGCACCAAATGTAAAAACATCTCTAGATAAGCCAGGGCTCTCCAACCTTGAAAAGAGATATCTGAGAGGGTACCTTCTAGAAGTATACAGAAGATGTTTAATGGAATAGAGAAGATAAGGCGTTCTGATATAGCAGAGCTGCATAAGACAAGGCCACAGATTTGAGGTTATGATGAGGAAGTTCAGGACAGATGCTAGAATGTATTTCTTTACATGGAGGGTGATCACCAGTTGGAAAAGTTTGCCAGAAACAGTGCTTGAGGTGAGAACATTTTATTTACTTACGAAGTGGCTAGATGCTGAAATAGGGAAACAATAGTGTTGGTATTCTGGAAGAAGGGAATTAAATGGGCTGAGTAATGCCTTCATCCCAACCTATTATGTGATGTGGTTAGTATAACAAATGCTGTGACTGGATTTGTGTAACAAAATACAGATTAGTGCAAAAGTGTGGATTTTGGTAACATTCAGTTGCTTTTGGCCTGTCTTGTTACTCAGAGCCCTAGTGCACCCCTATACACCAAGAGAAATGTCTTTGTTTATATTATTTTGAAAAAGGAAAACCGATAGAGATCCTCTCAATATTCTCAGCCAATCCCATGAAATAGAAGATAACAGATTGGTTCAGACATTCACTTAGAACTTCTTAGTTGATTAAAAGTATATACTAGATAGCGTTAAGTGGAAAATAAACCTCTACATTTTAGCAGTGCATTTAGCCCATCAGTAATTACACTTCCTTGCGTTTATTGCACACCATGTTATAAAAGCCTATGAAGATTATGCATGTGCAGTCATTCATAAATATCCTACTTAGCTAGAATGGTTTAAAATTGTTCATTGCTTCACAGTGAATGTCTCAGAATAAACTAATTTGCTCATCTTGAATTAAAGAGAAGAAAAAAAATTTGTCAGTCAAATTAGAGGGGAGCGGTTAGTTGAAGATGATGGATGGGGTGCATTGTATGATCCCTACAGTTTCCTGGCAGGAGTTAACAACAGATAAATCATGATTGTGCAGCCCAAGTGTAAAAACATCTAATACACATCATAACGGTAGGTAGAAAAAAATACCTAAGTGGATCTAGACCCCTGTCGTGAAGTAATTCCGTTCATTACATTGCTTACTGCTCAGTGGTCACCTGATTAAGGCACCTGCATTGCCATGACATCTGCTTTCCTGCTAAGGGCTGTGTAATTAGGAACCTGTAGCTCCTGGGTGGAGGAGGAAGGACAGAAATGACATTGGTTTAATTACTTTTTCAAGGTAATTACAAGTTTCCATTCCTTTTCCTAAGATTATTTTCCTCTTCCAGTGGGGACATGCCTGATCTCTACTTGGCACTTTCCCCACAGCAGCACAGCACATTGTGTGAAGAATCATGGATGCAAACCTGAACCTTATCATTCCGTGGAATGATGTGCTAGTGTTCCACCAGAATGATATGGATTACGCAGGCGATCATTTTGTTTCTTGGACTTGAATCTAGCCCAGACTGCAGGATGGAAGTTTCTCCTCTCTGCCGGCTATAAGAGTTCTAAGTGAAATTATTTTGGACAGTCCCAACCAGAGGATTAGTGGGCAGAAATCCGCTGCAAGAAACTGCCCACAGTTCAGAACCAATTGATAGTCTCACTCAAATACTGTATGGATGGTGTTGGAAATCATGCATTAGCAGGCACTCTACTAAGCTTGGCATTTAATGTGTATTGTGGAGGGAGAGTAGAGTTTTACTCAGCATGTGCTACATCTGACATTAATGTGCTTGATGCAGGTGCTGAGTGCCATTCACCACCACTTTGAACACAAAAAATGTAACTTTCCTTTCTCACGCGTTTTTCTTTTTAAAGACTGGTGATTTGGAGTATTGTTTACATGAACAGGGTCTGATTTCACTTTATATCATGGCAACGCAAGTGAACCAAAAAAGTGAGTAAAGAATGCTGTTACAAGAGAACTGGTTGAGAAAATATCCCCAATAATCAGTGTGAATAGGGCAATGAATGAACAGATTCACCACTGGAGTTCATTTCAATATGATCCACATTTAAAATGGAGTTTGAAAAAAAAGTGCTACTTTGAAGAAACAAAACTAAAACAGTGGGAATGTAGAATACATGTGAAGAAATATACAAAGGATAAAGTTATACAAAAAACACGCAGTATTTATTTTTGAAGAAAAATAAAACTATTCCTAATATTTTTGTCACATGTTGACTTGCCTCATGACTGGACCTGTTAACTTGCTGAATCTGCAATCAGTCTCAACTCAGTACTGCTCAGCTGAAAGAAATTGTTTATTTCTGCATTACAACTCTCAGTCACTCTTTTTATTTTACCTTCCATGTCTGGCTTTATTCCCATCAATTGCTCTTCAGTCAGCACACGTAATGTCATTTAATAATGCCATTGTGAGGATGGTTAGGTGCATTGGATTAGCACAGCGTTATTATACCTATTGGGACATGCCTCTTACGTCAGCCTTGACTGATGTGAGGAAAGCCTCTTGATTTTGAATCCAGCCCAGGGATGAAGGTTTCTGCACTTTGCTGGCTGTGGGGGTCCTGCATGGAACATATTGGCCCAGAAATTAAACATGGATGGTTCCCGCGGGGGTAAGGATTCCCCGCGATATCGCACTCCGCGCCTACCTTTTTGCTCCGGGCCCACACGAACTTTAGTTTCAAAGGCTCTCTCTGTTGGAACCGTGCAGTGCTTGCGTGACCCAGAGGCGCAATTAGTTCGTGCGAGCTCTGGGATCACGTGATTCAGTTAGAGCCAATGGCAGCACACCATATCTCATTCATAGTTTTGACGGCAAGAGCTGTCAAAGCTATGAATACTACAAACCCCCAAAAGAACAGCTAAACCTCAATTAAATTTAAAAAAAAGCCATCACATTAATAAAATAACTATAGTTAAATAAATTAACCACCTTAAACAAAAAATTAAATTTTTGAAAAAATTTAAAATCTTTTTAAAAGTTATAAAAATAAACTTACCTTTCTTTAAAGTCTCTAAAAAAGATAAACCTGTTGAAAAATTTTAAAATAACACTTAATTAACTACTTACCTTGTTAAAAGGGGGTCCTACGCCTGCTTTCTTTGTGTGTAAAATCTTCACCACTTACCTGCGCGTTCAAAGCTGAAAAAATAACTAAGTGCACTGCGTGCGCACAGCCTGTAGTGCGCACGCGGTTCACTTAGGAACTGCCCCCTTTTCAATTCACGAAGTGCCGGTTTCCCGCGCATGCGCAGTGCATGCAGGAAACCGGCAATTCGGGATCTAATACGCGAGAGTACACAGTGCGTACTCTCGCGTATTAGGTCTAATTTTCGGGCCATTTTGTCTGGGTCAGCCCAGTTCCCAGGGGGCATGGCTCCACAACACAGAATGGCTCCAAATTCAGCACATTGCTATGAAGTTGGCAAATGATACCCGGACTCCAAGTTAAATTACGAGGAGAGACTGCACAAACTAGGGTAGTATTCCCTGGCATTTAGACAGTTAAGGGGTGATCTGATCGAAGTTTTCAAGATATTAAGGGGAATAGATAAGGTTGATAGAGAGAAACTATTTCCGCTGGTTGGGGAGTCTAGGACTAGGGGGGCATAGTCTAAAAATTAGAGCCAGACCTTTCGGGAGTGAAATTAGGAAATAATTTCACTCCCGTGCTAGATGTTTGGAACTGTCTTCTGCGAACGGCAATTGATGCTAGATCAATTGTTAATTTTAAATCTCAGATTGATAGATTTTTGTTAACCAAAGGTATTAAGGGATATGGGGCAAAGGCGGGTATACGGAGTTAGGTCGCAGATCAGCATGATCTCGTTGAATGGCAGAACAGGCTCGAGGGGCTAAGTGGCCTACTCCTGTTCCTATATTCCTAAACTGAGAGTCTGGTGTGGTGCGTGGAATTCACAGTTAGGTTGGGGTAAAGGCATGTGTTTGGAACAGTGCATAAGGAACTTTACTCTGCACCTGAACATGCTGTATCTGACCTTCCTTGATGCTGGTTCTAAAAATTGATAAGTATGTCATTCCCAGGACTGTTGCCCTTCACCTTGATAAGCACAAAATACACTAAAATTAGATATACAGTATGTTAAAAAATCAGAACATTACACAATAGCTGCTATTTATCAAATAATTATTTGTGAAGATTGCTGCATAGGAGGTTATGAAATAAGTTTGGGATTTAACCAGGAACAGGAGTTCTCAGTCATTGCTAATGTATTTGAAGTAAGTATTCCTGTTTGAGCACTACTCCTGTAGTAGGAGTGGGAGCACTTGCTGTTAGTGTGCTGTCACGGCAGTGGTGGCGTAATTGAGCCGAGGGGAGTTAGTTTGTGTCGATCTGATTGTATGTAAGATGGATGGTTTTGCTTTGGATTTGCAGCAGGAGAATAGTTCAGGGTCATAATTAAACAACATGCGCAGGGCAGTGGCAGCTTGAAATTGCAGTTTCAAAGAATTGAAAAGATGTGTCGTGAGAGAGGGACGTCCATAGATAGGAACTACAGAGATGGGGCTCACTGTGAAGTGGCCTGCTTCATTCCCTGCATTTCATAAGTAAGGGACTATATTCTAGTTTCTGTATTTTAACATCACTTTATAAAATTGTATATGAGACGGCGCACATCATGGCCGGAGTTTTGCCTACCTCGGCGGGTCCGGTACGGGCAGTGTCCGTGGGGGGTCGCGACCCCGCTGCTGGCTCCATCCCGCTGTTGAAAATGAACTTACCGTAATGGGGCCTATTAAGCCTGCCCAGCGCGTTACCCGGCCCAATTAGATGGAGCGGGTCTGGTGACATCATTCATGACGCGTTTTCAGCTGGGATCTTTAAAGGGACCATGGCCACGTTACATTTGAAGTTTAATCTAACATAGTGCTGTCAGTGTACTACAGCATTGGAGTGCTGCAAACACTGACAATGACTGCACAGAGGCAGAGGGCTGCACCCAGGTTCTCTGATGACTCCCTCCATATGCTTATAGAGGGAGTCAGAGCATGCAGGGAGGTCTTCTTCCCTTCCAATGGGTGGAAGAGACCTCCCCAGGAGATCAACACAGCCTGGTTGCAGAGTGCAGAGGAGGTCACAAGCAGGGATGTGGTCAGGAGGACCTGGGTGCAGTGCCACAAACGTTTCAATGATCTCATTAGATCAGGAAACGTTAGTACAAAGCCACACACAACTTCATCCTGCTGTGCCTCTCATCACATCCCCATCACTCTGCCTTTCCTACCCTACTCCTACACATCCTTACTCACACCAACTTACCTTGCACCTCCACCCATCCCTCTCTCTCTATTTACATTATCACTTCCCCATCTCACTAGCCACCCCTCACACTCACCCTCATCCTAGTGCAATCATACCAACTAACAACACACAAGGGTAGCCACTTGGGTGTTTTATCCAATATTTATGTAAAGTTTCTGTTAATGTGGTGTCAAACATAAAAATCTTTATTTTCAACACTTTGCGTTCTTGGACAGATCTGTGTGCACCTTTGGAAGTGGCTGAGTGAGTTGCAGTGAATGATGAGGCATAACGGTACCCCCCACAATGGTGATGAGTGTGAAAGGAATGGTTTGGGCATTGTAGAGATGCTTTATGGTGTTGGCGTGGGGTGGTGCCAACAGATGCATCATGTGGCAGCCATATGGGTGTACAGCGTAAAGTTAACTAATCTGGCCATGATGAGGTCATCCCTGGCCTCCTGGGCAGCAATGTGCTCGGGTGCTGATGCCCTCTGTCCTGTGCAGCATCAGGTGATTGCAGAGAAGGTTGGTGTTGTTGTTGTTGTTGGTGCTGCTGGTGTTGTGGCTCACCGTGGTGGGATTCTGAGGACCAAGGTGAGACAGTATAAACGGCACCCATTTTGATGGAATAGATGGCAGGTGAAGTACAGATGACAGAAGCGATCTGTCAATGGTGCGAGAGTTCTTCCAATGAGGTGACACTGGATGGAGACTTTGCTGGAAAGACTTGCAGCCTGCAGAATCTGTGCTGGAAATGGACTGAGCAACCGCTTCTGCCTGAGGAAAGTGATCATCTGTCAGGTCGGAGCTTTTACTGTACATTTGATGCTGTCAAGTAATCAGCTGGAGCAATGACCACGGAACTCCCGCCTCAGGTTGACAGACGTGGTTCCCGAGCTGTGTGAATCCCGTGGCCATGCAGGGAAATTTAAAAAAACAAGTGGAAAAAGGCTCTTAAGTGCCTGTAAACTACCTGCTAATGATTGCAATTGGGTCGCCCGCCTCTGCCGGTCGGGTTGGCTCCGCGATGACAGACGCGCCTGGGGGAAAGGCACGTCGGGGTGGGATGGCAGCGGGTTCCTGACCCGCTGTCAAAAATAACAGCTTTCCCACCCGACCCACCACTGATCTCGCCTGCTACCACCTCGGAAAATTCCGCACAATATTTTTGATAGATAACTTATGGCATTTCTTTTTTTGAAAGCTGCAGAGCGCAGTACCCAAAGGGTTAAGTACACCCCATCAGGCCCTGGTATAAAGCTCATCTGGCGTTTGTGCATAGATTTATATTCTAAAACAAAGTTGACTGGGTTATTGTTAACTCAAATCTACGAGCGTGCGCTGATAATTGCCGTTGAAAGCAATTGTGGAGTATGAGTAGTCTTTGCACTTTTTAAATGGAGAATTACTCTGTTGGCGCCTGCAGTGTTTTTTCTCTCTATTTTTGGCTCGGTGAGCACGTTGCTCGAGATTTAGAGAATGGGTGGTTGTAACAGCTGCTGTTTGGTGATTGAAAGGGTTCCTGATGGCTGATAGGCAATGATCTGGTGCACAGATGTGAGAGCTTCTGCCATCCCTGCCACTGATGCTCATAGCTGCTGGCAAAGCGCGAGTATTGCTCACTGCTGCTGAGTGGGCCTGCTGGCTACACTCCTTCCGAGAGAGCCATTGACGTCAGCAGAGCCAGTTAAAGATGTAGGCAGCCAGGTGGTTTTTATAGTGTCTTTGAGGGCACTCAGCAATCCCTCTTCTCTGAAGGGATGTGCACACGAGTTCAGTGTTAATCCAATTACAGGCCTGCGCAATTAATCCTTGAAGGTGCTGGGTCTTATTCAGGACTAAAACACGGCCGCTAATAGTGTAATGAGAGCGGTGCAGAGAAACCCCGTGATGCTCTTTAAAGATTGCAGTGGTGTTTCTGTACCAGATATCAAAATGAATCTATCTATGCTGCAGTGTAGAATACAGTGAATTGATGATACTTGTTCTGTGGTCCCTCACATTTCTGCTGATCTCTTTAAAGGGATTTTAGGTTTTAAGCATGAATAAAATGTATTGGCATCCATCTTGGAGGGTACTGCCTTTTGTTCTCTTGTAATCCTAACCTCCAGGTCGGCTGGGAGGATAGAGGTGGTGAGCGTAAGGGTTGTGGCAGAGGCGGAGTAATGCTTGCGGTGCCAACGAAATATGGTGTCCCTGGTAACACTCCTCATAATGCAGAAAAACTGCATACAACCACTGGATTAGTTCCAATTATGTGTAGTATATTGTAATATGATTTTCTTTATCACTAATTCAATATGCAAACATTCTACAAGCCAATTTCTTCATGCATTTTAGTACAAGTTTGCGTTTTAATCTATTGAGGAGGGGAAGGGGAGGGATTATGCGGGGTGTGTGGAGAGTCCCCTAAGGTTCTTGGTGCCCAGGGCCCCAAGAGTTCTTAATCCGGCTCTGGGTTGTGAGATTTACAACACTTCTTTGAAATTACATTTTTAAGTGATATAAAGGTAGAAATGACTGCTGATGATATTAGGAGTTGAAGATTGAATGCGTTACAACCCTACAGCCCCCACAGTACTCTCTATTCCTCTGACTCTGACCTCTTGTGCATCCCTCCCTCCCTTCAACCCGCCATTGATGGCCGTGCTGTCAGCCACCTAGGTCCTGTGCTCTGGAATTCCCTCCCTAAGCCCCTCTGCCTGCCCACTCCCCCTTCTTTTTTTAAGGCCCTCCTTAAAACCCACCTCTTTCCCTCCTAATAACACCTTCTTTGGCACAATGCCCATTTTTATGAAGTACATTGGGATATTTTTCTATGTTGAAGGCGCTATATAAATGCAGTATATTTTATGACATTCCTTTGTCCATTATTTTAACAGAGGCCATTTTAAATGGGATAAAGAAGGGAACTGAGGAATGTCACATGGCCACGTTAAGCATCCATCTGCTAATATCACCGACCGTAATTTCCATCCTCTGTTCTTAGTTGAGGCTATTGGTGTTAGAAGCAATTGCACCAACAAAACTGCTGCCTTTGATTAATCATCACTAGCTATTTACAAAGAATAACTATCCATATGTCAAATGAAAGGAAGCATTGTTGAAAAGACGCAACACATTTCTGTTACTTGAGGATTACTAGTAATTGCTGGAGCCTGGCGAAATGTTTTGCGCACATTATTGAGTAATCCACCTAAACCTTAATATATTTACAATTAACACTGCGAGGCACTTGGGTGAGACTGATGCATTGAATCATTATTAAGTGTTCTTGTTAATTAAAAACAATTGAATAATAGATGTTTTAAAACATGAAAGGGGAATTGTACAATATTTGAATAGGCAAACGTGTACAGGTATTTAATCTCAGACTTGCAGATTACTTTGAAGCAAATATCCAAGTTGCTTATGTGCTTTATGCCTTATTTGCATATTTTAATGTATTATATCAACAGATAAAATTATATTCCAGGGTGATCTAGGGAAGCTTGTGTTATCACAATCCAGACTTGATGTATATTCATGATTTTAGACCATATGAAGCCAAAATAATTGCTGTTTATTTCTTTATTAGCTGCTAACTTAAGGTCAAAGGCAAATACAAGTTCTCCATTTTGTACATCAACTGAATTAAAATTACGTAACCGTACCGTTAATAAAGAGCCATGACATAAATTCCAAGGGTACTCCTAAAAATGTTAAGATTAATTGTGATGTTTTCTTGCTTGTGGAGGGAAGGAGTTGCATTTTTATTTAAAAAGAACCTAAAAAGAAATGTATCTTAAAATGAGAAAATCTGCATTTGAGGAAGGTGGCTCATGTGTGCTCACTGAGAGAGCTGCGCTTGAATCCTACTGTAAGGTGACAGTGCCCAAGGGACTCCCAGATGGCAAGATGCCTGTTTCAACATGGGTGATCTGGGTGCCGCACCAATGAAGGCCAGGTTCTGTAGCAGAAAGAAGGAGGGAAAATGAGAAAATAATCTATCCATTCTACCACAGAAACTCCTCATGGTCAACCCAGGATCAGCATTAATAGCGCTGATAGAGGTGGGCCAGATCATTTGATCATCTGGGTGCACGATTTGCAGTCATGGAAACTTGCATATGTGATACCTTCTCATAACGCATTGCAAATATTGCTAACATTGAAATATTTTAAATTCAAATCAATCCTGTATTTGTGAGTGGGTCATAAATCTGTACTCAATCAAAATTCATTGCAAAGTTGAGGACAATTGGCTCAGTTTCTTGAAAACGTATACAGCGAGAACATGTGCAGCACTTCCTCAGTGCAACGTCTGTGCACTAAAATATGGTTAATAACTCAGATTGAATTTTGAAAAGAGAATAATAAATATTTGTATTTATATAGCACCGTATCACATTTTCAAAATGTCTTGAAGTATTTCCTGCAGTAAATTCCTTTATTCACACAGAGTTTACATTGAAGTACGGCAGCTTTGTTATGTAGGTAAATGTGACAGGTATTCTAAACCACAAATTGCAATAAGTTGAATGACCAGCGAATCTGTTTTTTCAGTGATATTGTATTTAAATACCATTAGAACATTAGTGAAATGCTTGCTAGCAGCAGTTCCTTGTTTAGAACAAAGGTGCTTAAAAACAGGACAACAGTGATTTGACACTAAGACGGTGCAGTAAAGATTACTCACATCATTAGCTTTGTTTAAAATTGGGCTCAATGTGATGTCAGTGTGACTCAACTAACTGAACTTGGAGTGATTATCAGTGATAGGCAGAGCTGTATTTACAGTAAAAATAGTACCACATCATTGCCTGACTCAAGGAAAATCAGTCCTCTATAAATGGTTCCTTGTTAAATTAGGACATCCAAAAAAGTAAGATGTTAAGAAAAGCTTCGGCTGTTAACAAAGAGCTATGATTAGAGAATGTAAGCAGCTGGACATCCTGATCATAGTAAAGCCTGTGCTAATGATGCAGTAATAGGTTGTTCCTTGTTGCGAAATTAATGATGTCAGGGGGGGGTTCCCTCTTCTGAATTTGTTATGGTCGTTACACCCGTGATGAATAGGAAAGAGCACTGTACTTAAATAATAATTTGGATATTTTATTTTGACACTCAATCAGACTCTGCATCAGCATAGTATGCGATGATTAACGACTATTTCACCACTAACAATTTAAAAAAAAAAACTCAGCGTGTGGCAATGGTCCTTGTTATTTTAACTCAGAATCTTCAGATCTGCTACACTCAGGAGTATTTCTTGGCTAAGAGAGCAGGTAGGCACTCTGCTCTTGGGGCTTTGCTACAAAGAAATGTGTGAGAGTGACTCATCACACCCTTCTGCCCTCCACTGGTCCGGCTAAGATCAAGAACACAGTGTGAGGAGAATCACTGGTCCAAGCGCGTACCCTATCACAGTGGTGCCCTGCAGCAGAGGGCTGCCCAGTTAGTGCACAATCTAACAATGTCCATGCATGAGTTTAGTTAACAAATCGTTGAGAGTGGTCCATTGCAGGATCCACTAGGTCCTGTATTTCTGACTACTTCAGTAGTTGAAAAGAATAGATGTGTGTGTATATCTGTGACCAATTTGTGTGTTTGATATTTATATGAAAGTTCTTGATCGGATATACGTGTGTGTGTGTGTGTGTGTGTGTATATATAACACACATTGATAATAAGTACATGTATTATGTGGGTAGCTTTGGCTGCACTGTGACTGTGAAGTTTTAAGCAGGTTCTACACAGTAAATCACAATAGATTTAAACAATGGAGAGGCTCTACTATACTGCTTGAAGTTATCTCTATCCAGTGACCATTGCTGGGAACCACACATGCATGGATGTTGCCCAAAAAAGAGGTTCAGGTTCATCTGTGAGGTCCCCTATGGCTGAATAACCTTGTAACTCACTGTCTAGACTCATACATGAAGAATGACCACTTGGTTGAGGTGCAGGAGGGCTATCCATTGAATTTATACTCCAGCCTGAACTGGCACCTACGACAGACCAGGGGAGAAAACTGGAGGGGAAGAAATATAAAGGTGAAGTTAATAGATTAGCTAATGTTTCAAACAGTGCTGGAGTTCTTTACGACCTTTCTAGGACATTTGTGATTACTGTGAGCTGTGTGCAAGCACAGAAGAAAGACATCAAAAGCTGCTGGAGGACAATTGCATCTGTAATATATAAAGCTGCTTTAATGTGTGCAGGCTGCAGTGGCTTCAGGTTTGAATAAGAGTTGTACTTCTGCTCATTGCAGTGTGGTTTCTCGAAGCATTTCTTACTGTAAAGCTTAGTATTAAAGAAAGTACTAAATTGTTTTTTTAAAAAAAGACGAGAATATGTTAAAGTGAACACTGAATAGAGTCAGCACCTGCTGGAGAGGAAGGGGGTGGCGGGGGTGGGGGTGAGAGGGAAATAACAATGGCGCTGAATTTCCATGGGATTTCTTCCAATCACCTGCTCTAACTTTGCTGAGGAATCGGTGGAAGCCTTTGTGAAATGGTGAAAATGGCCATTTACGTGGTTTCTCTGCTGAAGTTATGCCAGGAAGTTGGGGCAACAAATACAGGGCCATTGTTATTTTTTTCACGGTGAACTCCTGATTTCAATCATGCCACTTTGAGCAGTTGCAGAGTGGAGGCCATGCATTTCCCTACAAAGGGATGAAAAAATCCTATTGGACCAATAGTTATAGTAAAGCTATACATTCTTTTGTTTTAATAGAGTCCTTTCACTTAATCTATGGATGCCAGAATAGCCCCGCTTACTAATAGCATTCTTTTGATTTTTCTCACGAGACAGCACAAGATATAAAACTTAGGAGCTTTTACACACATAGAAAAGCCAAGGGCTAGAAAAGGCTATTTGGCCGGCCAAAGTCCATCCTTCTAATATTCAATCTCTGCCCATCTCGCAACCTGACATTAATCACCCTGCATGGAAAAAAAAACAGGATCCTTCTGGTATTTATTTTGATGTATTTTTCAATAGTTTCTATTTATGGCCTTTGGTCGTATAAACCTGCCTTATTTTAACGTAATATTCAGGATTGTTCTCATCTGTAGCATGTTGAAGTGTTTGAAAGTGGCCCTCGAACAAAACATTGGTGGAAGATTTTCCCGGTTTGCATTGAAATCATAAATGTATTCTTCATAAATAGGTTTACAATTTTGTTCCACGTAGCACAGAGGAAATCTTCTCCCTGTATTTGGATTGTATACAGTGAAGAAATGTTAGTGAAAAAACTGCTGGATATTATACAAATAGTGCACTTACGGGACTCTATCCACCTGTCTGGATCATTACGGCTGTTTTAAATAACTTTAGCATTACCTAAATATTTGGCTTGCAAACAGGCAATAATTAAATTACATTTTAAATAACTTGCATTAAACATTATGCATTTTTAGGAACAGAATCTTAGGCTATTTAACCAATGCCACTATCAGAGGGGCGTTACTGTCTGTTGCATCTCCATTGTCTTCTGATTTTGCTGTCACTTCACACCCCATTTATCAGTTTTTAGTCCTAGATCTGAGTTTTTGTCTTGCA
Source organism: Squalus acanthias (assembly GCA_030390025.1). Taxonomy (NCBI): domain Eukaryota; kingdom Metazoa; phylum Chordata; class Chondrichthyes; order Squaliformes; family Squalidae; genus Squalus; species Squalus acanthias. The sequence goes on from CM059434.1 coordinate 106,811,853, forward strand.
ACAACTATCCTTGTGAAACTTGGTACAGACCCAATGCGATGGCTCAATCCATACATTAACGTGATATAAAAAGGACTTTTCTCCAAGTTTATTCCTATTAGAAATCTGTTGCATGTTGGTGACCCAGCAAAGTTTCTCCAACTCTTTCTCGCAACAAGTATCGAGGTCCATTTTTAAATATTTGTCCTCAAAATGTTGTCTCTGCCCATAGCTTGTGTTGCCAGCTTGATAACTACTTGTCAACGTTTGATTATGAGAACTCAGTTCTCTGTTCCAAAATAATTATTCATTTTGAGGAATTAACTAACTCATACTTTATCTTTTCCCCTCATTATTTTAAAAACCTGAATCCTCTATGCTGAGCAGAGTCATTATAGTTTCCTTAGTTCTGCCTCTTGGAGCCGGAAGATTAAAGTGTGATAACACAGTGCTCTGAGGGGGTTGTCCTTTGATAATTTTCACAAGGCTACAATTGGAGATGGTAATGTTTCAAATACACTTTGATACATAAAAGAATGTTCTTCATGTTATGAAATATGTGAAAGCTATGGAAGGCTCCCAAGCCCTCAAATGGTATGGTCAATTAAAATGTATTAATTTCAGGGCATTCACAAAGAATGGGCTTCATAAATGTTTAATGAATCAGTAATTAGGCTGGTGATCAGTTTAAATGTAGAATGCAGGCTTTTTAGATTTTTGGCAGTTTTTACTTTGATCAATGATCTGACCTTTGATTAAATGGAAACTAATTGTTACACTTTTTAAATTTAATGGCTTTTATCATTATAGACCAGATTTTTAGGCTGTATGTCATCTTAACAGTAACTGTGATTATCCAGGGATTCAGACTCATTTTAATTTGATCTGAATTGAAACTCCCAGCAGGAAGAACGAGATTCAGCAGGTCCTGCCACAAATGTCACTTCGGCAGGGGAAGAACTGAACTATCTCTCATCACTCTCTCCCCCAACTAGTTACCTCTTCACAATATTACTTCATAAAGGCTGAGAAATAAGTAATAAAAACAGGCAATGCTGGAAACGCTCAGCAGGTCAGGAGCACCACAGATGTTAGCTGACCGACTGAGTGTTTCCAGCATTTGTTGCTGTTGTTTCAGATTTCCAGCATCGGCAGTATTTTGCTTTTTTGTTTTACTGAGAAATACAAATTTGTTTATAATAATAGACTTGTTTATAAGTACACTTTTGTTTATCATAGTTCCCTCCCCGCAAAAAAGGACAAGTGAAAAAGATAAAAGTAAACTTTTTAGATATGTGTTTATTGAGTATTAATCCACATACAAACAATGTGCTTTCAGCTCTCCGCTGATGCTGTTCGACAGCAAATTTCTTCCCTCCAGATTTGCCTTACCCATTTTAATGCACAGTCTTGGTTGCTGCCCCAGAGCTTACTTTGAGCTTCACAGGATTGCAGATACTTGAAAAAGAGGGTCTGGACTTTTGTAAAATTTTGAACTTCAATAACCAATCTAAACAAATGTGGTTACATAAGGTAAAGTATAACACATAGTTTTATTTATTGAGAATGAATTAATTTAAAAGACCGCCGAGACTTTACACTAAAATCTTCTGTGGCAAAAATTGGGAGATTTTTGATTGTAGTTTATGGGTCTGCTCTTTCCCATGATTTTTAGCTTCTGCAGTTGCATGCTGGGAAATTGGCTTCTATTATTTTGGCTCTGCATGAAGTATATCAGAAAGAAGCCAGTTAAGCCAATCCTGTTGATTTACTAACCGATGCGTTCATCTGGTTCCAATCACCAAACACGCCCAGTATTCGAAAATATCTTACGGGTGCAAGGATCAGCCACTTTTGATGTCCCTGTCCGTTATGATTTTGGCATGACTGAAGCAGACAGCAAGGCAAGAAGTTAGAACAAGTTAGGAATTGGGTGGCTACGCCTCTCAGCAGTATTTACCTACAGTTTGAAAGATCTGCAAAGAAAGCCATTCAAAAGAACACGACTGACTCTTGTCTATTTAACTGTTCTTGAATTGATTTTAAAGCTGTGGTGTTATTTGAACTGACGCAATTGGCTGTCACTGCTTATCTTTTTAAATGACCATCCTGCCAATAAACTTATTTGATGGTGTACACTGTTTTGAACGTGTTTGGTGTGACTAATATTAATTGACTCCTGAAGTGATTGGCCATGTACTGGAAATCTTGCTTGTGATCCTGAAAGCAGTAAATGAGATTATTGTTAGCTCAGGGCACGCTGGGGGTGATTTCCGACTTCACCGCCTGGGCTGTTACCTGGTGGAGCGAATCGCCCGCCTGTTGTGAAGCCCAGCCGATGTTTGCTCTATTGAAGTTAATGGAATGGGAATCGGGCGCGTTCGACAATGTGCGGGAGATCCATTCCTCCAGGTTACTGCTCATTGAAAATGACACCCACCCTCCCCCCCCCACTCCCCACCATCCCAAATTACTTTGTGCACAAGTTCTCACCTCAGTTCATGGGATGATCTCACTTCGAATGTCAGCCGTGGCTCAGTGGGTAGCACACTCGCCTCTGAGTCAGAAGGTTGTGGGTTCAAAGTCCCACTCCAGGGACTTGAGCACAAAAACGCTAGGCTGACACTCTAGTGCAGTGCTGAGGGAGTGCTGCACTGTCGGAGGTGCCGTCTTTCGGATGAGACATTAAACCGAGGCCCCGTCTGCTCTCTCAGGTGGACGTAAAAGATCCCATGGCACTATTTCGGAGAAGAGCAGGGGAGTTATTCCCAGTGTCCTGGCCAATATTTATCCCTCAATCAACATAACAAAAAAACAGAATATCTGGTCATTATCACATTGCTGTTTTTGGGAACTTGCTGTGCGCAAATTGGCTGCTGCGTTTCCTACATTACAACTGTGACTACACTTCATAAAGTACTTAATTGACTGTAAAGCGCTTTGGGACGTCCGGTGGCCGTGAAAGGTGCTGTATAAATTCAAGTCTTTCTTTCTTGGGCACAAGGAAAAGGATCAGAAGAAACTCGAATTGTAACATCCTTATCACAGAAAATAATCTTGTCACTCTATTAGGCAGAACTCTAAATCATGCTTACGCACTATAGCTTTCCCCTTATTAATCTTCAGTGGCTAAGGAAATCCAAAGTGCATTTTATAACATGATATCATTTTAGACATCATTACCACCCAGTCATTTGTATCTGAAAATGCTAGAACTAATCTATAGCTCTGCATTTAATAAAGCAAAATAGTCTCTTCATTTGATAAGATAAATCAGTAAAATGCTTCATAAATCATTCTGAAATTGTCTCCACACTGAAAACTGGAGTTAACTCTACCTGGTGTCTTGCGAGGCAGCTTTTAAATGTCACTGTTCATTTTGAGTGTTAGCCTCTTTCCCTCTAGCTTGTTGATTGATTTTGAATTTATGAAATTGATCTAAGTGTAATCAGGTGCTTCCACCAAAGTCAATTACTGCATCTTGAAATTAATCTAAGTCCACTTTCCCTGCAGTGCCAACAGTGTGTAATCTATAACTGTCGACCACAAAGATTAATCTTATCCTCCAAACTTTTTTCCTTTTCCGATGGTGCCAACTCTTGCTTCACAGGGAACCTTCTTGTACCCCTTTACCTTGCGTATGGGAGTCGAGAAAGTGCGCGTTGGGAAGTTATTTGACTGTCTAGCCTCGACCTGAAACGTTAACTCTGTTTCTCGAGCCACAGATGCTGCCTGACCAGCTGAGTATTTCCAACATTTCCTGTTTTTGTTTCAGATTTCCAGCATCTGCAGTATTTTGCTTTAGTATTAGTGTGGCAAATCAGCTAACAGCACGGAGCAGGGACTGAACCAATGCTCATTTTTATTATGATACTACAGACAAATCGGCCAACGTTTGAGAACCAAGGAGGCCAATGGATAATGGAATGGAGTGTTGGCTCCGACTTAGTTTCCTGAAAGGGAACCAAGAATAGTTTTTAATCTGCTGTAGTTTCCTGTAGTATCTCTATATAATACATATTCTGTGTATTTTAAGACAAAAATGTAAAAGTCGGTATATTTCCAGCACAGTTTTACCTTACCAATATCATGCAATATAACCTGTCTTGCATTAATAGAAAACAAAAATTCAAAACCCCATGTGCACTGAAGAACACATTTCTGTAGGACGAGGCGTCTTCTAGTGCCCAAGCACAGTGTTGTGGAGGAGGCCGGGAGAAGTGGGGGGGCGGGAAGTGGGGTGGCGGGGGGTGGGGGGGGGGGGGGGGGCGGCGGTGGGGGAACGTTCTGCCCATCTTTCATTTGTAGGAGTCCTGCTCCCTCAAGACTGAGCGCACTGTCAGATTTGCAGGCCTGCAGCATCTGTGGCAGCAGCTAGTTTAATGTTTGTTGTAGCTGACACCGTGAAACGTAATCACATAACTGTTAGCTGCAGGATACAGATTTGACCGCAGTCATAAGCACGACCTGGATAGGTTTCTGCTTTCACAATGAATACAGCATATCCCACTGATAACCACTCGGAGCCCTTTGTGTAAATGCGCACTGCATTTTACCCCAACCTTTGACTGACCTAGCCATTCTTGATAATCCGTTAAACAAGCAGAAATGTTGCCCGAGTTACAAAATTATAGGTTCTTGAGACATATCAGAATGGTGCACACTTTCAATGGTACTTACTGTAATGAAGTGTATAGAACAGCCATACCCTGGCTTTCAACAGTATGCAGATTGCTCCTTCCTGCCTGGGCTAATGATACAGCTGTGTACAGAGCTGACGGGCCTTGATGACTTCTCTGCAGGGAAGCTGCATTCACCTTGTGATAGCAACTGTGACATTTATTTGCCGCAAGTATCAAATGAAGAGGAAAACTGAAGCACAATGCGATTTAAAAAGAACCCAATTGAGTAATCAAAGGTTACAGAGACTGTAAATTATTAAATGGTACATTAAGTTCTTCACTGTGGTTGGCTGAGAAGTATGGTGCACTGTGGTATTACTGAATGACACGGATTACTTTTGTCATAATGGGCCAGAATTTACTCTCAAAATAACGGCTAGGCTAATAGCGCTCCCCGTTATTTATGTGCAAATCACACAGCAACTTCAGGTGAGGGGTAGATGCGTGGTTAAACGCGAAAATCCGGAAGTTGCTCTCCGAGATGTGCTATTCCCCCATTTGCTTTGCGTAAACGGCATCTCACAGTCTGCCTCACCAATGAAATGCACTGAACGGCATGAAGTTCCTGTATGTGTGTGGTAGATACAAACTAAACTTGCCACTGAGAGTTAGGGCTTGTCCATTTCAGTCTAAGTACGCCTTTTAAAGGCATGATAAGTCTTAATTACTGCCAAACAACCTCTCTGGCACTGAAAATTAACTGTGGAGTCTCAATCCTTCAGCTTGTAATTGTTGTTGGTGATTTTAAAAACGTAAAATTTTAAATTTAAATTTTGCTTTACCTTTTCTTTCTGTCTGTTTTATCTTTCTCTCTTAATTCAATCTTTCTTTCCATCTCTTTATTTCGTCTTTTGTACCTGACATTGAATTCAGTATCACAACTGACACTTCCTGGTTCAATCTCTGCGCTGCTCATTTACAATTCTTCAATCTGATTGGTCAAGGAGATACACAGTTGCTTGTCCTGTTCACACAGGTCCCAGATGCACAGTAGAGGGCGCCATGCCATTTCCATCTCCCACTTTCAGCAACTTGTTCAATATCTCATGGAGATTAAACGGGCAAGGGTAACAAATGACGGGCGGCGCTCGTTCGCCGGTTACGGTAAATTCTGGCCCAATATGATATTGGACCCACAGGAATACTACTTGAGGAATGATACAGCTGGACTGTTGCTACCGGTGGCTTTTATTATTTATAACTTTTCTCTACATGGGCACTTATTGCCATGCAGCCTGCTTCTGGGAAGGACAGTCCAAGCTGTGTATGTCTCTATGCTAATCACCAATAGTCTTGCTACATTATTAACATCTGGGCCAGTCTCTTCACACTTGTATAGATATTAGTAATTTATCCAATACCTTTGTGGGGATATAAACCACTGAATAACTATATTTACCTGCTCATCTTTTTGTAAACTCTGGATCTATAGTTATTTTCGGCTTCAATACAAGTTCAGGCATTGAAGGCTAACTGAAATAGAAATGTAGATATATGCAGTGCCCAACGTGCCATTGAAGTGGTTTGAAGTTCTTAAATTAATTACTCTGAACTGCAGTGCTTGTTGTGTAGGTAAATGCAGCAGCCATTGTGTGCATAGCAAGATCCCAGAAACAGCAATGATGTGTCTGAGCTGTGGATCTATTTGTTTGGTGTTATCTGCTCAGGGAGGCATGTTGGTCAAGAGGCACAGAATTTCCTGCTCCTTTTCATAAAGTCCCATGGGATCCCTGAAATCCACCCAAACTGGAACAGTGAGACGGAACCTTCATTACGTATCTCATCTGAGGGACAGCACTTTTAGCAATATCGCACTCCCTCAGGACAGCACTGGAGTGTCAGCCGAGATTACGTTCCTGAGTCCTGTCAACGTTAACTGCTTTTAAATTTGACTGTAGATAGAACAGACAGTAGAGGAACATCATTAAGCTTCACCTCTCCATCCTCCAGACCAGAGAAATAGGTGGGAAAAACTAAATATTGATTTTTATTTTTTAAAGAAAAAGTAGGCCAGAGTATAATATATTTTATATTTTTCTTGGGCCCATTGGTAATCTCAGATTATTTTAGAATCTATATAGTCAATGCTCAAAACTAACTAAGAGCAGACTAGAATAATTACATCAAACTGGTGGAAGGATGATGGAAAGAATTTGAATTTCACTATGGAAATATTACATTATATTAGACATTATCTGAGACACTCATTAGTGCATCAGATAAATCTTAAATTCCCAACTTGTTTTTTAGAGTCTCACAGAGCGAACTCCTGAAATATTTACCCAATTCACCAGGGAAAAAGCTAAACGTTTTCTGGTTATCTGGAAATTGCAGATCACATTCAAATAAAGGAATGTTTCTAAAAAAAAATGTAAGTGTGTGATGATGTCTGTTGGGTAGGTAGGAAACCTGGATTGGGGCCTGGGAAAGAGCTAGGTAGAGAGAGAGGCCCGCAAAATCCGAAGGCTGGCTCTGACTTCATGACATTTTCAAAGGGAAAAAAATGGATTTTCAACTCTTCATTGTGACATGCCATACGTAATTCAAGAGTAATGCACTTGTCCTGGGCACGTAACGTCCACCCCAGTCCTACCGTGTGATTGTGTGTAGCAGAAAACATAAAATGCGATGTAGCAGTGTTGATGAACACCTACACAGAGTGAAAATGCTCTTTCCCCCTCCTAACACTAACCTCCAACATGGTTTTGGACTCTAGTCATGGTGGAGACACAGGTGTACTGAGGTATTTTAGTTTTAATTTCAGACAGTCTCTGGAAGTAATAGACTTGACATGTGTACATGGAGGATAGAGCAGATGAATGCGTGGCTGGAGAGATGGGGCAGGAGGGAGGGCATTGGGACCGGTTCTGGGGGAGGTGGGACCTGTACAGGCCGGATGGGTTGCACCTCAGCAGAGCCAGAACCAACGTCCTCGCGGGGGGGGGGGGTTTGCTAGTGCTGTTGGGGAGGGTTTAAACTAATTTGGCAGGGGGATGGGCCCAGAATGTAGCATTGGAAAGGAGAAACAAGGTGCACAAAGGATTGGGAGAGACAGATAGCACTAGAGAAAGAAATAGTATGGTATTAGGTGGGGTCAGACTCAGAGAGAATACAAGAAGGTCTACGATAGGTTTCCAGTGCATGTGTGTAAACGCACGAATAGTGGTAAATAAGGTTGGTGAGCTGCAGGCGTAAATAGCGACATGGGAATATGATGTCGTGGCGATAATGGAGACCTGGCTCAAAAAAGGGCAGGATTGGGTTTTAAATATTCCTGGATATAAGGTATTCAGGAAAGATAGGGAAGGGAAGAAAGGAGGTGGGGTGGCAGTATTGGTTAAGGAGAATGTTACAGTGCTGGAGAGAGCGGATGTCCTGGAAGGGTCAAGGACAGAATCTATTTGGTTAGTGTTAAGAAATAATAGAGGTGTTATTACACAACTAGGTGTATTCTATAGGCCACCAACTAGTGGGAAAGATATGGAGGAGCAAATTTTCAGAGAAATTACAGGGAGGTGCAAGAACTATAGAGTAGTGATAATGGGGGACTTCACTTAACCTAATATAGACTGGGATAGTAACAGTGTAAAGGGCAGAGAGGGGAAAGAACTTCTGAAGTGTGTTCAGGAGAACTTTCTTGATCAGTACATTTCTGGCCAAACGAGGAAGGAGGCATTGCTGGATCTGGTTCTGGGGAATGGGTCAAGTGGAGCAAGTGTCAGTAGGGGAACAGTTAGGGAACAGTGATCATAATATCATAAGGTTTAGATTAGCTATGGAAAAGGACAGGGAGCAATCTAGAGTAAAAATACTTAATTGGAGGAAGGCAAATTTCAAAAGGGTTGTGAACGGATCTGGCCCGGGTAAATTGGAATCAAAGATTGGCAGGCAAAACTGTAATCGAACAATAGGCTGCCTTTAAAGAGGAGATGGTTCGGGTACAGTTGAGGTATATTCCCACGAGGGGGAAAGTTAGGGCAACTAAAGCCAGAGCTTCCTGGATGACGAAAGAAATAGAGAGTAAGATGAAGCAGAAAAAGGGCGCATATGACAGATGTCAGGTTGAGAATATAAGTGAGAATCAGGCTGAATATAGAAAGTTCAGAGGGGAAGTGAAAAAGAAGAAAAGAGGGGCAAAGAGAGAGTATGAGAATAGATTGGCAGCTAACATAAAAGGGAATTCAGAAGTCTTCTATAGTCATATAGTTCATATAGTCATATAAACGGGTAGTAAGAGGAGGGGTGGGGCCGATTATGGACCAAAAAGGAGACCTACACATGGAGGCAGAGGGTATGGCTGAGGTACTAAATGAGTACTTTGCATCTGTCTTCACTAAGGAAGAAGATGCTGGCAAAGTCATAGTGAAAGAGGAGGTAGTGGAGATACTGGATTGGATAAAAATTGATATAAAGAAGAGGTACTAGAAAGGCTGTCTGTACTTAAAGTTGATAAGTCACTAGGACCAGATGGGATGCATCCTCGGATGCTGAGGGAAGTTAAGGAGGAAATCGCGGAGGTACTGGCCATAATCTTCCAATCCTCCTTAGATATGGGGGTGGTGCCAGAGGACTGGAGAATTGCAAATGTTGCACACTTGTTCAAAAAAGGGTGTAAGGATCAACCCAGCAACTACAGTCCAGTCAGTTTAACCTCGGTAGTGGGGAAGCTTTTAGAAGCGAAAATCAGGGACAAAGTTAACAGTCACTTGGACAAGTGTGGATTAATTAAGGAAAGCCAGCATGGATTTGTTAAAGGCAAATTGTGTTTAACTAACTTGATCGAGTTTTTTGATAAGGTAACAGAGAGGGTTGATGAGGGCACAGCGTTTGATAAAGTGCCACATAATAGGCTTGCCAGCAAAGTTGAAGCCCATGGAATAAAAGGGACAGTGGCAGTATGGATACAAAATTGGCTAGGTGAGGAAACAGAGAGTAGTGGTGAACGTTTTTTTTTGGACTGGAGGAAGGTATACAGTGGTGTTCCCCAGAGGTCGGTACTAGGACCACTGCTTTTCTTGATATATATTAATGACTTGGACGTGGGTGTACAGGGCACAATTTCAAAATTTGCAGATGGCACAAAACTTGGAAGTATGTGGAGGATAGTGATAGACTTCAAGAAGCTGGTGAAATGGGTGGATACGTGGCAGATAAAATTTAATGCAGAAAAGTGCGAAGTGATACATTTCAGTAAGAAGAATGAAGAGAGGCAATATGAACTAAAGGGCACAATTCTAAAGTGGGTGCATGAACAGAGAGACCTGGGGATATATGTACACAAATTGTTGAAGGTGGCAGGGCAGGTTGAGAAAGCAGTTAAAAAAGCATACGGGATACTGGGCTTCATAAATAGAGGCATAGAGTTCAAAAGCAAGGAAGTTATGATGAACCTTTATAAAACATTAGTTCGGCTTCAACTGGAGTATTGTGTCCAATTCAGGGCACCGCACTTTAGGAAGGATGTGAAGGCCTTAGAAAGGGTGCAGAAAAGATTTACGAGAATGATTCCAGAGATGAGGGACTTCAGTTACGTGGATAGACTGGAGAAGCTGGGGTTGTTCTCCTTAGAGCAGAGAAGGTTGAGAGGAGATTTGATAGAGGTGTTCAAAATTATGAGGGGTCTAGACAGAGCAGATAGAGAGAAACTGTTCCCATTGGTGGAAGGGTCGAGAACCAGAGGACACAGATTTAAGGGATTGGCAAAAGAAGCAAAGGCGACATGAGGAAAAACTTTTTTACGCAGCGAGTGGTTAGGATCTGGAATGCTCTGGAGGCAGACTCAATCGTGGCTTTCAAAAGGGAGTTGGATAAGTACCTGAAGGAAAAAAAATTGCAGGGCTACGGGGAAAGGGCGGGGGAGTGGGACTAGCTGAAGTGCTCTTGCAGAGAGCCGGCACGGGCTCGACGGGCCGAATGGCCTCCCACTGTGCTGTAACCAGTCTATGATTCTAAGTTATTAATTAGAGCTAAATTGGAGGTGTGTTTCCAGCTTACTTTGTGATTTCTCTGAACTTTTATTTGATTACCTAGTTGCACAAGAGGGATGAATTTCTCAGAATAAGTGACAATTTCACCATCTTTATGACAATTCATCTTATAAAACAGCAATTTGCACTTAATGTAGATAAACATTCTAAAGTGTTTCACAGAGGCATAATCAGAAAAATGGGTGCCGAGCCAAAGAAGGAGATATTAGGAGTAACCTAAAGCTTGGTCAAAGGGGTGGGTTTGAAGGAGAGCCTAAAATGAGTAGAGGGAGGTGGTGGAAGGGTTTAGGGAGAGAATTACAGACTGTGGGGCCTAGGCGGCTGAGGGCACAGCTGTCAATTGTGGGGCGAAGGGAGGGGGATACACACAAAGCCAGAGTGGAGGAACGGAGAATTTGGGCAGGATTGTAGGGCTGAAGGAGGTTACATAAATAGGAAGGGGCAAGTCCATTTTCAGCTGTTCGGAGTGGGGGAGCCAGTGTAAGTCAGCAAGGACAGGGGTGATGGGTGAGACGGATGTGGTGTGGGATAAGATATAGTTAGTAGAATTTTGGATGAGCTGAAGATTAGAGAGAGTGGAGGATGGGAGGCTGGCCAGGAGAGTATTGAATAGTTGAGTTTTGAGGTTATAAAAGGTAGCATTTAACATTCCACGTGTTAGAGCCAGAATTTTTTTTTTTCAAAAAGGATATTTGAAACACTTTAGAAAGTAGTAACCTCTCTATTGATGGAAATATGTTTTCCCTGGGTTTTTTTTTCTTTTTCTCATCTTAAGGTGCTATGTCATACTAGATAAAATTGCCTTGGCACTAGTGCACCCTGGAAACTAATCCAAGACTTTTATGTAGACAGTGAGTGTCAGCAACCAATTTGAATATTGTTTGTGTGTGTGCGTGTGTGTGTGTCAGTGGTGTTATCATAGTTATGCGCAATCTTGTCCTCACTTGACATCCCCACCACATAGTTTACGATCCAGAAGAGGGATCATTAGCTAGTGATAAGGTATATAACTACCCCCTCCTAGCTTGGGGTGGGCGGGTGGTTTTGACTCTAATTGTAGTGTGCTAGCTGTTGACCTAAATCAGATTAGAATAGACCAGAGATTTAAACCTGGGAACTTTCTGGTCTGTACCCCGCAGTATGACACCATGTGGTGCAGTGAGTCATCAAGGAGGCATGATGTATTTCCTTTAACAATCCCACCAGAGGCTCCAGTTTGTTGTATGGGCCTCTTAAAACATTTGTTTTCAGACCTGAAATGCTGCCTGTTTAGATGGGCATTAATTGGGAAGATGTATGGTTGGTATCCGCGAAGGTTGAAATCAAATGGGCCAAAGGGGTCACTTCATTTGAACCTCTATGATCTCATTTTACAAACAAGGCACGTGATTTGACAGATAACATTGTAATGGAGATGTGAATTCATGATGGTGATAGCGGCACATTCATGCGGAGCTTACAGTTACAATATCATTTATATATTGGAACTAAATCTTAAAAACAGTTCAGAAAAATTCTAGCCCGTTTTTCACTTTTTGCTCGGTACTACGGTATTTGGACATGTGTAGCCAATAGAAATTTCAGGTCCGCACTATATAGTCTTTTGGGTTCAGTATCATCGGTTTCTCCCAAAAGTAGACCCCAAGCTCCTTGCGAGATAAAGCTTACCTTTCCTGCCCGTTGTCCAGCCATATGATAATATTACACAGGGATTGTAACAATAATGCTTCACATTATGTTGAAGGGATATTTACTAGTCCTAGCCCCTTTGGGGCTATCCTGGATCAGGCGTATTTCTCAGATGTTCACTTTCGACTAAAGTTTGAGGTAGCCGAATCCTAAAGACACTTAACTGGGTCTAAAGGTCCGGGCTATCTCTCCCTAAAGGAAAAGAACAACCCGAGAATGTTACCGTCCTCCAGATAGCACTTTTAATAAGTTTAGCTAGACAGTAACGTCCCGGATATTATGAGGGTCCGGAGATCTCCCCTCAGAAATGTAACTCTTCACCAAAGAGTGTACAGAGATTGAGTTCGCGAGTTATTGATACAAAAGACTTATGTGAGATAATTCTAAAAATATATAGAGATTTATTAAAAGAACCGACATGCAATTTACAGTTGGTGAATCAGTCAATTGCAACGTTAACAGTTCTAAAAAGAGAAAAAATATGATCTTTTTAACAGAGAATCTTACTTTTAAATCTTAACTTCGCTACAGTATTACAGTTCTTAAAATTTTCTATACAGGATATCCATCAATATCAAAATACCTTTGATCCCCGAGGTACAAAGAGTGGAAGATCACAGAGCCACCTTTGTAATCGAGAATCACTTTGCCCGATTAAAGCGAGTCTGATATCCCATTTGAGACTTCAATATTTATACCCTTTTTCAGTTGTATTCCTTAAGGTTTCTGCTGATGCAAATTAATTATCACTATTCATCTTTCTGCTGACCTCTCCAATTCTTTACTGCCACATCAGCTTGTTATATTCCAGAATCTGCCACATCCCCAGGTGTTCTGGGTTCACCATATAGAAGGTGTGAAGGGCAGATGTCCCTTATTTTATGTGTCATCTTTACGAGGGCAGAGGTTCCTTATCTTATGTGCCATGTTTACGAAGTTTAATTTATATCACTTATCCAGGGTTGACCATTGTTTTGTTCCCAAAAGGTCAGCTACTCAGAGTCATCCCATTCTTCTGTTTCAATAAGGTTATTTATTCAGGGTCAACAACTTGTCCTGTTTCAATAGCCAGAATTCTTTCATAGCTATTTCATAGTTAGGTTTCTAAATTTCCAAACCCAGTTTGTCATGTTTTAAAGAATTTATAAGGTAGAGTTCCTTATAAGGTACTCGTTAGGGTTAACCACTGTTTTATCTCAACACGGCCAGAATTCTTTCATAAGATAGTGTATTTTTCTAAAAAGGCTATATAGTATATTTTTCTAAAAAGGTTATATAGTATATTCCTTCACAATGTGAACTGGATATCATAATCTCTCATGTGCCCCCCCATGTGTGTTTCTCCTTTCTTCTAGAAGGAGGACTGATGAACACGCTAGTGAGACAAGACTATTTATAAATCAACAAGCTGATTTATTTTAGATCTAGGAATGAACTGTGTAACGTTTACAGTGAATTGGGTTGGGCTATCAAAGTTAAAGGTCTTGGAGACCATGTTGTAAATGTAATTCTTTTGAGTATTTCAAAATTTTTGCTGTTCTATAACCTCTGTGGAAACACTTTTTCCTGTCTTTCCTGGAAGGTAGAATTTATAGAAACCTACAAAGAAAGGGTGGGAAGCCAATCAGAATTGACACGCATTAGACCAATTTGGTTTAATTCATATACATTGAGTTTGAACAATTCTGGGTTCTGGTTGACTTGACATTCCTTTCCCTTTTCCTGAAGGCACTGATGTGCTCGAGTACAGTTCCACAGGCTTCAGCAGCTCACCAGTGCCTCCTCCAAGGGACCATTCTTTATGATGGAGTCTGGAAAGTTGTGTCACCAACCAATCAGCTGCATGAGCCACCACAGCTGAGCCTGATCCTGTCCTCACTTGACACGCCAGAAGAGGTTGCTGGGTAGCAGACAGGAGCGGTAACCCTGCTAAACCTACTCCACCCACTGCCTAGGATAATGAAACCAACTGTAGGGCTGCTATTTCTTCAATTCACTTGGGTAACTGGGAAACGAACGTAGGATCTTTCTGCCCTTTATGGCTCAGTTCCACGCTGGGAATTGCATTAACCCACTGGAGAAACCTAGTTTGACTTTAAAAAAGAATGTGTGCACAGAAGTGAGTAAATATATGAGAAATAGTGGCAATGCAAATGGCACAAGAATCCCAAGTGAATAATTTATCTTTCGTACCGTCAATCTTGTTAATAAAACTACAGTGTTTGCTATTCAGACACTTGCCTTTATTTGTGTGGCTGGCATTCTGATTTCCACCGGCACTGATTACAACATGGCTGCTGGGGCAGAATGCGAGCTCTGCTCCTGTGTGGCCGTGACATTTACACATATGAAAAATGACACAGCGCCGCTGGGGCAACGATTCTGTTAGTTAATCTATTAGTTCAGCAACATTATTATTTCAGTAACGTTGTGCATCCTCAAAGAAAGTATTGCAGAATGTCTTTGTTTCCAAAATGATTTTTCTTTGTCAGATTAAGATAGGATTTTTGTTAAGCAGCCATTGAACCATGCCAGTTGCAAATACAGCTGGAATATTGGTTGACTATTGCATTCTTTAAAAAGGAAAAGTTCAGGTTTATGGCACCATGGTAAAGCAGCGTGGGAAAATGGTAACTGAAGACAACAAATCACAACAACTTTTACACCGCCACATCAAAGTGTTCCGCCGGTTACTGTTGTCTAATAATAGAACAGCAGACAGTGCCAACTTTCATCAGTTATTTATTCATTTAAGTATGTGAAAGCACCACTGACTTTGTTCCCTTGAATTATTAATGCTGTGTGTTGTAAGACATGTTGTAGAAAACAGGGTTGCGTTTCAGAGACGCATGCTGACTTATTCGGCCTTGGGCTGGGTGCCGAGTGTATGTGACAATTTGTGAAGGGATGGGAGATCAGAGAGCTGTGACTCATTGCATTAAGTTGGTACAGTGAAAAATCTAGAATCAAAAGCATCATATTTACTCGGTTACATAAATTATATGTGTTTGGTAATGATAGTTCAGCCAGTGTATAATGAATGATACAGTGGGGAGCTGTTTGCCAATTGACCCAGTGGCCCAGAATTTCCTGGAGACTGGCGCAATTGTAATGGCGCATCTGCAGAGTTGAGTTCGTTTTCCAGCGCACAAGTCTCAGGAAATTATGATGTAAGTGAGTTACACCATTATTCATGCTGCACCATGATTTCCTGGGGCTTTTGTGTCGCTCTACCAATATCCTCACCAAAATCGTGAAAAGTTGATCATCATAGCTCTGCCCCCAGTCAAGTTAATGGCAATCACGAACTTTCTGGATTTACGGCAGTTTTCTCCCCACCACCGGTGGTGAAAGATAATGGAGCAGGTGAATGTATTTAAACTCATTAGTCCAAACTAAGTGATTCAAATAAAATCTCTGCTTTTCAAAACACTTTTGCTGCTGCAGTGTAGGTGTAGGACACTGAAGTGCATGCACATGCCATGATGAAAGTAAGAGCGGAGGAGAAATTTGTTCAGGCTTGTTTTAGGGCTTGAAGTGGTCGGTGGCTCACAGCATGCACCAGAAGCCGAAGGCCTGAGGCCTCATCCGAATATTTCCAGTGAGCAGCGGGCACCTCTCGGCTCTCCTGAGGCAGCTCGCCAGTTTCCTCTGGACCAATTTACGGCAGCTTGCCCTCAGGTAGGTCCTGAGGGTGGGTGGGAGGAAGAGAGGCAAATAGGGGGGGGTGGGGTGGAGCGAGCGTGGACTGGTAGCAGTCCGCAGCAATGCTGTGGAGCCAAAAGGAACAGAGAAGCTCCTCCTGGCTCAATATTAAGGTAAATTAAAATAAAAAAACTTAGCTGTCTGTTGGCGGCCTCCAGCAGTCTCTTTAGGGACCGCTGATTTGGCTACAGAAAGAACAAGAAAAATGGAGCATCGCATGCCCCAGTCACTTTCTGAACAATATTGGAGAGGAGTCCTTAAATGGGCATTAGACCTCTCATTAGCATATGCAAGGCGCCTAACGCCTGTTTAAGGTGTCCACCAGGGATGCCTGAATATCACACGAGCCAATATGGCATCTGACGTGTTTCAGGCATCCTTGGGGCACAGGACATAGCTCCCTAAACCTTTTTACCCTGGTTTTGTGCCTGAGAAACGGCGAAACAAGGTTTAATTTCACTTGTGGTTTGTTTAAACCTTTGCAGGTATCTGAAATTACTGATGTCATCTTCTTCTAAACAAATGGTAAAAAAAAACCTGTAACTTGGAATGTTACTGTCAACTGAATACAGCAGCTGAGTGTGTCCAGAACTCAAAACAGTTTTCTGCAAGTGATCACGTTCAGCATAGTGAAAGGATTTGAAATTCGGAATTGTGCCAATATTGATCTGCTAATTAGTTCACTGAAGCAGATGAGCTAATCCATTGGCTGCGCCGCTCCTGAGGTCCCTGATTCCCTCTAGACACAAAAGGCATCAAGGGGTATGGGGAGAGAGCGGGAATATGGTATTGAGATAGAGGATCAGCCATGATCATGTTGAATGGCGGAGCAGGCTCGAAGGGCCGAATGGCCTACTCCTGCTCCTATTTTTCCATGTTTCTATGATTCACCATTACACACGCTGTGGCGTATTCAAACGACTTCCCCAGGAGCTTTTGGAGTAAGTTTGCAACGGGAACATCGGGGCATAAAATGGTGTCATTAATGGCGTATGTGGCCATTCCAGGAAATTTTGAGCCATTGATTTATAGGACAAGTTCATTTCCACATTGGTAAAAGGATATGTCCAAAATTTTAGCTAACTGGCAACGTGCAGTATTTTGTCTTTCAGATGGTGAAGCTTATCCATCTGTAAGCATGTGACAATAGAATGGATTGATGTGGATATTTTGAGCTAGTTAATATACTAGCTACCAGCAGTTGTGTTTTTTTTTGTGCCATATTTATAATCCAGTACCTCCTGTTGTGGCCTTCTTCTCTGCAGCAGAAAAATTAAATAGAAAAACCAATTTTTTTAAATAAAAAGGAACACTAGTGACCTTTACAAGCCTTAGAGTAATTTATATAAAATAATTTGCTTTTGGTCAGATGGGTGTGCGGTGTGTAGAATCCCGTCCCTTATGTTTGACTCTGTAAATAGTAATAAATCCCCAAATAGTAATAAAGATGTGGAGGAAGAAATTGCAAAGCAGATTATGAATAGGTGTGGAGGTCACAGAGTAGTTGTCATGGGTGACTTCAACTTTCCAAATATTGATTGGAACCTTTATAGGTCAAACAGTTCGGATGGGATAGTTTTTGCACAGTGTGTGCAGGAGGGTTTCCTGACACAATATGTGGATAGGCCGACAAGAGGTGGGGCCACGTTGGATTTGGTACTGGGTAATGAACCGGGCCAAGTGTTTGATTTGTATGTGGGAGAGCACTTTGGAGATAGTGACCACAATTCGGTAACTTTCACTATTGCAATGGAGAGGGATAGGGCCATACGGCAGGGCAGGGTTTATAATTGGGGGAGGGGTAATTATGATGCGATTAGGCAAGAATTAGGGAGTATAAGATGGGAACAGAAACTATCAGGGAAAGGCACAAACGAAAAGTGGAGCTTTTTCATGGAGCAATTACTGCGTGTCTTTGATAGGTATGTCCCTGTCAGGCAGGGAGGAAATGGCCGAGTGAGAGAACCATGGTTCACAAAAGAGGTTGAATGTCTAGTCAAGAGGAAAAAGGAAGCGTATGTAAGGATGAGAAAACAAGGTTCAGTTGGGTCGATTGAGGGGTACAAGGTAGCAAGGAATGAGCTAAAAAAAGAGCTTAGGAGAGCTAGGAGGGGGCATGAGAAGTCCTTGGCGGGTCGGATCAAGAAAAACCCCAAGGCTTTTTACTCTTATGTGAGAAATAAAAGAATGACCAGGGTGAGGGTAGGGCCGGTCAAGGACAGTAGTGGGAACTTGTGCATGGAGTCAGAAGAGATAGGAGAGGTGATGAATGAATACTTTTCGTCAGTGTTCACCGAGGAGAGGGGCCATGTTCTTGAGGATGAGAGTGTGATAAAGGTGGATAGGTTGGAGGTGGTAGATGTTCTGAGGGAAGATGTTTTAGCAATTTTGAAGAACCTGAGGGTCGATAAGTCCCCTGGGCCAGATGGGATATATCCTAGGATTCTTTGGGAGGCAAGGGAGGAGATTGCAGAGCCTCTGGCTTTGATCTTTGGGTCCTCACTGTCCACGGGGATGGTGCCAGAGGACTGGAGAGTGGCGAATGTTGTTCCTCTCTTCAAGAAAGGAAATAGGAATGACCCTGGTAATTATAGGCCGGTTAGTCTTACTTCGGTGGTTGGTAAGATAATGGAAAAGGTCCTGAGGGATAGGATTTATGACCATTTGGAAAGGGGCAACTTAATCAGGGATAGTCAACACGGATTCGTGAAGGGTAAGTCTTGCCTAACAAATTTGATTGAATTCTTTGAGGAGGTAACTAAGTGTGTAGATGAAGGTAGAGCAGTTGATGTCGTATACATGGATTTTAGTAAGGCGTTTGATAAGGTTCCCCATGGTCGTCTCATGAAGAAAGTAAGGAGTTGTGGGATAGAGGGAAATTTGGCCGATTGGATAAGTAACTGGCTATCTCATAGAAGTCCTGATGCGGAGACAACGTATGAACGAGCACCGCGCAACAATCGCCAGGCAGGATTGTTACCTCCCAGTCGGGGAACACTTCAGCAGTCAAGGACATTCAGCCTCGGATCTGCGGGTAAGCGTTCTCCAAGGCAACCTTAGAAACACACGACAACGCAAAATCATCGAGCAGAAACTGATAGCCAAGTTCCGCACTCATGAAGACGGTCTCAATCGGGATCTTGGGTTTATGTCACGATACATGACGTGATCCGGACTCGAGTCGTTGTTAGCTTGTTCACAGATGTGACTCCCAGTAAAAAAGTAAAAATTTTCCCAGTAAAAAAGTAAATTTTTTTTAAAGCTTTTCGTTTTACATACAGACGGCAGCTTTTGACACGTTAGAACCCCTGCGACTACACCTCATTTTCTCAGTTGTATCTTGCTATGTCTTTTGATGTGGTACCTTCCTGGCTGACTTAATTAACTTTATCACACCTCGGCAGATAGTCAGTCTAGAAGGCAGAGGGTGGTGGTGGATGGAACATTTTCGGACTGGAGACCAGTTACCAGCGGTGTGCCACAGGGGTCGGTGCTGGGTCCTCTGCTGTTTGTGATTTTTATCAATGACTTGGAGGAGGGGACTGAAGGGTGGATCAGTAAATTTGCTGATGACACCAAGATTGGTGGAGTAGTGGATGAGGTGGAGGGCAGTTGTAGGCTGCAAAGAGACATTGATAGGATGCAGAGCTGGGCCGAAAAATGGCAGATGGAATTTAACCCTGATAAGTGCGAGGTGATTCATTTTGGTAGGGCAAATTTGAATAAGGATTACAGGGTCAACGGCAGGGTTCTGAGGAACGTGGAGGAGCAGAGGGATCTGGGGGTTCATATCCACAGATCTCTGAAGGTTGCCACTCAAGTGGATAGAGCAGTAAAGAAGGCCTATGGTGTGTTGGCGTTTATTAACAGAGGGTTTGAGTTTAAGAACCGTGAGGTTATGCTGCAACTGTACAGGACCTTGGTGAGACCACATTTGGAATATTGTGTGCAGTTCTGGTCACCTCACTATAGGAAGGACGTGGAAGCATTGGAAAGAGTGCAAAGGAGATTTACCAGGATGCTGCCTGGTTTGGGGGGGAGGTCTTATGAGGAAAGATTGAGGGAGTTGGGGCTTTTCTCTTTAGAGCGGAGGAGGATGAGAGGTGACTTAATAGAGGTTTATAAGATGATGAGGGGGATAGATAGAGTGGATGTTCAGAGACTATTTCCTCGGGTAGAGGCAGCTGTTACAAGGGGGCATAACTATAAGGTGCATGGGGGGAGATATAGAAGGGATGTCCGAGGTAGATTCTTTACTCAGAGAGTGGTTGGGGTGTGGAATGGACTGCCTGCTGTGATAGTGGAGTCGGACACTTTAGGAACTTTCAAGCGGTTATTGGATAAGCACATGGAGCACACCAGAGTGATAGGGAGTGTGATAGCTTGATCTTGGTCTCGGACAATGCTCGGCACAACATCGAGGGCCGAAGGGCCTGTACTGTGCTGTACTGTTCTATGTATCTATGTATCTATGTAAACCATCGTTACTGAAAAGCCCACATGGGTCGAGTTTCTGTTTGCCCCATATGGAGTGTACACACTCTCCCTGCAGGGACTCCTGCTGAAGTACAGGGCGCTTAGGCGCAGGTTGTGGGATCCTGAGCCTTGGGATCTCAAAGTGCACATTGTGGGGGGGTGGCACTGCTGGAGTTTGACCAGCTAAAACTGCATAGTCAACCAGCACAGATCACTGGGAATCTTCATGCTGTTCATTCAATCAGGACCACCCTAGCTGTTTTGGTATTGACTTGCAGGGTTACCCGGCGCTGTGCGGGGAGAATCCCAGCTCCAGTGCCTGGTCTGCCTCACCAGGTTTAATTAGCGAGACAGGCTGGCTGGTCAGTCATCAACAGTGTCCCGGCGTACTGCCGCTCTGCCTTGCTCAGGTGTCTGATTACCAAGTTTGCTGTAAAGGATTGACTTGGTTCCAAACTTCCATTGCTCGGCATGTCATTTTGGAGCCAAATCTTCCACAAAGAGATTCTGCTTATCTTCTTCAAAGAGGATAAAAATACTAATGAGTCTCTCGTGGCGGTCATGTTAAGTCAGATGATGTACTGTTTGATACCATGCAACAAACAATGTATTATTCTGCTTCTGAGTTGGATTTGTGTTTAAGGTGGCCTGTCCCTTTTAAAGCCAGGAAGTCTAATTGCTGTTGGTCAGTCAGAGCTAAATTGCTGTTGATAATGAAGTTCACAGGTCCTTGAAAGTTACTTGCTTCAGGTCGGAAGAAAGCAGCATATGGTGATTGTCTTTTTCTCTCTTTTTCTACATACTTTTAATACTTTGAAGTATGTCTGAAGCATGGTGGATGTTGTTCAATCTTTTGGGCTAGAAATTGGGCTCCTTTGCACCACCTGTTAGCGCCTCTGGGGGCGCTAACGGGGCACAAACGGGTTTGCGACTGGGTGCGGCGATATCCACGCCTCCCGCTAAATTCAGCGGGAGTTTTGCAGCGGCGGTAAGACGTTGCGCCCCGATATCCTGCACCCGGAGATCGTGACGTCATTGCTGTGCGCAGTGCCCCGGTAGCAACCCGGATGAAAAATTCCCTCGAGGGTAGAGGAGGCGGTTTTCAGTTGGATGTCACCTGGAGGAGCGCTATTTAAAGGCATCCACATTTTGTTTAGTTTTCGTCGGCTAACAATGCTGCGTTGTTAGTTTCACATGGGCAAAGAGGCCTTTTGACCGATTTGAGCGTTTTGCATTTTAACGAGTGTTCTGGCACATAAAGATTATTGAGTTTCATTGAGGGGAGATTTGAAAGTGCAATATTTGTATCCTCCAGTGTCAATGTTGGAGGTAACTGAAACACAGAGAAAGAGTGCAAAATGTGGCCAGAGGTAGGAGGGCCAACAGGGCTCTCAACAGGAGGCCTTACCCACCCAGGGTATTCCGGCAGCAGTTCTCCTACATGAATTTCACTGAGGACCAGTGTGTTAGAAGGCTCTGCTTTAGCAAGGACGTGGTCACAGAGCTCTGCCACCTCCTGCAGCCAGACCTCGAACCTCAGATCAGGACCACCACGGCTCTCTCAGTGGCAGTCAAGGTCACCGTCGCCCTCAATTTCTACGCCAGCGGATCATTCCAGTGTGCAACAGGCGACATCTCCAACATCTCCCAGTTTGCCGTCCATTGCTCCATCCGCCAGGTCACAGATGCTCTGTACAGAAGGAGAAGGGACTACATTTCCTTCCCCATGACCAGAGAGAAGCAGCGCGAGCGTGCATGTGGCTTTGCCAGGATAGCAGGCTTCCCCATGGTGCAGGGCGCCATTGACTGCACCCACATCGCTTTGCGGGCACCTCATAACAATCCTGAGGTATTCCGTAACCGCAAAGGCTAACACTCAATTAATGTGCTATTTGTATGCGACCACACACAACGAATCCTGACCGTCAATGCCCGCTATCCTGGCAGCAGCCACGATGCCTTCATCCTGTGCCAGATCTATTCCAGCCACCACATCAAGATATGCGGCTGGCTGCTGGGAGACAAGGGCTATCCGCTCTCCACCTGGCTCATGACTCCCCTCCGCAACCCCAACACTCCTGGCCAGTGCTCATATAATGAGAGCCATGCTGCCACCAGGAACATCATTGAGCAGACCATCGAAGTGCTCAAGCAACGGTTCCGCTGCCTTGACCGCTCGGGGGGGAGCCCTCCAGTACTCGGCTGAGTGGGTGTCACTTTTCATCATCGTCTGCTGCATGCTGCTCAACTTGGCCATTATGAGGGCACAGCCATTGCCACCAGGCATAGCCGCATCACCTCAAGAGGAGGAGGAGGAAGAGGAAGAGGAAGAAGAGGAGCAGGAGGAACAGGAGGACGAACAGCAGCAACGGAGGAGGCAGCCACTCAATCGGCGTTCTGCAAGGTCGGTCTGTGACCGCCTCATCAGACTTGGTTTCCAGTGACTTCGAGTCCTCGTTCTGGTTGCTGAGCACGTCGCCATCATTCCATCACATTGTGATTCCATACCACACCCCAGAACTGAAATGAGACACAGCACCAAATCTGCAACATTCCAGTAATAAATTTATCAAAAACCATTAAGCACATATATACAACAACAATATTGACTAATTACCCTTGTGCAAACCCTTGCCTCCCCTCTTTACCATCCCCTTTCTTAATCTAGTGCTCCTACGTAGTGTCTCCCCAGTGGCTGCAGCAGGGCTGGTGGAAGGCTGCTGAGTATCAGTGCCAGAGACTAGAGCTGGCCTTGCAGGAAACCCTTGACCAGCTCTGGGCCTGGAAGGCCCGGCTGTACACTGCACCACCTCAGGATGGGCGGCGGTAGTCTGGGCTGGCTGGATGACAGGCAGCGACAAGTGCAATGGCGGAGTGGCAGCGGTGGGAGCAGGAATGTTGTCATCCTGAGAGAGGACAGCAGGATCCTTCTCCACTGACCCACTGCCACTCCCCTGGGGCAGCACCTCAGCATCCCTACCAATCTCTTGGAGCACAGATTGCTGGCCTGCTGCGACACCGTGAGATACCTGGTGGACTGTGGTGGACCCAGCGACAATGGCAGCAGTCAGAGCTTTCGTGGCATCAAGCTGAGACTGCATGAGAGCAGTCTGAGACTCGATGGCAGCAACCATTGACTGCATTACAGCACTAAGATGTTGAGTCCCTTCCGCCTGTGCTGCAATGGAAGTTGCCACATTGCCCATGACACGCGTCATGAGGTCTGGATCCGCACGGTCTCTCTGGGAGTCCACTATCCTCTGCACAGTGGAAATGATGGGCTCCATGGTGTGCGTAGAGCTCTGTGCAATGTTGGAGGTGGACCCCTCCACGCTCCTTACCATTGCCAAGAGGCTCTCGGGCACTCTTGTCATTTCACCTATCATCTTGATGTGCATGGCCATCACCCTTCTTGTGAACGCCTCCCCATCGAGGTCCTCATCTGAGTCCTGTGCAGCAGAACGCGCATGCGAACTCGCCCTCCGGGGAGCTGGCTCCCGAGCTACCCTTTCCCCCTGGCCTTACTGCAGCCTGCTCGTCCCCGGTGCATCACTCAGTGCAGACCCCCCTACTAAACTTGCCTCTAAAGATCGCGTAGTGCCAGTATCTGAGGTGGTGCCTGCGGGTGAGAGATGCAGTGACGCGGTGCTTTGCTCCTCCTCTTCTCCTTCCTCACTCTCAGTGGGGGGCTCAGGGACAGGCTGGTCATCTGGTTGCTGATTATCTGAAAGCATAAAGGCACAACACTTGCGATAAGGTGAGGGCAGGGGGGCAGGAATGGAGCAAGGAATGCAGACATTCTCAGGAGGTGGAAAGTGAGAAAGGTTTGTGGTGTGAGGGTGAAGTGGGATGAGAGAAGGAGAGGGGCTGAAGATACTGTTTTTTGCCCCCAATGGGGTCGACATCGCCGACGGCCACGGCGCCCACCACCTGTTGCCCAATGAGTCACAGCACTCGCTCCTCAAGGTCTGACAGCTGCTGGAGCTGCGCATCACCCCCGCCTGTTCTCTGCTGCTCCCTCCTATTGTGGGCCATCTTGGCCTGCAAGAGAAACAAATGTCTTTGAGTCAGAGTCCAGCTATGTGTTTGGGAGATATGCCTGCCGTCATTGAATAGATGTGATTGTAGGCAAGGCGTGAGATGTGGATGTGAGTTTGAGTAGGTGAAGATGTTTGGCGGGTGAGTGGTGGCGGGGTGGTTCTTTGCGCAGTGTGCACAGACTGAGGTTCAGATGCTGGTGTGTAGGAGCTGTTGAAGCATGTACTCACCTTGACCACCCGATTGAGGTTGTTGAATTTCTTGCGGCACTGTGTCAGGCTGCGTTCCACCACACTACTGGCCGAGACCTCCTGGGCCACTTCCCTCCACATTGCCCTGAACACCTGAGGCGATGACCTCCTTCCAGTGGCCGGGAACAGCATTGCCCTCCTTCGCTCCACTCCAGTGCCACGTCTGTGAACCGACGAGCTCTCTCCCTGGGAGTGGGAACAGCCATAGCCATCAGGGCATTCACTTGTTCGCACAATGATGCAACCTCCCCTTTAAGAGCTGGAAGGAACCAGTGTGAAGGATCATTGCTGAATGCATTGCACTTGAAATTTATTAGCACTCTGCTGATAGTGCCCCACTGAGATCATTAGCGCTTGATTTAGCACCCCACTTCCTTCCTGGGGTGCTAACACCCAATTTAGTAGACATAAAGAATCCTTAGCGCCTGGCACTAAATTTTCAAAATTTCAAAAGTTAGCGCCCCAAACGGAGCGATACCAATTTCACGCCCTTTATTTATTTGTAATGGGCTATTTTAATTCTGTTGTGCAGAATGATTTATTTTATAATATTTAGGGATTTCATTATTTTGTGATAATGTACAGTTAATTGTCATGTGTTAAACTTGCAGTGATTACATGATGGTCTTTAATTATTCAATGTGGGCATCATCTCAGGTCAGTTGCATGAAGGTGTTGGTCATCAGTGTCAGCCAGCAGTAGCAGTCGTAGCAATAAAAATAAGATATATGGGAGTGATTTCAAGGCAGTAATCTCATTTTGAGATTCAGAGTTGAGATGATGCTTATGGAGGTTAAAATGATTATGATATCATCTGATATAAATATCATATTTGTCATCTGGACCCCCTAGATTAAATCACAGGCTTACTGCTCACTCCCAGTCAATCATAATTTTAATATGTTTTTTAACCCTTGTGTCTAGCATCTTTTGAGATTACTTGACTCACTAATATTAAAGGGGAGGGTCCCGTGGGACTACAGGGCTGCTTTTGTAAGCACGTGTGACCGTCAGGGATTGTTGCCCACCAGTCGCAAGTATTAGGATGTTGGCTTGCTTACCTGTAATTTTCCATTCATTGATTTTAATGGGCGCAAGATTGTGGGCAACACATCTCGTGTTTCTCGAGCTGATTGTCTGTCAGCCGAGGCTCCCTGCCGATTGCACACATTCACAAAATCAGCCCCTGTATCTCTGCTGATGTACATTTAATGCTCCAGTTGTCGGGGTCAGTCTGACAATTCACCCCCTGCCGCGATAACAGCACTTCATACAAATATATTTTAAAATATCAACAATAGACAGAAAAGGATATTAAAAATTGATTAGAAATCTTTACAATGCTGCCACTGATGACCTTTTGAAAACCCTGTACCACACATGGTATACCACCAGTTTCTCAAGTTTATATGAGCAATGAAGGGATGTCTGAAATGTCTGTTGAAGTAGGGGAATTTAACAGGCATGTTTAAGGGGCAAGCGTGGTTGGTGGCTCAGCCAGTTTAGATAGCAATTTTCCATGTTGTAACTTCTATGTATTTCTATGAGGAAGCTCCCCAGTCTGTCCCGAGTTAGCTAGTCTCTGCTGGGGCAATGGTGTGGATGTTTTCATTAGTTTCGGTTTCCCTGAGTAGGAAGAGAAAGAACAGCCATGGTTCCTGCTTATGATCAGTACCCAGCGACTGTTACTGGAAAGCCTGTGGATGTCAGGTTAGGATAGGATCAGGTTTGGTTGTCATGTTGCCCACTGATTGAATAGTCTACCAAAACCTGCTCTCCATGTAGTTCATAGCTCCCAATGGCGATTGTGAATTTCCTGGATTTACATCAGATTTCTTACCGCAGCCACTTGGAATGAAAAAGAATGGTACAGGTGACTGTATTTAAGAGTTCAAGATAATTGATTAAAGTAAATTAAAATCTCGGCACTTTCTAGATATATTCAAAACTCGGCAAAACACTTTGTCGTCATTGTATGTTAGGTATAGTATATATTGTGTGCATGGTGTTGGGCACTGAAGTGTCTACACATGCGATCGATGAAAGTAAGAGTGGGGGTGAAAATTGCCCCTCCCCCCATCCCAGTGGCAGTGATGGCTGATAATGACGACAAAGGGAAGCAATGTTTTTATTCACTTTTTCCATTTGAGTGGCTGGTTTCCACAGTGGGATAATGACAGATTTTCTTTTGGTGGTGGGACTGAATGATAGATTTGTGTCTGATCATTTTCTGATGTGGCAAACGTTTTATAATTCTGATTGGCCATTCAGATGAGCTCTAAGTTAGGTTTTGGACTAAAAAGTCTACCGGTTTCTGCATTGTAATTTCTATGTATCTATTAAGTTCAGATTTTTGAGGTGGAAAAACTAAGCCTAACATGGCTGCTTAAGCTGCCAGGGACTTTGGGTCACATTGCACGAATAAACCTTGGGACCCATTCCACGTCACCTGGACTGAGCGAGAGATTAAATCCATCCATCTTCAAAGCCCAACCACCACCATAGTGTAGACACAGATCCATCACTCAACCATCATTATTCCACCATGTAAATCAGCCTCTCAAATGGGGGGGGGGGGAGAAAAAAAATGAACAAAAATGGCACCTCCCTTTGTAGGGAGTGCCAGTGAGGATGATCCACTCGGATGGAGAAGCCAAACTTTTGTCACTGGTACATAAAGTATTTGTGAAATGAAATAGTTTGTAGTACTGACATTAATAAAACTGAGACAGATTTACAAGAATCTTGGACATGTCTCCAACTAGACTGCCAGGGACCTGGACCCCTCCTGCAATCGCTGCTGGGAAATTCTGATGCGTCTCCTTTTCCCTCTCTTCCTCCCCCGCCCCATTACTTAAACCACCAGCATTTGTGTAGCAATTACATGACGCTTTCTTGAGATTAACATGTCTTTGATTTGAAATATAGTTGCTATTTTACTCAGATTAAAAGAGCTGAGATTTAAAATGTCCTTGACACAGAAAAGTGACATTATTAGCTGAATTAACGAATTCTTAATTATTCAACTAACTAATCTGTATTTGAAATGTTTTTACAGTACAGTGGTCATAAAGGTTTTTAAGTTTTATTCAGATATGGTATAGTGTTGGGAACCGAGGTGGATTATGCATAACATCATGCAAATTCATTTCTTTTTGCCTTGAAAATTATAATTGTGAAGGATGAGAGTGCAGTTTTGTAAACTAATTAAGAGCACTGTAATGTGATTCTGCTAAAGAGCTAGTTCTAATCCTTTGGAGTGTAAAAATAAGTTGAAAGCCTTGTTTGATTACAATTTTCAGCATTATGCAACAGAATTTAATTTCTTTGCACTGTTCAATTTGATAGTTTTGCTGAACATAACTTAGTAACAGAGGTTCCCTATCCAGTTTGCATTCATTCGTTACAAAAATTATATTTTCAAAATATAGTATATATCAGCACAGGCTGAGTTGCAAATGTTTGCCCTGCAAATATCCTCGGAGGCTTCTCCTGATCGACTGCCGTAACTTCAATGGAAGATCTGAAGGGATAATTACAAGTCCTAGCCCTTTCGGACTACCCCAGATCAGGCGTATTCCCCAGACATTCACCTTCAACTAAAGTTAGCGGTAGCCGAATCCTAGAGACGCTTAATTGGGTCTAAAGGTTCAGACTATCTCTCCCTAAAGGAAAGGAACGGCCTGAAGATGTTACCGTCCTCCGGATAGCACTTTTAACAAGTTTAACTCGACTGTAACCTTCCAGATATTATGAGGGTCCGGAAACCCCCCCAGAATTCTGCAACTCCTCTCTGAAGAGTGTACAGAAATTGAGTTCGCGAGATTGATACAGAAATACTACTTGAGACAATTCTAAAAATATATAGATTTATTTAAGAGCCGACATTCAGTTAACAGCTGATAAGTCAATCGCGACTTTAACCGTTCAAAATACAAATAGCTTACATTTCTTATCAGAGATCCTTATTCTCAAATCTTAACTTCGTTACATTTCACACTTCTACTTATTTCTTAATCCAGAATATCCACCAAAATCAAATACCTTGATTACCCAAGACTCAGAGTTGAAAACTTACAGAGCGTGCCTGTGAAGTTGAGAAACGCTTGCCCTTCCAGCGACCTCTGATTCTCTATCTGAAAAGCTCTATTTTTATACCTTTTTTTAGTGGTATTTTCTTTGAAGTTTCCTGCTGATGTAAGCTAATTATCTCTAGTGATTCTTTATTGAATTCTTTTCTATTCTTACTGTCATTTCAGCTGCCAACTTTTAGAATTCTGTCTCTACCTTTAGGTGTTTCAAAAACTTATCATTTTTATGGTTATTGTCGATTTATCTATTTGATGCTATTCTTAGGAAGTCTTTCTATTGAATTCTTAATATCACTTAACTGCTTGTAAGCCAGACGTCGTGACTCTGTGGTGTTCCAAGTTTAACACATAAACAATGTGATTGCTTGGTGTCATCTATTGATATTATATTTTCAAAGCCTCTCTGTAGGTATCTTTTACAATATGTAAGTCAAAACCACTTCTCTTAGGGTGTTTACTTGTTTTCTTGCTATCTCAATTGGTTGCATATTTAATCATGTTTCCTGTCTTATTTGATGTTACTTTATGAAGGCATATGGTTGTTTAATGTTCGAAGTTTCTGTTTCCCTGAGTGTTAGCTTATAACACTTTACTTGGGTCATTCCATTGTGTTTCTCCCAAACTTCTGGAAGCGCCAATGGTTTGCTTCAATAGGGGCATTGTTTTTGTGTTTACACCCATCTCCCATTTCAAAGCTTGTTTTCACAGCTTTGTGTTAACAAACCATCTTATCTCAGAAGCCTGTATTGTGTTTGCAGCCTGTGTCGCTGAGGCTTTCCAGACTTTTAAACCCAGTATGTCATGTATTAATGTTATCAAAATCTGTTCATAGGATGATGTATTTCTTGGAATATGGCTTATTCCATTACAGATCAACGTAAACTCCATTTATAAGTTGTATCCGGAGTTTCCACTGAAGATACGATGGCCAATTGAAAGACTCCGCCCCTCAAAGAAATTCTCGGCATTGGTTTGCTGATGTCAACTTCCGCTAACCTTCTCACTGCCCTTTGTCTGTTGTATAACAGTCTTCTACTCGACCAGAAAAGGGATTTGAGCCTAGAGGTTACTGTTGGCAATAGTAGTGGACGGACACTTCAAAGGAATATCATATAAATGACGACTTGTTTTAGAGGAGGCAATAACCTGGTTAATGCCTGCGTTAAAATAGTGGAGTGAGTAATGTCATGTGACATTGTTAAGCATCCATCCGCTAAAGTTGGCAACTGTCACAATGAGGCCTTGGTGTCTTAATGTGATACTCAAAACCTCTGGAATGGAGGTGGAAGCTTCCAACTTGTCTTCCAATTTAAAGTGCAAATGCTTTTCTGTTGTACAAAAGGCGTGAGAAGTGGTTTAGTTGCCAGATATACATTTAAATTTACAGGGCTTTGGGTAAAGAGCAGGGGAATGGGACGAATTGGATAGCTCTTTCAAACAGCATGATGAGCCGAATGGCCTCCTTCTGTGCTGCATCCTTCTATGGTATGAAGCGAAATCAGTTGACATGACGTGGCTTGTAACTCTAATTTTCTCCCTGGGTCACAAGCTTGTCGCATAATTAAAAACTGAATTATTTATAAAGATCCATTAAAGTGGGTGACAGAAAGATTAGCCAAAGGCGGCTGGTGTGCGAGAATGGACAGTTATATTTTCTGTGACCAGGAGTAATGTTCCAAATGATCATTAATTGAATTGTAGAGAACATTCTGTATCGCAGTCGTATGCAAATTTGACTTTTACATAAAACCCATGAAGAAGTAAGATGTCCTAAAGTATGAATGATAAATGAACAGTTAGACCAAGGCTAATAACTTTGAAACATTTTGCAGACAGTATTTAATAACTTGGGGTTTAAAAATACCATTATGATGTAATGCACAAATGCAATTGAATTGTGTGATTTGCCCAAGAGGTAGATTTCAAAACCGTGTGATAAACCCCTAATGATCACATCTTCATTTTTATGGCAAAAATTTCAATATAGCTGAAAGTTAATTTTTAAATCTAATTTTGTGGTACAGTATTGTCTACTGCCACTAATGTCCTCTGATTTGAAAGCAATTTAGACACAGGAGATGGTGGATGATAGGAGTCTCTATTAGGCCTTTAAGGCAAGGGACTAACTCTCTTGAATTTGCTTTATTCTTCTGCTTGATCTTCCCTGTGTCCTGAATTTTATATTATCAGTGACTTGTAAAGCCATTTACATATAATCCGCAACTTCATAATAAAACTTAAAACCAATCTTTGAAGCAGGAATATACCCACAGTATATGCCATGGTGGGGTCAGGAGGTGTTCATGATTGAATCAATTTTAAAACTCTCAAATAGTGACCAATTAAGGCTATGCAATAGATGGTATATATAGATTTTCAGAAGGCATTTGATAAGATGTCTCACTGAAGGCTTGTTACAAAATCTTCAGACTTATGGTTAATGAAAGGAAATGTGGCAATGTGGATAGAAAGTTGGTTGATGGACAGGAATCAAAGGGTTAGTGTTAATGGTGTTGTTCGGATAGGAGAAGGGTTGGAATTGGTGAACTAATAGATTTGTTCTTGGTATAAACAGATAATTTGAACTTTGGCATAGGAAGCATGATACTGAAATATGCTGATGACATAAAGTAGGGGGTTTGGCAAACTGGAGAGGTCTGTAAAAGACTTCAGCAGGATATAGGTTAATGGCAGAGGTGGACAGGTGGCAGATGCAGTTTAATGTGGAGAAATATGAAGTAATATATTTTGGAATGAAAAACAAGGAATGGACGTATACACTTAATGGAAAGACACCATAGGGTGTGGATGAACAGAGATCTAGGGAGATTCAAATACATAATTCTTTCAAAACTTATGTACAGGTAGATAAAGCCATGAAAAGGCCAATAGCAATTTGGGTTTTATAAATAGACGTATAGAGTATGAGAGTAAAGAAGTAACGAATCGTAACAAAACATTGGTTCGGCCATAGTTATGGCACGGTGTGCAATTTTAAGTGCCCCATTATAGAAAGGACATTAAAGCCATAGAGAGCATGCAGCGTAGATCCCAGCAAGATGATGCCGTGACTGGGAAATTATAGTCCTGAGGAGAGCATTAAACTACTGGAGCAGAGGAAGCTGAGAGGTGATTCAATAGAAGTTTTAAAATTAGGGAAAGTTTTAATAGGGTGATAGGGAAATACTAATTCCTGTGGTTGGGGAGTCATTGATGAGGGGTCGTTAATTTAAAATTATCACCGACAGTGAGGAGGAAGTTTAGGAGAAATTTCTTTGCTCAGGCTTGTTGGAGATGGAATGCCTATGGACAAGGAGAGATTGAGGCAGAGACCATTGCATCTTTTAAGGGAAGGTAGAATAAATATTTGAAATGAAGGATTATACAGGACTATCAGGAGAGAGAAAGGCAGTGCCATTAATCTTGATTTCCTCCAGCAGAGAACTGGCAGACACAATTGGCAAAATAGCCTCCTTCAGTGCTGTAAACCTCCACGGTTCTATAATGATCTTCAAATACTGACAAAAAATGTACTTTTACTTTTCTTACCCAATGAGTATACAGAAATGTGAAACGGCTGTTTAGCCCATCCAGCTCATTCACTCACACATGCCCAGTGTTGCAATCCAAGTGATTAATCACAGACCTTGTGCCTTGTCAATCATAATTACCAAGGAACAACATTCATACCTAAAGCCATTAAAACAAGTGAATCAATCACTTCACATGAGGTAACCGTCATTCCCAACTAAGGCAACTGATTTGGAATACATACAAACTTTAACAGTTGGGATTTTTAAATCCATACAACCTATTTACTTCCTCTCTGTGATTGGTGCAGTTGTTGGTTTTCTCTCTCATTTTCTGTTTTTTTAACCTTACTAAAATATCTGTTTATCCTTCAGTCTTCATTTCTGATGAAGAATTACACATCTAAAGTGTCAATAACCTTTTTTTTCACTTTACAAATGCTGACTGACCTGTGTATTTCCAGCAGTTGTAGCTTCCTTTTTATCATAAATCACTTCATTGTTTAAAAAAATGAATTGGTTTGTAGATCTATTTAGTTTTCTTTTCACAGAGCTGTGTTTCATTGTCATTCTTTGGTTCATTTTATTGTTCCTAATGGTTAATCTTTTCTTTGGGT
This sequence comes from Squalus acanthias, assembly GCA_030390025.1. Taxonomy (NCBI): domain Eukaryota; kingdom Metazoa; phylum Chordata; class Chondrichthyes; order Squaliformes; family Squalidae; genus Squalus; species Squalus acanthias. The sequence continues at coordinate 106,844,898 of CM059434.1, forward strand.
CTGACAGACGAACTAATCTTATAACTCCAGTTTCCCCGTGATAATGTGAAGTGAGGAAAAGCTGGACTACCACCAAATCAACATTCAAATTCTCAGTCCTGTCTAGTGATTGGTCTTTTTAAAATCAAATATCATTAGTTTTACCGAGGATTCAGATTACCTGAATACTGCTCAAAGTCATAAATAGAGCTCAGGATGATTAGTTACATCCTAAATAGTAAACAAATTGGCATCTGGCGTTTTTGAAGGAATTATCTCATTTCTGGGGGTTTTGTTCACAATAGCACTTGTCATGTCATAATGAATCAGCAAGGATAGTGTTCGTGAGAGATGGCTTCAAACATCTTAAACTTTCCTTAACAATTTGTAGAGAGAGTCAGGATCGAAAGGCTCGGCGAAGGGAAGGAAAGAGGCATACATTAAGTACACAGACAGCAGGGGAGTGCATGATAAGAGAGAATACAAAAAGATTAGGAGATAAATCAAAAAAACAATTAGGGAGGCAAAGAGGAACTATGAAATTAAATTATCAAGGAACATAAAACAAAATAGTAAAATATTTTATAGGCACATCAATAAAAAAAGGAAGGTTGGGAAGGGAATAGGGCCATTAAGGGATAGTCAGAACAATACCACAGGTAACGATAGAGATGGCAGAAATATTAAATGATTATTTTGCTTCCATATTTACCAGGGAGATAGAACAGGTGGACATGACATTGGATGATGAGATTAGTAATGAGATAAGTGCATTTAAAATAAAAAAAGGGGATATATTAAATAAATTAATCAAACTCAAAGATGATAAAATCCCTGGTCTGGATGGATTGCATCCACGCATTTAAAAAGAATCTAGGGAAGAGATAGCAGAGGCATTACTATGCATTTTTAATAATTCATTAGAAAAGGGTATAGTGCCAGAGGACTGGCGGATAGCTAACGTAATACCGATATTTAAGAAGGAGGATAGAACATGTCCAGGGAATTATAATCCAGTCAGCTTAACATCGGTGGTAGGAAAAATAATGGAATCCCTACTAAAGGAGAAAATAGAAGAACATCTCGAAACCAAAAACATAATAATGAATAGTCAACATGGATTTCAAAAGGGAAAGTCTTGCTTGACCAACCTCATTGAATTTTTTGAAGAGGTAACAGAGAGAGTAGACAGTGATGCAGTAGATGTAATTTATCTGGATTTTCAAAAGGCCTTCGGTAAGGTACCCCATAATAGAGTGAAGAACAAGGTCAGAGAATGCGGAGTCAGGGGACAAGTAGCAGAATGGATTGCTGGCTGGCTTCAGGACAGAAAGCAGAGAGTAGGAGTAAAGGGTAGCTATTCACAGTGGCAGAAGATGGGTAGTGGTGTTCCACAAGGATCAGTGATGGGACCACTGCTGTTCACAATTTACATTAATGATTTAGACTTAGGAATCAAAAACACAATTTCTAAATTTGCAGATGACACCAAATTGGGGGAGATAGTCAATACTGAGGAGGACTGCAACAAGTTACAGGAGGACATTAATAAACTTGCAGAATGGGCATATAATTGGCAAATGAAGTTCAACACAGATAAATGTGAGGTATCACATTTTGGTAGGAAGAATAGGGAGGTCACTTATCACTTGGAGGGTGCGAGTCTAGGTTGGGTAGAGGAACAAAGGGATCTAGGAGTACAAATACACAAATCATTAAAAGTTGTGATGCAGGTTAGCAAGGCCATAAAAAAAGCAAACCAAGCACTAGGGTTTATTTCTAAAGGGATAGAATTGAAAAGTAGGGAAGTTATGCTAAACCTGTATCAAACCTTGATTAGACCACACTTAGAGTACTGCGTACAGTTCTGGTCGCTATATTATAAAAAAGGATAAAGAGACACTGGAGAGGGTGCAGAGAAGATTTACAAGGATGATACCAGAAATGCGAGGGTATACATATCAGGAAAGGATGAACAGGCTGGATCTCTTTTCTCTTGAAAAAAGAAGGCTGAGGGGTGACCGAATAGAGGTCTTTAAAATTATGAAAAATTTTGATAGAGTGGATACAGAGAGAATGTTTCCACTTGTGGGGAAGAGCATAACTAGAGGCCATCAATATAAGATAGTCACTAAGAAATCCAATAGGGAATTCAGAAGAAACTTCTTTACCCAAAGAGTGGTGAGCATGTGGAACTCGCTACCACAGGGAGTGGTTGAGGCAAATAGTATAGATGCATTTAAGGGGAGGCTAGACAAGCATATGAGGGAGAAGGGAATAGAGGGTTATGCTGATAGATTTAGATGAGGAAAGACGAGAGGAGGCTCGTGTGGAGCATAAACGCCGGCATGGACTGGTTGGGCCGAATGGCCTGTTTCTGTGCCGTATATCCTATGTAATCCTATGTAATACCTGTCTACCCAGGGAACACGGGTAATATTGTTTCTTTCTCTGTATGTCTACTGCTCAAAGACTTTGGGCTGGATTTTGTCTTGGGGTCGGGTTGGGGTCGTGTCATCCGCATTTCGTGTTTCACCCCCGACTCCAGATTGATGTGGATGAATGATGCAATTTTCACTTAATTGGGCAATTGAGTTCCAGCATGTGGGAACCCATGAACTAATTAGTGGTTTCAGTCTGAAAGTCGCCTCTGATGATGTCATCACTGCTGACTGCCTAGTCTCAGAGACTGTTGGTGAGAGAGGACCTGCGTGGCTTGCTTTTGATGTGAGCGGACCTGGATGCAAAATGTGGGAGGGAGGGAAAGAGAGAGAGAGAATTTTTTTTGCATCCAAGTCCTCTCACTCCAAATGCCATGCAGTCTCTGAACACATTCAATGCAGCAGCATCGCAGGCGACTTTCACACCTAATACTACTACTACCTTCATCACATCTCCGTTGTAATAGTGCACCTGCAGCCGATAGTCAGCTATCCACTTGTGCTCCCGCCAGGTTTCACTGGAGTGTTTCACACTAGGCGTGCTTCAGGTCAGAAAAGGGTTAAACTAGCTAAAACGTTTCAAAATGGCATTACAGAGCCAATTTAGAGCTTGTTAAGGGCTTTAATGGCCTCTCCCGCCTCTTGGAGGCGGGACAGAGTCGGTAACCCCACGACTGATTTTGTCAAAATTGCGTGGAGGCGGGATGGGGTCGGGACCCCCGACCCCGCAAATTTAACCCCCCACACGCCTCCAAACCCGACTCCATGGGTCATTCAAAATCCAGCCCATTGTGTGTATCTGGACTTGGTCGAAAACAATAAACAGATTTGTTGCAAACCATATTTGGTGTCGGATTCGAACTGCTTACAGGAGATTTTTTTTAAATTACAATACTTTTTCTTTCCCTTTTTTTCTCTCTTAATCCAATCTTTCTTTGCTCTCTTTATTTCTCTTTCTGTACCTGATTTGACATTGAATTCACTTTTACAACTTACACTTCCTGGCTCAGACACTGCGCTGTTCATTTCACAATGCTTCAATCTGATTGGTTAAGGAGATACACAGTGCTTGGCCTGTTCACACCGATCCCAGATGCCCTGTAGAGGGTGTCACCCCATTTCCAGCTCCCACTTACAGCAACTTGCAGCGCAAAACATCATGGAGATTAAACGGGCAAGGGCAAGTCTGACGAACGGCAGGCCGCGTTCCTTCTGGCCCATTATGTTTTTACAGGGCTACAACTAGAGACGAGGGAATGTATTATGATCATGTCACTCACAACTTGAAAATCTCTAATAATTTGAAGCAAGTCATACCCATACTATTCTGCCAGTGCCAATAGTTCACTGCAGCTGCAGGCTCCCATCATCCCACCCACCCAGTGTAGTCAGACAGTGTTTCATTGAATCCCAATGGAACAGTGGCACATCTTACAGATTCTATTACTGATAGAATCTTCGGACTGATGTGAACAAAATGGAACACCAGGGATGCGCGAAACAACTCTTCACAGAAATAATCTTAAAAATAAAATTGTGTTCGCTGAAGTTTGCAAATGACATATATCTCTGTCTGTCAGTTCATCTCCATCCAGAGTGCTTCAGAGATCAATGTCAGTTCAATTTACTAGCCATTGTTACCAATTTGATTGTAATTACAGATGATTGTAATTGACCAAATATATGTGAATGTCTCAAATATCATTGTAATTGACATGTAATGGGTTAGTCTTTATGCTTGGAATGTGTAGGATTATCATTTAAGTGGGAATTTCAATAAAATGGTCACCTCAGCCCTGCAATGTATGATGTACTACTTAGTTAATATAATATGCATTTTAATTTCCTCACTAACGGAGAACCTCAGTAAGCACACTCTTTTATAAGACACGTTCTGTATGGTTCTTTAGGACCTGTGATGAGTGGTTGATTCCACTACGTAAGTCATATTCACCACTTTCAGTCTTGCGAATGAATTATATTTTGCTGTAAATTCCAGTTCGGTGAATGTCTTCTGTGCAAGCTCTACCTTGTTTACAGCCCCATTTACGCACACGCACCGCCTGCTGTTGTGGTTAGCACAACAAGGATTGATTCGACTTTCCACTGCAATCCAGGAAGTTAAGCATGAGATAATACTGTCAAAGCAGAGGTAACAGTGCCAAAGAGCTTTTATCTTGCACTGCTAGTTATAGCTAAGTGCAGCTGTGGCATCATTGGAATATTTGATCAGGGGTGTTTGGGTGTTGGGAAGCTGAAACAGCCTTGCATCTTTATGTAGCAGCTGTGGGAAAGGGAGGAGAGGCGGGAGATTCATCCCTGTCTGGAAAAAGGTCTGAGCACACTGAGGAATTATAGTGGAATCAGGAATATCTAGAAGCAGTAGATTAGGTGCACTGTGCTACAGCAACGTGTGGGCCATTTTCCTACACTAACAACCTTCTCTCTTTTCACTTTACCCTTCTCCGCCCCCAAAAAACACTAATTACATTCTTCATTACAAGACACTTCTGATAAGTGAATACAATTGGTGTGTTAACTGGGTTATTAACTTCACAATCAGCAACTATAGATGCTTTCCACATAAATTAGGATGGTTAGCAAACGTGATCCGCAGCAACCCCAACACGACCCTGTAAATTATTACAAGAGTTCTTAATTTGAGTGTAGAGCATTCACACGCCACTGGAACACTCATGCTTTTATAAATAAAAGCTATCTCTTGTTCTTTGATGCAGCAGAACAACTAATTTAAATTTATTGCAGCTGTTCCTTATTGCTTCCAAGTTATTTCACCCAGTCATTTCACTTTCATGAAGTGTTAATTAAGTAATAGCCAGGCATTGGATGCTTTTTGCTGTTTGTTTAATTAGGTGCTGGTCCTTCAAGACGTAGAGAGAACAATGGATCCTGAGAGTGATTACAAGAACATGATTTGATTGAAGCATTTGGATGATTTCATGAACTGTGAGAACTAAGTCCCAAAATTAGATCACTGAATTGTCACATTAGGGTATCTATCATTTTTTAGAATCATAATGGGGTAGTTTTATTCATTTTTATTCCCTTAATAGTGATGATACTGATGACCAGGGCACCCCATATCATTGGAGTATAATGACATTGTCACTGAAGGATTAATTATTATGATGTAATCATTAGAAGTTTGTTGAGAAATTATTAGCAATTGACTTCAATATAAACTCCATTTTGGATGATGAACTATGTCCTTGTTATGATACAGAAATATACTGAAGATCTTGTCAATGAAACCCACCTCTTGCTGTCTCGACCCTATTAAAGAAAGAGCATGCATTATATTAGAGCCGTTCACAACCTCACGATGTCCCAAAGCGCTTTACAGCCAATTAAGTACTTTTGAACTGTTGTCACTGTTGTGACGTAGAAAAACAAGGCAGCCAATTTGCACACAACAAGATTCCACAAACAGCAATGAGATAATCTGTTTTAATGATATTGATTGAGGGATGAATATTGGCCAGGGAGAACTCCCCTGCTCTGGGACCTTTTATGTCCACCTGAGAGGGCAGACTGGGCCACAGTTTAACGTCATCCAAACGATGGCACCTCTGACAGTGCAGCACTCCCTCAGTATTGCACTGAAGTGTCAGCTTAGATTATGTGCTCAAGTCTCTGGAGTGGGACCTGAACCCATAACCTTTTGACTCGGAGGCGAGAGTGCTACCACTGAGCCAAGGCTAACACATATTAAATTGCCACTAAACTGCTGACCACCCAACTTCACTTCCTGGCCCCCATGCTCACTGCTATTGCAAATGGTTCTTTCTCCTCAGGTGTTGTCCCTCTTCCTTTCAAATCTGGGGTCATCACCTCCCTCCTCAAAAAAACCCACTCTTGATCCCTCTGTCCTTGTAAACCACCACCCCATCTTCAACCTCCCTTTCCTCTGTGAACATGTCACCTCCCAAATCTGTGCCTATCTTTCTCGCAACTCCATGTTTGAATCTCTCCAATTAGGTTTGCTGTCTTGTCTGAGCGATAAATGCTGGCTAGGAGACCAGTAGAATACCTTCCCTGCTTTGAATAATGTTGTGGGATTGTTAGTTCCACCTGAACCATCAGAACAGGAAGAAGGGGCCTCAGTGTAATGTCCGTCTGAAGCACGGTCTGCCCGACAGTGCAGCACCCCTTGAATACAGCACTGTAATGTCAGCCGAGGTTATGCACACAATCCTCGAGTGGGCTGTGCTGCTGCCACTTAAGGGGCTGTGTCTCACTGTAAGAGATGTCTGTGTTCATGCATAGGAGAGTGCAGTGACTCCAACACATTCAGGCAGGGCGATTGCATTCCCAAATGTATCCGTTACCTCGGATATTTTTTCTATTTTAGTTTAAATTTAAATTTTGAAAATAATAACGAGCGGTGAAAATGCTCCCACTGCTATAACTCCTGTTGGGCTGGAAACGTGTCACAGCATCTAACAGACCAGCTACAAAGCAGAGTTTTCATCGCAGCTTTTCCTCTCATTCAGACTCCCGAAAAACAGCGATGGCATTTGCCCCATTAATTCAACATATACCGGAAATCCTTTCTTCAGAAGCATATACGGCAAGAGCTTCACAAACCTACTGGTTTAATTTTGAACTCTCATCCAATGACTTTCGAACATGATATCCAAGGCTTCTGGTGTATATACAGTAAACAGATGGCAAACATTCTGAGACTGTCTAATTTTGGAAACAAATAGCACAACCATATTTTACAGTGATTTGTAATGTCAGCATTCGTCTTGCACCTGCTTTCCAATGCTGCATCAGGGTTTCATCTCCCTTACACTAGTAGATATAACCTCTTGTAAAGTTTCTTTCAAGTCAGTGGCTAGCTGCCTTAGTAATTGTCAGTCAGCAGAAAATGTAACAAATGGAATTTTGTAGCATTTGGCATATTAAAGAAAGCTTATCCATGCTACCAGCAAAACACCATGGGCCAAATTGTGCTGTAGCAGGGCATCCAATGGCGTCTGCCATTAGTTCGACTTACCCTTGCATGTTTAGCGTTTTAATATTTTTGCGTGGCATCTTACTGAAAGTGCGAGCTGCTAACATCGCAGCGAGGGAAACGGCATCTGGGACCTGAGTGAACAGGGTATCTCCTTAACCAATCAGATTGAAGGATTGTGAAATTAACAGCGCAAGGACTGAGAAGGAAGTGCAAGTTAGAGTGAGTGAATTCAATGTCAAATCAGGTACAGAAAGAGAAATAAAGAGAGGGAAAGAAGGATTGGATTGAAAGAGAGAGCAAAAAGAGACAGAAAGGAAACGTAAATAAAAAAAATTATTTAAAATTTTACATTTTAAAATCTCCAAAACCTGAAGGAATGAGACTCCACACTTGTAATGGTTAATTTTCATTGCCAGAGAGATAGATTGGCAGTAATTAACACTTATCGCGTCGTTAACAGGGTACTTAGACTGGAATGGACAAGACTTAACTATCTGCGGCGGGTTTAGTTCGTATCTACCACACAAATAAAACAACTTCACACCTTTCAATGCATTTCAGTGTTGAGGCAGACAGTGCGATGCCTCTTCTGTGAAGCTAACGGTGGAGCGGCGCTACTCGGACAGCAACCTTTGGATATTTGAGTTTAACCGCGCATCCGTCCATTGCCTGAAGTGGCTGTACCATTTGTGCATAAGTAATGATGAGCACCATTAGCCTCACCATTACTTTGACAGGAAAATCTGGGCCCATCTCTTGATTAACAGCACTCATAGCTGGATATATCACTGTTGTTGGGTCAGTAGGTAGTAGGTGATAGATCAGTGAAAAATAATTCTGGTTGTCACCACAATACTTACAAATTAACACGTACAAATACTCTGCTGGCAGTGTTCAGACCTTTTATATCTAGTGTAGGGTGTTTTTGCGTGCCCTGTGTTTCTATGACTCTCCCTTGAGTCGACCCATGCATTAAAACTCCCCAGTTTGGGTTGTTTCCCTTGGACGGCAGGAGCTTTTGCCAATATTCCCTGCCCAGCCCGTCGATTAGCGGGTAATCCCACACAGAGAGACCAAGGCCAAATAGGTCTTCTCCTGTGCCCGATGCGCAGCGTCCCCAGCGGGATTACTGTGTAACCTGGCCGTGACCGGATGCCACCCGGTTGGTCTTCCGAATCATACCATGAACCACAAGCCCCACAACCCCCAAGTTCGGACCCAAGGAGTTACTATGGATAGATTATAATTGACTCAGACGAAATGAAACGGTTCAGGTTGGTCAAAGTTCGATTCCTTTTATTACACTCACAAAACGACAACCCCTACTCCTCTCGCTTATGGCATAACGAATAGGTAACCGTGGATACTAGCTTATAACTTTAGACTAAAATACCCACCCTGTTGGTTACGCCGAGCCAACCCCTTCCCAGAATCTAAGCCTAGATAATGGAAAAACCCTTCTAACTAAACCCCTCTCCCAGTTTGGTCAGAACCCACACTTGGAAGCCTCCTCACACACACACACGTGTTAGCTTGTGTCTTGGACACTTGCAGTTCTTCAGCAGCCAAACACGCGAGCGGTCCTGGGGATTTCTAGAGGTGTATGCTGGATATAATTACCAGCCCTTGTCATTGATTCACGTGGTCCCGGGTCTGTTTGATGCCAGAGACAAAACCGTGCCTAACAGAGGCATGCGATGAGGCCTAGAGAGTTCCGTTCAGGCGGTACGGCGAGGCGCTCACTTTGGGGGTTCCTGGAGAGTTGACGGACGCGTAGCTACGCGGAGAACCTCGTTCCAGATGGTAGAGAAAAGTAAGTGCTGAATCCCCAAAGTTCAGCATATTTATACCCCGTATAATACACAAAACTGGCTGGGCGATTCCTGGTTACCATGGTCGCAGAGACGCTAGTTGGTCTTCCTGGTGACATCTCTGTCCTGGATTGGTCATCTTGATGAAAACAATGGTAGGCCATTACTGTAGATGAGCAGTTCTCGAAGTGCTAACTGTTTGTTAAGTTCTTGACTACTCCTTCATTGAAAGAGTCCAGAGGTGTTACTTTTGGCCTGCAAACATCATTGTCCATCCAGACATCCCGGCTCCATGGACAAAAGGTGTTTTTCCACAAATCACACAAGTTCGAATATGAAAAGGCCCCTGCCTTTCATGACGTCAGCGTTGAGACTGGTCCCATGGCAACCCAAAAGACAGACAGTTCCTGCTATCTTCACAGAAACCAAAAGTCAGTCCTTTTTAAAGTCCAAAAGTCCAAACTCCATTTTGAAATGCAGCCCAAGTGCGTCTCCATTTTAAAAGGGTACATATCCATTTTAAAAGTCCAAAAATCCTTCAGGCACATGCACCCACTGATGTTGGCACCGGCCAAATCCTACACTAGGACGCAGAAATACCATTGGCTGAGACTACATAGGGGGTTATCCAACCCAGGAGTAAAATCCAAGCCGGAAGCATTTCATTTGTCTGTAAAGTAAGGCTAAGACGGATAAGTTGACATGACTGGTGTCATGCCACACTGCGACTTCAACCATTTTCAAAAATAAAGTATTTACTGATTGAACTGTGAGTAAGCCAGTTTTGAATTGCTAGTAATACCAGTTTAGTACCAAAAACTGAAAATCTGAGATGGGTCGGAACTACTCTACCCCTACTTTCACAACAACAGTTTCGAGAGATAATAAACTTACAACCTGAAGCCGTTGAGCAATTGTCTTAACCCCGGCTGGTGGCAGGCAGGTGCAAGATGAATGCTGAATCCTGAGGGGCTGAATAGATGTCAGTCTATGCCAGAGGTTCCCAAACTGGGGGGTACACCGAGGTTATCGGGGCCCTAAGGGCGGGCGGGCGGGCTGACCATGAAAGAGAATGAGAGCCACCAGTGCAGCCTCACATAGCCAGAGGAGGTGCATTATGGGGCAATCTCAGCACAGTGCCAGGTGTTTGAATCCCCGCTAATTTGCAGAAGTGGACATTGGACCGATCAGAGCTGCTTCTGGTGCAACAGTAATCAATACTATCCATTAAAGAGAAAGACATTTCCCTGGCATCTCCTAATTGCTGCATGAAAGTACAGATTCTTGAAGCAGTGGCCTATTTGAAGCACATAATCCCTACATGACTGAAAAAGTAACTGAAGAAGTATTTTGAACTTCTTTCTACTTTTTTCCCTAGATTTTGAAACCAATAGGATCAAACTCTACCATCTAATTGGGGACTACAAAATATAGTTTCTTTGAAAAAAGAGAGGGTAAATGGGAAATGAATCTCCAAAAGGAGGCTCAGCAAAAAACCTTTGGCAACCTTTCGTCTACGCAATTTAAATGCAAATTTTTAGTCAAGAGAATGAGCCAATGTCTTTAGTCCTTATAGCATTTGTTATGAAAATCAATTGGTAACAAACAAAATGTGTGCTGTTTGCTGATATAAACAAACACTCAGGTTGGAGGGAATTATGGATACAAAATCATACCAATATGTGATACAGTTCTCAGGTACTTACATGACTTGTCACTCCTAATAACAAATGCACTTTCAAAGTCATCCTCTCATAGGAATGTTATTCTGAAAACAATATTCTATGTGCATTCTATTCTATTAAGGGTGCTTTACTGTACCATGTCCTTATCCTCTTGCATTTTATTACTGGATGCATTTGTTGTGACATCCGTGTAGCAGATTGATGGCACTAATCAAAATACTCCATGCTTCAAATACGGTCACCTAATCCTCTTTGGTTTTCTCCCAGTTTAAAAAAAAATCTCTTGAACCAGTCTGATTTCATTATGTTTCAGAAGCGTGGTTGCAACGTGCCAATATTTTAATCATACCAACTGCACACTGTAATTAATGAAATTCCACTTCCCATTGAGGGGGCCTAAGGATGACTAGCGGATGAATTGAAAAGGTCACATTGGATGAGTCGGGGCTGTTCTTTTGAAGTTTGGATTAAGGGACAGTGTTGAAGCTTTGGTCTGCTTCTGGCTTTGCTGTTCTTAGCCTGGGATTGCACAATGTTGACAACAGGTGCAAAGCATTCCACTGTCCAGCAGGAACATCCCTCATATTGAACACAATAATAAAAAAAGTCCCTCCCAAAACATGAATGCTGTTGCTGGGAGAAAGAAGCAGAGCAACCTTGTGTCACTTTGTCACCATGATATCACGCGCACGCAACACAGCAATGTAGCGGCGGGTTTTTGACACGAGTTGTATTGGCTATTTGGGAAATGAGCAAGGTTAGAAAAATACTTTTTGACAAAGATGCTGTCCTTTCACGGGGGCTTTAAAATGATCAGTTTTAATCATAGGCAAAACCAGGCTGTTGAAGAATGCAAGAGAATCATGGCAATGTAGGATGTGCCTAGAAATTCAAGTGAATGAGATCTTTGAGATCAACTCAATCAACCCAGAAACAATTGAAACCTCTGGAAGGTACTATGATAAAGAAACGCAACTGAGAATCAGTTGTTTTGAAGGTTTCAGCTTAAGGCGAACACATCACCTGTCTGCTAGGTAGGTCCAGTTGCTTCAACAACTGTGGTTACATGTTCCATGTTTGGTGGCCAGATGATTCGGCTGTGACATCATAAAAATGTCCTATTCTAGTTTTGTAAATGACTTGAGCTGCCGAGAACATCTTGTGGACAAGGCTTTGAGTCCTGTTGATGTCACCCTGCCATGCATCGTAACTGTGGAAAGCTCAGGTCCACATTTATTTAACTGGAAAGAGAGTGATCCGATTTTAATTGTATTTGCTCCGTCCTGGTAATAGCTGTACTTGGGTTTTCCTGCACAGACTCTCTGGAGCCCCTGAAAATACCTAGAAGCATAAACTTGCCAGAACTCCACTTTCATTAAAATCAATGGGAAAACAGTGGCTCGGAAGTTACAGCACACTACTGGTGTGATGGCCTCATCAGCATGTCATGGCCACATTCCCAGAACTTCCAATTAGTTGAATCAGACTGGGCCAAGAGACTTTTTATAGATAAGTGATATAAGTAAGTAATCACGTTCAAAACTGACTAGTGCAACCGATCAGTTGTACTGATGTCAAAATAATGGCATTGAGTAAAGAACTGCAAGTGAATAGAATACAATAGAGTGGAGCCCTCTTAAAGTAAGAACACCATGACACGTTAAAAAATAATCTTGTACATACCTCTGTTTGAGAGGCCTGTTAACAATGTGTGCGATTATAATGGGCCGGATATTCCGATCCCTACGGGTGTGTACGCGCAGTGTACCCACCCGTAGGGAAATCAGAAATGCCGGTTTCAGGCATGCACAGCGCATGCGCTGGAAACCGGCATTTCCGATTTGTCAAGAAAGCTCTTGACAGATCCTCTGGCTGCCCTGGAGAAGGGCCTCTGCGAGCGGATAGTACTGCTTTTTGGAGACCCTCCGCCCGCAGAAAACCCTTACAATTCTTACGCCTGATAAAAGCAAGCGTAAGGCCTGCTTTTACCAGGATAAGAGTTGAAAAAAGTAAAAACAATATATTTTTTTCACTGATTTATCATTTAAAAATACTTTAAAAAAGGTAAGTTTATTTTTAGCCCCGTAAATAAAACTTTAATTATTTTTTTCAAAAAATTAAATTTTTGTTTAAAGTACTTAATTTATTGTAGTTTCAAGTCATTTTAAAAATGTGATTTTTTAAAAAATGTATTTAAAGTTTTACTATGTTTTTTTCATTGATCTTCATTCATATAGTTGACAGGTCTTCCTGTCAAATGTATGAAGGGAGATTTCCTTCTTTGATTGGCTCCCCATGGCCCATGTGATCCCAGGGATGCTGCGAACTACCTGCGCCTCTGGGATACGTGGGCCCTGCGCACTTGGAGTTTGGAGAGGCCCAGGAGCGGAAACGTGTGCGTCCCGGGAGCCCTCAGGTAAGGGCGTAGATTTTTCCAGATCGCAGGCCTCCGCCCGCGGGAGGCCTGCGATCGGAAAATACGGGCCAATGTTTAAGTAATCCCAATCCAGGCCACACTCAAAGGGAACTATGCCACAAATAAGCACAGATGTACCTTCAGTAAGCGTGTTCCTGAAAAGGGCATTTGAAAGAAATGTCTGTAATCTGTGGAAAAATATTCGGACAAGTGTGAAACTGACCACTGCAGAGGGAAAAGGTTACTTCAATAGAAGTTAACCAATAACACACTGCATTGTCTTGTTGGAGGCAGCAGTCAATGCTGAAATCATCCTTTTGGTAGTGAGGATGTTCATTAGTTGCAACTGCATTCTATACTTTTTTGTCCTTCTTTGAAGTTTCCCTGTGACACTATCCTTGTCAAGAAGATAAATTAGACACCTATTGCAAGCCTTTCTCAATGTTGCTGCATAACCAGATCTTCAGGGTGAAAGCAGCCCAAGGTGACTATTTCCTCCCAATGATGACATTGATGAGCTTTAAGTATCCTGCGTGCGGAATCGTGGGCATGAAACCATGTCCTACTGCTCCACTACACAGCCAGTTGAAGGGTGAAGAAGATTGCAGGGATGGCTGTTGGGGGCCAAGGATATCTCCTACAGCCATGACTCGTGACTCTACTGTGTCACCCAAGGACAAAACCTGAGCTGAGGTACAATATGACCCATGCTTCTACCACAGTCTTAGTGGGACCCACCTTAAGCATCCTAAAGTAGTAATTGCATTACTTGAACAGATCAGGGGGAGTGCTACAGTATAGCCCAGGCAAGATCTCAAAGATTATTGTTGCTTTCTGTACCTTGCACAACTTTGCCTTAAAAACGAACCAAACCATGGAGCAACAGAAAATGCTGGAAGCACTCAGCAGGCCAGGCAGCATCCGTGGAGAGAGAAACAGAGTTAACGTTTCAGGTCTGTGACCCTTCGTCAGAACTGGAAAAAGTTGGAGATGTAACAGGTTTCAAGCAGGTGCAGAGGCAGGGAAGGCGGGGGTGGAGGGGAGGAAGGAACTAAAGGCACAGTCTGTGCTAGGATTGAACTCAGGAGAGATAAAATGTGCAAATGGGGATGGCAGAATCATCAACAGCTGCCGCCTGAAAAAATGGCGGGGGGGGGGGTGGGGGTGACATGGAGCAGTCAGGAGAAGAAATGTAGCAACAAATAGAAGAGGAGGCTGACCATGACACAGAGGAATCAACTGCACAACAAGCAGCTCCGTCTGCAAACCTCTGGTACCTTTCCCAGTGGCCATTCTTCATATGTGAGCTAATTCGGTGAGCATTGGCAGGCTATTTGACTATGGAATATATCATTGTGGAGCCTAATTCTGTCCTCGGCTGACAAGCACATGTGCACGTTGCAGCAGAAGTCACTAGATAGCAATCAGGAGCTGGAACTGTGACATTGTTCCGAACTTGTACACAACTGCTATACGTGGATGCCTTTATGTAACATATTGTACAAATCATAGAATATATGACAAATATATTACATACAACTAATATTGTCCTCCTCCAATTTGAACGATTGCAGTGGACTTCTGAATTATCCAAAATGTGTTTGTCATTCCATTGCTGTATAACTAGCAGTTGCACTGTTAAAATGGCCTTGCTGAAGGGTGTTCAGACAGTTTCTCCAATGATTGCAAACTCCACAGCTAAATTATCAAAAAAATACTTATTATGGGTACATAAGAACATAAGAATTAGGAGCAGGAGTAGGCCATACGGCCCCTCAAGCCTTCAATAAGATCATGGCTGATCATTGACCTCAACTCCACCTTCCTGCCCGATCCCCATATCCATTGATTCCCTTAGAGTCCAAAAACCTATCCAACTCAGCCTTGAATATATTCAAAGATTCAGCATTAACAGCCCTCTGGGGCAGAGAATTCCAAAGATTCACAACCCTCTGAGTGAAAAAATTCCTCCTCATCTTGGTCTTAAATGGCCTACCCCTTATCCTGAGACTATGCCACCTAGTTCTAGACACTCCAGCCAGGGGAAACAACCTCCCAGCATCTACCCTGTCAATCCCCTTCAGAATCTTGTATGTTTCAATGAGATCACCTCTCATTCTTCTAAATTCCAGAGAGTATAGGCCCATTCTACACAATCTCTCATCATAGGACAGCCCTCTCATCCCAGGAATCAATCTAGTGAACCTTCATTGCACCGCCTCCAAGGCAAGTATATCCTTCCTTAGATAAGGAGACCAAAACTGTGCACAGTACTCCAGGTGTGGTCTCACCAAGGCCCTGTACAATTGTAGCAAGACTTCCTTACTCTTATACTCCAACTCCCTTGCAATAAAGGCCCACATGCCATTTGCCTTCCTTATTGCTTGCTGTACCTGCATGCTAGTTTTCTGTGATTCTTGCACGAGGACACCCAAATCTCTCTGAACACCAACATTTAAAAGTTTCTCACCATTTAAAAAATATTCTGTTTTTCTATCTTCCTGCCAAAGCGAATAACCTCACATTTCCCTGCATTATACTCCATCTGCCACCTTACTGCCCACTCGCTTAGTCTATCTATATCCCTTTGCAGACTCTATGGCCACGATTTCGCCGACTGAGGCGGGGCCGGGGTCGGTGTCACGGTCCCAGCCCGCTGCCTACTGCAGCCCGCACTCTCCAAGTGATTTTACGTTAATTGGCCTTGTTAAGCCCGCCCTGCGAGGTTCCCGGCCAATTAAAAGGAAGCGGGTCTGATGACTTCATTTGATGACGCGTCATCAGCCGGTTTCCTTAAAGGGGTCATGTCCAAATTGATTTTGACAGTTCTGCTGTCAGCGTTCTGCAGCATTGAGGTGCTGCAAACACTGACAAGCACTGCACAAAGGTGCACGGCTGCACCCAGGCTCTCCCATGACTCCCTCCATATGCTTATGGAGGGAGTCACAGCACGCAGGGAGGTCCTCTTCCCTTCCCATGGGCAGAAGAGACCTCCCAGGAGATCAACGCAGCCTGGTTACACATTGCACAGGACGTCACAAGCAGGGATGTCGTCAGGAGGACCAGGCTGCAGTGGCGCAAGCCTTTCAATGATCTCAGTAGATCATGAAACATTACTGCCATGCCACATTCAACCTCATCCTGCTGTGCCACTCATCACATCCCCATCACTCTGCCTTCCCTACCCTACTCCTGCACATCCTTACTCACACCAATCTACCTTGCACCTCCACCCATCCCTCTCTATCTACATTATCACTTCCCCATCTCACTAGCCACCCCTCATACTCACGCTCATCCAACTGCAAGCATACCAAATAACAACACACAAGGGTAGGCACTTGGGTGGTTTAGCCAATGTTGTTGTGAAATTTCTGCTAATGTGCTGTCAAACATTGAAATCTATATTTTCAACACTTTGCGTTCTTGGACAGATTTGTGTGCACCTTTGGAAGTGGCTTAGTGAGTTGTAGTGAATGGTGAGACATAAGGGTACCCCTCCCCCCCCCAACCCCGCCCTGCAATGTTGACGAGTGTGAAAGGAATGTTTTGGGCATTGTATGGATGCTTTATGGTGTTGGTGTAGGGTGGTGCCAACCTGGCGCATCATGTGGCATCCAGGGCGTACAGTGCCAAGTGAAGTAAATCTGGCCATGGTGAGGCCATCCTTGGTGTCCCGGGCAGCAATGTAGTCGGGTGCTGATGCCCTGTGTCCTGTGCAGCATCAGTTGATTGCGGAGAAGGCTGGTGTTGTTGTTGCTGCTGGTGTGCCCGGCGATGTTGGTGTTGGGGCTGATCGTGGTGGGATTCTGAGGACCAAGGTGAGATATTTTCAAGGGCAACAATGCTGATGGAATAGATGACAGGTGAGGTTGAGATGACAGAAGCGATCTGTCACTGGTGGGAGAGGTTGTTCCAATGAGGTGGCACTGGATAGAGAATTGGCTCCAAACACTTGCAAGCTGCAGAAAGCTCAATATGTCTTCCAAATGCAGTACCAGCAGTTTCTGAGCTTTGAAAGTGAACAGCTGTAACATGGGATCTTTTATACAACCTTGGCAGCTGTCAGCTCATGAGATGATTCAATGCTGAATCCACTCACGACATGCTGAGCTGATGTTTTCCCCGAGCAGCGGGTAACCCGTGGGGGGAGCACGTATGAAATGTAGGCTTAAACTAACAGTTAATTGGATGTTAACAACCCATTTAATGATGTGAATTGCCTCCCCCGCCACTAGGTGTTGGGTTTGTTCAGCGCCGACAGACCCGACACCTGGGAGACTCGCGTGGAGGCGGGTTGACAGCGGCTTCCCCACCTCCGAACCCGCCCTCTGAGTGCCAGAAAAATTCAGCCCTTTGTGTTCTCCTCATGGCTTACTGTCCCACCTAGCTTTATATCATCAGCAAACTTGGATAAATTACACTCCGTCCCTTCATTTAGGTCATTAATATAGATTCTAAATAGCTGAGGCCCCAACACTGATCCTTGCGGCACCCCACTCGTTACAACCTGCCAACATCATGGTTGGCTAACATTTTGTTGCTGTTAATGAAATCACATTATCACTAACTGCATGTTTGAAAGTCATATGCACTCACATCTCATTGGCACTGTTGAACAACATGCTTTGCTCCCTATTTTGTTGCAGAAACGAGAATGTTGGTTCTATAGAGAGTGGCTGTGAAAGGCCTCCAGGATTCCTATATAGACTACCTCATTCTTAATGACTGCAGAAGCTCAAACAGAACACTCAACCCAAATTGAGAGATGAATATTCTTCTTGATTGCAGGAGTCAACGATCTTATTAAAGTGAATGTATTTTGCCACTAGTTGAATTACTGCTAAATGTCTGGGAAATTAAAGTTCATCTATTGCTATTTATGTCTAGACATCTAATCAAAAGTTGCCAAAAGGTTGCATATAAACATGGTGTATGACGTAAGAAAACTACTAGGCACTTGGTCTCAGCGTTAAACAAAACTTTAATCAACTGTTTTTCAACATGGAGATCGAGTTGTGACCTTCACTAGTTCCTGTTAAGGAATGTCCTGAGCAAGCTGGGCCCATGCCCGAGTAATTATACTCTCCCTGGACAGCGCCACCAGCAGGCCGCCCAGTATTATTTCATAAGTCATTTCCACAAGATTCATGTCAGTGTAAATCATCACTTTTTTTACTTGCAGTAGCACAATGTCAGATATAGTCCATAGCAGACATAATGTGACCATTGGTGCCTGCAGCACATCTGCACGTGCTGATCGAGTTATTGGGTGCCGACTCAGTGGCCAATGTGTCCAATGTGCTATCAGCGCTTGGAGCCCCGAGGTGCATGTAAATTTGGGGAAAGCCCCTTAATGCACCTGGAGTACCGCAGCAGTGCATCTGCTCAGTGCCCATTTGCTATAGGTGCTGTAACTAAACGGATCTTTTGCCTTGCTACATGGCCCTCTCCTCCAAGCAAGGTCACCCCTGGTTACAGGACCCACCTGCCTATTGGCCGCTTAACACCCAATCGGCAATTTGGGCTTTTTTGTGGAGGCCATGCTTTTGCAAAAGAATGTAGGCACTGGTTTAAGGGCAACAAGCAGTCCTTTAACAGCTGTTGGTACCTGTTAATCTGTCTCCGTGGCCTCCGCATTCTCCCAGTGAGCAATGTGCTGTGCACTGGGAGTGCCCTTTAAATAAGTTAATAATCTGACCTGATACTATGAGCCACAACTGCCTGCACCTACAGTGCCTGAGGAGCAGTGGTCCTGGCAGCACTTGCCATGACTACTTTATTGGCCTCAGCATCACTATGGAAATGCAGAGGTTATTAGACTCGAGTCAGCATGGCGAGAAATGTAGAAATGCACAAATGCATCACTTTGCAGCCAAGAAAGGCCTAAGGTTACTGAGCTTTGATAAAGGAGCCGTATTGCTTTAATTAAAAAAAATCCACAAGTAATTTGAAAAGGAAATGGAATATTAAAATAAATCATGTTACTCTTTGAAAGATAAGAATGCAGCAGTCTTCACCCAACATCTCCAGTTCGTGTAATTCACAATGTATTCTGCTAAGCTGAAGCTGTATGCCATAGAGCCTAATTGCCGTAGGACATGGGCAACGGTTAAAGTGGGCTGGAGGACAGTCTAGAATGGCGACATGCTGCCAGAAGTGCAAGACCTGCTTAGAAATGGCTTGCAGTATAGAAACACATCATGTATGCATGCATTGGTATGTTCAATCAGGCACAGGCAGACAGAACTGCCAGCTGATGATTTAGTCATGAGACTCCCACAGAATTCCACTTTCACAGCTCTTGGCATGTTCATTACTCTATGTACGCTGGCTTGTGTTCAGCGCTGCTGTGCGTAGGAGGGAAACTTCTGAGGCAGATTGAAAATTGGCTCAAGCAGAGAAGGTACAGTGTGCTTGTGAATGGAGCTGCATCAACATGGCAAGGAGTCACTCGCGGGTTGTCACTGTAGATTAGCGCTGGCACAGTTGCTGGCTGCCGTGTATGTAAATGATTTGAAGTTGGAGTCAGATTCAAAGTTGTCTAAGTTTGCAGATGACACCAAATTGGATGGTTTGTGGGGGGTGGGAGGGGGGGGTGGTGCGGGGAAGAGAGACTGTTCAAGCAATGGAGAAGAGGAAAACCAAACGCAAAGGATCTGGATATTTTGGGAAGGTTGACAGATGAATGGCAAATAGCAGTTAACGTGGACACATTAAGTAATGAGACAGTGAAAGGAAGTAAACAGTAGAAATATAAACTAAATGGCTCTAGGCTACTGAACAAAACACAGGAGAGTGATTGTGGGGTATTGGCAAATGGGTCACTGAAACCAACCGCACCCTGTACTGCGGCATTACGGTAAAGAAAGGTAACTGGATCTCGGGATGATTCTAGAGGAATAGAGCACAAATTGCAGGAGTTCATAATCCGGACAAGGCACTGGGATGGCCACATCTGTACCATTCTGGTTGCTGTAGTACAACATAAGAACTTAAGAACATAAGAATTAGGAGCAGGAGTAGGCCATACGGCCCCTCGAGCTATTCAATAAGATCATGGCTGATCATCGACCTCAACTCCACTTTCCCGCCCGATCTCCATATCCCTTGATTACCCTAGAGTCCAAAAATCTATCTATCTCAGCCTTCAATACACTCAACGACTGAGCATCCACGGCCCTTTGGGGCAGAGAATTCCAAAGATTCACAACCCTCTGAGTGAAGAAATTCCTCTTCATCTTAGTCTTAAAAGGCTGACCCCTTATCCTGAGACAATGCCCCCTAGTTCTGGACTCTCCAGCCATGGGAAACAATCGCTCAGCATCTACCCTGTCAGTCCCCCTCAGAATCTTATATGTTTCAATGAGATCTCCTCTCATTCTTCTATATTCCAAAGAATATAGGCCTAATCTATTCAATCTCTCCTCATAGGACAACCCTCTCATCCCAAAGATTAGTCTAGTGAACCTTTGTTGAACCGCCTCTAAGGCAAGTATATCCTTCCTTAGATAAGGAGACCAAAACTGTGCACAGCACTCCAGCTGTAGTCTCACCAAAGCCCTGTACAATTGTAGCAAGACTTCCTTACTCTTATACTCTAACCCCCTAGTAATAAAGGCCAACATGCCATTTGCCTTCCTAATTGCTTGCTGTACCTGTATGCAAGCACTCTGTTTCCTGTATGAGGACACCTAAATGTCTCTGAACACCACCATTTATTAGTTTCTCACCATTTAAAAAATATTCTTTTTTTCTATTCTTCCTGCCAAAGTGAATAACCTCACATTTCCCCACATTATACTCCATCTGCCACTTTATTGCCCACTCACTTAACCTGTCTACATCCCTTTGCAGACTCTTAGGGCTGGATTTTGTCAATGGGGACGTGATGGAGGCGGGACTCCCACTTTTTGGGTTGTAGTCCCGCCTCCATCGACTTGTGGCCAACCCACTGTATTTTCCCTTGATTGACCTTGTTAAGCCCGCCCAGCGGGCTTAGCAGGCCAATCAAGGGTCCCTTGGATACAGGTGACGTCAGCCATTGAAATTTCATCTGTCAAGAGCTTTTGACAGATGAAATTTCAGCGTTTGACAGCTCTGTGAAGCTGTCAAACACTGACAATATGATTTCTAACGTGGGTCCCTGTACTTAGACTCAGTTAAAAATCAATCCAGCACAGAAAGCAGAGACTGCAGCTTTTGACAGCTCCGCAGCCATTCTGCTTTCTGTGCCGTGGATGTGAGGGACTCCCGAGAACTGAAGGAAGGAAGCCTGCAGGACAAAGTTAAGGTAAGTACAAGTTCTTAAAACACTTTACACACACCAAACACACTTACCTCTGCACTCATGCACCCATCACTCACCTGCACACCGGACATCTTGACCCCTCCAAGCCCTCCAGACCGACGGTCCGCCTCGCTAAATCGGCGTGGTTTGGACCTGTCGGGAAGCCCACACTTCAGGGCTAAAAATAGGGATTCGGCAAAAAACTGCCTGTTAACTACCTGTTAACAGGCAGTTTATTGGCACTAATCTCCTTCCCGCCTCGGGGAGGCGGGTCCCAGCACAGGTCGGGTACCCGCCTCCTGTGAAACTGGCATGGAGGCGGGTTGGGGGCGGGATGGGTTCGGGACCCCCGAATCTGCTATTTTCCCACCCCACACGCCTCCAAACCCGCCTCCACGGGTCAATGAAAATTCTGCCCTTAGTGTCCTCCTCACAGCTTACTATCCCACCTAGCTTTGTATCATTAGCAGTCTTGGATACATTACACTCTGTCCCTTCATCTAAGTCATTAATATAGATTGTAAATAGCTGAGGCCCAAGCACTGATCCTTGCGGCACCCCACTAGTTACAGCCTGCCAATCTGACAATGACCCGTTTATCCCGACTCTCTGATTTCTGTCCATTAACCAATCCTCTGTCCATGCTTATACATTACCTCCAATCCCATGAGTCCTTATCTTGTGTAACAACCTTTTATGTGGCACCTGATTGAATGCTTTTTGGAAATCCAAATATACTACATCCACTGGTTCCCTTTATCTACCTTGCTAGTTACATCCTCAAAAAACTCTAATAAATTTGTCAAACACGATTTCCCTTTCATAAAACCATGTTGACTGCCTAATCATATTCTGATTTTCTAAGTGCCCTGTTACCACTTCCTTAATAATGGATTCTAGCATTTTCCCGATGACTGATGTCAGGCTAACTGGCCTGTAGTTCCCTGTTTTCTCTCTCCCTCCTTTCTTGAATAGCGGGGTTACATTAGCTACCTTCCAATCCATTGGGACCTTTCCAGAAAACTAGGGAATTTTGGAAGATCACAACCAATGCATCCACTATCTCTGCAGCCACCTCTTTTAGAACCCTAGGATGTAGTCCATCAGGGGATTTGTCGGCTTTTAGTCCCATTAGTTTCCCAAGTACTGGGTTGGCCACAAGTCGATGGAGGTGGGACTAAAACCCGACAAGCAGCAGTCCCGCCTCCAACACGCCCCCATTGGCAAAATCACCCCCTTAGTTCCAGGAAGCAGTCACACCCCTTAGGTTAAGTAGTACTTTAGAGTTCGTCAATGGTCAGGGACAGAAGGGTGTGACCTCGAGTCAGGAAGGTATGGGGACCCAGGATATAGTGATGGAGGTGCCTCAGCCCTTGACCTTGTCCAACAGGTACGAGGTACTTGCTACCTGTTTGGATGAGAACAAGGACTGCAGGGAGGATGGGCAAACTGACCACGGCACCGTGGTACAGGAGGCCATTCAAGTGGGGGGAGTAAAAAGGAATGTGGTAGTGGTAGGCGACAGTATAGTTAGGGGGATAGATATTGTTCTCTGCATCCGTGACGGGGAGTACCGAAGGCTGTGCTGCCTGCCAAGGTTAAGGTTATCTCCTCACGACTGGAGAAGAACTTGGAGTGGGAGGGGGAGGATCAAGTTGTCATGGTCCACGTAGGAACCAACGACAGAGGTAGAACTATGAACGAGGTTCTGCTGAGGGAGTTTGAGGAGCTAGGGTTTAAATTAATAAGCAGAACCTCAAAGGTAATAATCTCTGGATTGTTACCGGAGCCACGTGCAAATTGATTAGAGGTTTAAATGTGTGGCTCAAGGAGTGGTGTGGGAGGAAGGGGTTTCAATTCATGGGGCACTGGCACCAGTACTGGGGAAAGAGGGAGCTGTTCCATTGGGACGGGCTCAACTTAAACCGGGCTGGGACCAGTGTCCTGGCGAATCGAAAAACTAGGGCTGTAGATAGGGCTTTAAACTAAAAAGGTGGTGGGAGGGAGCAGGTGAGGGAAAATTTAGTAATCTAATGAGAAAAGTCAAGGAAATAGAGCAGTGCAGTGAACTGGGTAAAAATAAGCAGTGTGGGACAGGAAGGGACAGAGAGTTTAAAGGTAACAGTGCATCAGCGAATAAGGTCAAAGCAGGGAATACTGGTAAAAAGTTAAAATTAAAGGCCCTTTATCTGAATGCAAGACGCATCCGTAACAAGATAGATGAATTAGTGGCACAAATAGAGATAAATGGCTTTGATATAATAGCCATTACAGAGACATGGTTGCAAGGTGACCAAGGTTGGGAATTAAATATTCCAGGGTACTTGATGTTTCAAAAACACAGGCAGGCTAAAACAGGAGGTGGGATAGCCCTGATAATTAAGGATGACTTAAGGACAGTAGCGAGAAAGGATCTTGGCTTGGAAGATCAGGAAGTAGAATCAGCATGGGTGGAGATAAGAAATAACAAGGGGCAGAAAACAGTGGTGGAAGTAGTTTATAGGCCCCCTAACAGTAACTATACCGTAGGACAGAGTATTACTGAACAAATAATAGGAGCTTGTAACAAAGGTAATGCAATAATCATGGGGGACTTTAATCTTCATATAGATTGTGCAAATCAAGTTAGTCTGGAGGAATAAAAACAGAAAATGCTGGAAATACTCAGCAGGTCAGGCAGCATCTGTGGAGAGAGAAACAGAGTTAACGTTTCAGGTCGATGACCCTTCGTCAGAATTGGAAAAAGCAGGATGAAAGAGTCATGGCAACTACCACAGAACTTGGCGCAAACATGCAAGAACTCCTTGTGGTTACACACCAGCTGTACGTTGAGGGAGTGGAAGCCCTTTCAGTTGACAAAGATAGCTGGGTTGTGATGGGGTGCCCTAAGGGCCACATGTGTGCAGTCTATGACGCCCTGCACCATTGGCATGCCTGCCATATTTGCAAAGCCAACCAAACGGGCGGTTATACCTCCTTGATCTCTTGAGAACTGGATGTAATTGTGGGCCTTAGCAAAAAGGGCATCGGTAACCTGCGTGATGCAACTGTGGGCGGCCGACTGGGAGATGCCGCTGATGTCTGCTGATGATCCCTGGAAGGAGCCTGAGGCAAAGAAGTTGAGTGCGGTGGTGACTTTGGCAGCCACTGGTAAGGGGTGTCCACCCGTTCCTCTGGGCACCAGGTCTTGCTGCAGCAGTCTGCAGATCTCTTGGACAACCTCTTGCAAAAGTCTCAGCCTCCTTTGGCACTGCTGCTCACTCATGTTGAGGTAGCTCATCCTCTGTCTGTAAACCCTCTGTCGGGGGTATCTCCTGCGGCGAGGTGCCTCGATGCGCTGGTGCCTTCTGCCCTGTGCAGCATCAGGTGGCTGAGCAGGAGGTTGGGGCTCCTGCTGCTGTTGCTCCTGAGCTGCCTGGTTCTGCTGCTCCGTGGATGCTCCTCATCCGAATCTGAGGTCCATGGTGAAAGAAAACGAATGGTTCCCGTGCTGCTTGCAGATGCCTCCATTGGGGAAGCGCTCATTGCAAGCGGGGAGAGGGTCTTCCAAGGAGGTCCCACAGTTGATAGATTCAAGCTGCAGCACCTCCGACTTCGGAAGGCCTTCTAAAAGTGTTCAAAGACCTTTTAAAGCAAAGTTCTGCCACCTGCAACTAATCCCTGATGAAATAAACGATTTAATGTTGGACCTGCAGCTGTGAGGAGGCCGCCTACGAGTCAACCCGCCAGGTTTAGCTGGCGTGGTTTAGGAGGGTCGTGGAACACGCCAAAATGGTCGAAAAATCACGAGGGCCTCTCAAAATAGGCTTAGAGAGGCCCTTAACGAGCATTTAATCCTCTTAACAAGCGCTATGGCCAGCTGGAGGCGGGACCGTTTCCCGCCCTGCAAAACCGGCACCGGCAAAATCCCGTGGAGGCGGGTTCCGAACCCGCCCTCATTGTTTCCGATTTTCCCGCCTTTCCCGCCTCCAAGGACGTCAGAAAATCGCCCCCAATACTCTCCCAGTTCTAAATTTAATCCACTTACCTAACCTAGAGTGCAAAAGAGCTGTACTACCCACCAACCAATCACCTACCTGCTGTCCTGTGACGTCTCTCCTTGTTTTTTTTGTTTTTAAATCGCCGCTCAGCTCCTTTAAGCCGCCGCTCCCGCTCAGGTCCGCGCTGTGTCCTGGGCCTTCTCCGGTGCTCCTTTTATGCCGCTACCTCCTCTGGCGCCGCACCCACTCAGGAAGTGCCGAAAAGTCAACCAAACTTAATACCTAGCTTAAGGCATCTAAGTTATGGGCAGAGATTGAAGCGCTAGAGTAGTTTACTCTGGACAAACAAAGACTATGGGGAAATCTTATTCTGGTAGATAAAGCAAACCCTGATAACGTGCTGGTGAACCAAGGGACACAGGCTTTGAGCTTAGAAGAGAGAAGGTGCACAGACAGTTTCCGTTTAACTAAATTACGCAGAGGGCGGTGATGTGTGGAATGGACTGCCCAGTGAGGCAGTGAAGGTAGATAGTGTAGCAAATTTAAGGTTGCTTTGGATCGATATTGAAGAAAGTGCTCAACTGAGAAGTATTAGTATTAGTGTAACTGGTCAGATGGACTGCATTGTATTTTCCAGTCCTGTACTTTCCGATGGTCCCAGTTTCAATAGAGAGTAAAATCCGACAGGGTGTAAAGCCAGTGTCCAACCCGAACCCACCCCATTCCCACCAGGTGGGTTAGGTTAGAATCAGATCATAAGTGTATATCATGCTTGTTTGACTGAAATATCCTAATCAAAAGCAAAAAATGACTTAACTGAATAATGCTGATTGCCTGAAATATTACAAAGCAGGTATTAAAATTGTAACAAAGAATAAAACAACATGAAACTACCAATCAAAGCAAACAGGAAGAAAAACTACAAATGAAGTAAGGAGAAAAGGAACTAATGAAATTGTTCAAAATATTTTGTGAAAATGCTTTCATCTGCCATGTTGCTTTTGTCGTAATCTGAGACTATATTACTGATAACATTTCAAAAAATATATTTTTACATTAATCAGAACAGAGTTATTAAACTGAATTGACGTTTCTGTGTTTGAAAGATGAAAAACAAAATAATGGGTACATTGATTTGAACTATGTACCAACACTCCATGGCAGGCAGCTATGCAACTCACAGAGAGAAAAACTACAAACAACCTGCTTTAAATTTTTCCCAATTTTCTATTTGGGAAAACCAAAATATTTCTTCCCACATACAGCCACCTTATTGGAAAGCAGAAAAATAGTTTGTTTCTCAGAACAGCTGCCATCACCGTTCCCTGGTGTTATTAAATAGTAAACCGCACAGTAAAGTGGATTAACAGGCAATAATTAGCACAACAAACATGGATCCTGCTTCAGAATCTTTTGGAGCTTTCTGAATAGTACGTGTAATGGAAATTGTTGAGACTGGGTGATGATCTGGTGTTTATTTTTAACTGCTCTGGTTTGTTTTAATAGCTAATTGAAACATTACTTTTCTTGAGGTCCAATAGTTTTCATTTTAATTTCTGTATCCTATTCCCCAGAACCCCTTCTGACACAGCGCTCCGCTCCCCTGCTTCCTCGTGCTGCGGTTCCCAGCTTGAAATAGGACCACACTAAATGATTCAGAACTGACCACTCCTGAGCAATGCCATGGCAGATCAGTTAGTTTTACTGAAGCTTAAAAGGTACAAATGAGGACAGTTTGTAGACATTTCCACATATATTACATAGCTATTGCTTTACATATTCTGAAGAAGCACACTCCAAAAGAAATCAGTGAAATTCAGGCTGCGATTTCGCCTACTGAGGCAGGTCTGGGGAGGCTGGGGTCGGTGGCAGGGTGCAACTCCGCGGCTGGCTCCATCCCGCAATGTGAAAATAATTTACACTGATGGGGCTTGTTAAACCCGCCCAGGGCGTTTCCCGGCCAATTAAAGGAAGCGGGTCTGATGACGTCACTTGATGACACGTCATCAGCAGTTTCCTTAAAGGGACCGTGTGCAAATTGTTATTGACAGTTCTGCTGTCAGTGTTCTGCAGCATTGAGGTGCTGCAAACACTGACAAGCACTGCACAAAGGTGCATGGCTGCACCTAGGCTCTCCCATGACTCACTCCATATGCTTATGGAGGGAGTCACAGCACGCAAGGAGGTCCACTTCCCTTCCAAGGGTGGAAGAGACCTCCCCAGGAGATCAACACGGCCTGGTTGCACATTGCACAGGAGGGCACAAGCAGGGATGTCATCAGGAGGACCAGGCTGCAGTGGCGCAAACCTTTCAATGATCTCAGTAGATCACAAAACGTTACTGCAAAGCCACACTCAACCTCATCCTGCTGTGCCAGTCATCACATCCCCATCACTCTGCCTTCCCTACCCTACTCCTGCACATCCTTACTCACACCAACTTACCTTGCACCTCCACCCATCCCTCTCTATCTACATTATCACATCCTCATCTCACTAGCCACCCCTCACACTCATCCTCATCCTCGTGCAATCATACCAACTAACAACACACAAGGGTAGGCACTTGGGTGTGTTATGCAATGTTCATGTAAAGTTTCTGTTAATGTGCTGTCAAACATTGAAACCTTTATTTTCAACACTTTGCGTTCTTGGACAGATTTGTGTGCACCTTTGAAAGTGGCTTAGTGAGTTGCAGTGAATGGTGAGACATAACGGTACCCCCCCGCAATGGTGATGAGTGTGAAAGAAATGTCTTGGACATTGTAGGGATGCTTTATGGTGTTGGTGTGGGGTGGTGCCAACCTGGTGCATCATGTGTCAGCCAGGGTTTACAGCGTCAAGTGAAGTAAATCTGGCCATGGTGATGCCATCGCTGGCCTCCCGGGCAGCAATGTGGTCGTGTGTTGATGCCCTGTGTCCTGTGCAGCATCAGTTGATTGCGGAGAAGGTTGGTGTTGTTGTTGTTGCTGCTGGTGTGCCTGGTGCCGCTGGTGTTGGGGCTGATCGTGGTGGGATTCTGAGGACCAAGGTGAGATTTTTTCAAGGGCACCGATGCTGCTGGAATAGATGGCAGGTGAGGTTGAGATGACAGAAGCGATCTGTCAATGGTGAGAGAGGTTGTTCCAATGAGGTGACATTGGATAGAGAGTTTACTCCAAACACTTGCAACCTGCATAAAGCTGAATGGGGGAAAATTCGGTTGGTTTGCGCCTCCCGTTAGCGCCTTAAGAGGGCGCTAATGGGGCACAAAGCAACTAGTGCCCGGGTGCGGTGATGTTAGCGCCGCTCGCGAAATTGACATTTTGCGGCGGCGCTAAACACTACCGCCACGATCTCCTGCGCCTGCAGATCGTGACGTCAGTCGAGCGTGCAAAGCCCCGGACCGGATATTGAGTGGCGCCCCCTGCCTTACCGCCTGCCGCTAGCAACGACAGGTTGAGGGGAGCGTTTTGCAGTCGGGAAGGGACTAGGGGAGTGTTATTTAAAGGCGACCGGTTCCTGTCTTTTTTTTCCCGCAACATTTTTGCACCACGCATTCTGAGTGAGAGAGAGACTTCTGGAGATATTCAACACTGTGTTGAGATGTTTTGGGTACTGAGCAGCACTTTGCAGGTTCATTTTGATTTGATCTTCCTTGCAGCAATTTAGAAGAGACTATGGGGGCTGCACACTGACATCTTTCCCTGGGCCTCTCCATTGTTCTTTCCAGCAGATTTGATGTACAGGACTCTCCAGGCCGAGATTCAAGGCTGCAATGAGCAAGGTGTGGATGGAGAGCATGATCGACCCTCCCCTTTAAGAACTGGCCGGCGCCAGTGTGTCTGTGTTCCATTGCTGACTGATATCACATGAGCTTCGCCAGCGCTCTGAGGTAGCGCCTCGCTCCTTGGCGTTAGCGCCTTAAGAGAGGTGTGTAGCGCCTGATTTAGCGCTCCAATCACCTTCAGGGGCGATAGAAGCCAAGTTTGCAGTCGGAGGCAATAATTAGCGCCAGGCACTAAACTTTGCGTCCGGCCGATAATTGCGCCCCAAATGGGGCGATACCGAATTTCTCCCCCAATATGTCTTCCAAATGCAATAAGTAACAGCTTCTAACCTTGGAAAGTGAGCACCTATGAAATTAGAGCTTCTATAGACCATTTGCAGCTGTGAAATAAAGACATCATCACATGCTGACACAACACGCGACCTCCTTACCTGACGTGATCCCCGAGCAGCGGGGAAGCCGTGGGGGAACACGTAAAATTGGAAGGTAGGCATAAAATACTACTTAATTGGCTCTTAACAATGTATCTAATGATGTCAATTGCCTCCCCCGCCGCTTGGGTGTCGGGTCTGCTCTGCGATGACAGACCCGACACCTGGGAGACTAGTGTGGGGGCGGGTTGACAGCAGGCTCCCTACCAACTGTTTATAAAATACATTTTTCCAGCCGACGTACCTCCCGAAACATTCCGGCCTCAAGTGTCTGAAGTCTTCTCAGTAATGCTACATCAAATATCTGTCTCACTTCTTAAAAGGGAAAATTATCCACGAACTCCATTACTCCAAAAGAGGTTTCACAGTCCTCTTGATTCCCCTCCACTGTCTGTGTGTCCAGTGATATGTATTGCCCTTGCATATTGATAATTGAACACTAGAGGGACCATTGATGGGAGCAAGCATACTGCAGCAATTGTATTCCAGGGTCTGCTCTCATGTTACATCCAGAGAGAATGTTCTCGCGACCCTGTAATAAAAGCAGCCATTCCAATTTGAGTTTTTTGGACATAACACCCAATATCCAGACCTGGATGACCTGCAGTTTGCTCCAGTTAAACATAAGCAAGACCGAAGACTATGGACCTGAATTTGCGGTCGGAGGCTTCCCGCGGGCGGGATGCCTCCGAACCGCAATAAATCTACAGACCTACCTGATGGTCCTGGACCCACGGAGACTCGTGTTCCTGGGCCTCTATGCGTGGGCCTGTGTAAAGGCCCAGGTATCCCAGAGGCGCTTGTGGTTCTCAAGCATCCCTGGGATCATGTGGGCTGACCCAACCAATGAGAAAGGGGATTCCCATTCTGCTTACGGGGATTCCATTTACGTACGGAATCCCCATAAGCTTAATAGGAATTACCCAAAAAATACATGTATACAACACTGAAATAAAAAAAATTACATGTTTAAAATGAATTAAAATACAATTTAATTAAACATTTAAAACAAAAATTAAACATTTTTCAAGGGGCCAAAAATAACCTAAACTTATTTTACAGGTTTTTGAATGTTAAAATGATTTAAAAAATTTATTTTAATATTTATTTAAACCCTTACACTGGTAAAAGAATGCCTTACGCCTGCTTTAATCAGGCGTAAGAGTTTCATGGGCATTCGCTGGGCAAATAGCCCAACTCTCCACCAGTGAATGTCTAGATCCCGGAGGTGCGGATGATCTGTTAAGAAGATTCGGAATGCGGAAACTCGGAACTTGCAGGGCACTTACGGCCGCGCATGTGGTCATAGGCCCCGTAAAATCCGGGCTATTTCTTTGGCCCCTGTCACAAATACCATACCATTGCCACCAGTTCCATCCTCCTCCCCAGCCTCTATCCCAGGTTGAATCAGACTGTTCGCAACCTCTGCCTCCGTATACTATTCCGCTCCTGTCCTTGCTGGCCTACATTGGCTCCCAGTCCTCTAAAACCTTGAATTTAAAATTCTCGTCCTCGTGTTAAAATTCCATCATGGCCTCGTCCCTCATAATCTCTGTAACATCCTCCAGCCGTACAGCTCCCCCAGAACTCTCCATTGCTTTGACTCTGCTCTTTTGTGCATCTCCCCCTCCTTTTGTCCCACTATTGAGGGCCGTGCCTTCAGCTGTCAAGAATCCACACTCAGGAATTCTCTCCCTAAGCTGCTTCGCCTCTCCACCTTTAAGACCCTCCTTGAAACCCATCTCTTTGACCAACATTTTGAGCACCTTTCCCAGCAGCTCTTCCTTTGGCTGTTTCCAGTTTTGTCTGGTAATGGCTCTGTGAAGTGCCTTGGGATGTGTTTCTACATTAAAGGTACAATATAAGCTGTTTTAAATGATATTGTGTACACTTCAACCTATTGTACACAGAGAAATGATTATTATGAATGAATTCTTTAGGGTGAAAAGCACTTTAGAGTGATGGTACTGCTCTTGTAAGTGTTTCTAATAATGTTGTTTCAGTATTAACTTCTACAGTGCAATGGATAAGTTCACCTTTCTAGGCTGCAGGAACTGTTTACTCCTGGCAAATACTTCTTCATTTTTTTCAAATCTAAGATTGATCTAGATGCGTTTGTGATACGACTACATCAAACTTCATGATCTGGGCTCAAAAATGGAAGGTGGGAAAAAGGGAGGCTTAAGAAAAGTAATTTTTTTTTAATGAAATTTTAAAAAGTTGGAGTAATGCAATACCAAAAGTAGAAAAAGTGTTTTTTTTAGTTTAGTGTAATTTTTTGGTTTAGATGTTTGGTTCAAGACTAATATTGCTTTAAAGTCGATTACTGTAATTCAGTGTCAGAGTATGAACCGAAAAACAAAACTGGTCCAGCTAGGGAGTCTAATTAAAAAAGCGAAGTGTTCTAGAGTTAGTGGGCTAGAAATTCGTTATAGCCAAGGAATGGGCGGTGTCAGTAGAAAAGTTAGAGAGTCAGCGCCAGGCTCAAATGCTTTAGACTGCATGCAAAATTTGTGCTCACCACTCAATAAAATGATTGGAGTCCTAAATCAAGTCTTAAAACTCAAACACATTGGCATTATACTCAAAGGGTGGACCAATATTGGGTGCAGTCTAATCGTAACTCATCATTGCCACAGGCTTTTTTCACTTCTTAAAGGGGAGGTTCATTGATGCTGGATCACCTCATTCTCAACATTCCTGGTTGTACAGCTGCCTCAGCAAGCAGAACAAGAAGAAGGAGCCAGAAGACTGAACCAGGTGTGCTCATGGCAGGTCCATGCCCCATGGAGAGAGCCCGCAGATTCTTCAATGAAACTTTGGAGGCGTTGGTTTTCGCTGTGGAGAGACGGAGGGCGGTGCTCTACCCAGCAAGTGGCAGGAGGCCCTTGCCACAAGTCTTCCGCACCATGTGGAGGGAGGTAGCGCAGCACGTCTCGGGCAGCACTGTGGTCCCCAGGACCCACACACAGTGCAGGAAGAAATTTAACGAACTCACTCGGGTGGTCAGGGTGAGTCAATGTTTCAACAAATGCTACATATCAATATCTGAACCACAGTCTTCACACATTGCCCAAAGCACCACACCCCCAGCACTCACCCACCAACAATCTCTACCTACCAACACTCACACCCACCTTTCACACCTTGCACACAATGACAGCTATTCAACTATGGCAGGCACATCACCCAAACACATTGCTCCACACTCACACACACACACACTTTCCTTTCTCTTGAAGGCCAAGGTGGCTCATAACAGGAGGGAGCAGGAGCGCACAAGCGGGGGACAAGCCGACACCCAACCACTGCCTGCACTGGAAAATCGAGTGCTGCAGATTATTGGGTGCCAGGTGGTTGGCGCCGTGTCCACCAGCGATGCTGACTCCCTTGGGGACAATAACGGTATGTTCATCCCTACTCCTTCTCACATCCCACTTTCCCCTTACCCCCACAAGCGTTTCGCATTTTCCAGCTAATAATGCTGTATGCATGCATTTCTCCCTTCCTGCCCCCCTCCCCTCACCTTAACCCATCTCTTGTGCCTTTATGCTTTCAGATAATCAGCAAGCACCTGAGCAGCCTGTCCCTAAGGGCACAGTAGAGAGCGAGGCGGGAGAAGAGGAGGAGGAAGAACACACCGCATCACTGCATCTCTCACCCACAGACACCAGCTCAGATACTGGCACTACGTGTTCTTTAGAGGCTAGTGTAGTAGCGGGCTCCGCACAGGGTGAGGCACCAGGGATGAGTGGGCTGCAGCAAGGTGAGGGGGATAGGGTAGCTCGGGGGGCCAGCTCCCCGGAGGGCGAGGTCGCACGTGTGTTCTGCTGCACAGGACTCAGATGAGGACCTCGATGGGGAGGCCTTTAGAAGAAGGGTGATGGGCATGCACACGGAGATGATAGGTGAAATAGCAAGGGTGCCCGAGAGCCTCTCGGCAATGGTATGGAGCGTGGAGGAGTTCACCTCCAACATTGCACAAGGCTCTGCGCACACCATGGAGCCCATCATTTCCAGTCTGCAAAGGATGGTAGACTCCCAGAGAGACCGTGGTGACCCAGACCCGATGCCGCGTGTGATGGGCGATCTGGCTGCTTCCATTGCAGCACAGGCAGAAGTGACGCAACGTCTTAGTGCTGTAATGCAGTCTATGTTTGGTGGCATCCAATCTCAGACTGCTCTCATGCAGTCTCAGCTTGCTGCCACGCAAGCTCTAACTGCTGCCATCGTGGCTGGGTCTACCACCGTCGACTGGGGCTTTCACGGTGTCAGAGCAGGCCAGAAATCTGTGCTCCAACAGATTGCTAGGGATACTGAGGTGCTGCCCCAGGGGAGTGGCAGTGTGTCAGTGGAGCAGGAACCTGCTGTCCTCTCTCAGGATAACAGCATTCCTGCTCCCACCACTGCCACTCCGCTATTGTCCTTGTCGCTGCTTGTCATCCAACCAGCCCAGACTGCCGCCGCCCATGCTGAGGTGGTGCAGTCGACAGCCGGGCCTTCCAGGCCCACAGCTGGTCAAGGGCGTCCTGCAAGGCCATCTGAAGCCTCCCGCATGGACACTCAGCAGCCTTCCACCAGCCCTGCTGCAGCCACTGGGCCAACACTTCATAGGAGCACTAGAGTAGGCAAAGGCACAGTAACGAGAGGCACTAAGGGATTGCACAAGAGTGAATAGTTAATATTTTTGGTGTAAATATGTGATCACTGATTATTGATAAATTTATTAATTCAGTTTGGATTCTTTTGTGGTGTGTCTCATTTCAGCTTTGCACTGTGATATGGTCTGCGATGGGGATGTGGTGAGTGATGGGGATGTGGTGAGCAATGGGGATCTGGGGTTTAACTCATTCGAACCGCAGTCTGATGAGTCTTCCGGAAGACCGATTGAGTGGCTGCCTCCTCCCTTGCTTCTGTTCGTCCTCCTCGTCGTCCTCTTCCTCTTCCTCCTCCTCTCCCTCTTCCTCCTCCTGAGGTGGTCCCGCAATCCCTGGTGGCAAATGCTGGGCCTTCATGATGCCCAAGTTGTGAAGCATGCAGCAGACCACCATGAAATAGGACACCCGCTCAGCCGAGTACTGGAGGGCTCCTCCCGAGCGGTCAAGGCAGCGGTACCGTTGCTTCAGCAGGCCGATGGTCTGCTCGATGTTGTTCCTGGTGGCAGCATGACTCTCATTATATGAGTGCTGGGCAGAAGTGTTGGGGTTGCGGAGGAGAGTCATGAGCCAGGTGGAGAGCAGCTAGCCCTTGTCTCCGAGCAGCCAGTCGCGAGCTTGACATGGTGGCTGGAAGAGTGCTGACACACTGGTCTGGCGCAGGATGAAGGCATCGTGGCTGCTGCCAGGATAGCGGGCATTGATGGTGAGGATTTGCTGTCTGTGGTCGCACACCAACTGCACATTAATTGATAGCCTTTGTGGTTACGGAAGATCTCAGGATTGTTATGCGGTGCCCGCAAAACCACATGGGTGCAGTCAATGGCGCCCTGCACCATGGGAAATCCCGCTATCCTGGCAAAGCCACATGCACGCTCGTCCTGCTTCTCTCTGGTGATGGGGAAGGAAATGTAGTCCCTTCTCCTACTGTAGAGAGCCTCTGTGACCTCCCAGATGCAGTGATGGACGGCGAACTGCGAGATGTTAGCTATGTCTCCTTTTGCAGAGTGGAAGGATCCTCTGGCGAAGAAATTGAGGGTGAAGGTGACCTTGATTGCCACTGGGAGAACTGTGGTCGCCCTGGTCTGAGGCTGGAGGTCTGGTTGCAGGAGGTGGCAGAGTTCTGTGACCACCTCCTTGGTGAAGCAGAGCCTTCTAATACACTGCTCCTCGCTTCATTGGAGGTAGGAGAAGTGCTCTCGGAATACCCTCGAAGGGTAAGGCCCCCTGTTGAGAGGCCTGATGGCCCCCCTCCTCCCTCCAGGCACATGTTCCAGTCTTTCTTGCTGCCTCCGCTCCCTCCACCATAGATCCTGGAGGGCAAGATTGACTGCCAGCACAGCCCCCATTAATGTTACCAAGTGCAGCAGTTTGAATCTTTGAAGAATAAATCTAGCTACTTTTTAGTTGCCAGAAGACTTCTGATACAAAAGAACCTGGAGGAAAGTGGTGTTGTAGGCTCACTGTCATGATCTCGCTGGCGTTGACGTTCCCGGCGATACCTCTTACCTGCGGTGCTACGGGGTGGCCGGATTTGGCGTGCGGCGCTGGATTCACTTCGCTCCGGCAATACTGGGCTAGCGCCCCATTAGCGCCATCTACTGGCGCTAATGGGAGGTGCTAAGGGGACAACTTTTTTCCCCAGGGTTGCTCAGTCTCAGGACATTGATGTTTCTTTTCATTTCATTCGAGAGTTTTCTATTTTTCATCTTTGTTTTTGTAATAGAGCTGAGAATTGGCACTGAAATGTAATTAATTATATGAAAGTTAGCTACAAAAATTTTACTGATCTTTTCTATCATATATCACTCATTTTGTATCTTTGTCAAACTTGTTGATTTTGGACTTTGGTAATTTTGTTCGAAGAAAATTCATTAAGGGATCTTTTTGCACACTGTATCCGATGACTTATTCCTATGTTTCACAAGGACACTGAACTTTCTGAGCAACTTTTGTTGCTTCATGGGCTAACCTCTATTCCTGTGATTTTTGCCTGTGAGGTAAAGCCTGGTATCCACTCTACACCTCCCAGTAATATGGTTGAAATCAAATACTCACCGTACAGGTAATTGCAGATGCAGGCACACATCCTTCCATAGGCCCTTTCCCTCTCTTGAAATATTGGTCCAGGTTTTACTCTTGCTCTTAATGGTGCTAGGAGGCCTTCATGGCGCATTCACACTACAACATTTTGGCATCTTTGCAAAGTGGTTTTGGCCCCGAGCTAACACCAAACGTCTGTAGTGTAAACGTGATGACCAAGCATGAACTGACTTGGAAGCGGAGTGAGACTAGCTCCTAACTCTTCCAGTGTCAAGTCAAGGCCCTGACTCCGGATTTAAGCTGCATTTACATTATAACTGTAGCACTGATGCAAAGCAAAACTGCTTCACACTGGGCGCTACATTTGTAGTGTGAATGCACCCTAAGGGATGCTATTTCAAGCCTTCTGGGAGCACTACTAGGAAACTTGTAATTTTGCACCTTGCTCTATTTTATTGGAGGAGATCTGTTCCCTTGCTTCCCAGGGCATGGGTGAGTGGAGATGCAAGTAAATCTGTGGATGATCCTGTAATAGCATTCTGGTTTGACACTGCAACAGCAAAAGAAGATAGCAGTCCGGCTGAAGACTGAAACTGTACCCTCCCTGTTTGTTAGGATTAAAACTGCAGAAGATTCATCTAAAGGTAGCAGCAAGGAAATTGTCTCTTTGGTTAGACATGACTCACTTGCAAGGACGGCCTATTTTCCACCGATACAGCATATGAGGCCTGAGAGGAGAACAGTACTGAATAAAGGATATCGGACGTGCTGCTGTTTAAAGCAAGTTAAATATACCGTGCTTGCTGTTCTTTGCACCGTTTTCGACCATATGGTGTAAGCTTTCTGAATATTTCCTGCGTTAATCACGTGGAATTAATCTATCACTAAACGTGGAATTAATGTGTATCACTACGGGAACCAAATCAATGAAGTGCTGAAAGATATGCTGGCACCTGCTGCATACGGCACAATGAGATGATCACTACACATACTTCTGTTTGCCATGTGTTTGACTGGAAGCATAAAAAAAAGAGGTGTTTCAAAATAGATGGCTATGGGTTTGGTACGAAGGTGGAGGTCGATTTCATATGGTCTACGGGCCCTGAAGATTGGCTCAGTTGAGTTAGATGAGCCAAATGCCGTTTTCTCAAACCTACTATATTAGACTCATTTTCTAAATTATAGTATCTATAAATCAAGCAGCACGGAAGCAGCAGGAGAACTAGTCAAACATTGTGTAATTCAATGTAATTGAGTATAAATCATTGAATGTGTAAAGTAAATTATTATTTAAGGTAAAAATCCAGCCCAGGGACATAATTCTCTGAAGTTAAGTTCTAATAAATTCACAGCATTATAAAATAATAATATTACAAAGGACCTTGATACTAAAAGAATGAAACAGTGGTCCTGTTCAGATGTAGTTTGTGATGTCAAGCTGCGTCACAGATTTAGATCAGGGTTGATGTGAGCGACTGATTTACCCTGTTTACATGCTGCCTACTTTACAAGCAAAACTTGCATTTGTATAATGCCTTATCTCATCTCTCAGAACCGTCCCAAAGTGCTTTGCGTGTAATCAGTTGCTCTGAAGCAGACTGATTGTTGTGTCAGTAAATGTGAGAGCCATTTTGTACACATACGCCACAGACATCCATCAGATAATTGAACAGTTAATCTGTTTTTGGTGGCTGAGGGAGGAATGCCAGCCGTAACACCCTTGCACCTTTATGGATTGTCATTAATTTAAGTTTTCATTCGATTTATTGTTTGGCCAGCATTGAATAAATCTGAATATTGTCTAATTCCCACACAGACTTTGTTATGCCCATGCAATGAATTTCATAATATTCACAACATGAGAACACAAGCGATGTAACTAGATAAAAGGAAGATTTGTAATTATATAAAACCTTATGATAACTCAAAAATGCCTTATAGTGACATACATGCAATGTATTAATTTTGAATGCAATGACGTTCTATAGACAAATGCAGCAACTATTTTGTGTACAACAAGTTCATGCAATATTAATGAGCTGAATAACCAGTTAATTTGTTTTTGATGGTGTGGACTGAGGGAAGAACATTGGCTAGGACCCCAGGAGATTTATTTCCACCTACAGGAAACTCTTTATTAACCGGCACCGACGGGACCGGCGTGGTGTCGGTTAATCAAAAAGTCCGGATAACGGAGAGTTATATCTCCCAACGTACGAGAGCCCCGTACACATTGACATGCGCCTGCATTCGGAGCTCCGTCTCCCCGGGGACCACCAGCTGACCATCTGTCGTGTCCGCTGCCTACCCGGGCTGCACATTCCCCTCCCAATCTACACGCTCCGATATAAGGCAAACGCCTCGGGGTTTTTTTTAAAGTTAATTTTAAACGAGAGATGAAGGAAAACCCCAGTTACCTACTCAAGAATTTTGCCGGTTAAGAGAGATTTCCGGATATTTGGGTGCCGGTTAATAAAGAGTTTCCTGTATTTTGATTGTGCCATGGCATCTTCAATGTCCACCTGAATCACTGGAACAGGCAAACAGGCCTTGGTTTAATGTCTCATCTGATGGACACACCTCTGACAATGCAATATAGAAACATAGAAAATAGGTACAGGAGTAGACCATTCGGTCCTTCGAGCCTGCACCGCCATTCAATGCGTTCATGGCTGAACATGCTACCTCAGTACCCCATTCCTGCTTTTTCGCCATACCCCTTGATCCCCTTAGTTGTGAGTGTTATATCTAACTCCCTTTTGAATATATTTAGCGAACTGGCCTCAACAACCTTCTGTGGAAGAGAATTCCATAGATTCACCACTCTCTGGGTGAAGAAGTTCCTCCTCAGCTCAGTCCTAAATGGCTTCCCCTTAATCCTTAGACTGTGACCCCTGGTTCTAGTTTTCCCTACCATTGGGAACATTCTGCCCGCATCTAATTTGTCTAAACCAGTCAGGATTTTAAATGTCTCTATAAGATCCCCCCTCATTCTTCTGAACTCCAGAGGATACAAGTTCAGTTGACCCAATCTTTCTTGATATGTCAGTCCGGCCATCCCAGGAATCAATCTAGTGAACCTTCGCTGCACTCCCTCAATAGCAAGAATGTCCTTCCTTAAGTTAGGAGACCAAAACTGCGCACAATACTCCAGGTGTGGCCTCACCAAGGCCCTGTACAACTGCAGCATCACCTCCCTACTCCTGTACTCAAATCCCCTTGCTATGAAGGCCATCATTCCGTTTGCTTTCTTGACTGCCTGCTGCACTTGCATTCCCACCTTCAGTGACTGATGTACCATGACGCCCAGGTCTCGTTGCACCTCCCCTTTCCCTAATCTGCCACCATTCAGGTAATAGTCCGCCTCTCTATTTTTACCACCAAAGTGGATAACCTCACATTTATCCACATTGTACTTCATCTGCCATACATTTGCCCATTCACCCAACCTGTCCAAGTCACTCTGTAGCCTCCTAGCATCCTCCTCATTGTTCACACTGCCTCCCAATTTAGTGTCATCCGCAAATTTGGAGATATTACATTTAATCCCTTCGTCCAAATCATTAATATATAATGTAAACAGCTGGGGTCCCAGCACCGAACCCTGCGGTACCCCGCTGGTCACTGCCTGCCATTCTGAAAAGTACCCATTTACTCCTACTCTTTGTTTCCTGTGTGCCAACCAGTTCTCAATCCACGTCAACACATTACCCCCAATCCCATGTGCTTTAACTTTGCTCACCAATCTCTTGTGTGGGACCTTGTCGAAGGCCTTCTGAAAGTCCAAATACACCACATCTACTGGTTCCCCCCTGTCCACCCTATTGGAAACATCCTCAAAAAATTCCAGAAGATTTGTCAAGCATGATTTCCCTTTCACAAATCCATGCTGACTTGGACCTATCATGTCGCCACTTTCCAAATGGTCTGTTATGACATCTTTAATAATTGCTTCCATCATTTTACCCACGACCGATGTCAGGCTGACCGGTCTATAATTCCCTGCTTTCTCCCTCCCTCCTTTTTTAAAAAGAGGGGTTACATTGGCCACCCTCCACTCCATCGGAACTGATCCAGAGTCTAAGGAATGTTGGAAAATGATCGTCAATGCATCCACTATTTCCAAGGCCACCTCCTTAAGTACTCTGGGATGCAGACCATCAGGCCCCGGGGATTTTTCAGCCTTCAGTCCCATCAATTTCCCCAATACCTTTTCCCGACTAATAAGGATTTCCCTTAGCTCCTCCCTCTTACCAGATCCTCTGACCCCTTTTATTTCCGGCAGGTTGTGTGTGTCCTCCACAGTGAACACCGAACCAAAGTACTTGTTCAATTGATCTGCCATTTCCTTGTTCCCCATTACGACTTCCCCTGTTTCCGACTGCAGGGGACCTACGTTTGTTTTTACTAACCTCTTTCTTTTTACATATTTATAGAAGCTTTTGCAGTCCATTTTAATGTTCTCTGCAAGCTTCCTTTCATATTTTATTTTCCCTGCCCTAATCAAACCCTTCGTCCTCCTCTGCTGAGTTTTGAAGTTCTCCCAGTCCCCGGGTTTGCTGCTACTTCTGGCCAATTTGTATGCAACTTCCTTGGTTTTAATACTATCCCTGATTTCCCTTGTTAGCCATGGTTGAGCCACCTTCCCTTTTTTATTTTTATGCCAGACCGGGATGTACAATTGTTGTAGTTCATCCATGCGATCTCTAAATGTCTGCCATTGCCCTTCCACTGATAGCCCCTTAAATATCGCTTGCCAATTTAACCTCGCCAATTCACGCCTCATACCCTCAAAGTTGCCCTTATTTAAGTTCTGGACCATGGTCTCTGACTTAACTGTTTCCTTCTCCATCCTAATGTAGAACTCCACCATACTATGGTCACTCTTCCCCAGGGGGCCTCGTACCACAAGATTGCTGATTAGTCCCTCCTCATTACACAACACCCAGTCCAGGATGGCCTCCCCTCGAGTTGGTTCCTCAACATATTGGTTTAGGAAACCATCCCTTAAACACTCCAGGAAATCCTCCTCCACCGTATTGCTTCCAGTTTGAGTAGCCCAATCTATATGCATATTAAAGTCACCCATGATAACTGCCGTGCCTTTTTTGCACGCACCTCTGATTTCCTGTTTCATACCCTCCCCCACCTCACTACTGCTGTTTGGAGGTCTGTACACAACTCCCACTAACGTTTTCTGCCCTTTGGTGTTCTGCAGCTCAACCCATATTGATTCCACATCCTCCAAGCTGATGTCCTTCCTAGCTATTGCATTAATCTCCTCTTTAACCAGCAATGCTACCCCACCCCCTTTTCCTTTTATTCTATCCTTTCTGAATGTTGAATACCCCTGGATGTTCAGTTCCCAGCCTTGATTGTTCTGGAGCCACGTCTCTGTAATCCCAATCACATCGTATCCATTAACATCTATTTGCACAGTCAATTCATCCACCTTATTACGGATACTCCTTGCATTAAGACACAGAGCCTTTAGGCTTGTTTTATTAACATCCTTTGTCCTTTTAGACTTATGATTTAGTATGGCCCTTTGTGTTTCTTGCCTTTGTTTACTCGGCCTTCCTCTATTGTTTCTCACCCTTCTAACATTTGTTTCTGACTGCATATTACTTCCCCCTGTTTCGCTACATAGGTTCCCATTCCCCTGCCATATTAGTTTAAATCCTCCCGAACTGCTTTAGCAAATATTGCCCCGAGGACATCGGTTCCAGTCCTGCCCAAGTGCAGACCGTCCCTTTTGTACAGGTCCCACTTCCCCCAGAACTGGTTCCAATGCCTCAGGAATTTGAATCCCTCCCTCCTGCACCACTGCTCAAGCCACGTATTCAATCTCACTATCCTGTTCTCTCTATTCTGATTAGCACGTGGCCCTGGTAGCAATCCAGAGATTACTACCTTAGAGGTCCTACTTTTTAATTTAGCTCCTAGCTCCCTAAATTCTGCTTGTAGGACCTCTTCCCGCTTTTTACCTATATCGTTGGTACCTACATGCACCACGACAGCTGGCTGTTCACCCTCCCTCTTCAGAATGTTCTGCAGCCGCTCCGAGACATCCTTGACCCTTGCACCAGGGAGGCAACATACCATCCTGGAATCTCGGTTGCGGCCACAGAAACTCCTGTCTATTCCCCTTACAATTGAGTCCCCTATCACTATAGCCCTACCACTCTTTTTCCCGCCCTGCTGTGCAGCAGAGCCAGCCATGGTGCCATGAACCTGGCTGCTGGTGCCTTCCCCTGGTAGGCCATCTCCCCCAACAGTATCCAAAGCGGCATACCTGTTTTGGAGGGAGATGACCACAGGGGACTCCTGCACTACCTTCCTGCTATTGCCCTGCTTCTTGGTCACCCATTCACTGTCTGTCCTAGCCTTTACCTGCGGTGTGGACAACTCACTAAATGAGCGATTCACCGAGTTCTCGGCATCGTGCATGCTCCAGAGTGAGTCCACCCGCAGCTCCAGCACCGCCATGCGGGCTGTCAGGAGCTGCAGCTGGACACACTTCCCGCACACGTAGTTGTCAGGGACACTGGAAGTGTCCCTGGTTTCCCACATGGCACAGGAGGAGCATGAAACGGGTCCGAGACTTCCTGTCATGACTTAACCCTTATGTTACTTTATTACTAAAATTTAAACTTATTTATCTTAGGTCCAGGAGTTAAGTCCCTGAAAACAAAATATAAAATCGAACCTACCTTTTAAATTCCCTCTACCCCTAAAGGTTAGAGGAGGTGGGAGTCACTACTAGTGTAGTGTCTCGGGTTGAGCAACCGCTCCACCTATATACGGGTACCCCCCTGCCTTTGAAATACTCCCTAGGATGTGATTCCATGTACACATCTATCTTCTCCACACTCCTTTCTTCTTTTATGGAGTTTAGTAGTACATGTCAAGAAGAGGCCTATTTACTTGGGGGATCTTCATGTATGTTAGCAACTTCACAGAACTCTGACTCAATTGATATGTGCACAGTCTACTCTGGAACTGAGCCATACAGACAAGATGGTCCAGGTTTGGTCTCGGGTCTGTGTTAACTTAGCTGATCTCTGCTGGGGCTGTCAAATTTGCCTCAGCTGCACTAGGCTTAAAAATGAAAAAAAATCAGCCAGTTCTTACTACTTATCACTTTCTAGTGACTCTTGCTGGAAACTGAGTAATCTCATGATTATATTGAAATTAAGAATTAAGTACAAAGAAAAAAGGAAGGGAACATGATAACACACTGTGGTGTACCAGGCCTCCAGCTTCATCATCTATGATGCTAACTCCAATGTCTTTCTTTGATGATAATGGCGGCTTCTTTCATTGGAGTGAGAGTTTGCAGTGTGACGGGACCTCCTCTTTTGCTGGTTGACTCTCTCCTGTTGTGTGCTAGTTTGACCTGCAAGAAGAGTGGAACTGGGTTAATATATGACCTGGGCTAGGGTTTTGAACATGTGTGAGCCAACTTATCTTAGTGTGCATGATGACAGGAAGAAGCAGCAAGTGAGGCCAAGAGGGAGAAGTAGTTGGGAGAGCAGTAGCAGTTTTTAAGGGAGGTGCAATGAAGTCTTCCCTGCTGACTTATGGACAGTCATGGCAATCAGTGAAAGGAGGGAGCTGAGGCTAAGGTAAGGCCCTTCAGGGCTGTGCAGAAAGTATGAGAAATGTTAAGGGGAATCTTACCTTGGCACTCATGGTGGGATCATTACATTTCTTTCTGCACTACAGCTAGATCCTGGAGAAAATGGTGATCATATTCACATGTGCCTATTGACCAACTTATCTTGGTAGCCACCAACCATCTGTGGAGAAGATGGCCACCTTTTCTATTGTGAACTTTCTCCACCAGCATCTCCACAGCTGTATCTGAAAACTTTGGGGTCCTGCTGGAACTTAAAGCCATTAAGAACCTGCAGCAGCGCTCGGTTTCCTGCCTCCTAATCGGTGGGTGAGCTGCCTATGATGAGTGTATTTCATGTTGGCAGCTTGCCTCATCTATGCAAAAGAGAGATGCCCCAAAAATTGGGATGTGTCATCTGCTGACTTCTCCAGGTGGCCGTTACTCTCGCCCGCTCACCGCTTTGTGTTGGGGAACAAAAATTTACCCCGTTCTGTCTTAATGGATGTGCCTCATTTTTATTTTTAGTGCTGTCACTGGTATCATCTAATTTTCTTCACAGTTCTTGAATACAGTCTACTGTTAATTCAAAGTCCATTTTTGCTTGAAAAACATTCTAATTATCTGGTAGTTTGAATTCAGAAATTTTAATAAAACACCACAGGAGGCACTATTTCAATTCAAATTAACAGATAATTCGAATTAAGTAACTTCAAGTTAAGAGAAGTAGGCTGCATTGATTTATATTGTAACATTCCAACAATTAGGTGGTATTCCTTGAAAACAAAGCTAGTCACTAACAAATTAACTTTCCTCTGCCTTCGTGTA
Organism: Squalus acanthias; assembly: GCA_030390025.1. Taxonomy (NCBI): domain Eukaryota; kingdom Metazoa; phylum Chordata; class Chondrichthyes; order Squaliformes; family Squalidae; genus Squalus; species Squalus acanthias. Next base: position 106,889,828 of record CM059434.1, read on the forward strand.
AATGACTCAAATGATACTGTCATGTTATATTTGTGCCAGAAAATTGGCTAAATTGAAGTATATTGAACTACACACAGTCTTTATTAGCAACTGTGGAGCTAGGCGGTGTCCCAATCCTTTCCTAATTGGTGAAGGCTGATTATAATCCAGGCCATCAGGTGGGTGGGGGGGCTAAAATCACTTTGAGGGGTTCCTCGCACCTTTCCTGCATAGTTTCTGCCCCACCATAATTTTAACTCGCCAGTTTTTGTCTGTGTTAGGCAAGTGGGGTCCTAATTGAAAGGTCAAAATTGCACTCTGATGATGTCACACTCACCCCCCACTTGCATTTTAACTAGAAATCACGGATGCCCTGTTCTTTTAGAATCCAGCACTGATATTAAATACTATTAATATTCTACCAGATTTATTTAAAGAAAAACCCTGTATATTTGATATATAAGTGGTCTATATGTACCTGAACTGGGAAATGATCCATCTTAGACGGAAATTTTACAAGCCATAAATTTTAGACAGGATGTATGTGAGTAAAGACTGGGGTGAAGAAAGATACAAAAGCAAAATACTGCAGATGCTGGCAATCTGAAATAAAACAGAACATGCTGGAAAAACTCAGCAGGTCAGGCAGCATCTGTGGAGAGAGAAACAGAGTTAACGTTTCAGGTTGATGACCCTTCGTCAGAACTGGAAAAAGTTGGAGATGGAACAGGTTTTTAAGCAAGTGTAGGGGCAGGGAAAGATATTGGGTTTATGCATTGTCCTTTTCAGTCTAGATTCTGTAGAATTCGCAATATATCGCGATTTTATTAATAAGGAGAAAACACAGAGTTTCGTTCAAGCGGCTTTTATTTCAGCAGAATGCTGGCAGGTTTAAAGTGGACACAAGCAGCCTGTAAAATGGCCGCCGCACCTCGTGACAGAACATTCTAGACTTTTCAACAGGCAGACAAGATGGCGTTCCAATAAACATTTGTGCAAGATCGATTAAGATTCAGCACAGTGAAGATAATACACGAGACATTATGGGTTTGCAGTATACACATAGATACTGAAATCGGTCTCCCAGGTACAAAGGAAAGCCATTGTACCGAGTAATCAAGGGCCCATCCAAAAGACATTAATATGTAAAATCCCAACGACTCTACGATGAGAGAGCCGTTAGCAGGTAGTTATACAGGACACTTGGAAGCCCCAAACCCCTCCAGGGAGAACACCGACCGATTTAACAATGGGAGAAATATTAACAGGTACTCAGACATTTACGAGTAGCCCCGAAACCCATTAAGAACGGAGATCACCCATACAAGACATTTGGGCGCCAAACCCTAAACAAAAGAATGGACATTATAGTTGAGCGGGAAATGGAAGATTTTGCACTATAATTGCAGGCTCCAAACCGTCCATTCTCTCTCTTGCTCTTGCTGCTCTTATCATCGTGGCTGCTCCTGTGCTTTTATCCGATCGATTCGTAACCTCGTGGCTGCTCCTGTGTACTCGTAGTTGGGCTCGCTCCTGCTTGCCTGTTGCCTCTTCTGAAAAGACTGTTGAACTTTCTGATCCGTTCGGATCTACCTCGTGTCGCGTAACGAAGACCTATGTTGGTAACTGGCAGCGGAACCGAAGGCCCGAGATGAGATGAGATGAGATGAGATGAGAAGAGAGGAAGACCATATCCATCGCCACGGTCAGTAAATCCCGACCGCGCCTGTAGGTCGACTGTCCCAAGTTTTCCTCGCCAGGAAGACTTCTTCGAACTTGTAACGAAACATATCGTATCGACGATATCGACAACTGTGCTCGAAAGTACCTGTTAAACCAACCAACACAGGTCTTCATCACAGCAGACGGTCCAGCCTGCTAGCCGGAGCAGCAGAAGCAAGTAAACAAGTGGGACCAGGAGATCTCCTGACCGACACGTGGGTGCTGCGGTGAAAAACATCCGATCAGCTATTCGGAATTTCTCCGAGTTATCACGAGTGGTGAGTATGAGTCTCGAGATCCTACGAATCTAGTTTAGGATAGATATTGATAGGGGAGGGTTTAAGGATTAAGGATATTTGTAATGTGTGCCCCTATTTACTTTGTGCCGTTCGTTCCTCGTTTCCCTAAGATCGACTATATAACTGTTTGTAAGATTGTACTGTCATTAATCTGTGCTTATGACATGTATTTCATAATCTTAAGTATCATGCAATAAAGATTTTCCATTTCGTACCATTCAAACCGAGTCTACATGAGTTTCATCTCCATTACTGCTCTCGCATCTAAGTCCAGTGTCTAGAACCGTAAGGGAGAGTGATTCGAACCACTCACAGGTGTGTCTAGTGTTCCCAGACTGGCTGGAGACCAGAACAGGCAACAAGGCCTAGACCCGCACTGACATACAGGCTGCACAGAGCCGCGTGAATCTCACAGGCCACGAGACACGCAGGGTCAGAATCCCTTACAATTCTAAGATGTGGCATCAAATTCAGCCCAGGGTTTAATGCGTAAAACCTCATCTCTTAGAGTATGGGGTGAGTTCAATCTATTCCTGATTTTGTATTTTCTGAAAAGGTGCTACTAAAGGTGTTATTAAAGAGTTAACGGAAGAGTAACCTGTTCGAATTTGGCCTTTGAGCTTATTAGTCAAGACACAATTAAGAATACTGGAGATGTCAATTCCTATCACCAGTCTGTACTATTTCGTGGAAGGTGTATAAGTACACAGATTGTAATTCTGTGAGTAGCTGTCGTGCATATGGGTCTACTCACATCAGAGACTATAGCTGGCCCAGCTAGGTGTCACTTTGACTCAGAGTTTTTTCTGTACATTGTGGAATTTTACTTGGAGCTGATGTACTTGGTCACTGCCTTTGTCCCTATTGACACGGCATGTTTGGCCAGCTCCCTGGGCAGCAGCAGGTGCACATCGGTCTGGATCTCCCAGGAGCTGATGATGTGGCGCTTGTTGTAATGGGCCAGGCCATGCGCTTGAAAATATAATTCACAAAAGATTTCATGAAGCTCATGGATCTTGGAGGAGCTCCCAGTGTCTGGGAGAACCTGCTTCATTACTTTGTAGTTGTAGATGGAGTAATTCTCCTTCCTCGACCTTCTCTGCTTGTTGTCGCCCTTTGCTGGCGCTTTAGTTAAGGTTAACTTAGCGCACTTCCTGGGAGCTGCTTTCTTCTCCTCAGGTATCATCACATTCACTTTCAGATACAGAAAATCACTTTGACTCAGTTGGTAGCTCTCTTGGTCTGAGTTAGAACGTTGTGAGTTCAAGTCGTGCTCTGGAATTTGAGGACAGAATCTAAGCGAGCACTCTAATGCAGTGGTGAGGGAGTGCTGCATTGTAAGAGGCGCCATCCTTAGGTCAGGGTCCTGTCTTCCAGTTTATGTGGTTCAGATGTTAAAGCTCCCAAAGCACTATTCAAAGACAGCAAGTTTTCCTGGTGCCCTGGCCAAAATTCCTCCCTCAACCAGCACCACCCGAAACAGGTTAACTAGTTATTCATTTCATTGTGGTTTTTTGTGGGGTCTTGCTCTGTGTACAACTGCTGCTGTGTTGCTTACATAAGCCACTGCACTCCAAAAGTACTTCATTGTATATGAAGTGCTTTCTCAGTAACGCAAGATGTTCTATAAATGCAAGTCTCATCAGTTGGTAAGCCCCATCATGGGAGCAGGATTGGAACTGATATAATAGATATTGGATGCACAAATGTTGAGAGCGTGGGAGTATGAAAAATGCTTCCTGTGGGAATGACTTTCCTATGCAGACTTGCGTTCCCATAAGAAAGTACAAATTTAAGCCCTGACCCATGACCTAACTACCAATAGTTCCCATAAAAGCTATCAGCTCTGCTGTCCTGTCCACAGTTTGTTCCAGATGGCAACATCAGTAATCTCCCATTTCACCCATTTTTTTAATGAAAGCATTTCTGAAAGCAACCGATTCCCACTGGGAGAGGTCGAAGGCTTCCCTGAGGAGTCGGGGTGGGGGAGCAATCCTGCTCCTCCTGGCCCACAAGGAGTGCTGAAAGAGGCACTTACCTTGTGGAGCCGGCAGCTCCCGCCTCCCTTTCACTGCGAGGTTTCCCGACCCCGGGAAACCCATCCTGCATCAGTTCATTTTAAATCGGGCTCCCTGACGCACTGTGGCAGTATGATTTAAATATGTTAATAAGCATACCGCCTCCCCATGGTGGGACACTCGGACACCCTGATATCTGCCGCCATAAAAACGGCAGCTGGTGCACGCATGGGGTCGGGTTTAACATTTTAATATCAAGACCAATGTTTCTGAAGACAAAACAATTGACTAATTGAATCTGCGGAACGTGACAGGCAGTGATATTTTTATTTTTTTCAAAGTCTGTCAAAAAAGCAGGCAGCTAATTTAACCATTATAGATAGATAGCAAGATATTTTCCTACACTTGCTTCAGATCAACTGTCTATTTAAAGACCAGTGCCTGTAGACATCATCTCCAACGACAAGAAACTGTGAAACAAAAGGGAAGTGTTAGAATTGAATGTACCAGAATTCACAAGCCAATATAATTTGATGATCAGTATAATAAAACAACTTCGGAGTTTTGCTCCCTCCCCTCCCCTCCCCCATCAGCTGCTCACATCCATGTGTTTTTCTTCAGCTTGGAGGATAGATGGGAAGGGTGACAGATGTTTTACACCCATTTAAATAAAATTTTCACTAAGGTGGTGTTTGCACTTTTATCTTGTGGACACACCCATGATTCAATCGATCATGCTCAATTGTGGGCTGAGCTTTGTTGCGTTGTGTCCTGGTATCGCTTGTGCCGATTTCATTGTGATGGAAATGGGACAAGAATTTTTTTTGTTTCTCATTCTTCAAACAGAAAGGAGAAATTTTGCTTACTACCTGTTTCTTGAATTTCGTGCCCCCTTAAATGAATAAGCTGCTGTAAGCACAAAACTCCCACTGTTACATGAAAGCTCATGAACCAGATCCCCTACCTTTTCATCTAATAAGCACAAAGAATGGTGCACCTTGTGATGAATCTGTTTTCTGCGTGAGCACGGCCTAGTATTCAAATATTGAAATCTGTATTCAGGGCACTGGTTTTGGTTTGTGCACAAAGATATAAAAAAAAGGATTCCTTGTTTCCTGTCTTTCTGTTTTCCTTTGTGTGAGGACAGATTTATGTCCAGTGAGAAATTACCCTTTAACTTCTTCTCAACTAGCCCTTCATGTACCAGAAGCAGATCACAAACAGTAGAGGCATAATCAATCAAGCCCAGAAAACAAGACTGAGCTAGATTATCCAGATATGATCTTGAAAATAACAATTATTTTAGGATATTTTTTCCTGGGAGTTCATTATTTGAATATTCCTGATTTTTTTTTTTAATGACATAATGTTGGAAAGGCAGGTTTAAACGCTAGATAAATAAGATCAAACACTGAATAAGCTCCACCAATGGCCTATTCAGCAAAGACTGTGCTGTAGTATTAAGCCATACAGCCCAAAAGGTCCCGGGTGATCGCCAGTGAGGCAGCATTTGGGTGGTCTAATTAGCCTCAGTACCTGTAGGCTAGCGAGGAAAAATAAATGCCCGGACCCCTGCTTCTGATTTGCTCTCCAGTGACCTCCACCGCCGCCCCCCCCCCCCCCCCCATCTCCACTGGAAAATGAGCATGTACAGGTCATGGTCAGAACAGCAAATGCTGCAAATACTCAGCAGGTCACGCAGCATCTGTGGAGAGAGAAACAGACCCACTGAGTATTTCCAGCATTTTCTGTTTTTATTTCAGATTTCCAGCATCTGCAGTATTTTGCTATTGTAATGGTTAGAACAGCATCAGGCTTGGCTGTCATGCGTTCCATGGTTGAATGACCTGCTAACACCATCTAGACCTGTGGAGAATGGCTACTTGGGTGAGATACTTGGAGTGCTGCCTGCAGCCATGAAACCATACCACAGCAAGAGCTGGTGCCTTTGGGAGAGCGGGGGGAGAAAACTTGGTAATAAATCCATCATTTCTGCTGGGTCAGTTTTTTGGATAGATAGACACAGTCCAATATTGCTCAAAGTGGGAGTTGTGCGAAGTGAACCCCTTGCTCATATATTTAATACCTCACTGGAGTCTGGGACCATTCCTGTCGACTGGAGGGAGACTCATGTATCAATATTCAAAAAGGATAATAAGTCACCAATTATAAACCCATTGGCTTTACTTCAGTTGTAGTAACGTTGCTAGAAGGAATCGATAGGGCTACTCTGTATGACCACCTTGACAGAGAAGGAGTTATTAGGGACAACGCACGCGCATTCCCCCACTCCCTTCACTCCATCATTGGTGGCCGTTCCTTCAGTCATCTAGGGACTCAGCTTTGGAATTCTCTCCCTAAGCCTTTCCATCTCTCCACTTTTCTCTCTTCCTTTAAGGCGTTCCTTAAAACCTACGTCTTTGACCAAGCTTTTTGCCACCCTCCCTAATATCCCCTTCTTTGACTCCTTTGAAGTGCTTTGGGACATTTTCCTACGTTAAAGGCATAACATAATTCCAAATTGTTGTTGTTGACATGCACCATGACTTCTGGAAAAGGACACACCTTACCAAGCTGGTTGAATACTTCGAGGAGTTTACTAGGTTGATGGATGAAGGTACCTGTGTAGACATTGCATATTTGGCTGACACTCCAGTGCAGTACTGAGGGAGTGCTGCACTGTCGGAGGTGCCATCTTTTGGATGAGATGTTAAATCAAGGCCCCGTCTGCTCTCTCAGGTGGACGTAAAAGATCCCATGGCACTACTTCGGAGAAGAGCCGGGGAGTTATCCCTGGTGTCCTGGCCAATATTTATCCCTCAATCAACATAACAGAAACAGATTATCTGATCATTATCACATTGCTGTTTGTGGGACCTTGCTGTGCACAAATTGGCTGCCGCGTTTCCTACATTACAACAGTGACTCCACTTCAAAAGTACTTAATTGGCTGTAAAGCACTTTGAGACGTCCGGTGGTCGTGAAAGGCGCTATATAAATGCAAGTCTTTCTTCTTTAAAAAATATCTTGACAAGTTGCCACACAGTAGCACCCTGTGGGATTTTAGGGTGGATTCTGGGTTGGACAGGGAATTGGTTGCATTCTCATAGACAGAGGGTTGTCATTAATGTTAGCAGCCCTGCGTGGAGACTAGGTACTAGTGGAACCCCGCAGAGATTGGTGCTAGGACCGTTATTCCTCACGATCTATATCAGTGATTTGGATTAAGGCGTTGGGGGACTGTCTGCAAGTTTGCAGATGACACGAAGATCTGTGCTGGTGTCCGAACCTTTGAGGAAAAAAGAATTACAATCTAATCTAGATGCGATGGAAGAATGGGCCTGCATCTGGCAGATCACATTTAATGTAGATAAATGTAGTATAATACATGTAGGTAGGCCTAATGCTAAGCACGTGTATACTGTGCTGGGTTCTGAATTAAAGTTTGTTAAGAGGGAAAGAAAACTGTTATAGTCCCTGAGTCTCCAAAGGACCATGACCAGTGCCGAGAGGCTGTAGCGAAAGCAAATAGAGTATTGGGATGTATAGCTAGGATGATCTAATATAAAACATTGTGCCAAACTTAATTTCACATCGGACATTGACGCGTGTCTCTGTGTGTGTGTGTGTGGGTGTGTGTGTGTGTGTGTGTGTGTGTGTGTTTGTGTTTGTGTGTGTCTGTCATGGAATTTATTCACTTGGGGAACATCAAGAGGAATTATGTTTTTGAATGACTTATGTTAATGGTTGCAACTTGAGGTGAACCTTTACAGGATTGAGTAAGTCCAGACCTAGCAGTTTTCTCTCAGCCACCCTAGTAGCACAAAGAGGGTGTGGAAGGAGTAGAGCTGCTCTGTTTGCTATGGCCAACAGCATTGTAAATGCATACAAAAAGAGTATGTTAATGATAACCTTACCCATCGTGATCAAAGCAGTTCTTTCACAAGTCTGGCAGCCTGATTTGGAATTGGTGCAAGAATGGATACAATTAAATTTAAATATCGATTGAGAGTGAGACTCATACCCCAGACTATCTTGGGACCTACAGCTCCCAGCATAGCTTGAAAATTATGTACAATTGCAGGGTCTCCATGTCTTGTGGGGATTAAATTCATGCATGTTTTTGATATTTTCTGACTGTTTTATTGAATTGCTGGGCAGGCCTGAGCATTCGGTGTTGTTGCTGAGCATAAATTTATATCCCCGGCAGCACTTGTTCAAGCGCCTTCTGGTAATAGAGATTCCCCAGAGAACACTTGCATCCACTACCAGCGAATAAAATGCCAGAGATCCGAGTTGTCTTCTGCAGCTTAGGGTATTGACAGATGCTCCGAACTGGCTACTTTGCATTCTGTACCTGCTGTGCATATGAGATTACTAGAATTGATGTGCTGTACTGTATTCATGAAGGCGCCTTACTAATTCTTTGTAATAGGAGAAAACCACTGCATGAAGCGGTCCACATGATCTTTTAGCCCCATGCTGAAATGCAGCAGATGTACAGCTCCTGCCAGGATTACATTATTCAGTAAGTGTAATACAACTGATACATTGCACTGACATTGATTTACAATTGAGGTACTAAACCATTTTCCCATGAGGCTGGGCAAAGTGTAGTGTCAATAAGAAACTTTTGTGGCCTGCAGTTGTCCAGATAAGTAATGAGTGACGCATTATGAAGAATTATGCTTTCAGTGGTGAAAGAGAGAATCATTACAGAACATGGATTTGCTATTAAAATGATTGTTGATCATGTAAGAATGTGCTGGCCATCAGCCTGTCAGTGACATTGTTTTTTTTCATTTGTTTTCCAAAAATTATATGTGTTTCCCCCTCCCTTTCTGTGTTTTCTAATGTTAGGTCCTATACAAGCTGCTCCTGGGCCTTGGTTCTGTAATTGGTTGCTAGGAGATATGCCAAAAGGTGCCTGGAGTGGATCCACCTCTGCCCTTTCCTTCCCCTGATGACACTATTGTCTTTTAAATTACAATTTGGTCTAGAAACTATACTCCGATTACAACTATTTACAAGACATTTTGTGCATGTGACTTCTTAGCCTATGTGAATTATAAGATATAAATTGCAGACACTAATTTGTTTGCTCGGGTTTCAGAATTAATTGAGATTCTACGACAGAAAAATATAATTACGTAGTATTTGACTAGAATTAGTTGACTTTGCTGGCAAAGTTCAAAATAATTGACGGATTTGAATATTGTAGAGCCTGACCTCCTTGAAGAACAACACCTATAACGCCTTTAACATAGTAAAATGTCCCAAGGCGCTTCACAGGAGCATTATCAAATAAAATTTGACACTGAGCCACATAAGGAGATATTAGGACGGGTGACCAAAAGGTTGGTCAAAGAGGTAGGTTTTAAGGCGCGTCTTAAAGGAGGAGAGAGAGGTAGAGAGGCAAAGAGGTTTAGAACATAAGAACATAAGAAATAGGAGCAGGAGTAGGCCAATCGGCCCTTCGAGCCTGCTCCGCCATTCAATAAGATCATGGCTGATCTGATCCTCACCTCAAATCTAAAGAACACAAGAAGTAGGAGCAGGACCCGGCCACTCAGCCCCTGGGCCCGCTACGCCACCCACAGGGCCTCGACCGATCCGAACTCAGCCTCATGTCCAATTTCCTGCCCGCTCCCCGTAACCCCTAATTCCCTTTACTTCTAGGAAACTGTCTATTTCTGTTTTAAATTTATTTAATGATGTAGCTTCCACAGCTTCCTGGGGCAGCAAATTCCACAGACCTACTACCCTCTGAGTGAAGAAGTTTCTCCTCATCTCAGTTTAGAGTGGGAATTCCAGAGCTTAGGGCCTAGGCAGCTGAAGGCACGGCCGCCAATGGTGGAGCGATTAAAATCGGGGATGCGCAAGAGGCCAGAATTGAAGGAGCACAGAGATCTCGGAGGGTTGTAGAGCTGGAAGAGGTTACAGAGATCGGGAGGGGCGAGGCCATGGAGGGATTTGAAACAAGGATGAGAATTTTAAAATTGAGGCTTTGCTGGGAGCCAGTGTACGTCAGCGAGCACAGGGTTGGTGGGTCAACGGGACTTGGTGCGAGTTAGGGTATGGGCAGCAGAGCTTTGGATGAGCTCAGGTTTACAGAGGGTGGAAGATGGGAGGCCGGCCAGGAGAGCATTGGAATAATCAAGTCTAGAGGTAATAAAGGCAAGGATGAGGGTTTCAGCAGCAGATGGGCTGAGCCTTCACACTAAAACTGAATACAATAATGAGATCATAAAATCAAGAGGCTGCTCCTTATTTGGCCATATTGCCAGAAAATATTATAATTAAGATTCAGTCTACATTGTATATGTTTGAAGTTAAGAAATATTTGTCTCATCGGAATGCTCATTGCATCTCATTGTGATGTTTCTATTCTTGATGCAGCCATGAATGGTCCGAGAGGATAGCCCAGAATATCATCCAACAATTACACATCTGCGTGGATGATGAAGAATAGTTTGTCAATTTAATATACCCTGGAACTTGAATGGTTAATAGAATTAACTGACAACCATCACAATGGGACAAAATATTTTTCGACATTGTCCGCAACTTTTAAAAAACTGGACCCCAGAGATCAGGCTATAGTCTCTGCAAAACTGATCTCAAGGTCTATTGATGTATTTTAGTGTGAGGTATTGAGCAAGAGCCAAAAAGCTTTGAAAAAAACTGTTCTTCAATTTTGGATCTGTGTTCTTTCCAGTTTCTTAGGGCACAGCTATGCTGGCACTTGATGGTGATGTGAAGCAATCTTGAATATACAGTGACATGAAAGAAACCGTATAGCTTGGGTGTCAGATCTCACATCACTTCAGATCAGTAGTGAAATATAACTCAAATTTCATTTAGAAACAGGTTTTAAAAGTCTTTGTTAGTGCCTAGGTCTCGCTCACTCATTCGCTCTGCCTGCATATCAGTCTATGTGTGTTTTAAGTTTATATGCACTGTTCAATAGCCCTTCCACTCTGCTGCACTTAAGTTTTTGCTTGTCTTTGTATTCTTCTATTCAGTGTTTCTCCTACTTCTGTTCCTGTAATCTTCCCTGCTGTTTCACTGGGAAAATAAAATGTAGGATCAGCAACACCTCTCAAAAACAATACTGGAAAGGAAACACTTCTGAAAGTTGTGGACTAGATGGGACATCCTGTCAATTGGGGAAACGGAGTATCCATGTTGCACATCAACTTTCTTCTGCTATCTCCAATGCTTGCTTTCTTTCTTCTTCTATCTGATTCTTTATGACTGGTTCCCTACCCTACTGAGCAGCTTTTTGTCCATATAAAGGATATTTTACTCTACTTTTAGGATTCATTAGGCTTAAAGGAGAATAAATGATAAAGATCCAGAGGGTGTGATTCACATCTCATGAGTGAATTCTGAGTTATGGCCTGTGCCACAAATGGAACAAATGTCCCTTTGCTCTTTGTAATATATTCTGTTTTTACCACACATTTGTTGAAGGTTTGGCTGGAGGAGGTGTGAGTGCTAATTAGTTCATTTTTCTTCAGGTAGCTTTAGAACATTTGTACTTTGAACGTTCTCCTCAAGAGAATTTTCAAAAGAAAAGTATTGTGTCAAGCAAACAAAGTACAAAAACTATTTCATGGAGTTTCTGCAGTCATGGAGATGTACTGCATTGCACATCAACATATGCTCTAAATATAATGTAACATCAGGCCAGGGATTCAACAAACTTGTTAAAACTGGTATTTTGTTTTATCTTCCTTTTCCAAAAAACTAGGACATGATAATTAAATGCATGCCATACAATATTCTGCCTTTAGGAACAGTTTTCAGATGCGGAAAATAGTGTGAAACTATTTAATTGAAAGGCGTCAGTTTGTTAAAAATCTATGAAAGTTTCAAAAATTAGTAACAAGTTCAACCCATTGGTTCAGGTGCATTTCCTGTAAAGAATAAGAGAAAAAGTACATGGGTGACTGATAGATATAGTTCCCGTTTGTTCTGAAAAAGGTAGTCCTATTATATTCAGATATTTTTATTATTGAGAAACTTAAATGAGGGGCCAAAGCCAATACTGCAACAGTACCAATAACTTGCAGCACTACAGCACTCATTAGGTACAAAGATATACCTGAGTGCTTTACAGGGTGTTGGATAATAAATGGACCTCACTAAAGCCAAAAAGAGTAGCAGACTAGGTAAGTCGAGAAGTAATGGTTAGATAATACCAAATTAGGTTTTAAAAGCCTGTAGTTTGTAGGAGGAAGGATAGCCTGAGCGAAGTAAGGAGTTCTAGTTTTGAGAGTAGGAGATGGCAGTATATGTTGATTTCAGCACGGCGAGGATGAGGGTGTAAGATGATACATGTGGAACCCGGGGGAACAAGATGTGGCTATAAGTGATTCATTTGTCCATCCTAACCTATTGCACTTAACAGAATTTTGATCCATGCTGATTTTTACAGAGCTAGGCAGTTTTGGTGGTTGTAAGCAGACTGCTGAAACTGTTAAGAGTGAGACTATATATAATCGCAAAGAGTGTGATAGATTGTAGACCCATTTGAATATATGGAGGCTTTTTTTATTTTTGAGACAGACATCAAAAATGTTCAATGTTGAAAACAAAGTGTGGGAGTTTAACTGTAAAAGACTGAGGGAGTGAAATTCAACTCCTTTGCACCTGCCGTTAGTGCCTCTGGGGGGTGCTAATGGGCTGCAAAGGGCTTATTGCCCGGGGGGTGCGATAATAGCGCCTCCCGAGAAATTCGGTGAGGCGCTGCTGAGGCGCTAGTCAGTAGCGCCGTGCCCCGCCGGTAGCGCCCCGGGCCGCTGCACCGCCAGCGATGACATAATCGCCGAGCGACGCAACCCCTTAGCAGCCTGCCGCGGCCCTTTACCGCCCCGTGGCAGAAATTCGGCTGCGCTCCGCGAGGCTGCCATGGGCGATGTCAGCGCCAGCCTCGCGGTTCGCGAACTGGGCCGACCTCAGCTCGCGGGGCGGTATTTAAAGGGGAGGTGCAGCTACAACCCACGCCGCCATTTTCTTCTTTTGGCCGACTTCCAGGTCGGCCCTTCGTGGCGGCCCTTGGCGTGGTCCATGGTCCCCATCGCGCAACCCAGCACCGCGTCTTGATGCCAGGCTGCGGCCACGGCACCACGCCGCCCTGGTGGCCTAGTGTGGGCCAACGGAGGCCCTGCAGAGCTTGCATCGTCCCTTCACTTTAATGGAAAGGGAGGGGAGGTGAAATGCATCAACGCTATGCGGAGCGGCCGTATAGGGCTCCGACGTTCGAGCGCTTTGCGCCGCCGACACCACCCCGAGAGGAAGAGGAGTGCCCGAGATAGCGCTCCACTTCCTCTCCGGGGCGGTAAGCTGAATTTAGCAGCCGGGGCGGTACTTCCGCACCGGGCGCTAAATGTCCGGCGCTAATTCGGTTACCACCCCCAAATGGGGCGTAACCGTCTTTCGCGCCCTGAGAGTTGTGAATTACGTAGACTTCTCACTCATGAAATATAGATATGAGTTCTACTGCTGATCGCGCATTAAGAAAAAGGGACTTGCGTTGTATGGCACCTTATCATGCCTCTCAGAAACATCTCAAAACACTTGACATGCAATGAATTACTTTGAGATGCACTGGCTGCTCTTACAAGCTTGATGTCTGCAAATGCACCCATTTTGCGTACATCAAGCTCCCACAAGCAGCAATGAGATGAATGGCCACCTAATCGGCTTTTAGATGGTTGGTTGAGGTAGATGTGCTGACCACAATATCAGGAGAACTCCATGTTCTTCTTTGAATAGTATTACGGTATCTCTAATGTCACATGAACCACTGGAACAAATAGCTGGGGTCTCAGTTTAACATCTTATCCAAAGGACAGTACCTCCCTTATGGCAGCATCCTGTCAAAGTACTGAAGTGTCAGCCAGTAGCATGGACTCTAAACTTAATCAGTTCTCTTCCAATTATGACCTCCTTTAGAATTCTCCAGACAAAAAAATTCAAGGTTTCATTGCATTTTAACAGAGAAAGAAGCTTTTACATAAAGGTCCTATTTTCAAAAGGTTTATTAATTGATTAATCATTCTTTCCAAAGATTTTAGCAAGCAAGTACTTGACTGTATTTTAACAATGAATATTTTTCTCTTTCTCTTACATTTGTAGGTTTTGTTCCTTTAAATTACACCTTTAATAGTGCTTATTCACATAGAACTTGATTTTTGTATTCAAGCCTACACCCTCGGAAATCAGTTTTTCAACAGCCCTTAAAGTGGACTTGTGGGTTATTTGGAAAAATAACTGCAGTCGATGATTCACAATCACAAGCCTCTGCTAAATGTTAAATTGTTGTGTTATGGATTAATGCGGCTTTCTAACCACCAGGGGCGGGCAATGTCATTTCATCTTCCCACAGTACATTTTGGAGAGGATAACATAATCAGCAACTTTGCTGTTTGCTGTATTATTTTGCTTCGAGTTTTGAATCCTAAAGACATATTGCTGTAAGGGTCATTTGTGAATTGAGTTTGGATAGTTTCAATCTAGTTCTAGTGTTGTGACACAACAGTTGAACATTTAGCAGAGGAGATAAGTCTGTTGAGAGCTGAGGTTGAGTTGGGGGATAAGTTAGAGCTGTTCTGAGATCGGAGCTAGGGTAGTGGATGAGCTGGGAGTGGAGAAGGAGGGCAGAGGGGCTGGAGGAGATGGACAGCTGTATCAATGGCCTCAAGTTTTGGATACATAGGGGGCGATTTTCCCACTGGAGGCGAGATGGAGGCGGATTTCAGTTTGGGTGGGTTTGAAACTCGCCTCCACTGATAGATTTCAAAATTTTGCGATTTTCCCATGATTGGCCACTTGATTTCAGAGGTGTGGGATGCCCTTGCTCAATTAGTGTTTTGGGACTGAAACTCGCCTCTGTTGACAGTACTTTTCCAGTCTGATTTTATGGCTTCTTGCTCCCTTGGCTCACTCCACAGCATTTCTGCATCTCCTGCACCTACCTCCAACATCTTTTGAGAAACCACTATGTCCAATTCCAAGGCAAGGGCCTACCCGAGGCTCTCAGATGAGGCGCTGCAAATGTTGTTTGAGGGGGTGAGAGCTAGCATGGAGGTGCTCTTCCACTCATCTCGGAGGAAGAGGCCTGCCAAAGAAACCAAGGCTGAGTGGGTACAGCTGGCAAGGGATATAACCTCCAGATCTGTGTGCAGATTGGGAGATGTTTCTGTGTATTGATGAAATACCATCCCTGTTGGAAAGCATTAAAATGATTTGAAGCCAAAATGTTGGCGTTATGCCATCTGTTCTTTTGCCTTAGGCAGCTCCACATTGCGGGCACCGCCACACTTGCGTTGTCAGGTTGGTGGCCTGAGTGAAAGGAGGCCAGAGAGCCCATTGTCAATAATGTCCTAGGATGGAGCAAAGGACATGTGTCAACTTGGGCAACCTATGCAAATCTGGCCATGATAAGTTCATCTCTTGCATTCTGGGCTCTGACCTCCTCCTCCTCCTCCAGATCCTCCTCCTCCTCCTCCTCATCCTCATCTGAGATCCATGCAGAAAGAAAACGAATGGTTCCCATGCTGCTTGTAGATGCCTCCTTTGGGGAAGCACTCATGGCAAGCGGGGAGAGGGTCTTCCAAAGAGGTCCCACAGTTGATGGAGTCAAGCTGCAGCACCTCCAACTTCAGAAGGCCTTCTAAAAGTGCTCAGAGACCTTTTAAAGCCAAGGTCTGGCCCCTGCAAGTAATCTTTGCTGCAATAAACGATGTCTTGTTAGACCAGCAGCTGTGAGGAGGCCACCCACGAGTCAACCCGCCAAGTTTACCTGGCGTGGTTTAGGAGGTGCGTGGATCGCACCGAAAAGCTGGGAAATTCACGAGGGGCTCTCAAAATAGGCTTAGAGAGGCCCTTAACAAGTATTTAAGGAAGTTAATTAGCGCAATGGCCAGCTGGAGACGGGAGCGTTTCCCAACCTCCAAAACCGGCACCGGCAAAATCCCGCGGAGGCGGGTTGGAGGCGGGTTGCGAACCCGACCTCTTTGAATCTAATTTTCCCGCCTTTCCTGACTCCAATCCCGCCTCCTCTGATGTCAGAAAATCGCCTCCATAGAAATCTACATAATAGCAACTCGCCTCAAAAGTGAGGATGGAGGGAGTTCGAAGAGGTGTTTATGATTTCCCTTCAGACAGAAACTCTGTTGACATCTTTCACCTATGCTGCCACCCAGTGCTTCCAGCACATTCTGCAATAGTGGCCACCACTCTCAGTATGACAGCTTGAAGCTCTGAATGTTGATAACGTGAGGGGAGAGGAAAGTCAGACAGGGTTGGCATATTTTCTTCTGTTTTCTAATGTTAGTAAAAAAGTCAACAGGGGAAGAAAATTGGGAAAAAAAACTTTATACTCACAATTGATGAAGAATATACAAAGAGCAAAAAACGATGGATGCAGAAAATCTGGGGGGAAAAAAAGCTGGAAAACATTCAGTAGGTCAGGCAGCATCTGTGGAGAGAATTTAGGGGTTAACGGTTTGGGTGTGGACCCTTTGTCAAACAGAGGTAAATATAACCCAACATGTTTGAAACAGCGTCATAGGCTGGAATTATAATTTGGAGGTGGGTAGGGAGCGGGGGTGGGGGGACTGGAAAGTGGTCGGGAAACCCGGGAGGATGGGTTTCCCGTGGGCCTGCCAAATTTAATGGCAGGGCCTGATTAGCATTTCAAAGTACTGATTCCCGCCTGCAGCAAGCCAGATGGAGAGGCTGGCTGGCTGTCGGGTGGGTAGGCCTGCAGCACCAGGCCGCAGAAAGGAGGGAGGGAGGATCGGGGCTGGAGGAGGATTGGGGCCAGAGGAGGATGGGTGCCAAAGGGGGGAGGCTGGAGGAGGATCGGGGCCAGAGGAGGATTGGGGCCAGAGGAGGATGGGTGCCAAGGGGGGGAGGCTGGAGGAGGATCGGGGCCAGAGGAGGATGGGTGCCAAGGGGGGGAGGCTGGAGGAGGATCGGGGCCAGAGGAGGATGGATGCCAAAGGGGGGAGGCTGGAGGAGGATCGGGGCCAGAGGAGGATGGGTGCCAGAGGTGGGATGCCAGAGGAGGATCAGGCTGGAGAAGAATCGGGGACTGGAGGGGGAGGCCGGAGGGTGATTGGGGCTGGAGGGGGCAGTCAGAAGGCTGGAGGGGGGATTGGAGTCAGGGGAGCGGGGTGGTCGGGGGCCGGAGGGAACATCAGGGGCCAGCAGCCGTGGATCGAAGGCCGGAGGTGAGATCGGGGATAGGAGTCTTCGGGGATGGTGGGGGTCGGAGGCCTCTGGGCGGGGATCGGAGGCCTCGGGGGGAAGTGGGGAGATCGGAAAGGTTGGGGGGGGTGTCCAATTCCAACTGGTTGGCGAGCAGGTACACTGGATCCAGCAGGCAAGTGGAAAGGCACTTACCTCCTGGATCCAGCAGTTCTCGCCTCCCTTTAGCTGGCAGGTTTCCCAAGACATGGGAAACCCGGCCAGCCAGAGTTAAGTTTGAAATGGTGGATCACCATGAGGCACGGAGCCTCATAATAATATTTAAATGGACATCCGACTCCCGGGAGCGGGTTGGCTGCCCGCCCCACATCCTGCCTCCGTTAAATCTGAAAGTGGGCGGTTGGAGGCAGGTTGGGGGTCAGGATTCCGTTTTTTAACTCTTTAACCTCCCACCCGACTCCAACCCACCTGTTTTTGGGGGTTAAAATTACCCACATTGTATTTTGAACACTCAATCTCTCCACTTGCAATTATTCCAGCTGGCACATCTTTCAGCTTCACTTTAACATATCATTTTCCAATAGTATGTCCTTGAATGTTAGCCTGCTGTTTTCAAATATTGTATTTATTGTCCTCCAAATAATTATGCCTATTTATAATGGCATTGAATTCTCCTGAGCCTCTGCAAAATATACTTGCAACCACCACGGAGTGGAGAGAAAAAAAACCACCCACAGGAAACTATATATAAAAATATGTATACCAAAGAAAATCCCCCAAAATTACACATCTGGGAAAAGCCTCTACACTTCACAGCTGGAAAAAAAAACTTAACCAACCCAACCACATCAGGAAGCTGTGGCATACATACCTAACTTTCCAAATCACTAATCTACAGTTTACACTGAGGTCTAATCAATTCAATTGATGCTGATGCTTGTTGCCTCATACTCCCCTTGCATCCCAATGATGTGAGTTAGAAAACGTGTTACCTGTAAGAAGAAGGAGACTGAATCTTTTTTAGTTTAGCACCTAATTTGTTTGTTCCCTCGGTAATGCAAATTGCTCCCCACAATAATCCTGGTTTACGAGAATGATCTGTGTTATTTTGCTGCTTTCTTTGTTACGTGATTCAGTACTGAATGCTGCGGCTGCCTTATATCTCCAACTTTGGCAGCAGTGCTGTAAACTAGACGAAGGAGTGCTACTGGCTGTGGAGGAACGGGAAAGCAGTCAATAGATGTGTATTCCCTGTGCTGGCAGAGCAACAAAAATGTTACGGTTGCATCGCCTGCTGTCTTTTATTTTGGCAATGGTTGAATCAATACGATGGCCCACTTGTACGAGCCAGTTATGAGTTATGTGGTTTCCTATTTTCTGGCCGATAAATATCCGGCCGATTGTAAACGTTCAGTAAGAGTAAAATTGTGGAAAATTAGCAATTTTGAGAGAAAAAAATCAAGCAATGTGAATTTGTCTTTTGAATTTGTGTTTGTTTTACATTGAAAATTCTACGATGTGTAACAAAATCATAAAACTGTTCTTTATAAACGGATTTACTATTTAGTTACATATAACCCATCAAGGAGATTTACCCCCCGGTTTCAACAGATCTTTCAGAATGGATTGGCAACTACAGCTTAGATTTTATTTGATTTAACTAAATTTAAAAATGACTTCCTCTCAGAACATTACCTTTATTATCATGATAGCAAAATATCGAATGCTTGGGGTTGACTGCTCAATGCTGGCAGAAAATGCATGTCGTGGCTGTTACAAAGCAATTAAATAATCTAAATGTGAATTCTGTCCCCAAATTAGTGTTGAGGTACATTGATGCAGGTGTTAATGTTCTGAAAATGTCGGTCTTTTAGTTTACAACGCCCATTTCACCATCTGTAATTTCCTTAAGTGGCATTCAGGTTACTTTCTGAATGACTCCTGCAGCATTCTGCCAATCATGTTGGGAGAATCTCTGGTCAGTGTTGTTCACATTTGGAGATGATTGAGTGAATGTAGCAAAGATTCTTTATCAAAGAATTTTCAGGCAGATCTCTTCCTGGAACACACAAGAATCCACGGATCCCTAATCTCCATTTTATAGTTGCTGTATTGGTGCTTGGCAGAGTGTGGATTGCAGCAGAAACGAGATCTGTTATAGATTGAACCTGGAACCCTCCAACTCCGTTTGGTACAGTGGAATGCCACACAGTACGCTTACCAACTAAGCTATTGGAGTCTACCACCAAATATTAGAATCAGTGATATGATGTTTCCAACCAACTGGGTACCTATAGATAGAGAACCTGGTGAAATGACAAATTAGCCATTTTACCAGGAAAACAATACTCTTTAAATTAGTAACAAACTAATGTGATATGAAAGGCTCTTCTGTGCAGCTGCTGTAAGCTCCTAACTGAAATAAGTTTTGGCATTTGTGATTTTCCAAGGAAGGTATTTTGGATTGCTGTAAAACCTCAATGGAAGACTTAAATATTTCAGTACTTAATTAGATGTATTAAACTGCAGGCAAAATTAACCAAGAAATACATTAGTCTTACAGAACGATCCAGGCAGGTGGGGTGGTAAGTAGACAAAAGGATCATGAAGAAGTTTTGTTTTTCCTAACTTTTGTAATAATCTTTCACATTCAATTGAACTGGGAGTTGTGCCTTTCTTTCAACTTTGCTGAGGCCTCATTATGACAATCAGACAGGTCACAATGTCTTAATGGTTTCTGTGGGATTTTATTCAGTGAGAGTGGTAGTTAATTTAGCTGTTTTAACCTTAATTGTCACAGTGGTGTCATAATCTCGTTCCTAGGCACTTACTTGTACTGAACAGCTTTAATGAAATGGGTGATTTATTGGGCTGCATGTCCATTACATGAAATAGTTTGGAAAAGTTTGCCATTGTTATTAATTAACATGGCTGCAGAATTGAAATGGGTTTATACATGTAATTCACAAGGCTTTAGAGTTTCACTTGACAATATACAGTGGACCTATTTTTATATATATTTCTGCAAGCTTAAATGATCTTGTCATCCATTTTTGTGAACAAAGCCATTCAGCTTTCTGCCTCGGGTGCTTGTAGTATTGCATTTTTGGTGACGCCGTCTGTTTGGAATCTACCGTTGCTTTTTAAACAGACTACTAGTAGCACAAAGCAGCAGACAGATAAATGAATGGGCGATTTGCTGAGGAAAGTAAGTGGCCGATCGTAAGTGGTGTTATTTACATGTTTAGATCCCTGACTGCCTCTGGATTGATCCTTGTGCAGGTAAACTGCAACTGCAAGAAGGGAACTTTTATCATATAATTGTTTGACTCCACTACCAGACATATAAAAATAGTGGGCTAGAAATTCGATGCATTTGCACATCTTGTTAGCGCCCCCCAGGGGCGCTAACAGGGCGCAAATTACATTTCGCCCGGGCACGGCACCGTTAACGACTCCTGCAAAATTCAGCGGGAATTTAGCGGCAGCGGCGGCGGTAACCGGTAGCACCCCGCTCCGCTGCGCAGGCGATGATGACATCATCACCGTGCGCAGCGCCCCGTTTTTGCCCCACCTGCAAAATTGGCCCGTGCCCCCTGAATCTGCGCTGGGCGATGACAGCGATGGATTCAAGGGGCGGGAGCGGAGCGGCAGGCGGCGAGCGGAGCGGTAAGTAAAGGGGAGGTGGCGGGCGGGGAAAGAAAAATCGGCCAGCTTACTTGTCGCGGCCCATTGCGTCTTTGAACGCGGGGTCCGTGCCTGCGACCTGGCAGCACGGCACTCCTCTTGAGCTCCCCGGTGGTCCAGGTAGGGCCCCGCAGAGTTGTGGGCTTGGGCCCTCCCCTTTAATGAAGGGAAAAGCTGTTCCTTGCGGCAGCGCTACATGGCCTAGTGCGTAGCGCTGCAGAACGCACCGCCCCGATATACGGGGTTAGCGCTCTGAGAAGGAAGTGGGGCGCTTGAATTGACGCTCCACCTCCCTCTTGGGGCCCTAATGTTAGCGATTGCCGACGTTATTTTCCGCCGAGCGCTAAATTTAGCGCCCAGGCGATGTTAGCGCCCCAAAATGGTCAGTAACGAATTTTTCCCCCAGTGGGTGAGAAAAATGAAGATGTGAATGAAAGCGTAAGATAAGGCAGTGGGGCCGGGCAAAGACTTTTTGCAACAGAAATAAATGTTGCTTTACATCTCTCCTGACTGTGGAGCGTTCGTAAGGGTTGTATGTAGCCTGGTTCATCATTTGAAATCAATTAAAGTTGCAACTAATATTACATTAAATTGCCATTAATCAGCCAAGCTGCAGCCAGGTAAGATTTTAATGGTTACTAAATTGATAATTGAAGTGGAACCTTGTTCGTGAGGTTTGGATACTGTCATCTCAGCAAGTCCAGCTTACTCAAATTGCTGCTGGGCATAGTATGCGTAGGATTAGAAAGTACTTTATTGTTAATTAAGAATGTAGGAATGAAAGTATGCAAAATGGTGATTTGGACCACCTGCAACAGATCCATATTCTGGCCTGGGAATAGAGTATTTTATTACTTATCTTCTGCAGTGCCAAGGCGTATCTTCTCTATTCAATGTTGAGTCAATTCCTTTTTCAATACTTAAACCAAGTTAGAATTTGTATACTAAATATAACCACGAATGACCCACTCCAGTGGGAATGGGCTGTCCTGTATCCTCGATGCTGTTCCTGGTTTGCCCGGTGGATTGTTGAGGTTGGCTCCCTCCTGCACATTTCCATTTTCCTTGCCTCTCTTTCGTCCGGTACATTTCTCCTGATAATCCAGCTGAGGTGGGGAGCGCGTTGGCTAAGGATGGGAGTCTAATCCTTGAACCACACCAAAGTGTATTTAAGGTGCTGATCTCTAGGTTTCTAACCATGTTATTTGCACCGTGCGGGTAGAAAATGACATAAGCAGCATTCAGTAGAAGACTTGGTTAGAAAATTGGCATTTCCTCGGACCTCTGTTGAAATTAGTCACAGACTGCTGAGGTAAAAGTCTCGTCTTTCTGGGAATAGCGATGACAGGATTTTCCTCTCAGTTTCTGCTGCCTTTTGGGGTGGGAAATTGGACGGTGATATCTATCGCTCGATCCCTATCTAATTTATAGCCCAACACGTTTTCCAGTGGAGGTAATGTCGGTTGTCGGATAGGCAGGTGCAATCAAATTAGGTGGTCACAGTGCAGTGACATCAGGCATCGCATTTTCCATTATTTTCACGTTGGCAACGCTAGAGGCCAGAGGTGCCAGAAGAGGACAGGTGTTCGGCATTGGTGGATGATGCGGAAAGCATCGAAACCTTTCAATGGCCAAAGCAGTCAGTAGAATCAATAAAGGCACCTTCGATGAAGATTTTCATCTTGAGACATTCGTGGTACTCTTATCAGACGATGTAAATGCTCTTGGTGGATGCCTATCCCTTTAAAGCTGCGGCAGCAGCCATTTCCTCACCAGCTTCGCTTCGCGAGTGGGTTGTTTTGGTCAGCTTACAACTACTGTATTGTATTTGATTTTTTGCTGTTCCCATATTTTCTTTATACTTTCAGAGTGGTGCTTTCAGCCCCTTTTACACGTGTCTAATGGCGTTCATGTGGTTTAGGTCATGACCGAGTCCTTGCGTATTGGTTGGTGATGAGTGACCCAGGGGAGTGGAGGATGCCGGTATATAAATGTAATTCAGAGAATATATCGGAACGAAGTTCCCACTGTATCAATAGCATCAACAGGCTTAAAAATAAATCTCAAACTATTTTACTGATTCCTCCAGGGAGCTGAAAGCTGAGGAATGACTTCGACTGGATCATCTAATTTTAATGATACATCATATATAGTGATCCATCGTGTATAATCAGCTGCAGATTATTTTTCTATATCAAGAGGAACACCAAATGTACTGCACTACGTCCCACTCTAGAGGCTTGAGCCCCCCATAATCTGGACTGTTACTCCAGTGCAGTGCTGAGGGAGTGCTGCACTGTCAGAGGTGCCGCCTTTCGGATGAGACTTTAAACTGAGGCCCCGTCTGCCCTCTCAGGTGGATGTAAAAGATCACATGGCACTATTTCAAAAAAGAGCAGGGGAGTTCTCGGTGTCCTGGCCAAAATCTATCCCTCAGCCAACACCTAAAAACAGATACAATAGCAAAATACTGCGGATGCTGGAAAACTGAAATAACAACAGAAAGCGCTGAAAAAACTCAGCAGGCCAGGCAACATCCGTGGAGAGAGAAACAGAGTTAACGTTTCAGGTCGAAGACAGACCTAAAACCAGATGATCTGGTCATTTATTTCATTGCTGTTTGTGGGAGCTTGCTGTGCAGAAATTGGCTGCCGTGTTTCCTACATTACAAAAGTGACTACACTTCAAAAGTACTTAATTGGCTGTAAAGTGCTTTGGGACGTCCTGAGGTCATGAAAGGCGCTATATAAATGCTTTCGTCCTTATTACTAATCTCAGCCGTCGATGCTCCATAGAAACTTTGCGAGGGCTAAGTGTCATAGCATGAAAAAATAGATTAAGTTCCCCATGTAACTTGGTGGATAAATGCAGCTACCTAGCATTGTGTTGAACTGCATAGACCAGAATGGTCCCAAGACATCTCCCCTGGATTAAGCTGTTAGCTGATTTCAGCTGGGCAGTTATAGGTTGTTACAATTTGCTTCAGTGATTGGTCTGGTCTATGCAATGCAAAATTTGGCTACGGCTCCCATACAGATCATTATTCAGTGACCACTGCTGGGAAGTGCATGCGTGTGCTTGTCAGGTGAGGACGGGATCAGGCGTGACCGAGATGCCTCTCCCACAGTTGAATTTCCTGTTGAATCTCATTATTGAGGCTTGCTGTTAAATTATGGCCACTTGAGTGCGGTACCCAGTGGGCCGCTGACACCTGTACCCAGCGAGAGTCAGTACGTTCAGGGCAAGAATAATAAAAAATGGTATCAAAAAAGAAACACGGCTGATATGAAATAATCCTGCTGCCTCTAAACAAAGGGTCATAGATGAAAATCTATCAAGAGCAGGTCAGAGGCTAGGTATTCTGCGGTGAGTGTCTCACCTCCTGACTCCCCAAAGCCTTTCCACCATCTACAAGGCACAAGTGAGGAGTGTGATGGAATACTCTCCACTTGCCTGGATGAGTGCAGTTGCAACAACACTCAAGAAGCTCGACTCCATCCAGGACAAAGCAGCCCGCTTGATTGGCACCCCATCCACCACCTTAAACATTCACTCCCTCCACCACCGGTGCACCAAGACAGCAGTGTGTACCATCTACAAGATGCACTGCAGCAACTCGCCATGGCTTCTTCGGCAGCACCTCCCAAACCTGCGACCTCTTCCACCTAGAAGGACAAGGGCAGCAGGCGCATGGGAACACTGCCACCTCCAAGGTCCCCTCCAAGTCACATGCCATCCTGACTTGGAAATATATTGCCGATCCTTCATTGTCGCTGGGTCAAAATCCTGGAACTCCCTCCCTAACAGCACTGTGGGAGTACCTTCACCACACGGACTGCAGCGGTTTAAGAAGGCGGCTCACCACCACCTTCGCAAGGGCAATTCAGGATGGGCAATAAATGCTGGCCTTGTCAGCGACGCCCACATCCCATAAAAACAAATTTAAAAAAAAAGGTAAAATTTGATTTTATTGGAGATTGCTGTTTAACGGAGGGGATTTCGATGTTGCGGAAGAGGTCTTGTCATGATATCATATACAACTGATGCAGTAATGTTTTTGTGAGTGATCAGTATTATTGTGCAGTGCAAGCGACACAATTGCTTCCTTGTCGCCAAATTAGGTCTATCCAACAACCTTAGAAGAGTAACAATACTCCTTAACTAACCCACACAAACATTGGCAACAAATCTTATTAAAGATTAGTGTGCTGGGTTATGCAGTGAGTGGAACGGTGAGCTTCCAATCTTAGCAGTGATGACCTGAGGTGCAAGCAGGTGGGCCGGCACTGCCGAATATAAGAGGAAGAAAAATTGAAGGGCCACTTCTAGAACAGCTCTTGTGTACTTCAATTATACAGACTTCAGCAGAGGGGTACAGTGGGTGGCAAAGCAAGACTGAGCGGGAAAGTGGAGCATATTAATGAAATGAAAATAAGGGAAAGAAATTCATGACTGTATTCAAATCAGATTTCATAGGCACAAAATGACCGAAGCTTTCTTTCATAGTTTGTACTGGCCTCTTTAATCCATGGGTTCGGCAAACAGCTTTCTATTCCCTCCCTACCATCGACCATTCATCTTATATCAAAAAAAGGCATTCAAAATTTAATTAGGAGAACTTTGCTAATCTGCTTGGAATGAAGCCAGCAGCCAGCATGATAGTGACATCATACAGACAGCATTTTAGTTAAATTCAATCTGGCTGTTCAGATATTCTGATAACTTTTAAATGTTTAAAAAGAAAACACTAAAATGTATTTTGGTGCTTTAATCTGTTAGCTGTTTATTGACATCTAAAGTAATCTGAGTGGATTTGATTCATCCAGTGTGACATTAGCATTTTACGATACAGCACACTGAACACAGTATAGCATTTTAGTAGTTTTGATCTAATACTTCTGAGGTATATATTAGTGATTTCATATTCTATTATTCAATGGGTAACACAATATTCAATCAAAGTAATGAGTAGGCACGGATCCAATTAATTTATAATTCATCCACAGCATCACTGGTTCCATCGTTATAGCTGTTTTTCTATTTGTGACAAAGTCTTGGGTTTTATCCTTTTGTTTGACAAATTCCTCTGAGATTGTTTTTTTGCAGCAAATGAGTTCCAAAAACAGATTAAAATGTAAATGTAGTTACTGGTCTTAATAGCATTGCTGCGACTGTTAAAACCTGGAAAACCGTAACTGTAGCTCGTCTGTTGTGATAAATAATGTGGAACATAATGAATAATAATGTTAAAGTTATTTTAGATTTAGGCTTGCTATCACCGAGATATTGCCAAATCGGACTTTATGTAATGGCCCCCTGCAATAAACATGAAGATTTTAAATTGTTACTTAAGAAGAAAGCGAGGTAAATTATTAGCAGTATGTATTCATGTAAAATAAGGGACAGGTAAGAGCCTATTCCAAAGTTGTACCACACGTGAGGTGTTTGGATAACATCATAAACCTTATGAGAGATGTTTACATGGCCATGAGATCCTTAATTAAACTTTAAAGCTTTGCATCAGCTCCTAAATGTAATTTTATTGTTTGATTTATATACTTGTCCGACACTTTCCCATGGAGCTTTATTGTGTAGCTTACACTGGGGCTACTACTTGTCGCTTTGTGGGTCTGTCATGTGACAAGAAAAGAGGCGGTTTTAAGGAGTTGTGATACCAGTGCAGGGCTATATTTGTCAGCTGACAGGAAGCGATGGCATTACTGATGAATATATTTTGTTTAATATAACCAGAACTGTCAATCTTGTTGAAACTTTAGGTGTGAGATTATCTGTTGTGACCCTTATAAACATGCCTAAATGCAGCAAGTTGCATCTGCAGGGCACGGCCAAGTGGCATTAATATATCCTTCTCTCTTCACCGTCTGTCTGGCTGTGGGATTTGGAACTGTTTTGCATTCACTTACTCATAAGAGACAGCTATAGAGAGAGAGCTATCCCAGCTTTTAAGACAGTAGTGAAAACACCCCATCAACACTACAGGTTCTCCAAAAACCATGCTCGGAATTAATGGAATAATCTCTACATGAGGAGACTGTGATCCTGAGATGGTAAAGCATAAGATTATGTTATCCTGCATGAAACTTCTTTCAGATACAAGAGTTTGCACAATATTTATGATACCTCTGCATATATTGTATAGAAAAATACTGGGTGGGATTGTTTAAAAAAATCTTGGTTTGAGAAAAAATATTTTTTAAGTAACGGTGAGAACGTTTTGAGAAGTAACCCAAGTTGATGTCCTCGCTAAAATATTATATCTGTGATGCCGTCACTGTGGCATGACTAGTTTAATCTGCCGTAGATTACTGGGATTGCTCTATCAGAAAGGAACAATCATTAATCATTCAGCACAAGTATCCTCATAAATCAGTGACATGGAGTCAGTGTCCCAGCAGACTTCCACTGTTGGGACACAAAGCTGGATAAAACCGTCCATAAATCTGTCTGGATGGCCTAATGGATGCAGGCACTGACCTGTGCCATGATACCATTATGACAGCACTTTCAGTGAAAGTGATGTACAAATATATTTGATTTGCTTGTATGTGTTGTGTTGAGGAATCTTGACATCTTTGTGGGATTCTGAGGGGCAAAAATTCAGTTGGTTTGCGCCTCCCGTTAGTGCCTTAAGAGGGCGCTAATGGGGCGCAAAGTAACTAGTGCCCGGGTGCGGCGCCTCCTGCGAAATTCAGTGGGAGGTTAGCGGCGGCGCTAACCGATAGCGCCCTGTGGCGCTGTGCCGCCGGCGATGACGTCATCGCCGTGCGCAGCGCCCCGCTCGCGCTCCGGCTGCAATCTTCGGTAGCGCCCCTTGACTTACCGCCGGACGCTATGTCTGACAGGGTCAGAGGGGGCCTACCTGCGGCCAGGGCAGCGCTAGTTAAAGCGGAGGTGGCGGGCGGCCATTTTTGTTGCTGGCCGTCTGCCAGCGCCTGCCCCCGTTGCTGTCCCCAGCCCCGTGAAGCCCCCCCCGCGAAGTGCCGGCTGCGCTCCAAGAGCCCGGCACTTCTCTTGAGTGCCAGGCTCTTTTGCCGGCACTCCCGATCCCCGGGGGCCCAGCTGGGCCCCGGTTCGCGCTGCGCAAGGCCCCCCCCCCTTTAAGAAGGGGAGGAAGGCCTGAAATACCGCAGTGCGACGTGCCGCAGCGCCATGTAGTGCCACAATATTGACTCGCAGTGCCCCAAGAGGGATGCAGGGCACTTCCAGTAGCGCCCCGCTTCCCTCTTAGGGCGCAACCACTCAATTTCCGGCACGGGGGCGCTAATTTTTATGGGGCGCTAAAAGTAGCGCCCCGGCGAAGTTAGCGCCCCAAAGGGGGCACGACTCAATTTTTCCCCCTGAGAGTCCGCTGAAGTAGCGAAAGAATTACTGTAAAATTATTCGAAAAATCAACGCTTGTGGCATGACTTCACAGCAGGTAGTATAATACGTGCACTTACATAGCACCTTATCACATCAAGATATCTCAAAGTGCTTCACGTACTGAACTCACTATGAAGTGCTGTGACAGTTATGTGGACATACCAGATAACTGTGGATCGAACTTTCCTTTTAACAGAGTGGGCTAGTGAAGAGGTTAATGGTCTTTTGTGATAAAGGCCTATTGTGCCACAAAAGACTTCCTGCAAGGAGACATTTAAGTGAAGAAGCATGGCAGTCTTAATATCAAATAAATGTCAGGCCTGTTTCATGTTGTGCTGGGACTGAGAGTAATTTTATCAGGTTTATACTGCAGGAAGGCGAGAGAGAATTAATTAAAATAAAAGGCGTTAAGAGGTTGTACATGATGGACCAGGTTAGGATAAATTCCAATTTCGACTGATTTACAAGAAATATTCTGAAAAAAAATTCCTTTTTAGGGTTTTATGCTGGTTTATTGGAGCAGTTAAAATTATGAATACCTGATATTCTCTGGAACATATATTTATATGAGAAGTTGATACAATTGCAAATACAACAGTATTACACAAAAATCCGGCTGGTTTATGAGCTAGTAGTAGTCAAGGGAGAGGGAGCAATTAGCCATTCCAATCCAACTTAATCCCAACGTGAGGTGGGAGAGCCACGGAATGCCCTGTCCAAACTCAAAATCCTCAAAAACCAGCAACAAATATTAAAAAAAAAATAAAGATGCTTACATAAAATACATTAAAATGGCCCCCGCTGAACCATAATGGTGAATGATGCAGGAGATTTTATACAACGACCTCAAGCAAATTTAAATACCCTCCTGTCATGCTTTAAGTGCATATCAGTCCTCTATTCTAGAAAAAACCTAAAGAACCACTGATTATAGTTTTGTAGATTGAATAGAGTAATCATATTAGCTGCGGCAATGGCCGTTAATCCATTGGTGAAGTCTCCATTGTAAGATCATAGCCAGGACGGTCTTTGTGGTGTTGCGCACATGGTTTGGGAGCTCTCTGAGGCAGCCCTCGAATATAAAAGACCTGAAGCTCTTGCCCTCAGATGAAGTTAAAATCTCTTCGAGTGGGGGTTTCACCTTGTGTGTTTCTTTTGTTTTAGGTTGGAACTGCGATTTTAGGTCAGGCCATGGGCTCTGAATACTTCTCAATTTGCCTCTACAGGCCAGCGATGTAGTTTTGCCATTGGTGACCTGTACGGATGTTCCTGTGACATTGAGGAAAGTCTTGAGCCAACTACATCAGCCTCATTACACTAAAATAGCAGTTACAACTTCTGACCAACTGCAGTTGCTCTCATTGGTGAAGATGCCCAGCAGGACGGATGGAGCAAATTCAGCAGTGAGGCATTTTGGGCATTGGAGTTGCTATGTGTAAATAATTTATCAAAGAATAGTATGGGAAACTGAAAGTTTTTAAAAGTAAAAGTTCAGCTCTCCCAAAGACTAAGTGGATAAACACACCAGCAGTATATTAGTAAGTCATGCAGACCAACAACATACTAGCTTCAATTCCAGGTCTGTATTGAGGTAGTTGATCTCAGGGGGAGGTGGTGAAAAAAACTATCCTTAATATCCCTGGACTAGGGCTGGAAAGTACGCCAAGTGTCTCTGCAACCAGCCCTACATCTTTATCTCTGCCTTTTGGTCTTCTCATTTGGGCCTCCCTCCTATGCGTTTCACCGCCCCTTGACTCCCACCATTAATGGCAGAGCTTTCAGCCACTTCTGCCCTTCTCTCTGGAGGTCTCTCCACAAATCATTCCTGTTGGTTACTTCTCTGTAAATTCTTAAAAAACTTCTTCAAAACCTAACTTTTTCAACCATGCTCTTAACTCTGTTTGACATCCATTCTGTTTATGTTGTAAAATTGTCTGACTCTATGATTACATTTCCCTATTCATTTTACTTACCAAGCTTGGTCCTCCAAGCTTAGTCTCCAATAGGTGCCACTGTTGATTACTTGTAAGACTTCCAGCACAAATTCAAGAAGGTTCTGAGGACAACAGTGCCACCCATCTTGAAGCAGCTAAAATCGAGCCTTGGCGCTTGGCTGACTACTCCCTGACTACTGTTACTTTTCATAGCTACCTTCTCACCCCCGCAATCATATCCCTGAACTACCGTTTCTCTGGCATTACCAGATTTCTCCTTTCTGTGTCCTGGTCCCAACCCCCCAGCCTTGTCACCCACCAGCAATCCTAAAAGTCGCATTCACAGAAGTTGCCAGGAATTGTTTTAAATGTTCTAAAGTGTGTTTCCAATCCTTTTAAGATAATAAAAATGAAGAAAACGCACTTGAGGAACTTTAAGCCGATTCTTGGCAATGGCTTGAAAGGCAGCTTTTTGGAATGTGGTTGGGGGGGAGCCTTGAGATCAGTTGAGTATGGTTGAGGTGGTGGGGGAAGAAGATTTGTTGAACGGGTATTCCTAGTAGTTAGAAACCTGCATTATTTAAAATAAATACTGCTGAATGTTTTAAATAATACTGGTTTCTTCAGTCAATACTGGAAAAAAAACCTTGCGAGAAATTACCAGTCCCTCCCCCCCACTATGGCGGCACTGAACTCCTCCCCCACTAGGGCCGCCATGACTGGACTCTCCTCATTCTTTTCCCACCTGGGCTGTGACTGACTCCCGACTCAAGATCTCGGGCTCTGAGCACAGTGGGGAAAGGGGAATTACATGAAAGCGTTTCCTTTTGTCTTTTCTTTTATAAATAAATACTCAGCTGTTGCGAATAAGTTAAGAAATCCCCTCAAAGCTGTTGCGATTGGAGTCTGTCTCGACTCTGAGCCGCCGGAACTTTCTGCGACTCATCACTTCCACCCAGCATGCAAAGTGCCCATGCATTTTATCCCACTGACAACCTGCCCTCAAGAAAGGTTCGAGCAGTGGCATGTTGTAGTCTCCTGCCCAGCGCTCCCACATGCCCCCTCTGCCAGTCCAGTGCTACCACATCCCAAGTTCTCTCTTTACTGACACACCCACCAGCCACACAGAGCAACCCCACCTCAGGGCCCCTCTCCCAATCCAGGACTCTCCCCACGGCTGCCACCAGTGCACCCAAACCCTTGACCCCCCTCCAGTGCTCCCACATCCTATGACCCCATGCTCTGAAGCCCTAGGACTAACTTACCAACCCATGTGATCCGCCCCCCCAGTATTGCTACAGTTTCTACAAACTATGTGCAAACTGTAAAATCTTCCCTGCCATCTTCCTGTGCAGTTGTTTTTTGAAAAGAGGTAAAATGAATGACGTTAATTACACAGTTCGACTTTAAATAGTAATCAAAGTCAAGTGCACATAATCATAGCAATTGAGTCTGAAAATATCACTAATACTCCTACGATATTCTGTAATAAAAACACCGCAAATCAATCACCACAAATCAGTGGTCCTGATAATTTAATGTATGTTACATGCTATAAACATGGTGTTCTGACTCATCACGAGCAATACCACAGAGATTGTACACACACACGCTTACACATCGGTGTGCTTAACGTTAGCTTTGGGGCCCTCTAGCAGGTTAGATGCAGGGTTCTCACTCCTCTATCCCAGCAGTAACCTGCTGGAACAACCATTATTGGAATGTTAATTAACATAAGATTTTCAAGACCATTAGTTACTTATCCTTGTTCAGTATTGCTGTGTCATCCTGTGCACAGACTGAACAATATGTTTTGTCATTGATAAACATTTCTGTTGTTGCACCTGCTCCACTTAGTAAGGGAGAGCTCAAGTCATGTCTGTGACTAGGTCTGCTGGTTCTTATTTTAGGGATTTGTGTAATGTTGCTTGTGGACGTGCTGCAGTCAGAGGATTTTGGAATTGCCTTGGATGGTGAGCAGAGGCGAGTCGGCAGGAACTACAGGTGCCTCCTCAGCAGTGTCAGCTGCTATCACCTGCTCTCAGCCTTCAACTTGCACATCAGTGTCTAAAAATACAACTCGTATCAGATACTAGTCACAGTGTCAACCCACTGTTGGGACACACATTAGACCAGAGCCTTTTGATATTGATTTTGTTAGAAGCTTTATTGGTGAAGTAGGCCAACATCTTGGTTTAACCTCATTAATTGACTCAATCCATCATCTTGTGAACCAGTTGGGGTTTAGATGCAGACAGTTCCAGTTTTGCTTTGTTTTAATCTTACCCTGCTGAAGTAAGAAAGGCATATGATTACATAAGAACTTGGAGCAGGAGGAGGCCATTCGGCCCTTCGAGCCTGCTCCGCCATTCAACAAGATCATGGCTGATCTTCTACCTCAACTCCACCTTCCCGCACTATCCCCATATCCCTCAATTCCCTTAGTATCCAAAAATCTATCGATCTCTGTCTTGAATATACTCAACGACTGAGCATCCACAGCTCTCTGGGGTAGAGAATTCCAAAGATTCACAACCCTTTGAGTGAAGAAATTTCTCCTCATCTCAGTCCTAAATGGCCGATCCCTTATTTGTGACTGCGACCCCGTGTTCTAGATTTCCCAGCCAGGGGAAACACCCTCCCTGCATTAACCCTGTCAAGCCCCTTAAGAATTTTATATGTTTCAATGAGATCACCTCTCATTCTTCTAAACTCTAAGGAATATAAACCTAGTCTACTCAATCTCTCCTCATCGGGCAATCCCCTCATCCCAGGAACCAGTCTAGTGAACCTTCGTTGCACTCCCTTTAAGGCAAGTATATCCTTCCTTAGGTAAGGAGATTAGAACTGTACACAGTACTCCAGGTGTGGCCTCACCAATGCCTTGTATAATTGTAGTAAGACTTATTGGGGGAAAAATTCAGTATCGCCCCATTTGGGGCGCAATTATCGGCCGGGCGCAAAGATTAGCGCCTGGCGCTAATTATCGCCTCCGACTGCAAACTTGACTTTTATCGCCCCTGGAGGTGATTGGAGCGTTAAATCAGGTGCTACACACCTGTCTTAAGGCGCAAAGGCCGAGGAGCGAGGCGCTTCCTCAGAGCGCTGGCGAAGCTCATGTGATGTCAGTCAGCAATGGAACACAGACACAATGGCGCCAGCCAGTTCTTAAAGGGGTGGGTTGATCTTGCTTTCCATCCACATCCTGCTCATTGCAGCCTTGAATCTCGGCCTGGAGAGACCTGTACATCAAATCTGCTGGAAAGAACAATGGAGAGGCCCAGAGCTCAGAGTGCAACCCCCACAGTCTCTTCTAAATCGATACAAGGAAGGGCAAATCAAAATGAACCTGCAAAGTGCTGCTCAGTACCCAAAACTCCTTCACACAGCGTTGAATCTCTCCAGAACTCTCTCTCTCTCTCTCTCTCTCTCAGAATGCGTGGTTCAAAAATGTCACCAACGAAAAAAGGCAGGAAGCGGTCGCCTTTAAATAGCGCTCCCCCAGTCCTTCCTGACTGCAAAACGCTCCCCTCAACCTGTCGTTGCTAGCGGCAGGCGGTAAGGCAGGGGGCGCCACTCAATATCCACTCCGGGGCGCTACCGGGGCGTTGCGCACTCGACTGACGTCACGATCTGCCGGCGCAGGAGATCGTGGCGGTAGTGTTTAGTGCCGCCGCAAAATGTCTAGTTAATTTCGCGAGCGGCGCAAACATCGCCGCGCCTGGGCGCTAGTTGCTTTGCGCCCCATTAGCGCCCTCTTAAAGCGCTAACGGGAGGCGCAACCAACTGAATTTTTCCCCCATTTACTCTTATACTCTAATCCCCTTATAACAAAAGCTAACATACCATTTACTTTCCTAATTGGTTGCTGTACCTGCATGTTAACTTTGTGATTTATGTACAAGGACACCCAGGTCCCTCCTGAGTGCAAACATTTTCCAGTCTCTCACCATTCAAAAAATATTCTGCTTTTTGTTTTTCCTACCAAAGTGGATTACCTTGATCTTTTGTAACAAATATGTGATATATAATGTGCAATAATTGTAATAACGGGAGTCACGCTGCTTCTAAAACAATTCCAAAGAATTACGATAAACTTTAACACCCTTTTATTTGTCTCACTCTGTTGGGCCAAGTAGTTCCACTTGGCCATTTCCCTGATGTGGTGGAATCTTATCCTCATGTCAGTGCCAAGCACATACAGCTCAGACACACCATAGTTAGCTGCAGAATAAAGCTTTCTATATTGCCCGAACAATACGCCTTAATTGCAACCTCAGAAGAGTACCTTCTGCTGCACCAGGATAGATTGTTTCCACTTTGCGTACCTGCTATTTTTCTTTGGTCTAGCTGTGGAAAATTACTGATTTGAGTACCAATTCCTCCCAAATTTTCGGCTAATGGCTGCTGGAAACCACAAAGCACTTCCTGTTGGATTCTGAAGCAGTCAGGCACAGCAAGCTGCACTTATCATTGAACCTGTTTATGCTATTGTTATACTTACCTGCTGGTGTGAATAGGATGGATTAAAAACTCAAATCAGAGCGATTCAGCAGTCCCATACAATAATTTTCACACCAAATTTGCCACGACAAATTCAACACAAAAGCTGCAGAATAAAAAGGTTGTGCATATGGGTGCTTTACATAAAAAATATAAAACAAAACTCTCTGATCACCTTTATGCAAACCTGGTAAGACCTCAAGTTGTATCCTTATACATATTTAAAGGACTAATTTCCTGACCGTTCCCCACAGGAACACTCAATCCCTGGGCGCAAGAGGTCCAGAAAAAGGGTCAGAAATCCATGACATCAGTTCTGCAGACTGACCTTAATTTCAACCTCAGAAGCGTATCTTCTGCTGCACCAGGATAGATTTTTTCCACTTCACGTACCAGCTATTCTTCTTTGGTCTAGCGGTGGAAAATTGCTGATTTGTGCACCAATTCCTCCTTGGGGCCTTCTGGCTGCTGTGGGTCCATTTTGTGCTCTGCTATCTGGTGCAAGGCCCAGTCAGTGGTTCTTCTGTTCAGAATGGGTAGAAGAGAGAGGCAGGAAAATTGGCCCCAAATATTTTAGCAGTGCTTAGTTTTCTTTTAGTGCTACAGTAACATTTTACAGTAACTAGTGAGGACACACTTAGTATTATATTCAGATTTGAATGCTCGACTTGTTAACAGGACATCAACATTTTTGGCAAGGGTTCAGCAAAAAGCAGCGAGGCTCTGGAGCTTAGGGCTGTCAGCTCGGAAAAGATCCTTGCAGAATTGAACTTTAAGAGGAGATAAGGCAAAGATTATTTACATGCCCGGAGAAATTGAGAATGTTACTTAACCTATGAACACCAAACTCGAGGGCACGAGTACAAAATCAGTAAATCTTGGGGGAAAGAATCCTCAGGTGATTAAATGGCGTCAGGTCCATGATCGACAAGATTGTTGGCCAATTTCTTATGCATTTATGATCCTATGAGCCAAAGTGATAGTGGAATTTCGACAACTTAACTGCAGTATTATCGATGTGAAAACGTGAAACCTAGTTCCACAGCTGGGGATCTACTGGCGTTGTATGAAGCCATTTCTTAACTTCAGCTGCAATTGAAAACACTTGTGGTGTATGAGTTTTGTCAATCAATCGGACTGCTGTCTGGACCAGTCCTGCGGAGAAAACATCCATTCAGCTCACCTGGTGGAATCACACCACCTGCTAGACAGCCGCCAAGCAACACAGATACCTGCAGTTGCAGATTGGACCACTTAGTGACTAATCAAAGAGCTGTCAGCTCGCCTCCCCGAACTGGAGTAAGGCAATGATTTAAAAACCCAGGAGTTCAATGTGGATCGATGAAAAGAGAAAAATAATATATAAGAATGAAACATTTCAATCAGACTAATTGATGGTGCAAAAACAGGAGAAAGGGTAGGGCTAAACGGTAGGAAAAATATAAGGCAAAAAAATAACTGACAGAAAAATAAAAATGATTGAGTTTGCCTGACACTGACCTGTCAGTGTGGGAATTGTATGAGACTCCACATGGGCTTGATCTGGCCCGTCACATCGTTCTCTGTTGCAGACTGTTGATATTATTATGTCAAGAGCGCAAACACTGCAATGTATTTTTGGCCTCATTTGAGCAACTGACATGCATCGGTTATAATGAGCAGTGGATTATTTTGTGAGACCGCAGCACATTACTGCGGTGCAAGTCACTAAAGGTGCATTTCACTAGGGAGAGGCACTATTTCTTCATCTTGAATGAATGTGACTGTATATTTAACCGACTCACTTTTGACTCGTCCAATAGAAAACCCAATTACTAGTGGCACATCCTTGGAGTAAATCTGTGTGGGGAAGTCTGATGAGGAAACCTGGAGATGTACACTGAGTAAGAAGCACAGGGTGTGGCTCTGAATTATTAAAAAGCCCAGTGGTTCTCTGCATGACAAAAGTGTTGATTAATTTATCTGATCACAGGATGTGTGTAATGACACTGATTAAATACCTTTATCTGTGAAAGAAAGATGAAATGACAAATACGGGCTTTTGAATTTTAATGAATTACAACCACCTCTGCTATTTGGCCTTCATATGGCTTAGCTATTTCCATAATGCATAAACAATGAACTTTGATACTTAAATAAATGTGGAAGAGCTATTCATGTGGTACATACTTGAGATGGAAAGCAGCCATTGCTTTTGAAGTTGTGAGTGACTCACCTCCTGACTCCCCAAAGCCTTTCCACCATCTACAAGACACAAGTAAGGAGTGTGATAGATTACTCTCCACTTGCCTGGATGAGTGCAGCTCCAACAACACTCAAGAAGCTCGACACCATCCAGGACAAAGCAGCCCGCTTGATTGGCACCCCATCTACCACCGTAAACATTCACTCCCTCCACCACCGGCGTACCGTGGCTGCAGTGTGTACCATCTACAAGATGCTTCTTCGGCAGCACCTCCCAAACCCACGACCTCTTCCACCTAGAAGGACAAGGGCAGCAGACGCATGGGAACACCACCACCTCCAAGTTCCCCTCCAAGTCACACATCATCCTGACTTAGAAGTATATCGCCGATCCTTTATTGTAGCTGGGTCAAAATCCTGGAACTCCCTCCCTAACAGCACTGTGGGAGTACCTTCATCACACGGACTGCAGCGATTCAAGAAGGCGGCTCACCACCACCTTCTCAAGGGCAACCAGGGATGGGCAATAAATGCTGAACTCGCCAGCGACACCCACATCCCATAAACTAATTTAAAAAAATAGTGGCTTTGCAGCAGTTTTGTAGATTACTTTTTGTGTAATTCTTCATTGACTAGCAAGTAATACAATTTTAATGAATCCAATCTCACTCTGGAAATCACTTATTTTTGGGAGTGTGGATAAGTCGAAAGGGCACTCATTTGCCTGAATCTTGCTGCTTTGGTTTTGGTGTGGTTCGAACAAAGGAGGTGTCTTCCTACCCAAACGTTCTGAAGCTGTTTACACTGCAATGTAATGTTGCTGACACTAATGTGTTTGCGATCTAAGTTTTGATTCCGTTGCAATTTCTGATAGGGTTTAGTCAGTCAACCAAAAATAATTTAAAGCTTATTCTGTCTCATTAAGCTAGAAATGAATAATTAAAGATGGATTACTCTTGTAGTGTGACTTACACTGAAGACAATTTAATATTTTCAGTGGATTTATAAGAGAATTTTACGTTTTCTGTTGTTAATGATAAATAAAATTAGCGTATTGCTGAGTAACCCTTAAAAATTCATGATTAATGGTATGAATGACCCTTTACAATTGTAAAATACTTGGAGCTAATTTCTGTTTGTGATTAGCATTGCCACTGAACTTTTTCACTCCCTAGAAATGAAAGATAATTAACAAAATAGAGCTCGTTCTGATGGGCTCCAGGAGGTGTTATATATTCTGACGTGGGAGTTTAAATATACAGAAAGCAGTGTGCTGAGAATGAGTGTTTGTCTAGTACTATAAATCAAGGGAAAGTATCCAACATGCTTCGTTACTTCAGCAACATAAGTAAAATACAAGTGGTTGTTGATGTTGCTGAAATGATTAAGCATGTTGAATACTTTTCTGTAGTGTGTCCTTTACCATGCGTATGCACTGTAGGATACAGTCGGCATTTATTGCCCATAGTGTCAGCCGTGGCTCAGTTGGTAGCACCCTCGCCTCTGAGTCAGAAGGTTGTGAGTTCAAGTCCCACTCCAGGGACTTGAGCACATAAATCTAGGCTGATACTCCCAGTGCGAGTGCTGAGGGAGTGCTGCACTGTCGGAGGTGCCGTCTTTCGGATGAGACGTTGAACCAAGGCCCCGTCTGCTCTCTCAGGAGAATGTAAAAGATCCTATGGCACTATTTCGAAGAAGAGCAGGGGAGTTATCCCCGGAGTCCTGGCCAATATTTATCCCTCAACCAACATAACAAAAACAGATTATCTGGTCATTATCACATTGCTGTTTGTGGGACCTTGCTGTGCGCAAATTGGCTGCCGCGTTTCCCACATTGCAACAGTGACTCCACTTCAAAAAGTACTTCATTGGCTGTAAAGCGCTTTGAGACGTCCGGTGGTCGTGAAAGGCGCTATATAAATGCAAGTCTTTCTTTCATCCCAAGATGCCCTGAGAAGGTCATGGTGGACCGATTTCTTGAACCGCTGTAGCAGTTTGATACAACCAGTGGCTTGCTAGGCCACTTCAGAGGGCAGTTAAGAGTCAACCACATTGGTGTGGGACTGTAGTCACGTATACATCAGACCGGGTAAGGATGACAGGTTTCCTTCTCCAAAGGACATATGGTGCTAGATTATGGGTAAGGATTACAGTTACTTGGTATTGCTAAGCCCTTGTGTGCACGCAATTTTTTATCTGTTTGTAAACTTTTCATTAGCATACTTCTACATTGCTGTAAAGAGAACTAAAAACTACAGAAAGTGAAAATCACTATTGCTTGATTACAGGTCTGTCCCAGCTTTCTTTTGAACGCATAGGGTAACATGCACGAACAATTGAGTAACATTTGTTGTGTGCAACGTACATTGTGTGATCACAAGCTGAAAGTGGCTGGTAAACATGCATTCTGTATTAAACCTCGTAAAAGCAGTCAGCAAGTTCAATGATGGGTCAAGTTGTTAATCAACTTCCAGGCATGACTGCTGTATGAAATTTGGTGCAGTGTAATTTAGATTTTAAACACGGGGACTTTCTGTTATATATGCTAATTATGTCCAAAAATCTCTTAAACACTGAATATGACAAGCTGAATGAGGGGTGCATTTCTTAACATATACCAGTGTTAAAGATTTGTGTTTTGTACCTTGTGCCGGGAGCACTTGGGAATCTGCAAGACGAGTTGGGACATAATATTGTGAAGGAGGCTGAGATGGAGTGGTTCTGAGATTGGCAGCAATCAACGATATAGTTTGCAGTACTAATACATAGCAGTGGAATCAGACAGCCTGGCTGCGATGTTGCTGACCTCGGTGGGTCCGGGGCGGGCGACGTCGGTGGCGGGTCCCGACCCCGCTGCTGGCTCCATCCCACTGTCCAAAATGATTTCCCCTTGATAGGGCTTGTTAAGCCCGCCCAGCGCGTTTCCCGGCCAATGAGAGGAAGCGGGTCTGGTGACATCATTTGATGAAGAGTCATCAGCCGGTTTCCTTAAAGGGACCGTGGCCAACTTTATTTTGACCTTTGTGCTGTCAGTGTTCTACAGCATTGAGTTGCTGCAAACACCGACAATCACTGCACAAAGTTACAGGGCTGCACCCAGGCTCTCCCATGATCCCTCCATATGCTTATGGAGGGAGTCACAGCACGCAGGGAGGTACTCTTCCCTTCCCACGGGCGGAAGCGATTGCCCCAGGAGATCAACATGGCCTGGTTGCACATTGCACAGGAGGGCACAAGCAGGGATGTCGTCAGGAGGACCTGACTGCAGTGCCGCAAATGTTTCAATGATCTCAGTAGATCATGAAACGTGAGTACAAAGCCACACTCAACAAAGGGAACGGTAGCAGAGTGGTACTGTTACTGGACTAGTAATCCAGAGGCCTGGACTAATGATCCAGAGACATGAGTTCAAATCCCACCACGGCAGCTGGGGAATTTAAATTCAGTTAATTAAATAAATCAGGAATAAAAAGCTAGTATCAGTAATGGTGACCATGAAACTACCGGATTGTCGCAAAAACCCATCTGGTTAACTAATGTCCTTTAGAGAAGGAAATCTGCCGTCCTTACCTGGTCTGGCCTATATGTGACTCCAGACCCACAGCAATGTGGTTGACTCTTAACTACCCTCTGAAATGGCCTAGCAAGCCACTCAAGGGCAATTAGGAATGGGCAATAAATGCTGGCCTTGCCAGCGACGCCCACATCCAGTGAACAAATAAAAAAAAACCTCATCCTGCTGTGTCTCTCATCACATCCCCATCGCTCTGCCTTCCCTACCCTACTCCTGCACATCCTTACTCACACCAAATTACCTTGCACCTCCACCCATCCCTCTCTATCTACATTATCACTTCCCCATCTCACTAGCCACCCCTCACACTCACCCTCATCCTAATCCAATCATACCAACTAACAACACACAAGGGTAGGCACTTGGGTGTTTTATGCAATGTTCATGTAAAGTTTCTATTTATGTGGGGGGAGAAATTTGGTACCTTAGCGCCTCCGGGGGGGCGATAACAACTTACCGCCCGGGTGCGGTGAAAGAAATGACTCCCACTAAATTCACCTGGAGGTTTGTGGCGCCGGCAACCCTTAGTGCCATGATCTCCTGCACCCGGAGATCGTGACGTCATCGTCCTGTGCATCACCCCGGACCCGAACTTCAGTTCCTCCCCCTGCAGCATCGCCAGGCGATAACACCGACAGCTGCAGGAGGCGTTGTTTGGGAGGCCGGGCACTTCGGGAGCGCTGTTTAAAGGGGATGATGGCTGTGAGGGAAATTTTTTTTCGTGAAGCATAATGCTAACTTTTAATGAATTTCTTCGGCCGCGATTAATCAGCCCTGCACTCTGCTACAGTGCTTGGGGCTGATCGTGGTGGTTCGCGGCTGCCGTTGGTGATGAGGTACCTCTTTTCATTGCAGAGCCTGTAGAGCGATGGCCCTTCCCTTTAAGGGAGGGAAGGAGCCTCCATTCCCGACGGCACTGCCCTCGACATTGGGCAGCGCTGCACTGCTACCGCCCCTCCTGCCGGCTGTTACTGCTCCAAGGGAAGTGGTAGCAATTTCGTCGAACCCGAGAATGATTAGCGCCTGGCGCCAATTTTTCAGGATTTCAAAAGTTACCGCCCCAAATGGGGCGATACCGAATTTCTCCCCCGTGGTGTCAAACATTGAAACCTTTATTTTCAATACTTTGCCTTCTTGGACAGATTTGTCTGCACCTTTGGAAGTGGCTTGGTGAGTTGCAGTGAATAGTGAGACATGAGTGTGAAAGGAATGGCTTGGGCATTGTAGGGATGCTTTATGGTGCTGGTGTGGGGTGGTGCCAACCTGGCGCATCATGTGGCAGCCAGGGTGTCCAGCGTCAAATGAAGTAAATTTGGCCATGGTGAGGCCATCCCTGGCCTCCCGGGCTGCAGTGTGGTCGGGTGCTAATGTCCTCTGTCCTGTGCAGCATCAGGTGATTGTGGAGAAGGTTGGTGTTGTTGTTGTTGGTTCTGTTGCTATGCCTGGTGCTGCTGGTGTTGGGGCTGATCGTGGTGGGATTCTGAGGACCAAGGTGAGAGAGTATAAAGGGCACCCATGCTGATGGAATAGATGGCAGGTGAAGTAGAGATGACAGAAGCGATCTGTCAATGGTGAGAGAGGTAATGAGATCAGACTGGATGGAGACTTGTGTAAAGACTTGCAGCATGGTGAATCTGTTGTGGAAATGCAGTGAGGAAGAGCTTGTGGCTGAGGGAAGATATCTCTGTAAGTTGGGAGCTTTTACTTTACATTTGAAGCTGTCAATTCAACAGCTGATTCAATGGCCACTGAACTCCCGCCTCAGCTTGAGAGACATGGTCCACAACCAGCGTGGACCCCATGGACGAGCTGTCAAATGCAAAAGGTAAGCTGAAAATCATTCTTAAGTGGCTCTAAGCAAGCCACTAATTACCTGTATTGGGTCCTCCGCCACTGCATGTCGGGTCTGCTCAGCACTGACAGACCCGACATTGGGAAAGGTGCGTGGTGGGGGGTTCACAGCGGGGTCCCGACCCACTGTGGGAAAAAAAAACACTTTCCCACCCGACCCTCCACAAAATTCTGTCCCGTTTCTTATTGATTGGACTCTGCATACCTGAGGGTTGCCAACCCTCCCGGATTGCCCTGGAGTCTCTGGGATTGCCGATCGATCTCCTGGGCGCCGAGGAAGTGATCGGCCTCTCTCGCTA
This sequence comes from Squalus acanthias, assembly GCA_030390025.1. NCBI lineage: Eukaryota > Metazoa > Chordata > Chondrichthyes > Squaliformes > Squalidae > Squalus > Squalus acanthias. The sequence goes on from CM059434.1 coordinate 106,932,485, forward strand.
ACTTCAGAGTAAAAACATGCTCAGAGACCGTTCTGAATCAGCTGTAGGTAATTTGGAATATTCGACTGCTGATCTTATAAAGATTGCACGAACACTATACAATCCAAGCAATCTGCTTAAAAATCAATAATCATTCGGGAGAAAGTAAAATTTTGCAACAAATTGAACCTACACCATGGCCCAAAAATTAGTGTTGCTACGCGAGAGTACGCACTGTGTACTCTCGCGTATTCTGTCTCCAATTGCCGGTTTTCTGCATGCACTGCGCATGCGCTGAAAACCGGCACTTGGTGATTTCAAAAGGGGGCGGTTCCTAAGTGAACCGCGTGTGCGCTACAGGCTGCGCGCACACAGTGCACTTAGTGCTTTGAACGCGCAGGTAAGTATGGAAGATTTTGCACATAAAGAAAGGAGGCGTAAGACCCTCTTTTAACAAGGTAAGTAGTTAATTAAGTATTATTTTGAATTTTTTTCAACAGGTATATCTTTTTTAGAGACTTTAAAGAAAGGTAAGTTTATTTTTATAACTTTTTAAAAGATTTTAAATTTTTTCAAAAATTTAATTTTTTGTTTAAAATGGTTAATTTATTTAACTATACTTATTTTATTAATGTGATGGTTTTAAAAAAAAATTTAATTGAGGTTTAGCTGTTCTTTGGGGGGGTATAGATTCATAGCTTTCACAGCACTTTTGTGAAAGCTATGAATGAAAGATGGTGTGCTGCCATTGGCTCGAACTGAGTCACGTGATCCCACAGCTCGCACGAATTAACTGCGCCTGTGGGATACGGAAGCCCTGCACAGCTGCTGTCCAGAACATCAAGTTCGTGCGAGCTGGGAATGAAAAAGCCAGGCGCGCAGTGAGAGATCGCGGGGAAGCCTTACCCTCGCACGAAGGCGCCCTCACTAATTTTTGGGCCCATGTTTTAATGTTTATCTATATCATTTAAATTCTATGAAGCTAAAGTACTTGTGGAAAAATGTGAACAAAAGTAATCCGCTGTGGATTATTTACATGTTAAAATTTTGGGGTAGAATTTTTTTTTGCCCGATTTTGCTGAAAGGCAAATAATAAATGTACAACAATGTCATAGTTACCGCAAGAAAAAATAAACTGCTTGCTGGGACAAAAAGAAAACTGTTTATCGTTAAAAAACTGAATATCTTATAAAGAGTTTGCTTCGGCACAATTAGGAGATACAGCATGACTTCTGAAACTGTGTGGCTGCAACATATAATTTTCCCTCACTGGGGTCAATTTTAACTTGTTTTACCTAGCGTTAACAGCCTCAAAATGGGGTTAATGGCCTTACCACCCCGTTAACCACAATGATGTGGCTGACGCCATTTTGAAAGGGTCCTACCTCTGGTCACCCAAAGACCTGCCCATTGCAGGTAGGGTTGCCTGCCCGACCAGATTCTAAGGGAGTCTCCCAGATTTGCGGCTAAGGGGAGATTTGATAGCGGTGTTTAAAATCATGAAGGGTTTAGATGGAGTAAGTAAAGAGAAACTGTTTCCATTGACTGAAGGGTGGATAACCAGAGTGTACAGATTTAAGGTGATTGGCAAAAGAACCAGAGGCAACATGAGGGAAATTTTTTTACATAACGAGTGGTTAGGATTTGGAATGTACTGCCTGAGGGTGGTGGATACAGATTCAATAGTAGCCTTCAAAAGGGAATTGGATAAATATTTGAAGGAGAAAAAATTGCAGGGGTATGCAGAAAGAGCGGGGGAGTGGGACTAACTGGATTGCTCTTCAAAAGAGCCGGCACAGACTTGATGGGCTGAATGGCCTCCTTCTGTGATGTACTGTTTCTATGATTCTCCCAGGCACCACTGCTAGCAACCCGGGAGAACAGGGGAACCTTGCGCCTATGCGTCTTAGACAAGCTTGAGAGGGGAGAAAACCCGGGAAATATTGCCACAGAGAGGAGGAAAAGGCCCTGCTTGGTGCAGGAGGGCAGGTTACGAGTTTATAGCTAAACCATTAACCTTTGGTCCTGCAGCACTCCAATTCTCCCCTCAATTTAAATTACCTGCCTCGAGTCCTGAAAAGGGGATTGGGCCAGAAAAGTCACGTGGGGGCAATCAAGTGACAGGAAGGAGATGGGGTGAGGTCAGGATAACAGACAAAGGCAAAGGGTGGCAGCAGTGAGAAGTGATGGAAAATACAGGTAATGTGAAGGAAAATACAGGTAATGTGAAGAAGAATTAAGGAATGTGAGAGATTGTGAGGGTAAATGGATTTCTGACAGTGGAAAGTTCTCTCTTCATAGAGTAAAAAGTTCAATAGAAACCCCAAATACAGCTCAGGATATTGGTTACCCAGACTAGTTTTGATTTATAAATGATGTTGTAACTTATCTCACTGAAATCTTTCTATTGCACAAAACAAAAAGACTGGAATATTTTAACCGACACTTGGTGATACTGAGACACTCAACTAAGGTAAAAGTAATATTTACAAACAGTGAGCAAATGTCACGTAATCAAATTGTCGTCTGCTCAATGTCACGTGCTCATGTAACCACATGATCAAATCTCCAGGAATACCTCCAACCAGTGTTGCCAACCCTAGCATAACTCTGTGGTCCCTTATCTAAGGCCGCCCGTCTTGATGGATTGATTCTGTAGAACTGGGATTGAAGATGGGTTTAAAATTGGTGAGAAACGACTTCCTGTACGAGATCCATTTCTCTGTTTATTCCTTCAGCAGCATGTTCCTGTTGATTCTGTAATTTAGCCAGGAGCTAATCAAATGAATGAATGCATAACCTCCAGGACTGTGCTCCCTCTGCTGGATACATATGTAATTTCATATGCCTTCAGCATTAAATAGCGGGTTTTGCAGTCCAAGGTCATTTACAGTGGTGAACACCAGGCCAATCCTATTGAATCTTAAATTCAACTGTTACTTGCAAAAAAATGGGATAATATTCATCGAATATAAATCAGATCTCCAAAATCCATTGCATTTTTATTATTAATGATATTTTAATATTGCATTTAAAAGTGTTGTATGGTTGAATCATGGAGAAGCTATATTTTAAATCCAGACATAGTTTTACTTTGAGGTAGAGTCATACTGGTCAGTACTGTGATCTAAATTGGCTACTGTCCTTTATTGCTTTTAAAACAAAGTCTCTCCTTTTCTTCCCTCCTTACAGTGCTGGCTATATGAGAAGCGATTGAGTAAACTAGGCCTGTATTCTCTTGAATTCAGAAGAATGAGAGGGGATCTCATTGAAGCATACAAAATGATTACAGGGCTTGATAGGATGGATGCTGGGAGAATGTTTCCCTTGGCTGGGGAGTCTAGAACCAGGGGCCACAGCCTCAGGATAAAGGGTAGGCCATTCAGGACTGAGATGAGAAGACATTTCTTCATACAGAGGGTGGTGAATCTTTGGAATTCTCTACCCCAGAGGGCTGTGGAGGCTCAGTCATTGGGTATATTCAAAACAGATGCCGATAGAATTCTGACTAGTAAGGGCATCAAGGGATATGGCGTTGAGGCAGAAGATCAGCCATGATCTCATTGAATGGCGGAGCAGACTCGAAGTGCCGAATAGCCTACTCCTGCTCCTATTTCTTATGTTCTTATGGCTTGTCTTGCACTAAGCTTCCATTGACACTCGTAGTGCCTGGTGCCTTGCACTAGTGTTCATTCTCGAGCTGTGAACAAAGACCAAGATTGGGCTATTCACAATTCAAGCACCAGATTAACTAACGCAAAACAGACGAGGAACCTGCCCCGGGACCTTCCAATTTGTGTGGCTCACTAGCTTCCCATACAAATGTGATATCAACTTAGCCACCCTGCAAGCTTTGATTTAAACATGGGATAATATTCCTACAAAGAGTACGGTATTCATAGAATGTAATTCACCTCTCTGAAACCCGCTGCGGGTAACACACTTTTAATTTGTTTTTTATGCTGGAGGATAACATTTTGAGCTCATTTAGGTGGCGAATGGAAAATTTTCTGCACTTTTTGCTTCTCGTGTCAGTATAAAATTCTGAGGTCAGTTGCAGCGCAGGTTAGATGAAGAATGTTGCTACAATTCAGCCTCAACAGTGCATCTTAACAAAAGATCAGAACAGCAGCCTTATTAACTGCACCACTGTGTGCATTTACATCTCCCCTGTCTCATGGCTACTCCCGAGTGTGATAGCCAATTAATGTCCGATTGTAGGGCGTTTCGTGCTGCGGATATGCTAGGAAATAGTCAAACAATGAAGCTCATTTTATTGAGGACCTATTATAGTTGCGAATGTCATCGTATCTGTATAGATCGGGTTTGAACAGTGATCCCAGAGATGCAAAGCAGTAGTGTTCTGACAGGGCTTAATCCCCCATAAGCGTCTACTGATATATTTTCCAAGGTTTGTAATAACAGCGAGCAAAAGTGATGAGGACAGCATGATCAGAAATGCCATCCAGGAGGATTAGAAAGAAAGAAAGACTTGCATTTCTATAGCGCCTTTCACGACCACTGGACGTCTCGGCCAGTGAAGTATTTTTGGAGTGTAGTCACTGTTGTATTGCAATGTTGGAAACATTAGAGCAAAATTGTTTTGTCAAATGAGTATAATAAAGCTAATTAGGCCTTCTGCATCAGTTTAAAAATTACTTTGTGTGGGTTAATCTTAATTAAGCCGTCTTATTTCAGAGTTGGACCTGATAATTACTCCCCAAAAGACAAATTCCAAAATTAGGTTTAAGTACGATAAAATGCAAAGATGTCAACTGCAGCTCTCGTGTGACGCACACGACTGCTCTCCCTGTGGTGCAGGGGGCAGTTCATTTTCCCTCTGTGCCAATGGACAGCGTTGATGTTGCGTGTACCTTCAGTCGATTGGGCCACAAATAGGTGGCTGAGTGGAGTTCCCTCTGGAGGAGGTGATGGCGCGCATCATTAGCTGTACCTTTAATACTTTTACCATTATACTTTGTGAAGACAGCGTAGGTTTTTACTTACTTAATGTGCTCCTGCCAAAATTGTTTTGCTGCTGTGAACTCATTGTCAGCATTCTGTTTTCAAATACATTTACCTGAAGCTGATTTTTGATAGTTTTTTTTTTTAACCCGAATTCAGAGTAAAAAATAACATCCAAAAGCCTCATCTTAATCTTGATGGCAGTTATTCTCTGGGTTCTCAAAGTGTGTTATTGCCCGTTAACCTAATCCTATGAATTCTGCCATTTATAAGACCAGTTACTGGACACAATTTATGTTGATAGAAAGCAGTTTTGGCTTGAAACCAACAGAATGTCAGATATTTCTCAGATTCTTTCACCCAAATCAAATTTAAGTCAGTGGTTCCTTGGCTTCATCTCATCAGCTGAAAGATAATTGCGCCTACTGTGAAGTAAAGTCCAAAATCTTCCTGGACTGACAATACAGTAAATATTGAGAATGGAAAGTCCTTGCTGTGAACAGAGCAGCATGTTTGGTAAGTGAGTCAACAATTCAAGTTTGCTACAGTAAATTTGTTTTTTAAAACAATCGCAGAAGCAAGATCTTCATGTAAATGTAATTGGATGAACTTCCCACTGCTGTGACTGCCTAAAGTAATATTTATTGCAAACAGATGTGGCAGACCTGGATAGGATAATGCCATGGTTACAGGAGCGAAGCTGCATGAGCAGCCAAGTACCTTCCATCATTAATACCTACTGTTCTCTACTTTCTTGCTCAAAGCAAAACAACAAAAATGGTTGCAAAGGCAAACGAGCACCAAAATCAAGTAGAAAACAACATTGTAATATCTTTACCTTTTATTGTTAATTCTCTGCTTAATAATCATTAAATCCTGTCCTTTGTGTCTCTACGTTTCAGAACTGCTTTATGGCTTTAGTCACTATAAAGTTATAGAAAATCATTTTGGCAGATCTTTTGTGAAAGACCTTGACATTTTGAAAGGTGAAGGAGCTATTCAATAGTTAATGGATTCTGCCTTTCGTTTGAGCATTTTTTGATGGTTTTAATATTTTTATGCACTAACTCTTGCACCTATCAAAGGTGATACATATCCATTCCCAGTTTCTGGAGCATTGCTCCAATCATTTTTTCATTGAGGCTGCATTGTCTGAATTGCCGTGTTGTTCCAATTATTGGCGGATAACTGCACATATACTGCAGTGACTCCTGCATCCTATTCAGTTACTGATGTATACAAATGGAATCCAATACTCAAAATGTTCCATTTAAGTCTTGCTTTGAAACCCATGCAGAGTTTAGGTTCGAACCTTTTGCAGAACAATCAGATATTACAGTCAAATTCAGAAACTATTGTTTTCACTGTGCTTCAAGCCATTATGTTCCATCTTTTGTATCTAACTTTTAAAAAAAAATGAACGCTAAATAATATTTGACATTTTGTTTCAAGATAGACATCATAATAATAATAATACAGCCCTTATAGAAATGACGAGACTGGGAAGAATTTGTTGGTGTTTCGTGATGCCTGATCTTCGCATGAACATTAGATAAACTTTTCCAAGCTTTCAGTGTTGGGAATAATGATTAATTGGCAACACCTAAAAGTATTCACTGATGTGCTGCTTCCTTTTGAAAGTTTATTTTGTAATAGGACACTCTGTTGGAGCTGATGCAGATTTTATCCTTCCAAATTTAAAATCACAGTTTAAATTTCAAAATGCAATTTTTCCTGATTTTATTCTCCGAGGCAAAGTCGACTGGTAACTTCCAGCTCTGATCTGTTTTTGTTCTTTGCATGATTCTTTAGATTTACCTCTTCCACACACATCATTCTGAAAGAAGAAAACAATTGCATTTCTGTCGCACTTTATTATGTCCTCAATGCAACCAAAAGTACTTTACTGTCAATGGATTGCTTTTGAAGTGCAGATACTGTTAAATAGGCAAACACGGTAGTCAAATTGCATACAGCAACGTCTTTAACAACTTGCAATGAGATAAATAAGCAGATAATCATACCAGAGAGGTCAGTGTTGACCAGAACTCCTGGAGCATTCCCTGCTTTTCTTTGAATAATGCCATGGGATTTTTTTTTGCCACCTTAGCAGAGAGTGGGATCTCAGTTTAGCATGTCATGCGAAAGATGGCCCCTCCTACAATGCATTGTTCCTTCAGTACTGCGCTGAAGAGAGAGCCTAGAATTATGTGCTGCGATGCATCGTGAGGCGTGAGCCTTCTGACTCTGGTGCTACCATAGAAACATAGAAGATAGGAGCAGGAGTAGGCCATTCGGCCCCTCGAGCCTGCTCCGCCATTCGATGAGATCATGGCTGTTCATCCAAACTCAGTACCCTGTACCTGCCTTCTCCCCATATCCCTTGATACCTTTAGCTTTAAGAAATATATCTAACTCATTCTTGAATATATTTAATGACTTGGCCTCAACTACCTTCTGTGGTAGAGAATTCCACAGGTTCACCACTCTCTGGGTGAAGAAATTCCTCCTCATTTCTGTCCTAAATGGCTTACCCCTTATCCTTAGATTATGACCCCTAGTTCTGGACTCTCCAACCAACTGAATCAATCTGAAGAGGAGGGAAGCACCTGCACCCAAATGTTTACCTTCCTCTGTAACTAGTTGCTGGAGAGATCAGAGCTGGGTGACTTGGCTCGCTCTTGATCTCTCCTCTTTCTGGTAGAGATGCACCCAATGACCAGCACAGCGAAGACCCCAGAATTTGTAATGTGGAGATCACGAGCATCTACTTACATTAGTACAAATGTGCTGCTGCCATGAATTGTAGAAAGCAGTTCTGTTTCACTTTATGGGGGAACAACATGCTGTCTCCTCACTTCTTCTTCTTCTTAGGCAGTCCCTCGGAACCGAGGATGACTTGCTTCCACACTAAAAATGAGTTCTCAGGTGACTGATGAGTCCAATGCAGGACCTACAGTCTCTGTCACAGGTGGGGCAGACAGTGGTTGAAGGGGCGGGTGGGTGGGGTGCTTGGGTTGACGTGCGCTCCTTCCGCTGTTTGCGCTTGGCTTCTGCTTGCTCCCGACGAAGAGACTCGAGGTGTTCGGCGCCTTCCCGGATGCTTCTCCTCCACTTTGTGCGGTCCTGGGCCAGGGATTTCCAGGTGTCGGTGGGGATGTTGCACTTTTTCAAGGAGGCTTTGAGGGTGTCCTTGAAGCGTTTCCTCTGCCCACCTGGGGCTCTCTTGCCGTGTCGGAGCTCCGATTAGAGCGCTTGTTTTGGGAGTCTCGTATCGGGCATGCGGACGATGTGGCCCGTCCATCGGAGCTGATCGAGTGTGGTCAAAGGTTCGAAGCTGGGGATGTTGGCCTGAGCGAGAACACTGACGTTGGTGCACCTATCCTGCCAATGGATTTGCAGGATCTTGCGGAGGCAGCGTTGGTGGTACCTCTCCAGTGCTTTGAGGTGCCTGCTGTACATGGTCCATGTCTCTGAAGCATACAGGAGGGCAGGTATCACTACTGCTCTGTAGACCATGAGCTTGGTGCTGGGTTTTGAGGTCCTGGTCTTCAAACACTCTCTCTCACTTACATCTTCTGTAACTTGATATCATTATTTGTAAGATGATCTCTCACGATCAAGAGTTCATTCTTGCAGTTCCATAATTCTATATTAACCGCAAGGTATCAGCAGGGCAGTATTTTAAAGATGAGGCTGTGGAAACATGCCATTTGACCCAACTAGTCTGTATTGGCATTAAATATTGAAGGAAGGAAAGCTTTTTTGGTTATTGTTGTAAGTAAGAGTGTTTTCATCTTTATTTCTCAAAGGGTTACTTTATATTTTGTACAAACTGTCTATTGTTCTTTGGACTTTTTCCAACTCTCCTGTTCATGCCTAGACTGTAAACAGATTGTCATTTATGATCCAAAGCTCATGTCTTTATTCTCTGCCATGTAAGGGTTAGATGCCCAGGTTTTAAACCTTGCATGTTCCATGTTTTCCTCCTTTGGAAATAGACCAGTAGCTTTTCATTATTGTAATGATATTTAGTTGAAAAGAATTGCTGTGCTTACTGCCTGTTTCATGTAAAAAGTGGTCAGATATGTATTGTGAGTGAAATGGAGTTAGTACTGTAGTTCGATGCAGTACCTCCTGTGCTCCAAAGTATTGCGTATTTTGGCTCATCTGCTGGCTGGAGAGACCTTGTGGAACGTAACAGAGGAGCGTGGAGCTGAAGGTGACAGTGGCATCAGCTCTGCCTCCCCTTTCAGTCCATGGCTGGCTTATTGCAAGTCTTTTAGAATTACAAAAGAGAGATGGATTTCTTCATTGCTCAAGCCCAGAATATCCTTTTCTTTTAGCAATCATGTTTGGTAGAAATAGTGTGGTTCAAAAACTCCAAAAATGCATTGAGAGTTGGATATGGTGTTTAATCATGTTTCTGTCTGTCTCAGTATGACATAACTATAATAAGGCTGATTTTCCTCTGCCCTCCTCCCAAAGCGTGCCCCCCCAAAAAATTGCAATGGAGAGTTAAAATGGGTGCTAACCCATTCTGCTCCTGAATTGCACTGTATATGAACTTCTTCCACGGCCTTTCTGATGTCTGCACCTGAGTGCGCCTGAAGAGAGTGCAACAATGCAAATTTTATGCAAGTGAATGTTTGAAATCTCTGCACCTGGATTTCCAAAATGTAGTTTGGGTGCAAACTACTCGGGTATAAACTGGCACAACTGACTCCAGAGCTCCTGTTTCAATGCTCTCTGTCTTAAGGCCCAGGCTGGTATGGTCAAGAAAGGATTTTTTGATCCTGCGAACAAAGAATGGTTTTGCTGCTTCGTGTTGCATTATTGCATTGTTGGAGATGCTATCCCTTGAATGCAACATTAACTCGAAACCCCAGCTGCCTGTTCAAGTGGATGTTAAAGGTCCCAAAGCATTCTTCAGAGTTTCCCATTCTTTCCTCGACCGACACCAACAAAAGCAGATGAACTATTCATCTTATTGTTCTTTGTGGGATTCTGCTGTATACAAATTGGCTGCCGCTATTGCCTGCACAACAATACTGACTGCATTTAAATATTAACTCATGTAAAATTCTTGGATATTTTTCTCAGTTATGTAAGGTGCTTAAAAATGCAAGCCGTTCTCTCCTTATACTGCTCTTTCTTTCTGGCTCTGTGTCTCACTCAGTTATTTCTCTGTCACTCGCTCTGCCTTTCTCTGAAATTCTAATTATTGACACTTGCTGAATCTAATGCACAGTGACTGAGTCGATGGAAACCGTAAAGTAACAGCAATATTGATATAAACTTTTGATCATGATGAAGGTTCACTGAATTGAGATTTTGACATTTGTGTGGAAATGTTTGCTTTTTATTAATGTTAGAAACATCTTCTGGATACATCTGTTTACCAGAAGCAAATAGACATCATTTGCACCTATTGAAAATAATTTATTTATCTCTGTAATTTCCTCCACCCCCACTGCTCCCCACCCCTGAACTTTCCATTACTCTGACTATGGCCTCCTACACATCCCCTGTTCACTTTATCCCAACATTGGCGATCATGGCTTCAGCCACCTTGGCCCAACTCTCTGGAATTCCCTCCCTAAAACTCTCCTCCTCAAAACTCACTTCTTTGACCACATTTTTGGTCGCCCTTCCTAATATCTTTTGGCTTGTTGTCCATTTTTTCCTGACAGCTTTGTGAATCACTTTGGTTTGCTTTTCTGAATTGAAGGTGCTATATAAATGCAAGTTATCGTTCTGAATACATTTACTGCTTCCTGCAGAAGCCACCTGCCAACTGAAATTGCTCAACAAAATATTTAAAGCCTGCATTGATGTTGCAACTTGCTGCAAAGGGTTTCAATTTACAACAAATAATTTGTTATAATTGTAAAAAAAAAAATGAAAGTATTCCCAGGCGCAGCTTTTAGAGATGGTTAAACAGTACCTCAGGTCGGCCTCTGGGAAATGATTGAAATAAATTCGGTGACAGCAAAGTTCACAAAATGTCTTGTGTGTCTTCTTACAGAGACTTGCAGCAGCAGCAGAGGATTCGCAGGAAAGGCATGTATGGAAAGAAGAATTTGGGGTAAGGCTGAACTCTCTTTTGCTCCCTACTGACCCTTTAGGTGTGATTCAGCCTCTGGCTTCCCAGCATTTGTAGCCACGATCCACAATTGATGTGCAATCAATTCATGGTGATTGAAAATCAATGCCTGTCTCTTTGTACTTCGTTTTGAGAACTGTTCAAAGCCGTTGAGCTGTGCCCAGTTGTCTGTCATCCGTCAATGCAGCAGTGACCTACTTTTCAGTAGTAACTAAGACTTTGTTGTTACGACTTCTATATCGATCGATCCAAGAGTAGTTAATTATTAAATGTAGGATCCCTTTTCAAAAACAATCTGCCAGTCAGTTCTGTACATCTGAAACCAATTGATTGATATTTTCGTTTTATTCTGATGTTTCTAATTTATTTGAATCCAATCCTTATCTCTCCTCCCCACCCCGCCCCCCCACCCACCAACCCGAACCCCTCCCAATTTTTTCTCCTTTACTGAAGACACTCGGGTAAATTTTCCTGCCCATAGGCGCAGAAGGAAGTAAAGTGGGCAGAAACCTATTAAATCAGGTCTCCATGCCACTACACGGCCCAAGGATTTCCAGGGGTTTCTAATATAGGTAGGAGTGTCCCTGTGCCTGGAGTAGGCGTCCAGATGAAGCTGTTGCCAGCCCTCCCACCTTACTTTCCTCTCAGTACACCTGTGGGGTGCACCAAAATTCCTGGCAGTGGGGCTTACCCTCTGCAGACCAGAGGGGGTCCCGGGGGCACCCTGAAGATCCATGGCTTCTCAGGTTTGCTGTGCTCCGGTCTCAGGCTAGTCATAGGCCAGAGCAGCCTTGAGCATCTTGTCTACTGTTTCTGTTATCCCTTTCTTCCTTTCTACAAAGAAAATGCCTGGCAGCCAATTTAAACCTTGATGTGATGGACTGGCTTCAGACCAAGAGCTCACTGTGGGGATTTGCAGCTTACTAGGAATGCACATACATGAGCCTTTCCCTGATATATTGTGCAATTAATATCAATAAATATGAATACAGATGGAATTTCAAACACACACAAGACACCCCTAAAAGAAAGCACAGCATATACTGCATGGAGGGTAATGGATTGATTTCAAAACTATAATCCTGTTGAGAGATTCAAATAACTTTGGAGCCTTGAAATCCCTCCCATAGCATCTATTGTTTTATAATGCCGTGGAATGCATGGGTGTAGTGTTGTTTCATTTTGTTTTTAATGTTGGCTATAAGCGAAATCATTGCAGTGCACAAAGTTGGTGCATGAAAACAGGCAGAGTGACAGATTAATGACTGTAACAAAATTGCAAACTTTATCAAGAATAAGATAGTTGACTGCTAGTAAATAGTTTATTCTGTGCAGTATTGATCCATTGAACATAAATGCCAGTGTCTTATTTAGCTCTTGTATCTCCAATCGTACTAACACCCAATGGATTATCCATTATTGTGGTTTCCCATATAAATTACTGAAGTAGAAATCCATTAAGATCATGGCTAGATTGAAAGTGAAAATATCTAAAGGAGCTTTATACTCCCACCTTGTCATTTGTAATAATTGGATTTTCTCGTGGCCTGGTGCTGAAGGTGCTCTCCCTCATCTCAAAGCTCTTGGTTGAAATTCTGACAGTGTCTGACCTTTGAACCCAACTGACTTTGTGTGAAGTGATTTTTCTCATATTTCATCTGCACCATTTGTGCAGACACCTGTGACAAACCAGTCTGCGTGACGTGTCTGTCTCTGCTCAATCGATGAGTGCCATTCGGGCCTGAAATGTGAAGCTGGATGACGCACACAATGTTGCTTTTTTTGTTGTTTCATAGTTCATTAATCAGGATTCAGCTACCAAAACCCTGCCGCTGTTTAGCTAGTGCAGTTTGGGACCCTGGCGCTTTTGTCTGTGTTTCAGTTTTTATTTTGTTCCTGTGCAATGTTCCCTGTAATTTTTTTTGGTGCGCGGTCCCTTTAACGGGCTGCGCAGCCCATTCAAATTTTTGCGCATGCGCGGTTTCTTGCATTGAAAAGCTGGTGAGCGGCCTGCACAGGACCTCCAGACCGCTGCGCAGCTTAGTGGGAACGTTTTTTCTATGACTATTGGATTGATTTTATGGTTCAGGTTCTACCTGCTAGAAAATGTGTCCTGCTCATTTGAAAAAGATAACCTTAAGAATTGCCATTGGTGGAGTTTTTCTACGAAAACCAAAATGCTGGTCGTGTTTTCCTCCCTGGAGGATGCGTACAACACAAAAAGGTTTCAACCATCATGTGCTTTGGACAAGTTCTTCTGGGACCACTGATAAAGTGTACTTGTTTAGCAAAGCCCCTTCCTGGTTTGATGCCCAAAAGCAAAGCTGAGATTGACTCTGTACTTTTGACATCCTTGTTAATTGATTGACTGAAAAAGCAACCAGTAGCTTTGAGTTGTACTGAAGTGTTGCACTGGGTGTCATAATGCAGTTATTTACAACGTACATTTAAGATGTCAAATGTTAAATTAAGGGCTACAGTAGCCCTTCAGATAGCTGTACCATCAATAATCTAAAGCACCTACTCATCACAAAATTAAACACATATTTAACAACTGACTCATTCCATTAATTTCTACGTGCTGCTGATTTTTGTTTTTCACACTAAATTGTCTTGTTGTCCAGTCCATGCACTATCTTCTCCAAGAAAACAAAAGGAACAATTGATTCAAATGAAACGAGCAGTTCCTGAATTTCATGAGCTATTAGCTACTATGCTCATGCTGATAGCTAATCGTTGCTTAGATTTAGTAAAATATATATTGCTTCAAGAGGTGTACTGGATATTCACGCAGCTCTGCTCTGTGGAGTACTGGTTTGGTATTATTATAATTTATGCTTTCTAAATGCTTTGGAAATGGGAATGTGTGCCGAGATAGAAATGATCTTATAACATCAGCTTGCAATACACACATATATGAATGAAGCATTTCAAAAGGAAACGTAGATTTTCCTGGTAGAGGGATTTATTGATACCAAGCCAGGAGGGAGTAGAAAGTGTTCAGTGGAGGTTGTAAATCAGCTTTTACGGACAGGATGGGCTGAACGGCAGTTTCTCCTTAACGTCTGATGTTCTCCTTGCTGTCTTAGCTTCTGATGTTCTTATACTTGATAATATCATACTTGATAATATCATACTATGAAATGTTATGATTTAAGAAAAATTTATTAAGTTTTATTTCCAGCAAGATTGTTTGTCATTAGCATGCCATCTGTGAATATGTTATAATCCCAATTCTTTATTTGGGCTGTTATCCTCACAATAATACTCAAACCCTAAGCATGGAATTACTCTTTATAATTCCACATTTTCACCATTATTGCCTGTCTATGGGTAATAACGTCTAATAGCTTTACTCAAACAGAGACGCCTCCAGTGGCTTGGTCATTGATATTGAATGGAAGATGGGCGCATTCCAAAGGATCTATTGTGTGGAGAAATTGAGGAGGCTTCAAGGCCACTGGGCCGACCGAAGCTCAAATTCAACGACGTTTGCAAGAGGGACTTGAACATTTGCAACATTGATATCACAAGTTGGGAAGAGGCCAAAGTTAGAGGAACACGAGCTCTCAGAGGGTTGTAGGGCTGGAGAAGCTTACAAAGATAGGGAGGAGCGAGGCCATGAAGCAATTTAAATGCAACAATAAGAATTTTAAATTTGAAAAGTTGGGGGACCGGGAGCAAGTGTAGGTCAGTGAGCACAGAGGTGATGGCTGAGCTGGACTTGGTGTGGGATAGGGTACAGGCCGCAGAGTTTTGGAAGGTGGAGGATGGGAGGGCAGCCAGGAGAGCATTGGAATAGTCGAGTCGGAAGGTGACAAAGGCATGGATGAGAGTTTCAACAACAAATGCGCTGATGCAGGGGTGGAAGTGGGTGATGTTAGAGGTGGAAGTAGGTGGTTTTTGTAATTGTGAGGATATAGGGTCGGAAGCTCAGCTCGGTGTCGAATAGGATGGCACAGTCTGGTTCAACCCAAGACAGTGGCTATGGAGGAAAATGAAATTGATGGTGAGGGTACGGAGTTTGTGGGCAGGGTAGCTTCAGTCTTCCTGGTGTTTAACTGGAGGAAATTGAAGAACTGCTACCCATGGAACTGGATCCCAGAATGTATCAAAATTTTCAGGGGAAAAAAGGAAAGAAAATAAGAGGGGAAAATTAGAAAACAAAACAGTGAACATCTATTTTCTATATATTGGTATATCCAAATATGGCAAACTGCATAGTTTTGAAATAGTTTTGTGTTTATGAACAAGAACTATTTCAAACCTTCTCCATGCTGAATGGAGCAGAGTTTCTTTTTCCATTCTTCATGCTTAAAACAGAAGAAAGTCAGTAAATAATTAGCTATTTCAAATAAGCTGACTCTGAACAGACTCTGCACCCAGCACAGGTTTACAAGGGCAGTCAGAATGCAGCTACTGGAGTTATGTAACATGCATTCATTTATTTTGGGCCGAATCCAACTAAGCTGCAAAAAGTACCATAGCAAATTGATGCTTATTACTCATAGACCGGCAATAATGGTAAAATGCTCATGCACAACACTCCCAGATTAGCTCATGTAGTAAAGACTACACATTAATGAGACACTGCTGCCACTGGAAAAGCATTTGGCAAAACTGTTGTGTGTGTTCTATAAATGACCCATTGCATCTTCATGGAAAACTAGATCATAGTATATTCAAAATTTAACTCTGCCCACAAAATTGCATCACACAAGTTTGAAGATTGTGTGGGAGTAGGTTAGGGTGATCATGGCCGCGATATTACAAACCTTGGCGGGTCGGTGGTGGGTCTCGGCCCCACTGCTGGCTCCATCCCAGTCTCCAAAATGAATTTCGATGATTGGGCTTGTTAAGCCCGCCCAGCGAGTTTCCCGGCCAATTGAAGGAAGCGGGTCTGATGACGTCATTCATCATCAGCCGGTTTCCTTAAAGGGGCCATGCCCAAATTTAGTTTGACATTTGTGCTGTTAGTGTTCTACAGCATTGAGGTGCTGCAAACACTGATGATCACTGCACAAAGGTGCAGGACTGCACCCAGGTTCTCCCATGTCTCCCTCCATAGGCTTATGGAGGGAGACACAGCACACAGGGAGGTCCTCTTTCCTTCCCATGGGCGGAAGAGACCTCCCCAGGAGATCAACTCAGCCTGGTTGAACATTGCACAGGAGGACACAAGCAGGGATGTCATCAGGAGGACCAGGCTGCAGTGGCGCCAACCTTTCAATGATCTCAGTAGATCATGAAACGTTACTGCAAAGCCACACTCAACCTCATCCTGCTGTGCCACTCATCACATCCCCATCACTCTGCCTTCCCTACCCTACTCCTGCACATCCTTACTCACACCACCTTACCTTGCACCTCCACCCATCCATCTCTATCTACATTATCACATCCCCATCTCACTAGCCAACCCTCACACTCATCCTAGTGCAATCATATCAACTAACAACACACAAGGGTAGGCACTTGGGTGTTTTAGCCAATGTTCATGTAAAGTTTCTGTTAATGTGGTGTCAAACATTGAAATCTTTATTTTCAACGCTTTGCGTTCTTGGACAGATTTGTGTGCATCTTTGGAAGTGGCTTAGTGAGTTTCAGTGAATGGTGAGACATAACTGTACCCCCACAATGGTGATGAGTGTGAAAGGAATGGCTTGGGCATTGTAGGGATGCTTTAGGGTGTTGGTGTGGGGTGGTGCCAACCTGGCGCATCATGTGGCGGCCACGGGTGTACAGCGTCAAGTGAAGTGAATGTGGCCATGGTGAGGCCATCCCTGGCCTCTCGGGCAGCAATCTGGTCGGGTGTTGATGCCCTCTGTCCTGTGCAGCATCAGGTGATTGCGGAGAAGGTTGGTGTTGTTGCTGGTGTTGGGGCTGATCGTGGTGGGATTCTGAGGACCAAGGTGAGAGAGTATAAAGGGCACCCATGCTGATGGAATAGATGACAGAAGCGATCTGTCAATGGTGGTAGAGGTGATGAGGTTAGACTGCATGGAGACTTGTGTAAAGACTTGCAGCATTGTGAATCTGTAGTGGAAATGCAGTTTAGAGAAACTAGTGGTTAAGAGAACATGTCTTAATCAGCTGGGAGCTTTGACATTTGAAGCTGTCAACTCATCAGCTGATTTAATGGCCACTGACCGCCCACCTCAGCTTCACAGATGAGGTCTAAGCACAGCAGGAAACCGGTGGTTGACCTGCCAAATCCAAAAAGCTGGGGAAAAAAGAATTGATAATTGGCTGTAAACAAGCCACTAATGATTTTAATTGCCTCTCCCGCCGCTGCCTGTCGGGTCTGCTCAGCGCTGGCAGACCTCTGGCCCATTTCTAAACCGAATCTGGGGACACACAACCCAGGGTGGGAGCAGAGTAAAGTAGCCAGGATGGAAAATGTAGGTTGTGCAGTGTAGCGAGGCAACATTTTTTAGCTGCCTATATTTTAACAGTTGCACCTATACACTACAAATACAAAACAAATGTGCATATAGTTAACGTGGATGTGACATCACACTATTGAAGCGCATTCACACACCTGACACCACCCCCCCCCATGACTGAGTTAACACCTGTCCCACTCACACCTGACACCCCCTCCCCCGTGACTGAGATCACATCTGACCCCTGACCCTCAATGGCTGAGGTCACACCTGCCCCCCTGCCCCTCCCCCCCCCCCCCCCCCCCCCAGTGATTGAGGTCATACCTGACCCCCACCCCCCCGCCCCTGGTGACTGAAGTCACACCTGACCACCCCCGCACAGTGTCTAGGATTATCCCACGCCCGCCCCCTGGTGACTATGACTGGGCCCTCCCCCCACGGCCTCTCCCTTCCCCGCTCCGGTTGCCGTGCTCCGGTTGCCGTGCTCCGGTTGCCGTGCTCCCAGGCACTTCCGCCGCCAACAATCCAGCAGCACGAGCCCGGCCAGAAACTCAGAAACCACAACCGGCACATGTGCAGAAAGTGCGCCCTGTCGCACGTGAGCAGTGAAGTCACTCTGACCATTGTACAAGTTGTTGTTTAATTTAGCCTTAGAGCTACAAACTGACAGCTCAGGATGGGTACCCTCACTGCCCAGGGGTACCCTCACTGCCCAGGGGTACCCTCACTGCCCTGGGGTACCCTCACTGCCCAGGGGGTACCCTCACTGCCCAGGGGTACACTCACTGCCCAGGGGTACCCTCACTGCCCAGGGGTACCCTCACTGCCCAGGGGGTACCCTCACTGCCCAGGGGTACACTCACTGCCCTGGGGTACCCTCACTGCTCAGGGGGGACCCTCACTGCCCAGGGGGTACCCTCGCTGCCCAGGGGTACCCTCAGTGCCCAGGGGTACACTTCGGGGACGAGTCTTGTGAACCGGGGACTCTTTAGGAGACATTGTTTGCCCGGGAACACAGTCCCTCATCCCAGGACTGTCCCCGGAAAACAGGGACGTGTGGTCACCCTAGAGTAGGTGTCTGCTGCACTGTAAACTCTCCTGACACCCAATACACCAGCTTGAAAACTGAATGTTTGAAGCAGTTTGTTGCACTATCCCTAAAACCTCCCAAAAGATTGACAGTGCCCCTTTTAAATAATCCAGTTACTACACAGCCTTTCACTCTGCTGTGAAATATATATTGTTATTGATTTTTTTGATGTATAGACTGAATGAAAATGTTGAAAGACGACTTACTCAGATTTCCCTTGGGATCATGTGTCTGCGCTGGTAATGGCTATGGGGAATTCTTTCACAGTTGCAAAACCTTTTTCCCTATGCTTAAAGGGAAAATCTTGCCTTTTATTAGTTTCTTTATTGAACAGACTTTCTCCATCACCGATGTAAAATAGCAACATTTAAAAAAAAAAGGATTTTGGGATCAGTTGAGTCCTTTTATGGGCACTTATTGTCTGTACAGTATTACAATCTTTGCGATATTCTTGATGTGTTGAAAATAGTGAAAATGCACCAAGGTAATTCATCCTTCTTAAAGGCTTATCTGTCAACCCCTTGGCATGCAAAAAATATCAGGTCATCAGATGTCACCTTTTGCTTATTTCTTGGCACAATTGAAAGTTGGTGCACTGTATTTTAAGCAGTTCACATGTAGGGCTTGAAAGTGTAGCTTTGACATTCAATCCCAGCCTAGGAGCCCACCAGCTTATTCCCCCCGCGAGACAGTTACTTCTGCTGTCTGTGTTCTCGGCTCCCTTCCCACTTGTTTCTTTCCCTCCTCCGATTGCCTGACATAATTTCAAACACACAAACTTGCGATTATATGGAGACCTTAACGTAGGAAAAATAAAGTCTCCGGCATTTCACAGAAGCGTAATCAGACAAAAACTGACACTGACCCACAGAAAGGGATATTTGGAGGCATGACTAAAAGCTTAGTCGGAGAGGTGAGATTTATGCAGGGTCTTCAAGGAGGTGGGGGGGATGGAGAGGTCCAGGGAGGCAATTCTAGAGCTTATGGCCAAGATGGTGGAAGGTACGGCCGCCAGCGGTGGGGTGAAAGGAGTGGGGGAGGCTTAAGAGGCCAGAGTTGGAGGAATCCAGAAATCTCAGCGGCTTGTAGGGCTGAAGAAGGTCACAGAATAGGGTGCGGCCATAATGGGATTTAAACATGAGGATGAGAATTTTAAATGAAAGGTGCCGGGATACTGGGAGCCAGTGTCGGTTAGCGAGCGCACGGGTGATGGGTGAATGGGACTTGGTGTGCGATAGGATACAGGCAGCAGAGTTTTGGATGATCTGAAATTTTATGGAGGATGGGAGACCAGCCAGGAGAGCATTGGAATAGCCGTGTCTGGAGGTAAGAAAAGCAAGCAGTTTTGATGGCAGATGGGCTGAGACAGGGGTGGAGTCTGACGGAAATGGATTCTGAAACATCGCTACATTATAATTCTGAAAGCCTTGAAGCCTAAATATTTATCAGTTCAGAGGTTACACTTTGAATCAGGAAACCTCTAACGAGCCAGCCTCTTTTTAGATTGCTTGTAATCCGGACCTATTGTAAATTCTCTTTGCACTGCCAGATGGTTGCATAATTTAATCAGAAGAAATAACAGAAAATAAAGAATTAAAATGCTACAGAATTCAACCAAATTCAATAATATAGTGAGGTTTGGCATGCCCAGTGCTGTCCTGAGCTGTCTCGTGATACTGGACCTGCTTTATAACACACGGACTATGTTGAACATACACTTGATTCCATGCCCATGGCAGTGCAAACAATGGGTCAATAGTTGTGTGTACTGCAGTTGCCCTATGGTCAACATCAAACTTAGTAATGCAGTCAATATGGACAGCATTAGTAACACTGCTTGCAACTGCAGCCACTACTGTGATGGATGTTTTGGGGTCCAAAATCGCTACGAGAGGTCATCAAGGCCAGTGTTGTGCAGGCTTACAGACAACCAGTAGGAAAGGATTCCAAGATCTTAAGAGGACACTTCAGGAGGTAACCTCCAGCAGTGGCACGCATAGGGAAGCATCAACTAAACAAGTAGCTGCAGACTCTGCCTCTGAAAGCAATGTGCTCACAGTGGCTTCAGTGAACGGCACTCCTGGTACTGATGCACACACACCAGAGTTGGTTTCAGATGAAGGTTGGGGGCTTTCTGAATCAGAGCCAGTTGGCTCAGGAGTTGCATACTACTCATACACCTCAGCCTGGGGGATGCAGTAACAGTACCCAGAGGCAAACAAATCACAAAGGTTAAACAGAACTGGAAAATACATTGCACCACATCTAATTATTTGCAAAATAAAATTGTCATACTTAATGTGTTACACCGTAGAAGGTGGCCATTCAGCCCATTGTAGAATCATAGGAGGTCATTTTAACCACACAAAATGGGTAGGTTGGGGTCAGGTGGAATGTTAAAATTTTAAAAATCTCAAACTCGACCCCAACCCGCACACTTCCGGTTTTAACGGAGGCGGGACGGTGGGGGGAGCATCCACCCTGCTCCCAGGAGGCGGTTTGGATATTTAAATATTAAAGTGAGGCTGCGTGCCTCATATTTAACCTGTTTTCCAGGTTTAACCCTGGCCGGTCTAGTTTCCCTGGCCTAGGGAAACCTGGCAGCTGAAGGGATGCGAGGAGTGCTTCATGGTAAAGGTAGGTGTCCTTACAGCACTGTTTGTTGGCCAGGAGGAGCAGGACTGCTTTCCCCTGGCTCCGCAAGCTTACCTTCTTCCCTGCTCACCTTCGGATCCCCCTCCCCGCCCTCAGACCTTCCCCTACCCCCCATCCAAAGACCCCGCTCGATCGGACCTCCTGGGGTCAGGGATTGGACCCCAGAATTTCTAACAGTCTTTAATAAACTAATTTTAATAAACTTGTTTTAGCATAGGAGCAAAATTACAGAGTCGTGGTAAAAATAGAAGTCTGTTGGATGCTTTGTGCCGGTCCTGCTCTATTTACAGTGACTTATTTTGCCCATTGTACAATAGCCCACAGACTCAATTAATAGCTGTTCAGAAAGCTGGAATGAAGATTGTTCCAAGACCACAACTGTCCATTCCAATATTTTGTTTTATCTGTTACTTGGCTGCAGCCATTTTCACTCTGGGAAAGAAAGTAATGGAAAGAAGTTAAAGTATTAGAGCTGAAATTGAAGTCCTATTTTCCAGGATCAAATGATGCTTGTATATGTCTTGCTGCACTATCAATTGCTGTTAGCTAATAGCTCTAGCTGACGTGAAGACCTATTTTCTGAGGTAGAATCAGCATCTGGTATTTGTGCTACATCAAGTAGAAGTGATACTTTAATTACTGCAGGCCATACTCATTCTCCAGAGCTGAACCATTAGGGCATGATGATTCTCTGTGGCTACTCTCCCAATCCCAAAACTGCATTATCTAAATGACACATTATTTGAACTAGTCACCACAATATCATATTCTGAGGGATATCATCCTGAACTCAGCAATTCAGCAAACATTTGTGGTTACATTGGACTGGAATTCTCCAAAAAAGAAAGTATTTTTTAAAAAAAAAGGTTCCCAGTATTTTCTCTGATTCACTTTATACTTACCTGAGGTCCCATTCCTCTCATCTCATTAACTCCTGCTCCCCTGGTCCACTGACAGTATGGCAGGTGGAGCTTACCCAGGCTTCCTCTGCAGTCCCCGGTTATTCACAGGTGGGTTCCACCTCCTCCATGTTTCCAATTTAACCACTGAGTGAAGTCAAAGAAAACAGTCTGCTTTTACATTACCTTTGAGCAATTTTAAAAATTATGTATCATTATAGAAGCTATAAGTGAAAAAAATCCTGACAAGAGCACAACATTAAAAAGGGCACATACTGAAAGTCTGATTTATGTTTAGTTTTAAAATGCAGCTTTAGTAGGCCCAGGAAGAAAAGGTCTTGCCTCCATATAAATCCGTCCTCTCTTGTTATCTTCAATAAAGTTCCATGGCGAACGCTGGCAATGAATACTAAATTTAATTTAATCAGTGGTTAAAGGCTCGGTGTCTGTAATAAATTGCAGTTGATTGAATCACAACTTTTTTTTAATCAGCGATACTTGTTGACCTACGGATTTTAATTTATTGGGCTTTAGAGAGGTCATTTGAGGTCATTACTGTAATGCAGACTTCATTACCCAAGATAGTACTTTGTGTTCTGACACTATCTTGACATTCACGTTTATAGCCTGAAAGATGCTGCAGGATTGTATGGCATAAGGTTTGAAGAAAGATATCAACGAATCGCTCTTTCGAAGACCATGAATACAATTGTTTTTGAAAAAAGAGAGAATTCCGAATTTTTTTTAATTAAACATAATTTATATAAAAGTCTGTTCACCTATCAATTCTACTTCATAATCAACAAAACAGACTGGAGTTCCCTGCCATTGGTGTGATCTATCCACAGGTTATAGTGTTTATCAGGAAGGAAGTTTTACAGTAACCGTATTTCTATGGGTGATGACTATTATCTTGAGGCAAATTTGCTTGAGATGAAATATGCAAAAGTAATCAAACTGTAGCCCTGCGTGTATATGAAAGAATGCTGTCAAGGGAAAGCAAAAGTAATCTTGTAAACTCTTGCAGCTTATCAGCATGCTGGTTGTGCATCCACCTTGATTCATATTTTATCCTATCCTGCACAGATCCAACATGTCACCTCCCCAGTGACTTTCCTGTCTGCAAATTAGGAATGTAGGAACATAGGAATTGCTAAATGAAGAAAGGCCAAGGCCCATCTTGTTTGCCTTCTCCCATCCTGGTAGTTGGATGATACAGACGAGGAAAACCCCACAGTGGTGGAAAGCTTTGTGAACCACAAGTCACCTGTTCCTCCCAAGCATGCTACACCGACCATATTTCCTCACTATTTTGGCTCTATATTGACCTTTTAATACATCCCAATATCTTATTTGCTTTACTCACTGCCACTGAACATTGTTGCGATACCTTCAATTTATTGTCAATTAGGACTCCCAGATCACTTTTATTTTCCACACACGCTATTTTCGTTCGAATGGAAGCAAAAAAAACGAATTTAGCACTTATGCAGCCTGTGCAGCATCAGTTGTCAAGCCCTCACCCGAATTCGGCAATTTATTTTTAAAGGAAAAAAAACAGTTTCTTCGATTCCCAGCTACTTCCCTGAAGGGGCAGGGAAAATTGGTAGAAAAGAAATTCCTTGGCTGCTGGGAAACCCAGTGGAAAGCTCAGAACCACTTTGGCAGAAGCCTAAAAATTGGTTTCCGTCCCCTTGACTGGAGGTAGCGTGAAGGCTTTGAGACCAGGGCAGTGGCCAGGAAAGAAGTGCGGAAGTTTGATATCTTTGCAAACAATAATTAAATATATAAATCAAATGGTTAAAGGGTACTGTTGCCCCTCTATCTTTGTAAACCAACATTTGTAGAAGGATGTCATTTAAAAAACGAAAGGAAGAAATTGCATTTATATAGTGCCTTTCATGACCATAGGTCTTTCCAAAGTGTAACATTGAGCTTTACACCAAAGTGATCTTTTCCCCTTTAAAACATCTTTACTATCCTGAGCACCTCTGGAGTAATAAATGCAGAAATTAGAGCAGTATTTTAATCAAGATTCTGAGAAATGTGACATTTGTCTTCTCGCATGTCTCTATTAGTAAACCCTGAGCATCTTGTTTTCACAATTCAGACATTGAGAGAAAAATGAGTCTGTATGGATTATTTGTCTTCATTCACCCAGCAGCTTCACACAATTGCATTTAATTTAAGGTTTGATTGCTATGCGGTGGTTGGTTAGCTGTGGTAATTTTAGCATATGGTTTGTTAATAATTTTCACTGTATTTGTACTCTTTGAACATGATTAATGTGCAGTTTTACATGATAAGTATGCAATTTGTACTGGTCATTTTTAATAGATTCAGAAGTCTTATTTGCTCAATTAATTATTGTAGCTATTTGGCTTGGATGGGATAGTTTGCTAAGTCTCATCTTTCCAATTTCTAATTAACCTCCATACTCACTTTCTCAGTACTCCACTATAAATTGTAACCTTTACGAGGCTATCTTTTGAATCAAACAGACAGCTATTTCTGTTAACAAAATTATAAATTTGAAGTCATGCATACTAATACTTCATCGTGGCAGATGAAAACATCCAGATGGATTTTTCCTTTGACGATTGTGGCTTTTCAGATGTAAAAGTGCTAATGTTTATCACTGGTTGATTTTTGTTTCCTGCATTTCAGTAGAGCAGTAGTCCAATGGAAGAAAATTGCAGCATCTGATAAATGGCATCTAAATTCAGTTTAACTGAGATTGAGGGCACTTGATTTTTCTCAATGAATCGGTTTCTGTCTGGAATGCAGTGGTTAAGATGATCATTCACAGGGAGCTACTTATCAGGGAGGCAGAAGTAGACTTCCTTATAAGGGATGTGTTGATAGGGATAGAGGCCATCTTTGGCTCAAACAAATCATGCCTCTCATCTGCTGTCCTGTTTGGGTAAACATTGCCCAGAAAACAAATTGGACTTTCAAAATTAAAAGCAATGTATGAACTGTCGCATGTAAGTGATATTGCAGGAGGTTGCAAAGTGGGGAACCTTCTGAAATTTAAGCCGGGATGCAATGATCATTCACAGGGAACATCCCAGGTTCAGCTCCTCGCCTGTGCTGAGTTAGCTCATCTCTGCTAAGACAGCAGTGAGGATGCTACAATTGGTCTCTGTGTGTCCTTGGACTATGGAGGGGGAAAAAAAATTGGCCAGTGTCTGGTCACTGGTTACAAAAAGAATTAGGTTTAGTTGTAATGCCTTGCAGTCGAATAGCCTGCTGACATTCTCAGAATCATCGAATGGTTACAGCACAGAAGGAGGCCATTCGGCCCGTCGAGCCCGTGCCGGCTCTCTGCAAGAGCACTTCAGCTAGTCCCACTCCCCCGCCCTTTCCCCATAGCCCTGCAAAAATTTTTCCTTCAGGTACTTATTCAATTCCCTTTTGAAAGCCACGATTGAATCTGCCTCCACCACCCTTTCAGGCAGTGCATTCCAGATCCTAACCACTCGTTGCGTAAAATAGTTTTCTCTCATGTTGCCTTTGGTTCGTTTGCCAATCACCTTGAACCTGTGTCCTCTGGTTCTCGACCCTTCCGCCAATGGGAACAGTTTCTCTCTATCTACTCTGTCTAGACCCCTCATGATTTTGAACACCTCTATCAAATCTCCTCTCAACCTTCTCTGCTCTAAGGAGAACAACCCCAGCTTTTCCAGTCTATCCACATAACTGAAGTCCCTCATCCCTGGAACCATTCTCGTAAATCTTTTCTGCACCCTCTCTAAGGCCTTCACATCCTTCCTAAAGTGCGGTGCCCAGAATTGGACCCAATACTCCAGTTGAGGCCGAACCAGTGTTTTATAAAGGTTCATCATAACTTCCTTGCTTTTGTACTCTATGCCTCTATTTATGAAGCCCAGGATCCTGTATGCTTTTTTAACCGCTTTCTCAACCTGCCCTGCCACCTTCAATGATTTGTGCACATATACCCCCAGGTCTCTCTGTTCATGCACCCCTTTTAGAATTATACCCTTTAGTTAATATTGTCTCTCCTCGTTCTTCCTACCAAAATGTATCACTTTGCACTTTTCTGCGTTAAATTTCATCTGCCACGTGTCCGCCCATTCCACCAGCCTGTCTATGTCCTCTTGAAGTCTATTCCTATCCTCCTCACTGTTGACTATACTTCCAAGTTTTGTGTCATCTGCAAATTTTGAAATTGTGCCCTGTACACCCAAGTCTAAGTCATTAATATATATCAAGGAAAGCAGTGGTCCTAGTACTGACCCCTGGGGAACACCATTGCATACCTTCCTTCAGTCTGAAAAACAACCATTCACCACTACTCTCTGTTTCCTGTCACTTAGCCAATTTCATATCCATGCTGCCACTGTCCCTTTTATTCCATGGGCTTCAACTTTGCTGGCAAACATATTATGTGGCACTTTATCAATCGCCTTTTGGATGTCCATGTACACCACATCAACCGCATTGCCCTCATCAACCCTCTCTGTTACCTCAATTATCCTTATAATTGAGAAACCAAGGTGAAGAGCCACGGTTCAGACCACCAAAGTTACAAAGAGCAAAAAGGAAAGCCAAGTAAATCAGGAAGTAGGAATCAGGCAATGCTAAGCAAGTATTTAAAAAAACTTCTCGGTAATTGGATGAATGAAAAACTGAGGAAGGGGAGGGGAACCCAAAGCTTTGAGGTCTTGGGACAGAATGAGTTGGGATAAAAAATGATGGGGGGAATTTTAACATTCACCGATGGTGTAAAATGGACGTTATTGGATTAGTCGGCCATCATACACCCAACCTAATTTACCTTTCAGTTGAAGTCAATGGAATAAGGATAAGACAATGGCCCCTGGTTGACTCTAGCTATGGTTTTGGCACCTCTACTCAACCCATAAGATCCACAGGTATATTAAGACACATAAGGCAACATGGAAGGGAATCAAAAGAACTTCATTCTTGAAACAAAGCTTTGAAATGTATGGATCGTTCTCAGTGAGCACTTCAAGGTTTTTAAAATTTTCACTGTGTGATATGTATGCTCCGTGACTTGGCTACAGAGGGTCATGTATATATTAGATTACATACCGTAGGTCTAGTCTTACTCATTCTATAAATGTAGGTAAAATCCACATGCAAACAGGAAATTGCTACGAGGTCAGAAAGAAGACTGAGGGACAGGAAGAATTGGAGTTTTGTACGTCGAGTTGAATCCTCTGAGCAGGATTCCGTCTCTGCCAAGGCACTGAAATAAACCTATGTAAAGTCACATATGACATCCTTTGTGACCATGGTGCACTATCCCTCCCTGTCCTTCTTAACCTCTGTCGCCTTTGACACAGTCAACAACACCATCCTCCTCCAACACGTCTCCTCCGTTGTCCAGCTGAGTGGGACCGTCCTCACTTGGTTCTACTCTTACCTGTCCAATCATAGCTCGAGCATTTCCAGCAATGGCTTCCCTTCCTGACCCTGAACTATTAACTCTGGAGTCCCCAAGGATCTCTCTTTAGCACCATCCTATTTCTCATCTACATGCTGTTCTGGGCAACATCATCCGAAGACATGGCATTACGTTCCACATGTACACTGATGACTTCCAACTCTACTTCTCCAACACCTCTCTGGACCCCTCTATTGCCTCTATGTTATCAGACTGCTTCTCCAACATTCAGTCCTGGATGAGGTGCAAGTTTCTCGAACATTGTCTTCGGCCCCCGGCACAAACTCCATACCCTCATCCTTGTGTTTATATCCCTTCATGGCCTCACCCCTTCATAACTGTACACATATATATTCTTCTTTTTGTGCACGTTTATTTATAACATTCCTCAAACAATCTTCCAACTCTAGTCTCTTGCGCACCTGCCACTTCCATCGCCCCACCATTGGAAACCACGTCTCCAGTTGTCTAAGCCGTATGCTCTGGAATTTCCTCCCTAAACCTCTCCGCTTTTTTACTTCCCTCTGCATTTTTAAGACCCTCCTTAAAAGCTCAGCTCTTCTGCCAAGCACATCGTCACCCCTCCCATTGCCTCCTCCTTTGGCTCAGCATTCATTTTTGTCTGATTGCACTTTCGTGAGGCACTTTGGGACTTTTTCTATGTTACAGGCGCTATATAAATATAAGTTGTTGTTGTAGTTTGACAAAAACTCATTCTATCTATTAAGAAAGCTGAAGCCTTCAATAAGATGCTTCTTTTTGAAGGAAGGTTGCAAAATGGCAGACCAAATGTACCTGATTTCTTGAGATAAATAAAACTTGTATACAGGGTTTGGAAAGCCAACCCTAGCTACATGTCAAACAAAGCAAGGTGAATTATGGACTAAATAGGCTGCCACGTAAACTTTTAGTGATTCTTGGTTAAGCAGCATCTGTTCATAACAATAATACACCCTCTGGAATTGCAGTTGTGACGTTGGTAGCAACAAACAACCCTCTTCCATTTAATATCAGATCTTTAGCGTAAGTGTGTAAGTTGAAACCTTTTTTAAAAAAATGGCTGGCCCAATGATTGTAGAATTCCCTGCAACTGGCACTAGTCTGAGAGTTAAATAGTATTAGTAAAATAACACATCTAATTTAAAAAAATAATTTGGTTGAAAAATATATTTAATAACTCAACATTATGTAGCTACTTTATTATAGTGGAATTTGAAGTTCTAATATTTACACATTTAAAAGTAACAATTGATAACTTGATAAACAAATTGAATCGAACACAAAATGTTATATTTTTAAGTCCATATGCCAAGTTTCATGAAAAGTTTGGGATTTCACAACAATTAACATGTTTATCTCTCATTTCAGTAGCTCTATGACTTAATATATAAAATTCAATTTGAATTCGGTCACAGAATGAAAATGAAGCCGAGATTGATGTTTTAGTTCTATGCATTTTAATTAAAACTTATTTAACAATAAAACACATTTCATTATTTCTCTCTTGCAGTGAGTCAGTGAGCTAAAATCTCACCTAGTTTTGGTACTCACCTCAGCGTGGTATAGCTTGGGCCAGGTGGGACTCAGCAATTTAATTATTCCTTTGCGGGGGATTTTTCAAAATGATGGATGTTGAATCCAGCAGAGGTGTCGGAGGTAGTACACGTTGTCTATTAATTAATATCAAAGTGCTCTACGTGCAGCTGTTTTCTCTTTAATAAAGGGAAATGAAGAAAAATATCTTTTTTAAAAAGGCAGTGTCTACTAAATCTGTGTAGTTGAGTATAACAGGCGGTGCCGTGTGTTTATTCTGTTCATGAGGAGGATCTGCATAATTCACTTGGGGCTTTGTATCAAAATAACTTTCAAATTATGGCATATTTACTAGTCTATTAGCTGAAGTATTATGCCCTTTTGGATAATGGATACTTATTTTTAAATTAGATTGTAGCTTTCTTTTGTTTTCCCCATCGCTCCCTCTTCACGGCATTGGCGTTTTGCAGGACACCGGCACTGGTCACCCTGCGATATCTTGCTCAAGTGTTCTTTATACGTGACCATGGCAAGGTTGACAGACTATTTGATTGGCGCTGAGCCCAATCCTTACTTCATGCACTTGCAATTCCAGCAGGGGTCTCCAGATAGTGATCTTGACCAGGCAGCACAGGCAATTTTAACCTCCTTAACCAAGGTGCAGAGGCTAATTGTAACACCTCTACCTTGGCCCAGCTGACGTCAATAGACGCAACATAGACCGGGGATCAAACTAGGGACTTTCTTTGTCTGTATGTCTCAGCTACTGACTGGATACATTCAGTGAGCCATCAGAAAGCCTGGAATACAATGGATACTTCACTGGGAAATCATGAAATACTCTCACTTGAGAACATGGTCTAATCTCTCTCTCACCAATTATTGGCATCCTCACCAGAGGGTACATAAGCTGTATTTTGATTCTGAGGAAATACTTTCTTGATATAAATGTTAAATCGTCATTGGTTTAATGGTTATGTTAAGTGTTACATATTCTAGAATGTATTTCCCCCTGTGTATTCATAAAATCGGTGTACTTTTCAGTTATAAAATAAACACATGATTCAGCGGCATCGTCTCCAGTTTATGGTATCACCAGCTTTTCCACTTGAGGTTCCAACTCAAAGGATAGGCAGGTGACCCCATGCAAACTGGCATCATAAATGGTAGAAGTCAACCATTTCCTACATGATCAAGCTAACTGGGTCATACACTGCCACACAACTCTTCCTCACGTTTTCTAAAGGCACAACAATAGCTAGTTTGTCAAGAGTATTGAATCTTTACGAGCCCGGATGATACAAGTACAATGTTGAAGGCCTGGGTGTAAGGATGTTCATCGAACTCTAGGGAATGGTGAGAGAGAATCAAGGCAGCATGTACCAATTCCCTCTGCAACGATTTAAAAGAGTAAATTAAAATCAACCTTCGGACATACCACAAGCCCCCTCCCTCCCAACCTGCCCAAATGAAACCTGAAGCCTCATCAGAATGCTGGTGAGATTGTAACGAGGGAGGCACAGTCTTTCACACTCTCTGGTTGTGGACAATGATCCAGCCTTATTGGAAACAAGTTGCTGTGTAGAATCCATAAAATGTTTTTATGGATGGATGTATTAAGATGGGCCGAATGCCATTCCTCATCAATAAGTATCTTGTGACCATCCAGTTAGATGCAGCATGCTGCCTCTTGGGCCTTGCTTTACCTTGGCATTAACTGCAGACTGTCTGAATAAGATTTTCATTTCTTGCTGACATATGGGATTTAAAAAAAAACTGCACACCCAAATCATAAAATACCATGTTTTAAATAAATTCATAAAATGCACACAATACAGAATAGCTCAATATATTGGAGATGGGAACATAGGAAAAGGAGTTGGCCATTCAGTCCCTTGAGCCTGTTCCACCATTTAATTATATCATGGCTGATCTGCACCTCATATCCATTTACCCGCCTGATCCATATCCCATGATACCCTTTCTTAATAAATCGGTCTCAGTCTTGGAAATTTCAATTGACCCAGCCATCCACAACCTTTTGGAGAGTGAGTTCCAGATTTCCACTACCTGTGTGTGGAAAAAGTGCTTCCTGATTTTCTCTGAAATGGCCTATGTGGGCCCTTGGTCTTAATTCACTCATCAGAGGAAATAGATTCTCTGTATCTACCCTACCCAATCCGTTTAACATTTTAAACACCTCGATCAGATCACCCCTCAACCTTGTAAACTCAAGGAAATACAAGCCAAGTTTATTTATGTCCTCATAATTTAACCCTATAAGCCCCAGTATTATTTTGGTAAATCTGCGCTGCACCCCATCCAAGGACATTGGCCCAGAACTTGCGGTCCTGATGACGGCGAAGTCGCAGTGTTCACCATCATTTTGACTTTGAAACTGACTGCAACTTCAGGATTTAGCGCATGTGCAGCCTAATGCAGTAATCCTGAAGTTGCGGTCAGTCATTCACTGCTCCGACACTGGCTGTGCTGTGCTCCCCCCCCAGCCAAGAGCCGGCAATCCGTGAAATCTGTCAAATCAGGGAAACTGACGAAAACTTCGGCTTTTCCGCGCTAAATACCCCATTAAAAGTTCGACCCCTTTGGATTAGGTGTAACTGGGGTTTTAACAGCGTATTGACTGCTAAACAAAGGTTATTGCCCTGAAAAACTCATTTTAATTTTGTGCAGTGTCAAATTTATCCATTTTAATAAAAAATTAAAATTTTTAAGAAACTTTTTTTGAAAAAGATTTTATTTTAAAGTTTGTCCGTCTTTATTTCAGGTATGCTTTTTCCCCAATGTGAGAGCCCCAATCTTTGTTTTGCTCTGTCTAACATTTTTTAAAAGTTAGAATCATAGGAGCTTACCCACTTCCTGGTTCGCTGTCTGTGAGAATTCTGCATTGTGATTGGCTGCTTCGACAGCTTGTTGATGTCACAGCAGCTCGCGTTAGGGATTTCCCATTAATTTGCATTGATTTCAGTTACGCACCGGAAAAGCCGAACTTCTCACCACAGAGTTCGCGAGATCTTTGTGGGAAGCTTACTTTGGGGCCATCGGCGAACGCCTTTCCTTCACCGCCGACTACAAATGATCCTTCCTCAGGTGTGGTGCTCCGAACTGAAAGCAGCCCTCCAGAAGGCTCTGTCCAACTGAAGCATCACTTCCTCCCCCTTGAGATAAAGGACACAATTCCATTAGCCTTTTTGATTACTTTTTGCCCCTGTGCACCAGCTTTTAGTGATTTCTGTACCTGGACAACCAAATCCCTATGCTCTTCACAGTTTCTAGTCTCACGCCATTTAGAAAATATGGTGAATTTATTCAGTAACATTGCTCCTACATGTTCGGAGAACGGCACCTGTAGGCTCATCAGTTATTCAGTGCATGAGGGCTGCTTTACTACCTCATAAACTTGGCAGCTCTGATGTAGATCAGTTAAATAGATGTGCGTGTTTGGGAAATTGAGGCTAAGCTGAGTGACTGAAGCATGGGCCCTAAAGGTCAAGTCTGTCAGTTTATTCTTTATTGTCTCCTCATTTTTGCAAACAGCATGCACCTATTCCATTTCGGCTATTCAGTCTTACTCAACTCACTGTTAATTTCTTTCTTTAACAATCCACTGGCCCACAGTTGAGGTTTGGAGGTGAGGTCAACCATGCTAAAAATCAATTGGTTCCAAAGAATTACATTTAAAGAGCGTTAAAGTTGACCGCCTGTTTTCTTTATTTAAAAAAAAAGTGACTGCTGGTGGTGGGGGGCGGGGGAGGTTAACGTCTTGGTGGAGTTACTAGGTCTGACAGTAAGGAGATGATTAACATATGTAATTGCTTTAACCAAATGGAAATGTCCAGGTCATGACACTATCAGTGGTGACAGTTCAACTCCTTCATACTGAATGGAAATATCAAACCTTCCAACCCAATTTTCCCCCAATGATTTCATCAGCAATGTTTAGTTAAAAATGTTTTTTTTAAACAAATCTTCAAAAATGCATGTGGAGGAAAAACTCCAGAAGGATGATCATTTAATCTAATTAATTTTCTTTTGTAACTTTTTTTTTTAAGGGTGCTGAGACTCCCCTGAGAGTTCAGTGGTTAGGTCTGCCAGGTTAGAACGCGGGTTCACAGTCTGAGGATATGGGTAGGACATTTAGGACTGAGATGAGGAGAAATTTCTTCACTCAGAGGGTGGTGAACCTGTGGAATTCTCTACCACAGAAGGCTGAGGAGGCCAAGTCACTGAATAGATTTAAGAAGGAGATAGATGGATTTCTAGACGCAAAAGGCATCAAGAGTTATGGGGAGAGAGCGGGAATATGGTATTGAGATAGAGGATCAGCCATGATCATATTGAATGGCGGAGCAGGCTCGAAGGGCCAAATGGCCTACTCCTCCGATTTTTCTATGTTAGGTTACTGAGCCGCAGGTTCAATTCCTGATCCTTGCTGAGATAGCTGATCTTAACCAAGGTGGTGGTTGGGATGTTTTAGTAGGCCTAAGGATCCCCAGGTTAGGGAGAGGAAACGTCAGCCACAGTCCCTGCTTCTGCTCACACGTCAGTCACCTTTGCTATAAAGTACTTGCGTGGCCATCAGGTAAGGACGGAACTGGGTTTGTTGTGATGCTGCCACAGCAAACAGCCTGCTGACACTTACTTCCCCAGGTTCTCACATGACGAAAGGCCTGCTTGGCCAGGGTGGCTGGTGTGTGTTGAGCTGTACTTCAGCACGAGCCAGGGAAAAGATTTCTTTTTAAAAGGGGTGATATTTCCTTATTTGCCAAACTTTTGTTGTCTGCTGGGAAAACGCTAGTGTAGAGGTTGTCCATGTTTGGTACCACAGTAAGTCTGTGCTACAGCTCTGGCATTATTGGGATAGATGTTTCAACCTGCCGCCCAGGTTTAAAACTAGCGTTGCAGGTGGGCCGCATGTTTTAGAAACCCCTCGATTTTAATTTCCATTGAATTCAAAGGAACGTCGGACACACTCTATAACGGACGGCCCATCCACAACGGTAGTTTTACACCCGAGGGGCAAGGTTAAAATCCACCTCATTGATTTGTTCTCGTGCGGTTGCATATTTTAATCTTTTTCAATTAAAAAAGAAAATTGTATCCTCAGATATGATCCGACTGCTTTTGCATGTAAAGATGATAAAGGTCTCTTGGCACCACTTTGCTGCATCAGCACCGCTCCTTTTAAAGTATTGCGATCCGAAATTCTTTTTCACTGCTCCCGAATGCAATATGCACTTAACGGGTTGTCGTGGAAGCGCGATACAACCAGGAGACAGTCTCACCCTGAGGTCTGATAACTGTCTTAACAGGAACTTCACGCTGCAGCTGCCATTCATCACCACTCGTAACATTCACCTTTGTGCAACAAAAGACAAAGACAAATAAAAAGAAAGTAGTGGCATTTATTAGAGGAAAAAAAGATTTCTAAAATGCTCGATCAAACCTAAATGCTTTTATGCTATTACTTATAGTGCTTACATAGTAGAGTCCCTCTCCTTCCCCTTTATCCCCACTCCCCAGGACTGTGACCCTGAGGTCCTATTTCACCAGGTTTGTACCATGATTTAAGTTTGATGCCAACCAGCTGCCGACTGTTCCCTGAGGTGTAATTAAATAGAATTTTGTAGCAAAGAGTCTTCCTTTGTATTTTTTTATTAAACAGAATTTAAATGAATCTCTACGGCCAACAACCTTTTACCTCTCCTAGTATTAATTAAAAAAAAAAAATTTGAATGCAACTTGACAAGATCTTGCCTGGAGGTCTTCAGCAGGATATACACAAACACTTTGGTGAGCTGAGTAGGGTTAACTACGATGGACTAGACATTTGCAGTGTTACCCACGTTTGACCGAGGGCCACGTTCAGAAATGTTGCAGCTTAAAGTGAGTGGACACAGGTCTGTACCTGCAAACTCTTCACACAGTGAATTCATGCCAGTCTGGGTCGTTCCCAAGTGGAAATGAGACACGTTCCCACAGAAAGAGGGGCAAAACAGCTATAGGGCTAATGGCTCCATATCAATATGACCCTTTCACTTGCTGTATGGAAGCTGCTCCCTTGCTTTCTGTAGTTGGAGAGCAAGCAAATGAGAGGAAACATCACTAAATTCCAGCTCTGTCCATGTTCCAAAGACCGGCAGGTCATGAATGAGGCCCCAGGGCAGATAGAATGACAAGTCTACTGAGCACCATGTGAGGGGCAAGTGGGGTTGGCTTCTTGCCTGCATTATGACTATCAATGATTCGATCAATTAATATTTGCTAATTGCGACATGATTCTCATGGACGTCAAAGACGTAGATCGATGAATCTTGCAGTGCTGGAAATGGGGAAAACGTCAGCTCCTCCAAGTCCCAGCAGACAAATGTCCTCCAATAAGAAAAATGTTGATAATGAAAATGGAATTACAATAAAATGAATATCGAGATGATGTTTTGTTAGCATGCCAGATAATTTAAGATGCAGCAATGACCACATAACTCAAATGTGACAGAGTTGCAAGTGACAATCTGTCACACTAATGAGATGTTGGGAGTATATAACTACAGGCAGCAGTAAATCGCTTCACTTAACAGCCAGTCTTATATGGGAGGGAATAACTCTGATTAACGAAAGAAAATGATGCTAGTTTGTGGAAGTATAATATTCTTCTATTAAAATATTATAATAAAATACCGTAGTAACATTATACAATCAATATCTAGTTAAACTAAGTCTGATGCTTTTGAACCCAGGATTCTGTACCTTTTGGAATTAGTCATTTGTAACATAGTGGGAACCAAATGAAGTGCTAAGCTCTTTAAAGATTGTCAACGCATTGGCACCAAAGTAAGAAGGATAACAAGATTATGATTTGAATGTATAATGAGATTTCAGCAAAGGACAATGTGATTTACGATTGCCCTCCCCCCATATTCCAAAATTGTAGAAGCTGTTTTTGTGTGATCATTCAGTTCGGATGATTGTTTCAAACAAAGATTTGGCAAATATTAACCAATAATTATGGCTCCAACCATTTTGGGACCATGGGGATTTTCGGGATGAAGGGAATGGACGTCATAGGTATGGAACAACTCTTCCCTCTACTGGGGGGGAATCCAAAATAAGGGGACATCATCCTAAAATTTAAACAACGCTGATTAAAAGTGAACCCAGAAAATAATCATGCAAAGGGTTGAGAGAATGTGGAATACACTGCCCCAAAAAGTCACAGATGCAGAATTAATTCAAGTGCCTGGAAAAGAGCTGGATATTTATTCAAGAGGTAAGGATATTACGGGATATGCAGAACAGGTAGGATTTTAAAAATGGAACAGTTATGGCAGAGCAGGCTCAATGGGCCCAATGGCCTCCTCTTGTTCCTATGCTCTTGAGTTATCTCTGAAATGAAGCTGGTGTGGTTTGTATAACAGCAGACTGATAATATAATATGAAGGTTTTTTTGTGTTTTGCTCTGCTGCTTTTGGAATTCTGAACTTTTTTCTGAGACTTTCCGTTTTTGGAAGTGTTGTTTCTAATAATTCACTTTGGCTTGGATATTAACGGGGGAGCGGGGGCGGACTTTCAGACGGGAAACCCGGAAGTCCAGGTTTCCCCGCATGCTCCACAGTGTAAGTCTTTTGGTCATGACAGGTTCCCCGCCCGAAAGTCAGCCTGATTGACATGCTTGGCTTCCAGTCAGGCGGGGAGCACTCTGGAGCAGGCCCCACGACCAGCTTGGTCCGATCCCCGACCCCGGGGTTGCGGGCGTCCGATCCCGGGTGGCGTCCCATCCCTGACCCCGGGGTTTCCGATTGCTCAAGAATCAGTCCCTGGTCTTTCCTGAGCCAGCTTGTGAGACCTTGCAATTGTCTTTCAGTACTCCAGGGCCCGTTTTTGGTACTAACTATGCCTATGTGTTCATCGCTTGAGGACAGGTTGAAGTTTGACTACAAGGCACCCCATGGTCCAATTGCCTGTAGACACTCATCGTCCTGGAACTCCCTCCCTAACAGCACTGTGGGAGTACCCTCACCACACGGACTGCAGCAGTTCAAGGCGGCGGCTCACCACCACTTTCTCAAGGGCAACTAGGGATGGGCAATAAATGCTGGCCTTGCCAGCGATGCCCACATCCCATGAAATAACTTTAAAAAACTCATTGTTTAGGGTTACAAATGAGGAATGACTGCGTAGGAATGGCTATACAGGGCTGTCACTGCCTGCGGGACCAAGCTTAAGTATGAATACTCATTTAGACGATAAGGGGAGCAAATTGAGGAAAGAAGTAACACACCATCCATCGCCTTTATCTTTCAGCTGTTGCATAAACATGCCAAGTCCAACACTGCTTAAAATGATGTATAAGTCCACCTGATATTCTGTTTCCCACAGCAGCCGCCATCTTGTCATTCTGATTGAAGCTGCATACTTGCCAATTATTGCTGATTTATGGGCGACTGTAAACTGCAGGCCCATGTTCATCAGTGACTGTGTTGAAATTGCCCAATCTCATTTCCTTTATTTCACTTTGGATCCACACAGACAGCAGAGAGAGGAAACATTTATTTGATCAGTCTGGGCTGGATTCATTTGCTATTTCAATGTGTTGCTGTTTTATTTCAGTTTACTGCTGCTGTTGCTGGATATCGCTTCCCTTCAATCTCTTTGACTGGACACTTTTAGGATCCCTTTACCTGTTTTTACTGTTGAACTCCTTAGTGTCTCTTGTTCCCCAGGTTGGTGCTCTTGGCATTCCTGTTAGCACTAATTCCACTATGTTTCACTTTGTTACCATTGCTGCTGCTCATTTTGTTTCCAATTTCTTCTCCTGGCACCTTTAGGATTCTAATAATCTTTTAAAAAAAAGATTTCTGCTCACCTCTTACCCAATATTCCCGTTAATATTTTTTAGCTGCGCGCTGCCTTTAAGTTTGCTACGCGGCCGCATTCTCATGCGCAGTACCTTTATCCAGCGGCAGCAGCTGATGAGCGGCCTGCGCGGGTCCTTCTGATTGGTGCACGGCCGCCCGCGCACCTTAGGGGAAACACGGCTCTCGCCATGTTTCAGATTGAATTCCATTTTTAGACACGGAATTCTGGGAAGTGTCGATCGTTGTCCTGTTCTGAGACCGGATGTTGGTCTGCAGTGGTACTTCCTGTTTAAAAAGTGTGCTTCCTGTCACTGATGTCGAGTTTAAAAATCTTCGTTTTGTGTCAGCGTAAGCTATTTAAAGAGCGCTACGATGGTGTGACTTGGGTGATGATTTACTCCCATTATTTCACACCACGTGAGTTTGCAGTATCAGCCAAGCCAGAATGGACTGTGTTACGAGGGGTGAAATGTAGTTCACGTGCATATTTACTTAACAACCATCTACCACCATTCGGTCTCTTCCACCAAAGTTTGGAATTCTGGCATGAATTTATCAGACACAGCACATCTGAGTGCAGCGTCTAGGTTTTTGAGCAGCAGCTGTGAGCAGTACTTTGACTTCATCAGAGTGATTGTTAAGAATGTTGACTTGCACAACGTGACGCACCAGGCCCGCCCCTGCTCTCTATCCAGAACACGGTTGGATGCTTCTCGCATATTGCCGTTGTTGGTTGGGCTTGCTTTCTTCGGCGGGCCTGGAATGGTTATTCCGATTGGTCGAGCTGACTATGATGACCGCTCCGCTCTCCATCCAATGTTTTTGGTGTTTCCATGGTGCTGAAGTCGTGTTTTCTCCCGTGTTAACAGATAACCAATTCGCAGTGTCCAACGAATTAAACGCACACAAAATTGTCTCGCTGCTTTTCGTCTTACCATTTTATCAACAGATCCATAAAAAGGTTAAAGTGCACACGCAGACATGTGCCAATCAGTATTGAGATTATATGCCCAACGATGGTGTCTGTTGCATCTTTTACTTTACTAATCAATGCAATTAGCCACATCTGGATTCCTAATTAGCCACATGTGGCTAGCGGCTAATGCTTTGGACAACACAGTCCCACACAGAGAAGTGACACAATCCTCAACTGATCATTAAATTCAACAGTAGGTGTTTTCCAAGAGATTTGTAAATAAGGTTAGTATAGTGTTTATAGTGCTGGTTGTGGATAATCCTCAGATTAAATTATTATCCTTCCCTCCTCTCTACCTCTCTCTGTATTTGTTAAACCAAAAATGCCCATTTAATGTTTCCCTGCACTTATATGACTCACTATAACACATACTGTATGAATTGCTTTCTTTGGCTGACCTGGAGTAGTCGAGCTGACTCTGATGACTGCTCCACTCTCCATCCAATAATGTTGCCGTTTCCATGGTGCTGAAGTTGTGTTTTCACCCGTGTGACTCACCATTTTAACAGATAACCAATAAGCAGTGTCCAAGGAATTCAACACCCACAACGATCAAAAAACTCTCTCACTGCTTCTCTTCTCACCATTTTACTAACAAATCCACAAAAAGATTCAAGTGTACACACAGATGTGTACTCAGCCTCCTACACTGTTCCAATGAAGCTCAACGTAAGCTCGAGGAACAGCACCTCATCTTTCGATTAGGCACTTTACAGCCTTCCGTACTCAACATTGAGTTCAGCAATTTCAGACCAGAACCTCTGCCCCCATTTCTTTGGACGGCAGCTGTTGATGATTCTGCTATTCCCATTTACATCTCTTTTAGACCCATCTTTTGTTTCTTTACTTGTCCCATTACCATCGCCTTTTGCCTTGCTCCATCATCCTTAAAACCAATTACATCTCTAACTTTTTCCAGTTCTGGCGAAAGGTCATCGACCTGAAACCATGGGCTTGATTTTAATAGCCCTGAGGAGGCGGGTTTGGAGGTGGGTCTGTTGCGAAAATCGGACAAAATGGCTTCAGACACCCAACCCTCCTTCATCCCGCCCCCACCCGATTTTCGTCAGTATCTGTTCAGCCGCTCCCAAACTGACCCGACTGGAACCGGTGAGACAGGTAGTTAAGGCAGTTAATAGCCTGTTAACTGCCTTGCTAATCCTATTTTCATAGTTGTTTCCCATTTTCGGGCTTCTGGCTCCTGTTTCCCGACTTGTCAGAAACAGGCCAGGTTCAAGGAGACGAGTTGCTGGAGGACATGATTTGTATGCATTGGTGGAGCGCTTTAAAAGCGCCCCTGAAACCTGGCTGACATTCAAATACAACAACTTTGCTGTTGTAGGGATGGGATAACATTTTGCACATCTACTGACCTTCTGACTGTTCAAGCTGACACCCATCTGCAGTGTAGCATGAATGGAATAATTTCAGGACACTGCGACTGTGCGCTTGCAAGCTTGTTACCTCAAATGAAATCTATAGCAAGGGGATGGGAAACATTTATGCCCTCTCATCCTGGTCCTCATAATCGGAGGAGTAGCAGCCGCGTGGCTCAGCGCAGATCTTCCTGGGAAGAGGAGTAGGAGGAGGACGAGGGGAGCCTTGCATGCCCTGTTGTGACCAATGCAGAATCCCTCCAGTTCACTGCTGTCCGTCAACCAGGGTATGCACACTGCCATGCCACACTAGCATAAGCTTATTCTTCAGCCATAGGTGGCTACCATATGGCTCTGTAATTGCAGGCAACACTTATCCAACGTCATACTTCATCTCTGCTATACCCTGTTACTTCCTATCACTTTTACCATCAACATTACAAAAGCAAGTCGCCCTGAGCCCTTAATGCGCTTTTGCCATTTCCCATAACACATTCAACTGTTTGACATAATTTATCTTTAACACATGACAAAAGTATTATAAACCAGCAAGAGTCAGAAAAAAAGAAACATCACCCAAGTGACGGCCTTGTGATTATAGGTGCTTAATCTTTCTCTTATGCGTGCTTCTACGTGGTGCTTCCCCTGTGGCTTCAGCAGATATAGAGGAACCTTGCTGACTAGGATGCTGCGCCTGGTTAGACGCCTTTGGTGGGTGTCCTCTGGGTTTGGGAGACTGGGAGGGCTCTTCAACAGTCTGCTCTTCATGCGGCTGTGCAGGGGCTGAAATGGCCATTTCAGTTGTCTCTGCAAAGTGGGTCTCTGACCGAGGGCTCCGCAGTGGCATGGTCGTGTGAGCGCTTTGAGAGGAGCCCACACTTCTGTCCTGCCAACAACATCCCTCTCATGGGTCAGCCACATCTCAGTGCTGGCAAGTGGCTGGAGAGCACCTTGCTGCACTTCAGGGGGACCATGAGGACCCGTATCTGCACTGGCAGTCCTCCTCAAAAGGACGTCCATGAAGCTCTGGTCTCTCTGCTCAATAGCTGCTCCAGAGATGTCATTCTATTCTGAACAGTCACCATGTTTTCCTGACTCTGGTGACTTATTTCCTCCATGGCTGTAGCCATCCTTTCCACGGAGGTAGCCAGCCTTTCCACGGAGGTTGCCATCCTATCCATGGTAGTGCGTTCATGCGCCATTGCCTCCACCACGGCAGTGCTGATGCTAGAGATGGACTCCTCCATTCTCTCCACACTCGCACTAACCCTGGAGGCAAACCCTTCCAGAGACACCTGCACTTGTTCCTGTATTTCACGAACCGCTCTTTTTCTGGATGGCCCCAGAGGCACAGCGTCTGCATGCAGCTCAGCCGAGCTAGGAGAATCCTGCGACCTCCGCCGAGGACTCTCCACTGCTGTCACTGTCTCCACCATCTGCTGATGCTCACTTGTCCGCTGTGATAGACCAGGTGGCAACACTACTCTAACTCGCGATGACCCCACCGAGGTGTGCATTGCTGCGCTGGTGCTGGGTGCGCCGAGTCCTGGTGATGCTGCTCCCTCAGAGGCTTCAGGTTCCTCTGAGGAGTTGTCCGGCTCTTCGTCCTGGATCGTGGGGAGGGGGACTCTCGATGGTCCTGAGGGAGAGTAAAGGCATGATTTAGACATCTGATATTGATGTAGCAGACACATCCTTTTGAGCAGATGATACAATGTGATTCTCTATGAACATCATATGCCATTGCTTTCTGAGAGGGATGAAACTCTATTATGTCACCAGCTTCCTCTAGTGTGCCCATCTCTCCATCGCCCACTTCTAGGTCCTCGCCACCGCCAACATTCTCGTTTGCAGCCTCCTCAGCACTGGTCAATGTTGCTAGGGTAGGTGTTCCTCTTCCAGTCATTGCTCTCTCCCTCTTACTGTGGGCTATCTTTTTCTGCAAGGAGGGACACAAGCGGTGTTTCAGCCACAGTGATGGAGTGAGGGTCAATAATCCCTACCATAGAAACTTTGAGGGAGACGAAGATGGGGTAAGGTGCCAAGAGGAAGCTAGCTCCCTGTGCGTTGTTAGTTGTTGTCACTGCATGACAGTGAGATCGAGTCTAAGGGGTGCATAGGCAGGATGCTGAAGTGATTCAGTGCAGAGACAGAGATGGATAGGAAAGGGTGCAAGGGAAGTAAGAGTAAGGTGGGATGTGAAGGAGGAGGCTTACAACGCAGAGTGCTGGTGAAGAGAAGGGAAGCAGACTGAAGGCAAGTGAGATGGGATGCTCACTTTTGATGTTCGTACAAGATCATTAAACCTTTTTTGGCACTGGATCCATGAGCGTGCATAAATGCCCCTTGCGCTCACCGCCTGAGCTATGCGCAGCCAGGCTGCCTTGGTCTGCTGAGGAGGCTTCCTCCGGCCATCAGGAGGGAAGAGAATCTCCCTGCGCCCTCTGACAGCATCCACAAGAACTTGGAGGGACTCATCATTAAAACGAGGAACTGCCTTGCCTCTGGAAGAAGTCATAGCTTTTAAATCAAGTCCAGGAAACCACAATAGAAAGCCTCAGGCTGGATGGCAGCTTTAAAAGCAGCTGCCATTATGACATCATCAGAGGCGGCCAGCCGACCCGATCGCACTGATTGGACCGGCCAGCGCGCCTCACTGAAATCAACAAGCTCATTGAATCAAAATCGGACTTCAGCAGCTGATCCCGCCGGAAGCGGCTCCCGAACCCGCCCACCACACAACCCGACTCCAACTCGCCTCGGCAATTGAAATCGAGCCCGTTAACTGTTTCTCTCTCCACAGATGCTGCCTGACCTGCTGAGTATTTCCAGCATTTTCTGTTTTTATTTCTGTATAAATTGAATGTCAGTCAGAACTTGTGCTTCATAAACACCATCCATACAAACCAGTGGCAAGATGCATATAAATAGTAACAGTGCCTCTCCATATCTTGAAATCCTATAACAGAGTCTATTCCACCTCCAGTAAAAAATCTGTCATATTCTATCCATTTGATACATTGCAATGTAAAGTGAAAAGGCTGTTTAGCAACAATTGTCAGTGCCTGTGGATTCTAGGGACTAATAGATCGTGCTATTACATTTGACCCATTCAACAAACATGATACAGGAAACTTTCGTTTATCCGGCATCGACGGGACCGGCGTGGTGCCGGTTTATCGAAAGTACCGGATAACAGAGAGTTATATCTACCGAGGCTATTTTTAACAAAGAGACTCCAAGCAGCACAGGAGAATCTACTCCTGCTACTGCAATGTTTCGGACTTGCGACAGCGCCAGGAGGCCGAGTAGTGGCACTTTTGAAAAGTACCCCTACTGACTAAATCGGCGTTCTCGGACTCTGACTCGGACTCGGGATCGGCAACATTGCCGGTTATTTGAGAGGATTTTTCGGAGCACTCGGCGTTCGCGAAGACTCGACTGCGACTCGGCAACATTGCCGGTTATTTGAGAGGAGTTTTCGGAGGATGATTTTTGCCGGTTAAGCGAGAATTCCGGATATTTGGGTGCCGGATAAACGAAAGTTTCCTGTAGTTAGATTTTTGAGACAGACCAGTTGAGAGTTCACTGTAATCTCTTGTGATTTTATATTTGCAACTTAGCAACAAGTTCTCCACATCTGAAGCTTTGCAGTGCTGCGGATTTCAGATGATATCTCAATCATGCATTCAGTAAAGCGTGTATCTTTCCACTGCAACTGTGAAAACAGCCTTCAAATACAGTCTATATTCGAACTCCATGATGATGTGAGAGGACAGTATAAAAGGCACTTCAGGATACTTGTTAATTTTACTTTTAAGTTCATAATATCATTGGGCAAGGAAAACCAGTTGCACTTTTTACTTTAAATGAATTCTTAAATTTATGTAATATTGACTGTGTGGCATGAGTCTGCAATGGTATGTTCAAGAAC
Source organism: Squalus acanthias (assembly GCA_030390025.1). Taxonomy (NCBI): domain Eukaryota; kingdom Metazoa; phylum Chordata; class Chondrichthyes; order Squaliformes; family Squalidae; genus Squalus; species Squalus acanthias. The sequence continues at coordinate 106,976,691 of CM059434.1, forward strand.
TCTCACTGAAGCAAATCTTCCCATAGGCTAGGTATTTCTTTTATTAATTAAGAATGAATATGAATCATTTATACTTCCCTGAGGCAATTGACTTTGAAATCGGAATGGCTGTCATGGCTGGAGAATATGTAAGTAGGCTTGCACTTCTTAATCTACTGGAACAGAGATGGTATTAGCACCATTGGGCAGCTGAGACAATCTTTCGGGTAGGCCCCAGCAGCAGTGAACGCTTTACGAAATAAGAAAAGGGGAGAAAAAGGCAAAAACGAAATAGCATGAATGTTTACAATCACTTCTTACCTTATAATACAGTACTCTGAACACTTCTTCAGAATAAAATGACTCCAGAGATGAGCAGCCATGCAGAAATCTAACTTTTATCAATGAACAACAGAACATTATTCTGTATTTGCCTCCATGTTTAGTTTCTGCTAAAATGGACTCAATAGCTCCCTCTAGACAATGCAGACTAAACAGCTCAAACACTTCAAGCCATCACTGTGTACCACTTACTGATTGAAAGGGACAATTTTTTGTTTGTTAGTGCAGACCTTTAAAGTTTCTCAAACATATTCAGCCATTGAACTTACAATAAGCACCTAACTACTTCGAAAAAACCACTGATACAGCTCAAAAATAACATACAGCTGAAAAGTAGCCGTAATCAAAGATCAGTGACCAGGGTCACTGCATTAAGGTGACTGAGTAAGTTAAATTCCTTTTTATTACTTTAGATTTCAGGATTTTTATTACTGTTTGTTTTTCTGTGATAACTGAAACCCAGCAGCCTGATTTATGATGTATCAAGGGCCGAGTTTACCACTGGAATCCTCAATTGCTCTGTGCACTGATAGTGAACTTGTGTATTTCACTGTCCGACATGACCATCCAGGATCAAAATACTGCACCTGGCAGAATCCAAATTGTACCATTTCTGCTCAAAATGCACAATCATTAGTGACTGACATGCAACGTTAGCATTATTAAGCATTAATGCTGGTTAAAAGTAACTGCTGCTTTGAAGATTTGATACCATGGGGTAGATCTTGGGTCGAATTTTACTTGCACTTGCGCATAGATTTCCATGGGGTTTTGCACGGCAGGTTGCTGTCAGCGGGATATCCTAATGGCGCAGCGCTCTCTACAGGGCATCTGGGATCTGTGTGAACAGGGACAGCAACAAATGTATCTTTTTAACCAATCAGATTGAAGAATCGTTAATAAGCAGTGCAGAGTCTGAACCAAGAAGTGTCCATTAGATTAGTGAATTCAATGTTAACTCAGGTACAGAAAGCGAAATAAAGAGAGGGAAAGAAAGATTGGATTAAGAGAGAGAAATAAAAGAGACAGAAAGGAACAGTAACAAAAAAATGTTTTTATCTAAATTATTTGTTTAAAAATCTCCAACAATAATTAAAATCTGAAGGATTGAGACTCCACACATGTGTTAAGTTAATTTTCAGTGCCAGAGAGGTTGTTTGGCAGTAATTAACACTTACCACACCGTTAAAAGGGTACTTGGACTGGAATGACTTGACTTAATTTTCTGTGACGAGTTTAGTCCGTATCTACGACGTCAGTAGAGGAACGTTACGCCGTTCAATACATTTGAATGGGGACCCAGACGGCGAGATGCTGCTTTCACACAGTTTATGGAGGAGTGGCGCACCTCGGACAGCAACTTCTGGATTTTCACCTTTAGCTGTGCATGTGGGCTCACAGGAACTTGCTGTCCGATTTGCGCATAAATAACATTGAACGCTGATAGCCTCACTGTTCTTTTCACAGCAAAATCCGGCCCTCTGACTTTGCGCGGAAGTGTAAAACAGGTGACAGTGAATCAGCAGTCTATTTTACATTTCTCCTGATCTTTGTTTCCAAATAAAGTAAAAATAAATGAACACTATTTCACTTTAAAACCCTTTTCTTAAGTTTACCAAAGTGGGAGCGGGGTGGTTGGTAGTTGTGACATTATACGTGGGTATCCCTCGTGGTGCCGGGGCCCCGAGCTCTCATGTTTCTGTTTATTTTATCGCTTATGCGCCCCACCCTGCATTCCTTCTCCAAACATGATTCTCCCTGGTCAGGATCTTAATAAATGTGAGAAGTCGCACAACACCAGGTTATAGTCCAACAGCTTTATTTGAAATCACAAGCTTTCGGAGCGCTGCTCCTTCGTCAGGTGAAGGAGCAGCGCTCCGAAAGCTTGTGATTTCAAATAAAGCTGTTGGACTATAACCTGGTGTTGTGCGACTTCTCACATTTGTCCACCCCAGTCCAACACCGGCATCTCCACATCATGGCTAGGATCTTAATAGGATGCATTCTGCAATGATTGGGATTAATGGCAGATGTCCCTACCCACAATGCACGGCATGCTAGAATATGCCCTATCCATTTTAGAGGTGTGCAGGCGCAGAAGATGCTCTTTGTACATCAGTTGGTGAATTTAGTAACTCATTCTAAATTTTTCTGTATGGGGGCAAAGTGCTGTGTGTTGATTTAATATTAACATTTCTTGCTATCAAAATTCAAATTTGCAGGAGGCAATTTGTAACCTGGAAACTGGAGAAGATTTCTTCTGAGGGTTTAAACTAGCTTCTAGAAGTGGTCAATGACACTAAAAACGCTAATTTCCCTGCATTCTGCTGGAGATAGGCTCTTCCTCCACTCCCGCCGCCCCCCTGTAACTGGACGAGATGGGTTGTAGCTACAAACACAGCCAGAATCACTCTCTAGGGTAACATGATCCTATACACATTGGCTGCCTTAACCTGTTTGAGTCGCAATTTATATATAAAGAAACACTATAATTTGGCTTTAGTTTTACTTGCCAAATGAGTTGAAAGAGTGGAAATTGATCAACTGTCTGCCACCCAGTTATCAATGATTCAGACACAGTTTTATTGATTTTGGAAAGTTGTTTTATTTCAAAAGAGAAAAGTCCTGTTTATGAAAGATAGGGCAAATAAATATTTAATGCAGGTTGCAGGTTGAAATGCTAGTAATAGAGCTGTCAGATAGTTCCATGGGAAATTGTTTTAACAGGTATGTTTTTCAATTAACATGACTGTTTAGACATAAGCCTTCAGACATTTAATGCTTCATTGGCAATATTAGCATATTTTACAGGTTATTTTGAAGTGTTCTAGTTTCAAACCATTTTGCAGCTGAGGTATCAGAGTGAAGCTTCAAAATGAACACCGTAGATCATAGCATCATAGAAACATACGGCACAGAAGGAGGCCATTCGGCCCATCGTGCCCGTGCTGGCTCTTTGAAAGAGCAGTCGTGCTTAGTCCTTTACCCCCCCGCCTTTTGTTTGTAACCCTCTAGGTTCCTCATCCTCAAGTCCCTGTCCAACTCCCTTTCAAAATTATTTATGGAATCAGCTTCCACCTCCTCTTCAGGTAGAGTTTTCCAGATCCCAACAACTCTCTGAGTGGTGTAAAAGGCAATATTTTCATCACGTGCCCAAGGCCCCATCAGCACAGGGCCCGCTGAAGAATCCCGAGCCGAGCAGGCCCAGCTGCTGCTCTGCTCATCCCCAACCAGTTTTGACAAGGGGCCCTTAAACAGGTGTTAGACCCCTTACATATGTAAATGAAGGTCTTAACACCTGTTCAGGTGACCAGCAGGGATGCCTGAAAAATGGGACTGCCGAATTTGACAGTGGCCCGATCACGCATGCAGATAGCTGTGCTACTGCTAAATTGTGATGTGGAGATGCCGGCGTTGGACTGGGGTGGACAAAAATGAGAAGTCGCACAACACCAGGTTATAGTCCAACAGATTTATTTAAAATTACAAGCTTTCGGAGCTGTCGCTCCTTCTTCAGGTAGGGTAGCTGTGAGAGAATCTCCCAGAATTCACAATATAAACACAGAAAAAATGTATTCAAATCTTTCCCTGCTAAATTGGTCATTGTTGCGCAGTTTTACGCCTGGAAAATGAGTGCAACGCATAGCAATTTCTACCCCTTGATTTACAGTGAGTTTGCAAAATATTATTCTCTTTTTGCTTATACCATTTAACTTTTGATTGTTCACATCTATGCTTGATTGTCAGATTGACTACAAAATCCTGTAACAATTTAACTTAGTAAACAAGGCTAGAGATGGGGGAGATCTTTCCTAACCAATCTCCTTGATTTCTTTGAAGAAGTGATAAACCAGTCAACCATGGTAAACACTATGACCGAGATTTTCCGGGGGCTTAGCGGGCGGGATTGGTGTTGGGTTGGGTGGGAAAGTGTTTTTTTTTTCCCCCAGCGGGTCGGGATCCTGCTGAGAACCCGCCGCCACGCGCCGTTACTAAATGTTAGGTCTGTGAGCACTGAGCAGACCCGACACGCAGCGATGGGGGAGCCAATTTAAATGATTAGTGGCTTGTTTACAGCCACTTAACAATAGTTTTAAACTGACCTTTAGAATTTGACAGCTCGCCCACGGGTTTCACGCTGTTGCTAGACCACGTCTGTGAAGCTGAGGCGGGAGGTCAGTGGCCATTGAGTCAGCTGGTGAGTTTTCCACTTCAAATGTCAAGTAAAAGCTCCCATCTTAGAGATATCTTCCCTCAGCCACAAGCTATTCCTCACTGCATTTCCACAATAGATTCACCATACTGCAAGTCTTTACAAAAGTCACCATCCAGTCTGACCTCATTACCTCTCTCACCATTGACATCGCTTCTGTCATCTCTACTTCACCTGCCATCTGTTCCATCAGCATAGGTGCCCTTTATACTCTCTCACCTTGGTCCTCTGAATCCGACCACGATCAGCCCCAACACCAGCAGCACCAGGCACACCAGCAGCACCAACAACAACACCAACCTTCTCCGCAATCAACTGATGCTGCACAGGACAGAGAGCATCAGCACCCGACCACATTGCTGCCTGGGAGGCCAGGGAAGGCCTCACCATGGCCAGATTTACTTAACTTTACGCTGTACACCCTGGCTGCCACATGATGCGCCAGGTTAGCACCACCAACACCAAAAAGCATCCCTACAATGCCCAAGCCATTCCTTTCACACTCATCACCATTGCGGGGGGTACCGTTATGTCTCACCATTCACTGCAACTCACTAAGCCACTTCCAAAGGTGCACACAAATCTGTCCAAGAATGCAAAGTGTTGAAAATAAAGGTTTCAGGGGGAAAAATTCAGTTGGTTTGCGCCTCCCGTTAGCACCTTAAGAGGGTGCTAATGGGGCGCAAAGCAACTAGTGCCCGGGTGCGGCGCCGCCCACGCATCCCGCGAAATTCAGCGGGAGGTTAGCGGCGGTGCTAACCGGTAGCGCCCTGTGTCGCTGCGCCGCCGGCGATGATGTCATCGCAGTGCCCCGCTTGCGCTCTGGCTGCGATCTTCGGTATCGCCCCTTGACTTACCGCCGGACGCTATATCCGACGGGGTCAGGGGGGCCTACCTGTGGCCGGGGTGACGCTAGTTAAAGGGGAGGTGGCGGGCGGCCATTTTTGTTGCTGGCCGCCTGCCAGCACCTGCTCCCGTTGCTGTCCCCGGCCCCCATGAAGCCCCCCCCCCTCCCCCGAAGTGCCGGCTGCGCTCCAAGAGCCCGGCACTTCTCTTGAGTGCCGGGCTCTTTTGCCGGCACTCCCGATCCCCGGGGGCCCAGCTGGGCCCCTGTTCACGCTGCGCAAGGCCCCTCCCCTTTAAGAAAGGGAGGAAGGCCTGCAATACCGCGGTGCGACGTGCCGCAGCGCCTGGCGCTGCAGCACATAGAACCACGATATTGACTCGCAGCGCCCCAAGAGGGATGCGGGGCGCTTCCAGTAGCGCCCCACTTCCCTCTTGGGGCGCAACCACTAAATTTCCGGCGCGGGGGCGCTAATTTTTATGGGCGCTAAAAGTCGCGCCCCGGCGAAGTTTGCGCCACAAAGGGGGCGCGACTCAATTTTTCCCCCTCAATGTTTGACACCACATTAACAGAAACTTTACATGGACATTGCATAAAACACACAAGTGCCTACTCTTGTGTGTTGTTAGTTGGTATGATTGGACTAGGGTGAGTGTGAGGGGTGGCTAGTGAGATGGGGATTTGATAATATAGATAGAGAGAGAGAGGTGGATGTGCAAGGTAAGTTGGTGTGAGTTAGAATGTGCAGGAGTAGTGTAGGGAAGGCAGAGTGATGGGGATGTGATGAGTGGCACAGCAGGATGAGGTTGAGTGTGGCTTTGTACTAATGTTTCGTGATCTACTGAGATCATTGAAACGTTTGCGCCACTGCACCCAGGTCCTCCTGACCATATCCTTGCTTGTGCCCTCCTCTGCAATGTGCAACAAGGCTGTGTTGATCTCCTAGGGAGGTCTTCTCTGCCCATGGGAAGGGAAGAGAACCTCCCTGCATGCTGTGACTTATGGAGGGAGTCATGGGAGAGCCTGCGTGCAGCCGTGCACCTTTATCCAGTGCTTGTCAGTGTTTGCAGCACCTCAATGTTGTAGAACACTGACAGCACAACTGTCAAAATAAATTTGGACGTGGTCCCTTTAAGGAAACCAGCTGATGACGCGTCATCAAATGACGTCATCAGACCCGCTTCCTCTAATTGGCCGGGAAACACGCTGGGTGGGCTTAACAAGCCCCATCAAGGGAAATTCATTTTGGACAGCGGGATGGAGCCAGCAGCAGGGTCGGGACCCGCCGCCGACGTCGCTCGTCAAGGACCCGCCGAGGTGAAGTTCCACACACAAGTTACAAATTAAGCTTGAATTTGCAGGGAATTAGGGCAAAGCTTGCATATGGATAAGATATTTGGCTGAATTTCTAAAATTGATCAAAACCACAGTGAACAAAAGGTTGTACCGCATCTCAGCCGTTACAGCCTGTCATCTGGTCATTAACTGGCCTTTGGAGCTGGTGAAAGCCTGAATTTCATGGTCCAGCAAAGAAGTGGTTCTTTTAATGGTGAGCGTAACGTTAGACTGATACTACTTTACATTTCCGGAACACTCGATAGTATATGGCATCGAGGCCTTTTATGGCATATTGGTGAACTGCTGATCTGCCTACCCGTGGTGAATTATTGAGCAAAATTCCTTAGCTAGGGTGGATTTTTTTCCCCACAATCCTATTGCACGTCACTGACACAGTGTGATGTCTATCCATTGTAAACAAAAGTTTTAGCAGACACTTTTTCAAAAAGACCATGACTGAGTTATAAACCGCTATTGAAATGTCTTAAAGTACTCTCGGAGTGCAGAGACTACAGCTTTGCAGGAAAACACAGCTCCCTTTCTGTGCCAGCAGCATTCTAACAGGAATGAAGTGAATGACCAGCTGATCTTTCAATAGGAGATTAATTGAAGCCTGAACAAACATTCTCTAAACCAGGAATAAAATATGAATATTTTAAAGGGGCATCACCTTCACAAAATGTGACTGGCAAACTTCTAACTTGTGATCCACTGGCATAAATCCTGTTGGAAAGCATCATCACATCACTGTGACATTATTGAGAGGAACACAATACACAACTCTGCTTTCTCCAGAAACATTTTTTTTAAAGAGTTTGCCAAACACTTTTTTTTAATAAAAACATTTGTTTAAGATCAGTAACTCTAAAGGCGATAAAATTAAAAAGTCTCCAAAACCTGCAACAGCTAGAAGGTGGAGGCAAGGATCAGCTCTCCAATGGTTCAAAAATTTGATGAATCATAGAATGGTTACAGCACAGAAGGAGGCCATTCGGCCAGTTGAGCCCGTGCCAGCTCTCTGCAAGGGCACCTCAGCTAGTCCCACTCCTCCACCCTTTCCCCATAGCTCTGCAAATGTTTTCCCCTCAGGTACTTATCCAATTCCCTTTTGAAAGCCACGATTGAGTCTGCCTCCACCACCCTTTCAGGCAGTGCATTCCAGATCCTAACCCCATGCTGCATAAAAAAGTTTTTCCTCATGTCGCCTTTGGTTCTTTTGCTAATCACCTTAAATCTGTGTCCTCTGGTTCTTGACCCTTCCGCCAATGGGGACAGTTTCTCTCTATCTACTCTATCTAGATCCCTCATGATTTTGAACACCTCTATCAAATCTCCTCTCAACCTTCTCCAAGGAGAACAACCCCAGCTTCTCTAGTCTATCCACGTAACTGAAGTCCCTCATCCCGGGAACCATTCTTGTAAATCTTTTCTGCACCCTCTGTAAGGCCTTCACATCCTTCCTAAAGTGCGGTGCCCAAAATTGGACACAATATCCCAGCTGAGGTCGAACCAGTGTTCGGCCCCAATGTTCACTTTTTCATTTGTTATACTCCGCAAGGTAAATAATGTAAATGAGTAGGATGTTTGACCCTTCAAGGGCTAAAATCAACGCGACATTTCCTTAGTATAAGATATTTCCTCTTCCCTCCACACAACATATTTTTCTTCTGTTCACCTTGGTTGCAACTGTGCAGCTCTCCGCTGCAAGATAAAGGCAAGCTCCAGACACTCCAGCGGACAGATCACGCTTGTTATCTCGATAACGAGGAGAATTCTGGCATCAAGCCCTAGCAAGCCTCAAGCAAGTTGCTCTCGAAGACCATCTTCAGGGAAACTTCTTAGACTAATATGCACCCTTTCAATGAGCATTACTGTCTAAAACTGACTGCTGTAAGAGAGCTGTAGTTTTGGCAGAGCAGTGCCTAACTACACCTGAGATTAGACTGGCCTTCTCTCCTCCCATTCAGATGCTTCTCTCAAAGAAGACAAACCTATCACTCATCTCTGGTGTAGTAGTCATTCTTCAAATGAAGAGATCCTCCTCACTATTTCCTGCTCCCCCCCCCTCCCCCCACCAAAGATTCTTGCCTGTGGAGTTCTTGGTTGTGTAGATATGATGGAGTGATAATCGGAACATATTGCAATCATATTTAGCAGGATTCCAAACCAAAGCAATTGCTCCCAGATCATCGAAACAAAATTCACTTTGTTAACCTTCGCATCTATTCTCCTTTCTTTTGACACATGCCATATGTGACTGGCCACTTCACAATCTGGACTATTGACATTAATTAAATAGAATCTGGGTAAGCATATGCTGTAATGGCTGCAGTGCTCAGTCCTAGGACTGTGGTGTGTAAAATAAAGCTGCCATTGGAAAATAATTTTCTTGTAAAACTTGACAACTTGTGTAAACACTATTTAATAATCTGTCCGCGCTCAGTGAGAGATATTGCACACAGCTACAATTGAGTTTTTCATTCTGCAGAATCAAACCCTCCTCCAGTTTTATTTTAATGATCTGCAGTTTCTCCTGTCAGTCAATTTATGAAATGTCTCTGCTGTAAATATTGAGCAGAGAAGTCGATCTAAATCATTTTCATTTACACAAGTCGTCCCACAACATCTGTCCGTTACACGCGGTGCCTGAAAGGAGGGCCTTCCATGGCCACCTCTGTGCATCTCCTTGTAGGTAGCTTCAGGATGATTGGCGGTGGCTTGGGAGCAGTAATTACCCCTCCGTCACGGATCGTGCGTTCCACTGAGGCTAACTGATAAACAGGAAGGGGAGAGATTACCTGCGTGAGGAAAAAAACAATTAATGAGCTGGGAGGTTGCTTGAGGTGAGGTTTTGTGCCAACTGCAGGCACGTCTCTCATTACAAATTTAGTGTTCGGGATTAACTGGATTAAAGATTTTGTAGCCACACACCGAAAGTGGCATTAGCTTCCTAAACCTTTACTTAATTACTGCTTAAATTCAGACGTGGCTCCAATGGGATTTCATGAGGTGGCTAAAACGTGGTTAGGTCATCTGGCACCATTTGCTGTGCGCTAACACTTTGGAGAGAAGGACGACATGGAAATATTTCGCAGTTGAAGAATTTTTCGATTTGTTACTATAATTTTGTTCTAAAATGTCTTTGTGTTTTATTTCCTAGTTTTTAATATTTACTAGTAGCATGTCGTTAATTGAATGTTGCTCCAAATTGGCTCATCAGCAGGCACTAATCCCTGGCACAGGCTCTTGTAACCTAATTTCGATATCAAAGCAGTCCAGTACACATTCTGAAGAGGGCCTGTGATTAAACTACTTACCAAAGAATATAATTACAGAGGAATTAACAGTTCCTGCTCTGTTCCTCAATTGAATCAGCTCACAAATATAATTCGGTGACGTTAGCTTTCAGCCCAGACCTTATCTTCAATTTTTTCAGATTTAATGTGATGCTAGGCGATCTTGTAGGCCATATTGTTCCCTTGTGTTTCTTTCCTCTTTTTTTCTCTGATGCCTTGTCACCATGGAATCTCCTCCAGTTATGGGGACAGACAGAAGAGGCTGTGTCATAGATTGTGCCATTATTGCCACGTGACATAAGAACATAAGAATGAGCAGCAGGAGTATCCTGCTCCGTCATCCAATAAGATCATGGCTGATCTTCGACCTCAACTCCACTTTCCCGCCCAATCCCCATATCCCTTGATTCCCCTTGAGTCCAAAAAGACAACTGCAAATGTTATTCCATTTACCATATCAAAGTTGTGTCCCCTGTAGTTGAGTATTTTTGTTTGTGGTTTCCCGCCAGCAGCTGTTTTGCGAGAAGTTCCGAGAACCAGGAGGCCACCCATGAGCAGGTGAAGGAGGGAATCCCAGGGCAGGGAAAAGGGGCAACTGAAAGTGGAAGGAATATGATTCAACCAGTAACTAATAGTACGTCACTGAAATTGTACTGATAACTAAAAGTAATACTGTTAACATTCAGATTCCCCTCATAACAGTAATACAACTCACTGATACACCTATTACTATTAGTTACATATAGACTAACATCCCAATATCCTTCCTGTAACTGGTAGTAATTGGTATAATGCCAACGATATACTACCTGTAACTAGTAGTAATTGGTATAATGCCAATGATATACTACCTGTAACTAGTAGTAACCCTATAACCCGCTGATATTCACCCAGTAACTACAGCGAGAATTCCCCTGCATTGCACAAGGTGCAGTCAGGCTCCCCAGTCAGTGCCATTTTCAACAGGTGTAGAGTCCTCAGGTTTCACTTACCTCTTTACTGGCTGCTCCTGTCCTGGTGCCAGTCCCACTCACCACATTGTTGCTGCTGATGCTCCCAGCTCTGCAGGAAATCCCCCCTGACCTTCAGTCCTCTGTCTCCCTCTCCCCCGACCCCAAGTGCCATTCTAACTCACCACGCTGCTGCTGCTCTGGGCTCTGCACAAATTGCTGGATCCCATGTCCACCCCATTCCCCAATCTCCCTCTAACCCCGCCCGAGCCCTGGCCCCTATTCCCCAGTTCTTACCTCTGAACCCCCAACCCCCTACTCCAGTTCCCTAGTCTTCCTCTTCCCCGACCCCCATTCCCCAGTATCCCTCTCCCACTCGCTCCAGCCCCAATCTCCCCTCGACTCCTGCACACACCAGTCTCCCTCTCTTCCCCAACCCTATCCAAGCCCCAATCTCCTGACCCCCAGTCTCTCTCTCTCTCTCTCCCCCGAACCCCAATCCACCAGTTTCCCTCTTCCCCCTGACCCCAGACTCTTTTTTTCCCTCTCTCAATCCCCATACCGCTGTCACCCACTCCCCCACAAGCCCCTGTGGGTCTGATAGAGGAGATGAATTCAATGAGAGCTGAAGATGAGATGGGTTAGAAACAACAAATTGTTGGGTAGGGGCAGGGTGGAGTGGAGGCAATGGGTTGGGGTTTCAGGCGGTTAACTGGAAGTATCTGAGACAATTGAGCTAATAGCCTCAATTTTGGAGATGAGGAAGTCATTCTTTTTGCATTTGGCTGAGATGAGCATAAAGGAGCTAAGGGAGTGAAGTCAGGGGAGGTGGTTTGTGTTGGAGAAGAAGAGCTTGGGCTTTTTGTGTCCTACAAGAGGATTTTGCTGCTGAGAGGAAGAAGAGATATTGCTGAGGTAGTTGAAGCAGATCTGGCAATGTATGGTCAGGCTGGCTTTGCACCATGTACATTCAAGCTTGCAGCCCTTGACACCTCCAGTAGAAGGGGATCCTGTTCTACGTCATGAAATGGAGTATACAATAAAAAGAGGGCCATGGGATTAATACAGTTAAGAAAAATTTGATAAAAGCTGTACTGTTAAGAGCAGGCATAAAAAATGGTAATGGACCTCTTTGGGGAACATGCATTATGCAGATTGCAACGATTGCTTTGGGCCCATATGTTGCATCAGCCTGTTTTTTATTCAAGTCAAAATCTCTAATTACAATGAAAGGAAGAGATGAAAAAACACTGAATAAAATGGACTAGTGGGAAGAAATTACATTCCAAATGAATGAGAGTCCTGCATGAAAGACTAAAAGCAGTGGGAATTTTAAATAAAACCTGGATGTGGAAGGGAAATTGGCTGAAAGAAAGGAAGCAGTGGGGAATTGTTAGGGGAAGGATGGGCGGGTGTGTGGTGCTGGGGGCGGGGAGAGAGTACAGAGTGGTGTGCCCGAGGGATTGATGCTGGGACTCTGAAAGTTTCTGAACTACGTTACTGACTTGCATTCAGAAACCCAATGTAAATTAACAACATTTGCAGAAACTATGGAAGCAACCTGTAATACTTACAAATAGTGTAGATAAAATCTATAAATGAGACAAATAATGGCAGATCTTGAGAGTGTCAAAGTTTGGGTCTTGGGTTGCTGTGGAGTGGGAGCATGAGGATGCAGGGGAATTTAGGGCCTGGGAGCATGCAGTAGTTTCTGGGACTTGTAGTTTGATTGCCTGTTTATGTTGCATGAACTTGGCTAAGTGACAGGAAACAGAGAGTAGTGGTGAACGGTTGTTTTTCAGACTGGAGGAAGGTATACAGTGGTGTTCCCCAGTGGTCAGTACTAGGACCACTGCTTTTCTTGATATATATTAATGACTTAGACTTGGATGTACAGGGCACAATTTCAAAATTTGCAGATGACACAAAACTTGGAAGTATAGTCAACAGTGAGGAGGATAGGAATAGACTTCAAGAAGACATAGACAGGCTGGTGGAATGGGCAGACACATGGCAGATGAAATTTAACGCAGAAAAGTGTGAAGTGATACATTTTGGTAGGAAGAACGAGGAGAGGCAATATAAATTAAAGGGTACAATCCTAAAGTGGGTGCATGGGGGTATATGTGCACAAATCGTTGAAGGTGGCAGGGCAGGTTGAGAAAGCGGTTAAAAAAGCATATGGGATCCTGGACTTCATAAATAGAGGCATAGGGCTGGATTTTGATACTGGGGTGGGCTGGGGTCGTGTCATCCACTTTTCGTGTTATCCACCCGACTCCAATTGGATGTGGGAGATTGATGCGATTTTCACCTAATTGGGCAATTGAGTTCCAGCATGTGGGAACCTATGACCCAATTAGTGTTTTCAGTCTGAAAGTCACCTCTGATGATGTCATCATTGCTGCTGCATTGAAGGTCTGCAAAGACTGCCTGGCCTTTGCTGTGAGAGGACCTGGAGGCAAAATGAGCAGCAGCAGCCCTAAGTCTGCTCCCAAAAATACCACCACCAGGTTTGACATTCGTGGTTCAGAACAGGCGTGCTTCACGTGGAAAAAGGGTTAAAATCACAAAGGCCTTTGAAAATGGCATTATAGAGGCAATTTAGTGCTTGTTAAGGGCCTGAACGGCCTATCCCGCCTCTTGGAGTCTGGACCAGCAGACACGATTTAACGAAAATTGCGTGGAGGCGGGCTTGTGCCCGCCTGCCAGTTTTCGCAATTTTAACCCCCCACACGCCTCCAAACCCGCCTCCATGGGTCAATGAAAATTCTGCCCATAGAGTACAAAAGCAAGGAAGTTATGATGAACCTTTATAAAACACTGGATTGGCCTCAGCTGGAGTATTGTGTCCAATTCTGGGCACCGCACTTTAGGAAGGATGTGAAGGCCTTAGAGAGGGTGCAGAAAAGATTTACAAGAATGGTTCCAGGGATGAGAGACTTCAGTTACATGGATAGACTGGAGAAGCTGGGGTTGTTCTCCTTAGAGCAGAGAAGGTTGAGAGGAGATTTGATCGAGGTGTTCAAAATCATGAGCGGTCTAGACAGAGTAGATAGAGAGAAACTGTTCCCATTGGCAGAAGGGTTGAGAACCAGAGGACACAGATTTAAGGTGATTGGCAGAAGAACCAAAGGCGACATGAGGAAAAACTTTTTTACTCAGCGAGTGGTTAGGATCTGGAATTCACTGCCTGAAAGGGTGGCGGAAGCACATTCAATTGTGGCTTTCAAAAGGGAATTAGATAAGTACCTGAAGGAAAAAAATTTGCAGGGCTACGGGGAAAGGGAGGGGGAGTGGGACTAGCTGAAGTGCTGTTGCAGAGAGCCGGCATGGGCTCAATGGGCCGAATGGCCTCCTTCTGTGCTGTAACCATTCTATGATTCTACAACCTCACAGTAGAATGTGCTTTTTATCTATACATTGTGATCGTGGCTGAGCCCCATGGTGGCTGATGGGAGTTAGAGTGGAGTTTCTTAGCTCAGAACATTGGGTCACAGCAGGGGAGGGTGTATTCAAGGTCAGGGATTTTCATGAGGGTCACAGCAGGATGTATCTAGCCATACAGGAAAGGTGAGGGAATTTGGAATTAATCGAAGATGGGGATTGGGTACGTTTTTGTGATTTCTCAACTGTTGAATGTTTTTGTATGCTTATTGTTAGAAATGCTATTTTTAGGGGAGCTAACATGGTAACTGGATCTCCATTTCCCTCCCTTGCTGCAATATGATTGGGTAGAATTTGTTTTGGTAGTCAATCCTGACTGACTACCCCCATCTGAGGTTGGCAATCTTTTATCTTTTGGCTGGCTATTAGTGTCACCCCCTCATTTCCCTATGGATGGTGACAGCTCTGCTATAAGTGGTGTGGGCTTGTTTTCCAGTTACTCCATGGGAACAATGGGACCGCAACCATATGCACGTAAATAAACCAAAAACAACGAAGTTACAAAACTGGGCACTGTGACTCTCGCAATATAAAGACAGTGGTCCACATCACAAATCACAGCAGTACACTGTAGCAAAATGTTAAATATGGAAATCGCTGTGGAGTTTGCCTCAATTATATGAACCAGCTGTTTATTCCGAAACCCCAGCAATTCTAGCTGTGCGCTGACAGGAACGCTCAATGAAGCCGGTTAATGCAGTCACACCAGACACAAGTTTGAGTGAGGTCAACTGAAAATAGTGCATGAGATGTGGAAGACTGCTACTGCAGATTAGATCAGCTTGATGAATAAACCTGGTGAAAATGGGCAGCCTTTCAGCCACATAAGCAGTTCGCAGCCCTGTTTGTAGACTAAACCTTGGACACTTTGCATGAGTCACTGCCTACTAGGATTCATCTTTCTTCTGATAATGAGTGCTGCCGACCTAGTTTATGCTAGAGTTCATGGCCGGTATTTGATCAGTATGGATTACTGTTCGTGCATGTGCACTTTGATTTATATTATCGTATGATGTGCACGTTGTGCAGACATGTTAGTATAAGTTCTGTTGCTGCAAAATCTTCAAGACGTCTGGTCCCAGTGGTACCTTCATTTTAACTGGTCTAATAAAACATTGATTTATTTTATGAACTTCTGACAGAAGGGCTAATTTCTTGGGTGACAAACTTGTTATAGTGTGATCTGATACATCACCATTGCACACTTGTAGTATGGAATATTAACAGAAAATGCTCTGACGAAGGGTCATCAACCTGAAACGTTAACTCTCTTTCTCTCTCCACAGATGCTGCCTGACCTGCTGAGTATTTCCAGCATTTTCTGTTTATATTTCAGATTTCCAGCATCCGCAGTATGTTGCCTTTGTACTTGTAGTATGTAGCCTGGGTGTGGTTTCTGCTGGCTGTGAAACTCGGGTGTATTGTCTACACTCGGGTTCTGATGCCTTAAAAATCTGCGGGTTTGATTGGTGCAATCTTTTACTGTTCATTTACCCAGCGTGCAATATGTGTATCAATGGAGGAACTTTCTAGCCAAGTCTTAGGGGGTGACATTTTCTGTGCTGATTTGAGCATGGTTTCATACTAGTGACACAATAGGCTGTATATAAAGGAAAAAAATTGCATTTATATAGTGCCGTTCACAACCTCAGGACATGCCAAAGTGCTTTACAGACATTGCAGTACTTTTGAAATGTAGTCACTGTTGTAATGTTGAAACACGGCAGCCAATTTGTGCACAACAAGATCCCACAAACAGCAATGTGATAATGACCAGATAATTTGTTTTTCTAGTGATGTTGGTTGAGGGATAAACATTGGCCAGGACACCTCCCCTGCTCTTCATTGAATAGTTGTCGAATCGGTAAAAATCCAAGATTGCCATCAAATGATAACAGAATTTGACAGGCACAGTAAATTAATGGGTCTGATAATATATTGCATGTCATAAAGCCCCTACTGTTACAAAACATGCCCGTATGTTAAATGCACGTATGTACGTGGGTGTTAGCCGTGGCTCAGTCGATAGCACTCTTGCCTCTGAGTCAGAAGGTCGTGGCTTCAAGTCCCACTCCAGAGACTTGAGCACAAAATCGAGGCTGACACTCCAGTGCAGTAATGAGGGAGTGCTGCACTGTCGGATCATGGGATCTTTTACGTCCACCTGAGAGGACAGACGTTTAATGTCTCATCTGAAAGGCAGCACCTCCGACAGTGCAGCACTCCCTTACCATTCTTAATGTTGAGCACACACAGCAAGATGGTGTGCAAATTGTACTGGTGGAGGTCAATATTCGGCAGTGCTGAATAAAGTTTTTGAAATGTGACCTCTGGTTTTCTTCAAATAATTTTGAAAAACAAGCAATTAAATCTGGAAGCGGGTGAGAAACATTGGAGCACTGGGTGACCTGGAAAATTGTGCACACTGCACATGCTCAGACTGCAGAATCTGCCTTCAGCTAACATTGTCACAGTGCACAAGAACCACAAATATCCAATCCAAACAGGCTTTTGGGAAAAGCTGAACACTTCAATTAAAACTTTAGTGAAGCTAGTAACAGACATTTCAGCAGATAGATTTAATCATATTATTGTGAGATGTGACTTTTTTGATATTTTGTTTCAAATCTTATTTTGGTCATTAGAAATTTAAGTTACGAGAAGCAATGGCAGACAGAAGTTTTTTCAAATAACGTTTTGAGTTACTTCGACTGGTTCACTTTTTTTCCTTTTTTTGAATTGTTCCTTATTGGTAGATTCACCCGACTGGTCATTTAGGATTGGTTGTGTTCATAAGCCCATAGAAATGTCTTATTTCCAGTTTTCTACCCAATTCCCTTGCTTTCGATCTGTGCGTTCCCTGCCTCTCCTGTTGTGATTCATTCCTGTTTTACTTTGAGTCAAATGACAATGTGCCCAAATGTTGACACATAAAGCATGACCGAAAAATCATGATAAGGATAGTCTGGCTACAATGTACAGGAAGTGCGCCATATGGAAGACTTTGAATATTGTAGATATATAAAAAATGTATTCTTTAGGGCATGGGCACTATTAAGATGGCACTGCAGTGATTCCACATCACTGTATATAGTCATACTTGTAATTGTATTGACTCTGGGTCGCTACTTTCAGGAATGTAATTATTTTATTACTGTCGTGATTAATTCAAGAAGGGTGCAAACTTTTTTGCATACTAATTATCATTTTTTCTTTGTTTCATTAGGATAATGATGTGATATACTACAATGCAAAAGATGACCTTACGAGTGTAAGTATGAGTCAAACCAGTGGGTTTGAATCATGTACTGTTCCTAAAGAAAAAAGAACGCTTATTTTGTTAAAAAATCAATGATATGCCTGAGCTTCCACAATCGATTCCACTTTTTTTTAAAAAGAGGTGTGCTCGTCTCACCCTCCCCTTGAAAGAGGAAAACAATCTTTCATGTGTCCTGTTCAGTATGGTCTTTGGTTTAAGCAAGAACTGCAATTTCTAAATCAGCAGCAATAAGGCTAAATAGAAAAAAAATCAAGATTGAAAATATGTTTTACTGTAATTATTGATGATCTTAACACTGATCATGCAAGGGTCTTGGAGTTAATAAACAATAAAGAATTTTACAGAGTGATGCAAATTCTTTTTGTAGAGCTCACATGAAGTTCTGATGCTTTCTTATTGCTATAATTCTCTACCGTGCTGACTGTTTTCTTTATTTAGGGCCCCTAATGAGGCCAGTATCAGTGACTCTGGGTGACGTAGCTAGTTATCTCCTCTGTTGGAGTTGCTGCAGAATGTGCTGTGTATCCTGTGCTGTTCGCCCTAAGTGTGACCGGAGATAATGCTGGAGGCGCTTAAATGCCTGAGATTGTCCCAATACTTGATGGCCATCATTTATGTGGTGACTTGCATATAAACAAAAACTTAATAAGTTCCAATACCACCCATTGGTGGGGGAATTTCCTTTGTATTTGCGCTCAGAGACATGTGCAATTGGGCGTGAAGCAAATACCTGGCATAAAAGATCGAGGAAACTCGGGCGCCAGCGTCTTACACACTATTGCACTACTCCCAAATTTCCTTGCCCGTTTATGCCCCTCTATTGATCCCTGTTCCCCGAACACATCTCAGCTCATTATAATGGCTCTGTTCCCCCCCAAGGCTAAAGAACTGTACACGTGAATATCCTGCTATTATGCTGGTTCAAAATGGGTGTAAGATTAAGCTCAGAATTTTATGCTCAGCAGAGAACAGCCATTTTTCCAGTTTTCTATTGCTTTTTGAGCAATTTTTAAACATTTATTGTCACGAAGACCTGCACTGTCTTTTCTATTTCTTCGATGTATTTTTATGGTAACAGTATAAGTCACATTAAAATTTGAATAACGTCCACGATTGCATGTTCTTAAACATGCCGTGGCCAATGTGCATGAGTTTCAAACTTTAATTTTCATACTTAAAAAAAAAAAATCCACGGTGTGAATTCAGTGCTTTCCTCGGGCCTCGATTGTTACATGGATTTCCGGTTGTTTACGTTCCGATCTACGCTAATGAAATTGGCAGGAAATTCGGGTGTAAATAGACAACGACAAAATGGGTGTAATTTCCTGATTACACCCCCCACAGGAAATTCCACCCCGGAGTATGAATTCTGGTTGGTATATTGAGCACTGTTAAGGCAGGGAAGCAGTAAATATCCCAAGCAGCCCTTAGTATATGACAACTATGTGACAAACACTTTGAGAACTGCATGTTTAAATTAAGTTATTTTCTTTAGTAACAGTGTTCATTATTACAGGTTTTAAAGCAAGACTACGGATTCAGGAGGTTCCAGGTTATGTGGATTTATTAGATCATAGATCTAGTGAATTTAGATTACAGTTAGATTTAGAACTCATAAAAGGTAGAACAGCCGACAGTTTTTTATTTAATTCTGAAGTACTTCCCAGAATAATTCTGAAGGAGCTGCATTCCTTTCTTTGTGGAATTTTTTTTTTAAATTTCCCACCCGCTCCCGATTTTCTCTCCTCCAGTCCTGGAGGGGCTGTCTCTTGCTTGGGGTATGGTTCCATGGGTACCACAAGCCTTCCATCGCATCATCCTAGTGCCCATTCTTCATGTGTGAGCCTTGTGGTGAGTTTCGGCAAGCTCCTTGACTGCTAATGGCATCACTTCAGGGTAGCAAACCTGTCTGGTAGAGTGCCTTGACGTAGTGGTTAAGCCCAGGGTCTGTACCTGCACCATGTGCTGCCTGGGAAATGGAGTCAGGCGGGACATCAGCAGGAACATTTCGAACTCTGGTGGCATAAAACACATTTGAGCACATTTTTTGTCTTTTTACTTGACACAATGTTCGGTGGTGGATCACAATGTTGTGTTGCCAGCATTGCCAAATTAAGGAATGCAGGTCCGTTAACAAGAAGAAATAAATCCCACTCAAATTGAATCTTGTAAATGTTTGGTTTTTATTTTGCATAACTGGGAACCCATTCTAACATTATTTAAAATGTGACCAAGGCAATGATTAAAGAGAATTGGAGACCATTCCTTTCCGCGTATCTTTTGAATGAGGACTGTTTTGGGGAGGAAACTTAGAATTAACTGAAAAAGAAAAACTGTCAGGTCTTGCAGCTTTAAGAAAAAACAACTGTGCAGATATAGTTGTTTTTTGTGATTTGAACTACTTGGCTGCAACTTTGTATTAAATGTTTATTTATGTCAATTTCGACGGTTAAATACAAATAACTTTTATTTTACCAACATGTTTGTGCTTTTATCATTTCTGAAAATATTCCCTTATAAGGATTGACTTTTTTTTTATCAGCAGACCATTGTGCAATTTTGGCACTTAAAAAAAAATGCTCCAATCCTGACATGGAATGTGTAGGTAGATTCTCTGCGGGATTACTGCAATATTTGGCTTCCAGCTCTAGAAGCTGTTACTCCAACAATGTAAAAGCTCCAGCTGCTGAAGGGCAGAAATCAGCTACAACCTTTTACTTAAGTTCGACCTCATTGAGATATGGGGCTGGATTTTGTCAATGGGGACATGATGGAGGCGGGACTCCCACTTTTTGGGTTGTAGTCCCGCCTCCATGGACTTGTGGCCAACCCACTGTATTTTCCCTTGATTGACCTTGTTAAACCCGCCCAGCGGGCTTAGCAGGCCAATCAAGGGTCCCTTGGATACAGGTGACGTCAAGAGCTTTTGACAGATGAAATTTCAGCGTTTGACAGCTCTGTGAAGCTGTCAAACACTGACAATATGATTTCTAACGTGGGTCCCTGTACTTAGACTCAGTTAGAAATCAATCCAGCACAGAAAGCAGAGACTGCAGCTTTTGACAGCTCCGCGACCATTCTGCTTTCTGTGCCGGTGAGATTTCTGACTCCCGAGACCTGAAGGGCTGACACCTGCAGGAGGAAGTTAAGGTAAGTAAAACTTTTTTCCACACTTTACACTTACCTTACACACTTACCTCTGCACACATGCACCCATCACTCACCTGCCCACTGGACATATCGACCCCTCCAACCCCTGCAGACCCACGGTCCGCCTCGCTATAACGGCGTGGTTTGGAGCCGTCGGGTAGCCCACACTTCAGGGCTAAAAATAGGGATTAGGCAACAAACTACCTGTAAACAGGCAGTTTATTGGCACTAATTCCCTTCCCGCCTCGGGGAGGCGGCTCCCAGCACAGGTCGGGTACCCGCCTCCAGCGAAACTGGCATGGAGGTGGGATGGGTTCGGGACCCCCGAATCAGCTATTTTCCCACCCCACACGCCTCCAAACCCACCTCCACGGGTCAATGAAAATTCTGCCCATGGTGTTTTCAAAATCATAGCTTCCCTTCCTGACTACTGTATCTGTGGAGGCCGATTGGAGTCAGTGTATAAAAAGTTGCGCAAACTCTGCAATTGCTATTTCCCGTTCGAAAGTGTGGGAGAGAAAGATCTAGGAATGAACTGCAGCTTTGGGCAAACTCCCAAATACCTTTTTGTGTCGACCAGCACTTTTATGGAGCTCCCACATTGCAACAAGCAGCAACATTGAACATCGCGACCTGGAATTTGTGGTGGGGATGACGGCGAACTGGCAGCGTTCACCGTCATTCCGCCTTTGAAACTGACCGCAACTTCGGGATGTGGCGCATGCGCCTGCCAGGCCACGCTGTGCCCCCCCCCCCCCCGCCCCCACACAGAGCCGGCAATCTGTGTAATCAGCCAAATCATTGAAACGGAAGAAAACCTTGGCTTTTCCGTTAAATTACACTGTTAAATTCCCCACTGAAAGTTAGACCCAAAGGGATTAGCTGTAACTGGGGTTTTAACAGCGTATTCACTGCTAAACAAAGGCTAAGGGCCTGGAAAACTAATTTTAATTTTGTGCAGTGTGAAATTTGTCCATTTTAATACAAATTAACATTTTCAAGGAACTTTTCAAAAAATGATTTTTAATTTTTTTTAAAGGTTTATCCATCTTTATTTCAGGTTTGCCTTTTCCCCATGCGAGAGCCCCAGTCTTTTGCTCCACTATTTAAAAAAGTTAGAATTTTAAGGGCTTACTCACTTCCTTGTTTGCTGTCTGTAAGAATTCTGCCTTTTGATTGGCTGCTGAGACAGCCTGTTGATGACACAGCAGATCGCACCAGGGGATCCCCATTAAGTTCCGTTAAATTGAATTGAATGTCGGAAAACCCGAAGTTCTTGACCCAGGGACTGCGAGATCCTTGTGCATAGTGCTGACTGCAAATTCCGGGCCAATGGATTGCAACAAACAATGGGTTGGACAGAGTAGATGCTGAGAGGATGTTTCCGCTCGTCAGGGAATCTAGAACGAGGGGGCATAGTCTCAGAATAAGGGGTCGCCCATTTAAGACGGAGATGAGGAGGAATTTCTTCTCTGAGGGTCATGAATTTTTGGAATTCTTTACCCCAGAGAGCTGTGGAAGCTGAGTCATTGAATATATTCAAGGCTGAGATAGGCAGATTTTTGAGCAACAGGGGAGTCGAGGGTTATGGGGAGCGGGCAGGAAAGTGGAGTTGAGGCCAAAATCGGATCAGCCATGATCTCATTAAATGACGGAGCAGGCTCGAGGGGCCGAATGGCCTGCTCCTGCTCCTATTTCTTATGTTCTTATGTAATACATGCCCTTTAATATCCAATTGTAACACAAATGTGAAACTTGTTGCTGCATGATCTGCAGCAAACCTCCTGCAACTTGCTGCAAGAGCTTTCAAGTCACCGTGAATAGTAAAATGTTTTTCCAAGTGTGACCTGCAGTCTACAAACATTGTGTGACAGTTGTCTTTCAGCTGTTAAGCTGTCTGAGAAAGGAACTTTAGAAATGGAATCATATTACATTCTTTCTGGTCTCCATGTTTCTGGTTTTTGTTCACTGTTTTCCCCATGACCAGTGTTTAAAGTTTATTCGGATGATACAATTTGATTTAAATAAAATATTAAAAGTAATATATTACATAGAATTACATAGAATATAGAGCACAGAAACAGGCCATTTGGCCTGAGAAGTCCATGCTCCACTCGAGCCTCCTCCCGTCTTTCCTCATCTAACTCTATCAGCATAACCCTCTATTCCCTTCTCCCTCATATGCTTATCTAGCCTCCCCTTAAATGCATCTATACAAGTCACCTCAACCACTCCTTGTGGTAGTGAGTTCCACATTCTCACCGCTCTCTGGGTAAAGTAGTTTCTTCTGAATTCCCTATTTGATTTCTTGGTGACTATCTTATATTGATGGCCTCTAGCTTTGCTCTTCCCCTTCTGTATTGAAATTCATTTGCCAACTATTTGCCCATTCTGCAATTTTATTAATGTCTTCTTGTAATTTGTTGCAGCCCTCCTCAGTATTGACTATCTTTTTTTTATTTGTTCACGGGAGGTGGGTGTCGCTGGCAAGGCCAGCATTTATTGCCCATCCATAATTGCCCTTGAGAAGGTGGTGGTGAGCCGCCTTCTTGAACTGCTGTAGTCCAAGACACTTCTTTGTAGCAGTTTGGTACAACTGAGTAGCTAGGCCATTTCAGAGGGCAGTTAAGAGTCAACCACATTGCTGTGGGTCTGGAGCGACATATAGGCCAGACCAAGTAAGGATGGCAGATTTCCTTCTGTAAAGGACATTGGTGAACTAGATGGGTTTTTACGACAATCCGGTAGTACATGGTCACCATTAATGATACTAGCTTTTTATTCCAGATTTAACTGAATTTAAATTCCTAGCCGCTGTGGTGGGATTTGAACTCATGTCTCTGAATCATTAGTCCAGGCCTCTGGATTACTAGCCCAGTAACATTACCACTATGCTACCATACCTGGGCCACTATGCTACCGTATCCCCCCAAATTTCGTGTCATCCGCAAATTTAGAAATTGTGTTTTTGGTTCCAAAGTCTAAACCATTAGTATAAATTGTGAATAACAGTGGTCCCAGCACTGATTCTTGTGGTACCCCATTTTCCACCTTCTGCCACTGTGAACAACTACCCTTTATCCCTACTCTCTGCTTTCTGTCTTGCAGCCAGATTGTTATCCATTCTGCTACGTGTCCCTGTCTTCTGATGCTCTGACCTTATTCATTAGTCTATTGTGAGGCATCTTATCAAAGGTCTTTTAGAAATCTAGATAAATGACATCTACTGCAATCTAGATAAATTACATCTTATCCTTGTCTACTCTCTCTGTTACCTCTTCAAAGAATTCAATGAGGTTGGTGAAGCAAGACTTTCCCTTTTGAAATCCATGCTGACTATTCATTATTATATTTTTCGTTTCTAGATGTTTTTCTATTTTCTCCTTCAGTAGGGATTCCATTATTTTTCCAACCACTGCTGACTGGTCTATAGTTCCCTGGACACGTTCTGTCTCCCTTCTTAAATATAGGTATAACATTAGCTATCTGCCAGTCCTTTGACACTACACCTTGTTCTAATGAATTATTAAATATGTGTAAAAGTGTCTGCTATCTCTTCTCTAGGTTCTTTTAAAATGCACGGATGCAATCCGTGTGGCCCAGGGATTATATCCTCTTTGTGTTTGATTAGTTTATTTAATAATTCTCATATTTATTTTAAATGGGGTTATATCATTTCTAATCTCATCTTCCGATGTCACATCCACCTGATTGATCTCCCTGGCAAGTACTGAAGCAAAGTAATTATTTAATATTTCTGCCATTTCGCTATCACTGCTTATGATTTTATCCTGTCTGTCCTTTAGTGGCCCTATTCCCATCCTGACTTTCCTTTTTTTATTTATGTGCCTGAAGAATATTTTATTTTTTGTTTATGTTCCTTTGATAATTTAATTTCATAGTTCCTCTTTGCCTTCTTAATTGCTTTTTTGACTTCTCTCCTAATCTCTTCGAATTCTCCCTTGTCATGCTTTCCCCTGCTGTCCATGTACTTAGTGTATGCCTTTTTCCTTACCCTCAATTTTTCCCTTATATCTTCATTCATCAATGGTGTCTTATTGGTGTTTAGTTTGTTCTTGTTTTTTTAGCGGAATATATTTTTCCTGGACTCTGTTGAACACCATTTTAAATGTTTCCCATTGCTGTTCTACATCATTGGCAATATTGTTGTCCATTTTATTTTCACAAATTCTATTCTCAGCCCCTCAAAATTGGCTTTTCTCCAATCTGTTACCCTGGTCTTCGTCATATTTAGGGCCTTCTCAATTATTATCTTAAAACGTATCATATTATGGTCACATTTGCCTAGATGTTCCCCTACTTTTACTTCTCTTATCTGCTCTGGTTCATTCCCCATTACTAGATCCAGTAGCGAATCCTCCCTTGTTGGGCTTCTTACATACTGGGTTATAAAGGAGTCCTGGACACATTGTAGAAACTCCATTCCCTTATCCCCTTTATCTACCTCTTCTGGCCAGTTAATTTCGGGGTAGTTGAAATCCCCCATGATTATTATCATAGCATCATAGAAGTTTATGGCACAGAAGGAACCCATTCGGCCCATTGTGTCTGTGCCGGCCGAAAAAGAGCTATTTAGCCTAATCCCACTTTCCAACTCTTGGTCGGTAGCCCTGTAGGTTATGGCACTTCAAGTGCATATCCAAGTACTTTTTAAATGCGATGAGGTTGTCTGCCTCTACCACCCTTTCTGGCAGTGAGTTCCAGACCCCCACAACCCTCTGGGTGAAAAAAGTTCTCCTCAACTCCACTCTAATCCTTCTACCAATTACTTTAAATCTTTCCCCCCTGGTTATTGACCTCTCTGCTAAGGGAAATAGGTCGTTCCTATCCACTCTATCTAGGCCCCTCATAATTTTATACACCTCAATTAGGTCTCCCCTCAGCCTCCTCTGTTCCAAAGAAAATAACCCCAGCCTATCCAATCTTTCCTCATAGCTAAAATTCTCTAGTCCTGGCAACATCCTTGTAAATGTCCTCTGTTCCCTCTCTAGTGCAATCACATCTTTCCTGTAATGTGGTGACCAGAGCTGTACGCAGTACTCTAGCTGTGGCTTAACTAGTGTTTTATACAGTTCTAGCATAACCTCCCTGCTCTTATATTCTCTGCCTTGGCTAATAAAGGAAAGTATCCCATATGCCTTCTTAACCACCTTACCTACCTGTCCTGCTACCTTCAGGGATCTGTGGACATGCATTCCAAGGTCCCTCTGTTCCTCTACACTTCTCAGTATGCTACCATTTATTGTGTATTCCCTTGCCTTGTTAACCCTCCCCAAATGCATTACCTCACACTTCTCCAGATTGAATTCCATTTGCCACCTTTCTGCCCACCTGACCAGTCCATTGATATCTTTCTGCAGTCTACAGCTTTCTTCCTCACTGTCAACCACATGGCCAATTTTTTTTATCATCTGCAAACTTCTTAATTATATCCCTTATATTTAAGTCTAAATCATTGATATATACCACAAAAAGCAAGGGACTTAGTACTGAGCTCTGTGGAACCCCACTGGAAACAGCCTTCCAGTCACAAAAACACCCGTCAACCATTACCTTTTGCTTCCTGCCACTAAGCCAATTTTGGATCGAACTTGCCACTTTCCCTTGGATCCCATGGGCTTTTATTTTTCTGACCAGTCTGCCATGTGGGACCTTGTCAAAAGCCTTGCTAAAATCCATGTAGACTACATCAAACGCACTACCCTCTTTGACCCTTCTCGTTAGCTTCACAAAAGATCTAATCATGTTAGTCAGACACGACCTTCCCTTAACAAATCCATGCTGACTGTCCTTGATTAATCTGTGCCTTTCTAAATGACGATTAATACTGACCCTCAGAATTTTTTCAAATATTTATTCTTTTTTTTTACTCATTTCCCTAATTTGTTTGCATATTTCTTCCTTTACCTCCCTTCCACTATTGGGTGTAGACCACCACTGTTAGTGTGATTGATCCTTTATTATCGTTTATCTCTATTCACATGGGGTTACGGGGGTCGGGTGGGATATGTGTACTGTGGGGATTAAAGCAGGGACAGGGTACTGGATTTGAATGATCAGCCATGATCGTATTGAATGGTGTTGCAGGCTCGACGGGCCGAATGGCCTACTCCTGCTCCTAGATTCTATGTTTCTATGATTCAATTTCTCTCTCACTGATGGCTGTGTCACTTTTTTCTACTGCCATTATGTTATCTCTAATAAGTACAGCTACTGCACCTTCCCTTTTTCATGCTCTATCTTTTCTAAATATGTTATACCCTGCAATGTTTAATTCCCAGTGCTGGTTTTTCTGTAGCCATGTCTCAGTAACCCCTACTATATCTGGTTCCTCGCAACATATTATCATCTCCAGTTCCCCTGTTTTATTACAGACACTGGGTGCATTGCTGTTCAATAACTCCATTTATTCACTGGGCCATTTATGTCCTCTGTTAGTTTAGTCTATCCTGTGCTCTCCTTTCCTGTTCATTTATGTTTAGGCTTGTTTCATTTCTTGTAGATCCCTCCCCCCTTTGCCACTTCCCTATTTACCCTGTCCATTAGGACACTGGTCCCTTTCCAGCCATTTAATTTCCTTGCAATCAACTTTAAAATATTTATTAATAAATTTGTAGTAACAGTGTCAGCAACAGCAACAACTTGCAGTTATATACCGCCTTTAACATCGAAAAAACATCCCAAGGTGCTTCACAGGAGTGATTATCAAACACAATTTGAAACCGAGCCCACATAAGGAAATATTTGGACAGGTGACCAAAAGCTTGGTCAAAGAGGTAGGTTTTAAAGAGAGTCTTAAAAGAGGAGAGAGGTAGAGAAGCAGAGATATTTAGGTGGAAGTTCCAGAGCTTAGAGCCTAGGAAGCTGAAGGCATGGCCGCCAATGGTGGAGTGATTATAATCAGGGATGCGTAAGAGGCCAGATTTGGAGGAGCGCAGAGACCTTGGAGGGTTGGTAGGGCTGGAGGAGGTTACGGGGATAGGAAGTGGCGAGGCCATGGAGGGATTTGAAAACAAAGATGAGAATTTTAAAATTGAGGCATTGCCGGACCACGAACCAATGTAGGTCAGTGAGCACAGGGGTGATGGGTGAACGGGATTTAGTGTGAGTTAAGATAAGGACAACAGAGTTTTGGATGACCTCAAGTTTACGGAGGATGCAAGGTGGGAGGCCGGCCAGGAGAGCGTTGGAATAGTCAAGTCTAGAGGTAACAAAGCCATGGATGAGGGTTTCAGCAGCAGATGTCACAATCCATAATCATTGTGAGTGTCCTTATGAATTGATGAGCAGCCAGTCACTGCTAGTACAAAGCTAACCTCAAATGGAATAAAAAAACTCGCTACGAAAATCTGGAATTAGCAGCAAACTCCAAAATTGAGAGAGTTGGTTGTACTAAAGGTTACAAGGATGGGGTTGAAGATAGAAGTGGATGGGAGATGACAAAGGGCTGAGGAAACCCCTTCTTAATCAATTCCATATGAACCACTGCCCTTTGGAGTCTGGCTAAAATCAGGAGATCTCTTTATGGTGAAATCCCAGGCATGAACCTGTACCATACCATTCCAGTTTGAGACCCAGTTACGCTGTGCCTTCTGGCTGCTGCAAGTAAGATCATTTCTTTCAAAGAGGTTGATGATCCGAAATGGATGTTCACTTTTTAGGAATTTTTTCAGTGGAAACAGTAGAATTAATGCTTTGTTTATATTTAAGGTGTGATAAAAATGTGATGATCACTTTCCAAATGGTATCTGATGAACACGTAATTTGATGTCAGTTGCCTGTTGAAGGCAAGTAAATCTGTCTTGAGATACTTTCCACTTAAATTTGCGACCTGTTTTGCGGACTGCCAGCAGTATGAGAAAATGTAATTCAATAACTAATGGCTGAGTTTGAATAGATGAAGAATTTAATCTTGAGCCCATTTCCTATGGGACTTCCAGTGCCATTTCTGATTGCATTTCAGTTCACTCTGGAGACAATTCTGTTTCTTTCGAATGTAATTATATTTACAAGACAAGGGACCACTGTGCACAATGGAGCACCTTTAGAATGCAAGTGAAAAGTGAATGGCTTACGTTTTACTGGAGATACTCGCCTTGTATTCCCGTGGGGGTTCTTCCATCTCCTGCTGCAACTTCGGCACAAGCCCCAGTGCAACAGTACAAATGGCCCTTTGTGCTGCTTCTCCAGGTTTCAGCCAAAGATCGAGGAACCCCCTGTGGAAATTCTACCTCACTCCCTTTACAGCTCAGCTCAGCTTTCTCTTTGAGCTAGTTGACACAGTCCAAGGTTATATTTAGTGTGGTTACTTGTGAATAGTGTTTGCCCTGAAGCTTAATATTGACACTGATTGTAGTTGTGAAGCTGCTGAGAACTCCCTTATACTTGACTAACCAAAAGTACCCAGTACCACCCCTCCCTCTAACTCTCTCACACTCTCAGTAACTCTCTCACTAACTCTCTCATTCTCTCTAATTCTCTAACTGTAACTCTTTCTCTAACTCCCTCTATCTTTCTAATTCTGTCTCAGTCTCTGTCTCTCTCTGTCTCTACCTCTTTCTATCTCTCTCTAACTAAATAGGGAGCTATTATCAAGTGAATATTTTATCAGTTACACTGTGGGCAGCACACCTACTTTATATACAAATTTCCCGCATTAGCTGAGAGTTTATATTCATAAAACAGTAACAAATCAGAACTGAAGAGGTAGCTTACATGTGTATCAAAAGAAAAAATAGATTTCTTAGCACCTTTTACGACCTCAGGATGTTCCGAAGCTTTACAACAACAGCAACATCAACAACTTGCATTTATATAGCACCTTTAACGTAGCAAAACATCCTTCATTAGAGCTTCACAGCTTTTGAAGTGTAGTCACTGTTGTAATGTAGGAAACAGGGTAGCCAGCTTGTGCTCAGCAACGTCCAACAAAGAGCACTGAGATAGTGACCAGATCATCTGTTTTTGTGATGTTGGTTGAGGGATGAACATTGGCCAGGACACCCGAACTCATACGAACATACAAATTAGGAGCAGGAGTAGGCCATTCGGCCCTTCGAGCCTGCTCCGCCATGCAATAAGATCATGGCTGATCCAATTACTGCACATTCCCGCCTACCCCCAATAACTTTTCACCCCCTTGCTTATCAAGAATCTATCTACCTCTGCCTTAAAAATATTCAAAGACTCTGCTTCCACTGCCCTCTGAGGAAGAGAGTTCCAAAGACTCACGACCCTCTGTGAGAAAAAATTTCTCCTCATCTCTGTCTTAAATGGGTGACCCCTTATTTTTAAACAGTGACCCCTAGTTCTAGATTCTCCCACAAGAGGAAACATCCTCTCCACATCCACCCTGTCCAGACCCCTCAGGATCTTATATGTTTCAATCAAGTCACCTCTTACTCTTCTAAACTCCAGCGGATACAAGCCTAGCCTGTCCAACCTTTCCTCATAAGACAACCCGCCCATTCCAGGTATTAGTCCTGTAAACCTTCTCTGAACTGCTTCCAATGCATTTACATCCTTCCTTAAATAAGGAGACCAATACTGTACACAGTACTCCAGATGTGGTCTCACCAATGCCCTGTATAACTGAAGCATAACTACAGTATACTCATTATATTTAGTGATAACCATTTTAATTAAGTGCCATCGCAAAATACTGCGGATGCTGGAAATCTGAAATAACAACAGAAAATGCGGGAAACACTCAGCAGGTCAGGCAGCATCGAGGAGAGAGAAACAGAGTTAACGTTTCGGGTCGGGGATGAAGGACGTTTTGACGAAGGGTCCCCGACCCGAAACGTTGGGCTGGATTTTGCCAATGGGGAGCTTTTGGAGGCGGGACTCCAACTTGTCGGGTTTCAGTCCCGCCTCCAATCAACTTCTGGCCAACCCACGCTATTTTCCCTTGATTGACCTTGTTAAGCCCGCCCAGCGGGCTTAGCAGGCCAATTAAGGGAAAGCCGGTTGCAGAGAATTGTCATCGTTTGACAGCTTTGTGAAGCTGTGTGAAGCTGTCAAACACTGACATTCTCTGTAGTTTGCTGAGTTCTTGAATTCAAGACCTCATCAAACCTCTTTCTTTTGTAGAAATTAGATGGTTGTTGCATTGGAGAATGCAGCAGCCATCTGTCATCTCTACCGCGGAGGTGCGAGACTCTCCGCATACCCACCGATTGAAGCCTGCAGGAAGAAACAAAGGTAAGTACACTTTTACTAACACTTTGCACTTACCTCAGATACTCACCTCTCCACACTTGCACCCATCACTCACCTTCACAGCACACTTTTGCACCCCTCCGACCCCTGCAGACCCACTACTCGCTTCGGTGACCCTGGAGGATTTCGGAGCCTTTGGGAAGCCCGCACTTCAGGGCTCAAAATGGTGATAATCCTATTTTCTGCCTGTTAACTACCTGTAATCCCTTCCCGCCTCCAAGGAGATGGGACCCGGCGTGGGACGACTACCCGCCTCCTAGGAAGATGGCATGGAGGTGGGTTGAGGATGGGTTGGGCACCTGCCCCCAAATTCTGCCATTTTCCCAGCAGTCCCGCCTCCCCAGGACTGGCAAAATCGCTCCCGTTAACTCTGTTTCTTTCTCCTCGATGCTGCCTGACCTGCTGAGTGTTTCCAGCATTTTCTGTTATTTTAAGCAAGTGCCACTTTGGATTTCAATTTTCCTGTCCAAATTTGGAACATCCAACTCCAAAGCAGGCAAAAAAGATTTCTAAGGTCAATGTGAGGACACCTATTTAGGTTCAGGGACATCAAATTCCACGGAAAGATATCATCCTAGACCACTAAGCAAATCAGATGCCAGATGGACTTGCAGGAGAATTAAGACACTTTGGATGGGTAGTCCCCCTACTAATAGGGAAATCAATCAACAACTTACACTAATTTAGTACCTTTCACATAACAAACATCCGAAGGTGCTTCACAGGAGTTCGAAAGTAGCCAAGCAGGAAATGGAAGAGAAGTTACAGTATATGACCATAGGCACTGTCAAATATGTAGGTTTTAAAGAGGTTGATTTGTCAGTCTAATATGAAGTAACCCAGTAATGGATAAGGAGATTTCACAAATGCTTCCTGAATTAACCTTACCTGTTCCTGCTCCACAAGAAAAAACATTGACTCTTTCCTTTTCTGGTTTTTCTGTTCGTTTCGAGCTTCTACAGACAGTTAGATTTTTTTTGTTGAAAAAGAAAGGAAAGTGGCTATAAAGGTCCCCAATGAGGAGCTATTAACAGCATGCCATTACAAAACATAAAATAATGAGCAGTCAGTGAAATCTACAGCAACGATCATTTATACGGCATCTTTACATTGACAAATGCCCTAAGGTGCTCCACAGAGGTGTAATCAGACAAAAATGGGTGTCGAGACAAAGAAGGAGATGTTAGGAGAGATAGCTGAAAGCTTGATCAAAGAGGTGGGTTTTAACAAGGGCCTTTAAAGAAGGAGAGGGAGGTGGAGGGGCCTTTGGGGTTTAGGGAGGGAATTCCAGAGCTAGATGACTGAAGACATGGCCACCAATGGTGTGACGAAGAGAGGGAGGGATACACAAAAGGCCAGAGGCAAAGGAATGGAAATTTTGGACAGGGATTATAGGGCTGGATCAGGTTACAGAGATAGGGAGGGTCAAGACATGAAGGGATTTAAACATGCGGATGAAAACTTGAGGCATTGGGGGACTGGGATCCACTGTAGGTCAACAAGGACGGGTGGTGTTCTACCAATGAAAATAAAAGATGAACCAATCAAACCACTCAAAATAAATTTTAAATTTTTCTTCGGCTACCTTTTTACTTTTTCTGCCTGTGGACTACAGACAGGTAATAAATACAATTTATAACCTAAGAAACTTGTAAAAACATAAATGCCTTGCAGAAAATGTTTCAAATTTCTCATAAAATTGTCCACCTCTCTTGGCAATGCAACATTAAGTTTTGCTCCTGAGGCTAACCTCTGTCATGGATTTGAATTTGGCACTGAGGCCAATGTTTGTGTTCTTTGTGTGGCCGCTTTCTAGCCTCCTGGACTATGGCATGGTAAGTTTTATTTTAAAAAGCTTGTCCCTCCCTGCCTGGAGTGCTGCTCTGATGCTGTTGCACCTGCACTGATTACTTCTCAG
The DNA here is from genome assembly GCA_030390025.1 of Squalus acanthias. Lineage (NCBI taxonomy): Eukaryota > Metazoa > Chordata > Chondrichthyes > Squaliformes > Squalidae > Squalus > Squalus acanthias. Next base: position 107,009,690 of record CM059434.1, read on the forward strand.
TCTGACTTGGCCCACAGTGACCTGCCAAGCCTATCCTGATCTGTCTGTGACTTGTCCATCCTACGCCAGGCTCACTTCTGGCCGAAAGCCGTCTTTCTCCATTTAGTTCAGATCTCCTGCGGTATTTGTTGATTTATAGTGATACAAGTTAGCAAATACAGTGGAAGAATGAACTACTTGTGGAGAAAACCAGCTTTGGACCAGGGCAGTGATTCTTGACCAGCTTATTCCTCCTATCTTACCCTGGTGCTTGTCAGCTCGCCTGCTTTTCTGCCCTGACCAAGTGCCTGCCAGCCTAATTGCTTACTCGTCTATTTGCCCCAAGTGCTTCCCATTCACCTGCTTACTCACCCGCCCAGCCTTCGGTGCCACCTCGCCTGCTTGGCCTCCTGCGCTAAATACTGCCTGGCCCACCCAATCTCCCAACTGCTCTAGCAAGTCAACACCATTAGTGTCACCTTGATTTTCTTCTGCAATTACTGTGTTGTTAAGATTCTCTAATTCCAGACAGATTTTGCACCATTGTTTACATCTTTAGTACTGGAATTCACTTGAAGTCCTCCCCAAAGGCAAAAACTGCAGCCAGCTGGTTAACAGGAAGGCTCATTTGATTTTAAATCTAAGAATACAACCAATTAGGAAGAAAAGGGAAGGAAGGAGGGGAGGTGGAGTAGCTATACTAATTAAAGATAGCATAATGACAGTAGAAAAACAAGATGTAACTAGCATTAAGATAGATTCTGAATCCATATGTATTGAGTTAAAAGATAAGAAGGGCATCCATCACCCTAATATGGGTATGCTATAGACCACCAATTAGTGGAAGGGAATTGGAGGAAGAAATAGGTAGTCAAATCTACGAGGTGAGTAGCAGGCATAGAATAATCATCATGGGAGATTTCAACTACCCCCAAATAAGCTGGCAGGAAGAATTAGCGAAAGGAGTTAAGGGAATTGAGTTTGTACAGTGTATACAGAACTAATTTCTCACTCAGTACGTAAGAAGTCCAACAACAGCTGGATGCTGTAATGAACCAGAACAGATAGAAGAAGTAAGAGTAGGAGAGCATCTTAGTCGTAGTGCTCACAACATAGTAAGGTTCAAGATTAGTATTGAGAGTGACATAAGTAGGACAAAGACTAAGATAACAGATTGGAAAAGAGCAAATTATGAGGAAGTGAAGGTGGAAGTAAAGAAGGTAAACTGGGAGAAAATCTTGAAAAACAAAGACAAAAAAAGTGGGTAATCTTTAAAAGGGTAATCAATAGAGTTCAAGAGAAATGTGCTCCAGTAAAAGCCAAAAACAAGCAAGCTAATTATGGGGCACCTTGGATGAATAAAGAACTAAAGGATAATTTCAATCTAAACAAAAACACATGTAAGAAATATTTAGATACTAAAGGAGAGGAGGGCAAAAGGGAATATGAAGAAGTTAGGAGAGAAGTTTAAAAAAATCAGGAAGGCAAAGAAAAATTACAAAGTCTAATTATCAAGGAACATAAAAAGAAATAATAAAGTGTTCTATAGACACATAAATAACAAAAGGAACATTAAAGTAGGGATCGGGCCACTAAGGATGAGCAAGATAAACTCACAGATAATGACAGAGAAATGGCAGAAGTATTGAATAACTACTTCGCCACAATTTTTACTAAAGAAGTTAATGAAATAGACACTTCACTTGAGGATGAACTTAAAACAAATATTAATACAGTTGGGATAGAAAGGGAACAAATAATTGACAAACCAGCAAAACTAAAAGAGGATAAACCCGAGATCCAGATGATATGCACCCATGCATACTCAAGGAAACTAGGGAGGAGATAGCAGAGATATATGATAGTTTACATATATATGAATATATGTGTGTGTATGTATGTAGGTTCCATAGAAGAGGGGATAGTGTCAGAAGATTGGTGACAGCTAATGTTGTTCCTATATACAATAAAGGAGATAGAACAAAACCTGGGAACTATAGACCATGATGCGGAGATGCCAGTGTTGGACGGGGTGGACAAAATTGAGAGGTCGCACAACACCAGGTTATAGTCCAACAGTTTTATTTTAAATCACAAGCTTTCGGAGTTACAACACCCGACGAAGGAGTTGTAACTCCGAAAGCTTGTGATTTAAAATAAAACTGTTGGACTATAACCTGGTGTTGTGCGACCTCTCAACTATAGACCAGTCAGCTTAACGTCAGTGACAGGAAAGATACTGAATCTATACTTAAAGAAGTGATAGAAGAGCATCTAGAGACACAAAATATGATTAAAAAATACTCAGCATGGATTCCAAAAGGCTAAGTCATGCTTAACTAACCTGATAGAATTCTTTGAAGAGGTAATAGAAAGAGTAGACAGGGGTAATGTAGTAGATGTCATATATTTGGATTTTCAAAAGGCCTTTGATAAGGTACCACGCGGCAGGCTCATGAAAAAGGTTAGGGCAAATAGCTGAATGGATAGAAAATTGGCTAAAAAATAGAAAGCGGAGAATAGGGGTAAAGGGTAGTTCTTCAGATTGGAGGAAGGTAAAAAAACAGTGTTCAACAAGGCTCAGTACTGGGACCACTGTTATCCATAATTTACATTAATGATTTGGACTTGGGAACAAGTAACACAATATCAAAATTTGCAGATGAAACCAAATCAGGGGCATAGCTAACACTGAGGAAGAATGAAACATAATACAAGAAGACATTAGAAAACTTGCAGACTGGGCAGTTAAGTGACAAATTAACTTTAACATAAATAAATGTGAGGTGATGCATTTTGGTAGGAAAAATAGAAACATCACCTACACCTTAGAAAATAAGAAACTGAATGGGTAGAAGAGCAACGGGATCGAGGGATACAGGTGAAAAAATCATAAAAAGCAGCATCGCAGGTTAGCAAAGCAATTAAAAATACTAACAAAGTACTGGAATTTATTTATGGGGTATAGAATTCAAAAGTAGTGATGTTATGTTAAAGTTGTATAGGACCCTGGTCAGGCCGCACTTAGAGTATTTTGTACAGTTCTGATCTCCGTACTATAAAAAGAGCATAGAAGCACTGGAGAAAGTGCAAAAAAGATTTACAAGGATGGTCAGAGAACTGAGAGAGATTTCAGCTATTGGGAAAGAGTGAAAAGGTTGTGGCTTTTTTCTTTTGAGAAGAGGTGACCTAAGTAGAGGTGACCTGATAGAGATCTTTAAAATTATGAATGGGTTGGACAGGGTAGTTGTGGAGAGAATGTTTCCGTTTGTGGAAAAATCCAAAACTAGGGGCTATAAATACAAGACAGTTACTAATAATTCCAATCGGGAAATAAGGAGAAATTTCTTTACTCAGGGAGTGGTTAGAATGTGCAACTCGCTATCACAGGAAGTGATTGAGGCAAATAGCTTAGATGCTTTCTAAAGGAAACTAGACAAGTACATGAGAGGAAAGGGAATAGAAAGATATGTTGAAAGGCTATAATAAGGTCGATGGAATGGGACGAAACTCGTGTAAAGTATAAACATCAGCACAGACTAGTTGGGCTGAATGGCCTGTTCTGTGCTGTATATTCTATGTAATATCTTCTCCGTTTTAGTTTTCTTCTTCCCTCTTGTTTATCTCTGTTCCTGTGCCCTATATCATTCTTTGGCCAAGAGGGTGGGAATGCACTCTATTACCTGGTTGCTGCACCACTAGTTGCTCAGAGGTGCATCAGTACTCTTTGTAGTTGGGTAAAAATGACAAATTATGGATGACTCCTTATTTAAATGGTCGGCTCTCTTCTATTTAAGCCAAAAGTCTAAAAATATCTTTTTGGATGTCAACATTAAACGATCGGCAAGTTGGAAAATCTTTTAGGGTTTTTTTGCTTTTTAAATGGAAAAATAAAAGTGCAACCATGTTTGTATATTTGTAAAATTTTAGCTTGTTCTAAAATTTTCTTTTTGTTGTGGTTTATTGGCTTAAAAAATCCCCTTCTGTATTGTTTTCATGCATTGTTATTGTCCAACTAATAGGGTGTTGTGAGCCTAGTATTCATGGGTAAATGAACCTGTTATAGCAAGAGCATTCAGGCATTAACAACATGATAAAATGTTCAAATTGCCGCTGTGGTGTCCTTATAATCTAATAATCACACCCAAAATGCAAGATTGTGTCAGAGACTCGGAGCTGTCAAATGTTCACTCTTTGATTCTTCTTCCCCCTAAAGTCGGAAAGAAATGAAAGCCGCCCGAGGATCAAACCTGATTTTCAGTCAAACCAAGCCTTCCGACGTCGTGTGGACTTCAACCACACAGCTGTCCACATCCCCACAGACATCTATGAGGGCTGTGAGTATTCTCTGCTCTTTGCATTCTGTAACTTTTTTTTTAAAAGCACCGAATTCTCTTTGGTACATGAGTGCTACCCTTGAACAGTTTCAGTTGAAAATGGCAGGCGTCAGTGTACAGTGTGTGACATGTCACTTTACATGAAGGCTCTGTCTGAAAGAGAGCAGCAGGATTTTCACTCAAGCCTACTGTTCAAATAGAAATAATTTTGTAGCTTAGATCTTTGGAGGACATCGGGGAGATTATTCAAGAAAACGCAGCTGCCATAGAAACTGTCGGTCTGTGTGCTTATTTACTTCTTATTTAGACTATGAGGGTTGTCTGGCTTCTGAAGGAGACTGAGCAGAGCTTTAAAACTGGGATGATATAAAATTGCACAGTAAATGTGCTTGATGATGTCTGAAATGAATCCAGATAGAGATCTTAAGCACTTTCTTTGCTGTAAGCTTTTGCCGTTTTCGCGAACTAATGGTATTTAATGCAGATAAATCAGTTCTCCACTTAACTTGCACTCTAAGATAATGATTCCTTCAATTGTGTGCTTCATGTGACATTGTGCGCTGGTGCTTTTTTCATATACCGTACATGCTATTCACTAGGCTTTAGTAATAGAATTTGATTTAATGTCTACTAATATTTAGTCCACTTGTGTCTATGTGAATTCCCATTCAATACCCATGTTCGTCTTCTCTGGCAGACAAACAAGTAACACTTGGAGACTGTCCCATTGTAGTGAAAAATCCCATACTGCAGTGTGGCGTGTGCAGTGCTGGTTGTTTTGCAGTACAATCTGAAAGAGATGTATTTTCACATCTTCAAGCGCTGTATCAAACTTTGCTCAGTATTTCTAAGCACTGGAGCACAATCCATATGTAAATGTAAAAGTGTCTGGAAATCATTTTTATCCTACTCAGTTTGGAAGTTGCAGTGTCCAAATATTTGATTGTAAAATGCAATATATGTGCCGCATGCTGTGGTTGAAATTGAGAATGTAACCCCAGGGTGTGATTTGAAACCTTATATATTATCTTTGAACAGCGGTTTGTTTTTCATTGTAATGAATACATCAACAAGAGTCTTCAGTGCAGCCACGCAGTGAGAAAATGCTGATTATTTTTTTTTGTTTTTGTTTTTGTGCCACTTAGCTTGCTTTATACCGCGACTGAAGCATTGGTGCAAAGGAAAACCACAAGTACCATTTGCTGATCAGTAATTCAAGGCTTTCAAGCCTTTCCAAGTAACTTTCAATAATCGTTGCCTCTTCTACATTTGTCGTGCTTCCACACAATTTTGTGCCACCTTCAAAATAATTTATGGAGGTTATGAAAAGTCATGGTCCGAGGACTGATCTCTCTCACGCTTCACTAATCATTCCTTCCTAACATGAATAATGATAATGGCCCAGAAATTAGGCTCCCTGGCTTCCCGCGGGTGCAATGATCGCGCGCGCACCTACCTACTGCGCCTGCCGTTGACCTCTGGGCCCACGGGGACTTCAGCTCCTGGGCCTCCTGCAGCTGCCGGCGCGCAGTGCTTGTGTATCCCAGGGGCGTAGTTAGTGCGATGCGTCCCCTGGGATCATGTGGGCCATGGAATGCCAATGGCAGCAGACCATCTTTCATTCATAGATTTGACCTGTCAAATCTATGAATTGAAATCGACCCCAAAACAACACCTAAACTTCAAATAAATTAAAAAAAATAATCACATTTTTAAAATAACTGTAAGTTAAATAAATTAACTACTTTAAACAAAAATTTTAATTTTTGAAAAAATTAAAATACTTTTTAACAGTGCTAAAAATAAACTTACCTTTCTTTAAAGTATCTAAAAAAGATAAACCTGTTAATTTTTTTAAATTGTAATTAATTAACCACTTACTTTGTTAAAAACGGGTCTTGCGCCTCCTTTTTAAAAGCGCAGCTTCTTCCATACTTACCTTCCCGGAGAAACCTGAAAAAAAACCTAAGTTCGCTGCGTGCGCGCAGCCTCTCCCAGCGCACGCAGTTCACCTCTCAACCCCTCCCTTCACGAGACCGGAAGTTCCGGTTTCCCGCGCATGCGCAGTGCATGCAGGAAATCGGCACTTCAGGAGGCCTTGCGGGTGAGTACACAACGCGTACTCACCCGGCAAGTGCCTAATTTTTGCCCCAATATTCTATTGCCAAGCCAATTTTCAATCCAGCTCACTGTTTCTATGTTAATTCTGAGTCCCTATTTTGCTGTAAGGAGCCAATAATGTGATCTCCGGTGCTGTGCACAATGGGGCAGTGAACCTATAAAGTGTCCGATATACTCTGCTGTCAGTAACACAAGCCAAAAGCATCTTAGACACTTCGAGCCTGTTCGCCATTGTGTGCTAGGCTCATTAAAGTCCCAATTTTCATGCAGATGAGGAGAGTCTCTTGTGCAGGTAATTGCTAAGAATATGAGTGAATGCCTAGACAGTGCTCCATAGGTTAAACACTTATATAAAATGGGAATTGCAAGGGAGGCCTCTTCAGTTAGGCCCTTGCTCTTAAAGGTACATTGATGTTTTGCCCCACGGAACTTATCTCTTCCTATCTCGACTCTATTTTTTCTCCCCTTGTCCAGTCTCTTCCCACCTACATCCGCGACTCTTCCGACGCCCTCCGCCATTTTAACAGTTTCCAGTTTCCCGGCCCCAACCGCTTCCTTTTCACTATGGACGTACAATCCCTCTACACCTCCATCCCCCACCAGGATGGCCTTAGGGCACTCCACTTCTTCTTCCACCAGAGGTCCAACCAGTCCCCATCCACCAGCACCCTCCTCCGCCTGGCTGAACTTGTTCTCACATTGAACAACTTCTCCTTTGACTCCACTCATTTCCTCCAAATCAAAGGTGTTGCTATGGGTACCCGCATGGGTCCTAGCTATGCCTGCCTTTTCGTGGGATATGTGGAACACTCTTTGTTCCAGTCCTACTCAGGTCCCCTCCTTCACCTCTTTTTCCGGTACATGGACGACTGTATCGGTGCCGTTTCCTGCTCTCACCCTGAACTAGACAATTTCATTCACTATGCTTCCAATTTCCACCCTTCCCTCACCTTCACATGGTCCATCTCCGACTCTTCCCTTCCCTTCCTCGACTTCTCCGTCTCCATCTCTGGGGATAGGTTATTGACTAACATTCACTACAAGCCCACTGACTCCCACAGCTACCTGGACTACACTTCCTTCCACCCCGCCTCCTGTAAGGACTCTATTCCATTCTCCCAGTTTCTCAGTCTCCGCCGCATCTGCTCTGACGATGCCACCTTCCATACCAGTGCTTCCGACATGTCTTCCTTTTTCCTCAACCGAGGATTCCCCTCTACTGTGGTTGACACGGCCCTCGACCGTGTCCGTTCTATCTCCCGCACTTCTGCCCTCACCCCTGCCCCTCCCTCCCGGAACTACGATAGAGTTCCCCTTGTCCTCACCTTTCACTCCACCAGCCTCCACATTCAACGGATCATCCTCCGCCATTTCCACCATCTCCAGCGTGATCCCACCACCAAACGCATCTTCCCCTCACCTCCCCTTTCAGCATTCCGCAGGGACCGCTCCCTCAGCGACACCCTAGTCCACTCCTCTACCACCCCCAGCACCCCTTCCCCTTCGCCCGGCACCTTCCCGTGCAAGCGTAGGAGATGCAACACATGCCCTTATACCTCCCCTCTTCCCACTGTCCAGGGCCCCAAATACCCCTTCCAGGTGAAACAGCGATTTACTTGTACTTCCTGCAATTTAGTATACTGTATTCGCTGCTCACGATGTGGTCTCCTCTACATTGGGGAGACCAAATGCAGATTGGGTGACCACTTTGCGGAACACCTCCGTTCAGTCTGTAAGGGGGACCCCGAGCTTCCAGTGGCCTGTCACTTTAATTCTCCGCTCCACTCCCACTCTGACCTCACCGTCCTCGGCCTCTTGCATTGTTCCACGGAAGCTCAGTGCAAGCTCGAGGAACAGCACCTCATCTTTCGTTTAGGCACTCTACAGCCCTCTGGACTCAACATAGAGTTCAACAATTTCAGATCATAACTCCGGCCCCTATCACATATATATATATTTTATTTTATTTTTTCATCCACCCTTTTGTTTGGCCTTTTTTCTTCCCTCCCAGAAGCTGGCAGCTGTCCTTCATTCTGCCAGGGCATTTCACACTTCATCTAGCCTCAACCTGTCACATTACCACCTCCTCTTGCCTTGATTATCTCTTAATGTCTCTCAATGTCTCTTAATCTCTCCTGCTTTCTATCCTACCACTGACCTTCCCTTTTGTTCTTTCATCCCCTCCCCCTTTTCCCAGTATTATACTTGCTTTAAATCTATTTCATTTCCTGCTTTTTTCCAGTTCTGACGAAAGGTCTTCGACCTGAAACATTAACTCTGTTTCTCTCTCCACGGATGCTGCCTGGCCTGCTGAGTTTTTCCAGCATTTTCTGTTGTTATTTCGGATTTCCAGCATCCGCAGTATTTTGCTATCGTGTTGATGTTTTGTATATTGGTTTGGAAGTCATTTCTCTCTGCTATATTGCTGATGAATGAAAGAAGCTAGGGATACTTCTTGGAACCTACTGTTAGCTTCCTAAAGCTCTACTACTTGTCGCCCATGCCTGTTTGTTCAATAAATGGTATTTTTTTGCTGAAACTGGAACAAACAATAGGTATCACTATGGGTATACATCTCTATTTGTAGCTTATGAAAGAAAAGGATCAGAGAGGCACATCAGACTGGTGTGTTTTCATCTTAGACACTCTATTAAGACTCATTCTTATACCATCACCTGTCTGTACAGGGCCGGGCTCTTGTATTTGGACATGTCTGAAGACACAATGAATTCAGTACCTAAGATTCCTGAAGAAGGCCATAACAGTACTATGCCTAGTCCTGAAGCCAGACGAGGGAATCATCTCCAGAACAGGATGGCTGAATCATTGGTCATGAAGGTTACAGCTGCTGTGAACTTTTATACAGCAGGCTCCTTCAAAGTGACTGCGGGAGATCTCTGGCAGATCTCCAAACCTTCATGTAGGTCTCTGATGCATTGTTTGTTGGGCCAGTGAGCTCATCAGTTTCCCTTTGTAAAGCAGATAGCAGCACAAAAGAGCCCATGAATCTACTGTGTGGCAGAATTCCCCAGGATGCAAAGCATATTTGGCTGTATTCATGTGGCAATAGTGCCCCAACCCCACTCGTCAACAGACAGGGCTACCACTCCTTAAGTATGTAGTTACTCTATGCCCATTCAAACAGGATTTTGCATGTGAATGCCCTTACCCTGAAAGCACCCATGGTTCCTTCATCCTGTGACATCCCATAGTGGTCTGTGCCAAGGTGTTACATCTTCAGTTTATTAATAAATGTGTGCACAAATATCTGTCTTTGTTACATATTTCTAGGGGACCCCTGCAGAGCATAAAATTCAATAATGATATACTTGCCGATAACCTGCTGACAACAAGGTTTTGTGTCTGTCCTCTTTCTATTAAAGAAAATAGATTTCAATAAAACAACCTGGTTGAATTGAAGGTCCTTAGCAGATGCACAACAACGAGCTTGTACAATTTTCAGTTGGTGCTCGAGATTCAAGAGATTATTTTGCTTTCTGATGAGGCACCTAACTTTACAAGGAACGAGGTTGGCCTGAAGTAGATTTAGAAAGTCTAAATACCATTGTCTCCACTTGAAAAACAATGATCAGACAGCTGGGCTATGTTTCTTTATTTTGTAAATTTACCCCAGGACAGGCACTCCCTATTTGGTGTATCTTGCATATCACTTTCATGTTGTTGGACTTCTAAATAATAGAAATGTTCCACTATTAGGCCACAGCCATCTTGTCTGTGGGATCGGGAATGATTCCTGCCATCCCCTATTGCAAACTTAATGTGAAAAACTCATTCAGCATCTCAGCCCTCGACTAGTCCAAGCAATTCCTTCAGATTTAGACTTCCCAGGCTGTGCCCCCCACAGATATAATCCAACGTGTTTCCATGAAGCCCCTGGATTCCTAACTTGTTTGTTTTTCTCATCACCCCTTTTGGTTTTAACTTTCAACCCTAACTCCCCCATTTCCCAGCTTCTGACAATCACAACAGTTTGTTTTCTGTACTTTACTGAACTGCTCTGTCCTTTGGTGGAGATTTGCTGCAATGACGCTTTTGGCGACGATTGTCGTAAGTAAGTCCGTTGTTTGCCCCGATTCTCCAGGGCCGATTCAAAGCCAACATTTGCTGAGAAACTCACTATCATACACCACAGCGATGATAGAGGCAATCCAAGGAGCTTGGGAGTGGTGCTACCGCTCAGATGCGGATCAGGTGTATGCACAGGTCAGTTTCATCTGGCCAGTGTTTGATTGCTCAAGTGTCGAAGGCAGAAAGGATAAATAAATTAACCACAGCACGCGCAAAATAAATCCGAGCAGGGGAGAGTTAGTTGATGTTTTTGTTGTTGTATTACTCTTCCAAGCGTTTGTAAGATTAATCACATTCGCTATTCCTTCCATGATGCTGTTAAGTATTTGGATTTATGAACTCAAAGATATCAAATACATTCAAATTATTTTTAAAAAAACCTTGCGGATTGAGAAAGAAACGGGAACAACAGAGAAGGACGGTGAACTGGAGTCAAATCAGGCACAGAAAGAGAAATAGAGAAGGAAAGAAAGATTGGATTCACAGAGAATAGAGACAGAAAGGAAAAGTAAGAAAGCAAATTTTAAATTTAAAAAATTGAAATTTTTAGAATCTCTGGAAGAATTTAAGTCAACCAGCAAGTTATGGAGATTCACAATTCACGGCGTATGTCTCTTTCGCCTGAACTTGCTGGCCGATTTGTGCATTAATAATGGCGCGCGTCGTGAACACGCTGTTATTTTTCCAGCAAGGTTTGGGCCTATAGAGTGGTACTTCTGCATTTTTGAGCTGACCAAATGGACTGCAATGGCCTTTTCCACTCCTCCTAATAGGAGACTCGATCTGCTCAGGTTCCTGCCTTTATGATGTGAGCACAAGTCATCAGTGAGGTAGAAAGCCTGGATTTTAACACTCTGATTTACACATCTTCTAAAAATGTGATCCAGAATTACTTAAATAAATGTAGTTCATTCTCCCAAATGTAACAATTTCCTCTTAATTTCTACATGTTTAAAATAAGGATGTGACTGCTGTCAATGAATTGGAAATGTTCTGCGCCTGCGCGCTTCCGGTTCTTAACGATCTCATATTTGCGACGATGGAAAACATTTGCGCAGATGTCGGCCACGACCCAGAAACTTGTTTTGATCGAGCTGCCTGGAGCGAGTTGCTGCAGTGCATCTTGTAGATGGTACACACTGCAGCCACGGTACGCCAGTGGTGGAGGGAGTGAATGTTTAAGGTGGTGGATGGGGTGCCACCCAAGCAGGCTGCTTTGTCCTGGATGGTGTCGAGCTTCTTGAGTGTTGTTGGAGCTGCACTCATCCAGGCAAGTGGAGAGTATTCCATCACACTCCTTACTTGTGCCTTGTAGATGGTGGAAAGGCTTTGGGGAGTCAGGAGGTGAGACACTTGCCACAGAATACCTAGCCTCTGACCTACTCTTGTTGCCACAGTATTTATGTGGCTGGTCCAGTTAAGTTTCTGGTCAATGGTGACCCCCAGGATGTTGATGGTGGGGGATTCGGTGATGGTAATGCCGTTGAAAGTCAAGGGGAGATGGTTAGACTCTCGCTGTCTGGAGTCACATATAGGCCAGACCAGGTAAGGACGGCAGATTTCCTTTCCTAAAGGACATTAGTGAATCAGATGGGTTTTTACGACAATCTGGTAGTTTCATAGTCACCATTACTGACACTAGCTTTTTATTCCAGATTTATTTAATTAACTGAATTTAAATTCCCCAGCTGCCGTGGTGGGATTTGAACTCATGTCTCTGGATCAGTAGTCCAGTGACATTACCACTATACTACCGTTCCCTGCGGAGAGAGAGCGAGCCCTGTCCCGGGCTGTTGGTAAGTGACGGGCTGAGTGTCCCCGGGACCCCGGCCGGCGGCTCTGTTCATCTGGCGAAAGGTTTTTTCCTCCGGCCAGTCAATCCCCAAACCTCCGGAGCAACCCAACAATGACTGACAGCTTAATCCTGTACTGACATCCCTTCATTACACAGAATCACCGAGCAGAGATCAGAAGGAGCGACTTAATCTGATTCTCCCCCCTGTAATCCAGGGTCACTGGGTAATGATCAGGAACCTGGGCTGATTCCCCCTCACACTAACCCAGGGTCACTGGTAATGATCAGGAACCTGGGCTGATTTCCTCACACTAACCCAGAGTCACTGGGTAATGATTGGGAACCTGGGCTGATTCAACTTACCAGCATGCCTTAAGTGCGAAGAGCTGAGCAAGCATTGACAAGCAGGAAGAAGACTCCAGCAGTGGTATTTAAAGGGATCATCAGCATTCACTTGCTGCTCTGTGCAACTTTCTGCAACTCCAGCAGCTTTATAAACTTCTTTCAAGGTTCTAAGGTAACGGCGAGTGTTGTTGTAAGTGGAGAACGCCTTCATTCTTATTTAACGGCTTCTGCTCACACTTGCTCACAGTCAGGGGAGCTCTACTGGCAATCCCCCCCTCGTGCCCGAGTATCTTCGGGGGAGGGAGCGAAGAAGGGGAGAAGATGCACGCAGAGGGAGAAGGGCTCACAACAGGAGGCCTTACCCACCTAGGGTCTTCTGAGAACATTTTTCTTGTATATATATTTAAGCAAGGAGCAGTGCATTAGGAGGCTACGCTTCACCAATAAGGTGGCCACAGAACTCTGCCACCTCCTGCAAGCAGACCTGCAGCCTAACAGCAAGGTGAACACAGCTCTGCCAGTGACAGTCAAGGTCACCGTGGCCCTCAATTTCTTCGCCAGCGAATCCTTGCAGTCTGCAGCAGGAGACATAGGGGTAAAAATTCACTTGGTTGCGCCACCCGTTAGCGCCTTAAGAGGGCGCTAATGGGGCGCAAAGCCGCTAACGCCCGGGCGCAGCGATGTTTGCGCCGCTCGAGAACTTAACTTGAGATTGTGCGGCGGCGCTAAAACTTACCGCTGCGACCACCTGCGCACGCAGATTGTGACGTCATTCCATGGTGCAACGCCCTTGGGGCGCCCCGTAGCGGAAATTGAGTGGCGCCCCCTGCCTTACCACCTGGCGCTTCCAACGACCAGAAGACTGGAACGCTATCAATCGCTGTGGGGCTGGGGGGGGGGGCGCTATTTAAAGGGGGCCTCTTCCTGTCTTTTATTGTTGGTGGCATTTTTGAACTACGCATTCTGAGAGAGAGAGGGAGAGACTTCTGGAGAGATTCAACGTTGTGTGAAGGAGTTTTGGGTACTGAGCAGCACTTTGCAGGTTCATTTTGATTTGCCATTCCTTGTATCGATTTAGCAGAGACCGTGGGAGCTGCACTCTGAGCTCTTTGCCTGGTGCTCTCCATTGTTCTTTCCAGCACATTTGATGTGCAAGTCTCTCCAGGCCGAGATTCAAGGCAGCAATGAACAGGATGTGGATGGAAAGCAAGATTAACCATCCCCTTTAAGAACTGGCCCGTGCCATTGTGTGTGTGTTCCATTGCTGACTGACATTACATGAGCTTCGCCAGCGCTCCGAGTTAGCGCCTCACTGCTCGGCCTTTGCGCCTTAAGAGAGGTGTGCAGCGCCTGCTTTAGCGCTCCACTCACCTCCCGGGGCGGTAAAAGTGAAGTTTCCCGTCAGTGCCGATAATTAGCGCCAGGCGCTAATATTTGCATCCGGACGATATTTGCGCCCCAAATGGGGCGCGACCTAATTTCTACCCCATAGAATCATAGAATAGTACAGCACAGAAGGAGGCCATTTGGCCCATCGAGTCTGCGCTGGCTTTTTCGAAGAGCAATCCAGTTAGTCCCACTCTTTTCCCATATCCCTGCAATTTTTTCTCCTTCAAGTATTTATCCAATTCCCTTTGAAAGCCACGATTGAATCCGTTACCACCGCCCTATCAGACAGTGCATTCCAAATCCTAGCCAATCGTTGCATAAAAACGTTTTCCCACACGTCGCCTCTGGTTCTTTTGCCAATCACCTTAAATTTGTGTCTTCTGGTTACCGACCCTTCAACAATTGGAAACAGTTTCTCTTTAATTACTCGATCTAAAACCTTCATGATTTTAAACACCTCTATCAAATCTTAGCCTTCTCTGCTCTAAGGAGAAGTACTCTGGTGTTGTCCCAAAGCCTCAAGTCACTTCTTGCCTTAGATGTAAAGAGGAATAAGGGACGTCTTGGGGGTGGTTTCCATACCTAACATCTCGCAGTTCGCCGTCCATCGCTGCATCCGGGAGGTCACAGAGACTCTGTACAGCAGGTGAAGGGATTACGTTGTCTTCTCTCTGAGCAGCGAGAAGTCGGACGAGTGTGCATGAGGATGAGCAGGAGGAAGGGAGGAGGCAGGCAGCCAGCCAGCCAATCCCCCTATTGGATGGTCTGTCCGTGAACGCCTCATCAGACTCTTGATTCCACTGAATGAAACCCCAGATTCCCATTGCTCAACACATCCCCATCATACCATCCCTCTGTCACGAAATATCACAGCCTCCACCTGGACACAAAGCTTAAATTGAGAGCCACCATCACAAAAGATTCCAAACATAATTAATAAATTGATCCAAAATCAATTGACAAATAATTACACTTACGACATGAACTAATCACCCTTGTGCAATCCTTTAGTGCCTGTTGTTCGGGTACCCTTTCCTGATCAAGTGTTCCCACAGTTTTAAAGTATAGCAGGTGGAAGGCTGCTGAGTTTCCGTGGGGGAGACTCTGACCCTAGAAGGCCCAGCTGTAGACTGCACCACCTCGGCTTGGGCGGCAGCAGTCTGGTCTGGCTGGCTGACGGGCAGCAGCAAGGGCAATGGCAGAGTGACAGTGATGGGAACAGGAATGCTGTCATCCTGAGAGAGGACAGCAGGGTACTGCTCCACTGACCCACTGCCACTCCCCCGGGCCCGGCACCTCCGCATTCCTGCCAATCTGTTGGAGCAGAGCTTGCTGGGCTGCTGCAACTCCCTGCAATCCCGGTCGATGGTGGGCAACCCAGCCACGATGGCAGCAATCTGAGCTTGGGTGGCAGCAAGCTGAGACTTCATGAGAGCGGTCTGCGCCTCTCCTGCAGCACTAAGACATTGGGTGTGCAGGAAGAGGACAGCTCGCCTCCTCTCCACGGCCACGACCAGTGCCTCCAGAGCCGTGTTGGAGAATCTGCGGGCTCTCTCCCTGTGCTGAGGCTCCGGTATGTGTTGGCACTGCCGTCTTCTTCCAGCTGAAGTTGTGAGTGGATTGACAATGAGGTGCTGTAGCATAAATGCACCTCCCCTTGATCTGCCACAGCGGAACAGCGTTGGGCCTTTCGTGGCCATCTCCAATTTCTAGGCCTATATGTTTCAATGAGATCACTCCTCATTCTTCTAAATTCCAAAGAGTATAGATTGTAAATAGCTGAGGCCGAAGCACTGACCCTTGCGGCACCCCGCTAGTCACAGCCTGCCGAGCTGAAAATGACAGGGAATGCCTGATGAGCTGGAACGCTGTTTTGTGGCATGCTCTGCAGCCCTAAACGTGAGTGGAGGCCGACGGTTTTCTCTATTCTGCCGTACTCACACACTTGCTGGAACTGCACAGGGCGCTTACAAAGTAATCACCCAGGCCTCGCTCCCCCCCACACCCGGGGCCTCGCTCCCCCCCCCACACCCGGGGCCTCGCTCCCCCCCCACACACCCGGGGCCTCGCTCCCCCCCCCCACACACCCGGGGCCTCGCTCCCCCCCCACACACCCGGGGCCTCGCTCCCCCCCCCACACCCGGGGCCTCGCTCCCCCCCCCCCCCCCCCCGCCACACCCGGGGCCTCGCTCCCCCCCCCCCCCCCCCGCCACACCCGGGGCCTCGCTCCCCCCACACCCGGGGCCTCACTCCCCCTCACTCCCCCCCACACCCGGGGCCTTGCTTCCCCCCCCCCCCCCACACCCGGGGCCTCGCTCCTCCCCGCCCCCCCCCACACGCGGGGCCTCGCTCACCCCCACACCCGGGGTCTCGCTCCCCCCCTCCCCCCACACTCGGGGCCTCGCTCCCCCCCCCCCCACCCCACACCCGTGGCCTCGCTCCCTACCCCCCCCACACCCGGGGCCTCGCTCCCCCACACACCCGGGGCCTCGCTCCCCCCCGCCCCCCCCACACCCGGGGCCTCGCTCCCCCCCACACCCGTGCCTCGCTCCCCCCCCCCCACACCCGGGGCCTCGCTCCCCCCCCCCCGCACCCGGGGCCTCGCTCCCCCCCCCCGCACCCGGGGCCTCGCTCCCCCCCCCGCACCCGGGGCCTCGCTCCCCCCGACACCCGGGGCCTCGCTCCCCCCGACACCCGGGGCCTCGCTCCCCCCCGACACCCGGGGCCTCGCTCCCCCCCGACACCCGGGGCCTCGCTCCCCCCCCGACACCCGGGGCCTCGCTCCCCCCCGACACCCGGGGCCTCGCTCCCCCCCCGACACCCGGGGCCTCGCTCCCCCCCCCGACACCCGGGGCCTCGCTCCCCCCCGACACCCGGGGCCTCGCTCCCCCCCCGACACCCGGGGCCTCGCTCCCCCCCGACACCCGGGGCCTCGCTCCCCCCCGACACCCGGGGCCTCGCTCCCCCCCGCACCCGGGGCCTCGCTCACCCCCCCTCACCCGGGGCCTCGCTCACCCCCCCCTCACCCGGGGCCTCGCTCCCCCCCTCCCCCGGGGCCTCGCTCCCCCCCGACACCCGGGGCCTCGCTCACCCCCCCTCACCCGGGGCCTCGCTCACCCCCCCCTCACCCGGGGCCTCGCTCCCCCCCCTCCCCCGGGGCCTCGCTCCACCCCCCCCCACACCCGGGGCCTCGCTCCCCCCCGCACCCGGGGCCTCGCTCCCCCCCCACACCCGGGGCCTCGCTCCCCCCCCGCACCTGGGCTGATCCTCGCTCAGACAGTGAGCAGGGCCTTATTTTGTCCTGTTCGGTGGGTTGCGTTGCTTTGCGCGGTTGATTGAAGCGGTGGGCGATGCCTGGCGGCTAAGGCTTTCCAGGTGTTCCTTTCACAGCAAAAACAGAGGATTCCTCGCGCCTAGGCCTTCGGCTCGATCTAAAGCAGTTTTGGTGTCGGAGGGACCCGACCGACATTGGACTTGGCACAAAACCACACCATGCGCACATCTTTTCAATCAGGTCGCACGGTGTGACATAGTGAACCGGAAGCCGCTCATGCGCAGAACGCCATGGCGCAGCTTCTGGTCGTTGGCAGGAGTTGCTCCGTTAAAATAATCATTATGATAATCATTTAACCCTTCCTTGACCCTTTCACAAGCAATTTCATATCAGCCTGTTTACTCTACCTTGGCGGTCGATAGTAATTACTTCGTGACTGGTAGTTTACCATTGTTTTCATTGTGGAGTTCTGCCCAAATCAATTTCTATTTTACCCCCTAAGGATATGTCTGCCCTCTCACAGCTTGCATACTCTATCATCCCTGACCAACAAGGCTTGCCTCCTCTCTCTCTACAACTCAATATTTTAAAAACTTTCCCTTTCAACATTTTATCAGCGTTGTGGCTTCAGCCATGATTCAGTTCATAGAAACATAGAAGATAGGAGCAGGAGTAGGCCATTCGGCCCCTCTAGCCTGCTCCGCCATTCAATGCGATCATGGATGATCATCCAAATTCAGAACCCTGTCCCTGTTTTCTCCCCATATCCCTTGATCCCTTTAGCCTTAAGAAATATATCTATCTCCTTCTTGAATATATTTAATTAATTGGCCTCGACAGCCTGTTGGATGCCCATTCTTTCTGCTTATACAGTCCTGGTACTTTCATATTGCTTGTTATATTGGTGCAAAAATACTTCTCATTCTGATAACTTTTTCTACTTTTCCTTCCTGTAACAACTTGTTTTTTTTTAATTTCACACTTGAAATAATGTATGATTCACATGAGTTATCTAGTTTTCCTGTCTGAAAATTAACTTCTTAATATTCTTTCTCTCAATGGTCTGTATTCAAACTGTCACTGAGGCCAGAATTTTCCCGGCGCTCAGAGGGCGGGTTTGGAGGCAGGTCCGCTGTCAAAATAGCAAAGATTGACAGCGGGTAGGAAACCCGCTGTCAACCCGCCTCCAGGCGAGTCTCCCAGGTGTCGGGTCTGTCTGCGGAGAACTGACCCGACACCAAGCGGCGGGGGAGACAATTTAGATCATTAAATGGCTTGTTAAGAGCCAATTTAATGGTATTTTGAGGCTTCCTTCCAATTTTACGTGCTCCCCCACGGGTTACCCGCTGCTCGGGGAACACGCCAGCTCACCCTGGCGTGAGGTGAGTCTGCTCTCATGTATCTGATAAGTTGACAGCTGCAGAAGTGGTGTAAAGGATGCCATTTTGCAGATGGTCAGTTTCAGAGCGCAGAAACTGTTGGTTACTGCATTTGTAAGACATATAGGCCCGAAAATTAAACCTAATACGCGAGAGTACGCACTGTGTACTCTCGCGTATTAGATCTCGACTTGCCGGTTTCCTGCATGCACTGCGCATGCGCGGGAAACCGGCACTTCGTGAATTGAAAAGGGGGCGGTTCCTAAGTGAACCGCGTGCCCACTACAGGCTGTGCGCACGCAGTGCACTTAGTTATTTTTTCAACTTTGAACGCGCAGGTAAGTGTTGAATATTTTACACATAAAGAAAGCAGGCATAGGACCCCCTTTTAACAAGGTAAGTAGTTAATTAAGTGTTATTTTAAATTTTTTTCAACAGGTTTATCTTTTTTAGAGACTTTAAAGAAAGGTAAGTTTATTTTTATAACTTTTAAAAAGATTTAAAATTTTTTCAAAAATTTAATTTTTTGTTTAAAGTGGTTAATTTATTTAACTATACTTATTTTATTAATGTGATGGCTTTTTTTAAATTTAATTGAGGTTTAGCTGTTCTTTTGGGGGTGTGTAGTATTCATAGCTTTGACAGGTCTTCCTGTCAAAACTATGAATGAAAGATGGTGTGCTGCCATTGGCTCTAACTGAATCACGTGATCCCAGAGCTCGCACAAACTAATTGCGTCTCTGGGTCACGCAAGCACTGCACGGTTCCAAGAGAGAGAGCCGTTCAAACTAAAGTTCGTGTGGGCCCGGAGCAAAAAGGTAGGCGCGGAGTGTGATATCGCGGGGAATCCTTACCCCCGCGGGAACCCTCACTGTTTAATTTCTGGGCCATAGAGATTTCTTTAGCTTGCAAGTGTTTAGAGCCAACTGTATGTCCAGTGCCACCTCATTGGAACAACCTCTCTCACCATTGACAGATCGCTTCTGTCATCTCACCTGCAGCTGCCATCTATTCCAGCAACATTGGTGCCCTTGAAAAAATCAGACCTTGGTCCTCTGAATCCTTCCACGATCAGCCCCAACACCAACATCATCACCAACCTTCTCCGCCATCACCTGATGCTGCACAGGTCACAGGGCATCAGCACCTGACAACATTGCTGCCCGGAAGGCCAGCGATAGCATCACCATGGCCAGATTTACTTCACTTGACGCTATAAACCCTGGCTGCCAGATGATGCGCCAGGTTGACACCATCCCACACCAGCACCATGAAGCTTCCCTTTAATGTCCAAGCCATTCCATGCACACTCATCACTGTAGCGGGGTGGGGGGGAAGTTATGTCTGAACATTCACTGGAACTCAGTAAGACACTTCTCAAGGTGCGCTCAGGTCAGTCCAATAAGGGGCAGTGTTGGAAAAATAGGTTTCAATGGATGACAACACATTACCAGAAACTTCACATGGACATTGGCTAAAGCTCTCAAGTGCCTACCCTTGTGTGTTGTTAGTTGGTATACTTGCAGTAGGATGAGGGTGAGTGTGAGGGGTGGCTAGTAAGATGGGGAAGTGATAATGTAGATAGAGAGGGATGGGTGGAGGTGCAAGGTAAGTTGGTGTGAGTAAGGATGTGCAGGAGTAGGGTAGGGAAGGCAGAGTGATGGGGATGTGATGAGTGGCACAGCAGGATGAGGTTGAGTGTGGCTTTGCAGTAACGTTTCGTGATCCACTGAGATCATTGAAAGGTTTGCGCCACTGCAGCCAGGTCCTCCTGACGACATCCCTGCTTGTGTCCTCCTGTGCAATGTGCAACCAGGCTGCGTTGGTCTCCTGGGGAGGTCTCTTCCGCCCTTGGAAGGGAAGAGAACCTCCCTGCATGCTGTGACTCCCTCCATAAGCATATGGAGGGAGTCATTGGAGAGTCTGGGTGCAAGCGTCCACCTTTGTGCAGTGCTTGTCAGTGTTTGCAGCACCTCAATGCTGTCAAACACTGACAGAACAACTGTCAAACTCAATGTGGCCGTGGTCCCTTTAAGGAAACTGGCTGATGACGTGTCATCAAATTACTTCATCAGACCCGCTTCCTGTTAATTGGCCGGGAAGCCCGCAGGGCGGGCTTAACAAGACCAGACAAGGGAAAATCCCTCTGACAGAGCGGCTGCAGCTGGGAGCGGGACTGGAACCAGGAAACCAGCTCTCCCGCCACCATCCCGACACCAATGAGAAAATCGCGGCCTGAGTCCTTCCTTTAGGTTCCCTGTTGTATTGTGAGCCTGATGAGGCATTCTTCATTTAGATGTATCGTGAAATCAGCAAATTGTCTCCTTACATTTCCCACAGATAGGATGTTCCCAAATTAACTTAACCAACACGATGAAGAAAGTTTATTCATTCATTTTCTGTTTCTGGGACCTTGCTGTGTACAAATTGGCTGCCATGTTTGCCTCATAACAATGGCGACTACACTTCAAAAAGTAATTAATTGACTGTGAAGTGTTTTGGGATTGAAAGTGCTATATAAATTAAATTTGTTCTTCTTTCTTGAAGTGAAATCAAACCGTTTAGTAAGAAATCACAGCCTGCTCATTTTCTCCAGATACTTCCGAATCTAATTAAAATCCAGCCCTTCATACATTAGAAGTTCAATAGTTATTACACTTTGCCTCCAGATACTGATCATCCATCGCCTCTGCTCACTGAGGTCTTTACTCTATTCAACCTGAGTTTTCCTCAGTATCCTTAAAGAAAAATTCTAGAAGATAGAAGGAAGGACTTAAAAATAAATACCCAGTTTTTAGGATTATCAGGATCCCTTTTTATGTGGTACTCAGAAGCAACTGTGTGTGTATCTATATGTTGTTAAATATCTTGCACAGGACATGCAGTTCCTATCCATAGACGTTACTTCCTGTTGTCACAATTTTTGGTTGAGCTTTTATTTCCCATTAGCTTTTGCCATTATCCATCTGCGCTGTCATATGCGAAAAATGGCTTGACTGCACAAGTGTGGAGGGCATTAGTAATGGGCAACAACATACTCCAAGCATTATAGCTACTCTTGCGCAATGGCGATCTGGTATTGGAGCTCGGTAAATTACAGGAAGATAGCAATCAGTTTACAAAGTTATAATTTTCAGAAAGTTCAGGAGGGCAATGTGAATTAATTATAATGACAATCATATTTCTATTATGTAACTTTAAATTACAATGCATTTTCTATTTTGTCAATAAATGCTCCCTCTCCCCATCTTGCATAGTGGTGATGTCATCACAGTTATGTTGTGTTTGGCTGGAATACTCGAAGTGTGCTTAACATGATGGTAACTCTAAGTAGTGAATTTTCTAATTTTCTTGCTTAATTGTCGCCAGAGGCTCCATTCGCAGTCAGAGCTTTTAATAAGACTCAAGGGACTAAGTTAATCAATTTTCTGCTTTGAAATGCAAAGCCTCATAGGTCAGTCATTTGTAGAGATCAACAAAGACTGCACTGCCTTGGGCAACAATAGTATTGTAGCTTTCTTCACAACTTTATTTGGAATAATCCGGAGTTTGCAGTAATAGTGATACTGTGGTTAGAACGATCTAAACGGAATATATTTTATATAAAATAACAACAGGAACATAGCAAGAGATTTAAAGACTCCGCTTAAATATTGTAAATGCAACTCTCCAAGCGATGAAATATTCTCGCTGGCCATTTATGAATTGCACGGAAACCTCTAGTTTCCTGACTGAGGAGTACCAATTAACCGTGCTGACACGCCATATAGTTTTATGTCCATATTTCTGATACTTTGCTGTGGACTCCTTCATAGTTCGATGAAAGCAATAAAATAAGCTGCGGCATGCCGACGACCAAATAGAAGTAAGGAAGTGTAATAAAAACGATGTAAATAAACTCATCTGTACAGCATGTTGGCATTTTTAATAAGCTATAAGATACTGGATGACAAAGGCAGCACTAATTGATGACCTATGTAGAACCTAGCTAAATATATAATGATTTTGTCTGTTTTGGATTAAAATTATGCTCAAGAAATTGTTGCTGCTGTGATTTGTTTTCATATAATTTGGGCATTTATCCAACTTTACCCCTCAAATTTGTTTCTACTGTTCTTTTGACCTGCAACCTTTTCCTGCCCTTCAAGATTAACTTTGTTCCTTCAGGGCATTTTTTCCTCATTAGTTTCTTCCTCCTTCTGCTGCTGCCAATACACTAACTCTATCCCCATCCAATAGCAGGAAATTTGGATTTTTACCAAATACCATTGACTGTCTCCTCACTCCCTTCCACAGGACACGTTATTGGGTGCTAGGCATTATGGGTAGGGACAGCTGGCAATAATTATCGCTGTTTTGCCCTCAGTGGATATTCTGTTTGGATATGTTTTGTTAGTGTTCATCGTTGCTAATCCAGTGGTTGCAATTCTTTGGACTAGAATTACAAAAAAAAAACAATTTGAGAGATTCCGCACTGCCCATTGTTCATTGCAGTGATTCCTCCTCCACGCAGCTCAATTAAAAACACATCTGTCTGAAATGTACGGCAGTTGTTTAAATTTGAAGATATTAAACAATGAAGGACAGACTGATCCTGTTTTCTCCCTGTTCCTTGGTTTCCTTTGGTCACAATCCAACTGGAGCCTAGAGACAGCAGGCAGTCAAGTTCTAGGCCTCTCCTAATGCCTCTATGATTTTGCTGTCAGAAGATATTCAAGAGCAAGATGGTGATGGCTCCTCTGCCAATTTTCCTCCCTCTTTCTGAGGACACTTGTGGCCTGTGTTTGGCACTTCCCCATAGGCATGAAGCTACTATCAGGCACCCATAGTGTGGAGAACCAAAGGTGACAACCCATGTCCTGCCAATCAACAACACTGAGCATTGGGGCTGTAACACCTTACACCATTGTGTTGTAAAATTTATTTTAATGGACCGTGAAACTTTGTGCAGATTGCAAATAAATAGGTGGGCTCACATATTTGATCAATTCTTTGGAAATGGGGCAGTTTTACACAGGACAATTGAGTTTACCAACAATTATTTCAAATAAAACCGGTTGTAAGATTTCAGATGAAAGAGAAGAAATTAATACAGTTTTTAGTGACGGCATTAACTCCCGCAGGTCACCCACGAGCTACTGTCAGGACTCACCCAGTGATGTCTGCACCAGTCTCTGGATGCCACAAGAAAGTAATTTTAGTGACCCAGCAGGAATCTCACTGATTTTTTTTTCTCCCTCGAGGTATTCAGCCTCCACTCTGCTCTTTCCAACAGCAGCACAGCTGAAATTGAAATCTCAGCAGCATGGAGGCAGGGGCCAAACCTACTTATAGAATCATAGAATAGAACAGCATAGAAGGAAGCCATGCGGCCAACTGAGTCGGCGCCGGCTCTTTCGAAACATAGAAACAGAGAAGATAGGAGCAGGAGTAGGCCATTCGGCCCCTCGAGCCTGCTCCGCCATTCAATGCGATCATGGCTGATCATCCAAATTCAGTACCCTGTCCCTGCTTTCTCCCCATATCCCTTGATCCCTTTAGCCTTAAGAAATATATCGAACTCCTTCTTGAATATATTTAATGAATTGGCCTCAACTGCCTTCTGTGGTAGAGAATTCCACAGGTTCACCACTCTCTGGGTGAAGAAATTCCTCCTCATCTCAGTCCTAAATGGCTTATCCCTTATCCTTAGACTGTGACCCCTGGTTCTGGACACCCCCGCCATCGGGAACATCCTTCCTGCATCTAGTCTGTCTAGACCTGTTAGAATTTTATAAGTTTCAATGAGATCCCCTCTCATTCTTCTAAACTCTAGCGAATATAAGCCTAATCGACCCAATCTCTCTTCATACGTCATTCCTGCCATCCCAGGTATCAGTCTGGTGAATCTTCGCTGCACTTCCTCCATGGCAAGAACATCCTTCCTCAGATAAGGTGACCAAAACTGCACACAATACTCAAGGTGTGGTCTCACCAAGGCCCTGTACAACTGCAGCAAGACATCCTTGCTCCTGTACTCGAATCCTCTTGCTATGAAGGCCAACATACCATTTCTCTTCTTAACCGCCTGCTGCACCTGCATGCTTACCTTCAGCGACTGGTGCACAAGGACACCCAGGTCTCGTTGCACTTCCCTTTCTCCCAATCTATTGCCGCTCAGATAATAATCTGCCTTCCTGTTTTTGCCACCAAAGTGGATAACCTCGCATTTATCCACATTATACTGCATCTGCCATGCATCTGCCCAATCACCCAGCCTGTCCAAATCATACTGGAGTTTCTCTGCATCCTCCTCACAGCACACACGCCCACCCAGCTTTGTGTCGTCTGCAAACTTGGAGATATTACATCTAGTTCCCTCATCTAGATCATTAATATATATTGTGAATAGCTGGGGTCCTAGCACTGAATCCCTGTGGTACCCCACGAGTCACTGCCTGCCACTCGGAAAAAGACCCGTTTATTCCAACTCTTTGCTTCATGTCTGCCAACCAGTTCTCTATCCAAGTCAGTACCTTACCCCCAATCCCATGTGCTTTAACTTTGCATGCTAATCTCTTATGCGGGACCTTATCGAAAGCCTTCTGAAAGTCCAAATACACCACATCCACTGGTTCTCCCTTATCTATTCTACCAGTTACATCCTCAAAAAATTCCAGTAGATTAGTCAAGCATGATTTAGCTTTTGTAAATCCATGTTGACTTTGTCTGATCCTGTCACTGTTTTCCAAGTGCTCTGCTATTACATCTTTTATAATGGACTCTAGAATTTTCCCCACTACCGATGTCAGGCTTACATGTCTATAAGTCCCCGTTTTCTCTCAACTACCTTTTTTAAATAGTGGTGTTACATTAACTACCCTCCAATCCATGGGAACTGTGTCAGAGTCTATAGAATCTTGGAAGATGACCAGCAATGCATCTACTATTTCAAGGGCCACTTCCTTAAGTACCCTAGGATGTAGATTATCAGGCCCTGGGGATTTATCGACCTTCAATCCTGTTAATTTCCCGAACACCATTTCCCTACAAATACTGATTTCATTTAGTTCCTCCCTCTCATTAGACCCTATCTCCCCCGACATCTCTGGGAGGTTATTTGTGTCCTCCTTTGTGAAGACAGAACCAAAGTATGTATTTCATTGGTCAGCCATTTCTTTGTTCACCATTATAAATGCCCCTGATTCTGACTGCAAGGGACCTACGCTTGACTTCAGCAATCTTTTTCTCTTCACATATCTATAGAAGCTTTTACAGTCAGTTTTTATGTTCCCTGTAAGCTTACTCTCATACTCTATTTCCCCCTCTTAATTAATCCTTTTGTCCTCCTTTGCTGAATCCTAAACTGCTCCCAATCCTCAGGTTTGTTGCTTTTTCTGGCCAATTTATATGCCCTCTCCTTGGATCTTATGCTATCCCTAGTTTCCCTTGTTAGCCATGGTTGCGCCACCTTTTTTTGTTTTATTTTATGCCAAACAGGGATGAACAAATTCTGTAGTTCATCCATGCGATCTTTAAATGTTTGCCATTGCCTATCCACCGTCAACCCTTTAAGTAACGTTCCCCAATCCATCCTAGCCTACTCGCGCCTCATACCATCATAGTTTCCTTTATTTAAATTCAGGACCCTAGTCTCTGAGTCAACTACTTCACTCTCCATCTTAATGAAGAATTCTATCATATTATGATCGCTCCTCCCCAAGGAGCCTCGCACAATAAGATTGCTAATTAATCCTTTCTCATTACATAATACCCAGTCTAAGAGCAATCCAGTTAGTCCCACTCCCCCTGCTCTTTCCCCATAGCCCTGCAATTTTTTCTCCTTCAAGTATTTATCCAATTCCCTTTTGAAGGCTACTATTGAATCTGTATCCACTACCCTGTCATTGTGTAAAAAAAGTTTTTCCTTCTGTCTTCTCACCATTGCAATGCCACAGTGTTACCCTACACCAGTAGTACTCAAAATGTATCGCTTGGAAGATGTGTTGCTTCATGTTCCTTTGGGGGGTCTAACTGCCATTCACCAGCTCAGGGATGTTGCTAAAGCCGGTATATCAAAACAGAAAGTTTGCGTAACCCTGACTTAGACAAAGTGATTTGCTGAGGAAAATGAGGGTTATGAGGACATACTGAATTCTGTAGTGCTGGGATAGAGGGTGAAATGTTGTCTGTGGGGACCAGCAAACCAGGGTTGAATGGAAGTATGAGGATAGATGAATGCACTCGAGTTGTGCTTAATTACCTTTAGGAATCGGGCAACATTTTTACAGAACCTTCATTTCAGAAGATTAAATGGGCGGGGTTGGGTCTGTCAAAAGTGTGGACTTGATGAGCTGAGTGGCCATATCTTGTTCCATCCTTGATTATGTTTTATATTTAAACTTTTTGCTTCTGGTAACAGTTCCAGGCTACACGTGAATTTTAGGAACATGCTGAATATTTGCTTTTGTCTCTGCTCTTTCCCAGCATTTTGATGGGAAAATAGAATATGTGGGTAAACTAGCGAGAGACATAAAAATACACACTGTAGGTATGTAAAAAGGAAAAGATTAGCGAAAGTAAATGTGGGTCCCTTACAGGCTGAGACAGGAGAAATTCTAATGGGGAATAAGGAAATGGCAGAGAAATTAAACAAATGCATTGGCTGCAAATTTGCCGGCGCTCAGAGGACGGGTTTGGAGGCGGGTCGGGAGTAAAAATCTAACTGAGTGACGGCGGGTTGCGAACCTGCCGCCATCCCGTTTCCACGCTACTTTACCAAGTGTCGGGCCTGCGAGTCCCGATCAGACCCAACACCAAACGATGGGAGAGGCACTTAAGGCAATTAACAGCTTGTTAACTGCCTAGATAATCTTATTTTAACTGCCTATTCTGATTTTTGAGCATTTTCTGCCTGTTGCCCGTCGTCCGACAAACACGCCAGCTGCATTCTGCTGGGTTTAGGAAGGAGCTGAATTGTTGGCAGCTGCTCCAGCATGGCTGAGTTTCAAATGCCACAACTTAATGGTTTGAGGTTTTGGCAAACATTTTGCAACTCTACTGATCTTGTGAGTGTTCAAGCTGAGATCCATCTGCAGTGTGCCCTCCTTGGAATATCCTCTGGCCGCTTTGACTGAGCGCTTGCAACCTCTATTCCTCAACTGAGATATATACCAGCGGAATGGGAACCATTTATATCATTTCATCCTGGTCCTCAGATTTGGAGGAAGAACAGCCGCGGCAACAACACAACCAGGCACAACAGCAGCATCAACAGCAGGAGCGCCAACCTCCTCCTCACCCACCTGATGACGTGCAGGGCAGAGGGTGTCAGCGCAGGGCTGCACCTCGCCGCAGGAGATACCCCCAACACAGGGTTTACAGGCAGAGGATGAGCTTCCTCAACAAGACTGAGCAGCAGTGCCAAAGGAGGCTGAGACTTTCGCCAGAGGTAGTCGCTGACATCTGCGCAATGCTGCAGCAACACCTGGAGCCCAGAGGAGTGGGTGGACACTCCTCACCATTGGCTGTCAAAGTCACCACCACACTCAACTTCTTTGCTTCGGGCTCCTTCCAGGGATCGGCAGCAGACATCAGCAGCATCTCCCAGTCGGCCACACACACCTGCATCATGCAGGTTACCAATGCCCTCTTTGCAAAGTCGCACAATTACATCCACTTCTCAAGGGATGAAGCAAGTGTGACCGTGCATGCGGTTGGCTTTGCAAATATGGCAGGCTTGCCAAGGGTGCAGGGCATCGTAGACTGCACACATGTGGCCATTAGGGCACCCCATCACAAACCAGCTGTATTTGTCAACCGCAAGGGCATCCACTCCCTTAACGTCCAGCTGGTGTGTAACCACAGGAAGATCATTATGCATGTTTGTGCCAAGTTCCTTGGCAGTTGCCATGACTCGTTCATCCTGCGGCAATCTACTGTGCCTCAGCTCTTCAAGCCGCCAACCTAACTTTCCGGATGACTACTTGGAGACAAGGGCTATCCCTTGAAGACGTGGCTAATGACACCGATGAGGAGGCCATCAAACGAGGCTAAGAAGCGGTACAATGTGAGCCACATTTCCACCAGAAGCATCATAGAGCAAACCATTGGCTTGCTCAAAATGCAATTCCGATGCCTCGACAGATCTGGTGGAGCCCTGCAGTACGCACCAGCCAGGGTGTCCAGAATCATCGTGGTCTGCTGTGCCCTGCACAACATCGCTCAGCAGCGTGGCTTGGCGCTGCCTGAGGAACAAGTGGCTCAGCGCACAGCCTCCTCGGAAGAGGGGGAGGACGAGGAGGAGGAGGAGGCGGCAGACGAGGGACACCTTGCGGGGCCGGATGTGCCAATTCCACCAGCACGCCACCACACAAGGTTATTAAACAAAATTAGGGCTCATGGGATTGGGGGCAATATACTAGCATGGACTGAGGATTGGTTAATGCACAGAAAACAGAGAGTAGGAATAAACGGGTCATTTTCGGGTTACAAGGCTATAACTAGTGGGGTACCGCAAGGATCAGTGCTTGGGCCTCAGCTATTCACAATCTACATCAATGATTTGGATGAGGGGACCAAATGTAATATATCCAAGTTTGCTGATGATACAAAGCTGGGTGGGAATGTAAGTTGTGAGGAGGATGCAAAGAGGCTTCAAGAGGATATAGACAAGCTAAGTGAGTGGGCAAGAACATGGCAAATGGAATATAATGTGGAGAAATGTGAAGTTACCCACTTTGGTAGGAAAAATAGAAAAGCACAGTATTTTTTAAATGGTGAGAGATTGGGAAATGTTGGTGTTCAGAGGGACCTGGGTGTCCTTGTACACGAATCACTGAAAGTTGACATGCAGGTACAGCAAGCAATTAGGAAAGCAAATGGTATATTGACCTTTATTACAAGAGAATTTGAGTAGAAGAGTAAAGATGCCTTACTGTAATTATATAGGACCCTGGTGAGACCACACCTCCAGTATTGTGTACAGTTTTGGTCTCCTTACCTAAGAAAGGATATACTTGCCATAGAGGGAGTGCAACGAAGGTTCACCAGACTGGTTCCTGGGATGGGGGGATAGCCTATGAGGAGAGATTGAGTAGACTCCTCCTATATTCTCTAGAGTTTAGAAGAATGAGAGGTGATCTCATTGAAACATACAAAATTCTTACAGGACTTGACAGGGTAGATGCAGGGAGGATGTTTTCCCTGGCTGGCGAGTCCAGAACCAGGGGTCACAGTCTCAGAATAAGAGGTCGGCCATTTAGGACTGAGATGAGGAGAAATCTCTTCACTCAGAGGGTGGTGAATCTTTGGAATTCTCTACCCCAGAGGGCTGTGGAGGCTCAGCCGTTGAGTATATGCAAGACAGAGATCGATAGATTTTTATATATTAAGGGAATAAAGGGATATGGGGATCGGGCAGGAAAGTGGAGTTGAGGTAGAAGATCAGCCATGATCTTATTGAATGGCGGAGCAGGCTCGCAGGGCCGAATGGCCTACTCCTGCAATATTTCTTATGTAACCCTTTTGCTAACTTCTGCCATCGATAGCTAATATCAGAACTGCAGAACAATCTGCTTTGAGCAAGAAAAATAAGAAATTTAATTCATTCAAGCGTTAAACACCAAATTGGAGACGATGGTTACAGAAATGTTACATACTGTATGAATGAGTGGTCTTTTATTTTTTATGATCAATTTTCATACAAAATTGATTTCATGGCATAAAGTTTTATTCAGAAATGATTAGATACACTGGAAAGCTCCTAAACCTCAAGCAGATCCACAGCTGTTAATAACAACTTTCTGCCGATGGGAATGCGGCTAAGTCTTAATCCATTGTAACAACTTCCCATTGATTCCACAAGATTCTGTCTTGTAGATATGCCTACTGTGAGGTCCCTTATCAAAGATACACAGAATACACTGAAAATGTAGCAACAATTCTATGTAAATTACTAAATAGGTGGTGTGAGCCCAGGGCGGTGCAACCAAAGATTTCACTACTCACCCTTATGGATAGCCTTGTATTACTGTTAAAAGATAAATGATGCTTAAAAAGACTGAACTTGTTTGTTTGTTACATGATGCTATGCTAAAAGTGGGATGAAGTCCTGAAAATAATAAACCGCAAAACGATGAAGAGTTTATGCAAATATTTTGTTGTGTAAAGTTTGATCATTTTTAAAATAAGTTGAAAATGATCTAGTTGTAGTGTGGTGTAGCAAAATTCTGGAAGACCAACTTTGGATGTCAAAATCCGTTATTTTTATGAGCTAAAAAATACTCGGGGACTCATTTTTGACAAGGCACATGGATGATCGTTAAGGATTCAGCTCGCCTACTACAACTGAGACTGAGGATGTGCTGTCAGGCAATGTGGTGAGTGCCTGTAATTGCTGTTGTCCTCTGCCATACTGTGCTTGGCTAAGGGGCATGACTGGATGTAGTGTGAAACATATTGGGCCATAATTTGCTGTGGCAGGGCATCTAATGGTGTCTGCCATTAGTTAGACTTGCCCTTGCATGTTTTGTTTTCTTTAAAAAAAAAATTTACGCTGAAAGTGCGAGCTGATAACGTCGCAACGAGGGAAACCGGGCATCTTGGACCTGAGTGAACAGGGAAAGCAACTGGGTATCTGCTTAACCACTCAGATTGAAGGATTGTGACAGCACAAAGACTGACAGGGGAGTATAAATTAGAGTGGGTGAATTCAATGTCAAATCAGGTACAGAAAGAGAAATAAAGTGAGGGAAAGAAAGATTGGATTAAGAGAGAGAGAAAAAAGAGACAGAAACATAAGTAAAATTTAAAAAAAATTATTCAACATTTTTAAAATCTCCAATAACAATTAGAACTGGAAGGAATGAGACTCCACACTTGTAATAGTTAATTTTCGGTCCCAGAGAGGTAGACTGGCAGTAATTAACATTTATCACGTTGTTAAAAGGGTACTTAGACTGAAATGGACAAGACTTGATTTTCTGTGGCGAGTTTAGTTCGTATCTCAAGCACAGATACAGCAACTTCATTCCGTTCAACGGATTTCAATGGCGAGACCGGCAGCAAGATGGCGTTTTTGCGAAGCTATCGATGAAGCGGCACATCTTGGACAGCAACGTTTGCATTTCAGCGTTTAACCGCGCGTCTGCCCTTGCCTGAAGTTGCTGTAGCATTTGCACATAAAGAACTGCTATTTTGACAACAAATTATGGGCCAATTACTCATCTATTGCTGAAAACTCTACAAGCCGAAAATCCAAGACTGTTTTGAACCTTTTGGGATAGAATTTCTGTGGGGACTCTCCGATCTCCCAACCTTTCTTCAGCTAATCCTGGAAAATTGGAGAAAATGGCCTCTTACAGTGTTCCTCCAGGTTTTCTGCCAAGGAGGTCGGGAGAACCCACGCAGAAATTCCATCCCTTTATCTCTTAAGCCTGAATAAGAAATGAAATTTTGTTTGATCATTGTTGCTAAATCGTTTCCACTTGAAATAATAGATTTGAACTGTTCTTTTACGAAGAAAGTAATATTCTGTCAATTATTTGGAAGGAAAGAATATAGTCCTTTGGAAGGAGGAAGAAAAAATGAACTGAACACAATGGGGTAGATTTTCGTGCTCCCGCACCAAGGCATATTGAATCACCTGGGTGAAGTGCATAGAGGAAAATTGGATGAGAGAATCACATGCTGGCGAGGGAGCCTGCCTGATTTTCTGTCGATTAATTTAACTTGACAGAAAATCAGGCAGGCTCCGTTAAGGGTGTGCACTCTTTCACAGCCTGGTTTTCTCCTATTCGCCGTACCCTGGCAATCCAATACGCGCAGGAACAGGAAAATCTGCCCCGTGGGTTTATGTTCTAATGTGCATTTTCGGGATACGAGTTTGCCCGCACAGTTATCCACAGAATGAAATGCAGCCTCGGCCACTAAGGCAATGGAGAGGCAGTAAGTGAAGCCACTTGCTTCCTTGCATGAACAGAGAAAAGTCGTAGTGCAGTGGAGTTAACTTTGAGTAACCTTGCTATGATGTAATGACATCATAAACAATTGTGGAGAAATTTTCTCTGGTATTTCTGTTTTAATACATCAGAGGAAATCATTGCACATTTGCTTTTGATTGTTACTACACATTGCAACCAAAGGAAATCATCCCGTACAGCACCACAGGCCAACCTCGCAAATCTTCCAGCAGCTGATTACAGAGCAACATTGACAGAGTTTACCCTCAGTTTTTCTGAACAAATGGCAAGGAAGAAATTCGAAAAAAAAGCACTCTCAAATCTTATCGTTCAGTGCTGTAAAAAGTGCAGTGAACTATTTTTCTTTCAATTTCTTCTTTTTCTTTCTCCTGAAGGTCTTGACTCACGCTGGGTCTGGTACCATGCGCATGGCACCCTCTGGTGTCTTGCTCAAGTGGCCATTCTTCACGTCTGGGCCTAATGGTGAGTGCTGACAGGCTATTTCAGCGTAAGTGATACCACAGTTAAGCCTGACCCTGTCCCTAGCCAAAGTTTATACGTACATATTTCCAGCGCAGGCCACTGAACAGTGATCAGGGACGGAATTTTGCCGGCACTCGGGGCGGGTTTGGAGGCGGGACCGCTGGCAAAATCGCAAAGATTAACAGCGGGCAGGAAACCCGCTGTCAACCCGCTTGCAATAAATCTTCCCAAGTATCGGGTCCCCGATTTGCGCATGGACCTGACACCTAGCGGCGGGAAGAGGATTATAGCCACTTAACTGCCTGTTAACAGGTTGTTAACAGGCAGTTAACAGGCTCTTTTTCAATTTTGCCACTTCTGCTTCGGGCTTTCCGACATCCGGACACCACGCCAGGTAAGTGTGGCGTGTTGTGAGTCTGTTGTAATGTTTCTGCATTGATGACAGCTGCAGAAGTGGTGTGAAGGATCCATTGGTGAATTTCAGAGGTAAGAAAATGTTGGGAAAATAATTTTTAATGCATTAACACTTTTCTGTAGGTAACAAGTTTTGAATTGTATGTCTAGTGCCACCTCTTTGGGAGAACCTCTCTCACCAGTGACAGATCGCTTCTGTAACCCCACCTGCAGCTGCCATCTGTTCTAGCCTAAGGAGGGAGTCACTGGAGAGCCTGGGTGCAAGAGCTCACCTTTGTACAGTGATTATCTGTGTTTGCAGCACCTCAATGCTGTCAAACACTGAGAAATGAGCTGTCAAAAAAAATTGTGCGTAGTCCCTTTAAGAAAACTGGCAAATGACGCCATCTGACCGACTTCCTCCTAATTAGCCGGCAAGCCCGCAGGGCGGGCTTAACAAGGCCAATTGACGTAAAATCACGTCTGTGGGCCGGATGCAGTTGGGGACGGGACTGGAACCCAGAAACCAGATGACCCACTCCCAAGCCGCATCGAATGAGAAAATCGCGGCCCAGGAGTGGGAATCCTGCCTACTCTCTCCACTTCCTGCATCCCAGGGAGAGTGAGGAAAGTTGTTGCACTCCAATTGCCACCCTGGCTTGCGTTGAGCAAACTCTGCACATACCACGGATTGAACTAGGGACTTTTCAGAACAGTGTGGCTCTACGTTGCACTGGCTGGGAGATTTAACCACAAAGCCAGTTGGGGAACAGTCAAACCTTATTATAGCAAATTCTACAAGAAGAAGCCATTTATTATAATGGTCTTGCCTCTCATCCACAACAGCAGTCTGAGCTGTTCTGGAGGGGAGGCAAGCCCATTATAATAATTGTCCCCATTATGTTGCGTCGAGGAGCTCAAACCTCGGTAAGGTTGTCTCTGATGAATGCAGCAGTCACACCAGTCAGTAATAACTAGATTTTACTTGCATCTTAGACTCTGATGTGAGAATTTCTTGCATGTATTTTCTATCCCATACTG